>OZ020608.1:23868834-26561763 GCA_963971545.1 Philophylla caesio | reverse complement strand
GAAATTTACAGAAAACCAACAGCCACAGACACGGTAATTCATAACACTTCGAACCACCCTCAGCAGCACAAAAATGCGGCGTTAAAGCAACTAGTTGACAGACTAGAACGAACACCTTTAACTCCAGAAGCACACAAGAGAGAGCTAAACATTATTTACAACATAGCGGTCAATAACGGATATAAAAAAGATCTGATAGACAAAATCAGAAGAAACAGTGTGACCCCAAAAAGAAGCGATAAGGATAAAGACGGAAAGACATGGACAGTATTAACTTATACAGGAAAATCGACACATAAATTAGCAAATTTTTTCAAAAAACACAACATTCACACAGCATTTAAAACAGTAAACAACTTAGGACGAATACTACGGACAAGTACAAATACAGAGGACTCACTAAACAGCCAAGGCGTATACCAACTGACCTGCGAATGCCAATACAGCTACATAGGACAAACAGGACGTAAAGTAAGAACAAGGTTCCGCGAACACATAAGGGATTACAACAAGAAGTCACGGAAACCCACCACAACACCTGAATCTAACTTTGCAAATCACATGTTCCACAGCAAATGTACACCAGCAAACATTAAGAAAACCGTAAAGGTATTGCATGTGCAGCAAAAAGGTCGGCGCCTAAACGCACTGGAAAACATGGAGATATACAAACAGAAAACATTTGACGGAAGAATAATAAACGAACAGACGAACACCAACTCGGACGTAATATTTGAGCCATTGAAACTTGTTTACAAAAAACAAAGCACGAACTTAGGTACTACCAAAGAAACTAACGCACAGGACCAACACAAAACATCCAGCAGGACAAAAATTACTGACTTCTACCTACCCATGCATACCACAAAAAAACTTCACGCTGACAAATAAACCCTAAACTCAGGTAGCATACACCTACAAACATTTGTTGGCTGCTAGTTAACGACAGATACCGATACCTACGAAGGACAAAACACAATAAATAGGGACCGCCAGACGTAAACTAAACAGAACGAAAAATAACACTGAAGATGGCACAACGCCGAAACCGGTTTGTTTCAAAACCAAATTTGACAAGGATCGACGGAAAATCGTTCCAAAATACGTAAAATAATTTGTTTAATTGGTGTGCTAGGATAAATATCGAAATAAATACAAATACAAATAACGCGCTTTCCCTTCAAATAAAAAATCTTCATGGGATTGCGTTATATGGAGGAATTTGCTTTTAAAAAAATTTTCTAAAATCAGTGGTAATTTTTAGGCACATGAAACGTGCAGTTTATTATAATAAAATTGAATGCCCTACAAAACTGCATACTCGCAAAATTCAAATTTATTTTAAATAGTTCGAAATTTTGACAAAATTGTATTAAATCATTTTAAATTTGTGAAAAGTAAAAAAAAAATGGGCTTTTGTAGTGTTGGTTAGAGTATGAAAAAACTATTTAAAATAATTAGAAGACAAATAAATTGTCCAAAATTTTCAATATGTTCTATAATTTGTGAACAGAGGGTAGGTATGTATATTTGCTAAAAATATATAACAGTTATTTGTATATTTGCATTTACTAGCAATAGTTGCAAGCGCAGCTGCCACCATTGAGCATATTGTTATGCTATTGTATTGCCAAAATATTTATTTATTTGCCAACAGCAGCAGCTGCCGCTCTGTATACAGCAAAGCAAATAATAAAAGCAACAGCAACTTATAAAAACAACACACACACACACACTACTAACTATAAACCAACAAAATACCTTTATTGCAAATGCTTTTACTGTGTGTGCTAAATAAAATGTGTAGCATGTTGCATGCAACATGGCACAGCTGTTGAATCTAGTGTGCTCTAGTGAATGTCCAAAAAATAGATAGACACATAGACACATAACATAGTTAGATACATACACACGAGAATACTCGTACTATAAGCGCTTACTGATAAAGGCAAACAAAAGCGCATTGGCGAAATTTTCGTTGAATGCCGCCATCAGTTGCGACTCCCAGTTGCCGCTGCTTGTACCGGTAAATGCGTGTGGGAGGGCGAACGTAGTGCGATGAGGTGACAGGTGAGCATTGGTACTTTCAATTCACTTGTGAAAAGCTTTGGTTTCGTTTTTTTTTTGGTTGTGTTTGCTTTAAATGGCACATGGAATTTCTCTTAGTTTGTTGGGTAACTTTTGATTATTGGCTTCTGCGAGATTGCAATTGTTTTGTGTTGTTTTTATTGAGCATACAAATTTTGTTATTTAGTTTTATTGAAATGCGGTTGTATGCTGTTTTTGGGCGGTTTGTGGTCTTCAACTTTTCCTATATTCTAAAGCATCACCTTTTTGTTGCTACATTTTGTTATTCGCTTTTGGTTGATGCTGCAAAGCCAGAGTACTGAAGTGCGTGTGTATATTTTGAGTAATAAAACAAAAAAATGTGCTCATTGCATTTTGTGCTTCAGTGTTTTGCACAGCGAATAAGGCTTTTCAGAACATTGTCTGATATTTCCATTGAATTTGTTGCTTCACTCCACACAACGAAAAATGCGCAGCGTCCTAATTTGCAATTACGTATATTTCTTAATTTAGTGTCTTAATTAATAATTGGATCTTTTTTTTTGCTAAGTATCCACTTTTTAAACTTTAAACGTGTGTTTGAATTAAATTCTATAATTTTTTGTAGGAACGCGATTCTTTACTGAATCGCAAGAAACTCGGAATGAAACTGGGTCCGATTCCGAAAGGATCGCTGTCTGAATCTCTTATTTTAAAGACATTGCGATAATGATTGAGAACAGGATTTCGCTACCTTTTTTAATGATCTCAAGGAAGATTATAAATAGAGAGGAGCGAAATTATTTTTAAATTAGTATACAGTTCACTATTTAAAAAAAACCATAAAAGCAAATTTTTTTAATGTATTTTATAGAATGTACAAACAAATTTTAGTCAAAATTTCAACCTTAAAAAAGTTAGAATTTTTCACTTACGCAGTTTTGTAGCTCATTCAATTTTATAAAAATAAAATGCGGGTTTTAAGTGACTTAAAATTGCCTGTGATTTTAGAAATTTTTTTTATGGCAATTTCTTCCGAAAGAGCGTTAGTAGAAAAATTTTCAAAAAATCAGCGATAGATAGGTTGTGAAGTGGGGCTGTCACTGATATTTAGCGACTCACTTAGGCCCGTTGTGATATCACCAGCTATTCGTTCACTCCCCTTTGCTGAACCACCTAGAATTCTTGACAAATCTCGTCAAGCACCTTGGCTCTAAATCAACTTATTCTCCGAAGAAAGAGGCGCCCCTAGAAAGCAGGCTCACTAGCGCAGGACAATTGCATAGAAGTTGTAGTACATTTTCCTCCACTTTATAACTTTTGCAGCTTCTGCAGCATCTGTGAAAGGGTACTCCGAGACGCCCCGCGTGACTACCTATGACGCTGAGGCCTATTCGACCGTTACGATCCCAGCTGGGCCAAGAATGCCTTGAGGTCCTACAGATCGTAGTTTATGCCCAGCCGTCATTTGTACGAGCATAAACAATTCTTATAAAAGCAGCTTGCAAGTATCAATGGCTTAGCATAGCTGTCTTTACCGGAGAGAATCTGCTTCGTTGCTCTCTACTTCGCAAGTTCATCCGCTTTACAATTACCCTTGATGTAGCTGCGGCTGGGAACCCAAATGAAATAAATCCTGCTTAGCTACATCCAGTATAGATCGATGGCAATTCAGTATAATCTATGATTTAATTGTAGCTGAGATTACAGCTCTAATTGCCGCTTGGCTATCACTAAAGATAAAGATGTCTTTGCCCTTTAAAGTGGCTTGTTTCATAGCCTCCTTAATAGCTGAAGCCTCAGCGTAAAAAACGGCAACCGAAAGGAATAGCTCAGATAAAGGTCCCGCGAGAAGATACCTCCTACTTTTACTTTAATTTTTAAAGTTCAAAAATTGTAATTAAATTTTCTTAAGTTATTGTATGTTTTGTAAAATATTAAAAAAATGGGGAAGTATAGATTTTGTGATAGGGAAAATAATTTAAATATATTAGAAAAAAAGTAAAATGTAAAATGTCCGAATGTGTGAATAGTCAGTGAGTACGTACTAATCTGTAGTTGGTTGCATAGTAATTTTTAGCCATTACCATTCGTATCTTGTACGAAATCAAAGACATTTTTTTTATACGAATATGAAAAACTTTTACAAAAATTTAATTATTTTACTCAATTCCATTAAGAACTTAAATGGAGCTAAAATTTTTATTTTCTGTCAGATTTCATATAAAGTTTACAAGAATTAAAATAATTTTTCAATAAAAAAAAATCTTTCATGGAACTGACTGTAAGGTGCGTATTGTAAAACTTTGTGTAAGTATAAATGTAGTAAGTCACTGTTTCGAATAGTTTCTCAATAGCCTAAATGAACTTTTTGTAAAAAGCCAAATGGAAAAAAAAAATTTAAATTTGCCTTATTTATCTTGTTTATTATACCCAATTTGCTTTTATGTTGAAACATTAGTTTGCATTTGTATTTTCGTAGCTCAAATGGAGAAATATCCAAATAGAGATTTCATTTAAGTTTGGAAGCAATAAAATTACTACTCGATATCTTGCAAGCATATTTGTTTTTAACAAATAAAGACGATTGAGATATTCATGAATATAGGCTTTTGTATGTTCTCGTATATATGTTTGTAGTTCACACAGAGTGTGCGTCTTTATTTGGATGCTTTCAAAATGATGCCAACATTGCATTTACATATTTACCTAACAACAAAAAAAACTCATTTGTGGCAGTCGACCTGGCAAAAGGGCGCAAGTAAGCGAGAAATACGTAAATGCAAGTGCAATAACACTTTGCTACTAAATGCACTTGAATGTGCTAAATGCAACTTTGTAACAATTTACAATGCAACCATTCAGCGCTTAACTCAAAGCGCTACGAAACTACTTATGTTTATGTGTGTATGGCTGTGTGTGTGTGTGTGTTTATTACTTCCGCACGGTCAAAGCCATGGCCGTAGGCCCACATTTTACGGTTACTCGGCAAAGCTTTGATGCACAATCGTACACAAATATGTGAGTAGTAAACTCACACAAATTTATCTACGCTGTCGGAAATTAAAGTACTTTAAAAGCAAATTAAAAAAGTACTTTTTTTCTAGCTACAAGTGGTTTAAATTCATTAGATTTTCTTGTCATCAACTAACTTTATTAATATGGCGATGTGCTAGAACCAAGTCAATTATCCGACTATGCATTTGATTTTAACCACTTTCAAATATATTTGAGAGCAAGAAAATTAAAATGACTTTTTTCAAAACTGCAATAAAATGTCTTTATATTCAGCTATTTTAAAACATATTTAAAACTCTATTTGTTTTAAACTTCTTTTGATTATACCTACTTTTTTCAAAATAAAAAAAAAACGCATTTTATTTCATAGTGGGTATAAAATATATATACATATGCATTTTTTGTTTTAACTTAGTTAAGAATTCGGTTCATTTTTAACCTACGTTTACACGTTTTTAATGTAATCTAATTGAGTTTTTTCTGCATACATACTTCGTAAAATTATTACTTCTTTAGCGCCTGAATGGCCTTGCGAATAATTTACACTAGATCCTGGTTATCGATACAAAAATCATCTAATAATGAAAAAGGAAGAATTAAAATATTTTTTTGTATCACGCATTTTATGGGCTCGCCCACTGTCTTACCTTTCAAAAGCGAATAAAAAATTAATTAATTATGAGTAAAGTGTACAAGACTCGTACGCTGCATTTGTTTCAAAGCTGTTGATTTCCAACTACTTTTAAAACTGTTGTTTTTTCACACTACCTGCTATTTTCCGACCGGGTATGTACATATAGAGTGCAAGCAAGTATGTATGTGCAGTGATGGCTACAGTTGCAGTTGAAAGCAAATTTCGCATCGATTTTGGCGCACTTGAATCAACACTCGCATCCTCGCCCGCACACGCATACTCACACATTTACTCGTATCTGCGAATGTATGCAATTTTATGCTCTCAATGTGCTTACACTTCTGAGTAGAGGCGCTATGTTAGCTGCTATCAAATATTTGCAATTTTTATATATGATATACACACACACATATGTAAATTTATGTACATATATATCGCTATATTTGGAAGGGGACGGGGGGGCTTACACTTTCAATGATAATTCATCAAAAATTGCTGAAAATTATAAGCGAATATATTGAAACAAATAATTTTTACTGAAGGCAATAAGGTGTTGGTTTTTTCTAAAAGAGTTGCCAGCAGGTTGAAAATACAATTTAAATGATTTAACAAGTAAAATGGCTTTTTACATTAAGGGTTTTATTAGGTTAGGTTTGCATGGCGGCGCTGGAGCTCAACGCTCTATTAACAACAGAGTTTCGTTTTGACACCAATCAACCTCGGGTTATTGCGTTACAACCAACTAGCGTAGTTGATGAACCTCAGAATGTTGTTGAGACTTTGACTCGAACACTCCCAGACTGGCCTTACGCCTCCTTATTAGAGCTGGACATCTCCACAGAAGGTGCTCAACTGTCTCTTGTTCATCTTCATCCCTGCAGCTTCGGCAGTAGTTATAATAGGCAATGCCAAGTCTTCTAGCGTGGAGATCTATTGGCCAGTGCCCTGTGAGAACTGCCGCGAGTCTCGCAACGTTAGGCCTACCCTTCGCCAGAAGAGTGGATGTCTTATTTAGGTCGTATTTGGGCCATGTAAATTTTGCTATCTTACACACTGGCGCCGTGCGCCACCGTTGAGCGGATTGCTGAAGGTGGAGGAGGTACATTTTTTTGTTTATTACACCCAGCGGGATTGGGATCTTCACCTCATCCGAGGTTGCCACTGACCCCTCTCTGGCCAGCTGATCGGCTACTTCGTTTCGGGCTATGTTGCGGTGGCCAGGAACCCAAATTACCAAATCTACCAAGAGCTGGTTGCAGACTTCATTCAATCGAGTTCTGCACAGCTTGACCAGCTTCGATTTAGTTATGAAAGATGCCAGAGCCAATATGGCCGCCCGAGAAAATGGCTACAAGCTCATCCTGTATTTTTGGAAGGCAGTTACGCCCAAATTCGCGACAGCTTTCGGCAATAGCAAAAATCTCAGCCTGAAAGACACTAGCATGTTGAGGCAGGACATTTTTAGATATAACTCGATACCAGCGCTACCTGTCGAGGTTTTTTCCTTGGGCAAAGACAAACACTATTAACAAAGGCTACGTAAATCAGACAAAACAAAGTACCTTGTGGCAACAAACAAAAAATCCTCACGTATTGGGACCCACGTCACTGTTGGCAGCTGCAATTTTGACACCACCACCGAACGAAAATCTCGCACTACAAATCTCTCATCATGCCCGAGAAATTCAACGACTGCGATGGCCCGGCCATGTCATTCGCATGGGATATGATGCTCCGGTGAAAAAGTCCTTCGAATCGGCTCCCATGGGTGGGCAACGAAGGCAAGGGCGCCCAAGAACACACTGGAAGGACCAAGTGCAAAAGGACCTGTCTACACTTGGTATGAGTAATTCGCGTAACCTCACGAAGGAGAGATAGAACTGGCGAAGCTTTTTGATCTCGGCCCAAACAGACAAACGGTTGTAGCGCCATAAAAGAAGAAGAAGAAATCAGACAATTCATTCTCGAGTTGTGGGCGTTTATACATACGCAACTTACTTTTCCAAGTATACAAGCACAAACTTCAACGATTACGAACAAAATACGATCACGAATCGATATGTGAGGCGTTATGTAAATTAGCACCCTGCCTTACCTATAACTTAAAATTGGCCTCCGTTAGAACCTTCTGCAGGAATAAACGAATAACTGTGCAAATTTTCACGTCTTTCAGTGCAGTGGTTCGGTGGTTCTGCAAGGACATAGCGAAATAGCGTTTCATTTTTATATATTAGATGTAGAAAACATTACCAAAACTTCGTCAAAATTTCGAAGTTTAAAAAAAAAGTTTGTAGAACTGTAGTTTCTAGTAGCGATATTTCTCGAAACCTTCTATATGAAAAATTAGCGCGATCTTGCGTTATGTGCAGAAAATTTCCAGTAAAAAAATTATCAAAAAACCGTGATAACTTAAAGTAACTTGAAACTTGCACTTTCGCAGACTTAAATTGAATGAGCCAAATAAAATGCATGCTCAAAAATATTCTAGAAACGAAAGATATTAAGAAACAAATTTTATTTGAAAATGTTTGGCAAAGAGTTGCCTGTATGAAAATTCGTATTAAATGAAATTACATAAAAGTCAAATCATATATTAAAATATGTGTGTCTAAAGAAGAATGATTTTTGGATAATATTTGTCACTTATTTAAAAGTTTAATTTAAATTATTTAACAAGTATGTAAATATACGATAAAAATGACCATTATTCGCAATGGCTTTACGTTTATGCCACTTTTTTAAATCTAAATTTAAATGAATAAAACTTTATAAATAACTAAAAAATGACAACCGCTATAAGAAAAACACTTTTTCTATGATTTAGATTTTACATGTTTCAACGTTGTTTTTTCAATTGAAGCTTCAGGTCTTAAAAAAAATGTACAAAAAGAAAGAAATCAGTCTGTGTTCCTCCTTTCGCCATCAGAAAATAATGGAAATGGGTTCTGTCGCATCCCTACTTTGCTTTCATTCGTAGGTTAGCTTACAATTAAATTGCATATACGCAAAAATTTTAATAACGCAAAACCTAAAATTTGTTTTGGATTTTCTACAGTAATTGCGCATATTTCAATTTGGTCAATTAAGAAGCATCCCAAAACCAAAGAGGATTTCAACATAACTAAAATTTGCCGGCGAAGGAGGCAAAAATTGAATGTATTTGATAATATTAGAGAACACGATTTTTACACTTTTAAAGCGATATTACTTTTTTGATCTGGTACCGTTTGTAGATTTTAAAAATCATATTGGTTTGCCAAATTTGGTGCGAATTTTTTATAATGATTTTTTGATGTTTTTCACTTTTTCAGATCATCACTGAGTTTTTGATGCTATATCTTTAAATTTTGACATTATACATTGAAAATACTTATATATTCTAAAACAAGATACTAATACCATGGAGATTTTTAAACAAAGTTTACTACACGCTCTTATTGAAATGTGTGAATAAAAAAAACGTTTTTTGAGTAATAATATATTCAGGCAAATTTTGCTATATCTAGAATTTATATTGCTGGTAATGTTTGCTAAAAGTATCAATTTAACCCAAAACACTCAAAGTCTCATATTTAATCAAAATTTCATTTACTGACCAGACTAGTAAATATATTTTATTATATCTTGTTTTATTATTGTATGTAAATATGAACATAATAATTTACAAAAGGCGCAACCCAGAGAAATACAATAGTAGCTTTATATCGGAACAAATACTTATATTTATACATACATATGATTTGTGCAGTAACGTGAAGTAGTACTCTCCGAGTATTTCAATATCGAAGCGTCCGAAAAAAACGCTATACCACTTTAGCAATATCCTGGTTGGAAGCAAAAAAGGTACAGCAAAAAAAAAAACGAAATCAGCGATTTTTATAGCGACATGAAACTTGAATTTCATTTGCATAAATTCAAGAATGAAGAATAAAGCTTTGTAGCTAGAATATTTATTGCGTTTCAAATTAAATTTTTACGGGCGTCTGGCCTTCTGCGAACCCGGACCTCAATTCCTTAAACTATAAATGGAGGTCTGCGCAGGAGGCTACTGTGACTTGCACTACTCGACACCCAAATACTGAATCTGTGAATAACGAGGTGCCTACGGGAATAAGTTAGTGACAAAGCCTTTGGGTTACCCAATAAATAAAGAATAAACTACTCTTTGAGTCCCAAACCCCCTTTGGATGCGCTACTGAGTCCCATTTATACGCTGCTGCCATACATTTTTTTGTTTTATTTGTTACGCAAATACATTCACCCTTTGAGTGCGTTAAATTTTCGTTGGTTTAGTTGGCTCCAATTGCAATTTATTTAAAGTTAACTGGCCAAATAGTTTGTTTTTAAATTACTTTTCTGTAAAAATGCAGCGTTTGAATACATTTTATTGGAAATTTCGTTGAAGGTTTCGTTTTTAGTGTAGCAATTAGCATTTTTATCTTTCTTCTTCAAACCGAAAACGAGTTAACGTTTTTCACAAATAATAAGTAAAATTGGTATTTTGTGGACATATATAAAATATTTTGGCATAGCTCACTTGAAAAGTGCGATAATTTTTAAACTTTTACACACACATTATAAAATCGTTATGTGCAAGGTACAAAACTTAAGTGGTAGCAAAAAAGCGCTTATAGTTTTTCAGCAGCTCATCTGATTTTCTTTTCTTTTTTAAGGAATTCAATCATTCATCCCTTAAAAATTAACATTAATCTATTCAAGTAAATAATACAATCGTATAGAAATTTAACAAAAGAAGAATGATAGGAGATTTAAAAAATACATATTAGTATTTTTATAATAACCTTTGGCAAAAAATGGGCGAAATTTGTTTTAAAGTTTTTGGCCATGAATATCTTCAAGCATATTGAAAGATTTAAACGCCAAAATCTTTTTAAATTTTTAGCTAGACATTGTTATGAAAAAGGTACATTCTTAAATTCCCCTAATATCCTTCTTTGATTTGGTGCCTAAGGGTCTATATTATACTTAAGAATGCTTGTATAATTTTTAATGCTACATCCTTTCTGAGATTTTATAAAGTACATTAAAAAAATAATTAGATAAGGTGAAAATATTAAGAAAAAATCTCTGATTTGATTGGGTTAGGATACGAACATGGTCACTCACGAAATGTGTACTTTCTCTAGAGGCTGCACAAACATTCCAGTAAAAAGATCAGTTGCTTATAATTCTTGTGGAATCTCGTGTGAAAAATGGCCCGCTACGACAAGATTTTTAGTAATCGCATTTCAATATATTTTTTTTTGAGTAGTTAAATTTTGTATTTTGTTTCGAAAATATATCTGTAGGGATGGGTTTTTACTTGGTAAATACCCTTGTGTTGGTAATCTTTGAATGACTTTTATCCGGTAAGTATCCGAATTTCTGATATTTACCGAGTAGAAACCCTTAGTGAAGTTAGAAAATTAAATTTATCCAGATCAATAAGGTCTTCAACAAGTACAATTACATTCTGTAGAACGTAAAGCTTTGTAGTTATCATTCTTAAATCTCAACTTTTTTTATGGAAAAACACCAATCAATTGGTAAATATGAAAAAAACCGACTTTAAAGGTAAGAAACTTAAGACAAAAATATGCACTTTGTTATATATATTTTACGTGCCAGAATTTGTTTATGTACTTAATTAGCTTTTCGTAAAGTAAAAGCAGGTGAATAATTATATTTTTGGAATTTGGTGTCGGTGTTATGGGTATTAAGCAAGCGAAAGCAAAAGCGAAAGCAATCGCCTGCATCAAAAATGATTTGGGAAGCTTTTGAGGTGTGTGAAGCTTTTGAGAAAAAATTTAGAGCTACTATCCTCCCTAAAGGTGGTAACATCGAACAGTTATATTTTATTTTTCTTTGAGTTTTCAAAAAACTATTTCAATAAAATAACAACTCATAATTTCGTGTATAGTATACAACTAAGTATATTTGATTTTATTTAAAAATCAATTTTTTTTAGTTAAGTTAACAATAATTTCTTGAACCAGCTAAGCTATTTTCTTAGTTATGTCTTACAAATAGTTACATAGTCACAGACTAACAAATATATGAACATGAATTTGTATATTAGTACGTGATTGGAGAGTATTCGTGAAATGATGCAAATAAAATTCAATGTCAAGCAGTGGCACGTGACGCCATTAAGTTGGCACGGAAGTAGAACGAAAATGAAAAGTGTGAGTAGTGAAAAAGAGTAAAAGCGAAAAAGCATTTGTGGTAGTGGTAAATGTCGAAAATATGTATACGTTTAAATGCATAATTTAGGACGTCAGTACAGATTTGGTCCCATTTATTTGCGTGATTTGTTATGAAAGTCCATTTTTTCCTGAATATCATGGTCAATGGCTATAAATATACATTTCTTTCCAATTTGGTAATAAAAAGAATTCATGAACTTTGTTTGTTTAGTTTTTTGGTCAGAGTTCAATAGTTGGTTGAATAGAGTGTTTGCATTGATGAATATTTGCTAACTCAATTTCTATATAGTTGACGTATGACAGCGTATTTTCTGAACACATATGTGACACAATTGTGATAAATTTTTTATACAAAAACGTACTTATGTATGTAATAAATGCGGCACGATGCAACAAACTTAAATAAAAGCACACGCAAGAGGACACAAAAAGGTCAAATAAATATTTTTTTTGTAGTCACATAAATTGTTGTACTAAGATGCTCGTGTTTTCTTAAAAACGGTTTGAAGAGTGGGTTGGTTGGTTGGTTGGTAGTAGCGTTGCCTAGTCTAAGAATACATGCTAGGAGCCAATTAGCGCTTGAAGCACCATTTTGTTAAGCTATTTTCGTGCAACCTCTGGTATGTCTTGCGGCGCTTAAACTTTTAATTTGTGGATGAATCGGCTCAAGCAGTTTATTTTGTATCTAGAGATCTCCTTTAACCCTAGTGCTAAGGCGTGTCAGAGCTGGGCACTTACAAATATAATAAAGAATGATTTCTCTAATGTCTTCGTGCTTCCAACTCCTACAGTGGTTATTATATGAGAGGTTAATCTTGGTCGCATGCTCACCATGCGGCGAGTGACCCGTAATTGTGACTGTTTCGCGAAATATTTCGATACGTCATAGATGAGCAAGATTTCTCTCTTTACCTGCTCCATCTTGATCCCGCCTTTTGTACAAACTGCAAACGTAGTTCTCTCTTGATGACTCCCAGTGGGTAGGGAATGGTTTCTGCCTGGGACTCCTCAAGAGAGGAACTGGCTCTGGCCAATTCGTAAGCCCTCTCGTTACCGTATATGCTCCTATGGCCGGAAACCCAAACAAGAGAGATGTCCACTGACTCGGCCGCTAAGCTTAACGCACCCTTGCACTCAAGAAACTATGCGGGAATTTGTTTTTGGTGATGCTAGTGCCAAGAGAGCTGCTTGACTATCTGAAAAATGAATGCTTTTTTTTACCCCTTTCACTCCTATCTTTTAGTACCCGATAGACCCTCTCAATTCCCATCACTTCCGCTTCGAAGATGCTAGCAAAGTTAGGTAGCCGGAACGAGAGAGAGACATCTTGCTTCTCTGATAACACCCCAGCACCCACCCTACAGTTCATTTTTGACCCGTCAGTGTAGATAGGACCATGTTCTCATCCGCTAGCCTGCCCCTGCTTCAATCCCGTCCAGACGAAAACTTCACTGAAAGTTTTTCCTGAAGTCCAGCAAAGGAGGAATATAGTTTGATTGTTCATTTGTTTGTAAGAGTTTGTCGAGTTTTTAGATTAGTTCAACTTTCAATGTATTTATTTAGCCAGTTAAAGATTTTGAAAGATTCATAACATTTACTCATATGTAATGAATACCTAACTTTTATCTATTTACCTAGAATTCAAAGACTTTTAATGTTTTAAAATTAAATTAAAGTTATTATATCAAATTCTAACAAAATTTACTAAGTACCTTACAGTTGTTCCATGAAATTAATTTCAGATCATGCGTCAGCGTAAAATCGATAACATATAAATTTTTGCAATTTCGCAAAATATATGTATAGCTTGAGAAATACATTTTTGCAAATGCTCCACTACTTAGAAAAAAAAATATTTTTTTTTGAGTCATACGATACGATTAACTCATGATAAAAAAATAGAAATCAGAAGTATTGCGGATAAGAATTTATTTATTAGAAATTTGAGAGATTGATTAAAGTTTAGTCGATTACAAAACCGGATTCGAGTTTAGTCGATTAAATACCCTGAAAGTTTTGATTACAAATTTTGAAATTGGTATGCTAATTATGTACACCTTTTTTGGATTTTCGATTTACCTTTGCGGTTTTTGACATAAATTAAAATGTTGGAACCGTTCCTAAAGACAATCGAAATCTCATACTTCCGCTTAGTGACTCAACGATTTGCTTGACATGACTATTTAATCATTTATTTTCATCGATCAACCTAGTTCACGGGCTTCCATATGCACATATAAATAAATTCCATATTTTGAGTTAATGCTTGAAAAACTTTCAAAATGTTTTTCATGGTCATACTCTCCAACTCTCACCAAGTATTTGCTATAACTTTCATGTGACGCTGATGGTTTTGCACGCTTCAGTTCTTCACAAAAAATTACTGTATCCAAACTTATAAAGCCCACGAAAAGTACTATTAATATAAGTATGTCTTCATAAAGTATTTTCATAAATGTGAAAGTTTCTGCACAAAGCCATTTCATCATGTGAATGCTTGCCATTACTCATACGCCATGTAACACCGAGGCAGTGAACTTAGACGGAGGTAGTTGTTGGTTGGTTTTGATTAGACGTGACATGCCTGTATTAAGTGAGAATGTGCGTACATATGTTTGTACATACGTAATGTAAACTTGCATACGAAACATTTTTTTTATATATTTTTGCTAACAAGACTTTGAGTGTGCGAAAACCATAAAGATGCTTATAAATGGGACCTGGTCGGACCTGATCAGAGATACTATTTATAAAAATTGTGACAGAATAGACAATTATCAAAATGAAGTTATGACTTTTTACACCTGAACCCACTGTTATTGATAAATATAAAATCGATGTATGCAGTGAATGAAAATGTGATTTTAATTCAAAACGATAACAAGTCGATAACTATGAAAATAAATGTATGGAAAACGATAAAAAAATTTAAAATATGAATGATAACAGAGACGGCCAATGCTTTTTATATATTTTCCCGAATATAAAGATGAGTAATACTCTTAGAAATACAATTAAAAAAGCGCGGGAAACGATAACTGTAATACTATCGATCATAATTAAATGCTGTTATATAGTTACAGAAATGAAGTCAATGTAAAAATATTGAAAGCTATAACCAAATATCAATGATATTATCGATAACTATACAATTATTGAAAACATTATCGATTAAGACAAAAATATCGAGAGTCTGAGAGACTTCGCCAGAAGTAATAATAAATAAAACAACAACGACAGCTAGTTAATTATCGATATCATAATCGATGGCTGTAAAAATATCGGTAGCAGTGAATTAATCGCCAGAATATGAATTACGATAACGACAGCTAAGACGATTAAGATAATGGATAGAATAAAAACCAAAAGCGATAAAATGAAAAGTACGAATGAAGTGTAGATTTAAAATAATTTCGATAATATTTCGGAAATCGATACAATAGTTGTATTCATTCAACTATGTCTAATTTTAAACGAAAAATTTCAAAAATAAATATGTCAAAATCGGATAGAAAATGATAATGATAGCAGTAGCCAAAAAGATATATGTATGTAGCTCGATAGTTATCTAAAAATTTTATTATTTTAATGGAGCACATTAAAGATATTGATAACGAGTAAATGTATGGCAAGTAACACAAAATGAATAAAATGACATTAGAAATGTCGATAACTTTGATGACTTTTAAATATTGATAGCGGTAACGATAGTCAATGTGATGCTTTGTAAAAATCGAAACCTTTATCGTTGCAAATGGGGGTTTTTTTATTACGATAAAAATATAAATGCGCTTTAAATACACTTCAAAATTTTTTAGAGCAAGAAATTGTTGATAATTTCTAAGAAACTTGAGGTTTCCGACATTTAGTTTTTCTTTTAATCTTAGCCTTTTTATTTTCTAGTTAATGTAAGAAGAACTGGAGAATCTGGCGGTTAGTTTCCACTGTGAACTAAGAAACAAGTTGCTAATTGAAATGGTTGTCCACAGCAAAGTTGGGCACTTTTAATAAATTTTTCCACACACACTAAACATTTTAAGTATATATTTAACCACTTTCAAATAACGCCACCACATGCAAACACTGTAATTTTATAAAATAACAGTCAATAGCTTTGCTGTAGTGCTTTGTAGCCAGCAGCCGCTAGCAAACCAAAACAAGCAGTCGTCATGTTACTCATACGACACCGTGTATAGCCAAACCGCACAGCAACAGTGGAAGAAGTTCAAATATAGCCAGTCATTTCGGAAGTCATTCGGCCAGTTATTCAAGCAGTCATACCGCAAAATACGCTAGAGTTAGTTAGCGCTGCTGCCAGCATAGTTTTTTTTTTGGCTTTTATAGTTTTTTTTTTTTTTTTTTTGCAAAGGTTGTGTCGAACAGAATCGAAATGAGGTGATTCAGCAAAAACATAAAAGTGTAAATGCACAAGTTTAAATGGCAGTAGTAACAGCGAAGCAGCCAGTTATTGAGCCAACTTTGGCAACATGCGCTCGAATTGAAATCGAACGAAGCGAACTGACCTGGAAAATACGGAAACGTGATCGAAATAATTTCGTAGCAGCGCCCGCAGAGTAATGCAGCATCAGCAACAGCAACAGGACTGCAGGCAGTCAGCAATGGAAAGTGAGAAAAAATATGAAAAATTTACGAGCGTATGGAGTGTACATAAAGTGAAGGTGAAGTGAGAAGAGCGGAGAGGAAAGGTGTTCGATTTGGTGATGAGGTGCGCGGTATGCTTGTAATGTGACTGTTGCACGTTGCTACCGGTGATTTTGTGGTAATGGCAAGAGTATTGAATCTGGCGAATGTTGAACGATGGAAGATTACACTAAATGGCAGAGCTAATGGTGAAAGTACTTTTCTAAAATTCATCGTCGCGGGATCTAAGCCAGCATATACGTACATACACACATATATACTTATGTGTGTGGTTATGTATAATAGAGATGTAAGCGATAAAAGATAGTTGATCCCGTCTATTTATAAGGAAAATCGTAAAAATTATAAATAAATGAAAAATTCTGTGAAAGCTGAGTGTATTTTTAGATACAAGTTGGAATGTATTAAATTAATTTAAAGGTCGTGGTGTTGAAAGACGATTGAAAGTGTTATATAATAGAATCAGAATTTCCTAAAGATAATTGTTGAAAATAATAAATAAAGAAAACACATTATTAGTATTAATAAAAACGAAGTAAAATAAAGTTTTAAATTTCCTATTATTGTGTGTATCGAAGGCATATTCAATAGGTTGGTGCTACAGAAAAATTAAACTCTGTTTATTTTGCTTTTGTTTTTAAAAGCTAAAGCTTCAAAAATATTTTACCAACAACCTTGAATTATACTGAAAGCATTCTTATCACAACGAAATATAAAATTTGACAATTCAAATTAACATAGAAAAAGTTCAGAAAAAAAGCTTCTTGCGTCTACCTATTCCATGTGTCTTGAGTGTACCGCTTGCTTGATTTTAAAATGCGCAGATTTGGAAAATAAATTATCGTCAAAAGTAAAAAAATTATTTGAATTAAATAGATGGGTAAAATTTTTTACAAGAAGTGAGAGTTTCTATTTTTTTTAAAGGGTTTTTTACAACGAATATCTGCAAACATATTAAGAGGAAAAACTTAGAAAAAAGAAACATTTTTCTAAAATTTTTTGGTACCAGGATTCTTTTCGGGCAATTTAGGGACTATACCTGGCAATTCAAAGACCAGTTAAAAAAAAAACAAAAATTAAAAGAAGTGTACTGAAAGAGCACTGCTAAAATGCAATGAAAATATACCTTAAAAGTAGTGAAATCCAACAGAACACGTACAGGCGAATAACGAAAGGGTCCTAAAAAATCAAACCTGTTAGGACTTAAATACTTTTTTATTCCATATAATTTGCATGAAAGATTTATTATATTGTCTATGTGTCCAGTGAGATTTGGGAGGATAAAATTTTCGGAAAATTTTAACATTCTAGATGGGTTATTTATAACCGTTTTCTAAAAAAGTACAAAAAATGCATATAAAAAAGGTTGGAAAATCATTTCGAAGCTTGTTGGGGAAATTTTCGGGAACAATATCGTGACTTTTTCGGGCCAAGTCGGTAAAAATTTGGTATTAATTCAGGACCAGTTCGAAAAAAACTAAAAATTTACCAAATATATACCAAAAAAGCACTAAGAAAGTACCGGAAATGCACTTAAAATATAACAAAAATGTACCTTAAAAGTAGCGCAAATTAACATTAAATGTTGTGGTTTATTTCGCAATCATCCTTAACAAGTCCAACGATCCCTGCATTTTTAAGATACGTTGTGTCTACGTCAAATGAGGCAGTAATACATTTTGCGGAAAATTTTAACCTTCTAGATCCTCAAGAGATGAGTTATTTTTGGGCAAAAATTGCATATTAATATGTTTTCCCCATTATAAATTGATTTTCTTCTGGTGATGACAGGGTGGAAATTTGATATTTATTGGAACGATTTTCCGTCAGCCCTTGTAAAAATTTTTTTTTGCGACATACCAGTTTCGGCATTGTGCCATCTTCAGTGTCGTATATGTTTTTGTTTTGTTCATTAAGTTGCTAAATTTTGTATACTGCTACGTTTTTTTGTCTTCAAGAAGAATGAAATACTACTGTTTATTATAGTACAAATGTTACTCATACGCCCTGGCATGCCTACATACTACAAGCTAGTCTGAAAGATTTATATTCATTGTTATTAGAAAACATATAGAAAATCAGCTAAATTTGAATGCGAAAATAAAGAAACATAATTTGGACATATTTGTCAATTCGTAAAAAAATGCATAAGAGATAATAAAGATTTTATTTAGTGACATTTTAAAACAATTTTTCTATTTAAATATAAGACATTTTAAAATTATTTAAATTTTTATACACTCTCCACATGTATAATAAAAAATTGCTTAGGTTATTATTTTTTTTTTGCTTTTATGCTTTCATTTATTTTCTATAGTTTACTGTTCACATAGTTTCGGGACTGCCATTCTCATTTGGTCCCAACTTTAACTCCAAAATAGAGCACATGGCAAGCAAAATTTGGAAATATTCGCAAACTTCCATATAGCTTCTGTCTCCTCTTGGCAAATTGTTGGACAGCTTAAGATATTCAACCAATGCACACCGAAAGTGCCGTGGCAGTTAAGGTGGTGTGATCCATGCCAGGTATTCAATAATTGTTGAAAATATGGTTTCTTTCCGCTTTAAATCCAGTCACGCCATGCCATTCAAGTAACAAAAGAATGTAAGCATGAATGAAAAAATAAAAAGAGACCACCTGCAACTATATACGTGACGGTGTGTGCCTTCTTTACAAACGTTTAATGGCAGCAGTGCAACATGTGGACAAGTATAGCAGGGATTAGGGCAAAAACGAATAGATTGAATTTTCAAAAGTTGATTTCAATGCGGTCGGTCGGTCGAAGAGTTGAGCGGGAACTTGGTAGGTGTGACAGTGTGACTGTGTATGCGAGCAATACTGAAAGTATGACAGAAAACTATCTAAGAGGCTCAATTCATATACGACGACTGGAGATTTCAAAGGATGCACACAAACACACATGCATGGATGGCGTTGGCTGACTTGGTTGGCTGTCGGGTAATGGCTTTCTATGCGCGTCTGGCATAAGAAATTCAATTGAAAGCACATTAAAATAACATTAATTTCAGGAGAAGGAAACGTAGAAGGAAATTGTAAGCTTCGAAGTGGAGCGTGCGCGCTGAGGTGAAGTGTGGAGATTAAGAAAAAAGTTTGTATATAGTGTTGCAAGTGGAAGCAAGGTAAATGGAATACAAGGTAAATAAAAACGTTTTTATTTAGTATATATGTAAGGTATATAGTTATTATTGATGATTTTTCTTGCACATATGCACTTTAGTTTTGCTTTCATTCGAGCTTTCAAAGAGTTCAAATAGCTTTTGGAGGTACTTTTTGTTTCCAGGACGGTGCAAATGTATTAATATTATCAAGTGTAAGTTTTGAATAAACTTCAATACACTTCTGCTCCCTAAATTCTAAATTTAAATTTAAAAATTGTAAAAAGAGTTGCATTTTTTTTTCTATATTTTTATATAAAGATTTCATAGCGTAACACCATGATACAATCATTTTTATATGTAGGTAATTTGAGTCTCTCATTTCAGACGTCAAATTAACCAATTGACAGAAACAGTGTTCCGGGGTTTCGTGCTCCCGATACCTTATTAAAAAAATCCCCTATTTTTTTGGCATTAAGGAAACCAATGGCAACAAACACCAAAGTACATACATATCGTCTCCTGAATAAATAAATGTCGTATGTGAAAATTAGGCCAAATTGATTTAGCAATGCAGTTATACTAAAAAATCACGATCTTCCAAAATAATGGGTAAAATTTGCCGTGTGTGCTAGGTCACAAGCGATTTCGTCCAATTTTCTTGTATGTCACAAACACTTTTCACATTCTTTATAAAATTTCCGTGCTTTGAACACTCGGAAAAATATTTTTGTGTGGTTACATTATCTTGGAACATTCAAAGTCTGTTGCATATTTTTGTAAAATTTTGTCGTATTGTCGCACGGATAATTAGATTTTATATGTGAAAAATTGGCAAATATAGTTAATAATGCAGTTATTCCCCAACTATCAAGCCATTTTAAATGGGGTTATTCGTTTTCTGATATCTTATTTAAATAGTTTCCGATATATTGAGTTTAAGTTTCATGATGTCCTAATTCACATATATGAAATTTTTCCAAAACTGTTGCCAAATGTAAACTACGACAAAATTTAACTGAAGAAAATCCTTCATAAATTCAAAAGAAATTAAGAATAAACAATAAAAATAAAATAATTTAAGATTTTCATTAACTCCGAGACTTGGGAAAAAATCTATCGTTATCTTTTTTAGAAATTGAATTCCAAACGTCTTCTAATGTAACATTCGAGATTAGTTTATCTGGGCGACTGCAAGTCAACTTTGCCTGTCAAAAAATCTCCTCATAAAATAGCAACTTTAAGGATTAAAAATTATAAGCATTGATTTTAACTCCAGCATTAAATATACATAACTCTGACTAGCTATCGTCAATTAGGTTTTAATAATAGGCCGTGTATTGTACATTTACATTCATCAATACAATTTTACTACGTGGGTGAAAAAATATTTGGTACATCTAATAATTGAAACAAATATAAAATTTACACGATTTGTGTTTGAAATACAATAGGTTTTTGATAGTCTATAGTTAAACAAGGAAAACATCATCAAGTACAGTCAGCGATTTCAGGCAAAGACACCCAAAGGCACATCAGTCTGAACAGTTACCACTTTGAAACATTTGGCACTTCGTGTTTATTGGAATTAGCATCAACAAAATTAAAAATGTCAACCGTAAAATCCAGCAGATGATCTCTGGTGCCATCAAGTGATATTTCGGTTTAAGTTAACTATTAAGCAGCATGGCAATTAAATTGCCAATTAACTAAGTAGGTAAAATTTAATATATGAAAAAATCGCAAATATTTCAGTTTTGTTATATTTCAAATTTATATTTCTTCAGTGTCCAAAAGTTTGACAATCAAAATTGTCAAATTCGGATTTTAAAAGCTATTTTAAATATTTAAAGTTTGCAAACTAAAAACGTATGTACGAGTATTTCAAAATTTTTTCGATGGCAGTAATTTAAGTTAATTAATTAACTGATTTGCATTGAAAGCAGCAGGTCTTTTCATATAATACACATATAATACCGATAAAAACCATACTGCCTTCACAGTAATTGTGAAAAAGCAATGCACAATCCAAATCCATTTTGTACTTGACTTTGGTTGAAGAGTGGTCGGACCCATCTTCCTGGTGAATAGTACCGATCTCGACAGCAACAGGAAAATTGGTGGAACTTTCCTCGATACGTAAAAAGCCTTCGAGACTCTCGACAAGCAGAATTCGTTAGATAAATTTTTCCATTAAGAAGTGCCTGGAGCGGAGCTTCGATGGTTTCAATGCTATTAAAGTGGAATATGTCAAAATACTAAAGACGGCGATTTTGTATCTGACGCCCTGACAAACGATTTTGATTATTTTAGACATTGACAAATAAATGTCGAAACAATTAATAAGAAGTTGGGTTGATAAGTCAGTGACTTTTTGAATTAAACCATTTTTTTTAGGCAAAATAATAGATTTTCTCAAGACTCTCTAATAGGCGTTTATTTCTGTGATGATCTCTTTATTTGACTCAAACATTTTATACCCATCTATTTCTTTAGGTTTGAAAATACCAAATAGTTGAATATCCAAATATTCGTGTAAAATGCGATGTACCTGCTCAGTTGGGAGGCTTACAGTCTCAGCAACCTCACAAAATTTTTTTTCGTTCAATACTTGTGCTGATACGACTTCAACGGAACACACTAAACCACTTCTTAACCATTAAAATTGCAGTGTATCCATAGTACTGTCCTTGATTTCGAAGGTGGGGGTGCTATAGCTGGCTGCGGGCCAAGGAACATCTGATCCGAGCCAATTCTGGCCAAATGGTCAGATGTCTCATTACCAGGTACTCCCGAGTGACCAGGCACCCAGAGTAAAGCAAGTTCATTATGTTTACCGTTATAGTTCAGTTTCAGTCAGACTTAGCATGCTCAAAATTTGACCTTGGTCTACAAATAGATGGCAGTAAAGGGAAGCCGTGATGAAAATAAAGTTTCTGCGCAGGGAATTTAAAAATTCATTGACTTATCAAATCGCCCTCGTAAAAAACATATGTTTCAAATTAACTGCAAGAGGAAATGCGAATAAGACAATAAAAACGGTTTTGGAATGACATATAACAAATTCGCATTTGGGCTTATTGTAAAAGTATTTTTAAACTAAATGTTAAAAGGAAAAGATGAAAGATTTTAAACGGTAAATCAAACAATAACGCTTCAATGAATAAAGAGCAGGTTGGAAATGTTAAGAAAATTAAGTATCTAGGAATTATACCAGATTCAAAGCTTAAATTCGACTTACATACATACTATGTGTGTAAAAAGAAAATTAATTTTTTACAATGAAACAGACAAAACTATAATAAAACCTAGTTTTGAATATTGTTCGACTATTTTTTTTCTAAGTATTCAACAAAGTCGAGTAAGAATGCAAATTTTTTAAAATAAAGCAATTAGAATTATTCTTAAGTTTAGTTTGCGAACCCCAATTAGAGTTCTTGAGACGTTAAAATGGCTGGCCATATACCAAAGAGTAATGCTTAATGTCTTATGTTAAAATACAAAATCGTATGTTGCCAAGCGTCTATGGAATTGCACCCCCCATTAAGGTGTGCGTCTGTACTCGTCCCCATCGTGATCTCATCGGGCCGATTTTCCTACAGCCTAGCAAGTTACTTATCCAAGTTTTTAAGGTACGGTTCACTGCTAACGGGGTAATGTCCTCCATTCGAACTTATTGTTAGAATATATTAAGCGATCCAGATATATCTAAGAACGCCGCTAAAGCAATCGTCTTCTAACTAATACTAATACTAACCACCTGCCGCCTAAGAAGTTTTAATTCAACAATTTTTTTTTGTGATTTTGATTTTGAATGCCCGAGTTAAGCATCGAAACTGCACACTTAGCGGAATTTCATGTTATATCATGCAGCGCTACACCCTTGTCCACAGTGGTGCTCAAATTGACTTAAACTTTCGAAATTTGTTCATAAGCATCTTATTAAATTTATTCATGCCTCAAATATTTTGAGAAATTTTGAACGTTTCGTTTTTAATATTTTTTTAAATATTAAAAAATTTAACATTTTAAGATATTGTAGCATGCGTAAGTATTTTTATTGAGAGTTGTTTAAGAGATGTTTCTTTGCTAATTGTAAATAATGCTTTATTTGAAAATAATTTATAGTGGACTTATGCAAAAAAGGTACATATATTGAAAAATAATTTAAATGCATCGTACTTAAGGAAAAATGTTTAGTTGTTGTGCTTAATTAACTTTATTAAGTGAAAGTAAATATTAGTTGCTGTGCAAGAGCGTATAAATATATAATAAACTTATTCAATTCAATACGCTGTATTGAAATATACAAATTATTTAAGTAATATTTATTTACAAATTTAATCTTTGACATACATAGCTTTCTTTGAAATAATACAGCTCATAAGATATATATGTATATATATATATGCATATATATATATGCACATATATGCACATACATACTTTAAATATTTTCAAAATCAATATTTTCCATAAATAACGCCGCTCATATTTTTACGCATCCTTTGTTGCATTCTTGTTTTATTCTCCCTTTTAAGCATACACAATTTGAACAAATTCCAATGTGTTGTGTTCAGATATATTCCTATACATTATAGGCTTATGAGAGAATATGATTTTAAGAACTTCTGAATACATTGCAAAGGACTTTACGTATGTGTATATGTAATAGGATAGACAGACCACAACGTTGATCCACATTAACGAGATTATTGGACATTAACTTGTAAATTAAGTGATTCTGATACATATACGGTTTGTAGTGTATTGCAAAAAGATACGAGAGCAATATGGCTATGTTCAATGACGAAAAATTGTAAACAACATTTTTTTAATATTTACTTAAAGTTTCTTTATTTCTTTTAACGATTTTAATTTCAAATACTGTTTATTTAATTTTTACACTAACGTTTATTAGCATTAACTTTGAATCGCATCAATTGCGTAAATAATTCGAATTAACTCTGCCATCTGTTAATGCTCTAAGAGAGACGTTTTTCGCAACCTTGTCACGCATACGCCACGTATAACACCCTTTTTGAGTGCACATACAAGTATGTACATTTATATGTCTGTATGTGTATTGAACGTAATTTTAATATGTACACATTCATATGCAGTTAAGTGATTGTAAATACAATGTGTGTTTGTTTGTTGGCTTAAAGAAGCAAATAAGTGGATATGAACGTGACTATTAAATTGATTTCAAAATTTATTTACCAAATGAAGAAAAGGAATCAAATGGAAAATAGCAGCAGAGTAATATTTAATAATTCATGGAAATTAAATTACAACATATGTGTTTGTATGCCTGTTTTTGTTAGCATGTCAAATAGAATTTGTGCAATTGTAGAGCAAATTGATTTAATTAAAAGGAGTAGGCCAAAGTATAATGTGAATTAAAAAAAATAAAGTTCGTTTCTACAAGGATTAAGTAGAAACATATGAATATTTACATTTCTCCAAAAAATAGACACATATATTCTTATATGTAAATATAAGTAATAAATTAAATTAATATTCAAAATAATTTAGCTAGTCTTTGGTATTTTGGAAAGTTTGTGTGTTAACTTAAATTTTGCATTAATTGCCACAAAATATACAAATACATTTGTATTGCTAAGTAAACGTGAAATAAAATAAATATTTTTCAACAATCTCCGACAATACAATTGGACTAAAATATAAAAATATTTCATAAAAAATATATTTTGCTTATGCCAAAATTATTATTGCAGATATTAAAGAATGACTATTGAAGTTAACAAAAGGTAATAAAAAATTCCAAAATGAAAGCATTTAAAAATGTTTTTGGATGTTACTGAAATAAAAAAACTTCCTGTTTGTAAATAAGCTGTAAAATTTATTAATAAAACCTAAAATATATCATAATAAGTTTACACAAGCTAAATATGCTTGCAAGAATTACGATTTTTTACTTTGTTGTCTCTTTGTGACCGGTGGTGCTTAAAAATAACTAATAAATAAATTGTTTTAAATTTTTTTGCAAAATTTTCATACAAAGCTTCATGAATTTAAATAAAACTGGATAGAAAAAATTTGTGTACTTCTTTTTAATTGACGGTATGCATTTTCTTAATATAAAATGTTTAAATAAAAACAAGTAAAGAAGTGGCTAAGTTCAATCGAACATTATATACCCGGCGCACGCTTTCAGCTAAATTTTTAAATTAACTAGGTACAATCACACATGTGTGATAAGTTTAGACGAAATCGATAAAGTAGTTCCAGACATATACATATGATCACATATAGTCGGATTTCTGGCTGCAATACAACACCACAAACTAAACTCAAGATATTTCCCTTCAACATTTATTGAAATGTCCGATTTTTGGTATTTTCGAAAATTACCGTTATATGACAGGTATATACATATAATATCGCTTAAATAGGCATAGTGTAATACGTATACCAAATTTGAACAAAATCGAGTGTGGTTCCAGAGATATACATATGAACTCATAAGTGGGCGGTGCCACGCCCCTGTAAAAAATTTGAATTCAGTCGGATTTCCTGCTCGAATACAACAGCATATTAGCAAATTAGCTTCAATAGCTACTGAAATATAGCAATTTTTGCGTTTTCGACAATTGCCGTTATATGGGAAGTGGGCGTGGTTACCGTCCGAATCTGCTCTGGGTCAAAGACAATCTACCTACCAAGTTTCATTGAGATATCTCAATTTTTACTCAAATTATCGTCTGCACGGACGGACGGACGGACGGACGGACGGACAGACATCGCTAAATTGACTTCTCTTTTCATTCTGAGCATTTTGGTATATATGTATATGTATGTCTATATCTATCTTGATTCCGTTATGCTGTTACAAGCAACCGTTATGCGAACAAAGTTATAATACCCTTGTACACAAGTGCGCGGGTATAAAAATTATACTGCCTTTTACTGACCTGACGACGATACGCTTATTAAAACAGGCCAAAAAACAATTGTCTTGAAATAGTTTTATCTTTAAAGATTTCAAAAGTGCTTACAAATAAATTAATAGTTTGTATTAAGAAAATTTGAACCAATTTTTGAAACGAACTCATTTTCTCAAACACGTTTGCTCAACAACTGCTTCTCTTAAGGAAGTCGGATCAATTAGATGCCGCTTTTTTGAATTTTTATTTTTAGTATAAGAAATATTGTGGAAAATTCGTTTAAAGAGAACATTTTAGAGCATATCTGAAAGTTTTTGTTAATGATTGAACCACTCAAAAATTTTGAAGAATGGCGTAGGAATCCATGTTGTAGTGGAACGTGTCGCAGCTGATACTGTCCATTGGCGTCCGTAATTCTTAATTGTAACAGTAACAGTAAATATAAATATCTTGTTATTTCTTATACTTTATTACTCTAAATGAATCTCTGAAAGCTAATGAAAATTTAAAATTAATAATTTTGTCCTATGCTTGAACTTTGAAAAAGAATCTCAACGTTAAATTTGTGCATTTTTCACTTATGAAAATTACAAAAATCTATTTAATTATTTATATCTTTGGTTTACATATAACAGTTTTCCATACTTCACAAAATAGAAGTTGATCCAGATTGATAGGTGAGCTAGTTTTCGCGCAATCGTGCATGCGTTTTCATATTTTCAGAAAACGCTCTTCAAAGTTTTGATAAATTGCAACGAAAGAAGAATTTTCGTCGACGCACTTGTCTATTACCTGAAATATCTTTTGAATCACTTCGAAATCAAAGCGAATATTTTATACATATGTTTTTAGATACTTTTAAAAGAGATTAAGAAAAAAATCGTTTTTTTTTCGATTTAAATGATCCGATCTCCTTAAAAAATTTTCTTTACTCACATTTTTTTAAAGCAAATATTGTCGGAAAAAACTAATTCAATGCAACTGTACTCAAACAAAATAGATATGGAACATTAAAATAACGAAAAAAATTAATTTCAAACGTTTCTGCAGAATTTTTCATACATTTTTTCATCATAATTTTTCGGCTTATTAAATTTTGTTCAAACAGCTTTCCAAAGCTATATTCCACAACGAATTTATTTTTTGTTTACCAATTGATGTCTTTTAATAAAACTGTTTTTCCAACGCATTTAACTTTCAGAAACGGAACAAATTCGCTCGAAATGTTGAAAAGCGGAGCGACTTTACAACTCGATTCAAAGAGAAAATTTATCGAATCAAATACAAAATATTCGAGGTTAATGAAGTTTATTTCCGAGTCTAAAAAGCTGAAAAAAATTATAAGAAAGAGTTTAAAAAATGATTGATATTTCGATTTTTGCAAACAAAGTTTTCAATATTTTTTTTTAATTTTGATTTTAAGTACTTATTTAAGAAACTCAAATTACAAAAAAAATGTTTGGAAAAAATTTCCAATTTAATTGTTTTTTGATTTATTTAAAATAATTTATTTTGCAGAATTTCCGAAATATTATTTTCCAACTACTCTCATATGTTTGTAGTTATTCTAAAATGTATTTCCAAAAATAGGGGAGAAAGCATTCTTATAAAGCACGCTTGCTCGTGACAGTAGCGAGGGCGAGTGCCGAGCAGTTGCGCGTTGATCTGGCAAATATATATTTAGCTTTGCACAGTTTTAGTGGCAGCTACTTCTTTCTTTCTAGCCTTGGTAAAAACTCATGACGATTTTTTGTTGTGTACTTTACATCAACTGTGTAATAATGTGTGTTCAAAAGACGGTTTCAGTTAAGTGAGCATTATAAATATAACTAAAAAATGCGATACGATTTTTAAAAAAAATTTTGTAATCGTGATCTTCTTGACTTGATCGCGTTTTAGTTAAAAATATTCCTTTAGAAATATAACAGGTAGAGAGTTTTTGATACAGAATGTATAATTTGAGCAATATAACTTGCTTAGGATTATGTAAAATAGAAAAACTTCTAAACTGCACTAAGTTTGAAACAATGGATTTAATCGGCCTGATTGAGCATTCATTTAACTAAATTGTTGGTAAGCGAATTATTAGCGAATTATTTGCTATTGAAAATCGTCTGCCTCGCTCCTCTGCTTCAGTCATTAGCTCACTTGCTTGCTTCGCTCATCTGTTTGCTAATGTGAAACCGTAGTACGAGCGAGGATACTCTGCTTGCTGCTCTGCTCCTGCTTTGGCCTCGCTTGCTACTCGGGGTGTGTGCTTGTGCTTATGAGTCGCTCGTTTGCAAATAACCTTGTCTGACACTCAGTA
Organism: Philophylla caesio; assembly: GCA_963971545.1. Taxonomy (NCBI): domain Eukaryota; kingdom Metazoa; phylum Arthropoda; class Insecta; order Diptera; family Tephritidae; genus Philophylla; species Philophylla caesio. Next base: position 26,532,861 of record OZ020608.1, on the reverse strand, counting down.
AGCAGCAGCCTTGCGAGCGAGCAGTTGTGCGAGTGAGTAGCTAGAATGAGACAAATCCGAAATCTGGTATAAATGCGTTAAAGTCATATATCTAGTTTATAGTGTGTTGTATGTCGATAATGTTCTCAAGTTGTGGATAGGTTAGAGTTCACTTAGTTTTACGGAAAAAATACGAAATATAGAGTCAGTAATTTGTTACCTGACATCGTTCAAACTGGACTAGGCAGATTTAATTACAAGACACAAATTTATAATTTTTTCAAAATGTTTGATTGAATGGGCATTCAACTTTTCTTTTTCTCTTAATTTTCTTTTATTCTCCCTTTTTCTTACTCATTATTTAAGTTATATTTTAAGGAAATTTTTACACTTAGAATTAAGAAACTATTTACTGATAAACTCATAATATAATTAAAGTAATATTAAAAGATATAAGTCTTAGTAAGTACAACTGAAATAAATAAATAAAATAAATATTTTTTATAAACCTTAAGGATAATTAGTATTTTTAATAATAACTTAATCGCACAGCTTTAAATGTAACATTTTTCTTTTCTTTTTTTCAAACAGAAGTGGAAGTTAAAGAAAAAGTGCATACAAAAGCCAAAGCACGTATAGCAGAAATAAAAAACAACAAATGGAAGCTGCATTGGGTGGCCACATATTCATAACATTCAAATAAACAGTTGGCGCATTTTCACCTCCCACGAGACGTTTCAATGAGACCAGAGAAAAAACATTGAATTAAAGCCAGCGAAAGCTTGTCTAGAAACTTTGCACAAATGGATGCTACAAACTTGGGGCACTTAGCGCACCAACACGCGCTCAAGGCTGTCTTAAATAGACACACAAACACACACACCCACCAATACTGTTAACTTTCGAGCGTTGGCAAAACTAACTGTCATATCCTCTCATAATGACTGACAATTTGTCGCAGTTAACTTGCTGTTGTATTCTTTTCAAGGAAAATTTGTTAATGTGAACACGCACGTGAGACTCGCTTCAAGTGAGTAAAACAACACGAAAGGGGGAGATAAAAACAAATGATGCAAAACCTAGCAAGTGCGTAGGAGTAGTACGAGGGAGAAAAGGATGTGAAATAGTAAAAAATTAAAAAAATAAATAAAAATAAATACGTTTCGCCAACCGAAAAATTAGTAAACAGTCAAATTGGGAACTAGTCGCAAGAAATTTCGCAAGCCAGTCACGTTGTATTTAATGAAATGAGCTTAATGCCGCATTAGATTGTAAAATATGCGAGGGCCATTTAAGGCGACAAGTGTTAGGGCACATTATGATGGTCATGCGCATACAGTGCCTCAAACAATTGCCCGCAAAATATTTATTTTTAATATTTGCAATGATTTTCAAGGTCATTTGATAGTTAATATTCTCTTTTAAAATATTAGAGTTCTTGTTCCAACATAAACAATTTGGCCTTTAGCTCATTTAAAATTAATAAATGAAATAAAAAAGGTCAAACAAAAAAAAAAACAATAAAATTTTTTTATCAGAGTTTAAAATTTTGTTCAAATATTTTGCATATTTAGTAAAAAAAAATCCACACAGTTGCAAATTTGTCGAAATGCTATTTTCTAGTCTATTTTATCGCGTTTTACTAAGACCTGGTTGATTTTTTCTAACGACTGTGCAATTGAACCAGTGACATTTTTCTCATGTAACGAAAAACTATTATGAATTTTTCAATAAAAAACTGTAGTTGCTATGTTGCATCTCTGTACATACTTGTTACATATGGCCTTGTTTGGCACTCGTGTTGATGATTTTTATATAGTGCTCTATAGCAGCTGCTTTTGTGTCCAAATCAAATTTCTATTGAATTTGAGCACGCTTCTGTTCAAGTTCTATTTGTGTTATTATCTTAAACCAGGAAATTGCAAATATGTTTTAAATTGCAAAGCCCAATAGTGGCATGTGCTGATCATGCATTGAGGATGCACACAGGCTTTTGCTATGACGGAGGTTTTGGGTCAGTTAACGAACTGCTGAGAAAAAAAAGGCTGTGGCCGTGGCAACCTTATATAAAAGACAGTTACCAGCGGCGATTGATATTGAGTACAGGAGTACGTATTTATTCATGATTTATGCTTATAACAATCTATGAATTGAGGAATGTGCCCCGTAAATTCTGAAACAAAATAAAGCATTAGCCAATGGGGTCTTCAAGGCCAGAGCATGCTTGAGGTATGAAGTGAACATTTCTCAAAACTTATGAATGTCAACTCTGGTAGCGCACAACAAAGTGTCTGGAGTGGACAATTCACCGCCTGAACTGTTTAAAGCTAGCAGCGAGGATCTGTGGTCAGACGATTAAGTAAAATTTGGTTTGAAGAGTATATGCCAGAAAATTGGAATGTCAGTGTTCTATTTCCAATCCATAATAAGTGTAAGCCTAATGTTTGCATCAATTATGAGATCCTATTGACTATATCGTGTGATAGGCCGAAAAACCTAAAAAAAAAATGTCTAGTTCTATGTTAGAATACTGGTACTGCGAGAATTGGCGGTGTATTGGATAGGGTACTAAAAATTCGCTCAGCTTTCAAGCCACGCTATCACCATTCATTTGTCGGATTTGGGTGATTGTACGTCGATTCCGTTGGCAATGAGTTTGACTTAGAAGTCATCGTCTTCTCTAAAGTAGTTGCAGACATTAAATAGCGCGAAGAAGTGCTCTGCTCTCAAATTAATTATCTTCTGGATGTTTCGCATCAGGTCACTCTGACCATACTTACAGAATTTTCCCCGGCCTTGAAACCATCTCTTATCCCTTGGGCGATTTTCTTGTCAGTTTGCGTCTCAAACTCTTCGGACTCACGCATTTCGGCCTCTCTCTTCTTTTCACATTCTTTTCACAAAAAATTGGTCCGGTGTTTTTCGTCAACTACAATATCGCTCCCGAACAGAATTACTCCTCGCACCAGCTGCTCATTCAGTTTATTTCAGCAACAATACGCATAGCGCACTTAAATGCTCTTTAAATCAAAACAAAAGTTGACAGATTTCTCTTTGATTATTTTTCCAATAAGAAGCAAGTCATTTTATGAATGGATATGTCTAAAATCTAGTGGACACTCTGTATAATTAAGATGAATTAATATCAATAAAATCTAGTAGACAACCTGTAAAAATATGATGAAAACCTCTTCACAATAATTGAGTAGATAATGTTTCTTTTCATTAGAATATCCTCTTAAATTCAATTAGCCGATGATCATATCAATTTGAAATGATTGCCTCCTCAATTTATTTAAGCAGATTATTTTCTAAAAATAAATATCAAACTGTTTTTTTTTATTAATTATAAAAGTTTTACTTGTAATTATATAAAGTTTAATTACTTATATATTAATATAACTCGTTTTAAATACATATTTGGTTATAATCTCAAGTGTTAATTTTCCGATAAATTTTTTACTTATAATTCATATATTTATAATAATTATTCTTTTAATTCTAATAGGTAATTAAGTGTATATTTTCCAATATTTCTTGGTACTAATAACGTCAAGGTTATTATTTAAAAAATTATATAGCAGTATGAGACAGGAAATACAAATTTCAATAGTATTACTAAGGAATTAATGATTCAATAAACGCAAGTATAAAGTGTCAAGGTACATGAAATAAAATATAACAAAATAACTTCAAAAATACACGCACACGAACTCTTTAAAAATAAAAGTTTTTCTTATTACTATATTATAATTAATTTTTAAAATAAAAACAAGAAGATCTGTTCTCTTAATTGCGTATATTTGGACAAAATTCTATTAAAATTAATAATCAAGCTATCACCTTATTTTTAGCCGATTTTCTTTTTAATACATTTTTTAAGAAATTCAAGATAAAATCAATAAGATTTTCGAGCAAAAATTGCTTCAGTCTTGTTTCATCTCGCACTCCTTGGCCCAAAAGCATTTTCAGACGTCGATCTCTTTAATTATAGGTGAACATTATCGCTCTGTGTGGGATTGCAGCTTTTCAATGCCGAGCCTTCCTTGTGTTGATTTCCCCACACATTTTTAGCAACATGGCTATGACAGTGAGGTTAGCTCCTAGACGACGGAAGCAAGCTTTCCTCTATCGCCAAATGGTCAAAATGTTTAAATTGGGCTAAGTAAATTTAATAAAACTTAGCCAGTTTTCTATGACTTCTTTATGAAGACTAAACTTTCTGTCTGTGAAACCAAGAATACCCTTTTTGCTAACCTTGAAATTGAAATCGCCCATTGATTTGCGCCTCTTTGTTGTGGTTATAATCAATGACGAATAATCTCATAAAATGTTTGTGGTAGTTTTTCATTAGTATTTGTTTTTTTTTTAATTTATAAGAGAATCTTTTTGGCTTCCGCATACATAACTTTACTGAAGATATGCAGGAATTTTGTCACAATTTTAATTTTTGACCATTAGACAATTTTTATGTTGGGCGCAAAAAAGGTGCATACTTTTACTTGGTCCAATAAAGATTTTAAAAACAATGCCTAAAGAGTATTTGCCAACATACATACATACATAAATAAAATAAATGCGTATGGCATAAATCTTACTCATAAAGGGTGATTTTTTAGACGTATGGTTTTCAATGAGGCAATACTTTTTTCGGATTTGGTATTTTTGACAGCTGTTACTTGATTTATACTCAGTTTGGTTTGCCATTTCAAGACGCCTTGGAAGAGAATATTCATCTGAAATATATTCGAGCCAGCCGCGGCGGTCACTTGCCCCAAATCATTTTTAAAACGTAAAGGCAAACCCTTATTTGCGTTTTATTTCTTCTTAAAAACCATCTGTCAAAAAAAAAACACCCTTTACATAAGTTAGTGCACATGCATTTAAAAATGACAAAAATTCGTACATTTAAAATAAATTATTAGCCATAAACTTTACTTAAAAACAAACTGGATTAAATTGTCCGAAAAATAACTGCATAATAGGTCAAGTGCGCACACACACACGCAGGCACGCACGCACGCACAAGTGCACTTGAACACACTCATCGCCAACACTTGATGCAGTGTCGCTTGCAGCGCTCGCTACACACGTCCCTACATATGCAAGTAAGTATAAATGCTATGGAAGTTGCACGAATTCCGACCCAGAATTTTTAAACGCCCTACGAACGCCTTAATAATGAAAATAAATGACCGCTGGCTGCACGTAAAAGGATGGCCAAGCATGCGCGCGCGCTCTCTAGCACTCCAACAACAATAATACTTATGTATGACTACTACAAATTTAAAAGTGGCAATAAAACAATGGAAGAGACAATTAAAGCAAAAACAATTCAACAATTTTCTCCATTGCAAATGTAAGTGAAGAATATTGCATTGCAATTGAATTAATGTCATTTGGAAAAGTGGCACGACGCTAGAAGCTGGGGTGGTAAGGCAGCGGGGTTATATGTGAAATTGTGGAATTTCTTTAAGAGATGCGGTTGCAGGCAATGTCTTATAGTTCAGCGCGTGACAGCTGAATTTTACGGCATTATGGTTATTTATTGATGCAGCTGATTATAATTGTATGGCAATAGTGAACTGTAAGCGGCAGTGTGCTTTATTAGAAATGCAGAGAGGCGATTGAAAACGTATGTAGCTTTTAAATTCTTCACTCTAAGAGGTTGTGACTAAATGTCATTCATTGGTAATGCTTCGGTACCATTTCTGAAGAATTTCAAGACTACTTTCAAACTTTCTCAATGTGATCTCCAACAAGTCCCGAAATTGGGGCTATAGTGGTTATGAAAATGATTTTAAACTGGAAGCGAAATTTTCCTAAAATGGTCTTAAATATATATATATATAATATAATTTTGGCGCTTACACTATATAGCTCAGTGTTTGGCCGAGCGTCCTACCATTTGTGGTGAGCGTCTTTATATTATACCACAAATAGAGGGACCTACAGTTGCCATTGCCTGCCGAGGAGTGACCGCTATTAGAAAAACTTTTTCTATAATTAAGATCTTGCTTGCCCTGACTGAGGTTCAAGCTTCGAGCTCACCGGCATATGGAGTAATAGCACGCACCGCTAACTTGTTCAGAAACAATACTGAAATAGCCCTGAATAGATCCCAAAATGACCTTTAACTAGCTTCGAGATTGTCGACAATAAGATCTGAATAGGTCCAGAAACTGCCACGAAATGTCCCAGTTACTGATTTAACTTAGTTTATTTTCTAATGTTATACTTTTACTCATTCTAAACCATTTCTTTTGGAACGAACACGTAAAAGAAATAAACTAGTTTTTACTGTATTATTGTCATACTTTGCTTAAAAATAGCCTTTTCTATTGGCTATTAGAGGATTTGCGAGGTTAAAAATGAAATTTTATTTAAAGATTTTCTAACGCAATTGAGCGTAAATAGCTAAAAAAATTAATAAAACTACACAAATTAAAAATTATGCCAGATGCATGGATGTGCAAATTTTTCAATTTTGCACTAAGTAGTTGACTAAATTACTCTTTGAATATTCTATGTCATACCTGAATATAGAACACCATGATTTTCCCATATTCATGCTTCCATGTATAATAGATGAAAACTATTTTTACCATATTCACTTGCAAACAAGCAATTAAATTCCTTGAATTTTCATTGCCTATGGCGGCACATCAATGACCTAAAAACTTCGAAAAACACTTAAATGCACTAATGTAAGTGATGAATGGGAATTACACATAAATAAATGCATTTACAAACACTTACTTACGAGTGTATGTATCAGAGGTTTTCTGCATCTGTGAATACTCTCACAGCTGCTGTTTTCGAAATTATTTCAACTATACAAACGTTAACAAAATCTGCAACCAAATAAGTTAACAATAAATTTGCAATTGATTAATGTATGCTATTAATATATATTTTATAAAGTGATTGTAAAAATTATGCACTACAAAGGGCATTTCCTCGTAACTATTATAAAGATTTATGGTTTTATTCATACTCGTAAAACTTATAGTTTCTACAAGAACTTATGACTGTTAAAGAAAACTTAGTTCATTCTTTTAAATAAGTTTTTAAGTTCTCTAAAGGAGTAAATGTCATAATTCATACAATAAATTTGACCTTGCTTGTTAACTAAATAATACTTTCTGAAAAAAAGTTGCCATAGAAAGCCACCGTATGACACGTAGACATACATATGTACATAAATACTTATTAACCTATATTATTAACATAATTCTAGGTTGCGAACAACTGAACTTAACTAAAGTGTGATGAATTAAAATTTACCGAATTAGGGAGTTAGGAGTTAAAGACTGGCGAACTTCGGTTTGGCGTGCTTAGATGTAGTGAGTTTAGTTGAGGTGAGTTTAAGTGAGGTGAGTTTGGGTAAGATGAGTTCTAGTGGGGTAGTTTAGGTGTGTTGAGTTTAGTTGGGGTGAATTTAGGTGTGGTGAATTTAGGTGTGGTGATTTTAGTTGTGTTAAGTTTAGGTGTAGTGAGTGAAGTTGTGGTGAGTTTAAATGTGGTGAGCTTAGGTGTGGAGGATTTAAATGTTTTGAGTTTGTATAATAAGTTTAGTTGAGGTGCACTTAAGGAGGTGAGTTTAAGTGAGGTGAGTTTTGGTCAGATGAGTTTGGGAAAAGTGAGTTTGGGTGTGGTGAGTTTAGGTGTGGTGCTTTTAGTTGGGGTGAGTTAAGTTGGGGTGAGGTAAGATAAGGTGAGTTTAGGTATGGTGATTTTAGTTGTGTTACGCTTAGGTGTATTAATTTTAGATGTGTTAACTTTAGGTGTGGTGAGTTTAGGTGTGGAGAGCACAAATAATTGTTACAACCCTCAACCATTTTCGATTTACTACCCACGCAAGAGATTTTACTTAAAAAACCTAATAAACAAATAACAGTCATTTCTATATACAAGCTTGGGTATTTTAAGGATCGTTTGTTTTGCTTGAGGAGCCGGTTTTAGAATGTTTTCATTTCTTCATTTTATAAGAATTTCCAATTTAAGTTTTTTGATTTTATGCATCGCATTGTAGTTTCAAACGCTTTCCTTTCAAATGCTGTTTAAGCGTTTAAACGTTAGTGTAAAAGCGTTTGTGTCTATGTGCAAGATTTTGAAAAATTTAGCAGTCATTAAAGTCCTTGCCATATGTAAATTTGTATATGGACATGTATGAATGTATGTATGTATACATATATAAGTGAGTGTTTGCCTGCCATAAGGAGAAATATTTCTGCATTCCTCAGCTGTGACGTTCAAACTTGACAGTTACCGCAAATCAATCACTATGTCAAGTGAATGAATAAATTAGAATGCATTAATATAATACATACGAATGTTTTTATATGTAAGTATAGATATGTATGTATCTAAATTTAAATTCCAAACTAAAATAGTTCACACGCATCACTAATTTCCAGTTTTAATCAAATACTTTTACCAAGATTTTATTTAAAGATTTTGACAACAAAAATATCAAGAAATAATATCAATAATATAAGCCGAAATTCCACTTGCGGTTGCTACTACATTATGAATAATTTCTTAGTTTTAGTGGTTGCCGATAAATAACAAACTCTTGCTGTGGTCATTCAATAATCGAGTTTAACGAATTTTCTTTTAATATTTACTAAACAAATATTTGTTTATTTTAACTTTATTTCTCACTATCACAAATAAAAGTATTGCTTTGAGAGTTAAAAGCATATTCAAATTCCTCATGCATATAAAGTAAATATACAATTTTATGCACTTATCACTTGCAGTTGACCCAAAAATATCCATCATTGTAAGCAAATATTTACGTTTGCTCAGCGCTACTATGCCGTACATCAATTACGCTCAAATCAAATCAAGTGACATTTAACAAAAATCATTTTAAAATAGCGATGACTGCATCAGGCAAATAAACGAAAAACTCTTTACACAAGCACATGTAGTTGTATTTACAAATCAATAAGTCCAAAGGTTTAAATGTAAGAAAAAAATGCTCTATACTTTATTAGGTTAAATTCGAACATCATTCAACTAACGAAGGCAAACGCTTCTAGCAATGAAGAAAAATTTGTTTTTAACAAAAAAAAATTGCTACATACTCTTCGTTGTCTCATTGATATTTAATTTATTTTGCTTCGACATGCTTTTGCTTTAGTTTTGGTTTTTTGTTTCTTTTTGGCGTGAAATCTGATAGTTCTTGCACCCTATTTGCACGCCACTAATTGACCGTATGTGCCACATAAATTGATATTGTTTTTTAACAAGTACACAACTTTGTGTATGAATATGAAAAAATGCTTTCAGCAAATATTTTGGCTCTTTCAACCACTGAATACTTTTATTTCAATATTTTTTTTGTGTGTGCCATTGAAAGTGTGTTCTCTAAGTGGGCGAAATGTGGGTCAATAACCCGTTTTTTTTTTGTGTTTGAAAGTGATATGAATTAAAATATATTGATAAATAATTATTGATATGCAGAAAAATATTAACACTTAAAATGAGAAAGGGCTATGTAGCTGTTATAGAATTTCATCAGAATCGAAGGATCGGTTCGTGTTGATTGATGAAAGAATTTAGAACTAAGTTTCGCCTAAAGCAAATATACCAAAAGTTTATGACAAACATGCTGAACCGATCAGAACGACACATTAAAAAGTGGCCGACAATAAGCATATAAGCATTATTTCGATGGGGTAAATAAACTATATCTATTAGAATCTTTAGGAACATACTCATAAAGAAATAATTTTAGTGAACATTTTAACCCATTAGTTTTTTCCTAAAAGATAATTTTTGGATGATCTGAAAAAGTTGTGGTTTGAAGGTCGCTAGAGGGTTAAGAGGGTTAAAACATTCCAGAAAATTATTCCTCGGAATAATTCGTTCGTTCGCTAGAGGGTTAAGGGTTAACATTTCTAGAAAATTATTCCTCGGAAAATTTCATTAGGGCATCCTCAGATAAAGAATGTAAAAGTCCACAGAAAATAAGTAAGATCATAAACATGGGCATGGGATAATTCTGCCCTCAAATAATTCAACATGGATGAACAAATGTTTTGTACGCCTTCGGATGGGACATTCCCTTTTAACTCAAGAGCATCTTTTAAAAGCCACACGCCAACCCTCGTGTATGTTCTGCAACGATTCCGATGTAACCATCAACCATATCTTGCTTTACTGCCCTGCCCTTCTCTCCATCCGCGCTCAATGCTTTGAGGACAAAAGCCCAATCAACCTCCTCTCCAACCCTTCAGAAAATAACGTAAAAACTATCTTCAACTTACTTAAAACCGTTAACATTGCAAATCTAATTTAAGATAATATTTTAATTTCATATACTGACTAAGCCGATAGCCCTGGTAGCTAGTGCTAAAATATTAATTTGTAATTTTAATAATGATTAATAAAAATAATAATAATATACATTTGCCCTTCCGCTATGTAAAAATCATTTCCTTCATAAATAAAGATAGCTACTTTTTATAGCTTTGTTAAAGAAGAATTCATCTGATTTTTAGGAGTAATAGTAAAGTATAAATTGTCATCGGAAGGAGGATATTCATTTTGTTAAAAAAGTAAAATGACAGCGTGAAAGTCAAACCTCAATAGCTTTTGCTACTGCTGTGATGAATATGCTAATTGAAAACAAATACATATACAGAGGAAACAAATACACCAAACGCAATCCTTGCAGAAATTTGCTGTTGGAGTTAGCATGTTTTCGATAGTCCTTATCATAAAGAGTTTGAAGGTGGTGCAGTTGGTCTGGCAGTGAAGTCAATAGTGGACTTCATATACATATGACACATATTCAGATGAAAGCAATAACTGCGATACTAATGTTCCAAGCCCTTAACCATCGCCTTCGAAAAGAGCTAGAGTATATGTACTTTCAGATAAAAAGTCTAATTGGACTTGTCAGTATTGCGTAAATAATAATTTCTTAAACTGGCTGACGCAAAATTGGTCCGCCGATTTTTTTGTTGTTAGATGTCCATTTATATACATTACTTGAATTCCCAATGGAAACAATGTGAACGAATATCGTTGGGCTCGCTTTTTTATGTCTCCATACCTAAACTCAGCACACTTAAACTGGCCCCTCCTCTCCTTACCACACCTTAGCTCACCGTACCTAAATTCACCAAGCCATCCTCACAAAACTAAAATTCAACACACCTAATCTCACCACACATAATCTCACCACACCTTAACCCACCAAACTACAACTCCAAACCGCATTCGTTTGATAAATTTCAAGCGAAGTGAAAAATATCAAAAGCTGAGTGATTTGCTAACAAAAGTGCCGTGATTTTGTAGAGACGAATTTTGATTCCATTGCCTCTTTTCCCCCCCTTTAAAGTTTTACAAAATGTGGCGATAACATTTTGTTTTTTTCTTTCTTGATATTCTCAATAGTTATCGGGCGTTTAGGATTTAGTTAATTTATCAGATAATTCGTTTATCAATACTTTCTTTTTCTTTATATTATAGATCATGTGCAAACTTTCGATTCCAAAATAAATTTAACTAGCTATATTTTTACTTATATTAAGTAATTTTACTATTTTAGAAAAAATGAAAATAAATGAAGGGGCAATGTTGCTGCTTCTAAACTCACCTCACCATAGCACACGCCCTCTTAACCCAACACAACTAAACTCACTCAAAGTCAGTTTTTTCCAAATCTACTTCTCTTGCCTTAACTAATTTTACTTGATCTTTCTTCAGCACACCTCTTTCTCCTTCACTTTACTTGAACTTACCGTATCCTACCACTGTTCAGCTTACAGTTAATTTAAGCAAATTGTGTATGAAAAATGTATCTATTTAAGTAAAAATTACTTAATCATGCTTCTTTTATTAAATTTATGTGAAGTTTAATAGAACGTAACCATGAATTATGTATAAGAATTATGAATCGATTAAGAAATTAATTAATAGTTTCACTTACATAACGCGGCGCAGACATCCACTTTTATTTAAATTAATTATTAAATTATTTAAATTATTATTAAAAATTGTTATGTAAATTATAAGCATACATACATATATAGTACAATGATTTGACTACTCTAAAATCGAGAACATACTTCCAAACTAAAATTGACGGTTTATAAAAGTTAATTGATATTTTCGAAACAACTATTAAAAAGGGTTTCCGCTCAGAACTTTGAATCCCAAGATATATCTTTAAGCCTGTTTGGGCGCCATTTTCATTCTATTAAAGCGATGAAAATTCTTAAATGCACAAAAATGTGTACTAAACTGTTGCAAGCAGAGCCAACCATGGCGCATAACTAACTGCACTACACGGCGTATGAGTAACTGTTTAGTAGCATTTTCCTTGTTTTATGGTACATACTCGTGTATTGCTGTGCGCAATTTGGCGATGAATACACTGAGCTTAATATACAATAAATTAAAATAATTTTAACTTACCAAATTGCAAGTTTCAAGAACCGAAATATTTACGTTGAATTTTGGGCGTTGTTTTTGTGTCTAAGAAAATTTGTATATGTATATTTTTATATTGAAAAAAAAAAATCGTCAAACATTCACGATAACTCTTATCCTCTAGTTGCTTGTAATTTATGGAGCCTCAGTTGAATGTACTATAAATATTATACTCCAAAAAATTATAAAGATTTTTTGTAAATACCAATTTCTACGAAAGTTTTTTTTTTCTAAATTTTTCGTTTTTATGCAAATGGCTTGGTTGACCAATAACTATTTCACGGGATGTTTGTAGACATGTTTATTTAATTTTTAATGTACAAATGTTTGTTCATATTTCTGTTAGCCTAGTAAATGTTAATATTTTACAATTTTATTGAGCTCAAGGCCAGCCAACTCGGCTAGAGTAGCACAATAGGTAGCGTATTGGCTCTGCAACTCCGAGCTCCCGGGTTCAAAGCCTGAGAGAAGTGGTTATGAAAAAATTAAATTAAAAATTAATTTAATTTAATAATCAAAAAGAAGTCTGATGAGGAAATGTTTTTTCTATTTTCTATTATTATAAACATTTACTATAAAAAAGTAGATTCTCTTTGGCCAAAAACAACATGACAATTATGCCTTAGCCACCATATTCATCAGATTTGGTCCATTGCGACTTTTGCCTGTTCCCAAAACTTAAAATACCTATGGAAGGACGGCGATGTACAAGAAAAAATACACCTTACTTTTTGAACACACCTCGTACATGCAAAGAATGTGCATACAATTTTGTGTGACAAATGAAATCAAGTGCTTTTAGACCATGAAATGTTGAGAGTGGCGTACGAAGAGTATGCTTTAAGTAATTGCTAAATTGATGAATAAATAAATATATTTTCTTAAAAGTATAAAGTCACCTTACTTTTGAACATATCTCCTATATATCTATATGTGTACGTAGTAGTAGGAATCTAAAACATAAGCCGTAATTTTTAATGCTAGGTCTGTTTTGTAGCGAATAAATATATTCTTCCATTTTATTTTATTATAAAGAAGCAAATAATTCTATAAAAAAACGGAATTTTATTTTTTCGATATAATAGATCAATCCTATGTGATGAATGCTTTCAAATTCCGATGTGAAAAATTTCCCATACATTTTTGAACTACCTTAATGCGCATCCATGCACATAGCACAACAAGCAATTTGCATATGAATGTCGATGTACGTAATCTCTTTTATTTTTATTATTATTTTATTTATTTTGCGCATATTCATCTCATATCCTGTCAATCTACATCCGCTTTCCTGTCTTCATGCACTCATTGTTTGTCTTTGCATTTATTCTTTTTTGCTTTCCAGTGATTGCTCTCGTGAAAGGCTTACAATAAATGAGCTGCTCTTCACGGTTTCACTCACTCTCGCTCTCTCTTCTTCTGCTGCCTCATCGGGAATTATTACTTTTGCCTTTTGCTTGCATGCAATCATATATTTTGATGATGAAGAATGCGTTTGCTCATCTTTATCTTAATTCCTTTCAACTTTTTTCTGTATTGCACAACATTGTTGACTACTTAATGTGGCTGATGCGCTTCGATAGTTCCGCTGATCTCTGTGCATACATATGTAAATACTCGCCGCTCGTTGCCGCGCTGGGTATTGACTTGTTGTGGCGTTCTTCTTCGCTTTGTTGTACGGCCTGATGCTCGATGTTTGCATTTTTCAGCGCGAAAGTCTACTTGTATGTTATCTTCTGCATCGTGAAACATATTGTGTTGCTGCTGCTGCTGCTGTTTTGCGTTACTACTTGTATTTCTGCTGTGGTAACTGATAAATAAATACGCGTATATTCGTTGTTATCCCCTACGCCTGGCTGCTTACTAGCCAGTTGTTCTTCTTCGCTTGTCTGTATGTACCCAGTCAATCTAGATTTATTTCATGAGTTCAGCGCTTCTTATCCGTTCATTTCATATGCAACGTTGCATATCCTATTTGCTCAGCTCTGTAGTTCTTTAATTTTTCATGCATTTCATGCGAGTATTCGTTTTTTGTATATTGTGCATTTATAATGGGCTGATGCTGGCGAAATTTTAATTTTTCACTGAAGTTATGCGACTTATTTATTTTAAACCAATGGCATGGATAAATTTAAGATTATTGCAGTTATGGCATAAAGCAGCGTGAGTTCCTGATACTAGTAAAATTTGATGTGTTAACATCAGCCTTAGGCTTAGCAAGATGGCATAAATGAGTAATCGGCAACCATTCTTTACTATTTCATAACTACTTCAGGTATAGTTCGGCACAATTTCTGCATGCTTCGGGACTAGACGGCTTGAATCTCAAAATAATCACAAAATGGTCCTCAAATAGTATTGAACTGATTACGAAACAATCCAAAAAGAATGCCGAACTAGTGCCGAAGTTCTTTTGAAATAGCCGTGAAATATTTTATAAATATTATTTTGAGCAGTTCTGCGTTGATGAAATACATTTTACCATACCAATCGCCTTTATTTAGGGTCGTTAAATTTACCGGTGGCTAGCTTCAATTCATCTTATTATTCAGCGCTTACTTATCTGACTATTGGACCGGGGATGTTATCAACACGATATGCTATTAAAAAACAACAGAATAAAAAAGTGGTCTGAATAAATAATAAAATCATAAAATCGTGGTTACTTTTTGTCATAAAATTAAAGGTAATAAAGAAATGATCAAATACGATTTGACAAATATAAAAAAAAGTTATAACAAGTGTTCAACGATAAAGAAAGCATTGAAAACTAACAATCGAATAGCATCGAACAAAATTTGTTTAAAAAATAAAGATCAAGTTGATTTCCCATGATTGAAAATGAAATATTTGACATATGAACTAAAAAAAAAATTAATAAATATCAAAAGATATATATCTAAATAGATAAGGGGTATACTCTAAAAAATAGTGACACGGTGCATCGAGCTTAGATTTAACGAGTTTGTGGCAAAACGTTTGTTGAACTTTATTTTGAAACACTTCGCGTTAATTTTTATTTTGTTTTAAAAATATAAAAGAAGGATTTTTCTTTTAATTTTCACACGAAAAATTAAACATTGTTTTTTATTCTGAAAATAGTTTTTTAATATGCATTATATTCCCCAGATAATATATAATATGCTTCTTATAAAATTTTGGCGGTTTTACACTGGATCGTTTGGTTTTTTGCTGCTATTTCAGTTAGTAATATTTTTACCTTAGATTAATCGAATTTTAATCAAATCTGAAGTCAATAATTAATCGATTTTCGGCTTAACGCGATTTATCCAGCTAATATTAATTTTTCAGAGTTTAAGTACACATTTAGTTTAACAAAAAGAAATTTACCAAAACCCATTCTGAAACTTTCGTCTAACGAAACTTCGATTTATATGATATAACTCCGTCTAAACATTTTCACTTAAACTTCTCTACACAAAGATTTAAAAAACCTTACAAATTTCCTTTATATTTGCGGTTGGTCTACGTAAAAATTGTCTTTCTTTTTTCATGCTGAAATGCGTTTTTTCACTCTGCAATGCCGGTAATTAGCCAACAGGGTCGGCGCTTCGGGTTAAATGGATTTAATTGGCTTAAGTATGATTATTGTGAAAATGATTGACATTTACGTTGATTGACAAGCGTAGTGATCATAAATATATTGACACAACCGCGTGGTGCACTCAACCATTTATCGATTAACAAAAGGCGCGAGAACAGTGCAATTGGCTGTGTTTATTTTTACATATCATCCAAGTATGAATATTTTGTAATTATAGAGCCTTAATAATTCTTAATTATGAGTAATATTAAGTTAAGTATGGTTGAGTTGAAACTTGATATATGCGAACCTTTTATCCACCCTGGTTACTACATTCATATAACATACAGTTAGGCATTAGAATTAAAACTGCACACAGTTTGGCAGCCAATAGTGTAATAGTTATATGAGCCGTGATTTATTTGACCAATGTCGTAAGCTAAATATCAGGCGCATTTGCTAATTTTGTAAGGAATGCTTAGTGAAAAATTTACCATTAAAAAGTGTTTTCCAAACTTGCAACTGCTGATTAGTGTTTTAAGATACTTGGACAAGCGAATGAATAATAAATAGATAACACTGTGCGAGAAAAATCAAAAAATTTCAAAACACACAAAAAAATCAGTGTACTTGTGAAACTAGGAATCAAATGTAGTAAAACTGCATTTTTAGTTTTACTCTCTGACGTCAGAATTTTATGGCCTTTGAAATTCCAAGGATATGGTTAATTAAAAAAATTATTAAAAATATTCAGAGCAATGTTTACAATATGAATATTCAATGAAAGGGAAAATAACATTGAGTTGAAAAAAGCTAAATTTTTTTAAGTACAAAAACGAATTAGTATTTGAAAAGTCTTTTTAAAAATGTGTCCTTTCAAATCCTTGAAAATTTCTAATAGTTATTTTTGAAAAAAAAAATATATATATATACAGACTTATATATACACTACCAGATCCTCAAATTACGTTCTTCTTTTTTCATCATACTTCTCTCTAAAATATATGAATAATTACAATATTAATAATTAAAGATACTGAAATCTTTGTCATAGACGAATTTCGAGGATCTGGTAGTGGATACAATAGTCTTTAAAAAAAATGTTCAAAAAATAATGAATACCACAATTGAATGGCATAGAAAACAGCATACTTAGAAAGAGTCTATTATGTGTTAATATTTTCTGAAAAATGCAAAAAACTTGGCAAAAGAAAAATTAAAACCGCAATGAGCAAAGCAATTTTGATAGATTTTATTATTATTATTTTTTTCATTTTACATAACTTTTATTACCAAATATTTCCACTTTAATTAGTATTTCTAACGAACTCATTTATTAAGAAAATTGGTAAGTTAATCAAAAAGTTCCTTACGAATTGGCTTCAAACAATTTGAAATAATAATTGAAAACTGCCTTTGAATTTAACTTTACTTTCACACCATTTCTTGAGCAAAAAGTTCCATGCGTTTATATTCAGAATGCATCAACAAATTTCTACCAATGTTAATTGGTTTTCTTTATATGCAAATATCAATTAGATATTTTTCGAACCAACCAGCTGCGTCAATACATCAGCAAAGAATGTAAGAAATGAAAGTGTAGCAAGCTAGAGCAGTGCCTGTGAGAAGTGAATAACTTGCAGCTGAGCTGAAGTTCATAAAATATCGACATTGACTGCCTTTAATTACTTCGGACACTTGATAATCCAAGAGCTTTATTACAAAGTTGCTTACTTAATTAAATGTGTATGTAGAGATCTACTTATTTAGTGTATACATTGATAGAGCTTAGATGATATATTCATGTTCCTATTTAGCCAACTTGAGTGCTTGGAAATGTGTACATACATACATATGTGTGTTAATATAAAATGCTTAGGGGCATTGCCTCTCAACTAGCTTACCTACATTCTCTAGCGGCAATTTGAAGTGGCAGGCAGTGCAATAGAGCGTCTGCATTTCAAGTTTGAAATAATGTTCACTTATTTACACAAGCAAGTTTATATAGCGTAGCGTGCTAGTTAGCTTCAATTTACATATTCGTTTCAATACAGTAAATTTGCATGTTTCCCCACACATATTTACATACAACATAAATTGTGGGCTTGATTCACTTCTATGTTGCCCAGCGCAGCTATTTATTTTGCTTTGAAAAATAGTTGATGCATTTTTTTACTTGTACGATATAAATTGTAGCCAAGGCACATTGATGCGTCTTTATTGTAGCTGAGATTTTTATATGCCTGGCACTTACTAACATACTTGTGAAGCATGTAAAGTTAGTTTAGAAAACTTTCTCGATAGCTTAAATTGTACGGCATGGCGTACTGCATGAGTAATGTATATGTGAGTGAAATTATGGCAGCGAGGAATGTGTATTTGTGGGCAGTTATGACAAATATATTTAAAAATTGTAGGCTGCTAAACTCCTTTGAATTAAAGTTACAAGGCTATGATTAACTGGACTTAACATAAGATCAAATAACCGAAAACACAAAATGAAGCTGGGAGTGAGTTAAGCTCGGGTGATGTAAGCAAAAGTAAGGTAAAAAGAGTTTGGTGTTGGGTTTGAAGCAAGGTGTTGTAAGGTGAAAAGAGTTGATGTGTTAGGAGTTCTGGAGTAAAGATTTAAGGTGTTATGAGAATAAGTGCGATGAGTTAAGTTGCAATTTAAGTATAGTGAGTTGAAGTGTGGTGAGTTAATAATAATAATAATAATACTTTTGGCGCTTACATTATATGGCTCAGTGTTTGGCCGAGCTTCTCCTACCATTTGTGGTGTGCGTCTTTATATTTTACCACAAATAGAGGAACCTAAAGTTGCCATTGCCTGCCGAGGAGTGACCGCTATTAGAAAAAACTTTTTCTATAATTAAGATTTTGCTTGCCCTGACTGAGATTCGAACCTCGAACTCACAGGCATATCGAGTTATAGCACGCACCGCTACAAACTCGACCACAGCGGTGAGTTAAGGTATATTAAAAAGAAGAGAATTTCTGTCTCCTTCGTTGCGTTGACTATTTAATTTACCACCGCTGCTAAAGGACATAACATAACATAAAATTAGATTATTTGACATAATATAACATGACATAGCATATCACAACATAATATAACACAACCTAACATAACAGAACACAGTATAGCGAAACATAACATAACGTGGCATAACATAACATAACATACCATAGCAAAGTATAATATTACAACCTAACATAACATAACTTATTATAACAAAATTTAACATTTCATAACATTACATGGTAAAACAAAATATAACATAACATGCCATATCCCCTCCCATTCTTGTGGACACGAATTCTTTCAATTTTCTTTCTTTCCTTAAGAATTTTTACTTCAAAAATATAGTAGGTACTTAAATACATGCATATGTAAGTTTCCTTAAGTTTCCTAACAGCATTCGTGCTAAGGGCTGCAAATTCAGTACAATATTCAGCACGAAAAATGACACGAAAAATGGCATGAAACTCAGTTCAACAATCAATGCGCTAAAAAATGTATCGAACCAGTAGTGAAGCTTTCAAGGCAACTGAAATTTTAGCTTCATGTGCAGTGAAAATTTCAGGGCAATCGTTTTGTTCACTGAACGCGCAGTGAAGTTTTCAGTTGTTTCCTGAAATTATTTATAGTGGCGATATATTTCGTGATAATCAGCATAAAAAGTGAAAATCAACGACATATTTTTATAATAATATTTTTTTTAAGTTTCTTGACATGAAATAACACTGAAAACTGTAAATGAAAACTTAAAATCTACAAACTACATATTCTTAAATTAATAGAAATTCTTACCCTTACCTATTCTAAATTTTCTGATATCAAATAAATGGTTGTGATTCAATAATTATTTCTTTTATTCGCAAAATCAATTGGAAAGGTAATGGAAATTTATACTGCGCTTTAGATCGTTTACATTTTAAGTCTTTTTTCTTGTGAATTTTCCGATTTTCTTGAAAGCTGTATGCTTAGTTTTAGCAATATTGTAAATTTTATATAAGTTAAAAACCAAAGTAAATGTCGTTTTTCTCTTTCTTTCAAATAAATCTCTTCATTTTAAAGTGCAGAGACCAGGAATTAAAAATTAAAATCTTCAATTGATTTTTAGGTAATAATTTCGTGATTTTCCGAAGCTTTTTATGCAAATACTTTGAATCAGTAAAAGTATGTTATTAAAAAATCCAAAGCAAATTTAACAAAAAACAAATAAATAGACAGTTTTGTTATATTTCCTTTTGTTACAAAAAACACAATAATGTTTCATGACTTTAGATCAGTGTTGTCCAACGTGACTGTGTGCACGTTATGCTTGTGTTGGTTATTAGCGTACATTCGGAAAGCTACAAGCAGACAACACGAATACGGAACAGTGCGTACAAAGAAGTAAACGTACTTTTTAAAGATTACGGTCAACTAAATTATCTATATTTATTTCTTTATTATATTGCTTAATTCTAATGAGATCAGAAATGTGATTGTTTGATAGTAGATTTCTATATTTGCTTTGAATATGCTTTAAAGTGGAAAATGCCACTTCGCAACTGTATGTTGATCCGAACATTGAAAATATTTTTAAAATTTCATCTTTCGCTAGTGGATACTTTTTTTCATCAATCATTTTCCAAAAATCAATACCGGAGTCAATAAGTAACAACATCACACGTCAATGGATTATCATATAGGTTTATAATTGGTTGTATTTGAGCTAGATCTTTAAATCTCTTGTTGTAATTTTCTAAAATGTGGGATATAATTTGGCTATAGTATTCTAATTTATTTGTGATTGAAAATTCCTCTCCAAGTGATGATAGGTTTGGCATACTTATTAAATTCAAAATTTCCTGCATTTCTTTACCTTCATCAAAGCATTGCAAAACATTGTCGCATAAGTTTCTGAAAAACTCGCCATCAGTGAAAGGTCTGCCTTGCTTTGCTAATGCAAGTGCAACTACAAAAGATGCCTTTTCACGTGGGCATACTTTTTTGTTTGCCATAGGCTGAGAATTTAATTGTAAATAAAATTTTCTTTTGTCATTATCAAGAAGACTTTTTCGGGCGTCTCCCTCGATATTTACAAGATTTTTGTGACAACGTTCATAATGTCTTTTTATATCATGTTTGCTACAACGCTTATTTTTTTATAACAAATTAAGCATTCTGCATGCTTTTCATTGTTCTCAATAAAAAAATAACATATATCCCAAATTTGTTGGAAAATTTTTAGTGCGTTCTGTTTTTAAAGCGTAAAACGTGAATGGTGTTGCTTGCTTGAAATTCTAGCGTCAACTGATCGCAAAATTCTGCTTTGCTTGCCTACGAAGTTGAATACAGTAGCACAATCGTGCTTTCACAGACACTTGTCGGTGTGAGGTGTCTGGCTTGCTGTTCAACTGTCCGTGCGCTATTGTGCGCATAGGCCGTGGACAACGCTGCTTTAGATAAAAAAATGTATTTCTTAGCTGTTTTTTAAATATCGTAATTTTTTTAAATTACTACTCCATGTATAAGCTCTACTACTAATAAGCAAAGATAGTCAGAAAAAATCGTTAAAAACGGAGTACTTAAAATTTTGTGCAATGCCAGTGCTTAAATTTTCTCAAAATAACTGCGCTTGCTAAAGAAACCCAATTTTCATTTAGCTCTTTACAACTTTTCTTAAGCAATTTAAATATATCTCGCAATTAAATCTGCGCGCAAAGAAAAACTAATTAAGCAATTAAGTTAAGCTTAAAAACGTTTGCATGAAGAGCACCGATGATTTCGAGTATGTTTCTTTTCTATTCTTCTTCGCTATAATTGCTAACAGAGTGCAGCGTGTAGTACGCAGAGTAATCTTCTCTGTCTGCACACTTTTTAGCCAATTTGAGGGGTACATAATTACAATGGGGATTACATAAAAATGCAGTTAAGCTGTCTTAATGTGTTTTTCACAGCCAAAAGGGCGGAAGTGCAGATCGTAAGCGAAATGGTGTAAATGAAGAGGTTAAAATAAAACAAAAAAAATATATAAATAAATTGGGAAATAAGAAGACACAAATGTGAGAAAAAAAAGCGAAATGGCATTTAAATGGGAAAAAGAGGGAGTAGTGGGAATTAAGTAATTATCCGAAACACGTAAATTTGATGTATGAATTTCTTGGTAATATTTAAAACTTTGTAAAGAATATTGATTGACAAGATATATATTTTTTAATTTGCCACCTATTTCAAATTTTACATTGAATTACATTAAAAACTTCTGAAAGGACCAAAAAGCTTTATTTTAAAATAATTTTAGAAGGGGTTATCACCTCTCAAAAATTTAATAAAATTTGCAATATAATCGTACATATATATGTCTGTAGTTGTCAGATGATTGCGATTTATGAGTTCAATGGAGTTGCCACGTGGTTTAAACGATAATTTTATGAATAAGATAAACAAATTGCTTTAGTAGATTTCTATGTGATTTATATATATCCAGAATCAACAACAACAAAAAAAAAATATCCACAATTGCTTTACCTACATATTTTGTATTATGGCACTTTCGACTGATGTTTCCTGTCCTTAGTGTAAAGAGTAAAAAATTGCTTTATTAAAGACGACTGAGCTCTGTGATACAAATTTATTAAAATTTAGCTAAAAAATTTAAGAATATAAAGATTTTTGCTCATTTGCATCATAGATGCAAGTTTGTGCTAAAGAATAAATTAGCGAAATTTACTCTACTGAACTGCTTCGCATTAACAAAAAACTTTTCGCGACGTGACGCTACGCGCTGCGAAGCAAGTCATTAGAGTTCTGAGATTGAGAACAGGTTCAAATTAGATGCTGCATCAGAATACCAGAAAGTAGTACACTTTGACGTTGAGCAACCAGCTTTGTCAAAATTGATATCAACCGAGGTTCCAGACAGGGTGACTCTTAATCCTTGACTTTTTTAACCTAATGCTGGAAAAGATAATTCGAGTAGCATAATTTAATCGGTCAGCCTGCATATTTTATAAGAGTGTGCAATTGCTGGTGTACGCCAACTGGAGAGAAAGATTTATGGACCTTTGCGTCTTTTCGACGGCGAATACCGCCTGTGATGGAATGATGATCTGTACGAGCTTTACTAGGACGTAGAAATAGCGCGGCGGATTAAGAACCAACTGGCTATGCTACATCGTACGTATGGGTAAATAGCTCCAGCCATGAAGGATTTCGACGCAGTATCAG
Source organism: Philophylla caesio (assembly GCA_963971545.1). Classification (NCBI taxonomy): domain Eukaryota; kingdom Metazoa; phylum Arthropoda; class Insecta; order Diptera; family Tephritidae; genus Philophylla; species Philophylla caesio. The sequence goes on along the minus strand of OZ020608.1, from coordinate 26,509,663 downwards.
CTGGTGGTGGAAAATTGACTTGGGATTTCCAAGTTGCGCCAAAAATCGCTTAAGCGGGTAATGCGCCAATTAAGTATGGTAAGTATGTACTACACTTTGTAAATTTATTAATCCTCTCTCCGCATTACTATTTAGTTTAATTTAATATCGTCTCGTAAAAATGAATCAAAAACTTACTCGAACAAAGCACGCCAGGAGTCAACCGAATGAACCAGGTCAAAGTCTTTACTTAAAGAAAAAAGTGATTTATTTGTTGGAGTTGTTAAAAAGAGTTTACATTTTTGTACAATACTCTTAACAGTTTTATACCCGTGGTTCTGACAAATTTTATAGCATAAATATTAATACAACTACTGTGCCTAAAACTTTTCTGCAAAAAGCTTTTAATAAATGCACATAAAATTTAAAAAAGATGCTTGAACAATGATAAAGTTTTTGCGGATCATAAATCGAGATTTCAACATATCTCGACTCCAGCGCTATCTATCTTGTAACTTTTTTTGCAAGGCAATCAATTTTCATGTACTGGTAGTTACAATGAAATACAAATATTGGTTTCCTAAATACATCGGATTTTCTACATATCTCGACTTCAGGACTGATTTTTTTGCTGAGTTTTTTTTCATTTCGCACCAGATTTACTCATACGACTTTTACAAATCAATCCACTTGAGTGTTAATTTTTACGAAAGTGTTTTTCTTTGTCATGCACGTTATATAAGTTTTTAATGTAAATGAGTTTATAAATACCACTTTAAAAAATAACCAGCGCCATCTAGCGTGTTTTCTACAAAGGCAAGAAAATTTGACGTTATTATATACAGTAGTTTACGTGTCTGGTTTAAACATCGAAAACGTCTATTATTATTATACATACATACATACATACACGTTACAATACAAGTGCTTATGTAGTATACTCACAACAATAAATTTAGAAAATTCAAAAAAATCATTCGGCCTCATTGTGTAAGGCCTTAGCAAGAACTTGTTCGGAGCTATTTCGAGATTAGTTAAGCAATTTTTCCTGCCCGCATTAGATCAAGCTTCGCTAATTTTCGGGACTATTCAAGATGTATTTCAAGGCCTGTATGGTACTAGTTCCGGATCATTTAGGACAAAGACGTAAATTACTGAAAATATATCGGAAATGTACCTCAAAAGCACCGAAAAATGCACTAAATTGTACCTTAAATGTACCTAAACAGTACTTACTATCTAGCAAAACTTTACCGAAAGTGTACCAAAAAGGTACCGAAAATGTGCCAAAAAAATAACTTCAAATGTATCGAAAATATATCGAAAAGTACTGAAACTGTACCGAAAAAGTACTTAAAGAAGTACCGGACTTATCTTGAAATAAACCTGAGCAAGTTTCGCGTATAAGAACTCATAAGTTTTTTTCTCACACATTGTTATTACGAAAAGTAAAAAAGACTTAAAGTAAGCCGACTCGTTGATAATTGCTATCGAAAGGCCTTTATAATTAGGTGATTCACAAAGTGTCGTAAAATATCGTAAAGTTGTAAGGTCATACATATTTTCGGTAGTTCAAAATTTATTTAATTTGTTTTTATTACATTGCACAGAAGAAGTATGTAAAATAATACAATTGGAAATTTTTAAAATTTTATGACTTAATGACAATACGACACGTCACGACACTTTTTCAATCACCTAAATATTAGTTTGAAAATGATACATGTACCATATATTAATAATTTCGTAAAGGTTTCTCGAAAATTTAGCTTCACCATCAAACAATTATTATTGCGTCAGTCAGTTTTTAGTATTGTAATCGATATCAAAACTAAGTCACTCTTTCCTAAAGTCTTTATTTTCTTTATCTATATTGGAATCGGCTTCAGCAGCGATGTTACCCTTTTATACTCGTTTTTTTACTTTAACTCAACATTTTTAAGCTACACCAAGGCAACGCCGATCACATTTTTACGAAGTTTACGTTAGTTAACTTCATTTGACCATTAAAACATATCAAATTCATATCCTGCAACTTTTGCGAACAATTTTTTACTGCACTTAACGCAAGTGTTGCATGCAACAATGAAGCATGACGAAGTGGTTAATTTACACTTTCCGCTAAATTTGTCAGGATGAAATTAAAGACGAACGAAGGGCAGCCGGAAATGAGAAAGAGATGAAAAAGATAAAAAAGGAGGAAAAAAGTTAGAAAATTTAAGGCGAATAAAAGTTAAAACAAATGGTTAACTCGGAAAGAGTAAAATAGGAAAAGTGTTGCAGCTTAAAAAGTTATTGACGACAAAAAACTTGCAACTGGAAAAAGTTATATGAATAGAAAACCGACATATAAAGAGAGAGAGAGAGAGCAGGCGATTGTAAAAAGGAAGGAAAACAGCAAGTTGACAATTGAAATTGACTCGTGGAAAAGTGGCAGCGCAAAGCAGTGGCGCTGCGAACAAATAAAGAGGTGTGCAATTGGCGAATTTGTAGGCTAAACTATTCGAAAGTAATGCATTCAGCTGAGAGTGATTGTAAAAGGGATATGAAAGAAAATGCCTGCAAAAGTGTTGCTATAAAGAAGTGAAAAGCGTGTTAAAGCCAGCCATCAGTGAGCTCCTACAAATACAACAAAGTAGCAAAGTTTTAAAGAGTGCTATAGTCGAGTTGCTGCAAAAAAAAGGCAATACAAAAAGTTTGCACAACTGTTGCTATAGCTTTCGCGCCGCCTTGACATTAAGCCGCCAAAAGAGTGGCAACAAACTTAAGAAAAAGGCGAAAAATAACAACAAAAGCGAGTTTTCAAAAACTGAATAAATAAAATAAAATAAAGCCAGCGTGAAGCACGCACGAAAACAACTTTTTTCCTAATCTTTCTTCACTCACTTTTTTTTTGCCAGCCGTTTCCTTTTTATCCTTTCTTTATTTTCTGCTCTCTTCTTCCGCTTCACTTTTGCCTTGCGTCAAAAAGTTTTAATTGCAATTCATTGTCATGCAACAACCGGGGCGGTGTGTGTGTGTGTGTGTATGTGTGTGCGGCAATTGCGCTGTCGTTATTTGTAGGTGTTTGTGGAAGACAAAGTTTCCGCTGCAACGGCACGCTAACTACAGCAACAACAAAATTGTCGTTTACACTGGTGTCGACATGGAGGGCTTTGAATTTTTGATAGCCTTCGAAATTCGTTTCTGTTAAATTTTTCTAAAAGATGTGTTTTTTTACGAAAAAACTTTCAATGTTTTAAGTTTTAGGTGGGGGCATTGTTTTTCGCATCTTAATTTAAGATTGCATCCAACCACCGCTCTACAGACACTTCAAGTTCTTGTAGTGTTTTAAATTCATACTTTTGACAAATATATTGAAGCAGTTGAGTAAAAAAGAAGTTTATGAAAGTTTGTTAGAGCATCTGTGGAAAAAATGCAAGTTTCTATTAGAAATAAAATTCTTCTCAGATATGTGGAAACATATGTAATTTAATTCATGTGTGCATAGAAACGAAATATGTATGTACATATGTATGTTTTGAAATAAACAGAACGCAAAAAAAACAAGTGTTTTAAAAAAATGTATCGTTCGGACAGTTATCGCAATACAAATAGTATCCAAAATAACATTCGTTTCATACAAATATTTTGGACGATTTTGTCTTCGAAATTCGATTAGATAAAAATCTCATCTATTTACATGTGCACATGTATTGATGACTACAAAATAATAACCAAATTAAAATAATATAAATAAAATAATGACATTTGCAGGAACATGTGTAGAGTAAGTTAAACTAATGATTTTCGTTTTTTTTTACTCACCAAAGAACTAGGCAGTATGTTCTGGTGGATTGTGGTTATTATTTACCTGCAAATAAAAGAAAAATACAAGTTAAGAAGAGCTACTGATTTCTGATTAAAATTTAAAATTTTTAGATTATGTTTAACGGTTACAAAATATTCTGCCCTCTGAGCATATACATTTCAAATAGTTAGATTACATCCAGCTGATTGTCAAAAAAGGCTTACAGCTGAGATCACCTTCTTGTTAAAGCCACTTATTATTTGAAAAGTTGCCACCAATTTTCATTATATGCCAAAAAAGTTTCGTTCTTCGATATAATTTTGTAGTCCACTTAATAAAAATAAATTCGAAATAGATTAAACATTAATACCAAGCTGAAGTAGATACCAAGGCAGCAGTGAGAGAGAATCTGATTCAATTTGTAATCCTAACCCTAAAATGTCAAACTTTTTAGTTAAAAAAAAAAAAATAATAATAATAAGCGCCCTCGTTCGAGGTTCGAATCTTAGAAAAAACTTCTCATTAAATACAAGCTGCCGTTCAGAGACGGCACAAAACTGTAGGTCTCTCCAGTTGTGGTAAAATATATATATTTGAGCTATATACCCTACAAAAACAGTGCTGGCCATCTGATGGTAAGTGGCTGAAAATATTTTGTCAGCACCTAGAACAAAGTTGCTATGAGTTGCTAAGTAAAAGCTGAAGTCAACAAATGTGTTCGTGTGATATTACCGAATAGACGAACATATAGCTCTACTGCTCACTCTCATTCTTTTTACTGGGTTAGTGCTCCCTATAAAACTATCAGTACCAAAAATATTCAGTTATACCCATTATTCAATCATACAAGGTTGGATAACTCAGCAGTTGTCTCTCTCTCGCTCACTGCCTTAGCATAGCCTGTGTTGCTTCCTTTTTAATTTTATAAAAAAATTGTAGTGAAGTACTTGGAAAAATGTATTATTCTCAATAAATAATTAAACAGGCAACACAATTTCGTTTTCATCATTTGTCAACACGTTGAATAAAATAAAATTTTATGGAATTAAATAATTTATATCACTCTTATTTACATACTATCGGTGTATTCACGTTCAGCAGGTAAAGCCCCTTATTGCACACTTAAGTATGCACAAATGTACACGTAAGTATAGTCAACGACATAATTATTTATAAAATTATATTATGTGAATGTTTTTTGTTTTGCATGCAGTTAGCTGATCATCACCCGAAACACAGTCTACAAAGAAATTTCTGCCGAACACATTTCAGCGGCAAACAAAGTTTGACTTCATATACTCTGCTAAGAGGAATTTCCCGATGAAATTATGGGAAGAAAAACCCTCGCAGATTCTTATATACTCGTAGCAACCATCTTCAATATAAGGCAGATTATATCCACCACACCCGGTTCTGCTTATTCGATCACTTCTTCACCTGCACCAACTTTGTCTGCGTTGAGGGAGTTACTGTATTTTCCTTATAAAATTATATTTGTTCCAGACTATACATATGTATAGGCAAGAAAATGCGGTAAAAAAATTTTATTTTACTAACAAAAATTGCATGATCTAAAAAATCTTAAATTTGTATAATAATTAAAACTTAATTTATTTGGCTTTTTTAGAGAGGAAATTTAATTTTAATACAAAAATGTTGGAAATTAGATGATAGAAAATAAATAATCACCAATACGTAAATATATTTTAATAAAAAAAGATAAAAGTATGTCGTTTAAAGCGTTCTGGTATTGTTCCAATTGCTTAAATATGTATGTCGAACTTAATTTAAATTGAACTTATCTAGATATGTACATATGTATGTAATCAATTTATACATGTTTATGAATATTTTATTGAAATAACGTATTTCTGCTATATCCTTCGAACTAATGGCTAAACTACATTTCACCATTTATAATTAGCATTTAGAAAAGCTATTTTTTCATTTAAAACACGACGATTAAAATGTTTCCTCAACTTTATACTTTAGAGCTTTCCGAATACTTCGTGCCATTTGCAAAACTCCTATGAATTTATTGTGAGCTTCTTTCTTGCATATGCGAAATTAGCCTAAATGGTGTTATCTGTTTTGTACAACTATAAATGACAACCATTTTACCGGAAATATGACCGTAAAGGAAAACACGAAAACTTCGTTGTCTCATTCTGTGTATTGGTAATTCTGTCAGCATGTTCTTCTAGAGTAGTGTAAGCGCAAAATAATTATTATTTGAAGATATCATAACTCGTCATGGTTTGGGGATGGAGTGGAGGAGAATGCGCAGTTTTTTTAACTCAATCCCACTGTTAGAAATATCAAACATTTCGGTTCGCTTGAACTTCGATAAGGTCTTAGTAGCCTTTTGAAAAGGACTAAATCGATTAATTTCTAAGCTGCCCTATCCACATATAACCAACAACACCCACAGTAATTTTGCGTAGAACTCCTTCGTTTTTTAAACTTTTTCCATTTTAGCCATTATTACAACGTCATATTTCATTGAAATGTTTGTCATATTTCCTATCGCCCTTAGCGGTAGTAGGCTGCACTTTTTCAGGACCATTTCAAGGCAAGTTGAGGAGTTTTTCGGGACTATTTCGGGAGAAGTGCGAGGGCAAGCTCGGTACAGAAAATATTTCCAAATATACCGAGAGTGTACCGAAAAAAATATTCATATATTCTGAAAAGGTATCAAAATAATAACGAAAAATTACCAAAAAAGTACCTAAAATGTACCGTAGAGTATGGGTAGAGTAACTTAAAACGTAACGAAACTGTAAAGAAAATTGCAAATTTTAAGGTTACCTTTTTGTCCCTTACTAAATCGGTTACAAAACTGCAGTTTTTTTTAAAGTTGCAATAAAGAATTTTAAATTACGATTAAATCTTTAAATCTGTGCTCGAACAAACATATACGAGCACACGTACCTATGTAGATATGTAATTGAAGTTAAATGTAAATAAAGCAAAGTCATCACAGTAGCTCGAATACACGCTCGTTCAAAGACAAAAAAAAGATAGAAACCGGAGTGGGACTTTCATAGGCGAACAAAGAGCAAGCAAGTGTCACACACGTTTATATATTTTTAAAGAAAGAAAACATCGTGGTATAAAGACTATCGCTATAAAAATAGAACAAGTAAAAAATCAGTAGCTCCTGCGGGCTTTCCGAGCATTGAAGCCATGCATTTTGTTTGTGATATTGACGACACGTCGTCGTACACATTGAAGTCATTCAAGATTTTAGACATATCCGCACTAAAGAGATACCAGGATGTCTTTGTCTATTTGTACAAAAAACTATATACGTATATGTATGTATGTATGTACGCATGTATGTACATATATAGTATTTGTGTACCTTATACAAACATAGATGTGTTGCCAAATGTACATTGCGATTGCCAATTGTTGTGTGTCACATTTGTCAATTGATTGGAAAAATTGTTTATTGTCGCTATTTGCATTTGTCGCTGCAAAAGTGTATAAGAAGATATTGACAGATATAAATGCTAGCAGGCGTGGAAGAACTTTTGCTGCAGGTAAGAAAAACTGGAAGGAAAAATATAAGCAGCCTTGGTGATAAAAAATATAGAATACCAAAAACTTACATATATTTGTAAAAATCTTCGCGTTTTTTTTTGTGATTTGCTCAAACATATCTGCAGCATTCAAACGATAACAAATTTTCAAAATTTCTCAACAGTGACGTTTGATACATAAATCTTTTGTTAAAATTTCTGCCCAATCAAATTTGATATTACCGTTTCATATTAGTTTGTGGAGCCAAGGTGACTAAAATGGAATGTTTCATGAAATTTGAACTTAATAAATTGTAACTTTCGACAAATCTCTTAAGTAGAAAGTAAATACCCTCCCAAATTATTGTGGAGTATACAATGTTGTCTAAAAACATAAACTTATTGGAATCTTTAGATATATTTCTGACCTAACATCACCAAATATCGAAATATTAATTTATTTCTAAATATTAAAATAAAACAAAATAAAAAATATTTTGACTAGATGGCAACACTTTGCAAAGTTTGATCTTGACAACATCTGGTTCCAACAAGACGGGGCTACGTGCCACACAGCACGTGGAACAACCGAATTATTGCGAGAAAGGTTTGGAGATTCGCTTATTTCAAGAAATTGTGACATTGAATGGCCTCCAAGAAGTTGCGATTTAACACCATCAGACTACTTCTTCTGGGGTAATTTGAAGTCATTGGTCTTTAGCAATAAACCAGACTCTCTTCAAGCTTTAGAAGTCAATATTAAACGTGCTATTCATGACATACGACTTGATTTAGTGGAAAAAGTACTCGAAAATTGAGTTCATCGAATTCGTTTCTGCAAAAGAAGTCGTGGAGGCAATTTGAATGATTTTATAATCAGAACTTAATTGTATCGATGGTACTTCACATTAAATAAAAAACATTTGTATTTCCTTAACAATTAGTGTGTTTTTTTTTAAATAAGTCATATCACTCTTATTGGAAAACCCTTATTAAAAATTGGTGGCAGCCATATACAAATTTTTAATGTTGAATATATTCTATATACAAAATTGCATCAACATATTTAGAGTCGTTTCCGAAATAACATCAAATATCTCTACAAATAACACAGGTCTGCAACAAAATTGCTGTCTGGATATTTCCAACTGATTTCTATGTATTTAGGTGTTCTGAAAACTAAAAAAATACTCAAAAAATTCCAGGTTATTTTAAGGCTTTTTTATAAAAAAGGGTTTTTTGGGCTAACTTTTAGGCATTAATACTTGGTATACTTTTATTTTGATTAGTGTTTTTAAATGTTTACCATAACTATCATTAATTTCTTAATAAGGAACACCCTGTGTGAGCTGCATTAACAAACATAAACATGTTGTAACCTGAACGTGCGCGCTCCGATAGTGTAGAAGGTTTGATGGATACATTTAAGATCTCATACGACCCGGCAGAGTGGCGTATTTTTATAGATTCTTCAAAGAGAAGCCTTAAAGCAGTTTTGCTTCACAACGGCGGTTTCTATACTTCCATTCCTGTCGGTCATTCCGTACACCTCAAGGAAACCAATAAGAACTTGGAATTGACCACGGTTGGCAAGTGTGCGGTGATCTCAAAATCTTGGGCATGGCGCTGGGACATCGTTCCGGGTTTACCCAATTCCCGAATAAATCACTGGACCCAAAAGTGTTGGCCTTCGAGGGAGCTTAAAGTTGGCGAAAATAATGTCCTGCATGAAACTTAGGTGCCTCCTCATAAAGTTTTTCTACCACCGCTTCACATAAAGCTGGGATTGATGAAGCAATTTGTAAAGTCACTTCCAAGAGATGGAAATTGCTTCAAATATTTAATATCAAAGTTTCCAGGCCTCTCGGAGGCAAAGTTGAAGGAAGGTGTTTTCGTTGGACCAGATATTAGACGGCTTATGATTGATCCACTATTCATCAGAACCATGACGGATCCTCAAAGAGAAGGGTGGATTGCCTTTAAAGAGGTCATAAATAAATTTTTAGGCAATAACAAAGATCTTAACTACAAACAAACCGTTAAAAGAATGTTAAAAGCATTTCAAGCTTTAGGTTGCTTGATGAGTTTAAAAGTAAAGTTTCTTCATTCCCACCTTGACTACTTTCCAGAAAATTTAGGAGACTTGGGTGAAGAGCAAGGTGAACGATTTCACCAAGATATTAAGGAGATGGAAAAAAATACCAGGGAAGATGGAGCGTTTCAATGATGGCAGACTACTATTGGACGCTTCAAAGAGACCTTCCCGATGCTTCACACAAGCGAAAATGTACCAAAAGGAGTCTCATTGAGAAAAAAAATGTGTTTAGTGCTTACTAATTAATGTATTTTACATAAATAAATTAGTTTTGTTACGCAATTATAAATTTAACATTTTTTTTTAATATTTTATATTTTATTTTAAGACGATAATTTGTTTAACATAGACACCTACATTGGCAGAAATGGCAATGACAAAACTAAAACTATATTCGGATTCAGCACATCCAAAAACATAAGAATTACACAAAAAAACCAAGACAGCTATCAACCCTACTCGAATAATTTTTTTATTATAATCGTAAATTAGATTTGTAAAAGGAATGCACTGCGACAGTTGGGTGCTCACAACACCGTAGCCAGCTTCCAAAATAGCTACCGGGTATAGTTTATGTACTCGTATGGGGCAATAACCGTCCTAGGTTCTTCTCCTGTCTACGCCCCACAGCCTCACACTCTATGAGCAGGCGTTGTGGTGTTTTCTGGATAAAGGCCCAGAAGCCTCAGAGTTCGCTCGACCAGATCTCTATCGTATGCAAGTAACCTTTCTCCTTGCAGGCAGGTCAGTTACTTCGTTGCCATCTAACCTCATGTGCCCGGTTCACAAAGCAGCTGGATATGGATTCTCTTAGCCAGGAAATTCAGCCTCTAAATTCATTCCAGGACTAACGAAGATTTAACTATGTACGAGAAAAAAAAGCTTTGAGTACTGACTTTGAAATAAGAATCCTTCACTGCGATAGTTTCTATACAGGTTTGCCTCCGCAAACAAGCTGATGGCAAAACATCTGCCTTGAAGATGCTTGATAAGGCCCCCAGTAGAACTGAGATGTTCGATCAGAGACCCTGGACGACTACTCCAATACGTTCTGAAGTCCTTGAGCCATCCGTGTGTGGCTATCTGGGATTGAGGCACGCCAGCCTCTCTTGTTGTGTATCTCCAATTTTTCATTTAATTTTTATACTATAACTCAAAATAAGTGTCAACCTTATTGAAAAATTTTCAGTGGTAAAAGATTAGAATTTTATTAATAACCGCAAACAACACTTTAATTAAATCTTGATGAGTGTTTGTAGGTTTTACTTTAAATCAATGTGTGGTGTCTAAAGTTCGTTACTAACTAGTTTGAAACTAGTTCAAATTTTCAGCTAATTTGTTAGTTCAAAAACACTTGACTTGCGTGCTGGGCGTGCTTATGCAATCTGATCCCTTACGTATGTTTATATTCACCTATGTGAGTATTGAATATGCGTAAATAAAAAAAATGAAAAGAAATGAACATTCACGCCTATCGTTTTCCCTTACAACAATCACGCCTAATTTTCTTGTGATGAATGGTAGTTACGTGATTGTTCGACGGCACTTTGATTGCAAGAAAACATTTGTTACAAATTTGATATTTTAGAATTAATTGATTTTGGTAACGGATGTGCATGTAGAAAAAAACGAATATAACATATGTTTAAGTTAACAGCTAAACGTCACTAAAACTGTGTTTAAAACTACTTTCGGCATTCGGCGAACAGACCTGATTGAGTCGATGGAAATATCATTTATTTTATTTTTAAATGAGCTAAAGGCCAATCTTTGTTGGAAAAATTAGAGAAAAAAAAAAGAAAATAACAACAGCTCACACAGCGTAAGCTTAGCACAGTCTGTTGAGACGCTGGCTTAAGTGTTGCGTGGTAGTGCGGGCTCGACTCCCGCGAAAGCCGTGAAGAAAGAAGTCTGATGAGGAAATGTGGTGATTTCCGAAATAGTACTATAACTTCTACCCGCTTTGGTGTTATTGTTTTTTCTCTAATTTTTCCAACAAAAATTGGCCTTTAAAGCTCATTTAAAAATAAAATAATGAAATTAAACAGGACAAAAACAAAAATATTATTTGTTTTATGTAAACTGGTTGAAATCAGCGGATTTTATTTCTAAAATTCTTTTGCACCTCACTTTAGAACCCATCATATCATCATAACATCACGTCATCTGATAACATCATATGATCACATCGTCACAAGTCTCCTATTTATTGGTTTTATAACGAAAACTTTAATTAAACATCTACATAATTTTTGTATTTATTATACTCGAAAACAAAATCAAACAAGAGTTGTTCATTTGAATCAAATCAAAATATCACCAAGACATCATATGATCCTCTGACTTGAAAGAGAGATGAAAGACCAAATTGTATTTTACTTGTGATATTCAAGGAAAAAGAATAATACCATAGTCATCGTTCTCATCACATTTAAAATTTTTTTCACTTGTGAAATTGGCAGATGCGCGAGAATTCTCATTCAGAATTTCAATACGCATCAAATCAAGCAACAAAGGCGATTGATATGCGCTGACAACGACATTTATATTGACATTGATTGGTTGTTGCGTCGAATGGTGGTATCGAACGTGATATGCCCTTTGATGTTGCAGTGTAGTTCGTATATGTTTTATTGTTGTTTTTTATAAATATTATATCTTGACATACGAATTCAAAGAAGATGGATGTTAAATCAAGACAGCTTTTGGAAATATCATTTTTTTATTCTCCAGTGCACTCTACTCCTGCTGTAATTTACATCGCTAATCTTTTTGTGATTGCTCCTCAGCACTCACCTTAGCCAACCAAATTCTGCCACGAATTTTTAGGTTACCAAGTGTGTCTACGAGTACATACTTATGTATGTACATATGTGGCTCATATCAGCGTTTTTTATATTCACACATTTGTATGTGACATTAACGCTTAGCTGTCAGCGACATATCGATTACTTTTCTAAATGCAAATACTTATCTGCTGAAAAATGAAGAGTTTTGTAAGCAATAATGTTTTTATGTTCATTCAAAATAACTTTATGCTTAGAATTGATTCGACACCAATTTTGCTAAACATTTCGGTGCTTGGCATTTCCAAAATTGAAAATAACATAAATCGAATGTCGAATAAGCGTAAGTGATTGATTTGTGGTTAACGCGTTTTATAATTGAATGCAAATAAAATTTTTAATTTCTATAGATATTTTCATGTGTCGCATAGGAGAAGAATGTTTTTGGATTTGCGACTTGATCTGTGATGAAAGCCAAAAATTTGAAATATAATTGTCAATTAAAAATTAGATAGAAGTTTAAAAATGGCAAACCCGCTTTTCACATTTATTTGGAGCTGATAAAAAATATCACATTAATTAGTTGGAAATATATGAAGTTCGTAAGAATGTTAGAAAACTGTGATGTTGTGTTAAAACTGATATAAATTTAATATTTTTCCGGCAATTTAAACAAAATCGAAAAAAAATTTTTTTTTTGATTTTTTTTGGCCATATAACTATTTTATTTAATGGCTTTTTGAGCTTTAAGACCGATTGGTTTTTTGAGAAAATTGTAGAAAAAAGTCTAATAAGGAGATGCGGAGATCTCCGAAATAGTGCTATAACTTATACCGCTTTAAGTGTTGTTGTTTTTATCCTAATAATTTTCTCAAAAAATAAATCGCTCCTAAAGCTCAAAAAAAAAATTTAATTTATTGCTCTTGAGGAGATGTTGTGTAGCATATAACTGTAGTGTGCAATATTAGTAAGGTAAATAATTTTCATTTACATTTTTTTCAAGCGTATATTTTCCTCAGAAAAAGTAACTAAGAATTCATTGACGATATGACCTTTTTATTGAGTATCTTATCTTAATATGTTCACTTCAATTCTAGATGCAAAGCTATGATAAACACGTAGAGCTGGGATTTCTTATTATTAATTTTTATTTTTTGGTAAATTTATCCCTGCCTTCCGGTTTTTTTCCCACTACAAGTATGCAACGATGCCACTTGTTAAAACAAATTTGTTAGAAAAAACGTTGCATATTTTCAGGAATGATTATGATCTAAGTTTTTTTTGGTTAAAGCTTGTTGATTCACTTAATTTGCCGCATTTCTAGGGCTATTAAAAAAGTCGCCGTACCACTAATTTGATATTTAATGCACCTAAAAACTTTATTGAAGATGTATGAAAGAACATTAAAGAAAAACTGCACAGCATTTAAAGTTAAAGGTAAAATTTTCAAGCCTAGATTTAGGCGCAGTAAATATGATTTCCAGTATCACTTTACGCATAAAGTTGTTTTGAAAAAAATTTCGTCACATTACATTTTAAGCTCACATCTGGCCTTCTACCTTTTTACTCCTTTTTGTAAATATTTCTGTAATGAAAAGGCTAAACACAACAATCAAGTTAAAACCCCAGGTCGATGTCGATAACGATAACATTAAAAATATCGATATCGACTAACCGGAGCAAACTTATTAAAGATACTTATAACGAGAACAATAAAATCGATCAGTAAAGAAGAAAACAAGCAGATTACGCTGTTAAACAATATATCAACTTTGTCGTCCCACATTGAATTTGTGTAATTTTTTTTATTTGAATAGGTTCAGTTAGGCATGAAGTTTATTTTATTAAGCAAATTATTATTATTATCTAAACCAAAAATTTAAAAATAATAATGGTATAATCTTAGGATCGAAGATTTGCTAGCAAATTCAACTTCTGGTTAATCCCTTTTGAATGTCCAGCAGTAATGAATTTTGAATGACATGGTGCTAAACAGTGCATTTTATTTCAACAATAGCCCGCTAACCACTTCTCTCTACCTGTCACTCTTATGGTTACCCAAAAAATATGCAACACTATTCTTAAAAGATTTCATGCTGATTTTTGCGAATCGTTTAATTTTCTTCGAATATCGGTTCTTTAATTAACGCCGTTATATGTAGTACTACGAAAATTCCCTACTTTAGCTTTACATCACTTATATTAGGGAAATTTTCGTTTTGAATACAAAAGTCCACTCTCTTTGTGATCCATTGCCCTTTTAACAAACCTAATCTGACATGTAATAGTGGAATAAGTTATTTAGATCGATTTACTAGGGCGTATACTTTATTTTTTGACCGAGGAAATAAGGATGTACGTATAGGTCATACTTTTTTTTTTATTATTGTGGTTTGTTCTCTCTCGACAGTCCCATAAAATGCAGCAGAATTTGGCATGAAACAGCTGTAGTTCGAGTGAACGCTAAGTCCCCATCTTGCGAAAGTACGATCGGAAGTGATGTTAACGATTACGAAAATAATTAATTTTAGTTTCATGAGGTAGCAACTTCCATCCTTTTAATCGTGATCGAAATAGTTCTGACTGCTCTTTTGACAAGTTTAAATCCCGAGTTAAATGGTTTAGGTCTCCTTTGGTTAGTTAGAACTTCTTCAAATTCTGAGTCATCGTACTTATTATTAACACATTTGTTAGCAGAAAATCATTCTCAATAGAGTCTGATAAAAATGGTGAGGAAATAGTGTCACAACTGTAAAACCAAAAGATCAATGATAATTTTCCAAGACCAGTGTGTTGCAAATTCGTTTTATAATATAAAAGTCAATTCACTCCAAACATAACAAAAAGAAAATAAAAGAACAACATTTTCTCGACATTAGAATGTAGTTAATGAATCACAAAATTAGCAAACGTTCTTTTGCTGTTCTACTGGTTAAGAGTATAACCGTGTCGAAAGGCTGATTACACAAAATAATTGTAATTTAATCCTTCGTTATATATACATAGTTGTATTAAACCATGGGCGGATCTAAGATTTAGCAAAGAGGGGTTTTGAAAAATTACTGTTATTTGGAAAATAATTTTGTAACAGCAGATGTTGATGAAAATATTGACTA
Organism: Philophylla caesio; assembly: GCA_963971545.1. Classification (NCBI taxonomy): domain Eukaryota; kingdom Metazoa; phylum Arthropoda; class Insecta; order Diptera; family Tephritidae; genus Philophylla; species Philophylla caesio. Next base: position 26,494,373 of record OZ020608.1, on the reverse strand, counting down.
ATACTGTTATTTTTCTGATATATAGAAACATTTTCTTCTCTAGGGATGAATAATACGGGAAAATTGTTTGTATAATGAAGTTGAATATAAATATGACGACATTGAAATAAAAATGCCGCGTCGATGTGGTCGTAAAAAATATCGATGTTACGTTGGGATTCAAGCCATTAAAGATTACTACAAAATCTCTTTAAATGTACCACTTCTTGATACTTATATTCGTCATTTACAAAGCTGATTTGAAGAACACAATTTAATTTTTCAAAGCTTTGGACAATTATTCTTGAAACATGATTTCTATGAGGAAAATTGCGCAAAACTTTGAAAATTTTATGTAATAATATTCTATTGTTCTGAGTAAATATTCATTTCTAAAGTCAGAATGTGGAGAAACCGAACCTGCGGTCGAAATGCACTTGATGCATTATCGGTAAGTTACTTTCGACCCAAATATTTACACGCTAGGAAATTTGTATCAACAACTTCAACTTAAGACTATAAATATTATTATATGGTAAATATTGCCTGTAACAACTGAAACCCCAGAACGATCGTTTTCGACTTTAAGAAGAATCAAAAGATACCTTAGGAACACGATGGGACAAGAGCGTCCCAATGGTCTTGCTTCCTTGAATATTCACAAAAAGTATACATTTAACTGAAGATGAAATCCTTCATCTTTTTTAAAAAGCCTCGACCATTTAAAACGGATTGAAAGTTTAATAAAACCGACATGTAGTGCGCGCTTATCGTATTATATTTACCTCCGTTAAATCGCCGATATTTTCTATTTATAAGTTGTAATTACATATATATTATTAATGGCTTGCGACGACAGCTATTTTAATGAACTGATTCGATTATACGTGTTTACATTGAAGATGTGTGCTTATTAATACAACCAAGACGAAGTTCCTTATTTTGACCTCTTTCGACCAGCTTTAAACTGGCGAACTTTTTTCATGAGTTCTTATCAGTGTTACTGCCTCTACTCTATATACATATGTTTGAATATATGTAGGTATATATATGCGTTAAGTAAAAGTTAGCTATCAAAAACCAAATTAAAGTAAAAAGCAAAGAAGCCGAAAAATTACAAAAATAAACCAATTAAATGAGTATGCATTGTGGTATTTTTTCTATTTCTACATAAAAAAATGTTCCATTGCCACAAAATTGGTGAGTTTAATGAAAGAGTGCCACGGCCAGTACAATCGGAAAGAGACGCAAACGCAAAGCAAGTCAAACTGGGCAAACAAAGTCGCCGAAACAGGGAAGGAATGCAGGCAGAAAATTAGCAGTTAGCCAAATAAAAGTTTCAAGCCTCCGGAGGCCTTGGAGTGCAATACTTTTTGTTTGCCCCACACACACAAAATAACTCACATAAATGCAAACCCTTCCGACGGTTCATTACAAACGTCATATGCCACAACAATAGCACCACCTCACCATGGCGGCCGCTTAGGCGCGCTCGCCTCGCAACGTTCGGCGCATACGCGTGGCGCCAGTGTGTCTACAGTCGCCGTCGGAGCAGCTGTGGCGGCGTTGCCAAAAAGTTGCAGCTCTACCAAATAAGCGGCAAAATAAAAATTCTCAGTGCCATTGCCATGGTTATGCGGTGCGGTGATTACACATACATACATACATATATGTCCACGGCTGGGTGATAATGCCACCCTGATGGCACTGCTTGCAGTGGGGCGTCGGGTTCTGTGGCTGCCGCAGCTGGCGCATTTGACTTTGGTTGTTTAACTTTTTCGGCGCGCTGACGACTTTTTTGCACTTTTCATGGTCTTCGCTATAGTTTTTTTTTTCAGAATATTTGTCTGTTTTGCTATAATTGTGGTTGCTCACATGCAGCTGTGTTGTGGCAGCAGCTGCTTTCGTTTTCAGTTTTCAGTTACCAGTTTGTAGTTTTTCATTACTTCTCTTATATTCTTAATTTTTAGCTAGTTTCTAATTATGTTTGCATTAAGTGTTGTGCTCTTTTTTGGGTTAAAATAATATTAAATTAGCGCAAGTGTAAGATATGCTAAAAAGCGCGCAACCAATTTTATATTTAGCGCGTAAAAAGTAGAGTTTGTAGAATATGTTCTTTATGAGTGGCAAAATTTTCTTACTTACATAATTTAATTAAAACAAGTAAAAAAAGCTGTCTTTCATGAATGGAAGAATTGTATGAGAACCAAATATAATATAAATTCGAAATTAATGATTTTGACTGCTATAATAGTCCCAATAATAATTAATATTTGTGGAAAATTTCAAGTCTTTAGCTTATTTAAAGAGGGGTTTTTGGCCAAAATGCAATTTTTGAACTAACGGTTGTATGGCAGCTATATGTAATATTTATCCAATGTTAATGATTTTCACTACTACAATATAATAGCTATTCTTTGTGCATAATTTCAAGACTTTAGCTGCTTAAATTAAGGTGATTTCGTGCTAAATGAAATATCTAAACCATCAGTTGTATGGGAGCGTTCCTTACGATTTTCACATCTGTTATATAACTGAATATGATTGTGCAAAATTTCAAGGCTTTAGCTTCTTAAATAAAGATGTTTTCGTGCTTAATAAAATATATATACAATCAGTTAATTGGAGCTATATGTTTTATATCTTTGATCTATGTATATCATTTTCACTTCTTTTCTAAAGCTTAGAATGGCCGGTTCCAACAAATGTCTAATAAATTAGAAAAAGGCACATGACTGCCAAGTTTCATTCACATAACTCAAAAACTGAGGAACTAGTTTGCGTTCAAACTGACGGGCAGACAGACAGACATACGGGCATGGCTAAATAGACTCAGCTCGTCACTCTGATCATATCGGTATACTTTCTGATGGGTTTAACTCTTATCGTTCTGGTACTTACAAACATCGGACCAAAGTTAATATACGATTTCCATGAAAAGTATAATGACATTTTATTTCAGAGTTTCGCAGATATTTATATACCTTTCTCAAGCGGTTTTAGTTGGACACCCAGTTTGTAATATTTAATTACGTGGCAGCTCTTTTCAAAAATAATACTATTTTGTATTTGTTTTAGACATTTAATTAAGTAAAAATTTTTCAATGGGTGGCAATCCTTTTCGAAAATACTCTCGATTGTGGGCACTTACTATTTAGTTGTATACACAGATTGTTATATTAAATTTATTTTATCAGTTTATTTTAAAATATTGCCGTTATTAATTAAAATATTTTATATTTTTGTCAGTTTAATTAAGCTGAAAATTAAAAAACCGGGTGCCAACCGTTTCCAACACTACTTGCCATCTTTAATTTATTTAGTCTTATACCCAGGTTGTAATATTTAAAAACCATTTTTTTTATTTTCTATCGAAATTGCTATATTTTATTTGTTTTATAAATTTGATTGAGTTGACATTTTTAAGCAGGTGACAACCATCTCCCAAAAAAAAAAATTCAATGGAGGCCTTCCTTTATCTATTTAGTTGAATACCCAGTTGTAATATTTAATTTATTTCATCAGTTTAATTCAGTTGTAAACGTCAGACAGGTTGCAGCTCTCTTCAAAATTATTTCTAATAGTAAAAATTCGAAAACCATTTTTTCATTTTATATATGTACAAATTTCATTTCATTTCATTTCAAATGTACATTGTAAAGTATGTACAAATTGTAAAGTTATATTGGTTTTATAAATTTAATTGAGCTAACATTTTTAAACAGGTGGCAGTTCTCTCCGTAAATACTTTCGATTGCAAGCCTTCCTTAATCTATTTAGTTGTATACTCAGTTTTAATATTTAATTTATTTCACCAGCTTAAGAAAGTTAAAATTTTCAAACAGGTGGCAGCTCTCTTCAAAACAACTTCTTATAGTTAATTTTTTTAAACGTTTTTTTTAAATTCAAATTGTAATATTTCACTTGTCTTATCAATTTAATTAAGCTAAAATATGTAAACGGGTGGCAACCCTTTTCAAAAATACTCTCGATTACCTTCTTAAAACTATTTAGTTTTAAACCCCTATTGTATCATTTTTTCCCCATAAATCCTTTCGATTGTAAGCATTCTTAAAACTATTTTGTTAGACACCCAAATTCTAATATATGATTTACTTTGCCAGTTAAATTGAATTAAAATTTTCAAACAGGCTGCAACTTTCTCTAAAAACTACTTTGGATAGGTAAGCATGTTTAAAACTATTTGATTTGATACCAATATTGCAATACATATGTATTTTATTTACTTTAATAGTTTTCAAATTTCAAAACGGTCAGCAGCTCTCTCCAAAATTATTTGCGATAGCAATATTCCTTGAACCTTTTTTATTTAATAGCCATATTGTAATATTTGATCAATTTTTTAAACGGGCGGCAAGACTCTGTTAAAGAATTTTCAACTGTAAAACTACTTAAACCTCTTTAATTTGTTGCTTGTACTGTAATATTTTATAAACATTTTCAATTTAAATTTATTAATATTTTTAAAGAGATGGCAACCCTTTAACTGCAAATAAAGGGAACATTCCCATTAAAATTGCAATCGGTTTAGCCGTTTTCTAATTTGATATATCGTGTTTGCTCTGAAATCGTTAAATGTCAAAGGTAGAAGTTCAAACTATTGCTTGCAACGACATTTAACCAAGGCATATTCAATAGATAACAGCAGTAGAAAAATGGGAAAAAACTTAAGAGCATTAAAAGCATTCTTAATTAAACAAAATTAAAAATTTGACAATTTAAAAAAAAAAAATGCTGCTAACTGTTTGTGATGCCCAGCTTTACAAAAAAAAAAAAAAATTACTGTAAATAAAAAAAATTGTCAATAGCGCCACAGGTATTAAGTTTCTCGTTATAAGCGCATTAAATTTACTGCAATTCTTGTAAGGAGGCAACACTGATCCACGCTGTCCGTGTAAGCCCAACTCCCAGGCATCGCATGACAATTGTCAGTATGACTGCGCCTAAAAGTAATATTCATTGGAAATGGTTTAATATATTTAGGCAAAACTTTTATAAATTTAGTTATTTATCAATATAAGAACAATTTGACGACGTTTACTTCAAAATTTTACTATTTTGTAAGTAACAGCAGTCGAGGCAGACCGCAGGCCACCACATCAGGAAATTCTGTAAAGCGATAACTTCGAATGACATGAGAAATTGAAATTCTTCTTAGCGCATTTAATTTTTTCCTTACAATTACATATGTATGTCTTCAGACTCCAAGCCAAAAAAAAAAAAGAAATTTGTGTACATTTCCATCGCATGCAGACACTTAAGCTAACATTTAAACTTTCGTCAATGGTATTGAAATAAACCAATAAAAATCGAATTTGTTTTGTGTAGCCAAAAATCTTAAAAAGAGCAAAAGATTTGTCTTGCGGTGCTGAGCGTACTTCAAGGATATAACGGTAAGTGAAGTAAAGATGCAAACCAACACAAATACACGAGCTCATACATATAAATGTTACAGTATGTGCTTGAATTATTCAATGAAGAGCTGAGACGGTGTGAGACCATAAAAGCAAACGGAATTGAAAAGAATAGATTTCATGGAATTTTCATAAAAGACTTGCAATAAAGAAAGCATACAAAATGCAGAGACTAAGGTGGTGTGAAAAATAAAAAAAAAATTATGTAAGTGAAATTTCAGTGAATTGGAATAAATTTTAAATTGATTTTACAGCGAACGTTTGGCAAACAGTAAAATAAGTTAGCAGCGATTTGTTGAACAATTCTTGAGTACAAAACACTTTGCATTGCATGCGAAATCGGCGTAATTTTTATTCCCTTTTAATACATCCTGTGCCAAAAAAGAAGTGCATTTTTTTTAAATTCAATCGCTGCTTGTTGTGTGAGTGGTGAGAAGTTTTCAAATTACCGCTTATATTCAGGATAATTTTAAATTTGAGTTTTAAACCAAGTTATATCAACGCAGTTTATTTTTATTAATAAATTATTAGTTTAGATATTTATGAAATTGTGTACTCTTCAGTGTGTCAGATTCTGGATGAAGGTGATATCCGAGGAGGGTACTTAGAAGCTCTCTGCTAACTATAAGCAGTCGTCCAAAGACTTCACAGAAGGAGTTAAAAACCTTTTGAATTGGTTTTTATCTTTTGACGTACGTTATTATGTTACAATTTGCGTGTCCTGCCGAACACTTAGAATCCATGCCGTATTTTCTCTATATGCACTGCAAATGTACCGCGTTTCTCGATAAAATTAGCAATACCCTTGCCACAACCTGGCACAAAAGGTAACTCTCTTATTGGTTTATTTTTTTCCAGTCGTTTTGCAACTTTGACACCGTCTTGCATGTCTCTAGCGCCGCCTGGCTGTCCAACTTAATGTTGATTGTTTCCTCATTAGACGAAGACATTCCTGAGCACATACCTCAATTGCAAAAGTTTTCGTGTGGAATGTTATTAGATATATTGATAAACTTTGGTGCATATTCCATGGCCCAATAGCCTCCTTCATTGTGTTTGTATTCGTCGATATTTGTTGTGATTATAGCGGATCTTTTAAAACTACTAAGATTCAGAAATCTCAAGGTCCTCCGATAAAATTTGTTTTCTAACCCTATGACCAGAGGAGCAAAGCCTGTGATGATTCGACAATGCCTTCGATTACGATAATATTTTTAACAATCATAACAATAAAAATACGAAGGCAGTTTGATAAGTCAGTGACTTTTTGTGTTTCCTGCGCAGAATCTTTAAATTCATAACTCGTACCCTTAACTTCATTTATTAATAGAATACTGTCAAACAAGCAGGCAGGTAATCTCTCGACTTTTAACAAAAATTAAAAAAATGTATATTGTGTGTTGATTAAGCATTATTTTTTGCGCACAAAAACCATCACCGAAATCACGGATTGGCTTGATAAATAATAAGGGGACACTAAACCATCAGGTCGCTTAAAGAGCTCGTTACAACAGAAATCATCGATGAAGTCCATGGAATGATATTAGATGACCGGATAATGAAAGTGCGTGAGGTGGCTGTGGCTGTAGGTATCTCAACTGAGCGGGTACATCAAATTTTATATGAATATTTGCATATGAAAAGGCAATCCGCGCGATGTGTGTCGCTGTTGGTCACACACGACTATAAGCGCGAACGTTTGACGACTTTAAAGATTTAGAAAAAATCCATGAATTGGGCTACAAACTTGCTATCCCATATTCTACAGATTTAGCACCATGCGACTATATCCTATATATGAACCTAAAAAAATTGCTGGTTGGTAAAAGGGCTTAAGTCAAATGAAGAAACAAATGCTATTATTTGAAAAAAATAAAAATTTGAAAAACGCTGGACTAAGTGTAAAGAGTTAAAATGGGATTTTGTTGAGGAATAGAACGTAATACATTTTATTCAAAAAGTCACCGCCACCTATAATAATAATAATAATAATAATTTGGCGCTTACACTATATAGCTCAGTGTTTGGCCGAGCTTCTCCTAACATTTGTGGTGGGCGTCTTTATATTATACCACAAATGGAGGGACCTTCAATTTTGTGCCGACTCCGAACGGCTGAGGTATTTTATGAGAAGCTTTTTCATGGCAGAAATACCCTCGGAGGTTTGCCAGTCGAGGGGTGACCGCTATTAGTAAAAAACTTTTTTATGATCAAGATTTGACATGTACTGGCTGCGATTCGAACCTTGAACTCAGCGGCCTATCGAGTTATAGAACGCACCGCTACCCACTCGACCACTGCGGCCACCGACACCTATAACTTTGTGAAAAATCACCATTCTTACGGCCTTTGAGAGCATCCCCTTTAAAAACATAAATGAGAGCTGATTCGAATAAGTGAATTCAATCATTTTAAACAAATAAAATCTCAGCGTTGACTTGCGGACCAGCTTAATAGTCGCCAGACCATATTATCACTTAAACGAATGTGATAAATAAATGTGTTATTCTAAGGAATTATTTTATGTTTTATTTTAACTGTATTGCTTTCTAGAAAAATCTTACTTTGCAGTAGCAGCTAACAAGTACCAAGAGCTGAGCTTGAATACAAATTTAAGACGCTTAAAATTTCTGATCTTGTCAATCTCTTTATTAGTTGTGTCTGTAAATTACAACTAATGTTTCCCTTCGACCACTTTAGCATTATTACAATTTCTTTTTGATTTATATCTTTATTTGGCACCGAGTTTTTTCTGTTCGCCGTTAGCCTGCAACCACGACATACAAACGCACACTTTTATAGCAAGTTTTAAATATTTGCATTGGACCGCAATAAATTTGTTTGCATTTTTTGTTTACACCCTTTTTTGATGCGCCACTTTAAGACAGCCGCCTTTTGTTGCTTTCTCCCTTTTGTGTCGGCCTAGTTTTGTTATTTATTTTTATTCTTAGCTTTTTCGGTTTTAAGTATTTTATAACTTTTTTTGCTTTAGTCTTCGCATGCTTCTTTGTCTACCACTTTCTTGTTTGCTTGTTTTAATTTCAGTTTCCTTTTTTTTTGTTCTGTTCATTACTTTATCTGCCACTCTACAAATATTTTCGAACAGTCACATTTCACTTCACCAATTAACTCTGTACACTTGATTGACTGAGAGTTATTTCGTGCTTCTTTCCACTTTCCTCTTTCTCTCTCTCAACACTCCCAACTTCTCAAACAGTGATTTTGTGTTTCCACAATTTATTTTCGTTGAATGTGTTTGCTGTTCGATGGAATTGAACTTTGCACTACTGATTAGCATCTCTGGTTGCAGTAGAATTATCAAATACACGTTCATACGACAAAAGTGTCGAAAAGTATTCGTAAATACGTTTTTTGTGGCGTGTATTTGAGAGGCTGAGAGAGGACTTTTTTGAACTTTTTGTCATCTGTCGATGACAATCGAAAAAGTTATGAAGAGCCAATAGGACAATCAATATTTTGTGGAAGTAAATGTGAGGTAAGAGTGAAGAGATGGAAAGTGGTTTCTGTAGGCGTGTGTATGTAGTATGTGAAATTTCGAATTGAGTACAAGCAGGTGATAATTAGTTTGCTCAAGCTGTTTGTGACATGATAGGAAATTCGGTGCAAATAAAAATGATAGCTTTCAAAATTTTGCTTTGGCAGGGAATTTCATGGTTAAATGAAGTTTACTAATTTCTGCAAGTTTTAGAAGCGAAGCGAAAGTCTGCGCTTATCGTTTTTAATAAAACGCTATCAATCTCTTGTTTAAATTATTACAGAGTGGTTTTTATTTGGCAGTGTCCAGTATACATTGAGCAGTCTGTGAGTTCTAAGCACTCAACGACAATACCAAAAAAAAAACACAAATTTAATTAGGATTGCTTTAACGAATTTAATTCGAACCTACTTACCAAGAATTCTGGGTTGATCTTCAAACTGAAACTTTTTTTTAGATTACAATATTTTGCGGGCATCTCGAAGGTTTCAGCTCTAAATTTAGTACTTTCTAGAGTTCTTGAAAATTTTTTTTGGAAAATTGAATTTTATTATTATTTTATTGTTATAAGAAATAAATCTTTTTAAACATTATGCAAGCACTTGATTCGAAATAAAAGAAACACGTAAAAAAGGCTCGTACCTTTCATGGAGGGCTCAATTGTATGGGAGCCATATGTTATATTTATTCGATATTTATGATTTTGAGTGCTATATTAGCACAAATATTAAAGATATGTACGAAATTTAAAGTCTTAAGCTGATTAAATGAAGTAATTATGACCCAAAATTCATTATCTGAACTATCAGTTGTATTGCAGTTATATGTGTTATTTATCCGATCTGGCCGGTTCCGACAATTGTCTAATACATTATAAAAAGGCACCTGACTGCCAAGTTTCATTCAAATAGCTGGGGGACTGGTTTGCGTTCAAACGGACATAGCTAAATTGACTCAGCTTATCATCCTGATCATATCGGTATACTTTTTGATGGGTCTAACTCTTATTTTTCTGGTACTTACAAACATCAGACCAAAGTTAATATACAATTTCCATGAAAGGTATAAATATTCTATTTTCCTGGTAATTACCGGATGGTCTTCGGGGAAATACCTTGAACAAACAGCGGTCAAATCGGTAATATCAGGCGATAAATGGCTAGTATGTTAGCCTAGGCAATTATATTACAAACCAACCAACGAAAATTTACTATTACTAAAAATTGTACAAAAACAGATCCGGTTGAAGCCTCACTGATTCATTGCTAGGTCGCATCTCAAGTTTTCATAAAATTAAGGTCAGCTGAGAGGGATCATATTAGATCGTTATTGAATATTTTATTCAGGGCTGCTCAACAAACGGAACGATACCATTTTGTTTTGTTAACGAGCAAAATTAACTTAACGAAATGAGTTTGTTGCGTTTCGGCGCCATGTTATCAAAACGAAATCAAATCGTTAATGTTGCAACGTTATAAAATTTCCGTTTTCGTTAATTTTAATGTGCCTAAAGGTATGCAGAGCTTCTGTTTGCGCTTCTGTTTGCGACGAGTGAATCTCCAGCGTTTTTCTTAACATTTTTCTTAACGTTTTAACGTTAACGCCAGCATTTCGTTTCGGTTAAAAACGAAATGAAATTTATTATGATAATTGCTTTATCGATAATATTTTGAAATGTTTCAACCGAAACAAGAGAAAACATTTCGGAACGGTTAAATTTAACGTTAAAATGCATCCTTGATTTTATTTATATCGAGCCACAGTGGTGTGAAATCAAAAATTCTGGCGAAACGAAGCAACAACATTATTTTCCGTAAAGTGCAAATATCTTTAAGGGTTTTGGTTCACTGATTTCAAAAATGACGTCAGAATGTAAAAATTCAAAATGGGCTGACACAAAATGGCGAACAGGTTTTCGGGAAAAATTGTTTTATGGGCTAAAATTAAGTGTTATGAGGTTTTTGAGGTCGCTGATTAAAAAAAATAATGTCAAAAACAAAATTGAAGATGATTGACATAAAATGTCGGACAGTTTTTCGGTAAAAGTTGTTTTAAGAGCTGAAATTAAGGCTTTTTGAAGTTGCTGATTTCAAAAATGACGTCAGAATGTAAAAATTCAAAATGGCTGACACATAATAGAGGACGGTTTTTCGGAAAAAAGTAGACTTAAGGGTTAAAATTTAGTGCAAGGAGGTATTTGAGGTTGCTCAATCGAAAAACGTCAAAAATCTGCGACGAAAAAAAAATCTGTAGCACGAATCTGAAGGATTCCAAAACTTTTTATTGAATAATATAAAACAATACACTTCGAACACCCCCTCATTCTATTATTTAGGCAGGATCTACAGGTATCGCAACTTTTTCACATTTTAATACCTGAACGGTTGTTTGTAACAGTATAAAATAATCGAGATACATAGATATAGACATATATATACCAATATGATCAGAATGAAAAGATAAATCAATTTAGCCCTGACTGTCCGTCCGTGGTTACAATAACATGAGTAAAAATTGAGATATCTCAATAGTACATATATTGCTGTTTGCACAAAGTAGGTTGGTATTGAAAATGGTCATGATCGGTCAATAAGCACGCCCACCTCCCATATAACGGAAATTAAAAAAAAATTCAAAAACTTCCACTTTTCGGTATCTATTACAGCAAGTTCAATGAAATTTGGTATTTGGAGCGATTTTGAACTTTGAAATTTGATGTTTATGAAATTTTGAAAAATGGGCGTTGCCACGCCTACATAGGAACAAATTTCTGTATCTCAATAACGGTATAAGGTATCGTCACAAAGTTTGATAAATAAATTTTCGTCAATGTTGCTGTTATCATCGTTAAACATTTTTGAAATCGGACCATAACATCGCCCACCTCCCATATAACGGAAGTTTTGGAAAATGCAAAAACTGAGGTTTTTAAAACGAAACAAATTGAGTAAAATTCGGTATATGGAGCGATTTTGAACTAAGAAATTAATGCAAAAATTATGGTCACCGCCCTTACAAAAATACATCGCGAGGGTATATAAAATTCGGTTTCGTAGCTTTCCTTACTTGTTTGTTATAATTTTATGAAAAGGCAATGAAACACGCAAGTAAGTGTGTATCGCAACATTCAACACAAGTAAATGACAAACACAAACTTGTTTCATCGAAGTTTTGTTTTTTATACCTGTAAGATCACACTCCATTTTGCAAAACACAAAAAAAAATTCAATAAATATATAGTTTAACATCAAAACCGGGTTTTGTAGCAGTAGTAATACGCATGACAACGACTAGCCTAGCAGTGTCAACTTCAAACAGCTGTAGCAAAAAACACATGTGGGTGACTGCATTATAAATTCCAGAAATTTACTCACCAACGCCCCCTCTAAAACATTAATTTTGTATTTTTGACCAGCCTTTTCGAATTGTCGACCAGTGGGCGAGCTTCCAAATACCTTACTCTACTAAGACCAACACCATACGACACTTATGTAGAGTTACTGCAATTTGTAAAATCGCTAGGGTTAACTGGTTTTTGAACATTCCAGGAAAATGTATTAACAATTTATTTTCGTAATGACTGATAACTTGCGATTATACTTTCTCAGAATTTAATAAGCTCTTTTAATTTGAATATTTTCTCATATGAGTATACATACATATGTATGTAAATAAGTATGTTGGTGCATACTAAAGAAATTTAAAGGTCTTTCATTCTTGACCGATCACTTCAAAAGTTTTTCTGTAAACTCTTAAATTCCGTAAACACGCTGCAAAATTTCACCCTTCCCCCACTGCTATTGTCCACTCCCATACCCGCATACCACAGCATTTACAACAATAAAAAAGCATGCGCCAATGGAGAAAGTTTTTGCTAAGCTCCTTTTTTTTTACTATGAAAACAATTTCTTTGCACATTCATTGCACTTTGGCATGCATTCGTGACCCTTACAATGATAAAGTGAAATGGTAGCGATGATGAAAATTTCGTACACACACACACACACACAACACACACAAACCACAAGTATCGCACTGTATGCAAACATTTATGCCACTTGGACCTTGCTGGTTGGTGATTTTCAGCAAATTTTCTTCGGAAGAATCTTAGAAATTGCGTTTTGATTAAAAAAGCTGCTTGCAAGGAAGTGAATATTAAAGATAAGTGCAAAGTAAGGAGAGAGCAAGAAGTTGGTGAAGAGCAGCTAAGACATTTATAATGAAGGGGGAAAAACACAAAGCAGCTATACTCGTACATAAGTAGCATAAATGAAGTGTAGACAAAGAGAGGTGCGGGTATACACAACAACCGGTTGACTACTTGGTCGCTCTGCTGGCGGAATGACACAAGTTTCAGTTAGTAAAAATCATTGTTTAAGTGACAACGCAGCCATTGTGTGGCGTGTAAGAGTGGCAAATGGCAATATGATAAAAAACGGCAGTGCAGTGTGACAGCAAGCGATAAGCGGAAAGGGGTGAGAATTTGTAATATTCCATGGAAAATGTAGGAAACGAAAATGAAATTTCAATTTTCCTAGTTAGTGTTGACAAGCAAAATGGTTGGGGTATGAATGCAGTGAATGTGATGGGAGAAAAGCATAATAAAAAAAAGAAGCATAAAATAGCAGAAGTAATGCGTAAACAAACATAACATAAAAGCTTGCTTAAAAAAAAAAATTATATTATTAAAAATATCCTAGCAAAACTTATAAAAATTGTCATTGTGGTTTGACCAAATAAATATTTACACAACTTGTGCTTGATTGCTGCAGAACTGTGGTAGAAGGAAAAAAGTACGCTACAGTCTTAACACGACTACTTGCTAACAAATGACTCAATCTGAGATTATTATGCTATTTGCTGCGGAAATTCTTTAAATTTCACAAATTACCGACTGGCTATGCCCACTGACTAGCTATGCCCACTGATGGAAAATGAAAAACTCAAGCATTTATAATAATTAGCGAAATTAAGATAAAGTAAATTTAAAGGACGTAGCTAGACTTGACGGTATGGTTAAGTGATTGGCAGCAAAGAGTCACGGCGTAACTCTAAACTACTTTGCAAGTAGAAGTTTCTCTAATTATTTCAAGTGAAAGAAAAGATAAGAGATATTTTTGCCTTTGACAGTTTGTCACTTCAGTTCCGAAGTAGTCAAGTGGAAGATAAATGAAAACAAAATTAATTAATTAATTTCTTCTTAGTCAAATAATTTAATTGTTAAATTGGGGAGTACTCAATTCATACTTTTATCTTTATATACTCATTAAATTAAGTATTTAAGTCTTCAATCTTCAGATCTGATGCATTGGAATTTTTGCGCTAGTTGCAAGTGAAGAGTAAAATTTTTTGGCAGTAAAATAGTTTAATGAAAGATTTTTCTAAAGTAAATCTGAACTTGAAAATTCTAAATATATTTCTTCAAACAAATACCTTAAGTGGCACCCGCGGACTTTAATGGGGTAACGTCCGTCCATTAAGAGGGACAGAGATTATAGTCCCTACCTACCTTCTTTGCGATTTTATTTTCCACTCTCTTTCGAGGGATATTGCAGACAACGTCGGGCTGCAACAAGCGTAACCTACTAGAGAACAAGTTATTGGATTTTATTGCATCTTCTGGATTGGTAAGAAGTAGCAACTTTTGTCACAAGTAAAACATATCATGGGAAGGGGCTTTCTTTGACCATCCATTTAGTGAGCTTCGTCTTTAAACTTTAATGCAGCAAGTTCAAACAGGGGGGAATTCTTAACTTGAAAATTTGGAAGGAATCGAAAAGGTGCGCAGAAAAGTAAAGAGTACTTTGTTTGGAATAGGTCCCATGGTGGCACATTAAACTTACTAAGCACAGAGGAAGATCTAATTGGTTAACTTTCATTCATAAATTCTTCTGGAAACCAATTTTCCGGCAGACAGAGATACGAAAGCCGACGTCATCATGGAAAGAGTCACCAAATTGAGCTCCAATGCGTCATTTGGGCGCAAAATCTCAAATGCGAAGCCAAATAACGCATTTCCCCATACAAATTCGCATTTCCAAAATATCGTATTCCAACACATTTGAACAAAAACACGAACGAAATGCGTTCCAACGTGACATATTTTCTCGAACGCATCAAAAAACAAGTAAGAAAAGCTAAATTCGGGCGAAACCGATTTTTATATACCCTCGCGATGTATTTTTGTCTGGGGGCACTGCCATAAACACCCCGCTTATTTGTTTGAAATCGGAGCTAGTATTAAACTTTACTCAATTTACCCAAGTACACTCGGGTATAATAACAGCCCTGGCAAGCGATTTGACTAGTTTCTGACACTCTCAGTGGATTGTCAATACAATAAATAAGTCAGTCACATTTTTTTGGGCGAAAAAGGGTTATATTCCTCAACACGATATCCTTTTAACGGCACATACTTAGTCCAGCGTTCTTTTAGTTTCCAAACATTGTGCAGGTGATGGTTTTTCTACGTAAACATTAATGCTTAATCAGCATACGAAGTTTTGTCAAAAGTCAAGAGGTTATCTGCTTTCAATGTCTATCAAGCTTAAACTAATTTACACAGCTTGCTCTAAATTTGACAGAAGTCTATTAATAGATAGATAGTTTCTGCGAGGCAAAAATTTAAAAGTTACTGACTTATCAAACCACCCTCGTACAAGATATGTAGATGTTTCAAATGAATTGTCAGAGGAAATGCGAATAAGACAATATAAGGGGTTGTGATTAAAATACATTGTGCTAACTCCAAGCTAGAAGCTAAGGTGAAAGGCTCATGTTAAGATGGAAGTAAATTGAGCGTTGGAAGTTTTCGGACGGTGTCTGAGCCAGGCTATGATAGTTATTAAGGGCTTACGAAGTAATGGTAATTCGGCGTATAATCTTGGGCAAGAGCACAGTTTCTGTGCTGAAAAGACTACAGAAGAACTTCTGGAAGCAGTCAAATTTCTTTAGAGAAATTCGCCTATGTCTATGTGGGTTTCTCGAATCATACTCGGATAGATGACGTATTTAGGAATGTTTGATATGGAGTCGAGAGATGAGAGTGCGTTAGAACATATTACAAATTTGCCTTTTTTTACTTTTTGAACAAGGTTAACGGCGGAGTTGATGACGGCAGATGTGCAGCATTTCGTGGCCCAATTATCCATTCTAATAGCTGGTATAGGATAGGATGAATTCCAATTGTGTCGAATGCTTTAGCGTAGCCAATTGAAATAATGGAAATGTGTTTTCTTACAAATATAGAGTCAGAATCTAAATAATCTACATACATATGTACATAAGTATAGTAGAGCGTCTGTTACTGCAAAGCTTTAGATAACTCATTATTTAAAATGCTCAGATTTCAATAGAGTCAAACACTCATGCATATTTTTGATTGATCGCTTCTAAGAAGGAATAATTATGTGTATATTGAAATATTCAGTAAAAACTTAGGCATTCAATAACTAAACCGCAATTAAAAAAAAAAATATTCATTCTAGATATGCAATATTTCTTCAATACATTCTACTCATTTACAGCAGCCGTGTTTGTCATAGGAAAAATTCTGTGTTCCAATACACATTTGAATACATAAGCAAATATAGGAAAAACAAATGTTAAAAATATTAGAAATGCAATTTAATTGAAGTAAAAGTAGGCTCTGGAAAAAGAAGAGGGGTCAAAGAAAGTTCATAAATGCATATAGTAGGATATTAACAAGCAAATGGAAGGGAAATAGAGATTTACATATCTGCATATGAGTATGTATCTAGTTTGTAGTAATATTTTGCTGCTGTCCAGCAGCAGTAAGCGTTTTGTTGATCGCTTGTTTGTGGCTCTTTGTCAAACATTGTTGGCTGCCCTATATTTCTACTTTGATACTACCCTTTATGAAAGCGTGTTTTATTTACTTTTTACCCCTCGTTTATGACAGTTGGTGGCAGAGTTATATAAAGTTTAATGCAGACATGAACTGGAGGTAACAATAAAGCAGACTTTCTCTCCCTCTAAAGAATGCAAAAATGAAAATATAAAATGAAACTTTATAGCAATTGCTACATGTAATGCTCACCACTTAAAAGCTCAAGGGGCGAGAATGGAAATAATCGTAGTTAATATTAAATTTATTGAGCGTATAAACTGGTGTGAACTTTAAAAATAGTATGGAGCATCTCTACTTTAATGACATTTTTCAGTTATAAATTTTAATGAAGAAATAGCAAAGCTCTTAAAGTCAGCGAGCAGAGAAGGACTCATGAATTTATAGGTTGTTTGCTTGCTTTGCGGTGAGGATTTCACCGATGCTTACATACTAGCATACTATTTTTAATACTAGAAAGAGGTACAGAGGTTTTTATACCCATTTTGATATTTAACTGTTGTTTATTTATTTTAATATTTATTCTTCTTTCGTGACATTAATTAAATATTCATTGAATTTAATTTAAAAGCATTCGTTTTTTATTGAAATATTTTGGAATTCAAACAAATAGCGAATGACTACCTATAACGGCGGGCAATGGCAATTTAACTTAATTGTCAACAAAACATTCTTTAAAGAATTAAAAAAAATTTGGAGTACGCAGTTTCATAGCTCATACAATTCTAGTAAAAGAAGTTAGAACTTAAAAGTGCCTAAAACTTGCCTTTGATTTCTTTTTTTTCGATGATGTTGCGTTTTTCTTTAACATAAATGTAAAACTTGTCCATCCGTTAAATTAAAGCGAATGCAGAAAACAACTAAAAAATCAGTGGAAAAGGTTAAGCCTCTTAAAATTTCAATATTGTAAAGATACAATTTTTTTTTACTGAATAAACCAACGTAAGTTTTGTATGAATAAAATGATGGGGAACATTCCTTTCGGACGAACAACAAAGACGGAATTGGGGGCAACTGTGTAACTCGATTTGAAAAAGATATTTGCTCAAATTAGAATTTTGTGTATTTGCTAAAGTAACAAAAAATTTTACCTTGAACAATTCCACTAAACACTTCCCGCAATATTCACCATTAATGCAAATAGAAAACGACATTTATTTGAACCCAGTTTCTTGCGCTTAAGCCTTATGTTGTTTTAATTTGAACTTCCTTACGAACGTTCTTGATACTTTCGTTCTCATTGGAAAATTCGCTTAGTTGACCAGAAAAAATAACAGAGAACCTTCCCTACACAATTGCCATTCATTTCAATGCATTTCTTAAGCCTATTGATGCACTTCTCAAAACGTTCTTTAAAATCTTGCTTATCAATTTCAGCATTAACCGCAATAATTTTCTCCGCGTTGCTGTTAAATACATTTCCCCTCAAATTTCTTTTAATTTTTGAAAATAAGCCAAAATGCAAGGAGTAAGATCGGGGGAAAATGGTACTGGTCGTATTTTTTAGATGCCACAGATCACAATAAAGTTATTCGCAATTTCAGCAAAGTGAGCTGATTCGGTGTTATGATGTAAAAATCACCATCTCAAATCCTCTTTTTTCTTGTTCTCCAAATTATTTTTTTTTAAAATTTTGGTAATAGTCTTTGATAAGTTGTCTTTTGCAGTTACAGTCTGACCCTTTTCCAAAAGCATATCAGCTAAGATTTGTGATCGGGTGAAGAAACCTGTCATCATTACTTTTCTTGCTGATTTTTGTTGCTTAGCTCTTACGGGTGGGTTCGCACCTTTTGAGCTCAATACCATAGACAGTTGTTTGGTTTCCGGATCTTACTTATAGAACCAAAATTCGTCACCAGTAATGACTCTACTAAAGTTGCTAGGCTGCTAATTTTCGAGCCTCTTTTTGGTCCTCAATTAAAATTCGTTGAACCCATCGAGCAGATTTCTTCGTGTATCCAAGATAATTATTTAATATTCACGATACACCCATGACACATTCAAGTTCAATCCATAAGAAATTATTTCTCGTGTCAATTGTGGATCTTCAACAACTGTGAACTTCTCCAGGGCCACAGTGACGTCATTAGTTTTTAATAAGAAAATTTTAGAGCCACCCAGTAAGCGAGCATTTTGTTGGTAACCCGTATTGTTCATTTTAATAACGTTATCGATTTTTTTATTTTCATTTGTTTAAGGTTTGTTCTCATTGTCTTGTTTTTGAAAATGATCTGATACTTTGCCTGGATACCAATATTAGGCGTCATCTATTATATTATTTTTATCGTTTTTAAGTTTACCCTCGTTTATTTGGCTTTTTTATAATAATTACATCTGTGCTTGCAGTATAACATCGGTTATCTGACAGAGTAATATATGTAACTTCTCACGATAACTACAAATAACAGATACTTGTGTACCTCACGGAACTTGGTAATAAAAAACTAGCCATTGAAACAAAAAAGGAAAGAAAATAAATTATTAGAGCAAATAATGGACATATTGGACATATTGTAATCAAATTGAGTCGTCGGCATTCGAAATTACTGTGTAGATCTTAAAGTCATTCGCGTAAAGGAGAAATCTAGAAAATAAAAAGCATGAACTTATGTACATACGAGTAAGTATATCATTTATAAAAATTATGAAAAGAAGCGGCCATAAAATACATCCTTAAAGGACTGCTGATAATAAAAGAAAGGGAAGTGAGGTTGTTATGTTACGATTTAACCCATTTCAATATCATTAGATCAGAGATGGTGAACATAATTTTCTCTTTTACCACTGTTTGAATTTTTTTTCTAAATTTATATTTGACTTGGCCCCGGAGATGCGAACTGGGAATCTCATTAACCTATCGAGTTATAGTATGCACCGCTATTGACTCGGCGCCAACGGCCGACATTTTTTGACACTTACATAAATATTGAAATATTTGTTTATTGTAAAATTGATGTTAGCATACGGTATTTTTATAAAAAAAATTTGGTTTTCAATGAGTCAATACTTTTTTCAGAGTTGGCCGTTTTGACAGCTGTATCTTTATTTATATTCAGTTTGGTTTCCCATTTCAAGACGCCTTGGAAGAGAATATTCACTTGCCCAAAATCATTTTTAAAACATAATAGCAAACTCTTATCTTTATAATAAATCTGAATTCTTGGCGGTAACATTTAATTGTATGCGTTTTATTTCTTCTCAAAAACCACATTTAAAAAAAAACTATTTACATAGATAGGAGAGAGATATTGAAAAAAAAACCGAAATGAAAGAGATAGCTAGCTATTGAAATTAACAGTGGGGTGCGAAAAGCAAATTTGTTTCTCATCACCGATTTCCCATGCACATAAGCAATAAAAGAGATTTCACCACAATTAAATCTTTGTCTTTTGAATGCTAATAATTTCTAGCGTGGGATAGAGCACATTATAAATTCTCGAAAAGAAAAATGAATTAAAACCGAAACAGCGCGCTCTTGGAAATTCATAATAAATCACACTTACCGATCTAATTCTAGTGGATATACAAATTCTCCGTATTATGACATATTAAACTAGCGGATAAAGTATAATATCAAAATCAAAGTACAACTACTTTTTTAACATTTATTTGTGATGTCTTCATAATGGCAAAATGGCATTTTAATTCACTTGAATACGCACGCCTCCGCTTGCCATTGTTTCTACTTACTAGCTTTTTTGTTTTTATTAGTTTTGTTGGCTTAACCAAACCGACCTGACCAAGGCCAATTTACATTTTGTTTAGCACGAATTTTCAGCTTTCAACAAATTTCACATTTTCACGCCACTTTCGCCTCTCGACGCTGCTCCCATTTACTGCATTGCTGCTGGCAAAAAAATTTCACTACTATTAATAATGTGTGCATATCAGATAACGAGAAATTTGTGACCTTGCAAATATTTCCATTTTAGCATTTGTTCCCGCACTAAACCATTCTACCCCTCCGCCAACGCGAATAAGTCTACTTTCATTTGGTTTTTGTTGGTTGATTGTTGTTTGATGATTGTTATTTATATTCGTTGGCTGTGGTTGAAATTTTAATTTGATTTGATTTTGGTTGTTGCAAGTTGAGTCACTTTGTACTTTCAGTTGAAAATCGTTTGGTTTTGCTCGATTGTTAAAAATAGAAATGCACTGAACTCTGACGCAGCTACAAATGAGACTATGCAAATAAGTATAACAATTATTTTGTGCAGCAGTTTGGAAAGATGTGGGTAGCTAGTAGCTACTGGCAGTCGTTTATTTGCTAATTCTACAGAAATGTATATTCTAAAAAACCGTGATGTTGACAATAGCAATATTTGGTGGAATATTCACGCTGTTGAGATTGTAAATTTCATACATTACAGACAGCTGCTCATCAGTGTTAGTATTTTCTAGTATACGCAATTGATAATACAATTAAATATAATGTTAGGTTAGGTCGAAGGGTTTTCGTCTCGCTCGCTTCCTAGTTACTTTAGTTAAAATTATATATTTTCATCTTGTATGCGTTGAAGTGGATTTTGTTGCATTTCTAGCGCAGTTAGCATTTAAAACCACGCCAAAGGGTAATTTTCTGATAGATAATCTGACAGTTAATTGTACATTTTATTTGAACTAACCGTTTACGCGGACAAAATATACAAAAAGTGTTGCCTGTTAGTTTTTGGTATTAAATAGTTTTCATTTTTAAGAAGCAACACGGTTTGGATGCTAAGGGAGCCGTTTGACAAAAAGTGAGGGAGCTAGTTGCTCAGTTACAATGATTCAATAATAAAAGGTCCTGTAATAAAGGAGCTCACTCTTTCCCGCATGACAAATCGGCTACTTAACTCATGAAGAATGTTGCATATTCTAAATTTTTCACTTGTAATAGTAGTATATTGTAAACTTCTTCATATAAAAAAAAGCGTTGGCATTACTCAATCGTTTGTCTAATTTCTAATTTTTTTACTATTGACATTTGATTTTGTGATAGCGTGAATTCGAGTAAGTTATACAAAAAGTTTATGTTATTTTGTAATAATTTAGCAATTTTTCAAATATATCTTATTTGCAGTATAGTTAACCATCACTTATAAAATGCGAACTCTTATGTGGGACATTATTTGCATTTTCCTGAGGATCTGGTGAATAAATCTCAGTTTTGATTGGAGTTGTTTACATTATGATAAATACATTTATTTTCAGAATATACATTTTATCCAGTCAGCGCAGCGGACTATAAACATACATTTGTGTATACGTTTCCATCGTCAATCGCTTGGTGCTTTGTTTCAACTGCAACGCGATTACATACACAAGTAAATAAAACTAAAAAAGAGCATCTACAACTAAATTTTAATAATTGAACCTTTTTGTTAACAGGTTCTTTCGGACGTTTGGTGTTGCAAATGCAAAGCGAACTTTGTCGAATGCATTTCCGCGTAAAGTATCTAAAAAAATCATGAAGAAAAAAAGATTAACCATTAATAGGTGTTAAAGCTATAGTTGTTTTAAAGCAAGCTACTTTCTGAATCCTTAATTGTAAAACGTTTTACCTAAAATTAACTAATTATAATGAAATTTGTATATTTATGTACCTTTACAGAAACCATAATTTACCAAACTTGCCAAAAACTATAAAATTGTTTAACACTTGGATTTAATCGATCAAAAGAAAATAAAAGTGTTTTTTCTCGTTAGAGTTTCCACTATAACCATGGTGTTTTATTTGTAATCTTGATAAAAATATCTCCGCAAAAAATATGTAGGAAATGCAAAATTTTTCATTCATAAATTTTTTGTGAATATTTGGATCTTTATTATAGCTCAACAAATTCAAATAAAAGCAGGAAAGCAGGAACCTATTTTGGAACATAGCATACTTTTAATGAAATGTTATTAAAAATGGCTGTGCTGATGGAATTGGTGCGGATGCATATTTACAAATAAAAGCATTTTCATGTTCATAGAGAAAACTATAGGTTAATTTTTGATATCGGATTTCTCAGAATATATGATATGTTATGTGCAATGGAGTACTTGAAAGATGTTGTTACACACAACCACGTACAACACAATGGTTGACTTATTTTTTATTTTAAGTTTCATATTATACATATATTTTATTTATGAAAAATTTCGCGGGTATGAGCTAGCTCATATACAAATTAAATAAATACTTAAAAAAAATAGTATTTAAATACATACTTTACTTAGAACTTTTTAACTACTATCTCGCCAAAAGGGTTCACATTCTTCCCCTTTCTGCGTACTTTCAAAATACAACTATAGATTAAGGAGTGTCAGATCATAGCTGTCAGTAAGTACAGAACCTTTTATAATTGAATTATGCTCAGTTACCAAACCTTTAAATCATGGCGCGCATAAGTATGCATAGCACCGTTAATCATAACTGTAAAATAAAATATTTGTATATTTGAAAAGCTTGATATATTGTCGATGTTTCTGTATTGTACTTTTTTAACGACAAGAATCAGTTTACAAATAAGGTACAATGAAAGAAGAAGATTGCGAGCTAATTTTGCTCAAAAACTTAAAAATCCTAACATAACGACATCGCTAAAAAGTCAACCATGACTTATGTTCTTTAACGGTGCAGTGATTGTTTAACTTTAAAAAGAAAGTCGGGCAGTGGGAGAAAAAAGGGTTTGCATTTTAAATTATTAAGGAGGAATCCAGGACGTTCGGTAAGAGAAGTTAGCAAAAAAGTATATACATATGTATGTATGTCATCATCATATGTGTGCGTCCACGTGAAAAGGGCCCGCTTTGTCGCATCTAATTTCCGAGATACATATATAGATTTTTCGATACATAGATCGAATTTCGTAATTTTTTATTATGGTTTATTATGAAACTATATACATTTAGTCGTCGAATTCCACCAAATTTAGCTTCCTAGGTACAATAGAAGTAGTTAATTTTATTTTTTGAAAAAAAAAGAAAAGGGCCCACTTTGTCGCATTGGAGAAAATGAAGCTTTTCCGTGTTCTATGAAATTTTTTTGAAAGAAAAGAAAAAAACCACGTTGTGGGTTCTGTGATGAAGAAGGACACCGGTATTCGGTACGGAATGGAATGCCACTATGTCCAAAGCGCAAACGCGATGAGATGTGATAAAATCTGTGGATTGATTACTGTCAATGACTGTAATGAAAGAATTACTGCTAATTTGTTGTCTTTGTTTTATCTTTAATTATAATAAAATATTCACTGTTGAGTCCATTTAAATTTTTTTACTTCTCCATCTTCCTGATTCTATGATGGTCAAACGTTAACTCATTTATAAATTTCTGTGATCATCGTTTGAATTAGTTGAAAAAGCAAATATTTAGAAAAGGGCCCACTTTGTCGAGTTGATGTTAATTAGATGTTTCACATATAATAATGATTGAAAAATGATCTAATAGTATTTTTTCTCATGCTGACTATGTTTGTGTTTGATTCAAACAAACATACATTTAACGTCCGAGTAGAAATGAAAAAATTGAACTTTCTACTTCAAATTGATTATTCTCAATTAGTCAGTTTTCGGATATTCACCTTCAAAGTTTTATATTTCCCCCAATTCTTCAGTTAGGATGGTTTAATTTATCTCAAAATGTTCGATAATCAACCAGGAGGACGCCTATATGCATAACTCCAATACCGCCAAAGTGGTCCCTTTTCACGAGGACGCACACATATGTATGTGCAAAAAGTACGCAGAACAGCAGCAAGGTGAAAGCAGCGCCCAATCGCAGCGATATTTTGGCTTAACGACGTGCTCGTAACTTTTTCGACAAACTCGTACACAAATTTGACTGTACGTAAAAGCATATTTTAAACAAAAAAAACGAGGTCGTCAATTTTATACTGCGGATAAATGAGGCAATGTTAGATTTAATTTTGAAAATAAAAAAACTTGATAAGTTTCGAAAAAAATTTCTGATTTCGCAGGCAATTTGTCAATGCGGCCTTAAAAGTGACGCCTTTGTAAGCCCTGGCACAATTAATCAAGAAATGTATGTCAAGGAGTGTCTGGAAAAGCGGCTTTTACCTCTTATATGACTTCATAAGAGTCCTGTGCTTTTTAGGCCTGATTAGGCGACATGCTATTATAGGAAAATGGCATTATCGTGGGACCATGTTAACAAAGTGTCTTTTGTACCAAAAGAGTTAAATCCACCTAATTGTCCGGAACTTCGGCCAATCGAGAGCTACTGGGCCATTATGAAAGCCAAGCTTCTTAAGACCCAGAAACCTGTAAAAATGCACGCATGAATTCACATAAGCTTCTGTGCATGGGCTCATGAGAGACGTTAAACCGAAATTACGATCATTTGCCTATAACAAAGAAAACTAATATTTTTTTTTAATACATTTAAATAAAACTAAGCTGCAATGTAAATATATACAAATATCTTTGAATTTCATAAAACTTATGTTTTATAGTATTTTATCTACGACCTGGTTTTTTCGTGCACATACTTTAGCTCAGAAAACGACACTGAAGATGGCACAACGCCGAAATCGGTTTGTCTTAAAACCAAACTTGACAAGGCATGACGGAAAATCGTTTCCAAATTCAGTATATAGCTCAGAGTTTGGCCAAAATTCTCCTACCATTTGTTGTGTGCGTCTTTATATTATACCACAAATGGAGGGACCTACCATTTTGTGCCGACTCCGAACGGCAAATGTATTTTATAAGAAGCTTTTTCATTGCAAAAAAACCCTCGGAGGTTAGGCATTGCCTGCCGAGGGGGGACCGCTATTAGAAAAAAAAAACTTTTCTATTATTTAGATTTTACTTGCCCTGGCTGAGATTCGAACCTCGAAGCCAGCGGCATTTCGAGTAATAGCACGCACCGCTACCAACTCGACCACAGCGGCGAATGTCAGTTAACCTACAGATAAAAGGAGCCCAATGGTGCTGGTCCAATGTGAGCTTCCTTTGCTTGCTCTGTTGAAGTTTGAAAGCTTCCATAATAAAATGATAGCTTTAAATGTTGTCAATACGTATGTTTGTATAAGATGGTAATTTTTCACACAATTTTTTTTAATTTTAATTATTTTGGAATTAATTTAATAGAGTTGGCAACCCTATTTTAAATTATTATTATTTTAAGACTTTCCCAAGTACGTTTGGTGCTGATATTGTAAAATATTATTTAACATAAACATTTAATTGATTTTAATAATTATTTTAAGAGGTTAAAAAATATATATGGAGTAAATTTAAGTTGATAAGATGCCAATATTGCAAAGTTTAAGGTTAAATGCAAACTTAAATTTACTATTTTAATGCTTCACATAAGTTACAAAGTTGCTATAAAGAACCTATTTTGTTAATATTTTGCATTTTTTTATTAAAAAAAATGTATGCTTTAAATATTTTGTAAAACTTTTTTGTTAAATATTTTGTAAAAAGTATTTTGTTTAAGTTTTTTTTTTTGTAAAATTTATTGTTAAAAACATTTTGTAAAATTTTTCGTTGAAGAAGTTTTGACAAAATGTTTGTTACAAATTTTTTTGAACTTTTGTTAGAAATATTTTATTTTATTTTTTGTTAAAAAAGATTGTTTTTAAATTTTTTTATTAAAAACGTTAAAAGTTTAACGTTAAATGCAACCTTAAATTTATGATTTTAATGCTTCACATAAGTGACAAAGTTGCTACAAAGAACCTATTTTGTTATTATTTTTAACTTTTTTTTATTAAAAAAAAATGTTTGCTTAACATATTTTGTAAAATTTTTTTGGTAAAATATTTTGTAAGAATTTTTTTTGTAAAATTTTGAAAAAGCTTATCTTACAAATTTCTTTCTACTTTTGTTAAAAATATTGTGGTAAAATTTTTGTTAAAATATATTTTAAACATTTTTTTTTAGTTTTTGTTAAAAATGTTTTGTAAAATTTTTTGTTAAAAAATTGTTTGCAGTTATGTTAAAAATATATATTAAAAGTTTTTATTAAAATTATTTTGTAAATTTGTTTATTAAGTATATAACTGCTTTAATCCATTTTAAGTGTAAGATGGCAACTACCATTCAAAAATATATTTTCATTCGAAATTATGTTCATTAGGATTTATATTTTATCGTATACTTCGTAGCAAACAGCAACTCTGTTTCAAGATTATTTTTTTGGGAACAATTGCTCCAAATTATTTTTGGGTATACATATTATAAAAGCGTATCTAATATTTTTTTTAGTTTATATTAAATGTTTAGCTATAGGACAACATTTTGTTGGTAATTCGTCTGGGTCAAAACTTTCTGAAAGGTTTCTTCTAATTTGATTTGAACCCATTATTTTATTATCTCTTCAAAAGTATAAAATAATGTACAGTTTTTTTTTATTAAGAGGCAACTCTGTTTTAAAGGGTTCTATAAATCTTTTTTAAAAGGCCTTTCAGTTATTCCGAATTATATAGTTTTTTATTGAAATTACATGGATATCTTTTTATAATCAGATCTATAATTTATTTAATATTTTTAATAAAACTGTTCCTAATTATTTATATCGAAAAATTCTTAAAATTTTTTTTTGATTGTTGTCCGCACGCTAATATACTATTATATTTATGTATATATGTAGTTAGGTAATTTAGTTAATTTTTTATAGAAATGGCAATCATGTTGTTAAATATTACATAACTTTATTTTACTGTGGAAGTTTACAATTTACAGCTCTTTGCCACAAGATAAGAGTATACAAATTTACTTGAAATATTGATTTCTAGGTCACATCAATAAACCATAATAAAGCAAACATCGGCAAGAAAACATTGATAGAGTGTGGTTATTTAAAATTTTGTTGTCTATTGCTGACATAATTTCGAAACTTTCAGACTATATACAATACCCTCTGATCAATTAGTAAATATTTAAGAATGTGTGACCTTTATCACTCAATTCCACGTGGCATTCACGTTTGCTCGTCAATTTTATGGAAAACGATACACACTTAACAGACCTACAACTCTTGACTTATTGCTTGGAACTTTAATCGATTTTACGCAATAGTGTGAAAATGCTAAACTATCAAAAAAATTTGTTTAGTTTTAATTTACACGAATGCAAATGAATTTGAAAAAAAAAATATGTGGCGAAAAGAAATAAAGCAGGCAATTGCGCAAGCAAAAGTGAAGTCAAATACTTTTGCTTTTCTTGTAGTTGTGGAATGTTTACAATAGCATGGCGTGATTTGTTATAAGAAATTGTTTTTCTTGTTGGGCTTTTCGTATAGGGCAAGGTCAGTTCGAAAACAAGTGTCGATTTAAATTACATATTTGATTGCTCTAAACGCACGTCAGGTATTTACGTTGAAGGTTAACAAATTGAAGGAAATTGTATAAATAGAAAATTTACATTCACATATGCAGCCAAGGCAACAAATTTTATTGTCGAAATAAGCTACTGACTTAATTTTAAATTTATAATAGGCCAACTGTACAATATAGATATTTAGAAAAAAATTGCTACTATCTGGTCGCCAAAAAACTTATTAACTTAAGAGAGAATTTCCAAATAAATTTAATTGCTCTTGCACCATCTAGCGGCGCAGTTTTTGCAAACAAATTTTTCATTAAATTCCTGTAAAAGAAAAAAAAAAAAAAACTAAAATACAGCGAGTCAAATAAAAATAGAGAAAGCGATATGAAATAGAATAACCAGAATTTAAGAAAGCAAAATAAATTAAATAAAAAAGTATACAATTTGGTGTTAACTAAAAAATAAAATTTTATACATCTTTTTCTGCCGGGCTGCAGGTTGACTGTGTATATACAGACTTTTCAAAAGCTTTTGATAAAGTTTCACATTCTTTATTGATTTATAAGATGGCGCATATAGGTTTTCATTCAGTTTTTGTTTTAAATGGATTAAATCCTTTGTATACAAAAGAATTTGCTTAGTAACAATTGATGGCAATTCTTCTGAGTCTTTTTTTGCCTACTTTTTATATGATTTCTCATTATTTTTTACAAAGTTTGGACGAAATTAAAGATCTTGGCATAATTTTTTCGAAAGCTTACTCGGTTTTAGGTTTTGTTAGGCGAAAAAGCTCTTTTTTTACTGGAAATTATAGTAAAAATTTGTAGGCTTTTGAAACCTGCACTCGCTTTACTTAAGACAAATGAGTAATCAAACTGCATATAGAATTTTTGTGTGGAAATTTGTTAAATCATGTCGGTTTTTTTTTGAAAAATTATTTAAAATTATAATAGTTGGAAGAAAAATTAATTGTTTAAATATGTCAATATGCGATTGAGCTATAATTTGTGAACAGAGCGCAGCGTTTTGTTTATTAAATAAATAAATTAAGTGGAACGCAAGCAAGTGCTTGTCGAAGGTGACGGTGGCCAGGAGGGAAAATGTGAATTCGTCTTGTAAAAAGGTCCTTATTAGGGTAACTTATTTCTATTTATATTTCTTTTTGTTATTTGTTTTTTTTTTTTTGCTAACAGCGCCAAAATAAATCACAAATTTATTACTCACACATTTTATTGATCTAGGAAAACACATCAAGGCAAAATAAGTCGTCGAATGTAGCCAAAAGTTTGCGCTTCTGCAGCAGAGATAAATAACAATTGTGTTTTCTTGCAAGAGCAAAGAGAAAAAACTCGATCGAGCGCAGCAATGTTGTAGACAGCAAGGCGACCCAAACATGAACTGGCAGCCAGAAGCGAAAAGAAATACGCAAACACAAACACAATCAGAACTAAAACTAAAGTCATGTGCAAAAACTAAGTACTTATTCAAAAATACTGCGCGCAATTATCGTATTGTTTTCTTTGCTGTCTTTGCTAATTTCTTGTTTGTCTTTATTAATAGTATTCCTTTTCCACTATTTGTCTGCTCTCACAATTTTTCACATGTTTGCTTTTATTTTTAACTTTCGCGTGCTTTTCCACACTGCTCTGTTCGCTGATGTCTTTTGGCTTTCTCTTTGTTTTTTTTTGTTGCCCTTTTTTAAATTTAATAACACTTTATCTGCTATTGCCGCACCTTATCACCGACGGGCTGATTGCTATAGCGTTCGACTAACACAACATCACACCTCAGTGCAAAAGCATTTGAGTAATCACTGCCACATTGGAGCCATCTGTTTGCTTGTTTGTGTGTACAAATAACTAAAACAATAGCAACAATATCACTTACTATGCGCTTGACGTGTGTGCGATTAAGCTGAGCGTTTTAAATGTTGATTTGTTTGTAAGCTTTCAAGTTGACATGTGTGACTCGTTTAATTACCTGTAAATAGACAATGAAAAAAAAGGTTTAGTTTTCATACTTTCATAGCAATTAATTTGTTATTTTAACAACCACTTAATTAGGTGTGCATATTAATTTAAGTGTGGGTGTTGAATTTTGAAGCACTTTTTTACTATGTTGTGGAAATAATAATAAATAAATAAATGTTTCTTACATTAAGTAAGTTTAATTTTGATTCTTTATTTTCTAAGAAAAATCTTTCGCAATACCTCGCTATGAAGTACTTGGAAAATATGAGGGTGGCTTGCACATTGTATCGCATATAATTTAAGATCTTTTTGAATATGCACTTATGTACATATGTATATAGCCGATTAAATTTTTATATATAAACACGTACAAAATTTAAGTTGCTAAATAGGGCAGTAGATTTGTAAAATTTTGTTATAGGCGTTTACACAATTTTCTACGAGTACGAGCAAAGTAATTTTTTATAAATCGCAGGTAATTTTTAGCCAATTCAATCTTGTATTTCATTGAACTAAAACTGAGTTGGATATGAAACTGCATAATCAAAACAATTTAATTTTTGTTAACAGCCCTATTCGCAGGCAGTGAGAAATTTCGCCGTAATGACAATTGCTATGATTGTGATAACTGTCACATTTTTGGTATGCGCAGAAATTTTTGAAAGCTCGTTTTGTGTCTACTGTCATATTTATTGTTATGACCTACAGAGCATGTAACAACGTTGACACAGATGTTTTTGTGTTACATTTTATTAAAGTAAAAATTTGCAACTCAAATGCTTTGTGCGAATTGGTGTTAAATTTTTAAATAAACCAAGCGTTTTTAAGTTTTTACACCACAGATTGCGTTCGAGTTTTAGCTATGGCAGAGCAAGTGGTTATAATGTGTTTGATTGTGGAGCAAGAACAAATTACAGCCAAAAGGCGACTTCTGAGGAATCTGCGTGATAACAGAGATCCATTTTCCATGCAGGATACCATCTTTATACAAAACTTTCGGTTTCCTAAATCACTTTGCCGCAGATTTCTCGAAAAGTTGGAACCAAGTGACCGTCAAAAGTCCAGCATCCCATTCACTATTCGTTTTCTTGGTTGCTTGTATTTCTACGCGCATGGATCATATCAAAAGTGTGTTGGAAACAGTTTTCAAATTGCCATGAGCCAATCCTCAGTATCACGCGATAAAATAACACAAAGAATAAAATTTGAAATTGTGAACCAACTCAGCTGTTTTTGCTATACAGAACTTTTCGCCGCATGCGGCGAGTGAGAAGAGCTTTTCTATTGTCATTATTGGCGGTGCATACCTATGGCCGTGAAAATATAATGACAATTTACCCATAACAATTGAAGACTGTGAAAAAACGCGAATAGGGCTCTAAGTTTAAAATTTTCATATACATTCTTTTTACTCCCTTTTTTAGTTTTGAACAAAGTGTAGCACTTAGATTTATTTGGATTTTCTTAGTGAATAAATATTATTTAAATTTAAAAGATATTGGAAATAAATAAATTAAATTCGAGAAATCTTGTCTATCTGAACGTGTAGTGGCTTTTGAATTAACAAAGTACGTTTCAGCAATACAGTTCCTCTCTGCAAATGAGAGAAGAATGAGAAAACAATTTTTAACGGTTTATACATATTTATATGTACATACATATACGTAATGACTTACTAGAGTTGACTTTGTAAGTCAAATTATGCAGAAAGAGTGTCGAGTATTTACTTTCATTTACTATTTAGATCGTTCCATCCTAATCGTTCCTTTAAAAGAGCCGAATACATCCCACCCGCATGTATCATTCTGACCCTTATTGAAATGAAAGTTCTTTAACATCAGCAGCAGCCTAAAATTTCGGTAAAAGGGAGGGACATGGGGACGGAAAGGGTGCACACGAAAATTGTTCACACGATGCATTGATACTGCATATTCACCATAGCTAAAGTCATCACACCAGTATTCACCACACAGCACATAAAGCTCAGTTATGTTATGTTATATTATGTTACTTTATGCTATGTAAAGTTGTGTAATTTTAGGTTATTTGAATTTTGTTAAG
This sequence comes from Philophylla caesio, assembly GCA_963971545.1. Lineage (NCBI taxonomy): Eukaryota > Metazoa > Arthropoda > Insecta > Diptera > Tephritidae > Philophylla > Philophylla caesio. The sequence continues at coordinate 26,462,300 of OZ020608.1, read as the reverse complement.
TTATATTCAGTTAAGTTATGTTATGTTAATTTATGTTATGTTCAGTTATGTTATGTGGTATTATGTTACAATAGTATGTTACTTTATGCTATGTAAAATTTTTTTATGTTAGAAAATTTAAATTAAATTAAGTTAAGTTATATTAAGTTAAATGATGTATTGTAATTTATGATAAGTTATGTTATGTGATGTTATGTTCTAACATGATGAGTTGGTAATGTGATGTCGTGATGTGATATGGCGATCTGAAATTATGATTTGTGTTAATAAGATATGATCTGATATGAAGGTATGAGATAGTATTTTGACATGGCGATTTGATCTAGTGATGTGATACAACGATGTGATACACTGATGTAAAAGTGTTATGTGATTTGTATGTGAATAATTTTTGTTTATCATTGAGATTATTACTTTTAAATATGTTGTATTGTAAAATTCTCTGTAAGTGTTTCTCTTTTTTTAGCAACAGAAAGACAGAGAGGCAAAGACTTCATGTCACTCCACCTCACTTCATCTGACCTCAAACTAACCTAAGCTGACGTCACTTCACCTTAACTGACTACATCTTGAGTCACCACACTTAAGCCCACTATACCTAATCATATCACATCTAAACTCCCCTTACAAAAACTCAGCACACCTAAAATCAACACAGCTAAAGTCACCTTGTATTAGCTTTAATATCTTCCCCTCTTCTCCTCAACACACCTTATCTAAGTGTAGTCCAGATTACCTAAATTTTTTGCGAAACATTTTACAATTCGGAATATTAGTTAATTTGTTAAACAGTATCGAATAATGTGAAATGCAACTCAAAAGTAGCACTTTAATAACTACAATTATAAATTTAAATTCCGTATAAAGCCGGAACTGCGGCTCATGCCATTTTTGTTAGAGAATGAATAATATTTTATTTGAAAAATATTAGGAATTAAATAAAATATAATAAACTGCCAAAATGTCGCTAATGTCGTAATTTTTGACACCGACTTTAATTAGGTATGTATGTACCCAGAAAAATTTACATTTTAAAAATAGGTAGCATCCTAAGCCACTTTACTTTTTATGCATAGGACCCATGCTGCATTTTTTTTTAAAGAATGCACACTCATACATATGTATGTATATAAATATTTGCATAGCGAACAAATAAAAATAGATTTCATGTAAATTTATACAAAAAAAAAACACATGCAATGCATAGCACGTCGTTTGTGGTAAGTTAACAATAGATAAGCAGTTTACATTTAACGTTTTTTGTTTGGAAATTATTTATTGGGTTAATTAGCTGTCACATTAATAAAATATGTTGTACACGTGCATACCATATATGTATGTACATATGTGTTATCAAGCCATAGAAGAGCTACAAAAATAAAAAAGATATTATAGTTTTATTGATACCCCAAAGTGCGATGTTTTGGTGTTTTTTTACGGGAGGTTGAGCAAAAGCTTTTTCTCGAATGATAGCTTGATGTTGAATGAAGATATTTTCGATACCTTTCTTCGGTACGTTTTTAAAATGAATACAAAAATATTCAGAAAAATTTAAATTTTGCATTTTTAATTACTTAACTTCGTTCTCGTAAGTTTCTGCGGAAGAAAGTTTAAAAATAAAAATAAAACGTTTATTAGAACGAAAGTGAGATCAAAACTATGGAGAATATTTTCAACGAGAATTACTATAAAAGAAAAAAAACAATAGTCAACGTTTCTCAATAAAATATTTTAGAATTATTTTTAGAAAACTTACTAACTAACAGCGCGTTTCACATACTTTTATTCTCCTTGCAAACGGCTTTGGCACATTTCTTCTCATTCTGTTCTTTTTGGAAATGTTCTTAAGAATTTTTTTGCTCATTTTGTTCTTTAACAGAACGTTTCAGTAAGTTCAGCTCTAATTTTGTTTAACGTGGAAATGCTCCCAAATATTTTGCTCCGACTAAATATGATGCTTTTCAAACTGTTGTCAATACTTTTGTTCCCGTTTGGTTATTTTGAGTGAATGATCTTGGCATTACACTTTGTTCTTATGTAAAATTAAATCAATGCCGGATGGTGTTCACAAGCCTTAATTGGCGGAGAAAATTAAAAAAAAAAAGTTTTTCTACATTTAACAATCTTAGTTTGAAAAAAAATATATATTTACAAATTCTCACAAAATTCCTTCTTCATTTAATAACCAATTGTATATGTTGTATATATTCTAATTTTTTAATACTGGATCCTAGCTGAAGCTTTAAGGTTCCTTAAAAAAGTGCTGGTAAAAAACAAAAAGGGAGTTTTAGTATCGCGTACATAAGGTTTTGTTATGCATGAAAAGTACTGCTGGAATTCGAAACAGCAACTGCAATTGGAAAAAAATGTAAAAATAATCGTAAAGTATTACTTTCTTTTGGTATTGATTGGCCATATAACTATTTGATTTACACTGTGTATTGTTGTTTTTTCCTTATAATTTTTCCCAAATCGGTCTTAAAGCTCATAGTAATAAATTCAACCTGCAGTTCGAGCAAACAAGACCAGACAAAATTAAACATTCGACCACAAAAATATATAACTCCAAACAATCGACTTTGGCAAAATGTGAACTTTTGAAGAAAGATGCAACATCTTTAGTTTGTAGCCAACCCCTCGGAAGTAAGAAACTAAACTTTTTTCATTAAACAATTTGTCAACTATGGAAAACAATACGCTCACTGTCAAATTGTTGAAGCAATATCAATATAGTGTTTCCAATTAAGAGCAACATACAACAGTGGCTTTTGACTTACCAGACTTTGTTCGATTATCTGGAAATGTTAAGAACTGTCCCGCTGTTATTCTCATTTAACACAAATAAAGTTAAGTACCTACACATTAAAATTGACTTCTTGCTTTATTAAAAAAAAAAAGCCAAAAATATAAAAGTTAAATTTAATTTGTAATTTTAATTAATCGTAAATTCCTTCAAATTAGACTGACTGCTATAATGTTTGCTTCCATTTTGATTACCTCCTTTAAGTGTTTATATTCGATATGTTCCTGTCTTCAAATATGTATATGCTGTCATACAAAGTTTTGTAAATAATTTACATTCACACACGCAGCAAACACATACTCACATATTTACATACTTGTATATACATATATACACAATCATACCAATAAACATTTTTGTAAGTCGCAATTTGAGAAGCACTTGAAATCAATCCCTTTCTCAAACCTCAAACGTTAGTTCTCAAAGGCATCTGAAATAAATATTGATAGCGTTCTCAAAATAAAATAAACATTTTCAAATTGAGAAAATTTTCAATTCTCAACTTTTTCTCTCTGAATGTAAAATTTTTTATAGGGTTGCCTCTAATGTTAAAGTGTTAAAGTGGTTATGTTGACATTTTTAGAGCGGAACGAAGTAGTAAATGAATGTTTCTCAAACCTTACTCAGGTGAAAAAATTATGTTGGAGAAAATATTGATATTTTTTTTTTCAAACGATAAATATTGCGTAAAATCAAATTGAGAAATAATATTTTCTTAAACTTTTGATAATTTGTTTCCCATTGTTTGCTGGGATATGTCAATAAGTATGTTTACTTTTACGGATGTGTGCTTCCGGGAGTGTGGCGCGTAAATTTGATTTACGAGTACAATGTCGACACTTAATTGCTAAATGCTAAACTTGGCGGAAAATCAAGCGTAGACAAGTCAACGCACATATTCATAGACACATTGGTTAACTGTCGTTAAATGTGTGTAAGTACAAAATGTATGTATGTATGTATGCATATATCTCTTCACTATAATTACCCTGCAGTAACACCACTTTGAGAATTCTTCGATTTTGCGACTGTAAATGTGGCTACATACTCGAATGTATGTATGAGTATGTAAATACAATCATACATAGCAATCAAGTATAATTTCACGACTGTCTAGTGAAAATTTGTAGGCGAAACTGTTAATGTATACGATTGTTTCTTTGACTTTGCTAAGTGTGTGCTTGTTTTAGTGTTCTGTGTGTTTATTTGCTTCGCGACTCCTTCTTGTTGGCAACTAAATAGATCGTAAATCAGGCGTAGAGTTCAACACTTCCCATTGCTAAAAAGTTGCCACCAAAGTTTCGAGTGTCGAAAGAGATATTCTCGGATGAATGCATGTACATATGTATGTATACTCCTATAAGTATTCCGCACGCTGGAGTTGCCAAAAATAGTCTTTAAGTTTCCAAAAAAAAAAAGGATGGAATAATTCAAACTTACGGAAAATTACAAATTAAATGGGAAAAAAGGAAACTTTGAAAGGCAGTTGAGAATTTACAACATACGCTTAGCAACAAAAGTCTGCCTTCAGAAATGTTTTACAATATTTACAAAGTTTTTCTTTTGCTGAACCTCTTTCTAATGGTTTTTAAACCCGAACATTTTTTAATTTGAATTTAGTTTCAAGCACTGTACAATATTAATAAAAATTAACCAAATTTTTATAAAAGTGTTTAATCTTTAATCAATACTTTTAAAGAAATTTTTAATATGCAATTTTGTAGTTCTCGTGCAAATGTTTGTTTATTCTGCTTTGCTTTTTGTGAATTCTTTTCGCTGCCTTTAACGCTGTTTAAGTATTTGTTTTTCTTTACATAATTTTCTTTAATTTTTGATAGACATAGTCCCACTTGATTCTATTGTTAAAAAATTCAATTACTAATTTTATAATATTTTTTTTTTGTTTTAAATCCGTTTATTTTTAGACACTTAACAACCACATTTTATTGTACACCCTATGCCAAAAAATATTTTAAATGTTTTGTTAAAATATTTTTATTTGTTTTGGAAATTATATATTAATTATTATTTTATATTCTTAACGAAGTTCAAACCTTGCTTCAAGTGGGCATATTTAGGTGAATAAACTTAAAACACAAATAAGTTTTAATGTATGTATGTAGGTATAAGTAATTAACATTAAAATTAAAATCAAATGAACTAAAATTAAAAAAAACTTGTCTGCACCTTACGTTTATATTTTTTCTGCAATAAGATCAAATTTTAAAAATATATTTTTTAGTGAGCTGGAGAAATCGAAAATTGATTTTAATGGGCCCAAAGTTTTCCTAATGCTTTAAAAATATATAAATAAAAATAGTGATAAAACAAATTCAAGCAATAAAATTTAAAAGAAACACATTTTATTCCATTTTCAAAGGAATCTTATCTTTTTCAAAGGAATCTTATTAATTTCTTAGCTCTGATGGAAAAAGTATCACTTAAAAACGAATAATAAAATTTTAAATTTTTTTATAACATTCATACATAAAAATTAGATTTTTTCCCTTTTTGAAATTAAAAAGTAGCCGTTGCTTGAATATGAATGAAATTGAAAAATTTATATTTTTTGTTTTAATTAATACTATTTTGCATAACCAAAGTAATAGAATAAGGTTTGGAATATGAAAAAATGTACACAACTTTTACTGTTATTTGAAAATTTGTAAAAAATTTGAATTGATTATTAATTATTCTTGATTATTGCATTTTATATGAGAATTGTTGAATATTTGATTAGTGTTGACTTTTGTTGATGTTCTATCTTTCTTTTTATTAGAAGCATTTTATAATAAATGTAAATTATAATCATTGTTTAAAAGACAGTTTAAATCAAAAAAGAATTATATTACAAAAATCCCCACATTTAATTTGAATTTATAGTTCATGAAAATTTAGTAAAAGACTATTTTGACTTTCTGGCTGCAAATTCAAAGCTTTCCATATCACCGCAAAAGACGATACGAGTACAATACTCAATCTAGCGGGATTTCTTTCTACTTATTCAGTCTTCTTATTACTCTCACTTCAGTGCGTTCATAAAAGCCTATGAAATACAAGTGTTTGAATCAAAACCCCCCCCCCCCCCCTCCCCCCCTCACATAAAAAGTGATTTATTAAAGCTATGCGTTGTATTTGTCGACCAAATAATTTAATGCTTTCACGCCTTTCAATTTCTTTGTAACTTTACCCCCCAAAAAAGTGAGTTTATAATAAATCCAAGAATTAAAAATATAAGTATGCCATTTAGTTTTTTTTCACAAATGCTTCATTTAAAAAAAATAATTAGTTTAATTGGTTCAGTACCTTGAAAGCCAAAGCGTGACAAACATTCCCCAGAAAACCAATTTTATACATATAAATAGTATAGATATAACGGGTATTTTCTTTAGACGTGTGTATTTCAATGAGGCAATACTTTTTTCGGACTTTGTCTTTTTGACAGCTGATACTTAATTTATACTTAGTTTAGTTTGCCGTTTTATAATGCAAATATTTACTCCGGAGCAACGTTAGGTGAATGGGCCCCAAACGAGATGGCCACCGATCCCGATTTTCACAAGAAAATTTTGTTCATCGATGAAGCTCACTTTTCGTGGAATGGGTACGTTAATAAACAAAGCTGTCGATCTTGGAATGATGTTAATCCACAAGCCATTGTTGAGACGCCGTTGCATTCGCAAAAAGTCACTGTTTGGTGTGCTCTATGGGCAGAGCGAATCATTGGTCCATATTTCTTCAAAAATGAAGCCGGCCATAACGTTACAGTCAATGGGGAACGCTATAGAGCCATGATTAATGACTTTTTCGTGCCTGAATTGGAGGATGTTGATGTGGACGACCTTTGGTTCCAACAAGACGGCATTAAATGCCTTACAGCCAACGAAACAATCCATTTATTGTAGGAAACTTTTGGTGAGCGCATTATCTCGCGTCGTGGTCCTGTGACGTGGCCTCCAAGATCGTGCGATTCAACACCGCTGAACTATTTTCGTGGGATTAAGTGAAGTCGCTTGTCTACGCAGATAAGCCCGAGACGATTGGCGCCTTAGAAGAGAATATTTGGCGTTATTGCTGACATTGGGGCCAAATGTTGCTGCAAAAAGTGGTCGAAAATTGGGCCTCTCGGCTGGAATTTATTCGAGCCAGCCGCGGCGGTAACTTGCCCGAAATCATTTTTAAAACATAATGGCAAACCCTTATCTTTATCATTCTTGGCCATAGCATTAAATTATATGCGTTTTATTTCTTATTAAAAACCACATGTCTAAAAATAATAATGACGCAACTTTTCCTAATTTCATATTATGTAGTTAGTTATTTACAGAATTCCATAGCAACCATCATTACAAGCTTTTTAAAAAAGTACAAACAAATTCGTTGAACCAATTTGCATTTTTCTATTGCAGCATTGAGAAAAATTCCACTGATATTTTTCCAGCATATCAATTCCGTTTCCACCCTTTTCTTCTTCTTTATTCGTTATTATTTCATTTTCGATGAATCTATTAACGCATATTGCACACTTCAAAGTCATCAAAGCAAGAAAAATATTTATTTGCTGTGATTTTCTCAAAACGATTTTGATTGCTTTTTAATTGGTTCGTGTGCCTTTAGATGCAATGCGCTTTGAACCTCAACAAAATATGTACATATTTAACATATGTATGTCCATATATTTGCATGTCAGTGTATATGTATGTACATTCACATAAATGTATGTTTGTATATAAATAATGTGTGTCAAATGGGTGTGCATAGATCAGCGTCAGCAGCGTTCATCAGACGAAGCACTACGGCAGAAAAACAATAACACCAATTAGAGATGAAATGAATATTAAAATAAGTGAATTCAATTGTAAGTGGCGCAATGAAGGATGCCTTTTTAGGGGAAATGACGACAAACAAAAGCTAATGTACAGAGTTGGAATTAAAACCCTGTAGGGAATTTTATGATTTCTATCAATCTGTTCTTTGCTTAAGATTAATTTTTGGTGTGAGTAATCGTAATAGAAGTGTTCACTGCTGCAATGAGCCCACTCCTCTCGATAGTTCATAAATATATAGCGCACATTTTAAGTTATTGGCTGATTAAGAAAGGCCTTAAATTTCTGTAAACAAATGTAAACATTTTTTTTTTCTCTCTACCTAACAGTTTTAAGTTTTTCATCGCGGGGCTGACACAATTTCCGATATGTCGGTTTGACTAAAATTGTTACGTATTAAGATGATAATAAGGAAGCTTGCACTTTTTAAAAAAATATAAAAGTTGGAAAGAGGAAAAGTAGTGCGTGTTTAGATGTGATGAGTTTTAATATGATGGGGAGAAGAAGTCGTAATCAAACCTATCTGTAGACGCCGATTTAGTCAGCAGCATTCCGGTTTCATCGTAGCATAACATTGCATAACATAACATTACATAACACAACACAACACAACATAACACAAACAACATTACTTTACATAACACAACACAACATAACATAACATAACACAATACAACATAACACAATGTAAAATAGCATATGACAACAAAACATATCATAACACAACTATCAGAACAGAACATAACATAACATAACACAACATAACACAACATAACATAACATAACACTATGGCACTATAATAAATTTAAGCTCAAATCCACCAACTTTGCTGCGTTATTTCTACTCATCAGACTTTAATTCTAAAAAATGCAACTCTAACATTTCTTCAAATAGTTGCGTTCACCTATGTACATGAATAAGCCAATAAGTTGAGTTTTTCCTATTAGCCGCTGTGTGGCGTGCATGAGTAGCACAGTTTGCTTGCCACTCAAGCTCGTTTGTTGCACATAGTTGCTTATTTATGCGGTACGTGTGTAGCTAGGCGAAGACTTTGAACTTTTTCCTTGACAATGCAGTGTAGTAAGTTGATTTTTTTTTTTCGTTACTCAATCAGTACTCGCACATTTATGGCGTCATTGAAATTAGTTTTAAAAGGAAGTTGTGACGCTTATACTTTTTGATTATGCATGAAATTATGATGAGCCAGATTTTAATTAATTGAACAACTTATATACTTTAAGAAGGTATTGAGAAGGTTTTTGTTATTAAATAGTATATTTGAGTCTGATTACAGTTGGAGGAGATTCAAATTATAATACTTTAAATTTTTTTTTTATAAAATTACTAAAGTTTCTTAGCATCTTATAGAAAACTATAAAGTTTCAGGAAATGTTCTTTAAAGCTAAGGGTTTCAAACCCTTAGGTATTTAGCAAATAATTCGATGATTCGACCTGCTTGTTCTCTAGGCAGATAAAATACATATGTGTCTTCGGCAAGAGTACTAGCGCATCGAATCCGGTCGTAATTGCAGCCTAACAATTATAGCAAAATCATATTTTCTTATTTAATATTTATTTTGTTTGAATTTTATTATAACAAAAAACCCATAAATTTTTATAAACATTTTAAGATTTTTTTTTTCGGATCTGCTTCCTCTAAAAAAATTATTAAATTTTGAAAAAAACAGAAGTTTTATTTATGCTTTTTTATATATAACTTTTACACAATATAATCAATTTTAGTCTTACGAGTTAAAATTTTTAAATTGAAGTTGCTGAAGCACTTTCCTGTATAAAAAAGATATTAAAGCAGGGAAATATTGTACATAATTATGTCTACAACAAGCGAAATGGTTTACATTAAACATTTTTTTTTCTTATTTAAGAGCAGTGAAATTTTTTGCAAAACTCTTAAAATACAACTAGAGCAATCTGAATAACGAAATAAAAATTGCCTATAATCATAATGAAGCGAACATTTTCTTATAAACATCGGATAATAAAAATTGGGAATCAGCCAGATGTAGTGACATTCAAAAAGAAGAAAAAACATAGCTTAGTTTTCATGACAATCATGAATATAAATTGTATTTCACCAATTTCAAATGTTAACAGTCGCAATAAGCATATGTGGGAAATAAAAAAAAGTAAGAAACTATAAGAAAAAAATGGGAAAATTTTACTGCTACATGTCAATAAATAGTACATAAAGGCGACAGTAAATATTGGGGACAATCAAAACAAAAGCGAACAAACTAAATAAAAATAAAAAACTCTGAGAAAATCAACACTGCTGCGCAAAAATAACAAAATGCTCAGATAGGTACAGCCTATAGCAGTGTAACATTTATTTGAATCATTTGCGAAAGCCAGCCAAGCAAAGCAAAGTTGTGAAAATGACAAAATACCGAAAATATTGCAATAATAAACAAACAAATGGAGAAGCAAACATTAAAGTAATTTGTTTCGATTTTGCTGTTATGCTCAAGAAAAATCAAAGCAACGAGGTGTAAATAAATAAAGCTAGAAAATTCAAATTTCTTACTACATAATTACTAGCCAAATAGGTACATAATAAGAAGAAACCAAAAAAAAAAAACCAGGCTTCAACGAAATAAAGCCAACAACAAGAACTTTTATTAGCAATTAGTTGGTAATGTGTCTTATTTCAACACCTGTGTGCTTACAAAAAAAAAACAAAAAAGAGCGCAAGAAGCAAGTGAAGATACAGGCAAGCAAAATTATAGTTAAAAAATATAAATACTTCGATTTGTAAAATAAACACAATACAAATTTCCTAATTATCGAATGCTCGTTGTTCACCTGTTGTTGTTTGTTTTGTTTGCTTTTTTTCTAGCGCAAAAATATTTTTTGAAGGCCTTTGGCGCCACGCTATTAAATTTTCCAAATATTTACTGTGCGACTATAAACAATGACGTTAACAGATTTTTGTTTTATAACACCACCATTTAATATTTGTGTGAGTGTACATAAATAAAATTTTGCCTAATTTGTTTTACCTTTTCATTATTTTAAGGAGACAGAGCATTGCAACCGCTTTCAGCAGAAAATTTTTAAATGGACTAAAAGTAAGCGAGTTTTCAAGGTGACACTTCGTTATTGTCAAACGATTATTATTAACGATTAACGGGAATTCCTGCTCTCATTAATTTGTCCACTGTGTACGGGGTTAAGGAGCCACTCAAATATGTAAGCAACTGTCAATGAATATTTGAAATAATAATTTGAATGAAATTCATCATGATGCAATAATGAAAGGTGTTGTACGTTAGCAACTTCTCGCTCTTAATCGGCCATTTTGAACGCCCTTAGAAACTGTGTTGTTCCTTTGCCGAATTTGGCTACCAGTTTTGTAAAAAAAAATTTTGAATTGTAGCAGTTAGTTTTTCATGTAGAACTTATAATACATATTATTGATTGTTTTGGCATTTTGGATTATTTTTACTTATTTGTTGATAATTAGTTTACTGAAAGCGAGAATTTTAATAAGTTTTTGCCAAAATTGTCAAGAATGTATATCGGTAATGAAACATTATTTGATAAATTATTAAGTGAATACAGCGCTAGGGTTCATTGCGAAAGAGAGGATAAACAATTTTATTTGCATTTTCAATTCAATATTTTATTGACAAGAAAAAATTATCCGTTGATAAAGTACCAAAAATAGTTAATATTTCTTTATGGCCTCTGAAAATATCCTCTTTATCGTTTGCCAATCTGCTCAAACTTAAGTTTTGGACGTTGCTCCATAAAATCATCGTCACAAAAGAACACCCATTTCTCAAAAGCCGTCTTCAACCGACTCGATCGGCTCGATCACAGCAGCTCTTACATTTAAATAACAACTTAATGATATCTGAACGTAAACTTTTCGTTTTCTCGGTTCGCCTTTGGAATTCTGGAGTGTGACTCTGTACTTCAAGATATCATTACTTTTACTATGGAGCGAGTGAATGACTATAAAACATATTGCCGTTTACCCTTGTCAGATGTTTTTACGATAATATGTAAGTCTTTATGCATTGTTCATTTTTATGATTGAAACTAAACTAATTTATGTGGGAAAGCGGGTGGGAAAGCGGGTGAGGTGCTACTTTTCAGAAAAAAAATTAATCGCTAAACACACATTGTTATGTTGTTGGTATGGTTTGAATGCATTTGCGTCATATTTGAACATTTTACATTACTTTCTAAAAAATAATTATTTTCGAAGAGATTTGTCTATTTTAATTTTGGCATCCAAACACTAAAAAGTCAAATTATTTTTTTCTTGTCAGTTTTCATATACAATTCGTAATATTCAAATCATTGTGGTATAATTGTATGTAAAAATCTTCACTAATTTACAATTTTTACTAAGAACGGCCTTCTTTTATTCCCGTTTCTCTAATACCTCCGAAATACAACATTGAGCTAAGGGCGTTCAAACTGGCGCTGTCACAACGTACAACATTTTTCATTATTACATCATGGAAATTCATCATTTTGAAATCGAACTTTTAATAATAAAGATAATTAATACAAAACTTTCGTGTTTTGGAATTTATTTCTATAAATTTGATCTTTTGAGGTGAACTCGAAATTTGAACTTTTTCTCCTTGTTATTAAAGTTGAAACATTTTTTATATGAAGTGTGGAAAAATGAATGAGATTGAAAAGAAGGAAAATTAATTCATCACAACTACTTAAAATTGATAAAAGTATTTAAAATATTAAATAAAAGGTAATTTTAATTTCATTACAACAATATTAAATGATAAAAACAATGCATTCCCTGGCGAGTTTTACAGAAAAGTGTGGTCGTCTGACATTTTTTATGTTGTCAAATGTCTGCTTCTGCACAACAAACTGAATAAATTCATATGGTTTGATTTTATTAAATTAATTTAATCATACATACGTGTTATCTCTTCTTGTATATTTATGTTCTCTCCTAATACTAGGTTAAGTACTATATGTTATCGAGAGATGTAGCTGTTGACCATGCGCTGAGATAACTCGTTGATTTCGTTCTCTTTTGCACGAGTCCTGTTAGCCGATAGCGTTGCCAGACTACACCTTTCGTAGAAATGAGTGAGCGTTAATCAAAAACTTTAGCTTTTTATGATCAGCATTTAACAGCGATATCAGCGGTGAGTAGAATTATTAATTTTAAATAAAACTTTGCCTCCTAGCAATTGAATTTATATACATTTGCCAACATTTCTAACCCAGTGGAAAGTATAATTGTGTTTTGAGAGTAAGTATAATAACAACTGTCTTAAAAAACGTCTCTCCCAGTGATCGCTCCCTCCGGACCTCAAGAGAAATTCCGGCCTCTTTATCCTCCGCTCCAACAGGTCTTTGATTTAGAGCTGTATTGTTAGAAAATTCACTTAAATATGATAAAAAAAATTTGCAATCAAATAAAAAACAAACAAAATTGAGTATTCAAATTACAGCTTTCTTGTTATAAAATCAACTAAGATTCGATAAAAAAAATGTGTAAATAGAAACAATCCTTGTTTGATTTCCTCTTTTTTTGCTTCATGAAGCCTGTCGAAAATGCTATTTTCAATTTCAAGTTTGATTATTAAATTAAATTAATTTATTTCATTTCCTATTACAACTCAACAAGTTAAAAAACAACAACAACAACAACAAAAGAAAAACTATATGCCTTCAACAGGCTATACAGTGCTGGCAGTCAACGAACCTGAAACTACGCAGGCCAGTAACCCACTAAAATGTCTTACAAGAGCAAAAAAAACGCTCCAACACACAGCAAAAGCACCTGTTATTTTCACGCTGCCATAAACATAAATAAACTTTCGCCCAAAACAGCCTCGCACATTTAAACCACTCACTGGCAAATGGAGCCGCAAAAAAGCCAACAACCAAAAATGCCATGCTACGGCAGGAGGGGGAGGGGAGGAAACTGTCAGAGCCATATTTTGGACTGTTCATTATGACATTTCCGGTGTATAACTTTGCATTGTATTTACAACTTTTTGTACAAAAAAAAAACACGATGTTAGCATAAAAAAGAAAAATATTATAAAATCAAAGGTTGAAAAATTGTATTTTGACATTTAGCAAAAGAAAAAACGCGTCGAATGGTTGAAAGGCGGGCGCACGAATGGTTGACAGGCTTGCGGTGGTTGTTGTGCTTACAAAATGACCACAAAAATCATAAATTAATTTCTGCATTTTCTTTTTCGCATGAAGTCAGTGAGCGCAGCCAGGCAGCGGTTGGGAAGTCGGTAGACTTGTATGTACTGTAGGTATGTATGCATGACTCTGTGTATGTGTGTACATTGCGGCGGTGGGTGTTGTTGTTGGTGTATGGCATGGTGACAGCTGTGGCAAATGTAAAATGAAAATCGTCAACATCAGTCACGTGGCATTAAAAAGGATATTTCTCATGTGTGGCAGGCATACATTTTTCGCTTTTTGTATTTTTTTTTTTAAATTGTACTCTTTATTGTACGCGTGTGCATTGCTTATTGCTTTACTCGCTTATTTGTTCTCTCTTACTAGGTAGCGTAAGCGTGGAAAAAATTATATTACCAGAATATGTTTTTACAGCGCGAAATGATAAATGTGCTGTATGTATGAGTGAGCGAAAGCTCGCTTGATTGTGCACTGCAGTTGTGTGTATACATATGTATATGACATTAAAGTTTTAATTTGTTGAATATGGAGAGAATTTAAACAAAAACAGAAATTTAAATTTTGTTGGAAAAAATTTGAACCAATTGCAAAATAATACTTTTCAGTTGGGCATAAGTAGACTATATGTTGCCATTTTGTATGCGACTTTTAGTTTACTGTTGGTGGCATTACTGAGCTTTCATAATTTAAAAGCTAGTCGAAAGTTTAGAGCTTTAATGGGCCATTGATCGATTTTAGATGGGAAAGTTGCTTATTCCGTCTAAATGGAGGATATAAAACTACTGTAAAACTAATTAATTATTCATACATATACAGCAGGCCGTACTATATTGCCGTTAATCCCCTATCTAAAGCATATTTGTACAGCGATTTTTTTTTGGTCACCCTAGGAATCACCTATTTAAATTGCTCGTCCTACCATAAATTTGACTCGGGGAGAAAATTTTGGTGACATTGACTTGCACCAACACTAAGGGCCGTTTACACCATCTTTGGTTAAAATTAGCAGCAGTTAGCAACAATTCAGCTTACTATTCAGCGCTCAGTTATCTAACCGCTGTTCTTAGTCGGGGCTTTTAGTACCGATTAAACGCCTAACCGGAGATTGTGCAAACTGCCCTAAATGTGAAAGTTAAGTACAACAAATGAGAAATGCACCGCTAGGTAGCGCTGTGTCCGAATTAAAATTTTATTCTTTTGTGTAGTTTGATTAAAATTGTATAACTTTTAAAAACGTATTGTTACAATTAAATTTAGCAAACACAATTGCACTCAGAAAAGTTTTATACGGAATAATGCACTGACAATGGATTCTTTAACGGAAAACAAATTGAAGAAATCAGGTGAAAGATTGACATATGTTTTAGGATTTGTTTTCTCAAAGTTTGGATGAATGGATGGATGGATTTGGGGTAGGCCGGAAAACCCAAATATGAGTTTACCAAGCACATATACATTGTTGCCCAATGTACTTGAGGCCTTTAAAAAGGATAAACAGGATGAAGGAGAAGGGGTGGGTGGGGAGCCATTGAAGGTAATTACTCCTCAGCAAACTTCCCCCATTCTTTCACGAACCTGCGTAGTCCACTGAGGGAGAGAGAATGTATCTTGTCCATTCTCAGGACATCCTACCCAAAGATGCGCCACCTGAGTCTAGAGAACGCCGGGCAGCTGCAGAGAAATGGCTCTGTAGTATCCTCGTCCTCAAGGCAGAATGCGCATAGCGGATCGTCGTTAATACCTTTGGTGGCCATGTATTGCCACCATGGATTGTGCCCCGTAATCAGCTCCCTCCTCCTCTGGTTGAGGATAAATTTCGCCACTTCTCTGTCTGGCCTTTTCAGAAAGCAGGAGTCAGTACTGCACCAACGGTCCTCATGAGCTTTGCTCATAAGTTCCCTGATGTACCTAACAGTTCCCGCCATACTTGACCCGATGATTGGTTCCGGTCCAACTGGACCGTCCGAAGTCCCGCGGTTGCCAATTCATCGGCCAGTTCTTTACCTTGAACACCACAGTGTCCCGGCACCCACACAAGCTCAAGCTTATTCCGTCTTGCAATGGAGTTTAGCCTTAACTTGCTCTACACGATTTTTACTGCTTCTATAGAGCTTGGAATAGCGAACCTTCTTTCAACCCCTAGCTGCTTAAATGAAGGAGTTATGAAGCGAAAAATGATACCTGAACAATCGGCTCCTATATACGTTATAGTCGTCTGATCTTACCAATTCAGATAAATGTCTAATAAATTATAAAAAGGCATCTGACTGCCAAGTTTCATTCAAATAGCTCAAAAACTGGGAGACTAGTTTGCGTTCAAACAGACAGACGTGCACGGCTTTATCGACTCAGCTCATCGCCCTGATCATATCAGTGTACTTTTTGATGTGTCTAACTTCCATCGTTCTGGTACTTACACACATCGGACCAAAGCAAATATACCATTTCCATGAAAAGTATAAAAATGTGCGAAGTCAATCGGGTTTGAGTGCGTAAAAAGATTCGATGCACAAAAGGTAGGACAAATGCCACTCAACTCCTCTGGATATCAGCCACAAAGTCATTAAAGGAAACAAGGAAACAGAAATGTTATCTGCAACTGACTTTAGAGCTTTTAAGGAGTTTATCACTCATTTCCAATTGGATAGTCGTCAGATAGTTAACAGCTTTTAAATGCATCAGTTGTTGTCTTGAACCTAAGACTCTAAACGTTTTTTTCGAAAGAAAATTTATCTAATCTCTTTCATTCCTCAAAAAATTTTAAAGAGGTAACAGTTTTATTGACATGTAGTTCGATGAGTGCCCCTCTTTTTGCTGCTATTTGACTAACACATAGCAAATACTCGTAATGCCTACTTGAACACCTTTCCTTAAAGCAGAAGTTTTCCTTCACATATCAAAAATCACTTATTCAAATTTCATATATTAACATTGTATAAGCAGTCATAATAAACTTTGTTTACGCGGAAGAGAAAATTGGAAGGTCTCAACCTTCCGGTGCTCAGAGGCGTAGAAGTAAGTCTTTCCGGGAAAGTGAAATATTTAGGGGTAACTCTAGATAGCAAGCTGACGTGGAAAACTCATGTCGAGCTGAAGGTAAATCGAACGCTAAAAGTTTTCGTACAATGTCGGAGAACCTTTAGCAAGACTTGCGGTCTAAGACCGGCTATGGTGCTTTGGGTATACACAGCCTTAGTCAGACCGATAGTCATGTACTCTGCTGTGGTATGGTGGTGTAGAACCACGGGGAAAACCACGGTTTCTATGCTGAACATATTACAAAGAAGCACAACCTCAGGCGTAGCTCTTAATGCTCTGTTGGATTCGCTACCTTTGGATTTAGCGATCCAGGAGGAGGCAATGAAGACGATGTGTCGATTGCATGCTTTTGGCCAGTGGCACGACGACATGAGCTTCGGACACAGGGAGTTGTTTGGAAGGGTGTCAGAGGAATAACCTTTGCTTCTGGTCCCAAATGACAAAATGATACCGGGAGTCTCCTTTGGGAAAAAGTACGCCGTTAGGCGATACCTGCACAGTTAGTAGAAATCATTAGAGCCAATTAAAATGCTTACTATTCTAAATATTCTAATTTAAAAATCCTGTTTTTTGACATTACATGCGTTTCAAATAGAAAGAAGATATCGAACGTATATAATTGAATTACTAAATTCTGGAAACTTCAGTTTAAAGTTTAAATTCGCTACATTATATGAAATCAAATGGCATACATTAATATTATTGCAGTTAGTTTTTTATCGTTGATACAATTAATATATGTATTTAAGTGTGTTGGGAGATTTTCTATTTGTTTGTTTTTTTGGCCCTTTATAACAACAACAATTCGATAATTTGATACCGACGGAAGGGCCCTCAATTGGTGGGTAGTTGAACGATTAGACTTGTTAAACAAGTCAATCTTTGTGGTCGTTCTTAACTAGCAGCTTTTTAATTGCTAATCGACTCGCTGCGTTCTAAGTCAGGCAGCCCGCCTTAGAATCAATTAAAAGTGATATATAACCATTTCCATCATTTACCTATCATTCCCTCTTTTCTATCTTCTCTTTGACCTTTACACATCATAAGTAAAAGTCAAAACAATTTATATCCCAGCTGTCACAGAGTCCTCTTTTGACCTCAGTTGTATTCCTTCAAAATTTAAATGTAAGCATTTTCTTAGTGTCGCCTTTGTCTTCACGCTTGACAAGTTTTTGAGTAATTGTTGAGATATTCAATGATTTATGGAATAACGCGTATCGAATTACCGAATTATGTATGCATTATCAAACAAATATATGTATGTATATTTGTCACTTTATGACTGTTGAGCGAAGAGGCAAATGTTGTGCTCGGGCGTGGCGGCGAAACTTTATTCATAAAGGCATTTAATTAATTGCAAATATAAATTAAAGCATAATCAAAGGAGTATGATAAGAAATTCAAACAGGAACAGTGATTGACAGAGACAAAGAGAGAGAGAGAGAGAGAGAGAGAGAGAGAACGAAGGAGCGAGTGACACAGTGTGCTGGTTGGGAAGGCGTGAAAGAAGAAATTTATTCAAAATACATACCAATAGGTGTAGTTGCGCATTGAAAATATCTGCTTAAATTTTTTCAGCGATTTGATTAATTTGATAGGCGAACACAAAGGCACAAGAACGGGAGATGTCGCAGACAATTTAAGAAAAGTCAACTAAAAGTATTTTATTTGAAATATGAGCAGCTTATAATTTTGTTAGCCTTGAAGTGGCTTTAATTTTTTACTAAATAAATGCTGCTATAAAATTAGTTAAAGTAAAGAAATCAAAAAATTTCAAAATAAAACTGTCTGCAATAAAAATAGTACTTCACGCAACTTTGCGTATTTCGTTTCAATTAGTCATTTCGTTACGTTTGAGTTGACCGAAATTCAGCTCCCAGACAGCAGCTGGCTCCTGCATAGTTGGTACTTAAGTAGCTGCCTTTGAAATCACGCAACGCAGGCAATTCATATTAACTGTTAGCCCGCGGCAGGAAGTCATAAATATTTCTTCAACACGCACGTCGCATAGTCTGACAACTTTTCGCACTAACTGCTGCTACATTTCAGTGTCGAGGCAAGTTTTTTGCATAAAACATATTTGGCCAGCAGACGCCTACATTGCTCACAAAGTGTTTCAACAGCGGAGTGACTGAGTGTGTGTGTGTGTGTAACGGCGTCATGTGTGTGTGTGTGTGTGTGTGTGTATATGAGTATGTCGCTTGCAAACATTATTAGCTGTAAACTTAAATGCCGTTAGTCGCCCATTGGCATTGCCAGTAAATTGGTGCAATAGCTACAACAACAACCGCTAGCCATAAAGCATAACACACAGGTGCCAATTTTGCCACCTCTTTGCCAGGCGGGCGGCCCACTCATTCGATTCACCTCGTTTTGATTATACAAGTAAATATTCGGTTTGACGAAGATTTGTGGCAGCTGATTTGATTGCAGTGAAACGGTTGACGTTGACGCGCTGGTAGCAAGCAACACTTGGCTAGCGTTGAGTGGAGACCTGGTGGTGGGCAGTCGTCAGGTATACATATTTTGCAATTAAATCGATTGCGTGGGGTGTTTATGCTATTTTACCTTTTTTTTTTAAAATTTAACTGAAAATTGTCACCTGCATGTTGCTGGCATACAGCAGCGAAAATCGAACGGTAGGCGATTTCATGCTGTCGACCGTTAGATAAACCAAACTGACAACTGCAGCACCGACCCGTGCCACATGCATATGTATGTATGTACATAGGAATGTGTAGCTGAATGATATATAAGGTCTTCCTGTGGGATTACGACAAGCGAAATTTGGCGCAATCATTTCAACAGAAAAGTGAAGGCAATGACAGAAACCTTTTATTTATTTTAAATAAATATGTACATATATCAGATGACAAAAAGGTGAAGTTTGCCGGGCTCTTGAATAAATTAATTTACTAATGCGGTTTACTTTTAAAAACTTTATTGGTTGCGCTACTTACTTTGAGCAAATCTTTGATTTATCAACTATTCATTTGGAGTGTTTAAGCATTTCTTAATGATTTATAAGCTAGTTTTTTGGATTTTCGAAATGCTTTTTTTATTTAGCTTTCATGTTGGTATAGCTTTCACAAATAAGAGAAAGCTTATGCCATTTATTATAATACTCTACTTCCGATGGAATAACAGCTATAAAGTGTAAGTGCCAAATTATAAAACTAATAAAAATTATGCAGGTTTAACATATCACTAGTCGGTTGATATTAACATTTTTTTTTCGAAATTTCAAAACTGTAGGTCCCTCCATTTATTTATTTATTTATTTATTTATTTAATGAAAGTGGTTGTATCTGTAAGACTTTTAGTCTTTTATAGTACATCAACTAGATGGTAGTTACACAAAATTGAGTTCTTGCATAATACTATGTAAACTTAAGGTTAACTTAATGTTAACAAATAGGCAAATGGAAAAACTAACATACATTTATTTAAATACTTTAAATTAACATTAAATTAAATTAATTTAAGAATTATTTTAAGAATTAAGAATTAACATTTTAAAATTACTATTAAATTTAAATTTAATTTAAACGTAAATGTCAGCTTGCGGCTAAACATTAGACGTTAAAAGATATTTTTATTTTTATTATAAAGTATACAAATAGGAAGACAGGAATTTGATTTCTTAGGAGAAAAAAAAGACAGAGACAAAAGAACAGTCGTATTGCAATCGCATTCATTTTAAAGTTTTAAAAAAATTATGAATTACGACTTTGTAGTTACCCCTATTCACAGCAGCCTTAATAGATTCAGGAATGGAATTCCAAAGTCTTACAGCATTGACGAAAAACAGTCTTGATGTGGATAGGTAGGAACATTTAGGGATAACCAGGTTATGAAGCCTGCTTGACCTTGTTGACTTTAACTTCTCGTATAGGTACCATGGAGTTTTAAATTCTATAAGCTTGAATATAAATATGCAATTTCTAGCTGCTAGATAATTAAAAATGCTACATCCTAGAATTTTGTTTCTCCATAAAGAGATGTGGTCATATTTTTTTAGGCCGTAGACGTAACGTGTAACATTATTAAACGCTACATCTATTTTATGGGACGAAATATAGTCAAGTTTGCTATAAACAAGCTCAGAATAGGTTATTTGTGGTACGATAAGTTGAATAGCTAACTTTTTTCTCGTTTCCAAGGGTGTAAATGACGCTGACATTCGTAACCTACGTAAAACATTATACACATTACCTACAACTTTATTTATGTGGTCAGAACAGCTCAACTTCGAATTAATAACAAAGCCTAAGTTTCTTATTTTGTCAGTAAACATGAGGGCACTGTTACCAACAAAAAGTTCTGGAATATCTCCTACATGTACTACACTATTACTAATTGGCAACACATATGACTTGGCAGAATTTAGACAAAGACAATTGTCATGAGGCCATTGCGAAATTTTTGACAGGTCACTATTATGTTTGTTACACAAATCCTCCACAAGACCAATACGACTGGACAAATACAGTTGAATGTCGTCAGCATAGGCATGGACATTGACATACTGACACACAGAAAACACATCATTGACATAAAGACTAAACAAAAGAGGACCAAGGACAGAGCCCTGTGGCCCACCAGAGGTAACATTACAAGACATTGAGGATACAGCCTTGCCCACCACCTTTTGAGTTCTGCCCGCAAGATAGCTGGTCATAAGTTTAATAGAGCTGTCAGAAAATCCAAAGAGATATTTAAGCTTCTTACAAAGAAGGTCATGATTTACTAAGTCAAATGCTTTAGAAAAATCGAGAAGGCAAAGAAGAGTTAAGTCGCTATTGTCATATCGTATCCTTATGTCGTCAAGTATTTTTAGCATAGCCGTGAAGCAGCTATGTTAAGGTCTAAACCCAGACTGCAATGGAGATAATAAGTTGTTTTCTTGACTCACACACTTTAGAAAAAGCAGGCAAAATACTTATCGGTCTATAGTCAATGGGGCTAGTAGAACTACTCTTTTTGGCAACAGGAATAATGACAGCCTTCTTCCATTCAGTTGGGAAATATGAGGTTGTGAAGCAGTGATTAATGACATGGGTTACAGTGCCCAGAATAAATGGCAGTACAATCTTAACGAATTTTAAAGATATGCCATCCCCACCGATGGCATTGGATTTGATACCCATAACAGCCGTCAAAACTTCTGCTTCAGTCACTCTGCCAAATTCAAATGCTTCTTTAATGTTAACATTGTTAGTAAAGTTTTGAGCGAGAGGACTATTACGAGTACTGCTTTTGCTGGCGCTAGCGAAATAATCATTAAGTTCGTTTGGGTCAATTTCACATGTACTCTGAAGTTTTCCATGCACATTTAAGTTTTTTAGATTGCGTTATAAGTCTTTTGATGGTAAGGACAGGCACAATTTAGAGTTACAGAATAACCGTTTCGCGCGTCTTATAATGACAGTTGCTTTATTTCGTGCAGTTTTGTACTCCGACCAAGCAAAGTCAGTGTTGCTTCTTCTCAATTTTGAATGCAATTTATTTCGAAGTTTTATAGCAGAGCTGACTTTTTTATTGTACCAGGGACATGAACTATTTATAGCCTGGGCAGCACGTAAAGGAACATGATCGTTGTATAATTTAGTCAAAGTTTTGTTTAAGAAGTCAAGTTTTGCATCTACAGTTTCAACAAACCAACATTCATCTAAGTTAACATTTGATAGACTAGTTAACCCTTTCGCTACATATTATCCATATGGATATACTCAACTTTGTGGGCGGCTGGCAAACTCCCTGTCACAAAAACCACTTAGTTTTCATCTGATTTTGGTTTCTTAAGGTCTTAGAAAACACCTACAATTAAAATATTGAAGGTTTTCTTTGAACTGAGAAAAATATAACAATTTAAAAAAAGAGCCCTATTTTATTTTGAATTCTTGCTGAAAAAGAGGCTTTGCTATATAACAATTATATGTAAATGTGACCGTATATATAATTTTAAACATATCAAATATGTAGAAAAGCGTTCATTTTAAAATGTTGCGTTATTGATTTTTTGATTTAATATCTATAAAAGCCTTGTCGATTTTTTAAACATACCTTGTATCCATATGGATACAAACGCAAGTTTTGGTTGTAAACGGTGTACGCACAAGACAAATAAAATCATCTTGCGTTTGATGCTTCTACCGTGCAGACGTTTGTTACTAGCTCTACTGACAGCAACATATGTAATTCAAAAAATGCCTAGAAAGTTAGAAGATCATGAAATTGAGCAACTTTTAACTACTTTCGTCGATTCTGATATTTCTGACTTAGAAGATGAATCGGACGAATATGACCTGGCTAACAATTTATTAGATGCGCTTGAGAACAATGAAAGCTTTTTATTAGAAGAGCTTTCTCGAGAAGGTCCTTATGAGATAAACATACAGGATATAGATGTTGTTGATGATGAGGGTTCTGGGGAAATTGATGAAGTAGAGAGCCATTTAGTTGATGGGGCAGTGCAAGAAAGCGCTGTTTTCCAAACTCCGCACTTTCCATTGAAAAAGGCCGGCCAATTTCGTTGGAAAAAAGCTTCTTGGGCCACTCCTGAGACTAATTTTACTGAAACTTACCCAAAGAAATCTTTAAAATTACCTGTAGAATATTTTTTGGAGTACTTTACAGAAGAATTTCTCCAACAACTGGTATCCTCAACAAATCAGTCATCAATGATTAAAAATGGAAAATCTTTAAATTTGACTACCGTAGAACTTCTGAAATTTCTAGCTCTTGAGATAGTGATTCGTACCATTGGATATCCGCGTTTGGATATGTATTGGACAGTGGGTACCGTAATACCATCATTCCCCGAAAATATGCCGAGACAAAGATTCCATTCTTTACGAAATAATTTAAAGTTCACAACAAATTGAACTCAAAGCGACAAACTGTACCTAATTCGTCCACTTATTAATATGTTTACACGAAAATCGTACACTCTTCCGAAAGAGGAAAACCTTTGCGTGGATGAGATGATGGTTCCTTTTAAAGGGAGAACTGCTTTGCGGCAATATATGCCCAAGAAACCCATCAAATGGGGAATGAAAATATTTTGCCTGTGCAGCTCGAACGGCATAATGTACGATTTTGAAATCTATCAAGGAAGAGGCACAATATTAACTGAATCAAAGTTAAGGTTTTGCTCTGATATTGTCATTCAACTTTCAAAAACTATTCCTCAAAACAGAAACCATAAAATTTATTTCGATAATTATTTCTCGACTCTAAATTTAATATCGTATTTACGCCAAAAATGCATTTGGGCTACTGGTACTATCAGAGGAAATATATTTGGTAAACTTGATTTCAAAACTGAAAAGCAGTTGCAAAAAGAGGGCCGTGGAAGTTTTGACTACCGTGTAGAGAGAGTAGACAATATTTTTTTGCTAAGATGGCTCGATGGAGGAATTGTGCAACTCGTGTCATCAATTCATGGTCATGAACCCCTAAATGCAGTATCCCGATTTTCTGCTGAAAAAAACAAAAAAATTCAAATAGCACAACCAAACATAGTAGCAGAGTACAATAAAAAAGGGGGGGAGTAGATAAATTGGATTTTCTGCTCTCTTTGTACAGAATTTCCATAAGATCTAAAAAGTGGACTCTGAAGATATTTGACCACTTTATTGATTTAGCTGTGTGCAATTCGTGGTTAGAATACAGAATGGACCACGAAAACAATGGACACAAAAATAAATATATGGATTTGTTGAGCTTTCGTAATGATATTGCGAACGGGCTAATAGCTCGATCAAATCAACAGGCATGTTCTCGTAAACGGGGACGCCCCACATCATTTTTAAATGAGGACATCCCAATCAGTCCAACGACTTCCGGGATAAGACGTAAAGCTACACCATCGACCTCTATTCGATATGACGGAAACCAACATTGGCCGGAACACGTGAAGGATAAAGGTAGATGCAAAATTCAAGGATGTAAGGGACAAACCAGATACAAGTGCTCTAAATGCGATGTTTTCTTGTGCATTCCCAATGGATCAAGAAATTGCTTCAGGGACTTTCATTATATATCAAAAGAATAAAATTTGGTAAGTCAATTTCTTGTAGTGTTTACTTCACTTTATATTTGTTGAAATGCATTCCTGTGTGCAACGTATATATTCATGCAACTCTGAATTTTTTAGTTAACTTACTTGAATTTGAACTCTCATACAATAAAGATATAATTGTAAGCGTTAGTCGGGTGTAGTGAACTTTACTTGGATACAAAAGGCAAGTCAATTAAGGAAATAAGTTTCAACAGGTTATGGGCACAGGTGCAAATCCCTGCGGTCAAAGTAAAGTAAATTAAAGTAAAATAATTTAAAGTATTTAAAAAGCGGCAATTAAAAATGAGTGCGTCTCTTTTTAATATCGAGAAGTTAACGGAGTCAAATTACGACTCGTGGAGCATTCAGCTGAGAAGTGTGCTAGTGCATCAGGAGCTGTGGTCCGTTGCGTCTGGAGAAGAAGTTCGTCCAGAAATTGGTGCAAATGACGACAACAAGAAGTTGCTGTTGTGGAAGGCGAAGGATGAAAAGGCGGTGGCCACAATCATTCTCAGTGTTACGCCTATGCAGATAAACTACATACGCAATTGTAAGACGGCTAACGATTCGTGGAATACGCTACGCGAGATTCACAGGCCAAAGGGGCCAGTGCGAAAAGTAACGCTTTTTAAACAATTGCTCGGAATGCGCATGACCGACGGTGAATGTGTACAGCAATATGTTTGTAATTTTACGTCAGTGGCAGAAAAGCTTGCAGAGATAGGAGTAAGTCTCCAAGAAGAATTTATTGTAATAATGTTACTCGCAAGCTTGCCGAAATCATTCGAGAATTTGGTGGTGGCACTGGAGTCACGAGATGAGCTACCAAAGTTGAACGCAGTGAAGGTGAAGCTCATTGAGGAGGGTGAGCGACGAAAATCCACAAATTCTGGATATGCCGAAAGTAGCGTACAGGCATTTATGGCACGAGGAAGAACATGCGCAATACCGAAAAATGAACACGCAAATTCAAAAGAAAACAGTAAGCAGCAAAACAAACGGTATAATTTGAAATGCTTCAGCTGTGGCAAAAAAGGACACTTCGCTGCTCAGTGCAGGGAGAAACAGCAAACGCAAAAACAACAGAAAGGCGAAAACAACAAAAGTAATGGATTGTTCGCAGCGGTCGGTACGAAGTTGCTACATGCCGACGCTTGGTGCGTCGACAGCGGCGCCTCGTCTCATTTGTGTTGCGATCGGGATATGTTCGTCGAATTTGAAAAGTATGAAGAAGCGATCATACTTGCTGGAGACCACAAAATGTTGGCAACTGGCAGAGGAGTTGTGCGTTTGAAGTCCAACATGTTTGACGTTACATTGGTTAATGTATTGTACGTGCCTGGGTTGCAATGCAACTTCATATCAGTTGCAAGAGCGGTCAACAGTGGATACATCGTAGAATTTCGTGGCAATATAGCATCAATCAAGAACCAGCACGGAGGAACAATTTTACGTGCAAATAAGGTCAGTGATTTGTTTATTTTCGAGCCGAATAAAAACACATTGTTTTTTGCAAGGAAATCCGTTGAAGAGGCTATGAAATGGCATTCGCGCTATGGTCATCTCAATTTTGCCAGCCTACGAGAATTGAGTGAAAAGCAGATGGTTAGAGGGATGAAAATTACCATGCCAAGCGACATGTGTTGTACTTTGTGCATGACGAGCAAGTGTACTCAAAAACCATATGGCGATGCTGAAAACCGAGCAAAAGATGTTTTGGGTGTAGTACACACCGATGTGTGTGGCCCAATGAGAAATTCATCGCTTGGTGGTGCAAAATATTTGTTGACATTTATTGATGATAAGACACGCTACGTATTTGTATACTTTTTACAGCGAAAAGATGAAGTATATGATAAATTTAAAGAATTTAAACTAATGGCTGAGCGCCAAACTGAAAAAAAGCTTAAAATACTTCGCAGCGACAATGGTAAAGAATTTGTTAATACAACGTTTGACAAATATCTGAAAGAAAATGGTATAGTGCGACAACTTACCGTGCCCTACACACCGCAACAAAACGGCGTTGCAGAAAGATTCAATCGCACGCTTATTGAAATGGCGAGATGTATGTTAGCAAGTGCGAGTGTAGACGAATCGTTGTGGGCAGAGGCAGTTAATACTTCAGCGTATTTACGAAATCGTGCACCAACAAGAGCGCTAGATAATATGACGCCTTATGAAGCATGGCATGGATATAAACCAACGGTAGGTCATTTGCGCGTGTTTGGTTCACTTGCAGTGGCATTGGACAAGCGGCAGAGCGACAAGTTTAAACAAAAAGGCAAAGAGTATACAATGGTGGGTTACTCAGATACATCCAAGGCATACAGGCTGTTCGATCGAGAGAATAGGCGACTAATTGTGAGCAGGGATGTTTATTTTGTTGAAGCAACAACATTAAAGCAGCGTGGAGAGCTAGACAAGCAGGCAGCGGATGGCGTACAAGAGTATGTACATGTACATGATGCAGTAGCAGAAAGCGACGAAAATGTTAAATCGTTTGCAAGTGATAACGAAGAAGCAGCTTTAGTAGGTAATAGCGACGATGAGTTTGAATCAGCGGAAGAAGAATCAGATACATTACCATTGAGAAGAGGTCCAGGTAGGCCAAGAACTATTCGTAGTGGTGCACCAGGTAGACCAACGAAGCAGTACAATTATTTGAATATATTGCGGTATGAAAATGTTGATGTACCTGACACGGTAGAGCAAGCATTAGCAGGTCAGTACGCTGATGAGTGGCACGACGCAATGAAAAATGAGTATCAATCTTTGCTAAATAATGATACATGGCAACTAGTAGAATTACCTAAAGGCCGAAAGGCTGTGCGTAGTAAATGGGTATTTACATTGAAAAAGGATAAACACGGCAATGTAGAACGTTTTAAAGCTAGATTGGTCGCAAAAGGATGTTCGCAAACGTATGGTGTAAATTATACGGAAACTTTTTCCCCGGTTGTTAGGTATAGCACAGTCAGAATGATGTTTGCAATAGCGGCAGAACATAGATTGCATCTACATCAAATGGATGTTTCGACAGCGTATTTAAACAGCGAGTTATGCGATGAAATTTATATGTGCCAACCAAAGATGTTTGTTAATAAGCGTTTTCCCAATCATTGTTTGCAGCTAAAAAAGGCATTGTATGGACTAAAGCAGTCTGGGCGACAATGGAATTTTAAGTTAGACAGCATATTAAAGAAAATAGGTTTCAGTTCGTGCGAAAGCGAGCCGTGCGTGTATATTAAACACAACCATGGTCACATAAATATTCTAGCAGTCTACGTAGATGATTTGCTAATCGCAAGTTCCGACTTCAAGCAAATGCAGCAAATAAAGAGAAGCATTGCTAATGAAGTTGAGGTAGTAGACAAAGGGCCAGTGCAGCATTTCCTGAGTATGGAAATAGATCGTGATGGTGAGACTGGATCTATAAGTATTGGACAAAGAACGCATATACAAAAGTTATTGAGCGAATTTGGTATGGATAATTGTCGATCTATAGCTACTCCATTAGATGCGGGTCATCAGGTGAATTGCAATAAAGAATCATGCAAGAAGGCTGATCAGACGCAGTATCAGTCGTTAGTGGGTTCGTTAATGTACTTAGCCATTTGTACGCGACCGGACATTTTACACTCAGTGTGTAAACTCGCGCAACGTAATAACAATCCACATGCAGAACATATGGCAGCAGCTAAGCGAATCTTACGCTACCTGTGTGCTACGCAAGAGAAGCAGTTACGATATCACAAAACAGGCAACGAAATTGAATGTTTTGTCGATGCAGATTGGGGCGGAGATGGTAGTGACCGTAAATCGTACACGGGCTATGCAGTTTTCTTCGCTGGTGGTGTATTTTCGTACGAGTCGAAAAAGCAACCGACGGTAGCCCTTAGCAGTACTGAGGCAGAATATATGGCACTTACTTCTGCGGTGAAAGAAGCTATGTATTTGAAACAGCTGTTGGGAGAAATGAAACTTCAATGTCCGAAGGCGATGGTGCTGAATGGTGACAACTTAAGCGCAATGAATCTTGTAAAGAATCCAGTATACCATTCGAGAAGTAAACACATCGATATCAAATATCATTATATAAGAGATGTCTATCGAGGAGGCGATATCGATTTAAAGTATTGTTGCAGCAGTAATATGGTAGCTGACATATTAACTAAGAACTTAGCTAGACCTAGCCATGATAAGTTTACTAAGATGTTAGGTTTAAGTTAAATATGTAAAATATTTTTTTTTTGTTTGTAATGCACGAATATGAACGTTGAGGAGGCGTGTTGAAATGCATTCCTGTGTGCAACGTATATATTCATGCAACTCTGAATTTTTTAGTTAACTTACTTGAATTTGAACTCTCATACAATAAAGATATAATTGTAAGCGTTAGTCGGGTGTAGTGAACTTTACTTGGATACAAAAGGCAAGTCAATTAAGGAAATAAGTTTCAACAATATTCTAGGCATCATTTCTGTTTTTATTTATTTTAGTTTATAAGAATATGAATTGTATAATTTTTATTTTATATATATTTACTTTTTATTTATTGAAAAATATGAATTTGTAAGTATTTTAACCACCGAGACAAATAAAAACTGAAATAAAAAAAAAATTAAATTCAGGCAATTTTCTTTACCTTACACCAAATTTGTATCCATAAGGATACATTCCAAAAAACACATTTAGAGTCAAATTTTTTTTAAATCGAAAAGTGATCGATATTTCTAGGGTCAATAAGAGTAAGAATTGAAAGAATTGGATTTTTAAAGCCACCCTTTAAAAACTTGTAGCGAAAGGGTTAACAGATCATTAACATTTACAGACTTCAAATCACGATACATATAATTACTACTTTCAGCAGGACAACTAAACGCAACATCTAATGCACAAAATATTAGATCATGGTCAGATATAAAAGACATTTGGTCAAATTTAAGAACGTGGTGTAGACTAGAGGTGATAATAAGATCTAACAGGCTAGGACGCGCATTGTGTGCATATCTTGTTGGTACGAATTTGTTGACCACCTCAAGACCTGCAACAGATACATGGTCAAGTAGCTTGGTGGAATAAGAGTCATTTAAGAGGAGATTAACATTGAAGTCGCCACATATAACATAATACTCATATTCGATCAAAAACACTGATAACTCAACAAAAAACGAATCTAACAGGCAACACCTATGAGGGTTATACACACAAGATACTAGTATCTTTGTTACACCGTCCGAAAGTTCAACAATTATAAATTGAATATCAGAGTTTTGTGATGCTGCTAAAAGTCTCACGTTCAGGGTATCTCTGTAATAAATTGCAACACCTCCCCCTTTTTTGGATGTTCGATTGCAACGCACAAGTTTATAGTTAGCAATGTCATAGTAAAAGTCCGAGATATCAGGATTAAACCACGTTTCCGAAACACAGATAACATCAACGCCGGACTCTCTAAAGATACTCCTAACATAGTCCAGCTTATGACTGCTAAGGCTTCGTGCATTAAAATGCACCACATTAAGACCATCAGACCGTTTACAAATAATATCTATCAAAATCTTATGGTTCTCATCAATGCTGAAAGAAGAATTCCTACTGGGGGTTTTTATCGAACATACTCAGCATGAGAATAGGAAACCCCAAAGCATGAGAATAGGCAACCCCAAAACATATGAAAACATAAAAACTCAAATGAATACGATTGCAACAAATAAACGTAGATAAGAATGTAGCATAATAGGAAAATAGTTTGATTATTAAATCAGTGGAAACTGCACTGCTCTCTAACGCGCTGATGTGATTTTGGGAAGCGGGGAGTTCACTGCGAAGAGTTACAACTTCAGCGCTCGCTCTCTCAACTACAGCAACTCCTTTTTCAATAGCCGCTATAGACCGCTTCAAATTTGCGGTTTCGGCAGCCAACTCACCAATCTTCTGCATTACTCTCTCTTCCGATGTTTTCATAACCTCAGTCAGCTGGTTGATGATTAAGACTCTCTGCTCTTCCAATTTTGTCTCCATCCTATTAAATGCAGCTAATGCAGGCGTTGAGGGAGTCTTGAGGGGTTGCAGGTTTTCTTGTTGGATTTTTGCGCGTTGATGACATATTTATATTTTTTAGGAAAATTTTGAAAGACTACCGAGATTAAACGCAAATAACTAAGAGCACCGCAAAAACACGTCCTCCTCGTATGAGAGCTGGTTACATAACCTGCAGGTTGTATAAAATAACCACAAATGGTAGAAGAAGCTATATTAAACATTGAAACACACGACCGGTAATGTATTGGCTATGTTTAAAAATAACCAGAACTTAAAATTTATATAAACAACTTTTAATTCTTTAATTCTTTCAGATTTTCTTTAAATTGAGCTTTCATCTTGGTAAAGTGTTCACAACTAAGAGAAAGCCCACACGATTTTTAATTGAAATGAATGGCAGTCAACCATCAAAACGGTCGAACTTCAAGGATAGTTTCATATAAATTAAGTTTAGTTTCGATCATTGAACTCGGTTTGCTTTTTAAAAAAACTAACTTGTAAGCGGCTGTTACAATCTGGGTGTATGTAAGTATATTGAATCTGCTTCAATATTTTACCATCGTTTGTTTCTATCTTTGTTCTATTTTAATGTAAAAAAAATTTCAATAAAAAAGTTTAAATAAATAAATTAAAGAGCATTTAAAATTGGAGTTCCTGAATGCCGAAAATTTTAAATCGACTTCTTTTTGAGTTTCCAAAGTAAGAAGCTTTTATATTTTGATTTATGATTTATAAATAACGTTTCGGTTTATAGAGTTTAATTCTTCAGATTTTTAAAGTTTTAACAAATAATTTACTCACATTTATCCAATATCGTTACGTCGTAAGCCCACTTTCGCATTCACTTTTAATGCATCTTATGTATAAACGTATAGCGCCATCTGTCGTTGCAGCTATTAAAACGCATACTAGCATTATTCAACTCAGCTTTTTACGAGCAATAAAGCACCATTTACATTCGCATTTCCATTTCCGTACGGTCGTCGCCATCTCCTTCATTCGCACGTTGATGTGACATTTTACAATGCCATCAGTGCAATTTTATGGGCTTCAGAGAGATGGGGAGAGAGAGGGAGAGTGAGAGAAAAGAGATATGAAGTGATTTAGTAGAAAGAGAGTTTGTTGTTGCCAGCAGGATTTTCAAAATGTTGGTTTTGATGAATGCAGCCAATAACTTCTACTTAACATCAAGCCAAGATGAAGACGCGTGTCGTCTAGTCGTCGGTTTTCATTAGCTCAATCAATTTAATATACCTTTTTTATTTTATTTGCAATTTCTGCATTAAATTTAATTAAAGCGGAAGTTATAAATAAGAATTGTAAATCTGCGACTACGATGATTTTGCATAATTGTAGAAGGAAAGCGGCCAAGGGAAGTGGAGAGAAATGAAATGGTGTTAAAATTAAAATGCAGTTTATTTTATGGATATTAATACAGTGAAAATAAGTGGGAGAAATTTTCATTATGTCACATAGAAAAAGTATTTTTAGACCGCAAAAAATCCTTTCAGGGGGAAAATCGGCATCTTAAAGAAAATGAAAATATGTTTCAGTTTAAATTATGATTTGTTTTCAATAGCTCAATTCTACAAGGGCAGAGTATACTTAGCGGAAGTTTGCTCTCTGTGTAAAATGATGCTTGCAATGCTGCAGCCAAATCTTGGGTGTAACAGTTCTAAGTTGTAGGGAGATATTTTAAGTTGTATAGACCCATTTTAGTCCACTTTGTTCAGGTTGAAATCACAAATTCGCAACCAGGGAGTTTTGAAGGACCTATCTTGTGGCTATAAAATAGTATAATATTTATGACATCTTTTTTTTCGTGATCTGAAATATTTATTTATAATTTTTGAATTGAATTAAATTTCACCTAGACATAACATTCATATATCGAAGAAGAATTACGTCTGCAAATTGAAATGTTGACAAAATGTCGCTCAAAGTTGTTTGGGCTAACACAAAATAAGTAACTTTAAAGTTTTAATAGAAATACTACTTTAAACGTACTTATAAAGGATTGGATGTCGACCAAAATTCACTTTGATACTTCCACCTAGACTATTTTTGGAGTGGTGAGTTCTGGTATGTTTATTATAAGTATTGTGCGTTTAGATGTGATAAGTTCAAGTATGGTGAGTTCAGGATAAGATTGTAAAATCTCGTATGGTGAGCAAAAACAGCACATGTTTCCGTCCCACGGATTTTTTTAGTCCTACTTCTCACCATAGATGGTTAAAACATTGAAAAAATGTTTAACAAATTTTAATTAAATAGTTTTACAGATAATACATACATATACATTTGTTTGTATATTTTTTATGCCATTTTTTTTATTTCCAAGCAGTATATTGTGTTAGGGATTCGTGGTTTCCTATTAACTTGTATGCACTACCGGGAAATAAACAGCACAATTGTGCTTGATTTCATTTTATTTTAAATTTGTAGCCAACTTTCAATTTTTAGTTTTTAAGATTTTTTGTTTGTGCAGCATTTAATTACGATTTTTTCCGTCTACCCCAATTTCGCGTCCACACACACATATGCATGCTGCTGTATGCTAGTGGTTTTTGATTTTTTCGTTTGAAATTTTAATTTATGCAATTCATTTACTTATCGTATAATTGTATTACTTTTTATGGTTTTTGTTTTGCCGACAGCTTATGCGTGCATTTCACACTTATTGTTGCTGTCTACGCTATCGTATCTATTATAGTTGTTGTCTCTGTTGTTGTGTCTGTCTTTGTGTTTTGCTATTGTTGCTTTGCTGTTTTTCACCGCAACAGTTTGTTGTCGCTTTGAATTTAAATTAAAAATGTTTTTTTTTTTTACTTTTACCATATGTTTTTTTTAAGCCGCAGTCGGTAGTTTGATTAAAATTTGGCAAGGCACGCGACCGCAAAGCCTCAATTGGCAGATAACGGTTCTGGCAATCCCGAAAATTTGCATTTATACTCGAGATAAATTGATAAGCATCTGGAGAATGTCGCTTTATTGAATATCCATCGCATAAATTGTAACTTAAGTCAGACATACACTCGTTCACAAATTGACACATTTGGACAATTTCTTTATCTTCATATTATATATAAATATTTTTTATTTAAAATACCATTCATTCTCCAACAAAAACCATAGAAACCCATTTTTTAAACTTTTTACAAAATAATAATTTAACAAAATTTCATAAAAATTAAAAAAAGTTTTAGAATTTTATCGCGCATTTAGCTTTGTAGCCTACTCAATTATGGTCAAACAAAGTACAAGTTTCATGTGCCTACTAATAACCACTAAAATTTTAAAATTTTTTACTGACGCACTTTCGCAATTATTTCCATATAATAAAAAACGCTCTATTGCATTATAGAGAGGAAATTGCCAAAAAAAATTGTCAAAAATCAGTTGTTATTTGTAAACTTGGATTGACACACTAAACTTTTATTTGCTACAAAATTTCCTATTAAAAAATTTTTGTTTCTAATTTCGAAATTTTAATTAAATTTTATTAAATCATTTCACATTTTGGACGAAGTTTAAAAAATGGATTTTAAAATTTTCCTAATGAGTCAATATGTGGTTGTGTCATAATATACGAAAATAAGGTGGTACACTTATTCAGTGCAAGCACATAAAATGACAAACAATATTAACGAAAACCGAATTGTTAAAGGATATTTTTGTTAAGAACTCGCTTTAAAATGTGCTGAAAAATATGATCAAATTGGAGAAATATATGTATATGCTTTTTTTTAATGAGTAGTAATGGAGTAGTTGAATGTTCAAACTGAAAACTTACGATACTTAATCAATCCAGAAATCCCGCCATCGGTCTCGTAGTGTAGAGTTACAAAAACTTCGCTAACACAGGTAACTCTATCGTGCACACAAACACTCACACACATACATACATGCATACGTACGCGTATGTAATGAATTCATATCAAAATTGGATTATACAAGGGAATTTATTGGAAAACCACCAACCTGCTGCTGAAAATTTACGACAATCGACAACTAAGAAGCTTACAATAAAAATTTGCAGCTTAGTTAATAAAACAAAACATGATCCAATTTTGTCCACACACAATCTGCGTTGTAAATAATAACAAATACTAGGGTGTTCGATTATTAGACTTTTTTTAAGCCGGTTTCCGAATTATTCGAAAAATGGCAATTTAAAAATATCGGTTCCTAATTTTTAAATCAAGAAAACCCGGCTAAACCGGTTTTTGTTGCAAAGCTACATCAATGTACATAGTCTCAAAGTTTAAAGCTTGAGATTATATCAAATTACTGAATTCTACATTGAGCACATTTTGTGAGCTAGAAGAACTTACTGTCAGTAAAGCTTTATACAATCTTCCAGGTTTTGCCATCCGCTTATGACATTTGTCCAAATATATGCATAAAAACTTTTAATTACATTTGCTGCGTTTTTTTTTTGCAAATCAATTGGATTTCGAATATATATAATGGTATTATCTTATTAATAAACACTTTGTGGTTGCCGCTTCAATAAAAATATAATGGATGTAAAATTAGTCGATTTGCTGTCGTATTTGTGTTATTTATCAAAGGCTAGGTAAAAACCGATTTAGAAGAATAAAAAAACCGATTTATTTGATATTCGAAAAATCAAGATTTCAAAAAAACCGTACAATAATTTATGAAAAAACGGTGAAAACCGGTTTAAAAATACCGCATCAATCACCCTAGTATATACATAAATATCAATGTATACATGTAAATATTTAATATTCAGTGCGAAATCAATTTCGTGCTTCCCATTGAAAGTGTTTGGCCGATAATTTGCGGTTTCGTAACACATCGATTTGTGAACGGTATTTGAAGTAGTTTTTTTTTTTAAATTTATTTTTAACAATTTCGACAGTAATGTTGTGATGACCTACCAATAGGCTTTAATAAAAATAATTTTCATACAATTGTATCATACAATCTACTCGGAAAATTGCGGTTATAACTGCTGCAACTATAACGAATATATTTTATTCAATTAAATTTAATTATTTTTCATTTCAAATATAGAGAATTCTCTAACGAGAAGTAAGCTTCAAGCTTTGTAAATAACTTTAAAAAAAATTCTGTTATGCAGTTTTATAGTACATTTAATTTTATTGAAATAAAGTGCAAGTTTAAAATGCAAGTAGTCGTTAATTTTTGAAATGAAAGTCATGATGGAAATTTTCTTAATGAGAAAAATCTGCGCTAGAACAGCAGTGAAGAAGTTGTCAAAATAAAACCATAGTTGGTAACCCCTAAAAGTTAGAATTTTTATACCCGAGCGTACTTGTACACAAGTGCCACGCCCACTTATGATAGAATATCCATATCTCAATAAAGGTGTTCGGTATCGTCACAGAATTTGGCGGACATATTGTTCTTCTTATCGCTGTTATCATCGTCAAAATCGGACCATAACCACGCCCACTTTCCATATAACGGGAGTTAAGTTTTGTAAACAACTTTGTTTTTGGGTAAAATTTCATACTTCCTCAGCTTTAAATTAAATTTTATGATATTTTGAAAAATGACCGAAGCACCGCCCATACAAAAAACCTTCGCGAGGGTATCTAAAATTCGGTTTCGTTCGAATTTTGCTTTCCATACTTGTTTATACTTAAATTGAATGTGGTCAAAAATTATATAGCAACTAAAAAGTTACTTGTAGGTTTTGTGTGAAAATGAACTCTTTTTTAATTTGAAAATAATAAAAAATTACTAAAAGTGAAATAATTGGTGTAAGTTGCATCTTGAAAACCTTTGAAATGTTAAATATTTCTATTTATTTAATAAATGCAAAAGTGCAAAGGGATAGTATAAAAATGAGAATGGAAGGGTGTTAGTCACTGAGTGAACACACGTCTCGGTGTTTTTCATTTTTTAGCGACAGACATTATTCTTAAACACATTTTTCTCAAACATTTCATTTGCATAGTAATTTATGTGTGGACATTTTGTTTTTTGCTTCTCCTTTAAAATATGAAAAATACAAGTTTGGATGTTTCACATTATTCGAGAGATTAAATATAAGTTTAAGATAGTATATGCTTATTAAATGAGTCGATTCATATAATCGCAATTTTTTAGTTTGTTGGGTGTAAAGAAGTTCACCGGGTCATAAAACACATGAACCAGAATTATTTTTATACGGAATATACACGCACCTCTCTCGACAAAAAGAAAACTCAAAATTCAGCGGTCAATTCCAACTTCTTCAGCTTTGTACTTTACCGTATCAAAAATGTATAAGCTACAAACCAGTATACTTGAAAATATTAAATAATTTTTTATAAGTTACAAATTTTAATGAAATTGTGTTAAATAATTATAAGTTTTATGTATAATTAGTTAAAAATTTGTGTTCGCAAGTATTTTACCTAGGAGAGAAAAACTGAATTTTTATTTTTGTCGCCAGCATAAACATACATACTTTTATAAAATATTAACGAAAAAAATGTCATGAAAAACGTTTTCACTGTGAAAATATGAAAATACATATTGAAAATGGCTATTTCTGCAAAATGCTGCAGAATTGAATTCAACTTTTTGCTATATCAGAATAAGATATTTCGGATCAAGAAGAAAATGATTATACTTCTGACGTACATTTCGCTGATTTAACGTCGAAACTTTGGCCAAATTTCATGAAAATAGCACTCTTTTTTTTGGGAAAACTTTGGTTTCCTTTGAGTTAAATATTGCGTGCAGCTGAATGCTGGTAGTTTCACAAAACTTTATTTGACAATCATCCACCAATCACCTGAATTTGTGAACAAAACTTTTTTTTATGAATACACATTCGTTTAACAAAAAATGTTGCTGCAATTTTTTAGAAACTAAAGTTATTATTTCAAACAAGTTTTATTAAAAAAAAAACGATTTAATAACAACGTACACACGGTTTTATATTATTATTTACACTACATGTATGCACAATACGAAACATTTTTTTTTGGTCGACTTCGAGCCAAAGTGTTAACAGACTGAAGGTAGCCGCAAATTAAATAACTAACTAGAACTACCTCAAAAATACATAGCTGTTTTGAACGAAATTTCTGTAGGTACAAATATAAATATATTTGTATGTGCATTTGAATGTATTTAAATTAGTTTGTGTATGAAGTAGTATTTCAGTGCATTCTTCCCTGTTAACCAGGCGTAGCTGCGAAAATTTTTCTTTAGCAATGTAATGCTAAAATATTTTCATGCACGTTGAATGCAACATTAAATGTGAAATATAGCAGTTAAGTGTCACAAAACGAAGGAAAAATATTTTACACATTTTGATGAAATGAATACATACTTACATATTTTTATTGGTATTCAAAATAAAGGGACAGGAAAAATAGGAAAGTAATATTAAAAAAAAAGCAAAATCATATATTGTTAATTTAAAAAATTTGTTATATACCTTTTAGAAAGCACAAAAATCTACCTACAGGCTATTTGGCAACATACAAAAATATTAAATTTCAAAATTAATTTCACATAACAAAGAGTACAGTCAGTTAAATAATAACAGTAATGCCAAATATTAACAAATTCGGATTATAATTTTGTCTGTTTTAATTTTCATTATTTTTCAATTAAAGCAAAATTTATTCTCTAACAAAAACCATATAAAATTTTTATAAAATTTTTAAAAATTTCAAAATAAAAATTTTATTTTATATGTATATATGCACTTTTATAACCTTTCCATTTTAGTATATAAAAGAAAAAGGTTCAAATCGTTAAAAATTACCGCCAGTTTTCGTGGTTTTATTTTAGCCTTATGTAACGTTTGAAGCAAATTGGTTTGCATATGAAAAGAAGAAAATGCAACACTTTCGACATAAAAACGTGTGCCAAGATCTGGGAATATAGGATTGAGAGTTTGAAAATATATTTGATTCGTTAAATTTACAACTCAACTTAACTTTTTTTTCCTATTATGATACACAATCTGTTAAGTTATGTTAAAAAAAAAGCAGCTGTGTTTGACGAAGAAAGTAGCTCTCTTTGATCGAAATTAGTTGTAACAAAACTAAACTAAATTTGGTTGAGAATGATAATAAGAGAGCCAACTTAAAGAAGACAACTAGCCAAAAGCTGATTTTAAGTTGAGCTGAATTGTAAAGGATAACGTAAATTATACAATTATAGTTCCAAAAAATAAATTTTGAGGTTCTAGATTAATCGAACATCATTTCAAATGGTTTCTAAAAGTGAAAAAAAAAAAATGTTATGATGCTTACGTTAATCTTTAACTACTAATTTTTTGGGAATTTCGAACAACTCACACAAAGAAATATCCTCGGAATGTATGAGTGGATCGATTTTTGTCATGCGTGAAAAGCTAATAAGCGCTAAAAAAATAAGGTCTAAAAGTGCGTTTGATAATAAGTAATCTGTTTTTTTCTTCTTCTCGAGACGAGAGCCGTAATGCCAATGTCTTACAAATATATGCAGGTAAAATAATTCCCTGCTCAACTCATTAAAAAATATATCTTGATTTAAAAGTCTTGCAGTCTTTACTTCATTTAAAATTAATTGTGCTTATGTTTCCAGATGGGTGGCCACTATTTTAGAAATATAATCTGCTCTTATGCATCCTCAATACTATTGCTTAACAAAATGTTTCATTACTATTTTCAGTTATAACAAAATTGCAGATGCAAACTAATTTAAATACATTGCTTTTTTTTATACAAAAATAATAACCACGAGATTAACGACAAATTATTTCTATTATACAAATACCCAAGGCGAATTCATAGCAGGTGGTATATCACCACCCAAGCCGTATTCATTAAAGGTGGTGGCATCCCTATTATAAAAAAAAAAATCATGTATTTTGTTTTTTATTCAGAATCTATGAATTCGTTTTAATCAAAATAAGCTAAATTCTTCTCAAAGCGTATTTAGACAAGAGGGAAAAGTCAAAATAAAATTGATTTCACTTGCCTTTGGTATGTAACAAGTAACAAAGCAAAGCTGTTACATTTTAATAAGGATTAGTAATCATTAGAATTAATTTTGAAAATAATCCTAATTGATTAGAAAACTTCAATTAGTTTTTTTTCAATTACTAATCAATTACGATTAGAATAATTGAAAAATAATTGCAATTTTTGCAATTAGCAGAAACTAATTGAAATATCTAATTAAATAATTTTTTTCAATTAGTTCAATTACTTTCAATTAGATCGCAAATTTTGTTAAAAATTTTCAAACGAAATTTAGAAAAAACGAAAAAAAAAGACGCAAATGTCCCTTTTTCGCATCCTTGCTTTGTGATGTGCTTATTATCATTTATAACTTTTTTATGATCTTTCGTAAGACATGTGTTTTTTCGCGTGGTTTATTTTTTTGTTGTAATTTGTGGATATATGGTTTGTTAATTATCGTTTGCTTTTGTGCTTAGATTTGATTGGTAAGTATTTTTTAAAGAAGGCATTAAGATAAATGTTCCATATTCCGGCAAGTTAAAAGTTCAATATAATAAGTTAAAAGTTAAATATATATGATATTATCAATAGGGTGACCGAAAATAAGAAATTAAAAATTATTTGACCATGATGTTAAATTTTTTTTTGTTAAATATTTATCATATTATTAAATTGTATACACATTATTATATTTACAGATGATGATATGGATACAAACGCCCCACCAACTCCACAGTGTGGCGAAGTGAGAGCTGCAATAGCAAACCAGTTCTACAGCTACTTGAATGATAGTTCAAGTGCTGAAGTTAACTGGAGTAAATATTATTTGCTATAGGAGGCGTTTGTAAAGTTCAATACTCCATTGCCATCATCGGCGCCTGTAGAACGACTGTTTTCTTTTGCAGGCATAATAAATGCCCCAA
The DNA here is from genome assembly GCA_963971545.1 of Philophylla caesio. Taxonomy (NCBI): domain Eukaryota; kingdom Metazoa; phylum Arthropoda; class Insecta; order Diptera; family Tephritidae; genus Philophylla; species Philophylla caesio. Next base: position 26,421,473 of record OZ020608.1, on the reverse strand, counting down.
GACGGCAGGCTTTGACCGACCTTTCGTTCGAAAAGTTGGTTTTATTAAAAGCAAATGCCAATTTTGCAACAAAAAACTAAGAGTAATGAATTTATTTATTTATATAAGTTATTTTTTGCCACATGAATTGCTTTTTTACATGTACATATGTATATATGTTAATGATATTGTTCTGAAGTATTATATTTAATTTGTTTATTTGTTTATAAAACATTAAACATTAAAAATGTTGCTAATGAGTAAAGGAAAGTTAATAAAGCAAATATGAAAAAAGGAAATATAATCATAAAATAAAAAACATTATATTGAAACAACTAGTAATATGTTCGTTTTTATTTTATTTATAAATTAATTTAGAATACCAAAAAATCAATGCATGTTTACTAAAATAACAGTCAATTAATGATTGTGCTACTTTAAAAAGACAATTTCAATTATTTACTCAAAACTTGTAAGAGTTTTTTTTAGACGTGAGGATTTCAATGAGGCAATACTTTATTCGGAGTTGGTCTTTTTGACAGCTGTTACTTGATTTATACTCAGTTTGGTTTGCCATTTCATAATGAACAGATTTACTCCGGAACAATGTTTGCAACGTTCGGTGAATTAACCCAAAACGAGATAGCCACCGATCCCGATTTTCACAAGAAAATTTTGTTCAGCGACGAAGCTCACTTTTGGTTGAATGGGTATGTTAATAAACAAAATTGTCGAATTTGTAACACTTGAGATAATCCACAAGCCATTGTTGAGACGCCGTTGTATTCTTAAAAAGTCACTGTTTGGTGTGTTCTATGGGCAGAGCGAATTGGTCCATATTTCTTCAAAAATGAAGCCGGCCATAATGTTACAGTCAATGGGGAACGCTAAAGAGCTATGATTAATGACTTTTTTGTGCCTGAGTTGGAGGATGTTGGAAGCGCATTATCTCGCGTGACGTGGCTTCCAAGATCGTGCGATTTAACAGCGGTTTTTGTGGGGTTATGTGAAGTCGCTTATCTACGCAGATAAGCTCGAGAAGATTGGCGCCTTAGAAGAGAATATTCGGCGCTTTATTACTGACATACGGCCCCAATTGCTGCAAAAGGTGGTCTACAATTGGGCATTTTGGCTGGAATTTATGCGAGCCAGGCGTATCACTTAAGAGTATAAAAAATAGATAGTAATATATTTTCAGCCCTACCGATTATACATATAAAATTTCATGAAAATCGGTAAAGCCGTTTCGGAGGAGTATAATAACTAAAACTGTTACACGACGATTTTATATATTAGAAGATATAATTTATTTTCCAAAAAATATAATTTCTTTTATATTACCTACAATAATAGTACAAATGTATTTGGACTTTATAAATTTGTTGCAAAATATGGTCAGCGCTTAGTATTAATTTGTTGAAAAAAAACCTTTGTTCGATAAAATATCGCTTACAATAAAATCGCAAATAGGTCGTGAAATGCAGTAAGTTAAGCGTTATTTTATATTCGGGACATTAGGATGCCAACACTATCTTTCAACATGTCAGCAGGTCCTGCGTCATTATCAATTGCTATTAGACTACAGAGCTTCACAGAAAAAGTTGAAAAATCTGAAGATCACGCCACGCTACATTACACGGACCTCTTCAATAAGTTTCAATGTGCCCACGAAAATTCAGCACTACACTCACTTGTCAAACGTGCCACGAGACATAGAGAAATGAAAAATGCAAAATTAAATCGTCAAAAAGACATAAATTACAAAATATGCAACAGACAAATGGCAAACGTGCAGCAATGCGCATAAAATCCCGACTGAAAGCGTGCTACATAAATACAATATGCAACAAACAGTAGCAGCTGAAAATAACAGCTCCTTTTTTTTGCGATTTATTTATCTTTTTTCCCAACATCGCTAAAGACGGCGACCGTGCGTAGTCAATGCGTTTTTTTGTTCTAAGCCGCGCACACACAATTTCACCATTGCAATGTCAATGAGTGGAAAGCGTGCAACTAAGCATAGCCAGCATGAGGCAACAACAATCCTAACAAATGCCACAAAGTTAGACTTCGAAAATAGCGAAACGCAGTCAAAGTCGAGTTTGGGATTAGAAAATTGCGCATTTCACATTTCACTGTCAACGTGCACCAGCAGTAGATACTTGCAACGCATGCCACACACTCACTAACATGTACACTCATATATTTATTTTTGTACATATGTGTGTGTGTGTGTGTGTCGGTGTGGCATTGTGGCAGTTGTAGAGTGACATGCTGATTTAAACGTGGCGTTGCCAACTAATTGCAAACCATAAATTTACGCACAAATCACGTTGCATGCAGCAACGTAAGCGCGACAGTGGTGCTGAGGGGCGCAAACTTGTGGTATGCCGCCTGCAATCGCAACAAAAAATAAAATCGGGTAGCAACAAACGGGCATGCAAATTACATATGCCATGTCAGTGGAAACTAATGTTGCAACATGAGTGGGTATGGGTGGCAGCAGCGACAGCAATGCAGTTGCATGTAGATAAGGCATGCGGCCAACAACAACAAATAACAACTACAATAAGAGCAAATGCATTTACGCGGTGCTAAGAAAATGTGAAATGCTATTAAAATGCAGTGGCCGCGGTATGCAAATGGAAGCGCAGTGCGTGCAACGTGGCGAACGTATGCGATGTGCGCATGTTTGTTGCATGCACCAGTCGGAGCCGCAACTCAATTTCGTTGTGCATGTTTGCTTTGGGGCGAAATTAATTTCTGCCTGTATTGTTGCTGCTGCTGCTCTGTTGCCACTGGTGCGTTTGTTGCAAGCTAATGTTGTTGTTTTTATTATTGCAACCAGCACTTTGCTTTTTGTTGCTTGCGCCAAACTGATTTAGTTGTCGCTGCAATTCGTTTAACCGCTATTTGAAGTAGCGCAAGACTGCGTTGCACGATGGAACGTACTTGCAACATGAAGGAAAATATATGTTTTTCGGTTTTTTTTTTACTTGTGTTATTTTAAAATAACAATAAACACAGTATTCGCCTGCATGTTGCAAGCATAGTGTGATGCATAACGTGCGATAAAAGGTGTTCCAGTGGCAAGAAAAAGATACGCAGGTTAGCCTTCGTGCTACTTTGTTACTAATTCTTAAATATTTCGGTTGTTGTGTCGTGTTTTCGATATTTTTAAGCGTCAAATGTGTGTTTGTAACGCTGTAGAAAACTTGCAACAAGCAACATTTATTATTTGTCCGCTTGATGTGAATGCTTTCATTGCTTGAAATGTCCATTTGTTTTTGTTGCTATTGCATTTCGTGCATATGCACCTGCGTTGCAGCCACATTTCGTTCGTTTGTAATGTTGCACATTTTCGCCGATTTTAACCAGCTGGTGTTGCTGCCCCATTTAGCTGCTTTTTTCTTTTTTATTGTTGCAACATTGGCTTTGCGCTACGTTGTTTTGCCACAGCGGCTATTTGTGTTGCAATATTTTGTGATTGTTATTTGCTTGCACCTGTGTAATTCTTAGCAGGCCGCCACATATCTGTCATGCTTTCGTAACAAATGCAACAACACAGCATGCAACAGCGACGACTGCCACTTCTTCTATCTCAGATGCCGCATGCGCAAATCACAAACAATGCTGTCACTAGCAGCGCGCTCTCCCGCCACTTTAACAGTCTCCCCGTGTATGCAGTATTGAGTTGGTTGTTGTGTTGGTTTTTTTCTTTTGTTTGTTGCAGCATTTTGCTACTGCATGTCACTGGTCTGGCGTTGCATGTTGTTATTATCTATTAAATGCGCACATAAAAATCACTCAACTCAACGGGTAGTTTATGCGTGCAACACGGTAGCTTTGGAGGCCAACGCTCAGCGCACAACTCCAACTATCCCATGTGGCATGCAACAACTATTAGTTTGCCACAAATTGCAAGTGGTTGCCTGCGTAAATTCAATAGTAAAATAGCAAACACATCCGTTACACCTTTGGGTATTTGCTGTGTGTTTCCATATGGCGAAGCTCGCATGTTGCATGTGGCAACTGGTTTCGCTACGAGCGCGTACATACTTAAACGCTCGAGTGCCATTGAGTGACACCCGGAAAACATCAGCCATCAGCTATGCAGCAATGATTACCATGCCAATTTGTTGCTACTGCCATTGGGCAATTACGCTGTCATGTGGCAGTAGTTGCAACAACAGCAACAATTGCGCTACAACAATTCGCAGTGGGAACATATGTAGCTCATCAAAACAACAGCCACGAATACAAATTATGTTGCCAATCAAATATTAAAGGGGCCACACAAGACCACCAGCGACTGCAAAACGGAAGTGGCAAGTTGTTGTTGCACATATGTACATAAGTGGCGCTTGTAACAAATAGCAAACAATAGTAGCCGCTCCTGTGTTTTGTGGCAAGTGGCAATTGACTGCAAACTAAATAGGCGCTGATGTGTGTCAGTTGTCATAGTTGTAGGCGCCATGGTAGTCACAATTGCAAATGTTGCACGTTCTGCATAAGTGTCACATTAGCGTCACTGCTGTTATGAACTATAATTCGCCGCAATTGTGTAACGAAAGTGTACAAATATTTTAGAAAACCAAAAAAATTTTTTGCAAATATTTTCATGCACCATGTTGCATGCCACAATATTTTTTTCACTTATATTTGGTGGTAAGCTCTTCTGATCGCTGTTTTTACGTTATTTTTTTTATCGTTGCATGCCACATCAGACACTTAAGTGGCATGCAACATAGTACATACATACATATGTTTACAACTTGCAACCTACAGCTAATGAGTATTTGAAAACATACGCTGATCTTGATTTGCACTTGATTACAGTATTTTGTGTGCGCCTTTGTGGGCGTGTCCATGTTGAAAACATGTGTTGCAAGTTGCTTTGCATATGCATATACATATGTAGCTGTTGTGCGCTATTGATGAAGTTGCGTGCATGTTTGCATTTACAGAATTGTCGTGCATTGGCAAAAGAAAAGAGAAAAAAATATATCAAATACATACATACATTGTGGCAAATTTCTTGGGAAATAAGAGACTTTCCAAAGATTTGCTTCTTCATTGTTCAACTTTGCTTATATTATCTCGAAGCTTATTTGCCCTATTTACAATTCAGAATTTTCATTCTCTTACCCCTTTCTTGATAGACTAGTCCTAAATTTACCCGACAGTGGAAGGAAACTCGCTCGTTGCTCTTTCAGCCATTATCTTATCTACTTCTCTACAATTTGGCCAGACGGTGCTAAAATAAACTGATCCCCAGAGACTTGTAGCATACAGTAGAAGAAATTTACTACTACGACAGACCTCACACTCTTGGCACAACTCTATGCTGCTTTTGTGGTACTTCGTTATTATTGTTGTGACTAGGCCAAAATAAAACAGCTGAACTTTCACTTTTCATTATATAGCAAAGTGCTTCGTATTGTTAATGAAGTTCCACGCTGAGCTGATGTTCATTCGTCTGAGTAATTATGGAGGTAAGGAAAGACAATGAAAATACCTGAACTCATCGTCAACGTAGCTAAGTTTTATTGCTGTTTCAAAGTAAAGAGTAGTTGATTGTAGTCTTTATTAGCTTTTATAACAAAATTCGAGCAGACCTCGGCAATAAATTTAAAAATTCGAGTAGCTGAAGTGGTAAGCTCTGCCTAAGAGTAGGCAGCATATGGTAAAAAAAAACACTCTCTAACAACGTTTTATTTTTGAGGGTATTCCTTCGGAACTGACGTTAAATCATCACCAATAACAGGTTTTTATGGAAGTGTTTTGTAGCCACCGAAAGATAAGTCAGACATTCCTCGATTAACTTGGATGCAACAAAGCTCTCGATTGCCGTTTGGATTTTCGGAAATGCGAACCATTTGAAAATTGTCTTCGAGTGCTAAGATAAGCAATTAGCTCCGTATATAATTTTCAGTGATATGAAAGTTTAAATTTAAAGTAATCCAGAGTTTCTTGCGAAAAACTCCTCCTTCAACTCGGCCCAACTTTGGTCAGAGCTGAAATGTTACATCCAATGAAATATCGAAATTTTTTAGCGGCATATAGCTCGTGCTTCTTTCGAATGGAAGTGCAGAGGTTTAGCAGCCTCACGAGAACCTTGTCTCTGTCATAATTGGAAGGTAATTTGCTCTTCTCACACACGCTGCCTTCATCTACAACTCTCGTTCGGGCTGAAGAAATAACGATATTATATTTATTTTTTGTACTATGACACATTCCCACAATATTTTTTTTGAGCGTTGCAGAGGTGACAGTCGTAAACCTGGCTAAAGTTTTAATTTGGATACGATTTCAATAAACGTCAAATATTTCTCTGATTTCAAGAGTTCGGCACACATTCTTTAGGCTTCTGATTTTACAATCTAAATTCTTCAAAATTTTCAATACGAAAATTAATTGCCGTTAAGTATGTTTACTTTCTCGCATTTGCGCTATCGGGTGCACAAACTTAACCTTGGACGTTCCAGCACATGAACAACAGAAGATATATTCGAAGCTGTGAAGAAAGTCGTCAAATTACCATAAAAGAAGTTGCTGAGGATGTTGACATATCAGTCGGTGCGTGTCATGCAATTTTTTCGGATTTTTTGGGCATGAGACCTGTGCCAGCAAAAGTTGTTGTGAAACTTAAAAAAAAAAGCACCGCATCGCTGGAGGAGCTCAAGTCTATACCAAAAATTATGAATATATAAAAAATGATGAATAAATAAATTTTTTTTTCATAGAAAAATATAAAGTCACCTTTCCTTTTGAACCTACCTCGTTAAGCCTGGCATACGGCAAAGCTTTTTTAAATTTGCGTTGTGCCACAAATAGCGAGAACTACAGTTTTATGTCAACTCCAAACGGTATTATACGACAAACTTTTCATAGCAGAAACTCACTCTGAGACTTGCTTCTGGCTGTTGAGGAGCACTGCCATTTGTAAAACTTTCTTATGATTTTGATTTAACAGGCCTCTGAATATTCAGCGCCATTTCGCGTTATATCAAAGGCCATCCAGTTGAACAGGTGTTGATCAGAAAAATAAACGATCTTACTTTATTTATTATGGAAGAACACTGCATCAAAGAAAATGTACTCAAAAAAAAAAACACCTAAAGAAGAAAAGACGTCAATATTATTACTTTCTTAAGCAGTGACTTGCATTTAATATTCCGAAATCCAAAGACCGGCAACTATACACACAATTTTTCAGTCACTGTACATTGTTAATTGAAACAAGTAAGGAAAGCTAAATTGCTCGCGATTTCTTTTTGTGTGGGCGCTGGCACGGTCATTTTCCAAAATTTCATAAAAACATTTTTTTTGTTTCAAATCGCTGCTAGTATTAAATCAATCAATTTGTTGCAATGGATACTGAAAAATCGAATTTTTTTGCATTTTTTTAAATTTCCGTTCTTTGGAAGTTGGGCGTGGTTACGGTGATGCTAGTGATATCAAGAACAATATCATCAAATTTTGTGACAAAACTTTACACCGTTATTGAGATATTCAGATTTTTTAAATTTCATAAATATGCAGTTTCTTTAATATTTTGAAGCAAAATAAAATGTAGTAATGGCTTTGAGCGAACGCAAATAGAGGACCGCCAGACTAAGAAAAACTCAAATTTTTATTCAAGGTTCTACCCAAAGGACTTGTCTGTAAGAATACCAAAACTATTCAAGGTTCGATTGTTTCATATCTAGAAAAAGTTAGGCTATTCTAAAATTTTTTTTTTAAATTCTAACTTAATTGCGAGCCTACTAAAAACTTCACTTGCAACGCAAATGCTTTTAGGCGGCAACCACTTGTAGCAGTAAAATGAAAACGCTGAACTTCTACATACAAACATGTATGTACAACAATGTATGTTATGTACGTGCCACATTCCTTGCAGCCGCTCTGCAACTTATCTTACTTTTTAAGCGCCGCAGGCAATTACTCAAAAAATTACTTCAAACACGCAAAGCCGCATAATGGCAGTGCAACTAAAATCGCAAGAACAAGAAGAACAACGTAACAAAATAGGAATTCATGCGTGTTGCAACTACCCAAGGCAAAACAGGCAGATGTTGCAAATTGTTTATAGCAAGCGCGTGCTGACGTAGTAAATGAGCTGCCTAATTTTTTTTTTTTTTTGTTATTTCATTGTACGTACTTCGTTTGATTGCTTTTACTTCATACAAACATAGTTGCAACATAAAAGACGCTTTGTCAGCATTTAAAAGCTTTTGTCGGCCGAAAATTATTATAATTTCAATTGTGACGAAATTTAAGCATTTCATACGGATTTCAAATTTAATTCAATCGGATTCCGTCCTCGCATGTTCATTTCTACATATATCGTGTGGTTACATGTGCACAATAACTGTGCATGCAACACTTTGCGGTATGTGTTTATTCCAGCCAATATCGGTTGAAACACAACCATTTATATGCCACAAGTTGCATGTGAGCTTCATATCAAAGTTCTATTGAAGTACAAATTCACCAAGCAAAATCAATAAAGCCATAAAATGCCGATGCTTAGCAAACACAAAATCCAATATGGAAGCCAAATAACTGGTTCGCTTTAAGCACCAACATAACCACGAAATAAAATACACATACATACTTGTACCATCTCCTCCTACTCAACACTTCTCTAACACTTCACCTGCAATCAAACGCATTTGCCACATTAACACAAAATATCTACAAATTTCGTAATATACACCAAACTTTTACAGTTTGCAACAGAGTGCATACTTATGTATTAGGGTGATGGGCTCGGATTTTTCATAATTTTTTTGAAATCCTGATTTTGCGAATATCGAGTAAATCAATTTTTTTAAATTCCAAAAGCGCGTTTTTATCTAGTTTTCAAGATCGACTAATTACACATGTTATATATTTTTATTGACACGTTTGTTTATTTTTCTGTTGGCCTAGTAAATGTTAATTTTACAATTTTTATTAAGCTCAAGGCCAGCTTATGGCAGATTTTTGTGAAAAAACAACAACAGTTTTTAATGGTAGAAATTATAGTACTCCACATTTCCTTATCAGACTTCTTCTTTTTAATAGCCACTTTTTCCAGGCTATGAACCCTGGAGCTCGGAGTTGCAGAGCCAATACGCTATATGCTGTGCTACGCTAGCCGAGTTGGCTGTTGTGTTTATTTCATCTTCCTTAAACAAACCAACTACAAACAAGAGCAACTGATCTGCAGTTTAACTGATCTGCAGTAGGGTTCATTTCTTTTTTTATTGTTTTTTGACATAAAACAGTAAGTGTGATAAGTTCAAAATTCGAAACAACTCCCTTAAATTTAATTAACAAATTCACGTGTTAGTCACTTGTCCAGCGCTGATTCCCCAAAAATCCCGAAACCTATTTTTCACACATTTCCTTTGGAATGTTTAGATATGTTGGATATTTCAAAAAAAAATGTCAGATAATCTCAGCTCTTATGTGTATTTATTACAACAAAGTATAGTTTTATTCGATATTCCTTTAGATAGGAAATAAAATTCAATTGTGAAATAAAATTTATATTTAACAGTTGGTCAAATAAAAAATTTAATTTTATATATTTATCAGTGATTCCACTAACTCAATATCATGCAACCCTGAAATAATTGACACAATAAAATTAAATTTTTTCTTATTTGAGTTAACCCGCAAAAATGGTTGCCCTATCTTGAATTCATAAACAATTGAATAACTAATTCCTAGCGACCGACCGTACTACAAGCAAGTTTACTCATTCTTTTAAATCTTCTAAAGCTTATCAAGAAGAACCAAGCAATTGAGTAACATGGCAAGTTTTTCAGGTACATATTAAAAAGAAAGTATAATTTACGATTTAAGAAGGCGCAGAAAGTGTTGGTTTCTTAAGAAAAAGCACAGTTTAATATTCGGCTCAAAGAAATTTTTTGATAACTGCGCAACTAATGAAATATCAAAAGAAGTAGCCAAATTGTATTAGAAAAATGTGCTTGGAAGGCAGAATCTTAGCTAAACTTAATATCCAAAATACGAAATGTTCATATGTTGCGTATTGAAAGTTTCGTTGAAATTTAAGATGAATACGATTTTAAGTAATCATTTTCTAGAGAACTTATTTTTTTTTAATCGAAGTTGAGTTTTTTCCCAAGGTAAATAAAAATAATGTACCGTATCGTCTTTCAATTCAATTCGACAAACCAACATATTATTTATAAATTTAGTTCCCTGTCAAACAATGTACATACAAAATTGAACATCACTTAAATTTGCCAGACAACTTCAATAAAGAATATACCAAGTGCAATGCTTGCGTCAGACAAAGTGTCACCCTATGTACGTATGAATGTACGTCAATGTAAAAATTATGTTTCAATTACAAAAACAAATAATAATAACACAATATGGAGCAAATGTATCAAATGAAATCATAAAAGATTTCCAAATCATTAAATATTTCAACAACGCACGCTTTTCGCTTTCTTTCGCTTTTGTTTTCGCTCATTTTTGATTTGCGCTCTTTGGTTCATCTAAATTCAATGGCTCAGTTTGTTTTTATTATTATTGCATAATTACAGCGATTCCATTGACATTTACTGCATGAGTATATGTACAATGTATGTATGTATGTACATAGTAGAAAGGCGCTCATAATGTTGCCAGCAGGAAATATGAAAATTATGGAATATATGATGTGGAACTTTCGCAATTAATGTAGCGCGTTCGGGGGACTGATCTTTTTTTATGCTGGCAACAAAGCAGAATGACGAGTAAAATAGCAAGGTGTCAGAGCAACAATATGTAAATAATCACCGAAATCAGAGTGTTTTCTCAAAATAAAGATACTACTTAAGCGATAAGTAAGTTGAAATGTTTAATTGTGGACAATAATATTGCGTTATATTTGGAAAAATCGTAATTAAAAACACCAATAAAAATGTTTTTTATAAGAAAACTGGTAATTCTTTACTTGTCTCTAAACTTTATATGTATATACAGATTTCGCTTTAATTTAATATGTTTGCCTATGTTAAAGCTCCTTTATTTATTCGTCTAAATATTTCAGGGATATTATAAAAGTCTCAAGCTTATCTCCTAAATTTATGATTTTTTTACATCAAATTAATTATTTCCTCCTATTCACTTATATTTTCCATTGACTTTGTATTAATTTTGTTTGCATACCTCAATGTTGGTATCGCATTCATGAAATCTCCAACAGACTCATAGAAAAATTCCACATTGGTTTCTTCTATAACGGCGCTATTGGAAAATGCTATGAAAATGCACATTTGGGCGGCGCTCTCACGAAAGCGAGAGTTTAGTATTATATAATTTTTGTTTGAGTTGTCTTTCATGCAGCCAGTGTTCGACTGAGTGGTGGGTGGAAAACTCTAGTCTGGAAGATATGGAGAGACTATTGCCGGAATTCAATAAGCAGTTTCAGTCTCTTATAAAGACAAAAGTCACAATTTTTGACCAGTTGGCATTTATAAGTCTTAATATAAAATCTAAAAATTGTGACCATGCCATAAGAGTTCACAAAATAAAACTTAAAATCGACCCCTCACATTTCGAGACATGAGATTATACCAATAACAGAATACTAGCATAATTATTCGCTAAATTTCGTGTATATCAATTTTTACATATTAAAGAATTATCATAGTAACTAAAATCAATTGCATTTTTACTAACAATAATAATAATTTGGCGCTTACACTTTAGTGTTTAGCTGAGCTTCTCCTACCATTTGTAGTGTGCGTCTTTATATTCTACCATATATAGAGGGTGCCGACTCCGAAGTGCCGATGTATTTTATGAGAAGCTTTTTCATGGCAGAAATACCCTCGGTGGTTTGCCATTGCTTTCCCATTACTTGCCCTGGCTGAAATTCGAACCTCGAACTCAGCGGCATATCGAGTTATAGCACGCACCGCTACTCACCTGACCACAACTGTTATTTTTACTATCAATTTTTAAAACAAGTTTTACTACTAAGAAAAAAATTGAAAAAATTGCAGTATTCCCAGCCAGGAACTAAATGCTACCTTATAAACTCCTTTTTGCCGAGGATTTTGAGATTTCCTTTCACACTGAATACATTTTGTTTTGTATTTCTTAATGGGTCATTTATTCTATTGTATGTTAAATTACAGCTTCACAAGCTCTCCTTACCAAATAGCTTTCAAATACTACACCAAATAAATTGAAAAAATAAATCGAATCAAATATTGCTGCTATAAAATTTAAGTGTCACCGCAATTACTCTAAACAATCTTGTGAGTTTTAATAAATTTCTTGCTTTTGCGTGAGTAGAAAGATAAGCGTTTGTTTGATTTTTGGCTGGTTTTTAATTTCGTGTTTTTACGTTATTTTATTTTAAGTGAATGTGTTGTCGCTATTGTCAGTGAATTTTAGTTGTTGCATTTGAATACGTGTGTTTTTATTTACTTTATTTTTAAAATAATTTGATAAAAAATATTTAAAATTTTTCTGAGTACGCAGTTTTGTACCTCATTCAATTTTATGAGAGAGTGCAAGTTTCAAGTGTACACAAGTTGTCACTGATTTTTGAAATTTTTTTTACTGACGTCTTTCGCAATTCCTTTGATATGAAAAATAATCGCGAGCTTGTTTTGTATGAAGGAAATTTCCAGAGATAACTTGTAGATACTTTAGACTTGCACTTTCTCAAACTTAAATTGAATGACTCAAAAAACTGCATACCCTAAAAAATTCTAAAACCTTTTTTTAGATGTCCAAATTTTATGAAATTGTGATGAAATGGGTTTTGTTAGAGGATGAACTGTATTGGGTCAATATGTGAAAGTGCTATATTTATTTCGCTAACTGTATAATATGAAATCGGAAGTTTATTTTTGAAATGTGTGTTTTGTTTTAGAGGATGCACAATTTTTTTGGAAATACGTTAATAAGTTTTACATACACAGCTAACATACAAAAGATGCGAACATATTTTGATCGTATAAAAATTTGGTGGCGGCTTATTTATCATATAAATTTAGCTGAAATCGAGTCCCGGTAATTCTGTCATTATCGTAAAGATCCTTGGAAGCGGTCACCCATCTTACTTTCTCCAAAATAAAATTTGCAGTGAAGTGCAGATAAATCTAGAAACAACTCCAACTTCAAAGACCACGAACGATTTTGTGTTATATTTTGTAGATAATTTGAATTTTCGCATAACCGAAGCTCCATAGTAGTCATCATAAATCCAAAAGTTAATAATCCCGGATCTGGTACTTTTCTTTTGCGATTTTGTCTTCTAATTTACTACTCATTCGCATTGGATTTATTAAAGTCAAGGTATATGTATAATAGCAGAGTCGGAAAATGATTTGGGAATTATTTGCGCATGATTTGCTATTGCCATGAAGTAAAGCTTCAATCTTTTGACGAACAATTTTTAATACTAATAATAATTTTCTTGATGCGGGTTTCAAGTTCTACAACCATCGCCATGCTGGTGCACTTGCACTCAACGCATACTATTAAAATTTTCTACAATTTTCACTGCTGACACAGAAACCTACAGAGCAGTGCATCATACATTGCACTCTCCGTCATAATTTTTCCTTGAAATGGCAGCATAAAAATGAACAAAAAAAACAAGCTTAATTGGCATACTTCAAGCATACATATGCATGTATGTGGCCGCACGCAATACAAACAGCACAATTTACTAAAGCACTTGCAACGCGCATGCATAATTGCCACATCGCCTGCTAGAACGAATGTCGCCACCCAGCCATTCTGCTACACCGCTACTCCGCCGTTATTTAGCGTGCGCGCGTCACAAATGAGATCAATTTACGACTCATTGATTGACGCAAAGGCAAAGGCAAATGCACGTAATACCATGTTCACATAGCGCTATAAATTCGCGTTGACGGCTTAGACTTTATGAGCAGCTGTTAAGCGTTCACAACTCAAGGTTTAATTTGACATTCCATTGTTTTCCTTTTTCAGAGATGAAATAACAAAACACTCAACAATGCAGACATATTTTTCAGAAGTTTATACAAATTTAATTAAGTGAAGCCACAATTTTCAACAATACAGCCAAGTTCAGACTCAAAGCAGGGTTGCATTTCCATAAACACCAAACAAAAGGGATGTTTAAGGTGATTTAGCCGAAATAAATTTGTATGGTAAATGCCCAGTTTGTGCATGGCGTTTGAAGTTAAACACCAAAATGGCAGTATACAGCACTGTGAACGCGCTATAAGATAGCGTACAGCCTTCAGTGACTGCAAGAGCTGTAGCAATAATACAATAACTTAAGCAAACGGAAAATTGAATGCAAGTAATGTGAGTATTGGAAGCATAAAATATGAGTAAAATTGCTTTGTAGAGAGAGAGTGAAGAAAACGTATATGTACAAAAGTAGACAAACACAATGACAACATTGACAAGTTCTTTCCACTCATTTGGCGCTTATGTTGTTTTGCCATAATTGAGAAGACCCTAAGGGTTACTATTTCCAACTTCAATTGTGTCGATAACGCTTTGTTGATTTATAAATGCTACAATGCATTTAGAGAGTATGCTTAATGATTATGAACACAATGATAATAATGATTAGTTTTGATTTTCATTTATGCCAATGGAATTCTAAAGTTTTGTGATTTATAGTGCTAAAAAGTTTAGGCAGAAGACAACATAATTAAGTTACGATGTAACTGATTACTCAGTATTTCTGCATATTTGATCATATATTACAGTTAGCTGAAAATAATAATTTAATGCACGTACGGTGTGATTTTAATAGGAATTTCAATTTGTGAAAATTTACCGAAAGTGCAGTTCCATCTTTCCAAAAATCGTTAACGAAAATATGATGAAATTCGTAATTTCAACGAAAACCGATCCAAAATAAAAAAGATGGCACTATGATATGTTTTTTTACTGGACGAAGCAACGAAAGTAACCTAATGGGAATTCATGTGATGTTAACAACTAAAAAGAGGCTGTGTTCGACTATGCCGAAGGCTTCATACCTTTCATGAATGGAAGAATTTTATGGGAGCTGTATATTATATCTTTTATATTTATCTGATCTTTATGATTTTTACTGCTTTCATAGTTCTAATAATAACTGATATTTCTGCAAAATCTCAAGAATTTGACTGCTTAAATGAAGGGTTATGGTGCTAAATGCAATTTCTGAACAATCGGTTGTATGGTAGCTATATGTTAAATTTCTCTGATCTTTACGATTTTCATTACTTATATAGGACGAACAATAGTGGACCTTTTTGCAAAAATATGTCATCACATCGCATGATTAGCTTGCTGGTAACTTTTTCCAAAGTATTTGAAAGATTACTTTTGAAAATAATGCTACCAGTCTTGGACAATATTGATATACTACCGGAACCTCAGTTTGGGCTTTGGAGAGGTCATGGAACTTTAGAGCTTTGTCATTGGATTCTTAATTATATTACAGAAGTACTAAAAAGAAAAAAAATACTGTACAGTTGTTTTTATATAGACATAAATTTAAATTGAAAACACTACTTCCAGCTCCAAACTACTACTTAATGCTAATGTCATAGCTACCAACGATACTTTAAAGTTGTGTAGAAAGAGTTGTGTGAATTAGAGAAATCGCTAAATAAATGGAAGACTAGAGTCAACCCTTAAAGATATACTCATGTAGACTTTTCTCTTGTAAGAGGAGACTGTCCTCCAGTTTCTTTGGAAGAAAGACAAATTCCCCAAACTATGACTTGGTGTACATCTTGACAGATTGTCAACCACTATAATACTTTAGTTATAAATCCCTTAGAGAATAGCAAAGTTTTGGATTTACCAGATAAGGAATTTTAATGTTATTCTGATCTCTTGTTGTTGTTGCTTCCGACAGGGTGTGAAATGATTGGTTTTGGAACGAGTTTTCGTCATCCCTTGTCAAGTTTGGTTTTAAGACAAACCGGTTTCGGCGTTGTGTCATCTTCAGTGTCATTTTTCGTTCTGAAGAGATGACGATAATTCGTTCCAAAACCAATAATTTTAATATTTCTGAAATAAAATTCAGTGATTTAGCTCACTGGATACCAAGAACTACTGTCACGTAGACTAATATTATACGGTTCAAGTTTTCGACCTCATAGAAAAATAAAATATTTGGTGAAAACATGGTTATGTGTGGTTTCCTTTAATTAAATAACTAACACTGTCGAGTCCGGTTCCAAAGATATACTTGCACCGGTTCCATTTCTAAAAAAAAGTATTAACGGAAATTGGTTCCCGTGAAATAAGTAAACAAAAATTAATAGACAGCTTTAACAAAAATGTTGATTTTTTTTTATATTTTTGTTATGGTTTGTTTAGTACGCGCTTTCCATAATTTTTCTCTTTCAATACCGAATCTCGATTCTGTGGGAAACATTTTCGATTTGTTGGTGACAGGTTTTCAGTGTCTTGAATTCAGTTTTTGGCAACAGGTTTCATTTAATTTAAGCAGATTTTGTAGTCTTTGGCGATTGGTTCTTGTTAAGCACGGACCGGTTCTCTGGTTCTGTTTCGTCAGTTCTGCGTATCATTAGTAGAAGATTACGTTTGTGCACAAATAATGCCTGAAAATCAGACAATACAACTGTGTGCCTTGGGTTTATGACAAATTCCAAGCCGAAACATGTCAACAGCTAAGAGTTGTAAGAGAATCAGTTTAAAATATTCAAGGTATATCATTTTTTCTGGGATGAACATTTATGCCTTAGGTCCCTACATTTGGACTACTTGTAAGCCATACCTTCGTTGCTGGTTGGAATGCCCTTAAGTTCATAAAAGTCGAGATTACGAATCAATATGTGTACGGTTCTCTTAATTGGCTGTCAAATACTTGTGATAAATAGAGGTTTGGTATTTTTTGGGAACGAAGTTTCGATATCTTTTATCAAACTTGATTTTTGGAGAATTTAGGAACGCTCATCAGAAATTTGGCAAAAACTGAGAAAAAATGCCTTATTAAATTGGTAGCCACGCGCTGTTGGTGGCAGAGGAAAAGTAAGACCTTCCCTGCGTTGGAAAGACCACTGTGTTTTACTATGAGTTTGTCTTGTCTTCTAGTCTTTGTTTTCAACTGAACGTGTTTTTTCAATTGAATTTTGTTTACATTTCAATAAAATTAATGATACATGCTGCCATTTAATATATCTACCATTAAGGTAAGTTAACTATTTATTGTTACAAGCTGTGCACAAAAATTAACTAAATGAGTAAAAAGCCATAAGTCTTTTAGCAGTAATAGGAAGATCAAAGGTAAGATTATCACAGCATGAAGTTAGAAAAAATAAATTATGTGCTCACACGTGTATATCAACAAATAACAACTTCCTGACATACATTAAATCAAATTATCAACACCTACCGAGCCAAGTTAATCAATTGCTTTACAGCATTAATGGCATTTCTTCTTTTGCCAATGTCTGATGTGATTTATTATGGTGATTTTTCTATGAACGCTTATGGCGCATTTACAAAGGCAGACGGACAGACAGACCGACAAACAGTCAGACCGTCAATCATTATATGAGCAGGCGACATTTGTGTGCCTACCGCGGCGAGCAGCGTGTGTGGTTGCTTTTTCTCTATCGGTATGTAAAACATATTAACATGTTTATGTGCATTAAGGTGGCACAAAAAAAAAATGTTGGTATTTTTGGGCGTGAACTTAGAAATTTTTAAAGTGTTACGCCAAAACTTGATACCTCACAATTTTCTTTTATTGTTTTTTTTCATTTACAAACATCGAAATAACATTTTTGTTAATACAATTTTTGTTTCGCAAAAAATGCCTGAAGGAAATTTAAAATTTTATAAACAAATTTAAAAACTTTAAGATATTAAAAAAAAAAAATGAATAAAAAAAAATTTGGGTATGTAATTTTTGAAAATTTTGATTTCAAAGTTAAAATACTTTGAAATATAATTAATTTTTCAAAATTGACATTTCGTACGAAATTTCGATTCAGATAATTGTTATCGTAACTTAAAATATATCTGTCAAGAAAGAACATTTTTTTTATTATTTTTGTTGCTTTGGCGTTGCTTTAATTTTTTTTAAGAAATAAATATGTGAGCATATTTTTCTTTGAGAGCTTTAAACTCATTTAAGAACTTTTTACAAAAAAATTCTTTTTCATTTCTTGAATGTCATTTTATATGAATTTTTAGATTTTCCTAAAACCTTATACCAGGCTTATATTATAAAATGCGTACATAAATGTGGATATTTTAATAAAAAATAAACAAAAAAGTTGTTATAAAAGACTTAGTGTCATTTTGCTTTTTGTTGTTTATTTTGTTCATCACTGTACATTTTTCTTAAATAGAGTAAACAAGTTATTTGGCTCTTAAAAAAAAACATTTTTTTAAGAACACAAAATCATGCTCTTAGAATATATATGTCATATATATGTTTTATAATTCAGTTTGAGGCACCCTAATGTGCGAACATAAAAATTGTGCTTAAAAACAAATAAATATTTGGGTACATGTAATATAATCATTTTAATATGCTCCAGTATTTACATGTGCACATACAAACATACGTACAAAAAAAAATGTATGTACATACATATATACTCGCATTGCCAACAGCCTATGCCGCTTCAATTCAATTTATTACTGCTTTGGTAGCAGCAACAGCTGTCAGTTCCATTTTATGCAAACACAATTCCAGTCCATCCATCCGTCAGTCGGCCTCTTTGTAATTATTTAATAAATGCCCATTAGAAATTGACTTGAATGGCAATAGCTGTGTGCGCCTTTAATGCCATCACAATGTGCAACATAAACTGATTGATGTGTTAAATTAATTAATGAACACACACACAGAAAGCAATAAAGCGGCTTAGAAGTAGGCGTATATTTTGAGAAAATTGCGCATTTTAAAAATAAAATCATCTAGGCGGAAAAAAATTAAAAAAATAAATTGTTTATGCATATTATTTTATGGAAGGCTTGTAGTGCGGAATTCTCACAGAAAAATTTAGAATTTTTTGGCCAAACATTATTTTATATACCGACATACATTATCTGAAAGAAATGATTGGTAATTATTTGTTAAAAAAGGTAACTCACGCTGGAAAACTTCAAAGAAAAGTGGATAAACGTTCACTTCAACTTCAAAAACTGGGTGAGTGGATAGGATGGAGGAATTAACTTCCAATTGAAGTAGTTTTTCACAGGTCAGGGTTGATATCGCAACGCATCTGCTCTCTATCCAACTTGCAACACAGCCGAAGATACGAGCAACGTCATTCTCATGACAGTCGGGTATACGATATAGAAGCGACGCTGATATTGTCCTGCCAAGGACGTACACTACGGTAGCATTCCCAAAAATGTTTATTTTACTTTTCGTTCACGGCTTTCGGCAACAACAAAAAAAGTGTAAGCAAGCTTTCGGCAAACCAGCTCAGTTCAAAAAATCTTGTCAATGTCATATAAAGTTCAAATTAAGCTTGTAAACAACTTCTATGGCAATTTTAGAATGACACTTCACAAACTAAGGCACGCGAAAGTGACAAAAGGAGTGGCGCAGAAATATTTTTGCAACAATAATAGCAAAAGTGCGATATGGGAACAAGTTTCTTCCATCCCTCCCGGCTCAACGGATGTGAAACTTGCTCCCTTCAGATCCCCTATTTAGCGTAAAATCTCAAAAAAGCTGGCTCAGAATCCTCTCGCTCTCAACAGTACTTAACCATCTGGTTTCTAATAGTCTCCTACGTACTTTCTTGCTCAATTGCATCTAAATCATCAACAAAAGATGAGAGATGTTGTTTGAAATCTATTCCGTTGCATTCGCAGAGACCTGGCGTCTCTGAAGATCATACTTTTAGATTGCTTCTCTAACGTAAAGTTTTAAGAAAAGATGAGCAGCTGGAAATAATGCGCTTTTTGCCTAGATAGTTTAAGTCTAGCGAAGTAATCGACTAAACAATGAAGAAGGTATACAAGTCAGTTGAGAACGCACGATCCCTACATGTTTATGTTAGGTAGACTAAGAGAGGTTGGTTCCAAGCCAGCATAACTTCGACGGACTGCATTAGGACACAAGCTAACGGAAAGCCTGACACTCAACCTGCCTCATGACGATACATTTTACAGAAATACCGGTTGCCATTTCTCTCGTTTGGGTTCCCGGCCATAGGAACATATACGGCAAGGAGAGAACTGACGGGCTGACCTGAGCCGGCGCCTCTCTTGAGGAATCCGAGGCGGAAGCAATACGCTGCCCGCTGGGAGTCATTAAGAGAAAACTACATTCGGAGTTTGTGCGAACAGCAGGATTAAGATGAGGCAGGTTAACGACGTGCAAAATCGCGAGAGAAATTTGGCCTACTTCTGATCGAGCAAAAACGGTAGACCTTCCCAACAGATCAAGGAAGGAAATATTCCGCCTAACAGCTACAATTACGAGCTTCATCTACAAATCAAAGTGGTTCGAAAATTAAAGACCGCAGGACATACCAGAGGTTCCACGAAAATAGCGTAACAAAATGGTGCTTCCAGCGTTAATTAAACCCTTGTCACTCCAGGACTAGGCAACCAACCAACCAACTAACCGGAAGGGGAGAGATACATGATGGCAGAAGGTTTGTTTTGGGTTGGAGTTCTACACTGATTGGTTTAATCCCAACGGTCAACTACACTTCATAAATGCCCAACCGACAATAGTGGAGCATTCGCATGACGCACGGATTAAATTTTTTGTTTTTAAATGCCATCTTATGAATGGTAGGAGTTTCTTAAATGTCGATATCTAAAACTATTTAGCTACAGAACAAATTCATCAGCTGAATGTATTATATTAAAAACAAGTTTTTTTTATTAATTGAAGTAATAAAATCTCAATCTGAAGATAAAAGTGGTGGCTGGCCCGAAGAGGGGGGAGGAGATCGGGGACAATTCCTCCCGGGCTTGGAGTTTTCACGGAGGCCCGGTGCTCTGCAACAATTTTTCTCTCCAACAATTTACGACAATTGTTGCCATTATGAATTACCATCATTTCATAACAATAATTGCATGTAGTGTTATAATTTAAAATTATGCTCCTACAGGCTTCTCAGCGGCCAACATCAATTAAAAAATAAAAATCATTACAATTCCGATTTAAAGTAGAATCGTATTTGTTATTTTTTTAATATGAAAGTTCACACATATTTGAGAATTTAAAAATTTACTCCAACTAAATGAATAAAAGTCCTTATTAATTGGAGTACAGTTTAAATGAAAAAGTCGCTAATTTAACTAAATATATGAGCCAAACTTCTTTCGTCATTCGCTTTGCCGTCGTTTGACTAGTTTAATGTGACATTTATGTATATCTGTAAATCATCTAGGTATGTATAATTTGAACGCTTAGAGCGCACATCCATTTCAGAAGCTTAAATTTGAATGTTCATAAATAATACCGAATTGAACTATTTAGCCGTAACCAATTTTAATGCGTTCCCTAAACATGATTGAAAAGTATTTACATTGGCTGTAGTATCGAACATGGATATTGAAGACAGGCAATCACAGTTCATAGCAGTAGCTCCGTTCATAGCAGTAGCATCATCACGACTCCTTCATCACTTTTTTATCATCGAGTTCCATGAATATACATACATCACATTTTCTTTGTTATCATGGACTCGATCATTGTGGGAATAACGAACAGGTTCTCTGTAATCAGAGACATTAGCAAATTATTTTTTAATTTTTGTGGCTGTTTCCAAAAATAGATGTAGAAGACGCTCAGGCTCAAATTCGCAGAAAAATATCCTAACGAAATATCAATTGAGATGATCTACTTAAAAATCGTGTAACGTGCAACTTTGCTGACAGTTCTACAACTTGTATGTCGCCATTTGATTTGTTGAATGCCGTCACTTCGAAAAATTTGGATACACTGTTGCCACTTACCTGCATTGCTTTGAGAATATTTTGCACGTAGCCAGTTCAAGCCAAATTCGAGTGTCAGAATTGGCAACTTTATGTTTGGAATTTAAACTAGCAAGAAAAGCGAAGAAATCATCGAGGCTTTTGCTACAGCTAAAGCATTTAAACGTCGTGCCAGTTCTTCTGTGATTATTTGTAAGGCAAACTGAGTTACTAAAAATTTAATTTCAATAGTCAATAAGTAATATGTAACAGCAACAAAAGATATACGTATGGTAAAATGAAACAAATTTTTCCTCAAAATAAACAAAATATAATATCCTTCTAGATCCCCGCTTTGCTCTCTACGGCCCTGAGTGGTGGAATGATAGTTAAAGTCGTGACAGCGAAATTGTTAATTTGATTTAAAGTTATATTTACAAGGCTTTAGAAACAGAGATCGAAAATATCTTGAAACAATAGATGAGATGTTAAAATTATGTTCAGACAAAAATATTTCGCCTAACATTTATCTACGACTGGCAAGTGAAGGGAGATTTACATATAAGCTTAGTTTAGATTAGTACAAGGGGCAGGTGATATATCCAATCTTAGCTGAAATCCCTTAAAGCAAAAAAGTAGAAAGAATTATTTTAAAATATACTTTTACTTGTATAAATAGGTTAGATAGCGCGTGTTCGAAGTAATGGAACCATATTCCAGTATTGGTCTGACTAAAGTCATGAAGAATACTTTGGTAATATATGTATATGTAAGTACATACATAGGTTGCTAAACTCCTTACACCAACGCTTTATGAAATCAAATACATCTTTGGCTTTATTCACTGTAGTATTAACGTGAAAAATGAAAATAAGTTTGGTATCAATTGTGATTCTCTGATCCACAAAAATATACATTTGCTCCATATTATGGAAACTGTATTTATAAGAAGCTGGTTGAACCATCCTTCCTCTAACTAAGTGTATGATTTATGTATATCATCAACATACAATAATATTTTCGAATAATTTATTTCTGAAGAAGTGTCATTTATAAAAAGCAAGAACCGAACCGGGTCATGGTGATCTATTTTAGAGACACTAACAAGGTTTGAAAAAAAGATGAAGTCTGTAATGAGTGATATAATTGTTCTGAAGTTTTACTTAAATCGCTGTAAATGACAACAGTGTGAGCGTTTTTTTTAAACTCATAGGATATATGAGTTGTAAACTCCAATAAATTTGTAATAATAAAGATTTTCTTCTAGAAAAGCAAAGTTAGAATATTGAAATTGAAGAGGAAATGGGGAATTTTTTTAGTAAGCAATTGGTATGACTTTAAATTAATTTAATATACATTTTTTTTTACTCTTGTGCTTTGGATGCAGCATTGACAATCTGTCGCACAGCAAGGTCCCAAATATATGTATACTACACACATTTCTTTTTTCAATGAATCACTCTTTGAAACCACACATATCTATGGCGCCTGCGAGCAGTAAATTTTTAAATGATTGTCGACAATTGTCAACATCCAGCTTCGACACTCTCGCAATAGCCTTCTCACTTATTGACACATAATGACATCAAACGATCGTTCAATTTGCTCAAAATGCAATAATTTTCTTTGCACGAAACACTTTTATTTAAGTATTTTTTGTTTTTGAAATTTGTCGGTTCTTATGATTTTGTCTGCAATGACTTTGTTGCATGTTGGCGTGTGCTCATTCGATTAATATTGAGCGCTCATATTGATATGTATGTATGTACATGCAAAAGTACAAGTAATTTGTCATACTTTGGACAAATTATAAGTGTGGAAAAAGTACATTAAAACGAGGACTTTGAGTAATATCTTCAATGTGTTTTTGATTTCAAAATAAAAAATAACGTCATATTTTGCTTTTTAGAACACTTCTATGGCGTGAGACTTTTAAAATGTCGACTTCAATTTTTTTTTGTACCAACCTAATGCCTATACTTATGCATGTATAATCATTGCGGTTGAATAGACTAACTTACACTCGTACTTTTAATAAATAAATAGCTAAGTCGGCAAGTGTGGTGACTTATTTACACTTGAACGATTTAACTTCAGGTTTGATTTCGTTCTAAAAATGTGATGTATGATGACTGTCGCTTTTTCTTGTTTGCGGTTGCATGGCCGTCTACATACACACGCACATATTTACTTTCCTTCAGCCTCCCTCCTCGCCCATAATTCATTCCATACTTAGCATTACGATTCGTACAAATCAGTTTTTGTGTCGTTACTGAGGTGTATATTGCTCAAATTCACGCATTTCTTTGATCTAATTTTTATATTTTTTTTCTTAATTCAAGTTTTTGTATTTGTTTTTGAATTTTTATTAACCAAAAGAAATGTGTTCGCATTCCTCTAATTTACAGTGTGGAATTTATTTTTGTTTTTATTATTTCAGTGTCAATTTGAAAATTTCATGTCTATTCTGATGTTGATTAGAAGCAAAGTGTCTTGAATTAACCAGCAGATCCAAAGTAAAGGTATTTTAGATAGCGGCACGTATTACATTATTTTTAAATTATAATTTCAAATGAAAATATTCTCCATAAAATATAAATTTCTTTTTATTATTATTCTCTGCTTTTGTAGGTGGAGAAACATTTATTTCGATTTTGACAATAGACAGTTCAAATCTTTGGTTCAAAATGTATGTATATAAAACAGATTCAGATTAAGATTAATTTCGAAGGGTGATATACCATGCGACTTAAAAGACGAGAGAGAAGATGTACAATACATATAAACTCATATATTTTAGATGGACCCAGATTTGAAAGAGAATTTCCAGATAGGGTTTATTCTCCATAACATACGACTCTAACATGCCTTAGCATTGCGCACTCCGCGTTCAAATACCACTCCAATATTATTCAAGTGATAATTAAGCAGGCAATGACCTCTCAAAAACCCACTGAGAATCCTCAGTTTCCCACGAGGCATGCCTTTTACTGCCTTAGAATCTCTTTTCGAGATTTCCACATTTGACTTCTTCTACACTTGGTACAGTTTTCTAGAAAACATCCAATTGTGTTGAATGATAGCCCACAGATGGGCTCCGGAGCATTGAATGGAGAGGTAGCCGCTTTTCTAGCAAGACAGTCCGTAATCTCATTCCCTTCTATTCCCGTGTGGCCCGGCACCCACAAAAGGATAGTTTATTTTTACTGCCTAGAGTGTTTAATTTCTCTATGCAGTCCCAAAGTAGCTTAGATTTCACAACAGGTGGGACTAAGCTTTTAATCGCAGCTAGACTATCGATAGTATAGCGATGTTTTGCACGCGATACTTCTTGTCACTGATGAACTGGGTGCATCTTTAAATAGCGTGAATTTCCGCTTAAAAGATACTGGGGAAAGAACCAATTGGTTCCCAGTATTTGTTTCTGCACCTAAAGACTCCAGCCCATCTGTATACCACATAATTTTGTTTTCCACGATGTTATAAGTTTCAGATAGGTTTTTAAACTCTTTTTTGTTGCTTAACTTACTTTCAAACTTTTGGTTTAGGTTGAATCTCTATGGCATGAAGTACTTTATTGACTCCATTATTAAGTAATTCCCACATGGGTCTTTGTCCCATATTAAGTGGGTAAGACTAGATTATCCAGGAATTACTTCTACACCTTTTTCAATTGTACTTCAGAAAGCATCACTTGAACTTCAGAATCCGTAAAATGTACTTCAGAATAGTCAATTGTACTTCAGAAACCATAAAATATTTTTCAGAATTATCAATTGTACTTCGGAAAACGTAAAAAGTATTTCAGAATAGTCAAATGTACTTCAGTAACTGTAAAATGTATTTCAGAAACAGTAAATTGTATTTCAAAAAATGTAAAATGTACTTCAGAAAATGTAATTTGTACTTCGGAATATGTAAAATATACTTCAAACGCGGTCGCGCTTGCTCTGGTTGTAGAGCGGTTCAAATACTAAATACCAGCGGCGAGAGGGCCCAACATACACCTGATTGGAGATATCGCTACTGGCGAAGTAGTATGGAGCGTCGGTGCGGGTCATTTAAAGTTTCGGACGCATGTCAGTGGATTCATACCGTGCTCCAAAAGCAGATAGATTTCGGAAGCAGCTTGCCACTCCCGATTAGAAAGTGCGATCACTAATTTTAACTCGACAGACAGATCAACACTTCTTCGTCTTGGGCCATATTCGCCGATATTGAATCCAATCGAGAACATTTGGTCCAAAATTAAAACTTAAGTACAATTGACTATTCCAAAGTAAATTTTACCGTTTCTGAAGTACTATTGGAAAAGGTGTAGAGCCCTGCCGAGAGATGTCTTAGCAGATTCCTGTACCACTAGATGTAAAGGTGTTAGATCTAGCATTACTTCCATTCATGCCGTTGGATGATCAGAGTTCCAAATATCCAAAGCTACAAATTAATTTTCAATATTTATACCACGCATCGTTTTCCAAAGTGCAAACTTGCTTGTCCATATTTTTCGCACAGGATCATTTAAAATGGATTTATATATATATCTCTCAAATAGTCATTCGGTAATACTTCTCAATGTAGTCCGCTCTGACATTTCACAACAAATTGTATTCAAATTTATCTACCTAAATGAAAATTGTCATAATACTTGCATACTTAGATCATTTCCAATGCGAGGCTTTTTACATAAACATTTTTTTTTATATCTATTTTTAATCCATTGATTTGTAACACTCCACAGCAATATGTTATGGCTTAAAAATATTTTCCACAAACATTTTACCACAGAGTTATTTTTTGCTTGAATCGTTAATTTATCTTAAAATATTTTTAACATTATTATCTTAACTAAATGTCGGAAAATTTTTATCCATATTTCCCTCCCACAGGGGGGGCGGGGGTTGTGGATTGGGAACATTTTGAAACTCCAAAGATCTGCTGGAAGAGTCCTTGCCGGTAGCATCGCCGAATACCAAAAAATACGCCCATAGATGCTGCATCGATAAGGAATTCCTTCTCACCCGGTTGATCATTTTCTGTATTGCTCGAGTGCGTCAAACATTTGAGATTGCGCTTTTTCAACAGTTAGAAATTGTTTACTAGGTTCAATAATATGAAATAGACTTTCTTTTACCAGTGAAGGAAAGACCCGACTTGGGGAATATAGGGTACCCACAACGGACAACTATGCCAACGAGTGCAAGCATGACCTTACAATTTTAACGATTTACATTTCATTATATAAACAATTAAAACCAATTAATATACTTAAATCAAAGGTATGTACACTTTATTTAATCGAATTCTTTTGAGTAACTATACTTCAACTAACTCGCTTGCTACGTTTTCATTTGTAAGCAAACGCTTGGATTTCGCACTTTACTTTATTAAAATTAAATGAACTAACAAAACTGTATACTCGCAAATATTCAAACAATTTTAAAGATATATGTGCGTTTGTATGAATGAGAGTTAAATGTTTTTAATTAGTGTGGAATATGCAGAAGTAAAATATGCAAATATAAGCATACTCTTGATTTCACTAAACTCTTTCAAAAGTTATTAAAAATTTGCTAAGTGAACGAAAAATATTTCTTTTGCATTATTGCAACAATTTTTTTTTTCGTATCAAATAACGCATCTACTCATGTTGCCCAAACAAAAGCAACACAAATAATAAATACAAAAATTATATATACTCGCACATATGTATTTACATTTAGTGATTTTTATATTCAAAACTTTTATAAATCGCGCTTTAAAATGATTGTCTGACAAAAGTCGTTCACCGCGAACACTCAGTGCAGTAATTTGAACTTATTGGATTGAATTTTATTGCAATTTCACTCTTATGCATTCAAGTGAGTAGTTTGGAAAGCATTTTTTATTCACAATTTTTTTTTGTGAGTGTATACATACATACATACATATGCACATATGTATATGAATTGTACTCATATGACACCAATAGAAAGTGTATTTCAACTCACTGCACAACATATTGCCTTTAATGACATTGAAATTGCCGATTGCTATCAGCAATTAAAAATAAAAATTGTTGTATTGCATTGCTTCCATTGGTTTGGCGGGGAGGACTGCGAGCGAAAAAACAAAAATTAAATTAATAAAATTAATAAATGAAAATAAATGCGTAAACTAATCAAGTATAAGCGAAAGTGATGGCATTACAAGTGCAGTTGAACGTAATAAATAAAAATCGTTATGAATCAGTAATCTGAATGGGAATAAAATGAGTTGGCTTTTGAAACGGAAGCGAAAAGTATTTAATTAATTTTAAAGTTGAAACCCGAAGTTAACGACGCAAAAAAATCGATATTTATTAAGAGCAATACTTCACGAAATTATTACATATTTTAATAAAGTTCAAGGTTTTCAATTTAGTTAAATAAATTCCTTACGTCGTTAAAATATAAGTATACCTAAAACTTCAAAGCTTAGACACTCCTGCATGCAAATGCTTTTATTCAATCCATAAATACATACATACATATAAACCTTTAAATTGTCTACAAAATTTAGTGTTATAATTAGAAAATTTGTAAAAATTGCTAAATTTTTTTTTAAATATTTGGAGTAAATTGAAAATTAAATTTAAATAAAGATAAAGGCACAAAGGACAGAAATTTACCGTTTGAAAATTTTTATTTTGCTCTAATGTATTGGGTTAATTTTTCACACAAAATAAAGTTTGTTCGCTTATTAAATAGAAGCAAATGATATAAAAAAAATCTCAAAATTCACTGGTTATTATTAGCCACCTAAAATTGAATTACCACTTTAAATTAAATTGGCTACAAAACTGCGCACTCAAAGAAAAAATGTAATTTCTTAAAATTTTCGAAATTTTGTGTAAACATTTTTGTATTATTTCAACTTGGTGTTGTTGTTTTTTTTCTAATCTTTCCAACAAAAATTGGCCTTTAGCTCATTTAAAAATAAAAATAGTGAAATTAAACAGGTCAAAAATAACAAAATAAAAACTTATATTTGCCGCCATTTTGCTCTTTTAGCGCACGCTTATAGAATTTGGTATGCGTTAAAAGTACTGTTGCCCTGAATATTGACTCCGGCTTCCGCGGGAGTCGAACCCGCGCCACCACGCTTAACACTGAGCGTCTCAACAGGCTGAGCTAAACTTACGCTGTCTGAGCTGTTGTTTATTCCCTTTTCCCTTACAACTCACTACAATCAAGTGCGACTGTTCCGCCGCTATTTCAACTTGACTGTGTAGGCGTTGTTTGTACAAATTTTGTGTATTTAAATTTGTTTGTTAGTCAGGCTCAACCTTATCGTTAGTTTTTAGTTTTACACCAACTTGTCAGATTTTGCGTTTTGCTTGAATTTTTACGAATTCATAATTTCGAAAGCCTTTAAGACTCCACCTCGGAGCCAATCAAATTTGAAACATATTTTTTATCTTTTAAACCGCTACAATTTTATACAAAAATATTTGGGAATTTTGAATGAAGTTAAATAAAAATGTTGAGTTTTAAAAAAAAATTGTGAAAAAATTATGTATTTAATCAAATGGAAATTGTGTCTAAGAGATAACGATTAAAAGCTTTTACTTTTGCCACCTCCATAACGATTGTAAAAAATGTCAAGTTGAGCAAAAATTTACCTAATTTAAAAAATTCTAGCATTGACGAAATGCACGTTGCAAAAACTATGTACGTTTAATTGGGAATTAAATTTGAAATAACTACGTATTTACGAGTATTATTATTTTGTATTTTTTGTCTGAAATATTAACAACCTTGCTCTAACTGCGGATGGTTGAATTCAATTTAATTTATCGTCTGATTATTGTCTCTCAATTTTTCTACGAAAATTATTATTTTTTTATTTTAATCAGAAATATTAACAATCAAATGTTAATTTGTCTGTAGTTAAGAATAATTTTATTTTTACAAAAAATAAAATTTAAAAAATGCACAGAATTAAAGTTAACAAAAAGTTGTATTGGAATAAAAAAAGGATTAATATTTAAAAAAAAATCGGTATATATCTAAGTGAACCGAACCATAATTTTATTGCTGATTTTAGCTTACAGTAATTTACATTAACTATGACTTCTATTAAGGCCACATACATACATCATTCACAGAAATTGTATCTAAAAAAATTTAAAACCTTGGCTCTTGCTTATGCCCATTGTAGTACCACATGGACCAGAGATCCATTGTGAATATTCTGTATATTTTAATTTCTTGGGTAGATGTCCTCGCCAGGTCACATTAGGCCGTTGAAAAACTTTGATACTAAGAATTTCCCTCTTATCTTCCATAGCGCGGGAGATTCGCAAAGAAAGTGCCTCACGGTTTCAGACACCTCTTCATTTATGCAATTTCTGCAGAAGTCGTTGTAGGGGCACCCTGTCACTCTGCCTCATGCCTTTCCAATCAGTATGTGGGCTCTTATAAGCCCGAAAGCAAAAGGCAGGTTTGCTCTGCACTCCGGCCACATTAGCCTTGACCTGATGCAGGTGTTATTATTTTTCCAACGACCTCCTGCTTCTTTAAGTGATGAATCCCTTAGAAGGAGCTTGCAAGTAGCGAGCGGCCAACTTGATGAGCTTCCAACGTGACGAAAGCGGAATGTATGTTTCCACTCTTGCAGGCTCGACCGCTGTTTCATTACCTGGTATATTACTGTTCCCCAGCACCCATACGAGGTGAAAGACAAACTGTTCAGTTTATAGATTTGCGGCAGGCTGCCACTGTTTTACAATTGAAGTTCATCGAATGCAGTGCTTTTGGTGCAGCTTGACTGTCAGTAACTATGAATATTTTCCTACATCTAACTACTCTTGTTCTTAAGTAATCTACCGGCACTTGTATTGTAGCGACCTCAGCCTGAAAGACGCTATAGTGTTCAGGGGGGCGGAACATTTTTTCAAGTCTAAATTTGGCTGAGAAGACACCCCTACTACCCTTTTCTCAAGCCTTGAGCCATCGGTGTAGAAGTGTAGGCATCCTAATGTATTCGGATCATCAATCTCTGTCGGGTATTAAAATTCTAAACATATTTGTGAAACGTTGGGTTGGAACACAGTAGTCCGTATCGCGCATATTACTTATACTTCCTTGTGAAAAGAACAAGTTCTGTTTTGCCAGGGCTTACGCCCAAAGCTTTTTCTTTGGTCCAATTTTCTATCTTTTTTAGTTTTTTCTGCATGATGCCGCATAGCGTTTGAGGAAATTTACCCTTTACTAAAACCATAAGACTGACAGCATAAGCTATGACCTTAGATCTTCCTTCCTCCGCAACTTATTTCCTGATGTGGAAATCAATTGCTAGTTAAAATTTAAAAATTATATTTATGTTTCGTGTATACACACCAAATTTACTCAAATCAATTTGCAGTCAATAAAGCGAGGACGTGTTTTCTCTCGACCGAAGTAGGAAGCCAAAAATACAACTTTCTTATGCATTTAGTGCAAATGTTGTGCTAATTTGGTGGCGCAAAGCAAAACAAATAATGCAAAAGTAACAAATTGTTATGAGAATATCGAAAAACTAAAACAAAAGTAGCGCATGCTAAATTGTAAACAACTCGAAAAGCCATTTAAGCGTAGCGAAAAAAGCTTGTAAATTAATTTTAATTGATTATTTGTATGGCAAAATGATGAAAGCGGCAACACCGCCAACATAAACACTCTTGCACACACTCACACATATACATACATATAAGCTACGTGCGCGTATACATAAATACATACAGACACACAAAGTTATGAGCATTTTCCAAAGCTATTCACCACTCAACGCCAGCAGTGGGAGTAACTAGTACGCCGAGAGACCAGCTGTCATTATGCACTAATGGCCATATGCTGCAGCATTTATGTAGCTGACCATGCGCTGCCAACAATAATAATCCTAAAGACAGTTGAGGCGCATGAGCAGCTGTTTAGCAGTGCAACGTAGTTTAGTGAATCACATGCACAATTAATGCCGCCTGCTGTACACTCTTGTCTGAAATAAGTTTGAACTAACATAAGTTAAGAGGCATGTATTCACACACACACAGACACACACGCACGCCTATGTATAAGTAAATGTATGCCAAAGTTGCTAAAGACAATTTGCAATCATTGCACGCGCTTTGCAACAAATATGTGGCGGCAGGCAGTTGCACAAACAATTAGCCAAGCGAATGCAATTCAATATTGAGGGCGTTGCGGCACGGCGTCTCTCTAAACATCAGCTGCGGCTGTTCCACACATTCGGTTGCTCTGTTGCGTAATTAATGAACATATATGTATGTACATAAGCATTCCTTAAATGAGCGTTGAGTTGCTGAGCTGAAATGTTTTGCCCGCCCAAGGGAAGTGCATACGAAATGTGTGCGCGCTTTAAGTCACCGATTAAATGGCGCGGAAAGGAGTTGAATGCTTAAGTGACCATATGGACAAGCAATTAGAAGAATAGTCCAACGCAGAATTTAGTATATATTTCGGCGCGATAGAGAGTGAGAGAAAGCGAGAGAAAATTAGAGGGAAGCGATAGAGAAAAAGCTAAGTAAGATACGAGTAGTGGACAATGTGGTATACAAAGAGACAAAACTAGTGACCAAAAAAGGACAGAATAAATTGTAAGTGAAGATAAGACCTGGTTTTCGAAAAGAAGGATGGATATAGAAAAGGAGATAGATACATTTTTGTAGAAAACGAAAAGTAGTAACATACGAGAAAATGTGTAAAAATGTGGTGCTTATTTGGAAACTAAAACTTATTGATCCAACAGTTTGTAACATGCTTGACACTTAAAAAAAGACAATTTCTGTAATATGTAAATATTCTGTGACATATTTGAAACTATATGCTCCTTTGTACTGACCACTTGAACATAAGAAGAGCAAAATTATTCAAAGACTAAACGAATGACAGGATTGTAAGATAATGCCGGTACAGCTGGCTAGACATTTGTTACTAAATAAATTGAACTTAGTACGTACGTACGTAATATAATAACATCAACACCTAAACTTTTTTACAAAAATCATAAATTTACTTCATTAAAAGCTTTAAATCACATCCCCTCCATCGTTGATACACCCTTTCTCCACTCGCATTCACAATAGCTACATAAATATATATGTACATATGTAAGTACTGATTGATGCCCCTTTCTTTTCTCCTTTATTTCAGTAACTTGTCAAACACTTCACTGAACCCTAAAACAAAGATGCTACTTGCCATACTCAACTCTCAATTCCCTCTCTACTTACTAATTGCTCCCTAACACCTAACGCCGTTCTCACCACTCATTACACCAGTCACATGTCAATCAATCTCTCTTTTATCTCTGTAGCTTGTCAATCACTTCTCTATACTCGCACTCAACACTTCTAGTCAAAGTGCTTAGATATTTTATGGATTTCTGCTCGAAAAAATTTAGGAAATCGCTTTGGGTGATTTTAGGTGAATTTTCCCTACAACTTAAAAAACCGGAAATGGGGGTTGTGGGATTAAAGCTTTAGTTTGGATGTGGCAACATTTTTTATTGAATTTATTGTAGGATTTTGAGCATTGCTAATAGCAAAACGGCGTTTCCACGATAAGCTAATCGCGTGTGTCGTACTTTCTATTACGAATGGCGAATCACACTGTTTGCACGAAACATTCGTGATTCTTTTGGAATCTCTGTTTCTGTTATAATACTCTAGTTGTAGTCAACAACCTCACAGACATAATATTTTCTTCACAATCTCTCCTGAAACTGTTTTAAAGCTTTATTTTATTCTTGTTTGGTTAATATGTAGTAGCGATTTGTTTGTGATTAGCATGGTGATTCAGAGTGAATAACCTTCAAATGAGATGATTCGCCCACAAAATTTGGTATGGCGAATCACATTGATTCGCTTCGTACAGGGGGTGCAAACCACGTGCCGTTAACACATAGTATAAACCTCTATTGGTGACCATAACCGCTAAATGTGAAATGTGCAATTTCATTTTAAAAAAATTAAATTAAATTGAGAAAGTGAAGCAAATACCAATAGCATTTTAAACATTTATGCACTTATTCTCCAGAACCAAAGATAAGTATGTAAAACTGATATACTGTTTGTTGCCAAATTTCATTTGGCTATTTTGCTGCTATATTGTACAATTATAATTAAACAAGTTCTATTTACACGGTAAATTGCTTTAAATAAGTTGTGAAAATGGCTAATCTCGCCTCATTATAGCTTTGTATTGTATTTTCAGCGCCGAACGCTTAAAAGAGGAGTTACAATAAATTTATTAATTGCACAATCCTATTGCAAAATGTGTAAGTAAAAATACTTTCTAAAAGTATACGTGTTTTTCAAGAAAATAGTTTGTTTATCACTATTAATTACTTATTTATTTAATTGGCTCGATAACCGCCTATGCGATTTTGGCATTAGCATAGCACGCCAGTTATTTCTATCTTTCGCTAACTGGCGCCAGTTGGAAATGTTCCCAAATACTTTACAGCTTGGTCTTTCCAACGCAGAGAAGGCCTTCCTTTTCGTCTGCTACCACCAGCGGGTACGGCGTCGAATACTTTCAGAGCTGGAGCGCTTTCATCCATTCGAACAACATGACCTAGCCAGCGAAGCCGTTCCCTCATCGTTCCCTCTTTTACGGTATTCGCCATCGCAAAGGCGTAAAGGCCTATAAATCTTTCGGATAATCTTTCTCTCGAATATTTCAAGAGCCCTCTCAACGGATGTCTTCATCGTTCATGCTCCTGCGGCATACAATAGGACTGGCATGACGTGAGAATTATAGAGTGTGGTTTTTGTCCGTCGATAGAGGACTTTACTGCTCAGTTGTCTACTCAATCTAAAGTAGAACTTGTTGGCAAGAGAGATTCTCTGTTGGATTTCAAGGCTGACGCAGTTATTGATTTTAATTCTGGTTCCTAAGTAAACGAAGTCCTCTACTTTTTATAACTGTCAACGGGAATGTAAGATCCCAGCCGTGAATGTGCCGACTGTCTATTTGATGCCAGGAGATACTTCGTCTTGCCCTCGTTAATTACTTATATTATTTATTATTAACCTAAAGGTACTGCATTGTTTTTTGGTTTTATAAACTAAACTAAACTTTATTTAAAAAAATATTATCCATAACGGATATCTTCAGAATGATGTAGCAAACAGGTTTCCAAAAATATCAGCTTCCGAAAACCTATCGATTTTCAAATATTGCTTCGTTCCACTTTAAAAAAAAAGATCGTTAATTTCTAAAATGTTGCCTTCCGCCAACAACTCAATCACACCTACTTACGCCGACAACCGTTCCAATATGGCAATAACGCAAGACAATCAGCCATTGCTAACAACACTGACATTAATGACACTTTGCAAATTTTTTTTTTTTGTATTATTCCTATCTTTTTGCAGCCATAATTTATTACCTAATTAACCATAAAACTGCGGCAGCGATGTTATAGCGCCTGCACAGGCCTGCCTTGTTGGCGTTATGGCTGACTATTTGCTAAACTCATTACATGAAGTTGAGAAGATTGCAATCAACTGCAGTGGCAAGCAGTGCGAACAAAGAAGTCAACAGTGACAAATTTGCGCAATTAGATGGTGGGTAAAAGAATACACAAAATAAGATTAAATCGACAAAAAGTACAAAAAAATAAAAATAAAATAAATACATAAATAAATAAAACGTGTGCAAACAATGGGAAACGCACGGCGGGAGATTGTCGAAAAATTACGGCACAAAAGAAACAAATAAGCGTTGAAATAAAATGTGCAAAAAATAAAAAATAAATATATACTCGTATGTATGTATGTATATAGTATGTATGTATCCAGTAATAACGAAAATCGCCAAAAGTAGATAAAATTCAATAAAAGAAAATATGTTGAAGCGAAAGAAAAATCCAATTGAAATAAAAAGCGACATAGTAAGTTGCCATGCGGACGGGCGGTAGACGCATATCAGAGCAGAGCTTTGTGTTTATCATTGCCATTGTTGTTATCACATTTTCTATTTTTCTATTGTTATATTTGGTTTTCATGTCAGTTGAGATGCTACAAAAGATTTTTGCTACTGCTGTATGCAATTGCTGTGCTTAGTGTAAATCGCATTGTTTTTCCTATATGTTGTATGTATGTTTTTATTGCAACAAGCAGTTCATTGAAAGCGAATGAGTGTAGGTGGTGGGTATACGTGGAGAGGCGACAGAAAGAGAGGCAAAATAAATACGACTACGAATGCGAATGAAAAGAAATATTTGAAAAGTTACGTGCTCTTTGTATACGAATATGTACCCAGATAAATAGTGTGAGAGTAAAGTAGTTTCGGACAGACAATAAGATTGTTGCTTCAAAAGGTTAAAGGTGGCAGCAACAGTGGCTGCAGCAATAAAAATAAAAGCGAATTATTGTCAAGGCATTTTATCTAGCATGAGAGTGGTAGTCCATTTCATGGGTGTTTAGGTAAAACAGAAGCTTTTTGGAATCGAAAATTAGAGAGACACAAACTTAACCATGGTACGAGTATGTGCAATTTATTTCGAAAAAAAAATTACTGAAGTTTTTGAAAAAGAAATTCTAAAAACTTTTACAGATTGGTACATTTTTTTCTTGTGTTGTTTTGCGATCTGAAAAACAAAATACTTGGATATGCGAATCGTTAAATTGAAGATATTTTATTAGGCGTTTAAAATTTCTGTTAATTCTTGATACTTTTTTCATTTTATTAAAATTGTCGAGACAGTTACCGAATAAAATATGGAAGATCGTAATTTTGAAAACTTTCAATTCAAACCTGATTTTTATTGTGCCAAAGTTGAATTATTCGCAAATAAAAAATTATTCTAAAAACGTTTGAATAAGCTGTGTTTTTATAATTTTTGTCATACTCGTAGCATATTTACAAAAGGTGTTTAAGTTATAGCAAAAGATATGATGATTTTCTAAATCAATTTTTTTGACTGACTAAAATATGAAAAGGCTTGGTTCAGGATGTTTAAACATACGAGCCCTTTAAATGGATGTCGTCATATCTTAAATAGGTGCAACATTTGTTTGCTCGTAAAAAATTAAATGAATATCAAATCGATGAATAAGAGATTCGTTTGTCTGCATAGTAAAAACACATATGTATAGTCAAGAAAAGATGATGCTGATGTCGCCAATCTAAAATTCGTGAAACGAAATAATATTTTTAATGAATTCCACGAGAAATTTTTCTACGATAATTATGAGCCTTTAAAAGCCAAAAATGGTCTTGATATTCAAAGTTGACACAGCAGTGTCACATGAAATCAAATTGCACAAATAAAATTTTTCCTAATCCTTAAGTACTTTCCACAAATATCTGGTTTTTCAATAACGTCCACTTATTTGTAAAATTAAGCATCAAACCGTTGCTATACATTTAATAGTTCACGCTTTGCGTCATCAACCTGCTGCTTTATACCCCATTCCGTATTAAATATGCCACCAAAATATGACTATTTACACGTTATTTAAATTTTTTTTTTGGAAATAAAAAAGTCCGATTCAATTCGAACGAAATGAACGGAACAAATTGCAATTAGAAATATTTAGACAAAAAATTCTCCTACATAAACCATCATTTTAAGAAATTGTACAATCTTTCAGGAGAACGACAACTTATTTGTAAATTTTTATTATATGTTTTTTAAGTACTCAGTTTTGTACACCATTAATTTATAAAAATACAATTCAAATGAAACAAATTTCAAGTGCATAAAAATTACCGTTGATTAAATTTTTTTCTACCTTTCTTCTTTTAAAAAACACATCTTATGATTTTTTTTTAATTTTGTGTATTTAACTTGGGCTTACACCCGTTTTTGTAGGTATTTTGTTGTATTTTAATTAAAAAATTAAACGTAAATAGTTTTATTGGCGGCATTATAAATAATAAATATGATACACGATTATAATGTACGAGTATATGAAGTATTCTCTTTAGAATTATTAACTGAGGCATTTAGTTACTTCCAATTCGCTCAGAGTGTTATAAAATGGGAATTGGACATATTCAAATTATCGGAAGAATAAAACTAATAGGATTAAACTAATTAATTATATCTTTCATATCGTTGACCAGTGAGTGCGCAAAATATAGAGTTTTTAGTACAGATAATAATCCAGCGTGGCCGCTGTGGTCGAGTTGGTAGCGGTGCGTGCTATAACTTGATATGCCGGTGAGTTCGAGGTTCGAATCTCAGTCAGGGCAAGCAAAATCTTAATAATATAAAGGTTTTTTCTAATAGCGGTCACCCCTCGGCAGGCAATGGCAAACCTCCGAGGGTATTTCTGCCATGAAAAAGCTTCTCATTAAATACCTCAGCCGTTCGGAGTCGGCACAAAACAGTAGGTCCCTCCATTTGTGGTATAATATAAAGACGCACACCACAAATGGTAGGAGAAGCTCGGCCAAACACTGAGCTATATATTGTACGCGCCAAAATTATATATATATAATAATAATCCAGTGATATCATATGTCTGGCGGAATGATCGGATCGTAAGTTCACATCATAGCTGAACGTCACAAAATGTAGCGAATTGCTGCCTTATAAAAATTAATTAGATTTCACTTTGAATCGTCAATGCACTTTCGAATTGATAGAATAAGATGCTGATTATTTGTGTCGATATTAATTTGCGTAAGTTCTATCGAGGTGAAGGAATTATTAGTTTTAGTGACAGTTAGGCGGCACTCGAGACTTCATTGGTGAACTCCTAGTTGGTTATGTGGATAGCAGAGCACAAGGTTTCCAGGGTAGCGAGGAACCGTTTCATTTGGCCAGGACGTTGGGCGCTATAGTCCTAAAGGTTCTTGGGCTTTTTTTGCGATAGGACCAGATATCATAATGGTAGCGTCCAGGAAAGAAAGTAATGCATTTAAATAAGAGTACTGCAAGAATGACCCAGGAATTCTCCGGTAAGCTAAGAAGTTATTGGGGGGAGGGTATAATAACAAGAGTTCTGAGAAAACTCCAAACGGAAAAGCTCAAGATTATTAGAGATGTTCTGCATACTAACAGGACAACTGCAATATCTGGAGGTATGTTCAAGCGACCTGCGTCGCTTTCGTGACTTCGTCAAGGCGACCCCAGCACACCTTCTTCTGGAGTGTGCGAATATGGGTTATGTGCCTAGGTAAATTATATCTGAAAGATAAGCACGTTCTCTTACAATCCCCACATTTTCAATATTATAAGTTGTCAGTCAATAAATTACATTACTTACACACATACACATGTACTTACGCCAATTTCACATAAAGGATATTTACCGATACTCAAATTAATAAGCAGACAATGCAGGCTTTAGTATCGTACAAGTTTGATCAATAATTTACCTGAAAATAGAAAAAAAGTAATATTTTAATTTTTTCCCCATAAAGATTAAATAAAAAGTTAAAGTGTAAATACATATTTATCATTATGATCTTTGGACTGCCAATTAACTTTTTTTGAATTAAGAAAAACCCAGTGCATATAATATACGCATCTCGTGATTTTCCAAAGTTTAAAAAATTGTTCGCTCCACTTTTAGTTTTCAGTTCACAAAAAAATATCTAAAGCGGAATTTGACCCCAATTATGCGATACTTTTGGGAAACCGCAACGGAAAACATGACAAGTTTGACGAACTAAAGGAAAAAAGAAATTTAAACTAAAAACAAAATCACATTAACTCATATGTCAATAAAAAAAGGGTAACACATAGAGAAATAAAAATAGAATAGAAATTTAAGTCTGCGCGAGTTGTTGTGCGTTTTTGTTTGAAATGCTTGTAAT
The DNA here is from genome assembly GCA_963971545.1 of Philophylla caesio. Taxonomy (NCBI): domain Eukaryota; kingdom Metazoa; phylum Arthropoda; class Insecta; order Diptera; family Tephritidae; genus Philophylla; species Philophylla caesio. The sequence goes on along the minus strand of OZ020608.1, from coordinate 26,381,799 downwards.
TGTACGAAAGTTCCTATACAGAAATGCAACCATATTTTAAATAGTTAAAAAAATAAAATTACAGAGCTGAAAACATGAATATGACAGACGCCGAAAAGGCAGCAATGCGCATACTAACCAAAAAAAAAGAGAAAGAAAAATATAGAATAAAAGAAAACACACGCATACAGCACTGCTTAAATTTAGAACAAAACTTGCTGCGTAATTTTTTTTTTGTTGTGTTGTTTACTTTTTTTCGTTGTTGGGTGAAGTTGCTATTTTGCAACGGTTCGTCGGTTGGCTCTTACATTTGTCAATCACTAATGAGTTTGACATGTTGTTGGCATGTTTTTGTGTCATGTTGTGGTTGCCATTGAGCGGTTTATTCATATTGCTCTTGTTTGCCACTAATTTGAGCTAATTACAGGGGTTAGAAAGCAAAGAATGACAAACAAAAAATATCATAATAATTGATGAGGGGTTAAGCTGAAAGAGAGCAACGTTAGTTGTGGAACTGCGCCAGGTGCTGCGGCTTGTGTAGAGAAGTGCAGAAATAGAAAAAAGTGGGAACAGTACAAAATACGGTAAAGCGCACTGCGATAATTTTGTGTGCTTAGCAAATATTTTTGAGGTTAATTTCTTTTTTAGGGATTATTTAACGATTAAGAAATGAAATATGGCCCAGCCCAGGTGCACTGTACTTAATTTGTTTTTTTTTTGAGAAGAATTAAAAAAAAATATATTTATTTCTAGATAATATAATAATATAAGGAACAAACATGTTTTGGACATAATTTTCTATAAGATTTTTTTCCAAAAATCTATTATAATTGCCATCTTGACTTAAAAGTTTACTTTAATTGAAAATCTTAACATAAAACGTAAATAAATCTGGTTTTCTGCAGTATTTTTAATTGCTTTTTTAGAGTATTTTTTTGCTTCAAAAATAGAGTAATATTTGATGCCATAGAAATTGTAACCTTTCGCAATGACAATATTGCACAAACAATTCTAGTATCAAAATTTAAAAAAACAAAACTATTGAATTTTTGAAATTACAAAAACAGAAAAGCATTAAAAAAACAAATATAACCTTATGACGATTAAGGATTCTTTTAGGTGATTTATAAAACTTTATTTATTTCAAAAATTCGAAAAACAATATAGTCAAAGTAATATATATTAAATAAATGTTGTTATTAAAATTTTACTATAAACTCAGTCACCTTATATCCATTAGCATATTCAATTGACTTACCAATATTTTTGATATGCACCAAAAACTTTCAACTAACCAATTACCTGGAAAGCGAAAATCCAACAAAACAAAACTGCATTAAAAAGTTTCACAACAACAACTAATATATACATAAATTTTTCACTTAATATATGCTATGTTGCGTGCCAAATCACCAATAATAACAACAGAGTTCATACAAACAAAAATAAAAACAAAAATATTTTGTTCGCTGTCAACAAGCTCATCATTAATGGGCTCATCACAAATGCACGCTTGTGTTGCAAAGGTAAATGTTGCATGTTTGTAAACATTGTTAACTGTTGCCAACACCTGGTTGTAGTAAATGATTAAGGATGATAAATGTGCGCTGTTAATTGCACCATTTTTACTGTATGCTAACTTTCATAGTTCGCTAATTAGATGGATTGTGATGTGATCCGATGTGATGAAGAGAAAGAGGATTAAAATATATTAATAAGATTATGAGTATGAAATGCCATTACATGATGTGATGATATGATGTCAGGAGAAGCGAAGTGTTTGAGCTTTGATGTTGTGTTGATGTCAAGAGCCCATATGATGTGATGTGAAAGTTAAAGTAAAGTGAAGTACTTACTAGTACGCTCAATTTAGACACGAAAATAGTGGTCAAATAAAAAAAACTCCGACACAGCAAAAATTTTGGTAGAGACCTCGGGTTTACCATTAGCGATAAAGTGTCAAAAGTCCCCGTCCCCATCGATCTCATGTGTGGGTTTTTCCCGAAAACGGTAAGTTATATCAAAAAAGTACTTCAGACCAAAATTGTAGATCTCAAAATCCTTTATAAAAATAGTCCGTATGATTTTTTTCTCTAAGAGCCTTCATTCCACACCACCTGTGAGGTAGTGTAAACGGCGCGTTTTTTTTTTAAGTGGTTATCTCAGTAGGCCTATTTGACAAACCATTATGACGTAATTTTCAGAGGCAATATTTATTTAGCTCCATGAAGATTATGGATATTGATATTGGTTATTATAAATGTCGTTCCGATTTCTTTTGATCTTTCAATTATTAATGATTAATACTCTTCATAGTCAACTTCAAAAGTCATGACTTCTTCGGTTTCTTCTTCTTCCTATTGCTGGGTACACGCTGGAGAACAATGTTACCTCATTCTACTACAGCCACATTTGGCACTACAACTTTTTTTGCAATTGCAGAGTAGAGGGCAGTAAAGTTTGAATCGGTTGCAAAATATTATTTATAAATTTCCAACCCCAGTCTTTAGGATTCAGTTGATGGCAAGGCAATTTCTGAACTTGACAGTAAACTCGTTACAAGTGTTAAAAAGCAGATGCCGATATTGGAAGAAGACAACGTTGTTTGACCTGCCATTTTAGATATGGAGGCAATCCCAACTTCACGAGTTTTATGGCAATTAATCTTATCGTCACCGACGACTTCAGAAGCAATAAATAAGATTTAGTTAATTCTAGGAAAAGGATCATGTGATGAAAACCAGTCAAGAAGTATTTCAATATCTTTCGAACATTAGCAAGAACGTCCAACCCGTCACACACTGTATTCATTGCATGCATTCCGTAAACCCATTTGCTTATTAAACTTCCCTTTGTACTTCTTTCTCTGTCTTCATGGATTTCATCATTGATTTTTCAATAATCATATCCGTGAAAATTCCACTTATTTTATCAGAGCACCGAATAGTAAGCAATCCTTTGGTAAACCTCCGATAAACACTAATATCAATTACCTCTTCTAATTAAATCATATCCTGCAATTATAACTGTGCAGACTTAGCGTTAGGTAAATGCCCCGATGCATGGAAGTAAGGAAGCATTTCTATAACGCTCTTCAAATGTGCCTGCAAGTCAAAAGTTTATTGCAAATAAAGCTAAATTGTGATATGTTTTTTTAAAATATTGATCAGCACAAACTATAATAGTAGACACTTGTAATAAATACGTACATTCACTCGAACTCATGTAATTTCTTGACTTCTAAAAGAGACACTCTGGAATAAATATATTCGATACGGAAAGAAAAAGGTGAAAATAAAAACATGAACACAATAAAGGCGGATAATCTTAATGGTGAAATCATAAAGATTAAGTTTATATTTTATAAATACATACTTAAATATGTACACATTGAGTTAAAATAAATACAAAAACATAATAGAATACGTATAGCCACTCAAAACAACTTACGCTTTGTCAACAATAACAATTCAAACAACAGAAATTTTATTTATAAAAAAAAAATATTTAAACTTTTTATAGACATCAAAAGCAATGTTATGTCTGCTGAATAGGAAATTTAAACACACAAAAAGGCAAAACACAGCGGTATATAAACATTTCTATGTCTCCCAGAATGACTTTGAAGTACTACATTCCGCAAAAAAAAAATATGTTCGTGTATTTTCAATTTCTTTTTTATTGAATTGTTTCTTTTGAAATTTCTTTTCGCCTTAGCAATTTCAAATGATTTCCGCAGAAATTATAAAAGTTTTAATACAACGTCAAATATTTGTGTTTGCACATATTTTTAAATTCCAATAAATTAAGAACTTATTTTACTTAAAAAAATTGAAATAAGCAAATGGGTTAAGATCGTGTGACAAATTTGAGTTGCTTGAATACTCAGAGCGTAAAATTTCTGATTTTTGACATATATAAAGTTATTTTGTGGAAAATATGAACACAAATAAAATACGAGTAGGATAAGAGAAATGTATAGTGCTAGTGAAAATTTTATATATTTTAACACTCAGAGATGAGTCAAAACACACAATACGATCCAATTTGGATTATATGATTTACATATATTTCTGCTACCATTATTTAAGCTGATCCTTATGTACAATATATTGAAAATTGGGCAGCATTAGAGAAATAAAAAAAAAACAACAATTTAAAAAGATTACACTTACAAAAATATCTTGTTAATTTCCTTGATTTAAGCGAAACGTATTCCTATCCATACAAAAAAAAAAATAAAAAACTCACAGTTCAAATCAAAAAATAAAAATTAAGAAACATGAAATTATTATCTGAGATGCCTGTTTAGACTTGTTTAAAGTGCCTTGAATGAACCTGAAAAAATTTGAATGTCTCGACAGTTCGTTTTTTATATTTGTTTGTATGTTTTTTTTTTACAAGTAGACAAGTAGGCAACGATTTTTTTGCTTCAACTGTTTTTGCTGTTAATCGATATCATCACATCAAATAATTTTTTTTTTCTCTTGGTAACTTTTTGTTTTGAAAATTATTCAACAATAATTGAATAAAATATTTGACAATTTTATTGAGCTCAAGAATGAAAGATTTTTGTTTGAAAATCTAAAAAGTTTATTTTTTGACTCATAAGATATTATATTTTATAGTTTTCAAATAAAGCATTCCATATGTATGCATTAATATATTTCATAAGTATTTATTTTGAAATATGGCTTTTAATTTAAAAATTTATAAGCTCTACTAAAACGAACATCGGTCATATTTTCTGAAAAAAAAAAAGCTCTGTATGAAACTGAGGATGAGATTTCATGATGATATTAACTGAACAGATTTCACTCTCATGAAAAAATATCAAATCTACCAAAATTTTCTAGTTTAAATCAATATTAAACATTTTTTTTTTAAATAAGAAATTCAAATCAAGTATCGCGTTTTAAGATGCAATTTATCAACAAATTTAATTCAGAATTTTTCAGTCACATCTTTTGAACTTCGTCATGAATACTCATCTGCAACATGATTTCCTCAACGGAAAAATATTTTTCTTATTACAGGTACAATATTATTTTAAAGGTACTATTGTAATTTAAGACGCTACTAGTCGGGATATTTGCATATTATTTGCATTAAAGAGTCTAAGAAAATCTCTTTGCTTGATTTCAGGTTTAAGTTATTGTCCTAGTGGGCCATGGAAACATATACAAAATTTGACTATAAATATTTTTTGAAAGTTAAATAACTATATGGCAAAACAACAACAAGGAAAAGTTTCCATTTTACTGCCTACTGTTGGGATAGCTTTCAGTCACCTACTGTTAGTCGAATCATAACTCACCATAAACATAAAAAAACATTAACATAATCATTATTAAAATGTTTCAATATAGAAAGTGAAGAATATTGCAAAACATTTCTAATTTTTACTGTAATGTAGTGCTACATGGCGTATAAGTGCTTATTTATGCAGCACCACGAATAGCAAAGCCTCCGAAATCGTTTAAAGAAGTGAGATATCTTTTCGATAAACGTCAAAATCTGGAACAGCTGAGATCACCTGTGTTTGCAACCCTGGCGTTTCCCGTTCATTTTACCCGAATGTATTTATTTGGCTCGGCTTTTTCCCACTTCGGGCCATTTGTAATTGTCGACATATTGGCGGCCAGCTTAGGTACCCAGTCAACGCCAGCTTAGGTATCCTGTCAAATAAGATGTCTCACTTGTTTCTCGTATTATACACAATGATTGCTACTGCGAAAAAAGAATGGTAACAAAATATTGTAGGCTTTTCTGATATGTGTACCGCGAAAAAGCGTGTTAGTAAAAGAAAGTAAGAAAGTACTTAATAAAATTTAATTAAAAACAAAATGGTATGGTTGTACTTACAATTCAATGTAAGAAATAACTTTTGGTTGATTACCTCAAATTGAATTTAATCTCGAATTACAAGCGTTGTTATTTATCACCTCTTAAATGCAGCAATTAAATTAAAATCTCACGTTAATGGGGAAAATATTTACTTCACTCTCTGAGCTGCCGAATACCTACTCGTCATACTATGCATCCCACACCCAACTCAACTTATTATCATGTCAATCGACTGAATAATTAAGCCATAAAAACGTGGAAAGAAATATGAGAGAAGCCAAGTGCGTCAAGAAAAGCGATGAACTAAAAAATGAAAATAAAAATGAAAGCAATTGAGTGAAGAAAGTAATTTTACAAATTACCAAACAGTACATTGTGGCAGGCGGTTTGGCAATTAAGACAGAAATTCACAGAAATCGTGTTTAAAATATATGTACACACACACACACACACACACACACACACACATACAAATGTACGAATATATAAGAGAGAAAATTGAGAAATGAAGTGTGGTACGATGCAATATAGAAGGACAAAATTAACGGAGATTAAGCAAAGTGAAATTTAATGAAATTAAAAGACAGGCATATTACTGTTGTAATGAAGTTGGAACATTTGTGGATTGATGAATGTAAGTAGTAAGTAGTGTGCAAGCTCTTTAAGTATGCCAATAGGAGATACTGAAAAAGGTTAATAAATTTTTTTTCCTACAGAAAGTTTTAAATTGCAAAAAACTAGTTTCAACTATTTCGAAAGACACACATTTTTTTTTTTATAGAGCTTTTTGAATTATACCCTGAAATACCTTCAAGGTGTCCAAAAGTATTGAGGAAGAGTAAACTAAGTGGTATCAAAAGTTATATATTTCATACATATATCCACAAAAAGAAAATTACACAAAAATTCTAATAGAAAATATGTACTCTACATGCAGTTCAAATGGGAAGGTGTGAGACCACAATTCTTTTATACTCGTATTTGGGATCCATTGAAAAACTTGTCATAAATATGGTGGAGCTAAAAAATTGCTGCTAGTAACTATCGGCAACTTTAGTATCGCAATGTCACTGTGTATCCAAATAATAGAAATAGCAGTCGCCTTCATGCAAGTCATCTACAGTTTGGAGCCTTTTCAAGGCAGGAATACGGTCAGAGGTTTTTGTCCTTCTTTTTCGAGTGGCGACAACTATAATTCTTTCAAAATCAATTTTTAACGTTTTCCAAATAACCAATCACACAACATACATATATAGCATTTTTAGCTCAAATGAAACTCCTTTCAAGTTTGACTTTTTTTGAAACGTTTTTTAAATCAAGTGAAACTATATGTAATTTGCTAAATACTATCCATTTATGTACGCTTGCATAGTGTTTCTAAAGTACGACGATAGTAACTCTTCCACTTTATTTATTTCGTTATTTTTCATTACTATTTACCAACTATTATTCTAAACCAACAACTTCTTACTATTTACCACTTCCATTCTTTGAAATCTGCTCCGCTTACATACTTGTTCTAACAAATTTGATCCACTAACATAAACATAAAAAGTCTTTTGCGGTGTCGAAAAAAAAAATCAAAATTGTCATCAGTTTTTTTTTATTGTATTTTTAAATGTATCCAAAAACTACCAAAATTTATTTAAAAAGAAAAGCTTAGTGCAGAAAATGTCATCACCTCTAAAGTTCAATTGCAACTGAAGATCTATTGGACCTTACTTTGACGATTTTAAATATACTCGTAAAAGGATTGGAGAAATGCTTGTTGAGTAACCATATATGTACATACATAGGTAAAGAGTGTTTTTATAGACATGTGGTTTTTAAGACCGCATAAGCATATAATTTAATGCTATGTTTTAAAAATGATTTCGGACAAGTAACGCGCCGGCAAACAAAACTGAAGATATATAGAAAATAGTCATTTTGGAGAGTGGAAATTATAAATTGTTGCTCAAAAATACAATAATTTTTGGGCAGTAGAAGCGATGAAAAAAACTATAAATTCACGATATATGTATTATAAACTAGAGTTGGTTTCGATGGTGATGATGTTTAATGGTAGAAGTGGTTATGAAAAATAAATTTAATTAATTTAATAAAAAGAGTCTGATGAGGAAATGTGGTGATTTCCGAAATAGTACTATAACTTCTACCATTTAAAACTGTTGTTGTTTTTTCACACAAAATCTTTCATAAACTGGCCTTGAGCTCAATAAATTTGTCAATTATTAACATTTATTAGGCCAACAGAAAAATAACAAACATTTATAACGTTCGTTTCATTTGACTTGAAGTTGAAAGTTCTTTTTTGATTTAAAAAAGGTTTAATTTGACTAGAAAAAAGTTTCATTTGTTTTGAAAAGTAAGAAGTAAGTAAGAAAAAATAACGTCAAACGGCTGTGTTCCATTTCACATTGAAAAGTTAGGTCAAATAATTTGCATATGGTCTAATTTTTCACTGTGAAAGAGAAAAAAAGTCACTATGGTGTTATAGCAACTTCTTTATGGAATGCATCAGCTCGCATTCTTTTTCAAAGGGGTATTTATTTCTCGCCTTTAAGCCTTTAAGTATTTAATTTATTAAATTCGAAGTTAAACCAGCTAGTCTTCTTGGTTCTACCTTTAAACAAGTCAGCTAGATGGGGTGCTTGGGTTGCACGCATGAAGAAGGATATAACATTTTAACTTTGACAATAAAAAAAAAAAAAATTTTTTGAAGATTCGTGTTAAAGAGACAAAATTTATTTTGTGAAATAATGCCATATGACCTACTTTCCCAAGGTGAAATGAAATAAAGGAATATGGCGTTATTTCCTATGGCCTCAAACACAGCACTGAAGTGCAGCCTAGAGCCGCAAAACTATCGATGGCACTATCGATAGTTGTAAAAACTATCGAATGGTGACATTCCTATTTATCTAGAAAGTTCAATTCAAGAAATTTGACGCTGGCAAGTGGCTGCTGTAAGAATATACTTTTAATGCTTTTATTATCATATCAGGATTCTAGTGACATTGGCGGATTGCTGGCGTTTAGTTTATTTGCATGGCTAATTTCTTTATTTTGACAGTTTGTAACACGGCGAAAGATCTTGTTACAGAAATTGTTTCTAGCTACGACGATAAAGAATCTAAATTTTCCTTTTTTTCATATTTATCAGAATCTGCACTTAGCAATTCCAATTTATTGTTGTAGAATTTACCAGCGACGTTGAATTGAAAAATCAACTAATATCGAAAGAAAAATAAAACAATATTAAAATGTTTGGGTGTTTCAAATTCATAAATGCAAAAATGTATACAAAAAACCTGAAGAAATGGAACGAACCAAGTGAATTTATACGATACTATAAATGGTTCATTTTAGTTGTTTTTAGTTTTAAATGATACTTTAATTAGTTTTGCAGCTCAAGTGCAATTCACAATTCGCTGGATGCGTAAAGCATTTTATTCCAAACAGATTTCCTTTATACCACCAACTTTTTTCTATGGCTCGTCGCTTCTATGAAGAAGCTTCCAGAAAAATTATTTTCTGTTTAGACACAACGTTGAAATTGTAGATCCAGTTTATGCGAATTTATGAAGTCAAAACTAAAAAAAAATAATAATGCACATGACACATCAAGACAACACCTTACCTCCACTCTTACCCAAATTTTTGCTTTACTAATCTAAGAGGCACTAAGAAATTTCGAAGAGCCTAGTATTATTGACGCTTAACATATTTATTTGAATACAAGCGCAAAAATATGCTTGCCAAATGTCACACAACCCACACAGTCGCACACATACAAACACATACTCGTAAATATTAAGCCAGAATTGTACGAGACACCTCGTCTTAGCTGTGGTGAGCTTCTTGGTTGTGGCCACGATAAATGTGTATGTCGGACAGAAGCTCATTAACTGTCATTAAGCGCAACCGCTAAATGTCATGTACGGTGACGCCTATAAAAACGGGGCGCTTTTAATGCAAAGGGGCGGTTTTTTGATTTGCCTCCTCTTCTCTTCATGCACTAAGGCAAAAGGTGCACAGCGAAAAGGCAAAGGACAGCTGTAAAGTTAGCGCAGAGGATGGGCCAAAGTGCGAACACCAACGCCTGGGAATTGACGCAGAAAGCAGAAATAAAACAGAGATGGTTTAGAAAGCCAAGCTGTAAAAAGAGAAAAAGTAAATAGAAATATATGTATGTATGAACATATGTAAATGCAAAAATAAGAAATGCGAAAGCAGCTAGAACGCGCAACAATAGCCACTGCTTGTAAACCACATCAAAGCGCGTAAAATGACAGCTAAATGTCAAATAAGGACGTCTACCGCAACTTTATGGAGCAAATAATTGCACAAGCGAATGCGTGAAATGGTGTACCATGGATATAAAAAATAATTTATATAAATGTAGCGATATACATATGTGTGTATGTCTGTGCATAGGATAAGGAACTGTAATTGTCGCAGAGGAAAATATATACAAATTACGGAAATAAAAAGTTTTTTAAATGACGTTTTGTGGTTGCGGTATTTCTTAAATGCGTGATCGGCGGTAAAAATAAAAAAGTATCGTAAGCAGTGGGACTTTTTAGAACACCATTCGAGAAGTTATATCAACTAATAACTTCTCGAATGGTGTTATAAAATCGTCTTGCTGTGTTAGGAGCTCTCGCACCCCGCATTAATGATAATATAGGCCAATCCATAGAGTATGCCAGAACTATAAGTTATAGCATGCAATAAAATGGCAAGTTTCTAGAAAAAAACCAAACATACGCACGAGTTATAAACATGTCGTGAAATAAAAATTGTGGCTGTCAAATAAAATATTAAAGATTATAGTAACCTTAATACGCAAGTTATTTTTGGAAACTCTCTTTATAAATAATAGGTGTCAACCTCTCGGGCCCACACATTTTTAATGAATGTTTACAAAGCTTAGAATTTTTTAGACGTCCCTATGAGGCAATTATTTATATACATAAATATTCTTTTATATTTTTGTATGAGAGATGGCACAGTGTTCTTGAGATGTATTGTATTACCTTCTTGATTTAAAATTTTGCTGTAAATAAAAAATTGCGAGAGACAGTTTAGAAACGCGCCCCAGCCTTGGGAAATCATTTTACCATACGTTATAAGATTTACACTTACGGCAGGTTCTACAATCCAATCTTAAGTCGAACTTAAGTTCTAGTTAAGGCAAATCTTAGCTAAGACCAGTTTAAGATTTTGCACACATTTGCGTTTCTCTATGGAGGGTATGGACCATATTTAATTCAGTAATATGTTAGCACCACAAGAATTTGCTTTGTTTTACCATATTTTGAAATTTGTGCAAATATAAAACAACTCATATAAATAGATTTGTGTGCGGTTAATTCAAAAAGCACTTTCAAGTTCGAATATTACAGAATTATATTTATTTAACTAAAAAAAATTTTTAAAACAAAGAGATAAATCAATTTCTACCAAATGAGATTAACTTGGCGGGTAATCTAGGGGCAAACTAAATTTTGACACTGTCTTATTTTTTCTCTTTGTCGCTATAGGGTGTAGCGTAAACTCATATGTTATGGCCCGTGAGCATGTAGCTTTGTCGAAATGTTAATAAAAACATTGTCTCCAGACACAATGCATGGTTCCTGACACAAATTAAAGTTGTTTACGTTTCATTGGAAATAATAAAGGATACACATACCTGATAGTCATATGCTTTATTTCACCTTTAATCAAAGTGAGGCCATTCCAGGCATTATTGAAATAAAATCAATAGCAAAAATCTTTCTCATCGTACAATTAAATTTACTTTAGTCATCCTTAATAAATACAATAATATTTATAATTTCCTCGTACTCTAAGTCACTGTCTTCATAACTACTTCAATCAAATACCATATTTCGAAAATTCTTTAGATTTTTTCATTTTTTCAAGCCACAACCAGCTGTTCGTAGATAAGATCAGTTTAAGTCAATAAATTCAGCGACTGAAGTTCAACTTAAGTCGAGCTTAAGATTTGGTTGGTGAAACGCTAAATCTTAAACTAGACTTAAGTTCGACTTAAAAATGCATTGTAATCCCGGCCCTTAGAATTTTTTGCGTTTATGCATCTACATATAAGAGGCACTGTTCCAGGCTGTGTGTTATAGATAGTTTATTTCTCTACTTGGCAGAATCTACAGCATTTTGCGAGTATCTCCTTAGATGTTTGAGGTGAAAATTCATCTTGTAGTGATCTGTAAAAATTTCCGTAATTATTCTTAGAACAGTTTTAAATAATCCTTTTTTGATTATAGGTTGCCAAAATACATTTGGAATGTTTCAGACTATGTTCATTGTCACAGCAGACATGTTTCTTGTCGACGCTTATTCAAAAATGGGCAAATTTGACTATTAATATGGCAAGTATTTGTTCACCAATTTATATTAAAACTTACCAATTCACACAATTCTTCTTAGAAAAATTTCCAATCAATCTATTTTATTTTGCCGTTTTTTTGCGATAATTTTGGCAGAACTACAATTGTTAGCACCATTTTCAGACATTTGCAAAACCAAAGTAAGACAGTTGAGGACAGTAAATTGATGTTATTATTAGCAACAATTGCCACATTTGCCTACAGGCGTATATGAAATAAGAAAAACGTTGTCGATAATTTTGGCCAAGACGAATTTAACAAGGTGGTGTTAAGGAGCCAGCTGATTTTTTCGCCTTTTTTGCTTTGCTGGACTGAACGTCAAAGGGCTTCGTTCTGATTGGCTGGCGAATGACTGGCGATGTAAATCACCTACAGAAATTTGACATTCAGTCCAGCAAAGCAGAAACAAAATACATGGAGGCCTTTTACTTGATAAATTCGCCTTGATTTTGGCTTTGAAATATTTTCTGAAAAATCTAAAAATTATCGAAACGGCAAATGTAAAGTACATAAAAATTCTATAACAAAAGAGAATAGATGTATGTCATCTATTTTTTTCTTTAAATTTCACAAATTTTCACAGTACAGGGCCGGCCGCAGGATTTCTCTCTGAAGGAGGGTTTATGTAAAGTTATACGTAATAACCTAGAATATCATCGTTTTATTTGGAGTAGTCAGCTTATTGTATATAATTGTGGATATATGTAATTCAGCATAGCTCAAAGAAAATTATTTTGTTTTCAATAATGAAATTCTTTATACTGTGTCAAGATTTACATCCTGATTGCAATGAATGTTGAGAGAAACTATCCCATTGAAACGGTCTTCTTTCATTGTTGATCTCAAATAAACGTTTACGCGACCCAAATTGAAAACATTCTTTAATTTGCGGCAGTTGAAACAGGCAAAACAGTTCTGATTCTAAGTACTTGATAAGCAATTGGAAAAATATCGGATTTACAAATTTTTAAAACTTCAAATGAATTTTGAATATTTATGTATATCAGCGATGCAGTTTCTTTAAAACTGAACTTCAGTTGACCCTATTTCTGGCACCGAATCATGTAAAATGGATTTATATTTCTCAAACAATTTGCAACAAGACAACTCATTAAAGTTTGGTGTTTTAAACCCGATAGCCTTATTTCAATGAAAAACAATGTTTCCCCAAATAAGCTTACTCAATAAAAAAGTTGTACAGATATCAAATTATTCATAAGCCGGTCATTTGTTTTATGTTTATGTTTAATCAAAGATACAAGAGAAAAAGAAAATATACATTAATTGTTCCAATATCGCCGTTGCCAACAGGCGTCTTCATATGAAACAGGAAAAACATTGTCAAAATTTTGACTTTGAAACTTTTTGGAAAAATTAAAAAATAATATCACCTGCTACTTTTAAATATATCCCATAATTCAGCGAATTTGGTAATGGTAGAGAGCGAAACGAATTTATGTCAGTATTCTGACATCTTGAGACAATTTGATATTGAATTTTATATAAATTGAAATAATCCGGCTTAAGGGTTAACATTTCAAAATAAGTTTATATAGCTTTGGTAAAAATATAATATATAAAAAAATACAAAATTTCTTTTTTACGAAATGCATTTATAAAAAGTTTATTTACTTTGCAATAAATTAAATTTTTCTTACTCAGTTAAGCGCTTTGAGATAAACTGTGAAATTTTGATTTCAACTCTTCTCTAATTACATTCTCTCTATTCCCTTACTTTTTTTTATTCAACTTCTGCACGTATACTCCACCAGTAATTCCATCTCTGATTGCGCTGCGATTGTTTATCGCGCTTGTAGCACAATTCTTTTCATACCAAATATTCGTCACTAATCTTGTACAACCATTCGCTTAATAAAATTCTTAATTTTTTATTTGCAATTTTTCAAATTATATTCCTTCTCTCGTATTATGTATTTCCGGTTGTTATTTCTCGAACCTTGTTACATTTTTCTTTCCTCTCTGTCTTCCACTCTCTCTATCTTTTCTATGCTACGACTTTTTGTACTTTTTTTATCAACTCTGTACTTTATCCTTTATTACTGTCTCTTAATCATCGATATTTAGGGTCGTCACAAGGCAGCTTTTATAAATGCATTTAATGCTGTAACTTTGCGTCATTTGCCCTGCAGACAGGAAGAGAACTAAGAAAAATATTCTTAACATGTAAAAGTTTTCGGCTTGGCACTTGTACGCCTTTGGCTTCCCAAATATTTAATGCGCGACGGTTTGTCTTTCGTAAAAACTTTTTATTATCGACTGCTTGTACTCTTGATTTTCTGCAGATTTTTTTTTTTCAGATAATGAAGGCGAAATGTATACGAGTAGGTATGTACATATTTATGTATGTATTTATGTCTGCTATTTTGTTTTCTGTTTCTGCGGCCATATTTTATTATCGAATTATCCTTCGAGTGTGTGTCTTTCACGTTTTTGGGACGTCAATGGAAAAATTGTACAAAAATTTAACTTTTAATTAGTTGCAAAAATTTTTTTTGGTTTTATTTTTCACTCGCCACGGGTTTAGTCTTGCACTTTGTCTTACTGAAAACCACCTCCGTTTTCGTTTTCGTAGGAACCTTTTTAATGTTTTATTTGTGTGCGTTTTTTTTTAATTCGGTAAACCACTGAACCGTAAAAATCTAGAGCTGACTTGTGCTTGTGTGTGTTGAATTGAAACTGAAAATGTGTTTTACGTGAAATAACTTGATAAGATTTATGTTGTTTAGTGAAATATTGAAGAAGTGTATACATACGTACATACATACTGCAGTTGTGTTCAATTTAATAGTTGTGAATAAAATTTATTTTCTACCAACTATTAATTTTTTTTAAATAAAGCAGAGTTTATTCTCTAAAAAAAATGTTAAACTTAAGTTTTAAACTTGATACAAAATTTGCTACAACTTAAGAAAATTTCATTTAAGTAGTTTTAAAATAGTTTTAAGAATGCAGCGCTACACCCATTCAACTTGAGTACAAAGCGAAACCATTTTTTTTGTGAATCGTTTTTTGTGTTTTTCATATAAAAATAAGTTCATTTTAAAAATTTTTTGGAAGCAAAAGCGGTAAAAAGTTTAAAAAATCAGCATAATTTTTAGCGTATCGACATTTGCACATGATTTTATAGTAAATGGTATAGGCTTAAAAACTGCATAATCGAAATTTTTTAAAACTTCTAAAAAAAATTGTATGCAAATTTGTGAAATTATTATAAATTTTATATTAAACTTGAAACTTCGGTAAAATTAACTTGGTAAAAATTAACTATATTTTAATTTAAACAAAAATTTCAGTAAATGCATAAAAGGAACCCAAATCGCCAATATTTTGCAAAATCAAAACTAATTTCTCTTTTCGATTCAGATAAAAACACAGACAAAAAAAATATTTTGTGTATTTTCTATAATTCCAGTATTTAAGATTTCGTATTTTTAGGGCAAACATATTTCGAAAAATATTTATTTATTTATTTATGTAAAAAAACACATTTTTAGTCTCTAGTTGCCTTTGAATATAGAGATGAGCACCAAAATCTTATAAGTTTTGTAATCGCAGTCATCGACTAGCTCTCGCGCTGACAAGACGTCTCTTTCGCATTCTGAGTGTTATTCGAGTTTACATTCTTACAGTTTTCGGACTACCGCTATACGCTTAATCCGCTCTGTTTTATTCTTCTTTTCTTTTGTTTGCTTGCAAAAACTTTTCAAATCAGAAAACTTTAATCCCACGTGCAAAATGGCCCCGGGGCCGCCCAATATCGAGGCGAATCGTTTCGCCTTGCTTGATACAGGACCAGGAAAAAAGAAACGCAAAACTGGTAAAAGTGCCTTGTTTTCGGATTTTCCCGAACTGCCTGAAATAAAAGTTGACGACCCCAAATTCATAGTGATTGAATCTTGTGACACGGCCAAACCCCTTTCTTCGTATTCTTGTTTCGCTATTTATCGTGCTATCAAGCAAATTAGTAGTGACGTCCACTCCATATCTACCCTTCGCGATGGGAATTTACTTCTGCTCGTGAAAAGCAACGAAACCGCAAAAAAATTCATTAAAACTAAACAACTAACGAACATATGTCCCATATCAGCCACCTTACACGCAACGCTCAATCACGTAAAGGGAACGATATTTGCTCCTTTCCTAAATAACGTATCAGAAGATGAAATCGTAAATGAGCTCAGCTCACAAGGAGTTGTGTCAGCGTTCAAATTCAATAAAATTATTGAAGGTAAACCCCATCCCTCAGGAGTTTTGTTACTGACTTTCAATCATTACAATTTACCTAGTAAAATCGACGTTGCCTGGTGCAAACTTTTAGTACGTCAATATATTCCCTCTCCGATGCGATGCAAATCTTGCCAGCTTCTCGGACACACGGCAAAACGCTGTAATCGATCCCCGCTTTGCGTAAACTGCGCCCTCCCTCCTCACTCTCCATCTGACTGCGAACGCGTTTTTTGCGCCAACTGTTTCCAACAACATCCATCGTCTTCTAAAGACTGTACCAAATTTTTGCAAGCTAAAGAAGTAATTAAAATCAAAACAACAAACAAGTGTTCAATGCGTGAAGCGATAAAAATTCATAAGCAACATCTATCACCAGCAAACGAACCCAACTACTCATATGCTTCAACAGTATCCAACTCAAGTGCTATTAATAACAATGGCGAAAACATGACGCAAACAAACAGTAACGCTGACACTTCTATTTCCATTGACTCCAATAACATTAATCTCCCTAGAAATATTCAAACAAACAATCAAACACACAATATTAAAAATAATAATCAATTATCAAGCATTCATTCTTTAAAACAAACTAATATTTTCGAATCGCCCATAGTAGAATCCGTTCAAACAATAGAGAGCAACATATCAACAACACCAAAAACAAACAAAAAAATTACCCCTCTGAACTCTACAAACTCTGATATCTCTTTTGGACTCACAGCTTTCAATAAAATCGCAACAAATAACACATCTTGTAGCACACCTCTCTCCCAACTTCAGCCATCCTCTGAAACAAACTCACCGTTCTCTCAAACGTCATCACCAGTCTCTCGATCTTCTCAATTCCAATTTCCACCCTTCCAACCTCTTCCTTCTCTTTCAAAAGTACTAAGCTGTGCTCAAGAACTAACTACGTCCGAAGATGATATGTAACACACGCAACAACATAATCATATACATACATATGTACATGCATATAACCATCTGTTTTTTTCTCTTTCTGTCATATAAATGACGCTTAAAATTGTTCAATGGAACATAAACGGGTATAACAACAACTACGACGAACTCCTACTGCTTATAAAAGAGCAAAATCCAGATGTTATCTGTATTCAAGAAACACATATCCCATCAACTCCCAACAATAACATTTTCTATCCTAAACAATACAGTGGTTATTTTTCGAATTTACACAACATTCAAACCAAAAAACAAGGTGTTGGCATATTAATTAAAAAATTCATACCACATGAAGTAATTGATATAAACTCCACTCTATCCACAATAGCCCTAAAAATCAACTTAAATTTTAACTTTTGCATCACGAATACGTATATACCCCCTCAGCAAATTTTTAATGATAATCATTTAAACGATTTATTTTCTCAACTCGGCTCGCCTGTTTTGTGGACAGGCGACTTCAACGCGTGGAATCCACTTTGGGGTTCCCGCAAGCCAAATAAAAGGGGTACTTTAATTGAGAATTTCATTTTAAACAACAATCTGATCCTTCTTAATAATGGCGCCCCCACACATTTTTCTACCCATTCATCGTTTACAAACGTAGACCTTTCTCTATCGTCGCCCCAGCTCTCACCCAGGATTAACTGGGAAGTCTCCTCTATTCTCAGAGGTAGTGACCATTTCCCTATATTAATCTCCCTTCAAACAAACTTCCACTTTGAAAAATATAACCATGCCCCCAAATTTATAACTTCACGAGCAAACTGGGACTTGTTTCAAAGAGAAATTATAAAAAGCATAGACATATATCCATTCGACAATATAGACAAAGAAGTATCTGCGTTCACAAAAATTATTCGCTCTGCAGCGAATAAGTCCATTCCTCAAACAAAACCTAGATTTTCAAAAGACTCTCCTATTTGGTGGAACAAAGACCTTCAACATCTGCGAGATAAAAAAGTTGAATACTGGAACACTTTCAAGAGATCAATGTCCGAATATAACCTAAATAATTACAAGAAATCAAACGCTCTTTTTAAAAGAGCTGTTAAGCTTGCTAAAAGGCACAGTTTTGAAATATTCACTTCAAAGATCTCTCCTACCGCGACTACCAAAAAGTTATGGTCAGACATTAAACTCTTGACTGCCGCCCCTCGCAGCCCGATAAAAGTAATCCAGATTAACCAAAATCTAGTGACTAACCCCAAAGAAATCGCCACAACTTTTGCCCAACTTTGGTCTTCATATTCCGAGGATAGCAATTTTTCTGCAGAATATATCACGGAAAAACAACATTGGTTATCTGCAACCCACACCGCGGCAAATCTCTCCACATCAGCAAGACAACTAGAGGGTAAAATCACTTTTTGTGAATTGGAGTCCGCTCTACAACATGTCAAAAGTAAAACACCAGGCATCGATAGGATATCCTACCCAATGCTTGCAAACCTTCCTACAGCTGCCAAACAAAAACTACTTTTCCTGTACAACACAATTTTCCACCAAGGATCTTTCCCACATAGCTGGCACATAGCTACCATTGTTCCAATTATCAAACCAAACAAACCCGACAACCTGGCCTCGTCTTATAGACCTATTTCCTTGCTATCCTGTCTAAGCAAAGCTTTCGAAAAAATTATTTCCAGGCGTCTTACTTGGTTCGTTACAAAAAATGATTTTATAAAACATAATCAAACGGCCTTCAAACATCAGCACAGTACAATGGATTCCCTCATCCAACTCCAGCACTTTGTATCTGACGCTCTCTCCACCAAAAATCATGCCACTATCCTGGCCACGGATTTCGAGAAAGCTTTTGATCGCGTAGGAGTCCATGCAGTGCTAAGTCAATTAGTAGCTTGGAATATAGGTCCAAAAGCTTTTAAAATAGTAAAAGCTTTCATGACCCACCGGAAATTTCGGGTTCGCATTAACAATGTTTTATCTAGCTTACACCCTCTTAAAAATGGTATACCGCAAGGTTCCCCGCTTTCGGTGGTGCTATTTATTATCGCTTTTGATAAGCTAACTGAAATATGCCTTAATACAAAAGGCATTCATCTCACAATGTACGCTGACGATGCTATTATTTATAGTAATATAAAAGATCCTCAAGCTGTAAACCATATTTTTCAAAAAATACTTTCAGAATTTAAAAAGTGGGGCTTAACATCTGGAGCAGCTATCTCGATTCCAAAATGTAAACTACTACATATTTGTAAAAAAACAAAATGTGAATATCCACAATTAACTTTTGAAAATATTGTAATAGAATCCGTAAGCAATTTAAAAATTTTAGGAGTAATTTTTGATAATAGGTTTAATTTTCGATCTCAATGTCTTAGCCTCAGAAATAAATTAACGAAAAGGGTACAAGTAATTAAATATTTAACAAGTAAGCGATCTTTTATTCATCCTAACACTCTTATTAATGCTACTAGAGCCATAATACTCGCTAAAATCGACTACGGCCTACCCATTTTTGGGTGGTGCGCAAACTCAAATCTGAAGCTGTTAGAACCACCTTATCATGCAGCGTGCCGTCGGAGCATAAACGCTTTTCCTACATCACCCATAAAGTGTATATTGGCGGAATGTGGTTTACCATTCATAAAAGAAAGGGTAGTCGAGACAACGATGCAACTAATCCCAAAACTTCTATACTCTCCCAATGCCAGTTTGCATAAAACCGTAATCAACGCATCGCGGCACAAACGAAATTTCAGGCTAAAATCCACTCTACGCCGCTGTATCAAATTCGGAAAGGATTTGGGCATCCATCCGCCCCCAAAATGCAAACGAATTAACAAACACCCTGAGTGGCTGTTAAATAAGGACACCATCAACATGTCTCTCCACACTTTCAAAAAGTCCAGCACTAGTAATGCAATATTTCAGCAACATTTTTTGGAAATAATGAAATGCTATGAAGGTAGTAATTGGACAGCAATTTATACAGATGGATCCAAAGCGACAAATACATCTTTCGCTGTTACCAAATCGAGCGGAAAAGTTATATCAGGCGGAATTCTCCCTTGGTATTCATCGGTTTTTACTGCGGAAGCTTTCGCCATTTCCAGAGCATTAGAATACGCCATACATAATAAAGGCAAGTTTGTCATCTGCTCCGACAGCATCTCCTGTTTGACTGCAGTTTGTAACATACGCAACACGACTACACTTATTTCAAAAATCCGTGACCTGTGCATCAATTACTCTTACAAAGTCGCACTGCTCTGGGTACCTGGACATGTTGGTATCACGGGGAATGAACATGCAGACAACGCAGCCCGGTTTTTCGAGTCAGCACCGACTTTCCAAAACGAGCCACATGACCGAAATGACCTTTCCTCAATGCTGAATCGCCACATTCATGAGACACAACGCACAGATTGGAACCAATACGTCCACCGATACACTACCATTAACCCTACACGTACCAAAGTGGTTTACCCTAGTAACATATCTCGCCCGCAAGCAACCATATTCACACGTCTAAGGATTGGACACACACAAATCACTCATCAGCACCTTCTCACCAGTAACACAAAACCGTCATGCCCTTTCTGCACGAATACGGTTTCACTTGATCACATCTTCAACGAATGCTCAGTTTTAGCGAATATTAGGCAAAAGCATAATATTTTTTTAAATTATCAAGAATTGTTGAAAACACCTTCATATGCAAATATTTTAAGAGTTTATAATTATCTAGCCGAATGTAACTTACAAAATAAAATATAGCAATATATGTTTAAGTTATAATCTTAACTTTATTATCAGAGTCGATGGCCTTAGTAGCTCGTACTCTTATATAAGATTAGGTTTAATAATACTTTGTATATTTTTCCTAATATTGAATAATAAAAATAAAGTTTTGTAATCGATTTTTTGTAAGTTTGGTAAGTGGCTCGAGTGTGTAAAGGTTCGTGCTATTACTCGATACGCCGCTGAGTTTGAGGTTCAAATCTCAGCCTGGACAAGTAAAATCTAAGTCGTAGAAACGTTTTTTTTTCTAATAGCGGTGAACCCTCGGCAGTGTTTCTGCCATTGAAAAGCTTCTTATAAAATAAATCTGCCGTTCGGAGTCGGCACAAAACAGTAGGTCTCTCCATTTGTGGTACAACATAAGAGACACACACCAAAAATAATAGTATCAGAAGCTCGAATTAATTATAATGTTATTTTGAATTCATCTCATGTCACAAGTGGCTCTCATACCAAGATGCTTGAGGATGCCAATATTTTTTCTAAAACTATTACGATCAATTGGAGGAAAGTTGAAAGGCAACTAATTTACCTAAAATCTAACTAAAGCCTAAAGAAAAATAATCATGAGTGATAATCTTAATTTTAGAGTTACTAACAACTGTACACAAATTTAAACTAACGTCCATTGAACCCATTTTAACTGTGTCGTCTGCGATACCACATGCAGCGTTTATTTATTTATGGGCTTAAAGAGCTGGCGACCAGGAACCATTTCGGCATTAGGGAATTTTTAAGAAATGCAGTGAGAATGTAATGCCACAACTTCGAATACAACAACATAAAAGGTTGAGTACGAGTATTTATGCACTTCCTAAGAATACTTTTGAAGTCATAAAACCGCGAAGTGGACAGCAGAAATGGCTACTTTACGGTTGTGAGGAGACTTGTGTGACATAAGCAAAGTTCATAAATGAAACAAAAACAATTAAAAACGAATAAATTCAAAGAAAAATACAATAAACTTTAAAATGGAAGTAATAATAAATATATAAAAACATGAAACAAATAAAATGTTAATAAAGTAAAATGCGAACATATAAAGAAAAATTTAAAAAATAACAATAGGATAATGTGTATTTTAAAATAAATTATCAAACAAAATAATATGAAATAAAATAAAGTAAAAAAATATGAAATAAAATTGAAAAAAAATTAACTACATTAAAAAATTAATACATAAAGTAAAATAAATTGAAATAAAATTAGATAAAAGAAAAATTTAATTCAATATTGTAAACAAAATAAACTAAAATAAAATAAAAGAAAATTAGATAAAAGAACACAAGTTTATTAATTTATTTTATAATATTCATGGGATAAAAAAAAATAAATGAAAAATATATAAATATGTAAAGATATATTTAAATTAAAAAATTATATTGAATTAGCTGACATAACACATCATAATATCAATTAAAAAATTATTATAATACCTATGAAACAAGGAAAATTAAGTAAACAAAAAACATATTTTTTTTTTATAACATGATTTAAAAAATAATTATAATACCTATGAAACAAGGAAAATTAAGAAAACAAAAAACACAATTTTTTTTTTATAAATCAATATAAAAACTGACAAAATTAAATAAATTATGAAAACAAAATGAAATGAAATTAAAAGCTAAAAAAATAAAAAAAACACAAATAAATATATAAACGAAAAATATATAGAATATATAAATAAAATAAAGTAAAGCAATTAAAAATATAATTATTATAAGAACATATTTTTTTTTATAAATTAATATAAAAACTGAATATTAAATAAATTATGAAAATAAAATGAAATGAAATTAATAGCTAAAAAAATAAAAAAATAAAAAGATAAATATAAAAACGAAAAATATATAGAAAAAAGTGTTAAATAATAAATAGAATCAAAAAAGTAGACAATTTATTTTTATACAATAACAAAGGGAGCTATAGTATATCAGAAACGGAACACTTTTTTTCTCTTTTTTATTCTATTGTTTTTTATTTTTGTAAATGTGTGGCTTATTGGAAGAAAAACACCCACAGAACAAATTCTAAATTCAAACTTTGTATATAAATGATAGAAAACGTTTAAAATTAAGAAAAAGTTATACAACGTAAGCAAAGTTTTTTACAATGTTGACTACAAAATTTTGCCGTTGCATTTTTTTTTTCATATAAATAAAATAAATTTCGAACATATTTTATATACAATTTATAAACATAACAAATTATTATATGAACTATATTTCTTTTTCCAGCAATTGAACCAAGTGAAACTTTAATATTTAATAAAAGTTTAAAAAAAATATTTAAATATGCAATTAAGTGTATTGTGTCATTAAATTTAACAATCGCATTTAACTTGTCAGCGTAAATGAAATCATTTATTTTTATGCCATTGCTGCTGTAATTATACATATGGACATACAAACAGACATAAAAATATTTTTATATATTCTTGTATGTGAAATCTTTTTACACGCATACGCACATATTTTCACTTTTTATTTTGCAACCAAATTTAATTCTGCAAACCTCAGAATTTCCCGTTGTTGGCGTTTTTCTTGCTGACGCAATGTTTCAATAACATACATACGTTTTTTACTTGAGTTTTATTTAATTTTTTTTCGCGGCATTTTTTTATTGCAACTGCAATCGTAAAGCATGAAATTATGACAAAGCATTGCATATTTTTCGCTTTGCAAAATGTATTGTGCACGGAATTATTGGCTGTTTTTTGTCGTAAATTTTTCATTTTTTATTGCAACTTTTTATTTTTACAGTTATTGTTATTGTTATTACTGTATTGTATTGTTGCCGCATTGAAGATGGCATGCGCGCCTGCAGTCATAAGAAAATCGAATTAAATTGTCATAAAGCATGAAATGAAGAAAACAAAAAAAAGAAGAAATGTAACTGAGTTGAAGTATTTGTAAGCAAAAATGCTGAAGGATTTTGGTAAGGAATTGTCAAAAGGGGGATTGGGATAAAAATAGAGGGTAGGTACTATTGCAGTTCTAAAATAAGAGTGACAAAAAAAATTACATCCAGCTAAGGGAGTATGGTTTAAGTTGATTATTTTTAATATATATTTCGAGTTTTATTGATTGGTTAATTAATCTTTTCCGTGATTTGTTGGTTGGATTACGTGAGATATTAATTAACTATATCTCTGCCATTGATAGCGACAAATCTATTCAGCTTGCTGTACTATTGAGCAAGTTAAAAACATCACCTACTAAAAGTGTAAGAAATCCATATTTTTAATAAAATATTAATAACTTAATCCATAATGCCCAGTCCTAGGGTGGCAAGCATATTCCACACTGTTTTTTTATATATTAATTTCATCTTGATGGCCTTTTGTTTTAAACCTATAGTATATAAATCTTCTTCTTTCATTGGCTCGATAACCGCCTATGCGATTTTGGCCGAGCTTAGCACAGCACGCCAGTTATTTCTCTCTTTCGCTAACTGACGCCAGTTGGAAATACCAAGCGTACCCAAGTCCTTTACCGCCTGGTCTTTCCAACGCAGAGGAGGCCTCCCTTTTCCTCTGCTACCACCGGCGGGTACCGCGTCGAATACTTTCAGAGCTGGGGCGCTTTCATCCATTCGAACGACATGACCAAGCCAGCGAAGCCGCTGAATCTTAATTCGCTGCACTATATCTACGTCGTTATAAAGCTCGTACAGCTCATCGTTCCATCTTCTCCGGTATTCGCCATCGCAAAGGCGTAAAGGCCCATAAATCTTTCGGAGAATCTTTCTCTCGAACACTCCCAGAGCCTTCTCATCAGATATCTTCATCGTCCATGCTTCTGCGCCATACATCAGGACGGGCATAATGAGAGACTTATAGAGCGTAATTTTTGTCCGTCGAGAGAGGACTTTACTGCTCAGTTGCCTACTCAGTCCGAAGTAGCACTTGTTGGCAAGAGTGATCCTCCTTTGGATTTCGAGGCTGACATTATTATTGATGTTAATGCTGGTTCCTAAGTAAACGAAGTCTTCTACTTTTTCAAAGTTATAACTGTCAACAGTGATGTTTGATCCCAGTCGTGAATGTGCCGACTGTTTATTTGATGACAGGAGATACTTCGTCTTGCCCTCGTTCACCTCCAGACCCATTCGCTTTGCTTCTCTATCCAGTTTGGAGAAGGCAGAACTAACTGCGCGGTTGTTAAGGCCGATGATGTCAATGTCATCGGCGTACGCCAGCAGCTGCACACTCTTATAAAAGATAGTGCCTGACCGATTTAGTTCTGCGGCTTGAATTATCTTCTCCAGCATAAGGTTAGAAAAGTCACACGACAAAGAGTCACCCTGTCTGAAACCTCGTTTGGTATCAAACGGCTCGGAGAGGTCCTTCCCAATCCTGACGGAGCTGGTGGTGTTGCTCAACGTCATTTTACATAGCCGTATAAGTTTTGCAGGGATACCAAATTCAGACATTGCGGCATAAAGGCAACTTCTTTTTGTGCTGTCGAAAGCGGCTTTGAAGTCGACAAAAAGGTGGTGCGTGTCGATTCTTCTTTCTTGGGTCTTTTCCAAGATCTGGCGCACTGTGAATATCTGGTCGATAGTAGATTTACCAGGTCTAAAGCCACACTGATAAGGTCCAATCAGTTCATTTACGGTGGGCTTTAGTCTATCACACAATACGCTCGACAGAACCTTATATACAATGTTAAGAAGGCTGATACCACGATAGTTGGCGCGAATTGCAGTATCACCCTTCTTATGGATTGGGCAAAGTACACTTAGATTCCAATCAGTAGGCATGCATTCGTCCGACCATACTCTACAGATAAGCTGGTGCATGCGCTTTACCAACTCTTCTCCACCGTATTTGAATAACTCAGCTGGCAGCCCGTCAACTCCGGGCGCTTTGTTGTTCGTGAGCCGTGCTATTGCTATACGGATTTCATCGCAGTCGGGTAACGGAACATGAATTCCGTCGTCATTGATTGGGGTTTCGGGATCATCATCTTCTCCAAGGTGGTCTCTGTCACTACCACTAAGTAGTGTGGAGAAGTGCTCCCTCCATAAACTAAGTATATTCTGAACGTCAGTTACCAGGTCGCCGTTGTCGTTCTTACAGGAATTCGCCCCGGTCTTAAAACCTTCTGTTAGTCGTCGTACTTTCTGAAAGAATTTTCGGGCGCTTTTCCTGTCGGCCAGCAATTCAAGCTCTTCGCACTCACGCATTTCGGCCTTTCTCTTCTTCTCTCGAAAAATGCGTCTCGCTTCCTTTTTCAACTCACGATATCTCTCCCGCAAGGCTCGCGTTGCGCCCGATCGCAACGTGGCCCTGTAGGCAGCATCTTTCCGTTCCGTGGCAACGCGACATTCCTCATCGTACCAGTCATTTTTCCGGGCTCGCTGGAAACCAATAGATTGTTCAGCGGCGGTACGTAAAGAGCAAGATATGTGGTTCCATTGCTCTGAAATATCGCTGTGTTGATTAAAGCTCTCAGAGAGCAGGAGTGCGAGTCGAGTAGCGAAGTGCGTGGCTGTCTGTTGTGAGTGCAACTTTCCGACGTCGAGCTTTCCTTGTGTGCCTTTCCGCACGCTTTTTGACGCACAGAGGCGCGTGCGTATATTGGCTGCGACAAGATAATGGTCCGAGTCGATGTTGGCTCCTCCGATCGTGCGCACATCTAGGACACTGGAAGCGTGCCTTCCGTCTATCACAACATGGTCGATTTGGTTTCGTGTCTTACCATCTGGAGACAGCCACGTAGCCTGATGTATCCTCCTATGCTGGAACCTGGTACTACAAACTACCATGTTTCGGGCCCCAGCGAAGTCGATCAGTCTCAATCCGTTGTCAGACGTTTCCTCGTGGAGACTGAATTTTCCGACTGTGGAACCAAAGATGCCCTCCTTACCCACCTTTCCATTAAAATCGCCTAGCACGATTTTTATATCGTGTTGGGGGCAGCGTTCGAACGTGCGCTCCAGGAGTTCGTAGAAGCAATCTTTGGTCCCATCGTCCTTCTCTTCCGTCGGGGCATGAGCGCAAATCAGGGAGATGTTGAAGAATCTCCCCTTTATGCAGATTGTGGCGAGACGTTAGTTCACCGGAGTGAACGACAGTACTTTACGGCGAAGTCTCTCTCCCACCACAAATCCGACACCAAATTTGCGCTCCTTTACATGGCAGCTGTAGTATACGTCGCAAGGGCCTACCGTTTTCCTCCCTTGCCCCGTCCATCGCATTTCTTGGATGGCGGTGATGTCAGCCTTCGCTCTACCGAGGACATCAACCAGCCGGGCAGAGGCACCTTCCCAATTAAGGGTTCGGACATTCCAGGTGCATGCCCTCAAATCATAGTCCTTAAAACGTTTGCCGTGGTCGTCATCTAAAAAGGGGGGTCCTGTCCGAGGCTTTGCTTTGCTTTTCATTGGAAGTTGTTTTTTACGTGGCGGGTTCCAAGCCCTGCGCACAACCCATTGCTAGGGGTTGATATTTTAAATTCGTTTATATAGCGAGCCGCTTGCTCCAAGACAGACGCCCGCTTGCAGCCGCACCTCCTGGTGAACAGACGCTGCGGACTTCAGTGGACCCTTAAACCGAATATGTCGGAGTGGCTCCACTAAAGCTCCCTCTCTATTAGCCGTGACCCATGGCTCCACACGGGTTGGTTACCGTATCTCGCACATGGGTTGCTCACGTTGCCCAGGGTGCACGAACGTGGACGTAAGAGTAGGGATTGAGTACAGCCGCGCAACTGTATCTGCATACCCAGAAACACCACTGTACCCCATTGCACCCCTATATAAATAAAAGTATATAAATACTTCAATAAAACATTTATTGGAAATTTAAATTTAAATTTTTTATCCATACTTACTAACCTATTTAAAGTTTTTGATATTGAAATAATTTATCTTTTAAAACTGGTACATTTGTATTGTTATTTTATTATTTGATTATATAAAATATTTTTTGACCATTCATTGAAGTGCATTTTCTCTAATTTTAGTTTGATACACATAACAATTTTATTTTAATGTCTATCCAATATTCTACTGTAAATCTATTTATTTCATTTAATTTCAAGATGTTCATTTACTTTTTATTCTCTCCCAATTTGTTGTATTTCTAATTTCTATAACAAGTTTCATTTCATTGTTTTTTTTTCAATCTTTACCATTCAACCAGAATTGTAATTGTAATGAATTGTAATAATTTCATTGAAATTAATGTAATTTTAATTTTTTCAATATACATAAGGGTTCATATATGAACGTTCACGAGCATACATTCATGAATTTCCACGCGAACAAGAACGATACAAACATTTTTAGACGTTCTTTGTTCGAGAACGAGAACAAGAAAACAAATTCAGTTCGTTCGCGTTCGCGTATGTTAGGTAGATAGAATTATGTTATTGTTCGCAGGCGTATGTGAAAAAGAATCAAACATTACGCGTTCATTTATGAAGCTAAGCGTTGCATCGAACTATCCACGAATGTTCCTTTATGTTGGTCGCTTTCTGGACTGGATGTGTTTTCTTGTTCTCGTTCATGAAGTTGTACGACAAAAAATCTTTAGATGTTCGCGTACGAACGTGAGTGATTGATTGCGAACCCTGCTATACATAAATTTTTCATTTTATTATATATTTCATTTTTTATCTCATTCGTTAAAGTTAAATTTATTGTAATTTTGTTTTCTTAAAGCATTTCAATTCGTTCGTTTTTGAATTACTTAATTCCAATTCTTTAAAATTTTTGTCATTTAATTTAATTATTTCTTCAATAATATAACTCATATGTTATTTTTTCATTGGGTTTTCACTTAATTTATTAATATTTCTTAATACTCGTATTTTCTTTTATTTCGATGAAATTTCATTTTTAAGCATTCCATTTCATATGAGTTTAAATAATTTCATAATATATCAGTTGATAACATTCCAATCTTCTTATTTCACTGCTAGTTTTTCAACTAAATTAATTTATTTTCAATCTATTTAATTACATTTTCCTTCAATCCATTTTAAACCATTCTACTTATTTTTTTTATTTTCGTTTCGTTTTATTCTCTGTTGAATATTTTCATTTGACCTTTTTTACTTTTTTTATGAAATTAAATTTTATTTCAATGCATTTATTTATTCAGAACTTTTTTTCCAACTAGGTTTTTATTATTTTTTTAGTCATTTATTTATTTTTAGTGCATTTAACACGTTTTAATTTTGATTGTATTTGCCAATTACGTGCAACAAAATGCCAAAGTAAAGGTGTTGGATTATTAATGAAGTAGTAAATACATTTTTTACAGAACACCATAAAAATTTTAAACATCATAGCTTACAAAAAAAAAAACGAGAAAAGTATTAAATTTAAAACGTGAGGTTATAGACTTCATGAGTATTTAATTATAATTCTAACATAATACTTATGAGCACATTGTCGTTTTTGTTGCCCATAAAGTTAATTATGGGCTGCTCACAAAAAAAAAAAACCAAAAAACAACTGCAAGCTTTGCATTTTGCAGCAATGAATATGATTTAAAATGCTGAAAATAAAATTAACTTAACAAGGCTAGTAAAAGTAATTATCAAAAAAAAAAAAAAAAACACAGGAAACAGACTAAACAAGTGCATAGAAAATTAAACGGATTTTCAAGTGTTGCCAAAGTGTGAAATATGTATGTAAGTAAACAATAACAATGTTTCAGGTATTCGTCCAATAATAATCACGTTCATTGTAGCACAAATATTGTCGTGCATATTTAATTTATAAATTATACTTTATATTACAAAATTAAAGATATTAAAATATTGCCTTGTTAGCGATTTAAGCAGGCCGAGCGTTTGCCTCTATAGATTGCTAGTTTTATCTAACTACCTCTTTTCTCATTAACAAATTGTTTTTTAACTATATATGTATGTAGTATGTTTTTGGGGTTTTAAACACTTGTTAATAATTCCCGACCAATATATTTGTAGTGACATTTGGCGTGCCGTTAATGGTTTCTATCGATTTTGTATCGTTTATCGATAATATAAACATTACCGATTACCGCAACGTTATCATTTGCAATTTTTTAATTTATGCTCGGCATTGTTATCGTCAGAACGTTCTATACTTTTAACGAATTAATTTTAGTTATATTGGTCAACTATACATATATTGATATTTGTATTTTTTTATCGTTCCGATCGATATCGTTAACCATATCTTTTCTTTATATTACATTTTCTATAGAAAAGTTGCCTACATTCAAACAACGTCTGCCCCAGGTGAGTAAAAGATGGACTTTACCGCAGTATAGGAGCAGAGATGAGGTATGTAAATATGTGCAAGCAAGGTATATTTGATCCAACGAAAAAGCTTTGGTAGTGCGTAGTATCAGAAGAATTTTCGAACTGGACTCTATGATCCGATAACATACACAATTTCTTAAGCTCGAAACGTAAATTATCAATGGGATATTATCTCCTGCTTCAGAGGAGATGATGTGTTCCTATGACCTTCGAAGAAACATCTGGTATATCGTAGTTTCAAGAAGAAGGAACGAGAAGTTGAAAAAGTAAGTATGAAGAATGAAATAGTTTAAAAAACGAGTTGGAACCCAACCAAGGATGGTAAAGACGTCTGCAATACACTTAAGTTGTGGAGAGAATATTTTCCAAGAGGATTAAGAAATGAGTATGTTCTTCTCAATTCAAAAGAAGGCCGCTTTTGTTAGGGCTGATAAATTATCGATAGTAGGTACGATAGTCTCTGATGTTTAAAAAAATTATCGATACTTTCGACAGTACTATCGATATCTTACAGTAAACGTAGTATACATTCGCAATTTTATTTTTAAACGTATTTTATTAGTAAAAGAGAATAAATACTTAAATAAACACTTCCAACTGTTGAATTTTGTACCGATTTTCCGTTATCCGAACGACAAAACGACACTGAAGATTGCACAACGCCGAAACCTAACTTGACAAGAGATAACGGTAAATCGTTCCAAAATTCAGTAGACTCTTACCCTGCCGGAATCTTCAATAACAACAAATAAGAAAACGTCTAATTGTCTTTCTTACATCTTTTTTAAAATAATTTAAAAAAATAATAATATTTAATAAAGAAGTACACATAGGTTTGTTCACTAAATCTCTTTTAATTTGTAGGTTTTTATTTGATAAAGATCCGGATAGGGGCAATCAGTTCATTAAAAAATAAGTTATTGATCTGCAGTGTAAAAACGGGAAGTTTTTAAGGTTTGGTTATAAAAAACTAACAAAAGATAGGTAAATGTCTAAAAATAATAAACGTTTGCATGAAAATTAAACTTTGGTCCAAGATTATATAAAAATGATGAAATGATGCTGTCAACCATTTTAGGCTATTTATATTAATTATTTTCAAAATGATTTTAATATACTTTTTTATAAAAATATAGCTTTTCAGTTTAAAAAAATTCCTATTAATCCAAATTTTAAAACTCTTACGAATATTAAAAAATTAAGTGTATCTTAATAGCCCCATTCTAGTACAATAAAGTGCAAGTCAGCAATGTATGTATTTTTGTTTTTTAGATTGTCTTGAGCAGTTTTCTTTCATATTAATTTTCGTTATATGAAAAAATTTTACTCTTGACAGTCAGTGAGTGGTGTTGTCAAGGAATTTTTAATTCAGATCAACAACAAAATTTCAAAACAACATCACTCTGTAAATGTTAAAATGTACAAATCTGTACAAATGTATAAATCGTGTGATCCCTGCTTGTTTTTCCAGTTATACCTTCAGAAAAGTTACTTCGGTAAGTATTCGTATTTTTAATATTGTTTATAACATAATACCGACGTTTCTGTGTGAGGTGCTTAGAAACAAGTAGTAAAAACTTGAACATCAAAATAAGTGAATCAATGTTTTCTTAGATACCTTTGCTTTGTTCAAAGGGTTGAGATCTGCATTGTTTCACGATATTTTCTTTCTTTCGCGACAGGGTGGAAAGAAAATCATATGAATAATTGTTTATTACTATTTTGAATTATAAGTAGGTGGCAATGCTTTGCTGAACAACATTTTACTTCTTAGTTGGTGTTGTTGGAAATGCAACCCTTAAATACTACGGTCTGAACTTGGTTGCACTGTTGGAAATTGTGACTTTAGTGTTTAGAAATTTAGCAGCACTTTAGACTGTTTTCACAGTTCACCTACTCAAGTGGAAGTGAACGAACAAAAGTTTAACTAAACGTTAAGTTTGATTAATAAACGAAAGTGAACGCACAAAAGTCGTTAAACTGTACGCTGTTAGAGGCTAAAGTCAAAATACTTAGTCATCATATTTTGAAAGACCAAATAATTGTGTCAAGCCGCAATAGTGCAATAAAAGCCAGATTGTTTTTATTCTGTATTCTCATTTAATAAGTTTAAAAAAACAACTCTGAATATTTATGTTCATACATACATACATAAATATTATTAAGAATTAGTATAATTCATTAACATATGGTACCGAAAAAGAAAATTGAGACACTTGGCAAACCACATTCGGAGAAACGCGATACATGCAAACAATTCGCAGGCCTATGTCGAAGTCAATAACCTAATTTTGTATGCAATTGCTATTATACAAACACATAAGAGTACGTGGTATATTCAAGCAACTATTAATATCTTGATTATGTTTAAATTCTCCTCAGGTCTCGAATAGGTATTAAATTTCAGCGTAATACATAAAACGATTTTTTTTAAATTTAGCTTTTAAGCATTATCGTATCACGGCTTAAAAAAAAAATAAATATGTATGAGTATAAATATGCGCTGCTTGCTTATTTAAATAATAAATTTGTATGTTTGCTTTTTATACTGACGGTTAATGTTTCAGCCCTTTTTTGCTATGCACTGGCAGCAAAATTAGGTTTTTTTTTATGTTTTTAAAGCGCTGAGCGTTCAATAAACTGTTCTTGTTACATATTCATTGTAATTTAAGTACAATGGAAGCTGATTTTACAAAATTAGGTTACAGCTATGTACACTGAAAAAGTGCATAATTTAAAAATTCATTTTTGTCGATTGTCTGAATATATTTATTCACTGAAACAGCTGACTAGTGTAAAAAAAAATGAAAACGTAGAAAAATAAAAACTTAAACGCTCTTACTTTTCACAGGGTGCTACAAAGTTTTTAAACAATTTCGCAAAATACACAAGAACCATTTACAAATATGCTGCTTCTAGAGTATTTTGTTTTTTAAAATTTCCCTAAGATTTTGTAGCATCCTGTGAAAAGTACTGCGAACAGGCTTTTCATATTTCGTGTTCACATGTAGACGGCGCGTGAGCAGCAAAAAAAGTAAGGTTAAGAATTAGATATGTTAAGATATGGGAAGTCTACCATTACAGCCATTCACGGCCTGTACTTGAAAAGGCCTTGGGGTACAAAAAGATAGCCCTGTGTGCATTCCTTTATATCGGGTGCTTTTAACAACACAAGTTATGAAGCAAT
This sequence comes from Philophylla caesio, assembly GCA_963971545.1. NCBI lineage: Eukaryota > Metazoa > Arthropoda > Insecta > Diptera > Tephritidae > Philophylla > Philophylla caesio. Next base: position 26,348,122 of record OZ020608.1, on the reverse strand, counting down.
CTCCGAAGGATTGGCAAGGAAGGATATCCCGATGCTTATAACTGACTGGGTTATTAGTATGCTCAGATCCAGAACCATAATCTCTGATCTGGGAGGAAGCAGACTTCAAGTTACGGCCACGCGTGGCTGCCCTCAAATGGGTGTTCTCTCACCCCTATTGTGGACACGGTTGTCGATGAACTTCTATAGAAGTTTAAAATGAATGGATTCAACGCTTACGGTTATGCTGACGACCTTGTTATCTACGTTGTGGGTTGGGATGAAGGGACACTAAGCACTAGGCTTGAATCTGCCCTAAATCTCACGCTCAAATGGTGCAATGAGAAAGGGTTGTCAATTAATCCATCAAAGTCTACCATTGTCCCCTTCCTTAAGAAAAAGAAAGTGAACCTGACCAAACCAAAGTTGGGAGATACTGAGATTGAGTTCTCAAAAGAGGTAAAATACCTGGGAGTCACACTAGATAGTAAACTCAACTGGAACTCTCATCTCACAGACATTACCTGGGGAATCTCCCCGAAACTCCTATACTTAACACGGTAATAAAGCCAATTATTACCTACTTAGCACTAGTATGGTGGCCTAAAGCCAAAATGGCGAGCTCCGGCGCTACATTCGTCAGGCTCCATCTCCTAGTATGTATGGTCATTACGGGGACCATGCGCACATGTCCAACGGATTCGCTTGGCATCATAACAGGCATCCCACCTTTGGCTATACTCATTGAGAGGGAGGCCTGTCAGAGCGCTATAAGACTACCTAGTATTAGTTGTCTGAAAAGTGGTGACTTAAAGGGGCATTTGGGGGTCTTACAACCACTCAGTGCTGACCCGGTTGTCAAACTTACAGACTCCAAGCTGCCAAAGCTATCCTTTACCAAGATCGACAAAGTCATAATACTTGAAAGAGACACAAGTTAAGAGATGGTAAAAGTTATCAACAAAGGATCACAAGTGTGGTACACTGACGAAACCAAACTTATCGACGGGAGCACTGGGACCGGGGTGTTCGGACCAAGATTTCAAAAAAGTGTGCCGATAGGGTTATACCCAACCGTATTCCAGGCCGAAATCCACGCAATAGAGTTGTGCGCTCACGAATGTCTCCGCAGAAAGACCAATGGAGCCACAATCAACATTATGTCTGACAGGCAGACAGCCCTTAAGGTCCTAGACTCCTTCAAGACGGAGTCAAAGCTGGTATACTTCTGCAGAACGGCACTGAACTCACTAGGAGCCAACAACAGAGTCACTCTGTGGTGGGTTCCGGGTCATGAGGGCGTGGATGGCAATGAAATGGCGGACTTTCTCGCAAAAAGAGAGCTTTTACGGCCCTCAATCGTTCTGCGGTCCCTCTAGAGGATACACTGCAGAAATTCTGAGACAATGGGAGGACTCAAGAATCGCAGCCAAAGGACACTCAGCAAAGGGGAACAGACAATCTAAAAGGTACATAAGTCCATCCCGTGGAACCTCTGAAAAACTTCTTAATCTCAGCAGAGAGGGTCTTAGAACTCTCACCGGATACTTGACAGGTAACTGCAGACTGAGATAACATCTTCATAAAATAGGACTCTCTGAGGTTGCAGACTGTAGGTTTTGTGGCATAGATGCGGAGACTTCTGAACATATAATTTGTGAATGACCAAGAACAAGCAGACTCAGGCTTATACACCTGGGGGAGCGATTATTATCTGCATCCAGTTGCTATTACAACTACACCCTCCAAAGTGCTTAACTTCTTAAATAGCCTAAGGATGGAGTGACAAAACTTAGAGGGTTAGCACAATAGATCTTGCAAGGTCGCAGCGCTACTATGCCCTAATAATATATATATTAAAATGTGGCCGCCGTGGTCGAGTTGATAGCGGTGCTATAACTCGATATGCCGGTGAGTTCGAGGTTCGAATCTCAGTCAGGGCTAGCAAAATCTTAATCATAGAAAAAGTTTTTTCTAATAGCGGTCACCCTTGGCAGGCAATGGCAAACCTCCGAGGGTATTTCTGCCATAAAAAAGCTTCTCATTAAATACATCTGCCGTTCGGAGTCGGCACAAAACTGTAGGTCCCTCCATTTGTGGTATAATATAAAAACGCACACCACAAATGGTAGGAGAAGCTCGGCCAAACATTGAGCTTTATACGAGTAGTGAACCGCCAAAATTATATATTATATATACATACATATATATTAAAATGTTGCTGATCAACTCTTGATAGTTTTCGGCTTTGTGGTTTCCAATGAATAATGCCAAGTGAAGTGCTAAATGTTACTTAAAATTTTAAACACATTTAATTTTCTATTTTCTAAATTTGTTTTGTTTTATTGTGTTGGTTCATAAAGAAAACAATAATTTAATTAAACTAGCCTTAATTACTATTCACCATAGTTTGGCTTACTTCATTGCATACATGCTCATATGTATATCATATATTTTTCATTCCAAAATACAAATTAGTAACTGAGCATTTCAACAAACATATTTTCATAAATAACCTCGTTTGCTATAACTACTTTCGTAGCTTTCCAATTTTGTCACAGTCAAAAAACAAAGAATCTCTAACAATAACACAGTGTGACACTCAAAAATACCTGGGAAGTGATGTTATTTTTCTTGTAGGTCTTATCGAGTAGAACAAGAATCCAATTTTGAATTTTGTCAAACACCTCCAAAATCTCGACTTAACCTTAAAAAACCGATTTTTCAAGGTTTTGCGCACTTTTTAGCCCATATCTTAGCTAATTAACAACCAATTTTCATTCTAAGAACGGTTTAAGAAAGAAGATATTCACAACTGAACTGAACAAGGCGAACACTTCCACCACGAAATGGCTACGATCGAAAAACGCTTCGAAGGAAAAAAACGTAAGTAAAAGTAAGTCCTCTCTAAATGGAATAATATGTACATAAGAATAATTTGCGAAAACAATTTATATTTCAATTGTTCTCCCTTCCCTGATCATTACTCCCAAAACTGCAAATCTGCATCTCTTACGGAAGCGCATACTACGTTGCCTTCCTCAAATAAATTAACAGTGTAATTGAAAGATTAATTTGTGTTTTTGATTGTCGTAAGGCGTACAAGTTCTTGAAGATACGACCACAATTTTTTTTTTAATTCCATTGAAATCATTTGAAAATAAGTAATTAAAATTTATATATATATGGGCCAATCCATGCAAAATTTACACAAAACAATGTTTTCCGCTTAATAATTTTTTTTTTGCATTTTTTGTGTCAAAATATGAGACACGTATACTTTATACATATGTATATACATTTTTTTGAACCTTAAGCATGCTAAGAAACGACTTTTCAATATATTATGCTTCAAAAAACTTAATCATCGTAACATTTATGATTTTTTCTTGGGTTTCATATGAGGATTACGTGAAGTCGATAAAATTATTTTTTAATCAAAAAATTGGATATTAAAAAAAAGATAAAACAAATTATATTTTTTTTAAATTTGGTAATGATTTTATAAAAAAAATGTTCTGGAGAACTGTTTTTCAGTTTCAGAATGGGTGGTTTAAAATTACGCCTGTAAATAAATTTTGAATTGCTTCGGCATTACATAAAATATAATTTCTGAATTTTGCTTATTATTTTTATTAGGGTTTTTACGATAATGAATATGAATATCTACTTTTTGTTTGCTGAGACACGCCTTTTTTCCTGTTTTCCGAGGCTTTCTATTTGAAAATCATTTCAAAAATAATAAGTCTTGACTTTTAATCTTTGGGCTCAACGCTGTGAATTCCGTTAGTGCGCGATATAGTTTTTTGAGCATCCTGATAAAAAGTGTCTTTTCAATGTATGCACAACATGTCCAACAAATCCAAAGAAATTGTATGACGGTCCCTGTTCTAGAAAAACCTGGGGTCCTTTGTGTATAAGTTGGCGTAATAGATTGTGTTGAAATGCAAGTATTCTGCCATATGCAACCACTTCCACCTTTTTATTACATCAATTAATTATTGTTGGATTGCAGTAGTCCCTTAGCCCAATATCTTGGCTGATAAAAACACATGATTGTTGATATGAATGAAAGTACTATGATTTTTAACAAATTCCGTCCGCCATTTTGTGTTAGCCATTTTGTTTTTGACATTTTTGACTCCAGATTTGAATTCCTATACCCATAAAACTCAAGTAAAAAGATTTTCACTTGTATTCGCACAAAATTTGATTTTTCGCCATCTTTTCGTGCGTTTGCGACCACAGTGCGGCGTTTCGTTACCTCTGTTTATGTGCTGCTGCGTTCATGTTTGTATGTACCTACATTTGTATGAATGCATCAGCTCAGTTGTGTATGTCTGTATATTTTGTCATTTGCTCAATGTCAATAAATATCTTGCATTTTTGCGTGGGTGATACAATTTACGGCTATGCGTTCAAGATTTCTATTTATTAAACAAACAAAAAACAATTGCTATCGACCTTGAAAATTATTTATGCTCGTTGTCAATCATTTGACATGCTAATCTATTTATCATTTTTCCTATGACGAATACTAAACTGAAATTAATTTGTTGCGCATCTAAGACGCCATGCAACAATAAAATGTGGGTGTTTCATGCCACACGCCACACAAAAGTCAAATGCAACACGTGTCGATCTACTCGCTTGCACAAACATACGAATTGTTGCCCAAAAGTTACGAAAATAGTAATTAATGTGTTTTTAGCCTGCTGCTAAGTGGTAATGAATATTATTTTAAAAAAAGTAGTGCCACTTTTTCATGCCCGGCAATATTTCAAAGTCAAAAAGTGTATTCAGCTCGTCGCCGCTTGGCCGCACACAGACGATTCGGTTTCATTTTCATCTCAACTCTTGGCTGCCCACAGTTGTCAAAATTGTATGAAATTCCTTTGACTTGGTAATTTATCATAAAACCGCAACATCTATGCACTTTTGTTTGGACGTTAATATGTATTGCTTTGGGGTTTAATTACTGGTTGTCTTAGGGTGTGCTTCGCAAATATTTCATGCTTCATCACTTCAGTCGTTTCGAATAGCTCGATGGCTGGGTGCGTTTGCTTTGTTAATTATTGTTGTTGTTTTTCTAATGAGATTTAATATTTTGACACTTGTTGTTGTACTCATTTGCACCAGTGCACTTGTGATAAATATTTTGTTTTTCGATAACCATTTATTGCTGTCATGATTTTTGGTGTAGTATGGAATTTTCATAGTTTAAGTATGTACATAATTTCTCATTAGCTACAGCATTTCTAGATTATGGCATGCTTATTTATGATTTATCACATTTTGTGGAGTTTAAAAATTTGAAAATGCATTACATTATTTATTATTTTGAAAAATCAGACAAAGTAACTGAAATATTGTATTAAAAATCCTATCATATCTCTCATCTATATTTTATTAAAAAATTTGTTTTCGAATTTCATGAAATCGTGCAGACTGTCGCTATATCTAAATGCACACTCTCTGAACACTGTGGTAAACAAGTGTTATAGAAACCAGTAAAATTAATTTCTTTTAATTTGTTTAAGTTGCTTGGAAAAGAATAGAAGGAACATTAAAATATAGTCTACAAATCGATTTACCTCTCGCTTTTTATTCCTTTAGTTAATGTATGAAGCTTCCTATATATTTATGTAGCTCTTCAATCTTCAAATCTTCGCCTTTGCAGGCACGGCAGTTACTCATAAGAAGTAAATACAGCTTCTACTTCATTTTTTATTTCAATTGTGTTCTAGGAAGCACTTGCGAGCATTGGATACCTAGTAGAAGGATCTTTACTCATCGCTTTCGTTAATTTGTTAGGTGTCTGACTGTATCTAATGGCTCATGCAGTTAATCACCCAATTTTCTTCGTTATCCGTCGCGAAATAAATCTTGCGAATAACATTTCTCTCGAAAGCCCCCAAACCTTCTCGTTATTGATCTACAATGTCCATGTTTCTGCGCTATATAAAAGGATGACAACAATTGGGCGGTGTGCATGAAGATTAGTTGAGTGCAAACTTTGATTTGGTGAGCTTGAAAGTGGTGAGTTAAGGAATACTGGGTTTAGGTTAGAGGTCGACACGCTATCGCACAGCTGTGCAAGAGTACGTCACCTACGTATATACATAATAGTATATAAAAGTATATTATACTCTCTACACAAATTATAGCACAACCACATATTGAATATTTGGGCACTTTATTCTTTTTCTTCTTCTTCTTTTATGGCGCTACAACCGTTTGTCGGTTTGGGCCGAGATCAAAAAGCTTCGCCAGTTCCCTCTCTCCTTCGCGAGGTTACGCCAATTACTCATACCAAGCGTAGACAGGTCCTTCTGCACTTGGTCCTTCCAGTGTGTTCTTGGGCGTCCTTGCCGTCGTTAGCATCTGTTGGCAAGTGTTATTCTTCGTTTGATTTCAAGGCTGACATTATTGGTGGTGTTTATGCTGGATCCAAGGTATACAAAATCCTTGACTACTTCAAAATTGTAGCTGCCAACAGTGACGTGGGTCCCAATACGCGAGGATTTTTTGTTTGTTGCCACAAGGTACTTTGTTTTGTCCTCATTCACTACTAGACCAACCTCCTTTGCTACCTTCTCTAGACTGGAAAATGCTGCACTGACGGCCCTGTTGTTAAGGCCAACGATGTCAATATCATCCGCATATGCAAGCAGCATCGTACTTTTGTTATATATGTATAGTACCACTGCGATTCAGATTGGCAGCTCTTATTACAGTTTCCAGCATTAGGTTGAAGAAATTGCACGAAAGTGAGTCACCTTGTCTAAAACCTCGTTTGGCCTCAAACGGCTCGGAGAGGTTCTTCCCAACTTTGACGGAGCTAAATGTTGTGCTCAACGTCACTCTACATAGCCGTATTAATTTTGCGGGGATCCCAAATTTAGACATGGCGTCGTACAGGCAGCTTCTATTCGTGCTATCAAAAGCGGCTTTGAAGTCGACAAAAAGGTGGTGTGTGTCGATTTGCTTATCTAGGGTCTTTTCCAGGATTTGACGTGCTGTGAATATCTGGTCGATGGTGGATTTACCAGGTCTAAAACCACACTGATAAGGTCCAATCAGCTGGTTCATATATGGCTTCAGTCTTTCACACAGTATCGTCGATAAAAACCTTATATGCGATATTTAGAAGGCTTATCCCACAGTAGTTGGCGCAAACAGCAGGATCACCCTTCTTATGGATTAGGCAAAGAACACTAAGGTTCCAATCTTCTGGCATGTACTCGTCAGACCAAATTGTGGTTAACAGCTGGTACATGCTTCCTACCAGCTCTTCGCCGCCGGCTTTGAAAAGCTCAGCCGGTATACCGTCTGCCCCAGGCGCTTTGTTATTCTTTAGCCGCCTAAGTGCTGTTCTCACCTCGCCTTGGTCGAGTGGAGGGATTTGTTGTTCATCCCTAAAGATTGTTCTGGGCTCCTCTTCTTCAAACTCCTCACCAGAGTTCGCATTCAGTAGCGTTGAGAAGTGGTCCCTCCATACCTCAAGTGTGCTCTGTACGTCCGTCACCAGATTTCCATACTCGTCTTTGCAGGAACCAGCCCCGGTCTTGAAACCACTTGTTTGCTGCCTTATTTTCTGATAGAATTTTCGGGCCGCATTCCTGCTTGCTAGCATCTCAAGCTCTTCGCACTCACGCCTTTCCGCCTCTCGTTTCTTGCTCTTGAAAAGACGTCTCTCTTCCCTCCTTCTCTCCCGGTATCGCTCAATTGTTGCACGCGTAGTAATTGGCTGCAGGGTGGCTTTGTATGCTGCGTATTTCTCTGCAGCAGCGACGCGGCATTCGTCATCGTACCAATTATTTCTGCGAGGCTGGTAGTAGCCAACCACTTCCTCCGCAGCGGTGCGAAGAGATTGGGAGATGTTATCCCATTGCTCGTTAATGTCGGGGCGATGAGAAGTTGCTTGCCTTAGCAGGATCGAGAGTCGAGATTGAAAATTCTCAGCTGTCCGTTGCGATTGCAGCTTTTCGACGTCGAACTTTCGTTGCGTTACTTGGTGAGCGTTCTTCATTGCAGAGAGGCGCATGCGGACCTTAGCTGCAACAAGGTAATGATCCGAGTCAACGCTTGCTCCTCGGATAGAACGAACATCAAGCACGCTCGAAGCGTATCTCGCGTCTATCACAACGTGATCAATTTGGTTTCGCGTTTTTTGATCAGGGGACACCCAAGTTGCTTGGTGGATGCTTCGGTGTTGGAACCTGGTGCTACTTACTACCATGTTTCGCGCCGCGGCGAAGTCGATCAGCCTCTCTCCGTTGCCGGAGGTATTTTTATGAAGGCTGAAGTTTCCGACTGTTGGACCAAAAATTCCTTCTTTGCCCACCTTAGCGTTAAAATCACCAATCACAATTTTTACATCGTGGCGGGGGCAGCGCTCGTATGCTTTCTCCAAGCGCTCGTAAAATTCATCCTTGGTCCCATCATCCTTCTCCTCCGTCGGGGCGTGCGCACAAATCAAGCTGATCTTATTAAATTTAGCTTTGATGCGGATTGTGGCAATTAGTTCACTGATGGGGGTGAACCTGGAGACAAGATCTCGCAGTCTCCGCCCAACCACAAATCCAACACCAAATTTGTGCGCCGTCTCATGGCAGCTGTAGTAAACGTCGCACGATGCATATTTTTTGCATCCATGTCCCGTCCATCGCATTTCCTGGACTGCAGTGATGTCAGCCTTATACTTATTTAGGACATCCAGCAGTTGGATAGAGGCACCTTCCCTATAAAGGGTCCGGACATTCCAGGTGCATATCCGTAAATCGTAGTCCTTGTTTCGTTTGCGTGGGTCGTCAACGTGTGGGGAGGTCATTATCCGAGGCTGTTTCGATCTTTTCATTGGACTTGTATTTTACATGGTGGGTCCCAAACCCAACGCATAACCCATTGCTGGGGGTAAAAAGTTTGGGTTCATTTATATAGCGAGCCGCTTGCTTCAAGACAGACGCCCGCTAGCAGTCGCACCTCCTGGTGAACAGACGCTGCAGACTTTAGTGAACCCTTAAACCGAATATGTCGGAGTGGCTCCACTAAAGCTCCCTCTCTATTAGCCGTGACCCAAGGCTCCACACGGGTTGGTTACCGCATCTCGCACATGGGTTGCTCACGTTGCCCATTCTTTTCTAGTTAATTTAAATTAGTTTTCAAGCAAAATTGTATTATTTATTCTGTAGGAAAAACCATAACTGGATGTAGTTTTTGAAACTATTTACAAAATGTACAATAATTTAACGAAATTTTGAACTTTTTAAATAAGTTTTTAGAACTATTTTCAGTGTGCAATTTCTTGGTTTAATCAATTTTTTGTCTTAGAAAGTGCAAAGTGCAAACTTCAATTACCTACAAGTTATCGCTGATTTTTTAAATATTTTTACTGGCATTTTTCTTCATAGAACGCAAAATCGTGCTTATTTTTATATGGAAGAATTCGAGAAATTTCGTCAGTAAAAAATTTTTCAAAAATTAGTAGCAATGCGTATCCATTAGAAACTAGCACTTTGTTGTATGAAAAGTGAATGTGGCACATTCCCCAAAAAATTCTAAATATTTTAAAAAGTTTAAAAATTTTGATGAAAATAATTTAATTGCTATAATTTGTGAACAAGGTGTATTCTTACGCACAATCGTTTAGTTGATATTGATTTTGTTTCTTGCATGTAAAGATGCCTTGCGTGAAATCTTTTTCGCTAGAAAATACTATTGGTGAAATCCCAAGGCATTTGTATAATGTATTTTAAAACACAAGGAATATCATATGTTACTGAAAATCATTTTTGGATACTTTTCATAAGCTTATGCAACATTTTACATAACAAGATGATAGTTTAAATACATGTACTAGGGATGTCAATTTTTGGCCATTTATTGATTCCGGAATTTTCGAGATCTGAAAGCAAAATCGCATGAACCTGTAATCGTATGAAATTCAACAATTTTTTTAAATGTCAAAATGCATATTGTCTGTAATCATCGTATTATAGTAGTATTCAAAATAACATTAATATAACAAAGAAGAAGAGCTTTTTCTAAGTCATGGTTGGTCTTTTCAATCAACAAAAAGGAAAAACATAAAATTTGACAAACTTACAAAGTAATTTATACTTCAAGTACAAATGTAAATATTTCAGATGCATATACAGTAAAACTTTTTAAAAAAAAAATTAAAGCATTAAGTGTTTATCATTCAATAGAAATTGATTACACATTAAACCTGCAGTGGAGAAGCACCGCTCCTCCTCAACACTGGATTTTGAGCCATGTTTACGGAAAATATGTTTTTATTACAGTATATCAGAGAAGGTCTTTCGAAACCCTTGCACAGTGCACTCATTGTCGTGAATCGAATCATTTATTTTTCTTGTTCATGCAAATCTTGGTATGCGTTTTCGGAATTTCGTGCTACAGCGCATGCTTGCAATGATTCTAAAGGGTGTTTTTTTTAGAGGTTTGTTTTTCGAATAGAGATAAAACTGGCATTTTGTGGTCAAATGTGGCAACTCTAATGTCATTTATGTTCAGTTTGGTTTGCCATTTCATCATGAACAGGTTGACAAAAGAACAACGCTTGCAAATCGTGCAAATTTATTTCGAAAATAATGGTTCAGTTCGCGAAGTTTACCGTGAGTTCAGTGTTCAGTGATGAGGCTCATTTTTGGTTGAATGGCTACGTCAACAAGCAAAATTGCCGCATTTGGAGTGAAGAGAATCCACATGAGACCCTTGAAACGCCATTACATCCACAAAAACTGACTGTTTGGTGTGCTCTATGGGCTGGTGGAGTCATTGGGCCATACTTCTTCCGCAATAATGCTGAAGAGGCAGTTACCGTTAATGGAGACCGGTATAGAGCCATGATAACCGACTATTTTGTTCCCGAATTGGATGGCATGAATGTGGATGAGTTGTGGTTCCAACAAGACGGCGCTACATGCCACACAGCGCACGTCACAATCGATTTATTGAAGGAAACATTCGCTGAGCGCATAATTTCGCGGAATGGACCTGTCAATTGGCCACCAAGATCGTGTGATTTGACACCATTGGATTATTTTCTTTGGGGATATGTGAAGTCGCTCGTCTACACCAACAAACCAGAAACGTTAGGGGAATTGGAAGCCAACATTCGTGGCGTTATTGCCGACATACGGCCCCATATGCTCGAAAAAGTGGTTGAAAATTGGACCTGTATAATTGGCTTTATTCGAGCCAGCCGCGGCGGCCACATGCCCGAAATCATATTTAAACATTAATGGCATAAAATTATCCTTCCAATAAAGCCAAATTGATGGACCTTAAAACGATTTTCTTGTGTTTTATTTCAATTCGAAGTTCTATACCCCTAAAAAAAACACCCGTTATAATATTTTTTTAAATAATTTGGAATCAGTTTTCTAACTGAAATATTTATTAAAAAATTGATTGATATTTGAAGTTAGTGTGACGTACAGTGGGCTGAAATCGGAAAATTCTGGGCGAAACGAAGCAAAAAAATTATTTACATTAAAATGCAGACATCTTTATGGGTTTTGGTTCGCTGATTGCAAAAATGACGTCAGAATGTAAAAATTCAAAATGGCTGACACATAATGGCGGACGGTTTTTCCGAAAATATTGTTTTTAAAGCTGAAATTGAGTGTAAGGGGTTTTTGAGATAAGTGATTTTCAAAATAATGTCAAAAACAAAGTTCAAAAAGGCTGACGCAAAATGGAGGACAGTTTTTCAATCAAAAAATACCGTCAAAAAACTGCGACAAAAAAACTATCTGTAGAACGAATCAGAAGGATTATGAAACTTGAATAATATAAAACAATACCCCTCTAAGAATCCCCTTATTCTATTATTTTAGCAGGATATAATGGGATCAACATTTTCACACTTTTCACTATAATTTTATGTAAAAATAATAAAAAACGCAAGTAAGAGTACATCGCAAGATTCAACACTAGTAAATGACAAATGCAAACATGTTCAATCGAAATATTCTTTTTCATACCTTCAAAATCACACTCCATTTTGCAAAACACAAAAAAACAATTCAATAATGTATGACATCAAAAACTGGTTTTGTAGCAGTGGTACTCGTAATACGCATGGCAATGACTAGCCTAGCAGTGTCAACTTCAAACAGCTGTTTGCAAAAAACACTCGTGGGTGACTGCATTATAAATTCCAGAAATTGACTCTCCGACGCCCCCACTGAGGCATATCTAAGAACTATTTTGACACGTTATTTTTAAATTTTGTATTTTTGGCCAGCTTTTTGAAATTTTCGGCCAGTGTGTGAAGTGATTTTAGCAACTATGTATTGCCTCAGCTGACATTGCTTTTAAGTTCAGGAGTTTTCTTGCTGTATAACTACCACTATTATTCTAAGTGAATTAATCTTCCATAATACATCATATTCCTATCCGGATGTAAACTTCAACAGCCTGTAAGAAAACTTTTCTTCTACATACTCAGTTAAACTATTTTCTTCAATATAAGATATCTCAAACTTTTTCTTTCGCTTTCTGTTAGCTGGTCGCAGCTTTTGTTCGAAAATGCATTTTTACATTTATCTTACTCTATAAGGTTATGCATTCTCGAAGGTTAAGAAGATGTCAATAAACAAGTTTTAAAATTGACGTTATGTGTTACTCAGCAGCTGTGCCAACTGTGTAGTGAGCAGTATGAGCTGAAGAAAATGTATTCACGAAAAGTTACATTAAAATCAGTAATATTACCGATAACAATTCGCTAACAACAACGAAGTTACAATCACAACCAAGCCGACAGTGGCTGCACCAACAGCTTTGGCGTGTAAAAATTGCGGCGAAGCAAACTGAAAATGTAGCGGATATCTAGGAAATAAATCAAAATCATCACACGTGCGAAGGGTGCAAAGTAAACAAAATAAAACAAGCAGAAAATTGACAACAAATGCAAGAGAGATAAAATAAATAAGAATAAAAAAATATGCTTATATGGGAAATTCAGTGAACGTAGAAAATTGCATGAAATGCATGCGTTTGTCAACTGTCAGATGTTGAACATTAAGGGGTGCAGAAGGTCGAAGGCGTCAGGAGTCAGCGCTCGCCATTCAAAGTATAATGATGATATATTACTAATGATTCGATTTCTATTTAATATTGTTGATGTTTGTAGAAATAAGTTTTGTGCTTTGCTGGCAATTCTTGAAAAGAGTTTATGCAATTACACGAATAAATACTTATGATAAATGTTGCAAAAAGAAAATTATTTATATAATATTGGAGATGTAAATTGCTGTATATCTCCAAATATGGTTTACAACAAAAAATGCAATAAGTAACTCGGGCGTATTTTTTAAAATACTAACCATGCTATTTTCTATCCCGCGTTTACCCGGATTTGGAATCCGGGTTTATTTAATTTAAAAAATAAGGAAATTAATAATCGTATATTTGAAGATTTAAATCTTTTCAAAATTTGGTATTTAACATTTAATGATTCTGCATTATTTGACGATTTTAACTTAAAAATATTGTTAATAAAAACTGGTGAAGTTTAGGTTGTACAAACCACCACTATTCTTCTGGTCTTGCTAAAACTTCGGAAGACGCGCCAAAGTGCAAAGAATTAGATAACATTTAAAAACCAAGAAAAAGTAAAAATTAATTTTATGAAAAATGCAATCAACAGATCTTAACTCAACACACATTTGTTCACCATATCTAAATTGACAAATACACCAAAATTTACCACACCATAATTCACCACATCATAACTCACAATGTTTTAAATAGACACCCATACAATTAGCTTGCTATAATTCATTAGACCTGAATTCACCACATTTGTACTGACCATACAAAAAAATATCTTTATCAGCCTTTTTAAACAAAAAACTTTGTTCAAAAAAAGGTTTTTAAATTGCAAATAAATTTTAAGTGCTTCTAGAATAAACGGCAATTATTTAAAAATTATGATATGAATTAAAATGATATTAAAATAAATATAATTGCATTAGGCATGGCTGCATATATATTTGTTTAAAATATTTAATAATAATAGTAAAAATGAGACAAAAAAAAATAAGTTGGAAGATAAAATCAAACGCATCAAATCTTATCAAATAATAAATTTAAGAAAAAATAAAACACATAAAATATATGACATAATATAAAATAACAAACATGTTCATGTAAAATTTTATATTAAATAAAGTTGACGAATATCAAATTGAAGAAACATGATATAAAATATATATTTTTTTAAATTTCAAGAGGATAGTATAAAGTATATAAATATAAAAATTAATGCAAATAAATTGTAAGTAAATAACTGAAAATAAAATAGAAGGAAAATAAGCAAACAAGTGATAATAATACTAATAACCAAAAACGACACTGAAGATGGCACAATGACGAAACCGGTTTGTCTTAAAACCCAACTTGTCATGGGATGACGGAAAATCGTTCCAAAATTCAATAATAATAATAACTTTGTAACCGCCAAATTATTATATAGCTCAGTGTTTGGCTGAGCTTATCGTACCATTTGTAGTGGCACCTACAGTTTTCTGCCGAGTCCGAACGTTTGCTATTGCCTGCCGAGGAGTGACCGCTATTAGAAGAAAAAACTTTTTCAATTATTAAGACTTCATTTGCCATGGCTAAGATTCAAACCTCGAACTGAATTGAAATAAAACAAAATAAAACATTTTCAAAATAAAAATAAAATAAAATAATATCATTAGCAATGAATATGCACACATTGTACATACATAGCTATGTACATTCAGCTAAGCATTAGCAGTCTTTTAACAAAAATTAAGACGCGTATTAAGAACGTTAAAAAATACTTCAGATACACATAAAATATGTATGTATGTAGTCGTAAAACGTCAAGCCATAAGAAACTCGGTCAATTGTGGGGTTTCGGTAGCTAAATGTTTGTTAAATGCCAAATGCGGTAGCTGCCATTCGAATACTTTAAAAACAATTGCAATATTAGTTATTACTTTTGAAATCTGCCAACAAATGTCCACTTTATATTCAAAGCGTTTGCTATATTTCGCGCATGTATTGGCTAAAAAGGGTGCTCCAATTAAAATGTTTATAATGCAAAAATAAATAAACGTACATGCATTTTTTTATTCAGCTCAATATCGACTTTTTAAAGCCTTCATGACTTTAAAACTTTCTAAGTCACATTAATTTTTCTTGACCTTATTAAAATTGTAACAGGGATTGTTAACGTGCCGATCTCACTTACATATATACTATCTCAGTACTGTTTTAATAACTCTGTGTTATCGATCGATCAATATGAGATGCTTTCATTATATCGAAAACTTAAAGGTATTACCACAAGTAAATTGATGCTTTATTCCTTCAGAATTACTTTTTTCATTATTGGGGTTCGGTACACAATTTATGATTTAAAAGCCTTAAATATTTTTTATCGTATTCTAAATGTCAATAGTATCCTTTGTCGATATAATTTTATCAATCGAAATCATTGTTATTTTTGAAAACATGCAAATGTTGATGTTTTCATTATCAATCGCGAAGAAGATACTAAGTAGCAATAAGAGTGTCGATCTTTGTTAAGTTATTGACAACTTTGCTTTAACCGTTATCGATATCATTATTAAAATTGTTATCGATATGACTGACGGATTCACAGCGATTCGGTTCAAATTTTGGTTTTTACAATTTTACCGTAATATCAATATCGGTTTATCAATAACTTGGTTTAGTAAGTGACAACTATGTTTTTAGCCTTATCGATATCATTATTAAAATTGTTATCAATACTGTTATCGATAAGACTGTCATATTCAGAATTCGGTTCACAGTTTTGGTCTTACTATATTATCAATATCGGTTTATCAATATTGATATTGTTATTAAAATTGTTATCGATATTACTATCGATATTTCTAGCGATATTTTGATTCCGTATTTACTTCAATTCGGTTCACAGTTCAGAATTTTAAGAATGTGATCAAAAAACAAAAAAGAAAAAACTCGAACTCAAAACGAAACACACTCTACATATTCATTTGGCTACTTACTTGCCTTTGTGCCTTTTTTTATGTTGACGCACCTCCACTGCGAAGCATCAAGAAAGTTGCACAGCACTTGGCAATTACCTTACAGTTTACATTGCCTGCACAAGCTAACATTTTCATTTAATAGTTGGTGCTTTTTAATGTCCACGTTATTGTTGTTGTTTTTTTTATGCGGCATGTAGCGTCTATGCAAAAGCGAAAAGACCTGTCACTTTGTAGTTATTGTTCATACATTCGGCGTGCTTTGAAGACGGAAAACCGCAACGTGTCGCGCATTTGTTGCACTCTTTTTTCACAAGTTTCGCATGAACTATTTACATTTGAATGTTTGTATGTATAGTAAGTATGTGTGCATAAGTATAAGTGCATGCATATTAAACTTATAAACAAAAAAAAAAAAACGTATATCTAACGATAAATATGTAAATACCGCGATTGCTACAACTGATAGGTCAACAGATGGAGGCGGTATTGTTTTTGTTGTTGTTGTTGTTGTTAAACCACATGTAACTGTATACTACGTTTTAATGCAAACTTGTGCTAATAAGAGCAAAATGAATACAATGAAAATTGCTTGAAAAAATATTGTGGGAAATTTTATGTTTGTGTACCAGGAATGATGCCTGAAACTGATAAGATTGGTGAAAAATTGAAATTCAGTGAGCAAAGGCAATGTAATGATGTGCATCGGAATTATTTGGCGAATAGTTGGAATAATTACAGTTATTAGTTATTATTATTTAATAGTTATTAGTTCTAACTTAAAACATGTAAATTATAAAAAAAAAATTAAAAAAAAAATATATATATACATACAATTTTTTTTACAAAAAGTCATATGATATATAGCGGTTTTTTTGACAAAATTTGTGTGCTCTATTTACTTATTTTCTTATTTAAATTAAAACATAGTACACTCTCTAACTTAAACAATATGAAACAAGGGTTCAAATTTTAAAGGTTTTTATCAAAGGCTTTAAAAAGTTTGGAATTTTTGGTTTTCTTGAGAGCAGTTTTCTAAGCTAAAGTTTTAATAAAATCGAATCCTAAGCTTAAGTTTTAATACAAACTTATAATATGCAAATATAAAATGTCTATAAAAGACAACTAATTTTTTTAAATTTTTTATAGAAGGTGTTGCTTTTTTATACAAAATTAAATGTGTTGCAAACATTATCAAGGAAATGCGGGGAAAGAACTAAAAAATCAGCGGTAATTATTAACATCTTAATACATGCAAATTATCCTAACTGCGTACTCTAAAGTTTTCTTAAGCTTCTCAGAAAATATTAAACATTTTTTTTTGATAAAAACTTGTAGAAAAAGTAGATTTTGTTTAAGGTTTCCAACTTATTAAGAGTTATATGCTATTTGTAAGAAACCAATGCTATTTAATTGTATACAAGTAAATGTCTTGACACATAGGTACAATTGTGGTCAACAAAACAGGGGTAAATTTGAAAATTCTATTTTTTGACTTATTTTTGCTTATTTTCATTTAAAATTCAGTAGGATCTATAACCGAAGCCATGTAAAAAAGAGTCACATTCCTTTTATGAAAGCATATTTTTTTAATCCTTGCCAGGTTTAAAGAAATAGCTAGAATCGATACATTAATCTTAGGAATCGAGTAATAATTAAATAGATTGTGAAAAACACTTGATTTGGGTTGTTTTTAATGCTTGGCAATAATGAAAATGATTTTGAACTTCGAATTTTTTCAAAGTAAGTTTTTAGGGTTGTTTGAAATATATTTTTATGACCCTGTCTAATATAGTATATACATAAGTACATATGTATGAATGTATATAAGTATGTTTGTACGAGTATATCTGTCTACAATATCGATCTACAAAGTATTTGTCGAGACCATTTTGTTCAATAAATGTACATAAATGCACATTTACACACGCTCACTTTCGAGTTCACACAAGCAACAAATGCAAAAAATGCGCTCTATATAAAATAAAACGTAATCAAAAAAATATTTTTTTTTTAAATTACAGCAAACACAAAATTGTTTAGCTGTCATTAAATGCTGAAATTGCTGTCACATCTTAATTGCTTTGAAGTAGTTGACAGCAGAATGGTGGAATAAATAAATAAAAAGTGCAGGTGACTGGCGTACACTACTACGTTAAAACTGTTACAAATGTTCACTAATTTATGTGCATGCTTATGAACACAAATAAAACTTTTAAAAATAAATATTTCGTAGTTGCAGCAAAATGCTATTCTTGGTGTTTTCAAATTAAAAAAATAAGAATGCTTTATCAAATCTATAATGCTGACTTAAAGTTTTCAAACAAAAAAAATTCAATTCGAATTGAATTGATATACGTTCAAATGTCGTATCGTCCCGTCGACTCCGCAATAATACGAGTATTTGAACTACATACTCGTTAGCCGAAAACTTAGCCGGTCTCAAACAAACAATAGTTTATTTATACTTTCAGGCGAATATTGCAGACCTTACTAAATCGGTTATTTCGATTGAAGTTAATTTAAATATTCAGGATATAAATTATGATATATAAAGAGTGTTTTTTTTAGACATATGGTTTTAAGAAGAAATAAAACGCATATAATTTAATGCTATGATCAAGAATTTAGAATTGGGGCCTTATGTCAGTAATAACGCGTCGGTTATTCTCTTTCAAGGCGTCAATCGTCTCGGCCTTATCTGCGTAGACAAGCGACTTCACTTAATCACACAATCGCACGATTTTGGAGGCCACGCCACAGGACCACGGCGCGAGATAATGCGCTCACCAAAAGTTTCCTTCAATAAATTGATTGCTTCGTTGGCTGTATGGCATATAGCGCCGTCTTGTTGGAACCAAATCTCGTCCACAACAACACCCTCCAATTCAGGCTCGAAAAAGTCATTAATCATGGCTCTATAGCGTTCCCCATTGACTGTAACAATATGGCCGGCTTAATTTTTGAAGAAATAAGGACCAATGATTCCCTCTGCCCATAGAGCACACCAAACAGTGACTTTTTGAAGATGTAACGGCGTCTTAACAATGGCTTATGGATTTCCATCACTCCAAATGCGACAATTTTGTTGATTAAGGTAACCATTCAACCAATAGTGGCTTCATCGCTGAACAAAATTTTCTTGCGAAAATCGGGATCGGTGTTTATCTCGTTTTTGGCCCATTTACCGAACGTGCAACGCGCTTGATGGTCATTCGGCATTAATTCTTGTACGAGTTGAATTTGTAAGCCCAAAAACCAAGATCCTTCCCAAAAATCTTCCGTAAAGTGGATGGGCACAGCTCCAATTGTTGCGCGGAAACGGATATACTGACTCGGGTCTTCTTCGATATTCTGCTCCACAGTAGCAAAAGTGTTTTCGGCGCCCACTGTACGTCTTTTTTGAGAATGCCCATTATCCACTAGAGTAAAGGTTGTGTGAAACCGATCCATGGTTGCTCGCATTGTCGACTCTGCTGAGCGACTATGTAGACCGAATATGCAATGCGTTGCACGAACCGAAACGTTGTTCCGGAGTAAGTCGGTTTATTATGAAATGGCAAACCAAACTGAGTATAAATCAAGTAACAGCTGCAAAAAAGACCAATTCCGATTAAGGTATTGCCTCATTGAAAATCACACGTCTAAAAAAACGTTCTTTATAATTTTAATTCAATAAACTTGATATTGTCTTAGTTTTCCTTTATCTGGCCTGAAGCAATCATCCGCTTGACTAGAGACGGTAAAGGTGGTCAACTGAACAATTTATCCAATTGTATTGAAAACTTGATATCAGTTACATATGTTACTTTTGGAACTATGCCCACATCCATATTCGATCCCTTAGTGTACCACTGGTTCCAAGTCAATACTAGGTTCCCGGTCAGAAAATAAAGGGAGCTTCAGATTCAGTGGCAATTTATACTGATGGTGAAAAAGAATGGAACATGGAGTCGGTGTACTTTTCTATATAAAATTCATAATCTATCGGTATCGAACGACTGGAATCTGCAGTGTGTTCCCGGCTCGGATCAACGCTATAAAAAAGGCCGCTGGCGGCTTACAGAATAGTATAGTTCCGGACGGAAAGACTGAGAGTTCTTAATATTTATATGCCAAGTCTTCTTAGACTTAATAACAAAGTTCTTTGCCTAGCGTGAGGTGGAAAAATTAACCAGTTTCTTTGTCGTGGTCCAAAACATATACTTTTGCGGCGATGGAAAACTCGTATACTCTCATGTTTTTTTTTTGGTATAACAAAGCCGTGTAAAATACCTTCTGTTCTCGCTAAAAACGAATCGCTGCTAAAGGAAATGGTAAAATGATACAAAATGTTAGGTATAAATTTTGAACACAAGCCTTATTTTGCTTATCCTTCTTTTATGGAGCTAAAACCGCCAATTATTCACATCAAGTGTAGACAGGTCCTTCTGCACTTGGTATTTCCAGTGTGTTCGTGGGCGTCCTTGCCTTCGTTGCCCACCCATGGGTGCTGATTTGAAGGATTTTTTCACCGTAGCATCATCATCTATGTGAACAACATACCCAAGCAATCGCAGTCGTTGAATTTTTCAGTGAGTGACTATGTCCATAATATTATACAGCTCGTCGCTTACGCGGCCAAAAGTATTGCGACAAACATTTCTCTCGAAAACCCTCAAAGCCTGCTCATCGCTGGTCAACATCGTCGTAGAGCGAAATTTTCGTTTATCGAAAAATGGATTTGCTTTTCAATTGCCTATCGAGCCTAAAGTAGCACCTGTTGGCAAGTACTATTCTTTGCCTGATTACTAGGCTAACATTATTGGTGATGTTAATGCAGGATTCAGAAACCTTCTACCGTAGTAGAATTTGCCAGTTATAAAATCAGAAACTCTAAAGAGCCGTAAGCATAATTTCGAATATAATTACTAAGCAAATTTTTTTTTTATTAAAAAATAAAATACGTCTTTAGGAATCTGAAAAACTTACATAAAAGTCACGTATTCAATAAGGATCTCAAAGAGCAAACGTCGGCTTAAGTGAGTGCGTATATTTTTGCTATTTGAAAACATTTTATGACTATTTATTACCTATTGACTAAGTCAGCAGAGTCATATTTCATATTTAATTCAATCGATTTTTTTACAGAACCTGTTTATTTTTGTATGTATATGAAATGAAGTATTATACGTGAAAACTAAGAACCCCTTATACGTTATAGTCGTCCGTTTCTGACCTGTTCCGACAAATGGCTAATAAATTATAAAGAGGCACCTGAGTGGAAAGATTCATTTAAATAGCTCAAATAGCTGAGGGACTAGTTTGCGTTCAAAGAGACAGACAGAAGGACAGACGGACATGGCTTAATCGACTCAGCTCATCACCCTGATCATATCGGTATACTTTTTGATGTGTGTAACTCTTATCGTTCTGGTCCTTACACACCATAAAAGGTATAAAAATATCGCTTTGAGCGACTTCTGAATATTGGTAAAAAAAGGGAATTTTCTAAAGACCACGCAAATTTTAGAATGAATTCATACATAGCGTAATTTGTAATTAATTAAAGGACAATGTAATCATAAAACATACTCTCCAAAATCACAAGAACTACTTAATTAATAAATTATAATTGAACAACCTAATAAATTAGTGTATACGTCACATTAAATAATTTGCAAGCGGAAATTGACTTGAGTAGATGGAAGTCGAAAAACAAAAGAGTAATTAATAGACATAAAAGTATGTGTGTAGAAATGGTCAGTGAGTGGAAATTGTGGTATATTTGAGGATTCAACAGTTACCGCACTACACATATTAACCATAAATAAATATTAACACGAATAAGTATGTAAATGAATTTACGCTAATAAAATTTACCTCCCACATACGCTGTATTGCACACATATATACACACACACACACTCTCGTGTGCTCACACGCGCATAAATTTCACTGTCCATGAACAGGGTAGTCCAACAAAATTAATTGCACATTGTTCCTACTTCCGACGTTGAATAGCAGTAAATTTTGCTGATGTTTCTATGTTTGTATACATTTACATTGGTTTACATACATACATATGTATGTACATATTGCGATCGATGGCATACTAATGAGCGCTTATTCAACGATACTCATAAACATTCAATAAAATGTTGCTTAAGTCAAAGGATAATTTCCTGGAAATGTATGAAATGAATCGTATATTGAAATATGCAATTGACTACATAAATTCCTAATAAAGTGCTTAATTAGCCTACCTTCTGGTTAATTGATTAATGTCCTTATTAAAATTTTGTTCAAATATAATTTAATGGAAAATATTTCGACTTCAAGTATTTTATAATGGGCGTCTTTAAAGAATGTTTTTTTACATTTGATAACAAAAAAAGACGAATTTTAAGGTTGATCAATTTAATCTCTAACAACTCGCAAGGAATTTATTACCAAAGACAATCTTTCGCATGTGCGAACTGTGTGCACTTTGAGGGCTTGCTATCTTAAAAATTGTATATCCCATATTTAAAATTTAAAATAATACCAACTTACTTATACATTATGTTTGCAAATTATAGCACGATTTGTTCACAAATTTGACACAATTGGGCAATTTATTTTTCGTCTAATTGTAAAAAAATGATTTTTCAGTTAAAAAATCGTTATTCTCTTAGGGCCAATGTTTTAGTGCAAGTTGAACTTTGTTTGTCGTTTAAACTAAGTTTAAACTCATTAGTTTTTCAATCAACTTTAAACGGCCGTTCGCGTACGGCACCTCTTATCCTCTTAATCGACAAAGAGGTGGTCCAACTGTACCACCAAGTATTTTTTATGTGATTACTTATATACTGCTAAGAAATTAAAATACCAGGATTTTGATATTAGCATCGTTTCTTATACTTCAGTATGTGTGAATGTGTTGTCACAGGCTGCCATACCCTTGAAACTCTATTTAGGAGAACTTCAATCGGATCCTTTGCTGCTGGTGATTCTGTGGCTTGCATATTAGTCTCACGCTCACGTGATATAAACCATTTCTACAATGATAAAGGATTTAAAAATCTCAACTATGCCCATTGATTTATTTTTCGGTGTGGACCGTTGGAGCACGTAGTCTAATTGGATCAGACTTATTTTTCATCCATTTTATTTCCTTATTTTTTTTTTATAAGTATGAATCAGCTTGAATATCAATTTAATTTATCACTTCTTCTACATATTCCCTTTCACCACTATCCAATTCATTAGCATTATATTCAATTTGATATCCCTCTGTGTATCAGCAGCTACATACATGTTCAAAATGTTCATAATCGGGCATATCTGAATCGCTGTCATGAAACGGATCACATTCATCCGCGTCATTATCTTAGTATTCATTTGTTATGTCAACGCTTATAGACGACGCTGCTGATCGGTTGCGGATAAATGCCTGAACTGCCTAGATGTTACAGCCTCTACAATATCTTCATGCTCTTATACATTGTCATCATTTACGTTAATGTCATTACTCAAGAAAATCAAAAGAGAAACAGCAATGTAATCACTATCAGGGGCAACTTACACAATAATCAAAAGCATTAACGCTTTGATTCGACTCACTTTTCAATGCCTTATAATTCCATTTCAAATTATATTTAGTTAACCGTTACTTTGCGTATATTTTGTTGCTGCATAATTCACTTTGCACTTACATACATTTCTCCTTTCTTTCATCTCTTGCTTAGCGATACAAATAATGTACCACCACTTTGTCTTTAAGGACTATGGATATTCAAATTCTTAAAAATAGTGACCTAATAAAGGTTAAACGGATTTTATTAAACATTATGGTATTTAAGTTTTTTTTAAGTTTTTTTTTGCTAGGTAATACATTCGTACCACCTCTTTGTACATAATTGTTAAATATGAACTGAGTTTAACTATACTTAGTTTAAACTGAAAAACTGGCCCTTACAAGAATCATAAAACTTCTGTCAATGTCATCTGCGACAACTTAATCGGTTATTTAATTTCACTTTTTTAAATTTTTAATATATGATACGTGTGTACATATTATTTATTGCTTTTCCGAATTTTTTTTTTGTTAATCAGGCCTATCGCTGAGTACGTCGTTGTACGATTTTTGTAGATTCTACGAAAAAGGCATCACTGATTACGAATGGCTACGTCGTAGATTCCAAATTCGTAGAGTTTCATCGGTGTGTTCTGCGAATGAAATTTCGTAGATTTTTCGATGAATTTGTTACGATGTGTTTTGGTTGTCGAAAAAACTTAAAAAAATAACATTCAGAGGGAATAACCAGTTTATTTCAATAATTTATAATAATACAGAAACATAGTGAAATTGTGTGTATTAAATTTGATACAAATGTTTTTATTTAAATCAATTTTCTTTCTTGTTTGTTGTTTTCGATTTGAGGTCAAACATTTTAACAACGCTTTCGCAATTCAGAATTGGTAGTGGATTACACCAAATTCAAAAATA
This sequence comes from Philophylla caesio, assembly GCA_963971545.1. NCBI lineage: Eukaryota > Metazoa > Arthropoda > Insecta > Diptera > Tephritidae > Philophylla > Philophylla caesio. The sequence continues at coordinate 26,323,633 of OZ020608.1, read as the reverse complement.
ATGTGGTGGACAACTTTTGGAGACAATTTTACAACCGAAATCCTAGATTTTGCATAGAAGTCCAATATGGCATTGCGTTTTTCTTTCTTACTCTTTTCCAGCTTTATTCAAATTTTACATTGAATAACATTTTACAAATAGGTGGCAAGTCTCTTCTAAAATATTCGCCAAGTTAAGCTTACTTAACCAACTTTGTTTTAACACCCATATTGCAAAATTTCATTAAGCTTTTCGATATAATTAATTAAAATTTTTTAAAATGTGGCAAACCTTATAAAAACATTTTGAAAATTTAGTTTTCTTGATTCATATTTTTTTAGCACCAATTTGCAAAATTTTATTTATCTTATCAAGATTGGTGGTAACCTTCTTCAATATATATTGTTTGATACGCATATTGTATTAATAAGTTTTCGTCATTTAATTAAATTTTCTTAACATTTAGCAACCCTTCTTAATAAATATTATTCAAAGTAGATTTTCTTAAATCCTATTATTTTGATAGTCATATTGTTATATTTAACTTATTTTATATATTTATTTGATCGACATTTTTCAAACCGGTAGCAACTCTAAAAAATTTTATGTTTTAACCATTCTGAGTTTACAGCGAAGCAGTCGTGAAAATAATCGTTTTTTCGCCATACAGACGATATAATATAAAGTTATGTTAGTTACACCATTTATAACTCCAGAAAGGCTATACCTTTTTCCACGGTCTTTGATATTTTGAATTTGTCTGTGTGATGCAGAATTTGTTAGAGACTTTAAATACGAGTTTAAACTAAAATCCGAATTTATGGCTCAATTTGCTTGGTATGGAAATAATTTAATACCAATAGAAGAGAAATAAATACAATTGAAAAAATCTTGTCAACAGATGGCGCTACAATTGATTAGTAATAAATAAACAAGTTTATTTTTAGATTTGTTCCATACTTGAAATATACGTCGATAACCAGAAGACAATAATTTTTCAGTTCGAAACCGTCGGTTAAGAACATATATTCTTCTTGATACATACTCATATAATCTTCTGGTCATGTATTTGCATTTGTAAAGTGCCTCGGCGTAAGCCATTGTTTATCATTTCTAGCTCGCAAAATATTCGTTATATCAAAAAAATTATTAAATACTGAATTGAATATGAAAATCTAAAAAATAAACCATTTTATTATTGAAAAAGCATGGAATTCCCAATACAAACTTTCACTGATGTAACTAAAAAAAATGTAAGAAAATAATGATTACACAGGTCTGCAACAAAAATGCTCTCTGGATATTTCCAACTGATTTCTATGTATTTAGGTGTTCTGAAAACAAAAAAAAAATCTAAAAATTCCTGAACGTAAAGTAATTCTACAAAACGGAAAATTGTTTTATAAAAAAGGGATTTTTTGGGCTAACTTGTAGGCATTAATAATAGGTATAATTTTATTTTGATTACTGTTTTTAAATGTTTGGCATATATATGTATATATTATTTTGGCACTTACACTTTATAGCTCAGTGTTTGGCCGAGCTTCTTCTACCATTTGTGGTGTGCGTCTTTATATTCTACCACCAAATGGAGGTACCTACAATTTTGTGGCGACTCCGAACGGCAGATATATTTTATGAGAAGATTTTTCATGGCAGAAATACCCTCGGAGGTTTGCCATTGCCTGCCGAGGGGTGACCGCTATTAGAAAAAACGTTTTCTATGATTAAGATTTTGAACCTGTAATATTTGTGGCGACCCAGCAGAGTGGCGTATTTTCATAGATTCTTCAAAAAGAAGTCATAAAGCAGTTCATTCGGTCATTCCGTACACCTCAAGGAAACCTACCAGAACTTGGAATTGATTCTTTGCAAATTAAAATATAAAGACCACGGTTGGCAAGTGTGCGGTGATTTCAAAATCTTGGGCATGGCGCTCGGACAACAATCTGGGTTTACCAAATTCTCTTGCTTTTTGTGTCTATGGGATAGTAGAGACGGAACAAATCACTGGACCCAAAAGTGTTGGCCTCCGAGGGAGCTTAAAGTTGGCGAAAAGAATGTCCTGCATGAAACTTAGGTGCCAACTCATAAAGTTCTTCTACCACCGCTTCACATAAAGCTGAGATTGATGAAGCAATTTGTAAAGTCACTTCCAAGAGATGGAAATTGCTTTAAATACTTAATATCAAAGTTTCCAGGCCTCTCGGACTCAAAGTTGAAGGAAGGTGTTTTCGTTGGACCAGATATTAGACGGCTAATGGCTGATCCACTATTCATCACAACCATGACGGATCCTCAAAGAACAGGGTGGATCGCCTTTAAAGAGATCATAAATAAATTTTTAGGTAATAACAAAGATTCTAACTAAAAATTAATCGTCAAAAGAATGTTAAAAGCATTTTAAGCTTTAGGTTGCTTGATGAGTTTAGAAGTACATTTTCTTCATTCCCACCTCGACTACTTTGCAGAAAAATTTAGGAGACGTGAGTAAAGAGCAAGGTGAACGATTTCACCAAGATATTAAGGAGATGGAAAAAAGATACCAGGGAAGATGGAGCGCTTCAATGATGGCAGACTACAGTTGGACGCTTCAAGGAGACATTCCTGCATTTTTTGCAAACTTGTGTTATTCGCTAGGTATTGTTGACGCCGAATTTTTCTCAAAAACTATACTTAAATTCCGGGTTGGTCCATATTTGTAAATTGAGAGGAAAACATTTGCATACATTTATTTCACTTACTAGTTTCATTGGAATATCCAACGTAATTTAATATTTTACTTAGAATATATGCAGTTTAGTGGCAACTTTGTCATCGAAAACAATTTTGCCAAACCCGTTCATAGCAGTCGAGTCAACGCTCGAGTAGGACATCATTCCGGTGTTTTTGCCAGTCTGACTATAAACAAAAATCTCTAAATACGAGTTTTGAAAATTTTTCGGTTACAGCGCCATCTATCTTTCAGTATTTTGTACAAATGTTTCCCATGTGATCCTAAAGTTCAAAATTTTAGCTGAAGTTCTGAAAATTTAATAGGAATCTAAATTTAAGTTCATTATTAAAAACAAAAGCGGCTATTATTTTTTATATTTACTCGTATTATACATACGTATTGTATGTATATCGCGTTGTTATTGTTGTTGCTGGCCATTCAATTGCCTTGTGTACGCATTGCAATTAAAAAACAAAATTTACACCGCAACGCATAAGTGCAGAATGTTGTCATTTTAAATGTCATTTGTCATTTTGTACAGTGATTTGCTGCTGCCACGTAATAGCTGGACAGCTTGATGGCCATTTATATAGTTATTTTGCATTTAATTTTATGACCAACTGTTGCTACCCGCTGTCACTGCTACACAACTCAACTGAGCCTTTGCAAGTACATGCAAAGTGCCACAAGCTAATTAAATTAAATTTATCTTATCACCGCACTGGCAACTTGTTGCATATTACAAGTCAATTTGGGAAAGCAATGCCAAAATTAAAAACTTCAAATATATCTCCGTGCGTGCATTAAAATTCATGAAAAAAACAATGCAGTTTACTAGTAATATTGGTGCGAAACTTTATCTGAAACCAGTTTATTGATGTGATAATTTGGAGTGACAATAAAAAAGTAAATCTTAATTGATTTGCTTGGTATGTTTTGAAGTGCGAAACAAATCATTGCACTTAATTTAATTGCAATTATAAACTTTTATCTACAGCAAAAAATTAACATTTTGAAGTCACGTCAATTTTATTGAGAACATTGAATTAGAACGAAATGTATATATTTTAAAACAAAGAAATATCTAGATATTGCATTTAAGAAAATTTTTTACCTAAAAAAGTCCGAAATCGGTTGGGACAGATTTAATGGCCTTAAGTGAGACTAAGTGGGAGGTTACATACGCACATACATACATGCATATATATAAATATGTAATAGGGATGTAATTTTTGGGCATTTTATTGATCCCGGGATTTACGAGTTTTGAAAACTAAATCCCGGGATTTCGGGATCCTGGTCTTGACATGCGTATGTACGTTGGTGGCCATGCGATTTGAAACCAAACTGAAAATTAAGTTGTTTGTTACTTATATTAATTTATTTATTTTAAAGAATTTTAAATTAAAATTAAGTTGATTCTCATTGTTACACTAAAAATGAATGGGCTATAAAGCTGCATACTCAAAAAATTCGAACACTCCTGAGAAAAGTATGAAAACTCTATGTATAACAAAATTTGTTTATTTATTTATTTTAGTTTTCTACAAAGTTTTAAACTTGGATTAGAGTATTAAATGAATTTTAATTGAATATTTTTTAAAATAAATAAATTAATATAAGTCACAAACTATGTATCTTTCAATTTGATTGGTAAACATAAGGCTACCACTGTATGTATGATACTCATATTTTTCAAATACTTACAAGTCAGTCGACACATTTTCGTTCACATTTTATGGAAGCTTTTAAAAAGGTAAGAAAAAAAATCACTTGAAAAACATTTCATAAAAATATCTAAATTTTGTTCTCAGAAGATTAAAAACAAATCGAATTTGCAGTTTTGTAGCGCACTATCTTTAAGTATGATAGTATTCAAGTTTCAAATCGTCAAAGTTACTGCTGTTATATACAATGTTTTTTAAGTGCGTAATAAAGCTACGCCACTGCCAAAAAAAATATACTTAAAAATCGAAGAAATTTGTTAGCCAACTCATAAATAATTAAATTGGAATTGAATAGGCTTAAAAACTGCATGCTCACAAATTTTCTAAAGGTCATCGGAAAATATTTGAAAATTTGTTGATTTAATAAAAACTTTGTAAATATGTAGTTTCAAATTGCCTGGACTTATAAAAATAGCAGCTGCTTTTAATTTCAACTTAAGTAAATGTCTATGAATATCAATTATTTAGACGTGAAACTATAAATTCTACGAACTCAACTCAATCAGGCGTCAAATTAATATAATTTAGTGAAACTTAAAAGCTTGCTTGGCACAACAGCAGAGAATTCCAGCGGCCAAAAAATCTTATATAATTTGATACATCCTTTCCGCTAAGGTGTTCGAACTTTTGACATGTTTTTAATTTTCAGTTTTAATAATTATTTACTTTTAAATATTAATAAAAACAAAACTTTCGCTAAAGGTAAATTTTGTGTTAAACTTTCACAAAAATGTTGATTTCTATAACAGAAAACAATCAAAAATAAATTAAATAAACTCATTTAATATTTTCTCGGATCCTTTTTATTTACTTAAATTTTTTTTTATGTCTTATAAAGATTTTTCCTTTATTTGTATTTCCCCATTAAGTATTTGTATTTGAAATATAAATAATTAACCAAGATAGTTAACGTGTTAGTGCAAATTATGTTCCGCCTAAGAAACCATAACTCTATGAACTCGCTTATTAACGCTTAACTCAGAAATGCCTTTATTACACACAAATTAATATCTATTTATTCGACTTACGTATTTGTAAGATGATTCAACTATTCATCTTTTTTGCTGTGATCGACTGTGAGAAATTTACAAAAGAAACACCACTCTTGTATTTTAAGTGAAGCGTATATTTTATTGTTGGGTTTTTACTACATTTGCTATAAAAACTACAGAAACTACGAATACAAAATACAATGCCAAATACAACAGATCCCTAATACCCCTAATAAATTTATTTTAACGAAAAAATTGGGTTTGGTATTAAAAATCCACGCTCTTCGTGTTCAACTGTTATTCAAAAATTCGATTTTAATTGCGTGTGAATCCGAGAAAACCCGCATTAAAAAGCCGACACAGTCACCCTATACACGCACACATACAATTCATATACCAAAAGAGTAGATCATTACATTTACTTGTATATATGTATAAAGGTAAGTTTAACCGCAGCAGACAGCCAAACGAGACAACCAAAGGAGTCAAGCAAATGTGAAGCCAAGAGAAAAAATTAAACTTCATTAAGATAAAAGACGGCGAAGCATTAGCGAAAAATTCGACTTAAGTACTTACACATACATACACACCCTGCGTAGGAAGCTAAAAGCCAAAAAGTACCCAGAAAAGATAAACTAATCGGAAGGAAAAGTAAAAACTGGTAAACAAAAAATATATGCAACGTAAAAATGAATAAAATCTTGCCTTGCTTGAACTTTCGTGCACACAATTAACAACTATTTCAAAGAACAAGAAAAAAACTGTTGTGTACTTTTAAGATATAACCAAAGTATGCTTTACATAAATTTTAAGAATAACAAGTTTTTTTGTGCAGATGCTTGATGAGCTCTCCATAAGAGATAGAAAAGTTGTGCCAAATCGCTGTTGAACTACTTACTTTTGCAGCTGAAGATTGCTTCTCCTACATCAGGTTTAATAAGTCGCCCGAGAAAGAATCACTTGCTAAAAACCTCATTTGATAACAATCGATTCGGAGAGGTTCGTGCTAACTCTTAGTGTTCTTTAATCAATATTTCGATTCACGAATTTCATCATCGATGCCATCGTCATTGATTGAAGCGTTAAGTTAATTATCTTCTGCAAAGTAGTCGTTACTACCATCCTCGAGAAGCATGAAGAAGTGTTCTCTCCATAAATTAATGTTTTTTGGTCGTCGTTGTCTTTCCTACAGAACTTTGCCAATAGAAACCCTTCATAAGCCATCGTCATTCTCGGAACAAAATTTCGGGTGATTTCCGGCTAGCAACTTGAACTTCTCATATTTTATATTTCAGATCGAATTGTTTATTTTGCCTCGTATATCGAAATAAAATAAATTTAAGGCACTTGCGACAAGATCTCGAAGTGTAAATTTTGTATATTAAATTTATATTTTTCTCGTGAGTCAATTATTAGTTACCATATTTTTTTCCTAGCTAGCTGTAATATATTTATTAATTACGTTAATAACAACATTCAAGTGAGATTATTCAAACAAAATAACCGAATAAGCAACTAATTAAATAATAAGCAAAAACTTTCGGATTCCACAAAAGAAACAAAAATGACGTCCAGCGCTCGCCAGATTTATGGCCAGCGGCTAAGCGCAAATAAAATTTACAAACTAACTTATTTGCTTCATTTTTCTGAGTTTTTAATAAATCATTGAAATCACTCAACTACAACCCCTGCTTCATCTAACCTCTTCACTCCAACGCCGCTACTCGGTTTCGTCAAACTGTTGCAAAATAAATGAGAAGTTGACCCCCAAGAGCGATGCACATTCGACGCTTTTTCATAAAATATTCATTTATTTTATTATTTTTATTTCATAGATATACACATGCATATATTTATGTATGTGTGTATTTACTTTTCATTTTAATTTATGAGCAAATTAAACTTGTTTAATGAAGTAAACTTTTTGTGTTGTGCAAGGTTGGCGAATAATCGAAAACTATATAAAATTTTAATCATTAGAGAAAAACTTATTGGCAAGCAACTGCTTTAAATAGCTTGCAGAATTCAATGGTTTTCAATTGCCAGCGTTCGTGGATTTTATTTTAGTGGTTTTACGTAATGCACGCTATGTTGAAAAAAAAAGTTTAGAAAAACAAAATATATTGCTCCTGTTTTTTTTCTGAACTAAGTATTATGAATTAGGTTTGGTTTGATGTTAGTGAATTTGAATGAATTTCATGACGAGCATAAAATTAATTTATTTGTGAAAAAACTTTATAAAAATTAATTTCTATAGAAGTTATCTGGGAAATTTTTACAAAAGCTTATCATAATTTTAGTTCTATTAGAAATAAAATTTTGTGAAACAATAGCAAAAGGATCAAACAGTTTTTTTTTGTGACGTAAGTTAATAGACTCAAATTAGTTACATATGATTGTAAGTTACTCAGACTATTAATATTTTGCTTGCATTGAATTATCAAATAGATTTACGCGTTCTATATCTAAAATTCTATTTAAAGCGCTTAAACTTCACTAATAGTAAGAACATTGAAATATACTCGTATTAAACCTTTGATGCTAATAAAATGAAACCAATGAAGTCTGAATATGTCTTTTCCCCATTTCTATAATTTTAAACCTGTTCGAATTAGCGGCATATACATATAATGCTGGATCAAAGTCACAGTCCTGTATTATATTTCTTAATAAAGACAATTTTTCACTGCTACTATCTTAAAATCTCAATTCGAAGTTGGGCTTGTTAAGTTCTTATTACTATTTTTGATGTTAAAAACCTCGGTATGGCGGATGAAGACGGATATGCTTTCCAACGGTAGTGTTGGATACGGAAATGGTTAGAGATAGCAAACATTTGTTCTTCTTACCACCAAAACTGTACTACACACACTTTAACTCACTACACCTAGACATAGCACCTCTACACCACCTAAGCCAACTATACCTAAACGAACTTCACATCAGCCATATTCTGAAAAAATTACCACACCTAAACCCGCAGTTTAAGAACTGAGCCTTAACTAACCATATTAAAACCCACTTTAAACCCACCAGGCCTGAACTCACCCCTCCTCACTCCATCTCACCTCACCTCACCTTATCTCTCCTCACCTTACCTTATCTGAACTCACCTCACATCACCTCATTTCATCTTACATCTAAGTGAAACCAGTCATAAACAAAATAGATTTCTTAAATTGTATCTTCATGTGGTGACAGCCAATTATTTTTCTCGTGCACCAATATTTAGAGCGCTTTTAGAGGTTAATAAAATTTCAAAGAGATTAAATATTGATTTTTCATCACCGAGATCTGTTTTTAAATCAGCCATTGACGATCTGTACCGTTAGTTTTAAGAAAATTGTCATAGACTGAATAAATTGAAATTGAAATTGAAATTGAAAATTGAGATTTGATTAATTTCAAATAACAATACACAGCGTTATCGTCACCATTAATTATGTATTATGAATGTCAAGCCGTGCTCTTTATAACAAATGCAATCTTATATTCGAAAATAAACTTATAGCATCAAGCACCTCAATTTTTTTAGAGTCCTATAGAACATTTACGTTGCTATAGAACATTTATTTTGCAGTTCAACAATCATATTGGAATCCCGCAGTTTTGATAAAAAAAAATTGAAAGTACAAACTTGTTTAAAGCTTTAATTCGGATTTAAAGCGAATGGAGTTCAGTTATTGCGGAGTTATCTGCTGCACTTTACATATATCTTCTTGAAAAGAGGATAGCTACCATTTCAATCCCATTGCGCTCATTATATATTACATGGACTCGTAGTTCTTGGCTCGAATAGCCTTGAGTTGCTTACCTGCAAAGAAAGAAAAAAGGAAAAAATTTTCAAAATACTTTAAGATACAAGAAAATCAACAAAAAAATGTTTTGCATTTAGCAATTGTAAATATTTTTAGGAGCATATTTATGTTTGTACGTAAATTTTAAGCGGAAAAAAGATTTAACTTGTTTATTATGATCTGGTTAAACGCTTTGTGTAACCTAAGCTCGCTAAGCGCGTGCCAAAAGTTGATCGCCTTGCCAAAGCGTGGGTTAAGTTAAAGTAGGAAAAACTATGCTACTGAAAATGAAATCAAATAATTGAAATAAATATAGAAATTGCATTCTATTCCATGGCATAAAATACGCACACGAAAAATGGTAGGAGAAACTTCTTATACCAAATGTACAATGATTAAACAAGAATTCATCAAAATTTCAAACTCAAAAAACTTATTTTTCTTTGATTATGCAGTTTTATAGCTAATTCAGTTTTAGTAAAATAAATTGTTCGTCTTTAAATGCCTACAAATTGCGGTTGATTTTGATATTATTTTTTACTTTCCTTCACGTAACATAAACTCGCTATTATTTTGTGAAAGGAAATGCGAAAGAGTCTCAGTAAGCAGATTGTCAGAAATCAGTGGTAATTTGTAAGCACTTGAAACTTGTCCTTGTTGTACGAAAATTGAATGAGTTATTTTTTTTTATTTGGAAATTTTGGTGAATCCTTGTACACTTTTTATCCAGATTAACAACAATTTTTTTCAGGCAAAACTGTAAGTTCACATTTTGTTTTCATTTGACATAATTCGAAATCTTGATGAATTTTTGTTCAATCTTTGTACATTGTTAATGATAATGTTATATAGTTATATAAAAATGTATTTATCCAAATGTGTCGAAATGTGGTAGCACTATAATTTGTGTGCTGAGTGTATGCATATTTTTATATCAATAATAGTAAGTATAATTAATAAAATTTGCCTCAAGAACTATAATATTATTATAAATACATATATTAATGTACCGCCTTTGAGTTTAAAATATTTAAATCTCAAATTGAAATGTGTAACTGCATTAAAATATATTCTACTCCTAAAGAATTTATATTAATAATTTCTATTGCTTAGCTAATCACTCGCGGTATGTTTATACTCTACAAATGTTAATACAAAAGTGTTGTGTAATAAAATATGCGCTAATTCATTTTACAATCATATTGCTTTTGGCGCTTCGTTGGCGCTTGTAGAAAATTTATGAGGCGCTAAAAAGATATTTCCCACTTGTTTTAGATGCAGACGGTGTGACATACCGTCAGACAGGTGGACAGGTATTTACGAGTATGCATGAGAAAGTAATTGATTAAGTGGCTTATATGGTTAGACAGTGGAATTAATAGCTGTCACATCTAAGTGAGTAAGGTTGAAATGGAATATTTAAATACAATGAGGTAGCGCCTTGAGGCTTCCAATAACTTTACGTATTCTTCCTAAATACACTGGAGAAAATTTTCTAAAATATTAAAAAAATAAAACGTTAATGTGTACGAACAAAATTGATGGTAAGAATTTTTAGGGAACTATAACTAACTTTCTACAAACAAATGTGAGCTGAACTGATAACATCTTTTTTTTAAAGAAAATTCTATTATATAGGAACTACTTTTTCAAAGCAATCACATTTGGCCTTTTTTCTGGTGGTAAAAAAAATATTTTGCGAACATAAAAAAAATCGTCTTAAAATTAAGTTTTTGATGATGAAAGGAAGAGGCATAGTTGCTTAATTTTTATTCCTCTTTGTTTTATAATCCGCTTTTAATTGAGAAATACATTTGATTTGTGCTTTAATTTGCGATGAAATAAACAAAACGAGTTTCATTTGTGGTTTGATTCGTAAAAAAAATAAAATAAATATTTATTTCTGATTTTAACCAAATCAAAGTTATATCTTAAATATTTCAGATTCGCTGACTTATTCAAAATCATGCAACTCTGGGTAGACGTGGCACAAAGAAATGTCAAACTAGATCGAAAAGAACCTAATAAATTTGATCAAATCAACTTTTTTAGTGGTTTTTGGATGGAAAAATAAACTGACAGCCATTTTGGATATACCATTTTGATGGTATAAACTGACATCAGGATCAAGTTCAGTGAACCAACGGAATCGACTCTTGTTTTCTACTATTTATTTACAGCTTTTGTTCCATTAAAGCATAATCTAAATTTATTTATAATAAAGAAAAAAATACCCAAAATGTAACGTAATTCGCGAGTTGAAACTTCCTTGTTATTGTAAATAAAATGAAAACAAAATATTGATTAAAAATGTTTATATGTAGATGAAGTTTTAAAATGTTATTTTAATTTTCACACAAATTCGGATCTTTGGACGTGCCTGGTTTTTTATATATGCAGCTATATTGCAAGTAATTGTTCTAAATTGCTTTTAAAATTAATGCATTATAGTCAAATTGTCGCCGCTGAATAAAGTTTCGCTTTGCAGAATTAAATTTCAACGAGTTGAATTGTGGTGAAAGCTAAAAAAGTTTAAATTTTTCATGCGCGGATTTGAAGTTAACGAGATAAAACCTTAATAGCTGAATAGAAATAATTTCAAAAGAAATAAGCCAATATTAAGAATAAAGGCGTGCTGAATTCTTTTTAAATCTGCCCAAATACAAAAAAATCTAAACTATGCTGGCTGCTGAATTCAGTTTAGTAAATTAGAGTAAGAACGAAAAGTGTCTGCTGACTTATATTAGAATGAATTGAATCACGCTGAATGCTGCTGAATTTGTTTGAGCAAAGTTTAAACTTTTCCATAGAATCAGATATTTTGACATTATTCTGGATTAATAATCTTTTTCAGATTGCTAGAAGGGTTGAAATCATGGGTATGGTCAGGTGAAAATTGTTTGAGACCTCCCACTTCATTAACTGCTAATTTTTTTGGAGTTTTCAGTTTTATATAATTTTTTGATTTTTTCTGTATTCTTGTAATATTAATAAATAACTACTTAATAAAAAAAATGTATACCTAGTAAAAATATTGATTGCCTCTTTTTACGACACTTCAAAAATTACCCGAAATTGATAACTTTACACCAAAATACCCCCTAGTCAAGTTAAATTAAATAAGCTAAATGGTAAGAAACATTTTTTAAAACCGAAATTCGTTTATAAATTTCATTGAAAACTCATAATGTCAAAATTTTACTTAAAAGTTTACGATTTTTAAGAGAATTAAATTTTTTTTCGTATATTTCACTTACTTTTTGGAATTCTATTTTGGGATAATAATAATAATAACACTATGCAACAAACTAATCCGTTTTCTTTTGAATAAAAGGTAGCTTAGGTAATGTGACATTTTCAATAAGCTGTAATTTTAACTCCAGTTTGCAATAGATTCCATTGTTTTAATATCGAGCCTAATATTTCAGATTATTCTTTGGTCAAATCTAAGTCTCTAACAAGGTCATTTAGTTCTGTTTGACTAATCAAATGTGGTTCTGTATTTTTTTCATATATTTGCTTTTAGAAGGGCCTGCTTCACCGTCTTCTTCAAAAGGACTCGATAAACTTGACGAAATACAAAATCTTTCCGGTACTGTAATGTCTGGAGAATATGGTAGCGGCATTGACACTGATGACACAGTAGCATACTTCACCGAGTTCTTTGATTTTTCTTAAAAACCTTTCAAAATTTTTAAACAGAAGTAACCGTCGTCTACGTGATTTTTGGGTTCACGCCAAAAGGCATCTGTATAATACGAGTATTACCCTTGTACTAACCCGTCAAATATTTACAACATTCTAAACAATAAATTTACGGCACCCATGATGAATATCAGAGATTTTTTTGATGTTGCATAGTGTAATTTGGCGCTAACACTATATAGCTCAGTGTTTGGCCGAGCTTCCCCTACCATTTGTGGTGTGCGTCTTTATATTCTACCACAAAATGGAGGGACCAACAATTTTGTGCCGACTCCGAACGGCAGATGTATTTTATGAGAAGTTTTTTCATGGCAAAAATACCCTTAGAGGTTTGCCGTTGCCTGCCGAGGGGTGACCGCTGTTAGAAAAAACTTTTTGTATGATTAAGATTTTACTTGCTTTGTCTGAGGTTTGAACCTCGAACTCAGCGGTATATCGAGTTATAGCACGCTCCGCTAACCACTCGACCACAGCGGCCACATTTTTTTTTGGGATAACAACCATTTTTTAGAATGTACCCTCTATGCCGTACAACTGACAATCACTCAAAATGCTTTAAAGTGCTGAAGCGCCATTATATTAGCACACCCGTATATTGTATTGTTGCTGATTTATGAAAGAAATGAAATTTATGGCCATTTAAAAATAATCACAATAAATTGTGTTTAATTTTTTTTTTATCACTAAGTATGAGTATATGAAATGGAAACTTGTAATGTGTATTTGAAATAACTTTTTTTATATAGTTACAAATATGTATGCACATAAACTTGTGTATGTAAGTATGTATTGTCTTAAGTGTGTAAGCAAGCTAAGCACGCGCCTCAAACGCAGACGCATTGCCATACGCTCGCTTATCGCTGGTTTAGATCGAGCAAAGTGCTAGTAAATTCGCAATCGCCCGTTGATCAGAGTCATCTGAATTGTTACTTTAGTTTACAAATAACTAGTTGAAATATTGTTTTTGTTTTTATTATTGTTTAATTGTACATATATGTTTATGTATGTTTACTTGTGTCGTTGTTTGTTGCGCTGTCAGTTAGGATTTTATTTTGGATTTCAGCTTTGCGGTATATCAGTTGTCGACGATCAGACTTAGCCGCCTTAGTGTCCTATAAATGCCAACAATGCGTCTAATAAACGTCGTGCACATGAATAAATATGTGTTTATATAAATAAATATGTATGTATGCATATACATATCTATGATTAAAACAAACTGCTACATATGTAGCCGCTTGACATTATCGCGCGTTGACAGCAAAGTTGCGCATGCGCGCACAAATATTCGCGCATACTTAATACGTTTATCTGTTCATTCGTTTAATTGTGAGCGCGACCGCCGCCGCCGTCGCCGTTGGTCTGTCAAAGGTGGTGGTGGTGGTAGCGGCAGCTGTGGCGGCAAAGGATTTATAGCTGCGATTAGGCGCATTAAGATAACTACTTACTTGCTATAAAGCGAGCCTATCAAAATGGACAAGCGAATGGACATGGGCATTGTGGCATGTCTTTGTATACACAAACGTACATACATACTCGCCGATATGTGTGTTATGTTGTTGGCATTTTATATTAAAGCAGTCAACCTTTGGGCCATTTAAACCGGCTTGATTTATTTATTCATTATTTTTTTCGCATTTTGCTTCAAATTGTGTGGAAAATCATATTGAATCGAGAGCTGCCTCTGGCAGCAAAAGTCAATGAGAAAAAGCATACAGCGCATGCGCTTGCTTTTGATTTGTTGATAACCACCCGTGGTTGAGTCGCAAGCGAAAAATGCTGAGCTTTTCCGGTGTACACTTATTTATAAAAAATAAAAATAAAATAAAATTCCGATTATCACTGAGTAATCGCGCTGGTACAGTACATGCGGTCATCGTCTAAAAGTTTCAAGTCAAGCTTAGCGGTACTAAACTAGCCGCAGTCTATGGCAATTTCCACGCTGACAAATTGCTCATACCGCTTTTGTAGCTTCTATACTCACTTAGGTTTTCAAACCTATCCGCTTGAATTTATATTTGGCAATGTATTTCATGCCACCTACTTTGATTTATGCGCCAATTTCCGTGCAACACATTTCTTTTTAAGCTACAAAGTTTTAGTTTTTTACTTTTTATTTTGTATTGCTTCGGTACCCCATTACCTTCCTTTAAGTTATAGAGTTGCGTCGTGGTTAGTTCGCTGGTTTGAATTGTGAAATTTACGCGTAAATCAATTTCGTTTCGTGTTGCAATTCGTTTTGCCTCATTGGCTGTTCATCGATTTGCTTGCAACGCCAACAATAACAAACTAGTTGCGGCAATTAATCAAATTGGCGAATGCGCTAAACTGAGGTTCATAATACGGTATATTCTAAGTTCATATGGATATGTTAGGGTGGTTCTAAAAACTATTATCAATTACAAAACAGAGTAGGATACATCATCTGCGATCAAAATACTGATTAACATTGGTCGCCGCTTTTATAACCGAACTCAAAAAAGTACGCTTACTACCTCTGCCTTTCGCTAACTGGCACCAATTGGAAACAAAAAGTGTGCCTAAGTCTTCTACAGCTTGGTCGCACCGAATATCGAAGAGGACATTTTGACGTCGACATCTTTGAAATAATGATGGCTTTATCGGAAATTCCACTCCATTGACTTACGGGGGGCTTCAGTCTTTCTGAGCAACATTAAGTAGGAAATTCTGCGATTATTGATCCAGATTGCAGGGTCGCTCTCATTTTTGATATGCCGAATGTCAAGCCGTCAGCTACGAGGACTTTGTTATTCGTTTGCCGTGCTGTCGCTTTTCGAATTTTGTCATAGTTGTGTCACGTTCAGTTAATTCCGTTGTCATTAATTCGGACTTTGGGTTCAGCGTCTTTCCCAAACGGTATAGTCTGAACGTTACTTACCAGGTCATCGTTGCCGTTCTTTCATAAAATGAATCAAAGTAGACAAAAACTAACTTTGTTTCTTTGGAAGAATAGCGAATGTAGCTAAACATATTTTATTTTGAGCAAAAATAAAAAACGCTTAAAGATAATATTTATTCTTGCAAAAAAAAGAAAAATGTGTACAGTTCTTTGGAAAGAAATAATAAAACTAGAGACCCCTGATAGCCTGGCTGTTTTGTGTGCCTCTTGAGGGATTCGCTTAAAATAAGAGTTTTTTTTTAGAAATGATCCAAGAAAATATGTACAAACTCACAGCCCTTGCTAGGATGTGGCTAAAGGCCCACGGCAAACCATTCCTGCAGAGTATTTCAAGGTATAACCGAACACTGAGTTTCATAAAAACCGCCAAATGGAACCGCGAGATGTGGAATCAAAATGGCAAATTTGCTAATTGCTTGTCACCGGGGTGGCAATCCAATTAAACCAACCAACCACCCTTGATAATAATTATTTTTTTGTGGAGTTTCAAAAAAGTCGTCCAAATTTTCAAAAGAAGTATAAAAGTCTTGTGATTATAGTTAAAAATAATAATAATAATATAATAATTTGGCGCTTCCACTATATAGCTCAGTGTTTGGCCGAGCTTCTCCTACCTTTTGCAGTGTGCCTCTTAATATTTAATACAAATTGAGGGACCTACGGTTTGGTGACGACTCCGAACGGCAGATGTATTTTATGAAAAGCTTTTTCATGAGGGAAATACCATTGGCGGTTTGCCATTGCCTGCCGAGAGGTGACCGGTAGATAATAGAAAAAAACTTTTTCTATGATTTAGATTTTACTTGCCCTGGCTGAGATTCTAACCTCGAACCTAGCGGCACAGGCCCTTATAAGCAAATTAACGTATGTATATGAAAGGAAGTAAACCGTTTTCATAAAATTTTATTCGTATATGAAATTTTAATACAGAACCCCCCGTGGGCTAATTCCTGCACACGGCCCAGCAGCGGCATATCAAGTAATATCACACACCGCTACGCACTCGACCACAGCGAGAAAATGTTTTGCAGTCATATATGTATGAGTATTATTTTGAGAATTTTATTATAAAAGTCTTTTTTATATTAATTATAAGCGAAATTTGTATATATTTTTAATTTTTCAAAGACTTTTATTTTGAGACTTATATCATAAAAGTCGTATACTAATAATTATAGGAGAGAAAAAAAATTGTAAGTCATTTCAACTAGACCCGAACAAGTCTATTTAGTATCATAATCACGATCTGATTCCAAAATGATTTCAAATTAGACCCGAAAAAATCTTGAATTGGTCCTGAAAAAATTATACACTATAGAG
This sequence comes from Philophylla caesio, assembly GCA_963971545.1. Taxonomy (NCBI): domain Eukaryota; kingdom Metazoa; phylum Arthropoda; class Insecta; order Diptera; family Tephritidae; genus Philophylla; species Philophylla caesio. Next base: position 26,306,477 of record OZ020608.1, on the reverse strand, counting down.
AGAATTTTACTACCTTTAAAACTGAGTTATTTAATTTCTGAATTGCTAAAATCTACACATTAGCCTAAGGAAAGTTGTATTATACAAATAAAAATGTTAAGAGATTATTAGTTTGAAGATAATCCTTTAATCTTGTTAAGCAACAACATTTATAATTTAGATATTTAGACAAATTCAGTAATTTCTACTAAAAATGGAAAATGTTTTATTTTATTTAAATTGGAAGTATTTTTCATTTTCCCTTTCAAATTTGATTTAATGACAAACCGATTTAGTCGTTGAGCCATCTGCAGTGTAAATTTTATTGATTTGTTTATGATTTGACAATCTCGAAACTTGAACTTAGAAACTGGTGGTTGCCTGACGAAGAGTGGCATTTAAAGTTTAATACTATTCTGCTGCTCTTTCTGTATTTCTATCATACAAAAAGAATAGCAAAATTTTTTAGACATTGTTTCGAAGTCCTCTAACTATAAAAAAATGTTAATTTTTTTTCATAGAAAAGTTGAGATTTTCGCTAAACGAACAAGCATGAAGCATGTGAAAATATTTATTGATAAGGAAAAGAATGTATTTACTAAATTTGCAATCGATGGTAAAACGGCTTCGATAAAAACATGATGCAAGTTAGAGCTGAGAAGCAATACTACTTTACAATTGCTAACGTCAGAATGCTGTAATATTTATTAAATTAGAGGCTGTGCGTGTGTTGTAGACCTACCTTGTTAAGGCCGAACAGTTTCTTAAAAAAAATATATTCCATATTGTAGGCTCATACTTTCAAAAATGTGCTATGCAAGTTTTTTAAAAATATAGTAATAGCGCTCTCGTTTTAGACGCTTACAATGAAAGATAACTATAATAGGAATCACTTGAAATCTAGTAGCATCCATATCTTATTTAAATCCTTTTTAGTCTTGACATGCAAAGGAAAGCAAAATAAATTAAATTATTAAATTGTTTCATCGTTCTCGAAAGAATCACCCTAGTGTAAAAACATACATATGTACATATATTTGTATAAAAATGGATATACTCGTATGTACAATTATTTATGTACATACGTTTGCTTTAAATTTCGATTGTAAATTTTTGAGGTATTAGACGTTTTTCCTTCTTACTTTGTATCAAAACCAATTTTCTGCCATTATTTCCATACAAATATTTAAGCGCCTCTCATTTTTACATAACTGCATTTTTGCAATAAATAACAGTTGCAATAAATTGTGAATTATTGCTTTATAGTTCGAGGGTAGCATTTATTTACCTGTGCACAGATTAGCTGATACTTTCGCGTTGGTTTGCATGGAACAATATTCAGTTGCTTTGCTTCTATGCACTTGGGTAGCAACTTAATAAATTTTAATGCCTTTCTTAAGTAAAAATCATAAATAATAGAATACAAAGGTTAGCCATGTGGAAGGACTAATCATAAATATGACAAAAAAAAAATATTAGCAACCTTTCTAATAAAACCTATCTTAAGAAAGATATTTAATAGAAGGAGCTATTTTAAGAAATTCCAATCGAGAGTCACAGGTTTGTAAACAAGCAGATAGTTGGAATTTTGCAAGTTCATTTACAACTTGTCAATCATTTTACTCAAAAGGGAGAGCATTTTCAACCGAATAAAAGCCTCTGAACTGAGATATCAAAGGAAAAGTGTTGCCAATATACAGTGTTGGAAAAATTAATAGGGAAATCTCTTACTATTCCATAATTTCGTATACTCATATTCAATAAAAACTTGCAGCATTGTAGGCGACTCACTTTAAAAAAAATTGCGTTTTAAAGCGTATGCACATGTTCTTAAATGGAAAAAATAACAGTTACAAGATCAGTTTTGTCGTTTGCGTTGAATCATTGCCAAAATTTCCGAAACAAATTTTAATTAATTAATAGTGATTTGCTAAAAAAAGTTCGAAGTATAATATAATAATAATCTGTAATGAGTCGCTCTAAACATTGCTCGGAAATCGAAAGGAAAACCAAAGAAAAAGTGAAAAAAATAGGAAAGACCATTCGCGAAATAGCGGGGATAATGGAATGCTCCAAAAATATGGTATTCAACGCTTTCCAGCTACGCTGTTAAAGGTTAGAGATAGGAAGAAAGTGTAAAACTTCAGTGCAATTTCGCCATTTCGTTGTCAAAGAGTCAAAAAAATCCGTTTTTGACTATTCTCAACAGTCTTCGAGAAGCAGGGTTCAACAGCAGAGGTGTCAGAAAAAGACCGTGTTTCAGCAAAAAGGGCTTGAATCAACGATTGAAGCTCGGGCAGAAGCACATGTTTCGGGAAAACTGGAAAAAAGCGTTGTTCGGTCTAATTAGACCAAATTAAAATTATGCGGTTCCGATGGTATGAGCTTGCTCTTTTCGGCGAGTGGAGTAAGGTCAACTTTTTGAATACGGGAGAAGATGATAGCCCAAGACTACCTCAATATCCTTAATAGTGTAATGTTGCCCTATATAAATAATCACATCCCGCTTAGATGAAACTTTAGGCGCGACTACAACACGAAAGATGCGTCCAGAAATGTTATATCATGGTTTGAGCGAAATCAAATTAATCTTTGGAATTGGCACTCATAGTCATCGGACCTCAATCCCATAGAAATTCCGGAAGTTTCGTACTCAACACCGGTCAGAATTTGCATTATTTCCATCTGCTTAAAAAATCAAGAGCAAATAATTTTTTTATTAACAAATTTTAATAATAGGAGTATACATTTTTTATGTAAGTGCATGCTGATAATTTCAAATATTATTTAATATTTTAATCCAGCACTATTTCTAAAAGTGTTTGCCAAATATACCTACCAGCAAAATTTATATTAAGCAAAATAATTGTAAAACATCAAATGCTCAAATACAGACTGTTCTACTCAAAACAAGATAAAGCTATTTCTTTAAATACGAGTATTTTGTTAATTTGCTCGCTCTCCTCGACTGAGCTGGCTGTTTTCAGGTGAATAAAAACCTCATAGAAAAACAATGTTGTGATAGAGGGAAGACATGTTGCCAGTTTGCGTGTAGTGCACAATATTCGAGAAGCTATTATCGACTTAGATCATTGGTACTAAATTTATCGCTCACCTCACAGCAGAAAGTGCTACTCCGGACGGAGTAGACTAATGAGTTGTGAAAACAAACTCTAAAATACTTTAATCTTACTCTTTCTACTTAATATTTTTTTCGATAGAACTTATATTTTGCGAGATATGAACTGATAAATAATGGCTATCCTCGAGACACCATACATTTTTAAAGTTGCATAACTTTTGAAAAAAAAATGTTTGCTCTACATATGTATATCTATTGCGTTTACAGACATTTTAGGACCTCCTCTGCAACATATCCAAAATTCGCGCAAGAGTAGTTTTTCACCAATTAAAATAGTGTACAATGCCTCATAAGCAGTTTAGGGGCCAATTAAACTAGTAAGTAAATAAGTAAACACTTCCGTTGAGATATTGAAAAATAATTAAATCACGAATGGGTTTGTTTGACTTTAACTAAAAAGTTTGACTTACATTTCTCTCACCCAATCACTATGCTTAAAAATAATTTGTGAGCTTAAATTTATTCATAAACATTTATTCATAACGATTTACACACATTCTTTCCTAAATTAACTTTGTGTATATTTTTCTATGTTAATTTACATTTAAAAAGTACAATGATTCGGCCATTGCACCAGCATTGCTAGATCAGCAACTGATGATAGCAACCCACTCGGATAAGTTAAGGCTGAATTAATTGGCAGCACCAACATATTTACTACTCCAATGTCAACGACCTATTGAATACAAACGTATGTACATACATATCGCATATAAGCAACACCAACATTTAATAAACCGTATACAATTTGCCTAGTTTCGCCACCGACGCACTTAATTGAAAAATTGGTTGGCATACTAAACAAAGCACAAAAAGCAGAATAGCTTATAAAATTTAAAAAAAATGTGCTATTAAGATATATGGCTACATTGTTTATTACTTTGTATCAGATTTGGGTCAGATTTTTGCGATAATTTGTTTCATAAACAAAAAGTAAAATACAAAAAAAGTGTTCATAAAAGAAGACTAAAGCAGCAGGGAAAAAAGGTAAATAAATCTAAACTATGTCAACATGCGCAATAAAAATAAAAGGCCTAGAAGCAAAAACGAGAAGCAGCTAGGTGTATGGAAGCGAAAGCTTAAAAAAAAAAGTAGAGCTAAAAGTAAATAGCACACAAGTCACGACTGTTGCCCAAATAAAGCAGCAAAGCGGCAGTTTTTTATGAAAGTTTTATTGCAATGAAAAAATCAAATTTTTTGGCATTTTAACTATATGCGCTTTATGGATTAAAGATATAATACATGTAGAACTCAAATCATAAAAACATAAAAAATTGCGAAAAATAACGATGAAAAACGATAAAAAACCGTATTATCACAAATTTTGCGGCTTTACAATGCAATCAATACCACGAAATAAACGCAAACTAAAGAAAAAACAGAATCATCGTGTCACGCTCCAAAAAATAAGTGATGCGATCGATAAATGCGATCAGTGAGCACGATCAATGCCCAAAGCTTCAAAAATATATAAAAACTTAATAAAAAAACGAAACATACAAAATTTAAAATAAATGCGATGATAATGAAACGAGACGACAGCGCACGGCTAGTTGTGCGCAATTGCTTTTAAGCCGATCTTCATTTATTCACCGCTGAAGTGGGTGAGCTAAGTATTAAGCGGAGCTACAAGTATAAATAAAAAAAAAATAATATAAGCATCGCAGAGCATTAAAGCATACAGCTACATTGTAAAATGAAAAATAAACAAAACATCAATACAAAAGGCATTGAAAAAAGAGGAGCGCACTTTTCAACACGCTTTCAACGATCACAGATCATTAACAGACAACAATAAAATATATTTAATTTTATATATTTGTAAATTTGTAAATTTGCGGCGCCAACACTTCACTTGTGGGTGATACTCCATACATATTACCCATTACCTCTTCTAAGAATTGATTTAGGTTATTGTGGCAACCGTCGCTTCTCTTGTACAGCCAGTGGTAATGTGAGAGGTGCTGATCTTCGTGATTTTTATTACATTTTGAGCTGTAGATGTAGTTAGTCAGCATTATTTATGAGTTGGTTAGCAATCACGGATTGCTGATTGATTGTATTTAGGTGTTATGAGAAAAAAAAAACATGTCTTATTATTATTATTTATAGATAGAATAATATGAAATAATAAAACCTACCATAACAAGCACACTATCTTCTCAGGCCTTAGGTGCTTTGTTTAATTTAAGAATATGGATGATTCAAATAAGCTTAATTGACTAAATATTTTAGTCATATATTAATACTAAAGTTAGTGTTTTTTATGTATTTGGATATGGTTTTTACATTTGCTGTGTTCGTCTCTATAAGTAGAGTAGAAGGGGATGAAGAATCAAAAGTTAGTGTTCGTGTTGTGGCGAACGCTGGGCATTGATCGAGGATGTGTTCCACAGATGGGTACGCTTGGCAAAATGGACAGGTTTCTGCACTTGCCCCACGAAGGAGATGTGCATGAGAAATGTTTGTATGTCCAAGCCGAAGGCGGATAAACACACTAATTTCCCGCCTAGACTGGCTAGATTGATAGATCGCTTTTTCGTAATTTAGATTGATTGTGGTGTAATTATGTTGATACTGTGACCATTCCAACATTTTTGAATTACGCCAGTGCGTATGTAAGAAGTTATTCAAGTCAATAACTCATCTACATACAAAATTTTGATTTTCAAAGGTTCTGTGTTAAAATTTTTAAAGGGGGGAGGGGGGCATTTGATTAATTAAAATGATTTTTAGTAAACATTATGAATGGTGCCTACTTTTGTTATTGAACGAATTCTTCCCAGGTTTTGAGCCAAGTGCGTGTTTGCAGAAGAGACCTGCAACCGCACGAGGCTTGAGATCATGTGAAGCGATTGTGTATTAAAGTACTTTATTTAATAAGGCCGTTAGAGTGAGTTCAAAATCGCCAAATTGGATAAAGTAACATAAGACGTCTTCCGCATGTCACAGAACTCGTAGGACCTTTTCACTTTCATGCTTTTCCTTTATTACGAAAGTGAACCATTCTCTCAGTGTGCTTAGCTATTAAACTTCCAAACGTCTTTCTGTAGAAACCTTAACCTCGACTTCAAACTCCAAGCGGCTGCAAGGAAAAGCTATATCAGCTATACATGTCTAATATACATAAATTTTTATGGGGATACTGCACACCCAAATTAATTACAGTTGAACGAAATTTAAAAAATAAGAAAATTTTCATATGATTATAAGAAAAGGTAGCTGCCACAACAAAATTGATTTGTCTCACGAAAAGCGTCTATAGCAATTTTCATTCGCCCTCCTCAAAAAAGATTCTAGATCCGCCCCTGTGTATATGCCATAGAGAAACGTTGAATAGGCAAGTGCTCTTATTAAGTTCAAGCAGGAAAATCTGAATAGAATGAACTCCGCCATAATTCACCTGACTAAAAAATCTTAATAGTGACTGAGCAGTGTCGGGAGACTGCAGTTGTATTAAGCTTATTGTGCTATTAACTTAAGAACACATTTTTTGAAATGTTTTGTGCCGAATCCGAAAGTCAGGTCTATTTTAAGAGAAGTTTTTTCATGGCAGAAATACCTTAAGAGGTTTGCTATTGCTTGCCGATAGGTGACAGCTATTATAAAAAAACTTTTCGAAGATTCGAACCTCAAACTCCGCTGCATGTCGAGTTATGGCACGCCCTCCTACCCACTCGACCATAGCGGCCTCAGTACAAACCAAACGTTTTGTAAAAGCGCAGATTTTCGTATATGAAACATCGCAAAAAAAATTGAAGGAAACCAGAAAACTACTTATAGAAAATGCAATAAATCATCACCAATTGGGGAAAATTTAATAACAAAAAAAAAACAAGAATATAATTCTAAAACAATCAGTTATAATTAACAGTCAAATAAGTAGTCTGCAAAGTATTGATTTTTCTTAGTACATTTTATAGCAAATAGTCGAGGCAAGATTTTTAAAATTTCTCATTTGTGATTACTATTGAATTGATAAGTAAAGGCCTTCGTTTACTCAGGATAAACATCAATAATAATGTAAGCTTTGGAATCCAACGGAGAATAAATCTTGCCAACAAGTGCTACTGCGTACTGAGTAGGCAATTGCACAGTCAAGTCCTCTCTCGTCGGACAAAAACCACGCTCTTTAAGTCTCACATCATGCCCGTCCTACACATCAGATGAGAGGGCTCTTGGAGTTTTCGAATGAAATATTCTCCAGAAGATTTATGGACCTTAACGAGTAAAAGGAAAAATATAAAATAAATTAAATTAACTGCTTTGCTACTCATCAGAAATTATATTTATACCCGAGCGTACCTACTTGTACACAAGGGTATTAAAACTTTGTTCGCATAACGGTTGTTTGTAACAGCAAAAAAATAATCGAGATAGATATGTACATATGTATAGACATACATATGCATATGTATAGACATATATATATGTACCAAAATGATCAGAATAAAAAGAGAAACCGATTTGGCACTGACTGTCTGCCCGTGGTTACAATAGCTTGAGTAAAACTTGCGATAGTTCAATGAAATTTGATATCTAGATTGCTCTTCGGTCAGGGTAGGTCGGAATTAAAAATAGTGAAGATCGGTCAGTAACCACGCCCACCTCCTATATAACGGACGTTTTTAAAATGTAAAAACTCCGTTTTTTCTGTGAATTGAGTGAAATTTGGTATTTGGGGTGATCTAAAGTAAAGAAACTGTGAATTTTGAAAAATAGGCGTTGCCACGCCCACTTATGAAGAAATGTCTGTATCTTAATAAGGTAAACTTGGTATACATATTGTCCTCGATAGCGGTCTTAATATGGTAAAATATTTTTGAAATCGGACCATAACCACGCCCACCTTCCATATAAAGGAATTAATTAGCATATTCATATTAAATATTGTTTTTAAGAAATTTAGTGTAAATTATTACTACTTATGTAGCTAAATGTATATATTAATAAATTAATGAAAACACTGCAAACTACAGCTTACAAAATATGTGTGTTTAAATCGTTTTTCTTTTTATGACTTACATATATCAAAACTTTTTAAACTTTTAACTTTTTATGCTATGAATTATGAGAATAACATAATATATCAGTCAGAATACCCACTTATGTTTCCAATTGTAATGACACTCTATCAAACTCCGTTCAAGCAATGAACATAATACCAACTTTTTTTTCGAAATAGCTTTTATACAAATTTGGAAATGGGCGTGGTCCCGTCCATACCATAAAACTTCGCCAGGGTATATAAAATTCGGTTTCGACCGAACTTAGCTTTTCTTACTTGTTAACAATTAATATTGTCTTACGATAAGAATATCTAAAAACTTAATGTGATTTATTTAAAGCCAAATTATATGTGTGCTTAGAGTACATTTATTTAATGTTAATGATCATAATTATGTTTAACAAATAATGCTTTCAAAATTTCAATTATTGCAGCTTTTTATGAAACTCAATAATATTTGTTCCGAAGCTATTTTTGACAATTATTCTATTGAAAATTTTGCCGAAAAAAAGTAAATAGATGACTTCATCCTAACTGTTAATACAGAAAATTATTTTTAAATTCAAATACACAAAATAACGTTAATTGATAATTGCTGTCAAAACTTGCCGTAATGAGTGAGCGCGTATATTTACGTTGTTGCTGAGGGGGCGTTAAACTGTTAGTAATTGTGTAGACAAATAAATCAGATTCAAGTCAAAGCACACAAAGACTGAATATAATGAAAAAGTGAATTAAAAGTATTTCAAGGAACGTATAAAAAAGCTGAGTCTCTTCAATTTCACACATGACATTGAGTTATGTAATACTTCTAAGTGTTAAGTGTCAGCCAAATTTGCCAACTTACAAGACAGCTAAGACAAATACGCCTGTCTGTCGGTGCTGAAGTGCGGAATTTAATTGAAACAATTTTCTGGTATTTAATGCCGTCAACAGTTAAGAATTTATATAAAAAAACATCGTGGCTTATTATCACACTCGAACGTTCGTATATGTGCCTTATAATGCTAACCGTACATACAGTAAGTCACAATCACATTCCAATCATTATTTTTTTATACAACATTGAAAAAGCATTTCTTGTTAAACAGTTTTCATTCATTCTTTTAAAGTGAAACTTCTACATATTTGCGATATGATTATAACTTTTTATAATAATCATATTTAAAATCCATTCATCTCTTAGTTAGGTTTTATTATGTTATAACGAAAAGTTATTTTGTGCTATGCTATGCTATTGAAGTGAAACTTTTATGCGCTCATTAAGTGTGTGCAAATGAAACGGAAAAACGATGTGATCATAATTCTTGTCAGAAACGTGTTAATTAAGTCCAGTTAAGTAATGTTATGATACGTTATGTTTCTTAAGTTCGTTATTTTATTTTGTGTTATAACCCAACGGAAACCCACTTTCCCGCCCAACCGGCACGAGGGGCTCAATCCGCATAACGTACGGATGTTTTTTAAATATACAAATCTTAGGTGCCGAGTCGTGACAGAAGAAAGTTTGTTAAGCGTCGTGATCCCAAGCTGCTCAGCTACAGAATAAGAATTCATCAGCCGAATACAAAGTTAGAGAAATGCAAAGTAAGAAAATTGGATCGTTAGCTGTTATTAAGAGAGGATAGAATAGTTCTTTTAATTATAAAAAGTGAGTCCGATACATCAAAGGTGCTGGAATGATTGTTAAAGTCTTGGCATAAACCCCGAAACGGTTCATTCAACTCAAAGTTAGTTCTGCATAGTTTCAAGAAAAGTGGTTTAAAGTTTCTCGTTGCACGGGAGGGTACATTAAAATTAATTTGCTCTAGAAGAAATGGACTTGAGATCCATCCATTGACTAATTTTACGAGAAATAGTATACCTAACATTTCTCTGCGACTCGAAAGAGTAGGAAGATTAATAAGTTTTAAACGACTAGTGTAAGGGGGAAGATTGTATGGCGAATCCCATCGAAGATTTCTCAAAGCAAAAAGTAAGAATTGTTTTTGTATTGACTCTAGTTGGTCTGAGTGGACCTGATAACGAGGATTCCAAACTATGGAACCATACTCCAGTATTGGTCTTACTAATGAAGTAAAAAGTGTTTTAGTTATATACGGGTCGCGGAATTCCTTTGACCAACGCTTTACAAAAGCCAGTACACCCCATGCTTTATTCACTGTGGAACTAATATGAAAATTAAAATTGAGTTTACAATCCATACCAACACCCAGGTCAACAAAACTGTTTACATGTTCTAGGACGTAGTTATTTATTTTGTAGGAGGCCGGCTGAATGGTTCGTCGAGAAAAGCACATGAATTTACATTTGTTAAGGTTAAGCGGCATATAATTAATGCTGCACCAATTGACTATGCTGTCCAAATCTTGCTGTAGCAAGGATCTTTCTTCAGCCGAGGCATAAGTCTTAAAAAGTTTAACATCATCCGCGTACATCAATATTTTAGAATACTTTACTACTGTAGAAATGTCGTTTATGAATAGCAGGAACAGAATCGGTCCCTGGTGGCTGCCCTGAGGAACTCCCGAGGAAACATCGATGATCCCAGAATGAAAATTTTTAAAAACTACCTTTTGCGTCCTACCGGAGAGATAAGAAGACATCCAAGAGAGGATACCAGGTTGAAAACCAAGCAGATCTAGTTTACGGATGAGTAAAGAGTGACATACTTTGTCAAATGCTTTACTAAAATCGGTATATATAACATCAGTGTCAATGCATTCCCTAAACCCATTTGAAACATGGGTGGTAAATTCAAGTAAATTTGTAATGGTCGATTTGCCCTTACAGAAGCCATGTTGGCAATTTGCTATTATTGAGGAAATCGGATAAGTCATTTGATTGGTAACAATAGCTTCAAACAACTTCGGGATAGAAGAGAGTTTAGCTATACCACGATAGTTTTCAATAGAAGACCTGCTTCCAGATTTATGAAGGGGGATTATGTAAGACTGTTTCCATATTGACGGAAAAACTCCTTGCTGGAGGGACAAATTAAACAAGTTCGATAATGGCAGGTACAGGTGCTTTGCACATTGTTTTAGGAAACATGTCGGGATCATATCAGGGCCGTACTTGAATGATTCTTTTAAAGATATTAAATAATGAAAAACATCATCTGATGATATGACTGGAATATTAATAGAGTTATTGGGGCTCAGCTTGTATGGATAGGAAATACAGTTATATGTTTTTTTTTAGCAAAGTTTTATTATGTCATGTTATGTTTGTTGTGTTGGCTTGTGTTATGCTATGTTGTGCAGTGTTGAGTAATTTTGTGTAATGTTTTGTTATGCTTCATAATGAGTTAATCTTAAGTGATGTGATATGGTGATGTGATGTTTGATGTGATGTTGCATTATGAGTTAATGTCAAATGATGTGATATGATGAATGATTGGGTGTGATATTATTTAATGTGATATGACGTGATGTGTTGTCGTGACGTGATGTGTTGAGGTGACGTAATGTTATGTATTAGGAGACGTGATGTGATGTGATGTGACAGCATGTCATAATGTACTGTCTGGTTATGATATTAAAATACTGTCAAGGATCACAGATTTTTTCATTCATGTTAGAATGTGTAGGTTAAACGTACATATGTTTATGTACTTATAATCGAATTTACACTTGCAGAAATTATTTTTTCTGATAAGGTTTAAGTGCAAAATTTTTCAAAAAATATATAATACTTAAGAAGTTTTTTTAACATTTTGTTTAGCAAAAAATTATGAACGAAAAATTTTATTTTTAAATATGTGTTTAAAATAGCTTTGAAATTTTCTCAACCATATTTTTGCTATAGTGCGAAATAATTGTATCATGAAAAATATATTTTGTTCTCACTGTGACTCACCGTAACTTTGTGCTTATGAAAATATACAAAATAATATGTAGCTATGTACAGAGGTAGGGAAGTAATTAAATGACGACGGCGTTAATTCTATTATTATAATCCTTGGCTGCTCTGTCACAAAACCCGACGTTCAAAAATCCAGCAAGAGTTGTGACTACGTTGACGCTAATGGCCCAAAACGATGACTTCATTTGCCACTTGCAGCAATGAGTTTACATCGAACTGCTTTATTTCAAGTTCAGACGTTGTCAAGGCAGGTTTAATGTACAATATTTATATGTACATACTCACTTTTCCATACGAAGCAACAATAAAAAAATTGCCGTCGAAACAATTAATTAAATTTGAAAGCTAAGAAAATCGTGTGTATACTCGTGTATATTTAACAATTACATATGTACATATGTATACATATATGTATGTATGTACTATATGTATGTATGTAGATGTTAAGAATACAGAACGTTTGGAAATTGTCTTAAGTTTTGTATGTCACACATAAAATGTTATGAAATCTTTCGAAATTAGTTTGTTAATTCAAGATTTCGGGGCCAAAAATTATAAAAAATAAATTCGAGTTCGAATCCTTGTATAGGAAAGAAGTCTGATGATTATACAGTGGTACTCTTAAAAATAGCTTTCATTTCTGTGTCAGCTGATTGTAGGTTGTTACTGTTGTTACCAAAACGATCAGAATGAAAAGAGGAATCGATTAAGCCCTGGCTGTCTGTCCGTCCGTCCGTCTGACTGTCCGTCCGTGCAGACAATAACTTGGTCTGCTCTTTGTCAATATAACGGCTATTTTTTGTATTCGAAATCTTCATTATTTCAGTATCTATGTATTACGATAACACAATACGATAAAAAACACGGCTTGTTAACTCTCTAAAGGCATTTTGTTTTGCCCTTGCCATTATAAATGAGCTGGAGAATATCCTCCTCGAGTAGAAAATGAGACTCACTATGAAAGCGATGCTAAAAGAACTAACGACGAAGGGGATAAGGCGGAAAGTCTTAAAGATAAATTGCATCAAGTTTTAACGAGCAGCTCCTAATGTCCAATAATAGAAAGGCATACAATTTATCAGAAGGTTTGGTAAAAGAAATTTTTGTAATGCGAGTGATAAAGGCAGCATTTAACTTTTTGTCGACCAATAAATACATACATACATGAATTACAAACAATCGCTTTTTGTTCTATTAATGTTATTTTGTATACTTCTATAATACAACGATTACAAACATGTTACATTTTTTGAAAAATTAAAATTTACGAATCAAAATTTTCGTGAATTTCGGGATCCCGGGATTTTCCCGGGATTTTGTTTTCAGATCTCGAAAATCCCGGGATCAATAAAATGACCAAAATGGACATCCCTAGTACATAACAAAGTGCTTTTTTTTTTTTGCAAATTTTTGAAAATACAAAAAATTTGGCATATCTAAGAAAGTATCTATAAAGTATATCTCGAAGGTATAAACAAATCGGTTTCGCCCGAAATTGGACTTTATTACTTGTTTTATTTAATTTTTCACCGTGCTCCTCATAAACTAGTCAAGGAAAACTGTTTGGTTGTATTGTATGTGGATTTTGAACGACATTAATTCATCAAATTCCGCAAAGGCTGATCCTAAATCTAAAACACTTTCTTTTTAAATGACCGCCTGTTTATTGCCTAAGAAGTTTGTTACAACTAATTTGATATATTTCTACGCTCTGAGTCCTCGATGCCTAATTTTTTTGATGTTTCGGATGTTTTTTAAATATACAAATCTTAGGTGCCGAGTCGTGACAGAAGAAAGTTTGTTAAGCGTCGTGATCCCAAGCTGCTCAGCTACAGAATAAGAATTCATCAGCCGAATACAAAGTTAGAGAAATGCAAAGTAAGAAAATTGGATCGTTAGCTGTTATTAAGAGAGGATAGAATAGTTCTTTTAATTATAAAAAGTGAGTCCGATACATCAAAGGTGCTGGAATGATTGTTAAAGTCTTGGCATAAACCCCGAAACGGTTCATTCAACTCAAAGTTAGTTCTGCATAGTTTCAAGAAAAGTGGTTTAAAGTTTCTCGTTGCACGGGAGGGTACATTAAAATTAATTTGCTCTAGAAGAAATGGACTTGAGATCCATCCATTGACTAATTTTACGAGAAATAGTATACCTAACATTTCTCTGCGACTCGAAAGAGTAGGAAGATTAATAAGTTTTAAACGACTAGTGTAAGGGGGAAGATTGTATGGCGAATCCCATCGAAGATTTCTCAAAGCAAAAAGTAAGAATTGTTTTTGTATTGACTCTAGTTGGTCTGAGTGGACCTGATAACGAGGATTCCAAACTATGGAACCATACTCCAGTATTGGTCTTACTAATGAAGTAAAAAGTGTTTTAGTTATATACGGGTCGCGGAATTCCTTTGACCAACGCTTTACAAAAGCCAGTACACCCCATGCTTTATTCACTGTGGAACTAATATGAAAATTAAAATTGAGTTTACAATCCATACCAACACCCAGGTCAACAAAACTGTTTACATGTTCTAGGACGTAGTTATTTATTTTGTAGGAGGCCGGCTGAATGGTTCGTCGAGAAAAGCACATGAATTTACATTTGTTAAGGTTAAGCGGCATATAATTAATGCTGCACCAATTGACTATGCTGTCCAAATCTTGCTGTAGCAAGGATCTTTCTTCAGCCGAGGCATAAGTCTTAAAAAGTTTAACATCATCCGCGTACATCAATATTTTAGAATACTTTACTACTGTAGAAATGTCGTTTATGAATAGCAGGAACAGAATCGGTCCCTGGTGGCTGCCCTGAGGAACTCCCGAGGAAACATCGATGATCCCAGAATGAAAATTTTTAAAAACTACCTTTTGCGTCCTACCGGAGAGATAAGAAGACATCCAAGAGAGGATACCAGGTTGAAAACCAAGCAGATCTAGTTTACGGATGAGTAAAGAGTGACATACTTTGTCAAATGCTTTACTAAAATCGGTATATATAACATCAGTGTCAATGCATTCCCTAAACCCATTTGAAACATGGGTGGTAAATTCAAGTAAATTTGTAATGGTCGATTTGCCCTTACAGAAGCCATGTTGGCAATTTGCTATTATTGAGGAAATCGGATAAGTCATTTGATTGGTAACAATAGCTTCAAACAACTTCGGGATAGAAGAGAGTTTAGCTATACCACGATAGTTTTCAATAGAAGACCTGCTTCCAGATTTATGAAGGGGGATTATGTAAGACTGTTTCCATATTGACGGAAAAACTCCTTGCTGGAGGGACAAATTAAACAAGTTCGATAATGGCAGGTACAGGTGCTTTGCACATTGTTTTAGGAAACATGTCGGGATCATATCAGGGCCGTACTTGAATGATTCTTTTAAAGATATTAAATAATGAAAAACATCATCTGATGATATGACTGGAATATTAATAGAGTTATTGGGGCTCAGCTTGTATGGATAGGAAATACAGTTATATGTTTTTTTTTAGCAAAGTTTTATTATGTCATGTTATGTTTGTTGTGTTGGCTTGTGTTATGCTATGTTGTGCAGTGTTGAGTAATTTTGTGTAATGTTTTGTTATGCTTCATAATGAGTTAATCTTAAGTGATGTGATATGGTGATGTGATGTTTGATGTGATGTTGCATTATGAGTTAATGTCAAATGATGTGATATGATGAATGATTGGGTGTGATATTATTTAATGTGATATGACGTGATGTGTTGTCGTGACGTGATGTGTTGAGGTGACGTAATGTTATGTATTAGGAGACGTGATGTGATGTGATGTGACAGCATGTCATAATGTACTGTCTGGTTATGATATTAAAATACTGTCAAGGATCACAGATTTTTTCATTCATGTTAGAATGTGTAGGTTAAACGTACATATGTTTATGTACTTATAATCGAATTTACACTTGCAGAAATTATTTTTTCTGATAAGGTTTAAGTGCAAAATTTTTCAAAAAATATATAATACTTAAGAAGTTTTTTTAACATTTTGTTTAGCAAAAAATTATGAACGAAAAATTTTATTTTTAAATATGTGTTTAAAATAGCTTTGAAATTTTCTCAACCATATTTTTGCTATAGTGCGAAATAATTGTATCATGAAAAATATATTTTGTTCTCACTGTGACTCACCGTAACTTTGTGCTTATGAAAATATACAAAATAATATGTAGCTATGTACAGAGGTAGGGAAGTAATTAAATGACGACGGCGTTAATTCTATTATTATAATCCTTGGCTGCTCTGTCACAAAACCCGACGTTCAAAAATCCAGCAAGAGTTGTGACTACGTTGACGCTAATGGCCCAAAACGATGACTTCATTTGCCACTTGCAGCAATGAGTTTACATCGAACTGCTTTATTTCAAGTTCAGACGTTGTCAAGGCAGGTTTAATGTACAATATTTATATGTACATACTCACTTTTCCATACGAAGCAACAATAAAAAAATTGCCGTCGAAACAATTAATTAAATTTGAAAGCTAAGAAAATCGTGTGTATACTCGTGTATATTTAACAATTACATATGTACATATGTATACATATATGTATGTATGTACTATATGTATGTATGTAGATGTTAAGAATACAGAACGTTTGGAAATTGTCTTAAGTTTTGTATGTCACACATAAAATGTTATGAAATCTTTCGAAATTAGTTTGTTAATTCAAGATTTCGGGGCCAAAAATTATAAAAAATAAATTCGAGTTCGAATCCTTGTATAGGAAAGAAGTCTGATGATTATACAGTGGTACTCTTAAAAATAGCTTTCATTTCTGTGTCAGCTGATTGTAGGTTGTTGTACGTTTTTTGTCACAAACAATTTTTTAATTCATATTTTTTAGTTACATATAATTAATTTTTAATTTTCACCAATTCGTGTAATATTTTTTTTTTATTTATGTTTAGAAATATCTTATTTTTAACGTATCACACGCCAGCAATATACAGCGGGCATTGAAATCAAATCATTGCCTGTGTATATTGTATCCATTGTCAAAAATTTTTTTTACCCGAGCGTACTTGTTCACAAGGGTATTATAACTTTGTTCACATAACGGTTTTTTGTAACAGCAAAAAATAATCGAGATAGATATAGACATTTTTATACCAAAACGATCAGAATGAAAAGAGGAATCGATTAAGCCCTGGCTGTCTGTCCGTCCGTCCGTCTGACTGTCCGTCCGTGCAGACAATAACTTGGTCTGCTCTTTGTCAATATAACGGCTATTTTTTGTATTCGAAATCTTCATTATTTCAGTATCTATGTATTACGATAACACAATACGATAAAAAACACGGCTTGTTAACTCTCTAAAGGCATTTTGTTTTGCCCTTGCCATTATAAATGAGCTGGAGAATATCCTCCTCGAGTAGAAAATGAGACTCACTATGAAAGCGATGCTAAAAGAACTAACGACGAAGGGGATAAGGCGGAAAGTCTTAAAGATAAATTGCATCAAGTTTTAACGAGCAGCTCCTAATGTCCAATAATAGAAAGGCATACAATTTATCAGAAGGTTTGGTAAAAGAAATTTTTGTAATGCGAGTGATAAAGGCAGCATTTAACTTTTTGTCGACCAATAAATACATACATACATGAATTACAAACAATCGCTTTTTGTTCTATTAATGTTATTTTGTATACTTCTATAATACAACGATTACAAACATGTTACATTTTTTGAAAAATTAAAATTTACGAATCAAAATTTTCGTGAATTTCGGGATCCCGGGATTTTCCCGGGATTTTGTTTTCAGATCTCGAAAATCCCGGGATCAATAAAATGACCAAAATGGACATCCCTAGTACATAACAAAGTGCTTTTTTTTTTTTGCAAATTTTTGAAAATACAAAAAATTTGGCATATCTAAGAAAGTATCTATAAAGTATATCTCGAAGGTATAAACAAATCGGTTTCGCCCGAAATTGGACTTTATTACTTGTTTTATTTAATTTTTCACCGTGCTCCTCATAAACTAGTCAAGGAAAACTGTTTGGTTGTATTGTATGTGGATTTTGAACGACATTAATTCATCAAATTCCGCAAAGGCTGATCCTAAATCTTAAACACTTTCTTTTTAAATGACCGCCTGTTTATTGCCTAAGAAGTTTGTTACAACTAATTTCATATATTTCTACGCTCTGAGTCCTCGATGCCTAATTTTTTTGTTTAAATACTAAGATTTTTATTCGGCAAATAAAAACACTTGCAAAAGAATCTCATTTCCTATTAAATTATTTATTACGCAAAAGTGAGAAATTAATCATCTATTTAAAACCATGGAACCATTTTTACTGATTCGTGCAGAGAATTTATTGGTAATTTGTATTTTTGATGTCTCTTCGAAACTATTTAAAAACAATTCTAATACACATTTAAGGCAAAAGGTTTCTATGATGTCAATTTAAATTTTATTTAAAAAAAAAACTTAATTATTACAGGTTGAAAAATTTTTGTCAAACAGTGACAGTGGAAAAAGTATTATATGCACAAATTAATAACAAATTTCTATATCTTTGGTATACGCAGATGAAAAATTTACCGATAATAATTTGAGAAGAAATAATAGCGATAAATTCCCCGTCTCCCGATATCATAAATATAAAAATATAAAAAAAAAAAATATCAATTGAATTTTATTTAATATAAAAATTTAAAATTTGTTTTGTATTTTTCTGGAAAAAACATTTCAAAACAGGTCTACAGAATTGGTAATAGAAAATTTCTTTAAATACCATGTAAATTTCATTGTGACGAAAAAACAAAATAAAAGGTTCTTCTTCAAAAAAAAATTCTAAGAATACTTTTGAGAACATTTGAAGAATCACATTGGAGTTTGAGTTCTAACTTTTTTTTTTCAATTTAAAAATCAGTCCTATTTCCACGCAAATAAAAATTCCATTTTTGTTTGAGATCACTACGATTCTTCAGTTGACATGCTTTTGAGAAACCACTTTGGATATGTAAGAAATAAATTTGTTCTTAACTTAACTTTAAAAGGAGCTCAAATCTAAATGTTCGTTGGGAAAGTAGTTAATCTTTTTGCATCACTTGACCTTGGAACTTTCCGTTAATGCCAATAGTTTTCAATTCACCTCAAATAAGAATATTGAATATTTAATTTTTCACCAATTTCATACGTAATTCCAATTTGGGTATGTACACATCTATAAAAGCAAATATTTATCTTTCAATCAAGCGACCTTCACATTTATCCATTTACAAAAATGTTTGCAATGTCAATCGTAAATCGCTTACAGTCAGTTTTGCGCTTACTGTGTACATTTGCAGTTCTAAGATATTTGGTTCAGCGCCAAATGGCAAATACAAAACAGGAGATTGTGCTGAGCCAAAACGCGACCGGGTGCACATCAATTAGTGTAGCAAAGTCAACAAAGCACCACCGCTGTACCTGCCTGCATGTATTACGCGATATAGGAATGCAATATAAAGATATATATATATATCTATATTTTTACATACATACATACATACATATATTCATCCGTAGATATGACGGACAGTCAATCACTTGAATTGCTTGCAACGACGAATCGTTTAGCAAATGACTACACAGATACTGCAAGCTGATGCCACACATGCACCGAGGGTGGCGGTAAAATTTATACAGTGCAATAATTGCAAGGTTTTCAATATGTTTTTTTTTGTATAATGCCTTTGAGAGGGAGAATAATAACTTTAGATTGCCTCTTTTTAAAACCGAAATAGACAGCCTAATTGTATTTTATAAAGGTTTAAAAAGTTACAATGAACTTCCTAATTATATAAAGAACAGTAACGATTTCAATAATTTTAAAAATAGTCTATTTGAATACTGCCAAACCCTTCCTCTAAGATGAAATTTTTCCTTTTTATTTTTTCACGCTAAACCAAACGCGTCGATTATCTGAGTGAAAGAAGCCCATATGGGAGAGGTAGGATTTGCTTTTACATATATAACATATATACCAAGCGGGACTAACCTCGCGCTGTCACCCATGTTGACCGAAAATATAAAAGAAAATAATATAATATAATATGATCAAAGTGCTATTTAAGAATGACAACTTAAAACTGCAAGAAGACCTCGGCTGTCTCTGCAGATATTTAAAACTCGGGATCCATAGCGCTTTGATAATAAAGTAATAGTGAAGTGAGACTAACACTGTCCACTGTAATGAACAAATGGAAGAGGAACGCGACACCTTAATGTATCAATTGTCTGAGGGAATGAATTATATTAAACATTAAAATAATATTGAGGTGAGACTAGCACTCTCCATTGTAATGAGCGGAATCAAATAACGCGATGTTTGCTGATGGCCATTTTCTCTGTATTGAGACCTCGTCAGCATCAAAAGACCCTAACAGTAGCCGCCTAAAGAGCAGTAATAAGGAATTCGAAAACCAAAGCATAGCTATATTTTTAAATTATAATTCCTTATAATGAATTTTCTTTATTAAACCGTAATTAGATATGTAATAGATCTTGTTTACAGTTTGTTGTTTTATGGTATACAAAATCAAATGAAATTAATTAAGTGATTGTTGAGTTGTAAGTTTTAGGCTTAGAAAGCCGTAATAATAAATAAATTATAAATATATATGTAAGTTTTGCATATCTACTTAAAAGTTTTATTCACTCCAAGCATATAAACTGAAAATATATTTTTAAATTTAAAATCTTTTAATAATATTGAGATATATCAGTTTTTAGTTTTTACGGTCATGAATGGTTTTTTGAATCATCAAACAGCATATAATTTATATAATAAAATTTATCAAACATCAATTAATATATTTTACTTAATTAAATGCATTTTTTCACATAAACTTATTAATTTAATAAAAAATAAACACACCTATTTTAAATATTTATTAAAATTAAAACCAAATCAAACACAAAAATTGCTCTGCTTTCACTTAAAACGAAACACTACGTCAGCAGTCATATAAAAAGCTGCTGTTAATGAACTTAGACTCGACTTTTTAACAATTATTTATCTATAAATCTGTGCTTAACCCTTTTTCGGGCAAAATCGTCTGCAGAAGGTCTTTACTTCATCTCTATTGAAATTTAAATGGCATTGTTGTCATGTCTGACTGACATAGACTGATATATACATAGTTCTTTAGTTTGAATGCACAAAAACTTCAGGAGAAAACGATTAAAACCGTTTAGCTTGACTATTTTGTGAATTCAAGTGATACTGAAAGTGAATAAATCAAGCATTTGATTAACTAAATTTTTGGCTGATGAAAAATCTGAGTACGAAGCTGATGACGACAATATAGCTGACCCAGAGTATGATGTTGATTAGATATAATCTAAGGAAGACCAAATAATAGTGGAAGTCTTTTATGAAATGGACAACAGAGTTATAGGAAACGAAGTTGGGCTATCATTGTGATGTCTCATCAGGAACAGTAGCTCAACTTTGCCATCAGAAACTTCAAACACAGGAACAAGCGCACCTCCTGCATCCACAACCAGAAAAGTTTATAAAAAAAGGAGAAGGCTTCATTCACCGCTACCGACAGACGAATCGACTGGCCCACCGGTAAGGACATCTACAGGTGTATTGATGGGCTCAACCTTGAACTCCATTGACAAGAGCTCGACTAAGTTCTCAAAAATCCACCGAAAAACCAAAAGTTGGACGTCCACTAAGCGCATCGCATCCAGTTCAGCACTGTTAGGAAAGGGGCAGTACATCCTTTTGGAGATAAAGGTATGATCAGCTTAATTATCTTCCTGAGTGGGATTCAAAGAAGTCATTTAAACCGTGTAAAAGTTAGATACACACACTCACTTTGTTTAAAATGCAACGAACTGAAAACAGTTTCAAAGGCTATCATTCGCATTACTAATTTAAAAACAAGAACATAATACTTCCTACTGTTTTTATAAAGTAATTTATTAAATAAAACTATTACTTTCATCGTTTTCCTATAAAATATGCCTCGTTAATTTTTTACTCTTTGTCGGGCAAGACCGTTCACAGACAGTCTTCAATTTCTTACCCTTGGTACCCAAACCAATAAAAATTAAAAAAAAAATTGGTTTCAAATATGAGTTGACCGTAATTAAGATATCTTAAGATCAAAATTTCTTAAAGTAAATACTCATTATTTCTCTTTTTGCCGTCTTAGGGTTCAAGAGGGAGACAAATTTGAATGTCCTGAAAAATGGTTTATAAGTACACAGAGCAAAGAGCAGTCACCCATTATACTACTGTTAAATGGATTTTGACAACGAACAATTGAATTATGCATTTTTTAAACATAATTTTAATAAGAAATTGGTTTTTGCCAAAATTTGTTTAAAAACCATTTTTTCCAATCGATATCTGCACCACTTTTACTTTTAGAAAAGGCTTTTCCCTCATGGTGTCAGCATAATAAGTCGGAGACAGATTTATGTAGCATTGCCTAATTTTGACAAATTGGATCAAAGTTTTGTATTAAAATAAATTTTTTTATAGATACATATATGCAGTTTTATTACCTATTTTTTTAAGTGAATTTAAGTGGCCGCTGTGGTCGAGTTGGTAGTGGTGCGTGCTATAACTCGATATGCCGGTGAGCTCCAGGTTCAGCCAGGACAAGTAAAATCTTAATCATAGAAAAAGTTTTTTCTAATAGCGGTCACCCCTCGGTAGGCAATGGCAAACCTCCGCAGGTATTTCTGCCATGAAAAAGCTTCTCACTTAATACATCAGCCGTTCGGAGTCGGCACAAATCTGTAGGTCCCTCCATTTGGTGATAGAATATAATGATGCACACCACAAATTTTAGAAGCTCGGCCAAACACTGAGCTATATAGTGTAAGCGCCAAAATTATATTATATAAACTATTTCCAATAGTATATTGACATTTTATTTCGTATAAATCTTAAAGAAACTTGAAAACTTAATATAACATAACGTAAAACATACCATTATACAACGTAAAACATACATACAATATACAAATTGAAATAAAAAATTTACCGTTACATAAAATAAAATAACATAACATACAATTACTAAAAATAACATATCATGACATAAAAAAGATAACATAACGTAAAAAAGTATAAATTATATTTAATAACATAACGTAACATACAATAGCATAAAATGACATAACATAACATTACATTACATAAAATAACGTAACATATTATAAATTAACATTAAATAACATAGGATAACAGCTCCTTACAAAACATAACGTAATGTATTGCGTCGCAACATAAAATAACATATGTTAAGGAGCGGTAAGTACAGGTATGGTGAATTAACATAAGTGTGGTAAGTTCAGATATGGTGAATAACCATGTCTGTGGTGAATTACGTTATGGTGTGCAGAAGAGCCCGCCATCCTTTGCCAAATCTGCTTGCAACATTCCTATCGCATAATCCATTGCAATCGTCATGCTGATCAGCTACTGCCGCTACAGAAGTTTTACTTCAAAAAATCTTTAATCAAAAAAATTACTTTAATAAAGAAAGTAAATTTTAAAACATGCCTTATATTTTTTACCGACTATTTCATTTTATTTGGAGTTATTAATTTATAAGAGCTGTCATTTGAACCACTGTGTGTAGGGTATCTACATAATTTTCCCCGTCACATACAGATATATGTGAGATTTTAGACGTTGATCAAAGCATACGTGCATAGCAATTTTTATACATACGAGTACATACTTATAGTAAACTTGATGTACATATCTGGATGCATATATGTATGTAAATGTACATTCAGAACTGTAAAAGCTAATTTGTGGCTGCAGATTCTATTCCGACTACAATTAGCAGTGGCGTAAGTGGTCCCTACTTGGTAACTCATTATCATATACACCAACAATAATACGTACACTTCGAACATCTACACATACATACATACATATATATATGTGTATGTATGTATATTGTTGCAACAAGCAATTACGTACCACTCGCAATTAAATTTGACGATAATGCAATAATTTACATACATAAATCACATCAACACTGTGGCAGTAAACTGACATACAGACACAAATATGCATGTATGTATATATATGTATGTTCATATGTAATCTGTAATGAGCAAACGCCTCCATGGATAGTTTTGTGTGCCTGTATATTTAAATTACGAGTACATACTCTGCAGTGAAACACCAAACTGGTCAGAAAAAATACTAGTTTGTAAATAGAATTTCCTGAATGAAATCGAAATAGTCCGAAAGAGACCAGACTTTAACGAAATACAAAACGATTTATTCATGTCTTATTTTAATTGACAATATTGACTTTTTGCTAATTAAAAGAAAATACTGAAATGCTTTTATTTATTTTTTGGAATAATACCAACTTAAAGGTTTCTATACTAATAATATGTAACGATAATTATTAGCAAATCTAAAACCGCTAAATTAAAATGTGTAATATTTAAAATTATATTAATTCATGAATTTGTTTTATTTAACTAGTTGTTTAGTCCACAATTTGAGTAGTATTTTTTTGTCTGTTTTGAACTAGTAGGAGACTGGTATGTTTGGTCCATAACTGGACTAGTATTTTTTTCTTTTGTACTAGTATGAGATTGATACATTTTGGATCCAAAATTGACAAGTACCGTGCTAAAAATACCATTTGCTTGTATGAAAAAAAGACAGTTGGTTGACTAGTTGAGCTTGCGATGAATACTAGTTGTGAAGTAGTTTACAACTAGTTCATTTGACTACAGGGTACATAGATATGTACATATGCGTAGACAAATATTTGCACACTCGCCTGCCGCATGTCAATTTTCCGTGATGTAGTCGGCTCTGCTAGCGGTTGTGGTCACTAAATGTTTTATTGATTTGGTTGTCATCCACGATGAAGCTATTAAATATTTGCTCATAGTTATATACAAATATATTTGTATGTAGAAATAAATAATGGCAACAACAAAACAGCAGATCTTCCATATCGAAAGTGACATTAAAATGTCATGAAACGTAACCGGAGTAATGAACAAGAATCAACAGTTGGCTGGGAAGGGGCTAAATTAAGTTAGATTCAGCTTTTATGTGAAATAATTACCTCTTCTCTCCATTTCCATTAAAATAAATAAAAAAAATAAATGAATGCAAGCGTTTTTAGCACTCGCGAAGCTTTGAAGCGGAACTGTTTGAGCATGCAATTTTCTAAGGGAAAATTGTCGCATTTATTTCCGAAACGGTTATCGATATTTTTATGGTTTTTTCGAATACTTATTCGAAATCTTTATCGTTATCGATACAATGGACGACATTATTATATTTTATTTTGTTGGTTATGGCATTATTTATACTCATCTTTATATATATCGCTTTGTAGAAAATATAATCGTTATCGCTTAATTCATTTTTTTTTATCATTTCATCGAAAACTCTATTGCAATTTTTATCCCTTTCGATACCTAGTTTGAAATAAACATGACTGCTTTTATTGTTTTTACATCGATATTATCAATATTGTTATTTCGATCACTGATCGTTATTATCATAGTAACATTTGAAGTAGTAACTTTAATGCCATCTATGCTCATTATGGATGTAATATAAATAATCTTTGTTGTTATCGATTCGCAAGGCACGTTATCGATATGGATTTATCGCGATTTTTCGCCGTTGGTATCTGTTTTTTTATTTTTTGAAACAGTTTTTTTGTATATAGATTTTTAGGAGCCGAAATCTATATCTGCATTTGAATACGTATCAAAGTCGTTATCGATATCTGTATAAAAATAAACTTTCGTCAGTAAAACTCTTAGAACTCTAGTTGCTTGTTTGAGAATGCTGAGAGAAAGTTGTATCCATATAAATATATTAAAATGTTCAGTTTTTGCACGCAACGATTGTGTTTTCAGATTCGGAAAATTCTACTTTACATTAATTAGCACAATGTTGTACTATTGTTGTAATAATCCATTGTGATGTTCATGTAAAGATCATCATCTTACAGTTCTCACAATTTCTCAGTGTTTTGATAGTCTTTTGATTTTCAGTTAGCGTGCAAGTATGGATTTATCGTTTAAATACTTAAAATTGTAAGGCGACTATGGTCCTTTGTGGCAGATGATTTTTTTTTTATACAAACTACCTTTTGTCATTTTGGAAAAAATATTTTCATTTAAATGTGTTAGACCTGCGAAATTTCTATGATAAATATAATATAAAATTAGTTAGGTAATTTATTTTTATTTGCACTTTTTATTAAATTCATAAAATTCCTTGTGAACTTATGTACGTATGTGTGTAAATCGATTTTTGGTCACGCTAATCCCGTAAAATACTTAACGGATTTGAGCGAGACTTTTTTTTTTTCAAAAAAATCTTTTTTTGTGGGATGACGTGCAAAGCACTTAAAATCCGTTCCTAAAATTGGTATTTTGTTAGTGCGTCACAACTCAGAAAATCTCAAATGTTCAGGAGAGGCAAAACAAACAGTCTCCACAATAATGATGATAATTTTATAATCATACATTTCCAGTAAAAGAAGATAGTAACTACGAAAAACATTCTGGAGCAGTTGGGGAAGTATTTCGTGAATTAGTTTATGTGGAAAAAGGATTTAAAATTTTTTTTTAATATCCAAGAGAAGTAAAAAATGTTATGTAAAAATGGTTGAAATATTTGTAACGTACTTTTCCAGTAAATAAGATAGTTACGATGAAGAAATTTCCGGAGCATGTTGGGAAGTATTCTGGGAATAGGTTTATGAGATAAGAGCGATTTTAAAAAATTTTGAGTTGTGACGGTTTTAGGTTTAGGATGCGATATATTCAAATAAACTCATTAAATACTCCAAAACTTTTAATCAAAAATTGTACCTTATAAAAAATTTTAAACTAAAAAAAGCTCGACGCATTGACCTAAGCTAGAAAATCATTAATATCACTGAATACAGCAAGCATGAATTGACTTTTCCTATTAAATTATTCGGCTGTTAAGTTTCTATATTTGCACTGAGCTATAAATAAAATATAAATTTAATAATATATTTAAGAAACTAATAGTACCAACCAAATTATTTTTTATATTTGGAAAGAAATAAAATGCAGTTTGATATTAAATGCATATAAAAAATTTTAATTTTAGGCACATAAAAGAAATAAAATGCAGTTTGATATTAAATGCATATACAAAATTTTAATTTTAGGCACATTCCGCTGTGTTACCAGAAGTAAAGATTAATTTCAAAACTAAGACTTGCAAAAATTTTGTTTAACCTTAGAATTTATGGACTATCTTTTTTCAATTTAAATCATTTAAATTTCCTTAATAAAAATAAATTGCTTGGAGCATATTAACTTTGCAGATCTGAGCAGCAAATGCGGAAAGATTTTCGATTTGGGATTAATTTATACCTAAAAAAACATCGTAACTAGCTGGAAACCCTTATTTCAAGCGGAATTACTTTGCCCAAAAGACTTATTTGAAAGCAACGAAATTGCGTAATTATTAAATATTTAATTTACGGATCATAAGAAACTTTAATAAAAATATATAAAATATTTTCATAGATAAAATAATCATAGAACTTTCCATTTCAAAACGCCCGGTCGTTTCGGGTCATGATTTTAAATTTTAACGAAACTTTAATATGTTGTTTTTGGGTAAATTTAAGAAGTCACGTATTTATTCTTTTGGCTGAAAAAAAAAATTTTCATCAATTTTTCGAAACTTTTTTTTTAAACACGCATAACTTCGTTAAGTATCAACCGATTTAAGAAATTTTTTTCAAATGCTTCTAATTATCTATTCTTTTAAATACGAGCGTCTGAAAATACATACATGAAAATTTTAATAATTTTTTTGTTTAACAAAAACATAAATGCAAAAAGTTTTCAAAATTTAATTTTGCAAAATGTGTTTTTTATTATTACTTTCAAAAAATGTTCCAAAGAAAATAGACAATTGAAACTTTAATCTGGCCAACTACCAAGTAGCTGAAATGTTTTATACATAAATAATTTTTTGTAAGAAACGGCGTATTTTTTGATATAAACCCTGCAAAACCGGTTGAATAATATCAACAGTCGACCAGGAACGCCATCTTTTTAGTATGTTTTGAGTCAAAATAATTTTTTGATTAGTTACTCCACAAGAATAAAGTTGAAGTTCAATTTTTCATTTGAAATTTCACTTTTTAATTTTTTGATTACAACAACAACAAGTGGAAAAAAATGTTCACTTGTCGTGGATATTTTCTTTAATTCCACCTTTTTAGCAAGATTCATCGAGGCACACACCGTCTTTTTGCAAAAATTTTATTGAAATGAATTAAATTTAAATGTTTGTGTATGTATTAAGTGGTTCCTGTAACATTATGAAATTGTTATGTTTTCACAACATTCACAAAATTTCTTTTCACTTTTATTTTTAAATTTTTTCTATTTGAAATAAATTAGAAAAAATGGTTATTTTTCTTTGTTTTTATACGTTACACAATAAATCTTTTGATCAAAGTAAAGATTTTTCTTTTTTATATATTTTTTTTTTAAATTAATAATTTTTGAATATTTGATATTCAACGGAAATATATTTCCCCATAATTGTCTGGCAATACTGGCATACAGTAATGGCCATATGATTTGCAACCAAGCTATAAATAGCGTTGCTTGGTACTTTTTTTTTTGGTTTAATTTTTTTTAGAGAATGGAGTGATTTTAATTAAAATTTCTTAGGATAAAATAAAAAAACATATGTAAGTGGCATGCAATATTATTAACATGACCATTACCGTACTTGCATGTTAGAATAGCAATGACCCATTCATGTTGCATAGCGCCTAACACTTCTGCACACGTACGGAAAGCACACTCGTATACCCTTCTGCTGTAATTAACTGAGTCGATCAGCATGAAAATCATGTCGAAGTCATCATCATTGCATACCTCTAGCGTGGCAAAGTAAATTTGTGTCAATTCAGTTGTTGGATAACAATTTGCCACGCCGGTTGTTAGCACGCTCTACGTTAGTAAAATAAATTTGAAACTTTTTTTTCTCAAATATGGTGAAGAATATGCAATATCTTTGGCACATTTTTGTATTGTCCGCAATTTGTCATACCTTATATGCAATTGAATTCAATCAGGCACCAGAAAGCCGAACACGACCTACCGTCTTTGGTTCCTATGCCAACAAAGAGCCTGCAGAAATAGTGAAGATCGTTTCAGGCTCTAAAGTGAAGCGTTTCGAGCGATTGACTGTCCCTTTGGGCGCACAATTTATTCAGCATCCAATATATTTTGGTTACAATTCCATAAGCGTAAGTATAAACTGAACGCATGGAATATATGAATTGAATGCTAAATAATTGGAGTTTTATCTAGATAAATTGGCAAGCTTCTGCGAAAATAATAGGAGACGGCGAATCAGCTATTGATGGCGTAATTACATTTCAGCAAATGGCCTACATTTCCGATATTAAGGTGACGATCAATGTGACTGGTTTGACACCTGGCAAACATGCGCTGCACATACACACTTATGGTGACATCGGCGAGGGCTGTAAATCTACGGGCAGCCAATTTCCTAACAATTTTGTGAGTTCAATTAGCAGGAGTAGTCTTTATTTGAATAAAAACACAATTTCTGTTTTCCAACAGATCGGCAACATTGACGCCAAAGATGATGGCAGCATCTCGGTGGCTTTTCGCAGTATTTATTTAAATTTATTCGGTTTTAATGGCATAGTGGGCCGTTCAATAGTGATTCACGAGAAGCCTATCGACTTAAATACGGCACTGAATGCCGAAGTGTTTTCCAGTTCGCTCCAGGTGATGTCCGATGCTTTGGCCTATCAGAATGAAGAGAATTCGGTGGGTCAGGCAATTGCTTGTGGCGTTATTAGTATAACAAGTAACACGCCGACCACAATGACGACGACAACAATGCCACCGCGGAAGTAAGGAAGAAAAAGGGCGCTTACAGCAATAATCCCAAAACACGACAAGGGGATTCACTAAGTCTAGCACAGCCCTTGAATGGTGCACGATTAGCACGGATTGCACGGTAAAAACCATGTTTCATATGGCAAAGGTTTGTAATCCCTGCAATTTATGCAAAGTGCAAGGTTTTGCCATACATAGACAAAACTCCTAATTTTCTTTGTATACTATTATTCTATACTATTATTCTTAAGAGCTAATTACTGCCGATGAAAACTTTAATCGATATTTAATGTAATTTTTTTAACGTACAACAAAAAGTTATTTCTTTTATCATTTATAAATTTTCTTTGAATTTTGAGCGCAAGGCCGTGTGATAAATAAAAAATTATGTGCAAATTTGCTGTATTTTATTTTTTTTCACTAACGATATTTCGGCAATAATCTAAGAGAATCTTCAGGGACTATTAACATAAACTTTGTTTACCCGGTTTAATATTTTTTAAAATAAGTAAAATTAAATTAAGCCTTAAGGTAATATAATTTAATTTTTTATTCACCTTTTCATGCATATGCTATTATTCATGCAAGTGCTCGCGTTCATTTGCATATATCATTAAAACTTCTGAACTATGCGGTATTCGAATTTTAAACTTTCCGAAAAATTGTCTAGGCATTCAAAAAAGAAAACTGCATTCTTCAAATGATTAAATTAGTTAGGTATATAGCTTCGTAAATCAGAGCAATTAGTTTTAAAACTAGACATTTTATTCATGGACCGAAAATAATTGTTATTTTTTTTCCAATGGTATAAAAGTCCGGGGCAAAATATTGTTGTATAAGAAAAATATTAATGTCCCTTTGATCTCAGGACCTCTAGGACGAGAATCGAGGATTTTTTATTTGCCAACTTTTTGGTAAAAGTCCAATAATAACTGAAAATTCGGACTTTTATTTTTTAAGTCCGCTTATAACAGTTAAACTTGGTCAAATATTTTCTAAGCACGTACGAAATCCAGTTCTAACAAAAAACAAACCGCTTATCCAAACTAAACAAATTTGGTATCAAATGAAAGAGGACTGAAAGAGCTTTAAAAATAAAATATCTAAACAAACGAGGCCATCTTTTTATAAATTTTTTTTTATAATGTAAAAATATTTTGTATGCTCAAATAAAAGACCTTCCCAAATAAACTAATTTCAAGCCCACAATGCTACAACATTATCGAAGTTTAGAAGCGTAAGGTTTTTGAATTGGGTTGAAGAGAGACCAAATTCGCTTCTTGAAAACGCGACTATAAATGCAGCCCTATTTTTGGACCCCTGGTTGAGGCGTGGAGAAAATGCAATCGGCTGAAATTTACCTCAAATGAGGGCTTAAATGAGCTTGCTTTTTTAAATAATTATATTACCTCACTTGTTTCTGAGTAATTTTTTGTAAATTCTTTTCAATTTAGAATCGCGGCTCATCCTCTCAAGATTTTCAACACAGTCAATATATGACATTCTTGATTGATGAATCTTTCATGCAAAGTTCGTCATCACTCTTAAGGAGCTATATAAGAGGACTTGAGTTAGCGAACTCTTTATCCGAAGGGGATCTCGAGAGATCCAGAATGAAGTTAGAAGGGCCTTTTATGAAATTGAGTCCTACATAGAAAAGCGAGCAGATGTGGATATGGATACAATTGAATACTGGAACAGTTAAAAATATTGCTTTCCATGGCTACGAAAACTTGCCTTCGCCATTCATTCGGTCCCTGCCACACAAGTTAGTGTTGAACGAGAGTTCTTAGCCTTGATGCTGATTTTAACGGATTTGCGTTATAACCTAACTGATCAATATTTGGAAACTATAATGCTTTTAAAGCTTCATAGGAATATTATTTCACACATAAGAATATTTGAAATAAACTCAGTCTTTGAAAAAAAACATAAGTTTTGATTTTATTTTTCGGAAGTAATTGATATTATCCTCGTATGATAGTATTTTTTATACTATACAAAAGAAATTCTTGAAATTTGTTAATTTTTTGGGAAGGACTTTTATTTGGGCATACAAAATATTCTTACATTATAAAACAAATTATAAAAAGTTGGCATTTCTCGCTTAGATATTTGCTTTTG
Source organism: Philophylla caesio (assembly GCA_963971545.1). Taxonomy (NCBI): domain Eukaryota; kingdom Metazoa; phylum Arthropoda; class Insecta; order Diptera; family Tephritidae; genus Philophylla; species Philophylla caesio. Next base: position 26,274,433 of record OZ020608.1, on the reverse strand, counting down.
AAAGCTTTTTCAGTACTCTTTTATTTGTTACCAAATTTGCTTAATTTGAAGCGCTTTGTTTTTTATTAGGGAAATACTTTTATTTCCGCCCTAAAAAATATCTGGCCAAGTTTAACTGTTATTAGCGGACTTAAAAAATAAAAGTCCGGGTTGAACGATTATTTTATTTCAAATAAAATAAGAGTCCAAGAAAAACTTGTATCTAAGGACTTTCAAAAATACCAGCATAATTCGTGGAAGAATTGAGTTAGTCCAACAGATGAGTTGCTTGGAAACTACGCAATTACTTTTTTATGTTCGTTTGTTACTTTTTTTGCAAAAATTACAGTAAAACAAACCAGTTTACGAGTATTTTAATTACAAGTTAATTTCTTAAACTTAATTTTTCAGTAATTTTTTAATATTTACCCTGCCCATAATAGCACCATGCGTCAGAAAACTTTACACCTTAAATAATCGATATTCCCTCAAAACTCGCCGAAAATATAGCATTTTTTTTTTCGGAAGTTAGCAAGATTTTAATTATTTTTTATTGGGATGTCAATAGCTAAACTTATTTTTAAATATTCAGAGCTTTTTTTTTTTAAACCCACTGGTATTAATAACAGAAAAATATTCAAAGAATTGAAAGAACCTAAATCTATTTTAATTAAAAGATTAATAATTATAGAAAATAAACTGTGTTTGAATTCTGTACTTATAGTTATATCCTCAAAAGATTCGAATAGTTATTTTTGAAAAAAAAATATAAACATATATATTTTATATAAGCGATACCATAGTTCAAGATAGTAAATTAGCATTTTAAGTTTTCTATCGCCACGGCAAGTTTTTTTTAAAAGAACTTTAAAATTTCAGTTACGACCCAGATTTAAAGGATACTTAAGACAATTTTATTGTGCTCGAGGGCAGTTTGTGAAAGATTTTATTTGAAAAAAACAACAACAAATGTTAAAGTTGTAGAAGTTATTGTCGCGAGATCACCACATCTCCTCATCAGACATCTTTTAATTACTTCATCACCGCTTCCCAGGTTTGAACCAAAAACCACGGGAAATAAAATTTAGACAAACGAAAGAAAAACATGGGGAGAATGTTAATAATTACTGTTTTCTTTGTACAAATTTTCTAGTAAAAATTTGGAAAAAAGTATTTTATTTAATTTTTTTATATCAATTGCTACCAAGCATATATTATTTATGGGTTTCCAGAGAGTTTGATATACATACTTAAGTTAAAGACAAGTGAAAAAATAAAACGCAGTTTAACTTTATTTGACCTCAAGTTTCAATGGTTTATAAATTTGTTATAGGTTTGGAAAGTTTTTCTAATATGTTTTTTTTTGCGTTTACTTTTTATTATTTTTAAACAGCTTTGTACTAAAACGAAATTCATATTTTTTGATAAAATTAAATTCTGTACACTAAAATGTATATTTGATAGCTTTTATAAACTGTAAACAAATATTTCAATCGGCATTTGATTTGATTTTGAAAATAGTTATCAATATTCTTTGAATTTCTTTCATATGTTAATGACCTAAAAGTTTGTGCAACTTTAACGAGATCCGAGGACTTCTTTTTAAGTTAAAAAAATATTGTATCAATTAGCTTTTTGGTTGTAAATCATCGTAAATCTTATATAAAAAAATGATTTTTTTTTAATTTTGCGATTTAAAATATAATAATATAAATTAATTACCGTTTGAAGTGTGCGTCTTTATATTATATACCACAAATGGAGGGACCCTACAGTTTTAGAAACCAATTTAAAAAAAGGGCTAATAAAGAATTTAATTGCGCTTAAAATTTTAAAATATTTTCACTGATCACCCCTTCATTAATTTTTAAGATAACTTTACTTAAAGACCAGGAGTTTGAAAAGTTTAAAAAGTTTCTCCAAATAGTTTGGACGCAAATGAAGACTTTTCAAATCTTGGAGAGACGCTCGAAATAATTGAAAGTATTTTTTTTAGTACATTTTGCTTATACCTCATTATAAAAATTTTTTTTCATTAGCTATTTATAGATATGTATAACGAAAAATAACACTGAAGATGGCACAACGCCGAAACCGGTTTGTTTCAAAACCAAATTTGACAAGGATCGACGGAAAATCGTTCCAAAATACATCATATGTATAACGTTTATACTTCAACTAAAATTGCATGTACCAAAGTTTAAAGTTCTAAGTAAAAAGAAAAGGCATTAAAATTTGATTCATGCGATTTTTGGTGAAGTATGAATATTTTTTTTTTATAAAAACTTTATGAAAAAAATTTTGTATGGTGAATTGTTTGAGTCACTGTGAACATTTCACTGATTTAATTATCTTTTTTTTTAATTATTTAAAAATAAATTGAATTTTAAGCGTAGTTAGTGAGATACTTTGTATTCATAGAATGAAATAGAAATGTAAGGAAATGTTAATAAACAATTTTATATCAACTATGCACACACCTTGCACACTGTAATTTACGTAATGTACGTAATTTTCTTTCATACATTAAAATACGAAAATTGAAATGAACTAAAATATCGTCACCTTGTTCATGGTCATTGTGGAAAATTTATTGAGCTAGAAATTTATGTCAGTGACGTTGAATCGTCGCCGATGATCACATTAAACTTTTCTCATATTCACATTATTTAAGTCAGTTGTTGTGATCTGTATGAGCGCATTTTAACTGGCCAGACAAGCTGACTGACGTACTTATGTAGATGGCATCATCACAGCGCTGCAGGTGAAGCTGAGACAACAAAATGTTGCTACTGAAACCGTTTAGAGTCATTAGTGCTAACAAATGGCTGGTGCAGTTGTAAATTGTGGTAGACAGAAAAAAATTAAATGAAATAAAAAATAAAAACTTAAAAACAGAATACAAATATAGCAATAAGCAATTCAGAAATAAGCAATTCAAAAAAATACTAAAATGCAGACAGGAATCAATTTATTTGGTACTACAAAGATAGAGATAAAAGCTGAAAAAAGAATATCTAGCGTACAATTATAATACTGATAATAAATAAAATGGATATTAATAATTTATAAAATAAAATTTCAATAATAGCTTTCTTTTTTTAAAGCATTTTAAAGTAATTTTTTTATAATAAGTTGTGGCTGTTACAATACACTAAGTAGTTACAATAGTCGTTTATTTCTTTTTCATTAAACTTTTTTTTTTCTAAATTCTTATTTGCAAGCGCGCCATAAATAGTGGGTATAACGAATATTTCACACTTTGTTTTTGTTTTTTTGAAAAACTATTATAAGTTTTTGCATTATTGCTCTTATGGGTTGTGCGCTTTTATCGCGGTTCGCTTCCTGCTTCATTCATGCCGCGATATAAATTCGCTCACATTAATAATTAAATATGTTTGTATGCATGCAAATATGTTTGTGTGTATATTTGATTTGAAAATAATTTAGTCCTTTATTTAATGCATTTACGAAGGTCTTAACTATTTTTGCTAATAGTCTTGTGCCCATCACCAATTTGTATAAATATCAATACAAAATACTAACAAATATATAAGAAAACTAAAATTTAGAATTTGCCTTACACCTGCTTTTGGCTATCAATTAACTTTGACTAAAGAGCTCTGGGAGTCGGCGAGTTTTTCGGTTCTATGCTGATCGATTTAAACTAAACAATATAATTGACCTATCAACACCGTTCAGATTTTTTCAATGGCAAAATATTACACGGGTCAACACGCAATTTTACTTAGACTCAAAATTATTAAATTTTAATTCTTTAGTTCGTAATTAGACGAAAAAAAAATATATAGCATGGAAAAGTTTGCTTTTGTATTTATCAGGTTTTCATTGTATTGGCCTTGATAACGTTGTTCGAAGCACAAAATGAAAAAGTTCTCCTTGCCATCTAAGTAGAAGCAAACTTTATACGGAAAAGGTATTTTCTTTTCGTTTTTGTTCATAATTACTTTAGGACGAAGAACGAAAATTTTTTTGTAGAGCCGTGTTATCAGCTTTGCTCCCACTTTTATCAGCTGTTCTGCGATATATCAGTATGAATGGACCGCAATGGACCGCAACATTGCCCATCTTACTAGTGATACTTCAATATATGAGTTAATTCAAAGTATCAGTCCTCATCCTGGCAATGTTGTAACCTCTGCTGATACCTTGAGTAAGTTTTGTCGTATCTTCAATATCCCAAACTGGCTTAAGTTTTTTTTTTAGCACAAAATAAGGAAGGTTTTCAACTAGGATCTGCAGAAACAACAATGTTTATGTACTAGGTATGTCAAGTTTTGGCATTTTATTTATGCAAGGATTTTCTGAATTTGAAAAAAATTTAAGAAGTTTTAACTCATAATTGTTTATTTTTTAAAACATGTAACACGTCTGTAGTAGTGGTATTATTGTAGTATTAAAAATGTCATTAATATGTATTATAAAGAAGAACAATTTGTTGTTTTTCATGTACGTATGTATGTATGTATTCATGGCTATTTTCAAAAATGGCACACATGCAAAATAATTTAAACTTCCAGTACAAATATACATATTTAGTACATCAGCCAATGTTAAATTATTTATAAACATTGTTGAAGATCGATATTAATTATTATTATATGCTACAGTATAATAAATAATTTGGCGCGTACATATATAGCTTAGTGTTTGGTCGAGCTTCTTCTACCATTTGTAGTGTGCGTCTTTATATTCTACCACAAATGGAGGGACCTACCATTTTGTGCCTAAAAATAAAGTTCATCAAGCATTAAATACATTTCTATTATTCATTCTTTTGATCAAAAGGCGATCATAAAGAAATTCCAACAGCAAGTGTGTTATCTTCTAACCTCAACCTTAATTGTTTTCTGTAAATAATAGCCTTTACCGCCCCCATTACAAAAAATATCAATTTCTTAAACTTAAAACTTTTCCAAAAAATATTATTATCAATTTCTTTTACCAAATTTTCGGATGCAAAAAATCTTTGTGACTAAATGCCTTATCCATCTCAACCATCTCGTCGTTAGTTTTATTAACATCGCTTTCATAGTAAGGCTTGTTTTGTACATCAAGGTGGATATTCTCCAGCTCGTTTCTAATGCCATTAAAATGAGAAGCTTTAGAAAAGTCATATTTAAGATTATATAACATATATTATTTTCAACAGTTACTTTGACTGGGTGGCGGCGCTGCTTTAACAAATATATGTTGCTAACGAGTAAGTAAAGTGCAGCCAGTGTTAACAAATAATGTTTGGTTTTGCCTTTGTAAAGGAAATATTTATGACACAAAATTTAAATAGCTTTTAAATTAATTGTTTTTAACAATCCAGGAATTAGTCGCTTCAAATCCCAGTATATTTGGGAGTTCAAAAAGACTGGAATCCCAGTGACAACATTCCTAATATGTACATATACCGATAAGTATATCTTAGATTTAGATACCGCTTTTAGTTAGAACATTTAAATGTACCTGCGATGAGAAAGAATATAAAAACAAACTAAGTAATTACGAGAAACTCAATTTTTAAGTTTCAACATGAATAAATCGATTGTCGAACTTATCAATATTTTCTTATCGATAACTTTTATTTTGTTCCACATTTCAAGCCATGCTTCGATTTTATTCCACCAAAATCAAAGTTCTTTAACCGTAATATTTTCTCTATCCGCAGAACATACCCTCGTAAAAACTGAGGGAATGTGTCAGTTTGTCAACACGTTTTACACGCGATTCGCAAATCAACTGGTAAACAAATACGCCACTTACACATGCACACAAATATGTACGAATATATCTACAGTGTAGATTCTACATATACTCGAACGCAGCCTTCAGTCAATCAACCATTTAGCAACTCTGCCGCCTGAGTATCGTTTATCGGCCGTTGGTTGCTGACTGCCGGCAATGCTGTCGTACACATGCCTCTGAAAGGCTCTGCCTTTGTTTTTTTTTTGTTTTTGTTCACATACTTATTTAAAAAAAATATGCTTAGTCCCTTTCACGAGTATACTCGCATATTTACATACATACTTCTTACTTTACTTATCAGCTGCGTTGACTCAAAGATTTCGCAGCCCATTTTTAGTTCGCTTCTTATTCATTCACATCAATGAAAGCGCACAACTACATTCACATGTTTGATAAAACTTAATACCTTGTTGGAAAAACTCCATGTGCAGTAGTTTTAAATGAAAGTTAAACTATAAGTGAATATGTTCTAAGTAGTTTCGTACTCTTTTAAATAATAATTCAACTTGTTTATTCGATAGCTACTGAAAAACTAATTAGGGAATACACCTTTTTACCACAAATATCAAATCATACTAAAATAAAACGCAATCTTGTCAAATATTTCCAACTAAATTGCTTGTAATAAACAGGGCTCCGGACTTTTATAACTTGTATAGAAAATATATATTTTTGGACTTTTGTGTATTTGAAATAATACTACCCGGTAACCCGGCCTTTTCTTTAATCCAGTAATAACAGTTCAACTTTCCAAACAATGTTGACTAAAATAAAAGTCTTTTTATGCAAACAAATATGGTATACTTTTTGATATTAATATTTTTTATTACGACTGGATTTTATTTCGGGCTTAGAAAATATGTGACCAAGTTTAACTTGGTCCGAATTTTTCAGTTATTTTTGGACTTTTTCCCAAAAAAATTTATAAATAAAAATAATCCAGTATTCTTGTCCAGAACATCCTGGGTTTAAAGGATCATTGCAAACTTTCTTCTACAACAATAAGTTGGCCATACATTAATAACATTGTAAACAGATAAGTGTTATTTTCGGTCCCTTGTGATAAATTCAGAATATGCATATATTATGGTAGTCAATTTTTTTTTTTAAATCTTGTTTCTTCATTTTTTTAATTAAAATTATGTTCCCATATATTTTTATAATTAGTATTTTTTTATTATTTCGTTTAACAAATCTTACAATAAAAATACAGTTCTTTATCTAATTAAAACCTTACAAATCCAAGTTTTAAATATGTAATACTATATTCCAAAAAAAATTAACAATTGTCCTCAAAATTTCGGAGAAAAAAAAATATAAATGTTATTATGTATACAGTTTTGTATTCCATTTGATTTTTTGTAATTATATCAAAATTTCAAATGCCAAGAAATTGCCAACTTTTCTTTTACCGCTTTTTTTAAATTTCTTCCATAAAACGCATTAATTTTTTATTATTAAATTGTCTATAAAACTGAATATTTAAAACACTTAATTTTTTTTTTTTGCAAAAAGGTGCACATTTACTGAAAGCTTGTTTCAACTTTTTTAAATGTAAATTTATTAATATATTGATGGTTACAATGGCGCAAGCCTTCACCATAATTTTTTTCTTATTTCTGTATCAAATATTTCAATAATAAATTATGGTAAATATACTGTTAATGTGTTTCAATAAATTCCTTTTTTATTACATCCGTATGTGCTCATTTTGAGATTAGTACTTTTAAAATATGAAATTACCGCTATGAAACTAGATTTTCTTTATTTTATAAAAAAAATGTTAAAAAGTTCCCACTTACATCAGTTCTCTTTTCTGCGGGGTGTACTTTTAAACTCATGTGTTCATATAAGTAGGTATGTACATATGTTTGTATATATGTATGTTATGTAAGTGCTTCACTTTTAGCACCAATGGGCCCACAACTTGTTGCTCTTGACATTGACATTGAATGCTATTTGCCGAGCGCTTCCACTGTGAAGTCAGTTGCCGCTACTTGGCTTTGGTGCTGCTACACATTGACAATTTCGATTTTTGCTGCTTTTCATGGTGACACTGATGGAGGTATAGTTTGCGTGCGATGAAACAACAATAACAACACAAATATATTTAAGGCAGTGTTTGCATTTGCAAGTAAGTGCTTAGTGAGTGCTTATATAGGTTTTTGTTGTTGGTTTGATCTCTTTTGGCACAAACAATTAGGTAATTTCTTGTTTAAGGAAGAACGTATTTTAAATTGATATTGAAAACTTTGATGGTAAGTTGTTAATTGGTGGATGATGTGGAAGTAAGCTCCTAAGCATAAAGTTAAATGTTTTTTTAAGTTGCTTTTGCTGTTAGTCTTTCGTCAAAACGCAATTCATTTCTGTAATAAAAAGTGTAAAGATAAAATCGCTTAAATCAACCAGCACAGCACACTATCAGCCGGAAGTAACCACTCGTGCCTAATTGGTTCGTTTTGTTTTTATACGCTACAATTTAGGTGCTTCTGCGTTGATATTTTGACTAACTGCTTTGATAATGGATTCTGCTGACTACTTTTTTAAACTGACATAATTTTTTTCAAATAAACTCACTCCTGCTTTTAGCTATGTTGCCGATAAGTTGTTGCCTATTTTTATCTTTTATAGGCAATGAATTTAAATGTTTAAAAGCATTTTTATTGTATTTTTAAGCATTATTAGCATTAAGATATATCATAAGAATGAAAGACATTTATAAATGCAATTTGCCACCCGAAGCCGCCATTTTTATTTAAAATCCCTTTTGTTTTTCTTGTTATCAATATTCTAAAAAGTCAAATCTTAACAGGTAACCGCAAAACTGGTGATGGAATGTCTTGATAAGCTGAACACACTTGGCCTAACGAACCGGGTCTGGGTCCTTTCGGTGCCAGGTCACGCTGGAGTCTTTGGAAATGAAATCGCGGACATATTCGCTAAAAAGGGGGCATCATCCTCGTTTATAGGTCCCGAAACTTTTTCAGGGTTAGGGAAATGGGCATTAACCGCCTCTACGGGGAAAGAGGAGGAAGCCCTCAGTAAATCACACTGGGACAATCTACCAGGTCTGGAACATTCCAAATCCCTTTTTTGCAGCTACAACCAAACAAGATTGAGGGAATGCATGGTCTTATTACAGAACAACAACAACAACTTGAGAATGATCACAGGAATTGTTACAGGACACTGTAGGCTGAATTATCACCTAAATATACTGGGAATATATTCGCAAGAACGTTGCACATTCAGCAGGGAAGATAAAGAAACTTCTAACCACCTGCTGGAGAAGTGCCCTGCATTGATGCACAAACGCCAAAAATGTCTGGGCGAATATCTAATTACGGACGATGGGATAACTTCCAGAGACTCAATACTAAGATTTATCTCGGAGGAAATTCTTTAATCCAAGTAGGGGGCAAAATAGACTTAAGGTCGTAGTGCTATTTTCCCAACAACAATAATAATAGTAACATCTTGATCGAAAATCCACTAGTCAGTACACCAAAGTTTCTAAATCAATATCAAATGGGACGTACTTCAGTCTGTCCGTCCCCTTGTACTCTCGATTGCGCAAAGAAATGTGAAAAATAAGTACAAGTATATTCTTTGGCGACTTTGTCTAAAACTGAAAATTTAACTGCAGCTGGCGGTGTATAGAGGGGAACTTCAGTAGCTTCACGCCGTTGTTTGTGGCAAAGAACTGGCTGATAATTTGGCGAACTGAAGGTATGTATATTGATAGCCGAATAGGACCGAAGCCAACTGTATAATCACACTTAGCAAGAGCTATAAAGTACATCAGACGGTTTTGATATGGACTGTTAGCGCTGCACTGATCACTGTAAAACAATCAAAAGACCGCAAAAGGCAGTTGCAAAATTTCCCCTCAAACAGAGAAGGAAGGACCATACAAAGCTCTGAAGGGGCTGATAACGAGGCACAATGCTTTTGAGCAAAATATGGCCACCATTGGTGTTTGGTTTGATGGACCAGAATAATACAGACCCCTCTCTTTGCCGCTTTCTGGCGTTTTGCAGATGTAGGTGACGTATGTATGTATATGTGTGACAGATGAGAATAGAGAAGATAAGGTTAACTACAACACAGCATCTTAGTGATGATTTTATATCCAGAGAGAATGAGAATTGAGTAAATTTTGTAAGTTTGTGAGAGTTTCCCGCCCTACCACAATAACAATACAATCATTTAACACCATCGCAACGATTCAGTTATTAATATATTCAAAGATTCTAGCACTTACGAATAAAGGCACTGATATTGCAGGATTAAAGCGTTGCTTTTTCATTTTGTAATTTTGCATTAATATATAGTGGGGCGTGTATTTAGCGATGAATTCTCGTATGAAAATAAGCTTAAATTAACAAAAAAAAAAAATAAGTGACCTGAAGGTAGCGCGGGACTGTTTGCCAATAGGTCTATACCGCACAGAAAACTAAATATCCACTTAGATAGTCAAAAGGGCTATCAGAGCCCTGGAATCGAAAATGGTGTGGTCGCAGTCTTAGCCTTGACAATAATCCTGACCATGCACTGCCCGATGTGAATTCACGCTGAACGACTGAAGATTGTCTCAAAGACGATGTGTGGCAGGTGTATTGAAATTGATGAAGTGGAATCATTATCTGTCTAAATGCTTTACTATTGTAAAACTCAAATTCAAATGTAGTATATCTGCTTTTATTTTAAATAGATTCACACAAAAAAAACACTATAATGTTGGCATTGGCCATTGAATTTTTTGACATTAGAAGTTAAAAAAAATTTTAATTACATTTACTTGCAAAAGTAATAGTAAAACTAAAAGTGAACATAATTCTTTAAATAATATTTAACAAGAAAAGGGACGGCTAAATGCGAGAATAATTGAATTATGAATACCGTTGTATCTTGGGTGTCCAGAATTTTTATGTTTCTTAAAATATAAAAGAGGTGGACCCGAACAATATCTGATTTCAATAAATTCTAAGATATTGTTAAAGAGTTTCAAACGACTTTATATAATTTTTTTTTTTTTTATAAATACTGAATTCTTTGTTAGCAAGTTATTATGATAACCTTTGAGTGCAATTGCGACAGAGCGTCAGTAAAAAATAGTAAAAATCCATGGTAATTTGTAGGCACTTGAGTTTTGCACTTTATTGTACTAAAATTTAATGACATACAAAACTTCTTACACAAATGATATCAAAGTTTTTTTTTTTTAATTTAAATTTGTATAACGTTAATATTTTATAAAGTTAAAAAAAAATGTGTGCTTAATGGTTTGCAGAAAAATAAATGCGTGGTACAGCTATAACATTTTAACTCAGTGTATATTTTCATCTATCGCGTTTCCTCATAAAAACCATCGTAATGCGAACTAATTTATGGTGTACATCTCTTATGTTGTACCACAATGGAGAGACCTACAGTTTTGTGTCGACTCCCAAGGGCAGACGTATATATGTTGTGAAAAATTTTTTACGACAAAAAATAAACAAATTTTTTATAACTTAGATTTTAATTAACCCGGCTGATCCCGAACCCATTGTCTTATCGAGTTATAGCAGCACCGCTACACACTGGACAACGGCAGCAACAAAGTTAATATAATTTTACGCCTTCACTTTTCTTCTAACACATGTTCGTTCCAATCCAAAATTTAAATCAAAAACATATAGTCACATTGTATATCGATACATATAAAAATAGTTCACTCATAGATGAAAATGTTTAATTTTTGCTCTTAAGGGCATTGCTCTTAGAGGCCTGTTCTGCATTTTGATTGCGTCAAAATTGGTTGAAACGGAATGAATAAATCTTTTCTCCTAGATCAATTTTTATTTTTTTCAGTTCTGTGGGGATCTGAATTTATTCTTTTCATTCCGTGGAAACAGAGACGTACTTTAAAAAATGCCCGCTTTCGATGCATAGCAATGCCGGGTAATTTTCATTATTTCTGTTGCTTGAAAAAGCACTTTACCGTTGCTGAAAATTTTCTTGCTAAAATAAATATGCTAGCCTTATTTTCTTGAGTGCTTTAGACTAATTTTTGAAATTTTATCGAAGACAATGAGTGTCGTTTTATATGAATTTTCGATTTTCTTGAGAGCTGTGTACTGAGCTTAAAAACAAAAAATTGGAAATAGTGTACTTGTCTTTTTGAATATAATTGTTGACAGTTGTAAAAAATGTAAACATTTTATTAATGAATATATGAGATAAATGATAAACAATGTTTTGATTTTGTAAACAAAAATTATTTAGTAATAGGAAACACGGCTTTTTGTGTTATTCAAGGTCATTACGACATTTAAACTACTCTTAGCAATATTTCACATAGCATTTTTACTTTATTTAAATACAAATATGCCAGTGTGTTTTATACAATAAATAAACTTTGTATACATTTAGTTACCCTTAATTATTATTCATGCACGAACATGTTTGCTTAAGGAAATTTTGGTTTAATATGTATCCTTACTCAACAAAATTTATCCTTTCCTAACTGATTTTTATCTCGAAAGCATGTTTATTAAAAAAAAATTTAGCATTTTAATTAAAAAAAACACTCCGATAAAATTGCCACTGCAGTGCCCCAATATTTGTTAAAATTTTGAAATGTGTTTGATCGAAGAAAAATATGAGACAGGGCAACCCCCGCCTGCAAAGGTTATCACAAGAAAGGAATTTGCAATGAATGGCATACCGGTGCGTATGAGTGAAGCCGAGGGAAATTGCCAAAGTGAAAGCTTGCAGTAAAAAAAAAAATAACAAAATATGCAAAGAAACTCAGGGAAACGAGTACAAATTGAAGTCTGAAATAACAACAAACAACGACGACATGCTGAGTCGAGTACTCCATGAAGGTATTTCAAATAAAGCAAATATCCACTTGCGAAGAGATACATATGTACTCGTATGTATGTATGCAAGAGCAAGTGGTTTGCTACATAGTTTTGTGAGCGCATCAATTCTATGTAGCAAACACAAAGGGTGAATTCTTTGGCGAGAATGTATTTGGGTTGAGGCAGCAAATAAAAAAAAGGTTCCAATTTGCATACTACAAAGCCAAGGGGTTAAGAAGAATATGCGCGTGTGTGAGCGTCGCTGCTGCGTCGCTGTAAGCGCAGGTGGCAATAATCGAATTTAGTAATCATTTGGTTGATATATTCATATGCACACATATATTGCTTATATAGTATGTACATATGTACTTATTTGTATGATATGTGCGTGTGTGTGTGTTCAACTTGAAAAGTGTATGTCAAAGGAAAATGCAATTTACTTATTTGCCGCTGTAGCTGGAAGACTTACTTTTATTTATATACAAACATATGTAATGAATACTCAGTGCTTAAATTGTAATCTTTTATTAGATTAGCTATTTTTGTTTATTTATTTGTATATTTTTTGATGAAAATTTTGCGTAGCATTCAAAGAAAATTGTTGACAATGCAAATTTCAATTTGTAATAAATTCAAAGTGGTTAAAATGAGTATAGCTCGCTTATGCGTTTTGAAATTTTAGAAGGTTTGCAATACATATTTTAATCAATTTTTATCACTTTTTATTACTAGATTCCAGGTGAAAGAAAATTATTTTTTTTATTCTTAACTTTGTTTTGATGGGCATAAGTTAATAACAAAAACAAATCGAGAGGTAAATGCTAGTCAGTTTAGCTTAGACTGAAAAAAAAAAACAACAAAAGGGATTTTGGAAAAACAAAAGAGAAATTGTTTCGAAGTTATCGGATTTTACTTTTAATAATTTTAAGTGATAGTAAGTAAAAAAAATGTATTTGCTTTCACCAATATTTAAAGATATTTTCGGGCTTTCCCTTGGTATCAGAAAGCTCATTTGACCGAAATTAGAGCTTTCGACTTTTTTCGCGGCGGCGCCTCTATTCAGTTGTACTCACTTTTCTTACTTGGGAGTCCGATTGTTTCTGTTAATTATTTCGTATTTTTATTGATAACTCGTTAGGTGTGTTTTAGTTGTAATATTTGATTTGAAAGAATACTTTTTTAAAATTTGTATCTCTTATTTCTTTTTAAAACATTTAGTTTGTTTTTTAACTATTATATTTTATTAATATTAATAATTAGTAACATCAATGCAACGTATTTTATTGTTATTGCCTCTGAAAAAGGGCTATGTTTTTTAAGAAATTTCAACGCAATATAGTTTTAACTGACTTCAGATTTTAGCATGTTATATTTTATATTTTTATATTTTTCAAAACAAATGCCATTTTTTGCCTCTAATCAAATGACACTCTCTTATCTAAAATGAAAAAAATAATAATTATAATTAAAATTAAAGCTTTTATTGACATTTTATTGAACACTGGACTATACCTTTTCCAACAGTATTTCAGAAAATAACAAATGTATTTTAGAGAAGATCAATTGTATTTTATAAAAAATAAAGTGTATTTTAGAATATGCCAAATGTATTTCAGAAAAACACAAATGTATTTCAGAAAAAAACTAAATTAAATATATTTGTATTTGTTATTGTTTGGCCATATAACTATTTATTTTAATTATTTTTGAGCTTAAGACCGATCGGTTTATTGAGAAAATTATTAGGAAAAAAACAACAATACTTCAAGCGTTAGAAGTTATAGTACTATTTCGGAAATCACCACATTTTCCCATCAGACATTTGTATTTTTCTGAAATACAATTTTTTTTTTCTGAATTTCAATTGGGATTTTCAAAAATACATTTGTGTTTTTCTGAAATACTTATGGAAAAGGTGTAGTTTATGGATGACCTTTAATTTAAAAAAAAAACAACAAAATAGCTTCAACACAATTCGAGCGAACGTAGAATTTTCGACCAGCAGAGCGAGTTCTCAACGACACTTTCCTTGAAATGTCGTTCATTAAAATACTATTTCGACGACAACGGAACCAGCTTCAATGTCAGCTCACAGAGTGACCATATTGAATGGATAAACTAGTAGAACATAAAATGAATAAAGTAAGAAAAGGGCAGTTTAACTTAACCACAAAATGTGGAAAAGTGCATTTATTACTGTTAAGGTTTTTGAATTAACACAATTTATACTTTTCACCAAAAAAATAAATTAATATTTTTTAATTTTGATTTTAAAACTTAATAACACTCAACATATGGTCACATTGGTTCGTATTTGGTTCCTGGATCGGATCGAAGATATGTCGGGTAAACTTTGTCGTATGCTTTGGTTGTGCGCATTTTTATATATGGTAGAGTGTTCTATTTTTCACCATGAACATTCGCGACGATAATATATGTATGTCGTACACAGAACGTAAAGCTAAAAAGACAAATAAAAACCTTAAATGTTTTATCTCGAAAATTGTTAAACTCTATATAGTTTATGAAAATCAATTTTGCTAATCGGTATGTGACTTTAATTTAGATATAGGTAATTTTGTAATATGCAGGAACCGAGTTTCTAGTCCTCAAAATCCTATAAATCATAACTTTTTCCAGTCATATTTTATGTCAATTTTACCAAAACTTCAGAGAATATAAATTTTTGAGTTTATATCTCAACTGAAATCTTAACCAATGTACAAAATTTTCTTTTAATGAACTAGTTTATAAAATAAATAAGTTAATTCCTTTCTCTCATTTTTTTGTTGCATTTTTTAACTCTAATATTACTAAAATTAAATTAAGTGGGCTCTCTAGTTGCAATATTTGCATAAAAGTAACAAAGATTTTAAACAAAAAGCAGATTAATCCATCATTTTGGTAGATATTTAGTTATTTGCTGGCCAGTGTAATTTTCAATAATTTTGATTTTATTATCGATACATTTTATTAAAAGTTTTTACGATTAAAAGACAACTTTTATGCCACATTAAATACACCGCATAAATGTACATTTCCTAATCGAAACTATTGGATATTAACAATTGAAGAGTGTCAGGCGAAGTTATTAAAAACAAACAACAAATATTCCAACATCTTTCGCATGAATGTTTTTTTGCCTGAGTAGAGACCTCAGCTTGAATGTAAATGCATACAACTTTCCTGTTTACAAGTTCTTATAAAACTCGAGAAGCTTTTCATACAGAATGCCAACATGAAGCTAAACTTTTCTGTTGCTCACTACAACTCAGTATCATTTCTTTTGCAGCCCTTAAGACACTCTGTGCAAATTTGCTACCAACTTATCTACAGTTTTACTCAAATCACTTCAAATTATTCACTCTATCTCCACACAATGCTTGAACTCCTGTCTGCTAGTATTCAAATCTAAAATTTCCTTTGCATTTATGTACATGCGAATGCATTTATGCCTGATTGTCCATATCCTCTTTAGTACACCTAACCGTCGTATATGTCCGACTGCATGTTAGATAAATTTATTCACTTGCGCAAATTGTTTATCTGTTTGTCCACGCAAATTATGAGCTCAACCCTTTGTACATCCATACATATGCATACATACACACCTTTATTATAGCAATGTGTGTAAATGCAAATGCTCACATATGCAGTTGAGTAGGAGTTTACGAGTATATAATTCTTCTTTTTGTGGAATGTTGCATGTGTCGTATAACATCAGTCTCGCTTCCTTTATCCTTTTACATCTCCCGTTAAGAGTATATTTACTGAATATATGTTTCCCTTGATAGTGGAATATCGTAAAATTATAGTGGAATATCGTAAAATTTACTAGGAAATAGGATTTATATCATTACGTATGTATGCGAGAGTTTAACGATTAAATTTATGTTGTTGTTCAATAGAAAGTTCCAGAATTTCACTTGTAATCCCTAAACGTTTGTACTTTGGCGTGTAATCGAATACAATAACACTAGTTGATACAATACAATAACACAGCATGATCTAGTGGATCTATTTTTCGAAAAGTATTTCCAATCACAACCGTGGTATAATAATAATAATAATCCCAACGGTTTTTACCCTCCATTCCCGCCCAACCGACGCGAGGGGCGCATCCGCATGACGCACGGATTTCAAATTTGTTTTCATAATATTCGAAACATAAGTCTGGCGGATCTTTTGTGAGTAAAATATTTTCAGCTACACTTGCGCCATATTTTTCTTATTTCATTAAAAGTGTCACTTTAAGTAAACTCTGGCGCCATCTGTCGGATCCACCATTTATAAAAGAATAGTATATTTTCGATAAATTCGTCTGAGACTGAGGCTATATATATCTCAAATATGCGTGTACATCATATTCTACATGAATATTTGGATATGAAAAAGTTCATATTCGACTATAAGCGCAGGTGCGTGCACACATGTCTGGTCACAATGGCACAAATCTATGAATTGAGCTACGAAGTGCTAAGCCATCCAGCATGATAAGAGGTTAGCGTAAAATAAAGAGGTCATCACAGAGACAAACGCTAATTTTGCGAGTCTTGAGAAAAGCTATTATTTGGGAGGAATTAGAAATTGGAAAAACGCTGGATTAAGTGAACTGATTTAAAAGGAGATTATGTTTAGAAATAGAACGCGGTTTTGCCGAAAAAAATATATTTTATTCAAAATTTCACTGACTTATCAAACCACACTCGCAAGTTGTGAAATATAAGATATAAATTTTAAAATAAAAGATATTTAATATAAGATATAGATATAAAATATAGGATATACTCGTATATTCGAAACTGATCAGAAAATTGTTTAAATATTTAGATTTCTTTCTCAACTCTCTATTTACTTAGTATACGATTGAAAAACGCTCTCAGAATTTTAAGCGTTAACTTATTGAGATTTAACGAATTGTGTATAACAGAAGCTTAGTAAATGTTTTCAATAAATTTGGTTTTTTGCTTGAATAACTTATAATAATTTATAAGCACAATTATTTTCCGCATATTATTATTATTATTTAATTTTTTTTGTTTTTTTTTTTAGTTTTTTACTATCTGTGGCGCCATATGCCGTTCACACGATACGTCGCTAACACGTTAATACGACGCGTCGGTATTTCTGCGCGAGTTGACTTGTTAAATATTTGAAATAAATGCCCACCTAACAGAAGGTTGTTGTACATCAAAAATGTTGTGTGACGATTTAATTTGTATCTCATTAACCCGTTCTCACACCGTTTAGTTATATATGGAAGTAAAAATCCATAAAAAAAATTGTTTTAGCATCAAACTTTTTTATAATGATTTCTTGCAAAACTGCTTACTTTGACCCTATAAACAAAGTTCTAACCAATTTTAGAATTTTGGGACATCGACTACGATTCAACAATTGTATTTAATTGTAGGTAATCGTGTCTTAACACAAATGTAAGGTGAAATGACACTTGAAGGATAAGTTTAGCACAGCAAAACGTGATATTAAAAATAGCTATGTATAACCAGAAAAAAACTACTTGCTAATAGTTACTCATAACCAATGGTCATGGTGACCAAAATAAAATATATCTTAAGGAAATGATTAATTTTAACCAATATTCGAATACAGCAGTAGTAAAAGTTAAATTGGACCTTGATGTACATGTGTCTCATGGGATATGTGGTTCGATATAAAAATCGTACATCCGCATAGATATCGACTATAGGTAGGGGTAGGTATATAAGGAATCGCCTAAAGGCAATACTTTACTCTTACTTAGATCACCGCCGGGGTATTTAAAAGAGAAACAACAGTTTATTTGAAGTTATATATTTAAATTTATTCACATTAAAAAGCTTAAACTATTTAACCGTATTAGTATTTAATTCGCACAACGGTTGGACATGTTTGATCTGTTTAACTACTCACCACCAATTGACTCTCAATCGAAAAAGATGATTTACTTGATTTCGTTCGTTTCTCGTTTCGTTAAAAATATAGCGTTCGTCCAATGACGTCGATAACAATATCGACTATTAGAACGAAAAATCTATTACAATTTATCTAAAAATATCGATGGGAATTTCAATATAAGTAAATCAAACATAACAGCGCCTAATACTTGCCGAATATGATAGTTATCGATAGCGATAACGATGTCTGCAACTGTAATGGATAAGACCGTAAAGCAGAATAATTGTACTCAACTTATTTCTTGTAATATTAAATACCATATAGTGATAAAGTGACTCTTGAGAATAGCAAATTTTAAAAGCAGTTGATTTTTGCGACATTAGATAAAAATAAGTGTATAGAAGAAATGAAAAATCAACAAAAAAAATAAACACTGTTTAAGGGAGTTACATGCTTTCTATAAGAATTTCAAATTTCTTAGGTCGAAAAAGGGCTGCAATTATTATTAGACCATCTTGAAATTGCCATCCCAATTTTAGGATTTTTATGATATTTATGACTTTGCAGGAAGTCCTGTTTAAAGTTTTGGATAGTGATTTTAGTCGTTCTCCAAGGTATTTAAAGTTTAAGATCGCTGCTCAGAGCTTTCTTCCTTCAGCTTATAAAACTTAGTTTCCTACAGTGACTTATCGGGTATTTGGTGAATATTCATAGACTATCACTATCGTAAATATAGTCTCTTTGTTAATGTAAAGCAGTTAGTCAGAGATTTCTTTGATTGTCTTTTGACTTTTGGCGTACGACATTAATAGGCCTATTCTCATTGTTACTGATAAAGTAAATTTTGTTACGTTTTTATAATACCCGAAATTGAATTTGGTATTCTAGTCCAATGCGGCAACATATCACATTTTGACAATGAGAGGTATCAAATTTGACATAAACAAGTAAGGAAAGCTAAATTCGGGCGAAACCGTATTTTATATACCCTCGCGATATATTTTTGTATGGGCAGTGCTCACAGTATTAAACTTTACCCCAATTTCTTAAAATAACTAATGAAAACGAAATTTTTTGCATTTTTCAAAATTTCCGTTATATGAAAGGTGGACGAGGTTAACGACGATAACAGCGATATTGAGAAAAATAGGTACACCAAATTTTGTGACGACAACTTATACCGTTATTGAGATACATAAACGTTTTCAAAATTTCATAAATACCTAATTTTTTAGTTCAAAATCGCTCCAAATACCAAATTTCACCCAATTTGCTTTAATGGATACCGAAAAAACGAAGTTTTTGCATTTCTCAAAAATTTCCGTTATATGGGAGGTGGGCGTGGTTATTGATCGATCTGGACCATTTTCAATACCAACCTACCCTGTCGAAAGAGCAATCTCCGATTAAGATTAATTTCAAAGGGTGATATACATATGTACATTGCGACCGAAAAGATCTATTATGATACCCCATTTGTTCTTAAGGCGAGGGCAGTCTCCCCTGAAGATCTTCGAGAAGATTTGCCATGCATATAAATTCATATATTTTGGGTGGACCCTCACAAAACAGCAATCAATTTTTACTCAAATTATTGTAACCACGGACAGACGGACGGACGGACAGACTGACGGACGGACAGACAGTCAGTGCTAAATCGATTCCTCTTTTCATTCTGATCATTTTAGTATATACAATGTCTTTATCTATCTCGACTATTTTTTTCTGTTCAAAACAACCGTTATGCGAACAAAGTTATAATAATAAGTACCGTTGTGTACAAGTACGCTCGGGTATAAAAACGTAAATAAACATTCATATGTTACGTACATCAATAAGAGTCTTCACGATGCTGATAATTATTACGAATTGTTACGAAATATCACAAAGGTCAAAATTATAAAATATTAGCGATAAACACACAAGTTAGAGATAAAGTTTTCGTTTGGTTCGGATTCGATAGTGGAATGGGTCAGGAAAACTTTAATGCAATGTTTTTCATTTTGCATATTTTGATGTGGACAAGAATTCAATCAGCTGTTCGTTAAACTTACTGTTCGTTTCTGCAACTTTTGTGTTCGCGTAAAAAATTGCAAGCAGAGAATACTCAAAAATCTGTGAATTTTCTTTGCTGGATAATTCTTGCTGGACTTTACACGAACAAACCTAATGAAAGCAGCAATTTTTGTCTTGCCATTTTAAAATTAGTTTCTCGCAAACATTTTACACGTCTTAAATAATTTTAATATTTTAATATTAATTGTATAAAACTAAATAGCTGTTTTTTATTACCTCCTCTTTCACAGGTTACAATATTTACCTGGTTACAATCAGCGTAGAATACGAAATGGTTACAAAATTTACTAAATGTTAAATTTGAATACCCCCATAAATTATATTACCTTGCTATAAAGACCTATAAGTTGCAATATGTACGTTCGACCACTTTCTTAGAAACTTTGTCGTGTATTTTCTGAACGAAGTACAGAACGGCTGGAATTCAAAAGATACTGCCTCGAGAAGAAAACATTTGTTTAAATCTGGTTTTGAATCGCTCATGACCTGGAACCAATCACAAGGTAACATTTGCCAGCTCTGGCAGCGCTTTGCAAGAGTCAAAAATCTAAGCTCCATCTAGTTGTCAGACATTGTTCTTGTTGTGTCACCATTGGTTCTTATATGAAGATATTCATGAGCACACATCTCAAAAATGTTCGTCTGGAATATGGTTGGGTATATGTCTTCCATTAGAGTGCTTCTCTGAAATCTTGGGCCATATACAACGGGCTCGGTGTTCCAAATTTGAGATTCTTTGCTTAAACTAATGATTATCATCTTACAGTAAGAGATAATTTCGGTAGCATTTAGTCTGAAATTGTACCTTATTACGTTCTTAGATTCGACAGTCTTAGCGCACTCCTTTTTGTCTTCTTCTTAACAGTATGAACAGAGGTGGTGTGTTTGTGATGATTCCAGGCGCCTCAGTTAGACTCGTCCGCATGTCTCTCATGATGGCCGGATGAAAGCGACGCCGGAGCTTGCAGGTTTGACTTACCCCAGACTTACGATTTAAGTGAAAGTAAGTTGATTAAAATAACGATTTTCATAGGTCGTCAATGGGTTGGTTGGTTGGTTGGTTGAAGCGTTGCCTAGTCCTTTAGTGACAAGGGCCCAATTTGCGCTGGAAGCACCATTTTGCTACGCTATTTTCGTGGAACCTCTGGTATGTCCTACGGTTTTTAATTTTCGAACCACTTTGATTTGTGGATGAAGCTATTTAAACAGGTTATATTACACTTAGATATCTCCCTTAGCCCTCTTGGGATAAACCCAAGTGTTTCTTGTCGAAGGCGTGCCAGAGATGGGCACTCACACAGATAGTGAAAAATGGGTTCCCTGCTGTCTGCGTGTTTACAGCTCCTGCAGTGGTTATTGAATGGAAGGCCAATCTTGGCCGCATGCTCACCGTGCGGCCAATGGCCCGTGATTGTAGCTGTTAGGCGGAATATTTCTTTCCTTGATCTATTAAGGAAGTCTACCGGTCGATCATAGGTAGGCCAAATTTCTGTCGCGATTTTGAACGTCGTTAACCTACCCCATCTCAATCCTGCTGTTCGCACAAACTTCAAATGTAGTTCTCTCTTGATGACTCCCAGCGGGCAGCGTATTGCTTCCGCCTCGGATTCCTCAAGAAAGGCGCCGACTCGGGCCAGCCCGTCTGCCCTCTCGTGACCGTATATGTTCCTATGGCCAGGAACCCAAACGAGAGAAATGTCAACCGACTCAGCCGCTGAGCTTAACGCACACTTGCAGTCATGGACTATTCTGGAATTGGTTATCGGTGATTCCAGTACCAAGAGAGTTGCTTGACTATCTGAGAAGATGTATGCTTTCCGTACCCCTTCGCTTCTATCTTTCAGTACCTGACAGGCCCTCTCAATTCCCATCACTTCTGCCTGGAAGATTCTGGCAAAGTTAGGTAGACGGAACGAGAGGGACACGTCTAGCTTCTCTGAGAACACCCCAGCACCCACACCGCAGTTCATTTTTGACCCGTCCGTGTAGAGAGAGGTGGTGTTCTCGTCCGGCAGTCTGCCCCTGCTCCAGTCCCGCCTAGATGGAAATACTACCTGGAAGCTTTTCCTGAAGTCCAGCGAAGGAGGTAGATAATCTGATTGTTCGTTTGCTCCCAAGAGCCCGTCGAGAACTCTGCTGTGAGCGTACTGCTTTGGCCTCCAGCATCCTGACTCTTGGAGTCTGATTGCAGAGTTCGCCGCAGTTTATTTTTTTTTGAGCTCAATTGGCAGCTGATGTAGGATCGCATTAAGTCCGTCCTTGGGACATGATCTAATAGCCCCTGTTACACTCGCGCAAGCTGCACGTTGTATGCTGCTAAGCTTCTTGATATTATATTGCCTGTCTAGTGCTGGCCACCACACCAGTACTCCGTAGGTAAGTATCGGCCTTATGATGGCCGTGTACAACCACAGGACAAGCTTTGGTTTTAATCCACAGTTTTTACTAATGATTCGTTTGCTGGAGTAATATGCTATGCATGCTTTCTCAACACGCCTCTCAACGTTAATGGGTTAATCCCTTGTTTTATATGTTGTGCATTTGCTGTCAAACTCAAAAACGCGCCAATTCTCTATATTTGCGAATCGCTATCATTGATGTTTTTTTTGTCATTATTCGTCATAGTTTTTTATATTCTTGTTGTTATTCCAGTGCGTGTGGTTTTCTGTTAGCAAATCTCAATTTGAAAGTTGCTTGTTCATTGTTGATAGCTAAATTTTTTTGTCTGCAATGTTTTTGCTGCTCAATTGAGAAAATAATAATTACCGCCGCCGCGCTGCGTTTGTTATGAATAATTTTACACGCGACTTGTCGGAGGAGGGCGATTGTTGTATTTAAGCCTAAATGTTAACTAACTCTGCCCATATTGTTAAGCGGTTTGTTGACAATTTGTTTGTTGTTGTTCTCTCTGTTGCTGTTATTGCTGTCGGGGTTGTCGTTGGTTGTTTTTGTTGTTGTTGTTTTTGTTTTTTGGTGACTTTGTTGTAGTTTTTTGTTGTGTTTGTTGGTGCAATGTTTGTTGGAGCTTTTACTGTCGATGTTGATATTGCGACTTTGTGTGACTGCTGTTGTCCAACAACTCGTTTATGCAGGTGTACTCACATACATAAATATGCTTGTACATATAACTATGTATTTATATTTTGGGTAAGTACAGTACACTACACATACATATGTATGTACATATGTCCAGTGGACATTGTCCACTAGACAGCCGGTACTTACGCATATATGTATATACATACATATGTACATATACATACATACATAACAAAATCTTTATTACGCTCGTTTGAATTGTTAACAACTGCCATTATTGTCTGTGTTCATAGCAAAGCTGTCACTCAGCGACCGACCGACTGGTGGATATTTAGTTATACTTTTGTTTTTTTTTTGCATACAATCGCGCCGAAAAAAATTAAAATAAAAATAAAAACGAAATTAAAATCCGTTCAAAGATTTAAATTGTCATTTGTATAAAATAATGCTGACGGCTTTTTATTTGGCATTATTGTGTCATTCCCATGAAAACATATGTCAAATAATTCCATAGCTGACCACAATGACTTTATATACTCGTACATACATACATACAAGCATATTTGTCACGAATATATTCTTAAAAATAAATTCGCGTGGTAAATATATACATGCATACATACATATGCTTGTACATGTCTTACCATATACTTATACATAAACATGTAGATAAATGTACCTAAGTGTGTGCCTGTGCTCTGTCAACCTTGACACTGAATTGAATTATAAAGTTGCACTTGAATTCGTTATGCATTTTCTTTATTTAGTAGATTGATCACAGTGCTCGCACTCCTTTTCGTTCTTCGTCCTAAAGTTTATTTTATGATTTTCTGGTCAATTATGAACAAAAACGAAAAGAAAATACCTTTTTTCCGTATAAAGTTTGCTTCTAGATAGCAAGTAGAACGTTTTCATCAGGACATTTTCAGCTTCGAACAACGTTATCAAGCCAATACAATGAAAACATGATAAATACAAAAGCAAACTTGTTCATGCTATATATATTTTTTTCGTCTAATTACGAACTAAATAATCGAAATTTAATACTTTTGAGTCTAGGTAAAATTTCGTGTTGACCCGTGTTCTTGTTATTAATTTGTTTAGTGGCAGGATTTAATTACGCTGTCGTCGGTAATTTGAACACACATAAGCAATAAAAGCCGAATCGGTATATTCTTTTTGTTGTAAAAATCAATATGTAATTGTAAGCTTAAGTGGAAAAAATATCGAAACAAATGTATAGATTCTAATTTGTATTTCAAAAATTTAACTACGAAGGAAGCGTTAAAAACATATACACTATTATCGTGAGATTCGCCGGAAAAAAAATTCACCCGATATTTTTTCATTCGCTGTATACTTGAAGTGTAAAATAATCAAATAATTCAAATTCAAAAGTAATTTGACAAAATTTATCAATTTCCCAGATCTTTAAAATATTACAGTCAAAAAGAAATCCTTCAAGTATTTATTATATCTGCTAACCTCTTCAATACCACCAGCATAACTACAATTTGTTATTCCGCCTTAGTGCGCGCCTGAGATTTTTCGCTGAAGGTGGATACTATAAGAGTGTAGGTAACAGTTTTAAAATTGGGCTGGCGAAATCGTCTATTAGTCAGATTCTGTCAGAAGTTGTCAAAATTGAGGAGTCCATATAATTCCCACAGTGGGTAAAACGGCCTACGCTGGATGTCAAACCGCTTTTGGCCAGTCCCAGTCTACATATTTTGAAAAAAATATATTTCTGCTCACATTTAAGTTATACATTTTTTTTATGTCTATTTGAACTCACTTTTCATTGCAGGCCCAAACTATTCAGCCCTATCCTTAGCTTTTTCATAACTCAGCTACATTTTCCTTTTTTTTTTTTGACAAATCCTATTGCAATGCCCGACTTCTCCTGTATTCTACCTAAAAGTATCTCTCTTTGATCTTTGTTAATTGTTTTGTTCCTGGAAAGGGAAATTATATGTACAAAAATTTAAATTAAATTACATTCATTTTGAATCAGCGTATATTTGTCGCCTCTTATTTATTGTACGCAGATGCAACAAGTTTTTTTTGCAAATTTAATAATTGTTACGGTCTTTGAAAAAAAAATGTATTTTTAGGCACTCTAAAAACTGCTAAATAAATTACTTTGTCATACCTTTGACGTTTGGCACCAATTTTTATTAATTTACGTTGTAAAGATCTAGAAAATTTGATATGCTACACAAACAACTTTTACATTATTGCAGACATCCAAGATAAGAATATTCACCAAAGAAAATATTATAAATGGGGATTCTTGTATTTATTATTTTTAGTAAAACAATTAAGAAAAAGAAAGATATCTAGTTTTCTAGACTTATTTTTATTTAAGTTTTACTAAAAGTTTAATAATAAACATTGACATACATAAATTTAATTAAATAATCAGTATTTCCTAGAGTGGTCTCGATCCAGCGTCGTCGATGCAACTCTTAATTGAAAAATGTTCATCAACTTTTTAGTATATTTAAAGTTTACTTAAAATAATCTACGTACATACATATGTATGTGTATCAAACAGGGTTTGAGTGCTTATTTTTATTAATGCACAAAATAAATAAAAATAATATATTGCTGATACTCTATACAACATATTGCCAGATTTGGGCAGTTCATTTTTCTTCTAATTAATTAAAATTACTTTTCAAGTAGAATATGGTTCATTCTCAAAGAAAAATCATAAACACACATTTTTAAACAATTAACAAAATGTACAATGGTTTAACAAATGTTTATCAAAATTTTGAACTTTATAAAAACTTTTTCACATTTTTTTTTTGAGTTTGTAGTTTTTTGGCTCAGTCACTGAATTTTGACAATTTTTTTACTGGTAGTTTCCCATATAACACGCAAAAACAAGATTATCTTTTATATAGAGGGAATTTCGAAAGATCGTCAGTACAAAAATTTCAAAAACTTTTAATGAAATTTTGATAAATGTTGTTTAAATTTTTTTTAAATTTCAAAATTGTTCCTAATGATGTCCATTAGAGAATTAAGGATGTTTTAATTGAAAAATAATTTTAAATTATAGGAAGATTGTTCAAATGTGTTAATCTTTGTTTGTGCTATAATTTGTGAACAGAGTGTAGGGGAATGTCACCGGTTGTGGCCATAGTTTGCCTTTTTAGCCATAACTTTTGATCAAATTATACCTATGCAGACACAAATATATCAATGAAAAGCTAAAGGCCTCGGGTAACTTCTGATTATACCACATATGTGATTTTTGCGAAAATTGAAAAATATGAATTGAACCCTCACATAACCTCCAAAGCTTTCAGTAGCGTAAATATAAAGAATAAGTATAGCAAGTAAGCTGTCAGACAATAAAATTTAGAAATATGAAAATGGCAAATTAAAGAAAATTAAATTGTCGATTTTGCACCGCTTAATGGCTTTGATGTATGCATTGAAATCATTATTTTTGAACGGCATAACTTAAAAAAGGGTACAAGTAAATCCGTAAAAATGTAGGAACATTTTTTTTCCAGACGATGAAATTTTTTTTCACAAAAGTTTTGCAAAATTGTCCCCTCTTCCTCCCGCCGGTTGAGGTTCCGCTCTTTGCATACTTATACATACATCGAGATAAACCCCCCTATACCCTCATAGAGGTATTGTTAACATAAACAACGGTATTGAACGGTTTTATAAAGCAATGCGCCCTTTTAAGCGATGAAAAGTGGGTGGCCACGACCGGTGACATTTTTGGTGGCCACTAATAGAAAAAACGGTGCTGTCAAAATAAACGAGCCAATTTTCTGAAGCGAAGTTTTGCTTCAACCAATAGACAATCACGTAATACATTGTTTTACATTTAACAACATGATTTTACTCATCTGTTTGCAGTGCCGAAGTGTAAGTTGTCGCACTTTTCACAAGATAAGTATTTACATTAGCGTTGACTAATGCGCACGGAACATTGGCTACTTACTCGTTTCATTTGGATGCTTTGACTTCGGAGACAGCACGAAATCATCGCACTGACATTGGGCACCAACAAGAACTGCCATATTGACTGTATCTGCCTCCTGTCGAAATTTATCCAAAGGTGGCCAGAACCGGAGCATGGCCACAACCGACGACATCCCCCTATTAATGCGAAAGTTTCGATGGCTGTATGTTGTTCCCTTTTCACGCCTAAAAGACAAAGTTAAGCGGAACAGCAACAAAATATTTTATATACATATAAAAAAAAGTATATATCGAATGCTTTTTCGGAAATCACTAAAAAAATTTAAATTGTCTACCCATAAAATAATATGCATATTTCAAATCACAATAATTCCCCGTTGTTTTTAAAAATTCCCGAGTATGTGTGACCAAGGAAACATAATGCCGACGGACAGTGAAGTGACCGTATTATTGTTTTAGAATGGATGAGTTTTGGAATGCAACAAAAATGTGAGGGCGGGTTGAGACAAAAGAATAAAAGGTATTCAGTTAGCCCCATTTTTTTGTTATTATAAGACTTAAGGGAGGCTAGAAAAAAGTCGCTTATATATACATATATATATATATATTAGAAATATTGTTGACAACTCGCTCAATTAACTAAGTTAATCGGAAATATTGTTTATGCATTTTTAAAATCATTATTAAATTCTTTTCTTAAAGAGTATCCGCACTTTGTAGAAAATTAAAAGATTATTATCAAATTTTCATCTAAACTCCATTTTCAAACGTACTTTCTACAAAGTTTTAAACGTTGGTTTATGTTATTGCTGTAAGAGGATGCATTATATTTTCTTTGATTTTTCTTTAAATTAAATAAATAATCATAAGTTGTTATATATTTCGATTTCATACGCTTGCTGCAAACGATCAAATTTCTAATAGCTGGAGCGAAAGAAAAAACAAGTACAAAAGCTGTCTTTGGCTATGCCGAAGCCTTCATACCTTTCATGAATGGAAGAATTGTATGAGAGCCATATGTAATATTAATACCACATTAATGATTTTAACTGCTATAAACGTCGCAATAATAATTAATATTTCAAGTCTTCACCGGCCTAAATGGAAAAGGTAATTAAATTTGGATTTGTTTATTTAAGAAAACAATTTTTTTCTTCCGGTAGATGGCGCTTTAATTTTCATGTTAAGTTAAAATATAACCAAAAATGTACGAAATTCATTAGAAATACAAAAACATTATACAAATACAAAAATGAATATGAAATCTTAACTATTATTTTGTGTTAAAATGTTGGTCCTTTATTTTTTCGTGTGTAAGCTTCATGATTTGTATCACGGCATAAATTCCAACAATATTCGGCAAGCATAAGAGTCATGCCTTTTCCTTTGAAACGATTTTCTATTGTAACAATATCTTTATGGAAACGTTCTCTATGTTTATCACTTAAATCACCCAAATTTGAAGAAAAAAAGTCTAAATGGTAGTGCAAAAAATGAATTTTTAAAGACATGGTAACTTTCATTTCACCATACGCTGAAACCATTTCTTTTACAATATCTTTGTAGTTATCCGCTTTCTTGTTTCCCAAAAAAAAATTTTACAACATCAATGAAACCATCCCATGCACGTTTTCCAACAGGATTCAATAAATTCCATTGTTTCAAATGTGAACCAACAACCTCACTTATTTCTTTTGTCATACGTGAAACACGAACTAGGTCATTTAAATCTTTTTGTATAATGCAATGTGGTACTTTGTATCCTAATTCACTTGTTGTTGGCACAAATTCAGAAGATGTTGTTGGTACAGATGGTTCCGAAAGCATATCTTTATTACATTATATTTCAAGTGTTTCTTCAGAAGGAGGCGTTGTATTTTCTTCAGAACATATTTTAGCAAAAATTATTGAATCAACATCAGCATATTAAATTTTTTCACGTATATTGTATTTAAAACCAACTGTTTTTTGGAGATGATAAACAAAAATAACGAGCATCAGGTTAATGTTCTGTACGTGGTTGCCAAATAAATGGTTGAATGTATTTTAAATGATGTTTTGAATTATGACCTTTCCATTCTACCAAACCACGATAACAATAATCACAAACAACTTCTGGAACATACCATAAACTTAGAACGTATGCAACAACAAAATAACCTTCATATCCAGTAATAAACCTACGAGTTATATCACGAAAATTTTTAGTAGGTGCATATAAGCCACAAACAAAACAAAAATGATTTCGATTTGGACAATTCATTTTATTTTATTTTATTGTTATTTTATTTTGTTTATTTATATTTATATTTATATTTAAAAACGCTTTATTTACTACTGTTTCCCACCAAATAAAAACGTGTAATGTTGCAGAGGTATGTATGTATATTTATACCTCAGTATTAACTACGACATATACCTACAACAAAAGGGATACTAAACGTTGGAGTTTCCGCATGTCACAGAAAGTTTAAATAACCCAACCTCTCTCTTATAACATACTAACATACAACACACCAACAAACACTGCTACAGCTCTATTTAGCACAAAGGTACACATTTCAAAGCGTGCATTACTGCTTACTACTTTGGATTACATCAATAATAATAATAATTTTGGCGCGTATACTATATAGCTCAGTGTTTGGCCGAGCTTCTCCTACTATTTGTGGTGTGCGTCTTTATATTATTCCACAAATGGAGGGACCTACAGTTTTGTGCCGACTCCGAACGGCAGATGTATTTAATGAGAAACTTTTTCATGGCAGAAAACCCTCGGAGGTTTGCCATCGCCTGCCGAGGGGTGACCGCTATTAGAAAAAACTTTTTCTATTATAAAGATTTTGCTTGCCCTGACTGAGATTCGAACTTTGAACTCACCGGCATATCGAGTTATAGCACGCACCGCTACCAACTCGACCACAGCGGCCACTTAGATTACATCAGCCGATGCTATAAATGACAGCCAATGCTGCAATTTTTTTTTTAACATTTTTAACACAAAATAATAGTTAAGATTTCATATTCATTTTTGTATTTTTATAATTTTTTTTCTTTTTTTAATGAATTTCTTACATTTTTGGTTATTTTTTAACTTTACATGAAAATTAAAGCGCCATCTACGGGAAGAAAAGAAATTGTTTCTTAATAAAAAAAAATCCAAATTTAATTACCTTTTCAAAACTGGCTCAAGCATTCAAATCGGTTCACCCATTCTGTTTTTAGAGAACTTTTTATAACAG
Source organism: Philophylla caesio (assembly GCA_963971545.1). Lineage (NCBI taxonomy): Eukaryota > Metazoa > Arthropoda > Insecta > Diptera > Tephritidae > Philophylla > Philophylla caesio. The sequence continues at coordinate 26,243,637 of OZ020608.1, read as the reverse complement.
TATTACATTAGAAGTGAACGCCGAGACACGTATTTCTTTATTTCAAGCCTATTTTCATATTCTGTTAACATTTCTCATGTGCACCAACCACTGTCGTACTGTGTAATAGCTATTATTTGTGCACAATTTGAAGATTTTAGCTCCTTAAATGAATGTGTTTTCGTGCTAATTACAATATCTGAAAAATCAGTTATATGGGAGCTACATGTTATATCTCTTTGATCTTTATAATTTTCACTGCTTCTATAGAGCTTAGAACAGCGGACCACCTTAAAAAATTTCTCTGGCTGCTTAAACAAAGGAATTATGAAGCAAAATGTCAAATGTCTAATAAATATTAAAAGTGGCATATGACTGCCAAGTTTCATTCAAATAGCTCAAAAACTGAGGGACTAGTTTGCGTTCAAACAGATGGATAGACAGACGGATATGGCTGAAGCGACTCCGCTCGTCACCCTGATCATATCGGTATACTTTTTGATTGGTCTAACTCTTATCATTCTGGTACTTACAAACATCGGACCAAAGTTAATATACGATTTGCATGAAAGGTATTACTAGTTTCTTTTTAATAGTTAATGACTTAACAATGTTCACAAATCTTTAGTAACCTTTTGTTTAAAATATAACGATTTGAGGGAAAATTATTTACTAAGCAAAATTATTTTCAAAAAATTCGTAGATAAAAAGAAATTATTTTAATAGATAAAAAATACGAGTTTTATAGATGAAATAAATTTTTATTAAGATTTTTAAAACTATATTTTTTTGGCAAAAATTCAACTTGAAATCATCGAACAATTGCTGCGTGTACTCATACATACAAGCAAGCACCTATATATTTAAACGAAAAAGCTACTTTATTTTATCTACAATTAAACGCCGTTCAACACCGTTAAGTGTCGGCAAATCAAAGATTTAAGCAAAGCCGCTCTACACCGACTTTGCGCCTACCATTCATAAATACAAATTTAATTTACTACGTGTTATGAATAAATTAGCTAAATAACAACGCGAAAAATTTTCTTAACAAAAAATTAAAGCTAATTGAATTCTATTGGCGTACAGCTGCTACTGTTACGCGAAAATGACAAAATGAGTTAATAATGCCCATTTTGATTTGTCTTATTTAGCTTTTGCTTTCACACGCATTTTTGGGCTCGATAAAATTTAATTAAAAGCAACAAGTAAATGGAATAAATAACAATAATTTTATTAGGTGAAGTAATGGATAGTATCCCTGGGTGTGTGTACATGTGTGTTTGCGTGTGTGTATGTGTTTTTGTTAAATATTTGACATTCGCAAATTGTCGTGTGACAAAATTCAATTAGCTGCGACGTTACTTTAGGAGACACAAAAACAAAGAGACAAAATAACTGAATTTATTTTAATAAATAATTGAGTTTCAAACAATTTGGAGTCCGAACAAATTTGCTTTATAACACTTGAAATGCATACATATGTACATTGTACATCTTTGAATTGCTGGACGCACCTGTCAGTTTTCTTGAATTTTTTGACATCACTTATTTGTAAGCTATTAGATTTTTTTACTTATGTCTGAAGTAAATATTTACTTATTTATTTCCAATCAAAAACAATTTAATTCCTTATACTATATTAATTATTGAAGAAGACAACTGATTGTGAGATAACGAGCTGGCCATTCCTTACGTTGAAGAGAAAATAATTACTTGAAAGCTGAAGATTTTCAAAGTTGTTCATTGCACTCAGACACGCTTCCTATGAAGTGTAGGTAGCCATTCAAAAATCTCTACTTTTTACTTCTTTCTTTCAGTTTTTTCTAACTAAATCTAAAAATTCGCCAAACTGTTCAAACAATATTACAACAGACCTGTTAATGATACATTGGTTGCTATTTGCATATGAAGAATAGCTTCGATTCTTCCTGGAATCGCCCTTGTATTAAATTCAAAAAAATGTAAATAAAACAATCAACACCTTACCTTCAAATACACAGTTAAGAATATTTCTGCGCGGTTTTTTTATTGAAAATTACCTGCAAAGAATTAAAAAGAAACATATTTAATTAGTTCTGATACTCAAAAGGACATAAAGTTATAAATACTTTATAATTTTTAAAAAAATTAGTCACAAAATTAAAAGAAAAAATAGATTTTCCGACTGCCATCGCTCTCTCAAGGCTTTATATTTAAATACTAACCCTATTTATTTTTTAGGAAATTTTTAATTGTGGTTGCGAAATTCTGACATACTCGGCTAAAGGGCTGACCAGGGACTCTAGCGTATGTTCATCAGAACGTGCGGCTGCAAGCAGGCATAATCAGCGACGCACTTAAACCATGAGTAAGAGGCCCGTTGTGATAACACAAGCTAATCGTTCACTTCCTTTTTGCTGACCCATCTAAAACTCTTTAGGTATCTCGTCAAGCTCTTTATGTCTATATCACCTAATTCTCCGAAGTCAACAAAGAGAGGCGCCCCTAGAAAGCGTATCCTGCTTTTAGCTAGCGCTACACATTTCCATAGAAGATGAAGAACCGTTTCCTTCTCTTCATAACTTCTGTAGCTCCGTCAGCATCTGTAGAAGGGTACTCCGAGATGCCCCGCGTTAATAATTATGAGGCAGTGCTATTTTAGATCGCCAATCACTTGGAATATATCATCCCTTTTTAAGAAATACAGACTACGCGTCCGTTTATGATCACATCTTAGCCAAGTCTTCCTAGCGGCTTGCAAGTACCAAAGGATATACCAATACGTTCTTTACCGAGCAGAATCTGCTTGGTTCTTCATTACCTCACAAGTTCGTCAATTAAACAATTACCCTCAATGCCCCTGTGGCCTGTAACCCAAATGAGGCTAAGCCTAGAGTTCTGCTTCAGTCATACTTACCCGTTATGACAATTTTGAGTTTGCCTATAGCCTCATTAATAGCGGAAACCTCAGCTTGAAAAACACTACAGTAGTCTGGCAACCAAACGATCAGAGATCAGAGCTGGGTACTGTGGGAAGACCTCTAATTCCACTCTGCCATGCAATTTCGAACCATCCGTAAGGACAGTAATGGGTCTGGAGGTGAACGAGACAGTCAGCACATTCACGGCTGGGCACTCACATCACTATTGACATTAAGAACTTTGGAAAAGTAGAAAACTTTGCGTACCTAGGAACCTGCATTAATACTAATAACAACGTCAGCCTTGAAATCCAATGGAGAATCTCTCTTGCCAACAAGTGCTTCGATGGAAAAAGGCCATACTCTATAAGTCTCACATTATGCCCGTCTTATTGTATGGCGCAGAAGCATGGAAGATGACAACATGAGATGAGGGGGCTTTGAAGTGTTCGAAAGTTATTCTAAGAAAGATTTATGGACCTTTGCGACGGCGAATATCGCGTACGATAGAACGATGAGCTATACGAGCTGTACAAGGACGTAGACATAGTGCAGCTCTGCTGGCCAGGCCACGTCGTTCGAATGGAAATAGCTCCAGCCCTGAAGGTTTTCGACGCGGCACACTCTGGTTGGGGCAAAGGAAAAAGAAGATCTTCTCTGCGTTGGAAAGACTAATTGGCAAAAGACTTGGCTTTACTTGGGAATTTTAGTTGGCGCCAGTTAGCAAGAGATAGGGAAAGCTGGAGTGATATGTTGAAGTCGTCCAAAATCGCTCATGAGGTTTATGCGCCAAATAAGTAAGTAAGTAAGATTTGTGTTGGATCAGCATTTAAATTTTATTCTTCAACGTCTATTTGTTTTGGCCCGATGAGAGAGAAAAATAATGTTAACAAGATACAACAAGAACTTAAGAGATTTCTTTCCAGTCCATTAGATGATTTCCATCAAAATATACATGTTTGTAGTGTGTCGATGTGTGTCGAGACAAAACACTTCGCCAGTTTTTTCTCTCAAGATGACTTTAGTCCTGATAAATCTACTTGCAATATCGAAGATCTTGGAAAAACCTGAAAAGTCGATAGGCACACTATTATAATCGATTTAAATGCCTTACTTGACAGCACAAAAAGCAACTGTCTTAAGGCTGCTTTGTCTGAATTTGGTTCCCTCACAAAACAGGGGGGGGTCTCGTTTATTCCTAACCTTAAATTAATTAAATTACATAGTTTGCATAAATATTGTCAAAGGCCAATTTGTGACTTAATTATGAAAGTCTCACCTTTCCATTTTCTTTAGTTCAGGGATAAATGACGCATTTTATTTGCAGTATTGCAGCAGTGATTGACGCACGTGCATCCCCCAAATATTACTACGTAAAATAGTGTTGATCAACACAACCAATGCCGTTGAAATCAGCGCCCTTTCCAAAATGGGAAGAAAAGCGTGCCATGGTATTAACCCTAAAGTTAATTTTTAAACCCAAGGATAATATCTGTTGTAAACAATTGTGAATGGGTGTAAGCGCTGCAGCTTTGAAATAATGCAACACGCTGCTTGCTGGTATTCACATAAAAAGAGGAAGACCTCCTCTGCGTTTTCGTAGTTTTACTAGCCAATATTCATTGCTCTCATCTCACTCGAAACCATTTATTTTTTTTGTTCAAAACATTAACCCAGTTCGGATTTTTGATGCTGCAATAAAGCGCTAAAAAGTTATCTTAGTCGCATATTCATTTGCCATCAGCCACCTTTTATGAAGTTAAAACTCTGCTTCCTAATAAAGTAATAAATGTGTTAACTACTCATACATAGATACATATTTTCTATAGATTTTTTTGTATAAAAATACTGCACTTAATACGCCTAATTGAATTCTGTACTCATAAATACTATATAAATCACTTGAAAATTAATACCTTCACCGACAATTGCTGACTGACAGCTACCGTGCAAATTTACCCTACTCAAAATGAATCAACTACAAACTAATGCAGCAAAAACTGCATAAAAATAACTTTGACATCAGAAAGCATACATTGTTATATAAAAAAAGAACAAATATATTAGCTACTCCGCTATCGAGCAAACCTCTGTCGAACTGATTTCGTCCGTATTAAGTGAGTTTTTTTTTACTTTTAAATCACTTCAGTCTGCCCCCTTGCTTTGGCAGTCGGCCAATCTTTGATTTCGCAGCTACCTTCATCAATTGGAGAGAGTAATAAATTATCGTTAAGTGACAACTAACAGTTTAAAAGCTACTGTAGCCTGCCGCAGAAAAAGGTTTAGATGCGTGATCATCGTAATAAGTAAGTAAAAATAAAATAGAATAAAATAAAATATACATACGTTTATAAATTAACTCAATCACAATAGAAACCTTTTAATAATTTATATTTTCATAAAAATATTGCGCATGACATAGGATACATTTTAAATCAAATCTGTTGTTCCACTTTGAATAATAACCTTAAGATGTTAACCTTCAAGTCAAGTAATGCCAGCTGAAAGGCCAAAGTTCATAAGATTTTCCCGTTGAAGCGCTAACAAAGCTTAGAGCAATAATTAATTTATTTTTCCAGAAAAAATAAGTGCAGTGTAAATGTGTATTAAAATTATACACACGTACAAACAATTAAGCTAAGTGCTGGCAAGAAAAGACACTTTCGCCACATGCAAAACGAATCAGCAAATCGCTCGAACCATCTGCTCAGTGTAATCGAAAATTTATTTGGTACAACATATGCAAAGTTGCTGATTTTGTGTGATTGAAGCGATCGCATGTAATGTTTAAAATACTGTACATCTGCCTATTTTAAAGCAACAGGAAGGAAAAAAAACCAAAACCAATTCAAAGGTGGGACATAATACGTCCTTGTGGGGTGCCCCTGGTCACCTTTTGTTGAGCGGATGCACTTCCCCAAATCAGTCTCTCGTCGAACAGTTGGCATGTGAAATAGAAGAATGTCAGACACTCACCCGATAAATGCACCGGAAAATCAGTACGTTTGACGATTTCAACTTGAATTTATTATTTATAAACTCTAGTTTATGTAATTTTAATGCCGAGTTAAAGCATTGATTTCGACATAAAACCATAGTATTTTTTTTTAGAGGAAATGTTTAAAAACGGGAACTATGTTTTTGCATATGGCAATTTTTCTAAAATAAAATTTTAAATTATGTTAAAGACTTAATTTGTTTGTCAAATTTATTAATTTAAGGCTTTGAAAGCAAAACTATTTGTCGATATGTTAAACTTTTGGAATTTGATTTAATGTTGAACTAATAATTTTATTAATAATTAATTATTTATAGTTAATTGTTTATTTATTTATTAACTGAAAAAAAAGTTTTATTTAAAAGCATCCTATTATTATGGTAGTGGTGTAATTCACACCCAAACTAAACTTCTGCAATTTCAAAAAATTAATTCTAGAGCTCCCAATGTCGATTAAAGTTTAGTGCCACTACTGGAAATTTTTTTTAAATGCATGTTTTGTCAGCGCTCTCGCGAAGCAGGAGGTGTCAGGAAGAACATTGTTGAATGAATGAGACGAGCAGAGTACTGACAGAACTCCTATATGCAATTCAGTCTCTCCAATGTCTTCAAACGAAAAGGAGAGAGGCTAATTGGTTTGAAATCCTTTGAATATACATGCGATTTTTTCTCCGATATTAGTAGAAAATAATTCTAGGAGAAGGAACACATCTATAAATCTCTTATAGAAGTGATAAGAAATATAAATAAAAATTAATGTGAAATCGGTTTCAAGCTAAGCGGCAGTTTTTAGTAGGATAATTGTAGTCTCCTGGGATACAACTGCATACAAATTTAATTGCGTTTTGCGAAAAAATATTCGTGCTAACAAAAACCTCTCTAAAACTACAAAAATTAATAGCTTTCAAACAAATTGGATTTTTCCATCTTTTTTCCTCTTCGTTGTTCTGAACTTTGCTATTGTTTTCATTTATCTCTGATCTTAGTAAATGGGCCTGTCATACACCATTTTTTTTTTCAAACAATTGAAAACTGCTCTTTGCTGATTTCTTTTGGTAAATTAATTACTTCTGCATAAATCCAAAATATGTTCAGCTTTTGTTAACAACAAACAGTAAAGATCTTGGCAAGGTATACCACTTAACATTTTAAACAATTTGGCAAAATACTAAATGTGCCACGAGAAAAAAATAGAAATAGAAATAAGAATGAGAATATAAAATACTGAGTTCGAGTGAATTGAAAACTCACAAAAAGCTAAAGTAAAGAAGTGACTTGCAATTTTGCAAGACTGCAAAAAAAAACGAAGTATGGCAACCTTGTCAGCATTTCAAGTAACCAAAGATGAAGAGTTCGCATAGCAAATTACACTTATTGAGGCCAGTAGTCAAAGAGTCTATGCCAGCGAACAACTTGCCAAGCTTTCAGCGAGCCAAAAGCTGAGTGAGTGAAAGTAGAGTAGTGGAAAGTTCGTATTGCATATTGCTCTTTTTTCTTAAATTTTGTGTTTTTTTTTTCTGTCGACACGCGGACGGTTCATAAATCACTTCACAGTTAAAGTTGCCAAAAACAAAGTCAGAGTGTGTTTTTTTTTGATATTTCTTTGGCGTAAAAAAATACCCATTTATGTAAGTTTATTGTAACGATAGTAAAATTGGAAAGTTATATCTGTCCATAAAGAGATTGTCAAAAGTTAAAGGTTGGTTTCAAAAAGAAAAACGTAACACAAGCGGAACGGGATTTAAGGGATAATTTCAATATCTTCGCTGCTCGAGGTAAGGCAACAACAGGGTCTGACTGAATAGTTAGAGAGATCACGATTGAGCGAAATCAAGGTTGCACCCACCGCTTTACCGGTATTCCTCTCTTTGTGATTTAGACAGAATCAGGTGTTTTTGCTGCGTCACACTGGTTAATCTGGTTCTTTTATAGGGTAATCGCACCCATTTCTGGACACTCAACATTTTCTTTACTTTGACGCTCTTTTTCTTTATATTAACCAAACCACGAATAATTCTGTTGTTTGCATGAGTACAAATATTTTTTAATAATATAGCGTTTTCGTAATTGTCATTATGTATTTATTACCCTGAAAAAAGCACAGATGTCCGGATACTTAGATGATGGTGCATTTACCCTACATTACATTTCATTCACATTTATTTTTGTTTTGTTACCTCTCTCTCCCTGCTCAACCAGTGTGACGTCACGCAAAGGCGAATCCTCTCTGCTTGGCGCAAATTCCCAAAACGGCGAAGAGTTTCTTAAGTTGGTCAGTAATGAAATCAGAATCTGCGTACAATTGTATGTAATTACCTTCTTATTCTAAGGTGAAGCAAGGGACGTGTTCCGTCTTGGGGTAAATTTTAAGTTTAATTAAAGTTGAGATTGAGTTAAAATGTGAGTTCAGTTCGTATTTGAGTTCGAGCAAAAAAAGAAAGAAACTGGTTTTCTATTTTAGTCTTATAATTAGTTTCAGTTGAAGTTTAAAAACTCGTCACACACTCAATCGGGTAATCACTTTCACTTTTACATTCAATGAATATCATGAAGTTCAAATGGAATCAGAACGAAAACAAGAGAGGCATAGAGTGAGGAAGAGGTTCTAAATATACTGAAATCCGTCATTGAGTAATAGTAACTCTATGATATTAAGTTAGCATTGATGCAGATTGAGTAGGAGTAGAAGTCGTTCAGATTTGATTGTGATTTGAAGTAACAATTTTTAATTCGAATTTAACTTTGAGATAAAGTATAAATAATACTTGAGTTTGAATTTGTGCATGAGTTTGGTTTTGAGTTTAAGATTGAAAATTTAATTAATTACGGGCGTAAATTCATCTTTGAGTAGAGTTTATTATAAGTATATTTTATCTAATTTTTAAGATAGTAGGTCAAAATCTAAAAAAAAGGTGACGCACTTAATCTGGAAATCTTTTTTCACTTTCACATTCAGGAAATAAAATGAATTTCAGATACAAGCAGAACGTAAGCGAAAGAGACAGAAAGAGCGTGTTGGGTTGCAGTACTAAAATTTGATTTATATTGAGTACACGGATTTCGTGTTTGATTTTGATTGAAAGTACTTACAGGGTGCGTCAGTTAATTTGGGACAAATTTCAATTTGAATTTTCCGCCATATCGTACTTCCGTCAGAGGTCGCTATTGAGGTTCTTGAATGCCGTGGGCGTCAAGTAAACAGTCATAATCATAAAATAGCCGAGATGCTACGTTCAAGTGCGGAGTACAATCGAAGAGCCGCGATTATTGAAAGCCTTCACGCTGGGCGTTCGGCGACCGAGATCATTCGATTCTTCGGGTACCCGAGATCGACTGTTTATAATGTTGTGGCGAAATCAAATGAACGGGTGTCACGAACTCCAGCGGTCGTGGAAAGGGCTCAGGAGCAGAACTCGGACGATCCTGGACAATCGCTGCGGAAATTGGCGACGTTTTAAAGCAAGATTTGGTCCCGTGGATGGTAAGGGGGGAAGGGGGGGTTGATAATATGTACGGCTTACACAAACCATTCAGTCCAAAACTAGCTATCAGACAATGTGGACATGTTCTGGTCCAAAGAGTTTTGGCCCCCGAACAGCCCGGATTTGAACCCCCCGACTACTATGTTTGGAGCGTTGTTAAACGGATTACCAACAAGTCGCGGCACCCTAATGTTGCGTCTCTACGCGCCGCTATCGAAGCAGCATTCGCCAATATATGGACAGCGCTGCGTTACAGAGAGCGTGCGGGCGCTTCAGGGCAAGGATTGAGGCTAACGGCGTTTATATTGAGTGATTTTACTCCTGACAGGTCCCACGAATATTAACTCAAAACATTTTCTTTTACATTTGTTCTTTGTGTCAATAAATTATATTTTAAAACAAAGTGCGACTTGTCCGGATTTAACTGTCGCACCTTGTATATCTATTTTTTTTTAAGAGTTTAACTTTAAATTGAGATTTAATAAAACTTCAAATATGAATTTTTGCATCAGTTGAGCTTTAGTTGGAATATTTTTTTGATGAACTTAAGTTTGAGTAGAGTTCAAGTTTAAGTTCTTTTCTTTGAATTTAGAAGCAACTTCCAAAAAAACTAGTTTTATTTTTAATCTTAATTTTTTCACTCACTCAAGTACCCACGTCAACTTGTTTACACACTCGACTTTTATATAAATGCGCAGAATTTATTTTAAAAGCATTTTCCAAATACCAGCCATATTTCAACGATTTACACAAACAAACAAACAAATGCAAACACCTAATGACGTGCAAGGTAAATATTTTTCCAATATCTATTATTCAATTCAATTGAATTCCTCAATAAACGAATGCATTGTTTGTTTTCTAAAAGCTTTTTTCGAAATTTACAATTGCTTGTTTTGCTTTTACTGTTGCAGGCGGAAATGTCAATTTGAGCGCTTGCGCTGAGTACGTGTTGTTATTGTTGTTAGCGAGTGACCTTTGTCTTAGCGTTTTTGAGCAGTTTCAATTGGTTTCTTGCTAATTGAAAATTGAAAAATGTGTGGACATTGTACATGAATACGAAATGCTGTGAGTAAGGCAAGATGTAAAAGTAAGAGCATTGAATGTTATGTAAATATTTGCTACGCTCACAGTAGCCGACAACCCTGTGACGCAGAAGGAATTATTTGAAATTTTACTGAAATATTTGACATGCTTGAGAAGTAAATTGTTTTTGCAAGTGAAGTTTGCAAAATTGGTTGCCAAATATTTGCTTATATATATGACAAATGGAAAATAAGGTGAGTGGATACAGGGATAGGGTTGTGTTTTGAGTGGTTTGATATTCATAGTACGCCAGATCTTGGAAAATACCCAAAAAAGAAGAATCGTGTCGATTATGAATTTGGTATAACAAAACTTCTACGGCTATGTAAAATTGCGTAGGGCAAAAACCACCAGCTCCGAAACGATTGGAAAGGACGGCTCCGAGCCGTTAGATACCAAACGAGGTTTCAGACAGGGTGACTCTTTGTTGTGCGATTTTTTTAACCTAATGCTAATGCTGGGGACCCATGCTGCAACAAGTGTTACTTCGGACTGAGTAGATAATTGCACAGTATAGTCCTCTCTCTACGGACAAAAAGCACACTCTATATGACAACATCAGAAGAGAGAGCTCTTAGAGTGCTCGAGAGAAAGATTCTACGAAAGATTTATGGACTTTTGCAACTGCGTACGATGGAATGATGAGCTGTACGAGTTGTACAAGGACGTAGACATAGCGCAGCGGATTAAGAATCAGCGCCTCCGCGGGCAAGGCCACGTCGTTCGAATGGATGAAGGTTTTAACGAGGAAAAGTTCATTCAAATAGAGTCACTTAAAAGTTTAGTTTTTTTTTTGTAGGTTTTGCACTTCAACTTTACCATTTTCTATCCTACGTTGTAGTGAAAATAATTTGATTTTTCCTCATTTCTAAATTCTGCTAAAATTGTCTTGTATCACGTAACTGCCTAAATGTTTTGCTGTTAGTTGTCAATTGGTTTAATTATTGAGGTTGAGTGTATGCTAATTGAAAACTTTATTCGCAATTTTCTGCATACGTTTCTTTCTTTGTTCGACAATTTAATTGCTTTGCAAGCACGGTAGATGCATTCAATAGTATTGATAGAAATGGAAGTAATAAAAGGAAATAATATATAAATGTGTAAAAGAGAATTGTTACTAAAATGTTAAGGGTTAAAATTCATTAAATTAAAATTTACGTAATTATAATTGTGAGTTTTAGCTTGAGTTTGCGTTTAAGTTGAATTTGAGGTAAAATTAGTGTTTGAAATATGTTTTTCGATTTAGTAGCATTGCGATGATGAGTTTGTTTTTATTTAAGACTTCAATTTAAATTTTTACATGTGGAAGTCTAAAAGTCTTAATTTGAGTAGTTTCAGAGTGAATTTGTGCTTGCGCTAAAAAGTTGATTGTTATTTTTGTATTTTACTTTAAGTGCCTACTTGATTTTGATTTTGAATTTAAGTTTGAGTTTACATTTTTACTCGTATTCACTGTTGAGTTTGAGATTGAGTTTTAATAAATTTTGAGTTTGAGCTAGATTGTGAGTCTTAGTTAAAGTTAATTTTTGAATTTATGTTTACTTTGAATTATACTAAGAGTTTGAGTTTGAATATAATTTTGAGTTTCACTTTGGGTTTAAATTTGGTATAAAATTTATATTATAGTTAGAGTTCGAGTGAGAGGTTGAGTTTTTGCTTGAGATAAAGTGTAAGCGTAAGTTTAAGCTTGATAAGGTTTAAAGTTGAGCTTCAATTTAAGTGCGTTGAAAGGTCATGTTTGAGCTAAAGTTTGAGTTTGAATCATGAGTTGAAATGAGATAAGTTTGAAGTTCACTCTTTGAGCTTTGAGTTTTAGCATGGATTTTTGGATTTAAGTTTGAGTTTTAGTTTGGTTCATATTTGAATTGAGAAAAATTGGATTGTTTGCTTAGTTTTTTTAATTTATTTTAAGTTTATGTGTACAATGTACAAGTTTTTAAGCTTGTTTCTAATGTTAGTGTTTGAAAAATGTTTTGATTTCATTTTGTTTGAATTTGAATTTGGAAGTTACCTCAAGCATGATTCAGAATTTTAAGGAATAAATGTTAGTTGGAAATTGACGTTCAAATTGTTTTTCATTTTGGGAGGACCTTTTACTTGTACATTGAATTGGAGTTAGACACTTTCTTTTAATGTGAGCAAACGTTAAAAAGCTAATTTACAAAATTTTACTCAAACTTTTATCAAAAGACGTATTAAAAAAGCTTACATCGTCGTTGCAAAAAAGGATGCGACTGACATTTCAATGAACTGCTTCTATTCTTATGGAGATCACCACATTGACAGTGCACTCGCAGATGAAACGGCGTGAGAATTTATGAAATCATGACCGATGTATTGTATTAATCAGTGTTTAATTATCTGTTTAAGAAATTTACTCTCCTTTTCGTTTAAATTTTCCTATTCTCTTCCCTCCGGCTTTGACATTCTCTCTCTCTTCATCAGCCATCCGTACTCTATGTGAATGACAAGCGCAATCGAACGTAAAGCATGATGGTGACCTCAGAAATTTTATAACGAGTTCTGTAAAACCGTTTCACCTCAAACTCCATACATTTGTACACTTCAAACTTGCTTGAATTTAGAATAACCAAAAGATGTAAGTTTTTAATAAAAAACACACCTCATTGAAAACTAATTCTCTTTTTTTGCTCACATACACTTCACTCTCCTGTCATTTGCATTATTTTTTCTGGTTTATTAACTTCAGTGTCTGGAATACAGATTTCTTTTCTTATATACGATTTTTAAAGTCATATTGATCGCTGCTAAAATTTTATTATTTTCTGAAAAAAGGAATTTTATATCTGCCACTACCTCGGGTACATAATTGAGAAATTGATCGGGGTCCAATGTGTACTCCCTGATCCTAAACTTATGAAGGCGCTGAAAGAAAAAAAAAACATTAAATTCACTTTTGTTATACATTTTTTCATACTAAATTTTCAAATAAGCTAGCACAAACCTTTTGGAACGGACACACGGGCATAATGTTTATAAATTTTTGTAACGACTTTCGTATTATCGTATATACGTTTCCGCTTACTTTGGAGTTCAAAAACTCACAAATGTCAACGTTAAGATTTATCATATTATATTTCTTCTGTTTAATGCCGCGCGAGATATCCACTATCAAATTGGCATATGCAATCGCTGGCCGTGCGAGGGTAAAATTTATATTAAGGGTATGCCGTGGAGTGATTTCGCATGTGTATTCGGTGAGAAGACTCCAATTGTACTTTTCACAGTTTACATATGTAAAGCGGTACTCAAAATTACGCTAGCAAAGGAAATTATTAAAGAAAGTTACTTTGCACATATGAGAATAAAGTCCTGTTAATATTTATGATCCAACTTACTACAGCTGCTGCCAAATTACTGGTTATACTCATACACAGAAGAAACGCAAGAATCCAAATAGTTGTTGTGTTCATCTTTGCATGTAGGCAGCTCTGTATTCAGGTTGTGTGTATATGCAAAGCTCTATTTTTGAAATGTGATTATGCTAAACGATTTGATGTTTATTTACTCTCAATTGTTTTTGATTTTTAAATAAACAATGTAATTATTAAAGACTATGCTTAGAGCAATTAAATAACTAAGTAGTTGATTATCAGATAATAAAAATTAGCTTATTATGTATAATTTTTTGGTTGAGTGACGCATACAACTCCAATCAAATGCTCCATGCGGCGCTTGTTTCATTTATCTTTTTGTGCATCACGAATACGAGGTTGCTTACCAGAGTGAGATAGGAGAATTCAAGTTCGAAATTTTCATAAAACTTTGTTGAATTTATATAAACACAGGGCGAGTCGAAATTCGACCATCTTCATTTAATATACGCAGAAGAAGTAGGAAGCTTTTTAGCATTGTCATCACAACTCCATAATTTGACTACGAGTATACTTATTCAAGAATAAATTATATTTCGTTTGTCGTATTTGTAGTAATAGTATGCGACAAGTGACTGAAATCGCACGGACATCGCATGAGTACATGTGATGATATGATTTACTTTATTTGTTTCCTAACCTAGGCAAATAAAATTTAATATCACTACATGTAAAGATAAGTAGGAACATTTCGAATGACTTTTGGAAATAATTTGACAGCGGCGCCACCTAGCGGAGCGTTTTTTTTCACTGAATCTTATCTTCTCCTCGAAGGACTGTATATTCTGCCGACCACACCGCCACGATCATTCCGATACGATGACGTTAACAGGCCAACCTAATATTCACGCACGCAAACGGGAAATTGAAATGTCACGCAAGACATATCTTGGAATTTGAGTTAGCTTTTGACGCACGCCGTTCAATTTCGATTGGTCTCATACAAGTTGTATACGCATGAGAATTTATTTTACAGTAAATTGGCGGCGTGCGTGAATATTAGGTCGAGCTTCAAGTTTTATCCGAATAAATTTGACAGGAAAAGCACGCAGAGAAATCACACTCGCAAGTTAATTTCTGTTGATCAAAAGTGAGAAATTTGCGTGGGTTGTTGGGCTGTAAGGCATTCATTTTGGTACAACAAAAAATACCTTTGCCTATTAATATATAGAGAAGAAAAATGAGATTGTTCATTGAGACCTATAAAAGCGGAAATACGCAATTGCCAATGCTTTTTTCTCATATTAAAAAAAAAAAAGAAAAGATGTTTGGTATTTTTTATTCTGTTTGCATGAAAAATTCTTTATTGTTTTAAGTGCAGAAATCGAATCAAAATCAGTTAAAATCTAAATCAATGCAATGCTATATAAAAGTGTTGTCACTGTAAGTTTAGAGCAAAGATATTGTTTCTAAACAGGTTATGATACGTACGTGCATAAGAATTTTGACAGAGTCAAAAATTATTCCACCGCTTAAACTGAGACAAAAAATAATAATTAAAATTTGCACCGTTAGCGATAAAACTTTCCAACACCTTTTTTATAAGTTTTATATTTTCTCCCACTTGAATATAATGGTCCGCTTTGGAAATAAGTGATAATTCTTCACTTAAAACATCCTCGTCTTGCGTAACGTTAGATGGCAATTGAAATGATTTGGGTTTTTCGAGTTCTTACACTTGGGAGCGATATATATCTCTTTCTCGTTGTAATTCACGCAAGTAAATCACGAAACATCGCCGGTTTATTAAGTTCATTAGTTGCTTCTTCAGGCATTATTTTTTTTTATTAATT
The DNA here is from genome assembly GCA_963971545.1 of Philophylla caesio. Lineage (NCBI taxonomy): Eukaryota > Metazoa > Arthropoda > Insecta > Diptera > Tephritidae > Philophylla > Philophylla caesio. The sequence continues at coordinate 26,228,001 of OZ020608.1, read as the reverse complement.
TCTACATTTTTATACAGTTTGATACATTTGATACATACAAAAGAAATCAAAGGAAGATTAGAAGAGATTGGCAAAAATTACACGCCTTAATGTAAATCGCTAAAACTAATTTATTATCTAAACGGCAAACGACCAACACGATGATAATTTCAATTAATTTGTAAATTGAGCACATTAGTTTAGTTTTTTTAATAATTCAATATAAACCCTATTCTTAGTATCCTTAATACAAAAACCGTTTGTCGGTTTGGGGCGAGACCAAAAAGCTTCGCCAGTTTCATCTCTCCTTCGCTAGGTTTCTCCAATTATTCACACCAAGTGACGACAGGTCTTTCTACACTTGGTCTTTCCAGTGTGTTCTTGGGCGCTCTGGCCTTCGTTGCCCACCCATGGGTGCCGATTCGAAGGGTTTTTTCACCGGAGCATCATCATCCATGCCAACGACAAGCCCAAGGCATCGCAGTCGATGAATTTTTATGCGCTTGACTATGTCCATATCAATATATAGCTCATACAGTTCATCATTCCATTTTCGTCGATACTAGTGGCTTACGCGAACAGGGCCATAAATCTTTCGAAGAACATTTCTCTCGAAAGCTCCCAAAGCCTGCTCATCACTGGTCAACATCGTCCATGTTTCTGCGCCATATAAAAGGACGGGCATGATAAGGGATTTGTAGAGCGAGATTTTCGTTCGTCAAGAAAGGGCTCTGCTTTTCAACTGCCTACCGAGCCCAAAGTAGTACCTGTTGGCAAATGTTATTCTTCGCATGATTTCAAGGCCGACGTTATTGGTGGTATTAATGGTGGATCAAAGGTATACACAATTCTTAACTACCTGAATGTTTTACCTGCCAACAGTGACGTGAGTCCCAAAACGCGAGAATGTTTGTTGAAACAAAGTACTTTGTTTTGTCTTTGTTCACTGCCAGACCGACCTCGTTTGCTTCCTTCTTCAGACTGGATAATACTGCACTGAAAGTCCTGTTATTTAGGCCAACGCTGTCAATATCAGTCGCCTTAGCTAAAACCTCGGTTGGCTTGAACGGCTCGGAGAGGTCCTTCCCAATTTGAATAAAGCTAAAAGTTGTGCTTAACGCCACTCTACATAGCCGTATTAGTTTTGCAGGGATTCCAAATTTAGACATGGCGACGGCTTGTTTGTCTAGGGTCTATTCCAGAATTTGACGTGCTGTGAATATCTGGTCAATCGTGGATTTACCAGGCCTGAAGCCACACTGACAGGGTCCAATCATCTGGTTCATATACGGCTTCAGTCTTTCACACAGTATCTTCGATAACACCTTGTATTACCTAGCTAACAGATATAAATTCCTATATAAATTATTTAAGCTAATAATTCATAAGAGTACAAAAATCCTGTGATTTTCGCTTTCCAAGTTCATCAAGTTTTTCAAAACTTTTAAAATAATGTCATCAAATATTCAGTTCAGAAGTAAATCGAATATTGAGCAAAATGTTCGTATGAAAATTTGAAGTGTACAAAAGCTCTCGTGTAATTAAACAAATTTTTTTGGCGCTAATAAGCGTAATTTTTCGCAACAATCTCAAAAAAACTGGGCTCGCAAGATACGGATTACTGCTTTACAAAGAAGTTCAAGATTCTAATTCCTCAAAGAGACTGGTGGTCCAAAGGATCCCCCGGATCGAAGAATTCACTTCACTTCTACACTGACGGCTCAAAGCTTGAGAACAGAGTGGAAGGCGGGGGAGGGTGTTTTCTCAGCTCAAGTACCCTTAGAAAGATCTTTGCGTCTTCTTGACAATTGCAGTGTATTTCAGCCTGAGGTGAACTAACAAAGAACAGAAGAAGTTGAATTCAAAGATATCTTAATTTTCCGATAGTCAAGCAGCACTGAAGGCACTTGATTCGGTCAACTGCAACTCTAAAACGGTAGCAACATGCCGCAAATCTCTAAACGATATGGCGGAGCAGTTTGCTTTTCACTTGATATGCCGCTCGCTACCTGCAAGCACTTTCTAAGTGACTCAACCCTTAAGGAAGCAGGAGACGTTTGGGAAAACGGTAGCACCTGTATCAAGTCCAAGCTCATGTGGCCGTAGTGGGACATCAAGCGATCACAAGGACTTCTCATGTCGAGCAGGGAAGACGAGTCCTTATTTTTAGGAATTATAAAAGGTCATATACTGATCGGTAGACACGCAGAGAGACTAGGTGTTCCCTGCAATGACGTCTGTAGAAGCTGCAGAAATGAAGAAGAGCCTGAAACCGTGAGGCACTTTCTTATAAATGTCCTGCACTATGAGTAAGACGAAAATTCTTGGGATCAGAATTCTTCGTAGAACTTACCGATCGTAGATTCGAGTAGGGGGATTTTTCAAATTCTCGTGGTACCACAATGGGCCTAGTAAAGGCCAAGGTGTGTGTGCGCGATCGCTAGCAGCCACTTTAACCTTACCTAACCTAAGCGCAATTTCGGATACCAAAAAATTGATGAGAAAAATCGTGTAAGTTTAATACCTTATGTTACGTATAGGCTGGAAACTCGTAATTTTTTTTAAAGCTCTAAATACCAATTTTGAAATTTTATAAAAACTAACTGAAACTTCTAACGTTTTAAAATCATAAAAATGTAAGGTAGTTAAAATTTGATTTTTGTTGTTTTTATTGCATTACACAAAAAAAGAAAGTATAATACCAGGTCAAAGTACAAATTAAAATTTTTTAATATTTTTGTTTATTTCTCTTTCATTGTAATATTATTTCCATTAATTTTGTTTTTTATTTAATACATTTCACTCCATATCATTTTATTTTATTTTAATAATTTGTTTGTTTATTAAATGATCTCTAATTGCAGTTAATAATATTTAAGCTTTTTATTACTCTTTAATTTTTTTCTATATATTCTTGAATTTTATGTGAATATATAATGTCTTTATTTTGTTTTTTAAAGAAATTCGTCCTTAATTTTTTTTTCGTTCACTTATATTTTCAATTTTTTTTTATTATTTTTTCGATTTGTTTTACTTAATTTTATTTTTATTTACATTTTCAAACGGTCTCATTATTGAATGATTTTATTTTATTTTAATCCTATTTTCTTTCAGTATTTTTATAAATAGGTTATTTATGTTGAATCTCATGTTTTCTATATAAGCTTTGGAATTTTTCAATATGCTTTATTAATTTATATTACTTTAATCGTTTCATGTTCTTTTTTATTATTATTTTTATTTTTTTTCCTTCCTTTATTTTTCACACAATTCTTGTTTGTTTATTCAATGCGGCTTGTCCTTGATTTTTCCAAACACACGCGACCAGCACAAATAAAAACCAAACCTCACTCAACAAACTCATTTTCAGTTTGAGTAGCTCGCTGAATACAGCGTCAATACATGTTTAGGAATATACTTAGACGAGTAAAAATGTTTTTTTTTTTCCCCGAAAAATATTATAATTAAGTAGTTTTTGGTTTCGAAATACAATTTGTAATTAATGCGCTTTTAATGTGCTTTATTTTAGTAAGCTTACGTAGATTTCATCTAAACAAAATTACATTTTTTATATAAATATACATGTATGTATGTGTAAAGGTATAAATATACAAGTACATAGTAAACCTTTTATAACGCTTCATGCTCCATTAAATACGATTTTCAATTTATCTCAATGGTTTTGGTAGAAGATAACTTCATACGAGTATTACTTTAAACATTTTTTTTTAGCTATATATTAACATACATATGTATATTATGCAATAAATGTTCAAGAATGGTCTCCATTACAGCCAACTTAACATATAAACTCTCAAGCCCTCAGTAGAAGAACACTTCGCGCGAATTACGGAAGTCAAGCTTAAGTTGACTAAAAAAACAAAGTTTCAATTTGTTGTTTACTAGTTTATTGGTTCTTCAGAACTGCCTTACTTACAAGCTAACAGTATTATTTATAACAATATTATGCTTACTCTACGTTTATTCTGATTATTCTGTATTTCTTAAATATTCTGCTTATTATGTATTCTATTTATTATTGCTTATCCATTGATTTCGCAACTTGGATAATTGCGAAATCATTGGTTCGTTTACCTCTTGCAATTGCATATGCTAAATTTGGAAAAGTGCAAGGTAAGCAATATTATCTTGTTATTACCTTGCCCAGTTAATAGTCGGAATGTAAGTCGGCGGTGGAGTTGACGTAACTTCTCCCCTCTTTGTTTGAAAATACTCCTGGATTTTTATTTTAATGTTTTTATATTTGGTATATGCAAGGGCAACGGCCATAATCAGTAATATGATAGTTATTAAAATTATTATAAATATTACAACAGCGAATTGTGAATGACTTACTTTATGATACTTCAGTTCTTTTATTTTTTCTACATTTTGGATGTTATTTAATATAATTTCTTCGAAAGTTGGTTCAACTTTGGTGTTGTTGACTTTTATGCTATTTGGTAATACAAAATTATCTTTGAATTCTTTGTTTGTATTTTTGAAAGTTTGATTATTTAGATTTATTGTACAGTTATGGAAAGTGAGCAAATAGTTTCTTTTTAGTAATATGTTTCTATTGTCGCAATTGCTAGTTAGATTATAGCCTGGTGAATTTTTCAATAAAATCAGACCATTTTCGATTTCTACTATTTTTGTTACATTTTTGTTTGTACTTTTGCAAGTATTACTATAAATGCATAATTTGCTTTCTTGTAAATTTCTTATATTTAAATCATGTGCATAATCAAATGTCTTATTTTTATAATATATTATTTCTTGTGGTTTGAATTTTAGTGTAACATAGTTATTATTGTTTATTGGGGTGACTAATGATCTTTCTAATGGGGTTATTTCTGTTGGGACTTTTATTATAAACAGTAATTTATTTTCCTGGTATTCTGCGGTTGTTAATTCAATGTTTTGTAGTTTAAAAAGGTCTATTTCTAATTCTTTTATTTCTTGTTCTGTAAGGATGTTGCTAGTCATTACGTTAAGTTTTGAGGATGCTATATTATTAATTATATGTTCTATGTTGTTCTCTAAAATTTTAATTTTTAAAAGAAGGTCTATGTACGAAAGTTGTTTGAATATCTTATCGTTTCCTATATTTAAGTCATCAAACTTCTGTATAACATTTCGTCTGTCATTTTCTACTGCTAATTTGAGTTCCTTAAATGTTTTGCTAAAATGGTTATTAATTCTAATATTTTTATTTAAGTTTTCTATTGCGTTATGGTTGTTTTCGTCAATTATTTTTAGATGTGTTTCTATTTCTGTTCTGTCATTGTCGTCCATTGTTCCTGTTAAAAGTTTTAGTCCAGTACCTAATACATTTAGTAATGCTCTCTTATGTCTGTGGGGTAAAATTGCTAAAAGTTTTGTTCTCACTCTGTTTAATTCATTTTCTAAAAGTAACCTATTATCTACTTTTGTTGCTCTTATATTTTGTTGTAAGGTATTTACAATTTCGAGAATTTTATTGATTTCTATTACATGGATGATTTTACAGTAATTTTTAATAAAATCTACTTTGTCGAGTTGGATTTCGGCATATCCCTCTGTACTTTCAATAGGTTGTATCGTTAGTGTTGCCGTTGTTATCGTCAATGTTAGCAGCAACAGCGTCAGTATTAGTTGCACCTGAAAATTTCTTTTTTCGCTTAGTGTTTGTTGGATGGATATTTTCTAATTTAGATTTTTTGTATCTAGGTTCATGCTTATGTCTTAGTGCTTTATAGTTCTTGATGTAACCTTCCTGTTGGTCTTGTATATATGTTTCTCTTTTCTCGCTTCTCTTACTTATAATTTTGTTCTTTAGTTGATTTAATCTTTCGCTAATGGTATTCTTGTTAATTTTTCCTTCTGCTATATCTTGCGGTTTTTCTTTAGTTGCACTGTGTATAGATTTGTTGTAAAATTCTATGCTTTTGAAAACTTTTAAACTAAATTTCTCAGAGATTGTGCTATGAAGTCTTTCTATATCTGAGTTGCCTGTGTGGCTGTTTGGTTTGGTAAAATGTATGTCGATATTTTCTTGTCTTAGGAAGTCTTTGACGTTTATCGAGTTGAGTTCGTTGTCGGTTATAATTTTGGTGGGTTTCTTTCTTGTTGAGAAGAAGAGCCTAAGTTTTTCGATAATAGTCTGACTGTTTCTGTCCTCTAGAAATAAAGCTGTTGCTTGTTTGGAAAATTTATCAATAAATGTTAAGAAGCTATGTTTTTTAATTGTATAGATATCTATGTGTATAATTTGATTTATATCTGTTGGCGTTTCTGTGATATGATATTTGGGTTTTGGTGGACTTTTGTCGTATTTTGCTTTGTTGCAAATGTCACAGTTGTTAATATATTTTTGCACTACCTCTTTAAGGTTATTGAAATATATTTTTTTCTTAATGCCGTCATAAGTTTCGGTTATACCACTATGTCCAGTCTCGAATTTGTGGTATTTGTGTATTTGTTTGTATGTCTCGTCTATATTGGTCATGTCTTTGGCGTTGTAGCTGCATTTAACGAATTTCAAGCTAGATCCAAAAAGTTCTATAAGTTTTAGCTGTACTTTGTTATATATAGTGTCTGGAAGTTCAGAAAATATTCCGATCTTTCCGCTTTTCAGATACCTTCTGAATATATCAGTCATAAAATTTGAGGATATGTCGTCTCTGTTAATATAGATTTTCCTTTTGTTATTAACTATTTCAATTTCCCTCGTTTTATGGTCAGTTATGATAATTTGTGTTGAAAATCGGTTCACTACTGTTTCTAGTATTGGGAAGTGGTCATTCTGTTCCTCTTGTTGTGAGTGAATTGTTGCACATGTGCACATGTTCTCATCATTTTCTTCTGTCATGTAGATCTCTCCTGACTCGTTATCAATCCTGCTAAGGAAGTCTGCAACTTTATTTTCCTTTCCCTTTATGTAATTTATATTTATATTATATTCGCCTAGTTCTAGTAGCCAACGTTGTAGCCTTGGGTTAATATCCTTTCCTTTGTGCTTATGATATAGCCAGACTAGTGGCTGGTGGTCTGTTGAAAGGTCAAACTCTTTTCCATAAAGGTACGGTCTGTAGTAGGTGATTCCCCAAACTATGGCGAGTAGTTCTTTTTCTACTGTCGCATATTTTTTTTCATGGTCGTTTAGGGTTCTGCTTGCATAGCTAATAGGGCGGTCATTCTGCATGAGCGCTGCTCCTATCGCAAAGTCGCTTGCATCTGTTACTAATTTAAATTTTTTTGAAAAATCTGGGTAGTTAAGAATTGGAGGGTTTGTAAGAAATCTTTTTAATTTTAGAAATGAGTCCATATAAAGTGGGTCGTTTTTATTAACTTTTGTGTTCTTCCTTAGATATTTTGTAAGTCCGTGGGCTACTTTAGCGTAGTCTTTTATGAACTTTCTGTAGTACCCCGTTATTCCTAGGAACTGCTTGATTTGTTTCTGTGTTTCTGGTAATTTTAAATGTTGAATTGCTTCAATTTTCTTTGGGTTGGGTCTAATACCTTCTGGAGAGAGGATATGGCCCAAGTACTCGGTTTCTTTTGAAAAGAAATTACATTTGTCTATTTGAATTTTGAGGTTGTGTTCCCTCAGTTTGGTTAACACTTTATTCACACTACTGGTGTGTTCCTTTAAACTTGTGCTAAAAATCAATATGTCGTCAAGATAGACAACGCATATTTTGTTTATGTATTCTCTTAAAACTGAGTTTATCAGCCTTTGGAATGTGGCAGGTGAGTTTTTCAGTCCGAAGGGCATTCGAACAAACTCGTAATGGCCTAAAGGTGTAGAGAATGCAGTTTTTTTTCTGTCTTCTTCCCTGACTAGCACTTGGTGGAAACCTTTGGCCAGGTCAAGGGTGGTGAAGTATTGGGCTTTGCCCAGTTTATCCAAAATATCTTCTATATTTGGGATTGGGAACTTATCATTTACTGTGATTTCGTTTAATTTTCTGTAGTCAATTACGATCCTCCACTTCCTCTTACCTGAATTGTCCATTTTCTTTGGTACAATCCATAATGGTGAGTTATATGGGGACGTACTTTCAACGATTATATTCTGTCTTAACATATCGTCAATTTGTTTGTTGATTTCCTCTTCGTGAATCTTTGGGTACCTGTATATTTTAGAATATACGGCATTATTAGTTGTGGTGACAATCTCGTGTTGCACCTCATGGGTATGGCTTAGAGATTCGCCTTCTTTGAAAAATAGATCACTATTATTTTCGATAATTTTTTCTAGTTCTCTCTGCTCCTCTTTGTTCATGTCAGTCCTTATAAGTTTGTTTAGAACTTCCTTGCTATTTTCTTGGCTTTCCAAGATGTGTACATTTTCGTACTTGTAAGGACAAACACCTAGGAAGCTTATTTTATTTTTGTTTACTTCGAGGTAGTTTTCCTCTAAGTTAATTATTGCTCCCAACCTTGATAAAATGTTTTGGCCAATAAGTCCCTGAAAATTTTTATTTTTAAATGTGGTAACCTTCCAAGCCATTAAATTTGGATTGTTAAATTCTTGAGGTATTTCAGAAATAACCTCATACTCTGTGTGACTTCGTCCGCTTAATGTATTAAATAGTATTGGTTTGTCTAGTTTGATCCTTTTATAGTTCGGGAGTGCGTCTTTGTCTAAGAGTGTTGTTGAGGATCCTGTGTCAATTAGGCATATTAATTTTTTTTTGCCTATACTTAATTCAACTAACGGAATATTTCCCTGCTCGTAGCCGATAGAAAATTTACCTCATGTTCTTCTGGTTCTTTTTCTTCCTGTACATGGTCTACTTCCATCGGTTCGTATCGGCGGGATTGGGTGGATTTTTGATTAGAATAATTTTGCGTTGACTGTCCTGATTGAATTTGTCTATTTATTCCTGAAGCTGTTGGCTTTGGTTGGTCTTGCCTACTTTCTGAGGAATGAGTATTAGTGCTGCGATTTGATTGCCCTAGGTTCTGTGTTATATTTTTTGTTCCTATATTTTCAGATTTTCTAGCTGGTTTCACTAGCCCTGTTTCCTCTAAAGTATAATATGCTTCCCTGAGTGTCCCTATACTCCTGCTATATATTATACTTGCTAAATGTGTGGGTATATTGTTGAGAAAGGTTTTTAAAATCATTGATTCGTTCACAGCCGGACAAAATTCCGTAGGCTTGTGATCGTCCTGTTCATATTTGGTGTTTAGATTATCTAATACATTCTAAAGATAGTTGTAGTAATAACTTGCGTTGCTATTCTTTGCGCTGATGGCCCGAAAGTACAGTTGATGATATGATTCTCTCACTCCAAAGTTCTTTGTGAGTTCCTTTTTGATTGCTTCCCACGTTGGGTGAGATCCTAGTCCTCTGACAACATTCAGTGCCTCGCCTTGTAGCTTGTTCATAATACATCTTTGGAAAACATAGTCTTTCATTGGCGTGTTTTCGAACAGCGGTAGGAATATTTCGACCTCTCTTATGAAAGATGTGAGGTCATATTCCCTGTTTCCTCTATACTCTTTTATCCTGCTGGCCTCCTTTAATAGCTCTGATACGGGGATTGTGACGTTGGTTGTACTGTTGGCTCCTTCCATGTTGACTTTGTTTTTGATAACAGTTTTTGTATATTAACTTTGAAGTTTTAGTTTTTATTTCTGTGTTTACAATTTTTATTGTTGACTTGAGGATTCTTTTCAAAGAGTCCTTTCTTCTTTGGTGCACAATTTTTATTGTTGACTTGAGGATTCTTTTCGAAGAGTCCTTTCCTTTATGGTTCACAAATTTTTATTGTGTACTTTAGGATTCTTTTTGAAGAGTCCTTCACTTTATAATTCACAAATTTTTATTGTTTATTTGAGGATTCTTTTTGAAGAGTCCTTTACTTTATAGTTCACAAATTTTTATTGTTCACTTGAGGATTCTTTTTGAAGAGTCCTTTACTTTATAGTTCACAACTTTTATTGTTCATCTGAGGATTCTTTTTGAAGAGTCCTTTACTTTATAGTTCACAACTTTTATTGTTCATCTGAGGATTCTTTTTGAAGAGTCCTTTACTTTATAGTTCACAAATTTTTATTGTTCACTTGAGGATTCTTTTTGAAGAGTCCTTTACTTTAGCCGGTGTAGGTTTTTTCACTAAAATCTTTAGATTTCGCGACTGTCGACTGCGCCAATTACGGAAGTCAAGCTTAAGTTGACTAAAAAAACAAAGTTTCAATTTGTTGTTTACTAGTTTATTGGTTCTTCAGAACTGCCTTACTTACAAGCTAACAGTATTATTTATAACAATATTATGCTTATTCTACGTTTATTCTGATTATTCTGTATTTCTTAAATATTCTGCTTATTATGTATTCTATTTATTATTGCTTATCCATTGATTTCGCAACTTGGATAATTGCGAAATCATTGGTTCGTTTACCTCTTGCAATTGCATATGCTAAATTTGGAAAAGTGCAAGGTAAGCAATATTATCTTGTTGTTACCTTGCCCAGTTAATAGTCGGAATGTAAGTCGGCGGTGGAGTTGACGTAACTCGCGCTTGGCAGACCAGTTCTACAAAGCCTCGTGGAGATAGTGCTAAACAACAAAATGGTTTAAGCTCGAGTTGGAGGTATCGAAAGGGAATTGGAAAAAACCGTATATGGCTGTAGAAGGGGGCGCTCTGGCACTAAGTGTAGGTGAGGGTTGCTCACTTTCCAGCCATTCCAACCCAACCTAATCTAACCTTACTAATACAATTATTTATGTGCAAAACAATTTATGATTTCTTTATTCAACACCACAAATTTCAAATCCAGCACACTCATATTTTTACCAGATAATATGTGAAGCCTTCGGTCATGGCTAATAGAGACGGAGCTTTAGTGGAGCCACTCCGACATATTCGGTTTAAGCACTGAAGATCAACAAAGCCCCCGGCGCCGATGGGTTACCATCTGAGTTATTTAAGTACGACGAAGAGGAGCTAGTTAAGTGCATGTACGAGCTCATTTCTAGAATATGGTCGGAAGAACGAATGCCTGCTGATTGGAACTTAAGTGTGCTCTGCCCAATCCACAAAAAGGGTGATTTTGCAGTGTGCGCCAAATATCGCGGGATTAGTCTTCTTAACATCGCATATATGGTTCTGTCAAGTGTATTGTGTGACAGACTAAAGCCCACCGTCAATGAACTGATTGGATCGTATCAGTGTGGCTTTAGACTTAGTAAATCTACCACTGACCACATATTAACAATACGCCAGAACTTGGAAAAGACCCGAGAAAGAAGAATCTACACACACCATCTTTTTGTCGACTTCGAAGCCGCCTTCGACAGCACGAAAATAAGTTTCCTAAATGCCGCAATGTCTGAATTTGGTATCCTGGAAGAACTTATACGGCTATGTAAAATGACGTTGAGCAACACCACCAGCTCCGTCCGGATTGGGAAGGACCTCTCCGAGCCTTTTGATACCAAACGATGTTTCAGACAGAGTGACTCTTTGTCGTGCGATTTCCTTAACCTGATGCTGAAGCAGATAATTAGAGCCGCAGAACTAAATCGGTCAGGCACCATTTTTTATAAGAGTGTGCAATTGCTGGCGTACGTTGATAACATTGACATTGTCGGTCTTAACAACCGTGCAGTTAATTTTGCCTTCTCCAAATTGGATAGAGAAGCGAAGCGAATGGGTCTGGAAAAGAACGAGGGCAAGACGAAGTATCTCCTGTCATGAAATAGACATTAGGCACATTCACTACTGGGATCTAACATCAATGTTGACTTCGTTTAGTTAGGAACTAGCATTAACACAAATAACAGCGTTAGCCTTGAAATCCAAAGGAGGATCACTCTTGCCAACAAGTGCTACTTCGGACTGAGTAGACAATTGCACAGTAAAGTCCTCTCTCGACGGACAAAAACCATACTCTATAAGTCTCTCACCATGCCCGTCCTATTGTACGGCGCAGAAGCATGGACGATGACAACATCAGATGAGAGTGCTCTTGGAGTGTTCGAGAGAAAGATTCTTTGAAAGATTTATGACCATTGCTTCTTTGCGACGGCGAATACCGCGTTCGTTGGAACGATGAGCTGTACGAGCTGTACACGGACATAGACATAGTGCAGCGGATTAAGAACCAGCGGCTCCGCCGGCTAGGCCACGTCGTACGAATGGATGAAATAGCTCCAGCTCTGAAGGTTTTTGACGCGGTACAAGCTGGTGGTAGCAGAGGAAAAGAAAGACCTCCTCTGCAATGGAAAGACCAAGTGGAAAAAGACTTGGCTATACTTGGGATTTCAAATTGGCGCCAGTTAGCAAAAGATAGGGACAGCTGGCGTGCTTTGTTGACCTCGGCCAAAATCGCTTAGGCGGTTGATGCGCCAATTAAGTAAGTAAGTAGTATGCGCAAATATCTGAATGATTTCTAGTTTTTTCTTTGATTCTACCATTTCTCAAATGCTGGATTTGAAATTTGTGGTGTTGAATAAAGAAATCATAAATTGTTTTGCACATAAATAATTGTATTAGTAAGGTTAGATTAGGTTAAGTTGGAATGGCTGGAAAGTGAGCAACCCTCACCTACACTTAGTGCCAGAGCGGCCCCTTCTACAGCCATATACGGTTTTTTCCAATTCCCTTTCGATACCTCCAACTCGAGCTTAAACCATTTTGTTGTTTTGCACTATCTCCACGAGGCTTTGTAGAACTGGTCTGCCAAGCGCGCGAAGTGTTCTTCTACTGAGGGCTTGAGAGTTTATATGTTAAGTTGGCTGTAATGGAGACCATTCTTGAACATTTATTGCATAATATACATATGTATGTTAATATATAGCTAAAAAAAAATGTTTAAAGTAATACTCATATGAAGTTATCTTCTACCAAAACCATTGAGATAAATTGAAAATCGTATTTAATGGAGCATGAAGCGTTATAAAAGGTTTACTATGTACTTGTATATTTATACCTTTACACATACATACATGTATATTTATATAAAAAATGTAATTTTGTTTAGATGAAATCTACGTAAGCTTACTAAAATAAAGCACATTAAAAGCGCATTAATTACAAATTGTATTTCGAAACCAAAAACTACTTAATTATAATATTTTTCAGGGGAAAAAAAACATTTTTACTCGTCTAAGTATATTCCTAAACATGTATTGACGCTGTATTCAGCGAGCTACTCAAACTGAAAATGAGTTTGATGAGTGAGGTTTGGTTTTTATTTGTGCTGGTCGCGTGTGTTTGGAAAACTCAAGGACAAGTAAGCTTACATACAAAAAGAAATGTGTGAAAAAAAACTGGAGGAAAGAAATTTAAAAAAATTAAAAATAAACTAAAACATAAAACAAATAAGATTATATAAAGTAGAGGAGAAAATTAAAAAATACAAAAGCTTGAATAGAAAATATGAGTAATAAAGTAATTTACAATTTATAAAAATGTCAGTATTTTTAATTGGATTAAAATAAAATAAAACTATAATGAAATAACTAATATGAATTCCGTCTAAAAGTTAAATGAAAAAAAATTAATAAAACAAATCTAAAAAATAATCAAATTTTTTTTAGATATAAGTGAACGAACTAAAAATTATCAACGAGTTTCTGAAAATAAAAAAACATTATACATATGAATAAAGTGGCGCTTACGCTATATATAAGCTTTTTTATGGCAGAAATACCCTCGGTAGTTTGCCATTGCTTGCCGAGGAGTACCGCGGCCACCCTTTAAAAGTTTTAAAATGCTAAATTAATATAAACTGCAATAAGATATCTATTAGTACAAATAAATGAAAATAATAAAAATTTAATAAAATTGCATTGGGTGAAATGGAATAAAATGTAGTTAAAAAATAAAAATAAAAAAATGGAAATAATAAAAAATAGTATATCTAATGATAGAGAAATAAAAAAAAACAATAAAAACTAAGAAAATGTATTTATTATTCGTAAGAAAAATAAATAATAAAAGATTAAAAAAATTATAAAATATATAGTCTAAACTACAAGAAGGCATTGTAAAGTAAAAACGAATACAAAAAAAAAATTACCTATTACAGAAAAAAAATTGTATAATTTGGGTATTCACAATGTATCGTTAAGTGTCGTATTGTCTTAAATTTTAAAATTTAAAATAATTTCATGCTGTATTATTTCACTTCCTTTTTCTGAGCGATCCAACAAAAACAAAACTTTAACAATCGAACATTTTTATGATTTAACAGCTTTACGATAAAATAAGAATTGTAGTAAAATAAAATTAAAATCTGAAATAAAAATTTAGAGATCATAAAAATATAATACAATTTAAGAATTAAACAGAAAAACCATACATCAAAAAAAATTTATGAAAAATATTTTTCAGATATAAATATTAAAAAGCAAAAACATAATTTAATGAAAACATTCTCCTTTTCTAACTTTTGAGTATTTCGCATATTGAAATATTTTGACAGTTTATATTTCATTTTATTTTTTCTTAATTAAAATACAGTATAAAAGGAGTAATGACTCAAGTTTTAACTTTGTGCACAATTTTATTAAAATTAAACAAAATTCCATAAAAATTACAATTTATTAGAAAAAAATGTGTCTAGCATTTTTTGGAGTATGCAGTTTTGTATCCCATTTATTTTATAGCAATAAATAAAGAACCGGATTTTTGATGATGAAAATTAATGTAATTAAATTAAAAAAACATTTGATGGAAGGATAATAAAAGAAAAAATAAACAGAAACTCTGATGCGATATTTGCACCATTTAGTCTTGTTTACAAAACAAAAACCAAAGACGTAGGTAAAATAACAGATACCAGCATACAAAACGGACCTGCAATATCCAAACGGACTTAAATTACGGATTATCTACCTGTTCTTACTGCGAAGACAGTCGCGAGATAAAATATACTCTTTTGGTTTCTAACCGCGCGAAACTTCAGTTACCTATACTCACTAAACAAATTTTACACGATTTACGATTATTTACCAATACCTGTTTGTCCAAAAAACGAAATAAATACGGAACAATAGACCTAGACTGAACAGAACGAAAATTGACACTGAAGATGGCACAACGCCGAAACCGGTTTGTCACCAAACCAAACTTGACAAGGGATGACTGAAAATCGTTCCAACAAATATCAACCTTCCACCCTGTCGGACAAGAGAAAGAGGATAAGAATACAGATAAAAATTGAATAACAAAAAAATTAACGGCAATTCTTAGGCACATAAAACTGGCATATTCCAAAAAATTATAATTTTTTTAAGTTAGAAATTTTTGGAAAAAGTTGTGTATGGTGCTTGTATGAAAATTAAGCATATTTTATTGAAAAATTAATAAAAGCAAAAGAAATTGCTTAGTTTCTTCAAAACCATAATTTTTTAAGTATAAAATTAAATTGCATTTTCTTCTTATTTTAAAAAGCGCATAATCACATGGCCGTCCATCACAAATCGCTACAACAGCGTCTACATTCGCTCCATGAATAGCAGCATCACACAGCCGCTGCAATTGAGTTTCAATGTGGAAACGGATTATTTGCACGATATTTGTGAAGACATTGCTTACTTGCAGATTAAAATGCCACAATCGCAAAAAACAACTTTCGCGGAACTAATAAATTACAGAGTGAAAATCAGCGACTTTATACAAGGAGCTATGAAAACCAATTTCTTTAAATTAATGAATAAATCTGTGGAGAAATACAGCAATTTGCCGCGAAAATGTCCTATACCGGCAGTGAGTTGAAGAAAATCGCTGTTTACAAACAAGCTAATAATATTATAAAATTTGTATTCCTTATTTTCAACAGGATATGCATATTTATTTTCGTAATTTTACTTTTGATATTGTGTCGATTCCAATTGTTATATCAGAAATTAATTTTCTCGTCATTTTGAAACTGGTACGTCCCAATGGTGACTTTGTTTCAGATTTGTTGATTAAAGGACGAATAGAATGCAAGGAACGTAAACGATTTGAATGCGGCATTGGAGTTAAACGTGGTTGAAATAGAGTTTTTTTTTAAGTACCAAAAAAGTGGATTGAATGGAATGCAACTTTTATCTAAATTCAAATAGAAATATATACATATACCTTCATATTTCTAGATATTTTTAGTAAAATATAAAATCAAAACACATTTTTCTTGTGGCTAAGTATATCCGCCGCTATCCTTAAATAGCAAGTCAATGAAGTAGTACACATTGAATCTATGAAAACACATTGAATCTATGAAAATTCAAATGAAGTTGAAAGTCAACAGTCTTCATTGGCTTATCAACTTACGTTCCCCACTAAAACTGGAATACAAAGCACTTCTGTAAAATAGTATGATATAACCATGCTGGACATACGACTCACAGTTGTGGGGGTATGCATGCTCAATCAAAATCCTTAGGACGGAATGAGAACATCCATGACGACCTCAACATCCCATACGTAGGAAATGAAATAGCGAATATTAAGCAAAAGTATTTGGACAAAATAAACGTGCACCCAAATAAACTAGTACAATCACTCACTGATAAAGCAAATCAAACGCGACTAAGGCGAAATGCTTTTCCGCACCGATAATTAATATAAGGGCTCGTATAGCAAACGTATTCCCCCAATAGGGGGATAGTTTTAAGAAATTAAATTAAGATTTGAAAACTTATTGTCAGTCTCTTTAAGAGAATATTCGATAAATAACAACCTTTAAAACAATAAAAAAAGTATATCTTAAGTTCTGAAAATTTTTTTATTATTAAAATTTTATTACTTTTTATACCAAACCACGGGCTTTAACTTAAAACCTTTAAATATGTTTTATTTTCAGTTTTGCTCACATTAAAAAACCAAAATAAAAAAAATTTTGTATGTGGTTTTTGTAGCCCTTCAATATGTAAGTTTCGAGTCGCTGATATGTTCCTTTACTTTTTGATTAATATATACATGTGCACAGCGAAACAATTGATTTTATTGGACATTACTTCACGAAAAAAATAATAACTTAAGCCCTATAAGGAAATACCCTTTAAAAATTGGTCAGTTTACTTTTTGATATACGTTCTATACATAAAAAATTAAATTTATAAAATCGTGCAAACTTTTACAGACATTTTGGGACCTCCTCTGCAACATATTGAAAATTCACGCAAAAGTATTGTCTGAACTGTTGAAATCGTGTGGAATGCCTCTTAACTGTTTCAGTGAAAAAAAAAGATACTCGATGACTGCGAATTTACATTTAGACTGTGAAAGGAATATAGCCCATCTACACATTGAAAACATTGCACAATGTGATTTGATATTTTCTTATTGTTTTTCAAATAAAGCAAATAAATCTTGCAAACGTAAGCTTCAAATATATTACAAAATGCTTTATAATTTAACAAAATTGTATACAAAATTTTGAAATGTTAAAAAATTATGCTTTTCTGTATAGCAAAATGCGAATTTAAAATTGTTTAAAACTATCGGTTAATTTTCATAATACCTTTTGTCTCGAGTGTAGCGATTTTTCTCTTTAAAAAAATATATTTCGTTCATGCGTCATATGGAAGCGAATGCGGACAAAAATCTTTGGCACATTTATTTTAAATTGGTTTTCAAAGGAATAAAGAATGGTTATATTTGTCTATTTTTTCAGTTAAACAAATTTTAAAATTCGTTTTATAATGTAAGTCGATTTTTCATTCTTTATATTCAAACATAACTCAAAATGTCAATATTCTGGTCAGTTTTCGTATAGTTAGTGTGCATCAAAAATACACCAAAATATCGAATGAACAAAATTATATTTATTCTATCGCTTTTTAATCAACTTTGATATAATATTGCACACAATTTGCTGCAATTCATTGTGGAATTACTCAAAGCTCATTGTCACTTTTGGAATAAATAATGTGTTTATTACTGGAATTGCTAGAAAAACCACAAAAGAAATTAAAAAAAGGAAACTGTAAATGTGTTGTAGAAATTTATGTTTAGATTTCACGCTCTAGATGTTATTTAAATGATTGATGATTAAATGAATAACGATCGAATTTCACAAAATATTATGATGTCTAACTTTCATGGAATTCCTTGTATGGCGCTTTTGTTTTTAAATCTAACATATTGAAATAAATTTGGTTTTTTTACAAATCAGAAATTACTTTTTTGCTTACCATACACCTTAGCCATATTTTTTGACATATTTCAATACAATTCAAACCTAAATCTGTTAATCAGATGTCAAGTTATGGACTGTCAATTGCTTTGTTTCGAATTTTGACAAATTAATTTTTAACAAAAATATTTGCTCAGCTGTGTAGCTGAACTGAGCAGTACTTTACGTTTTTATGGAAAATATACATTCATGCATATATACTACTTACTCACACATTTGTACATATTTATAATTGAACTTTTGTTAAAGTGACCATTTAAATACTTACAAATGTTGAGGCACGTGGGCTTAAACAAAATAAAAAGTTAAGCAATGAGTAGCTAGTTTTCTTTCTATAGATTTATGAAAATATTTCTTCGTTGAGTCACTGGTATTTAGTATTAATATTGTGCAAACATCTCTGTGTTCGTTAACGACTGGGAAATTTTTTTTTCTTGTGATTTTTTGTAAATATTCACCCAATATTTTTTTTTTCAAATATAAATAAATTGTTATTGAAGCAAAATTTTGAACGACTTGAAACCTTCCATTAAATCAAATTAGAACTGCTGCTGAGAAATCTTGAATTAATAAATTTGGTTCGTTTTTGTTTGTGACGGATTGGACGTAAGGACTGGATAAGTGTTAAAAATTAATTTTTTCATTGAATCACTGAATGCACTGATCCACTTTCTACAAATATTTGTTTCGTTAACAGGAAGGAATAAGCCCGAAATTAGCTTTCACTAAGCCATAGTACTTGAATACATTACGAGTTGAAAAGTTCTAAAACATTATCAAGAAACTGCTTCCGATAAATTATTACTGCATTATAAAACAAATTTACTTAAAAATTTTCATTAAGCTATATCAAATCGACTCCACACTTTGCGATTATCTTTCATGCTTATATCCATTTATTTACATATTTTAATAAAATTCTAATGAAAACAAATTTCTTATACAATTTACAAACTTTGCTCTGAGAATTGATATAATTCTTCCACACAAAAAAAATTAATAAATCGGTAATTTTCAGTCACATGAAATTCGCACTTAATTACACAAAAAATTTGAAATCTACTAAAGTGCATAATTGGAAGCATTTAAACACTTCTCAGGAAAAAGTTTCAAATTTGAATGCAGATTGGCCGTTGTTTTTTCTTCAATAATTTTACCCAACAAAAAAACTGACCTCTAGCTCAATGTGGGCAAACGGAGCTGTTAGGCCAAAATTACTATAAAAACTGCTATAATTTTTAAATTAGTTTTCTAATTAGATAAAGCTTGAAACTTGGTTATTTTTTAATAAACCAACATTGGTAGCAACGAAAATCGTTTTGAAATCGGTTCGCAATAATATTACCACCAGTATAAAAACATAAATAGTTCTTCCATCCTTAGCACCTTGAAAATACAATTTGAAATATGTACACTTTTTTTTTTAAACCAAATTTAATGCTTAAACCAAGCATGACACAATTTGAAGTCATTGCTAGCAGCAACTTTTGTTTATAATTTAAATTTTATTTTGCTAAGGAATTTTATTTAACAAACACCAGCTATGTTTTGCCAAAGTAAGCAAATAAAAAACAAAACGTTGAAGTTTATAAGTATAAATAAAGTTTAAGTTGACGCTATAAAAGTGCCGCAATAAAATGCTTGGAATGTAGCGAGGATAAATATTTACCTCATATTTATATTCCACATACGAGTACTATTAAAATGATATCACTAAACTAAGCACTACCCTAGATATAGAAGCAATAGAGATGTTTGCGCTGAAAACTAAGTTACCCTGCCGGAAAAACGCAGACAGTGTGAAAAATTAAACTAACTTCAAAGTAGTTGTTTATCAGCTGCTATAAAAGAAATGTAGAGTGCGAAACTTTAACTCTTCTTATATTTAATTCATCGTAATAAAAAAAATTTATTGCAGTTGGAAAAAAAATAATTTTATTGTTTTTTCAGTCATGTTTGTGTATTCCGATGATCTGCCTTTGAATTTAAATTTTTAAACAATTTTTATTTTTCAAGCTCGAGGCCCCCAAATTAAATAAAATTCGATGTTTGTTTATTTTTGTATTTTACCGTCGATATTTCGACCTCAATTTCAGATCATCATCAGGCACAAACAAGAGTTCCTGATGATGATCTCAAATTGAGGTCAAAATATCGACAGTAAAATACAAAAATAAACAAACATTGAAGTTTATTTAATTTGGGGGCCTCGAGCTTGAAAAATAAAAACTGTTTAAAAGTTTTTTCAGTCAAGTATATTTGAAAGTGCTTGAAATCAAATGCAGAGTTGGATAATTGTCTTGCTGCACTTTATTTTCAGTAATTTTAAAACCGATTTGTTTACAACTATTTTCAACTATATTTGTTTTAAACTCTTTTATTTATACCTACTTTTTTCCAACTTTTTAAAACCGCATTTTATTTTATAGTTTATATAAAATATTTTTTTTATATTTACTTTTTGTTTTAACTAAGTTAAGAATTCTGTTAATTGTTTTGAAGATAAACTTAACCTACGTTTACGCATTTTTATTGTAACCTAATTGAGCTTTTTCTGCAAAATCTTAATCATTGAAAAGGTGTTTTCTAATAGCGGTCACCCCTCGGCAGGCAATGGCAAGCCCCCGAAGGTATTTCTGTCATGAAAAAGCTTCTCATTATACAACTGCCGTTCGGAGTCGGCATACAAATGTAGGTCCCTCCATTTGTTGTATAAATATAAAGACGCACAACATAAATGGAAGGATAAGCTCGGCCAAACCCTAAGCTATATAGTATAAGCGCCAAATTATTATTATTTTAATTAGTTCTCTTCACTATAATATTTTTAAATTTTATGATTTAATTAAATGAAAAAATAAAGACTTGCACGATGTACATATTTGTTTCAAAGCAGTTGAGTTCCAACTACTTTAAAATTGGTTAATTTTTCAGACTGTCTGCTATTTTCCGGTTTTGGGTTTCCACTTTCACACACAAAGGTTGATAAAAGCCAAACAGTAAGTAAGTGTGGGTGTGTGAGAACGGATGTTGACGGGAATAAGTTGGGAATGAGTGAATGTGGCAAATGTGTCTGACCTTTTTATACAATATTTTTTGCAAATGTACTCCCATACAAAAATATATCTACATACATACATATATACACATATATACGTGTGGTCCATTTTTGTTGATTACTTACATTTATTGCTTTAATATTATTTTTCATCTACTTACTTCTTTAAGATTGCCTTTAGAATTTTCTCAAGTGTCAGTCTTGTTGGCAGCGTGTCTGAAGTGTGGTACTTAGTGGCGTGCCAGGCTGTAAGCATTTAAACGCCGCACTCTTGCCAGCGACACACACACCAATGCTTAGGCGCTTAAACGCTTTAACTACTTAAGCGTTTAGCTAAGCGTTTGTTTATCTTTTAAATACCTTGCTGATATTTTCTCATATTTGCTTGTTGTCTAAAGGTATTTCGTTGATGCAATCTCTTAAGACAAACACTCACCTGCAAGAAGAAAAAAAAAGTGTAAACGATAGAGAATAAAAATTGATGAAAGATGGAAAGTGAATAAATACTAGAAATTAAAATAAATGAAAAATGTGTAAGTACATACATAGCAAAATTGACTGACTGTAATGAATGAAATAAACCTTTAGAATACAATTTTAATTTAGAATTCTTTTTTTAGTTTTAAAATGTTCAGCTTTGCGCAACTAAGAACGTATTTACTCCTTCTGGTGATCTTAATATACTTAGCTTATCAAGGAAATTCATTAACAATTATATCGCATAAACCTCATCTAAAAAAGAGCTACAATAAGAAGGAAATCGCAGAGCTTTGTCTTAATCAAATTAATATACTTTGAAACATATTTGGGAAGATTCTTGATCTCGTATACGTAGATGATGTGTCTAAATCCTCCATAAATCTGGTGTGATCCCTTAGTCTTATTAATGATTTGTCAGGTTCTTAAACCAAATCGCGCTGTTCTCGTACCCGCTTTTTTGAAAGCTAATCAAGAATTCTCCAAATTATCTTGGCCAATTTATGAAGTTTACGTTGAGAGTAGCGATGAGCATATTATTTCAAAAATATTTAACAAAATGCATTTGCGTTTACAAAGAAAAACTCGATTATGGGATTCAAAAGTGATAAAAATCTTCAAAATTAAAAATACGGTTTACACACAGATTGTGTAAAGTACTTATGTTTGCGACATAGATACTTTGAACTGAAGAAAAAAAGTTTTACAACTCTTACTTACTTAAAATGCAAAAGAAAAATTTTCCCAATCCTAAATCAGTCTATAACTTCGCAAACTCAAATCGTTAATTACCTAAATACAAGTAAAACTCAGCTCATGGCAAACATGTTTGCCCAAATTTTTCTCACATGGTTATCCTTCTTTAGTGATCAACTATCTTTTTAAACTCAAATTACTGCAATATCTCGTGAGGAAATAATATTTTAAGTACTTAAAAAATGGACTGCGCATCTTTATTTGGCTTTAGCAAACTTATTTAATTTATCTCGAAAATATTGTATTTTCCACATCATTCATAATAGTATTATAAAAAAATTAAATTAGGTATTCTCTAGAAATTATCTGCGCATAGCTAAACTTTCTGCGATACCTAAATTATTTGAGGCTATTGTGGTTCGCTTTTCAAATTTTTCAATATTCTCTTGGCTTTTCTAGGGGAAAACCTACTTTTTTATATTTGTTAAAGTTTAAAACTCTTATCACTCATTACTTATCCGAAAATTTGATCTTCTTGGTCTTCAACCTAAGCTTCTTCGTTGAATATCTTCTTTTCTCATAGACCATATGAGTGTAGGTAGAACACAAAAAGTTCGTTTCAGCGATATTTATTCCAAACTTGTAAGTGTCTCGTCAGGAGTTCCTCAAAGAAGTCAGTTTGGCCCGGTACAATTCTTCCTTTTCATAAACGACATTTCTTCAGTAACAAAGTATTCAAAAATATTATTATAGGCGAATTCAGCAGGGATTCACAACATCACCTGCCCCCTTATACTAATCACTTAAAGCTGTAAATCTCTCTTCACTTGCCAGTCGCATAGATATATTAGTTCTAATATTCATGTTTAAAATTCTGAAAGAGTTAATTTCCAGTCCGCCTCTTTTGACTGCAGTTAATTTTAACATACCATCTCGTATATCTATATAATTTTGACCTCTGTTTTTAAAGCATTGTTATTTTAACGTTGAATTATATCAATCATTTTGCTGTTTATGTTAGGACTTTAACACTCATTCCAACAATTTTAATGAAAAAAGTCCGTGCGTCATGCGGATATGCCCCTCGTGTTGGTCGGGCAGATATGGTGGTTTCTTAAACGTTGAGATTAGTTATTTGTGTTTGAGGTTGCTGGAAGAATGATAAACGTCACTGCAATCGCCTTAATTAGCAGCACTGAACAGTGACAAATCAACGGTATTAGTATTAAGAGAAATTAGTGAAGCACTGGCTGAACTGACTAGTTTCACGGGACAGAGTTTTGAGAAGTAAATGAGAAATGTGAGCCGCCCTAAATATATATAGTTAAAAGGCGCCACATCCTCTTTTTGTCGACTTCAAAGCCGCTTTCGTCAGTATAAGAAGAAGTTGCCTTTATGCCGCATTGTCTGAATTCAGTATCCCGGCAAAACTTATACGGCTATGTAAAATGTCGTTGAGCAACACCACCAGCTCAGTCAGAGTTGGGAATGACCTCTCCGAGCTGCTTGATATCAAACGAGGTTTCAGACAGGGTGACTCTTTGTCGGGCGATTTGTTTAACCGGATGCTGGAGAAGATAACTCGAGCTGCAGAACTCAATCGGTTAGGCACTATCTGGCTAATTCTAAAAATTCAACATTGTTACAAAAAGAGAAAACCGACAGTCAAAAAGAAACGCTCGAATATTCATATTTACAAGCGAAGTAATTTTAGATATTCTAAATGATACCAATTCTTTAATTTTTCAAAGTTGGGAGTAGTTTTTATTTATTTAAATTTTTTTGTAATTATTTTAATTTTAATTTGTTGTAGTAAAGATGCTTTTGAAGAAAAACCGATGGCTCTAAGAATTACGATTATTTTATTAGATATTCTTTTTTAAACTTAATAAAGTAAATTTCACTTACTTTTACAAATTTTTACCCTGTAAACAAGACAAAAATATTATAAAGGTATATATAAAAAAATCGAAAAGAATATTTTAATATAAATAACATTAAAAAAATTATATAAAACCTTTTGGCTAATTTGCTTAAAAACATTTTTTTTGTTGATGAGTTAACACAAATAACTTTGGTTTGGCGTGATCGGCGAACAATTTTAAAAATTTGCACAAATAATTAACTTTGTTGAAGTTGAACTATTTGATCGAACTCTTTTCTTTTATATTGGCCATGAGAAATACTCAGCAATAGCTGAAAATGTAATACCATAATTATCAAGATTTGATGAAAAAATTTATTTTAAAAATAAATAAATTTCAACTCGCAAAGTTCATATAAATTGAAATGAAAGACTGATATTTTTCCTTGTGCTCTTTATGTGAACAAGCAGTCAATGGTATTTTAAACAAGTTAACAATTTTATTAATTTTGCATCACCATTCAAATCTACTTGACTTTTACTGAACACGTCTCTGCTCTGCATTACTTCTCTAAATATTTATGCCTTGACACTCTAATCATTTATTCCTTTCATAATTGCAGCAATTTCATAACCAAAGAGCATAAAGTAAAATCAAGTAAAACATTTAATAAGCCACGCGTCACCGCCTAGTTTCAGTTTTAATTAAATTATAATAATGAGTGACAGAATAATTGGTTGAACAGCTAATAAAAATAATAAATGTCAACATTGCAAAAAGGCGATTTAGCAAAAAATAACGCTGTGACAAGAAGAGAAGGAATAATGCTGAAAAAAGCTGAAATAAAAGCAAAGAGAATTGGAAAATGGATTTTTATACAATCAAAGGTGTGAAGAGATGAATATGTACATATGTACATATAATAATAATTCCAACGGTTTTATCCCTTCATACCCGCCCGACCGACGCGAGGGGTGCATCCGCATGACGCACGGATATATAAAAAAAAAATTGTTGTTAGCAATGCACGAAAAGAAATTTAATATTACACAACGAGAAGTATACAAAAAACGTTATAACTCTCTAGTTGCATTCGTTGATTTACATACATATGTATCCATAATAAAATCTAACCCTTTTTAATTTTGCTTATCGGTATGAAGACGAAAACCTTCTTGCCAAAGACAATAAAACTCTTCACATCTTTTTTGCTATATTCTTTCCCTCAGCTCTTGAAAAGAAGATCCGTAAAAACTGCTTAAAACTATGTCGGGAGAGATGAAAAATACTAAAGGGTGCTTTTTTTAGACATGTGGTTTTTAAGAAGAAATAAAACGCATATAGTTTAATGTCATGGCCAAGAATTTAGCTTTATTATAAAGATAAGGGTTTGCTATTATGTTTTAGAAATATTTTCGGGCAAGTGACCGCCACGGCTGGCTAGAATAAATTTCAGCCGAGAGGCCCAATTTCCGACCACTTTTTGCAGTAATTGGGACCTTATGCCAGTAATAATGACACGCCAAAGCGTCAATCGTGTCGGGCTTATCTGCGTAGACAAACGACTTCACATAACCCCACAAAAAATAATCCAGCGGTGGTAAATCGCACGATCTTGAAGGCCAGGCCACGGGTCCACGACGAGAGATAATGCGCTCACCAAAAATTTCCTTCAATAAATTGATTATTTCGTTGGCTGTATGGCATGTAGCGCCGTCTTGTTGAAACCAAATGTCGTTCACATCAACATTCTCCAATTCAGACATGAAAAAGTCATTAATCACGGCTCTATAGCGTCCCCCCATTTATGAAGAAATATGGACCAATGAACCCCTCTGCCAATAGAGCTTTTTTAGCATATAACGGCGTCTCAACAATGGCCCGTGGATTATCATTACTCCAAATGCGACAATTTTGTTTATTAACGTACCCATTCAACCAAAAGTGAGCTTCATCGCTAAACAAAATTTTCTGGTGAAAATCGTGATCGGTGGTCATCTCGTTTAGGGCCCATTCACCGAACGTGCGATGCCCTTGATGGTCGTTCGGTTTGTTCATTATGAAACTGAGCATAAATCAAGTAACAGCTGTCAAGAAGATCAACTCCGAAAAAAGTATTGCCTCATTGAAAACCACACGTCTAACAAAAACACAAATCGGGCCATCAATTCTTACGGCGCACAGTGGTCTGAAAATCGAATTTAGCTGGCCAAAAGTCGAAAAACTCAAGTCATTAAAAAATTTTTTTTTGATTTTTTTCATGTAGAAGTATGTGTAGCTAGACTGTTTTTTCATGGATTTACCAAAAAAAAAATGTTTGCACAACTTTATTAATGTTCTAACCTGCGGAGACTTAGGTACAGCTGATTTAGCCGTCAAAATTGTATCTTCAATTGAATGCAACTAGTTACCTGACGAATCGTCATACTTTAACAATTTTTATATGAATTTGGTAGTCCATTTTGCACACTTTACGAAAGTTTACAGCACATTATTCTATCTTCAATGTTTACATTGGAGAATCGCCAACAAAGATTAGTGTATTCTCTACTTTTACATTCTGAATTTGAAAATGACGTAACTAAAAAGTTTCGACTTGTTTCGACCTACTATTTTAAAAAAAGTGCCCCTTTTCGACTTATTTGCGTTTAAAGCAAGCGACGCGACGCGTCAGTTTAAATCAAATTAAAAAATCAATTATATTTCAATTACGTGATGCGTGTTATATTTATTATATAAAAGTTGGTGCTGTGCATTCGAAAGATTATTTTAAGGACGACAGGTGAAGAGGTAAGTACTTTTTGTAACTTTTGCATGTTTGTAAATTCATTCGTAACATTATGTAGTACTATGGCGCACACTACAACGGAATTGATATTGAAAAATCGTGATTTGTATGGTTCTCTGAAAGGTGCCTCTATTCAAATCTCAGTTTGCCCGGAATCATCCAAACAATGCGCTCTTCGTTATGTGAAATACAAAATAATTGAATGTAATTTAAGAATAACTCATGATTCTTTTAATAAAAAACTGGAAATGAAAATACACAACTTTTGCGCTAAATTAGCAAAAAAAAAATGGAATGCCATGCGAATTCATCGCATGGAGACAAAATTTTTATCACAACAGGCTTCTTGGCTAGATATGATATTCCATCTTCCGAATCAAGCCGGTACATATTTTTCGTTATTACATTTACCATAATTGATAAAATGAATTTATTCATTTATTTAATATTATTTAATTTAATCATAATCGAAATTTAAAGCTGATACAGTAAATAATCATCAATTCTACACCATTAACTTTCAAATGTAGCAGTGACTAGAAAATGACGACGAAGCCTAATAAAACGTGTATAAACCTTGTATACAACTGTACAAATGGAATAAAATGTTCGCTCACAATTAATTCCTATCATTATTACTATTTTATTTAAGATATATTGTTCCTGAATTATATCCCATATCTATAACGACCTGAGGTTTGAATATTAACCAAAATTTACATTAAAATATTTTTGAACCTCTCTGCCATGTCATATTGAGTTGAACTTTCGAATTTTTAGATTTGAGTATTTTGTACGTAATAAGCGACTTCAAAGGCCCATAAAATGTTATTATTAACACATGTATTTAAAAATTTCCTGAAAATATGTCGCCATTTTAGATCAGTCATTTAGAATTGTGAAATTTCGATATTTAATTCGTAATCAGCGACCCCAAAAACCCATTGAAAAATATTATGAACATTCATCACCAAAAATTTTATCAAAATTGTCGCCATTTTGAATACGCCATATTGGATTTCGCAATTTTCATATTGGATTTGAAATCAGCGACCCCAAAAACCCTTTGAATAATATTAAGAACAATGTTAGTAAAACTTTTTTTTTGAAATTGTCAGCCATTTTGGATCCGCCATTTTCAATTTTGAAATTTTGATAACGGATTCGTAATCAGCGACCCCGAAAACCCCTAAAATGATGTCCCAGATGATTCAAAATCGAGAAGCCGACTTTTGGCCAGCTAGATTCAACTTTCAGACCACTGTGCGGCGGTCTTTTAGTTGGCACTATTTTCTCCACTTAATTATACAGTATACATTATACATAAAAGATTATCACAATTTAAAAACAATCGACAACCTTATAGTCTCCAAGTAATATTACATACAGTTTAAGTTAGATTACGATTATCTTGAGCCAATCTTATCACTATTTTTATTTCACAACACAGTTTAAATTTAGCTGTGACAAATTGCAAATTTAATTTTTAATTCTGTTCTACACGCGAATAATCGGATTTGATCTTAATATTTATAAACTCTTAGAGAAAAGAAATTTTTCAAGTTCAATACTAGTAACCTCAGTGACTACATTGTTGAGGACTAGAGCAATTTCCGAATTTGTAACGGTTTATAGAAAGTTTCAAGACCGGATCGAATTCCTTTAAGAATGAGATCGGAGACCTGAAGACAGATGTCCATAGCATACTTAAATAATGGAGGAAGTCCAACTAAACACTGATTAACGTTGGTTGTAGCGAGCACTTTGGAGAAGTGGTGATGAATCTGAATTCCCAATCAATGATAAGGAGTTGGTTCCGGACATGTTCCATCTCATTTCAAGAATACGGTCGAAAGAATACATATAAATATCTAACAAGGTGCTCGCTGCTGGTGGCAGAGGAAAATAAAGTGCTTCTCTTTATGAAAATGCCATGTTGTAAAAGACTTGGCTACACTTGGTGTTTTCTATTGGCGCTAATTAATGGGAGATAGAGAGAGCAATGATGTGCTCGGCCTAAGTCGCCATAGTACAAACAAAATAATGGCCATAGAAGTGGTTATGGTAATTTTTAAGTTTTTGGAAGGTTTTTGTTTCTTGTTATGATTATGGTAACAATTATGTTAATGGCTATGTTTATGTTAATGTACATTGTAATAATTAAGGTCGTAATGGTTAAAGCGTTGTTCTTAGCAAAAGTAGTTTTTTTGCAGCTATTATCAGTTCCGGCACAGACCTTTGCTTAAGGAATGTTGCGGTAATAATTCTTAAGATACAAAACTCAACTTTCCTAACATTTACTCAACACTTTTGCAACATCTTAACTTCACTTTATCCTTAAGGTATTCGTAAGGCACCAACAACAAGGCAACAAAGTTTAAACATCAAGACTGTTATTAATTTTGCTGTCATTGCTGTTTTTACAGATGTAGTACTTTCTTTGTTGTCTACGTACCATTTGCTTTTGTTCCAGTTTTATGTTATGCTTAACTCGACGTAGTTGTTGTACGTAAGCTCAAAGTTTATGACATTTTAATCCGTTATAATAAAGAGTTAATAATGTTATTTGTGAGTGATGGTGTGAGTGTTAAATTTAGAATGAGTGAAGTGAAGTGGATTAGTGTTTTGTATTTTGTGCAATTAAGTCTGACAACTGCATTTATATTACAACTTTATGGTGTCATGTTTTTTTTCTGATTTATTATTGAAAAATCAATGCAATTCAAGTCTTATTTAAGCAATATTTATCAATCACTTTATACCAAATATGCTGAAAGTACTTAGAAAATAAGAGCTATACCCCCTTCAGGACGTAAACACTTAACGTATGCATCCTGGTTTATTTAATCCTAACTGTGGTGTTGACAATAAACTTAGTTTTAAATTTTCTTATTTATTCTGCATATATGTACTTTTCATGTTTCACAGCAATACACTCCTGTGAAAGTACTTAATATTATTATATATATTTTTTTTTTGTCTTGTGGCAAAAGTGTGTCATCAAGTACTTAACTAAAACTCAACTTTTATGAATAGATCGTCCGTTGGTAATCTCTGCAGAGATGCTTGGATTTTGTATTCCTCCACTGTTGTTCCTTATATTTATCACTAGAAAACAAAATGATAAAAGGTTTATACACCTTTAAAGTGGCACTACTTTTTCAATTGGGTATTGTTTGTAGATTGTAAAAATCATATTGGTTTGCCAAAGTTGGTCCGATTTTTTGATTCTTTGCATTTTTATTTTTTCAGATCATAACTGAGCTCTTGGCCCTATAACTC
Organism: Philophylla caesio; assembly: GCA_963971545.1. Classification (NCBI taxonomy): domain Eukaryota; kingdom Metazoa; phylum Arthropoda; class Insecta; order Diptera; family Tephritidae; genus Philophylla; species Philophylla caesio. The sequence goes on along the minus strand of OZ020608.1, from coordinate 26,197,727 downwards.
AAAAACTTGACATTACACATTGAAAAACTTATACAGTTTGTTAAGAACTTGTTTGCAAAATTTAACATGGCAATAAAATTCGAGTTCAACAATTAATAACAGCGAGAAGCGAAAATGTTTTAAATTTTTTCCTTTTTGTAATTCATTTTTCAGTTTATTTTCTTTGATTACCTTGACCATTTGCCGTATAAAATTTTTTTAAGGAAAACATGTTTTAATTAGTTTTTGAAGAACAGTTATGTGTTTAGAAAAGAAATATATATTATCATGGGATAATTATGGGATGGAAAAATCATAAATAAATCATGAGTAGATTTACAAATGACCCATGTAAAGTTTATATCAATATGCTTTTAATGATCCGGCGTTAATCCACGTAGATAGTAAGTGCTCTGTACTTAGCCTAAGTGCTCAATTTTCAATAGCATTCAAACAGTTTCATGACACCGACACAGACAAGTAACTATAGTATAAAGTAGATGGCAGCACGTTTTCCCACAAAACAGGGTAGTGCCCTGTTTTACCCTACTCTTCCCTATCTAAAACAAAATCCATGTTAAAAAGAAAGAGAAAAAAATAAACAAAATAAAAAAGACAATTTTCATTGTGTCAATTAATTGTTTGCGAATTCGGAGAAGGCGATAAAACGTAAGCTGATTAAGACTAGTTTCGATGAAATTGTTATTGATAATACCTTGTGTTGTCGTCATTTTCATTATTAACGGCTTAAGGCCATTTTTGGCAAGGAATCAATAAATTGTCTAAGGTCATACTGCTCGGGTATCTTTATCAATTTTTTTAATGTAATTTTTGTTTGTTGGTGCCCGGTTTGCAACTTTTCTTTTCAAGTATGCCCACACATTATCTATTGGGTGATTGTCTGTACGTTGCAAAGGTGCGTCTAAAACTTTATACAGTTATAAAGCAGTCAAGTCCTACATAGCAGTGACTTATATTTGGGGTCGTTATCTAGATATAGCTTATATTTCAGTTGAGGACTTTGTGGGTCGGCAAAGCCAAATTTTTGTGGACTTTTAGTTACCTCTTTTGCCAATATATCCAAATGAAATTATTTTATTATCATTTCCGTAAAAATGCTCAACTCTCCAACACCTTAACTAGAAATACATCCCCATACCGTGACGGACAATTTTCAAAAAATTTGTCTCTGGGTATTATATTTCTATTTTGGAGTGCTGTGAGCGGTTTTCTTCAAATTTTGTTGGGCCCATTGTGGTGATACAGCACTATTAAAGTTTAATCTCAAAAAAAGTCGTTGCTCCAGAACTCCATTGGCTAAGAAATTTGGTGAATATCAATTGATATCCTTTTGCAGTCATTCGGTGAAGTCAGCAATGGCCTCCGCCGCTGTTTTCTGATGCTAATTTAAGCATTGTTTTCAATTTAATGTATTAATTTACTTTCATCTCTTCTTGTCAACTTTTTTGGTCGACCTCCAGAATTTTTCTGCTCAAGTTTATAATATTGTATACTGTTTTCAGTTTTATTGAGGACATTTCTGCAAGTTGGTTTGTTGATTTTCGTTTTTAATAATTAAAATAAACCAACTGAACGACAATGTTGTCAATGCGCTTTCTTGGCATTTTAGCCACAAACCAATTTTCCCAGAATTTCAAACCGTTAGTTTTATTTTGTTTTCGTTATATCGCCTACTCAGAATTTGAAAACAATTAATTGAAACAATGGTCAATTTAAAATTAATTTAAGAAAATTAAAAAATGTAAAGCATATTCGTTTCCTGCTGTTATTAATTGTTGAACTCGAATTGTACTAACATTTTTCATTTTGCAAACAAATTCTTGACAAACTGAATATTCTAAAAGATATTTAGGATTGTTAAAGAAAGTTTTATTACACGCTAGTTATGGAAGTGGTAAAAAATAATATATTTTTTTTAAATTTTGATATAATTACAATTTATATTGCTGATCGCGTTTGCTGTTGTCATCAATTTAACCCAAAATACTTAAAATCTCAGATTTTATCAAAATTTCATTTACTGCACAGATTAGCATAATTTATTATTTATTGTTTCGTAATTGCTATAAGTAACATAGTTTTCAATTTAGTTAACTAATAAAAAGATGTCCTGCACAAATTTTGCGACTAGAGGGAATCAAATCATTTTTCGCATTTTAAAGACTCCGATTATTTCGTATTTTTCAAGTTTTGGCAGAATGCTTTGAAAAAAAAAAACTTCTACTGCTTTGGGTGTTGTTGTTTTTTTCTCTATAATTTTTCCAATAAAAATTGGCCTTTAGCTCGTTAAAAACAAATAATGAAAAATAAAGATAGTTTGTTTTTGCAAATGCATACCAAATTTATTCCAGCAAATTAATCAACAATTTCATCGAGACGAATGGAGACTTTTAATGTTTTGGAGTTAAAGCTCTCAAAAGCTCAGTGATGATCTGAAAAAGTGGAAAAATTCTATATAAAAAAAATCGTAACAAACCCAATATGATTTTTACAATCTATGTACAAACGATACTTAATCGAAAAAGTATTGTCATTTGTCAAAGAGTAAAAATCGTGTTTTCCAGAGTATTTTAGAGGCTTATGCTATGCGTAGTTCTTCCGAAATGGGAAACGAGGGTGGATAAAGGCTATAATAGAGGTTCACGTTTGGTTAAAGGGAACGCATTTGAAAGAGAACACAACGCACATCTCCAATAATAGTTTTAGATTTGACGCAGGTGAAGGAACTCTAGTATAAACATCTTGACCGAAAATATAAAGCGAGCAAATTTACGTGTCAAAATCATGGAGGTGGAAAGTGTCAGTTCTTATTCAAATTGTATTCAATACGAAATTGCTGATAAATCATTTCACGCACGCTTCCAAAATCCATTAAAAGATTTTCAATTAGTCAAAAAATATGTTAAAGTGGATTGAATTAATGCATTATACTGCATAAATCGAAAAACTGCGATATTTATGTTTTATTTAAAAGATGTACTTAAAAAAATTTACCATTTCGTGAACGCAACCACAGCTTGTTCAAAAGTTTTTCAGTAAACATCTCAGGTAGCACTGCTGGCGGTATTTCCAAAGTGTGTTTTGAAGGGTGATTATATTTGTTTAACTGAACAAATACTTAAATAAAAGCAGTAAGTCAATTTAATTGCAAATGTTTATAGCGTACATTATTTAGGCATAATTATTTAACATGCTGTTTGTAAAGGTGTGTAGGTAAAAATCGTATATTATTTTTAATATTATGATAAGTAGTAAAAATATTTAGTTTAACATTATAATACAAAAAGTAATCCATAAATAACAATTTCGGGATCGTTTCCCGAAATGACACTGTATTTTCTGATCGGGAAAAGGGCCATTTAGGCTTAAATTTTGAGGTAATACGAGTATTTTTTAAATTCATCTTTAACGATGCTAAAACTTTTGTGGTGGATACGATGTTTCGTATGTTGCTTATAATAAAAATTGTATTGAAAAAAAATTTAAAAATAAACCATGAAAATAATAACTCTTTATAGCCGCTGGACAAATAAAAAATATTGTGATTGTTAAAGTTGAATTTTTTTACTAGGAAAGTACTTTATTGACACTCTCATCATTTCAGGAACGCCGCCGTCGTTTTGGTAACATCTAAATTTTTTTCGATAACGATAATTATTATACGAGTATATTTAAAAACTAAACTTTACAAATTTCGTAAATTTATTTAATATGGGATTCAAGTTTCATTACATTTACAAATGGAATTGATGTATTGTTTGAATAGGGAAAAATATTTTATTTTAATTAATGCAAACCCCTACAGGTTTTAGCTGTATAAATGTATTAAACCCTATTTCGAATATATCTTGTATTATTTTTATTAGAATTGAAAATGACTTTTTTTTGAACACCATTAACCTTTCTACAATGATTGGGTCAAAATGACCCAATTTAAAAAAAAAAAAATTATTTTATTATACAGTTATTTAGGTAACTTTAAATAAGCCGCGACGTTGTCTATTCGATAAAAGCAAAAGAAGCTATGGTTTGTCAAAAAATAAAAGAGTTTTTGATTTTATTTTGTTTTCCATGACGTGACATATTTTTTGTATCATTGCGTGGTTGTTGCGGTTTTCGACAATATATTCCATTAAAATATATTATTGGAGCTAGCCAATCAGATGATAAATTTACATATTCTACGGCGACAAAGGCTACCAAATGGACCATCCACAAGAAACGTTGTTGGAAGCAAATAGGTTGCCTGGAACCACATATAGTAAAACTTCTCAATTCAAGTAAACATTCGAAAATATGTGGTAAATTCAACTGCAAAATACTTAAACATTTTTCTTGTCGCTCATATACATAAGTACATGAAAGGCGTTTTTATAAGTATAAAGTGTATTTATATCGTGAATTCAGTGTATTCATAATGTTAATTCATATTTAAATATCGTTTTTTTTTTAATTGGTTCAAAATGATCCAAAACAGTAAGGGAAGATGTAAATACCAAACACTGCAGAAGGGTTAATTAATTTTCGCTATAAACCCAAAAATATAGCATTTCATGCCAATTCATAAGGTTAAGAAGTTTATTTTTCTATTTCTACCGCAACTAAATTCTTCACCTCCATGATTTTGACTGACTCTACAAGAACGTTCGCTGTGGCTAGAATTGTTCACCACTACTACGTTTTTTTACTCACAGAAGGGAAGGTTACGAAAGAGCTGACGAACTAGCCCAGCAAGCAGTTTTCTTGGAATCCTCACTTCCGACGTGTTTACCAGAAAACTTTTTATGCATCGTCAGGCGGAGAAAGTGTGGCAAGGAACTCAGACTTGCAGACATGTATGTAAATACTCGTATTATGTGATGGTCGTAAGAAAAGGAACTTAAGCACTTGCTATTCATAGAATGGACAGGGTGAGCTGAAGAAACTACTCAAAAACTCCACAGAAATCGAAAACTCATTTTATTTCTATTTAGAATAATTCAATTTGGAATTGTTTTTTATATTATGATCTTTTGTTGTTGTTGTTGTTTCGACAGGGTGTGCAGTGATTGATTTTTGAACGAATTTTCGTCATCCCTTGTCCGTTGTTATTTATTGAGAAAAAAAATTCATTGATTATATGATTTAGTCGAAATTTTATTTTTAAATTTGTTTGAAATGGTATTGTGGAAGAAAGGAAGGCTCCAAGTTTTCCAAGCACTTGGGCAAGTTTGCTTTTTGTATTTAAGGCCTGAAGCGGAAGTTCCCCAAGAGAGAAGAGAAAAGGAAATGTTTAAATATGGAACAATTAACTCCTCGACAAACTTACCAGACCAATTGATACATTTAAGTAGCTTGAGAGAGCACACGGGATCTTTACATCGATCATATCTATGGCGGTCGGGTTTAGAAATGCCTTTTTAGTCAGCTCTGACAGAACTTGAATCGCTCTACTTCTCCGTTGGAGAAGGAACTTTGCCTCTGCTCTATTTTGGTCCTTTCAGAAAATACTTCATTGTTTTGCAGCACCCCGTTCATGAGTATTATTCATAAGTTCATGTCAGTTCCTGTTACACTTGGTCCCTTAAATTTTTAATTGTATACATTTTTATGTGGTTGAGGGTTCCTTCTACAACTTGCAAATCACTTTTTTAATTGTTTGGGGCTTGATCTATGTACACGAGGAGGGATTTCTGTCGCTATCTTTAAATGTACTTCATTCAACTATGTCAAATTTTATAATTTTTTTAAACACTAAATAAAAAAAGCACACTACTACGTTGCCCAAGTCTTTATATTAATTTATGTTTTATAATAAATTTAGTTTTCTTTTTATAACTTTCATGGAAATGGGAGCCGATTGTTCAGATATTATATTATGCTCCATAACTTCTTCATATACAACCGATTGTTCATAAATTGTACTTATCACGAAAAACCGCTCCATTTACGCAGCTGAAAAACTATGATAACTATTTTAGCATCGAAAATCATTAAGATCGGATAAATATAACATATAGCTGCCATACAACCGATTGTTCAGATATTGCATTTTGGGCCATAAGTTCTTCATTTAATAAGCTAAAGACTATTATAGCAATCAAAAGCATTAAAATCGACTAAATAAAACATATGGCTCCCATACAATTAATCCATTCATGAAAGGTATGAAGCCTTCGGCATAGCCAACTACAGCATTGTTTTACTTGTTTATATTAAGATTGTTACTCATTAACCATGTGAAACCAGCATGCTTGCGAGTTATGCAAAAAAAAAATTAAATCAAAATTATCTAGCAGCCATTAAGCCTCCCCAAATGAAGTAACAATTTTTCTTATTGCACATTTTCAAGTTTTTTTTTATATGTTTCTTAAAATAACATACTCACTATGTTGTTAATTAACCTACAATAGACGCAGCCGAATAATTCTTGTTCACATATTTATCAATCATGAATCATTTTAATCCCTGCCTTTTAAATTTATAACCTTTAATCTTGCTATGCTTGTCGCAAAAATTAAGAAAGCGTTTAATAAAAAACGAAAAAAAAAACATATTGTTTATGACGTTGGGTGGTCTAAACGTTTGTATATAATTAATTTTGACTTTTTGGTTTTTGCCTCTACCTTTCATCGACTACTTTGTTAGGCAAACGCTGAATTGCCTAACTAATTAATAAATCACGAGAATTGTTGTATGATTAAAACATAACATTTTTTGTATGAAATGCTTAGTAACATGTTTATGCCGGAAATTAATTGCTGGTCAAAAAGCGATAGAAACCAACTGGTATGAAGTTGAGAGTGAAAAATGGGCTCACTTGAAATTCAAATTGTAATAAAAAAAGTAAAAAAACCTGTGTTCGGCTATGCCGAAGTCTTCATACCCTTCATGAATGGAAGAAATGTAGGAGAGCCATATGTTTTATTTATTTGATATTATTGATTTTGATTGCTATATAATAGTCCCAATAATGGTTAATATTTGTAGAAAATTTCAAGTCTTTAGCTGATGAAATGAAGAAGTTTTGGCCGGAAATGCAATATCTGAAGAATCGGTTGTATGGCAGTTAAGTGTTTTATTTAGCGGACCTTCTTGCAAAATTTTTCAGACTTCTAGCTTTTTAAATAGAGAGGTTATGAAACAAAATATGATATATGAAAAATCGGCTCCTATATACGTTATAGCAGTCTGATCTGGCCGGTTCCGAAAAATGTCTAATAAAATGCAAAGAGACATCTAACTGCCAAGTTTTATTAAAATAGCTCAAAAACTGAGGGACTAGTTTGTGTTCAAACAGACGGACAGACACACAGACAGACGGACATAGCCTAATCGATTCAGCTCGTCACTCTGAACATATCAGTATGATACACGAAACATACTTGCATTTTAAAGTTAAAGAGGCAAGAAAACTATATCCATGCAGAGTGTGATTTATATACCTTTTGATTGTAAATAAATCAGTAGAAAAATCGATAAAATTCTATATAATATAGTTAAACAAATTTTTTTTTTAAAAACTAGTAAAGTCTCCACTCACTGATTGTTAACTCTATCAAGTTTCTACTGTATTTTTATTTTCGCAATATCGCAATTTCGCAATCTTTGTATGAGTTCATTGCTATCTGCAACATTTCTTTAAAACTTTAGTTTCAAACAATAACAAGAAATACATTAAAATAAATAATACCAATCAACATTGTTTTTTTTCTTTTTATTTGCTCCACTACTTGTCTTGTCATTTGTGTGTACACAGTGATAGTAATTAAGTAGCAAATGAATTAATACGCCTAATGCAAATGCCATTAATCATTAATTTATTGGAGTGTGGCGAATAGTTAAAAAATGAAGACGCAGTGATAATTTACTTGTATCAAGCATACATAATAAAGTCACTAACGAGTTGAAGAAATAAATTATTGTTGCTGAGTCAGCTGCACAGTTTGCTTACATTTATGTAAATGAAATGGCTATGACTTGAAGAAATGATAATAGTAAATGCAACTGCATAGATAATAAATTTTTATATTACTTGCTTTTAGTTTTTATTAAAATAACTTTTTAAAGATTTTAAATTCGAAAAAATGCAATAATTACCGCATTTCCGAAAGTACTGGATTTAAATACTCAGATGTCGGTAAATACAATTTAATAGAATAAAATTTATTGCTAATTGTAATTTCAAGAAACTTTTAATTATTTATGGATTATTGAGATGAATTTCGTAGTTTTTCGTTTTCTTTAGCTAGAATAAAGCTCTCAAGAATAATCACAATAAATATTTTTATTTATTTTATTTGTTTGTGTTGCTTGAAAAAGTATTTTGCAGTTGCTGTAAATTTTCTTAAAGAAATAAATATAGTATTTATAAAAGCAATTTCTCAGCTTTCCCAAGTTGATGAAAAATACTGAAAATGCATTTCAATTTTTACTCCATTTCAAATGTTAAACCTCAGACTCCTTTAATAACTGAATCCAACATCGATAATATTAAATTTTGTTTGCTGCTGTCTGAATTTGTTTCCATTTTTTTGCATTTTTGCATTTTCAACGCAATTTTTTGTCAACAAGTTGCATAAATAAATCACATATGTTATTCTAAGAGACAAAAAAATGGAAAACAATTTTTTTTTGTAACACAGTATATGGTTGAAAATAAGTTAACTAAAGGATAATTAAACCAACAATGAAAAATTAAATAACCTCACATATATTCTCAAAATACGTTTCGTTATTTATGTTATTGATAACATTTTGTAAAAATAAAATGTTTTATTTTATTTTATTGTGAACTTTTTTTAACTAAATTTTCTATTATTTCCCATTAAATGCCGTTTCTTCTTTAACAAAAACGATATAAACAAATTAAAATTTTTTTTTTTAAAACAGTAAAGGAAAAACCAACAAAACTCTCCAATTTTTCAAAGGTTTTCCACAAAATTTGAATTTTGATTTACATAAATATAAAGTTTTAAAGCACATTTTATTACAATAAAATGCCAGTTCCAAAGTCTGCGTTGAATTTTAAGAATTCTTGTCAAGCATTTGTCAAAAATCTGTGGCAGTGTTTATCAACTGAAACTTATGCTTTTTGTGGCACTGAAATCAAATGTTCGCTTAAACACCATAATTAAAATTCTTTAAATAGTACAAATTTATATAACAGTAAATACACTTTAAACTATATAAAATTGCCATAAAAACGAAATCTATATCATGTTGTTTATCAACGTTATAGTAATAAAATGTCTCATTTTGAAAAAGCTTTTAATAAAAAGCTCATTGTTTGTTGACATATATTAAGTTTTTTATTGCGTAAAATTAGAGGTGTTAATAAAAATAGAAATGTGAACCAGCATGATTTTTAAAATGTATTTCAAGTGTTTGTGTTTATTTACTAAATGTCTGGTAGTAACACAGTGCAACAAAATGAAAAATACCAAAACCACTTGTATCTCGTAGTAGGTTTCTAATGGCAGTAAAGATTCATGCATTTTTATAAATATTTAAATTTTATGGCTTTTCAATACTTACAATTCTCATTTTTTATAAAATTCTGAGATATGACGACAAAAATCATATTTAAATAAAAAATACAGAATTCTAATTATGCTGTTTTGTAGCAAATTTAATTTCAAGGCAATCAGTGAAGTTAGTCAGTTTGAAATGATTTAAAAAAATTGATTGTATTTGAGAAATTTTTTTTGCACCGAGTGTATTACCTATTTTTCTACTATTTTATACCTCCAGTGGTACTCATTTTGATATCAAACCCTGAATCCCAAATTCAAATGCAGTCGTCAACGTGGATGGTATTTTTCATAACATATCAGAAAATTACTTTGAGACGACGGAACTTAAATTTTATTTCATTTTGTTGCACTGTGTAATATGTAGTCATTAATTTATGATGCCACTTATTTCAATTATTTTAAAAATTTGTAGTTATTTATAAAGTTATGAGGTGTAATAAATAGCGATTTTTAGTGTTTTTTTTTTTGAATGTATTAAATTGAAACGCAGAGATTAGGCGAATGTTCAGAAATCATTGTGATTAAGTTAAATGCTCTATATTAATTGCGCAACTTTTTTATTTTTCAATTAATCTCTACCAGCTCCACTGATTAGTAGTAGTATTAGTAAATACATATACATAACTATATATAATGAGCTAACCATGTAATTAAAGATTTTCAAGGTTCACTAACCTAGCGTGTTGAATTATGTTTTAAAAACATGCGAAACAGGTTTAATTTTTATTTTTTAAATATTGGTATTTCTCGAGGGAGGTTACGTAGGTAAGCGATCAAAGTACTATTTTCAACCTTTGCTAAAAACTTTTAAAAAGCGCAATTACTAAATGGTCTTACAAAGCAAAAAAAAAGTTATCGGTTAGTCGAGGCAAACTTATAACTGGACATTTATTAGCACGTTTCAGCAATTTAAGCTTTAAAAGCGATCCAATTGAATGAAGTCTTTAATTGTGGCAGATACTTTATGCAACCCTTTGCACTTTTTTTCTCGAGTATTTCGTAAAAAATTGAGAGTGAGCTTTATGTGTAGCTTTTTAGGAACTTATCTCAGAAAAGATCGGCAGTGAACTTTCTGTGCTTATTTTATTTGGTTTATTCGCTTGCTGACGATAAGTAAGTGATTAAGCCAGTATTTTTGAGTATGTAAGTGTTCTTCGGCATACAAATTAAGCAAAAGAAAATTGCAAAGGAGCAAAAGAGTTAGTATGAAATCATTGCAGATGACTTCTGAGGTTTTTATTTATCTAAATTTTCATTTATTTCACCGTTTATAAATGATATAATCTCTTTATTTATTTTCGTTGAATGCCTATCGCCGATTTAATAGCTTCCTCTGTCTGAACAAAAGCTCTAAAGCTTTGAAAATTTGAATTATTTCAAGGCTAATATAGTATTAGGAAAGCATTTATTATCTTGAAAATCCATAGTTGGAGGCTTATTATTCTGGTGCAATAGACTTTCCGAAATGCATGTATCTGGTTTTCTATATACGATGATTTTGCCTATTAAGTAGTCGAAGCGACGAGTTTTTTCGCACTTCAATAACAACCTTTTAAGCCTACAACTATCATTTATTCTGAAACCAAGCAATCAGAGTTTATGCCTGTAGATTTAATTTAAAAAAAAATTTGAGTGCTGAATTCTGTTTAGGCTGGTTCTTCAGAAATAGTTCATATTTCTATTTTAGTAAATTTATAATGTCGTTCAACTCAATATTTTTTATTAAATTTTTTCCAATTCAAAATCGTGTCCCATTTATTACAAATAACTGACGCCTGTTTCAAACCAATCAATTGAGTTTCAAGGTTTAACAATTATTCAAATGGTCGTAAAAATAAATAACATTTTTTATTTGTTTGTTATACTGCACTTGTATTAGGAAGTGAATTCTCTCTTTATACAATTTTTAAACACTCCATAACCATCATAGATTATTCATGATAGCGTTATATTGAGCTAAATTTAATATAAACGAAGTTAACATATCCCAATACTGGGTTTTGTAATTTAAAGGTTTTCATCGTACAATTAAAGAAATCAAGTTTCACTAAGCCAATAAATGAAGAGAATTTAACCAGTTGAAAACGTAGTTAACTAAATTATCAGTCCTGCAACAATGTAATGTTATTGTTGTTCTCTTCATACTTACTCATAGACAATGAACCGAAAATGATGCGAACCAAAAAGACCTAGCAGAGGTTTCGACTAAGACTGATTTCCACGAACATTTGGCGTTTAGGAGGAGCCGAACGACTCTCTGCTGATTACAGTTCAGTCTTCACTCAAATGCAAGAACTACTCGACTGAATGTGGATGTTAATTTACAGAAGGTTCCTTATGTATACTTAATTCGTACTCATAGAGGAATGTTCTTTCCAACAGGAGATTTTAGATTGTCACTTCGGTCTCTTAACTGCAGAAGTTAATTAAAAGTGTCTTAGTCAAAGTTTGCTCTTGGTTTAAAGAAATCTTTGAAAACACCATTCACAGCTAGCGTAGTCATAGTTCATGGAAAATATATAGCCATGAGCAGCAATTTATTAAAATCTAAACGTAAGTAATGAAACGGACGTAAAGCTGTAAGAATACATATATGTGCAAGTCAATTGTAAACATTAAAAAATAAACAACCATGTAACTGTGCAAAGCGTACTAGAAAAAAACATTTGACACATTTCGAAAGATAAATAAAAGTATAGATACTAAATATGTAAGGTGTGTACTCGTATCAGTAAAAAAAACAACAACATGAAAACAAATAGTGATAACAAATTTTCAAGGTTATGTCTATTTGATGTTTAAGTTGTGAAACACCAACGAATGTTTTGTTTCGATTTGATTTCCTTGAGTAAGACGTTAAATTTAAGATATTATATCAGAATTTGTCGAATAACTCATTAAAATGTTTAAGTTATTATAATAATTTACACCCAAGTTGATCTCAAGGCGGATTTTAATTTTAGCTGGAAGTGCTCAGAGTGTTAAACATTTTTTAAAGGTAAGGTGGGAGAAAAATTATGCATTTGAAGATGAGAGCACGCTCAAAGACAATTTCGCATAATCTGAAGAAAAGCAAAAGGGAATGAGCAAAAGTCATCTTATCGATATGGTAATTATCGCTAGCATTTCAAGGATTGTTATGGTGTGATTGGTGGCTATTAATTTAAAAGTATTCGTTACTGCAATCCCCAACGTTGTCGATATGATTGCAACTAGTTAGTTCATATATTTATGGTATTGTTATTGATCTTATTGTTCATGTTCGCAAACATTGTCGTTATTGATATAATTTTTGAATCTTATTATACAAATATACCAATTACTTTTATTTTATTAAAATTTTATTTCTCAATTTATTAATTTTTAACCAAAACAATATAAACCAGATTTCAAGCTTTGTAGCAAAAAAGAGCAAGTGCCATAATTTTCCAGTAAATTTGTTTTATAAAAGTTTTAAGCTACAAATTACCATTCATTTTTTACAATTTAGTTTACTGGCGATGTTGCTCTGTTATTTTCATATAAATATATATAAATTATTCTTAAAAAAATATGCTTTAATTTTTATATATAATATAATTTTGGCGCGTACATTATATAGCTCAGTGTTTGGCCGAGATTCTCCTACCATTTTGGGGTGTGCGTCTTTATATTATACCACAAATGGAGGGACCTACAATTTTGTGATGTAGATTTTCTTGAAGAAATAATTATACAAACAATTTCTGTAGAAGAAAATTTAATTTTCATTCCCAAAATTTTTCAAACATTAATGGAAATTTGGATGCGATGGACAAAATTACACTTTTAGACTATAATCAGGAAGAATTAACTGAAAACATTAACTAAAGACTCTAATATCGCTCTGGTTATTACTTTGGCAAAAACCCCAAACTGAAACATTTAATCGACACATTTTTTTTTTAAAACCTGTATCACTTATTTATAAATTGAAATAAAGCAACTTTGTAATTTGAAATTTATTAACAAAATCCGTAAAAGGTCGTAATATATTTCTAAACCACTTTTTATTAAATAATTTGCTTATACATTTTTCAAAATATGTTTGTGTATTGTGATGATAGGACTTGAATTAAAATTTTGTAAATTATTTAGCTCTAGGCCCAAAATTAAATAAACTTAGATGTTTGTTTAAGAGTATATTTAATTGTCGCACAGACAAAATAATTTTCAAATTGTTTTTATAATAATAAGCTATAAAATAAAGTTTCGAACATACATATGTACAACATACATATACCATCTCTGGTTAAAATTACCGGCGGTTAGCTACAATTCAGTTTACTATTCAGCGCTTACTTATATCAGAGCTTCATTAAAATTTTTGAACACGCAATTTTGCAGCTCATTACGTTTTTTTTTTTTTTGAATAAAGTGAAATAAAAAGTTTCTTAAAGCCGCTGAAAAAAGGGATGGAAAATATGTTTGAGAACTATCTAAATTTAAAATATTATTTAACTGCTAGATAATATGAAAAAATTACTATTTGAAGCTAAACCGAACTGAAGTTCGATTAATTTTTAAACGCAATAACAGAATATTATACTTTTAACTATTGGGATTTAATAAATCTCTCCTTTAAATCTACACCTTATCCAGCTCTTTATTGAGCTTTATTTGAAGTTTATTACTGTTTGATAATTAATTAAACCTTTGTTTACATTGTGCTTTATAGTATATAAATTCAATTTAAAACACAAAATGGATAATTCTGAAGAGTTTTCAATTTATAATATGCTGTCCAATACTTGAAGGACTAAAAAAAATAATAAATATTATTAAAGATTTAGTGAAGATTTAACTAAAATCTACAGCAGTACGAGATTTAATTTGTTATCATAAATCTCGAAAGGTTTAGCTTTAAAATCTCATCAGAAGCCTACATCTTCATTTAATCTCACAATGAAGACATAGCATTAGTTTTAATTACGTTTATTTCAGAAAAAATATCGATTAATTTATGTATACGAATTTCACATATATAAACCCCAAATATATTCAGTACAAAGTCAGTTATTTGTGACCGAAATCGAAAGTTCTGATTGAGTTTTAAAGATAATAAAAAATTACTTGAACTTTTCTTCAATATTTTTGTGCAAAGCTTGAAACTTTGATTATATATAATATTTTTTTAAGAACAAGACATTGCTGCCTAGAAAATTGGTATTGAAATTTCTTGAGTCTCAGACGAAAATCATAAAGCTTTACTTTTTTTGTTTTTAGTTTTATTACACACTAACTTACATTGTATTCAATTTCATTGCCATAATTTTCGTTATCTTTCAAGCTGTCTCATAAATTTTTGAAAGATTACTACATTCAACAATTGTTGTTATACCATTCACCTTCAAAGGTTTGTTGCGTTATTTTTATGTACACAGTTACACAATCCTTTAATCAAAATAGTATGTTGTGTACGCTTCATACGTACATAGTCGTATTTATGTATGCCGTTGAAAACAAACATTCTGAGCAAACACGATGTTAACTAGTCGTATGTGTAAAATACATACATTCACAATACATACGAATATGTTTACTTTTTACTACGAATTTGTATTTAGTTCCTGAAAACTTTGGAGGTTTTCTGTAATTGGATTTTTGTAATTGAACTTAATTTTACTTTCGGTGTTTTAAGTTAGAAAATACCTATTGCATGGACTTATAAACATTTTGCACCATATTGGTTTAATAGAATTGTGTTTTATTTGTTATTGATGAATTATCAAACATTTACAAATATTGAATTTTTAAAATGTATAAATTTTTTGGTATTCTATTCAAAAATAAAAAGTATTTTTCTTTGCTTAATTTACAATATGAAAAAATATATTGAAAAATTATATACTTTTGAATATTTGAAAATGTTTAATTGTAACATACATATGTATGTATGCATATCAAACACACAGAATCAGGTGGTTATTCCATATTGCTAACTGGGGATTAGCCAATTTTCTAACTATGCAATTTGAGTTATTTCTTATACTTATTCAATTATTCGTATTAAGTTAAAAAAAATAGAATAATACTGTTAAAGGAAAGGTGGGTGTATCTTTTACCGGTTTCCCAGGTATAAACTCTTTTACGCTATTAAGGGGTAATCCTACTTTGTGAACTAAAAATCAACAGTTTTTATGACTTTGTCAAATGAAAACGAATTGATATATTATATTATGGTTTTGCATACATGTTTCTACATATGTTGAGATATGTAAATCAAATGTTTATGCATTTTTTCAAAATAAAATGTCGGCCCGGCATGTGTTGCAAAAAATACGTTTTTTTTGTAAAGCTTCCTTGGCCGGAACGATTCCGTTCGCAATGATGCACCTGTAACAAAAAATCAAAAGAAAAAACGAAGTGAACATCATAGAATTTGAGTTTTAAAAAATGCCGTCGATTTGGATGAAAAAATGCTGTTTTTGACATAAAATTCGTTGCAAAAACAGACATAAATTTGGTAAATTTTAATTTATTGGAAAAATCGTACGAAAATATAACCAGCAAGCAGCATGAAAAATTTCAAGCCAATCCATTGAGAATTGTAGGCGTAAGTGTTCCGGCCAGCTCAAAAAACATGGTTTCGAATAAAACGCGTTTGAAGTTTCATATGCGAGAGGAACGGTGATGTGACATCACTCTGAAAATCAACTTTTTAGATGCCTTCGGGACTTTGTCCTTGCATAAAACCTTTTAAATATCATTTGGCGATTTCTGTAGGAGCATTTGATAAAAAAAATGGTTAAAAAAAAAGTTTAAAAGTAGGATTACCCCTTAATTTTAATTTCTAATATTTGTAAGTAAATATATGTACAGCTCATTCTCTAGCAAAAACTATATGAACCTAAGTTTTAAACTTTATAAAAAAATTCATTAATAATTCAACAAAATTTCATGAAAACTGCAAAATGAAAAAAAAATTGATTTTTGAAAAAATTTTTGCTTACGCTTAACCGCAATTTCTGCCACATTTTAGAAACTGAAGAATGCGTTTTATGGATAATATCAATGGCAATTTGAGCCTTTACAGAAGTACACAAAACTAATCTAAAATTAAAAAAAAATATTTACAATGAATGATATTTTTTTAAAATTTCATTTAAAACTTCAAGGAACATTGAAACACTGATTTTAGACGTGTGGATTTCAGTGAGGCAATACTTTTTTCGGTATTGGTCGTTTTGACAGCTGTAACTTGATTTATACTCAGATTGGTTTGCCATTTCAAGACGAAAGAGAATATTCGGCGCATTATTGCTGACATACGGGACATGCTGGAAAAGTGGTCGAAAGTTGGGCCTCTCGGCTGGAATATATTCGAGCAAGCCGCGGCGGTCACTTGCCCGAAATTATTTTTAAAACATAATGGCAATCCCTAATCTTTAAATAAAGCTAAGTTCTTGGCCAATAGCATTAAATTATATGCGTTTTATTTCTTCTTAAAAACCACATGTCTAAAAAAAAACATCCGCTATTAGAGAAAAGTGCGGCACGGGAACCACGAAATTCATTTTAATATGGCCGGAATGGGCCTTCTAAAGGTTGCCAACGTGGCGGGTAAAAAATCATTTCGCGATAAAAATCAGAAAATTTGGCAAATGATCAAATCAACATTTTTTTTCTTTTGAGACGAAAACAAACAGACAAGCATAACAAAATAAACAAGGATGTGATATATTTCAGTATGACACAATTGGAATAGTAAATGAAGATAATGAGGCGGAGGAACACTAACAACAATTGCTAGAGTCACCTTCTGTGTAAATATATTTATTAATATAATTCACAATTTTTTTGAGCTCGAGGCCAGTTTGTGAAGATTTTTATTTGGAATAAACCACAACAGTTTTTTAATGGCAGAAGTTATAGTACTATTCCGTAAATTACCACTTTTCCTCATCAGACTTCTTTTTATTTAATTAATGATATTTATTCTTCATCACCACATTCCCAGGCTTTGAACCAAGGACCTCGGGGTTGCAGAGCCAAAACGTTACATGCGGTACTACGCTTGCCGAGTGGACTGTTGCGTTTATTCCATCTTGCATCAACAAACCAACTACAAACAAGAGCAGATTTTCTGGCGCTATTTCAACTTGCTTGTGTGGCCTCAAGCTCAATAAAATTGTGAATTATAATTCATTTTAAGGTCAATAAAAATCTAAACAAATTTATATTTATTGATAGTTATCGGGAGCCACGTGACCCATGGGAAAAATGTGAAAAACGGACAGATGAGTTCAGGGCATAACAATTCAATGTCAGGACGAGCGCGATCGGGACTAGGTATATTGTTTGCTCAGGCACCCAATCGCAAGTTTATAAGTTTTATGTTAAATAGTTATCTGTACTTTAATTCAACAATAATACAGATTTAAACAGCAAATTAAATTATTTGGTCGTCTAAAAAGTATGATAAACATAATACTTAGCTAAAAAGAATCGAAAACGGGATTATTTATTTCATTTGTTTGTAGATAAAAATTTAAAGAAAATAATGGGGCTACAACAAACGTAGTTACTGTAAATTTGAACCTTAAAAGAAGAATAGATAGGTAAAAAATTACACATTTTGAAGCAAATTCATAGAAAATAAAATTTTTTAATAAAAACGATCACACGTTCATTCCTATCTGATAATGTCTTTATTCAGTGGTTATTTAAAACTTTCTCAACGGATTCTAGATTATTTATAAAGTAGTTTATTAATTACATTTTTTAAGAAAACAACTTATTAGCGATTTTATATTTCAAAATACAAACCAAATTTAATGGTTTAAAACTGAGCCTGAGTGCATTACAACATACAATTTGATAAAAAAAAAAAAATAAAAACAAATTAGAGTCCGTTTCCGCGATGACAAATGGCTTCAACTGGTGCTAATAGCTTATACAATTGGATTGTTTTATTTTAATGAATGCCTTGAATAAATTA
Source organism: Philophylla caesio (assembly GCA_963971545.1). Taxonomy (NCBI): domain Eukaryota; kingdom Metazoa; phylum Arthropoda; class Insecta; order Diptera; family Tephritidae; genus Philophylla; species Philophylla caesio. Next base: position 26,179,253 of record OZ020608.1, on the reverse strand, counting down.
TAAAACTGCTTGTACTCTCGTATCTTTTCCATATATTTTGCCTCATAATTCCCTTTTTAACTATAGTAAACGATATTGAAAACGTTATCGATATTTATAATTTTTATTACTGTAATTCAATCCACTCTACAAAACTCAAAATTATTAATATCGGCAACTTTCTCAATTTTGTAATATTAAAAGCAAACAATTTCAATTCTTCCTAGCTGTATTTGTATCCTTGCGTTATTCTAATCGATAAAACATTTTTGTTATGTTGGAATAATAAAATCAGGGATCCGACTAATCGTTTTTCTATAACAAAATTTCGATTTTTACGGAGTAATCATCGAGATTAGTCTGAGTCTACATATACTCGTATGTAAAATAAATAATGTAACCACATTATATGTTTTTTATTCTACTTTAATTTTTTTATAAAACTGTTTTTCTTTATATGGTGTGAAAAATTATGTTTATCTAAGCTTGCGTGCGGCTGAAGTTCAAATTTTGGCAGCAAAACGAGTATATACATATTTGTGTGTGATTTGAAAAGTTATTCCATATATAAACACTTAAATATATATCTACATATATACAAACGTATATAATTATAACTGACCTTGAAATATTCCAGCGTATCTTTACCCATTACTACGCAGCATTTATTTTTATTTTCCTTAATATTTTTTACTATTTGTATTTTCTTTTTTACTATAACTTATTGCAACTACGAGTTATCTGCTTTCTTTCACAGCGTCTTTTTTGCACATTTGTTTATCACAAAAGCTGATAAGAGAACATGGAGAAAAGAATGAACGAACCTACTTGGGAACATATATATGTATGTACATACATATGTGCTCGTATGTACGAATACGCCAAAAATATTAAATTTTATTTACAGAGAAATGTCAAAAATCGTTTTTCTTTAACAATTCTTTAGTTACGAGCATCTACAAAAAAAATTAAATAATTACAAAAAAAAAATACGATTTGAAGTGAAATGCAATTCTAATTGTTCTTTTATCATTTCTTTCTTGTCCGACACTGCAAAATGTTGATCTACATACATACGAGTATGTTGGAACGCTCGTCTGTCATCCCTTCTCAAGTTTGGTTGGAAGACAAACCGGTTTCGGCATTGCGCCATCTTGAGTTATAAAATCGAACGAAAATTCGAAATTCAATTATTCAACCAATTTAGATATAAATATCACTTTGATATATGTTTGAACTAATATATTCATAAACATATTCAAATATCGCTACAAAAAAAAATAATACGTTAAGCATGTTGAAATGGTCGTTACTTCCCTAAAACGGACCATCTCTCATTCGAATTTTCTGAAAGTACATCTACCAAGAGTAAAGCCTTGCTGCTGGATATTCAGGCAATTTTTTTACACTTACGTTTTCTTTTTATTTGAATAATTTCGGATCTATTGCAATTTTGTCATCCAAACATCAAAAAATAAATAATTTTATAGATAAAATATTTATTAAAATGTATTTCCGAAGTAAAACTCTCAAAATAGCACTTGCTAAACGAAGATGTTAATTGCATATCACAATTGAATTTTAAAAGATTTAATGTTTTGGAATACTTGTACTATACAGTTATTAAAAAATCGATGGGAAACCATAATTTTTTATTTCTTTCATTTAATTTTTTCGTGGACAGCATTAAATGCATTAATGAGGCTATACCAGTAATGCTATTTGTTAATTTAATACGGAGGTCGAGTGAAACTTTCCGTTTATAAAAAATAACGCTTAGTGATCTCAACCAATCATTACAAAGATAATTGAAGAGAGAGACTACAAAAATATTGCAGGCGTTTGATATTGTAGGGCCAATGCCTGGTTACTATTATTTATGAATCTTTTATGAGAGTAATTTTTTTCGAAAAATTGGAAAGAATACCGAGTTTTTCCTATAGAAAAAATTAAAAATGCAAAAAAATCCGGATGATCTTCAACCAATCAATATATTGCTAATATAAAGTAAAATAATTACGAAAATTTTACACGAGCAACTTGTGCAATAATTTGAAAAAAAAAAAAAAAATTCAGAATATCAATCTGGTTCTCAGAATATCAATCTGAAAAACTGATCTTTACTGGAAAAAGCGATGGGAGCGGTATTCCTGAAATGACAAAGAGCTTTTGCAACATTATATAGAGAAATATTAATCGGAAAACTACCGCAGTACGGCCATAACAGGGTCTGAGCATCGCTAGTTTCGAAGCTATTTGACAAGCAGATTTCAAAAAACAAAAGTAAGAGATTGTGTATCTGACGCTTTCTCGGAAAAAGGGGAACAAATGAAGTATCTACGAGTTGCCATTGATTCTTAATATAAATTTGATTTGCAAAAAAAAATTGCAAAATGATACATTTTTTTAGAAGAATTCGTAAATAACTATTTACAATGCGGTTGTGAAACCTCATTTTGAATATTGTTCGACAATTCTTTTTTAAGTAGCCAATTAAATATAACTAGAATGCTACGAATTTGAATGTTATACAAAAGGGATGATTTATTTCTTCATATATTTGAACAAAATAAAGATAAATGACAAAATTTAAAAAAACCTTAAAAGAAAACGTGGTAATAAAGAAAAATTCAATGAACCAAATACGAGTTGTAAATGCAAACTATAAATGGTATAGTTTTGACTTATTTTATGTGGAAATCCAAAAACATCGTCTGATGGTCAAACACACTCTGTCCTTAGACCTGGCGATGATTGGCAAAAAGTGGTTGGTGGTATACCCATTTTCTTTGCGAGCGAGTAAGTGAAAAGCCAATTTCAATTTTCTCACGGAAATTTGGTATTTTCTTGTTAATGTTTAGATTTACGCGATGGTAGAGAATAGTGATAAAATAGTCGTGTCATTTAAATGTGGGTCTTTAGGCGGATATCAATCATCCATTATATCCCCTCCACCCATATGGCTATTGCATTCCTTTATTATTTCTGTCTACTTCGATATATGTACTGAATTCTTTTACGATCGAAGGATTGCTCTTTAAAAACATACGTCGATGCAAGTCGAATCCCTCGCTTGTTCTTCTTGAATTGGTTTGAAAGATGCTGGGCCGATGTGGAGGGAAATTTTTCTTCTACATAATAAGTAAAATTTGGCATCAATATTAAAATTACAACAACTTACCATAAAATTACCTTGTTTTGCAGAGCTGACATTCAAAGAAAAATTTATATATTTCAAGAATAATTATTTGTTGTAATCTTCAGGTTAGAAGCCAAAATCAATAACGTCATCATAGCGATGATGATGATGATAGCCATCATTACTTTGTTGGTCATTCACAGACGTCATATGGGCAGTTATTTCTTCATCAAACCAGATAATTTTTTCACCGGTTTTCTTCTGAAGACTTCACTTTAGAAAGATTAATTAAAAATTTAAATATAAAAACTAAAACCACTTCGAAAAGCCTATTGCTGTGAAGCGCACTTAAAAATGTTTGTTTTGGCGTTTACCGTTATGACCGCAATAATAGTACAATTTTTGCTTCATTCAAAATAAAATACTTTATTACAAAAATATATAATGTTTCTTACTTAAGATACATTTTTCAAGGCTTTAGAAAGGTGTATACTAAAACAACACTGGAATTTTAAAATAACTTTTTTCACAATAATTGTTTTACCTATGGCATTGGCAGAAAAATTTAAACTGGCACGTGAACTCAAAATAGGAAATACAAAGAGCATAAAAGTAAGAAACCACAAAGCACATGATCATTATTAACCGTTATAATGGTTTTCAATATTGCTGGCTTATTTTCGTTACACATATTTATTAGCAAAAATGCAATGACCGTCTACAGACGGTATAGAAATCAGACTTTTAATTTATATTTTTTTCTTTATATATAATATTACAGTAATTAGTCAGGTTGTTGTTTAATCAGGTCGTGATTAATCAGTTTTATGATTAATAAAATTAAAATAAAATAACCAAAAATGTTAGTAATCGTGTTATTTATCTTTAAGATTACTAAAAGTTAAAAAACAAATTATTAAAAAATTTGAAGAAATTATATTATATATTATTAAGTGGTTAGACTTTACGTTCATTAATTAAATACTTTTGGATCATTCGATTAATTGAATAATATGTACAACAATTTTTATTTAGATGATTTTTAAGCAATATCCCTTTCTTGGATCAATAGATTTCCAAATAAAAATTCCCAAAAAATTTAAAAAAATGTGACTTAAGTTTTTAAAGTAAATAATTTGCAAAAAATTTGTAAGGTGCACGCTAATTTGATGCGCTCTTTACCTATTTAAAACATACATTTTTTAGCAGTGTTTTTTCGATTTTTTTTTTAAATAAAATTCGGGTATGCTTTAGCGTTTATTTACTGACTTATTTTTACTCCAGCTTTTTATTGCCTAATTTCCATAGACAATGTCTCTGTTAAATCATGTCATTTCATGCTAATTTCATTGGAATGTTTTTTCAGAGTACACGTGTGGTGAAATACCTTTCAAAGCAAATTGCCTTAAACGATACAGATATTTATTTATTTGCACATACATACTTATATACATATGCACATACCTATTTTTTTGTTTATTTAATATATGTATATTTGCATTCAAAAGAAAAAAAATGTAAAGCCATAACTACACCACATTCCATTGCGCTGATGAATAAACGTACCTAAATACTTGATAATTTCGTTTTTTATTATTATTTTTCTGTTTACTTTTCCTATTGATATAAATTCCTTAACATTAACATCGCTTTAATGAGCTATCAGTGCTATTGCAATATACATACTATGAGTAGCTAAGTGAAGTGTGAACGCTAATGTGCGTACTTTTGATAAGAGGACGAATAGTGAAGGAGGAAGTGTGATGGCATGTATGAGTGGAGATTGAGTGCAAAACAAAGCGTTAAAGAGTTGACAACAAGCAAATGTTTAGAGCGTTTACAAAAAAATTGTTTTACTTTTCTGACGTGCTCGCAAAATTTGTTCGTATGTATATTCTTTAACTACTTATACGAGTACTCTACAAAAGTAACCAATAAGGGTACCTTATCTGTTGTGAAATAAAATAAATAATTGTTACATCACATTGGGCTTTTTTCGGTAGAATTAAAGTATTAACTAATTGGTCAATATTGAATTTCTGTGAACATATTAACAAATGGATTGCAGTTCACTAAGGTCTTTTTTATGCGGCGCAAGTGTTCCTCAGAAGGTCGCATACAAAAACCAGCATAAAAAAATTCTTTACATTCAAAAACGGGGGATTCGTGAAAGAAATTTCAAAAGATAGATACTTTGCGTAGCAAGTCCTAAAAAATGCATATAAAAAATCAAATTAAGCAAAATTAAGGAAACCGAAGCCAGTTATTTCTTCAGTTTAACATATCTTATTTTATTTAAAACTAGAAAAACAAACAAATTTATTACAATAAATTCGTGAATTATGTAATTGCAAGCAAAATGGAAGTGGCGAATAAAGAATTAGAAAAAACTCGTCATGATACTCGTAACTATTTATGTCTCTTTCACACTAAAGAATGTTTTAACTTATGTCGCTAAAGCGAAAAAAATTTGTTTGAAAAACCACATAAATTCAATTTCGCGTAAGTTCAAATCGGCATTAAAAAAAACGGGTAAAAGAAAACCTAAGTGTATTTTGAAACATTTGACTTAGTTTCGGGATGAAACAAGTACTTTAAGAAAATATCTTTTAATAGCTTAAGCCGAAATTAAAATAGTGGTTTGTTACTTATTCAAAATGTTTGCATTGAAATTTATTCAAATATAAATTGAGTATCACATTTTTTATGATTTTGTTTTAAATTTTTAAATTTTTTTTTATTTTAAATATATTAACTATTTTTTCTAGTTTATTTTCCTACTAATTAATACTAACATTTTGCGTTTGAATTGCAGTTCATTCTCCAAGCGAAAACTTTATAAAACGGAGTTTAAAATTTTATAAAAAATTTATGTTAGTTCAATAAATTTTCATTTCGATTTTGAACTAAAAAAAATTCTCTTTTATGTGAGTTGTAAATGAAAAAGAGAAAATAACAACAGCTCACATAGCGTAAGCTTAGCTCGGTCTGTTGAGACGCTGGCTTAAGTGTTACGTGGTGGTGCGTGTTCGACTCACGCGGAAGCCGTGAAGAAAGAAGTCTGATGAGGAAATGTGGTGATTTCCGAAATAATACTAAAACTTTTACCACTTTGGTGTTGTTGCTTTCTCTCTAATTTTTCCAACAAACATTCGCCTTTAGCTCATTTTAAAATAAATAATAATATATGTATATATTTTTTATTGCACGTCCATTCATCAATGTATTCATAAAATGCAGGGAGGTAGGATCACGTGAAACCTGGGAACACCTCTTATGCCTGTCCTTCGGTAACAAGAACCCGCCTAAATTATTTAGGGGATCCGCAGTTTAATAAGATTGAAGACGCCGCAGCAATTGGCCTTCAATATCTGCTTAAGTGCGCCAAAAGCGCTGGCATCCTGAATGATGTCTACTGCCGATTCACTTAAGAATAGCCCCATCAGGTATCGCTTGGGAGCAATTGGTCTATACGTGGCACATAGCCAGACAGAATCAAATTTTTTTTTTTTTTTTTGGAATCAGGCACGAAGAAACGCGTGCAGAAAACAACACTCAGACTACATGCCGTCCATTGTACTGTTTTCATGTTCCTTTTAATCTGTTTTAAATCTGCAGGATTTCAACACGTCGCAACCAAATGCCTCATATCTAGTTCTTGCAAACGCGGGACAGAAGCACATAAAGTGTTCTGCCGTCTCTTCCTCTTCATAACAGGTTGGGCATATGGAGTTGTCATGTACGCCTATCATTGTCAGGTGTCTATGCCACGTGAAGTGACCGGTCAACAGTCTTGCCTGTTAAGCGAGAGCAAGTATTTTGATAGTCCTTCTGAGATTGACGGTAACAATTGTTTTGCCCATCTGCAACCTCTCGACGCCTCCCAGTCATTGCTGAGCGAATCAACTTACTTTACCTTAATTATATCTACATATAGATATTTGAAAACTGGAAATTTAAAATTTTTTATTCTTTAGTATTCCTTTTTTAATATAAATACTGGAAATATGTTTTGCTTTTAGTTCCATATATGATTAAATTAAACAAAAAAGAGTACGTTATGGACGCAGAACCAAGTGAAGAAAACGTAATGTGAGATGGATTAGGGCGACGTCTTGTGAGTTTAGATCTTGCGAAGGTATGAGAGGTGAGTTTAGATCCAGCTGGTATGGTTAGTTAATGTGTCTTGCGTTTAAGTGTGGTGGTTTTAGATAGTGTGAGTTAAGGTGTAGTGAATTAAGGTGAAGTGATTTTGGTATTCTCAGTTTAAGGTAGATTTAAGTTTCGTTCAGGTGTCGTGTATTCAGGCACGTAGAAAAGAAGAATTTCCTTTAGCGGTGCCCAAACATTTAAGTGTACTGTGAAACGAAACTTAACATAACATAACGTAACATAACATAACGTAACGTAACAAAACATAAGGTAAAGCAACATAACGCGTTGTACAATAACGTAAAGTAACATAGCGTAACATTGCATAACGAAACATAATAAGCGTTGACATAAAGTTATGTAATCTGTGGCGAGTTGAACTGTGGTGAGTTAACGATTTGATTGTTAAGTTGTGGTGATTTCTGATATGATAGGCATTAACCAAGCTGATTTTCTAATTTACTACCGCAGCTAAAGAAGTTTCACATAAAAAGTGCTGACACTCAGTTTTAAATAATCAGTAACCTTAAATTGGAATTTATGTAAGGTTAGGTAATTGGACATACAATTTAAAAATTGCTTTTTACTTTCATACAAAATTAGTATACTAAGACGAAGATATTTTTAAATTGTTGCCAATATCGAAAAAGCAAACTGTGTGATCGCCAAAAAGTTCTATTTGAACATATTACTAGCTTGGAAACTAGCGCTTGTTTTGATTGTCTTAAAAATAATTGCAAAATTATGTTTTAACAAGAAAATTAAGTAAGGATTATAGATCGAAATGAGAGTTAAGTCACTCTGATCGAATATGGATCGAATTGAGTTAAATGACACGCTGATGTTTTGTATTTTCCCAGAAATAACTTAATAAAAAAGGCAAATGCATGAATGAACATTTTTGCAAAATAATTATATTTGGATAATTACTAAGCAGCAGCAACTTACTTGACGACTGCTGTGATTCTTGCTCGAAACGAATCCAATGAAAGCAATTGCTGAGCCGACAGGAAGGAAGTAAACTTATGATAAATACTTAAAAATAGTTTGCAAAGTTCCACATCAAATTTTCTTACAAAAATTTAAGATAACATATGAATTTGTGTGGCGGTAAATACAAAACCAAGTTAGTCAATAATTCTGAATGAAATTGAAATGCACGCGCTTCTTTAAAAAAGTCTTGCTCTTAGTTTTATCTTCAGAATTTCACATGGTAAGTACTGCTGTAGTTTTTTTTTTCTTCTTTAAATTTGGCATTTTCGCAAAAACTTCAAACCCAGACAGGAAGTTCTAAGAAATTAAAAGGCGCAAGTGCACATATGGTACTTACTAACACATTTGATGTGTGTTTCTCTTTAATCTGCGATTTCTTCTACTTTGCGTGTTTCTTCTTCTTCATCTGCTTGTACTTATTTAGTTAATGATATTGTTTTGCTGCTGGAACAATTGAAACTAGTGGCGATAAAAACGCCGGTTGCTGCGCGTAAAATTTTTATTATTCAGCGCGATTCAGTTTGTAAAATTTTTCAAAGATATGCAAATTAGAATACATAAACGTGTGTGTTATGTACATATATATGTATATATATACTTGTATATACTGTGTATATCGTTTGGTGTGTTTAAATATATATTAATAAATAATAAATGCAAACAAAAACGGATATATTTCATAATTCAAAATCACATTTCAGGCTCAGGTAAATAAAATGAGCAGCTATATGTAGTTCAAAAGACATTTTTTTTTCCTTCATAAAAAAAAATGTATAAAGAAATATTTTCCAAAGAAAAGAGCAATTTTTTATTATAATCATTACGGGAACAGTTTTCAAAAATACATTTAAAATATTAAAATATAATTAATTTTACATACGCAAATTAAAGACAACGTTTCTGGCCTTAAAACAATATCAAAATCGTTAAGACAAATTTGAATAGCCAAAAAATCAGTCTATTTGACTCAATTTCCGAGAAATTAAAAAAAAAACAATTTTGAAATCTTTTAAAAACGTCATGTTTTCCTTAATTTTTTAACGGTTGATTTACTTCATAAATTATGTCAAAAGTACATCGTTACTTATGTAGTCATTTATTTTGCATACTAATTTTCCTTAACTTATCTTGAATCGTCCGCAAATTCAAAATTCAAATGAAGCAGTTTTAAAGGAGAATATTTGGAGAGGTAGACATGAATATCCCCCACCAAAGTATAATCTTATAAAAAATTAGGTTGAGTTTCGTAATTATTTTAAAGTAAAACGTTCAGAATTTTGAAATTTATGTAGTCAAACCACAGCGTTTCACACCGCTTTTTCAAAACATCGACACTATAGGGACCTCGGAAGTCAATCCATATATCGAAGTTGACATCTTTTATTTTTCACTTACTAAAATAGCTCATCATTTATCGTCACATCAGATAATCACATTACATCATCTGATCAAATTACACCATCACATCGCATCATCATATCACATCGCGTCATCACATCACATCCCAACGCATCATTACCTCATATCATCACCTCATATTATCACATCATAACATCACATCATATTATCACATCAAAGCAAAGCGCCACTTTAGAACAACACTTCATGCCAAATCAAAATATATATCAGAACTCACAACATCGCACATCACATAGCCTTACATCAAATCGCATTACAACACATAACATAAAATAACAAGTGATTGGCTTAGATATAGATTAGTGAGCTGCTGAAAAGCAAACATTTTCATTGCAACTATAAATGGAGTAAAATAAACTTATCATTACGATACACAAGTATGCATATCTTAATAGATCACGTTCTTAAGTCGACTTAGACGGTTATTGCCTGCGGCGATAGTTATTACAAAAATGTAATATTTATAATAAATTTTTTAATCACAACTCTTAATATAATTAACTTCCATATGAAAAGGTCTCAGTTAGTGCTTAAGATAAGCTTACTCTAACCGGCATTGGTTAAGTACTCGAATTACCGATGATTTTTTTTATATTTTATAAAGAACTCATTACTGTTGCTTCTGCCTGCTGCTGCGGTGATGGCGACAACGATCGTTTGCTTTACCTTTTTTTGCGGTTACACCGACATTCGTCATATTTTTCTCATATTTCTTCAACGATTCTGATTCACATTATGCTGTTCCTATTGAAGTTTCTACATTCATTCGTACATAGGGATATTTATTTTTTTTTCTATATTATTACGAATTTAGAACACCGATAATATTGCAAAATTGACTAAATGCGAGCGTCTTTATTTTTTTTTTAGAAATTTTTAATACCATTCAGTGTGCTAATTGTATAGCGCTGTGGTTTTCTGCTTTTGTTGTTATTTTGCCATTTTAAATAACTACCTACGGGCATGTGTTTGCATATTTGTTATTGTTACTAATTATTGTTTGCGCTCCAAAAGTACATTGACTCCCATTTATTGTGTAGACTACTTATACACATTAGTCATAATTTTATATTTTTGATCTTATTATTTTTTTTCTCGTTTCATTTTTGGCTTTTCTGCCACGGCAAAAGCGTTTTATGAAACCATTTATGACACTTAAATTATATGGCACTGTCTTTTTGACTCTTCGTTGACCATTAATTTTGACTAAAGCTTTCATTAAGTTCTTTTCATTTCATTTTGTCGGTCATTTAGAGGATTTGCTCATAAATAATAACACAAGTAAGTATTTAAATTTTGTGCACCTACGTGTATTTATTGTTCTTATATAGAGCAAAATCATTCTCATAAAGCTACTAAAAGTGTATTTTAATTCTGTAATTTAACAATAAAAGACTTCTGGAAGCAATAAAAATTATAATAATAGAATATTTATATTCAACTTATAAATTTTGATTTAACATATAGTCAGAAATAAGCAGGTATTTCGTGAAAGAAAGTCTTTAGGAGTATAAAAAGTCTTAAAAGTACTGAAATGGCATCAAAGCTCTTGTGCAATTTCCTCTGCAAACTTAAAAAAGCACACAAATAATTCTAGATATTCTTTGGTTTTTTTCGACCGGGTAGAGGTCTGATGGCTAGATTTTCGGTAATCGTTTTGAGATAAACTTACCTCAGCATTCTGCCATCTTAAGTATACCAGTAGTTTTTAGGACAACGATTTGCCGCTAAATAAAATTTGAAGTGTAAATTGTTCCCAACTACATCTAATACAAGTAGTTCTTCATCTATAGAGAACATGTAATCCGCAAAAAACCGAAGAAATAAAACTGTCTAGAAAAAAAATGGACTAAGACATTAGTTTCGACTGTAGCGCCAACTAACGACTTTATTTTACATCAAAAGAATCGACATACAAATGCAGAGTTTCTACTTACTCTGACTGTTGCGCCACCAAACGGAACAATGTTTTTAATGAGTATGGTACTCTCTCTACATAAACAATTTAATTTCCTATTTTGGACTTTCCGATTAGCTTGACTTGAGCGGATTTATTTTCTAACGAATTAACTATCTTACCTCAATGGTATCCGAATGTAATCAGGGATATTTCTGAAATCTAGAATTTGGCGCCACCTAGCGGATACATTTCTCGCTCCAGTATTTAATGTGTTTGCAGTTCACAGGGGGTACATATTTTTTTATAAATTTCTAACGTCAACAGGATTGGACCATATTTAAGTGTATATACACTTCAGAGCCACCAGATCTAAGGAGTATAATCCTTAAACTTCGTAAAATCCTTTCATTAATTTGAATTATGGCTGTTAAAAGCTAAAAAAAAATAGCTAATGGCGATAAAGATAAAAATATTATACTTCTGTAAAATGTAAATCAGATCGAAATAATCTGGGTCACGTGCTGTATAATGCAATGGGCGATATTTTCTCTGGTAAAGAAGATGTAAGCGATGACGAACAAGAAAAAACAAAATTGACAGTATAAAATAAAGTTGAGTTTGTGAGTTTGCCTATACTTAGCACTCTTTAGTAATCCACAAAGGAAGTAAAAAAAATTGTGTTCGGTAAACAAAAATAATCACATTTTTTAAAAGAATTTTGATTTAATTACCTTATACTCCCAACATTTGTAGAAATAATGGGTAAGGAGTATTTTTAATCATAATTTATGAATAAACTGTACAGAATAAACTAAACGACTATTCCCACCTAAGTTTTAAATGTGAACAGCAAATATAAAGGTCGTCCATAGCCAGCTAAGTAAATAGTTTAAAAAAAGTTTATCTCCATGGAGAGAAATGTTAAAAAAAGTGGTATCACTTCCTTTCGTTCCGATAACAATATATCAAGTGATCAAGAATTTTACACTTTTTGAAAGCCATTCGAAACTTATTCAGTGCAATTGGTTTTCGGTGTGGTAAAATAGGGTGAACGAATAGATGTTTTCATGCAGACAAAATTCTACTCTTAGTAATCTAGCTTTGTGCCGACCTCCATTGCGGCTCGCTAAGTTCACTTGCGTATCACATCATTTACTATCTTTCAAACAATCGGCTTATTTATTTATAAATACTCACATGGAAAGATATGATTTTATTCTTCCCGTAAAATTTCATTTCAGGCACTGTAATGCATCTATTTTGGGCATTGCAGCATAATGCATTCCAAAGCTATGTATGTAAAAACAAAAAATTCTACGGCATAGTTTCTCAAGTACTTGCCACTTAAAATGCCGTGCGTAGGTAATCATGCATGAAGAATAAGAACCTCCATATAGAGCATGATTCATTCATCGCAATACAAAAAAAAATTATAAATAAATTGAAAAGAATAAAATTATTTCACAAACAGACGAAAAAAATGAAGAAGATCAATTGCCATTTTGAGCGCTGTAGTTGCCCGCATGCAATATTCTCGTTTGCCTTAATACACGGATGAATGAAGTAATTAGTGCAGTAAGTAAACAAAAAAGAATTAGACTTACATACAAACGTATTTATATGAAAGTTTGTTTTTATATCTGTAGCAGATAAATAAATAAATTTTTTCGACAGTTTTCTTACTATAAAATTTCATTTATTAGTAAATACATTGTGATTCATGCAATTAATATTTAAGAAAGCAAAACAAAACTAATGACGTCAGACGAATTTGAGACTGTGTGCTTATGACGCTTTCAACAAAAATGTATGTATGTATGTATGTATGTTTTTAGCATATGTTTGCAACTGTGCTGGCAGCCCTATTGTGTTTTGGACTTTGCACCAGCAGCAGGTGACTGCATGGCACAAAAAGCAAACAATAAGTAAAATTAAATGGATTAAAAAATGTGCTAAAAAGGCGAGAGAAAACAATGAAACTATTAAAAATGCGTACAAAACCGTGCAAATTCAAGTTGTTAGATGATTCATGACCAAGGCAAAAATGTGTTGTTGAACTCTGACTAAGAACTCAAAAAAAAAAAAAAAAAAGGAAATCGTTAGAAAAAGAAATGAGCAAAAAATGAGAAAAGCGCAAAAATATAAATTTTTACAATGCTAAAGTCATATTTCAACGAATAATGAGACCTAAGCCAGATTGAATGAGTTACGCCAAAGTTTGGTGCACAGAATAAAATGGTATTTACGTGTATTTGCGTATGAATAACTGCTTATTAATAGCGTGTAGGTATTGAAGCTTGATACTACTAACGCGCTACACTTAACTGAGACACTTTTTCGCTCAAAGTTGCTAATTGAGACTTTCTAGACATACATACTCGTATATACAAACATGTGACAAAAATATAGCACAGTTTGACCATTTTAGACTATATTATTCAAAAAAAAAAATGTTGCCAACTTAAATACGGAATATATCTTACAAAATGCTAACGAACTCAAATTTTAGTCTTGAGGAAATTAAAAATATTTCAAACAAATTTTAACGAAAAGCACAATATTTCAAAAATTTAATTCGTTTAGTACATATCGTTTGAACCGGTCGACACAAGACACTAACTTGCTACATGAAACTGGCTTTTTAATTGAGTGGGATATAAAACCGCAAACACAAAAAAAAAATCTAAATTATTTTTGAAAAACATGTGTAATATTAATGAAAGTATGTTGAAATTTTTTATAATTTTCTAAAATATGTGTTTATATGATTTTTGTTTAAAAACTATTTGTATTTTAATCGCAAAATAAAAATTAAATTTTCAAGCATGTATTTAGGTCAATATGTCGTTGTTTTATATTTATTTCGTTATACTGTGCGTAGTTTCTTCCACTTTAAGAAAATTTCCCGAATGGACTATGCACACTCTGTTCGCAAATTATAACACAAACAAATATTGACACATTATTTTTCTTCCAATTATTAAACTTTTTTTTTTTAAATTTAAACATCGTTAATTTTCTAACAAACACCATTAACAATATTTTTTTTTATTCTATAAAAAATGAAAAAACTTTTATCAAAATTACTTCAAAATTTTTAAATTTTAGAATTTTATGAGGCATGCAAATATGAAATTCAACAAAGTGCAAGTTCCTAGTGACTAAGATTTACCACTGATTTATATTTCTTTACTGACGCTCTTTCGCTCTTCCTTTTATATAAAATATAATCGAAATATGAATTTTCTCAGACTAATACTAAATTAGCCAAAAACCGCATGGTTAAAAAATTCAAAAAAAAAAAAAAGGTTTATAAACAATTCGAAATTTTAATACATATTTAAAACATTGTACATTTTGTAAAAAGTTTACAAAATGATGTTTATGTTTTTCCTTAGAATGAACTATAATTTACTTGAAAAATTGTTTTAATTAATAAGAAGAGAAATAAAGGTATCGAATCTGTTAATACGAGTATGTGGTTATAAATACTATAATTTGTAAACAGAAAATGCACGAAGAAAAGTGCCCAAAGCCGTCACGAAATCAGTGAAATGTCAACAGTTGACAGCTTTCTGAAACAGACAAGTAATTGTCCCCAAAATCAAGTCCAAAATATGAATAATAGCATTTCGACCTTAATCTTTCGCAACCAAATTACAAGTAAAGCAAATTTGTTAGGAGTATATATTAAACTACCAATTAAATCAAACAAAATTTAATATTTAAAGAAACGTAAATAATTAATTTACCATTGGTTAGCCGCAATTAAATAATTAATTTAAAGAAACGTATAATTGGGACTAAATGTAAAGGGAATGGAGTCATATTTATACCTCTGAGGCATCAATATTTCACTTAATTAAAACCAATGTAATGAACAAAAAAGAAATATAATAACTAGCAAAAATAGAGTGCAAATTATATTTCTATCCATATTTTATTTTTCTTGTGCAATGCATGACCTTAATGGTAGTAAAAGGGATAAATTTGTATACGAAAATTTTAGATATTAATGAAATTAATAAATATGAAAAGATTTTTTTCAAAAACTTCTTTGTATTATAATCAATGATTAACGTGTTTGCGGAATAACTTGAAATTATGCTGAAATAAACTCAGGGTATTTGTCTATAAGATATAATACAGAAACCTAGATTTAGACAAGGGGCCTTCAACAGACGTGGCATACTTATTTAAAGTTGCATATCATTTGACCACGAGTCACATCACAGCGAAATTTGGTATGAAGACATTTCTTAGAGAGATGCGGAAAATAAGATAAATATGAATGAGTTTGGTAAAGTAGGCGAAGCACCGCCCAAAGTTTTGAAATTTTAAAGCGTTGTGTATATTGCCTCATAAGCCTAATCTGGTACTTGGCACTAGACGAAATGAATGAAAGTAGAGAGAAATACTTTTTCTAAAAATATTTTAAACGGTGCCATGTTTTAACTATAAACCTAACATATAGGCAGGCATGATCCGGTATCGCGGCCTAGGAGACGAGAATTTCAATACAGCAAAACATCTGAAATAAAATACAACAAGTGAAATTCACACATTTGTAGCATATCTTACTTAGATATACATACCTAACATAAGTATATTACCGGCAAAAATTACAGATACTATAAATTCGATCGAAGAAATAAAAATAAGTTAGAAAGAAAAATTACACCAACGATGTCACAACCGCCGAAGCTGTTATCCCTCCAATAGCATATTAATAAGAAAAAATATTTGCATGACGTTGATAAAGACTCAGTGAAGGTGAATATGTTTGCACTTCACATGTTTCTTGACTACGCATAAAACTAATGATGTATTCATATTTTTACGTGGAAAGAAAATAAATCAGCGTAACTCGAATACTCAAACCATTGGTTAGCCGCACAACAAAACAGCTGTTGCTATGCATACAAAATATCACGTACTTCGATACAACGACTTTTGCTTGGGTGAAAGTAAATACGCTTGAGGAAAACTATTATATAAATACTTGAATGTATGTATGTAGTGCAGTCAAAGAAAAAAATATTGTAATATTGTTGAGATCTTAAGCAATTCCAAAGCAGTCGTTCATCTTCTAAATATGTGCACGAAATGTTAAAGCACTAAAAATTTTCAGTTGGGTCCGGTTGGGTATTTGAAGAAAGCATAAAAAAAAAAAAATTCACATTCTATAATTTGCTCAAAAAGCAGCCGGCTATGACTATTAGTTGACCTATTTTTGAAAGAAATTTATTATAGTATACAATATTTTTTGATACAAATTCCGCCAAGTAGAACAAGAACCACTTTGTCTATGACTAGTTTGCAATATTTAATAGTGGCTCATGCTAAGCTCGTTAGGGTTGAAGCAAAGAAATGGCAAAAAAAATTCAATGGCATTGTTTGTGGAAACGTGCGTAGGACTATAGCATTTGACAAAACTTTTTGAAAAGAAAAATAATTGATGACTCCATATTAACTTACTTTGAGTGTACAAATTTTTAAATAACTATTTCTTTTCCGAATACAATATTGTTTAGAGCTTAGAGGCAAATATTTTTAAAAACCTCTATGCTTTTTTTTTAAATAAATCCTGATTTATGGTCTATTTTTATCCGAAAAATTTCATGGAATCTCTCGTTTATATAACACCTTTCACCTAAAAATAATTCAATAAATAAATAATTAGCTGAGAGTTCACAAATTAAGAAAATCAGGATGCTCTCAGAGCTGCATTACACCAAATTTTATATATCGCCTCCATATACGACATTTTACAGTTCCTTTAATACCATATAAACACAACCAAACCGCTGCGCCTTGTGAAACAGCGCCGAAACGAAATTCACATTAATGCTTTCTTGTTTCCTCTATTTTCTTTCGCGTTTTATGCACAATGTTTTAATGGTAATTTGTTCACTTTTGTTCACTGACAAAAATCACTATATTTACATATACATATGTATTTTATCACAACTGCAGCGAGTTTTAATTATCGTCAGGCGAAGTTCGCTCAACGATTTGATTGTGTTTATACTTTAACATATGCTCCATTTTTTTTTTATTTGAAAGAAATTGTCAAAAACCGCTAATATAAAAACTTTCACAAATTAACGATAATTTGTATTGATTTTTTTCCTTATTTATATTAAAATTCAAGCGAGGAAGTTTTTTTTTAATTTTTTTTACCATTTTTTGGTAAACATTTGGAAGCTTTGTTTTCTGTACTCAAATTGAGAAATGATAAAAATAAAATAATTTTAAAATTTTTGGTGGCGTTTTGAATATGAAATGTGGTATGTGAAAGTCTAAAGCTGGTTGGCACTGTAGATCTAAAGAAAACTCTCGTGACTGTGTAAAATAAATACTTATGCCAACTGATTGTAGTTTGAATTAATATCCGCATAGAAAGGTAGGAAAAGGTTTCAGATAATATTTAGTAAATATATAAGCTATGAGGTATTCAAGTTATTCTTTTTTTTGCAAGTTGGTAAACGCTATTTGAACTAAGTTTGACCTTCGGTACTCAACCAAATGTTTGAAATTTGTATGGAACAAAGCAATTACCGCTTGCTTTAATGTAGTCAAAGTGAGACACACTAATTTTATGGAATGTCATTTAAAGCCAAGTAGATGTGGGTATATTTGCCGAAACAACGCTAGAAAAATTGCACAACACATCATCTTGCACTTATTTTAATATATATCACATTCAACAAAGGAGTGCAAAGTAAGTCAATACATTTCAAAATGTATTCGAAAGCAAAAAGCAGAAAAGGAAGACGGAATTAAGGCAGACACAACTGCTACCAGACGGATTTCAAAGAATTGAGAAAAAGTGACGTCAGAAAGAGATTTAACCCAAAAAACAAAAAATAAATAATAATAAAAATTGAACAAAGGGAATTTCATCATTAAGCAAGGTCTTCTTTGCATACACAGACTAACACATATGTATGTGTTTATACTTATCTAAACACTAGTATATGAATGTGATTTTGAAATGTAAACAAAAGTGAAATTATTGAAATTTTTGTGGCAAATTGAATTATATACTCGCGCAACCACACATACACACCAACTGCCAGTCGGTTGGCGTTGGCTGGTTGGTGACTGTTGCTGGCACAAGCACTAATGAAAAGCTAATCAAACAGATCATTAGCGTGGTGCAAGAGAGTACAAACGTATGTGTATATACATAAATTGGTGTATGTTCCCAACAAGAAATGTTCGTTGTCAAGAATGAGTCTGAAATTAGTCACAAAGACCTTTAAATAAAACAAAAAAATTGCGTTTGCTCGGAAATTTTCTTTGAAGGATAAAATGCTAGTATGTGTATCAAATCAGATCTTACAAAAAGTCGCGGATAATTCATCGTTAATTTAACGACTAAATGATTAATCGTGTACAAATTAATCTACAATTATACCTGTATGGCTTGAAATAAGGTCTTATCAAATACCCATCGCACGGGTTGAGCACTTATCAATGCTTAATAGCTTTTCTTCGTGACTAGTGCATATCTACTCTCTTTAGTGACGAATCGCCAATCGCCCTGCAAGGTTATTTCATGTGTATGAATGGGTAAATACACTCATTAGCATGAATGAGTGCCAATGTACGTTTATTATTTTGGCTAAGTCTGCACTCATTTTCTGCATTGACTTGCTCACACGACGAAAATGTTTTTTCTTTTTTTTTTTTGATTCTCTCCTTTGTCTGCTTGGCATAGCTTGACAATGAGGCAAGCGCTAAGTATAAAGATTTAGCAAACTCACCTGCCTATATGAACTTGTATTCTGGATGATATTCGTATATCTACAAAAATATATTTTTTGCGAATTTTATTATCTTTTCTCACATACCTGGTAAAATGGCTCCTGTTGATAGTCTCAGTGTAAGCGTCAAAATCAGCGACAACAGCAACATTGTGATTTGATGATTGATGTGTGAAGGTACAGCAGAAATTTCCACGTTTTCAAGCAATTTCTTCGTCTTGCTGTGATTTCCAAGTGGTTTTGCTTGACTTCTGACCTATGTAGGTGGTCTTGAATATTTTTTGTAAGGATTTATTACGAAAAACTTTTTAAAACGGTATACACATTTTTTTTGGTATTGGATTGCACTTTGTTTTCCAAATTAATATAATATTTAGATATAATTTTAATATATTTAAAAATAAAAATTTCAAAGAACAAGGCACAATTGAGAATAAATTCTTGCTGCAAAAATCAATATTTCAATAAATCTTTAAATTATTACTACTAATTTATTTTCTTTTACCTAATTTTAAATAGCACACTGTTTACAAAATTAAATTTCTTTTTCCCCTTTTCTCCAACGATTTTTTGATTACTGTAAACAAAGAAAAAAATATAATAATTAATCATTAGATGCTATTAATATTGTTCGGCATATAATAATAGGTGCAATTATGTAGGTATCTATTAGGGTGATTGACTCGGTTTTTTCAAACCGGGTTTCTTCTTTTTCGAATATCGAATAAATCGGTTTTTCAATCTCAAAAACCCCGTTTTTTTACCAATTGTAAAGTTAAAGCCTTTAACAAATAATAGAAACACGACAGCACATCGACTAATTTTACTTCCATTATATTTTTCTTAAAACGGAAACCACAAAGTTCATATCAATTAGATAAGACAATTATATATATCTGTTTTTCAAATAATTTGCAGAAAAACGCAGCAAATGTATTTTAGAAGGTTATATATATTTAAACAAAAGTCATACGAGGACAGGAAAACCATTCTAGCACGCTCAATGTGCTCAATGTGGAATTCAGTAATTTGATATTATTTCAAGTTTAAATATTTGAGACAATGTATGAGTTGAAGATTATTACCTATCCCCACTTCTAAGTTTTTATTTTTTTTGGTGTCCTAATTTTTGTGACCAGCTTATTACCTGATCACAATTGAGAGACTTTGTTTTGAGGGTAGAGGACTTGAGACCAATTAATGCTAACTAGTCTAAATTTGTGACTTTTGTATATTAGAGACTGATAATGCCTACTGAATTAGGGCATTAAACTACATTTGATTTTCAAAAGATTTCTTTCATAGAAATAGTTACATTTACCCCGAATTCAGTAAGCAGTCTCAGTCTTTAATTGTGACAAAAGTCACAATTTTAGACCAATTGGCATTCTTTAGTTTCAAAATAAGGCCTCTAGCCTCAAAATAAAGTCTCTAATTGTAACCTGGTTATGAGCAGGTCACAAATAATTAAAATAAAAACAAAAGAAAAAAACGTGAAACCGAGGAAAGGCAATAATCTCTAGCACATTTTAAAACTTGATATGATACCAAGTTACTGATTTCATGCATTAGTCACCCTGATGTATAGGATGTTTTTTTTAGACGTGTAGTTTTCAATGAGGCAATACATTTTTCGATGAGTTACCAGCTGAGTTATTCAACTACGGTGGAGAAGAGTTGGTAAAGCGCATGCATCAGCTTATCTGCATAGTATGGTTGGACGAATGCATACCTGCTGATTGGAATCTAAGTGTACTTTACCCAATCCACAAGAAGGGTGATACTGCAACTATTGCGGTATCAGACTTCTTAACATCGCATATAAGGTTCTGTCGAGCGTATTGTGTGAAATACTTAAGCCCACCGTCCATGAACTGATTGCACCTTATCAGTGTGGCTTTAGGCCTGGTAATTCTACCACAGACCGAGAAAAAAGAATCAACACACAACATCTTTTTGTCGATTTCAAAACTGCCTTCGACAGCACGAGAATAATATGCCGCAATGTCTGAATTTGGTATCCTCGCAAAACTTATACGGCTATGTAAAATGACGTTGAGCAATACCACCAGCTCCGTCAGGATTGGGAAAGACCTTTCCGAGCCGTTTAACCCAAACAAGGTTTCAGACAGAGTGAATCTTTGTCGTGCGATTTCCTTAACGCACGCTGACGTACGCCGATGACATTGACATCATCGGTCTTAACAACCGCGCAGTTAGTTCTGCCTTCTCCAAACTGAATAGAGAAGCGAAGCGGCACATTCGCGACTGGGATCTGCCATCAATGTTGACAGTTGTAAATATGAAAAAGTAGAGGACTTTGTTTACTTAGGAACCAGCATTAATACCAATAACAGTGTCAGCCTTGAAATCCAACGCAGAATCTCTCTTGCCAACAAGTGCTACTTCGGACTGAGTAGGCAATTGCACAGTGAAGTCCTCTCACGACGAACAAAACCCACACTATATAAGTCTCTCATTATGCCCGTCCTATTGTATGGCGATGGCATGGACGATGACAACATCAGATGACAGGGCTCTTGGAGTGTTCGAGAGAAAGATTCTTCAAAAGATTTATGGATCTTTGCGTCTTTGCGACGGCGAATACCGCGAACGGCGGAACGATGAGCTGTACGAGCTGTACAATGACGTAGACATAAGGCAGCGGATTAAGAACCAGCGACTCCGCTGGCTAGGTCACGTCGTTCGAATGGATGAAATAGTTCCACCTCTAAAGGTTTTTGATGCGGTACCCGCTGGTGGTGGCAGAGGAAAACGAAGACCTCCTCTGCGTTGGAAAGACCAAGTGGAAAAATACTTGGGATTTCCAATTGGCGCCAGTTAGCCAGAGATAAGGACAGCTGGCGTGCTTTGTTGACATCGGCCAAAAAATTCGCTTAGGCGGTTGATGCGCCAGTTAAGTAAGTAAGAAAGTAATAGTTTTGTCGGATTTGGTCTTTTTGACAGCTGTAACTTGATTTATATTCAGTTTGGCTTGCCATTTCAAGACGCCTTGGAAGAGAATATTTGGCGCGTTATCGTTGACATACGGCGCCAATTGCTGCAAAAAGTGGTCGAAAATTGGGCCTCTCGGCTGGAATTTATTCGAGCCAGCCGCGGACGTCACTTTCCCGAAATCATTTTCAAAACATAACGGCAAACTCTTATCTTTAAAATAAAGCTAAATTCTTGGCCATATATATGTATAATATATAATTGTGGCGCTTACACTATATAGCTCAGTGTTTGGCCTAGCTCCTCCTACCATTTATAGTGTGCGTCTTTCCTTATAGCACAAATGGAGGGATCTACAGTTCTGTGCCGACTCCGAACGGCAGATGTATTTTATGAGAAGATTTTTCATGGCAGAAATACCTTCAGAGGTTTGCCATTGCCTGCTGAGGGGTAACCGCTATTAGAAAAAACTTTTTCCATGATTAAGATTTTGCTTGCTCTTGGCCATAGCATTAAATAATATGCGTTTTATTTCTTAATTCGAATAAATCGAAACCCGAGTTTACACAAAAGTAGAATAATCGAACACCCTAGTATCTATGTATGTTTGTATGAAGTCAAATATATAAAAATTAATTTGAATTTCTTCGAATACCGTTAAGCTTATGTACCAATTACACAACCCAATCAATCTTTTCACAACTTCACACAAATTTGGGAATTCGTCAATGCCAAATACACAGCGGCATACCAATTGTGGAATTTATACACTTGTGTTCAATTTATAGCAGCGGTTCATTTTGATGTTTTCTTAACTATTTTTTTATTTACTAAATTTTTTTTTCATTCACCAACTTAATACGTATAAGTAAAATTTTGACTACAAAGTTTTAAAACAAAAAAAATGCAACAAATTTTGACCTTCTATGAGGTGATATTCATTCTAGTACAAAAAGTGGCAAAATATGATTATTTGTATGTTACAATTTAACTAGAATAAACAAATAAGTAAATAAAAATAAACAAAAAAAAAAATGTTACGAAAATTAATAGCGTATTTACATATGTGTTTGATAAAAATTTTGATTTTAAAAATTTCAGAATTAGATACATTTTTCCCAATTATAATTTTTTTTTTTTGAAATTTCTATTTATAATTAGAGTTAAGGGATGAATAGTAATAAATGACACCTGAAATATTTTATTTCCGGGATCCCTTTTTTATAAATACTAAAATGATCAGAATGAAAAGAGGAATCAATTTAGCCCTGAATGTCTGTCCGTCCGTCAGTCCGTCCGTCTGTCCGTGGTTACAATAACTTGATTAAAAATTGAGATACCCTAATAAAATTTGGTACATAGATTGCCACGCCCACTTAGGAAAATATTTCTGTATCTGAATAAGAGTTAGATTAATTAGTTTGAAAAACAAAGAAGCCATCACCGATGATTGAATTAGTCAAAGTCAGCCTTTCATTGGAAGATCCAGTGACTATAAATAAATACAGCAGTTTCAGGCTTGAATTTATTCAATCCGATATACACAGAGAGACAGTCTGGGCCACCTTTTCAGTTTGGGAAAGACCAAGCGAAGTAGAAAGTTAGTATAAATATGTTAGCTTAAGAACATCTAGGCGTTTTTGAGCGTCTAAAGAAAAGGAGTAGAATATCAGATGATATCAGTTCCCCTTTCAGCGAAATTTTTGTGCAATAATATAAGAGCACAGCAATTCTAACCCAAATAAAATTGAAAGTAAAAGAAGAAAAAAAAAAAGAACCATCTTAATTTTTATAAATAAGTTCACACACACTTCGCACGCATATTTATAAGTGTTGTAATTATTGTAAACAGCCAAGCGGGCGGCTAATTAAGTTTATTTGATTACAGTAAATTGTTTGTTTAATTTGTAATGTAATGAAGATAATTAAAAAATTGTGTACGATTTGTTTGTATATGCTTCTTTTGAAATTTGCTTCCGTCTATGTATGTATATACTCGTAAATGGCTATGCTATTTGCTTTAGGGTGAAAATTGTTATCATGATAAATTGGACGTAAATTAAAAGTTAAGAAAAATTACAGCATATGAAGTGAGGTCAGAATGTAGAGGAAATAAATCTTTTCAACTTTCATACCAATTTAGATAATCTGTTTTTAACTTTTAACAATTTATTTTGACTTGTTTAACCACGCAATTAATGGAGGAAATAAGTCTCGAATTAGTCAGACAAACTTGATAAATGGTACATAATCTTAGGAAGGGGGCGTTTCTTATAATTTTGTTTGTCTTGATACAAATTGACTGATAAAAATTTTACATCTGAATTTTTTTCTCTCGTCAGTGCTGTTTTGCTTTCAAGAGGGAAACTTTTCATGTGTTCAGAAATAAAAGAAAATGATTAATAGCTTGCATCACCAAGTTCAATGTTATTTAGATATTGGAAGCTGAATGGTTATCTTTCATTGCTGTACCGTCTTTCACTACGTGCAACCTAAACCTTCCCTGCGCTCACTTCTAAGGGGAACTTATACACAACGTTGAAGAAGAAGGTCAAGTTGGAGCTCGGCACCCATCCCGACGGCAAACAAACGCCACCGATCAACCACTTTATAATTTTACATGCCATTTTTGACAACATTTTACAAATCTATTACAGATATCTCAACACGTTCGCCGGCAGCACATGCGGAAAAAACAAAGACGTTTTGGTCGCAATATGATTGGTCGACTTTCCAAATGCCGCTAGATGTCGCCTGAGCAGTATCTACCGCAATACGCATTATCTCGCTTATAAAGTAATCCGCCATTCAGAAGGCAACTCTTAGAACTGATATAACTCATGTATCCTACAACGCACTAACAAGCTTACACGTTAAACACCTTATACGGATACTCTCGCTAAACAAATTCCTATTTTAGGAGTCAATGCATCATTTGTTGCAAGAAATTAGCTCAAGCTGCCTCACGTGATCTAAATATTTCTCTTACGATCTTCATTTTGTAGCAAGCCAGTTTGCTACTTAGGTTACGTTAGATTAGCGCGTAGGCCGTATTATGTACTCTGATTGCTACCGCTCTAAGATTTTCGAGAAAACTGACACATAAGGTGCAAAATCCTCTACGTTTTGCACTAAGTGCCGGCCACAGTTGCCATGTTATTTTGTATTTAATTTGTTTCCTCCTGACATCTATCATTTAATTTTTTTGTGAGTCTTTCGGAAAAACGTAGCTTGCAAGTTTGTAAAGGTATTACATCAATTATATGTAAGCATATCTTCGAGCGGCAGTCTATTGCCGAGCCGCGCTAATTCGATGGCCTTACAATATCCCTGTATGTCGCTTTAGCGATGTGCGGCATTTTTTAACGGCAATGGATGTCGTGGATTGTTTTGTGAGCGATTTTATTGCCGCCTGCCTATTATATCAAGATCTATCTTGTAATAACTACTTGCATTGTACTAAAGACATTTTTCTAGATCTGCCAATCCTACTTATTAAGCACCTCTCTACCTTGATTCTTCACCGTCGATATTACATGATTATGCGCTTAACTTTAGAAGATCTCAACGAAAACCCCTAATTCAGTCACTTGGCAACAACACCACTTTTTTTTCCTCTGACTGATGTTTGAATAATGTATGGCATGTCGGTGATCTCTACTTTCTATTAGCTTATGACTGAACTCTTCAACAGTTATTTGGGTTTTATCAGGCTTTTAGAACTAATTCAGCTTAAGAGAAACATAGCTAAGTGATGGGCTGAAATGGGCAGCATGGTTTCGTTTACTCAAATGTATTTAACTTAGCAAATTCACATACCTCTCAGTTGATCTGATTGTAAATTTAAGTCAATTTCCTCAACGTTCCATAGCCTCGCAACATATTATGACATTCATATAACAAATGTTTGAGCGATGCATACATTTAATTTTTCGATTCGTCGGTTAAGGATTTATTGAAAACTAGAAGACCCGGCGAACTTCGTCCAGCCGAAAATTTATTAGAAGTCAATGAAACACTTTTTGACCTTTTTTCACGTATTTAATGCGGAAAAGACGCTGCAACCTAAATTTCGCATCTGTTTCCTTCCTACTTTTCTTTATACTTATGGCAGATTTTCAAAGCTAAAAATGTAGCTTTGAAGAATATAATAGCAATATCTCGTTGTCCCAGTTAAGATGTGTAGTTTTCTGTATATATCGCTTCCAGCGTTTCCAAGCTTAAATCGGACTATAAATACGATTTTTAATTAAAGCTTGGGCAAAGACAAACACAACTGAAAAAATCTACTCAAATCGGATAATCCATTATCGAGTTATGGGCGTTTATCCGTACGCAACTTACTTTTATATATTTAGAGATTATTTTTTGCGTAATGTAAAACGTACAAAGCAGCATTTGTTGATTAAATAACTTAGAGATGTTAAATTTCTTCTCTAAAGCACACTAATTTAAATTGTTTTTAATGCTTTATCACCAGTTTAAAAATCAGGATCGTGGCAATAATCCAATTGTGGGTGTCATTTCGAAATTTTTTAAAAATAAATTCATTGTTAATCCAACTCATTTGTTGGCAAATTTATGGCAGTGTTTTCTTTCGCATTTCTGATTTCTTAGTATCTTACATACATACATATATGTGTTTACCATTAACGATTTGACGTATTTGCTAAAAAATTGTCAAAGGCTAAATGACTGAATGAAAAAAAAAATAAATCACAGTTTATGCCAATTTTTATGCAAATTTTAAGTATAAACATGAAAGGTAACGATTTGATTTTTAACTTTTTAATACAAATTTTATTTCTGCTGCATTCTGGAAATTTTGCAAATTATTACAAATAGCTTTATTTTTATGATTCATACAATTTCTCTTAAATATCACAATTTATATGTCTGAAAAGCGTTTGTGCTTCAGCATCTAACATTTTGGAGAAGTTGGGCGATAATAAAAAAGGGATCTGATAACAACATTTTTTCTGCCGATACACCGGCTAAAATCTATGACTAAAGAAATAATTTTAGTTTCTAACCAAAAAAAATTGTATGCAAAAAACTTGAAGGGATTTCCATCATATATTTTAAAAATATTAGTATCAAACCATTGCCTCCGCACATTGAAACAAAATTTCATATACTCCACATTAACTTCTTTTAAAAATATAATTTGTACATTGATAACTAATAGATGTAGTGGAACAAATTTATCAGCAAACAAACGTGAAATTTTAAGCCATTTTTTTAAAGTTTGATCATCGCACTTATTAACATATTCGTTTAATTATCGCAGCAAAGAATGTTGAATAAGCAGCTAGCTCACTGACTCTTTGTCAAACGGCTCCCAAAGCAAGGCACACTCTTTAAAGTTACGTGAAAAATAGGGGAAAAACAAAATTTGTAGAACAAAAATTACGATGTCATCAATGCTGACTTTATTGTTGTTTATATGTATATAGGGTTTTCCAATAGGGATGATATGATTTCTAAGTGTCGTTTCGGCCGTTTTTAATATGTCATGATCTGGCATTTTTTTTTTGTATTCAGTAATGTTTACAATTTCATCATGGAAAGATATACACAAGAACAACGTTAACAAATTATTCAATTTCATTATTAAAATAATCGTTCTCCAGCAACTTTTTTAAGAAAATCATCTTCTCCGATGAGGATCACTTTCATTTGAGTGGTGCGGTAAATAAACAAAACTGTCGATTCTGGTGCGAAGAAAATCCCCAAATTATTCATGAACACAGCCGAAAGCCTCCGATGTTAGCGCTGCGTTTAGCTATAGTTTATGTAATAATTTTATTGTTATCTAAACTTTTATCAAATAAAAAAAATAAAAATAAAAAAATATTCATGAACAACCATTCCATTCACCTAAATTGACAGTTTGGAGAGGTTTTTGGTCTGGTGGAATCATCGGTTCGTACTTCGCCCGTTACTGTCAATGAAGAGCGGAATAGATCGATGATAACCAACTTTTTATAGCCGCAATTAAGAAGTTGATCTTGACAACATCAGGTTCCAACAAGACTGGGCTACGTGCCACACAGCAAGTGCAACAACCGAATTATTGCGAGAAAAGTTTGCAGATTCGATTATTTCAAGAAATTCTGACATTGAATGGCCTCAAAGAAGTTGTGATTTAACACCATTCGACTACTTTTTGTGGGGTTATTTGAAGTCATTGGTCTTTAGCAATAAACCAAACTCTCTACAAGCTTTAGAAGTTAATATTAAAGGTGCTATTCATAACATACGACTAGATTTAGTGGGGAAAGTACTCGAAAATTGAGTTCGTCGAATTCGTTCCTGCAAAAGAAGTCGTGGAGGCTATTTAAATGATGTTATATTTATTAAGAACTTAATTCTATCGCTTGTGTGTTTTTTTTTTAAGGAAATCATATCAATCTTATTGGAAACCCCCTTATTATGTATTGATTGACATTTCGTTTTCAAACTGCGTGAATTTTTGTTGGTTTTTCAATAACTGATTTATATAATAATATAGTGCATTTCTAACATAAGTATAATGAATCTCATTTGCAGACCAATTAATTTTAGCATTCTTGTACGTTGTATATTTTGGCTGTTCAAGTGCAGCACACTATTTTTGAGGGTTCTTCCTGCCCCGTTTGAAGTTGAATTCAAAAATGAACAAGTGGTCAAAAGGTGAATATTTTACTAATGAATATTTATCCTTACAGTTTTTTTTTTTGAACGTTTTTATTTGGCTGCTTAAGTGCCGCATCGGTTATAAGTAAATCAATAACATAAATAAAAAACAAGCACAGATGCCTTTTTAAATTTAGTTTTACATACCAAAAAAATGCTCCGTCTGGTGTGTCTTTTCAGATGTTTACATACTTGGTAGGTAGAAAAACTAATTTAGTTTAGGAATTTAGTAAACCAAAAATGACAAAAGCATGTTGCAAATTTTATTAAAATTCTGAACAAAGCGTGTAAAAACAAAAGACGGTCGTAGGTAGTATCTAGAAAAAATTCTAAAGGTAAGAAAAACAAGTAAGAGAAGCTAAATTCAGACGTAACCGATTTTTATATACCCTCGCGATGTAGTTTTGTTTGGGCGGTGCCCATAATTTCTTTGTTTCAAATCGCTGCTAGTATTAAACTTTTCTCAATTTCCGGTACATGGAAGTTGGGCGTGGTTAAGGTCCGATTTCAAAAATTATTGACGGTGATGCTAGTGATATCAAGGACCATATGTTTTTTTTTATAAGTGGGCGTGGTAACCCCCATTTTTAAAAATTTCATAAAAATCAAGTTTCTTAATTAACTACCTCTCTAAATATCAAAATTTAATTAATATGTTCCAATAGATAAAGAAAAACCGGAATCTTTTAATTTTTCAAAATTTCCGTTATATGGGAGGTGGGCGAGGTTATGGTCCGATTTAAAATTTTTAACGATGCTAACAGCAATATTGAAGAAAATTTGTTCACCAAATTTTGTAACGATATCTTACACTGTTATTAAGATACAGACATTTTTTCCTAAGTAGGCGTGGCAACGCCCATTTTTCAAATTTACATAAATACCTAATAGTTCAAAATCGATCCAAATATCGAATTTCACTCAATTTGTTTTAATAGATACCAAAAAAATAAAGTTTTTGCATTTTTCAAAATTTCCGTTATTTGGTAGTTGGGAGTGGTTATGATCAGATTTCAAAAATTTTCTACGATAATAATAGCGATGTAAAGGAAATTATATCCCCCAAATTGTGTGACGATAACTAATACTGTTATTGAGATACAACAATTTTTTTATAAGTGGGCGTGGCAACGCCCATTTTTCAAAATTTCATAAATACATAATTTGTTAGTTCAAAATCGCTCCAAATACCAAATTTCACTCAATTTGCTGTAATTGATACCGAAAAAAACGGAGTTTAAGCATTTTTAAAAAACTTCCGTTATATGGAAGGTGGGCGTGGTTATTGACCGATCTTGCCCATTTTCAATACCAATCTACCCTGTCCAAAGAGCAATCTATGTACCAAATTTCATTGAGATCTCTCAACTTTTACTCAAGTTATCGTCTGCACGGACGGACGGACGGACGGACGGACAGACAGACGTCGCTAAATCGACTTCTATTTTTATTCTGAGCATTTTGGTATATTTATATACTTATGTCTATATTTGTCTTGATTCCGTTATGCTGTTACAAGCAACCGTTATGCGAACAAAGTTACCTTTGTGCACAAGTACGCTCTGGTATAACAATACAAGAAATTGAATAACATATACATATGTACATACATACACATATATACATACATATATTAAAAAAAAAGTTATAAAAGAATTTAAAAAAACTAAAGAAAAAGCAAGAGTTCCTTAGAATAATCTTAAATGGATTTCGAAAAAAAATGTATAACGACAGTAAAATTTATAACTATGAACATTAAAGTTTAATTAAAAACTGTACCATTAGCTTGTTAAAATTAATTTTCAAAATAAAGAAAAATTCTATATTTGCAATTGAGTAAAGACCAGAGTTGGTAATTTCAAATTTTCTTAAAAAAAAATATATAATAGTTTGAGCGGAAGGAATGGACGTATCAGCGCAACATTTTAAATAGAGAATATCAAAAATATATAAATAATTATTACATAGAAATCTATTTTTAATGGAACAATGGAAATCAAAGATGTTTCATATTTTAGGAGCCGACTTTAAATACCTAACGTATTTTGATAAATTTCAAAATAATATAATTTTTTTATCGAAATCACCTTGCAAAATATTATAAATTCCCTTTCTTTTTTACCTATGAGATGGTTAGCTCGAATATACATATACACAAGTACACACATCTACATGAGTTTTATTTTTCTTGGAAGACAGCTGTTTTTTATGGAATTCCCCATATATTCGATCACTTCTGATAAGCATGACGTTTGGGTCGTATTTGCTTATCGAAACGTTGTCTTTAAACTAAACGATAAAAAAACGAAGAATTGTTGCGCGTAAAACAAAGAAAAATTTAAGGAGCGTTGAAAAACATGATAATGATAAACTTAAAGGAAAAAAAAAAACGAAAAGACATTTTTTTATTGTAGTAGAGACTTTTTTTTGTTGTACCGCTATGATAATGACTTTTTCTTGCAGGGGATGAGTGAAACAATAGATATTCCAGACTATGGTATAAAGGTAAAATGGTGAAAGTACAATGAGCTCAAGGAGAAAGGCAAAGTTAAAAAGTGGAAGGTAGTTTGAAGCATTCCACTGCCGAGTAAGGCAATAGAACGGGTGTGTAAAGTAACGAATAAAAAGAATTGGTAAAAGAGTGATATGGAAGGCTTGCAAAGAGCACCAACTGGAAAAAACTAGTGAAAGTTAAGCGATTATTTTTTTGGTCACTAGAAAAGCAGTTTTTGTCAGCAGATACATAAGTGAGTTACCTATGACGAAAACGCACGAAGTTGTTGAAGGGAACACGCGACGCTTTGCTAAAGTTTAAGGGTTGTTAGCTAGGTAAGATTAATCGATGTAAGCTAACTACAAAGGCAGCAAGAATTTACCGAGCAAAATGGTTTCGAACGTAACAAAGGAGGGTACATGGGTATGTAGGTCAAATTTTGGTAGAGGGAGAGGAAGGGAGATGGCGAAACAAAAAATGTGTGGTGTACGTATGTATATATCTATAGATATAGTATTTATTTTATATATTTGTACTGTTATTCAAGTATGATTGCACGAATTTGGTAGCGTGTGAAAAACAACAACAAAAACGAAATAAATTAAAACAAAAAAAAAATAAACAACGCAAAATTTATTTGAACCAAAAAATCCGTAATAGTCTCAAGCGTATTGTCTGCAAGCGCCGGAAACAAAAATAAAAAAATATCCGACGCCCACACAAACATTCGTCAAAACACCAAAAGCTATTTGACATTCAAACTGTAATTAAAGTTCAAGTTGTTTGGTCAACAAAAAAGAAAGAAAAAAACAGTAAAATAAAATTAAATAAAAACAAATAAAAATCGAATAACCAAACTAGGCTAACAGCAGCAGGCCAGCGCGTATAGTTTGGCTTTGTTTTGCCGCTTTGCCGCGTTGGATGGCTCGTGGTGTCTCGTGCCGCACGGAGGCGCCCCCACAAACGCATCGCGTGTGCACACTGGCATACATTTTTAGATCATATTTTCTACACATTTTTAGTTTGTTACATTTTTTTTTTGAATATGTTTTTATTTGATGTCTCTATTATTTGCTTGCTTGCGTTTTGCTTTCATATCTTCATTTTCATTCATTTGGGCAGCGAACAGCGAAAAACACACGCCAAATGCACACACAACTGTATAAAAACTATGCGCATTAGACTGACCGCAGTTTGTATATCACAAAAAAAAAATCGCAGTCCAGAAATTTTCGAGTGGTTCGCAGTAGCAAATGACTGGGAGAGCTTAGAGGTTACAAGAACTACGATTTTTTTTTGATTTTTACACTCTTTAGACTCTTACAGCCATGATTTGGCATCAGCAGATTCAAACCAAAAAGTAGTATGGTTTGTCACTTCACACCCCACGTTTTTAAAAGCAAAATTAATGCATTACCCTACCAAATTTTTTCTTACAATATGGGACCGGTCTACTAAATATACATTCATACATATATACAAATGAAAATACACGCAAGCAATGCTGCAATGCGGCAAATTTTGGCCTGATGACGATATGTGACAAACGAAGTTGTTGCTGTTGTTGCTTTTTCATTGACAATTACATGTAGTTGCAAAATTTGTTAGCCAAAAATTTTGTGTAGCATTTAATTTTTTTTAAGGGAAACTGCAGTTATTTTTGGAAAAATATTATAAAATTTACTTTTAAGTTAGTTTTTCGCAAACACATGAGTTTCATATTTTTAAGCTGCACTTGATTTTATTTATTTATTTTACTTTAAGTCCAGTTTAAATTAAAACAACTGTTTCTTTGAAAAGTATTGGTTCTCTAAAAGATTCGCCGCAAGAAAACAAATAGGTGCCTCGCGAAAATAAACTGTTTGCTGCAACGATCCAAAAGACAAATCGTCGATTAAACGGAAGGTAGAGAGGGTGGCAAATGTGATGCTGAATCCTAAGACAGCCTCTAGAACGCCCGGCTGTAGCTAGGCTAGTGCTAAATTATACTCACTTGTGAGGATTGTGAAACATTTATGGGACTATTGTAAACGAAATGGACAAGGGATGGAGAAGTAGACTTTAATTCGTACACTTCCGATCAGACCTCATACCGGTCAATTTCTACTATGCAGACACGGCTGGGTGACTTTGAACGATAACTCCACAGCTACAACTTGGCTAGAGAAGTGTGCTACTATCGACCTGGGATGGGAATATCGCAACAGACGCACTTATGGTAACAGCTTCTCGAACCTTTTACACACATCAGTCGAAATTCTTTAGGAACAAGGACGAGAAATTAAGCAAACTCCTGACGATCGTAATAGGCGATCACGGGGTGTTTTCAATAATGACAACTGTGTCATGAGATACTTGTTAGGTAGTATTCCGCGTGTGAACTAAATACAACCAGTGTTGTCACTCCACCGGCATCGGTCCTGCAATACCGGCAGGGGTGGTTGAACTTGTGCGAAGCGAGTTTTTCGAGTAAGTCAACTTTGTACTTCGCAAATGTTAGGGCATTGAAAACCTCGTGTACACGAAGCTCAACACTGTCGCGGACGACGACAACGAGAAACCCTTTTTGTCTGAGATCAACACTCTGACGACGAATGAATAAGACCGGCTATAGATCCCGATAGCGCCTACGAAGTTATTGCGAAGATCACGCTTGGTTTTCAACTGGGGATAGAGCTGGTCCAAAGTCCCATGTTTGATAGAAAAAAATATGCAGGTTGATATTGTGGATACTTGATAAGAAAACCCAATATCTTGCCTACTGATAACTAAAAGTTTATAAAAAAATTAGTAGAAACAGAAGCATTTCCATTATCTTATGAATAATTATTTGATTGAAGAATATGTGACCGCTGTGGTCAAGTGGGTAGCGGTGCGTGCTGTTACTCGATATGCGGCTGGGTTCGAGGTTCGAATGGCTGGCAGGGCAAGTAAAATCTAAATCATAGAACATTTTTTTTTCTCATAAATACATCTGCGTGCGGAGTCGGCACAAAACTGTAGGTCCCTCTATTTGTGGTAGACAAGCACAACACAAATGGTAGGAGAAGCTCGGTTAAATACAAAGCTATTTTATAGTGTAAGCGCTAAATTACTATTATTATATTATTATATAAAATTCCAATTTTTTATACGGGTTTTTTTAATTTTTAACGGTCAACAAATTGCACAAAAAAATTCTAAAAATTAAAAATAATATTTAAGTCACTTGAACTTACTTTTTATTGTACTGTATTGGATCGCAATAAAACTGCATAACCAAATTTTTTGTTTTAATAAATAATAATCGAAAACATGCCATTTTTTAATTGAAAAAAAAAAAAAACAAAGGAAAGTAGACTGTAAAAATTTGACAAAATGCTTCGAACATTGTACGTATGTATGTATGGATTCAAGCAAGCAAAGTAAAAAATGCCAGTCGGAAGTCAAAAACTTGATTTTTCAACAACATTTTTTATAAATTTTTTTTAAATTGGAATTAAAAGTTGCTAAAGTTTTTATTATTATTTTTTAATCCACTATAAGCCGACTTTACAGTGTGGGATTAGCCTACATTCATATGTTGACTCTCAATTTTTTTGTTTTTGACACCACACTGTAAAAACTGGCGTAACCAAATAAAAATATAGTAACAGTCGTTAACTTTATATTTGCTTTAAAATTAATTTTTGCTTGCCAGAAATTTTTTTTCACTAAACATCAAATTATCTTAAAAGCAAAATTTTAAGTTCAAAATATTTTGTTCAGATTTAAAATAAAATGTGATAAAATGTAATTTACATAAATTTTTTTATTCGCACATACATACATAAGTGAGTACGAGATTTTTTTTTATTAAACACAAACAAAATTTTAATATCCGCAATGTATTCTACCATATTCATTGCCAATTATTTTTTAATTACAAAACAATTAAATACAATTTGTAATTTTTTATGAAATTCTGGTACCTTTGTTATTGCAACTCAAGCTCTAAAACTCTTTTAACTCCCTTCTCTTCTGCGCCACACAACTTTGTTCACTTACAATAAAATAAATTTTTTACTTTTCATTGAACGCTTAAACATGTGCGACAAATTATAAATTTTTTAACAATTTTTTTTGCACACAACACAAGTAAAAAATTACACAATTTCCAAATTTTTAATTAATATTACTAATAAACTATTTTCACAAACTTTTTTTTCTGATTCTATTCAAAACTTGTCTTGAAGCAACACAATTTTCCGTTTCTGTTTTTTTTTTTTGACAAAAAACGCACTTCTTTCAACGCGTATTTAACACGATTTCGCGATTCACTTACGCAAAATAAATCAATAAACACAACCTTTGCGTTGTTAGGTCGTTGGTGGACTGAAAAATATCCGGCAGCTAGCAAATAACTAGCAAAACCGATCCATACATTGGCGCTTTGTGGACTAGCATGTGGAGCGTATTGATAACGCGGGCAAGCAGCCAGAGAGCACAGCGCCAGCGTGCTCCAATAGCTGTGTGTGTGTGAGTGCGTGCTTGGTGGTAGGTGTGTTTGCTTTTGCCTACTTTGTTGCTTTTTTTCTGTGTTTTACTATCGCCCTCTTTTGCTCATTCTTTTTTACGCTCCCCTAAGCGCCTCTCGCACATGTCACAAAAAGTTTAGTTGTTGGCGTTTATGGTATTTAATTTTGGCAAAGTTATTGTTTATGTTTGGGGAATGTAGAGCTCAGCTGATTTCGCGTCTGTTTGTTAGTGCAATCTTAAATCAATATTCACACATACTCAACAAATATGTACATACACATAAGCTCAGCGATACTCTCAGTTCGTTGTTTATTTAGAGTACAGGGATTTGTTGTTGCATGGATACTATGTTTTAACTTTGATCACACCTTTCTGTGCGGAAAAGCATTTGCTGAAGTTTTTTAAAATTATTTAGTTAGTTAGATTTTCTGTTGTGGCTATAGGTATGTGTGTGTTTTTTTTAAATTAAAAACGTACATTTAAATTAAAATAAATCTTTTTTTTTATGGTATCGACTGACGTCTATTCACTAGAAAGCTTTGAAGTATCCACTCTGCAGGGCGGCTACCTTTGCAGGAAGTATACCGAAACATAGTATTGAATTAACCCTTAAATGCAGCATTGTACAGTGGTCTGAGAGCGGCGAAACCCTAAATTTTCGAGGCGTCAAACAATTGAAATTTGCTATATTTTATGACGAGATAGATAATGAACTAATATCAATGTTTCAAGTATATAACTTTTAAATATATTGAAAAGTATTGATTTTGATTTATTTAAATAGTAATTTTTTCCTTTGCTGGAAATCAAGAGTCAGTTTTAAGTATTTCACCTGGTTCTGTGAATTTTTTCTGGATGTATTTTGTTAAAATATGTTTTATAATACGTTTTGAAAGACGTGTTCTTCAATAGTTTCTGAAATAATGCAATTAAATTTGATCAAAAGAGTGTAAAATATTTGCGCTAACTTGAGCCTAGGAGCTACTGGAATTCCAAAAATAGTTTTAGAGATACATAGGTTAACTACCGAAAAAAGTTCCAGCAAAATATTATTTGACTCTTTATATTGACCGACCCGCACAAAAGTTGTCCGAAAAAGTAATAATTGACATCAAATTTAACTGAAATTTTGTATGTACATATCTCTGACGCGACATTTTTTTAAACATTGAGATTTGTTTTAATTGATAACCATTCGCCGTGGACCTATCGGCGATAAATATCGGTCGTCAAATTATCTTTTTAGGAAAAAATTCCTTCAAGTAAGGAGAATACGGAGGTAGTCTTGAACAACGAATAAGAAGAACGAGCATATGAATGTCAGTTAGAAATAGAATTTTACCTAATCTTATCAACGTTTTCTACTAAATTGGCCTTAACAAAATCTGGCCTGCCAAAGATCTATCAGAATTTGTGCCATAAACTGCACGATTCGGTACATAAATGCAAATGAAAAGGTTGTTAGTCTGTTATTCTAATCAAAAGGTATTTCTTTTCGAAAGATAAATTTTCAGAGTGAAGCGTCAGGAAAAATGTTATTGTATGTATGTACTATTAAGATACTTTAGTCTTACTTTGTACTACTACAACAAATAAATAAATGTATGATTGTTGCTGCAGAGACGATTTTTGAAACTTGAGGTATGGAGGGAGCACTTCTCAACGCAGTTACACATAAATTTTAGCGATGCGTTTGAAAAAGAGGAGTCCAGAACAATCTTAAGGGATAATCAATCCATAGCACTAAGGCTGCTTAAGAACAACAAAGCGCCCGGGGCTGAACTGTTTAAAGCTTGCCACAAAGAGCTGGTAGGAAAGTTGGTCCAACGAGTACATGCCAGAAAATAGGAATCTCAATGTACTTCGCACAAAATACGATAGTCTCTGAAAGACTTAAGCTAGCTTAGTGTGTCTTTATGCCTGGTAAATTCACCTATGACCGGATTTTCACAGCACATAAAAACCTGGAAAAATTCCTAGATAAGCAAATGGACACGGACCATTTCTTTGTCGACTTTGAAAGTGGTTTTGACAGCACGAATAAAAACTGGCTATATGAAGCCCTGCCAGAATTTGGTATCCCTGTAAAACCAATACGTCTACGTAGAGTGACTTTGAGCACACCATTTAGCTCCGTCCAAGTGGGGAAGGACCACTACGAGCCGTTCGAGACCAAACGAGGTTTTAGCCAAAACGACTCACTTTCGTGCAACATCTAATGCTGAAAAGCCTGAATCGCATAACAATAAAGGATGATGCTGGCGTATGCGGATGATATGGACATTGTAATCCAGCCCTAAGATTGAAACTGTGCCCGGGTAAGTGTTTCTATTTTGAAGTTTTAAACACTACTGACCAAATTAACATTAACCGGTTTTTTCTGTAGTGAGATTTTTTTTTAAAAAAAGAATTCAAATAATAACTTTGAAATCTACAAAGTTAAAAAAAACTATGATCCTTGTAAAATAATAATATTTCTAAATAAAACCCACCAACTTTGGAAGGATTCTCCTAAAATGGCAACGCTAAACCTAATCAATTATAATAAAAACAATTGTAACCCATACAACTCATACTGTCCTTAGATGCTCATATTGTATGTATGTATGTATGTATGAGTACATATATACTTACATGTACTCACGAACTTAAAAGAGTTTTCTAAGCATACAAAACTGAATTATTAAAAAAATTATTTCTCTAATATTTCTTCAAAAAAAAAATTGGTTACATAAATTTTTCAATAGCTAGCTTCTGGCAACCGATCTACGGTCACATGCAGAAAAGTGCACATTAGTCAGTAAAAGCTTGACGAAAGAGTATTTATTTTAAAAGAGAAAGAGTATGTTTGTATGTATGTTATGTATGGGAATTTCATTGTTGTCTACAAAACATTGCAAACACTTTAGAGAGCTTCGAGTGAAAATTAAAAGCTGATATTTTGAGCAAAAGTTTTCTGACATAAAAGCTCAACATCAGCAGTACAGGGTGACATGACTATTTAAATATTTTTTTCATACTGTACACACAGTTCAACTTAACTTTATGTGCGTTTCTAAAGACAATTTGGAGTCGATAGTGGACATAAATTTAAATTGGTTAATGCTGCAATCCTAATAGGAAATATTATAACCAGAGCAACCAAAAATATGTGTTAAAAATTGTATATTAAGCGCTTAAAATAGTCCGTGAAAACGGAAAAATTTACTTTTAAAATATCCGCCAACATTTTTTTTTTTAACCTCTTAACATAATCATTGAAAACAACGCATATTCTTAGAAAAGCTTTAAGTTTTCTTACTTAAAAAACTTATCTTATGTTAAGTACAAAACATAACATAAGAATAAATAATTGACCAACAATTTCTGGTATTGAGTACGTTTCATTAGCCTCAATTTCATTTGGGCTTTGATCGAAAATTTGACTATAAATTTTTAAGGTATAGAAACTCTGATTTATTCTTACAATTTTGTTAAATTTTACTTTTACAAAATCAAAGTCACAAAATTACATGTTTGAAATCGCTTGATGTCCTCCGTAAAGCCAGAATAGTAAGATTTGATATAAAAAAATTGCAAACGCAAATATTGTTTTTTAAATAATAATAATATAATAATAATAATTTGGCGCTTACACTATAAAATAGCTCAGTGTTTGGCCGAGCTTAGCCTACCATTTGGGGTGTGCGTCTCTATTTTATACCACAAATGGGGGGCCTACAAATTTTTGCCGACTCCGAACGGCAGATGTATTTTATGAGAAGGTTTTTCATGGCAGAAATACCCTTGGAAGTTTGCCATTGCCTGCCGAGGGGTGACCGCCTTTAGAAAAAACTTTTCTATAATTTAAATATTACTTGCCCTGGTCGAGATTCGAACCTCGAACTCAGCGGCATATCGGGTAATAGCACGCACCGCTACCTACTCGACCACAGCGGCCACTTTTTAAAAAAGTCTTGGATTATGTTCACACATTGTGAATCTTCCGCATCCAACAACAAACATTTTTTTGGGTTGGTCCTTGACATTGAAAAACATTTGAATTTGCCTTTCTAGTTCCTACAGTTAGCTTTTTTCTGATTCAAATTGCTTTACATCACACTTACACTTACATACATACATTGATTTACTTTAATTTAAATTGCTCTAGTTTGTACAAAGGAAACTTTGATAGAAAATAATTGTGTAATTATTTCTGGCGTAGACAAAACGAATATATAACATGTAGGCCCAAAAATCATTTTGACCGGTGTGGTCCTTATATTCAAACAAATAAGCGGGTGTTTTTAACAATTATAAATATTGCAGCTCAAAGCGGTCATTGATAGAATATTCGAAAAACGTCAAATGTAGTGTTTTTTTTCTCTTTTATACTTACATAGGTACACAATATTTATTGTGCAATCTTGATGAATTGTGATACGGATCGAAAAACATATTTATAAATTTTGTAATCTGGATAGCGGATCGCAGTGCTCTTAATAAATATTGCATGTATAGCATTTCGAAAACGGGATCCATACATTTCGTCAGTTCGTTAACGAAATAAAAATTATCAATGGTTAGTTTTATTCAGTTTTATATAGAATTTTATTGGCAAATTCTGATATCCTTCCATATAGCTCATTGGTACTTGAGAAAAGTCCAAGTCGCCGCTTATTGTTTTTAAATCCCAAAAGAAAAATTTGAATAATGAGCGTAAGTGTTTATTTTATTTTCGGTGGCAAATATCATTGAAAATGTGATCGTGTAGCACCTAAGCGGATTTCTATAGGTGCATTGCATTAAATTTAGAGTTTTTCCGCATTTGTAAAAAATGCTTGGAGTTTACAAAGAAAAACAGGTGAATATCTACAACGATCGCTGCGGATCACAATTAGGACTCGGTACTTTCACCCCTTATATGGCTTTATTTTTTGTTTTTGATTGGGACCTTGGTGGTCTATGTCCAGTTCTCTGTAGAACAATATCATAACGCCACCGAAGTCTTGCGGTAATGTGGTAACCTCTGACAAAACTCTTGAGACTGTGAGAAATTTCATATACCTTGACCTGAGCTTCATAAAGTTATTTTCCGTGGCTTCACCAACAAAGACTTCGACCGCCGATAATGAAAACTCGGTGCGATCTTTTGTATGATTAAAGCGCAATTTTTTATAAAAGATCTTTCTCAGAAAAGTTAGCATGCATATAGAAGTCACAATGAAGGTCAACGAATTAAATGGGTTGCGATGATTTCAAACTTTATAATGGTTTTTGGGAAAACTAAATAGCGAACAGGTTTTGTGTTTTTTGGATTGCTGCTAAATAATATTGAATATCTAGGTATTTTGGGTAGCCGATTTAAAATTTTTTTTTATTAATTACTTATTTTTCACACATATTAATTACATTTTTTCTAGTTGCTGATTACAAGTCTGAGCTCAGAATTTATGAGTTTAAGTGGGAGATAATTTCATATTTTTGAGTCGGAAAAAAAAGTTAATTCATAAAACATAATTATCAAAATTAGAAATTATATATAAGATAGATATTAAATACAAGTTACTAAGATATCTCGTTTCCTTCTAACGGATTCATTTACCGTGAAGGTATTTAGTATTTTCAAAAAGGGGTCAATATCGCCAATAACTCTAGCAAATATATCTATGTTTCGGAAAAGTATTTCCAATCGAAAATTTTATGAAAATCGGATCATAAATATAGCCCTTTTCCGTGTCACGGGCCTACGGAATATACTATATAAATTTGGTTAAATTTGGTCAAGTGTTTATAAAGAAAGCGGCTACATATTTCTAGACATCTACACTGCATTCAAAAACTATCACAAATCTACATATTGACAAACTTGAAAAGTTACTTTTTTTTCGACAGAGTAGGTCACTCTTTACTGATCCATAAACTCGATCTCCTTGGTTTTCAACCTAAGCTCCTTCGTTGGATATCTTCTTACGTCATTGACAGAACACAACGAGTTCTTTTTAAAAATAGTTCCTCAAACATTATTCATGTTTCTTCAGGGGTCCCGCAAGGAAGTCACCTTGGTCCGATTCTGTTTTTACTTGTTGTAAATGACTTACCTTCGGTAATAAATTATTCACAAATTTTATTGTATGCTGATGATGTAAAGCTTTTTAGATCGTATCATTCTGTTGATGAAAGGTCCTGAAAGGGCGGATTTAAATAGCATGACTAACTGGTGTGAAGTAAATTACATGCCAGTAAACCTTAAAAAATGTAAAGTAATGTGCTTTTCTCGAAGGGCAGTTCAACCACCTTCTTATGACATATAGAACCATAACCTCGAACAAGTGTTTAACTTTGTTGATCTTGGAATTACAATGAACCCGAAAGTTAATTTTAATCATCACATAATTGCTACAGTCAACAAAGCCAAAGGTGTTTTTGCATTTCTAAAATAGTGGTCAAAAGAATTCAATTATCCTTACATCACGAAGGCTCTGTTCACAAAGTTACGAGGCCCATACTGGAATATGGATCTGTTGTTTGGAACCCGCGCTATCAAGTTCATTCCCACCGAATAGAGTCAATTCAAAAACAATTTCTGCTTTTTGCTTTAAGAAATTTTCGTTGGGATTCTCAGTACAACCTGCCGCCAATAATTGATACATACATACATATGTATATATTACTATTCGATTAGCTGACGAGCATTTGTTCTGTAGCTGAACAGTTTTAGATCTCGACACTTAACATACATACCTCTGCCTTTCATGACTCGGCGGAACATATATGAAAAAAAACAAAAAATTTTTTGCGGATGCGCCCCTCGCATCGGTCGGGCGGGTATGGAGGGATAAAACCGTTGGGATTATTATTATTATTATAAGACGAACTCACAAAAACACATTTTGTTTGCGTGACATTTCTATGAAATTTCCAATAACAGCCTCTGCCTCTGCCAAAAAAATTAAGAAAACAAACTTTCTCTTTTAAAATTTCTTATATATATGTTGCATACATAATTATGATATTTAAAAAAAACTCAAGAAATTAAAAACAAAAAAATAAATTTTCGTCTTTTGATCAAGTTTTTTTTTTGGTTTCTCGACCATAGTGCGGCGGTATTTTCCTAAAAACGTAAGCAGTTATGGTTTGGTGGAGAGAGCAATTCGTTGTATATTTAATTTAACGTTTCCGATTGATGCATCAACAGCCCAGAACCTGTTATAGCACACCTCTACATTTTGTTTTAAGAAACTACTCATGTAACTATGTAGTTCAAGTGAAAGTAATAAAGATATCAATAAAAGATAGGAAAGAACTTTCTTCATTCGCCTAGTAGCGGTAGAAATGTTCGAAAAGTAAATTCGGAATTTAAAGTTTTATGTTAGTTACGGTTTAAATATTTTCTTACAAAATTAAAAATATGTGTACATATATCTCGTTCTTTGCTACTTCCAACGAAATTAGTTTTTCTTTACTACGTTTAAATAAATTTTTGGTATTTTATAGTACTTACCACATACGAAAGTGAATATTAAAAATTTTTGTTAAATGCACATTTTTTATTAAAATACTAAGGTTTCATTTTACTATTCCATCATTTTATTTCGTTAAATTTTATTCATTTTTTTCATATATTCTTACTTGCTTTTAATAGCTATAGTATATGCTTTATTCAAATCTAGCTGCTTGCGCTTACCGTCACACACTTTGCAAAAATTAAATCAGAAAAAGTTTTAGTACATACATACATACAAATTATATATCAGGCTACCTATACATATTAAGGTGAGCAAAATTGAAGAACTTTAGAATAGAAAATACCATTTTTTTAAATCTAACTAATTTAAAATTCAAGTTGTTACCAACTCATAAACCAGCTAAGCACTTTTAATTATTTTGGGTATTGATTTTAATAAAGCTTTTAAACAAATATCAGAGCAATTTTTAAATTCATTTTTTTGTTTGGATTTTAAAATTTAGTTAATTGATTTCTCATTTTAATGTTGCGACAAATTGTGTTGAATTTGTTAAAATAAAAACGCACTAATTCTTCTAACAAACCGACTCACCCTAATTCAAATACATAAATATGTATGTACATGTTTGAGACTATTCCGATCAATATAAGATTTCATGAATATATGAATGTATGTATGTATACTCCATTTATATGTTAATGTAGTACATTACTAATATGTAGGTGTATGGAAAGTAAATTATTTACAATTTTGCATTCCGTTCTTTTGCATTTCTCAAATTTTAGGTTAGAACAAATGTAGCCAAAAGATTTTGCTAAGAAAGATAAAATATTTACAACGGCTGTATTCGAATGGTTTCGGAGGAGCATAAAGTTTTAGTACAAGTTTAAGTATAAGCTACAAGTATGTGATAGTAGGTTTTAGTACTTAACTTAAGTTTCTTTTCAAATATTAGTACATTTCACTGTACTAATCAGCTTTAAATTTTTTATTAAATACTGTAACACGTATAGACCTTAGTACATGTAATTTTTATCAATACATATTTACATGCGTTTCATAAACATTGGTAAAACATATGTGTAATTTTTAGTACACATTTTAGTGCCAACTCATGGTGCACGAAATATTTTTTCGTCAGCTACGTATATACGTTTTCAAAAGCTTTATGCGGCATTGAACGGCTGTTTCTTTATTAAAAAATATTAACAA
Source organism: Philophylla caesio (assembly GCA_963971545.1). Classification (NCBI taxonomy): domain Eukaryota; kingdom Metazoa; phylum Arthropoda; class Insecta; order Diptera; family Tephritidae; genus Philophylla; species Philophylla caesio. The sequence continues at coordinate 26,134,615 of OZ020608.1, read as the reverse complement.
TTTAAAAATTACAATAGATTTTTCAAATCAAAATTAAACTCCTTTTTTTTTAACCAAGATGGACTCAGGGCACGTTTCGGGAATGAAGAGAAAAACATATCAACCTTTAAGGACGACGTTTACTTCTTCAACTCGAATCAGACGAGATGAGTATAGCCATAATTTGGCATAAAACAAAAGAACGGTGATGGGCCGCATATGTGCTGAGCTTTTCTGAGCTGCGACAAATAGCTGGTACTAACTTTTACGAACCATTTGGTTTGAAGAGTGCAATTATTTCTTAATATCTCATTAGCAATATAATATACTTTGGATCCAGCATCAACACCATCAATATTGTCACCGTGGAGATCAAGCGAAGGCAAATGCTTGACAACTCGCTCTACAAATCCCTCAATTAATAAAGCCAAACATTAGAGAAAATATGTGTGAATTGAAATCAATTATTTACCATTCCTTAAATATTCCATCACTTTTTAGAGCGTGTGTGAATTGATAAAAAAAACCTATGAGAGAATTGGTGAATATAATATTTGTTTGCCATGAAAAGTAAATTCTCACTAGATGCTGAGTATAATGAAATACTTCTGGTAGCAGTTAACTTTTCTTAGCCCCTGAAAATACGCTTATGCGAATTAAAATATTGAACATAAAAGAAAAAAATAATATTTTAATGATATACTTGTACTTTCTTGGAGGAAATTATTTTCAAAGTCAGGTCACTTCAACGCTGGGTCGTTTTACTTCTGGCATTAAAAAAAATGCTTTTATATTGTATAATTCTTCATAACTTTTTTTTGCTGTTGACCAATTTTTTTTACAATTTGCTTGTCTTGCTTTAATTTGGCTTAGATTAGACGACAATTTTAAACCTCAACATTTTTTATTCCTCACGAATGCCAAACTTTTTGTTAGCTGAGCACTTTGCGACCGATTTGCACAAGACATTATTGAAATACCTTTAGATAATAAAAAAGTTTGCCAAACAGAGTTCAAAACATGATACTTAAAAAGAAAGTAAATTCACATTACATTTTTTACTTTAAATGCTTAAGAAATTATTGCTTTGAAAATTATATAAATTTTTTAAGGATTTTTACCGCATAAACAAACAGCACACAACAGAATAAAAGCTATTTATTTATGTTAACAGAACTTAAAAAACCCATTATTGATTTTGAATACTATAAAAATTTGTAATGCTATATAAATCTTAGTAGGTTGCTGTTTTATTTTCAATGCCATTTAGGGGAAAGTTCAATGTATTTTTCGTCTTGTTTCAAATAATAAGAATTTAATTAAAGTAAAGGTAATTATGTTGCAGCTTTTTTAATTTTTTCGGCAAAGTTTGAACTGTGTAAATAGAAAAAAAATTGCTTTCAAATTTCTACAGCTGCTTGGTTTGAACATAAAAGGGAATGTGTTAAATTGAAAAACCAAACAAATTTTCTTCCAAAATCAATATAAATAAACATTTTTCTTAACTTAATTAATAATGTACCAAAAATTTAACTGTGCTAACTCAGTACAAAACTCTTAAAAATAGAATAAATAATAATTTTAAAATACTGTTGTGCTATTGTCTTTTTACGCTCCTTCAAAATATTTTACACTATCGCAAAACATTTTATAAATGTTACGTATGTACATACATGTGTGTAATACTATACTTCAAAGTAAAAATATTTTATGCATAAATTATTTAATTATCCTTGTATTTGGTTTGTTATGTTATTTTTCTTTTTGGTATATTTTATTTTAATTTGGTTTTCTTTTAGTTACATTTTTTATTTTTTTTTTCATTTTCATTTAATTATCCTTTTATTTAATTGCATTTTGTTATTAAATATATGTTTGTATATTATATACTTTTAGCTTAGCTACACATTTAGAAATACATACATACAGTATATAAATTTATGTATAGGATATAGATACCTAATATGTACACATACTTTAGTAACTATAATATATATTATTTTATTTTATTGAGTATATGTATATATTGATGTTTGTATGTATATACTTCTTTAGTATATTTTCATTTTTGTATAAATGAACATTTTATTTTACACCTACAAATACGTATATTGCCCAATTTTGTATTTTTTTGTTTTAGCGAATACCCATATTTGTTTAAATGAAGATATTCATATGCAGAACGTTTAACTTATTGTTTTCTTTTTATAACTATTTTTTCAAATATTATTGCGTTTATTCAGTATTGTGTGTCTTTTGGTTTTATAAATATTTTTTCATCAGTGTACAACTTTTCTTAATTTAAAAAAAAAAAAAAATACTATAAGAAATAAATTCTTTCAGTCAAGGCATATCTAATAGCAGGCGCAGTAAAAAAAATTTGAAAAAAAAATTATGAGCTCTGTGTATATTGTTTTTGCTATTAAAAGCTAAAGTTTTTAAAAATATTTTATCAACTGCCTAGAATTGTACTAAAAGCATTCTTATCACAGCGAAATACAAAATTTGACAATTCAGCGCGACCCCTTTAGAGCGATTATTTCATATGATTTTAGATTTGGTCGCTTGCTTAGTAATCTTTAAATATTTAAAGACAACACCAATCAGAGTTTCGCTACATTCCTTTTTGGCGAATTTTGATAATATCAGCTGCTCGTGTGACTCCAGCTCAGATTGGAACCAATCATTTCCTTCCGCTTGTTAAAAAACTAACTTCAAAAATGGCAACTCTTTCACTCTATTATATAATGTTGGCTTCTGGAAGTGTTTTGCTTTTTCTTTTCAAGTGGCGTTTAATATATAAGATATATTTGTAAAAGGCTTTTGTTTGAATGTACACTGAAGAACAAAACGGAATAAATGGTAATTTCTTAAAAACATTAGCAAAATTTGTTATACAAATTTGTTTCATAATTTTTTTTTTTTAATATAAGATGAAAATAAAACTGTGTGTAAAATTCATGAAAATTCAGGAAGTTTTCAAACAAACTTTGAAGTTTTTAATTCGACCTTTTGATATATTTTGAGGACACAGTTTCATTCTCTATTTGATTTCAGTTTAATAAAGTGCCAGCTTAAAGTGTTTGAATCAAACCGTTAATTTTAGGATTTTTTTTTTAATATTGAATGTTGCAGAAAAAATTAGTGAAGAAAAAAACGGAGTTTTGTGGACTGTTTGGTTTGGTCATAGAATGCAATAAAGTTGTTTCAACATTTCAATCAAACAAAGTATTTGCAGCGGCTGTTTCAATTTTATTATCGTCGAATAAAAAACGGTGATGGTATAGGTTATTTGTTAAAAAAAAAGTTATGTTATAAATCATAAAAATAAACGTACTCATTTATACAAATAATTAATATTAAATTTGTAATTTTTCTCACACTTACATATGCAACTAGCTATTAATATCTTTTTACAAATTATCTATTTTAAATGCTTTCTACAGCTTCGCATTTTTCTTATTTTTGTCTAAGCCTTTACATTTATTATATATAAGGTGTGTGTATATTTATTGCTTATACCTAAGTTGTTATCTCAAAACTGTTCAATATATTTAGTTTTATTTCGTTTATATCTTCTCGATTTTAGTTGTACGCGCTAAGCAGGACTTTTCTAGGGCCTGATGGTGGTTATTTTAAACTGGTTGTACAGGAACGATTCTAACTTCGCTGTATTTTTTATGTGGTATGGCCATTCTGTAAGAGAAAAGAGTTTATAAATTCTTTATAGGTACTTTTAACATTTCTTATATAACATACGAGTACAAGTGAAAATAGGTTTACGAGATCAAGAAGGAATTTGGAAGAGTACAAAAATTTAAACGACAAAAAGCTTATATTTGTATATCTTCTTTGGATATATTTTTGAAAACAAGAAACCTTATATTACAGTTATTAAACTTAAATTATGTATAATATTAATTAAACTACATTGCATTACTAAATATTTCGATAAAGGTAGAACTTGGTTCCATGTTTGCATAATGTACTTATCGGCTCGCAAACACCTTAAGAAATATTATAGAAGTTGATCACTCTGTTCACAAATTATAGCACAAACACATATTGACACATTTGGACAATTTATTTATCCTCCAATTATTTAATATAATTTTTCATTTAAAATATCGTTAAGTCTCTAACAATCATCATTTACATTTTTTTTTTAAATTATACAAAATGTGTAGAAACATTAATCAAAAATTCATCTAAATTTCGAACTTTTTCGGCGCTTAGCTTGACACGGCGCTGTACTGAAAATTTTCAAAGCGTACCTGCGATTTTTCGCTGAAGGTGCATACTAAAAAGATGTAGGTAACAATTTTGAAACTAGGCTGGCGCAATCGCCTGTTAGTTAGATTATGCTGGAAGACATACCGCTTTTGGCCATTCCAAGTCTATTTTGCATAAACAAATTTTTCTCATGCGCACATTTAAATATATATTGTTTACCCATTTCCATTCGGACTAATTTTCCATTGCAGGCCACAAACTATGCAGCTTCATCCTCAACAGTTTTCATAACTCAGCTACATTTTCCTTGTTTTTTTTTGACAAATCCTCTTGCAATTTCCGGCTTTTCCTGAATTCTACCTAACATTATCCCTCTTTGAACTTTGTTTACTGTTTGGTTCCTGGAATAGGCGATCTTATTGTATGTAAAGAAATAAAATGTTTCGCCTCTCAAAAAATAGTGAAAAAATTCAACCAATCTGCGAACTATTTCCGCCCGAAATAAGTGTTGCCGATAAGGGGAAACAATGTTCGAAAGCGGTAAATTTCCGCCCGAAAATGACAGGCGAACAGTGAAAAGTTCGAAAACGAAACTCACAATAATGGTGACTCTGTAGATTTTGATTTGCTATTTGATGAACATGTAGCCTTTAAAAATTTGTTTAAAAACGAAAATAGTATTCAAGTTTTAAAAAGAAAGAAGTGAAATTTTTGAAAATACGCTCTTTTCCCCAGTTAAAAAAAAAAAAAATTTACGTTATTTTCTAAATTCTACATTCCAATGCAACCGTTGAGAGAATTTTTAGTTTAATGTTTGCAACGTGGCGTAAAGAGAGAAATCGCTTTTTAGTTAAATCAAATGAAAGAAATTAAACTTGAAAATGATTTGCGAAAAATTTCTTTCATTTTGAAAAAGTAATGATGACCAATAATTAATTTTTATTATAACCGATGTTGTAAATGAAATATATCCATTGAACGAAACAATTTGAAGGGTAAAAAAAAAATGTATGGGATTTTTTATTTTAATTTATGTTTAATAAAACTAGCAGTGAGTTGTAGGGTTTTTACGTTTAATAAAAGTGAACTGAAATGTATTCATTTTTTACCGCTGAAAACTCCGAAAGGTCTGAATCAATATTCCTATATTTCCTTTTTTATGGTTTCTTTTTTTTATATTTTCAATGAAAGATTATAATTTTTCGATAATCGGGGCTTATATCCCAGTAACATTTAGTTTTAATCTGACATACTTAAACTTGATCTGTTGCTGATCTGTTGCTTATAATCGGGGGTTATATCCCAGTAACATTTAGTTTTAATCTGACATACTTAAACTTGATCTGTTGCTGATCTGTTGCTTATAATCAGGGGTTATATCCCAGTAACATTTAGTTTTAATCTGACATACTTAAACTTGATCATTCCAAACCTATCCAGTAACTTTGTACTTAAGTAGCGGTCATTGTTAATATACTGAGAAGTTGCTAAAACTTCTATCAATGCAAAGAAAAAAATAATAATGGTGCCACTAGGTAATGAAATGGTAAACTCTTTCGACCGACACGATGTAAAACACTTTAGATAGAGAATTTCGGCTACTAATTTAAGAAGGAGGTGCTTCACTTTTTGAGTTTCTTGTTAACAATGCTATTTCCAGAACACTCGAATATATAATATGTTAAAGACTTCAAAGATCTGAACTCCGGTATCTTCATGAATTTCATTTCTTCATGCATCTACTGGAATACCCAAATCTACCACAGTCATCCGAAGAAAATTCAAATCCAACCAAACACCTGCTAGCATGAAATGGAACTCTAAAAAACTAGAAATCGCATAAAAATAAGAGTAAGGAGTAGATATGGACCAGTGAATATGTTTTGTTGGTCAGCAGAACTCTCGGAGATAACAGAATTTTTAAGCAAGATTGTGTAGCAAGTAATCCCTTTTTAACTCCTTTTAATTGTCTATTTTCTGAATAATATAGTCATAAGCGTGACCATCTAAATGACTGTTACCTCGATTTTATTCGTGTAAAACTTTCGAGTTTTCTGCTATAAACATATGTATGTATATGTACATATGTAACTTAATATCACTACCATAGCAAGAGCCGCCATGCGGTTGGCTTGCTCTCAGCTGTCTAATGCCCGAATTAAGTATCTTGGTATCATCTCAAGTCTCAAAATGTGCTAAAGATTATTGCTTTTCCTCGCTTTCACGTTTTTTTCTTTCGCTTTTATTTTATTTTTTGTGACCTACTTTATTTTGAGATTAGAGACTTTATTTTAAGAATGGAGGGTTTATTTTGAGTCTAATGGATGCGAAATGGTCTAAAATTATGATCTTTGTCTTTATTAGAGACTGAGACTGCTTACTGAATTTGGGGGAAGTTTCGTGATGTTAAGCCCCTACGACACAGTGAAATAAACCCATCAATACTTTAAGTGTGTGAGTGTGTTCGGCTTTCGTCGGCTATACCTACAGTGTACGAGCGTCCTTGTCCGCTATGCTTGATGCAAATAAAAAATAAATTGATTTTCTATTTTGATCGTCTCGCATTGTGCTTGACAAAAACTAAGCAACAGAGCTAAGCAGGTTTGTCTCCTTGACAGAATTGTTGCAACAGCGAGAGTAAAGTGAGGTACATATGTCATTCACAAAGAACTGTGGCTGCAATGTCGTTGGAGTCGAAGTCCGATCAAACCCCAAAAATAAGTATATTAAGAGTTTAGAACCGCATACGTACTGGAGTATGGAATCAACAGAATATGTTATACGCTCTTCAACAAGTTAAATACGACACGAACCTTTCGGAGAGTATTCCATTCGCTAAGCATCGTCTACCAACAAACAGTGGGCGGCAAAAATCTGCGTACGACCCATATTTCTGCTGACTGGCGAATCTGATAATATCATGGAAAAAATTAATTATGCAGTTCTTTTTTAATTCCACTTTTATTAATAAGAAATAATAAAAAAAATACTTACTCCAATATTAACTTAATAAATTATTTACAAAAAACGAAAATAAAGTCTTGACAAAAGTGTACGTACCGAAAAAGTTTCAATAAGCAACTAAAAGTTTAAAATTAGTATTTGGTTGGTCCTCATTAGCATCTATAACTGCTGGTAAGCATCTAGGCATTGAATCTGCTAAATGTTTAAGGTCATCCGGCGTTATTCACTTCTCCCACAGCTTCTCTTTTAGTATTTGTGCACTTGAAATTGCATGTTTTCTTAGCTTGCGTTCCAAAATTTTCCACACGTGCTCTATTATATTCAAATCGGGGCTCTATGGTGGTGAATTTAATTAACGAGGAGCATAGTAAAGCAGCCATTCCTTTGCAATGTGGGCGGTATGTTTTGGATCGTTATCCTGTTGGAAGAACCAGCTTCTTCCAAGATTAAGTTTTTTAACGGATGTTCTCAATATATTCATTTATTGGTAACGATACATATTACCTTCGATAAATGCCAAATTCCCTACTTCAGATGCAGCGACAGCACCCCAAACCAATAAACTTCCACCACCATGCTTAACAGTAGAAACTAAGTGCTTAGGATTCATTGGTGTATTAGCTTTTCTCCACTTTCAAAAATTTAAAATTTCGATTCGCCTGCGAATAAATCTCGTTTCCAGAAATCAATTCATTTGTCGTTGTTCATTTGAGCAAATTCCAGACGATGTTTTCGGTTCTTTTCACTTACATACATATGAGGGGCTTTTTGCGTTGAGTTCTGCTATGGAATCCGTCATCATTTAAAGCTCCTTGAACTGTTCTTGGATGCACAATTGTCTCTGACCGGATTGCGAGTCCTTCCGCTAACTTAGTGGCTTGCGTTTTAGGACTTTTTTCTACTTCTTTTGAAATAAAAAAGATATCCCTGCGATTCAGTTTCTTCGGCCGATCACTTCGCGATGTTTTTCAAACTTAGTTTTTTTTAAATTACCAAAAATGGTTTGAACAGTTGTCTTTGGTAAGTTTAGCAATTTTGAAATTTCTCCAAAAGATTTCTTTTCGGTTTTATGATTTATAATTAATCGCCATTTTTACAACTATGCGCTGCTTTGACTATTCGCGTTTTAAATAAAATTAAATGAAAATGAAGCGTAATGCAAAGCACAAACTCAAAATTAAAAAAAAAGTACTTTCCGGTGGGTTTTTACTAGGAAATAGTCATTATAAGCAAGCTTTGCATGCCATACGTACACTTTTGTCAAGGCATACTTTTTGGTCTTTGTGAATAATTTGTTAAGTTTATATTGGAGTTAGTTATTATTTTTTATTATTTTCTAATGAAAATGTGATTGGCACAAGACTGCATCATTATTTTTCTCCATAATATTTTAAGACCCTTTAGGTAACAGAAATATGGGTCGTACATAGACTTTTGTCGCCCACTTTAGAAACGAACAAATGACATCTGAGGTTTTGATTTGTATTCACTTTCCTTGACTAATTCTTAGACTCCGAAGTATATAATTATAAAATCCTCTTACCACTCCATTGAAGCAGAGTGTATAGAAAAAGGATGCCAGAAAATAAATTGCAAAACAATGAAATTGGAGTGTCTTCAATTCTGACAAAAAAGATTTATTTCATAAAAATTTGGGTTCGTTTTTGCTCGAAAATTAAATTTGTATATTAAGTTAAGAGTTAAGATTAAGTTGTGGCCGCTATGGTCGAGTGGGTAGCGGTGCGCGCTATAACTCGATATGCCGGTGAGTTCGAGGATCGAACCTCAGCCAGGGCAATTAAAATCTTAATCGTAGAAAAAGTTTTTTTCAATAGCGGCCACCACTGCCATTAAAAAGCTTCTCATTAAATACACATGTCGTTCGGAGTCAGCACAAATCAATAGGGTCCTCCATTTGTGAGGTAATATATAGACGAAATTTCGAAATGTCAAAGTAGCGAATCCGATATAGCGCCTACGAGTTGAACAAACTTTTGGACGTTCATGAAAATTTGTACTATTAAACGATTTTTAATTTCAATATAATTTTTGATAATTCAAAATGGTAATTTCAATAAGGCGTCCGTGGCAGGCAGTTGTGGAAAGTTGGTTATCAAAAATGACAGTTAATATGACAGTTGTCAACTGAAATAGTTCAAATGCGATATAAAAGTAAAGATATAGGAGCTTCAAGGTTGTAAGTTACATCAAATTCGTAAATACCGCGTCTTATAAATATATTCAGTCGCATTTTTGAAAATATTTTTTTGTTTTCAGAAAATATGACAGTTCTTTTGACAGCTGACAATTGTCAAGATTTTAATTTGACATCTTATTCGTGATAAATACATCTAAATTTTATTTTCTAGTTTGCAAAAAATATGAGAGCCGATAAAATTCATAACTAACGTGGCATTTTCAAAGGATTTTATTATTTTTAAAAAATTGGTACTTAATTTGGCAGTTGTCAATTGTCAATTAAATTTTTTGGCATATTCGGAACAAGCCTTAGAAATACACATTGGTTGTACAATATACATATATACAAGTCTTAGCAGTTCTGCCATTTTTTGGCGTAAATCATGACTTCTCCTACGTTTATTTATACAACACAAACGTTTATTTTAATTCAATTAAATTGTCTAATATTCCCATTAATAATATTACTTTGCACACCTTTCATATTGTCGTACAATTTATAGCTGCGCTTCAAAACATGTTTACTCTTCTACTATTTATAATTCCAAGAAAACAAAAATGGTGTTAAGGTCAATGAGGTGCGACCGTATTGCATATTTTGTACGGGCAAGTCATTATAAAAAAGTGGTCGACCATAATATAATTGCCAAATCTAGAACTACAATTTAAAACGTTGATTACTGCGGCTGCAAAATGTGTCAATTTAGGGTGCAGCGAAAAGTGGTCGAAAACATAAAAAAATCAGAAGAAAAGAGGTAGATTAAGAAGAAGATAAAAAAGAAGCCGAAGAAGTAAAGAATGCAACACCTTCTTAACTAGCTTGGCTATGCAAATAAAAATATTATTACCAGCAAACAACAAAAAAAGAAAAGAAAACCAACTAACAAAACGAGATTTAATGGATTTTGGGTGCGGTTAGAAAATGAAAATGTCTGCCACAAATTGCAGGCGGTCAAAATGCATTAAACTTGAAATTATAGTCACTCGAACAGGCAGCGATGATGAGGGCGTACAAATTTGGGTTCTAAATATTTATTACAGCAAAAGTGTATGTGATTGCCGAATAAGATTTCGTTCTCTTCATGCATTTAATCCTTTTAATGGGTTTCGAAAAGCTGATTAAATTACCACAAATTGCCAAAGAAATTGTGAGAAAGGATATGTATGTATGTAGGTAGGTATGTACGTAAATATTTTGTAACAAATACATGCGCCGCTAATTTAATGAAAAAGCCATTTAATTATGCAATAAGCAGCCATTTTCATTTAGCCATTAAATTGTTGACGGTCTGATTTATTTAGTGTGCATTCCTAAGTATGTGTATACATGGATGCAAATACAGATGTAAGTATGTATAGGTACACAAATTAGGCAGAAGACTTTTCTTTTGGAAAAATTTCTACGTATCATAAAATGCACAAAAATAATCATTTTGTGTAAATTTCCCTACAATGTTTATCTTAATAAGACGAGCACAAATTGAAAAATTCTAACATTTTATTTTTATTAATAATAAAAGTTTCCAACTTTATAAAAAAAAATTAAATAATATTTTTAAGTTTGCAGTTTTGTAAACTAATCGACCTGAAACTTATAAAGTCTGTACGTCAGGCATCGCGCCAAAAGTTCGAAATGATGTAGTTGCATTTACAACTGACAGCCGAAAATTTTCAATCTCGACTTTCAGTGCTGCTAACGAGATATCTTTACAAGAGGAAGAAACTAGAAGAAGGCAAATGTGCTTACAAACAGCTCGAGTTGTGGCAGGTAAGAATGCGGAACGTAAATCAGAAAATTAGTCAACTAACGAGTGGAGTCAAGACCTCAGCGGGTTTTTGTGCAAATGCGAGGACGGTGATTCTATCCACAAACGTCAAGTGCATATTTGAGCTATGTTGCTAACACATCTCAATGCTTTTGAATTGCAACATTGGTAACACGCTTGAAAAAGAGTTGACCATACCAATCTGTAGGGATGCTCTTCACAACCCTCAACTTGACTGCAGGCTAACATCTGTTCAGAAATTATAGCGCAACCACATATTGATTTTAGCACTTTATTTTTCGTCTAATACATTTTTTTTTTCTCTTGAAACATGGTTCATTCTCTAAGAAAAACCATACACACACATTTTTTAAACTCTTTACAAAATGTTAAATTATTAAAATTTCGAACTTTTTAAAATAAATTTTTAAAATTTCGTTTGGAGTATGCAGTTTTTTAGGTGATTAAATTTTAGTGTGAGAAAGTGCGAGATCCAAGTGTCTATAAGTTATCACTGATTTTTGGTAATTTTTTATTGACGGTTTTCTCCATACTACGCAAAACTGTCATTATTTTTTATATGGAAGGAATTACGAAAGAGTGCCAATAAAAACATTGTCAAACATCAATGGTAATTCGTAGCTTCTACAAACTTGCACTTTGTTGTACTAAAATTAAATAAGCTTCATATCTTCTTTTAAGAAAGATCAGATGTAGCTAAGATTAATTTTTGATTAAGCCGTTTATATTTTTTATAAAACACAAAAAAATTTATTTTAATGGTGTTTGATAGAGAATTAACGATATTTTAATTGATAAATATAATATAATAATTCTAAATAATTGGAGGACTGGAGGAACCGTTTCGGGGTTTATGCCGAGACTTTAACAATAATTCCAGCACCTTTGATGTATCGAACTCACTTTTTATAATTAAAAGAACTGTTCTATCATCTCTTAATAACATCTAACGATCGAATTTTTGTACTTGCATTTCTATAACTTTGTATTCGGCTGATGAGTTCTTATTCTGCAGCTGAGCAGCTTGGAATCTCGACGCTTAACTAACTTTCTTCTATCACGACTCGGCACCTAAGATTTGTATATTTAAAAAACATCCGTACGTTATGCCGATTGAAGAGAGGAGTTTATTGGCTTTCAAGGGCACTATTTTGCTCAATGCGTGGATTAATTTTCTAAGTAGCGACAGTAAGAAAATTTTCAAAAATCAATGGAAATATTTAGCGATTAGAAACTTACACATTTTTTATTAAACAAGCCACAAAACGTTGTCGTGTGCCTAATGTACATTTTCTTGTGTATACATATATATATTTTTTCCGACTGTCAACCAACAAACGCCCCATTGCCAAATAAGCCAAGGTCAGTAGTTCAAAGTCAAAGTGGCTCGTAACTTTTCAAATATCAATATTACTATTTTATAACTTTTTTAAATGGCATCCACAGGCTGTTAGGCAGCCAAAAGGATTAACGTTTATGGATGTGTGCGTGCGTTAACGATGTTTCAGCTTCTCTTATGCACATTCTTCTACGCGTAGTCTGCCAGTTTGCATGATAGACGTGCATTTTGCTCGACCCAAAACTATACAAACTTTAATGGTCAAGTTTTTTACTCAGACATTTTGTGGTATGTTGCTCATTTCATTTCTTCTTTTACATTTCACGTTGCGTCATTAATGATGATATCAAAAAATATTTCCTTTTTTGGTGCTTTTTTCTACAAGGCACTGATTTGTTATAACACAATCGGATGGCCATAGTGAAGAACCTTTGCTCTCACTCTCTCTCTTCTGTATTCGAATTTTGACATTCCGAAAAACGAAAAAAGGAAGAAAAAACAACGCTTTTAAAACTGCTTTTGTCCCATTTTGCCTCAATTCAGGTCATATTTCTTCTAGTACAACAAGTAATTTATTAGTTTCTCTCTTAATCATCAAACCAATCTTTCTGGCAACCTTTTATCCTTCCTTTTGTTTCACGTGCTTCCTCTGCTACATATTTTCAGCTCTGGTGTTTAATTAAACATTGAAAGAACCTGCATTAGTTCTACATTTGCTGTCGCTTTTATGACTAATCTATCGTCAGCTATTTAAGACTTTATTGCCAATCAATTTATTTTACCCCAGAATTTTTTTTTAATATGAATTTCCCTATTGTACTGAGCTCCAATTAACTAAAAATCTTCACATGCATACATATGAATAGATACACGCAAACAAATTGAGGACTTGTCATTGATGTCAGTTTTCAATGTCAAATATATCGTTCGAACTTATTAATTAATTAATTGATATGAGTCGTTTATTCCACTATTACGAGGGTCGCCTTTCACATTACGTGTGATGAGCTGTTATTCGATATTTTTATTGAAAAATATGATATTTTTTTTGGCGTAAACTTACATATGACGGCTTCACTAACGAACTTTATTCATTCTCTTTTCAATAAGTTGAAAAATGTATCTTGTCCAAAAGAAGGTATTAACTCGTTCAAATGTACATGTCGCAATTTTCGATATATAACGAGTTCTAACGACGTCGATCCTTGCAGGATGAATTTCGTGAAATACATCTTGATGCGCTTGTTTTGCCGGAAATACTCGATGCTTTGCGTCAGTTGAAGTCATAAATTATCGATTGCACAAAAAATATTCGCATCGATTGTTGTAAAGCAACTGTACCATTAGAGAAATTTAAAACGGTCAATTCCGAGTGGAACAAAACCAATTGTTCGCCAGAAGTTTTTGGAGAATTTAGAAAAATCAACCGCCAAAGGCAAATCATTCTTTAGCAGGACAATTCGATAACTAACGTATCAGTTAAGACAATAAAGTTTTTAAGCAATCAAAAGACCAAATAAATGGGTCATCCAACTTACTGCCCTGAATTGCAAGCTAATGATTTCTTTTTGTTCTCGAACAGAGCTTTAAGTATAGCTTTGCTCGCTGCTCCACTGTGCGCTTTGCCTTGGACATAGAAATTCGCAAAATGTATGCTAAGGAATTTCCTCGTCCACCTCATCAAACCTGCAGTTCTTCTACTCAGTGAGTTTCATATTATAAAGTTGATTCCCCTGCCAGCAGTGAACTGTCGGGTGTCCTGTAAACGTTCTTTTATTTTCTCTCCTAAGATTGATGAGCCGCTAAGAAACTCCTTAAGAGTGAGAAGTGAATGAACTTTTGTCACTTGACTTGCGACTTCCCCTTTCCTGGAAGCTTTCGCGTGTATCACTTTGGCAGAGTAGAGAGAGTCAGCACTTCCATCTTCACAAAAGTTCCCATAAGTTATAACCCATTACAAGAAAACTCTCTTTTTTTCTTTTTTAGTTTATCCAACACCATTTTGCAACTATCTTCTAGCTTTGCTATCACATTGCAAGAGGATAAGGCTCTCAATGCTCATGATGTAGTAGGCACTTTGAATCTGTCAGTTCGCCGTAATTGAGGTTCTTTGATGAAGCCCCAGTTGCTTTATTCGCATCCGCAGTATCGGTTCTAGTGGGTTGTCTAATCTAGTATGGTGTTAGGAATTTTCACCTTTTGTCACCGTTCCACGCAAATTGGGATTGGTGGAGTTGGCATTAATTTTATATGTAAATTGAGAGATGGTGGAGTTTATAGCGCAAAGGCAGACTGAACTCCAGGCTTAAATGTGTGGTTTTTATAAAATGTCTCTTAAAACTAATTGTATATTTGAATTTCTAAACTAGCAGGTGCAACTTCTAGAAGCCATTTTCCTTCAATTTTCACATGGAACCAAAAACGATATTTTACCTCTGTTGACGAACCTGTTGGTCGTCTCGACACATAAAAGCTCACCACACCTAAACACTCAATACATGTTATACCACCATACTTAAACTCACAATACTAAAAATAATCCGCTTAAACATATCGCACTGAAAACATCCACATCTAAACTTATCATACTTAAATTGACCATATCTGGACTCAACCAACCTAAACCTATCCTCTTTTCACCTCACCTCCTCTTACCTTAGTTCACTGCACCTCAATTCCCTTGCTCATCTTATTGTATCCCACCTCAACTCGCTAAATCAAATGAAATTAATGAAGAAAATTTCAATTACCTGTGACCTTACAGTTTAATTAATTATGTTCTCTTTTAAACTTCACTGAGAATCAAATCTTTTTGTATGCACATATTTACATATAACTAATAAGAGATTGATTTGATTTAGGCCATAGGGATAATCATGCAGTTACTTTACCGTTCTGTAAACGAATCAAATCAAACTACCAATATGTGTTTTTTAAAAGGGTTAAGCTTTATTTAAGGTTAACTTATACTTAACATTTTTTCAGAAATATTTTTTTTCTTATGAATCAGATGGAATATATACCTTTTATTTAATGTGTCGACTCTTCGCTCCATCGTGAATCGGTGTCACAAATAAAGAAGCTATATATATTTGAATTGAATTATGCTAATTATTTGATCTAAATAGTTGGCAAACAAACATTTTTTCAAGGTATGTTTGGAGTTTCCTGCAAGTTTAAACTTGCTAAAATGTATCGTAGATTAATAATACAATTTTTTTTTCGATGTTATTGTATTTTTTTCCATATAAACATAAATTATGTCAAGTGTCATAGTGAAGTCAACGCGGAAGAAAAATTTTCAGAACCAAAAGTTTACTCAAGGCTACATATTTAAACTTAGATATTATTAAGCATAATTAAATTTGCAATAGAGAAGCTACAAATGGATTGAAATTATAAAATTGTTTTAAAAAAATAAATGTTTGTTATTTTTCTGTTGGCCTAATAAATGTTAATAATTGACAGGATGAGCCCGCCTTAAATGCATTCTTATAATAACTAAATAAAACAGAATTTGCAAAAACACAAACAACAACACACAAACAAGTTTAAATAGCGGCAGATCAGTTGCTCTTGTTTGTAGTTGGTTTGTTAAAGGAAGATGGAAGAAACACAACACCCCACACGGCTAGCGTTGCAGAAAATGTAGCGTTTTGGCTTTGCAACTCCGAGCTCCAGGGTTCAAACCCTGGCAGAAGTGGTTATGAAGAATAAAATTTAATTAATTTAATAAAAATAAGTCTGATGAGGAAATGTGGTGATTTACGAAATAGTACTACGAGTATAACTTCTACCAATAAAAAGCTGTTGTTGTTTTTTCCACACAAAAATCTTTCCTAACCTGGCCTTGAGCTCAATAAAATTGTCAAGTTTTAAAAAAATATTTAAAAGTAGTACGGTCATAACCGTCTCTGAACGATTTACCCTATCGCTGTGTTACTGCAGCAATGCATCCACAATGGTGAACGGGAACCAGTTATTTTCTCGTATGAGGATGAGTCGATGTATTACTTTTTGTGTCGCTGTCCAAGTCTACTACAGTCTAAGCCGTCTCATGCGCCTGGGATTGCGCTTCTTTAACAGTCTAGCAGAAATGGTGTGGTCAAAACCCTCTGTTCTTCCCGGATTCTTTTGGGATATTACCTGGTTTAGAAGGGTGAGCAAATGAAATATACTCTTAACTTTTTTTCTCTCTCACCAGGAAACCCAATTTGGGGAATATGTTTCCTGCTGTCAACCACCCAAAAAGGCACTCCTTCCCTATATCTCCGTGTAAAAGTCTAAAATACAATGCACATGCCTCTAACCCAATTTTACCATTAAAAATATCTCTATCACTGAACCATACAGCAATAAAAGTTTTATATTTAATTGTAATTACATAAAATTTAACTAGTTTTGTCATCAAATTATCCCCAATTTGCATATAAATGTTATAGCAGATACAATTTTCCCATATCACAGAGTAAATATATTTTGATGATTGTATTTTAAGTTGAAATAGCTTTTATGCGTCGAAAATATTCTGTTGTTGAAGTTATTTTTTATATTTCTATAACCTTTTTCAGCGCCGCCCAAATGCTCTACAGGCGAGTAATAACAGTTTTCAAGGTAATTTGACTGTTTGCAATTGACCTGCTAAATGGCCAAAAAATACTTTACTAAATACAAACAAGCCACTCACTCGTTTGGCTGATATTACAAGAAAATACAATAAAAATATATAAACTCGAAACTCGTTTACACAAAGGCCATAGCCAATTTTATTTTATTTTGGTTTTTCGCTAGTTGCGGTCATTGATTTTTATATACTTGCCAAAAATGTTCGAAGGACAATGCACAAACAAGAAAAAAAAAACGAAATTGAACCACTTAATGGCTACGTTAGAATGACGATTTAAATAAGCTGTGTAAAAAAAAGTTTTATGGAAAAAATATATGATAGTTGATAGAGCAAATCACTATCGAATAAATAAAGGTCAAACACCAAATGACTTAGAAGTACATAGTTTGAAAAAATAAAAATAAATAAATGACAAAAAGAATGCAATGGACCAACGAAATGCCAGCGCTTGCAGCAGACAAGCGCCAGCAGTAAAAGTAAAATAGTCAAAGCGTAACAACAACATTGGTTAAATAACAGAAAACAAAACAAAAAAACAAAAAGATTTGCTAACCAAATACAATAAAAGCACGCTGCAATATCAAATTGGTCATGTCAGCGTGTGAAAATCGTTAGCCAGCTCTTCCTTGCGCATACAGCAACGGCTCAGCGCGGCTTGTGTATCCTTTGCACTTTCTGCACCATTAAATGTGGCTCAGTGGCCAAAGTGTTTTAAGAGTTCTTACTTTTGTGCGCTGTCATACATACTCGTACACCATTAGTGCAATGAAGTAAAAGCGTCTAGCTGACCTCAGTAAGTCGATGGCTCGGCGTGGATTTTGGCAAAAAAAAAACAACTCGAAATTAAAAAAGCATAAAACAGCAACCGACAGCCATGCACTCCGTTTGGGAAAAATAGCCGAAAGCTATACTTTTCACGTAAATATATATTAACGTACATATGTTTGCATTTACTGTAGTTTTTTTTGTGGTGTTTGCACATTCGCTTGCACTCGCAAACAACGTTGTGTCGACATGCAAATCAATACTGGCCCGCCTTTACTCTCACACGCAGCGAGACGATTCCTTTAAGCCTTCTCCCTTGCTGTCCTCATTTTGAGCTTAATTCTGCATGCTTTGTTTTTGTTTTTCGCATTTTTTGCCTAGCCGTTGAGCTCAATGTGAAATTGAATAGCGTAACCTGCGGAGCTCAGACGAAAATAACACCATTTTTTTCCTAGATGTACATCGTTATTGCAATGTTAATGCAGTCAATGCTTGAAGTAAATAACATAGGTATGTGGTCGAGTTGGTAGCGG
This sequence comes from Philophylla caesio, assembly GCA_963971545.1. Lineage (NCBI taxonomy): Eukaryota > Metazoa > Arthropoda > Insecta > Diptera > Tephritidae > Philophylla > Philophylla caesio. Next base: position 26,116,189 of record OZ020608.1, on the reverse strand, counting down.
TGCGTGCTATAACTTGATATGCCGGTGAGTTCGAGGTTCGAATCTCAGTCAGGGCAAGCAAAATCTTAATAATAGAAAAATTTGTTTCTAATAGCGGTCACCCCTCGGCAGGCAATGGCAAACCTCCGATGGTATTTCTGCCATGAAAAAGCTTCTCATTAAATACATCTGCCGTTCGGAGTCGGCACAAAACTGTAGGTCCCTCCATTTGTGGTATCATATAAAGACGCACACCACAAATGGTAGGAGAAGCTCGGCCAAACACTGAGCTATATAGTGTACGCGCCAAAATTAAATATATATGTGTGCGTATTTATGCAGATATATAATTTTTTTCGAGTAGGAAGCATCGCAAACTAAGCCTCTAAAACTGTCAGTGTGTGTGAATACAACTTGAACATTACCATTTACGGTCTGAGTACAAGTCTCGTGGAACATTTTGAACAGACCCTATAACCGAATTGAAATAATTTCTTAAATTTTTATCAATAATTACATTCAATTGTTGTTCATGTACACAAATTATTCGTACTAAAAGAAAATTAATTATTTGAATGAAAATGAAATGTTTTTATGAAAATATACTTAAACTAATTTTAGTTTTGCACGGTATGCAATGATAGGTGGATAAAATATATTGAATGAAACAGTTTTTTATAATACTTTCAAGTTCAGCTGTGATCAGTCAGATGAAAATGGTTGCGACGCAATGGAAGTGGGTAACAACAGCTGCTTCTTCTGCTCACCATTCCAGAACTCACCACACATTATTACCAAATCTCACCTATTCACAGCTATGCAAAGTATACACCGTGAGGCAAATATTTTGACAAAGTTTATGTAAATGTGCATACATTGAAGTTGCTTAGAAAATTTGTTCTGAACTTTACATCGAAAATTATATTGAGATGGTACTGTAAACACTGATAGCCTCTCTCTAGGGCGAGTATATCTGGTACAGGGTAGCTGCCAAAATCTCCGTTCGACTGCACTAATCGAGTTTTTGTTTTCAATAGAAATGCACTGGCCATGATCTATCGTAGGGATTTGCTATTATATGAATTTGTTACGAAATTACAATTATATGAAGGTAAAATACTCATGTTTTTCATTACATTAATTGTTAAAAATTGTTTATTATTAATTTGAGTTTAAAAATGTTTGGAATCGATAGGAGATATGTGTACCCTTTTTAAAAACCGTGTTTCGGGAAAAACGCGTTTGTTTCTATACATGTTTATGAGTGTTTAAACTAAAAAAACACCTTTAACCATTAAAATTATGTATGATTTCATATTTACCGTAATCTCGTTACTACAAGAAAGTATTTTACCTAATAGAAAAAAAACGATTTTTGTAAAATCTCAAGGTGGCCTGCCTAGTGATGGGCGAGTCCGAGATGTCAAAACAATCGAGACAATCGCCATCGTTGCAAAATAACAATCGAGTCAACAATAGACTCCCTGTCCGACTGTACAATCGAGATGTTTTTTGATTGTTTCGAGTGGACTGGCGACGTCGTGTCAACTCAATCAAAAGCTTTCGTAGACTTGTGCAGCTGTGTATTGGTGGTTTTTTAAAATTAATCATATTGAAAGTGTAGATATTCGAGCGTTATTTTAAATATATTTTCATATTACAGACAAATTTATATGTTTAAAATATTGTTCGAAAATTCAAAATGCCTCGCTGTTTTAAAAAATTAGTCAAATGGGAATTTTTTTTATAAAATATCGGATTGTAGCAAGGTAACGTCGGTTAACTGCAAATTGTGCAATACGAGCTACAAATATTTTGGAATACAACCAACTTGCATGAGCACCTCAAATCGAAGTATCCCATTCAACTTACTAAATACCAATAATTACTATAATTGATCACATTTATTTTTTACCAACCAACAAGGATATACTTTTTTGTTTCTTCTTAATTTTATATTTGTTAATTGCAAGGATTCTTTTTTCTTCATAAAAAGTTATTGCTTGCACAAATAAAGTTGCTGTGGTCCACAAGCTAGTGTGAGATATTTTGGCCGATTGTTATCTAATGTTAATCGCGACTGGCAATTCGTCTACGAGAGAAAATATCGAGAACCATCGAGATGTTTAAACAATCGAGACAATCGACTAAAACATCTCCGACTCGCCCATCACTACGCCTGTCATTGTGGTGTTTAAAAAACTCAGAGTTAAATTTTAAATTTTTTTTATTTACTTTGAATTGGTAAATTACATATGCAAACTTTCTCTCTGGGGGATTTTTGTTGTTTAATATATCTGTGTGTAGAACCGGACAGGTAATCTACCTGGGAGATTAATTGCCAAAGTAATGGAGATAAATTCTTTAAAAGTAATTTTCGGATTAAACGAAACAGAAATTATGTATATGGCCTTGTTTTTACTATGGTGAAGAAAGAATTGTAATTTACTTATTTTGGTTTAAAGTGTTCCAGCGCATCATTCGCACCACCACACCAGTGCATTGTAGAAAGATTGGTTTAACCACGTATAGCCACATTTGCTTCCGAAAGCTGTCTTTGAACTGTTAAAAACTACATTTTCCTTTCTTCCACCCTCCTGGACATACTTTGCCCAAGTTTACTTTTTGTCTATATTCTTACACAGTTGGTGAATTTCGCTTTCGTTTTGTTCCCTATTTGAGTGAGTTATTTTAATTCAAGTAACTCAACGGTTTGTTATTTTATCTTGCAATAAATTAGAAGATGTATTAGGATTATGATATGATTAAGAAATTAATTAGGTGAAGTTTCACTTCCGTAGTGCCGCCCAATTAGAATGCATTTATTAGTAATTTTATTTATTTTTATTCACTCGCAATTTTTTTTTTTATAGTTTTAAAGAATTCAATCGTAGTAATATACACTTTTTGTGAAATATACATAAAATTAACTGATAATTGAAATTGTTTTCCTACTTAGAAATTGTCCAACGTACGATTTTTTGTACACAATTTGCATATATTTTCATAGATTTAAATTTTTCATAACAACAAATTACGCATATTGCTTTAAAATAATATAAATTGAACCTTAGTTAATTAAAAAGATTTTATTAATTCGTAAAAGATTAATTCATTTACAGTTAATTTTCTTATAGCAAAAGGCCAAGCTTGAAATTTTTTTTCAAAATTTGTAATAATTCTACAAAGTTTCATTACAAATTGTTAAATGTTTTCTAACCCATTCCATTTCAAATCAACCGGTCCGCGCAGGCCAGATTTTTGTTTTTTGATAAAAATGAAATGTGTTGTTTTTAAACTGATTTTTTTTAACGCGCATAACTTTGGTAAAAATTGATGGATTTTAACAATTTTTTTTTAAATGTGTGTAACTGTTTATACTTTGAAGCCGAAATATCAAGAACTGACACAATTTTGTAATATGTCCTTTATATTACAATAAAAAAAGTAAACTTTTTTTTTCAAAAATTGTTTTTTTTTGGTTTTTTTTTAAAAGAGTGAAATTGCCTAAGTAAAAAACTATTAAAAATAACAAGTCTTATCGTTTTTACGAAGATAAAAAGCGCATACTTAAAGACTCTTCTTTTAATTGCCTAAATTTTTAGATAAACCTATTTGTTACTATGGAGTTGGATGGCGTTTTTTTTTTAATTTGGATGGATGGTTTTTTTTAATTTTCATGGCTTGCTGTTATTTTTTTTGCCAAGGAGAAACTTTATAATGAAGTAAGGGCTAATGATGATTCATTTACAAAAAAAAAAAACATTAAGCGTATAGTTAAATTTTTTGGTTTGACTGAATAAAACTTTTTGTTAAATTTGATATTTTAAAGTTAGCATTATAATAAGAAGAAATAAATTGACTCGCTATAGAAATTTAGTGCTTAAATGCAAATGCATCTTTATCATTTGCCAAAAAAAAGCAGGCCACTTAAACAAAGCTGCACGAAAAAATGGTTTTAAATGTACACAAAGCTAACTATACAGCAAGACTTATTAGACCAATTACATATATTCAAACATTTTTCTCTTTCCTTTCCTTTCTTTGCCTTTTATATATGACGTTCCTTTTATGTGTTTTTTTTAACCCATTGCATTACTTCAATTTGTGCAGTATCTATCAGTTCACACTATGCTGATTTTTTTTCTCAACAGCAACAAGCCACTAATGGACACCACAACACCATTGGCTGGCAGCCAACGCGACTTTTTGAAGCCATCGGCGATTTTCTTCTACATATTGTTAGGAGTGGTGAAGAGGTTGCAGTGTTTGTATAGGAATATTGCAATTTGGAATTTGAGGCAAGGGAAAATTAAAAAAAAAAAAAAAAAAAAAGGAAAATAAGAAAAAGTCAGTGGCGTATGAAAAAAATAATAATATATGAAGTTGGCTTCAAGTGTGCTGAGTCAGGATTTTGTATATGGCTTGGTAAATTGCAAATAAAAAAGTATTAATATAGAATTACAAGAGAAATATAAAATTACGTGGGTAGCTTTCGATAAAAGGAGCTTTATGGTTTTCTAAAATTGCGTGCATTTGGTATGAGATTGTGTCAATGGTGCGATTTGATTTCGAAAAGCTTACATATCTTTAAGTTGAAAAAATTACGAAAATTATAAAAAATTATCATTTCCAGTTGTGGTCGTTATATAGTAAATAAGTTGATGCACTGGTTTATATGATGGAATTGTAATTATTGTTTAGTCAAATAAGTTGATTTCGGACTTATAAATCAAATGCATGAATTTGGGTGTAGAAATACTTGCCTTTCTAAAAGCAGTTACATAGAAATCGAGATAGATTTTGTTGTCCATTTTTTGGTAGGTGCGAGGTTTAAGGTGAGATAAAAGATAGTTATATTAGAGCATTTTTACAATGAAAAATTTTGCTATTCAAAGCCTAAAACAAAAGTCAATAAACTTTTTTTTAGATACATAATGTCATATAATACTCTATAATGATTCAATTAATAAAGGTTTGGTAACATGATACAATAATTTTCATTCTTTCAATTCAGATGCCATATTAACCTTTTGACAAAAACCAGATTTTCTGGCTACCAATTGCTTATTAAAAAAATCCTCTATTTTTTGACATTAGGAAAACAAAAGATAACAAAAACAATATATGAAATAATAATGAAATAAGAAAAAATAAAAGTTTTTTACACAATTGATTTTTTGTTATTAAAAGAATAAAGAAATAAATTGCTGCTTCGCGGGATTCAAGAACACAAGAAATAACTGAAACGGCTTGAATATGAAGCACTTTAAATTTTAGGTAATACCATATTTAAGACAAAAGTGGATGGAGGCATGCAAAGTCAATGCCCTTCAGCTCCCGAAAGAGGCATTTTTGTGCTTCATACAATTTTCAAATGAAGATTTAGTTGCTCGAAATGGATGTGGACAACTAAACCTAAATGCCATACAAAGAACAGAAGGGTAATTACTTTAAATGTGTTTTTTCGAGGCAAACAACATATTTTACTTTAGTCAGGCACCAATCGTCCAACGAAACGAAAATGTCTATCTACCATACGCCAGCGAGTCTAGCTCTGAAACGATATCGAGGAAGACAGTTACAATAGGCTATATGAGCGTTTTATAGAACGAATATAATTTTTAAGGATATATTTCCTAAGTTAAACTTCGGCAAATATAACAGGTTAAAGAGCTAGTACTTTTGAGTCAATAGTATACAAATTATTAATGTTAATGTTCTGTTTGTGTTTAAGTAAGTTAGGGTATAAAAATACTAGTACTTGACTTTGATGCTTTTTCCTGTATAGCAATTGTCTCACCACCTATGTACTTATTAATAAATATAGTATTAAAATGCATCGGTGGATGAAAATATAACTAAAATAAAATGCTTTGAAGCTGAGCTGAAGACATTTAACAAAAAAAATTGCAGCCCTTAAATTCCAGTTGAACAATTTTTCTCCTGTGAATAATTTACTAACCCAAAATCAAATGAAAATCTTAACCAACCCGTCAAAATCACCACATTATAGTTTAAAGGATATTCCGTACGCCACATGTACATTCTGCTGGTTATCGATGCTACAAGCTTCTAGGAAAAAATAACTTTACGCTACCACCTCTATCGCTTGTTCAAAAATCGCCACATGTAAATGCAACTTACAAAAACAAATCTTATAAGCCTTGGTTTTAACTCCACTAGACTGATTTTTATTAATTCTAATACAGCCAATAAATGACATACATATATGTAAATATATAACACGATTATACGATTTGTGTTTAAAATACAATAAAATTAAAATTAAAATCCCAAATGTAGTTTTCAACGTAGTGACAATATTGGTCGTCTGCCGTCGAAAAGTGTTTATGTCAAAACACTAAAAGTGAAAATACCTCTAAAAATATTTGTATCATGGTTTGGTAACTAAGCAGCTAGCTGCCAAGGCAAATGCATAGAAGGTGGTATATTCCCATCAGCTGATGGTTTGTTCTATATAACCCTTAAGCGGTGAAAGTGTCAAAATGTTTTTTGATTTACATTTTAAACTTCTATTTACTTTCCTGATGGAAAATTCCATGTGTAAGACGAGCAGAACATGAAGTTATAAAGAAATTTATTTGTTTTTTTTTCTTTCTATTAATCCTCAGTATGTTTGCTTTTTGTGTCAATTTTGGGATTCTACCCATTCGTTAATTTTTCTTCTTCTAATTTTCTTTGACATTATCGCCGCAAACTTCACACAATTTTTTACTTACATATTATGGAGTATACCACATTGAATGAATTCGCCTTGCTAACTCCCTCACTTTTTGTCAAACAGCTCGCTGGGCATCCAAACCGTGTTGCTTCTTAAAAATAATAATAGTTGTAACTTCAAAACATTTTTATACCAAAAACTAAAAGGCAACACTTTTTGTTTCTTATGCGCGCATAAATGATAAGTTCAAATCCAACTTTTGATGACAACGCTTTTTCTGATTACAAGATTGATTCGATGTGACAAAGTGGAAAGTTTTGTAATTTCTAGAAGGAAGATTCTCTTTCTTAAATTTCGAAATATTGTGGTTTTCTTACAACTCCATAAACTCCTAACCTAAGAATAATCCTGATATCAACGGTATTTAAATAAAGGAATAAACCGAATAAATAAAAAATATTTCAACAAAATGTTTTATGATCAATCGCAAATATTTGCCTTATACCATAAATTCGTTTAGTTCATGGGACAAATAGATGAAACATTTATTCGCTTGTTCAATTTAAAAAAAAACATATCTTCCAATAAGTACATAATTATATTTTTTAAATGAAATGTCTACTTATATACTTTTTAAGAAAGGGAAACCAATTCTATCCCGTTTTCCAAACTACGTAAAACAACCCTTTATAAGGGAGTGTCAAAATTCGAATGTCATTATTTACCTAACCTTTTATTTGAATTTTAATGCCATGATTCTCCCATCATCTTTTATCATTTTGCTTACCGATGAAAATATTTTTTTTACGCATTGCAAAAATAAATCGACACTTTCAGATTAAATTTTTCGAAAGCTTGCAACAAACTCCGCTCATCGCATAATCGACATGGGCAGGTGGTAAAAGCGTTTATCCCATATTTATTTGTCTGCAAAGTTTTCCACATGTAAAAGAAAAGAAAAACAAAAAACAAGCAATTGCGAAAAATAAGAAAGAGAAAGGATTATATAAAAAGCTGAGTCCGAGGCATAGCTTGCAAGCAAGTTATTAGCAGGACTCAACAGCTTGGCGTGGTATAACACGGGAGTAAGGCGATTTGGTGAAAGGAAACAGATAAAAGAATATCTCTTTACAGATAAGCATAGATACAACAAAATCAATAAAAAAAAACAGCGCAGCAAAAAATTGCTGAAGTTATAAGTAAAATAGGTCAGCAGTAATATTTGCGAAATGTTTCACTTTCACAACTTTTTAGAGCGAAAGCTGTCGGTGTTTTGTACGCAAGGGATGCAAAACCATTCATTTTTTAGCAAGAATAAATGTAAGAGTTTTTTAAAATTTAAAAGTATGGTAGACTTTATTTAAAGTCTACAAAAAATTTTACTCCTTTTAGCTTTCGTATATAATTTTCAATTGGCGTAACTGACGGCGCCAGACATACTCGTATTTCACTGCGATTATCTTTCGCAAGTTTCATATGCCCAAACACGTACATTCTTTGCACATAAAATATTTGCAATTTTTGTTTGCTTTTATACTTTGACATACTTGATGACATACTGATGCGTTGATTGTGTACACTTGTAAGTAGTTGCTGAAAGCTGCAACTAAAAACTTTTGCCTCTACTCGTTTTGTGGCATTGAACTCAATACTTTCTCATGGCAATTAGCTGCACGTTGAGTTTAAGTGTTATTGCATTTACGTCTTTGGCGTTAAATTTTATACAATGCCCGACTTTATTCGCAGTATCTTGGAAAGTTAGTTGAGATAAATTTGGAGGTAAGTTGCATAGATAATAATTTATAGAGTTATGTAAATAGGCAAGGCACAGCTTGATAAAATCATTGTTTCATGAATTGTTAAGACAAAACAGATTTGCATTTTATTTAGTAGCGGTTTAATTACAAAAGAGTAATAACAAAAAAAATATATGTTGAAAGTTTCAAAAGGAATGGACATATTTCTTAAAATCATACAAGAAAGCTGTTCCGCCACGGCGTATGAGGTACTACTTCGTACTATAGTAATTTGCGATAACTGACTTATTCACATCGTTTAACTTAGATGCCAGATTGTGGTTATGATTTTATTATAATTATTGTAGAATATAAATTTATTTAGCTATAAACTATTTTATCCAAAAATTAATTATTGTCTATGAACTATTTTAATTCAAATTTTTTTGGTAATAAATGCATTTATGAAATACTTTTCGGTATAGTGGCAAATACACAGCTCTTACTCTCCACCTCCACCTCGTTTCGGGAGACGAGGCACAAATCGTTTTTCTGTATCCCAACCGATTATTACTCCAACCAACACTTAGATAGCAACGATCAAGTAGATTGAGGGCTGTGGATTAGTTTACAGCAATTTTCGACCAAATATACTTGCAGATATAGCAGGTAGAAAGACCGTACCTTGGGTTGACAGTTTACCACAAATATTCCCCACCTTTTCTTGTGAGTTCGTCTCTAACGCAGTTGTTGAGAACGTCGTTGTTTTTAGTGACCCAAATAATAATAAAGAATCAAAATGTTGCCAGAAGGTCCAGAATTCTTTGACATTCTATGAAGATTTTGGACGTTGTTCCGCTAGATTTAGGAAATATTGTAACAGCTATACAGCTGAGCTCCGGTATTTGATCTTAACCAGAGCAAGTAAAATCGGAATCACAGAAAACTTCCGCCATGAAAAAGTGTCTCTAGTAATGCGCTATGTTCTAAAAAAAGTTCTGAAAAATGTTAAAGTGGAGTGAATCCTACTGTGCCTTAATAATAATAATAACCCAAACGGTTTTACCCTCCACACCGCACGACCAACGCGATGATATATACACAATTTTATTTTTATATATGCTGTGCCGAGTCATGAAAGGCAAGAGTTTGTTAGGTGTCGATATCTAAAACTCATCAGCTACAGAATAAATGCTCATCAGCTTCTTCTTTACGCAAAAAAGTGAGTCTGATATATGAAAAGCACCAGACATAAACTATAGAGTGGCTTGTTTAGTTCAAAATTATTTTAGCTTGTGTTCATAAAAAGAGCTCGAAAATGCTTTGCGGAAGGTAGAAATTATGTCTAATTATGTCTTCTCTGCGACAAGCACAGATTGGAAGATTAATGAGCTGAAAGCGTCTAATCGTGGCAGGATATAGTGAGAAATGCATAAAAAAATTTTGTTGCAAAAAGCATAAATTGTTTTTGAATTTACTCAATCCTCTCGAAATATGATTAAAAGATTAGCGTAAAATAACTTTTATAGATTTTAGTGAACATTTTCAAGAACATTTGCGTGTCTGAATATTAGGTCTCTTCTCGATTCGATCAGACTGAGCATGACCGCAAGAAATTTGCCATAGAGATCTTATATTATCTTCAGATATTTGGTGTGTGTAAAGGGTTGAAACCGTCTTTTGTACCTTGCTTAGCGCCGTTCACTAGACTAATTGGTCTAATCACCGTTGTATGCAACCAGTGAAGTATGTGTGGTTCTGTTCCCCATTTCTTACATAAAGACTTCTTGAAGGTGTAAGAAGCGGTACTTACTTTCTGGAAACAAATTTTCAATATGCAAAACTACACCTAGCAAATTGACCTAAATTGAGGGTGTTGGTTTTATTCCCTTTGCGGAGGGTGCTAGTAGTTCCTCGCGAAGAGTATCATTCCGTTGTTGGTGGGGTTTACGCTAAGTCCACATTTCTTAAATCCGATAAACACACTTTGTTGAAAGGTTTACATTTTTTTTAAAATACATTTACATTCCTAAGGAAAGCCCATCTTGGTAATATACACATTTTTAAATGAGACCCGGATTGCTGAGGGATGCTATTGTAAAAGATTAAATTTTTAACCCAAATTAAAAACTTGCATACATTAAAATAGAAGCGCTACATATCGAATATTGTATACTATTTATATTCCTTTCATTTTATAATTATTTTGTAAATTAAAACTGTGTCTATTTTAAAAACAGTATACCAAACTTATAATAACTTAAGATATTTTCATCAGATTTTGCAACTTTTGCTTAGTTTATATTGTCTTTGAGGATATTGCAGTTAAGCTTCCAAATACTTTTTAGGGCCGAAATGAATTCAAATAAAAAAAATTTGGTATCCTATTTGGTATTTTTGTTTATTATAAGAAAAAACTTTTATTTCAGCTTAAAAAATAATAATATGCTATGTTTGACTGTTATTACTGGAGTAAAACCGTACATTGTGTAAAATTTTTGTAAATATTTGCTTTTTAATAATTATCTTAAACTTTTTACAAAAACCAACAATAATTTATCGAATACTTATATAATTTTGAAGTTTTTATTAGGAAATTCTAAACAATTTTGGAAGTCACAATTTCTTTTCTAACCACTCAGTTACAAATTAATTTAGTCTCCAATAAATTCTTTTATAAATTTATGCACTTAAATTAGCGCATGACTGTGAATAGTAATTTTGAGCTGCCTGTTTTGTCAATGATCCAACCGGAGAAATCACGAAGTAGAACTAAGATGGTTCTAGTTTTCGCTTGTTGCCTTTTCTCCTAATGACGATTAGGAGTTGCGTTGCTCCAGGTACCATATATACTTTTATAGTCACTTCATTTCATGTTTAGCAATGTTGAAATTTCATCTTTTCTGACTTTATTAAATATCCTAGAAATAACATGAGCGTTAATTAACAAAAACCAAAATTCTACTTATGGACAAGAACTTTAAGTGATTTAATTTGGTTTCGAATTTCGACTTCATTGTAAATATTTATACAAATTAATTAATTTCTGTACTGCATAAATTTGTAGCATAAGTTGTTTTAAGCGATAAATTATTCAAACCCTCATAACAATTTGAAATCAAATTTTATTATGCAAATTTATCATAATCTAACTAAAGAAGCTTTAATTTGCCAAAATAGCAATAAACACCTTACAAAAATTAAACATAATAACGTCTAAATCACCTGCTTGTATGCTATTATTTCCGCAAAATGCTTGTGATTATGACCTAAAAAGCAACAAATTTGAATATCAAAAAAAAAGCGAAAACAATCTTTCAGAATTTCCAGCAAAAAACTGCCATCACCCGCTGGGTGTCTGGCAAGTTAATCTACTTTTTGGCAAACGTACAAAAAGACAAAGCAGAAGTTGGAAAATGTATTCAAGAAAGGTACTTAACGGTATATGCTCATAAGTAACTTATACACGTTCAAGGCGGGAGGGGGGGTAGAAATTGGACTTCTGCTGCACACCTTCATTATCGTCGCTACTCAAGCAAAATGTTTATATTTATATTCCTACTGTTTTGTAATTCGGTTATTTATGTTTGTTTGTGCGCTAAATTATACGAATTTTCATGTTAATGCATTTTTAATACAAAGTGTGTAATTTACATTGAAAGTGACGCAATAGTATGCTATGAAGTAGAGGAACTCGAAATATGGGCACTCAGCACAGAAATGTGCCTTGAGATTCAAATACAATTTGTGTAGACATGCAAGTTTATTTATTTACAAGTATGTATGTATTTACAAGTGTATATGCAAGCGTGTGTGGGTGTGTGCAACATGTACACATTCCCATTTGCAAATTATATATTTATTGTTATTCACACCGGTGGACTTTTGTGTTACGCATACGCCCGGGCGTCCACAAAAGCAAACGAATTAATATATTCACATATCATATATTCATGTTTAGGTGTGTGTGTGTGTGTGTGTACATAGGAACGCTTGCTCTGCTATTGCTTAGCAAATGTGAACACTTGTATTTTAAATTTTCTTTCCCATAATTCTTTAGCTTTTCGTGTTACACAAACTTTTTATTTGCTATATTTCTCAGCCTTATTTGTTGATTACATATTTCGGTCTCTTTGATTGTTCTTTCGTTTTTATTGAAATAACTTTTTTTTTGATTATGTTTTTTCCCTTGCTGCTACCAATGCTAACTTATTGCTTCTTATTTGATATGTAAATGAACCACCTGTCATTGGAATGGCGTTTATTTGAAAGGTGCTTGCTTTACAGTTTGATAAAATTCATTTTTGTTACGCAGGCACGTTTTTCATGTGCTCAAGGGTTTTTTTTTGTTAAACTTTTCTCTTCCAGGCGCCAGTATACAAATGTTTGCAATTAAAATTACGTTTTATTGATTTCATTTTAATTAATTTGAGCTGCAAACAATGGCTGTGATGACCCACCGGCGGCATATTTAACTAAAAAATAAATATTTTGGCGATACATTTTGTTAAGAACCCTTTTTTTTAAAGCCACAGGTTAAAATGTAAAATCTACAGTTTGATTCGATTCAAAAAGCAATTAGGTTTTTTTTTTATAAACCAAATTATACAATCGGTCACCGGTACTTAATTAAAGACAAAGAATTTTTAAAAGCAGTCAATTCAAAGTGGATACGACCTAGTTTTCGAGTTAATATCTCTGCCACGAAAAAGTTTCTCATGAAAACCATCAGTCCATCGCGTTTCCCATAAAACTGTTGGTGCCTCCATTTGTAGCGAAAAACCAAGCCGCTCATCAAAAATGACAGGATAAACTTTGTCAAGCATTGACTATATGAAACAACATAAGTTGTAGTCTTAAGGAAAGTTTAATTGAAGGAAAAAAGTTAGAATTAAGAAAAATGCTATTTTGTACAATTTAATTTCTACCATAAAAGCTAGAAATTACTGTTGATTTTTCGCAATTTTTCTACTGACGTTCGGCCGTAATTTCTGCCATATGAAAAGGCTAGAAGCTGGTAAAACGACCGATACGAAAAGCTTAAATGGATTTCAAAGTTTTTAAATATCTTTAATGCAAAGGCCTATAATAATAATAATTTCTTGGTCCAAATTCGAAAAAATTGTTGAAGTCAGTTATCAGCAAGATACTTTTTTCAAAGTCTTCAAAGATTTTTAATTTGAGGTTTATGTTAATATTGACTTAATTATTATTTGACCTAAAAAAATATATCCCGCTGATAATTATTATAAGTAGACTTTTAAGCCTCAAAATAAGTCTTTGTATAATAATAACACAGTCATAATATTAATTTTAATTGATTCCAACTCATTTCAAATTTATTAGCTAAAGTCATATAAGGGATGTGCGTTTTAGATTAAGTGAAAAACGTGTACAATTTATATCAGAGCGAGATTTACAATTTAGCACAATAGCTTACTCAGAAATTGGTAATTTTGACTCCCCTTTTTCGGAATGTCTGAAAAAATTGCATTTAGAAGATAAAACTATTTCAACAAAAATTTTAATAGAGCTATCTTAAGTCACAATCTTAAAAATGAAGAAGTTCACAAAAAACTAAAAAATAAAACATTAATTTTTTAATGCGGCCTTTTAATAGCAGTTACTCTGCGAATGGCTATTATTCTACCCCCAAGAATATTATAATACAAGATTGCGACAATCGAGCTGCGAGAAAAAAATCACTGACGCAAAATTATTCTCAGAATGGGAGAGCAAAGAGGAAATTGGAAAAAGGATTAGCTACCTGCACACGGTAATATTTGTATGCAATCATTATGCGATGCAAAATATAGCACGTTTATTCATTAACGCAAACTCATGAACCGTCAGCAAAAAAATCAAACAACTTTGATAACCGTAAAATATGAAATATTCACGTGAGTTCTTTATCATCATACACTTCTTGCCCCATCACTCTTGTTTGCTAATAAGTACGATCGTGTGAAGGCGGCTTATTGCAAGAAAAGACGATTACTACGCCATCGAATGGGTAGATGCTGTCAAATCGACAAAGAGCGGACAAGCGGCCGTTCTTATACCCTATATTCGCGTTTATTTAATAAAAAAAAAATTGCCTTTTCTACAATTTCTCTTTAAAGTACCTTAAAGAAGAAATCACCTGCTCTTTAAGAGTTGTAGCCTAAGCATCAATTGTCCTCGGATGGAGCATATTCATTTTATTAAGAATGCAAGTTAAATGGAAGCGTGCAAGTCAGACGTCAATAGCTTTTGCTACTGCCAGTTTTTGTCTTAAGTTAAATACAGTGTCAAAAAAATGCTTGTTCCTCACCCATGCTAAATTATCGGGTTATGTTGTTATAGGCTGACATTTTTTTTAGTTTCTAAGTGCAAAATTAAATATTTTTTTTTCGAATTTTTGTGCACTTTTTTTTGGATAATGAAGTTTTAATACATAAATAGGTAACTTGATAAACGCGTGAACGATTTAATTTTTTATTACCATTACTAAATTCAGTTTTACAAAGTAAAAAAATGTTGAATTGTATTTTTAAGCAAACAATTTTCAGTTCCAAATTTTTTTTGGCTTACGAAGTGTAAACCATTGAGGGAAAAAGTAATTATAACTAAGTTTAAAAATAAGAGCGCAATTCTCAAAAATTCGAAGAAATTGCATTTTTTTCGGCATAACGAAATTTTAATGTCAAATATATTATTAATTATTAAAAAAAAAAATTATTTAGCGATTTTTGGAAATTTTGTTTGTAGTTATAGATTTTTAAGTTAAATTATTTTCAATCACTGGTTAGATTTCAAATGCATCTTGCGCAACCGTTCCTTAGCTTATAAAATTTAGTGAAAAATTTGTAAGAAATTTATTCAGCTAAGTGTTTTACTTGGCCAAGCTTCTCTCGATTGAACTCTTTGAGGACAACCAAGTTTTATTAGTGAAATATTTTTTCTTACTATGCATCGCTAAATACATCATTATAAAACAAATTTTTTTTTTTAAATAACCCCAGTTTCTTAAGTTTTCTCGTCAACATAATCTGTTCCCTTGCCACAAAACTAATGCAATAACTCCCATTCTAATTAGGAATTAATCGCACAACGCCCACATTATCAAATTAAATGCAAGGAAACAACGTCAACGAAATAATAATTTTGGAAACGCTACCTAAAACTACCCATCCACGCACAAACGAATGTTAGCTGTCAAACATTGTAGTCATTAAGTCCACCACAAATGTCCATGAATATAACAAAAACAAAATGTCTTCCAAACACGCGATACCATTTGCATTGCGATTATTATTAATTTCAACATTTATTCGCAAGCGATGGCAATAAAACCTTGAAATGTGCGCGCGCCGGAAGGATGTAGAGGTAAACCACGAACCGGATATACAAATGAACAGCCTTGAATATAACTTTTTATAAGTAAAATGGAATGTCCAGCTGTTGCCGTTATTTGCAAGCATACGAATCCATTTAATTCGCGCGCATTAAAACGCGCGGCACAATTCAATTTCACGCAGCTCAGCCGGTGGCTTAATGAAATTTAAACGAGCACAATAATATTTAAATTTGTATGCAAACTCATACCATCGAAATGATAAATTGATAGATTAGTTATGAGCGAATTTATAGAAGTAACTGCGAAAATTATTATCATATTTTAGTCCTTATAATTTATAATTTACATTCATATTTATGAGCCTGTAATTGGAAGTTGTGCGGGAATTGTTGAAAAAATTATTTACGCATTGGTTAAACGAGTGGGCGTAAAAGAAAATAGAATTGAGTATGCAAATGCTAGATAGCTACCTAAGCAAGTAAGTGTTAAAATATACTTTTTCTCTTCTACTCTTATGTGCAACGAAAATTAAAGATTGTTTTTTGTTCGAAAGTTGTGTTTTCAAAGCATAAAAAAATTAACTTTCTTTTAATGTATTTTATATTAATGTCATTAAATATAAAGAGCTTTTAGGTATATACAGATATGTTTTTATGAATATTAGTAATATTGCCTTATTTTTTCAAGCAAGCAGAGCCTCTGCGTGTGGTGCAATAGAAAATATAAGATCGATATTTAATAATCTACTTAACGTATGCAAAGTGTATACATATAAAAAACAAAAGAGTTAACATGGAATATTATTTTTATCGCGAATTTTAAAATTTTTATTCACTATATTTTTCTCAACTATTTCACCCTCTTTATAACTAAAAATAGTATGCAAGCATGGCTTGCTCCTACCCTGATAACGCTTCTCATACTCTGCATATTCTTGATGAAATCATTCACCGTGTTCATCACTTACTGAACCCATGTTTTGATATATGCTTTTAACCTAATGCTGACATGAATCTACCAATATTATAGCAGAACACTAATCCATCATCTTTTGAGTAAAAGGTAGCTATGGCAATGTGACGCTTTCGATAAGCTTTAATTTTAACTCCAGTTTGCAATAGATTCCATTTTTTTAATCTCGAGCCTAATATTTCAGATTTTTTTTTGGTCAAATCTATATCTCTAACAAGATCATTTAGTTCTGATTGACTAATCAAATGTGTTTCTGTATTTTTTTCATCTATAAATACCTCTTCGCTATTAGAAGGGCCTGCTTCATCTTCTTCTTCAAAAGGACTCGATAAACTTAACGAAATACACAATCTTTCCGGTACTGAAATGTCTGAAAAAAAATTGCTGCTACCATATTAGCGGCATTGACACTGATGACGCAGTCATTTTTTTGTAAATCCTTTCACAGTTGTTAAACAGAAGTAACAGTCGTCTACGTGATTTTTGGGATCACGCCACTGCATTGGTACACCAAAAGTCATCTGTTTTAATACGATTGTACCAACCCCTCAAATATTTATAACATTTTAAACAATACACTTTTGACACGCATTTGATCTTGTCTTGATTTCTAATGGCAATTTTAAAATAAGCTTCATAACATTTTTCAAACAATTGGCGGCAATACGTAGATTTATGAATAATCTCAATGTTTGTTGAATTTTTTTTTGTTCCATAGTGTAATTATTATGTTTTATCGTATTAAAAATTTTATTTTTTTCTTTAAATATCTTGATTTTTGTTAGGCAATTTTTTAAATCACTTCAGCCGACGTTTTTATTTACTACTTTTTTCCGAAATATTTTGATGGAAATATTAATATGAAATAATTCTACTGATTCGCACCAGCTTTGTTTTAATAAGTCACCTTAATGTACATACATATGTCTGATTTTTAAAAAATAAAAAACCTATAACTCTTTTATAAATTTTAACAAAATATTAAGTTTCAAACTTAGCTTTAAGCAAAAAAATGTTATTTATCGCAAAAACTTCAAACTTTTTCCCAGATGTGTCAGCATTTTTTAAATATTTAGTTGTTTAACCAAAATAAAAAAAGTTAGTGAAAAGCTTGGAGCCACCGTTGACTTAATAGACTTGAAGTGAAATTTCTGTAGCGGCGCTAGTAACCTTCATTTTATCGTATTTCACCTAATCTGACTTCACCTCACCTTATAAATTACGGATTCATTATTTATTACTGGGTCTCGAGCGTTTTTAAAATATTTTTGGTATTAGACACTCAATATTAAAATGCTGTCGTACAACGACAAATAAATATCACTGGATATCTCGATTACTAATATGACATCTGATATATATTAAAACTTTTACTTATATATTTAAATGCAGCTCGAAAGCTAATCGATTTATTAACTTGTAATATCAAAAAAAGTTTTATGTCTCAAATGTAACGCTAAATATCTACTATAAAATTTATTTGTAGGTGCATCAGCACTTTAAAACTACCAAGGATTATACATACTTGATAAAGAATAAATTGCAACTTTTATTCGGCGAAGAAATTTAAAAGAAGAAGGCAGATAAATAAATGCTTTTAAAAATAGCAAAAAAAAAAAAGCAACGGCAATTCGCACAATATTCTATCATGCATACAAGTGTGTATACTTTTACTCAAATATTTTTACTTAAGTCTAGAGCCAATGTAGAAATTCAACACATAACTTCACAAAAACGTTTACCTACACAATCGTTGGACCGAAAAATCCGCATGATAAATGATGCACGGTGACACCTTCAAATGTCCGCATATTTTTCAAATGTCTAACAGCAAAGACGAGTCATCGGCCAAGGACTGGTCGGTGAGAGCGATAAAGAAGTGAAAGATAGAGAAAGAAGGAGGGTAGAGATAGAGAGAGAGAAAGACAGAGGGCGAAAGGGTGCATTGAAGGCAGAAAGTCAATTGACTTAAAAGTATATCTTCGCGATGCCATCAGCAACTATGAGAAGAAATAAATGAAAATAAATTTTGCACAGTAACGTTGATCAGAGCGGCAGAGCCCAGTCGCCAGGAATATGTGTATGCACGTGAGTTATAAAGGCAAAGTTCAGCAGGTCATTTTTACAAGTCGGCTAAGTACGTTTTCGGTTCATACGGTAACAAGCTATCGGTAAAAAAAGCGATTCATTCACACCTACTAATTTACAGTCACTCCGTCACTGAAGAAGTACCATACTTTGCGTTGTTCGCTCACGCAACCTATGCGTTAAACTCAATTAGGCCGTGACAATTGTTTTCAATTATTTTCTTTTCCTTTTTTTGTTTTATGCTAGTCACTTAAATTTGTTGCTCTTTCCGGCTGCCATCAAATGGTTTTTATTTCTGCTCCCTTTTCCCTTAACTTCTGTTCTATTTTAGCCCAACATTGTGCACACAAATTCTTATTAACGTTGTTTCTATTATCATTTCTATTATTGTCATTTTTATGCTTATTCTTTGTAACGCAATGCTTAGTGTATATTAACATCTTTCGTTTTTATTTATTCCTAACACCATTTACCTAAATTTTTCGGGCTGTTTAGTGAAAATACACTGTTTAACCGTTTTTTTTACGCACGAAGTGACCTCAAACCTTTAATAAGCTTACAATCCAAGGAATTATATCCTTAAAAAATATCACGTATGACACTTTAAAAGCATTTACTTTGGCTTTATAGAAACAAAGGATTTCTAAGTCCTTCAAATCGCATTACCTAACATCCCAAATAGACTCCTGCAACGAATCACTTATATTGAGTATCAAGCCACACTGTTGAAACTGAGCGACGTGATCAGCACAACTCTAAGTGAGTGTTTGAAAAGAATAGCATGTAAACAAACAGAGATAATGTCACTCACTACACTGTAGTAAGAAGGGATAGACAAGAAAGGCAATACATTCTGTAGGCAGTTGATTCGAAAGGCAATTGATTTTAATTTGGCTTTGAAGTGTCCAGAAGACAAAATTTTTAATTTGAAATTATTGAAGAAGTAAAATTTTTAAATTCATTTATTTAAACTATCTTTTAACAAATGAAAATTATAAAAAATAATTAGAAAACTGAACATGAAATAGTTATGGTTTTATTTCTAACCATCAACAGTTTTACTATCATACATTACACAGTTGTCTCTGATTTTGTGGCAACTACTCCTTCCTACATATTCTAAAGAAAGCTTTACGAAGACTTGTTGTTGTGTATTTTCCATCAATATTATCTTCATAGAATAATGATTATCCGTGGGCGTTATATTTGTATAGAGATATTAATCAAAATGTAGTATATGATGTTATAATTATTGCTTTCTTAGCATCGGGATAATTTTTTGCGAATATCCTGAAATGGATTTCGTTTTATTAGAACAAAAAAATACTAGCATTTTAAAAGAACTAAAACTACTCTGCAATATTAAATTATTACTACCTGCTACGAAAACATGTCTAGATGGTACATTCATTTCAAAAGTGTCATAACTTAAAAAGTCCACAACCGAGAAAATGCTTAACTCAGTTTCAATGTTTCTTTTTTATTAAAACACTTTTGAAGTAAATGAGTATGTTATGCCTGTTTACTGTATTCACTCCATATACCATTACACGATAGCCAAAAACAAAGGTCTATAATCAATGAAATGATCTACATATATATGTATGTATATATGTATATACGAATTAATGATTTTATGCAGAAACTGAGGAAACCTTCCATTACAACGTCTTATTTATTTGTTTTCACATCAAAGAATGAACAAAACGCAAAGCAAGGCAACGAAAAGAGGAAAGCATTCGAATGATTCGGTGTCATTTAAACTGTTCTTGTTGTTATTTTTGCCTTCCACTTGATTCGAAAAGCAATGAAAAATATTCAAGACAGATAGTTCATACCAAGAAAGAGAAGAGCGCATATTGCATTGCAGTTCAACCCTTAAACTCGCTTATTGTTGAGTGGTTCATGACTGTATTTGCGACCGAATCAAACGAAACATTGACAATGGCAATGTGTCACACTGTGTCTAAAGCAAATCAAGACGGCTTGTGTAGTACCCTGACTAGCCCCAATGTATTATGGGACAGCGTCGCTTAAACCGTCTCAAAATTACTTTTATAAAATTTAGATTTTAATAGTATTTTTGAGTGATATGCGTGATAAAAATAATTATTGCTCAGCTTTGTGCCGACTAATGGGTAATGTATGTATGTGATCTTAAACCATGCTGATGGAATTGTTGATATCAACAGTGCAATCAGGGCACTTGTACGCGGCAGAAGAGCCAATAGAACTGGAACGCGAGCACTAAAGGCCGATGAACCTTCCAAATGGTGACTGATCTACAGCTTTGGTTGACACGGAAACATGGGGAGATAAACTGCAAAATCACGCCATGCTAATTCTGTAGAAGTGAGAACAACGACGCGCACCACACATTCTGTCTATGCATAAACTTCGCCGGCTTCCAAGGGATATGGAAGATAATATAGAAACCTTAACTCCTAAAAGCACCATGTTCGAAATAGAAAAATGGGAATCTGTAACGGACTACATATAAAGAGTACTCGGTTGCAAGCGAGAAGATGATTATATAGAATAACTCAACGAATCGCCCAGTAAAGAGAGCAGCACTGGTGAGAATAAGAGTTTAGTTCAATTATAAAATAAAACTTAATTTTTTGTAGGCTTTTCAAAAAACAAAATAAAAAAGGAGAATGGGTACTTTGTGAAGATTTTAAGAAGTTAAATGTTGGAAAAGTCTAGAATTCCATCATTAGAATTCTTTCTTAGTATACCGCTAAGATATATATTTTAAAAATTGTTAAAATATTTTTTTTTTTTTAATTTTTTTACAATAAAAATTGAAATATTGCTAATTATTTTTTTAAGTTTACTATATGGGTTTAGTAATTTCGATGCTTTAACAAACAATTTTACACCCTAGGAAGTGAAACGAAAAAATTGTTACAGAGTATTGTTGCTGCTTTTATTGCTTTGTTGTAACCACTCGTCGCGAAAATTCATTGTTAATTCAGCAAAACAAATTTCTCCACTTAAATGCTCTCGTTGTTTGCGAGCTTGTGTCCTATGCTACTTTTCAACATTATTTCATTAATTTTGTGTTTATTATTTTCCTTTCTTTGTTCTGCTTTCGCAAATCCTACTCATCTGTTCCATTTGTTTTTGGCTTTCCGTTTGCTGCCTAGCGTTTTCCGCCAAAAACCGGCCACTGTGAAACGGAAATATTACAGAGTTGTGGGGATTTAGGAGAAGGTGGTATAACAGATAGCACACACACACACACATTTATGCGAGTTATTCAAATATCCGTGTTTTGTATAAAAAAAAATATTTCTTTGTATACTTCAGCATACATAAATTAATGATTGTACTCGTACATAGATTCTCTGTCCAGCGGATATTGTTGGTGTGAAATTATTCACACCAATTCTTGGTTTATCCCATTTGAGTGCTTATTCCTTTGTGGTGCGGCAGCTGGCACGTCGAATTAAGAGTTTCTTAAAGATTTACGCAAAAAGTTTAATTTTTATAAATGTTGTGTATTTAAATGTTGGATTATTGCGAAATTTAATTCATTTTTGAGTTTTATAATACAACTTTTGGTTTATACATTGAAAGAGTTAAGTTATTAGTACAAATTAATGTATTTAGTGTTTTTTTTTTATTTAATAATAAAAATATATTTAGTGAAATAATTTTTCGGCACTGCATTTAAGTTTGCATTCTGTTTAAGTAAGTTTTGTCTGTTCTTTTAGGTCTTAGCATTTAATCCAAGAGTACTTTAATACTTATGGGTGAAAGTTTATATTGTTTTCATTTTAAATAATAGCTAAAATTATCAGCTTTTGTTTCCAATATTTTTTACTTAATTAATATATGTATACTATTTGCATCAACTCTGCTAAAGAAAGTTTAAGAAGAAATATCGCAATGTCGTTTTTTAAGTTTAATACTTATTAATAACTTTTTTCAACATCTTGTCATAGTTACTTCTTGCCTTCTAGGTTAGGTAAGGTCAGGTGGCAGCCCATAGAGTCTCACTAATAATTTTTTTCTTTGCTGAACAGAGAAACGATACCCCCGGTATGTACATGTGTTAGGAGAAGCTCCGAGTGCTCGTAATGAAAGTCCGTAACCGCCTAATGTCTACCCCATTGACCTTCTCGTGAGTTTTAAAGGTCCGTAACCGCCCAATGTCTACCCCAGAGGGCTTCTCGGGAGTTTCAAAGAAGTGCGAGCCAAGGTGTTTGAAACTAAGCCTTACGGAAGCAGGGCAGCTGAGAAGATTCCACCTTATCATCCTCCATACACCTCGGGTCAGAGGCGATGCCCATCCTTACAGCGTGGGTCGCCATTGTACAGTGCACGGTCAGGACTCCATTCAAGGCTGAGAACAGTGGTCTGATAGTATTCAGTAAGTCTTCAGGCCTGCGGTCTACACCCGGACAAAAAGGACTTTGCAACTTTGCAAGTTGGAGTTTCCCCCCAGCGTTTGCTAAGCCGATTGTCAGCCCATTTTTCCAGGAGCAGACCACATGTGTAAAGGGAAATCCCAATGTATTTTCTCCCGGGAGTGAAATCCTCTGTTGTGCCCTGTCGAGCCAGCTTACCAGCGTACCAGTTTCCTGCAATGCCAATATGTTCTGGAACGCAAATCAACCGAATGCGTAAATCCTCTGGGACGGCCGGTAAGGAGGCCAAGCCTTCGTCGAACAATTTCGACCGCACCGTCAGCGATCCCAGGGCTCTGATTGCGGCTCGACTATTGGAGTAGATGTTCCCCTTCTAATCCCCTTAACATTCTAAAACAGGGTTGATTTAATTTATTGGCAAAAAAAAACCAAAAAAAAATGAGAAAAATTCTTTCCTGCGTTTATACAATGCTATGGCTTTCAGCATCGAGTTATTTTCTGTGTTCCTTTCATTTATCATAACCCGCTGAATCAAACCGAAAAAAGTAATATGGTGACTAAGAAAACTTATCAGAATGATCTAACATTTTTCATTATCAAATCTAATGAAAATTACTCAGTTATTACGGGTATTCTCCGAATATTTTTGTGTACTTAAAAATGCAGAAAAGGTGCTTGCAAAATGTTTAAAAAGAAAAAATTTTGGTGGTTAATTTGCGGTCTCGTATTCTTTTATGAGTCTTTCAACAAGTGTAAAGACACTACGTTTCACAAAACCTCCGCCAAGACAAATGAAAAAGAAATCCTCGCATTCATAAAATGTCATGTTGTGGTTGATGTCTATAAATTAAAAACAAAAAAAAAGAAACAAATAAAATGTTAACGGATATTAAATTCGACAGGTCGCTTGTAGCTTATTTATAATCTTCTACTTTCAACCCAAACGCCGTCAGCACCCACACAGCATAAGGCTGTAGGTCTCTCCATTTTGTGGTAGAATGTAAAGACGTACACCACAAATGTTAGGAGAAGCTCGGCCAAACACTAAGATATATAGTGTAAGCGGCAAAATTATTATTATTATTATTAATTATGATAATAAAAAGTAACCAACAACAAATCCATCTCTCTCAATGCAAATCCCGTTCCTTCACTAAAACTAATAGCAAATTTGCAAGCAACACCCACCTTTAAATCTCCTCTGCCAACGTTCGCATATATGTATATCACAAAAGTAATGAATATACGATAGTCATCTAACACAACCCAAAACTTTCAACTATACTTTTAAAACCATCAATTTCTTTTCACAATGCTTCTGTTCAGGGTTCGCAATTTCATTTAAAAACGTCCACGTTCATTCGTTTATGAATTTATACGCGAACTCGAACGACAGAAAAACATTTTAGACGAGAGAACCAGAAAACAAATCCCGTTCGTTCTTGTATGTTAGGTAGAAAACATTTGTTATTGTTCGCACGAGTATGTGAAGGAAAATGAAATATCGCGCGTTCATAAATGAAGCTAAGCGTTGCCCCGAACCGTCCACGAATGTTCATTTTTGTTGTTCGCAGTCAATAAAAAAATATGTAATTATACACGAAGGTGAACGACAAAGAAAATTTTTAGAGGTTCTCGTTCGCGTTCGCGTACGAACGTGAGTGAATGATTGCGAACTCTGTTTTATATTTCGCAAAGAAATATGAAAGGATTATATAAAAATTTTCCAGAGTTAGTAATGCTAATGATCGCTAACCCTAAATAATCTGCATTTTGGAAATCCACGTTAATTACCACTATTCACCGCCTGCTCTTAACAGTAGACAGCACAGTACCATAACTTTCCTCACTTGAAAAATATTAAATTGAGTTGTGACACACTATTCCACAGAAGTATTTAAAACTGACTTAGAGATCTCACTTCTTACCTTTCTGCCATTGATATCAGAAACAATCTAAAATATAATAATAATAATAATTTTGGCGCTTACACTTTATAGCTCAGTGTTTGACCGAGCTTCTCCTACCATTTGTGGTGTGCGTCTTTATATTTTACCACAAAATGGAGGGACCTACAATTTTGTGCCGACTCCGAACGGCAGATGTATTTTATGGAAGCTTTTCATGGCAGAAATACCCTCAGAGGTTTGCCATTGCCTGTTGAGGGTGACCGCTATTAGAAAAAACTTTTGTTAGCCCTGACTGAGATTCGAACCTCAAATTCACCCCGGCATATCGAGTTATAGCACGCACCGCATCCAACTCGACCACAGCGGCCACTACAACAATCTAAAATACACAACGAAAATAGTATCAATATATATCTCACCACTCCGAAAATTCTCTATTTATGGCTTCCTACATTCCCCGGCCTCCTTTGCGGGTCACTAAAACGTAACATTGAGATTAATTTCGAAGGGTGTAATACATTGAGACTTAAAAGGTATATAATGAAACCCCTTTTGTTCTTAAGGCGATGGTAATATCCCATGAAGATCTTCAAGAAGATTCGTCATGCATATAAACTCATATATGTGGAATGGATACAAATTTGGAAGAGAATTTCCAGAAGGAGTGTATTCTCCAAAACATCTGTATGTAACTCCGCACTCGACGATCAAGTGCATTGGAGTTTCGTCACATTCTGCGCACATTCTACAGATTGACTCTGTGACCAATCCAATGTTATTCAAGTGGTAATTGAAGCATGCAGTCCTTTATTGACCCCTTTATTGAGTAATCCCCACATAAGTCCTTGCCCCATGTTATGTGGCTGATATTAGATTTTCCAGGAATTACTTCTAGAACCATGCTAAAAGATTTCTTTGCAGATTCCTGTTGCAGTAGATGTAAAAATTTAAAACGAAATCAAAATGAAAAAAACCCTTGTATTTCCAATTAGTCAAAAGCAAAAACAAAATACAAACATTTTCTTTTCATTTCTGTAAGTAAGCAAAAATATTTACCATAATTTCTAGTAATTTTAATTTCTATGAAGACTAAGTTGTAGTGGTCACCCCAGCAAGTAAACCGAATCCACCAATGTAATCTATTGGGGAATATGAGAAATCTAGCGCCTGTCAATTATTTTGTCAAAACATTAAATCGGAAAAATATCAAAAGAAAAAATTGACTTCCGCCGACTTTTTCTTTCTTTTTTTTTGGCTACAAATAAAATATTTCGCGGGAAAGGTGCACAAAAAGAAACTCCTGACCCATTTTGCGTTGCTTCAGGCACTAATCATGTGCGGTGATCGTATCGAGCCACAATCAAACACTACATCGTTAAACTGCGACTACGAGATATATTCCCGGTCCATTTACCGAAAGGCACGGACACAAGTCAAAATCTTTTTATTTTGCCCGAATCGCCAAAAAAAAACAAGAGAAAAATAAAATATTATTCTAAATTGTGACAAACTTTTGGCTTTTCTTACACACCAATGAAATTTTAAATATATTATTATATTTATTTGTTAATAACTTAAAGTACATAACATCTATAAGAAAAACTCTAGTTAATATCTGAAGAAAATCCATTTTACTTAATTAAATTGTTTTTGTACTTAGTTGAAATTAAGAAAAACAAATGGCTTCCGATAAAAAGTGTCTAAGTTCAAAGTCTACCGCTGGTCCTTAATTTAATTATGATAAACTGTAATTATGCCTAATACTGAAGCCGGCATCTAAACGCACTGAGCGATCGGCCTTAAGCTCAAAAATAAATTAATTAAAAAAATCAAATTTTAAATAGTTTGTTGTTAAGAGAAGTGTAAAAACTCGGTTGGGTTTGGCGATAAAGAAAACTTTTTATCTTTGGTTGGGTAGGTGAGTCGGAGCGGCGAGAGAGCGCCTACACCAATGGGTTGATCGAAAGAATTTTCATTCCATTTGAATGATCCGTCCGTATTATTTTAGTTGGGTATTTTAATGGCAATTTCGTTAGTTTTTTTTGTCGTCGGTTATTTTTGTAAAATGTCCATGATTTTATTTTTAGAATGGCCAAAGACTTGCATTAATGTAGAGAGCACAGCCGGCGGCGAGCTAAGAATCAGGCTAAAGCTAGCATCCTCCTACAAGCACCTCCGACAAGTTGACTTCATTACAAAATATGGCTCTGTTGTAAAGTATTCACCAAACCTCTTCCTTTCTATATTTACTGTGTGGTATAAATGTAAACTGAAAATCAAATATTGTTCTATTAACACACAATGTTAATGAAAAGAAAGCAATAATAAATATTTTCAATATTTTAGAAATATTTACTGAGTTGAATTGTGCAAAATATGTAATTTCAAATATTCGAAAATCTTTTTTTACAACTAAATATATTATTTCCCGAACTGGAAAAATTTACCATCATAAAAATGAATTCATTCTAACCCATTTTTTTTATTTATTTTAAGTATTTATTATTACATCTATTTATGGGGTATTCATATATATGTATTTGGCCTAGCAGTTATTTAATTTTACTTTACTTATTTTTAAATAACAAAAATCATATTAATTTGCTTAGGCTTAAGAAAAATTGTATGGAAAAAAATTTATTATCTTTTAGAAAAAAATAAATAACATAAATAATATCAAGAAAAAACTTCATTCGACTAAGTCGACGTTGAGTATTTAGAAAATTTGTTTGATTATTCCTTTGTAAGAAATTTTTTTGCCGACCAAATAATTGAAGTGGCTTTTCAAATACAATTTAGGTTAGCGAGCTTGTGATTGCTTTGTATAAACACACACGTTCTCACTTATTTATACTTGTTTGTACTTATGTCTGGCTTTATATGTGAATTGACGTAAGGCTATTTGGAACCCGCTTATGCAAATGCCATAAATATATAAATAATGAATGTACAGCACAAAGCATATACATACATACATACATGGTATATATGTATACAGCTCAGAGCCCAAAGTAAATGCAACAAAAATAAAAGTAAATTACAAAAGAAAAAATAATCCAAAGCCATGGGAAGCAAATAAGCCAAAAAGGAAAAGGAAAAACGCACCACACTGCCAAAGATAAGCAAAATATTTCAAGGGACTTTGGCTTCTTACGAAAAAGTAAAAATAAAAATACAAGTGGAATTGGTTTAAGGTTTCATAAGAGACACTTTTATGTAAGCTGAACAGCAAACAGGGGCGAGTGTGAACGGTTAAACATTCCTGCAGGTGTCAGTTTGAAAATGCAATAAATTTCATGATATTTTTTGTTGAAGTTCTACAAAGGAAATCCGCATGAAATTTTAGTATTAAACTTTTTAAAGGAAAGTTTTTAAAGGCGGATTATGGGTAGGAAGTTAAATGAAAATATAATTAAAGTATTTATTTCTTTTTTTTCTTTTAACAGCGGAAACTTGCTGTGCTTATTATGCTAATTCAGTTGCCTGTTAATACGAGTATTAAAGTACAAAGACTTGCGTTGCATAATTTACAGATTAGCTTCGTATTGAAAAGTTATTGTACAGTCATTCGATTTTCTGGCAATTATAAAAATCCCCACTTCTTTTGAATATTTTGAAAACAAAAAGTTTACCTTTAATTGTGAGCAGGGAACGAATATTTAGAATGAATAAAGCAGAAAACTGGCACGAAAAGACACTAGAAATCACAAATGGCTATTGATAGGAAAAAAATACCAACATTCTTATATCCTAGAAGTGTTTATTTTACAAAGAAAACGAAAAAAAGTATAAACCAGTTTCATCGAATGAAAATCTTGTATTTTGATTGAAACTTTGATTGTATGAATGCGAGTTTTTTTTACTCAAAAACGCATACTCTGTGTAGTTGTAGTAATGCTGAACAACATGCAATCATTCGATTATCACAAAGAAATAACTTAAATATATGTTTATAAAGGGCAGTATTTTAAATAAGATCAGTGCATTTAAATTGTAAACTCAAATATATATTAATTAAAATAAACTAAATAAAACAAAAAATATACCAATGATTATCTTAAGAGTTTTCTGGTAAACATTTTATTTTTGCAAATAAGCTTTCCTCTCTCTCAAATTAAATACTGTGAAAACTTCCTTTAATTTTTTTATTGGTGGAATAAAGTTTTGCTGAGTAATTTATTAGACAATTATTCTGCTTGTTTTAGGGACGAGTGGTCCGATACCGACCGGTCGTATCATAACAAGCTCCGCCCTTGTTTCCGTTGCCAGCCGAATTGTCGGTAACGTCGGTGAAAAGCAGTTATAACACAGACATTTTGGACATAGATAGCAATTTTGATTTTTTTTCCGCTGCGATTTTTACGTTTATTTGGTTTTAACACCTCTCACATTCATTTTCGAGCTCCATGGGACTTGAGCTAAAAGTGTTTTTATCTTCGCATAAAGATCGGACTGTAAGTTATTCTGAGTGTTTATAGTCCTGGCTTTCATATACGCTAATATAATAATTTCGCTCATTACGTCATAAGTTAATGGCTAGCAGTTAATTAAAAAAGGTCGAAACCGATCGCAAAATGATGGTCCGAAACCGATCACCATTTATTGGCAGCGTAATTGTTTAAAGCGTGTTTTAAAGGGAAAATATGTGATTTAAAGTGATAAAAAATTATTTCTCACGGTTGTTGCACATGTTTTTTTAGAAATGGGACGGACATTTAAGCGGAAACCCTCGAAAAGGGAACCGGAGATTCAGCGTCGAGCAGTTGCAGCAATGAAATTTGCGCAGCTGCGTATGAATTCGCAATTCCTCGTTCAACATTACTGCTGCATTAAAAAAAATACAACACCAGAGAGAAAAGAAATAGCAGAAATCTGGAAGAAGTGAATATCAACAATATAAAAATTGTGACAAAGAACTTCAAAACGGTAAGATTTAAATTATGTTTTAAAAAATTCAGGTGGTTCAGTTCTTGGATTTTTTAACTGAATTTCCTTCTACGCTCAAAGCGTTTGTTGTTTTTCTTGTTTTCATATCTTTATTATCGATTTTATAGGTGTTTAACGCAGAACACGAAATTTCTGTTGAATTTTCAGGAAATAGCCTTCAAAATGTATCTTAATATATGTATGTCGAAATCATTCAATTTTATTCTATGTTATTGAGTTTTCTTTCACTTAATTTGCTTCCGATTTCCTGCTAAGAAATAGGCGGTCGGTTTCGAACCACCATTTTTGAGTGCATTGAAAATGTGGACTTTCATATTTGCCTGAATATCTAAACACTTCAAAACACCTAAAAGGCAAATTTTTAAACTGAACAGGGAATTCGATTTTTCTCACCTTTATTGCATTGCCATTTAGAGGGCCAGCACTCTCCCCTACTTCTGGAAGTTCAAAATTAACGTAAATTAATTTGAAAAATATTGGTAACTAAGTATAAGAAAACAAAATAGTCGAAATACAAGTTATGTAATTTCTTATTCGAAAATTCTGCACAAAGTTATCTGTATTATAATTCTTAAGCAATCCGCCTTGAGAAAGGAACCCTCATATTATTCCACGGTATATACTATGGCTCCACATAATCTCTGTTCCGTTTTTTTAATATTTTGAATACAAAAACTTCATTAATGAGCTCGAGAGCTTGCAGAAGTCTTTAAAGTGCAACAGATTTTTCGGAAACTGCAAAATATTAACTTTCATATATTCCTGCTATTTAATCACATTTACATTTTTTTCACATACCCTTTTCGTGCGTATTTACTTAACGACCTTAGCGAAAAGCAACTGAGGGCTACAGGCAATATTTTTTGCTTTTCCTTTTGCTTTGAATGCTTTATTATTTTTCTCGGGCAAATATTTATATAAAGTCTACCGCAAAGTACATTGTGTGTAATTCACTTGAATTTAATCTCTCACTTATTTTTAGAATGTTTTATTTTGATATTTCCACCATTGCAAATATTTCTCATTTGTAATTCTTTAATAAATAATGCAACTTGCTCTCATATTTGATATAAGTATAAAAACGTTATCTGTCTAAAAGCTACATTTTTTGTTTTATTATTATTTTTTTTTCTTGGAAGCAGAACCGCTCTTCTGATTTGATTTTTTGAGAAATGAATAAGGTCTTACGAAAAAACTTTCCATTATTCAGTTGGCTATAAAGGTAAAAAACAATTTTCCATTAATCACTTAGATAATTAAAACCAAAGTTTTAAATGTGCAAATAGTTAAATGTTACGACACACATATATGTTTATGATGATAACCTGATAACTTGGTAATTCTAAATTTAAGATTTAGCTTCTTTATAAGTTGGTTAGAATGTACACACATACATACATATATAATGCTGGAAAACTACAGACTTAAAGATTTTATCCAACAAACACTTTCTATATGATACGAGTACTAGCGGAAATGATCAATTATTTATTGGCGAACACACCAAATACGATCCACACAAAAGGTTCCAAACCGTTTGTTGGTGGAATGTGTTCTAAAATATAGCAGCACAGGGTTGCATTGATGCTTTGATTCCATTTCCAAACAATTAAGAAGTAAATGAGCAATTAAAAAAGGGTATTTGTAAGTGTAAATTGAGCTTAATTAAAGTTTAAAGTGGTAAAGCTTAACTAATTACTAAATTAACTGCTTTAAGGATTACGAGAATTGGATATTTTTTTTTTTTAATTTGTTTTCCATATAAATCATATTATTACAGCTGTCAAGAAAATCGTGAAAATCATATCTACTGACACTCAACAAAGGCAATATAAATTTCATTCTACAACATTTTTTTAAATGAAGCTCTCAAGAAAAAAGTGCTCGTATATTTATTTCTTTAAACAAATTTGCAGCAACGTCAAATCACTTTTTCAAGCAATAGAAATTATAAATATTATTTCTTTCTATTTTTCTAGAAAGCTCTATTCAAGTCCATGGATAGCAACACAGTAAAGAAGAAAGTGGTAAATAACTTTGCCCCTGAAATCATTTCAACTCAGAAAAAACTTTGCAGTTATTTTTGTCAGAGCAGCAAACTTTTATTGAATTCAGATATTTTAGTAGGCTTTTCTAGACATCTTTTTACTAACATATAAAAAGGCAACACGTAAAACGGCTTGTCTGCAAACAAACTTAGTTGATTTATGTCAGAAATTTATTCCAAGAAACACTTAAATAATTACTTTTCCTTTACAATTTTTGAATGATAAATTTGTTTAGAATAATAGCGCGTACAAACGAATTTAGTGCACAATTTAATTCAATGGAAACTACGACCCACTTTGGTGGCATTATTATTATTATTAAAAGGGCATACTAGCGCTGCGACCTAACAAGATCTATTGTGCCAACCCTTCAAATTTTCACTGCATCCGTATGCTATTTTGAAGTTAAGCACTTTGGAACGTGTCGTTGTCAATATTCTGGATGAGGATGATATTCGCTTTCCAAGGTGTATAAGCCTGCGTCCACTTATACTCGGGCTTTCACATAGTATATGATCAGCGGTTTTCCTCATCTAGGTCACAATACCGGCAGTCTGCAACCTCCGAGAGTCCCATTTTGTGAATATTGTATCTTCGCATACAGTAACTTTTCAAGTAACCGGTGAGAGCTGTTAGACCCTCTCTGCTGGAATAAGAAGGGTTTCAGTTCAGTGCTGTTTTACAGCTATCTACCAGCTTTGACTCCGTCTTGAAGGAGTCTCGTGTCCTA
The DNA here is from genome assembly GCA_963971545.1 of Philophylla caesio. Classification (NCBI taxonomy): domain Eukaryota; kingdom Metazoa; phylum Arthropoda; class Insecta; order Diptera; family Tephritidae; genus Philophylla; species Philophylla caesio. The sequence continues at coordinate 26,083,379 of OZ020608.1, read as the reverse complement.
AGGGCTGCCTGACTGTCCGACATGATGTTGATTGTCGCTCCATTGGTCTTTCTGCAAAGACATTCGTAAGCGCACATCTCAATTGCGTAGATTTCCGCCTGGAATATGGTTGGTTGGTTGGTGATTCCTAGGTATTTCACCACATTGGTTAAGTCAGGTTCACCTTCCTTCTTTTGGTGAATGTGACGATGGTGGACTTCGTTGGATTAATTGAGAACCCTTTCATTTTGGTGGCATACAAACTAAAAAATAAAATTTATTGTCGCCAACGAAATATATAACCTAATCTAATCTTATATATCTTTATATCCTATATAAAAAAAATTAATCAGCTGTCGGAGTTAAATTATATTCATACATTGGAACAATAATACACTCGTTTTAACAAAAAAAATTATCTTGAATTAGGTTGTCACATGACTTTCCAACCGTTTCAAACGATGCTGTCAAGGCATATTCAATAGGTAGGTGCAGAAGAAAAATTAAAAAAAAATTATGAGCTCTGTGTATTTTACTTTTGCTTTTAAAAGCTAAAATTTCAAAAATATTTTATCATCTACCTTGAATTATGCTGAAAGCGTTCTTCTCACAACGAAATTCAAAATTTGACAATTCAAATTAAAATAAAATATGAAAAAGGTTAAAAAAAAGTTTGCTGCGCCTACTTATTTGATGTGCCTTGGATGCAGTCTAATATTGAAGTTGCAAATATTAAGTTTTCATTTATTTTTTACATAAAGATTTAGTTTTTATTTATCTGAATCGTTTTTGTTTTCTAAACTCTTAATTCCTCGCAACATTGTTTTATCTAAAACTATACTATAAAGGAGTAGAAACATACATTTAAACCCATTTTTCATTCTTACGCTTCCGTTTTCATTTTGCTATTGTAAAAAAGAGTAAAAAAATAAATACGTTGTGCATACCAGCATGATTTATGATTGCTGCATGAAAGCGAAAAATTGCAGAAAAATAAAACAAGCGGCGGATAAAAATGCATGTGCATGTGGGTTTACAAATGTGCTGGTTAATAAAATTGTAGTTATTTTGTGTTTACCTGAACTGATGTATTTTTTACTAAAATATTAATTCCGCTACTCGAGCACTATCAGTGTTTTTTTTTTGCTTGAAAATGGAGCTTGAAAAACTTTTTGGAAACAAAATTTAACAACTATGAAAATAGATTTTTGAGTGCAAAAAAAATTAAATTTATATTCACTTTAGTTTTTTTTTAACTAATGTACGATGACTGTCTGAAAATGAAAAGAAGAAGTGAATACAATTTTAATGGATTGCAATTGGGCAGTTGAAGTTTTTTATGGTTTTAAAAACTATTTAGTGCAATAGTGGATAAAGGGCAAGGGTTCTTGAGAGCTTCGACATCATCGCTGGCCGAACGGATCAATGTCACGCTGAATAGCCAATGATAGTGCATTCTAGGCTCGTTGGGAAATGCCTGGCATTCCCATCATAATCACATTGAACACAACTTCTAAGCTGATAAATTAGCAAGAAAGGGGCAACGTAAACTATTTTCGGTCAATGAGGCAATCTGGAATAACTTTGACTGCTGGTTTTTAACTCTTGTGCAAGACTCTTCTGGTGAAAAGTGCCTCGAGGGCTGTCTAGGGAACTCCATAATTTGCTTTAAAATGTGCAAAATAAAGGTATTATTTTAATTTTCTATACATTATTTTATTCGATTCCATATGAAAATTTCATTGACGGTGCCAAAAAAAATAGTTGTTGCAAACTTTAAGAACTCTACGAGTATATAAAAATTTAGTTAGCGCACGTTCTTAAGCACAAAAAAAAAAAGAAAAATGGTCTGGTTATGTAGAGAAAAAATCCCGCAATCAAGTCTATTTATTAAGCTTATACAAATATTTTTCTTCTAAACTTAGTTTTAAAAAAGAAATTTGCGATTTAATTTTCCATAAAATTCTACGGTTTTTAAATCAAAGTTTTCGATTTTTTTTTAAATTATTCTCATAAGCTTTAAAGGCAGACATAATTATACTTAGAAGAACGGTCATTTAAAAAAATTTTAATTCTTTTTGTACACTCCGTTAAAAAATTCAATTTGGTAAAAGAAAAAAAATATACTGCTTTAACATAATTTAAAATACACTCCCAAAATCGGGACCTCAACTGATTTTTTTATAAATATTGAAAATGTATTTCTTATTCTGTGCCGAAAATCATGAGCTCTTTCCTATGAGAATTGCTATTGACAAACAAAACAACTGTTTTACAATTTTTTGTTTATTAGTTTGGGAAAAAGAAAGATCATTTTCAAGTATAATGCAAATAAAAATTTTAATGCCTATTAAAATTTTGAATATATAGTAAGTATAAAAATAGATAACATTCAATATAAAAAATAGTGAAAAGTTCACATATCAGATTATGAATAATTTAAAAAAAATACAAATAAAAAGATGTTTTGTAAATAATTATTTATTCAAAATTTATTAAATTTTAAATTATTATTTATTTGTTTAACGCATTAAAATTTTTATTTGCATTGATTTTTAATTCATTCGTCGCACGAATCCGAATGGGAAATACTAAGTACACAAATAATGTTTCACTTTGAAAATTAAACAAGTTTGGGAATTTTAAGTTAGGAAAAATTAAAAGTGTTCCCTTGCCACATAATTATATGCGCACAACTTTCAAAGGTAGAGCAATCAGCATTTCTAACACTACCTTGTTATATTTCTAGACTGTTATCCGACATTTGCAAATAATGAATATTCTATTTTTGTACGCTTTTTTTCTACATTTTCCCTACATCTGTCATGTGCGTCCCCCCACGCTGAAATTATAAATGTACATACATACATACTTATATTACTCACCTTGCTCGCGCACGCACTGACACTCCAAATTTTCGATTTGCCGCATTTCAATTTAGTTATTTTTACTTTTACTAACCGCTTTGGATTATTCTGGAAGACTTAAGTTTTTCCATTTCTCTTTCGTTCTACTTTCGTTCAATTCCACTTTCATTTAAATATAATGTATTTCTTTTTGAGTTCAATATAAAATATCTTTACACTACACCATAGAAATTGATATTTCAATCGAAAGCGAGAATAATAAAAAAAAAATTATGGTATGAAAATACAAGCAAAAACAATTTTTTTAAAGCATATTTCGGTGTGCGCATATTTCTTCTATTGCAATACTGTCATAATATATTTCGTTGTATGTGTACAAGTGTGTTTTGAAGGTATGCAAATTTTGATCCCACTTCTGCTTTTTTTAGCATTTTCGCAATAAGAAGTGCTGCGTTATAAAAAGTTGGCTATTTGTTTACCCAAATTTATATTATCTCGTTAAGCTCCTTCTTTCTTACCAAAATTACTCATACACAAATTTAAAAAAATTCTGTGTTCCAAATTACTTTTGTTTTTATTAGTTTTGTTTTTTTTTTTGTTTTGCAAATTTTTCAAAACAATAAAACGTTTCAATTTTTTATATCAAATGTTTTTAGATTGAAGTTGCGCGATGAAATACTTTTACGGCTAACTTTTATGCGAAATTTGTTTTATTTTCGCATCGTACAATGAAGTGTGTGATAACATAAAATATTTATTAGCGAATGAAAATAAAAATGTTTCGTGTTATTTCTAACTTTTATCCGCTCTTTCTGCATCCTTTGTCGCTTGCTTTTTTTTTGGATTTTTGGCATTGCTGTACAAAGTGTAAAGTTCCTTCCAGCGAATTGTTACTAACATATTCATAAATTTTTATAGCTGTCTCATAAAGCAGGCAGCCTGGAAATTTGGTTTAAGCTTTGACGACTTCACTGAATTCAAAGTAGTAATGGTTGGGATGTGGAAAGTGGAAATGGAAGGTGGCGTGTTTTAAAAAGTTCGTTGGTTTACTTGTATTTATTCGATACATGAATTATTTTTTTTCCATCAATTCTACCACATTCGCTTTTGATTATTTTCATCGTAAAAACGTTTAACTAAAAAAAACAAATTGGCAGTATTTCCGATTCTTTCCTTGAGTTTACTGCTTGATTTGATTTAAACATTAAAACCAATAATCGGTTCTAAAATTATCAAAAAAAAAATCACACAGGATAACAAATTAGTTTTAAGAACTAAATATGCTGAAACTAAGAATTTCATACCTTTTGTAGTGAGAAAAAACATCTTAGAGGGTTTTCCACAATAACGCAAGTGAGAAACAAACTGTTGAGAACGTTTTTAATGGCAATTTTTTTTCTAAAAAAAATGAGTACAATGCTTAAGGAAACACTTTTTAGAGCACGAAATGGGAGCTTCATTAAGTCTCTGGATTTTTTTCTTTTAACAAAGAACGAAACGAGCATATTTGGAACACAAGTTTCAGGTAAGTTTTCTTGACAACCAACGTTCGGTCATATACTTAATTCTCAGGAATGACGGTAGTTAAAATTATTAAAATGAATTTTGAGCAAACATAGGAAACATGAAAATGCATCCGAAATTGTCAAGAGACTTGTCTACTTGCTTTATTAAAGTTGAAATTTTGTTCTTATTTCGATATCGCTGGAAACGTACCCGAAAGAATTTCGAGAAGTCTTTTCATTTTGTGAACGTTTTTACATTTATTTTCTCATTTTGTTTATCTTGGAAATGTTTCCGAACATTATATTACCGGTGTGTTTCCATTCAAATTATTCTCAATACATTTGTCTGGTTTGGTTTTTTGTCGGAATGTTCTTGCTATTAAATTTTATTACCGTTCAGAACTAAACCAAAACCTGAACGTTTTTTGGACCTTTCGTTTATTTATCATTGTATGTAGAAAGCAACGGATAGATCAGTTTACTAACGGAGCTCAATTTAAAATAAAAATCGGTATCATGTTAACTATTTTCAATAAGAACATTATTGGAGATGTTGACGAACATGGTACGCAGGTACTTCGAACTGAAAGTAGCGCTAAGGAAAAAAACTTGAAAGCGGCTAACTCCAAAAAGTAAACTTCTTTCGCATGATTCGTTAATAGGAGCATAATATATAGAGAAGTAGTAAGATGAATGCATTTAAAATGGGAAATTTACTACACAAAACCAATAGAGAAATATTGGGGGTTATTTCAAGAAATTAAATTATTCACAGAAGCAATTTGATTTTTGGTCTCAGCATAAAAGTGAACTATACTTTAATTCAATATTTTCAAATATGTTATAAGAGTCTCTTGGAAATATCTGTGGCCACAAGGGATAATATCTTAACTCAATTTTGAGTATTTTTGAAATACCAATTTAAATATAAACTATTTAACTAAAATTATTAACTCAATACTATCTAAATTTATATTTCTTAATTAAATTTAAATGGCGAGAGTGGCGCCTTACTTCAGGATAATTTTTATATTTTAAAATTTTTGTGTTTTTTTCACGATTCTCTTTGAAATTTATCCGAACTAATCTCAAAACGTTACTTAACAGAAACCTTATAAAACCAGACTCAAAATATAAGTTTCGAAGACTAAAAACCAATAATTTCGCTGTTGAAAATAAAGACAACTCTTAGAGTTTTTTATTGACTTATATTAAATTCACTTATCATAATCATGTCTCTGTTCAATATACTCGTACATAAATAAATTATTATTATTTCTTTCACTCGCTGTAAAAGTATATTTTAAACTCACCTACGTTTCCTTAACGCTCTGCGCTTCCTTCTCAATTTCTTATATGTAAATGTGCTCGGCGAAATTGTGTAATCTTCATCGAACTCCATTTCGATTTTGATTAGATTTTGTAAATTTAATTGGCAGTCCTGAAAATGAAATACATATTAAAATGCTATTAATATTTCCTGAAGTAATTAGAAAAATTATTTGTACGAATTAAATCTCATGTTTTCATTGCATAAAATTTCATTAAGCCGCATTCGGTTTCCCTTACCTTGCAGCGATAGTCTTACTCCATAAATCATTCAATTTTAAGCGGATTTAGTTCCAAACTACATTTGGGCGGACTAATACGTGGAAGTATTAGCGGAATTCTGAATTAACTGAAGCTCGAAGATCTACTTAACAGTTAATCTTTAGATAAATAGGAGACACTTCGCAGATGAACATGCTGATCGTGCGAAATGTTCTTCCAACAATTCAGGTTCTTTTATGTTACATAAGTCTATGGATGTCCAAATAAATTGTTTTAAGTTATATCCTCCCAGCAAGCATTTAGCTATATAATTTTTCTAGATTTAGTTGCACTTAAAGTGTTCTGGTTTAACAATAATTACAACTCCTATACGTCAGATAAAACTCCTTTGATTATCAGACCCAGGTTAATGTCCTCATTAGAGATATTGCTGACATGAAAGTCATTCAAGAAACGCAATGGAAGGGGAAGTGAAAAAATTTGATAGACCCTCGCCACATCTACTTCAGCTGCCTTGTAAAGGAGCGCAACTTTCCACGTCCAGAACTATCGTCAACTCCGGTGAATGAACATCTCGCCACAATTCGCACCAAGGCGAGGTTCTTCAACATCTCTATGTGACCAAAGAACGCTTTTGTAAACTCATCGAGCGCTGCACCCATCAATGTGTGCAAGGAGGACATCTTTGGTGCCACAATCGGAAAACTAAGTCGACGTCGAAAATATTGAAACATAACAACAGCTCTCTGAGCGTAGTAAGCAACGCAGCAATATTTTCGTGCAATGGGACCACATTCCATTTGGTTTCAGCGAGTCCGAAAAAACAACTGGTCCTGCCAACAGGAGCACGCTGCGATCGACCAAGAGTCGTGCTCATCAGGAGCATGATCGTGAGTTGAGAAAGACAGTAAGAAGAATTTTACGCGAAAAGAAAAAAGAGGCGTGAGTGTGAAAGCTTGAAATGCTGGCCGACAAGAGGACCGCACAAAATTTGTTCAGAATGTGCAACGGCTTACAGTTTATTTCAAGATCTGTGCAAATTACTGTATGAATGTTAAAAACGAATTGTTGACTGATGTTCAGGACATAATGAAATTATGAAGGGAGGACCTCTCCACACTGCCTTTAGTTAGCGACATGAATCCGAATTCCCAATCAATGATGACATACTCTACGTAACATAAAGGAGTTTATTGGATCTTACCATTGTGACTTCAGACCTATTAAATCAACAATCGATCAGATATTTGCTAGAAGCCAAATTTTTGAAAATACCGTAGAAAGCAGTACCGACAACATTGTTTCCTTTGTTGATTGCAAATAACCTTTCGACAGCACAGTAAGAAATTGCCACCTTGCGATAATGTCTGAAAGGGGTAAACTCATGTCAAGGCTAACGACCGGCAGTGTAAAGGTGATTTGCTCTCAAAAGACTCTGAAACTGTTTGCTGAGGTTTCCAACATAATATTTATGAGTTCGCTTTGCATTTTATTTCCAGTCCCTTACAATGTTTGTTCAAAAAAAACTAAGGACGACCGTAATATACCTTTGTACATGTGCGTACTTTTGTATCTATCTTTGTACGCAGTGTGATCGATTTTATGTCAGCAATAAAGCACAAAAGTGCCAAACCAACTAATCGAACAAAAGCAATAGCATTATCTTCGCTGACATAATCGAAGTCGGCGAACTCACCACAAACCGAAAACCGGAGACCACACAAAATACAGCCTTGATGATGCTGCTGATGTTGTATTGCGACTGATTTTGCTGATTTAAAACGCACAGAATTTTTATGTACCTATATACACACACACATATGCGATTAATCAAACATACTGATAGGTTTCCTTTTGCAAGTGTATTTATGTATGTAGTACATATACGAGGTCCTCGTATGTGTATGGATATGTTTTTGATGTTGTTGCATTTATTCAACGAGCTGTACATTATTGCATTTCTAATTTGGCGTCGGCTTTTAAAAGGAGCTCTTTGAAAATGACAAAAATGAAAATTTGATTACAGCAAAATGAGAGTGTTGGCGGTGATGTTGAACTCAATTATTGATGTTAGTGCCAGCCATTGATGAGAGCTAAGGTGTAGAATCTGATTTATGTGGTAGAAATTCAATTTTAATAAAAAATTAAACTTTTAATTCAATAATTAATATTGTTTTTTTTTGTCAGAATGTGTGTAAAAGTTCTATGTGCTATTCTGTTTGGGACAAGTAAGTTTTTTTTTATCAGAACTGCGAGCAGACTACTGAGATAATAGTATTACGACATGTGATGCTTGCTGCTAGAAAAATAAAATATCACCACGATCCTTTGACTTTTGTTAAAAGAAATCGTTTAATATGACACCTGCATTTCAGTGAAATTATTTAATAAATTATTTACTAAGCATTTAAAGTTAGCTAAAATTATCCCATTTTATTTTAAATGTATCAATAATAACTTTAATTCACTCACCTCTAACGTTCTGAAATGCCATCGTATGTCTGTCGTCGCCGGTGCGTCCGTATCGTCAATTTCATTTGAACGACACAGTCTTAATGTTGGCCAGCATTGGCAGCGTTTATTTGTGATTTCGCAACCAGGCTCTATCACTATTGTCTCATCGTTTGTACAATTCGTATTGTATTTACTGCTGTAATATGTGGAATGCAGGGTTGACGATGGAGCGGGTAGATCTGCAAGAAGAATTTAATGTGTAGAAGTTACAATTATAATATATGAAAAGTTATAAAGTATAATAATAAGCAAGTGGTCATAATCTTTTAATTACACAGTGTGACACCCAAAAATACCTGGGAAGTGATGTTATTTTTCTTGTAGGTCTTATCGAGTAGAACGAGAATCCAATTTGGGAATTTGTAAATTCGTGCTTTTGCGCAGTTCTTAGCCCATGTCTTAGCTAATTAACCGATTTTCATTCTGAGAACAGTTTAAAAAAGAAGAGACTTGTGTTTGCACAACAAACTTAAATTTTGCTACCCTTTTTCTTCTTTTTTTGAATTTGGCGATATTTACACACACTATTTTATAGAAACACAAAACAAGTTTTGATTAGATTCAAAGAGTACGTTTAATACCGAGTTTAACGAATGTTTCTTTTAAAAAATCGCCCAAAAAGTGACTAAGTTATTTTACTTTTTATAAGAACGAAATTTTTGCAAAAATTTGCTTCTGTTGTTCCCAAGGAAATTATCACTTAATTTTTGAGTTTTTACTCAATTTTGAAGTCTTTATAAATTTCCGTTATACTGAAGTGCACGTGTTGTTTATCTTTTGTTGTGTTTGCTGTTAAATTGGATAAAAATCGTGGTAAAGTCAAACTAAAATGTGCGACAAGCGTAATAAGTTTTGCTACATTTGTGGCTTATTTACGGATACAAGTCATCGGCGAGATTTTAAAAATAATATTGGTGTTGTAAAAATATATAACAAGATTTTCGAAAGGTTTTATAGTGCGAGTCGCTGGTACGAGCCAGAATTTATTTGTGAATATTGCTGCACAACATTAAAAAAATTTAAAGTTCAACAATTAATTACTTTGCCCTTTTCTGTGCCTATGACTTAGCATCATCAGGTATATGATAAACAAGACGATTGCTATTTTTGCAAAACAAATGTTTCAGGTCACAATTTTAAGTCGCGGAAAAACGTAAAGTATGCGAATGTTGTTACGGTTACAAAACCAAAATACTTAAATGCCGAAGTGCCTACAAAAAGTGAGTCAATTGATGCTGGTGAAACATATTTAGTAGAGAAAGAATTCCTTCTTGTAAATCAAAATCAACGGAAAGGCATTTGGTTTCAAATTCTGATTTCGCATATCTCGTGCGTGATTTGCATTTATCGAAACGAGAATCTGAAGTCCTCGGTTCACGACTAAAGCAGTGAAATTAAGTGGAAAAATATTTTCAAATAACATCTGGTACAAAAAGCGACCGCACTTTGATACTTAGATAAAGTTTTAAAACTTATGGCAATGACTATGATCTAGTACATTGTGTAAATGTACCCAAATTATTTTCGGCTTTAAATTATAATTATAATGCAGATGAATGACGAATTTTCATTGATGGATAGTGTAAAAGTATGTACCCTAAAAAAAAAATACATTCGTGTTCCCTTAATGAAGTATGTAATGTCACCCTTAGGTTTAAAAGCTGTGTTATTACACAATGAAAATCTCTTACCATCAGTTCCAATCGCGTATGGGGTTAACAAGAAAGAAACGTATGAAATGATGGAAAAATTATATGCCAGTGAGACTTAAGCTATTCTTCAAAAATCTGACCGGTCTCAAGAGATTTATCTCACCACAGGTTTTGAGGAAAAGGTGTTGAAGCTATTCGAGTTAAATTATTGTTACCATATCGAAATTAAATTAGTTCTAGTAATATGCAAAAAATATTTCAAGGTGAATTATTTACAGTAAGAATGCGTGAACTTTTTTCAGATTTCATAAACAAAAATTCGGCTATATCTCAAAAACTACTCATCCCTTTTGCAATTTAATTTCATATTTGGTTTCAGCATACAATTTTGATTGAAATTAATTTTTATATTTTAAGGAATTTCTATGACCCAACCCGGTTCCATAAAAGTTCATTTCGGAACTTCCAGTTATTTTAGACCCATGCCGTGGAGAATTTTTTTATTCAAAATAATGAGGGAATCGTAATTTCGAAGGCGCGATATAGGGTACAAAGTTGCCTCGGCCTAAAATGCATGCCTCAAAAATTTATTTTCGCGGATAACGGATAACAAAATTCAAGCCGTTCAAATTTAGACAATTTGAATTTTTGTTTAATTTTATATTTCTAATAAAATTAACTATCTTCAGGCATATTCAATGGTTCTGACATACGCAAAATATTAAAAAGCGAAGAATTTAACAACACGTTTGATGCAAATTATACATCAGGATATCCTTGGCAAAAACAGATATGCATAATCCAGTGTTTATGTCAGTAACCGGATGGAAGCTTCAGCAAAATTGGTGTAAATATGTTTTAAGAATTCATTCGGATGAGCAAGATGAACTCTTCCATCACTTTGCAGAACCTAAGGAAACACGATGCAAAGCTAAAAATTAAAATCGATGATTGCCGATATCTGTTGTTGGTAAAACGTCAATAAAGAGAATCAGAAAGGTAAGTTCATGCAATATAGCAGCGATACTTAAGATGATGGCAAAAATTAAATAATTTATACTTAAAATTTCAATTATTTTTGGATGCTGTGATTAAATAAAAATAAAATAAATTCAAATAAATGTTTATTTGGAGCTTTTCGGTCGGTTATTGTATAATAAACAAACGTTTATCATTTTCTTCGTCTTCCTCATGGAGTCTATTTATCTTATAAATAAAAATTAAATGCTATTTCGTTATATCCGCGCAGAACGTCCGAACCATTTATTTTGTTTATTCCTGTAGAAGGTCCTAACGGTAGCCTTTTAGTTATAAATATAAAAAATTCAGATTATATAAAATTTGTAAAGCATGGAGAAAAACGAGCTCTTAATCATCGACAGTCCATCCATGTCGCAGAGGATTTTGTAATTTAATAAAAATAATCGAAATAATATATTATTTTATGTTCTTCGTAGCTGAAAACGCGTTAAAAAGTGTAATTTTTTCATATTTTTTGCATCTAAGCGCCCTCTGTCGGCCGTGTTTGGTTGACATTTAGTATACAGAAACTCCCAGAAACACCTTTTCAAGGTAAAAATATTTGCATTTAAATCAATCACGATCGCCAAATTCAATATAAAAAAACGGTCAAAATTATCAACCTAAGAAAACTGAGAAATAACTTTTTTATACTTGTAAACAACAACAAGCTTTCAGAAGAACTTGTTTTCATCCTTCCCCCAGGCTACTGCCGAACAGTGTTAATGATTCCTCCAAATATGTTATAAAATGATTCCGCAGAAGTTTATACAACTGTGGACTTTCTCTGATTAGAATATTTCGGTGTGTCATTCAACTACGGCTACTCGTAGTCTAAGCTGAGAAGTTGATCTGCATGATTTGTGAACTGACCAATCACAACAGCGGCGATTTATCATTGACAACAGTTGCGAGCGTTTTTCTCTTTTGATGCTTGCGATTCCTTTAATTAACCTTTAATAAACGAAAAGCTCTAGTTTCTTGTTAAGCGCTTTGCTAAAAATCCGGTAAAAAAAAGGTAAAAATATTTGCATTTAAATCAATCACGATCACCAAATTCAATATAAAAAAAACGGTTAAAATTATCAACCTAAGAAAACTGAGAAATACCTTTTTTATACTTGTAAACAACAACAAGCTTTCAGAAGAACTTGTTTTCATCCTTCCCCCAGGCTACTGCCGAACAGTGTTAATGATTCCTCCAAATATGTTATAAAATGATTCCGCAGAAGTTTATACAACTGTGGACTTTCTCTGATTAGAATATTTCGGTGTGTCATTCAACTACGGCTACTCGTAGTCTAAGCTGAGAAGTTGATCTGCATGATTTGTGAACTGACCAATGACAACAGCGGCGATTTATCATTGACAACAGTTGCGAGCGTTTTTCTCTTTTGATGCTTGCGATTCCTTTAATTAACCTTTAATAAACGAAAAGCTCTAGTTTCTTGTTAAGCGCTTTGCTAAAAATCCGGTAAAAAAAAGGTAAAAATATTTGCATTTAAATCAATCACGATCACCAAATTCAATATAAAAAAAACGGTTAAAATTATCAACCTAAGAAAACTGAGAAATACCTTTTTTATACTTGTAAACAACAACAAGCTTTCAGAAGAACTTGTTTTCATCCTTCCCCCAGGCTACTGCCGAACAGTGTTAATGATTCCTCCAAATATGTTATAAAATGATTCCGCAGAAGTTTATACAACTGTGGACTTTCTCTGATTAGAATATTTCGGTGTGTCATTCAACTACGGCTACTCGTAGTCTAAGCTGAGAAGTTGATCTGCATGATTTGTGAACTGACCAATGACAACAGCGGCGATTTATCATTGACAACAGTTGCGAGCGTTTTTCTCTTTTGATGCTTGCGATTCCTTTAATTAACCTTTAATAAACGAAAAGCTCTAGATTCTTGTTAAGCGCTTTGCTAAAAATCTGCTATTTAAAGTTAACAAAAAAAAACTAACTTAAGTCGCTTATTTCTTGGTAATTTATAAAAAAAATGTTCTATACGAATTCTGTACATTACTACCCTCTTCTCTTAAGCTTACGAGGTAAATTTGAAGTCAGATTTGGAAAATTCAAAATGGTGGACTATTTTAAAAAGAAAATTGATAGACGTTTAACTATCCGTAGGGCGATTTGAGATACTTTTTTTGAGTGCAAATATTCTCCGTTTATCGGTATCATCTCGTAGTTGATTTTGAAAAAAAAAATATTTTCGTCCTGAACGTTAGAAAAATCGTAGAGAAAGGGTAACGAGAAGCGATCCGGGATCGGTTTTTAAATATTGACATTGATTTTTGAGCTTTTCCCGCTTTTGCTTAAGAGCGACGCAGGAAAACTTAATTTTTAAAGAGAAAATATAATCATCGCATATCGAAGTTATTGGAAGCTAATGTCTATTTAGAAAATCGTTGTTTTTTAAATTTCAATAACTTAAAGTTTCATATAACTTTCTGTAAACTGTAAAGCAGTTATTGTTACAACTTCTTCTAAATTATATACTGTTATTCGTTTGAAGAAAATTAACTGCTAAATTTTTGTATTTTTCCTCAAATAGGAAATAATATGATATTTTCAGCAGAAATACGGCACGTAACTTGGAAACTAATGACGAAGTTGGTATGAATTTTATTAATTGAATAAATTTTTATGTACTTCGTTCACCCATTCATACCAATCTTCAATTAAAAGACTGATGATTACACTACTTTTGCGCAGTTGGAATATTTTGGCCATTTAAATAAATTAAGTGGGCAGATTAAACTTTTTATATAAAACAACAAAATAAATGTTTTTGGTAAAGAGGCGAGAAAGAAATCTGCTATATTCTTTATATTACCTTATCAATTATTAATTTTTTATATTTAAAAATTGTATATATACATATGTATACACATAATTCAAAATTAAATTATTAATAAAATTATGTATAATAAATTTATAAATGATGCACGCATTTTTAATAATTTTGACTATTTTTTAATAATTTATTTTAAAGCTTGTCCCTTAAAATGTTTAAGAAAAAAATTTTTTATTAAAAAAATTTTAATTTTGTAAATTCCATTTATTTATAAAAAAATCAACTTTCATTTCTAATAATTTATTTTAAATATTTTTCACACATTAACTTTTATAAATAAATATTATATAAATGAATATATATTAATTATTTAATAAAACCTAATATTCAATACAAAATATACTATCATTAATATTATTTTTCATTAAAAATTGCTAAAACATTGAAACTGTATAATTATTTTTAGTAAATTATAATTAAAAAATAAATAATAATAAATAATTGTAGCGAGCACCCTGTCTTAGATTTAGTTATTACCGCCACATATGTTCTAATATTGCTATTATTGTATAAGAATTCATTTACATATAAGAGCAACTATGAATTTATCCAAATGTAAAGGTGTTCGTTTTGAAACGCACAATAGAAGCCAAGAAGAAAGAAGAAAGATGTCAGATGAGGAAATGTGGTGATTTCCGAAATAGTACTATAACTTCTACCGCTTTGAGTATTGTTGTTTTTTCCTAATAATTTTCCAATAAACCAATCGGCCTCAAAGCTCAAAAATATTTAAAATAAATAGTTATATGGCCAAACAATAACAAATAAAATGTAGAAGACATCCTATTTGGCGATCGAAAGGCAAAGCGGTAATATAAGTTTAGAGTTGTGCTGTATTGTTTGTTGGACGGCAATGAGCCGGCCGCTTACAGGGTAGTGGTAGTCGCTGCGCTGCTTGTTGGACGACGATGAGTCGGCCGCATGAAGCGTAGGAGTTGTTTTTGCGTAGCCGTTGTCCGTTACATGTATCTGTTGGACGGCGATGAGCCGGCTGCTTGCATATGTGGCGTTCAATAAGCTCATATGCTGTGCCTTTGGATCGCTAATCGTCATACATTCTAGATTGAACACTAAAACTGTGTGTGTGTGTTGTGTATATGTGTGCGTGTGTGTTTACATATGTATACGTTTAAGTCGACACCCCTAGACATACTGGCAAAAGAGGCGCATACGCTGACTACGACATGACCCTACGTTACACAACAGGACCGAAATCGTGCTCGAAAGACTAGCCTCATGGAGCACCGGAGACCATCATCAGTCACATGATGAAAGGTCTTAGTGTATGGACATCAACCGGCGATATAATTGCTCCAATCTGGAGAGACAGCGGTGAGCGAACCATTAAGCTACCACAAACCACGTGCCCAAAACAGGTTGCTCGGCATATCGTTCATTCCGACAGCTAAATAATCCAGCGAAGGCGATGCTCGGAACCCCGTCCGTTCCGACATTCCCCAAAATGTGAAGCCCTCTATCAGGCTGCTCGTTATCTCGTCCATTCCGACAGCCCCCAGATAGATAGGGAGGGTGCTGCTCGAAACCTCTTCCGTTCCGACAGCTCTTAAAAAATATAAGTGTCCGATTGTAAATACAAAAACGTTATGGACTTGGCATCCAGACATTAATAAAAGCCAACTAGTGCACTAGTGCAGTGGTCAACAAACTAGTGCTTCCGGGTCTTCATCCCTAGACGAAGCCTATCGTCCGTTCCGACGGTCGCACTTATTCAAAGCAACGGCGAATAAATAATCTGCCATACTAAATGCTCTTAATGAAGTCTGCGGCAAGATAAATAGATGCAGCAAATATGGAGTCGAATCGCTCACAGTGTCAATGCTAAAGAAAGTCAAAATAGAAAAATATGTAAGACAATCTGTGATGTAATAGCAGAAGCAGTGAATAGGTTGAGAACTCTCAACAGACAACAGCGTAGCGACAAACCGCCTTTTCCCCCCATAATGTAATGCTTGACGGCATTCCCGTGAGCAGAGGAATTCGACGAAAACAGGTTTATCCTGGTTTCAAAGGGCCGCTTGACGGTAGTGTGCTACCAAACGCCCCCGAAAAAAAAGAGTCTACACACATGTATGTTGCAACACGTTTGCTGGCAATTATTAAAATAAATTATATTAATATACAACGAAAATCCACATTGTTACAATATCAAATTATCAATTTAAATTGATTTTAACAAACATCTTTTCAATGTTAATAAAATGCTTTACTAAACAAGCTTTAAATATGTTTCGACTTATGTTACCTTAATAGTAAGTAATATTATATTCATTTACATAAACTTATTGTAATCCATCTTTACTCTAATTATAGAAAAATATCTACTATTCTAATAAAATTTTCGAATAACGATGGTATATTAACTGAATTCAAATCTAAGTAAGGAAAATTTTGAATTATAAATTGCAAAACTCTTTACTGTGAATATACTAAAATACCGCCGCATTTTTTAGGTTTCAAGAACATAACTAATACAACCTTAGTGTGAAATACTTACCCAATAAATAATACGGTATCTAATCCTATTTTATTAATAAAATTTAAAAGCTTCAATACCACTTAAACAAAAATTCATAAGATTTGATTTTTTTATATTTTTTGTAATAAAATTTATAAATGAGCAGGTACATAATCCATATAAAGTAACAACTGAAATATTTTTAACTTTTCATGTGCGTTATCTGCATGATTTTTTTTTTCAATTTACTTTTACTATTTCCTGTTGTTTGTTTTCTACTTGTTTGCGGTGCATTAATTTTTCTTTCACTCGACTTATTCTCAGAGGCAATTAAAAGTATACATTTTTTTATTTAATTAAATCCAACATTCATATTAACTTCGCTCATAAACAACTGTCTTGTTACAACTTTTATAGAGAAAACTACAAGATAAATAATAATAAATTTCTAAAAAGTATAATAATGAAGCCACTGCATTAACAAAGAAAAGCGATACACACAGCGCGCACAGCTTTGGCGTTAATGCGCTGGTCCGCCCCGGCGTATAAGTGATTTTTAATTACGCTATGCGGAAAAAGAATATTGTGCGAAAGAAAACGTTTTTTTTTGTGTTTATAAAAGGCTGTAATTAAATTAAAAGTGAAATGTTTGCCGTTAATGCAATTAGGATTGAATAGAGAGGGAAGAACGTTTTTCATTTTCTGGCGCTAAATGGTATGAAATACATATATGCCAAGCAAAGAAAGTATGGCTGTTACCATACAACATTACCACTCTACATATTTGTTAGGCTCTCTTGTGCATTTTGTTATGTCCACACAGAAAGTAAAACTGCTTTCGAGCAACCTAAGCTGACATTTTTATGTAATTTCGTGCATGGAAACGTGCGCTGAAAAAAAAAAGATCTCAAGTTTCTCATTAAAGCCACTCATGCTTAAAACAGCACTGCTTTGGATACGCTCTTAAAATAGAGTTAAAAAAGCATTAGCTATATTTGGAATTTAATAAGCCAAGTAGCGCACAAAGCCTGGCAGCTCACACATATACCCAGGCACACACACACACGCGTATACTTTAATTGATGCCTGCATGCAAGCGTGTGTACGCTTATGCCGAAAATATTTTAAATATAATGTGGGTAACGTATGCCGCTTGTGTCGTGTGGCATGCAACGTGCCGCTTGCAAAACCTTGACATACTTTTTCGCTGTCCCCAAAGTATGCGCGAGTAACAAATCTAGCTTTTACTTTATATAATCGCTGCAGTTGCTTTCGGTGTTATTTTAACATTAGCGGTATATAGCCATTGTTGTTCGTACTTTAACGTTACTAAATCCCTTTATGAGCGCTTTGCATAGATGCTGTGGCAAATGCTAAAAGGGCGTATGCAAATGTGTTTGCATGTATGTACGTATGTGCGTACATTTGCAATTTTGCTACATTCTAGTGCGTGCTCCCCTTTACATTTTTGAACTGGACTGTATTGCGTTGCGACAAATTAAATGGCTAATTATTATTTTTGTAACAGAATTCTGTCTTGTAGAATCTGAAAATTGAGAAGAGATTATTTAAGTGCAAAATGATATGAAATAAAAATAAAAAACATAATTTTCTGTTAACCCCGTTTATATGTTTTTGATTTCCTTTTCTATTCAATAAAACATATAATTTTTATTAAGGTGTAACTTTTTAAAAGTTATAGTTATAGTGAAAACGTGTTAAAACTAATTCTGCAAATGGAAAGGGCTTAGAACAGCAATCAATTTGATATTGATCTACTTAATATGCTCAACATACCTAACTCACCACAAACTTCACCGAGCCATATCTCACCGCACTTAAACTTATCATGTTTGAATTCATGTCACGTTATTTCATGGTACCATATTTCATGTTACGTTGTATTGTAATATGTCATGTTATGTGCAGCTATGTTGTGCTATGTTAAGTAAAATTAGTTTAAAACTCTTCAAAAAATTATCGAATCCTTATCTCACCATACTTAAACTCACCACGCTCAAATTTATGTTATGTTATCTCATGCTTAGATATTTAATGTTATGTTATCATATGATATGTTTTGTTATGTTCAGCCATACTATGATATGGTAAGTACTAAGTATAATTTGTGAACTCCACGCTAGAATTTATGTTATTTTATTAAAGATATTTTTGGGTAAGTTTTTACTTATATGATGTTATGTTCTGTTCAGCTATATTATGCTATGTTAGAAAAATTATCTTGTCAAGATTAAGTTCATGTTACGTTGTGTCGTAGTAAGATATCTTATGTTCCGTTGTATTAGGTTATGTAGTGTTCCATTGCATTATGTTATGTTATGTTTTGTTATGCTAAGTTTACGTATTAGTAACCGAGAAAAGAATACATGAGTTCTAAAAGGATAATTTCCATGTTAGAAAAAAATTGTTAATAACCTGTCTCTTCTAAAGATTAGTTTACCAGCAGGTGATCTCAATGGATTATAACCAGAGTCGCATTTCTAAAATGGATGGAGAGTATAATATTTATTGTCAAAAAACTGGTTTCTTCTATTTATTAGGATTTTAGTCATGACAAAGTCTACTTTTAAGTTAGAAACACCTTTTAGACATAATTTTCTTTGCGATTTCTTAAAAAAAAAAACAAAACTGTCTCTCACTTTAAAGTCGCCTTTTTCCTATTTTAAGAGAAACGTCTTAAGGAAATAAATTCTAGTTCATTCAGAGAAATTCTAGGAAAAATATTTACGGGTAAATTTAATATCTATTATTGAAATTAAAAATTTTTGCAGTACAAAGTTGTCTACCTTTTCAGTTTCAGTGCAAATTTCGAGAGGAGTGTCAGTTAAGCAAAGAGTGTCAGTAAAGGAAACGCAAAAAATGAACTGCAATTTTTAGCTACTTGAAATTTGCAAATTTTGATAATGAAAGTGTAGTCCCAAAAAACTGCAGACTTAAAAAAATTGTAATAATTTTTTAATTCGCAATTTTTGACAAAAGTTTCCTTTACTAGTAGAAAAAAAAACGAGAGAAAAGAGAATTCTCGCACTGAGCGCCCGATTATGGTGCCCAGTTAATTTAGATGCCAGTACAAGTTTTCTTTACTCTAATACGGAAAAAACCCTAAACTCAGTAAAAGCAGTGTCAAACAAGTGTGCTAACTACTATTTAATGGAATAACCGCTTTATAGTATAACTTTAAAATTCTAGTTGAGCAAATTTCATTTTTTCCGAATTCCATTTGATGTGTATATATGTATGTAAATATGACATTAAAAATAACAATTCATAAAAGCAAAAAAGTAAACACAAAATCTAAACGTACAGCCAATAGAAAAAATTAGAAAAAATCGTTACATATTTTTAAGCGCAAAACGTATACGTCTGCAACACAAAGCAGCAGAGATAGCAAAGCACTGGCAACCCAATAACTACATCGAGCATAGAATAAAGGCATCCGCAATAAAATGGTCACAGTGAATATAACTCAAAAGTGCTGCGGAGAGAAACACCAAACCGGTCCATTTGTAAAAGCACAAACACACACACTTCCTGCTTGCAATCCACTTTAATTTTGAATCAAATTTTATGACTTGACTTGCAAATAAAAATAAAGGCAAACTAAACTAAATTAAGAGTAGCAGAAGTAAGTAGAGGTAGCAAAGAGGGAACAGCTTTGTGTGCCTTCAACAATAGATTGCCATATGGACGAGCTTACCACATTTACAGCACTTACAGATAGATCCCTTTTTAAATTGTCTACGTTTATG
Source organism: Philophylla caesio (assembly GCA_963971545.1). NCBI lineage: Eukaryota > Metazoa > Arthropoda > Insecta > Diptera > Tephritidae > Philophylla > Philophylla caesio. The sequence goes on along the minus strand of OZ020608.1, from coordinate 26,063,176 downwards.
GATATGAGAAACTAAATAATCACAATGAGACATCACTTCATGGTCGCACAGAATGTGTGACACAAAAGCAATTTATTTGAATTACGGTTTTGTGCAATTCAAGTAACTAAGTTTAGAATAAAAAAAAAATCATAGGGAAGTTCAAAGGAAATAGTCTTAAAAAAAACCAGCTTACTCAGTGCTGAACGTGCAATGTCATTTGGTCAATAGCATGAAATGTTATCTACACAAGTGATGTTGGCTTTTGAAAAATATTGCAAACTTGTGGGCGTTTTGGGGCAGTTAATGGGCAACCCAAATAGTTTTAGCTTAAATTATGTAGTAGGTGAGATCATGTCTCTCTCACCTACTACATAATTTAAGCCTCTTGGAATCACATACGTTTATAAGAAGAATGAAAAACGTTTACAAACATATTGCGACGGTTTAATATGCACAACAGTGTTCACTTTAACAGTAGCCCATTCATTTTGACTAATTTGAGCAAGTTTAGCTTTCTTATTCCTAGTATTAAATATTTTTTATTATATTAAAATCATATACCAAACCGAAGTCTATGTACTAAATGTGAAATATTCATGAAAATTCAAAATTTTTCTCAAAAGATCTAGAAATATTTTGGAGGATGCAGCTTTCTAGACAATTAAATTGTTTTAAAACAATATGCGTGCTTCCAGCGATTCACTGTTACAGTGGATTTTTAAGTGTATTTTCAATCGAGGTTATTGCATTTTTTTCATAAAATAAAATCGGTTCAAGCCAAGGAATACTCATTTGAATAAAACTAAAATTTGTGTGTATTTTGTTGTTGCTCTTGGGCTCGAAAACATCAAAATCAACACAGAGCCTACTGTGAAAAATTTGCAAATAAATACATACGTGTTTGCATGTATTTGATATTTTTGAATTCTATGCACACACATACATACATACATGTATTACGAGAGCGGTTTGATAAGTCAGTGAATTTTTGAATTTGTCGCGCAGAAATTTTAAATTCATCACTGCTACCCTTAACTGCTATCTATTAATATACTACTGGCTTATAATTAACCTGAGTCATTAGGTCCGTTCGTCTTCAAGTCCAGCAAGAATTTTCCAGCAACGAAATTCCTGCGAACCTTGGAGTATTCTCTCTCAATAAGAGATGCTAGCAAATTTTTACACGAGCGCAAAATTTGCAGAAACTTGCAAGTTTAATGAACAGCTGATTTTTTGGCCGTATCCAAATACTAACCAAAATGAAAAACATTGCATTAACAAAGATTTAGCTGCATCTTGCATGTTTACTACCTTTAAAATTCTTTAAAGAAAATTGCAATCAGCATATTCTCCAGATTAAGCCACACGCAATTTGTTTTATTCAAAAAGTCACTGACCGCCCTCGTAACAATATTACAAATAATTTTGTGAAGATTGATTGATTTCTACGAGCCCAAAGAAAAATTTAAAAAATTTAATCAGGTGGTTAATCGATACGACCTGTTTTATGTACCTCGGTTCAAGGGTTATGTGAAGGCGAATGCGGCAAAAAAATTGAAAAATGTAGCGTTAGTTTTCAACCACTTCAAACTTAATCGATATTTCAGTAAAATTTATATATATGTGAGAAAATTTTTAAAATATTGCTAAAATTATGTTAAACTATTTTAAATTTTATAAAAAATTTAAATTTCGATTTACATAGGTTTTTTAAGAGATGAACTGTGTTTTAATTGAAAAAGTACATTCATCCCTATGTAAATCGTATATAAACGTATATATATATATATATTTATTAGGTTTATTGACTCGGTTTGCTTCAAACCGGGTTTCTTTGGTTTTTCAAAAATTATGGCATGGTTTTTTTTAAATCTTGATTTTTCGAATATCGAATAAATCGATTTTTTAATCTCCAAGACCGTTTTTTTACCTAGTTGTAAAGTTTAAGCCTTTGATAAATAATATAAATCACAACATCACAACATTCAACACAAGTAAATGACAAATACACACATGTTTAATCGAAATCTTATTTTTCATACCTTCAAAATCACACTCCATTTCGCAAAACACAAAAAAAAATTCAATAAATGTATAACTTAAAATCAAACACGGGTTTTGTAGTAGTGGTAATACACATGCCAATGACTAGCCTAGCAGTGTCAACATCAAGCAGCTGTAGCAAAAAACACATGTGGGTGACTGCATTCTAAATTCCAGAAATTTACTCAACAATGCCCCCTCTGAGCTATGTATATCTAAGAACTATTTTGATCCGGTATTTTTAAATTTTGTACTGTTGGCCAGCTTTTTAGAATTTTCGACCAGTGTGAAATGTCATAAGTTGACGGCAAATCCTTAAAAAATGTATAACGCCTTACTGACAGTAAGTACTCGAAGCTTGGTCAATGTGCTCAATGTAATAATAATAATAATTTGGCGTTTACACTATATACCTCAGTGTTTGGCCGAGCTGCTCTTACCATTTGAGGTGTGAGTCTTTACATTCTACCACAAATGGAAATACCTATAGTTTGTGCCGACTCCGAACGGCAGATGTAGCTTTTTCATGGCAGAAATACCCTCGGAGGTTTGCCATTTTCTGCCGAGGGGCACCCGCTATTAGGAAAAAACTTTCTTTTGATTAAGATGTTACTTGCGTGGCTGAGATTCGAACCACGAACTCAGCGGCTCAAGTTGTAAACTTTGAGGCTATGTATGAACTGAAGATTATTGCCTTTCCTGGCTATTACGTTTTTATTTTTTGTGTATTTGTCTTAATTGAGATACTTTGTTTTGAGAGCAGAAGACTTGAGACCAATTAATGCCAACTGGTCTAAAATTGTGACTTTCGTCTATAGTGTCTTGTTACTGCTCACTGAATTCGGTTACTAAAGTACATTATATTTTTCAAAAGTTTTCTTTCAAAGAAATAATTGTATTTAGTTACATATAAATATTTACATTAAAGTAGGTTTTTCTTACTTGGAACAAGAACCGGTTAACAGGTTTTTTCTTGACTTAAAAATTAGGAACCGATTAGGAATTAGAATTAGGACGATGCTTAACAGCGATGAGAAGGCTTTGGGGGCTTTCGAGAGAAATGTTCTACGCAAGACGAGTACCGAAGCGGATGGAATGATGAACTGTATGAGCAGTATAATGATATGGAAATAGTCAAGCTTATAAAAATTCAACGACTGCGCTGGCTTGGCCATGTCGTTCGTATGGATAATGATGATCCGATAAAAAAAAGTCCTTCGAATAGGCACCCATACGTGGACAACGGAGGCAAGAACGTCCACGAATACACTGGAAAGAGCAAGTGCAATGTGAATAATTGCGAAGTTTTTTGGTTTCGGCCAAATCGACAAACAGTTCTAGCACCATAAAAGAAGAAGAAGCGCCAAATTATTATTATTACTATTATTTATTTCTAATAATTTTATTTATTTTCAATTTCTCTTGTACATAGTGCGGACTATTTAATATATTTGGTATAAATCTCGAATCGCAGTGAACATAACTTAGTGCCTTTTTATATGTACAGTCCTATCAAAAAGTCGTGTAAAAAATTGAATGTAAAATAAAATTTAAAATGACATACAAACGAATAATGAGTGAGTAGGATATAAAATATGCACATAGACATGTGGGCAGTGCCCGAAGTAATTGTATGGTCAAAGAATAGCAGTAAGAAGCTTTAAATCAAAGAAAAGGTCTACATCAGCAACATGTAAGTGCAAACTCACAAATGAAAGGGAGTTTAACTTAAATTAGGACAATTCGTATCCCTTTTTCCTTTTATTTTTATTTATTTCGTTTCGTTTTCATTTATGCTATGAAATGAAAAAAAGAACAAAGGCAATAAAACTTCTTTGAACCCAAAAAACGTTGCCGAAATGCATTCACCGGTCTTCTGAGTGTTCATTAGATATCACCATTTTTTTAACTAGTAATTTAAGATTAAAGCAGCGAAAAGGGTAAAATATAAAAAAAAAAGTTGAAGCTACTTTTTGTGCCAACGCAGCAAACAGAAAAAAGATTGATTTATTTTAAGAATTGTTCGTTTGCGCTGCAAGGAATGCAACTTTTTACTGCCTGCCCTATTAGTTATTGAATTTAGTATTTTTACGCAGAGTTGTACCAAATTCATAGTTTGACAATTTTCATTATTATTAGGGTTCAATCAATGACGCACTTATATTCATATATATTCACGTACTATGTCTAAGGGACCTGTGATATTTGAGACAACTAATACTTGTACGCTTCTCGGCGAAATTTCAAATACCTTTTTACATTACCCTCTGTCAGTGGCGTCATAATCGTTTTTTTTTCATTCGAGTTTTCAACATCAAAAACCTCCCCCGCAATATTTTTGACAATCTGATTACTTTGTAATAGACTTGGCTAGTGGCCCAAATAGTCAGATGTTAAGTCGGTTTTACTTCAGAAACAATCAAGTAATATAAGTTGATATTGAACTCGATTCCCAATTTTAATGACTTTTAACTAATTTCAACGTAAGGAATAAGCTAACTAGTTAGTGAACTAAAGTAGAGTAAAGTAGGAAACTATGGACCACTAATCCTTTTCCGATGTATAGCTAACAAAATATATTTTACTAACTTCAAATATAAAGTCGTTTTATTGTTTTTTAACATTAAACGCGCAATATATTATATTTAAAAAATGTTAAATAACTCAGAAACCGGAACAAAAAAAAATTGTAGAGATATGAACCAAGTAGTCCAGCACATTCTTCATGACTCTTAGTTTTAAGGGAAACACCTTAAACCCATATCTCATCCAACTTATCTTCAGAATAAAGCGTAGAACACATTCGTCACGGACACTGTGAATATCATCCGAATGCCAAGAAGATGAAGTAATTTTTCGGTTCCTTATTTCTAAAATAAAAACGAAGTACGAAGTATCATTTTTTTATAATCTATTTTTTTTTTTGTAATTTTCTTGGAAGGGTTGGGTTGACCAGAATCATTGTGGTGCTGTTTTTTTTTTTAAATTTGCTTGGCAGGTTTGTTTTGTGATACTTTTCCAACGAAATTTGCAAATGTTTTTAAATTCCGATGGTGTTATTAATGTTGACTTTAAAGCTGCTATTCCACAGTTGGATCGTTTGGTTTGTTTAAGAGGAACTGGAGATATTTTCATCGGTGTTATTATCTGGGACGCGCTATAAGTTTCGTTTAAAGCGAAATATTAAAATAATCATTATCGCTTATTGAATGCGAAATATCAGAAAAGATTTATTATTTCTGTGGTCCTTCGACACCGTTTTCTTGGTCCAATATTTCCTCTGGCGATTCGAAAGTTCGAGGAGGAGTAAGCAATAAATATTAGCCAGTCCAGATTTGCAAGCAAGACAACACCTGATCAAAAACAGCTGATTGTAATTTGGATAGATACGAAATTTTTGTTTGAGCATTTTAAAGGGAATATCATAAAATATGAGAATTATACATATAAGAAGCAAGTAAAAGTTCGTTTGGTTCAGTTTCGAAACAACGCGCGCAGAAAACCGCGCTCAGACTACACGCCGTCCATTTTAATGCTTTCACGTTCCTTTTAATTTGTCTACAGGATTTTTCCGCCAGATAGGCATGTTGAGGTAAAGACAGAGGATGTGATGAAAGCGCATCCCTACGAATGCTTAGCTCTACTAATCTTTCCAGACATTTTAGGATAAATGATGTCATGCTAATAGGTCTGTAGCTTCAGCGGCTAGCGTAGTCGTCCTTGCCAACCTTGGGTATAAAGGCGACACTTACCAGCCTCCAAGATTGTGGTATATAAGCAAGTGCGAACGACGCTATGAAAATATTTTTCAAGGTCGCCAACACGAGCTCGACACCTTCTTTTAGTACAATAGGTGAGATGCCATCCAGAACGGGCGATTTGAAGCTGCCAAAGATTTAATAGCATATCTCATGGCATCTTCCCTCGCCACAGTATTGGCAACAAACCAGTTATACCTTGTCGCGGTGGTTCTCGCATTCCCTCCCTTCCCTGTCGAAGGAGAAGAAGTCGTAACCATCACCTGATTTCCCGAAAAATTAGTCTCTAAAAGAAGAGAGTAAGTCTCAGTCCTGGTCTCTATGAAAGAGCCATCAGGCCTCTTGAGCGAACTCAGCTTTACGGATTGGTCCTTTTTTAGAACTTTTACCAGTCTAGCTGTTTCACCAAAGGTTTCAATCCCGCAGCAGTATTCTTGAAAATAGTCCCTTTTCGCAGAGCGAATTAGCCTCTTATACTCTCTTTGCGTGCAGCGATATTTTTCTCAGTCTATCTCAAGATTATAAATATTTTCTCGATTCACCTCTCATCTTCTGCAACTGACAGGCGTGCAGTTTAGAAGTGTTTGAGCCGGACAGGCCTTAGCCAAATTATCACGTAGAGCAGTCGTTTAAATATCCACAGGATCCGAGATCTGATTCCCAAGCTCCTCTCTAATATACGACTGTTCGTTTTTTTCAAGTTTCGCACTGGCGCAGAGCACATAGCATCCTCACCAAATTGAAACTGGATATGTCTGTGGTCCGAAAGCAAGTCTTAGAGCCCACATTCAAGATGCTCAGTCCACTTGATATATATATGTATGTACACTAAGTTTTGTAAGTCGAATGTTTCAGGAAAATATTAATGCAATGTTTTGCATATTTGGATGCGGACAAAAATTTAAACAGCTGTTCGCTAAACTTGCAAGTTTCTGCAAATTTTGCGTTCCCGTAGAAATTTGCAAGCGTCTTTATTTTAAAAAAATTTTCAGAAAAATCGTTGCTTGATAATTCTTACTGGACTTTTAGATGAACGGTTCTATCATCACGGAATATACTTATGCCGGTTCAGAGGAAATATCCACAAGTCCATATTGGGCATAATCGTGGTAGTTCGCATTACCCTCAACACGTGTTGGTGTTTATGTATGGATATCAATTTAATCATTCCACAATAACTTTTTTATAAAAATACAAACTTTTTTTACTCACATAAAATCATCAGCAATCCACAAAATAAATAAGTGCTCGAGTATTCTCGCTTACTAAATGTTAGAATCAAATTGATACAGTTTTCTCAAATTGACAAGTAACTTAAGCGCAAATAACTAAATGATTCAATGGCTGGGACCCCATATAACTGGATTGTCAGTGTTTTTCGCGTAGACCATATTACCCACATTTGGAACGTGAAATTGTGCTTGAGTCGATGGAAGGATTAGCTACAGCTGGAACATAGATATGTGAGTGTGTATTTGCTGATAAGATCAGATTGGCTGGTTTTCCCATCTTATTTAAAAATTGTGAGCCTTGGGTGGTTCCCTTTACATGACAAAACTCTAAGAGCAATGGTCACCGCCAAAGATATCATCGACCACCCGATTCGCATTTCATGCCTAGATGTGCTGGTAGTAAAATATAATTAACTGTAACTTCAACCGGTTATGATACTGAGGTAACAAATTACAGTCGCTATTCAGGGAAAAGTTTCTTAGTGTAGAAAAATTGCTTCCTTTTCATTTCCTTTTCATATAATAAACAATGACCTGCTAATTGTTTTGATAATTCGATCTCAGTTAAATGTTTATAGCTTTAAATTGCGCGTGGGTTCGCTTGGTAAATGAAGAAAAACCCGAACAAAAAAGTGTTTTTTTAAAGGAAAACAAAAATGTTTCCGGCATTCATTATTCTTTGTACAAGGCTTTTGAAGGAAGATGCCTCATAATGTGAGCTACGTGGTGTGGAATAAATAAAATAGGTTTCAACCATCACGAAACTTATGAAGCTATAGCCAATTTTACTTTATGGTAGAAAACCATGGTCTTCGATTTTAATTTTCAATATCGCCTTTTAAAGACAATGCTTAGAATGCTAAATGTTTGCTCTTACTTGCTGTGCTCCTTTAAGAGTACTTGGCTTTAAATTAACAAGCAATTACAATTGTTAGTGAAAGTAAAATGCGACGGTCAAAAATTTGAATTTAATAACATAATTTAAAAATGTTTTAATCTATTTCTTTTATATAGGAAAATACGTAATAATTTTGTATTTTACAAATTATAAAGCTAGTAATGATATTTTATTAGAAAACATTCCAGCTTAATTTTCATGCTCCTTTGTACTTACGTTAAAAATTTAATTTGTAAATACGAGTATTAATTTAAAAAAATAAACAGCTGAGTACAAATTATTACTTAGTATATACATATGGAAATCTATGTTGGTAATGAGAAACTATAAATAGTAAAGTTTTTCTAATAATTTATATTAATACATCACATTGATTGGAAATGAATAGTGTGTGATTTTTAAGTAAATAAATTGTTTTGAAAGAGAGCAAAATTATTTTATATTTTAAGTTGAATCATATGGAATGGAAAAGCAGCTCTTACATCCTTTTAATTTTTTTTTTCTCCCACCTTAATCTCTTAGAAAATAAATTTTAGAAGGTCAATCTTAGTACATAGCATCAAAAGATTGTAGAAGTAAAATATTTCGAGGTAAGCCTATTGCTAAACAAGAATTTTTTAAAGTGATTAGTTTTCAGAAAAGAAAGCTCAGCTTTATTATTATATTTGATACTTCATCTTAATAAACGCCAAATTTTAAATATATGTATATTTCTTATTGCATTCGCAGTGAACGTTATTTTATTCGAGCATAAGGCACTTACATTTTTTAATTGCATAAAAGTAGTTTATTCCAAAAGTTGCTCGATATCGGATTCATGCGAGTCTTCCAACTCATGCACAATGTTTTTTTATATGAATATATTTTACTTAACTCAAGCTTATACCAAAGTATTCGTTAATAAACTGTTCTTGAAAGCAAAGTATGAAAGTAAAACTATTTTACTGTAAAGAAAACTATTTTTTCCTAACTCTGAGAAAGTTTTCATATAAATATATATGTACTGGGAGAAACTTGAGTATGTTACTCAAAATAAAATAGAAGAGCCAAATGTTTTTTTATAATAACTAATTTAATTTTATTCGAATTGAGTTAAAGTGTTAAGTAGCTGCAAATTATTTAAAAAAAAAAACCAGCGAAAAACTTTTTTAATATTTTTTCAAGAATAGATTTTAATTTATTCAACTCGACTCATTCATAATATGAACCAGATTTCATATATTTACATATAAAAAACGAAATCAAGTTAGCATTTGATGTAAATAATTTGCCCTTTTTCATCGACGTAATAAAAATAATCTTAAACCAGTAGAAACTTTCAAATCGCATTCAATTTCTGGTGGACTATCGTCTGCCATTTGTAATTGCATAAGTCTCAATGAGTCCTTCTTTAACTGAAATGTCTACTATGGACAAATAATGAAATAAAATCAGTTAAGCGGAAAGTCTGAAAATATGTTTGCAATACATATATTTGTCGGTATGTATGTATGTATATGTGTACTGTTACAAACGACCAGCGAAATAATTAAAGTGGAAAATATTAGAAAAACATTTCGAACAAAACAACGCAAACACGACAATAGAGGCATACAAAATTTAATAAGTGTTGTTTGTTGTAATTAGGCTGCAAAACAACATTGCTTTTAAATTTTTCATATTTTATAATCTGAGTGAGGTTTCCAGTATACTTTTTTTTGTCGCCTCTTTCTCTGAGTGTCTGCAAATGCACAATCAACAAGGGTGTTTATAATTTCAATTACTTAGAGTAGATACTTTGTGGAAGTTGTTTCTTTCGTATTTATGTTTTATTAAATTTAAAAAATGTTGATTGAATTTTACAAACTGCAGAGTAATGCAGGGTAAATATAATGCTGTATATGGAGATAATAGAAAGCTTACATACAACAAGCCATGCACACTTTTTCCGGACAGTCTCAGAAAACAAATGAGAAAAGTTGAGTGTTAGAAACTTTGGGGAAAAGTTACAGAAGAAGTTTTGTACAAACGTTCATTGTGCTTACTGCAAAGTACCTTGGTACTCTCGCGTCTTATACTCTTATTATAGGGAACAGCCTGTTCGTTTTCAATCACGAAGGGCCCGGTTAAAAAAACGGAAAACAAGCGCTTCGGAAGAGCCATCTGGAGGAGGATCGTCTTACATTTTAACATCTCGCACTCAAAGGTGGCTTCCGCCTACTTTTAGCACCACTTTCAGTAATTAAGACGTTGCGACAGTGTGCCTAGAAAGCGGAGTGGGAAACTTCCTTCGGATTTTAATTCAAGCCAAATCCGTATTTAGAGGGAGGGTTAGAGGGGCAGCTCTGGAAGAGTTACTGCTTGACTCAGATATTGACGCCTTATTAGATAATATCGAATAATTATTGAAACCTACAACCAGCTGTGAATTTACCAAAAGCAATTAAGCATTTTGAAACCGTGTTACGAGTTATTACGATTTTTGCAGTAACATAAATGAAAAGTTTAGCGAAATATTCCAAGAAATATGCAAAGTTTTAACGGCGATTATTGGTGAAATAAAACTACCACGTGTCACCATTTGTCCATGATATTTCGATAATAATTGCTTGACATATTTAATCAACACAAATCAATAAACAAAAATTAAGTTTCGTTATTCCTACGATTTGCTTTTTAAAAGAAATTGATTTTACTGTAGCAGATTCAAAATAATTTGAAACTTACAAAGATAAAACTTACCCACTGTTAAATAAATGGGACAATGCCAGTTAGTACATGCGTAGCGGAAAATTCTTTTCAACAATGAATAGATTAAACCATTTTCTGCGAAATTCGACAAGAGAGGAACGACTTAATGGCTTTGCCATAATGAGTTCCCATCGTGGATTTGATTTTGATAATAGATGACTTCGCAGTTAAAACAAAGACTGAAATAATTTATAAATAAATTTACTTTTAAATAAAATATCTTGGGTGTTTAGGTAATTTGTTGTATAAAAACACCGGCATTTAAAATTGATATATATATTACAACAACTGCCCGTGTATTCTTGATAAATTATAAACATTTACAAATATTCAATATTGAAAATGTTTCAATTTCAAGTGGTATTATATTAAAAATATAAACCTTTTTAATTGCCACAGAATAGTACCTATCATCTAAATAAAACTTATACCATGCTAGAAAATAGGAGCGAAAACCTAAACAGGTTAATTTGTTGAGCAGAATTTTGTGAGAGCATTTGGCGAACGCCTTAGCAAAGTCAGGGTATACTCCTCGTATATTAGTTTGATACCCGCCCATAGAACTTTTAAACCGCTTCTTAAAATTGTAATAATATTTGTCTTTTTCCAATCGCTAATAACTTTCCCGAAGAAAGCGATAACTTGAAAATTAACATTACAGACTTAATGAGAACCTGACAATTTTTAAAAAGAATAGCAGATATACCATCATTATCTGTTTGTGTTGATAATTTAAGGATTCTATTCATTTTCCTAAACTCAAAAGAACAACGTTTATAATCCTCGAAAAAAGAAGTATTATTTGCGCTTTTAATTTTTTATAAAACTTATTACAGATTTTTTGAGATGCTGCAATTCTTTAGTGTACAACGGACGCTTGCCTTTTCTTTTGGAAAATAGTGGAATACGTTCAAAACACAGAATATGGACTGTAGTCATCCCAGTCAAGCTGTTAGTAGTAGATTACTTAGGACATCGAAATTGCAATTGTTAATATTAAAACTAACATTATTCCCTCCTTGAGAGATATAAGGGAACTCGTAGAACTCGATAGTGAGTGACGAGAATGACGAATGCCAGCCGTAGAAATTGACAAGCAACACTCCAAATGCTTAAAGTTTAAATTACTAAATATAAAAATTAAATCAAGAATTTTGTTACACTATCTGGCTTGATAGCTATCGAAACTTAAAAAAGTTTTCAACTAAATAAACTTCATAAGAATTTGTGTCGTTAAAAGGCATTAGAAAATAGGAATTATTCAAGTATGACCAGCAAATATTACTTAAATTAAAATCACCAAATACACAAATCTCTTGATCCCCAATTTTTGAGCGCAAGGTTAATCTATATTTATAATCTATATACATATATAAAATAAAAATATGAGTATGTATGTCCTTTATAGGCGTTAAAAGTACCTAACCGATTTTAATAAAAAATTTACAGTAAGGGTATATAATCACTGGGCGTGTCATAGAGAAAAATAATGACGATAGGTGGCGCTGAAGTCGAGATATTTCTAAAATCTGTATTTACAGACCGATTTGATTGATATTGAAAACATTTATTAGACTCCTAAACATAAATAAACAACCACTTTGGTTGAGGAACAGCAATTAGTTTATGCAAAAATTACATATGTAATTATAAATTGTGAAGCCGGAATCTTTTTCTAAGATGTTCCCGGAAAAACATTCCTTATCAGCTTACTACTTGCTTATTATATGCTCTTACTGTAAAAAAATTATTAAAATCGGTTAGGTAGATAGATACATTTCCTTTTTGACCGCATTGGTGTGAAATTGACGAATAATATATACTGTCAACACGAAAACTCTAATCTGCTTTCGTAAAATTTGGTGGTGATTTGTGAGTGATTATTGTTTGGAATTGCAAGTATGCATTCAAGTTTATCAAAATTTTTAAAGAAAAAATGCATTAACAATTAAATTTAAAATTGGAAAATATACCAGTTATCAAAAATGCCACCGAAAAGAGCTGTAAATGGAAGAAAACCGGCAAGTGCGATCCGAAAAAGAGCCGAAAGAGCACCAGAAACGCCCGAGCATCGTGCATTGCGTTTGGAGTCAAACAGACTGAGAAATCAATATTCAAGAGCAGCAGAAATAGCCGAACAACATGAAGCACGTCTAAAACAAGTTCGAATCAGAGATAATACAGCAATAGCTGTTGAAACTTCTCAACAGCATGAAAACCGACATAACAGTACGCAATTACGAGCGGCTCAATCGAGGCAAACAATCGATTTTCATTTAGCTGCATTCAACTATGACAAAGACTACGACTACAGTAATCATCCGAATGTTGTTATTGGGCCGATGGGCACTCTTTGGTTGTACTGCAACGCACTGAAATTTCAAAAGAAACCAACCGGCATGTGTTGTTCGAATGGTAAAGTCAAGTTGTCACCGCTGGTTGAGCCGCCTGAACCACTTAAAAGCTACGTTTCTGGCATCACAGCGTTGTCCAAAAATTGTTTGAAAGACATTCGGAAATACAATTCGAGCTTTCAAATGACTTCGTTTGGAGCTACAAACATTGTTAACAATACAGGTTTGTCTGTTTTTATAAAAAAACAAGCTGCCAACTACCCAATGGAGTTTCTTAACCCTTTGGAACCATCTGGAATGCCACCACACATCTTAACATTAAAAGTTGGTGCCCGTTGATGCTCATTCGCAACTTAGATCCACCGAAATTTTGCAATGGAGCAAGACTTGCTGCTAAAAAACTATCGCCGAATTTAATCGAAGCCACAATCAGCAGTGGAAAATGTAAAGGAGAAGATGTGCCAATACCCAGAATTCCAATGACTTCAACCGATGTGCCTTTCGATATCAAGCGATTACAGTTTCCAGTACGTCTTGCTTTCGCCATAACTATCAATAAGGCTCAAGGCCAATAGCTTAGTGTTGCTGGAAAGCCGAAAAATCTTTACGTCTACACACCTACCGAAAAATTAAACACATTGTTTATCAGCTAGCATTAAGATAAAAATGTGTTGCTATATTTTGGCACTCGCTGAGTCCGAAACATTTTAAATAACGATTTCGTGTGTGAATTCTTTCAGCTCTGATTGTGCTTTTGGCATTCATTATGCTTAAGAATAAAGATTGGTTTTTATAATCATTTTCCAATTTTGCAATTAACCAAAATTGTGTTTTATTTCGCCATTATATTAAGTCTGTCTGCTTCTCGTACGCAACAAAACACAATTTATTTTTTTTTAAACAAATAAACAAAATGTATTTGTTTTTTTAACGTAGTAGCAAACGCCGGGTATCCGCTAGTACTGGAATATGGATCTGTGTTTTGGAGCCCGCGCTGTCAAGTTCATTCCAACAGGATGGAATCAATTCAAAAACAATTTCTGCTTTTGCTTTAAGAAATACTAGACATAGTATTTATGAACAACTCACTGACAGTCTTGATTTCTAGCCCATCTCTTCTTGGTAAAATAAAGCTAAACGTTCCCCACCGAGTTTCAAGACATTTCCGGCCTCTTTTTCTGAAGCCATGTAAAAGTAATTTTAAATTAAATGTGCAGTGGCTCAAGATTTTAACACTCACTCCGGTTATTTTGAAATTTCAGACTCACTTTTTTACGTAAAGGAAACTGTGCTTAATACTCTCAATAATTGATACATACATACATATATATATTTTATTATTTAATCAGCTAATGAGCATTTCTTTGTGTTTTAGATCTCGACACTTAACAAACTGCCTTTTATGACTTGGCGCAGCACAAGCGCGTCTTGCGGATGCGCCTCTCGCGTCGTTTGGAAGGGTATGGATGGATAAAAACCGTTGGGACTATAATTATTAAAAGGAGATGACGTTATCGGCATACACATTTGAAGCGCTAATGGATACCTTCCCTGATGGATTGTTTATTTAACATTGCTTCTTAACGGTATTCCACAAAACGAAATTGACATTGATGAGACAAAGTGCGAGTTATCCAATTCACAGAAGCGGCAGATTTACTTGAAAAAGTACCCGATGGGATGAAAATCGATTTCGTATAAAATCATAATTTTTCGAGCAAATGTTGTTCAAGCGTAAAGCGATACATTTCGTTCCCTGAAGCTATGATACTAACACACTGTTTAGATTTTCAACGGAAAAGAAAAAAAAAACCCACCCATGTTGTCGTTGATGCAGTATAGCAAATATTCGTCATACATTGAAAACCTGAGCGTAAAGCTAAAATCAATATTTGAAGAGTAGCGAGATTAATACAAGGTAGAAATGAAGAGTTTCCATTTAAAAGTATAAAAAATTTCCAGTTCAAGGCAGTGGCTCAGCATTAAACTTCATTTCTTTTCAACGTAGCTGCCAATCGATGTACACATGCCTAACAACAACAAAAGCTTACATTGCAACAACTTACATTGCAACAGCTTACATAACATATACTAACAAGCAAGTTAAAGGAAAGTTCTTAGCGGCAGCCGGTATTGGTAAAACTCAAGAGAAATGCTGTCAACGAGTTTAGATTTGGATGACAACAACAAGGACATACAGTGCGAAAGACTACGCTTGAATGAGCCAGGTAAGCTGTCAGTCGAGATAAATGTAAACAAAATATACACCGATACACACATAAGTGCTGTATGCATACATACATACATATGTATTTAAGTATAGACATCCCAATAAACATTTTAGCTTGAGTCAAATTTATGTTCAAGTTGAGAGGAAATGTACAACGTGGTTTCTCAACAGAACTATAGCGTTCTCAACAAAAAGGGCAATAATACAGTTTCTCACGTTGAGAAAGAGTTAGTTTTCAACCTGAACTTAAATGTAAATATTAAATGGTTCTCACATCTGTTATTACAATACATAAAATCTGTACGTTCGATTTATAAAACACAACACCATTAATAAATAAATTGATACAAATGTACGTTGAAATTTATTCACGATTACGCAAGTTTGGCTCAATTTTACCTTCATTTTCAACTTCATCTCAACTTGCCAACTAATGAAGACTGTAGAAATAATTTTAATATCAACTTGAGAACTATAAATTTATCAAAATCTCTCAAAGGTTAGAGAATAATTGCAGAAATATGCTGGATTTCTACTCTAAAGTACTGAAAGGTTGAACAAATATTTTTTCAATGTTTGTTAGGATATATGTGCATGAGTGAATATGTAAAGATATTTGCGTCACTTAATGAAACTGCTACACATACCGATAGTAATGCGAATCTGTGAGTATACATATGTGCATGCGTGTACCCTGTAGGGAAGTGCACTTGTTTGTATGTATGTATGCAGTGCCGATTCGAATTCGAACCATTATGCTTTCGAAGGTAATGACTTTTCGAATTGAGCGCTTGGCACTATTATCTGGATCAAATCTAGTTTACGATCATTTTTATTACCATGCAAGACAGTGTCAATGCCACAAATCAATTCAGCACATTTCGACAGTTGCGATTGTTCCTAAATTCGAAATTTGTGGGTAAACGAGTGCAGCGTAACTGCCATTTCGCTCACAGCGCTTTCGCATTCGCATTCGCAACAGCTGCAACAGAATATTACCGTTGATTTTTAACAAGTTTTTACTAAAGCTCTCTCTAATTTTTTTATTGGGAAAACCAATAATATTTTTTTTGCTAAAAAAATATGCGAATTTTTATACTTAAACGCATTTATTACGCATACAAAAAAAAGAAGTTCGAAATTTAAATGAAAGTTTGTAAAATTATTATGAATTAAGTGTTATGTTTGAAATTAAGGTTTTAAAAGCATTTTATCTAAGAGAATAATTATTAAAAATATAAGAAATTGAATGAATAAAAAACAAAAGAATCAAAAGGTGACAATATATTGGGTGTTGCACAATGCAATATTAGTCATTATATTATAAATTATATATTATAAATAATATATCGACAAAAAAAGGGAAAAATATAAAAATTTATATATATTTTTATTTGTTAGAATGCGTTTGGATTTATTGGGTAAATACAGTTTTAACTTAAAGATAGGTAAGCTCTGAATATAGCTTAGCTGTATCAAAGACAACACGTTATGATTTGCAGCGAGTTACTCTCCAAGGGCGTGCTTTCTCACTCTAGCCAAACAAAAAATTAATATGAGCAAAAGAGAAAGCAGTCCCTGGAGATTTACACGCTGCTATTCATAGCGTGCTGTCCTTTCTTGTATATTTATGTATGTTCTTTGGATCTATATAGATAATCGCTAATATATAAAATATCTTACATTAAGCAACCAGCCTTAATATAAGTTGGTAAATAATTTCTTTTTGTATTATACTTTTAAAACTTTGTATTCAGCTTAAGCCAATATAATTTTTAGTACGCTTATTGCCATATTAATAAAAAATTAAATTGATTTTAAACTCATTTTAAACTAATAACTTCGAATAAATTTTCAATTAATAATAATTTACAGTCATCTTTATTTTTCATAAACTTTGGATGTTATTTCGTTTATTGCTTTCATAGCATACAAATCGAGGTTTATTTTTTTTTACTTTAATTTAAAAATGTTTGGGTATTAATATTGTGTTAACATCATGCATTTAAATTTTATTATTTTAGCGGTTTTATATTTTATGTAAAGCTGTAATATTTATTTTTAATTTTGTATTAAATGTATTGTAAGCTGTTTCACATATTTTGTATAAATCAGAAATTGAAATGAAAATAAGTTAGCGCAATTATGTGTGAACGACATGAATTTTTATTGTTTTCTGCTATATTTTTTATTCATAATTGTTTTACTATTTTTTCGTTTTTGTAGATTCTACATTTTTATTTATCATTTCAATTTAAGTTATCAAATTTCCTATTTAAATTTATATTGCTTGAGTAAATTTCAAGTTAATTACTTTTTGTTTAGTCTCTATTTATATATAAAAAAAATCTATAATTTTAAATATTTTTAATTGTTATATATGTGTAGTGTTTGTTTTATCAATTATATTATTATTATATTTTTGGCTTTTGAATATCACAAATTTCCGTCACGTTTTATAAATTGAAAAAATTTTAAATTTTATTTGTCTTTAAAAATTCTCTATTATTAATTACATTTTTTTTTGTTAGTATTAATTAATTTAATTTTGAGTTTTTGAATCCATTCATTTTATTTACATAATAAAAATCTATTATGTTAATTATTATTTTATTTTTTTAATGTTTGTTTAAAAAATTTATTTTATTATATTTTTATTGTTTATTTGTGTGTTGTTTTGAATTATCATAAATTTCTGTTAGATTGTAAAATTTTTTTTTGCTTTATTAAATTTATGATGCCTTTAATTTTTTTGTATCTTTAAATTTAATTTATTTTTTTCTGTAACTTGCATTTGGATTCTTCTTTATTTGAATAGATTTGTTTCAGTTTATAATGTTTAACAATTTGTTGTCAGGAGTTAGATTTTTATAACTGTTTTATTTGTTTTTGTCATTAGAATTTTAATATATTTTAAGTATAGTACATTTAAGTTTTGCTGATTTCTATTTATTTTATTTTTTATATTCTTATTTATTTATTTATTTTTTATTTTTTTTTTAATTTGAAATCTTTATTATTTATAATTTTTTGTTATTTTATGATAAATAAGAAACTTTATTCTTTATAATTAGTTTTTAAATTTATTTTTTATTTTGCTATTTGTTTTTCTTTGTTGTCGTCTTAATTCAGTATTGTTCACTGATATTTTATCCGACAGACTATTAGCGTGCTATTTGCTCGTTCGAAATTTTTGTAATCTTGTTGAGCTAAGAATGATTTTTTTCTTTTTCAGTTTTTCCCTACTGGTTAATATTATCTGTGAACCACACTTGAGTGCCGCATGTGTGGTCGTTCGCTGATGTGTGAAGGTTGTGCAAGGGGCGGCAGCGGACCGACCACCAGTGCACCAATGTAGCAAACCACTTAACAAACACCAGCCCGTGTACTATGTTCTCGTTTGTACACCTAAGATTGCTGAAAGCACAGATAACTAAGAGGTGTACGAGTACATATATATGTGTCTGTGCGCTTAGTTAGTTAGAGTGTGGTATAAATACAACGTGCGTGAAGGACATAGGTAGGATTAATAAAAGCAAAATATTCTAAGTGCCTATACACAAACACATAAACACCCAGTTGAAGCGCTTCTACATACTGACATACTACATAGTCGGTGGCATGTCAAGCGCGTCCATATACTTGCCACATCCTATTACTTAGCGATGCTGGCGTATAGTAAATACGTCAAGTTGTTACACGTGATCAGGGTAAATGTACGTACATATACAATTTACAAGTGTGTAAACAGCGGTGATTGTTTACGTTGAATAAGAAAAAATTTATGTATGTATATCTTTAACCAAATTCTTTTGATTGACGAGCGAGATGAAATTATAACAAATGCACTTACCGAAATTCGGGTATGAAATCTTATTTAAATTGGTGCAAGTGCAAGTCTCAAGTGACTAAAAATAACCAATGATTTTTCATAAGTTTTTTTAATGGCGCTGTTTTGCAATTTCTTCTCTGTACACACAAAAACAATTCGAGCTTAGTTAGGAAGTAATTTCGGATAAAAGCCCATAAAAAAACACAAATAAAAATTAATGCGGAACACTGAACTTAAAACTTTTTAATTCAGAAAGAGATAGCGACTTTCCCCATTTCTAAGATTTCATTTTCATAAAGTTTTTTATTTTAATTTCTTTAATTCCATAACTTTTCATATGAAAAACAGAAAATATAAATTTAAGTTGAAGTTAAAAAGAGCAAATAAACACAAGAAGTGTTTTTTTCATTTTGTGCTAATTCCTTTTTATGAAATATTCTAGATAAAACCCAGAATCCGAAGGCCAACATTTTTTATAATATCGATTAATTTGAACGTGTCAACAGCTGCTCTAACCAAAAATTTAGTTTCAACGGAAAACATTTTTGAGTCACATTTTCAGTTCGCCTTGAGAATTTATGTAGACAGGGTGCTTTTGACAATGCCTTCGATGTCATTTGCACTGCTGCTCTACGGCATGGGGTAGATCCTTCGCTGGTGAATTGGATTCGTTCAATGCTGGCGCAACGGATTCAGGCGAAAGGGGATCAATACCTAAAGGGCGGAGTAAATAAGGGTTGTCCTCAGGTGCTTTGCCCTTTGCTCTGGTGCTTGGTAATTGACTCTCTTCTTGTCACTCTTGATGACTCGAATATCTACGCTCAGGCCTATGCGGACGATGTAGCCTGTCTAGTCACGGGCCCATCTGTGTCGGCTGTTTGCAGGAAAGGGCAGACAATACTGAATAAGATTGACATTTGGTGTGACTATAATAGACTATCCGCAAACCCAACTAAATCTAGTGTTGTGCTCTTCACTAGGCGGAGAAGGTTCGATGGCCTCATTCCCCTCACACTTAGGGGAGTCACAATTCAGACTTCACCCGCTGTGAAGTATCTAGGAGTAATTTTGAATGCAAAACTCTCGTGAAAATCTCACGTTGAGCACAAGACCACTAAAGCATTGACAGCCTTCTGGCAGTGTAAACGGGTCTTCGGCAAAACGTGGGGTCTATCACCAAAAGGTATCCTCTATGATCAGACCCTTAATCAGCTATTCTTCAGTAGTATGGTGTAGCAGATTCTCAAGAAGAACAATCGTGGTGTGCTGTACCGGGCATTTTCTACACACCTGGCGCTGCTCTTAACGTATTACTGCACTTACCGTCACTTTGTATATTCATACGTGGGGAGGCCTTAAAGACCACCTGCAGACTTAAAAGAAACGGATGTTAGTATAAAACGGAGTGGGGCGAGCCGGAAATTGCTGGCGGCAGAGTTATGGACACTTGCGTCTTTTCAATGAAACAGGATAGTACGCCACCATTACCTTTGCTGATGAGACTCTATAACGTTGAGTTCCCTGAGGCTGAACGCTGGTTCAATGCCAACGCTGAGCCCGGTCTTACACATTTTCAAATCTTTACTGATAACTCCAAAATGAATATGGGGATAATTTTTACTTTTATCTTGGGCAATATGCCTCGACCCTCCACGCCGAAGTATTTGCAATCCTCAACGCCATGGACTACGTGGTATAAAGTAGGTGTAGGGGGAGGAGTATACGTGTCTGCAGTGAAAGCCAAGCTGCACTCAAGGCATTGGCCAGCCCTCTACTACTTCCAAACTAGTTCGGTAATGCAAATCCCGACTGAACTATGTTGGCAAACATAATGAACTTGCTTTACTTTGGGTGCCTGGTCACTCCGGAGTACCTGGTAATGAGACATCTGATCATTTGGCCAGAATTGGCTCGGATCATGTGTTCCTCGGCCCGCAACCAGCTATAGCACTCCTACCTTCTGCCATCGATTCCCCCATCAGAAACTGGGTGAATACTTCGCTCAGCAATGACTGGCAGGCGTCGAGAGGTTGCAGATGGGCAAAACTCATGTTACCTTCAATCTCAGAAGGACTATCAAAACACTTGCTCTCGCTTAACAGGCGAGACTGCAGGCAACTTGTTGGACTGCTGACCGATCACTTCACGTGGCATAGACACCTGACAATTATAGGTGTACATGACAACGCCTACATGACACTTTCTTGCCTTTGCAAGAACTAAGTATGAGGCATTTCGTAGCGACGTGTTGAGAGACGAACACCTGAACTCTTTGAGACCCCAAATCTGCGAAGATTTATCCGTAAATCCTGCAGATTTAAAACAGATTCAAAGGAACATGAAAACAGTGCAATGGACAGCATGTAGTCTGAGTGTTGTTTTCTGCACGCGTTTCTTCGTGTCTGATTCAAAAAAAAAAAGGAGGCGAAGCAATGTTTACGAGTAGGCTTTGGGTAAGACAAGGTTCGGGTACACTTTAAAAAACCATTTATGCCTACAACTTTATTGTTTGGGAGTGATGACCGAAGATCAAACGCAATTTTTTATCGATTCGAGGAGACAGAACATTAAGATAAAATCTGGCACGCTTTGCAGACGCTTGAAACGACCAATTTAGAAGTCGTGGGTGATTGGCACTAGCTAGACTAGGCGCTATTTATTTTTGGGGAGCTCGAAGACCTCGTACCAATAGATATTAGATATTCGACGAGTTGCCTCGGAGTTCAAAAGTGTTTTTTGGTAGATGCGAAACTTATGCCCCCCGTTTCACAAAGGAACTGTGAGCCTTGCTGAATGCTAATAAAGGTGGTCGTCCATCTATCCTAACATACTCTTATAGAAATAAATTTTGACAAGGTAATCCTGAAAATCAGAATTTTTGTGGAGTTGTACGACTGAAGTTAAAAAAAGAAATATTTAACTTAAAGTTGCTTAGAAATATTTTCAGAGAAAATATCAGAGCAATAATGAAATTTTGTTTTCAATATTTAAAAAAAAAGTTCAAATTAAGAAGTTTAAAGGCCATAAACTTGCTAAGAGAATGTCTTTACGATATTTTAATCACTGATAATTTTATTGAACTCGAGTCCAGTGTATGTAATATTTTATGTCGGATAATGAACAAGAGTTAAAGTGGTAGAAGTTATAGCCACAATTTCGGAGAGCATCACATCTCCTCATAATACCTACTTTTTATTTATTCTTCCCTAATTTGAACCAAAAAACCTCGATTTAAAACTTAAAAAGACATTGGAAACTGCTATAACTCGTTATGCCGCTGAGTTCGTGGTTCGAATCTCATACAGGGCAAGCAAAATCTTAATGATAAGAAAAGTTTTTCTCATAGCGGCCACCCCCAGCAGACAAGGACAAACATCTAGGAGTATTTCGGAAACAAAAATATTCTCATAAAAATCATCTGCCGTTCGGAGTCGGCACAAAACTGTGAGTCCATTACTTTGTGTAGAAGAAGCTCGGCCAAACACTGACCAAACGCTATGCAGTGTAAGCGCCAAGTTATTATTATTATTATTATGTAAAATAAGATAATGAATGCATAAAATATAGCATTTTTATTCTGATTTGGCGATAACGTTGAAAACAATACAGGTTTTACTAAACAAAATCCTTCTGTTCTTTTAAAATGTAGTGAAAATGTAGATATATTCCTTTCAACTTAAAGACAATTTTGTTTAAATCATGATTAAATGATTTCGAGAACCACCACCTTTCTTAAAGCTAACAAAGTACAAAGCTCTATAAGTGTTAATTCTCTCTTGAATCGCTATCAAATTTGCCACAAGTGGATGCATTAAAAATACCAACATAGTATAAATTTGTAAATTTTTATTTTACCATAACTAAAGTCACGCATGGAAATGTTGGCAAAAGACAAAGTTTTTAATCGTGTCGCCCCACATGTGTATTATCAGGGGAGCTGCGCCTAAAACGAAATTGAAATTTACATGAGTTTGTCAGCATTGGTTGGGAGGGGGCGGTGCTAACCGAACTTGTTGCTGCAAAACTTCAATAAGCAAAAAAAAATGTCGGAATACTTTACAAAGTAGGGCAGGGTATTGAAAAGAGAATACTCGAATATTCACGTATGTGATATTTTCCCAAATGCAAATGTATGAATGTGTATTGTATGTATTTGTATGTAGCAGCAAATGTTAAATCAAATACATACAAATACCGGCATGTTTCGCGCCTTTTAAAACAAAAGTTGCTTTATAACTCAAACAAAAAGAAAATGAAGAAAAACGCATACAGCTTGACTCTAAATACACAAAGATAATCGGTAAAAATGTCTGTGAATTGCATGCATGTGTGGCGCTCTGCATGCGTCATTCCGTATAGAAAATTTTCGGACAATTTTCGTGGAGTTTTCTTTTGTTGCGAGAAATTATATAAAGTGTTATTGAGAGGCATTGTTTGAGAGTTTATGCAAACACTCAGGCTACAAAGGAAAATGTCAAATTGTAGACATTCAAATATCAAAGCAAATATTCCTGCAAGCTAACTCGTCTTTTACGTTTTCCTGCCACCTGCTGTTAATATTCGCTAAATTTTTTTCATATATGCAGCTCCGAGTCATCAAAGGCAGGAGTTTTTAAGGCTGGCGATCTAAAACTGTTCAACTAGAGAACAAATGCTCATCAGCTGATTAAATAATAAAATACATACATATATGAATCAATTATTGAGAGCATTGAGCATAGTTTTCTTTACGTAAAAAAGTAAGTTTGAAATTTCAAAATAACCGCAGTGAGTCTTAAAATCCTGACATAAACTACGGAGTGGCTCATTTAACTCAAAATTACTTTTACATGGCTTCAGAGGGAACGTTTAGTTTTATTTCGCCAAGAAGAGATGGGCTAGAAATCAAGCCTGTCAGTGATTTGTTCATAAATACTAAGTGTAGAAAGATTAATGTGTTTTAAACGACTTAAATATGGCGGCAGGTAATACTAAAAATCCCAGCGAAAATATCTTAGAGCAAAAATTGTTTTTGAATTTAATCCATCCTGTTGGAATGAATTTGATAGCACGGTGCTCCAAACAATAGTTCCATATCCCAGTAATTTCCACACTAAAGTCGTGAAGAGAGCCGGATGGCTTCAATAGCTGGACAAATTTCATGCACAACGAATTTCCATTACGTTTTCCATACAAAAATCATCCTAATAACCGACCGCGGACATCCCAACTTCACTTGATACTGATATGACCCAAGAAGCATTAAAGAGTTTTAGATATATTTTGAGTTTATATTTGTAACTGACTTATAAGTATATATATAATATTATGTAAACAGAACAAGGTTAAAGGCTCTCGGCAAACCATTCCTGCATAGTATTTTAGAGTGCAGCCGCCTCTCTTTGTATGATATACTGCGATTCATAAATGGCTGTAGGTTGCTCGAGATGTGGAATCAAAATGACATTCTTGCTAATTGCTTGCCATCAGGGTGGCAATCCACCTTAACCAACCAACCATAATGTAAATTCTAATGTATGTACGTATTTACTTTCCCATGGTTGGTTTAATGGAAAATAAAATTTTTCCATTATTGTCGAAATATTTGAAAATTTTGAACACTACCACTAAACGCATTTGATTTAGTGGAAACAATTGTAACTACCACTAGCAGACTTTTATAAAGCGCCAAGTCCCCCACGAATAAATTAAGCTCGTAATTAAAATATGTCGCGTAGTGCATTTTTTAAATAATCCCTCCTGATATTTGGCAGTGGGCACTAAAAAAACGGTGAGTAAAAACCATTGTTGGTTTCCTGAAACTGGTTTTCCCCAATCGCTATGACATCGACTCCATAGATATGAAACATACGAATATATATCGAGCCATAACCGCCAAAAGGACGTAAGCAACAAAATATTTTTTTTTAATCAGAAGGTGCTTTAAAGGACATTTTCTCCGCAGGAAAACTTCACATTTTAATGCAGCTTTGTACTAGTATCAACGACTTACGTTGGTTTTTCTACAAAACGTGCCAATATTTATTAAAATGTGCTTTGCTTCTGCCGAGAAATTAAAGAGAATCAGCCTTCTTCTCTAAAATATTTAATTTGTCGGTTACGTCAATGTAGCGGTTATGTCTCGATAGTATTTAAGCATTTAAAAAAATATTTATTGCTTCGAAATCTACCACAGCGTCAAGAGTATAATTGATTAATTTTCAGGTCCTAAAGGATGAAATAGTTAAATTATCAACATCGTAAAAAGAAAATAGTTGAATATGTCTCCTTACTTAACGAAGAATAATTGTTTGGACAACTTACCCATGCAGACGCCTAATCCACTAGAAATGGGCAATTTTGTGACGCACTGTAGCGGTGGTTCGCATTGGCCCGAGAAACCGCCCGGCCCACCACAAATTTCGCCAAGCGTTTTTGCGCAAATGCGACAGCATCTAAAAGGGAGAGAATTAAAAATTTAATGTAATATTATAAGGTTATTCAGCTGTTAAGGAAAAACTAGATGAAACAACAAGTTGTGTTGGAGGGGATTGAAGTAAGATATAAAATCTGATTGGCCTAGATTGAATTGAAATGGTTTTTATTAGATTAGATTGGATTGAACTGGATTGCTTTGGAGTGGATTGGATTTTGTTGATTGCAAGTTATTCAAATCTTTGTATACCTTACATAAGCGCAGAAAAATTTATTTAATATATAATTTTAATATTTCCTTTACTCACTTGCATGGATCCCACAGCATCATTCCTTTACCGGGACAATCCGGCGATCGTATGACATCACACTCTTTCGGATTACAATAACACTTAAGACCGTTAACTACACGACTGCCTGCCGCCATCATAATCAGCAGATAACAACACAAATATATCAAATATGTTCGAAGATTGAGTAAACAAAATTGTGTTGTGGAGCACATTTTGACACACTTACTCCACTTCCAACTAAGTATAATTCTACGATTTAGGGAATTTATGTTTCTTTTTGTTAAAATATTCCAATTATTTGGTGGATTTTTGCATTTGCATAAGTGTATTTATTGCACAAAATTTTATCTATAAAATTTTATTTTTACGGCAAAAGGTATTAGTAGACGCTGTAGCAGTCGTGGATTTGGATGTATCGGTTGGGTAGCCATGATTTTGTTATACTTTTTTTTTAATCAGTATACTCGTATAGTCTGAAAGTGAGAAAAAAGTACAAATTTTTATAAACTATTTGATTTATTTATGACAGATGTGCGGTAAGACATACGGTCTTTTCTTTGCACAAATTTTATATTTAAATTCCAAATTTTAAACTTATTTTAGACTTAAACAAAATGTAAAATGTATATAACAATCTTTAGTAAAGGTTAAGAATATGTAAAAGGAATTAACAAAGAATAACAAGTTTTAAAGAGAGCGGTGTATAGGCTACTAATTAAAAAGACATGTAACTGCCGTAACATTTATCTGATCTAATGCCCTTAATATCTTAACAGGACACAGAATGAGAGTGTTAATATTTGAACAATGAACATAAAATTATTTTTTATTTTATTTTATTTTATAAAAAAGTTTACATAACAATAAAATTATTACATAAACTTAAGCTTAACGCAGCGCTAGCATCGGAGGCTTTCGGCTGGAAACATAAAATTATAAAGTTTACAATGGATGCGGAAGAGGAAAAAAAATTATTTCTTATTACGTCACAATAAGAACAAATAAAAATAAAAAGAAGTAAAGAAAAGGCTAAGTTCGATCGAACTTTCTATAACCGGCGCACGCTTTCAGCTAAATTTTTAAATTAATAGAGCAGAGACTCAATTCGGGCAAAACCGAAAAAGGGGCTTACATCAACCCTTTTTCAAAATTTTCATATAATCGGATTTCTTGACTTAATAAAAAACCACATACCAAATTTGAGCAAATTAGCTTTACTAGTTACAGAAGTATCCCATTTTTACGGGTTTCAAAAACGTACTGGGTCTGGTCCAATTTTAGTGATTTTAAAAATACTGCTTATTTAGACATAATAGAATATCTAAAGTGGGCGGTACCATTTCCTACAAATTTTTAATATTTCATTGGCTACTGGTGACTTCATAGATGATTGGAAAATTACTTCCATTAATCGTATTTTTAAAAGTGGCAATAAAAATAATGTTAGTAACTATAGACCTATTTCTAAGTTATCGACAGTGTCAAAACTCTTTGAAATTATTGTTAATAAAAAAATTGTCTTTGCTACCAAATGTTTAATTTCTCCTAATCAGCACGGCTTTGTATCCAACCGGCCGCCGTTAGTAATCTTGCAGTCTTTTCGGAGTATTGGTTTTCATCTTTCACAGCAGGTTTCCAAGTTGACTGCATATATACATATTTTTCCAAGGCTTTTGACCGAGTTTCTCACTCGATATTAATTTAAAAGTTAGCCTCCTTGGGTTTTCACTCGGTTGTTTTACGTTGGATTATTTCTTATTTAAAATAAAAGGCTTGTGCAGTCTCGATAAAAGGCATTTCTTCGGAGCCTTTTTTTGCCACCTCTGCAGTGCCTCAAGGTAGTACCTTGTGCTTCTCTTTTCCAAATTTTATACTCTATGCTGATGATTTGAAAATATATTCGATTATAAAAAATGTCAGTGTCTCAGTCAATCTTCAGACTGAATTAGATAACCTAAATTTTTGGTGCATAAGGAATTACCTTTCGCTAAATATTAAAAAATGTTTTAAAGTAACGTACTCTAAAATTCGGAATGTTCTGTAAACAAAGTGCAGTTTTAGAATCTGTTGATGAGTTTAAAGATCTGGGAGTTATTTTTTCATCT
Source organism: Philophylla caesio (assembly GCA_963971545.1). Taxonomy (NCBI): domain Eukaryota; kingdom Metazoa; phylum Arthropoda; class Insecta; order Diptera; family Tephritidae; genus Philophylla; species Philophylla caesio. The sequence goes on along the minus strand of OZ020608.1, from coordinate 26,035,305 downwards.
AATTTTTCGTTTAATAGTCATATAAATCACGTAGTCAGAATATCATATTCTGTGCTGGGTTTTGTGAGACCCAAATGTGAAAAATTTGCAGATTCCTATACACTCAAATTACTATAAACATCCTCTGTACGTCCAAAATTGGAATATGCCGCAATTATTTGAAGGTCATATCAATCGAATTTGAATTACCGAATAGAAAGAGTTGAAAAAGTTATCCTCAATTACGTCCTACGTTCTTTAAATTTTACGTATCCGTTAGCACCTTATAAGCATCGTTTGCTATTAATTAATCTTAGTTCTTTGGAAATAAGAAGATCTAATCTCTCCTTGTCATTTGTTTTTAACATCATTAATAGTAGGGTACCTAGATTGTGCTTATCTGCTAAGTAAAATCTATTTTAATATTCCCTAACGCTGTTTACGAAAATGTTTACCTTTTTATGGAGATAATTGTAAAACTGAATACGCTTGTACTGCCCCTCTCACCCGCGCCTTAAACGATTTTAATATAATTTCGGATACAGTTCCCATTGGTTTCTCAAAAGAGGGCGGTGACACGCCCCTTTTCCAAAATTTTTATATAGTCGGATTTCTAGCTGCAATACAACAGCACGTACTAAACTCAAGATATTTCCCTTCAACATTTATTGAAATGTCAGATATTTAGTGTTTTCGAAAATTACCAATCAATCTACCTACCGAGTTTTATTGAGATATCCATCGCTAAATCGACTTCTCTTTTCATTCTGAGCATTTTGGTATATATACTTATGTCTATATCTGTCTTGATTCTGTTATGATGTTACAAGCAACTGTTATGCCAAGAAAGTTATAATACCCTTGGGCACAAGTGCGCGAGTATAACAAATTCGTATTTGATATATATAGGAAACCTACGGACACGGCCACTCTTATATGTAACTCTACGCAGCACCCTCAACAGCACAGGAATGCTGCTTTGCGGCATTAATCAACGAGGCTTTAACAAGACTTGAAGAATTAAACGTCATTTATGACATCGCCGTAAACAACGAATATAAAAGGGGTTGGTAATCAAAATAAAAAGAGACATGAAAACGAAAAAAACAAGCAGGAGAGAAGATAAGGAAAAACCTGGGCAGTGTAGACGTACACGGCAAATTCGTCTTACAAATGCCAAATTATTAAAGAGATAAAACATTAATACGACCTTTGGAACTGGAAACAACGTAGGAAAGATACTACAAATGGTACGAATAAAGAACACCCACTGGAAAAACAGGATGTATACAAACTAACTTGCGAATATCAATATAGCTACGTTGGCCAAACACCACGTAAGATAAAAACTAGAAACCGTTAACATATAAGGGAATAAAACAAAACATCAATGAACATAGACCTAAACACACAAAAACCCGTAAAAGAATAAAATATTTCTAACACTAAGGAACAGACAAAATGCTGCAGTCCTTTTCGATTAACTACCTGACGGACTGAAGAAAACTTAGTGCGGGAGGTCGTACCTAACTAAACTAGAGACATTTGATAATGAATGAAAACGTCTAGAAATACTTATAATAATTACAAAACTAGGCAGAACGAAAAACGACACTGGAGACGGCACAACGTCGAAACCGGTTTGTCCTAAAACCAATGCATTCCAAAATGCTTTGCTACAACCACAACTACGTATTGTACGTGTTATTCAAAGAAACTTCAGGCTGAATTTTAATTTGACAGGCTTGAATACAGCTCTCAAGAAAAATCACAAGAAATATTTTTCATTATTTCTGTTACCTGAAAAAGTATTTGGCCGTTGCTGTAAATTTTCTTGGATAAAAAAAAAACGCGCATTTTTTTCTTGAGAGCTTCAGAAATGTTTTAAACAATGTTATAAAAATTTTTTTTTTTCATTTCTTAAATGTCGTTTTATATGAATTTTTTTTTTTTTTTTAATTGTGTACTAAGCTTAAACTAGAAATATATAATAAAATATTGTTTATCTGATATTAATAAAATATATGTCTTTTCTTTTGGCTTTCATATATAATTTTTACTAACCATTTCCGAAGTTATTTGAAACTGTTTGTTTTTCGCTTGTTGATGTGACAACCTTTGCGTTAGTTTGATTATATTTACTGTTGTTTTTTTTTTCCTTTTATCATATCTGGAAGTACTTAGCTTTAATATTTCTTTAAAATCATATTGGAAATTAATTGCTTTAGCCTTTTCTCTCTTACGGAAATCCATTAGTTCATTGCGTGTCTATTATTGAGTACATTTAAAAGCTTTCACCACTAAATTAATTCTGCTCGTCTATCATCGCGTTGAAAATATCAATTTATTTTGAATCCAATGCAAATGCCAATTTTAAATCAAATCTTCACTTTACCAATACAATCTCTCTCTCTCTGTTTCTACTAGCTTTTCACTTGGCCTTTCTCTCTGATAGCATTCGCATCCATTCGCTACAAAAACTGATTGTCTCAATTGATATTGATGATTATTCGCTTAAGTTCCTTCTTATTGGTCAGCCATCGTTTGCCTGGCACCACCAGCGACCAATTTTCATTTCGTAAGAAATCTACTTAACGACTTACCCTACCCAACACTTTGAAACTGTTAAAGTTCTCGGTGCAACAACAATGACATTTGCTTTGTCATACTCAGTTCATTTGAGATATTTGTGAAATTCGTTTCTACTACTAAGCTTTGAGTTTCAGCTGTCATTTTATTTGATTTAATGAAGAATAATCTTCTTCGCATTTTAATTTTTTTTTGTGCTGCTTACCATTTGTCTGGTTTCTACTATTTTACAATTTCGCTCTTCTTATTTATTTGCAAGCAAAAAAAACAATCACTGATTTGTTTCGTTTCGTTAGTGTACTATTAGCACTAAAGGCTGTGAATGGCAAATAGAAAAGTGCAAATGGAAGTGAAGATTTTAAATTTGTTGAGTTCATTCCGAGTTAAATTGAACTCACATTTGCTATGAAGACAATGCCAAGAAGAAAGCAAAAGATGTGAAAATGTTAAAGAAGCAGAAAATAAAGCTGATAAGAAATGCTGAATAATTCTGTGGAAGATAATTAGTGCCAATTAAAAAAATTCATTTCACGTTGTTAGCCATGCTTGTAATGATTATCATAAAATAATGTTTTTTTTGCTTTGCAATTAGAAGGAATATTTGTTAATATGGAAATGCGACCGAAGGGATCGGATATTCTGCCCAGGCTTACCAAGTTAAAAGGAATTGTTGTTTTGTAAGCATGTAAAGTCCCCCGAATCGTCCTAGATCCACTTTTGCCCAGAGGGATAATTTAATTGCGCACGACTTAGCTATAAATCGGCCGCGCAGTACCTCCTGTGTCTGATTTTAAACTACGCGACTTTCACTAGGTCAAACACTCACGCGTAGCCTCTAGCTTTCTAATTGAATGTGCACTTTCCCAATTGACAAGGCACTCATGAGCAGCGAGCCCACCGCCTTTTTAATGGCTCAGGCTCTTATCAGCCTGAGAGACGGCGCAGCAATCCGTATGCTTAAACTAAACGCTAATGGGGAGCTCTCGAGAAAGGATTGCTCAACCCACTCTGCCGTACCACTTCAAATTATCCGTGAATATGTTTACCTTGCTCTTCCCCAAATTACTCCGTCCGACATAGTCTTACTTTAAAGGTATGTGAATGTAGAGGATATTATAATGTTTGGCGTCGATGCCCTCCAGAACTCATGCGTGTCATGGTGACCGACATTTACTTTTTAAATAATTTTTGCTATAAGTGCATCACTTTTATAACATTTGTTACTTGTTTAAAAATAAAGTAATTTAAGCCTTTATTTGCTAGTTGAATTAAAACTATTGACTCTAAGTGTTCCGGGAAATTTTACTGCTTATTTCCAGTGCTCCTAGACAATTTAAAGTGGTTATACATAATTTGTTTATGAATTTTGAACTAATTTTGTTGCTTATATTTACTACTTCTTAAGATCAAGAGGGGTCAACAAAAAGTTGCCATGTCACTGTAAACCTCAGTTTATATTTAAAGTGGTATATATGGGTATATACAAACACTTGCTATTCAAGAGTTTACAGTATATATTTTCGGGCTTTATCTTAGAAGAAAGTTCGATTCGAGTTTATTCGAATTTATTAATATACATACAAATAATAGAAATGACTTTCATGACATTTAAGGCTCTACCAGGAATGAAGGATAGTTCTCCTTCTTTGGAAAAACTTTTGAATTTTTATATTTAGTGATTATACCAGACAAACAAAATATGCAGTCTCTATTAAAAGGGCATGATATTTTCAATTGGACTTGACTTTTTATATGAAGAATTTAACGTTGTTTTAAGAGTTTACGGAACGCAATTATCGTAATTACTCGATATGCTGCTGAGTTCAAGGTTCATATCTCAGCCGGGGTAACCAAATTTTAAATCATAGAAACTGTTTTTTTTAAATAGCGGGCACCTCTCGGTAGACAAAGGCAAACCTCTGAGTGCATACCTGCCATGAAAAAGCTTCTCATAAAATACATCTGCCGTTCGAAAACGGCAAAAAATTGTACGTCCCTACATTTGTGGTAGAATAAAAAGAAGCACACCACAAATGATAGGAAAAGCTCGAACAAACACTGAGCTATATAGTGTAAGCGCCAAGTTATTAATATTATTAGTTTCGAAATAAAATTTTTACAGTCAGTTAAAAGAAAATACCATATTTTATATTCACTAAAATTACAATTTTTTTTGTACAAATCTTATAGTGTATTATAATAATTTTTAAACATCAAAACACGCAAGTTCATGTACCTATAAAAGAAAATATAATGATGTAGTCGCTTACGTCAATGCTTTTTTTAAAGTATTTCAAAATTTCACGAACAAAGTTAATTTTGACAAATAAGTCTATGCCACACATTAACTTCAAAGATATCTCTTTAAAAATTTCTTGGATAGATACGAGAACATACATTTTACATTGCAAAAGTTTAGTGTTTTTGAATATATGTATTATTTTGTATTGATGCTACACTGTTTAAAAAAAATCCGACATCAAAGAAAAACTTAAAACGTTGCTTTGCTAACGATTTTCTCTTTTGTACCTGACAATGAAAATTTCACATAGTGGCACGAAAAAAATTTTAGTTTTTATCAGAGTTTTAATATTTGATTAAAGAGAATCGAAAAACAATATTCGAGAAGTCGAACGTCTTCAACAATTTGGAAATAAGTTTTTAAAACTTATCCAGCAGACAATTGTAATCGTTTTCTTGAATACTATATTCGATCTAAGTGCTTCTTGTAAGTTCATAATTCGGAAGTTGTACTCGTACTAGAAAATTTTGAAGTAGCCTAAACTGGCAAGGATGGATGAAAAAGTGTTGTGTTTTAAATAAGAGAGTTTTTAAAAGAGACTAAAACTTATTTAAATTGCTTTATGAATGATTACTTATGCTGCAAGTTTCAAATGAAATTAAAAGTTCTACAAATGTCGAGTTCTAGACATAGTCGAATATGCGAAAAGAGCCGATTATTGACCGCATTAAATCTGTGTAACGACTATGTAAAAGCACAAGGTACTTGATTTTTGGAGAAATGTCAATTCCAAAAGTGTTTAGTGAATAATTTAATCTTGAAATCACTAATATGAAGAAACAAAAATTGCACAAAAAAGCTTATATCTTTGTGCTTTAAGAAATTGGAATTACTCGAGGATAGCTTCATTAAGAATTGCAAACATTTAAACTTTACCAGAATAATTCCATTATTTTGATATGTATTATATACAATTCTCGTGTCACAGTTTTCGTTACCATACTACTCGAAACTGCTCGACCGATTTTGATGTACTTTTATATTTAGATTCAGTAGGTCTAAAAATAAGTTGTTATCTATTTTTTATACACTTACAATAAGTGATAGGGTGGTCAACCCCAAAAATTTTTTTTTAATATTTTGGACACAATTTTATTTTTATTTTAATTTGTTTATGATTCGTCATTGGAAGGATCAGAATATACATTTACCTATTAGTAATATATCATTTAAATCTGTTGGGTTTAAAAAAAGTGATTCCTGTGTTAAATTTAATATAAAGTTTAAAATGTGTTTTCGGATATGGCTTGATTGCTTCGAGAATGACTATTCGACTTCTAAGACGTTGCCCTTCCACTACTTTAGATTTTAGATACATACATTATGCCACCGATCAGAATAAGGAAGTGCTCATTCCGAGAATACCATTTAAACCGATTTGTCTTTCGAGTTCAAACGTATACAGCTTCCGGTTCGTCTGTGGAATTAATATTGATTCCAATACTTCTCACATACATACATAGGTATGTATGTGGCATGTTCGTGTATTGGAAGGCTATACATTAGACAACAAAACGAAGAACGTTTATTTTGTTTGTAATCAATTTGGGGCCGGACTAAGTTCGCTGGGACTGCTAGTGGTTTTATATATTTAATATTATTATGTTCGAAAGTAAACAACAGGTCACACAGCGTAAGCTTAGCTTAGTCTGTTTAGATGATGGTTTAAGTGTAACGTAGTGGCGTTGGTTAAACTCCCGCGGAAGCCGTTAAGAAAAAAGTCTGATTAAGAGATGTGCTGAACTCCGAAGCTATTTATTTATTTATTTATTTATTTATTTATTTACACACTGAAGCTTACAATTAATTCTAAGCCTAGTTGTTAAAAAAAAAAGCTTTGGCTACTTTGGCCTTCAGTTTCTTCATACAATGCTAGCAACTTGAATTTCTACCGCTTGTTCACTTCACAAATTTATCCAATCAAAATTGGCATTTAGTTCACTTAAAAAAATAGCAAAAAAATTTAATTTAAATAATTTTCGTTAGACTTATTTAATATGCACCAACATTACGTATACGCAGCGTAGTACTTTACAATTAATACTCTTTATATTCCTTGTACTATTTCAAATTAAACATTCCCTACACATTCCACTACGTTCATACTATTTTTATTGATAGTATTTTTATTTTAAACATTTACATTTACAAAACAATCGTTTTCTTTATTAGTTTGCAACGCGTGAAGTCATTGCTTGTAAGCAGTCAGTTGCTCGGTCATGTCAAGCGAAGCGGTTTTTCTAGTCAGCATGATTGTGCATTTTCAATTGTAAGAAAATGCAAAAGAATAAATGCGTAAATGCCAGAATGAGAATGTGTTTAACATTTCACGCGTTGCAATTCGTTGAATTTGTGCACTCACTTAAACTAACTTTTTAGCAGTGCATACATTGTATGTATGTTTGTGTATATTAACACTTATTCTATTGTTGTCAGTTATGGTCTGCTGACTTGCCAAATCCCCTTAACTCCTCTACACTCTCGCCCATCACTTCTACTTCCTAAAATGTGTATCTAAAATGTTTCTCTGCTAATTTGCCTTCTAATCTAAAAGTTTCCTTTTTGTCATTAACTACACCAATTCATTTGTCTAGTGTGTATTCTCATACCCCATCCGCTTCATTTCCCTTTCCAGACGCTGTCTGTCTGCTTTCAAGTCGATTCAACCGCCGTACCCACAACATGTCAGCCAATCGCTTCCCATCAGTTGAGCCAAACATTGTTTCATTATAATATATTTTTGTAGGTACTATATGTGCATATAATTTTATCTATTCATGTATACTAATAACAATTTTATGCTTGCCGCTTCACGTTCACGCCACCACTCGCAATTCGTTAGTGTTCAAAGTTCACTGTGTGTGTGTGTGTGTGTGTCTATATGCGTTAGTTGTATAACGGCGACACAGCTATCTACACAAATTCAAATGCTTACAGCCGCCACTAAAGTCAGTCAAGCATCCATACTTGTCTGTTCGGCATTCGTGTCTGCTAACATTGGCAAATTTTGCTTTTGGTGTGTGACTCGGTAAATGTTAAAATTTTATTCAAGCATATCTCTAATATTAGTACAACCATTTTGCTGGGCTTGCACGCCAAGTCGTCACTTTGCTTAAAATTACGTGCTTTTGTGCGTTTATAGTTTGTTTCTTGCATTTCATGCTGATTATTTGTGCTCACGTTCTTTGTTAGTATTTTGCCGTTCTGAACGTGATTGAGGAGCTTCGTTCCCTACATCACACACCTTCCGCATTATCATCACTCAGTCGTTTTTTTTTCTATTCAGCTCACCCCTTTTGACTTAAATATCAAACTTATTTGCATATTTTATAGTTCACTGATTTAGCTTTGTGCTTACTCAGCCTTTTTGGTACTTCGTGGCAACTTAAGTAGAATGCATATAAATGTTTCGAATAAAACAGCGATGATATGATTTGATAAAATCCATTTAAATATCTAGAGTAGAGTTCTAAGCGCTTAGTTTCTACTTAGACTTGAATAAGACACCGAGATTGTGAAAAAACATGCTTTAAATTTTGATTTGTTTAAATATTTCTTAGCACAAATTCATAAATATTTAGACAGTATTTGAGGTAGTTTATTAGCAGGAAATGTGTATAAAAGCATATCTGTTTAAGGCTTCTCAAATATTTATATGTATACATACTTATTTTTGTGAATTTGGATATATGTCATTCCACATACCATTCGCTTAAAATTGAACAAATTAAAAATAAAATATATTTGTAAGTTGAACTTACGTACATAATTGTGCAACTTATCTTGGGTTAAGCTATTTCAATTCGAAGTACTATAATATTTGATTTCTCAAACCTTATTTAATAGAAACTTATGCCGCTATATTTTCTTCAGTCATAACATTTTAAACAATAAATCGGAGATAATTTTACTTTTTTGCTTTAACGTTTGTTTCTTCTTTTTTTTTTGTGACATGCTTATGGCCCAAACACAATTCTAAGAATTTAATTTAAGTCTGGAGGTTTGTTTTGAGACTTATGAATGCCAAATGTGAACTTTTTATTAACGAATAATTTAAGGTTAAATAAACGCATGTAGCTTTTCTCTGAAGACCTTATTGGTCCGAGTTTTTTATGAAATTTTAAGCAGATTGTATTCTTGAAAACTCGTTCGCATTTCAATACTACTAAAATTATTTTAAATTAATTAAACGTAAATAACATAAAATAAATAATATCGGCAGTATAAAAAATATTAATATTATTAATAAATGGCCTTGAAATAGTAAACCAATTAGCTTCAATTTATATTAATCATTGCTATACCTTCGTATCTTGTCTTCATATTCAGATCATTTTCGCGAATTGGCCAATACTTTCCTTATGATGTTACGTATGGAAGCGTTTCTTTGTTCTCAATCGTTTGAATTTATGAGCAAGTAAATGCATTATTTTTTGCTAGTTTGGTGGGAATATTTCGTAAAGTAATAATGGCTTGGATTACTTGTTTGGCGAGGAAATTAATTTTAACAAATTTATGTTTTTTAAGATGGATGAGTGGGAGTCTGGCAGTCTACGTCCCATGTGTTTCGTTTTTTGATTCACTTTGCGTATTAAATGATTTTATTCATTTAAAGTAAACGAAATTTGACACTGAAGATGGCACAACGCCGAAACCGGTTTGTCTCCAAACCAAACTTGACAAGGGATGACGGAAAATCGTTCCAACAAATATTAAATATATATTCATACACATCTGTGGTATTTTGATAAAACAAGTTATTTGGGCAGTTTTTAATTTGTTCGCATTCAATTCGATCTTTCTTAGAAATTTAAATATATTAAATCGATTTATATTATAAAGGCATTTTAAATGGCGGTTTATGTAACAAATTGTTTGAAAATTATATAAAAAATGCTTTTTTAAAAGCTTGCAAAGAAATTAGTTATAAAATCAATATAAATTGTTTTTATTCAAATTTCCATATATATTTTTCTCAATACCAAAGTCTTAAGTTTTTCTGTTGTCAATTTCATGTTCGGTGGAACTTAGTGCTATTTCCCATTAGTTAATGGTGAGTAAGGAATCTTAACTCATAAATACTCGATGCTCCTTTTCCATAACTCTATGGAAGCACCCACTTGGAAAATGCCAACAAACCTTGGCCGTGAAAGAGTGGACGATGTACAAAAATTCTCCACCAGCTAAAAATACAACGCATTAAGATCAAAACTGCAGCCTTAAATAGGTTTTCACTTATAAGCAAATAGTTTAAAGTTTATCAATTTATTTTTTTTAAATAAATTAAACCTTATATAACTGATTTGGCTGGTTTTTGTTCTTTAATTTTATTAAAAAAAATAATAAAATTGAAATCGCAAAAAATCACCATAAATATTTAAATAAAACTGAGGTTTTTAATATTATGATTTTATGGATTTAAAATTTCATTAATGAGTATTTGCAAGGGTGCACTTCACGATTTGGAGCTCACTATCGTGAAAAAGCATTACTTGAATACTTATAGCAGACGTTGAATACTTCAACGTAGTTTTCAGAAGTGATAAAGGCACAAATCTAAAAACTATCTTCAATCGACGAACACTGAAGACAGAACTTTATTTTGTTGGCGCGGAAACACACAGCCCCCGTTTAAGAATAATGATGCCATTTTGGCAAGAAGCCTAAACATTGAGACAATTTTCAATTACTTTTCCTTCTGGCCTTTTAAGGACGACAGCATTGTCAAATTTTTTCAGAAGCATTGTTTTTCTTAATCAGATTTTGATTCGACTCAAACAAGAAATATATCATTTGTGTTATAATGTGTGAGTGTCTCGTTGGCATGCATCTGAGTACCAAATTAAATTTTCAATTCCCTCCGCTTCAGATAAAGCACTAGCTTTCAGCCATCATTTTTTTGTTGTTCATTCTATTGCAAAACCTTATATAAAATATCAATGAGGCAGTTGATTGGTGCGATGTTATCATTTTTTTATTTAAGTGGGCCCAGGTCTATGGCGGCCGAATTTGCTAGGTTTTCTTACTTCAACGTCTGGTTTTTCAGATAATTGCATTTAAGCAACGTCCCAGAAAAAAATTTTTTTTTATTAATTCTTCTGCTGGTAAGTGTTGATTTTTGAATATCAATTTAGTAGACAAGCGTTTTCGCTTATTTTCAGGAATGGATACAGAGGAGGGGTCCTGGGGGTTCGAACCCCTAGTCCCAAAATATCGTTGGTCTCAGAAAATGCGAAACGTGCTCTCAAATTCATAGCACAAACGGAAACTGCCACTAGGCAGAAGAGTTAGAAATTATCACTCAGCAACTTGAATTAGAATTGCCTTATTCAAATTAAATTCAGTTGATTTAAATTTTAATCATGTTTGTGCCAGCTTAGTTTGAGATAATTAAATACTAAATAACGACATTATAATCGAATACCAAACAGCTGAAGAATTGGCACCAGCGAAGAGTTTAAGGCATGGCGAGGCAGATGAATTAGAGACAAAAGTTAGTATTTATTATATTAAATTCTGACATCAGTAGGCAAAGAAAGTTGATAGATCGATAGAATGGTGTTTAATGGCTTTGCAGAAGAAAATTTGACAATCCTGAAATGTATTGCATTGCTATTAAACTTATGGTTCCCGGATGCGTCTTTTGTGTTTCCCGCAGTTCTGAAACCAATTTTTAATTTACCGATTTCTACAAATAAGTGTCACTTTGCCAGTCACGGCATCCTCGGAAAATCGTTATAGAACTTTAAATCCCTGACGTTTTATGATTATATTGATTCAAATGATGTAATTATTGCTTGTCACTTGTTTTATAAAACTAACATTACCTTCTTTTATAAAAATAGCATTCACTTGTTTTATAAAACTGCATTTTAAATTGAAAATACATGGATACCGCCACAAATGGAGGGACCTACAATTTTGTGCCGACTCCAAACGACAGATGTATTTTATGAGATGATTTTTCATGGCATAAATACCCTCGGAGGTTTGCCATTGCTTCCCGAGGGGTCAGCACTATTAAAAAAAAAATTGTCTATGATTTATATTTCACATGCCCTGACTGAGATTCGAACCTCAAACTCAGCGGCGTTTCGACTTATAGCAGGCATCGCTACCAACTCCACCACAGCGGTCAGCAAATGATTATAGTCGTCATCTTTTGTAAGCGACTAGCAAAAGAACGTCCAACTCGCTTATAATCAACTCTCTTATATTTATACCTTTCATGGAAATGGTATTTTAACTTTGGTCCGATGTTTGCACCAGTACCAGAACAAGAAGAATTAGACCCATCAAAAAGTATTCCTATATGATCACAGTGACGAGCTGAATCGATTTAGCTTTGTCCGTTTGTCTGTGTATCTGTCCGTCTGTCCGTCTGTTTGAACACAAACTTGTCCCTCAGTTTTTGAGCTATTTTTATGAAACTTGGCAATCAGATGTCTCTTTACATTTTATGAGACATTTGTCGGAACCGGCCAGATCGGACTACTATAACGTATATAGGAGCCTTTTGTTCAGATATCATATTTTGCTTCATAATTTCTTCATTTAAATAGCTAGAGGTCTGAAATTTTGCAAGAAGGTCCGCTATACTAAGTTCTATAAAATCAAAGGTACATAATATAGAGCTCCAATATAACTGAATGTTCAGATATTTTATTTAGCACGAAAACCCCCCATTTAAGCATTAGAACTCATGTAGTAGGGAAGATCGGATAAATATAATATATAGCTGCCACACAACCGATTGTTCCGATATTGCATTTTCGGCCAAAACTCCTTCATTTCATCAGCTAAAGACTTGAAATTTTCTACAAATACTAACCATTTTTAGGACTATTATATAGCAATCAAAATCAATAATATCAAATAAATAAAACATCTGGCTCTCATACATTTGTTCCATTCATGAAAGTTATGAAACCTTCGGCATAGCCGAAGACAGCTTTCTTTTACTTGTGTGAATACACTTTACAACGCTAGTCTGTCAAAATAAATGGTCGTTGGTAAAATTTGGTAATAAGACAAAAAGAGTAATTTTTATAAGAGGCGAATTTTACTTACGTCTTCTCTATGTTGTGTTTTTTATTTATTTTAATGTTTAGCGAAAATTTTCCAATTTCCCTTGGTACTTTCCACTCAACTCGCTTATTTTTGTGGTTGCTTTCCACGCTATACGATAACCTACCTAGTGTTCTTTTACAAGTCGCTTACAAAAGGCTATTGTTCATATTTTGTCTTTCCAATACAGTAAAAATAGTTTGTAAATCTTCACGGAATTGGCGATTTTTGATGTACGTACACTGCCTGAACGACCTGACTTTGAATGGCTAATTACTTCGCCATTTTTTTTTTACTGTACAGTGCAAAACTTTTGTTGCCAGATTTCTGCACATAATTTTTCTTATAAGTTTCATATTCATAGATTTCGTTATTGCAAATTAAATTTAAACAATGAAAAATGTTTTCTAATGTCTCTTTCCCATGATGCAATACACATTTTTTCTGCTCTAACTAATTATCTGAATTTTATTTTGCACTGAAAAGGATACCGCTGGCGAAGAGTTTTGTAATTAGCAACGAAAAGGAAAGAAGTCTAAAGCAAATAAAAGCAAACAGAGCGTGTACCGGGCATTACTGGTATGTATGTATATGCTTGAGCAAAATAACTTTTCATATATTTTTATATTTTTTATATGGTACATTTCATAAGAAAATATATTCTTACGAAATAAGTGCACTTTCTCTTAGCACTACGTCTAGTCAGCGCATTTGTAATGGTAAGTGGTAAAGCATTCATTGTTGTACGCGTTATGAAATTCTTGAACCCTTAAGACGTTTAACAACGCATATTTACTGAGATACTTTTGTGTGTACGTGTGTAACTACCCTCATTTTTCACAGTATGCTTTATCTGATTTTCTCTTTAGCCGTTCACCGTTCATTTCGACGGACTTTTTAATTTTTTTTACAATACTACTTATTGTTCGCATTTGTCCTTGCTTCTTCGTTTTCTTATCTTCTCTTGTTTTACTCATTGCCGCTGGCAGCTGATTATCTTAAGACTGCATCGTATTTTTTGATTGTGCAAACCAAGGCTAATATTTGTTGACATGCTCTTTGTTTTTCTGAGTCATTACCTTTTTTATTGTGCTTTTCTCATCTTTCATTTGTAGTTTCATTTATTTGTTGGCCTTGCTTTGGCTCGTAATATACCGTTTAATTTACCGCTTATGTTCTGAAGGTTTGTTTCTGGGTTTTTTGCTTTTTTTTTGTGGTACTCTATAACAAATCTACCAGTCATTTATCCACTCAATATATTTATGTATGTTAGCATGTATGCCAGGCCCGTAGCCAGCTTTTCATTTCAGGGGGGGCTGAAGTAAAAAAATATATAAACTTTAAATTTTCTGTTTATTAAAAAAAAAACAATATAAATTCATATACATATTACTTAAATTATTTGGTAGTTGTAACTTAAATAAGTAATATTTTTCTTTTCTTCTTGTTTGCCATATCATTAATTACTTCATCTGGATCTATTTTAATATCCCAGTGCACTGCAATAACAGCAAGTGCACTCAGCCGCACATTGTATGCATTCAAACCATTGTATGCATAATTTTGAATTTTGTGTGTTCACAAATTTATTAGTAATTGTATTCAATTTATGAAACTTCTATTATAAACTATTATAAATTTGTATTGTACGTATTTCAGCTAACAAAGTCTTTTCCTTGAAATTGTTCTATGTCAAATATATTTTGGAACTGAAAATCCTTTGGCGGCAGTTGTGAAAAAAAAATGACCTGGTGACGAAAATAATTGTGGATTTTATGGTATTCTCAAAACATAATGTGATTCCGCCTTTTGCTGGCATACCTAGAACATTCATTTAGTAAGTGACCCCCGGTTGGACGAGTACTCACGCGCCATCTCATGGACCGAAATATTAGTTTCTTTTTAAAAGCTTGAAGTACTCTATGTGTTTGTCATATCTAGTGAAAATTTTGTTAATTTCAAAGGACACTCGCAAAGGTTTTTGAGGAAAAATATTTCCATTATTTAGTCACTTATATCATCCTCGTAATTCCTCTGCCATTCGCTTTAGATTCTAGGCCGATTTTACGATTCTTAGAGCTCAACGTTTATTTATAGCACCTACAGTTACGCTTTTTTTTGCTTTCTACTTCCGCTTGCGCTTTGATCGAAAAAAAAAATAAACGAATTGGTGTTGTCTAAGATGGTAAAGGCAATTGTGAACTTGACAAATCTGAGGTATGTCATTGCTGCTGTTTTTAATTTCCTTCGGACATGATTTGCTCTCTCAAAATGTTAGATACTCGAAGAACCACTCTGTCGCTCTCTTATTTATATGACATAATTCATGGTAGTGTTGATTTTCTAAGACTTCTGGAACAAATTACAATAAGTAACTTTCGTTACTGTCCGCTTTTTCATATTATTCGACACAGAACCAATTACGGGCGCAATGCACCCATTTTGCGGGCTTTGATTGAGTCTCACATGGTATTTTAGACTTTTCTATCTCAAAGCCAATTATTATTCAAAATATAAATGAATTGTTAACCTAACTTTAAGTCTTAGTTTTCTTCACCTGCTAGTCTGTTAGAATTATATATTCATTAGAATTAATAAATAAAAAATACTTAAAGAATTTTATTTTTCAGATTAAATTCAGCACACTAAAAGACGTGGTTGTGCGTGCTAAGCTTTATAAAAAATGTTCGACGTTCCACTGGTTGCTGAAGCTGTTAGACCGGTGGTTTGGTTTGGGTTACCTGCTACTTTAAATACTTACTCGAGTGATAACTCTATTTAAGTTTAAGTGAAATATATTAATTTAATACTCAAAAAATTGCATTACAAAATTTACTAGACAAAAAAGTTAAATTAAAAAAAAAACTTTGCTTAAATAGTATTGTTACGCAATTTTTGGCCAAGCTTCTCTTAACATTTGCATTTTTATATTGTGCCGCAGATAAGCTTTCAATTAAAAAATTAAAACATTTCTAGTTGTAGGAGACAAAACGAATGATTGGAAAATATCACAACGCAGCTTTTTCTTTTATTTTTTTTACCAAACAAACCAGCTATATATATACCAAGATTTTCAATTTACCTAACATTTTAAGAAATTACAATCAAACTATATAGTTCATTAAAAAAAATCGGCAATGCTTTGATTAAGATTTATAAATAAGATTCAAAATAAATTAAAGTTATTTGCTGTGTTAAAAACATACTTTGGGTTCAGATTATAATACCTATTAGGTGGCACTTCACACCTCACTGCTTAGCAATAAAAAAAAATTAAATATCAACAAAATTTATCAACAACAAAACAAAAATGTTCTGACTGCGCCGTCAACTCGAGTTTATGAGCAATTTCGGAGTTTAACGTCAAACACTTCTCATAATCTCGGAGTTTACCATACACAAATTTTTTGTCTAACTCGCTTTAAACACCACTTTTACTTGGTGTTTATGGACGTGCAAACCTTATTTGCCCCAATATTAGGCAGCGCTGTCGACAAATTTTAGAATCATTGATCAACAGTTTTGCTGCACTTTTTAGTGGATAGACAGTTCATAATTTCAAATATGAGGGCGGTTTGATAGCTCATCGACTATTGGAATTTCCCGCCCAGAAACTTTAAATTCAGCATTGCTGATTTTAACTGCCATCTTATAATAAACTACTAAGTAAGCAATATTTTTTTTGTAAAAAACCATCACCTAAATCAAGCAAAGGCTCGATAAATATTATCAGGACTTTGCACCAACAATTTCAATAGTTAACAAGTAAGAAATGCCCGTTTCTTTATTTCAAAACGCTGCAAGTATTAAACTTTACTCAATTTCTTCCAATAAATACTGAAAACAAAGCTTTTTTTGCATTTTTTCAAAATTTCCGTTATATGGAAGTTGGGCGTGGTCCGATTTCAAAAATTATTGACGGTGATAATAGTGATATCAAGGACAATATGTTTACCAAATTTTGTGGCAATATGGTAATTACATCATTATTGAGATACATACAGATTATTTTTTATAACTGGGCGTGGTAACGCCCATTTTTCAAAATTTCATAAAATCAAGTTTCTTAGTTAACTATCTCTCTAAATTACAAATTTTAATTAATATGTTCCAAGAAAAAAAACGAAAATTTCGCATTTTTTTAAATTTCCGTTATAGGGGAGGTGGGCGTGGTTATGATCCGATTTCAAAAATTTTCTACGATAATAATAGCGATATCAAGGGAAATATGTTCACCAAATTTTGTGACGATAACTTACACCGTTATTGAGATACAGACATTTTTTCCTAAGGGGGCGTGGCAACGCCTATTTTAGAAAATTACATAAATACCTAATATCTTAGTTTAAAATCGCTCCAAATACTGAATTTCATTTAATTCGTTTTAATAGATACCGAAAAAACGGAGTTGATGCATTTTTCAAAAACTTCCGTTATATGGGAGGTGGGCGTAGTTATTGACCGATCTTGACCATTTTCAATACCAACCTGTCGTGTCCAAAGAGCAATCTATGTACCAAATTTTATTGAGATATCTTAATCTCAAGTTATCGTCTGCACGGACGGACGGACGGACGGACAGGCAGACATCGCTAAATCGACTTCTCTTTTCATTCTGAGCATTTTGGTTAATATATATCTATATCTATCTTGATTATTTTTTGCTGTTCCAAGCAACCGTTATGTGAACAAAGTTATAATACCTATGTGTTAAAGTACGCTCGTGTATTAAAATGGAATTACTGAGTTCTGTTGTTGTCGAGGCATCACAAGTGGCGCCGAACGTTCAGGTCGCCCAAAAATGGTCGTTACACCAGAAATGGTCGTTAGAATCCATGAAATGATATTGGAAGACCGGAGAACGAAAGTGTGTAAGGTAGCTTCGTTAATTATTTGTAAACAAAATTAATTTAATTTCACAAACAAAAATTTCAAATATTGATGCAAAAACATCGTCACCATAAATCGCCGTATACCATGGAGTTGCCTTCGCATTCACCATTGCTCAGTGGTCCATGACATCGCAAGCATTATCCAATTATATACACTTTTTTCTTAAATTTGTATTTGAAAGTAAATAAACAAATGTCAGTTAAACTCAAAGTTTCTTAAACACCTCAATGAGATCGCTCGACAGTTGTTCATAAACTCAAAACCGCAAACTCGAGTTTAATGCGCAAATATCGTCAAAATGCCAGGTTTCTATTGCTTTTGCCATCAACGTATATTGTCATATATGAACACATATGAACCTTTGTACATATTGTTATACATACATTACTTACACAACTACGTATTAATATTAATAATTGACTTATCTAGTAATAAGAGAAATTAGAGTAAGATGAAGAGTATTTCCTTAAGAGAAGTAATTAGATGTAAGTTTTAGATAATAAGAATTTGAATGTAAGCTTTGGATAGAGAGCTGTTATAAAAATAAAATGAAATAAAGAATGTTGTTAAAGTGCATACACCAAAGAGTGCGTACGTGTTTTAATAACGTTAATATATGTACATACATATACCCAACGGTTGACCCTTGCCACTCACATATTGACTTTCCTTGGAAAATTTAAATTATTTTTGCTCTACTGCACTCTTCAGCTGTCTCTTTGCTTCTTATTAAAAGTTAGCAGTTCTTTCGATACGCAACACGCATTCCAAATAAATAAAACATGTACTCGTTTATAAATATTTCGCCAGGAATAACAATGGAATTTTTTACCCATAAAATTGTTACTTTTGCAAAGTGAAATATCAGCAAGATAAAAGAAAAATGGTGAACAAAATTAAATTCCATAAATTTTTCTTTGCACCCACTGCACTTTTTGCATCACTAAGTGTGCAAAAGACCAGTCAAACCAGTCGGACACATTGTTTTTGTGGTGCAATTGCTATCGCTGAGCAATTATGGTTTCTAGTGAAACTGCCCGAAGTGGTTGTGAAAAAATGTCTAGCAAGGCTTGTAGTACAGCAAATATTCGTTGGTGAATGCGATACAAGAAATACTGACGAATTTCAGTAAATATAAATTTAGTAAATATAAAAAGACTTCTACTGATATTCGCTATAAGTTTTTCTCTAATCATGTGTACTTTTGCTTATTCGAAATCAAAAAAAATCGAATTTCTCAAAATAATACCAGAAAAATATTTTTCAAACCTATTTTTTTTAAATTGCCAAAAATCAATGCAAAGTCTGCGTCTCTTGCGCTTTATCATAATGCAATTGAACGAGCTATAAAACAGCAAACCCAATTTCCTAAAAGGCTGTAATTAAATTCTTTGAAATAAATGAAAAAAAATTTATAAATTATAATAATTTCTTTTAAGTTTGATGCTCGGTTGCATGGTAATTTATTTTGTGTCAATCAAGTATGTACATGGCGTCGGGCTGTGCGGTCGTGTTTTTTTTTTTGCGCTCTAGCTATTTCGTTTGTGATTTGTCTAGTGCAATCTTGTCGTTTCAAATGAATTTGATATAAATATCATCTATCACTTAGCCGCAATCTTAAAATTGTAATGAATTATGTCGGAATTTTGTAAAGCCTTAGATACGATTGCCCATATGATCTTAGAGACTAAATTATCAGATAAGGGCCTTCACTCCATTTTTTTTGCTATGAACTCGTTCTTATTTAGCTAAAAGACAATGGGCACTTTGACAATGTTCTTTATGGCCTTTTTTTTGCGATGTGAGGCGTCCTACAAGAAAGTTAACTGCTTCCCAACATCTAACTAAGTTTAAATTATGTGCAGATGATCTTAAGTTGTACTCTTAAATTAGAAACCTAAATGAGGCCTACGCATTACAACTAGAGCTCAATAAGCTTTACAAATTAGATATCAAATTTCTGGTTCACCCCTCGATAACGTTACTAAATTGACAGATATGGGTGTACTACCCACATTAATTATGTTGTATCTAAATCCTACTGTTTAGCTTTCTCAGTTCCATACACTCTCAGCTTGTTATTACTACTTTAATAAGATCGAAGATTGATTATGCAGCCTTCATTTGGAGACCAAATAACGTTACTCATATTAACTAAATAATAGAGCGAATCCAAAAAAATATTTATTAACTTCGCACTACGTTCTTTAAATTTTACCGTTCAAATACCTCCTTACGAACCCCGTTGTCACCCCTTATCACTGAAAACTTTACAATCCAGATCCTCCTTGCTCTGTGGTAGATTTGTAGTGGATCTGGGAACAGTGGACTAATCTGCCCTACTGAGCAAATTATACTTTTTTATTTCTTCGCGGACTCTCCAGAATGTTGCCCTGTTGTACACCAAACTTCCTTAATTTAATTACATAAAATTTGCTCCCCTGTTAAGAACATTATCTGAACGAAATAATGATCGTGACTTGAACCCGTCTTCATCTACTGGAGCAGTTCGGAGCCTACTGAATAATAATTTTAACTAGTTCCATAGTAATTGTTTTCTCCAGTCAGTTTCACTAAACTTTAATAAATAAATAAGAGAATAAATGATCCGAAGCAGTAACACTAAAAATCTCTTTTCCCATTATACATTCACTTCATTTATAATTTGAATCTAACACCGCCCAGCGAATAAAATTGGTTCATAAATACGACTTTTCTGTACAACTCGACACCAGCGTCACGTAACGGCTAAGTAAATCGCAAACCTTTTTCTCATCATGCAAGTAATATAAATTAATATAATGAAAAATATCGATTCATATACATATACAACTTCTATAAATTAATCGACTCAGGCGCCATCTAGCGAGTATTCTTGTTTAAACAAAGGAAATTAGAAATCATACTTGCTATACTCATAAATTAGAGCCCATATTGTTGTTATGGCTTCTGTTACTCTAATCTGCTCCTCCCATATAAACTTTTCACCAAAATGTTGAATGTACAGAGTTTGGTCAAAAAACAATAGAAAAAACTTAGTTCATGGTGTTTTGCACTTGTCCCGAACTAGTCCTGAATAAATCTCGAACTGATCCCGACATGTTTTCAAACTTGTCCCGAACTAGCCTCCAACTTGTTCCAAACAGGATCCGAACTAGTTTTGAAATGATTTCAAGCTTGTCCCGAACCAGTTCCCAGCTGGTCCCGAACTAATCCCGAAATGGTCTCGGTGAAATAAAAATTGATATGGGTCTCTGTTACAAACTATGTTCTAATAAAAAAAACTAACAAAGTAATATGCTAATCTTTTTTTTGAAACAAATTAAATACCACACTAAACAAGCAAGCTACAAAAAAGCTACAAAACTTTTTTTATTTGAATACCTTTTTTTAAACAAAATCTCCAGAAGGATATAAGTTTAACGGAATTGTATTTCAATTCAAAAGAATAGGCTACCAATCTATTAATGAAAGTAAATTCCATTTGCTCACCTTCGTAAACATTTCAATTAGATTAATTAAATTTTTTATTCGACCATTAACTCACAACTTTTCAACAGTTTTACATAAACTATACGTATTTCCCCGTTAATGGCAACTTTGTGAAACTTGTTTAGGTGCTAAGGGCGGTAAGCAGAATGTTTTGTTATTTGACAAATGAACAATTTCGCAGACCGCCTACGGCGAGAACAGTCATCACTTTAGTTTATTGGTTTGAGTTTATCCGGTGGCTGCTGGTTTTAAATTCATTGCTACGCTTTGACCCTTGCTCAACGATCGTTCGTTTTTTTTTTGTGTGCAAACTTATTTTTCGGTTCTAATGAACTTTGCCATCGTACTTAGGCTATGCCAGGGAGTTTTTAGTTTCATGCGCTCCGTTTTCAAGGCAAATAGCACTATTTTGCGCTTTAACTTCTCTCCTTCACCTTCACACTTAATCTCTCGGTTATCTGCACGCTACTTTCGCTTGATAAATACTTTTTTACCATTAATTCGAGTTTCGTGCTCTCATTTCGGTCTTCTACTTTTGCATAATTAAAACATTTCACCTTTGTTAAAAATATTTGAAAGAAACCATTCGAGAGTAACTATTTGAAAAGTTTTAGCTCTTCGGAATTCGTTGTAAAACTGTTGTGTAGTGAGCTTTTAGTGCAAACTTTTAACACTCCATAAAAGCTTTTAGTTGCACATTTAGCGAAATAGCACTAAAGTGTTATTGTTTTATCTGCAAGTATTTGTTTTATATGTGTGTTTGTAACTATACTCATGACTACAAATAGTTAATCGATAGATTAAGTGTTGCTTATTTTAATCAAGTGAGTTAGTGGCTTAAAAGTTTTCGATAGAGTTTGAATTAAACAATTGTTATACAAAATACTTATATAGATTTTTATACGTAGAAAATATAGCTTACGCTATGTATGTATATACGCAAATGTATCTGATGCTACCAACGAACGCGGAATCAACACTTTTTTTAAATCTTAAGCTAAACTAGGAATGCTTTAAGTTGCAATTCAACCCGAAAATACCTGAAAATAGCACTGTATCCTGGTCTGTTGAAAGTTTAAACACATTCCTAAATAACAAAGAGGCGTTCATAGCAAATACTCAAGAAAATGAGATATGTTGATATCTCTAACATGCTCATCCAAATATTGGGCGATATATTTATATAGATCATCTTCCTGACTATTTATTAAATTACCATTTCGTTACTTGTTATAAAGAACTCCAAAATTAATCCCCCAAAAGGGTTTAGTTCATTTCTGAAAAAATTCTACACTTATCCCAAAACGTTCTCGAACAAATCTTGAAAGGGTTTCAAAAGGATCCTTTATAAGTACCACAATTATCCCAACAAAACACTGAGTCCAAAAATATCCCGTAAGAGACTCGAAACAGTCCTGATAAAATACCTTAACGATCCCGAAATGATCACGAACTAATATAGATATAATACAAAACTAGCCTCGAAATGGTTTTGAATAGTAAAACAACGGATACTCCACCACTCTAATCTAGTTGATCAGCTCCGCTGTCCTAAAATCAACTTATTGTTTGCCAATATCTTAAAGAAAGTGTCATAACCTCTGGTAACTTCGCTGTAACTGATGGTTTTCAACCACACTTTTAATATCTAATTATCTTTCTCATATACTGAGATTATATAGCATTATAAAGAAGGTTCCCAAGTTGAACATGTTAGTAGATTTAAGTTTAGAAGATGGCGTACGAGTTCCAGAAAACTTCAAAAATCCGCAGATAATCAAAATTACTTCAAAGAATTTTCGAAAAGTTGGATGTCATAAGTTTACGTGTCCCAAAACTAGTTCTTCCTTATGTGCTCTCATCTATATCACATATATTCAACTATTTATGCCTTAACCTCTCCAAACTTTGGTTAATAATGGAAGGTTATCAATTTTATTACGATCCCTAAAAGTGAGTTTAAATCAGGTTTAAGATCTAACCATAGCTTTTCCATGGCATTACTAAAAATTATGATTGTTTTATTCGTCCTGCTTTTGATATTCAGTAACTTACTTTATTTTTTAGCCGCTGTGGTCTAGTGGGTAGCGGTGCTCGATGCCACTGAGTTCGAGTTTCAAATCTCAGCCAAGGCAAGTAAAATCGCGGCCACCGAAGCTCGGCCAAAAACTGATTTTGTTGCTCTTAAATTTTTATACAGCTTTTGATTCTATCAAACTGCAACTTTATTAAGGTTTTAACTCTTTTTTAATTTTTTTCTCCTGAAGTACCTCAAGGCTCGATGCTGGTTCCTATCCTTTGTTCTATCGTTCGCTGCTGCTAAAATTTCATTTATACATTTCAAGGATGGTGACACACATATATATATTTCTCGTGCTCCATAGGTCTTGGTGAAGGCTTAGTTTCGTGGTTCAATCATGACCTTGGTTTATTTATGATCAGGACTAAATCAATGGTCTTAATCTAAACGCCGTCAAGGTGCAGGTATTGCCTTTATTATTCGTTTCTTTTGACTTGAGTTGTTTATCATTATTAAAGATGGGCGATACGACATTAAAATTCGAATCAACAATAAATTTAAATGAACTCACACTTTACATGTAAAAAACTTAGGGCAACCATGCCTTTGTCTACCAACTAAAGTGAAACACAAACTAGTAAAGGGTGTTTATTTAGACGTGTGGTTTTCAATGAGGCAATGCCTTTTTCGGAGTTGGTCTTTTTGACAGCTGCTACTGGATTTATACTCAGTTTGGTTTGCCATTTCAAGACGCCTTGGAAGAGAATATTCGGTGCGTTATTGCTGGCATTCGGCCCCAATTGCTGCAAAAAGTGGTCGAATATTTGGTCTCTCGGCTGAAATTTATTCGCGCCAGCCGCGAACGTCACTTGCCCGAAATAATTTTTAAAACATAATGGCAAACCTTATCTTTATAATAAATCTAAATTCTTGGCCATAGGATTAAACTATATGCGTTTTACTTCTTCTTAAAAAAAAACATGTCTAAATTAGTAAAAAAATTTAATTTTCTCTTATATTTTGTATGCCGGTTTGATTAGTTCTATTCTCGATTATGAATAAAGGAACAAACTAAACCTGGCTTTAAAAATTCCTCTAAATTTATTTATATTATAGAAAAGTTTGTCCGTATTTCCGTGTGACAAGAAAAGTATTGGGTTATAATCTGGATTATTTTCTAAAGTTTCGCAATCTCTTATTTTTGTTAATGTTAATTAGAAACTGACATATTATCTTTTTCAAAAATTAAACCAAGTTCAGTTGTTTCGCACTCACAATATTATTGTACCCTAATATAAAACTGTAACAGATTATGTTCTGCTAGTGTTGTCGAAATCGGAAATTCTCTACCAACCTCAATTTAAATGCATACAAATATTTCGATTCTTCAAATATTTATTAGACAGAATGAATGAGACATAATACCTCACCTATGAAATCCTGTATCCTTAAATATTTTGTGTTATTATTTAGAATTAGAAGGGGCAAATTATCACTATTATTATTATGATTATAACTAAGTTATATGCACTCTTATTCCCATTTGAGGATATTCCCATTTGAATACCTTTTTTTATTTTTCCTTTTAGAAATATATAAATACATAAAATGCTTAATGTTTAGTGAAATAATTAAACATAAATTAAATAAAGAAAAAATTAACTTTAAAAACTTCGAGTGAGTTTCCAAAAAAAGAAGAAAACAATGAGCTGTGTTATTCCAAGATATGCAATTTTATACAAACAAATTTATAATGGTTTTGAATTAAAATTTTTTCTGTTTACAATGTACTTGACATTAAAGCTTTCTTGTAATATAATGAAGTAATGAAGTAAAACCCAACTGAAATGCCTTTTAAATTTTTTTAAAATAATTTTTCAGAGCATCTTACAAAATAATATGAATATAAAAATTTTTTCCACACAATTAAAAATAAGGAGAAATAGGGATTTGTAAAAATATATAATTTGAAAAATATGTTATGCCGGAAATTTAAGGAAATTTTCTAATTTTTTCGATTACCACTAAAAAATACATTTCGATGTGCCTTAAATTGGAGCGTCTATTTGAATTTCATCCTATAGAGTTTTCAAACAGCATGTCTTACAGCCGAGTTGTTACCGCAAAGTAATCACCCATAAGCACTTTGCACTGGGTATGCATATCGATTATTTGCGAGAATCATAAATACTTCTATTTTCATAACGATAATCGCATGTTGACAACACATTATTAAATGTTTTCGCTTCACCCCTTCCACCCGTTGAGTGAAATGCAACACTTACTTGAATGACAGAAAAATTATCAATAATATGCTTTCGAACTATCGCTTTTCTATTTATTATGGTTTTCTGTTTTTTTTCATATAAACACGCGCCAAAAAGCACAAAGCAAAAGAAAAGTTCCACATTAATATTTATTCAAATTATATATTTTTGTCACTATACTTAATTAAGTATGAGTACACAGCAGATGTTGACTAATAACATAAAGACAAAAAAATAAATGTCAACATATTATTTGGGTTTTCTGATCAAAGAGATATTATTTAATTGGAGTATAGGCGGTAGTGTGCACTTGACTAAGGGCGCATGAAAAAATTATGACTTGGCAATTTATTTCAGGCTCTTCGATCGATTGTATTCCTGTTCTCTTTGCATCGTACGTATTTTCTTTATTAACTCGCTTGTTTGTTATAACAATGCTTGTATGAGTGGCTTGAAGTTATGGTATTCGCTTGGTTGACTGAGGCGTATGAGTGCTGTGTGTATAATCACTACCACCGACTGTCACAAAACCCGTCACATCACACATTAAATCAATAAGAAATAAGTGAGTCGTATTAATAATGTCAACTTGTTTACACTCAGGAAAAAGAGGAATGTATATCGCAAAATAAAATATTCAATTACCTGCCTGATTTAGCGGTATTATCGATGTATTGCATAGCTTTTCCACCGTAGAAGGATTGCGCAGATAAACCGACTATCCGGTGAGAAAACTTTTTAAACTTTGCAACTTTTGCACGAAGCAATTCATTTATTTCCTATTGTGGCTTTATTTTCTATAGCATTATAACACTACATTTTTCTCACAAAAACGAGATTGTTTACAAAGTGATCTTTACCCTTTACTCCTTCCATCTTCTCGTGCAATACTGTAATTTCCTTATGCATTTGCTTTTCTTAGTTAGAGTTTCATGAATTTTGTTTTGTTATTAAATTTTCAGAAGTAAACATTAAATGACTTTGTACGGTTTGTATTCGTGATATTAATAATTAAAATTGAACTAAAAATTAAATGCCTTTAAATGCACAACAGCTAATTTATATTTATAAAGTAAAAAGGTAGCAGTAAAATTTTCGTAGGAGATCTCAATTAATTTGCAACAAGAAATATAATGACTTGGTATAATCTCTGCTAAGCGTCGCTTAGCTTGACTAAACCACAATAGCTAGAGATGAAATATAAATCAAATGAAAGGTATCGATGTGTTCCTTTGCACAAATTGAAAATCAGTTTGTTTAATCCTGCAAG
Source organism: Philophylla caesio (assembly GCA_963971545.1). Lineage (NCBI taxonomy): Eukaryota > Metazoa > Arthropoda > Insecta > Diptera > Tephritidae > Philophylla > Philophylla caesio. Next base: position 26,008,426 of record OZ020608.1, on the reverse strand, counting down.
AGTTATGCAACTTTAAAAATGTAAGGTGTCTCAGCGTAAGTCATTGTTTATAACTCCATCACCCGCAAAATATTAGTTTTCCCAAAAAATTATTAAGTACTTTTTTATAGGCACAAAGTCAGAAATTAAAAGTTTTTATTTTAAGTAAATTTATTTATGCTTTTGTTAAAAAAAATCTATTTGCTGAAAAATCATGTTTGCACGATTTTTGAAAAATATATGTGATAGAAAGTATATCAAAAAATAAACTGACTAGTTTTTAAAGGGTGTCTTGTTATAGAGCCTAAGGTATTCATTTTTTCGTAAAGCAATGTCTAATAAAATCAAGTGTTTCAAGACGTAATTTAATTTAAAATTTGGCCAACACGTTATATGAAAAGCCGGACACGCGATACGACAATTTGATACAAAAATTAATCGTCAAAAATTAAGTTGATGTGTTGAGTAATCGTCGTTAATTCTTCAGTAAAGTAAAGTTAAGTTAAGTCTTGACTAACTGAGTCTTTAATACATGCATGTGCTCAGCGAAACACTTGATTTTATTAGACGACTTTTATTTGACATTTTATTGAAGTTGCATGGAATGCCTTATATGTAAATTTTATATGGATATGCTTCATAGGTGCGCAAACTATTTGATTCCTATATTCTCACAATACTTCCATGCTTGCCATCTTTAAGATTTCCTGATGAGCTTTTGATATAATCCAACAAAAATATAAATGCTTACTTATTAAAAGGAGTTTTTATATATTTTTTTTATATTTTAAAAGAAAGATAATATTTTTTCTTAAGAAAAACGTAAAATCTAGGTTACATACTAGTATTTTCAATTTAAAAGATGTGAAACTTCAGCGGAAAATTGTATCCCATCAGACGAAACTTTGTAAAGTTTAGCGACAGCATACGAACAAATTGGTAAATAATTAAATTTTCTAAGTAACTGATTTATATGATTTCATTTTATCATAACCGCAAAAATTTGTTTTCGGCATAAAAGAGGAAAGGTAAATAAAAAAAAAATAAGTTTTTCACAATGTTATAACAGCATATTCCACTTAAGTATTATTTTTCTAATACGCAAATATTTTAAGTTTTAGTTTGAGTCTTTATTTGTCTCTTGCCAGAAGCTGCTTTTCTCTTTTTTATTTACAAATTGCCCTTTATTTTTGTTTTCTCCATCATCATAAAGGCTTTCCTTTGCTCAAACAACGGCAACTGACTATCAAAATTGAGTTTAAACCAACGATCGAAGGGGCTTGATTACACTTCGCCATAATATCTTTTATTGTTTTTTCCTTTCTCTACGCCGTGTGAGTAATGATTTAACAATTTTTATGTAACCGAAGTGCCAAAGGTTTGCTAATTTTTCTACAAACATACAACGCAAGCCAATTTATATGTGCGAGTATATACTTACATACAAGAAAAACGAACAATGTACGAAAGCGAGAAGAATAACAGAAAAAATTAAATGATTTTGTTGGAAAAAGTGCTAAACAAAAAAAGAGCTACAAGCTGCTTCGTCAAAGTCTACTTTGCTGCTTATCTGCTTTTAATAGAATTGTGCCCCAAGTGTCAACTGGGGAGGTTGGAAATCATTTTTCAAAGCGGAAAGTGGTCTAGAAACAAAAAAAATATAAAGAAAAAACGGAAAAGGGTCATCGTCGAATTGAATTATATCTATATACATATATATAAGAATATTGAATAAGTAGTAGAAAATACTATTTTTATTGAAGCTTACGCAATGTTATTTCATACAAAACAAATCCAATTACTTTTGGGTTACCTTTTTTTTTGTTATGCATCATTTTTTATGCCATCACTCGATTAATTTGTGGTGACAAGCGGACAGCTGAAGTGTTTTTTGTTTTGTTTTTTCTTTTCAATGGAAAAGCTCAACTGATATGGAATTATCAATAAGCATGACTCTGATAGAATGTGGTCAAAGTATAAGTAAAAGTGTTAAAGCAAGTACACGAGCTAAGGCTAAGTCAAAATGGCTGAGGGATACGAAAATAGTGTTGTAAAAATGTCAAAAAATGTAGTGCGTTACTAAGTAAAATGAAGAGGTAAAATCGTTTAAAAGTATGCTCGTGTACAACTGTGTAAAAGGTTAAGTTTAGCAATTTTAATCAACTCTAAATTGGTTTACAGTAAATGTCATTTTAGTATAAGCAAGAAAAAAAATTAGCTTTTTAAACTAGGTTTTTACTGATAGTCATAAATATTTGGAAAGAGAAGTAAACGCTGATACAAAAGAGTTTAAGTAATGATGGAAAATTCTATATGTTGCTCGTCTTGGTATAATATTATAAAGACATTAAATTGTTTAATTTTACTTTAAGGGGGAATTCTAATTTAGAGACCGGAAAATTACCTTTTTTTATATATTTTGTCAAAAATAAACTATTGAATCTTTTGCTTTGATGTTTCCACGAATTTTCTCGTTTAAATAATCTGAAACAGAAAATTCACTTTCTTTATATTCAGTAGACTTGTGATTATATCCGGAACCAGAACATAGTCGATTCAGCTAAAACTGACAATTTTACACTTCGTTAAATGACTATATACGATTTTTACCATGTTTTCGATTGTATATTGTTTGCGAAAAATATTTAAACAAATGCGTGTTGCACAATTCTGGTTCCGGCTAGAAATATGAGATTGCTAAGTAAACGTTTGGAAAACAATTAGGCTGAGAAAAACGCAAAAATCGAATTTTTGAACCCATTTTTGTTTATTTTTATTTATTTCTCTGACGTTTTCCCAGCAAAATACACAATTTTTGTTACATAAATATGGGGTTTATCACCCAGAAACTAAGCAACAAACCAATTATTTACAGCGGCAAATTGCAGAAGCAGATAATAAGTATAACAGGCAGCAAAGAAAGGAAAAGTCACCTACATTAAGAAGGAGTCATTAGAAAAAAGGAGTCATTTGAAAAAAGGAGTCGTTTGATCAAAAAAAAAAAGATAATATTTATTTATTTTATTCATAGAAAGATAACAATCGAGTATAACAATGTATAATTATGTTGAGTTCATTCCTTCATTTATGACAAAAATTGAGTAGAAAAATATTTCTTTTACGGTTTTATTTTTGATGTACAACAGCGCTCAATCAGAACTAATGTTGCGCGTGTGATTTCCTATCAATGATCTCCCGTATACAAAGTACCTTTTACTAATACGCTAATAGTTGTAATTTGATATTTATTTAAGAACATCAATCAAAAAAAAATTCAAACTTTTAAATCAAAAATATGAAAATGACATATTCAGTAATCGGTTCTAAATTGCCAATTTAAACAATTTAAGTTTTGCATAACTAAGCTAAGTATTATAAAACTTTTTTCAACGATATTTTAAATGCGCATACACCTCTTAAAATTGTTGTTTATACTTTTTTTTTATTTTGAACATTATTTAAATATCAATATGTTAATTGAAAGTTTGAGAAAACTGAATTTCAAAACAAAATTGTTTTTAAACTAAATTAGCTTTCTTAGCACCCACCTTTAAAATAATTATTGCGAATGCAGTCACGCAAGAAAAAAACATGCGTTTTATTCATGGCGTTTTGGAAAACTTATATTTTATTAACATTTTACTAAGTTTTTTATTGGCTTTAAATTATTAAAAATTTAAAATTTTTTATGTTTGAGGCCAGTTTAGAAAAGATTTTATTGGGACAACACAACAGTTCACACGGCAAGCGTAGCAGAGCATACAGCGTGTTGGCTCTGCAACCCGAGGTTCTTACCTTAAACCAAGGAAGCGTTGATGATCAATAAAAAGAAGGAGGCTGTGTCAGAGACACGGCCATTCAGTTTAACGTACAATACGCCATCCGATAAGACAGAAAGCATATGTATAATGATAATTTATAATGATAAATAATACAAGCAAATGAATTTCTTTATTTGATAGTTACTTTTGATGATATACATAAGCTTATGATAGGAAAATAGGATAAGAATGTTTTTAAATTATCAATTAAATTTCTCGCAAAAACGAAGTCAATGGTAGTTATCAATAGTAAAGATAAATGATAAATAACAGACCCAAATCTATTTGATTATTTGAAAGTTACTTTTGAGAATATAGGCTTATGATAGGAAAAATAGGATAAATATGTTTTTAAATTAACATTTAAATTTCTTGCAAAAACTAAGTCAATGGTTGTGTTATCAATAGTTGTGGGAGCATCATTTCGAATTTAATACAAATTAAACGTATCGCTCATAAATTTCGCCAATCTAGTATTTGAAGTGATTTCTGTGTTAAAATCACCACCAATAAGCATACTGACATCTGTATCAACGGGGAAGATCACCATTGTTATTTTGCAGTAGTTGGCAGCGCTTTCTCTGCCTTTACTCTACTTAAATTTTCCCGCCTAAAATTATGGAATAAAATTAATGTCTATTCACACTCAACCAAACACCCCACACATATTTGTTTGGATGTGTTTATAAAATTTTCATTTGAGAAATTTAAATATTAGGAAGATATCAACCAATATGAAATGTATGTCAAACGAAAGCTAACATCTTCATTTGACTACAAAAAAATTTTTTAAAAAATTTATCTCGCCGTTTCCTTATAATTAAAGAAATAGAGATTACAACAATAACAATCTGACATAAATTCGAAAAAAGAAGTGTGTTTTTTAGACAACTGAAATGAAAACTAAAGTCAGAATATTAAAGGAATTTTCTAAATGTCACACTGCCCGCTTATGTTTTTAATTGATGCTGTTCTGCAATTTTGCCATGAATATAGCGAGTAGAATTTTTTTTATTTGGTCTTTAACGACGTCCACCTCTCATATAAGTTCATAAAAACAGAAAAATTATTTTATCCAGTAACTTTAATTCCGTTTTTCTTTTTTCAAATTGGATATTTATACAAATTTGAAAATGGGCGTGTCAATACAACGCAATGTTATATAAAATTCGGTTTTGTATGAACTACTTGTTCGTTTTGTTATTATAATCAAAAATACATTTTTCCCTTAATTACATTACATGGAGTATTGATTTTCATTTAAGATGAAAAACGCAAATGCGCTGGCGAGTCATCAAAAGCGGCTGACAAAAGCAATGTGCTTTTGCACGCAATAACCTTTTTTTAAAGTTTTAGTTCTACTTTTTTCATTAAGAGTACTTTTTTTAGCTTTGGTGTTTCCGTTTTCACCTTTTATTCTGCCATTTGACGTCAATTGTGTTTCTTTGATATTGTTTTTCAATTAAATTATATGACCGTGTGTAAACTGTGCTGTGAAACATCGCTATCTCATTTCCATTTTTGTGAAAACAGTTCAATGCACTTTTAATAATTTTAGACAATACACGTGTCTCTAATACACACCCCTTAAATTATTAATGTATTTGTGTATGTATTGAAAAGGTAAACAATTACGCTGTACAGTGTCACATGCCGTGCATGCCAGTTGGACAAAAGTCCATTTTCAATTTCAAATTGTTTTTTTGTAGAATATCAGTAAATATACAGCAATAAGCGCCGAAAGCTAGTTTATTGGATACAGATGCCTATTTTTTTCGATTTAAACAACTATTAAAAAGTTTTCTTAAATGAAGTTTAAAGTTGAAGGTAATTATTGATATTTTGTATTAAAATTGTGACAGTGAATTACAATTTGTGTTGTTATATTGCACAATGATCAATCTGTTAAGAATGCTTTTTATTTTTATTAATTTTTTTTTTAATTTGATAGAGTTGAAAATGTTTGACAGCGCGTGGCACTGAACTGAAATTTAAAGATGTGTTAACCTTGAATCCTATTTTAAACCATATAACAATTACAACTACATATATATAAAAAAAAAATATTTTTAAAACGCGTATTTTCTATAAGCAAATGGGAGCTATACAAGAGAGAGAGAGATACGGCAATAATGCATAGGTTTTTCAAAATCCCACAGCTAAGTTCCGAGATTACTGTAATAGATTTATGCCGGTTTCTTTTCTCGGAAAATATGTCGCGTTCTTACATTGTAACTTTTACACTTAACTAACTGTCTCCCTTAAAAATTGCTTTATTAGTATAAATTGTTGCAATTTTGACCAATAAGAGCCCAATGAAGTGGGAAATGTACAAGCATTGCCTTGAAAGGGTTAAGGAAAACAAACGAGGCAACATTATTTGGAGAATAGAAAACGTCATTAGACTTCATAAAATAGGTAAATAATTGCAAGAAATAACAAATAAAATAAAAAATGATCTTTTATGCCTGCAACGTTACATAAAATTTTGTTTCATAGCCATGAGGTGGTGAAATACGCGCTTCCACACAGGTCAGAAATTCGAAAAACCTGGCCAAAATTAAAAAAATTTAAAAATGCCGGGTCAAAATAGTTCTTTGATATGTCTCAAAGGAGGTGTTGGTGACTCAATTTCTGGAATTTATAATGCCGTCACCCACATGTGTTTTTTTGCAACAGCTTTTTGAAGTTGACATTGCTAGGCTGGTCGTTGCCATGCTTAATACTTCTGCCACACATTATACATTTTTAATTTTTTTTTTGGTGTTTTGCTAAATGGAGTGTGTTTTGTATTTGATTTGTTGATTTGGTGATGAATGTCGCAATACACCTTTACTTGCGTGTTTCATTACTTTTACATAAAATTATAGTAAAAAGTGTGAAAAAATTGTGATCCCAGTAGATCCTGCCAAAATAATAGAATGAGGGGATTGTTAGAAGTGTATTGATTTATATTATTCAAGAAAAAGTTTCAGAATACTTCATATTCGTGCTAAAGATTGTATGTTTCGTCGCAGTTTTTTGACGATATTTTTCGACTGAGCAACCTCAAAACCCAACTTTCACTTAATTTTAGCTTTTAAGTCTACTTTTTTCCGAAAAAACTGTCTTCCATTCTGTGCCAGACATTTTTAATTTTTGCTTTTTTGACATTATTTTTGAAATCAGCAAACCTCAAAAAGCCCCTTACACTTAATTTCTGCTCTTAAAACAGTTTTCCGACTTTTGTTTTTGACATTATTTTTGAAATAAGCGACCTCAAAAAGCCCCTTACACTAATTTTCTGCTCTTAAAACAATTTTTGCCGAAAATTCGCCCGCCATTTTTTGTCAGCTATTTTGAACTTTTGCATTCTGACGTCATTTTTGAGATCAGCAAACCAAAAACCTAAAAGATATCTGCACATTACGAAAAATAATGTTGTTACTTCGTTTCGCCCAGATTTTTTTCGATTTCAGCCCACTGTGGCTTCTGACAACTGTGAGAGGAGGCTCCGGAAGCTCGAAATAAGGATTGCAGAAGATATCAGCTACACAGTACTAGAAAGTTATTGTCCATGTTTTTATGAAGATTCAGAAAGTTTAGAGTCAATGAGTACTACATATTACCTTGAGTAAAGTCTTACGAGTAATTTACGTGTTAATTTTTAAAATACTTTGCATACACTGTTTTTTTAAGTATAATGAAATGTATGTCTTAAGTTGTCTTGTTGGTTTTTTGTCAATAAAACTCATTTTTTTTTGTAAATTGATGGTTTGTTTTTATTTTTTCCAAAACAGAAACACTCTTTTCCTCTCTCAAAGCTATGATATATTTCGAAATTTAAAATTTCGTTCCGGATTCACTTTTCAAAAATGTTCATTCCTCCTTATTTTAATAGTATTTTAAAACTTATACCGCAAATTATATTTCAACATAAAGTTACACTCACTGGTTTAGCGGGTCATTTCCGACTCTAACACTTGAACACTTTTATTTCAAAAGGCTAATAAAATAATATTGTCCAGCTAGCTTCTGTAAGGGGGTACTCTAGTCTAGAAATAAATCGATTTATTTTATATTTTAAAAGTTTAACTATCTAAGAATTAAAGAAAATTCAAATTATTTTCGGAGATATAGGTGTAAATTTTATGGCTTAGACTGCGTAAAAACTTTACGTAAAACTTTAAACGCATTTTTTTCGAAACTGTCTTTTTCAAAACGATAACCTCGATTTCTCGGATTGGATACTGGAACGATTTATCTGAAGTTATTAAAGTCTTATTTGTAGACTTTTCTAGATATGGAACTATCCCTAACCCCAAATTAAAAATTTTACTATTATTAAAAAATTCGAAAAAGTAATACGAAGTGGTACAAAAATTGTTTCCAACTTTTTCGTTGTTCCAGACATTGCGACATTATTCTAAATCAATAATTTTTTTTTCTTAGATTTCTAGAAGGGTTGAAATCGTGGGTATGGTCACGTGCCAATTTTTTGAAACCCGATACGATAGCGCCTTAATCCACCACACTGTGCGCTGTGGCGGATAAGTAACTATTGCTGGAGGAAATTTGATAAATGTAGATATGTACATAAATACGTATAAACGAGTATATACGTTTGGGAGCGTGTGCAAAAATTTCATTATGTTATATTAATGCTGGCATACAAATAATAAAAAATGCTTTCTGAAAAACAAGTAATATTATATTGCATATTTACATTTCAATTAAAAAAAAAATGTGCGTCTGCAGTCATTTGAGTTTTTTTGAGACAATCGAATTAATCAGAGAAAAACACTGTCAGACAAACTGGACGCATTTTTGCTACCCAGCTGCTAACATTACCATTCACACATTGCTCACCAATTTTTTACAATACGCTTGCTATTCCATTCTTTGCTTTTTGATTCATTAAAATAAAAATTATCATATTGAGCAGTAAATTGGTTTTCGAGGTTGCCACCTTTGCGTGCGTTTGCATTTTGAAAACAATTCCAAGTCAACAGTTAGCAGGTGATGTGAAAAATTTTTCAAGGTTGAGGTAGCTTGCGTGTAAGAGTTTATATTTCTGAATTATTCAATATGGAGTTTGCATTACAAATGTTCGCAGTCTGATATAAAATTGTTAATACAGTTAACGTTTTTGAAACGAGTATAAAAAATTTCTCAAGATACTTACATAGGTATGCATATTCACTTATTGACATTGTATATTAGTTTTCTCTTTATTACTTAAAATTATTTTTCAACTAAAATACTCTTCGTTCTCCTATAGAAACCATGCAAAACTATTTTTGAAACTTTATACGCAATGTACAATTTTTTAACATAATTAAATTAAGAATGTGAAATAAAAAAAAAATTTTTATTTATTTATTTATATATTTGTTAGCTAAATAAATACAAAAATTTGTTACTAGCTTGGAACACTAAGCTAAAATAACTTAAAATTTTATTCAACTAAGAAGTTCAGGGCAGTCAACATACCCACTCGTTAATAATGTTAGTTACAAAAGAGCACGACAAAAATGAATTTCTAAACACTATTCAAGGATTTCAGATCTATGAGCATAAATCATGAACTGTAGGGTGGAATTGATTCAGTGTAGGAAGAGCAAAACGTACAAACGATTTCTGAATTCGCTAAAAGTAGCATATTTTAGCCGTGATCGAACAAAAGCAGTGTAGAGTGTTTTTAATGCGTTTTTATAAGAGTCTGCATTTTTTTTGATTGTTCAATTTTAGTACAAGAAATTGCAAGTTTCAAGTGGATCCAAGTGCTTCGAAATTTCCTTACGAATTATGCATTATAAAATGTAGCTAATTTTTTAAAAACTATATTATACATTTGGAAATGTTCCACATATGGGCCAACCATGAACCTTGATAGGTTCAAAGCTGTTCTGAAATGTTTCTTACATAAAACAGTTAACAGTGTTTCTTATTTTGGTGTACCTTTTCAGAGCAATGCATACATTTTAGATGCGTAAATTAAAAGGAAAATGTTAATGTATGTTGTAATAATTTTTCGTTATCTCCTGTCAAATTTCTTTTTGATATACAAATAAGAGCAAAATGATTTGACCGATTTAACTAGGTTTAAACTCTTCATACTTATTTCGTTGTAGGTACATTTTTGTAGAGTCAGAGGCAAGTCTTTTTTTACGGATATATATCAGATAACTACACCAACTCATCAAACTAACTGTTTGGTCTACTCCGTAACGAGTCCCTGCAATCAACCACGCTTGCAGAGCATCAACTAAGTTTACTAACTAGTTCTTAGCAATATTTTCGAAAAGCTATTATTATTTTTTGCTTCATTTTTAGTGTTTAATTTTTCATATTTCTCATGTCGCAATTCTCTCTTAAACTTTGTCTCTTGTCTGCAAATTATTTATAACGTGAGCTGAAAGACATTTTTTCTGCATCAGTCATTTTGCTACGCCTCATGGCATGGCTGATTGCTTCAAGTCATATGAATTATTACTTTGATTTATTTCTGAACACATTTGCTGACTGACAAAATATACTCTTAGGCATATAGTAAGTGTACACAACGTACCAAAAACGCCACTGATTGCGGTTGCGTGCAAATAGTGACGCTTATAAATGGCTTAAAGCAGCAGTGCGTTTCATAAATATACCAAAATGTGTGTATGTATGTAGGTAGGTAATGCATTACAATTTTACACACGCTCAAATATTTATTATATTTATTTATGTCAAACAGGGCAAATTGACAGCGCGCCGCAAGCTAAATAGCGTAGCTCAACGAAATAAATAACGAAATGCACAATTTGAGTTATGCCGTTGACATAAATGTCAAATATGTAAATCTAGTGACTGACTGCCAGACACACGACAGAGTATTTTAGATTTGAAACACAATTACATACACTTTTATATACATGCACATGTTGTTAGCATAAAGCTTAGTATATAGACTTGAAGATAATTGCAAAAATCATATTAAATCACATTCAAGAAATGAAAAATAAATGTTCATCTATACAAATTTTTTTAAATCAGTCTGAAGCTCTCAAGAAAAAAATACTCATATATTGATATCTTCAAGAAAATTTACAACAACTGTGAAGTATTTATTCGAGCAATAGAAATAATGACAAATATTTCATCTTATTTTACTTTGAGAACTGGAAATATACCTTAAAATAGAAAGCCCCTAACTGATTTTTATTTTGCTTTCTAAATTGTATAAAACTTGTCTAATAACTACCAATATAAACAGATAGAAATTGAAAACTGATATTACAATATTTAAAATTACATAAAAATATTATTAAAATAAAATATTTAATAACGATGAAATACGCAACTGTTGGTATAAACTTTCAGCTGTATTTTTAAATTAGTTTGGAAGCAACAAAAAGATGAGATCTTTTTTATATTAAAGAAATAATTTTTTTTCACTAATTTCTGTTGCCTCCCTTGAGTGGCATTACATTAACAAAATAAAAACTGTTTTGCAGTTTTCTCTTCTCGCTACTTTATACGTTGAAATTCACATTCACATGCAAGCAGCTGTCTGCCTCTCTAATTCATCACTTAAAAAATGACTAATGAAACTTTGGTGTGATTTGATTTACAGCAGACCATATTCCTTCAAGCAATTTTGATTCTCACCAAGGATGTAAGTATCAACGAAGGGAATGTGTGTTAAAAAAATTATACATAAAAATAGCCGCAAAGCGGAGGCAAAAATAAACTCGTCTTAAATTTGAATAATTTTTTTATATTTTTTTTTGTATCAAAGACATTATTTGGGCCATATTAGATATCTTTAGAACATAAAAATTTTCTAAATATTTGATTTAACACTTTCATAGCAGATAAAAGCCAATCGACAACGAGTTGTCAAAAAAGAAAGTGATTTCCATTTTTCGAGCTAAAAAGTGTGTCAGAAACCATATTTATTGGTTTTGGCACATGTTGAAAAGTTTAAATCAATACGACTAAAGTGAATGGCTACAATACTTTTTGCAATCGATCTGAGCACCTTACTGGCTAATCCAAACGGTCTTTAAAAAACTTCACTTCTTTTTCTATACAATATTTAGAAAGGTTGCAATCTGTTAAAAATTCAAAATTAAATTGAATTAATTAAAAAAGTTAATTGTGGGTTGTAAAACACTATTTATAGCTGTCAAACGAAACATAATAAGAATTTGATGTTTGTTTCTTTTGCACTCACAAATGTTAGATCAAGTAGCCTATTGTAACTAAACAAAATTGATCAGCACAAAAACAAAAATAAGAAAGATTTTAGATTGAAAATTTTCACATCTCTTTGTTTCCATTCATAAAAGGGACACTTCACTTCAATTTATTGATCTCGATTAACGAGAGTATAAAAAAAACAAAATCACTTATAGATAAATAAAAACTATTTTCCAAAATAGTTATTTTTTCAAATCTTACTATTACAAAAATCATAAACTTGAGAGCGAACAACTGACAAAAACTTTTTCCGTTTTTATACGAAAATTATTTTTATTAACTTTGCGTTGAAATATATTTGTCACTTAAGCGCTCTACAATTTTCGTGCATTGCCTTTTTTTGTATAAGCTCTGTTATTTCCTGGGTTCTACTTAAGCATTTTTAAAGTCTTTACACTAAATACAAAATTTATTTCTCAGCATAGCATACAAATTTTCTTTTTTATTCTACACAAAAATTTGGATTTAATGCGATAGTGAAATCCTTATACAGTTTCCTTACAGAGCTACTTTCCGACTGGACTTAATTTGTCTTTTGATTGGTTGGCCGCAACGTGAGTAAATAACTGAATTTACATATGTCTTAAAATTTAAAAAACATAATTTTACATCAATCCATCTACTAATTCTCTGCTTTTCAGCGAACGACACAAATTGTCATTTTAAATTTCTACCTCGAAACTGAACAAACTTTTTTACCCATTCAGTCGTTGTGAAATATTGCTAGCACCACTACCACTGCAACTTGTCCTTCAAACTATGCACATACATATCTATTTATGTGGTATTTACTTACATCTGCATTTGTATGTACGGGTATAGATAGAGCGGTCACTTCAAGCGTAAGCTCGGCTGCCAGAGTGCTATCAGTCATAGATATGAACAAGTTGTGTTGTTGCCTACTTTGCGGCGTTGCATCGATTTTAGTTGAGCCCAGCATACAACTTTTTCACTGCGTAAATTTACATTATATACATGTGTATGTATGTATGAGTTTCAAAGCTTTGCATTGAGTATTTATGTATTTAAAAATGTGAACACATATCCAAAGCAAACTCGTGCGCCTAAAAGTAGGCTAAGGAAAGCATTTTTATGATTTTCATAATAATCTGTAAATATCGCACTTTCAGACGTTTATTCTTAATTTTTATTTTTAATCCTTAATTCCGCACTCTGCGACACCTTTCATGCTTCAAGTTCACTTGACTCATAATTTGCAAACTATGCTCGTATATGTATTTATTTTTCTTTTACCTCGCTTGCGTACACATTCACATGCGTGTTTTTTCCAACTTTTTTTGTTTGTTTTCTTATTCACTTTGCCATTCGCTTGCACACTGGCGTGCGTAATCACTTCTACACCACCACCACCATTTGGCCGCTTTCGCTTTTGCCTCGTCACATGCGGCACAATAGATACGTGGGGCACACGCGCGCTTACTTGCCACAAAACACAAACCGTACGCGTCAATTTTATATTAACGACTGAAACGCTCGGCAATCGCAAACCATTGGTTTTATATGGCATATGAGTATCCTGCAGCAGCGTCGTCAGTCTTACAGCCTTGGTTGAGTTGACTGCAGAAATATCCCTACTTTTATTTTCGCCGCGCAGGCGCTTATTGGCCAAATGTCACCTTTCGCCGCATCTTTTCGTGTAGACTGGAAGTAGTTTGTAGAGATTTTCGTGTATGTTGGCATTATCATATGTGTTCTGGTGTGCCAAAAAAAAAAAGCCGCCATTCACCGGCTTAATGTCCTGGAATTTATTTTATTTTGAAATTTTCATAAATACAGGTTTCAGTCTGGTTGCTGCTGTTGTGTTGCAAGTAACTAAGCGGCAATTCGCTGGCAACGCTGTGTAGCAGCACTTTGCTTTTAGGTGTAAATTTGTATTTTAGTGTCGCTGTGATTCAGGCGAGGCAAAATGTGACATTTAAATTATTCATATGCACCCAACTGGAACACTTTGTGCAGACAGCTAGTTTTATTTTGAAGGACATTAAATTGCATCTGATTTCTACAAGCAGAATTTCGGTCTTTTAGTGGAAATTTATTATGAATATTTTTAGAGAATTTTGCTGCAGAGGCTTCCAAAATATATTTGCTTATTAATATAATTGAAAACGCTCAATCGTTGAGGAATTACATATTTTGTAGATTTTTGATAGCATAGGGTTGCGGAAAAGTATATTTTTAACCAATTTATGTGAATAATTTTGTATTGTTTGCGGCAAACCGAAAGTGATTACAACTGAAATTAATTAAGTGCCATATAAATCTTTCCTCAAAGGGTTTGTGGTTTCATTTAGAGATTTTTAATATCTACAAGGTTTAGTTACAACTAGTGCGACTTCGTCAATGTTACTTAATTCTCTTTCATATATGTACTTATTTGAAGATTTTGAAGCGAAAAAGGCAGCTTTGATGAATTTAAAAACAATCAGAGTTAAGATGAAGTGGGCTCTAAATTTATTAGACGTGTTTTGACAGAATTTTTAAATGGGTAGTCTCTCGAAAAAAGCTTCAACTAAAGGCTCAATTTTTACACGACTTTGTTAGTGTCTTTATTTTCATATAGGATAATTTTTCTAGAATGCATTAACTACAAAATTGTTTATTATAAACTTTGGAAAGTCCTTTAATAATTTTGTTTGTTAAATTAGTTTGTTCAATGTAATCAGCATAAAATAGACTTGCAACAATGTATTCCCATTGGTTGGTAACAAAGAGCTGATGAGCTTATATGAATGTCCCTGTATTTTGAACGTTGGCATGAAATGTTCTTCAACAGCTTTTTTTACACCGAATGAAGCCATTTATAATCTTGTATCAGACGATAGCCAAGGGGATAAAAATATAAATTATTTTTGAATTTTCTATTTTAGATGAATTACATGAACGAAATTCTGCCAACTATTTGACCTTACAGTTTTGAGAAGGGTGCATTCAAGGTCAAACCGAGGCCAAACAACATTCAACAAAAATTCACCAAATTCGAACTCAAAAAATCTCATCCCATTCGCATTAATAGTTCTCCAGTAATCCATCCTGAAAAAAGTGTTTAAAAAAGGCGTTATTTGTAGAGGGCCCCCTTAAGATGATCACCTTGCAATAATTCAACACGCAGGGTCTTTCATATGGAGGGATCAGCTAAAGTTCGTTTGGCTCCATATGAAAGAAACCATAACGTTTCGTTTACATTTTGCGCACAAATATTTGTCATTTCCCCTGTAAAGCTGTAATAAGTGTACGCTATGCGAATACTCGTATCATAAATAAAATTGCTTTTACCTTTATTTCACTATGATACTCTCAGGTCCGAAGATGAGCTCTACTTCTCGCCTCGATTCTGGCATGTTGTGAGTTCCGGCAAAGTTAAGATTTTATTCTAATAGGCATGTTTTTACTCATTGTTTAAAGGGAATCGCTAAAATATAAAAACTGCAACGCTTTTATTTAAGAATTAAAAAAAAAAACAGAATAAATCTGACCTTAGTAAAATTAGAAGCTTAAAAGTATTTGCCTTTAACTCATCACTAAAACACAGTTGAACACATTTTTCGAAATAGCTATCTACTTACGAGTACATAGTTCCAAAGCACTCTGTTGCTCTAAAAGCGACGGCGAGTAACCGTTTTGTAAGCAAAATATCTTTGTATAGAATCAGAGTTCAGCTGAATAAATCCCAAGTGCATGCTTTCTTATTATTCGTTTGCTTTTAATCTTTTAAATTTTTGCATTTCTCAACACTTTATTATAAATTCATACACCCGAATATTTTGCATTTATTTTTATAAGCACAAGTATTAAACAAAAAACAAATGCCACCTAATCAGCCATTTCGACAGGGAAGTCAAATTTTTAGTCAATTTGAGCTCGCTGAGAGAGATGTCAAACTTTTTAATAATCGGAAAATATAGAACTTTTAAGGCATACTCGTACATCGATTATTAACTTTATGAAAGTCTGTGTACATTGAAAACGTCAAACAATATCGCACTGCCAAAAACAGATCAAAATTACTAAAAATTTTGTTTGCCTTATTTACAAACTACTTAATGGATACTTAATAATTGTTTTGGGAATAATCGTTTGACGCAAATAAAATTGCGATGCTTTTTATTAATAAAGGGAGTTTTCTGAAAGCGTTCTTGCCAAATGTACTTAGAGATTTTCTATAAAATGCACATTTGAACTCTGGTCGCAGGTCCTCTCAGTTATATATGTATGTAAATAAATACCAAATATTAAAGTGCAAAAAGCTTATTCGATATTAACTAAGTTGAACCTTAAATTTGGATTTCCTGAAAATCTCAACCACGGAGCCATTTAAAAAATGTTTATATATATTTTCAATATGGTATTTTATTCCAAAATAGTATACATATATGTAAAGTATACATGTAAATATTTTCAATGTCATTTAATAGGACATTGAAAGCAATTCTAATTACACCCCGAGGATAAAATTTCTAAGTTCCTCAATATCGGTTCATAAATAGAGATTCTCTGAATAACTCCATCCTTGTGCCTTCTAGCGGATACATTTTTCGTGAAAGTATTTCCAAATTTTATTTTATCAAACTCGGACCATAAAGATTTTCTAAATAACTTAACTTTAGCGCGCCACTATAATAATTATTATTTTAAAATACCATTAAAACTAAGCAAAACTAATTAAATAATTAAAAGCAATTAAATAATTATAAGATTTCAAATAATAAAAAAAATCAAATACTTGAATTATTTTATTATCTCTAATTATGTAATTATTTTTAGTTTTTGACTAGTTTATTTTAATTTTTCTAAATTATTATCCAATGTTTTGCACACAGAAAAAACTCTCTAAGTTAGTAGTATTATTTTTTGGAATGAGTTTCCGTCATACCGCTTTGTTGCCATCTTCAGTTTTTTTTCTTTATAATGGATGTTATGTGTAATCTGTCATGTATTTAAACTCTTTCATTATTGTTTATATATACGTGTACTTTCGTATCGGTACCGTAAGTTCCTGCCCTGCAAAAATTGTGCGACTAATTTCTAAGGAGAGTATTCTGGGTTAAGTCTCTTACGGGTACAACTCGAAATTAATTAGTCTATTTCGGTTATAATAAATCATACATTGATATAGGCACTCAAGGTAAGAAGAAGTCTGATTTTCTGTACTTGGTCGATTATGAAGCGGTGCGGGCTATAAGCACGATATAGCTTTGAGTTTGGGGATCGAATCTCTGCTAGGACAAACAAAATCTAAATCATGGAATTTTTTCCATGAAAAAAGGTTTCATAAATTACATCTGCTCTTTAGAATCGGCATAAAAGTGTAGGTCTCTCCATTTGAATCCCCATTATTTATATTACTTTATTATATGGATTGACTTTTTTGATTTTGAGTTGCTTGTTATATTTGGTTATTCTGTAGTTGGAAAGACTCAAGTCCTTCTTTGTATGCTGTGTTTTTTTATTTGCTACTTTTCATTGAAATTGATTTGTTTCTAGATTTCCATATTTTCTTATATAACTTCTTACAGCCGTAAGTATCGTTTAAGTTCAAAGGATCCAATTTTTAACTTTTTTCCTGTTTGTCTTCCGTAACTCTCTTGTCATTTGCTAGTTAGTTCGTATACACTTTGCTTATCTAATGGAACTTCTACTTTGGATACTTCTAAGCTTATCTATCTTGCTGTTGCTACTTGGAATGTGTGTGAGGTTGGCATTTAAAATTTGTTTAAGTTAAAAAATATTTTCGAATAGGATTGCCAAGTCCGGATGCGGCCACTCATTAGAACCGAAAATAATTTTTCAGAAAAAAATATTGAAATTATGATAATTTATTTACTTATAGTTAGTATTTGTTTGCTTAACCTTTTTATTGCAACACTTTCTCTCAACGATAGCACATTGATGTTATACGATTTTAAGACTGGTTTTACTAGCCATGCCGTTCTTGCTTCATTAAAAAGAACATGGTGCTAACAACTCTTTTAACGTCACTCCAGAGAGGTTATATTGGGTTGTAGTCTGGTGTAGATGATGGTCATTCCAAAATATTGATGAAATTAACATGAAAAAAGTATTTCGACCGTGTGTTCTGAATCCTTATCCTGTTGAAATTTATGTACATATAACAGGCAAACTTTCCTCAGCCCACGGCAACAAGACAATTTTTATTAATAACTTATAGAAATGAAATTTAATTTTAAGATTTATGATTGGTGTACGATTTGGGGTCTTTATCTCTGTTTATTAAAAAATACATACAAATCTAAACAAAAAATTAATAAAATATTAAATTATTGCCTTCGACTTAAAGATAATTCAGATAATTTTTTATGTAAAACTTTAATTAAATTTGTTATTTGCAGATTCAAAATGCTTATTTGCGATAAGGATGCCAAGCTAATGTTTCTAAATGCAAAATATAAATAAATATATCCAAAAATATTCGAAAGTGCTCGGTGTATTGTGTATTATAAAAAAAAATATTCCAATATTACAATATTGAGAATTGGATATATGATAAAGCATTACAATATTTACCATATCAATATTTTTGAATAGTGTTGCCACCCCAATTTTGTTCCAATTTTACAATCACTAAATTTAAGGGTAAATATACACTTTATTAAATGTTATTAGGGCAGTCACTTTTGAAAGAAAAAACAAAAGCCCGGAAATATTAAATATTCCAGATTTCCTATTATTTAAGAAGTATTTTGCTGACCAGCTGCATTTATCTCTAAACTATGTTCCAAGCTTTCGCGAAGAAATCGCTTAAGAAACTTTTTAATTTTTCCTTTTCAGCATAAATATTTTGTGAAATAAGTCCTTAAATGTAATTAATAAAAACCCCATTGTAAAGTCAAGTTGTCTACTAAAATCGCTTTTCCAAGGTATATTTGACCAGAGTGAAGACGACTGGTCACAAACTTTTCTTTAAACAATTTCGTTCCTTTCATTTTCACTCTGTTCAAATGTTTTTAATTGATTTGCAAACGCATCGTCACTGTTCAGAATAGTAAATATGCATCAAATTGTTCAGCTGTCATTGTTCTAATTTAAATCTACAATCAATAGCATTAAAATATCTGATTTGTTGGCATCTCAATTAACAATGTGACAGCATTGGCGCATACATACACAAGCACATATGTAAATATCCATACACAAGCACATATGTATATATACATACAAGTTTATATGTTGGACTGCATATATCTTAGTATTTGCTTGCTACCTGGCCGCGTTTATGTACGTATGTACTTCTGTAAAACTTTTTTTGCAATAATTTGACCTCCATCCCAGCTGACAGCTTTTGATTCGGATATTTTGTTGGTGCACCACTACTCTTTTCATTTAGCCATTTTCTGTTTTTTTTTTTTGGAATCTACCCATTCGATAATTCCACTTTTTCTTTATTGTTAGTTTTGTGCATGCATTTCAATAAAACAAACAAAATATACAAACGAATAGACAAAAAATTTGAATGCATTGATATACCAGCAAACAAATAGAAAGTGCAGCCCCTTATTGGCAAAGCTCAATATTGCAGCTTAAATACACATACATATACATACGTTAGTATATGTAGGTATGTGTAACCCAGATAGCATTTAGATGATTGTTTTGTGATTATCACTTAAGAATACTCATTTATGACTATTCTTTATGATCAAAATATGACTAAAAGAAGAACAAGAATAAAAAATGCCCAGAAATCATATTTCGATCTTCTAGATGATTACTATTTGACTATTCTTTATGATCAAAATATGATAAGTGTATAGAGAAAAAACAGTTGTCTTCAGCTATTCTGTGGAGAAACTGCTCTTTTTGTTCTTTTGCATTTATTTAGTTCTTGTGCACGCACAGTGAAGCAGTTATTAATAAGTGGTACTGTGACGTTAATAAATTTTTTAAATTTAATAATAAATAATAAAAATTGATAGAATTAATTAACAAAAACAATGTCAGCTAAAAAAATTAAACGTATTGCTATAAGAGAAGCTCAAAAAATCATGTCGCCTAGTAATAGCAAAAAAGTTCAACATAATATGAACGTGCAGTTTTTAACAAACAATGAAATTGAGAGCAGTGTTAACAACTTTCTTGAAAATGATGAAACTGAAAGTGAGCTTAAATTTTCAAGCAGTGAAAGTGAAAGTGAACCAGAATTTAATTTTTGCGAAGAATTGAGTAGCTGGGCTGTTGAATATGCAATTAGTTTTGTTGCATTAAATGCATTGCTACGTTTGCTTCGTATGTGCAAAATGAATGTGCCAAAAGATGCTAGGACTCTTTTAAAAACCCCAACTGAAGTTATTCAAAGAAAAGTTGGAGAGGGTGTTTATGTTCATTATGGCATAAAAAATGCTTTGACAGATTTCCTGGTCGAAAATAAATATAGTTTGCAAAATATTACGCTAGATTTTGGCATTGATGGCCTACCATTATTTAAAAGCACCTCAAAAGGGGTTTGGCCAATTCTTGGCAGTATTGTCAACACAAATTATGTTTTTATGATAGGTATTTATGAAGGTATTTCCAAACCACATTGTGCAAACGATTTTTTAGCAGAATTTATAACAGAACTTAATGTTCTTATTCAAGAAGGTATATTTTTTGTTAATAAATTTTTCCATATAAATATTCGATGTTTTGTCATGGATGCGCCCGCAAAGTCTTTTATTTTAGGTACTAAGGGCCATAGTGGATATTTTTCCTGCACAAGGTGCACAACAAATGGTGAATATTTCAAGAACCATGTTGTTTTCACTGAAACTAGCAATCTTATATGTAGAACCAATGAAACGTTTAGAAGTCGATTGCACCCAGAATACCACAATATACTAGAAACTTCAACACTGGAATTTCTGGATGTGGGCATAGTTTCACAGTGCTCATTAGATTATATGCACGTTGTATGCTTGGGAGTATTGCGAACTCTTATAAAGGCATGGGTACAAAAAAAAGGTGAAGACTTTTCTTTGAATTCCATCAAAATTAATTCTCTTTCAAAAGAGTTGATTACTAATAAGGAAAATATATAAATGGAATTCAGTAGAAAACCCAGAAGTATTCAAGAAATAGACAGATGGAAGGCTACAGAGCTAAGGCAGTTCTTATTATACACGGGCCCCTTTATATTGAAAAATATAATGAGCGAAGAAAGATATACAAATTTTTTAAAACTGTCTTTGGCTTTCAGAATTCTATTGCATGAAGTTGATTCTAAAAACAATAACTCATGTGCTAAAAATTTATTGGAATCTTTTGTCAATGAACTTCCATCGCTCTATGATAAATGCTTTCTAGTTTTCAATTTTCATTGCCTTTTGCACATGCACGAGGATGCCAGGTTATATGGTTCATTAGAATCAACAAGTGCGTTCAAATTTGAAAATCATCTAAAAAAAATTAAAAGAAATGTCAGAAAAGGCGGGAATGTGGCTGCTCAAATATACAAAAGACAAGTGGAACGCAGTTATCACATAAAAACGCTAGAAACAAGCCAACAAAAGATATTATTTGGAAAACTTATTAGGGGCAGAATCTCAAATGTTCAGTTAAATGGATTCACATTTTCTTTGAAAAATCCTGATAACTTTTGTTTAGTTAATAAACAAATTATAAAAATTACACAAATAAAAAATAATAATAATGTTCCGGAATTTCATGGTGTGCCAGTTAAAAATCTTGCGCCATATTTTGTTCAACCAATAGCTTCAAATACGTTTAATATATATTCGGTGGCTGACATTGAATTTGATAATGAAATACAATTTTCAAAAAATGATGTTTTAACGAAAATACTATGTTTAAATAATTCATTAGAAAACACTTTTTATTTTACACCAATTATTCATAATGTCACATAATACCCTTAATAATACTTCTGAGTTTGCATATATTACCAATAATGACTTCATAAGTCGTAAGTATACACAAAAAAAACTTTATTCCTTATAACATAGTTAGTAATTTCTATATTTAAAGTTCAAAATGTCCAGCCTATAGTACCTGTAAATATTTTCGATGAAATTTTACACGAACTAAAATCATTGAAAACGGAAGTCAGTGCACTTAAGAGCGAAGTCAGTGACCTTAAGAGCGAAGTCAGTGACCTTAAAACGGAAATAAAAGAAAATAAGAAATCAATGGCTAGATTGACAGAGGAGGTAATTGCTGTAAAATTAGAAAACCGACAGCATCACAAAGGACCAACAATTGTCAGTATAAAACAATTTGAAAATTTACCGTTTCATACCATAAAGGACTTGGAAAATTTTGATGAGGACCTCAGAAAAAATGAAGAAATACGGGATCAGTTTGTATGTTTTGTTGATTTACAGCTTTTATTACTTTTTCTAATAATTTTTTGAAACAATTGTTTTTCCAGAAAATGTTAATTGAAAAAGTTGGTGGAGATGGTCAAACACAATTTGTTAGAGCTGCTGTGCGTAAAGTATTTACTGACGAGTTAGCGAAACAATTCAGTTGGAAAGGTACTAAGGATAAACCTAGCGCAGCTTCTGTATAAATGTCATCAAAAGTAATATACCTATATACTACAAATTTTTTATTTAAAAACATATAATAATACTTTTCATCTATAGATATAAGCCATACAAAATTTAATTGCGATGACAAAGAAATGAATTCGGTTCTACAAAAACATTTTGTTCACGCAAAAGAACGTGTGGACAAACGCAAAAGAACGGCTGAAAAAATGCAAACGTCTGTAGAAGAAACAGTGGTGCTCTAGCATAATAAATAAATAAAAAAATTTTAAATTAATTAAATAAAAAATGAATTTAATAAAATGAATTAAATAAAATGAATTGAAGTTTAATCTGTTTTATTTATTCATAAATAAGGAAAAAACAGTCATATAATAATCACAAATGAGGCCAAAAATGAGTTAAAACTGACTTCATATAATAATCACAAATGAGACCAAAAATGAGTTAAAACTGACTTCATATAATAATCACAAATGAGACCAAAAATGAGTTAAAACTGACTTCATATAATAATCAC
Source organism: Philophylla caesio (assembly GCA_963971545.1). Classification (NCBI taxonomy): domain Eukaryota; kingdom Metazoa; phylum Arthropoda; class Insecta; order Diptera; family Tephritidae; genus Philophylla; species Philophylla caesio. Next base: position 25,985,357 of record OZ020608.1, on the reverse strand, counting down.
AAATGAGACCAAAACTGAGTTAAAACTGACTTCAAAACTTATTAGAAACTGATTGAAAAGTAGAATCATATAAGACTCTTCATGAAGAGTCATCGCTAGGGTACCATTTTCTCCCAACGGTAGAGTCTTTTTTGATAAGAAAATGAGCACATATGTGACTGTTTTCAATCATCTTGCAGTATCTTATTTGACTCAAATTTGATTGCAATTGCTATCTGGGAAGAGTATTATTTTGTCCTATTCCCGTCGAAAAAATAAAAATTGCTTCAAAAATATTTATCTCTGGTGGAAAATATGTATGCTTGATGGATTAAAGCTTCAAAAAACGATCCAATTAATTACCGTTCTGTAACTCCAAAACTAACATTTTATGGCGATTAGTGCAAAATTTTTTCCTAAAAATGTTTGATGTTCTAGTGAGTTTAAATTTTTCTAAAGCTTTTATCTCAAAAATCACTTGAACAACGCTTTTGTTTTTATTAAAAAAATAAAGATTTCAAAGCGTCTTCGGAAAAAGTTTCAAAAAGATGACGGTAGCCTAAGTTAAGAAAAACTAATTTTTATTTATGTTATTATTATTATTATTATTAGGGCATAGTAGCGCAGCGACCTTACAAGATATATTGTGCTATAAGCTTTAAGTTTGTCACTCCATCCTTAAGCTACTTAAGAAGTTAAGCACTTTGCGGGGTGTAGTTGTCCATATTCTGGATAGAGATAGTACTCGTTCTCCAAGGTGTATAAGCTTTAGTCCGCTTATTCTTAGGCATTTACAAACATAAAATAACATTCAGGAGATGGAAAGAAATTTTCATCTATAAATATTATTAAATTCAGTCTGAAGCTTTCAAGAAAGAATTGCTCAGAAATGTACAGGTGGTTTTCAACTCATTAGAAACAGTATTCATAATAGTCTAGTTTGCCACTTACATATATTTATTTACCTAATTATATAATAATTTTCAATTAAAATTCATTTCATTATATAATATTAACCATATAAAATCAAATTTTAAACTTTGTTAAATACTAAAAAAAAATTTTTAATTTCCATTGAATTTTTGTGTAATATTGTGAAAGTTTCACGTAGCTAAGAATTACCGTTGATTTCTTAGAATTTTTTTGATCGAAATTGCTTCCGTATAACGAATAAGCTACATTTACAATTTTTTTTTAAATCAACGGTAGCTCTTAGCAACTTGGAAGTTTCACATCGTCATACTAAAAAATTAAATAGAAGTGTAGAATTCTAAGAATAAAGTTAAAAATTTAAAAGAAAATTTGTTAAATTGTTTTTAGTTTCCAAAAAATTTTAAACTTGATTTTATATGAATTTTAATTGAAAATTCTTAAACACAAAAAACGAATAATTATAAGTGGCAAACTATGTTAATTCGAATACTGTTGCTTATTAATTGGAAACCACCTTTACATATTTTTCAAGAAAATTTACATCGACGGAAGAGTGGTTTTCTAAGCAATACAAACAACTTAGTCAAAGTTAGAATAGTTCAAGTTATAAGAGGCTAAAATTGATTTTTACACTTTTCAGTTAAACTCTTCCACCATTTCATCCATATACATACATAGTTGTGTATACTTGTAATAGACAATTAGAACGTGCTTCATTTGAAACCTTCGGCTAAGCATTTCGTAAGAAATGAATGCATTTAAATTTTCTTTTATCCCACTAAAATTTAATTGGCTACAAAACTCTTCATTCAAAATATGTAACAAACAACTTTTTGTCCTATTTTTAGCAATAGTCTCTAGTTTAATATTAGTATTTGTGTAGATCTTATTTTTAATACGGATTCAGTCCGAAATTGTGTGGGGATCGAAAGACAAACACTTTTATGTAACCCATACATATTGTGAGCGCTTTTTAATATTCATATGAGTAGGTAATAGGGTGTTCGAGTATTCGACTTTTTTCTAAAACCGGTTTCCGAATTATTCGAACAATGGCAATTTGTATAAAACCTGTTCTTAATTTTTAAATCAAGAAAAAACCGAGTAAATCGGTTCTTGTTCCAAGTAAGAAGAAAGCCACATCAATGTGTATACATGTTGCTAAATGCTATTATTCCTATGAATGAAATCTTTGGAAAATTAAATGTAGTTTAATGTTCGAGTTAAGTAAGCTGGATCAGTCTCTTATAGAAAAAAGTCACAATTTAAGACCAGTTGGCATTAATTGGTTTCAATATAAAGTCTCATAACAAAGTCTTTCCATTATGACCAGGTGATAAGCAGGTCACAAAAATAAAGATAAAACATAGAAAAGCAAAAATCTAAAAGCGAGGAGAGGCAATAATCTGCAACTCATTCAAATTGCTTAATTTCACATTCAGCAACTTGAGCGAGCTAGAAGGACTTGTTATCAAAAAGGCGTTGTAAAATTTTTCAAGGTTTTCTCGTCTTCTTCTGACATTTGTCTAAATATATAAAATCTTCTAAAATACATTTGCTGCGTTCTTTTGACAAATTATTTGAATTTCGAATAAGTCTTAGCTAATTGATAAGCACTTTTTGGTTGCTCAATAAATAAACTATATCTGATATAAAATTAGTCAATTTCTTGCCATATTTCTAACAAAGCCTATATCTTTTCAACTACAAAAAACCCAGTTTTGATTATAAAAAAAAACCGATTTATTCAATTTTCGAAAAATCAAGCTTTCAAAAAAACCGTAAAATAATTTATGAAAAAATCGTAGAAAACCGGTTTGAAAAAAACTGAGTCAAACACCCTAGTAAGTAAGTTTAATGAAACCACGGTATGAGTACAAATAATAGATTTGTATAATTGCTAGTAAAACTGTCGCTTTGCAATTTCGGTTTTATTTTCAGATCTTCCATCAACAAATTTGTTTTAAGCCAGAGAACATTGAAAGCTTACATAATTTCATATTTTCATGGTAGAATTTTTTGACAAATTTTTTTTTTGAGAATTTTCTTAACGTATCAAAAAAAAGTATTTTTTTTCGTAATTCGCCTACATTCGAATAGACAAATCTATAAATTCCCGTAATGCGTGAAAGGTAAATTTAGTTACTGGCATTTATTTCAGATTTATTTCGAAAGAATTGCTTTTTTTTTATTTTAAGGAGTTGTTTAAACAACACACAAATGCTGTGAAAGTGACACAAATCCGATTTATTTATGTTCTCTACACATGAGGTGTGGCCAAAATCAAAGTGAGTGTTAACTGATAATATCAAATCATATTATACATATATATCGCATCACATCATAAATTAGCAAATAACTAAAACATAGTATTCTATGTATTCATATTATTCTATGTTTTAGTTACCAGCACTAAGTCAATAAATAAAATGCACTTAATATGCGCGAGAAGATTAAATAATTGTGTTATGTTATTTTGAATTAACTTTAGAAAATTTAAATATTACTTTAAACAAAGCATTCGAAATAGTATTTTCGTTAATTTAAACGTTTAAATATATTAAGTTTCACATTCAAAGTACAAAACCAAACTTCAAAAGTTCTTTAATAAACCTAAACTCTTAATTAAACGATACTTTTGTATACATACAAAACATACATACATATGTGAACCTTATGAAAAAAAATTACTTGGAAAAATATATCTAATTTCAATAAACATTTTCACTCAGCTGTCCAATAATAAGTTAAAAAGGCACATAACTTTTCCGACAACATCAGCACAACTTCTGACCACAAATAATAATACTTCCCTCCTGCAGTTTCAATGCAGAGAAGAGTAACGGCTTGTGATCAAACCAAAGGACAAGCAAAAAAAATTCAACAATCGTATTAAACACGATTGGATAAGAAGTGTGGAAAATTTAATAGGACTTTGAAAACTTGCAAATCGAAGGAAGTATGTATTTGAGAGGAAAAGGGATAAAGCTATGGGGCATCAGCTGTTGATAAGTAGCATTTGTTGGCGCCGTTAGATAGCCAATATTTGCTCATAAGTCATAAGACAGAAAAAGTGTAAAAACTCTAAAAAAAAAACACTTACACAAGCAAGAAAAAGACATGCAAAGGAGAACAGCAAGTGAAACCGGCAAAGTCAAAAAAACAAATAGCCAATTGATAGCAGCAGCAACAACAATGACGACGACACTCAAGTAAGTAATCCAATGCAAATCCCAGTGCCACGTGATGTCTGCTGCGTAGGCACGACAAAAAAAATGCAAAAAGAACTTGGCAACAAAATGTGCCAGAAGAAAAAAAAAGTGCCAAAAGTCAACAGATGTGCTTTGGAGGCGACATCACAGACATGCTGAAACTTAAGCAACAAAAAAGCTATTGTCAATTTCGCTTTTTCTTTTTTCAAAAATTCTTTTTTTGGATATTTCAAAATCAACTATTTGTTTTGTTTTTGCCCCAGGAAAACATGCATCGCAATAAAGTGTTGCTACTGTTGTCGAAAGTGTGCTTGATTGCTATTATTTTCTATTTTTTCTCACATTTTTTGCTACGTAAGTGATAGCGCTTTTATCACAAAAAACATTATACATAGTAAAGAAAATTATTACTAAACAAAAGCTATAACGAACTGATGTTACACGCCCTTTTTAGCAATCATAATTTTCACAAAAGCAACGGCCAAGCGGCAAAGTTTGCATTTTATTATAGATTATTTACTTTTGTTACAAGAAGGTTGCTTAAAAAACTGTTAAACTTTTCCAATTAGCGCCGCAAAGTAGGCAACTAAGAGGGATAATAAAAAACAGGGCAAAATTATGAAAACTTAATGTTCTAAGAGAGCAAAAAATATGATGGGCGGTAAAGGACTCAATACGAAGCCTACTGTGTGAAATTGAAGTCATCAGAGCAAGTAATGCAGTCTTACGTTTTTTTTTTGGTCCCTCGAAAAACAATCGAATTCAAATGTACTTCTACGTGCATATCTGCGCTAGATTATTTAAACAGCCTGACTGGAGTTAGGCCTTTTTCCTAGAGGCATTAGATACAATTTTTAAAGTTATCAAAAACAATTTTAATATTTAAAATATAAAAGTCTTTCCTTTATAATAATCAGCGAGATAAATTTGTTTAAGTTAAGACTTTTATTTTGGACAGAACCCTTTCTAGACTATTTCAAAAAATTTTCGAGACCATTTTCGGACTACTTTAACACTTCTTCGGGACTCTACTCGAATATTCCGGGACTAACTTCTAAGTTCAGTAAAAAATAGTAAAAAGCAAGTTATGACCGGGGAGGTAAGTTTCGAAAATATGCCAAAATTGTATCTAAAGTATACAAAAAATGTACCGGGAATGTACCGAAAATCTTCCTAAAATGTACCGAGAAAAGTGGACCGAAAAATTACTTTAGATGTACCAACAGGTACCGAAGTTGTACCCAAAAGTACCGAAAATGTTCCTCAAATGTACCTTAAATGAACCGAAAAAGTACATTTAATGTATCGAAAAGGTAACTAAAATATAAAGTACAGGAAACATAACAAAAAGTATCGAAATTGTACAATATTGAAAATATAAAGTGCTGTCTTCAATCTCAGATGTGGCTAGCTCCTTAATTCGTTGATAAAGTAGATGGGTCTGCAGACGATTTGTTGATCTTCTGCCTGGTCACATCAATTTGTACAAGGATCTGCGTCCGGCGGGCAAACTTGACATTTCAATTTACCAGTCAAGCATTGGAGAGGAAGATATGGAGGGATTTTTTGTTTGTTCCGCCATGATTTTGCAAGAGCTAAAGGGTGTTAGACCTGTGGTTTTAAGTTGAGTTGAGTTGGTATTTTTGACAGCTGTTACTTGATTTATACCCAGTTTGGTATGCCATTTCATAATGAATAGACTTAGTCCGGAACAGTGATTGCAAACGTTCGGTGAATGGGCCCAAGACGAGATGGCCAGCGATCCCGATTTTCACAAGAAAGTTTTGTTCTTCATCGCTCACTTTTAGTTGAATGGGTACGTTTAGAGTGATGATAATCCACAAACCTTTGTTGAGACGTGAGACGACGCGAAGAGGATTTCTATTCAGCAAATAATGTCTTAAATTCAAATTATTGGAAATGTGTCGTGTTCTCACTAACACATCGAATTGACGTTTATTCAAAGGACGCCTAACGTAACCTTAAAATTATTAAGCATATCCTAACCAAGGTACTAAGAATGCTCGCTACAAATCAAATTCTTAAAATAATTTCTTTTTTATTCATACTTATTTAGCTTTGGTTTTGGTCATTGCATTACTTGTCACAGACTTTCCTCTTTCTTGACATTACATCATCTTTTAAGTACATCTTTTTATTTCCTTCCTTATTCATTTCCGACATTCCTTCGGCGCCACCTTTTTTTCTGCTCTACCCTGAAAAACAATAGCTTCGAAATGGAAAAAACTTTCAAGGCAAAATAATTTCTTTTTATTATTTAATAAATTAAAACTTTATGCAAATAACACGTCGAAACAAGCAAGGAGCTGTAACAAAAGAAGTAATAAAAAATTACAATAACAAACAAGACCGAAGGTCAAGTAGAAGAGGAAGTTTGCAGAATATTGCTTTTAAAAGTGGCAAAGTTGAAGGCGGAAAACCGAATAACGCTATGCGGCAGCAATAAAACAAGAGTCAAAGTGTTTCAAATACATCAACAACAAACAAAAAAAAAATGCAACTAAGATAACTACAAAACAATACAACAAATAGAGCGAAAGCCTTCCGCAACGCTTTTGTTTTTAATATTAAATTATATTTTTTAATACGAATTTTTTTTTATTAAACTGGTACAGCTGTGCAGGGTCGCCAAGGGCAAGTAGTTGAAGGAGCGGCGCTCTGGAAGTTTGCAAGGCAGCAATGCTGTTTTTGACAACGGAAAAGAGCGAAAGTGTGGCTGACAATTTGACCATGGAGAACGAGCGGTAAAGTAATAACTTAAAACTTTAGCAACAAACTTGAGCAAAAAAAGAAAAAAAAGGTCAGTTCGACGTTAAAAGTTGTATGGAAATTAAAAGGCGCATCAGGCGGGCCAAGTTGGCTTTGATAAAAAGTTACTGGGAGTAAGACAATTTAGCAAATATTTTTTAATATGGCTCACCTGTTGTGGAGAATGGCAGCATAAATGCAGCAAGCAGCTGTAGACAATGATTGAGAACGCTTTCAGTCCATAGTAAAGTAATGGAAAAGCGATAAAAATTTTGTTTAACTTTTGGTTATTGACAGTAATTTAAGTGGAATGAAAAATATTGATAAACTAACTTTTTCAATGTAACAAAAATTAATTTAATTTGATTAAAAATTAGTTTATAAAACAATGCACATTATCTAACACAAGAAACAGAATATCAAAAACACAAACATTTTTTTTTTTAGTTTTGAGCTTAAGGCCGATTGGTTTGCTGAGAAAATTATTAGGAATATATAAATTGTTTTTGTTTTATTTATTTATTTATGAGTGTAACAATTATAAATAACAATTACACTAGAATATATTTACAAGAGCACTGGCTACTAAGGCCTTCGGCTCTATGTTTATACCATTAATAGAAGATAAATAACACTGTGATAGTCAAAAAAAAAGACAAGACCAAACTCGACGGTTTGCCCCTATTTCGGGTCCTACGAATCGAACTGCATCATTACTTTTTTGAGTTACAATCATGGTTTCATAGAAAATTTTCAAAGGGTAAATTAAAATATTGACGAAACGTGAGAGAAAAAACATTAAAAAAATGGGTTAATTTTCAGTTTTTTCGACATATGGCTATAAGGACACACAAACCATTGATTTTGGGGTTTACAGTCTTCTAAGAACTTAAAGGCGGACTTATTCTGAGAAGCTTTGCCAAAGAAAGTTTACCAAACAAGACAACATTAAAAAGGTTAGAGACCGAAGAAAAATGTGCCTTTCTCTTACAATGGGCCACTTTGATGAAAAACTTCAACAAAAAATTTTGTATGAAACCATGATTGTAACTCAAAAAAGTAATGATGCAGTTCGATTCGTAGGACCCGAAGTAGGGGGAAGCCGTCGAGTTTGGTCTTGTCTCTTTTTTTTTTTTTTTTAAAAGCTATCACAGTGTAATTTACGTTATGTTTGTACATCTTAATAATTTGTTAATTAAAAGGGTAGAATGATATCATATATTAACTTTTTTACAGATGTTCTGAGGGTTTGCTGTTACCTTAAACAATTTTTTTTGGATCTGGCTTAGTCCAAGGTCTTCATTCAGAACATGTTGCACCGATAAATCTCAGGTATTTTTATTAAATAAATAACTATGCGTGGAAATGGAATGTCCGATTCTTCTGATACGGTTTAAAAGTGTAATTTTTTTCTATTGGAATCTTTTTATTCGGTGCTAATCGTGACATTTTTTAATTATTTCTTCATTAAACTATTTGCTGATGAAATCTAAGAAAAATATTACATTACTCAATCCGAAAGGGAAATTTCGTCAACAGCTGTTTGTGAATTGATAGTAATTCAATTTCATAGGAAATTTTTAAAATCACGTAGTGAAATTTAAATGTGTAATTGATTATTTGATTATTGTAAATTCGTTTTTGTAGTTATATTGATTTCTTTATTCTTTTTTCACTTACTCTTACATGCTAAGCTCTATAAAATTTCATTATAAAATTTCACTCGTAGTGCAGTTCATAAAGTGAAAAAAAAAAACAAAAACGAAATTCATATACCCGCACATACCTGTACATTTAAAATCTCGTAAACAATTTTTTCTACAAAACAAATTTCTTGAAAGCATTAATAAATAGCTATGACAGTTGAAAATAAATAAAAACTCTTTCTCACTCATAAGTTGAATTTAACCTCTATGCTATTTAAATTTATTTTATTTATTTATTCATTCTGCAGGTTGTACATAAGGCTATTGTGTTTTAAGAACACCATACTCTATACAATATTTAAACATAAAATACAATATTTTCGATTTTCACTTGAAATACCTACTCATGCAATTAAATTTAATAGATTAAACTTATTCATTCTTCGAATAAATTTAGAAGCAGGAGGTAGGAAAGCATAAAAATGAATAGGCAAATGCATAGAAGATAATAATTAATAATAAATAAATAAATATATTATTAGAGTTTCGAAATTGAAATAACAATATAAAAAAAGTTTAGTTATTTAAGTATTTAAACACGTCAAGTTTAAAGCGATCAGCATTCCTTACGGGTTTTAAAAATTATCGGTACGTCATTCCTTGTTTTTAAAACACTGACAAATATCATTCTAGAGGAGGACAAATAATTGTGTTTAGGTACAATGAGACGGGTGTATGAATTAGCCCCCACTGAATTAACCCCCACCGGGCAAAATGACTTAAGCCCCACCAATTTTACAACAAAATTAAAAATGGCGGAAAGTGGGGCTAAAGTCATTTTCGTGGGGATCAATACATTTTTTTTTAGTGGGGATTCTGTCATGTAAGAACCCCCACGTTTGGTGGGGCTTAATTCATTTTGATTGGTGGGGATAAAATCATTTTCGTGGGGTTTAATTCATTTGAATTCCGTGATATTTTAAAAAAATAAAACAAACAGTTAGCAACGTAAAAATATAATACTTTTCAAATTTTATTTAATTTCTTTGCTTTCTTTCTCCATATTTTCGTAAGTCTCCGTTACAAAACCCTATTTGATTAAGTATAACATTATAGCTATAGTACTTGTGAGCGTTTGGAGAATTTTCAAGCCATAAGAGTAAATCTGATATTTTTTTTTGGTGAGTTTTTGTGAACGGTATCCATCGTATTCGTTGAAAGAGTAGCGACTCGCTGATTCCATTAACGAAAGCAAAAACACAAACTATTAATTGCGCCTTATAACTTTTTTTTCCAAAAAAAGAATCAATTATAAATCCAGGAACATGAGAAAAGTTTATAGTATCGCTTTTATTTAGTAAGATCTTCCTTGCGTTTATACGATTACTCTCTATTTGTTTAAATTTTTCCATATTCATTTTTAAGCAGAATACGCAGAACTGTTTTTAATAATCACTATATTAAGATTGAATTGTCAAAGAGTTTTCCGTTTACGAAAGGTTAAAATCACTAATAGTACACATTTCGTAAAAGGAGAAACCATAATTTTGTAAATTATAAAATAAAATAGCAAAATAAATTAAAAATGAAGTAAAGTGAGGCTAAAGTCATTTTCGTGGGGATTAATTCCTTTTTTTTTAGTGGGGATTCTGTCATGTAAGAACCCCCACGTTTGGTGGGGCTTAATTCATTCCGATTGGTGGGGATAAAATCATTTTCGTGGGGTTTAATTCATTTTTTTTCGTGGGGATTCTGTCATTTTTGGTGGGGAAAGATTCACTGAGAAATTGGTGGGGCTTAAGTCATTTTGCCCGGTGGGGGTTAATTCAGTGGGGGCTAATTCATACACCCCAATGAGACCACAGATTCGATTTGACTGTGCAAAAGTTAATGTTTTAAGAAAGCATTCTAAAGCTTTCGTGTGAAAAAATTTGTGTAGAAATAATAATTAGAAAAAATTAAGGATGCAGTAAAGTTTTTTTCTAACAGCGGTCACCCCTCGGCAGGCAATGCGAAACCTCCGAGGGTAATTCTGCTATCAAATAGCTTCTCATAAAATACATCTGCCGTTGGAAGTCGGCACAAAAACTGTATGTTCCTCCATTTGTATTACAAACATTGAGTTAAATAGTGTGAGTGTCAAATTAATAATAATAATAATGTCGAAATCATTACATTCTTGTAAAATAGAAAAACAAAACCAAGAAAAAACATTAAATGAAAAAATTTTAAATTAATAAAAAATAAAGAAATGTGATACTGGGCAAGCTTAGTTCATTAAGGTCAATTGAATTTCATAGAGTTTGAAGAGTTAGCAAAGCACTGCAACTTCATAATTGGATATGTATATGTGGGGAATGAAAGGTCACTGACAGATATAAACAGCTTGGTTTCCGATTATATTGTACATTTTTTATATTAAAATTCAGCATCAATTACAAAGTTTAGTTTTTACATTAAGTTTAATTATTTGTAAAACATTTTTAAAAGAAATAAATCCGTCACACCGCGCACTACTGCCTTCGCTGCTACTTTTCAACTGCCCTGTTCTCTCAGTCCTTTTCTATTTGTACCCTTTTCTTAGCTTCACTTTTCTGTTCCCTCATTATATTTCCTTCCAGTCTGTCAATCGGTTATTTCCCTTTTGTTACAGTGTTGCAATTTTAGATCGTAGGTTCGTACGTTAGTTTTACGTGTGTGGTAATCAGTAGTTACGTCCTGTCCGTGTCGACTTGTCAACCGATCCTACATTCGGCCATCCTGCGGAGTATTATTGATTGTTCTTTGCACTGTTTCTACGTATTTGTACCAATTGTTATCCGACCCGTGACATAACTTCGCTAACATCGGAATCACAATTCTATGCACCCTCTCTACTTGCCCGTTACCCCGGGGTACACCTGTGGTAATGAGGAGATGCTGTATACGTTCTTCCTCACAATAACTTTGAAAAATACCGGCGGTAAACGCCGTGCCGCGATCCGTAATAATTCTCTTTGGATTTCCGAACACTGCAGATTGCCCGCGCAATCTGTTAACTACTTCTTCTGCGCCTGTGCTTCTGGTCGGATACAACCACGTAAATTTCGAAAAAGCATCTATAACGACGAGTATGTGATTGTATCGCTTATGAGTCGACTCCATTGGCCCTACATGATCGACGTGGTATGTTGCCAACGGTGTGTCTTCTTTGTCGATTGGCGACAGAAACCCCTCTCTTTTTCCCCTCTTGCTGTCGGTGATAATGCACTCGATGAAGCTCCTAACTGCCTTTTCGGCCTTTGCTGCTAACTTCGGAATGAAATATGACTTTTCAACCATCTCCATTGTTTTCTTAGCCGAAAAATGGCCCTGACGGTGTGCTGTAGTAATTATCTCTTCTTCCATTTGTGCCGGTATGACGATTAATTCCCTAGTGACATCTTTAAAGAGAATGTCGTTTTTCAAGAAGTAGTCTTCATAACCTTCTCTTTGCACGATCTTACGCACTGCTTTAACCCAATCATCATTTGATTGTGCCAACTTCAACTTATGGCTCATCGAATCTTCCATCACTAAACACGCAACCCTACTCAGCGCGTCAACATGCCTCATTTTCGTGCCTTGCCTATGCGTAGGCGTACCCCTCAATGAATCTTCGAAAATATGACGTCAAACCGAGAAAACGCTGTACTGCTTTGACGCTTGTCGGCATCAGGAAGTTACAAATCGCGCTCACCTTTTCGTTTGATGGTCTTATCGTCCCGTTCTCTATAATATAGCCTAAAAACTTTATTTTCCTTTGCAGTACCTGACACTTACTCCATTTAATTTGCAACCCGCTGGCTTTCGCCACTTCTAAGACTTTTCGCAATTTATTGATTCCATCTATCTCATCATGGGAAGGGATGACTATATCATCCATATATATTACTACTGTTCCCGATTGTATTAAATCCCTAAAGACAGCTACGATAAACCTAGAGAACACTGGCGGGGAGTTTGTTATTCCGAAAGGAACGAAAAGAAACTCATACTGGCCACCAAAGGTCACAAACGAAGTGTATTTCCGCGAATCTGGTTCTACAGGTACGTGAAAAAACCCGTCACGTAGATCAAGCGTCGTAAATACGCTAAAGCCTTCTAATCTTTCTATGACGTCGTCGATCAACGGCATCGGGAAATTGTCCCGAACAATTTTCTCGTTGAGTTTCCTGTAGTCGCAGCACAACCTTTTCGTTCCATCCTTTTTTGTCACCAACACCACGGGTGACGCGAATTCCGAAAAACAGGGTTTGATAATCCCCTCCCACAGCCATTTCCTAACCTGTTCGTTTACTACCACCTGATCTGCATGCGACATCCTACGTGGTCGCTCATAGAGCGGACTCTCATCAGTCAGTAAAATTTTCATCGTTACCGGCGACTCGTTTCCCCGCGTAGGCTTATAAGAACATATTAATGTACGAATTTGCGTTGCTTGCGCGGTTTTCAAGTGAGCAAGGTCTACCTCCGATTCCGTTTTGCCCATATCTACTTCTATGGCGCAAAGTTCCCTCATTGTCTCACTCAATAAATCTATTTTGCTCTCTGCCACAATTCTCTTTTCGTTGTCGACCAACCTGATTCGCCTATCTTTCTCCATACTATTCTCTATATTTTTAGCCCTAAATTCTACGTTGTCCTGCGCTACGACTAATACTACCTGCTGCAGGATATCGTTGCCGATTATCGCTGCGTATCGCATATCACGTTCCGACACAACATGGAACGTCGTATTTATATGTAACCCATCAACTTGTATTAAACACTCGAAACTACCTTCGGTTTCCAACTGAGAGTCGCTAATGCCTCTTAACGACCGCTTCTCCTTCGATAACTCAACGTCACCTAACAACAGCAACGTGTCGTGACGCATGAGGCACAGATCGCTTCCCGTATCTATCATTGCCGAAAAATAACGCCCACCTACAGCTACCTCCTTGAAGAGTAACCCACTCTTGTTTATGCCATGCCCGGTATTGTAACAACTGCTAATCATATTAGCACTACTTTGTTCGTTTTTTTTTTTTCATTGCAATCGAGCGCTCTATGTCCCGCACGACCACACTTGAAACATACGAAATCGCGTTTCGGACAATTTTTTGCAAAATGTGTCTTATCGCCACACTTAAAACAATAACCACCCGACTTTGGCGCGATCGCCGGCTTAAGTTTCACCTCATTTGTTTGCGGAACCTTGCTACCCCCTTGTGACGTTGATGAGAAATTATTCTTAGTGGAACTAATTTTTTCATACACCCGTATTTGGTCTTTCAGCTCCTTCACATTTTTGGCTAAATATAAATTAGCCTTATTTGCCTTAGAATCTGCGATGCCTTCTATGAAATATTCTATGAGGCTAACCTCATCAAGGTTTACTTGTTTACCTAGCTCCATTAGGCTGTACAGGTACTCCCTATAATCTTCATCCGCGCGCCTACGTCGGTTTTGCAATCTGCGATGCACTTCAACTGCCGACAGAGTGGTACCGAATTCTTCTAAGAGTGCACTACGTAGCGCGTTCCACGAATCTATGTTAGCCGAACTTCGCGCAAAAATCCTAGCTGCACCTTTTAGCAACTGCTTAGCGTAAATAAACATCTGTAGGCTGTCCCACCTTACTGCTATTGCATTTTCTTCAAAATGTTCAACCCATTGCTCTACCGACGGATAACCTGAACCCGAAAATTTATTCAGCGAATCTTCGATGTCACGAAGCGTGAAGCTGGAGCGTAAGAGGGACGGTGCCACCGTGCTAGTATTTCGTGAGGCGGATTCTTCCTGTACCGATACGTCGTCGTCTTCATCATAAGGAATTTCTATATTGTAAGCCTCAAATAACCTGTCTTGCAAAGCTGCTTTACGACCCGATATATTTAACCCCAACTCGGTCAGCTTTGCCTGCAGTTCCTTAACATTTAAAGCTAAAATCTCTTCTTTGTTCATGTTGGCGTGAAAGGAAAATTCAATTTTTAACTTCTAAATTCAAACTACTTATTCGGCTGTTTAAGTGCGAGATGTCACGAGAAATATTTTACATATACGGTCAATACGATAAATTTTACATATGTATGTATACGATAAATACAATAATACAATAAATAAACATCAATGAAATAAGATACGATTTGGCAACAATGACTTATCTTAATTTTCGTAAATGTCGTCTGCTATAGTCTCCAACGCTGCAGTCATACAAAATTTAAAATTCCCTTCATACAGCCGACCCGTTTGACGTTCGAAGCGAATTCTGTGCTTACGGCAACGTACTCCTTGTGTACACTGGGACGGACACCTGCTATACCCTCTGTTGACCGTCGTAGAAATTCAACGTACAATTTTCCAATTCACGATGTACTGCTGATGCATAACTTTAGCAGATTTTGTATTTCCACGCTTATTTGAATTCGCGGCTATATTGCCTACGGCTTCTTCTGCAGCAAGACCGACTTGGCTTTAAAGGCACGTTAAAGCGCAACCTTTGTTTATTTGTACGGACTGCCGATGTTTGAAATACTACTTGCGGCCGAACTGCTGCCTACGGACACCCACACTTGTTTGCAGCAAACTTGCTGCCGACGATCAATCAACCTCCGACCTGTTTGTTTGCAGCCAACTTGCTGCTGCTACGTTCGTTTGCGACCAACTAACCGCCAACTACATGTGTTTGGCAGCCAACTTGCTGCCGTTTATCGACCAACTGAGTTCGTTTGTAACCACGAACCTTCGACAATGTTCGTTTGCAGCCAACTTGCTGCTGACGAGCATCAAACTACGTTTCGCTTGTAGCCAACTTGCTACCGACGATCAATCAAGTTCGTTCTCAGCCTTGAACTCCCAACTAGGTTTGTTTGCAGCCTACTTGTTGCTGACGAACAACTTGGTACACCCTTGTTTTTGCAGTCAACTTACTGCCGACGATAAACCAACCGCCTTCGATGCAATCAGCGAACTTCCAACTTTGTATGTTTGCAGCCGACTTGCTGCCGAAAATATCCCTAATGTACTAGCACACAATTTGCAGGCTGCAATTTTGTACGTACATATGTACATAAGTAAATGACGCGGTGTGTCGGTTATTTGCAGCCAACGGTAATTTTAAGCGCGTGAGCCATGTACTACATACATACATGAAAAATAACAGACGATTTTGGGTAACGGAGCCCACGCTTCAGCCTTCACCAAATACAGTTTACGTTTATGCGTACAGTTTTTACTTAAAATTTTTTAGCAATTTAATTTTGTCTTTTACGAACATACATTTTTTCACGACGAAACACAAAAGTTTACACTACTTTGTAGGCGTTTAATATTCGCACCTTCTGACACCATATGTGGGGAATGAAAGGTCACTGACAGATATAAACAGCTTGGTTTCCGATTATATTGTACATTTTTTATATTAAAATTCAGCATCAATTACAAAGTTTAGTTTTTACATTAAGTTTAATTATTTGTAAAACATTTTTAAAAGAAATAAATCCGTCACACCGCGCACTACTGCCTTCGCTGCTACTTTTCAACTGCCCTGTTCTCTCAGTCCTTTTCTATTTGTACCCTTTTCTTAGCTTCACTTTTCTGTTCCCTCATTATATTTCCTTCCAGTCTGTCAATCGGTTATTTCCCTTTTGTTACAGTGTTGCAATTTTAGATCGTAGGTTCGTACGTTAGTTTTACGTGTGTGGTAATCAGTAGTTACGTCCTGTCCGTGTCGACTTGTCAACCGATCCTACATATATATAATTATATTAAAAGAAATGTTGCAAAAAATATTATTTTAATCATTTACCCCCTCCTCATGTAATTAAAAAAATATATATTTCTGTTTTTTCAGCTTAATCTGTTCCAAAACTGTCTGTTAAAATCCCTTAACAAACCTGAATTCCACGTATTTTAGGAGAAATTACCAGTAATGTGTGCACGTGTCGAACTTCGGTGTAACTACAATGTACTAAAACTTTTAAACGTTTTTTCTCAAAATCACATTTTTGCTACTTGGGCATACGATTACGCGAAAACTATTTGACCCATCGACCTGATTAAACTTGCATTTTGTAGAGTATCCTACCACTATATTGGAAATGTGATCAAATTTACGCTTGGAAAATACGTATCAAGCTCAATTGGCGGAAGAAAAAATTTGTTCATTAAACGTAACCGTGTGCCATGGGGCAACAAATCTTAGTACGAAGCACGGTCGGGTGAAACAATTGTTGCGACATCCGAGAATCACTAATCCGCTTTTTGTCGATTTGACAGAACTACTTATTCGATGTCTAATAGGCTTTTCATGTTATAAGCCGCCTTCACACAATCTTATTTGTTTGCAAAAATGAGTGACTGGGCAAGAGGTATGAGCGAATGATGGTAAAAAAATCATTTTAACATTCATATTTTACGGTTTCCGAAGTTGGTTGATTTTTTACGCGCGAAATTTTGCATCGCATACTTATACATCGCACAATGGTTGCATACAAATATTACCGTGTGTAAACACCTAATCGACCGTTCGCGTCTTTATCTTCTTTTTTATAAATTCCTCTTTGTTCCCCCATTCTGAGGATACTATTGCGTCACTGATTTTTTTACTCCCAGCTTGATTGTCACAATCTTGAATTCTATGATTCTTGAGTACGAAGTATACATAAGTATTTGGTCCAAAGTATATTAAATAATACTTTAGACAAAATAAATATCGCCAGAACACCCTAACTATTTGTCTTAAATATTTTTTTTTTAAAACTTTGGAAAAGAGTAAGGTATAATGATACGCTCACAGAAACGCTAACAAGAACAGCCAATTTAAACATTTTTGAAAAGTTTTTGCATACAGAATTAATTACCAAACATCAGAGTGCCTCCATAAGAATGAGTAAATCTACGCACCCTTGAATCGCCATATTTTTCGCAACAAATCATATATGCTTTGCGACGTTGGTTCTCATATTCTCTCATGGAAAAGCATAACGCCACTTTATCTACATGTCCTGCCAATGGTTTCAACTGTTATTTTCAATATTTCATTCATTTATTTGTTTTTTTTTCTTTAGCTTTTACTAAAAGAAAAAGGACAATGACGACATGTTAATTTTTACTGCAATTCGTTTTGAATTTTTTGAAAATAAATATCTTACAGCTTTAAAATTTGTCTGGTAATTGAGCGATTTACAGTTTTTTGCCAGCTCCAAATGACAGATGTATTTCATGAGACGCGTTTTTATGGCACAAATACCCTCGGAGGTATTACTAACCCTTGCCGAGGGGTGACCGCTATTAGAAAAAAACTTTTCTATGATTTTAATTTTATTTTAGACTAAACAAAACTTCTGGGCTCATAACATTTCTTTTTCTAACTGGCGCCAATTGGAATTCTCAAGTATAGCCAAGACGTGACCTAGGCAGCGGGGCCACTGATTTTTAATCCGCTGCTCTATGTCTACGTCCTTATAAAGCTCGCTCCATCGTACGCGGTATTCGCTATCGCAAAGACGCGAAGGTCCGTAAAACTTTCGAAGAATCTTTCTCTTGAACACTCCAAGAGCCCTCTCATCTGATGTTGTCATGGTCCATGCTTCTGCGCAATACAGTAGCACGGGGATGATGATAAACTTATAGAGTATGGTTTGTGTAAGTCGAGAGAGGACTTTACTGCTCAATTGCTTACTCAGTCCGAAATAGCACTTGTTGGCTAGAGAGATTATCCATTGGATTTCGAGGCTGACATTATTATTGACGTTAATGCTGGTTCCTAAGTAAACGAAGTTCTCTACTTTTTCAAAGTTATAACTGTCAACAGTGATGTTAGATCCCAGCTTCGCTTCTCTATCCAGTGTGGAGAAGGCAGAACTAACAGCGGGGTTGTACAGGCCGATGCTGTCAATATCATCGGCGTACGCCAGCAATTGCACACTTTTATAAAATAATGTGCCTATGCGATTTAGTTCTGTGGCTCGAGTTATCTTCTCCAGCATTAGGTAAAAGAAATCGCACAATAAAGAGTCACCATGTCTGAAACCTCGTTTGATATCAAACGGCTCAGAGCGGTCCTTCCCAATCCTGACGGAGCTGATGGTTTTGCCCAACCTCATTTTACATAGCCGTATAAGTTTTTCCGGGATACCAAATTCAGATATTGCGTCGTGCTTTGAAGTCGACAAAAAGATGTTGTGTGTCGATTCTTCTTTCTGGGGCCTTTTCCAAGGTCTATCGTACTATGAATATCTGGTCGATGATAGATTTACCAGGTCTATAGCCACATTGATAAGGTCCAATAAGTTCATTGATGCACTGCTTCTACATTAATAACACGCTTGACTGAACAAAAGATTTGCGCTCATAACATTGCAACCTCTACGATTTTTATTACTAGCAGATAGGCTCATACAAAATAAAAGTTTATTAAAGGGTTGGAGTTACACTGCCTTAAGAGCTCAATTGTAAGTAATCCGATTGCATTTTTTTTTCTAGATTTTCCACTCAAATCTTTTTTTTTAAACTACATGGCCTGCATGGTTTTACGACAAACAAACCAACCTTAAATTTTTTAGAATAAAATATAAAGATAAATTTCCAAACCAGCAAAGCGCAAAAATCTTATGTAGAAAACCAGACGGTGCTGAATATCGCTTAAACCATTTATCTATTGCGCCATAAAATATGCAGTGCTTGTTAAAGAGAAAAAAAAAGCAAAACTTAAAGCTTTTATAAAACAAAACAAAAAACCAATACGGAAAAATAAAAACGATGTACAGAAGACATACTCGAGTGCATATTTCTTGAGCAGACACAGCATAACAGCAGACAAATGTGCTGCAGTTAATAATTTCGTTTTGCAACATAAGTCAAGGCGCACAACCAGGAATACATATGAATAAATGCAAAATTGCGGATAAATGGAAATTGTAGCAAAGTGTTTACGCGGTACTGTATGTAGAGCAAAACTTTGAATATAATAAAGACGCAAAAAACACTACGCGAGCTTCAAAGTGAGCGGAAAGGTGGCGAGCGCCAAAAAGTAGGCAATGTAAATTTGAGTTAGGAAAAGTTTTTGGCGAAAAAAGACGGTCAAAACCAAAAAAAAATATGCTTGCGCATTTAAAGCGGTGCATAAAAATTCTCCACATTTCTTTAGAAACCAATTTTGACTGCAGCATCTAAGGGCTTTTGAAAAATGGCGAAGCAAAAGCGAAATGTACGCCACAAGTGTAAGTGTAAGTGACTCATCAGTGTGCCAAATGATACTACATATGAGTGGCACTGTCTGTTCATTTTGCGCGTGCCTTTTCGATTTGCCACTTGCCTTTGCGGCAGTTGCAAGCTGCATTGTTAGAGACTACCACTTACCACATGACACATCAGCAGCGAGAAAATTGACTATGAACTGTGGCCCAAGTATCTGTTGAAGTAGTTGCAGACGATGCCAAAACGTGCTCCATCGCATGCGACAAACAATGCACACACACACACACACGAACAAACATTTAATTCGCAGTTACCGCGCGACACCAGCGAAAAGTGAAATTTATGAATGTATGTAGCTTTACGCAAACTGCATAGTTGGCAATGACATGCTTTTAATGCTTGAAGCAATGAATTTAAATGGTGATTTGAATATTCGGAATTAAATGAAACATGTTTGAACACTAACGGAGATGGAGCGCATGTTAGTTGGTAATGAAAGGCATTGCAAAACGTGCAGACAGGAACATGAGAAGGAAACTTTCATTCTAGCAACGTTGAATTATAGCGTAAGACGGTTACATGAAAATGAAATTACAAAGAATATTTGAACGCTATTTTTGTAAGACAAGAAAAGCTATGTTCTGAAAGAGTGTCAACTTACGCGAATTTCAAGGCCAGTTATATAGTAAAATTTACTAAGTTTCTTACAAAAAAAAAGAGTCAATTATCATAAATTAAAAAAAAAATTTGTATCATCGCTAATGAAATCTGATAATGAAAAAATATGTTTGATATCGATTTATGATAAAATAGATTTTGTGGTTTTTCGATAGCACTATTCTATGAACGAATTATGGACCTACAGAGCACGAAGCTTCGAAAGCAAAATATCGAGTGATCCATCCGGACCTATTTTTTATTTTAAAAAGAACACTTAAAACAGAACTCGATGTCGGGATTTTCAATACTCTTTCCAGCATATCTACAGGCCTTTCGCGAAATACGGGAGGAAAGGCGGCTTCCAAGAACCCTTTAAAACACATCCATAGGTGTGCTACTATAACACGTTCTAGTGCGCCGTAGCACCATCTCGCTGAAACCATGTGTTGCCGACTGTTACTGATTTTCGTGCTACAGTTGAATAATTTGGACAGCTGAATATTGGTGGCCGCTGTGGTAGAGTGGGTAGCGGTGCATGCTATAACTCGTTATGCCGCTGAGTTCGAGGTTTGAATCTTAGTCAGGGCAAGCAAAATCTTAATCATGGTAAACGGTTTTTTCCAATAGCGATCACTCCTAGGCAGGCAATGACAAACCTCCGAGGATATTTCTGCCATGGAGAAGCTTCTCATTAAATACATCTGCCGTTCGCAGTCGGTAAAGAAGTGTAAGTCCCTCAATTTGTGGTAGAATACAAAGACGCACACCATAAATGAAAGGAGAAGCTGGGCCAAACACTGAGCTAAATAGTGTAATTAATAATAATAAAAAATGTTGATACGTTCTTGGAGTTGCTCACAATCATATTATGTGTTAAGTTTAAGGCTTGCGCAATTTGTATCATTGTAAAGTTTGCCGTTGTACATATATATCCATTTACTTTAGTTTTGTTTTATATAAAATTTAATTTTTGTTTTTACTTTTATTTATATTTTTACAAAATTGCCATAAAAAATTTAATAACTTATAATAATTAAAAGAAATTACATATCCAAATGTTACAATGTTGGTTTGTGTTATACTTTGCAAACGCTGGGTAGTTCGTTAGCAAAAAAAAAGTAACATGAATCATACATAGTTGCAAGCTTTGCACAATCAAAGGTAGTTTAATTGCCAGGTAGTTCATTTAGTAATATGAAACGACGTATTCTGTAACAACAATCGTTTGAGCCCAAGTGTCAGTTATCAGGCGCGTTAAACAATGTGGTGGTAAGATAATAGATGGTGAAGTTTGTCGTGGTGAAGTGAGGTGAAAACAGTTGACGTTGGAGAGTTCATGTGTGTTAAGTTTGAGTATTATGAATTGAATTGTGGTGAGTTTAAGTGTGGTGGGTTTAGGTGTGGTGAGTTCAGGTGTGATGAGTTCAAGTGTGGTGAGATAAAGCGTGTTGAATTTAAGTGTGGCAACATTTCCTTTCGGCACGATATCCGTCGACTTATATTGTATGCAACATATCCGCTGCATTCGCAATAAAGATTTTAAATTTACTATCTCCATTTAAGAAGTTTCATTTCAAATTTAAACAAAAAAAAACTAGTGCACTTCAAAATTGCTGCCTTTTTTATTTGAATTATAAACAAATTCTATAGTTTTTACTTGTAAAGCCTTTTATATTTTAATATCAAGCACGATGTATAAATTTATTCTTTTGAAACACGAAGTGACTGTAAAATGTCTGAAGAGCGAATACATTTTTGCGAAAAATTATATAAATTAGGATTTCATGCTTAAAAGTTTGTTTTTAGAACACTTTAAACTGAAACAAAATTTTGAAAACTTAATGTTTAAACTTTCGGTCAAAATGCAGAACAGACATGAATACAAAATTCTTGAAAGAAATGTCAAACTCTAAAATATGCCAAATTCAAAAAATTTTACCTAAATCAATATAATCCGAAACTCTTTAATTCGTGGGCAATTGGAACGCTTTTAAGTATTACATAAACGGAAACAATGTGGAATTGTCCTATTCCAATTCATCTGACAAAATGCGTGGACAACTCGCTGGTCTGCCTTGCTTCGACATGCTTCGATCCTGAGCCCACAACATCTCGCCAATTGAGTAGAAAAATACCAGTTCCACGTCCAAGCGTTGTAACTCAGTACAACAAATTTATTTTGGGTGTTGTTCGAATTGACCAAAATACTTCAGGCCAACGCATCTCTTTTCGAGAAAACAAATGGTGGCATTGCATTTTTACTTGGATTATCTATGCGAAGATTTCAGGAGAGAAGTAGCCACTTACTACTATAAGCACTACAGCGTGTGCTTCAAACTATACGAATGGAATCCGTAGCGAATGCTCGTTGCGATTCCAATCGGAAATAAGAGGCGTTTTGCTGGAGACATTTGTAAGTTCATCGTGCGAACAGCCTACAAAAAATGCGATTTCGGACTTTGTTTGCCTTTTTTCGAATCACATAAATCCTGAAAAAACAAATTTTTTTTTATATAAATTTTTATTTTCTCCATGAAATGGAACAAAATGAGTTTATAATTTTATTTTTGTTTTTAATAAACGTTCACTAAAATAATGAATTTTAATTTTTAAGGGTTAAGGAATGATTTCCTATATATATATAAGCCAGTGGTCTAGCTTACCTAACGTTGCCATATGGAAACAGGGCATTTCAAGGACACTGCGTCTAGGACATAAAATCGAATGAAACAGTTTTTTAGTTTGACCTAAGGGATACTGTAAAAAAAAATCACATCAAAATTCTACAATAATTTACGTATGATAATTTGGGTTAACATACATTACTATGCCTGTCTCGTATTTTATTAAGTATCTCTTCTGTGAATTAATAGTTGCAAGTTTCTATTAAAATTTATTTACATATTTGCATAGACAATTTTGTTGTTTTTTCTGTTTTCATTCAAGCAGAAAATACCTCCACTAAAATACTATTGGAGTAAAAATAAATTTGCATTTTGATTTTTATCATAGCTTTTGTTATCCTTTCAGCATTAATTCAATTCAAACGTACTTTAAAATATGTTGACTGGCAAAGAATTGCACTTACGCTAAACAATTCACATAATTATGCAATTTTTCTATGACTAAGCACCAATCGGCACGTATTAGAAAAAAAAAATTAGCATAGGAAAAGGGAAATAAGAAAATATAGGGTGGAATTTAGTAAGAGGGTGATATATAGGCAAAGGATAAAATGGATATAATTAGTTTTAAGCAACAGTCATTGAGCTAAGCAAGTTAGCTAACTCTGCGTTCTAATATTCATATATGCATATATTCATGCATATGTCGAACTAAAGCAAGAAACAAAAAATCATTATTTACTGCCTTAACTATTCACCAACGAATCCTTTTGCTATGAATTCAGTTATTATTATCTTGACTTGCTAATTTCAAATTTCCAACTACTTCGCCATTCATCCGTCAGCCGTCAAGTAGCATGTTCTTAGCAATAAAAGTTGCCTAACCATGCGCTCATATGTTGCTTTTTATGACCACTTCAGCGCTTTGTCATAATTTCCGGCACTCACGACTTGACTTCATAGTATGTACTTAGTACGGAATGTCGGAAATGTATGCGCATTACAGAAGAAAAGTACTCATAAATAGACGCATATGCAAATTTATTGCATAGACGGTGGTGGTCTGATGTTAAGCCACAAGGGACTTCGCTTTATTCACATACATATGTATGCATATGGGTATGTGTGTGAGAGTGTGTGTATATACGTGCATGTAAAACTATGTAAGAGCTTACAAAATATGTTGCTCATACGCAAGGGCATTCACTGCGATTATGCGACTTGTGAATGTAGAAACTTGGTAACATTTTGTTTTTGTTATTGCTAATAATTAGTTGGAAAAGGCAGCGAAGGCAAGTGGAATTAACAAAAGTAATACCAGCAAAATGCACATTAAAATATCAAAATGCTTCAACCTACAAGAAGTCTGTTTGGCACACATACGCGAATATACAAACATACATGAGACCAGCTCATATTTTATTAATAAAACCGTAACAATTATTATAGTTTTTTTTTCGAGAAATTAAACATATATACAAATTTCTAATTCTAAGAGGGCGCTCCCTTATCCCCGAAGTTTGCATTTAGATGAAAATTAAGGCTTTTTTATGGCTTTGTGCTTTTGAGCCAACTTATGTTTTAAACTTAACCGAGAAGATCCGAGATTCACACTCCCACTTTCTCTGTTAATTGCTGAAACTCGCCATTTATTTATTTAATTAATCACACACAACAACCAGTAGTTATATTTACAGTGTATGATATCTTACAATCTAAAATATAAACTTATAGCTAGTACATATTAAGATAGAGCATAAAAAGAGAATTAATATTAAAAAAAGAGAAGAGACAAAAGATGGCGAGAAAAAAGACAGGAAAAGAGGTAAGACCTATAATATTTATTTGGCAAAATTACGCATTACTTCGTTTTTAAAATGGTTAGTATTTTTCAAAAATCTTATCGCCGCGGTCAGGGTATTCCAAAGACGGATTGAGAAAACGAAAAAATTACGTTCAGATACTAAGCACCTAAATTTAATATTGTTTGTAGAAAGAGATCGAGAATTGAAATCGTTCTTCCAAATAATCGGGGTCCTGCGTGACTATGATTTTGTGTAGCAATGTCAAACATCTAAGCTTCAATAAGTCGCCGAACGGAAGATATTTGATGCAGTAGAATAATGTGCCGTCATAACGCCGTAAATAACTCTTAATTCAAATCAATAGAGTTTCAGTAGTTTGTCGCATCCAAAACGATCTTTCGATGTCACAGTCTTCAAGAAGTTATAAGTGAGGGCACTCCTCAACTTTTCTTTTGGCATCCCTAAACGTTGGTGGCCAGAGTTGTTCACTTCTCCGTTAAGCGCCGCCGAGCCGAATCTGGCCTTCTTATCAGCTAACTCATTGCTTTCGTTATTTTTACATCCGCTCTGAGCGAGAGTCAAAGAGAATTTATACGTCGCACTGTCGCCAGACCATGAAATTTCCGTACAATTTCTAAATTTAAATAATATAGAATGTAATGCTTTTGAAGTGGCCTAACTGTCAGAAAATATTGTGATCTTTTTGTCAAAATCTATGCTATTATGTAAAAATTAGCCAGCTTCTATTTAGCATAAACCGCGACCTGGAAAGCGCCGTTCGACTTTGGATGGGACTGTTCGATTGACATTTCCTTCGAGACAAGACCAGCTCCGGTACCTTCTTCAATTTTTGAACCAGCTGTGAAGATGGATATCTCCTTCACTGAACCTGGAGTTTCAGCATCTCATTCTTCTTTGGTGGGAAAACGATTTGGTATCATTGGATCAAAATCGTAAACTGGCGAAATATCGTCAGTACTGGCTTTTATGTTAGCTTTAAGTGCATTATTTTATTTCGTATGATATTGCTGCATTTCCAAAGTTGCTTGTGATCCAAGTTTTCGTCTTTCTGAGGCAAAGAGCAGTCTTATAGTTGAAAAAATATACTGCTGAGAATATATTTTCAATGGTGCGACTGTGTTTTAAATGTCTTGTTGGACCCTACTTGAAGTTTACTAACAATATACCGAGCAATGCGAATCTTTGTACTTTTTCTACTTCATTTCGGTACCCTTTAAGTCTGGAACTCTCCACTAGGTTAAAGCACCCTTGGTTGCAATTAAACAAATAACTGTAAGGTGATACACCGTGAAAACTCTAGTTGTTTTTAAATAGTTATTTTGCACATATAGTGTGCAGCTGGTCCTTTCTTCGCAAACTCCTTCACTTTTTTTCAATCGACAGAGAGAGAGTGGTTCCTGAGCAATCTGGCGTTTTTCCATTTCAAAGATCCTGTTCCGATGACAGCCAATGTTTTCGTATGCATTTGTAAAATCCTTATCGAATTTTAAAAAATATTTTCCTAGAAAGTTTGCATATAAATAAAAAAAAATAGTAATAAATATGTAGGTATATGGTTATTTTGAATATTCCTATTTAATTTTTTTTTAATTCAAACATAAAAATGTGGCATTAAATAATTTGCAACTATAAATAAAAAATAAATTATATAAAATTTATAAGAAAAATAATATTTAGAGAAAATATCTCTATTGGGTAAGCATTTTTACAAAAAAAAAAATTTTGTTCTCTAAGCTATCATACAAAAGCAATTTACATCAACATAAGAGGCATTTAAAAAGACATTTTTTTGTAATGCAATATTTGTAAAAATAATCAACAAACTAATTTTTATTGAAACAATGTCTTTAGAAAAATATTTGTGAAAATATTAAAGGAATTTTGTTCTTCAAATGACCGAAAAGAAAGGTAAGCCCTATTTTGGAAAGCAAGAAAAACAGTTTCGCTTGTATTGTTACAATGAAATTGAATGTAAAGAAAAATTTAAGTTTCCTTTGTTGAGTTTTGGCCCAGTTGCGCGCAAAACTATGTTCTGGGTTATTAAGCTTATCAATTATATAAAGAGTATATACATAATTATTTTCTAGGCCTACAACTTCTTATATAAAATACATTGTGTTTTTATGAAAAAATATACATATTTATAGGAAATTCTAACGGGTAATTAATTTTCGAAAAAAATATTTTTATACCAGAAAAAGGTAGGCTATATTTTTTTACATGACTTAGAATGTTTGTTACATACATCACGCATTTTTATCGGAAAATAATGTAAAATATTTTCAATTAAATATACATATTTTGTAAATAGATGATACTTTCCAATAAAACAATCGTGGGAAATTGTATAACTCGGTCATAAATTTAACTTATGTTATCTCAGTGTTATTATCACCAATAATGATGACTGTTATATAATTTTAAACTGTTATGAAAAAAGTTGTATTGAAAACATAATTATGGGAAATATTTGCAGAAATACGTTGTTTCGATGTTGCCACAGGTTTGATTTTTTTTGTTTTTCAAGGGCCATGAACACCTTAATAGATTTATAAACACACATACATCCCTTCGAGAACGCGTGCAAATTTTCTTCATTCACTAAAGCGCATTTTTGTATGTAATGCGTTCAATTAAAGTTATCTTAATATGCGTGTGTACGTACGTACTTATGTACACATGTGTGTGCGTCTCGTGTGCCTGCGTTCTATTGTTTTGTGCTGAGTACTGTTACTTAATAACTGACTGATTGGGGATTTGCGTCATTTTAAGCGCAATTTCATCGCGATACTTAATTGCTTCTATTCTTGCTCTATTTCCTATTTTAGTTATACCGCCTGTTCTTGCAGTCTTGAAAAGGCAAGCAGATATCTATACATATTATAAAACAAAGTCTAAAATTTTGGAAAGAGCTAATCTCGCGCACTACTGAACGGATTGGGAGGCAATTTTTTTTTAAATTAATGCTTGCAGTTAGCACTACAATGATAGCTACTTAAATTAAAATTTAGCCTATTAATTTCTGAAATATTTAAGTGTAAAGTTTAAAAAAATTTTACACTAATGATGTGTAGTGTTAAATGTGAGTAGTAAATCAACTGCTCTTCGTTACTACTTCGTTCGGCTATGCGCAGAGAGCTGTGCTGTTGACTTCGTTTATAAACCGATGCAAGGCGAAATGATAACTTTGATCCACACTGTTAGATATGTTTGTTTTTCAGATGCTATACATAAATACATATATATACATAAACAGAAAGCGCGTGGCGAAGCTAGTTTTTTAAATAAAGAAATAATGCGCTAGAGAGATTTTACTACGGATAGTAATGTCGGGGGTTGCACATTTTTTTTATATGTATTTCTGTATTAATTTAAGTCAATTGCAGAAGCACTTTTTATGAATCTAATTTTTTCTTTTCAATTAACCTACGATTGTTGACTGTAAATATTGTGTTCTAATCCAAAACAAATAATTTAAAAATTTTGTTAATTAACACTGAAACTTGCAGTACATGTTGAATAATTTTGCTTATGATTAAAGAAAATATTTCTTATGGAATGTTTGTTTATTGGGGATGTGACAATGAAAATATTTGCTTTTGCAAAATCACTTCAACAATGATTACTGGGCTATAAATATTGGTTTGAATATTTTTGGACATATAAGTAGTTGTATTATTAGAGTTAAAAAAGTATGTGTTCTATACGTGAAATATTTTTTTTTTTTTTCAAAACAAATTTTTTTTTAAAACACGTCTCACACATTATCTGAAACCTTTAAAAAATATATATATTGCCTAAAAATAAGTGAAAGTTTTATTTTTTAGTTTTAGTTTTAAATAAAAATTTTTCAATCAAACTTTCAACAGATAATATGGGCTTGTAGTTCTATAGTAACATTAATTTTATTATAGCAATCTGCGAATTAAAGGTAAATAGAAATTGCAGTTGAATTTTAATAATAAATATTTTATATGAAAACAATAGTTCGTAAGATAGTCATGAATGTAAGTTTACCATAATTTTATACGTAAAAGTTTTACAATTCTCGTTGTTCCAACATATTTCAAAAGTTATCGAGATTAAGTTTTTAGCATTAAATTAAAAGTATTTATATAAAATGTGTTAATTAAAATAATTCCGAAAGACCATTTCTGACAGTTTCGTAACCCATTTACGAAATTGCTGTTTGGGATACATTTCAATTATTTTCTACTTACATTCCTGAACTATTCAAAACTGATTTTGAGAATAGCTTGAGTTGATTTGGGGAATATTTAAGTATCACTTCGGGACTAGAATACGACATTTTTAATACTATTTCAAAATTGGTTTGAGACAATAACAGGCATATTTCTTGAATATTTAATGAATATTTTATGATTCTATGATTAGTTCACGCTTTTTTTATAAACTCTGCATGACTATTTTTCAACTACTTTAAAAAATTTGAGATGGTAAAAAAGCAACAAAATGGTTATGAAATTATCTTGAATAATTCTCAGTATTAGGTTTGAAGAATTTGTGAAGTAAAAGTGTTAAACGAAATTGTAAAAATAATATCCTCTAGCCCTTACTTTGACACCAATTTTGTTATACGTCATTAAACTTGCTTGTATTAAATATAAATTTTGCATTTCATACAGGTGAAAACTCTATACAAAAATATTTTTAAATCAAATTTTAAAACCTCTTTTGTCTGACACCCAAATTGAGTTTAATAAATTTTGAGTTAATTAGGTAGGTGGCAACCCTTCTACACGTAGGTTTGAAATCAAGCCTTTTCAAAGCATATTCCATTGATAACCAAAATTTATTATGTAATATATTAAAAATATATTAAAATTTCTGAAACATAATTCCAATTCCAAACTTTAAAAAGTCTTAAAGAAAAAAAAATATATATATGAGGGCACTGTACAAAGATTTATCACGAACGTCTTACGTTCAAATCAAATATTTATATATGATTTATTTTATATTTTGGCATTGACTGTGAAAAGGATTAACTTCTTTGTTGAAAAAGGTATCAGGTTTTGCTTCCTAAAAGAATATTCCCCCGCTTTCGTTGTATTCCAAACCAAATTTGCTAATTAAAACAGTTCTTGATCAAAGTATTAAACTTTTTTTATAAATACATATTTAGCGTAATGTATTTGCTGAAGAAAATTTGGGTACACCATGTCGTATGAGTAATATTTAAGTTATTTACATACATTTTAATTACGTTACCGAAGATAAACAAGTTTAATTTGTGTTAATAAATTATAACTTATTAGGAATTAGGCATTAAAACGCAAATATATTCATAAACATACAAATATGTGTGTTGAGTGACAATTTGTGAGATAGTCGCAATAACCACATTCCAGTGTCAAACAAATGAACATTTTGCGTTTTTAGTAGCTTGGCAACTGACATTATCTGTTGGCTATAACAAATAAATGATTTAAGCATAGAATGCTAGGCATGGAATATATAAATGTACACATTTGCTATATACTGGTATAGCTGTTTGTAGCATGAACTAGGTTTTGTCACATATTTTGTTAAGAGTAGTGTCGCATGATACATTTTCTGTAAATATAAATGCGAAAGCTAACCGCATACATATCAAGTGACCACATTCAACAGAGAAATACGATTGCCTGCAGATGAAAGAGAGAGATTTTGGGGTATATAAATGTATTTATGTTTTTCGGATATATTTCAGTTGTAGTAAATTGGTAAGACTTAGTATAAAACCGTTAGTTTAGAGTAAACTGTGATTTTAAGTATTTAAAAACTAAACTAATATAGTTCATTTATAATGTCATTCCTTTTATTACCCAATCATCTGCTGTATTTCTCTTTTATCACAAATAAAATCAAATCATTTTAAGTGTTAAAAGCTTTTTGCAAGAGTGCTTTACTTTAACTAGAAATAGCAATATATCGATTTATAACATTTCATAATTAATTACTATTCAAGTACAATACAATCTTAAATTAAAGCCATAAGAATTCAAGCGTAAAACTTTGTAAACAATTTAAATTTTCTAAAAATTTCACTATCCAAAATAGTTTTGCTAATTTTTTTAGCATGCAGTCGTGTAGGCAACGCTGTCATCGAATGCAACTTTCACGTCAATAAGGCTTAATGGCAGCAGGCTCCAAAAATGCATACTTAACAAATTCTTTGGTTCGAAACATGACTTATTTTTGGTTTAAAATAAACTGTATTTTAACTGGAAAAAAATAGAAATTAAAGAAATGCATTAAAGAGACATAATCAAAACATTTAAACATTATTTTTTCTTAGCAACATACATTTAAGCATCTTGTAGTTAGTATAAATATTTAAACTTTTTTTTAATTATAAACCTTTGAAACTTCAATGCGGAGGAATGCTTTTTTTGATTCTTCTTAACCTCAAAAAGTGTCTAGTTTAGTTTTTGTAATAGTACGCCCTTTTTCTATAGAGATGAGTTTCATTTTCATAAAAAAAATGTATGTGGTAAGAAATTCACTTCCAAGAAATTAGCTATTTATTAAATAAAAATACAACTTTAACGATTTTCGAAATTCGAAAAATTTCGAGATTTATTGTTATAAATATCTTTTTGCACGATCTTGGAATATATTTATTTTTTCTTAACAGACAACTTCTAGTGGTAAGTAAACTCGAATTTGGCGGTCGTCCCACGCTGGGCAACGGCAAACCCCTGAGAGGGTCTGTCTTTCGGAGTCCACATAAAACTATAGATCGCTACATCTGAGCCAGAACTTAAAAACGCACAACACAAATATAAGAAGAACTACCTATGCCAAATACTGAGCTATGCATATAGTGTAAGCTCCGAATTATTTATCATATATTTTATTAATATAAATAATAAAAAACTTACCAAACTGCGAAATATATCAACACTAGCTACGAAGTCTTCGGCTCAATTCTAATATACCCTGCAGTGAAACACCAAACTGGTCAGAAAACATACTTACATATAAAATTTCCTGATTGAAATCGAACTAGTCAAAAAAAAGATCCGACTTTTATAATCAAATACAAAGCGATTT
This sequence comes from Philophylla caesio, assembly GCA_963971545.1. Lineage (NCBI taxonomy): Eukaryota > Metazoa > Arthropoda > Insecta > Diptera > Tephritidae > Philophylla > Philophylla caesio. The sequence continues at coordinate 25,953,447 of OZ020608.1, read as the reverse complement.
ATTCACGCCTTATTTTATTTAACAATTTTTACTTGTATACATAAATAACTTGTATACCTACATAAACTTATAAATAGCAAACCTAAAATTGCTGAATAATTTTTTTTGTAGTAAATAGTATGTAAACAAAGTGCGGCTGGCACTTGATTGAAGTAAGTTGTGAAGAGAAAATCGGAAAAATATCGACAGCTCACACAGCCTAAGCTTAGCTTATTGCGTTTAGATGTCGGCTTAGGTACTACGTATTATGTTGTTTGTTCAACGCCCACAGAAGCCAAGCAGAAAGAAGTCTGATGAGGAATTAGTACTATAACGTCTACCGCTTTGCGTATTGATGTTTTTTAATAATAATTTTCTCAAAAAACCGATTAGCCTTAAGCTCAAAAATTATTAAACATATTGTACTCAATTCATGAACTTATTTTATTTAACTCCCCTCTTAATTCCAATCTAGTTGCCTTAGTCCACAATAGGACTATTAGTTTTGTGTGTGTTTTGAAAGTTAAAACTTTATTTCTAGAATCACGATGTTTTACTCAGCTCGAAATAAATGACTTTTGCCATTGTTGCAGCTATTAAAGAGTTTCTGCTTGACTCAGATATTGACGTCTTATCTAAAGACGGTTCATTTTTGAAATCTACAACCAGCTGTGAATTTGTTGTGCGCCGATTTATGACATTGATAGTGTTCTCGTTTACTTTATTCTTAAAAAAAGTTTTGTTTTCGCCTTTCTTGAATTTACTACAATTAACTAAGCATATCGAAATCACGTTAAGAGTTTAGCGATTTTAGTATAAATGAAAAGTGGAAGAAAAAGTGGAGGCGAGAAGAAACTTCTAAGTAACTAACATCTGCAATTGAAGGTTTAGATCAATGCCATAAGGCATTTTTCCCAGCATTTTTTTCTTTGTTAAATGTCAAGCGACAATGCCGGTAACTACATACATACACAGCAGAAAGATCATTTTAAACACTGAATAGATTAAAAACTTTTTTGCGAAATACGAAGAGAGAGGAAAGGCTTAAGGGGGGACTCGTTTTTGTTTTCTTTCATATTAAATACAACAATCATGAATTTTTCCAAGTGTTTATTATACAGCATATTTGTTGTAAGTAAGTTGGCGTGCAAGCTCTTGTCCTCAAAGGCGAAAAATTCTGAAACAGTAGAAATAATTTTTTTTTTAATATTTGAGTAATATTATGAATAATATAATATTACCAGGGCCTGACATTGAAAAAATTTGTAAGAATTGAAATTGGCGAAAATTATCAATATTTGGACCCATTTTTTACTGCTTTTACTATTGTAATTAATTCTTTATTTATTAGGACCTAGATGAATTGTTGACAAATAAATGGCTTTTCGAAAAATTCAATTATGTTAAGTAGTTCTCCGCCAATCCTGCACGCCAATTTGAAAAGCAACATTTCAAGAAAAACGCTCATAACTACAGGCGCGCGTTCACTAATTTTACAATAATGTCCATACTTTTGGTTATTTTAACATAGGAGTTGGAGAATACAATCTTGTAAGTATGCGTTAACGATTTATGGAATAAAAAAAATCGATTTTTTTTTTCACCGAAACAAGTCCCGACGATTTAAGTTTATATTAAATTAAATTTTAAATTAAGATTTCCCCTTGGTTGTTTAGATAATTAGTTTTATAGATATTGTACTGTGGGTACATGTTGACATGTTTTTAGCCGCACCCGTAAATAGTACTTGAATACGGATTTCGATTTGGTTATCACCTTCACTTCCGGTTTCAGTACCTTTTTGGGTATATTGATTTTTATAGTCATTGCAAGGCTGTGCTGCCAACTAAACACAGCTGCAAAGTCACCTTCAATGCATCTCCTTCATATGTCATTTACTATTGAATATCGATAAAACGGTGGAATGCATTTTTTGACTTAAGACCAATTTCCGGAAAACGGATTCGGTCTTTTTCTACGGGAGCTTTGAAGCCGACAACACCTGCCCGAAAAGTGCACTTAATGTATTTAAATCTTAAAGTTTGCAAGTGAACTATACGCACTCTCGGAATCATACAACCTGTTTTTCAATTGGTGCCGGAAAGGAGGTGAAAGCAACTGGCAGCTATCAAGCGCTACAGACGGACGGACTCGTGTCCGCCTCATTCAGAAAGTCTAGGCGAATCGGAGGTATACCATCTACAATCTTCACCGTATACAGCATATAGTACATATCCAGCGTAAAGAAGTACACTGCGTCTGAAAGGTATTTCAATAAATTCTAAAATTGTAAAAGAAAAATTTAAGATAATAAAAAGGGTTAGAAAAGTCCTGACTGATTTTTGCAAAATTATGTGCTCGCTTGAAAGCTTAGCACCCTAGTGGTTTGTGGTTAAGCTAACACTTTCTGTCCACCATTGCTTGATTGGATGGAAAAATAACCTTAAAATCCGCAATAAAGTCGCACCCAAAAAGTTTGTAACAAAAAGATATTTAAATGTAATCGATAAAATTGGTATTTTTAAAGAAATAGAACCTGTAATGCATGAAATAAAAGAAAATTGAATGTAATAACTAGTTGGAAAAATTCGAAGGAAAGTCTGAAATTATACCGAATGAAATTAAAGAAAATTAAAAGAATATAATAAATGCATATATGGATTTACGAAAATTATATGATTAATACTTATCTTAATATTTACCTTAAGTCTTTCCTAAAGAATTGAAATTAGGCAATTCAATTTTAATTTTAATGTAATCTTCACTTATCATTTGTACTTACTTCATACCTATTTGTCGGCTTGCACTTGTGGAAGAGTGTTCGCACTGCGACCAATTGGTCTATTGTGCCCTATAAGACTAACATAGGTGTTTTTATAGAATAAAATGAGGATAATCTTCAGTGAGGAGGAGGAGGAGTATACATGTCTGCAGTGACAGCCAAGATGCACTCAAGGCATTGGCCAGCCCTCTAACTACTTCCAAACTAGTTCGGCAATGCAAATTCCGACTGAACTATGCTTGTAAATATAATAAACTTGCTTTACTCTGGGTGCCTGGTCACTCGGTAGTATCCGTAATGAGACATCTAACCCTTTGGCCATAATTGGCTCAGATCAGATGTTTCTTGGCTTGCAACCAGCTACAGCACTTCCATCTTCGGCCATCGGTGCCACCATCAGAAACTGGGTGAATACTTCGGTCAGCAATAACTGGGATGCCTCGAGAGGTTCCAGATGGGCAAAATTCATGTTGCCTTCAATCTTAGAAGGACTATCAAAACACTTGCACTCGCTTAACAGGCGAGACTGCAGGCAACTTTTTGGACTGCTGACCGGTCACTTCACGTGGCATAGATACTTGACAATGATAGGCGTACATGACAACGCCATATGCCCATCCTGTTATGAAGATGAAGAGACTTCGGAAATGTCTGTGCTTCTGCCCCGCCTTTGCAAGAACTAGATATGAGGCATTTGGTCGCGACGTGTTGAGAGACGAACGCCTGAGCTCTTTGACACCCCAAAATCTGCTAAGACTTATTCGCAAATCCTGCAGATTTCAAACAGATTAAAAGGAAACAGTACAATGGACGGCATGTAGTTTGAGTGCTGTTTTCTGAAAACACTTAATTGTACCATGAGCTCAATCCTCATGGTATCTTAACCGTGCCCGACAATATGTCTTTCGGTGGTTGCTCATATTTGCTCAAACGAAATTTAAGAGTTCACAAACAATTGTTTTTTTGTAATAAAAGCATACTTGAACTCAATTTTTTTTCGAACACCTTGGTTCTCGCCACTTAAGGATATACTGTGCGACAAAATAATAAGGCTACTTCGATTTGCCAAAGCAATCGCGAATGAGTTTCTTTTTTTATACAACCTATTCTTTTTAATTTTTGGTGCCAATATATAATTATATAAATTAAAACGAACATACTTTGATGAATTTTTTTTCAATGGAAAAAGGAAAAAAAACATACGAAATTTACATTATTAAAACATTATGCGTCAGCTGCAACAACAAAGGAAGGAGGCCTCTTCGCTACGTGGGATAGCACCAAATGTAAGTCCAATTTTTCTTTTTCTTTATATCGATATTTTCTTATTTAATTGTATAACATCAATGCAAATTGCAGTCCGAGTTTTACCGCGCGCTTTCAGTTGTATGTATGTGCATGTGCATTTCAGAATTACTCTATACGTATGTACGTGTATGTACGTGTATGTACGCCTTAGAGTGTTTGGCCTTTTGGTTTTGGTATTTTTTGTTATTTCTTTCTTTGAGAAGTCCAGTGAGCATATATGTACATGCATGCGCGCAAAACTGTTTTTACTCAATTTAATCTGATGCACATTTCTTTGTAAATTATAATTTTCATATATACATATATGTATATGTAGTAATGAGAGCAAATATGGGTCAATGACCACATAGATACATACGTTTTGTTGAGGTAGGTCAGAATTTTAAATGCCATTATATCTAAGCAAAAATACTAATTACCATAAACAAGAAAAGTTTGTTCATGATTATTAACCCAAAGTCTAATCGACAACAATTGTTAAAATATTTTATTTACTTATATACTTACATGTTCGACATAATATGAATAGACTTGTATAATAAAGTTTTTTCTTGTGATGATTTGTTAAATTTGAAACGTTTGGTCTGATTTCGGAGGAAGTTTAGGTGGTACAATGGGGCTTTACCAGCATCTAAAAAGCCATCGTAGGGTGGGTGTAGAGCAGTCCGACAGGCGTTGCTAAAGGTGTGGGTGTTTGTGTAGCTCGAAGCGGATAAAGGTTTAGGGTAGTATATCTGGTTGTTTTCAAGTGTGTAAATAAAAATAATAACTTTGTTGGATTTTTAGTACAGTTACAATGGCGGTTGGTCAGTAGCTAAGCTTATAAACGCCAATCCCCCTCAACGCAGGCTGAAGCTCCGGGAACATGCCAGTGCACACACCTTTGGCAGCTGACGTAATTAGAACCCCTTCTTCTTAAAATTCCTCCTTTGGAAATGCTACCTGTCCTAGAAGCCTATAACAATATATAAGCACAGACTTATATATATATATATATATGTGGCACCCTGCATTATTCCATTATTTTCATTTTACTTTAGTTTTACTTTTCGTTAGTCAACTACGAATATTGACTTGTTACTTTATACTGAATTTCTTCCTTCTGTTTTTGACACCCAACTGGTACACACGCGCGTGCTAACCAAATTGTTTAACTTGCATTGAAATAAAATTATATTAATTTGACCTACATTGGTTTTACCGTAGTTAGTTTTTTACATCGGAAACATAGCCCTACGTATTTAACAGGTAAATACAATCTACGAGATCTACGGAGGCTTAACCTACACGGCCTCCAGAAACTGGTGACCCCGCTGAATTCCGTACGCGTAACGGAGCTGCGTGCCCGCTATATTTGTGCACATAACTGCACTTGCATCCCGTTGAGGTTTTGGTCAACTCACAATCCGTTAAACCACGCCACTTGCATACGTTTTGCAAATAGTTGTCACACGCTTTCAACATATTTTAAGGTTAGAAAATGGTGGACAGTGGCCTATCGATAGCAGCAGAGTCTGCAAACAGTACGCCGTTACCGCCTGACGCTAACACCGTTGCGCTAGTGTACGCCCGACTGCCACTACCACCAATGTGCAACACCAACATCGAAGCTTGGTTCACGACAATGGACTTTTGGTTCACTGCGTCAGGCATAACCTCTGACAAGCAAAAAACAGCAACAGTCCTGGCAGCGCTCAATCCCAATATTATTGCGCAGCTAGGGGATGTCATCGCTTCGTTGCCGCAGAACGACAGGTTCGACTTCATCAAGCACAAAATCATCGACCACTTTGCAGACAGTGAGCAGCGACGTCTCAACCGGCTTCTGTCAGAATTACCATTGGGCGACAAGAAACCCTCGGAGCTATACCACGAGATGAAAAGAGTTGCCGGTAGCACTCTAGGGGAAGCAGCGTTGAAGGGGCTCTGGACGAAACGTTTACCACAGTTTGCACAGCCGGTTGTTGCAGCTTCATCCGGAACAGCAGCCGAGTTTACTAAAATTGCCGACTCGATTGTAGACGCCATAACTCCCACTCAAATCAACAAAGTTGGGACAGAGCAGCCTAACGAAATCGGGGAACTTCGTGCAGCCATTATGGAACTGGGTAAGAAATTTGAAAAACTCAGATCTCGCTCACGTTCTCCGAATCGCAGGAAAAGCAACTTCCGGTCTCACTCTTGTAGCCGTAAGCATTCGCAAGCCGCTGACACATCGACCAGTGCACTTGAAGAATGTTGGTACCATAAGAGGTACGGGCGAGATGCCCGCAAATGTAGAAGTCCATGCCATCGCAAGAGTCGCTCGACAGTTGCATCCGTTACCGACTCAACTTCGGCATGACTCCTGGAGCGCACGACGAGTCGTAGCGAAGACTCGGTCACTAAGCGCAAAGTACTACGCCTGCAAGTACACGACAAACACTCCCGGAAAACATTCCTCATCGATACTGGAGCTGATGTTTCCGTGCTTCCACTTATTGCTAAAAGCTACGACGTCCGACCTACAACAACGACGTTATATGCTGCAAACGGATCGCCAATCAAAGTTATTGGAGAAAAAAGAATCACCTTAGATCTTGGACTCCGCCGTAACTTTCAATGGTCCTTCGTTATTGCTGATGTCACGACACCGATAATTGGAGCGGATTTTATACGGTTTTACGACTTGCTGATCGATCTACGCCGCAATCGAATTATCGACAACGTAACTCAACTTCGTTCACCCCTAACTGCTCCAGCGACGTCTCAAACGCTCGGAATCAAAACGTTTGATTCAACCGACCCATTTTCTTTCTTATTGGCCGAGTTCTCCGACGTCACGAAGCTAGCTCCGCAGGGATCAACGACGAAGTGTATGACCACGCATCAAATCAAAACCACTGGCCAGCCCGTGTTTGCCAGGCCAAGGCGCCTTCCTCCCGACAAGTTGGCAGCAGCGAGGAAAGAATTTGAATTCTTAACGAAGACAGGCATTTGCCGCCCGTCAAGCAGCAATTGGTCCAGCCCGCTGCACTTAGTAAAAAAAAGCGACGGGACCTGGAGACCATGCGGCGATTACCGTGCGTTAAATGCGCAAACACTTCCCGATCGATATCCGCTTCCATACTTAACAGACTTTCAAGCCAACTTGCGAGGTAAGACTATATTTTCTAAAATCGACCTTCAACGCGCATTTCACCAAGTGCCTATCCACGAGAATGACATTGCGAAGACTGCAATCACGACTCCATTCGGCTTATACGAATTTAAGTTCATGACGTTCGGGTTGTGCAACGCTGCGCAGACGTTTCAGAGGGTGATTAACGATGCATTGCGTGGGTTGGATTACGTCTTCCCATATATTGACGACATTTGTGTTGCATCTACGTCTATCGAACAGCATCGCCAGGATTTGAGAGCAGTATTTCAACGCCTTCGTGAAAATCATCTAGCCATTAATCCATCGAAATGTGAGTTTGGAAAAAGCGAGCTGAAGTTCCTAGGACATCTTATCGACGCGCAAGGAATTCACCCTTTGCCTGAAAAAGTTGCTGCGATTAAAGACTTCCCGAAGCCTACCATCGCTAAGGGCTTGAAGAGTTTTTTGGCTATGGTGAATTTTTACCGCAAGTTTTTGCCGAACGCCATGTCATATCAGTCGCACCTTCACCAACTCATCACTGGAAATCGTAAAAATGACTGCACCCCCATCGCATGGAACGCTGATGCTGAGGCTGCTTTTGAACACTGCAAAAGGGAATTAGCAAACGCAGCGCTGCTAGCTCATCCTGCTCCCGATGCAGAGCTAGCGCTATACGTCGACGCTTCAGACACTTCTGTAGGCGCTGCACTTCATCAAATCATCAATGGTGAGCTGCAGCCGCTGGGTTTTTATTCAAAAAAACTCAGCAGCGCGCAACGCAACTACAGCACATACGACCGTGAACTAACGGCCGTGTACCAAGGTGTGTGCCACTTCCGCTACATGATAGAAGGGCGCAAATGTTTCATCGTTACCGACCATCGCCCATTAATTCACGCATTTCGCCAAAAACCAGAAAAGGCTTCGCCTCGCCGCATTCGCCAACTTGACTTTATCAGTCAATTCTCAACCGACATTCGCTATACACCTGGTAAGGACAACGTGACAGCAGACCTACTGTCGCGCATGCAGTCGATCGAAGCAATAGTCGACTATACGAAGGTGGCAGAAGCACAAAAAGCCGATATGCAGCTGCAAGCACTACTGAACAGGCCAGGTACTCTAAATAGCTCACTAATTCTCAAGAATTTTCCAATTCCCAACAGCACCTCTCGATTGGTTTGTGATACATCGACTTCAAGCGTCCGACCATATATTCCGAAACAGTTTCGAGATACTCTGCTTAAAAAGGTGCATGGTCTTTCGCACCCAGGTGTACGTGCAACGGTTAAGCTAATGACAGATAGATTTGTTTGGCCGAACATTAGACGAGATACAACTACTTTCGTCCGCCACTGCGAAGCATGCCAAAGCTCAAAGATTCATCGTCACACAAAGTCTTTACCAGCAAGATACGAACCACCTAAGGCACGTTTTGCACACATCAACATAGATATCGTTGGTCCTTTCCCATTATGTGAGGGACAACGCTATTGTCTAACGATGATCGATCGCTATACTCGATGGCCAGAGGCAGCACCAATGCCAGACATGTCCGCCGAATCTGTCGCTAAAGCATTTCTGTCACACTGGATTGCGCGGTTTGGTGTTCCAGAGCGAATCACATCAGACCAGGGAAGGCAATTTGACTCCGCCGTTTTTACCGAGCTAGTTGCAACCATTGGAGCAACCCACCTGCGAACAACTCCATACCACCCGCAGTCTAATGGTATAGTCGAGAGGTGGCACAGGTGTTTCAAATCAGCCATTCTATGTCACGACCCAACGAGATGGGTTCAGCATTTACCAACAATTTTACTTGGCTTACGCGTCGCATTTAAGCCTGACATTAAGGCATCTCCTGCATTATTCGTTTATGGGTCAACACTGCGAATCCCAGGCGAATATTTGCAAGGTACAAAACAAACGGAGCCTACCGAAGATACCGTATCGCAATTCAGGTCAGCAATGCAGAAGTTACGACCGACTCAGACATCGCATCACACGACTAGTAAAGTCTTTGTATCACCAGCCCTACAAACAGCAACGCACGTATTTGTGCGCAACGATTCGATACGTCCATCATTGACACGTCCGTACGATGGACCATATCCCGTTATGAAACGATCGCCAAAATTCTATAAAATTCAAATGCGAGGGCGTGACATAAACATCAGTATTGATCGGTTAAAGCCAGCATTTTTAACAAATGTCGACCTCGAAGATACCACCGTGGCTCCGCCAACTGTAAAGCCGCCACAGCAAGAACAGCAGCAGCCGCCACACCTGATGTCGAAAGAGAAGCTGCACGACCAACATCAACAAACACACAGTACGATGAAACCTACTACAAGTGGCAGGCATGTCACTATACCGCTCCGGTACCGATAGTTTCATCTAGCGGGGGAGTACTGTGGCACCCTGCATTATTCCATTATTTTCATTTTACTTTAGTTTTACTTTTCGTTAGTCAACTACGAATATTGACTTGTTACTTTATACTGAATTTCTTCCTTCTGTTTTTGACACCCAACTGGTACACACGCGCGTGCTAACCAAATTGTTTAACTTGCATTGAAATAAAATTATATTAATTTGACCTACATTGGTTTTACCGTAGTTAGTTTTTTACATCGGAAACATAGCCCTACGTATTTAACAGGTAAATACAATCTACGAGATCTACGGAGGCTTAACCTACACGGCCTCCAGATATATATGTACATAATGTTATACTTACGTACCTGTGAATTTTTGCGTCCTTATTTACAATAACTGCCCGATTCTGGTTCTTGATAAATTATCAAACATTTACAAATATTATATCGAAAATTTAAAAAAAATTTTGTATTCTATATTTTTTAATTATAAATTGAAAAATGATATTGACAAATCTTTTGAATATTTGTAAATGTTTGATAATTTATCAAGAACACAGAAATATATAAGAAAAAGTTAGCAAGACTTTTTTGTATTTACAGGAAATTTATAAATATGCATGTATGTATGTGTTTATATTACAAAAACATACGTATGTATATGCGTAGAGTGGTTGCTTTTTGGTAATTCGTTCCACAAATTCCTTTTGAACTTTAATGAAGCTGGGCTAAATAAAAGATTGTACAAAGGGAAGGATAATTAATTTCCTGAGAAATAAATATGAATGCATACATACTTACATACATTTATAAATAAATAAAGGCCGTTAGATTGCTTTAATTATATACATTTGTAAGCATACGTGTAAGCTAATATGAACTATTTAATTGAGAAGGACAAATTTATCAAATGTCGCTAACCAACGTGAATGGCTTGCGGGCGTATAAAATACATATTGATTTTTCTTAGTTACTGTAATTTCGGACTATCAACTTACTATAGAAATATGCAATTATTGTAGTATTGAAAATTAATCAGAGACTCACAGCCCACATTGGGAATGCGCAACAGCTCTGCAGCACTTACAATATTAATCATCATTATTAAAATAGTTTAGCAAGTAAATTATATGCATAGCTTCATATTTGGTTGAGCTTCCCTCCCTACATTGCCATTGGAAGTTGAAGCTGGAAGGAATTGAGAGCGCAATGTGAATTAGTTTGTAATAACAACGCCGGAAACATACCTGTAGATGATGTACTGAATAATGTAGATGACGATATTGCCAATTTATTTTAAGATGTTCTTCAAAATTCCTTTGAACAAAGTTACTGACGGAAACTACATTGTCATCGAATCAATGACCACAGCAAACTTCAGAATAATAATCAAATATGCACACGTCTAACAAAACTTCTGAAAAGTTTTCGGTACGTATTTGCAATAGAAAAAGGCAAAATACTTATAAAGAAAACGGTTCTCGAGCGAAAAAACAAAAAGGGCGTGAACCACACATTCCCTCAGCCAATTTACATAATAAAGACTACTGTAGCAAATATTCAGATATGCTGTGTTACATGCTTTGTAAAAGCACGCGACTTAATAGATTTGGGATCATATTTCGAGTACTGTAAAAACTCTGCGCAATTGCTTTCTAATAAACTTTGTCCATTCGTCTCTGCTATTAACGGTAGTAGTATCGAATTCTTTTAATAAATTAACAGCCCGATTCTGTGTTCTTTATAAATAATGAGACATTTACAAATATTTAATATTGAAAGCTTTATGTATTATAATCAAAAATAAAAGGCTTTTTTCTTTGCTTAATTATACTAATGAAAGATGTTATTGACAAATTATAAAAATTCTAATGCTTGATAATTATCAAGAACACAAAATCGTGTACTAAATCTTATATTTAAATCAATTTATGAGTAGCAGAGGTTAGAAGAAAAACTTATAGTTGTTATACAAAAATCGTATTTGTCCAAAACTTTGTACAAAATTAAAAACGCAAAAAGTTTGCTTAGAATTTCCCTGTTTATTTTTATTTTTAGACAATATTATAGCCTATAAAATTTAAGTACACAAAAGTGCAGGTTTCAACTGCCGACAAAATAACTTTGATTTTTTTGGTAATTTTGTTGTGTTACCATTTATTTTGACTTCTAAAGCACGTCTACAATATTGCTCAATAATAAATACTTCCTATTTTATTTGTTATTGTTTGGCCATATAACTATTATTTTAAATATTTTTGAGCTTTAAGGCCGATTGTTATATTGGAAAATTATTAGGAAAAAACAACAACACCAAAGCGGCAGAAGTTATAATACTATTTCGGAAATCACCACATTTCCTCATCAGACATCTTTCTTCTTGGCTTCTGTGGGAGTCGAACCCGCTACAACATGCAACTGTGTAGTTGTTGTTTGTACAATTTATATTTTGTTAGAATTTGTTTGTATAAGGCTGGCTCTTCCTTTTATACATTTTATTTGTTATTGTTTGGCCATATAACTAGAACTTCCATTAAAATAGCGAGTGACAATTCCAAGACTATCGATATTGTCGATAGTGTCATCCATTGTTTTTCCATCTATAATGTAAAAAAGAAAAAAAATATTTGACAGTTCCTTCATCATAAAGTTATGTAAAAAAAATTGTTTTCATTGGTTAAGCCATTAAGGAAAAAAAGCGTAGTATATTCAGAAATATGTAAATTAGATTTAAATATACTTAATTATTTCAAACACTTCAATTTCACAAATTTACAAAAAATCGATTTATTCAAAAATTAAATTTTTTCGCACAAAACGAACTGCCAATGTTTGTGTTACCACATTCCTTCTTTTTCTTTATTTGTGGATATGTGACGTCAGCGAATGTCAAATTCACAAGGAGAGAACTAGCAGAGCAACGATTGACGCAATCTCTAATATCTATCATTCTTTTATTCTAATAATTTATTAAGTTCTGTTTCTCTGCCTCTCGGTTTGAAATGGTAGAGCTACCATGGCACTGCAATAGTGGAAGAAACGGTGATTTCTAAGGCAAAGACCTTCGCGTGATAAAACGGCACTGAAAAAAGGGCAACCTGGACACAAATTATATATTAATATATATATAATAATTAATTTTGGCGCGTACACTATATAGCTCAGTGTTTGGCCGAGCTTCTCCTACCATTTTTGGTATGCGTCTTTATATTTTACCACAAAATGGAGGGACCCACAGTTTTGTGCCGACTCCGAACGGCAGATGTATGGACACATAAAGGTGATAAAATATTCTTAACTAAATGATTTAACAAATTGATGAGAACAACGCTGAAAAAAAGTTGTCCCTTGGCCATATGCGTTCGGCATATACAATGCTTCAATGTGAATTCCAATGGATCAAAACGTAAATGCCTACAGTATTGCAGCAAGGGGGAAAAATTTGTGGAGGTCTGTATTTACCTGGCTTATTGACGTTTCAATTCAAAATGCTTGGATTATGCTTCGGAAACGCTGGTTCAGGCATGGTTCAAATTCATTTTCGTTGAGGAATTTCTAGATACTACTGTGGAAGCGTTGGCACTAGAGAGCCTCCTGGAGGTTTTCGAAATTCGAAAAGTGAAGGTGAATGCGCGTGTGGAAAGTGCAATGTGGGCTTGTGTGCTAAATGCTTCAAACGCTTTCTTTTTATAAATATTAATTAATTTCTTTTTTATTTTCCCTTACTTTGTTTTGAAATATGCAAGTGCCCATTTAATTAGTGATTCTTTCTTTTATTGTTTATTAAATATAAGTAGTTTATAAAACCTTTGATAAAAAGTGAAAATAAAATAGATTAATACCCAACAACAAGGTATTATTATTTTCACGTCAGTAACATACGTAGAAAAGGATATGAGGACCAAAATGACGTATACGTCACAGGTCCTTGACACGCCAGTTGTTAATATTTTGAATTTTTTTCCAGATTTTGATTTAAGAGCTCAAAACTAATATTTAATACAAATTTCATCATTTTACGTAAGTTGTAAGCGTTGTGTATTTATGAGGAAGACTGTTCGTAAGAAGCTCAAACCGTCCTTATCATATTGATTAGACTTTTTGACTTGATTATAGTTTTCATCTAAAATTATCTTCGTATATTTGGAAGGGTCGAATTAGGTCATAACCCAGCATAGAAAAAAATATAAATATGAATTTAAAAACATCCTATGAGTTTCCGCAGAGGGAATAAGCGTCCTTAAAGAATTCCATAACTGATTGAATTGGAAAGTTGCACAAATCTGCAACTTTCCCAGGTAGTAGGATATGTTACCAAAAGCGTTTTAGTCCGCCCTCAACTTCCCATGCAACGAGTAGCCAAGGAAATATGTAATATCGCTGGCTTTGGACCAAAAGGATGATAGTATTGGCTGATCGCGTATTTGTGGAAGAGCAGGAGGATGTAAGTAATTAGCCTGCTATATTTTCGAAAAATAAGAAGCGCCTGACTGTTATGAGTGAAAATACGTATGAACTTATTCCCTTAATTAGGGAGCGTAGTTTTTTAGGCTAATTATTGCGTTTGTAAAACACAAAGTCACTCAAAAATAAAATTTTAGTTCGTGTGCAATTAAAAATTCTAGTAAGTTTTGGAATAAAACTGCTAATTTGATGGTGAATATGCCTTTGACTTCGAATAATTTTTGACTGATTTTAATACTTTTCTTAGTTAATTAATTTGTTTTAACTTTTTATTGGGGAAAAATAATTGTTTTGGACTTACACAGTTTGGCAGCTAATGTATAAAGTCGTTCAGAGGAGGCAAAATGTATCGCTCACCTTATCCTTTAAATAAAATACGACCTCTATAACTTAACTTACTCTGCATATTATAATCGAGAAGCTGGACAATGATATTATATACTCGCAGATGTATAAATTACTTTGATATCTAACCCAGATTGTGTAATAATTTATGTCATATAATTAAAACTAATCATCACCAACTTAAAGTTCAGCGGCCTCAAACCATAAGCAAAACAAAATCATCTCAGAAGTCAAACAAAAGTCCTGCAATTTCGAATAATGTCTAAATACTTCAACAGTAAGTTCAACAGTTGCTTACGAATAATTAAACAACAGTCAAGTAGTATCATACATATACAAATCTCATCAGTCATCTTACTTCATCACTTTATTTCTCATACTTACATAAATATTCAGCTACTTACCTACACTCGCACGGATATCCTTTTCATCTTGATTGTCAAGTACAGACACAGTAGTTAAACAAAACTGCTGTGGAAGTAAACATCGTCGCCTAAAGAGCTCATCGTTGCTTGAATTTGGTTCGTACAAAACTCATGTGCAATAATTGCAGCACAACAACAATAGCAATAGCATAAAAAGAACAGCAACAACGCTTGCATAAAAATTCATAAATAATTGCGCACATCCGATGAGGATAACAGGAAGTGAAAAGGCTGTTATGAAGACTTTGATGTCTGCTGCAACTTGATCCTAGCGATTAGAAAGAAGAATAATTTTAGAAAATGTAAATATGCAAGCAAAAGTTTAAAATGCAGGGAAAGTAAGGAAAATTATGTAAGCAGAGAACTTTTAGGATAGTTTGGCAAAAAAAATTAGAAATTGTTTAATTGAGAATACGGGAACTGATTTGCCGCCGAGCTGGCTCGTCAGGGCACAACAGAATAAATCACTTCCGGGAGAAACGGTATTGGGAATCCACTTTCCCGAAGTGGTCTGCACCTGTAAAAATGGGATTACAATCAGCTCGGCGAACGCTATCATGTTGGCCTGTTGGCGGTCTGGGGAATTACTAACTACTACCAGGCCACTGCTTTTAGTCTTGATTGCCATCCGGACCGATGGTCATTCAAGATATATGGCTGGGCATTGTCTCTGACCCGAGATGTGAGTGATGTATGGAGTATGTTGAGGTGGAATCATCTCAACGGTACCTTCTCAGTTGCCCTCGCTTCTTTAAATATTATTGCCATGTAAAGGATCGCTTAAACCGTAGCAAAGAACGTGCATTACGAAGAAGATGCAAATCCCGTTTCGTTCCGCTCAAAATATATCTTGGCGTATTTGACCATACCGTAAAGATTTCGACATTTGTTGATTAGAGCCAGAATCTTATTCGATCTTATTGGATTACGATAAAATAGTAAAATTATCCCGTAAAATTTGCCACAGGGAATGCAACGCCATGCAACTGCTGTATTATTTGACCGCAGCTAAAGTTTGGTATCTTTTAACTGCCATAGCATTCCTCAAAATTGAAATATCAGGCCTGAAAAATGAAATAGAAATGGTGGATAAACGTACGCAGTTTGGGACGAATAAAAACAGACTTTACTTTCACCTAAACTCATTAACTTTTGTCTGTCCATACCTAACCTTAACTCAACGAAGCCGAACGTATTCACCTTAACACACCGCAGCACAACTCATCATTCTTAAATGAGCCAGACTTAAATTTACCACACGAAATCTCATTACATCATAACTCACTAAACACCACCTCACCAAACAAGAACCCACCACACCCAAAAACGTCATACCCAATTTCACAACATCTATAGAGGCAAGACCTACATCTCACCATATAAAATTTAACCACACACAAACTCATCACACCAAAACCTCCCTCGCCTAAACCCCAAATACCCAAACTCCACACACCCATAGTCACTACATATTTATACACTATACCTACTCACCATATCATTTCTAAATTCGTAAGACCAGAGCTCACCACACGTTCACTATTTTAATCTCATCACGCTGCTGGAGTATTTAATTAAGAGAGCAATGTATATTTTGAATGCAATTCTAGCAACAGCAGAGCTTTATCTAACTGCCACATGTTCATATGCGAGAATTATACGCAGCTTGCCCTTAATTTTATATGGACGCCTTGCCTTAACAATATAATATAGTCCATTGTGGTACCACTATTATTTTTTTAAAAGAACGGTCGAGTGTTCTTTACGAAGCAACATAGCCTATCAATGGCTACACCGGAGAGTGTTGAGATGATTTCACCTCATCACCCTCCAAACAGCACTCACACCTTTGATCAGAAATGATGATCAGTCTTACAGCGTGGATCCCCATCGAGAAGTGCCCTGTCAGGACACCGATCAAGGCTGATAGCAGTGGCTTGGTATTGTTTAATATAAGTGAATTCCCAATGTCCTTTCTCATGGGAGTGATTTCTTCTGCCCTACCGAGCATGCTCATCGGCGTAGCAGTTTACTGCAATGTCGCTGTGTCCTAGAACCCAGGTCAACCGGATACAGAACACTTCTGAGGAGGCCGATAAGAAGGCCAGGAATTCCCCAAAAAATCACGATCGCAGCGTCAGCGATCCCAGGGCTCTGATTGCGGCGTCAATGTTTACCACTTATGCAGGGAAAAATTCGACACAATTAAAGACTCGAGCCGCTTTTTGTAAACTCTTCTACAAAGAAAGCTTTGTAAATGAATTACACTCATGTGATCACAATGAATTGGAAGAAGATTTTAAGAAATCTTAGAAGGAAACACACACACATATATATTATGTTGCTAATTGGCCACAACGTATTTGGGACATATGCAAACAGTCTTTGGATACTCAACAAGTAATTCTGCAGAAGATACAAAAATGAAGGGCAGATGGAAGCACTAAAAATGTTTTTGTGTGAATGTCCTTTACTACAGAAATTAGGAAATATTCAAGAGTTCAATATTCACTGCCGAGCTGAGTGAATTAGCAAGAAATGACAACTGCCTAAATGCCTTATGCTTTCGATTTTTACAAAAGAATTTCTGAATTGTTATCAAAACTTACACAAGTTGCAATTTAGTTCGTCTTGAGAACGCCGACATTTGTAATACTTTTTAAAAAGTTTTTTCTAGGTAAAAAAAGAACTGTGCACAAATTCATGAAATTGAAAGCTTATAAAGTTTTAAATGCTCTCAAAATAAAAAGCACTCGATCTAAACTTACAGACAAAATAAACTGTAAGCTGTTGTAGTTACTCATATATAGTTGTAAATTTACATGAATCATATGAACATATTTCTATGGAAATTCAATCGTGTAAATCTACCTACTATATATGAATAAATGTTTAAGTCTTTTTTTCAGGTACTCAGCAAGAAACATAAGCTGCAACTCATTCTCAACTCGGGCATTCAACTAGCTAAATCGGCTTTAGTTCATCAACTACATGTTATATACATACATTTATTTGTAGAAAAATCCATGTATAGCGTACAAATTCAAATTAATACATATGTATAAGTATGTAT
Organism: Philophylla caesio; assembly: GCA_963971545.1. Lineage (NCBI taxonomy): Eukaryota > Metazoa > Arthropoda > Insecta > Diptera > Tephritidae > Philophylla > Philophylla caesio. The sequence goes on along the minus strand of OZ020608.1, from coordinate 25,935,569 downwards.
GTATGTGTGTGTAATCATTGCACTGCATGAGTGGTACTTTATTCTGTCGTTCGCTTTCTAGCCACATAAACAAATAGACTTTCCTCTTAAACATATACATCACAACATAATTATACCTTGTAGTCAAATGTACTACATTGTTCTATGCTACTTCACAACTAGTATGCATCGCAAGCTCAACTTGTCAGCCAACTGTCTTTTTTCCATATAAGCAACTAATATTTTTAGCATGGTACGGACCTATGAGATGACAATTGTTATATTTGGAATAGAAATGCACCAGTCTTTTACTAGTACAAAATAGACAAAAAAGTAATATTCAAATTATGGACCAAACATACCAGTCTCCTACTAGTTCAAAACTACCATTTTGCTGCAAAATGTTTAACAAGTTGAGTATTTCTCAGGGATCGGGTTTCATATTGCTGTCATTGCTCTGTCGTCACATCGCATACGCATATGTCAAATAAAATGGTCAAATAAAATAAGGCATGAATACATCGTTTTTATATTTGTTAAAAGTCTGGTCTTTTTCGGACCAGTTCAAATTCAATCGGAAATCTAGTTGTTAACTATTTTGTTGTTTCACTGCATGGACTCTACGAACAACCCAAATTTGAGTACATGTGTGTGACTCAAGTCAGTTCACAACAGTCCTGTTATCTTGAAACCATTGCGTTTATTTGAAAGATGTAAAAGTTAAAAAAAATTTTACGATTTGTTTAGGTTTAGAACTTCTAACTCGAATAGAGGGAACTCCACACAAAATCAGCTTTTTTATTAATATTTGATAAAATTGTAGTTCATGATAAAAAACCAGAATGTTAGGAATTAGAGTTTCAAACTTTACACAATATTTGTGGAATATCAACGAAATTTCGTAAAATTTTAAACATTATTTTTAGAACCTCAAGAAAGAATATGAGTATACAGTTTTATAGAAAAATAGTTTATAGCGTAAAAATAATAATAATATAACGATTAGCAATTTTTTAGAACTTCGGCGTATAAAGCATTTCTTCGTAAAACGCATTTGTTAAAAAAAGTTTAAAATTACTCGCTATTGATTTTAAATGTATTAAATGTGTTTTTAAATATATCAAATATTTTTAACCGCGTTTCCAAAAATTATCCCAAGCAATTTAAACAACATTATAAAAGTTCGTAAGTTTATTTTTTATAAATTTTTTGTTAAATTTGAGACTTTAAATCATGTAATTTATGTTGGACCACGAAAAATATTTTTTAAAAAACTTAGCGACAAAAATTGGTCACGAATAACATTGGCGAAAAAATTTTCATATAGGCGATTGTTTGAGTCATGATACCAGCGACCAGCGCATATATTTTAACCATTTGTTTTTATTAGTTTAGGCTTAACAATTTTGTTCGTTCATTAATTAAGTTATCTTTGTTATTAAAAAAGGAAAAGTAAAATTGGCAAATAAATGAGTACAGCTTCGGAAGAGCTTTCCTAAATGTGAAATAGTAGTTTAAGTGCAACAATTGAATAAAATACTACATTTTAATATACATACGTATAGTAATATTTGACTTAAGTATTTAATATTTTTGTATACATATTTTATTGCCAGGTCCGCAAGGTAGGAAATTTAAATTATAATTTTTTTCAAATAAATATTTCTGGTAAATGTTTCACTGTTATCTCGAATTGTGGTTTGGTTATCTTTTATTTATCAGAAAAATTTTTATATTAGGTTGCAATAATTTCAGGACTAGCTCAGGAGTGATTTCGGGACTTGTTAGAACTGTAGTATATAAAGAAAATTTCAAGATTAGGATAGTTTAGGATAACTTCAGAACTAGCTCAGGAGTCATTTCGGCACCTGTTGCAAATTATTCAGAACAATCTCCGGGTTTTTTCGGTTCGGAATATTTCACGACCATTTTAAGAATATTTCAGGAGTTGTGCTGGAGAGTTTTAGACTAACTCAGAACTATTCAACGATTAGTTTGGGATTATTTTACATGATGTTCACTTATTATTTCAGGACTATTTCCGGTCCAGCTGTAGACTGTTTGAAGACTATTTTCATTGGCATTACGGGAATAGTTATGATTGGTTTGTGTCCAGCTCAGCGCTGTTGCCGGAAAATTTCAAGACTTGTTTAGGATAATTTTGACTAATAAAGAATCATTTCAGGATCGTTTTAAAAGTGGTTTAAAACGCTTACGACTTTCAGAACCACAACAAGACCCGTTCAATATCGGTTTGGGGTTTTATTTGTTTACAATGGTATGTTGCTGTTCATTTGTTTGTACTTTATTTATGTGATCCGAATCAGTCGAACAAGCACAAACCAAAGTGTAAGTGCTGTTTATTTATGTTTGTTAAAACATAATTGTTAATAATAATTTTTGGGTGTTTTGGTAAAATATTTCCAGTAGTAAGGATGATCTTAAATTGACGTCGAGACATCAACCATTAAATTTCATTAAAACGAATATTGAAGGTTTTATTAAAGACTGGGCCTTGAGCTTGCTGAAATAAAATTTTTATAAATACAATTTTTTTTCGTATTAAGTTTCAACAAATTTGTAATAAACAAACAATTTATTTTTTAAAAAATTATATACCTAAGTTTTAAATATTATAGAAAATTTATACTACTTTACAATTTTATTGAGCTCAAGGCCAGTTTATGGAAGATTTTTAGTGAAAAAACAACAACAGTTTTTTAATGGTAGAAGTTATAGTACTATTTCAGAAATCACCACATTTCCTCATCATAAAATTTTAAAGTATTAACATTTACTAGGCCAACAGAAAAATAAACAAACGAAAATTTATAATGATTAAATTAGTATCAAAAATTCTAACATCAAATATTTCTTATATATAAGTATGCAGTTCTTTAGTCCAATTAACTTAGTAAATAATTTTTTAAGTTACTAGCAATAGCTGTTTTTTACCAATTATTTTTACTGCTGTATTCTGCAATTTTTATATATAAAAGAATACATTTAAAAAGACACGTTTTACGAAAAAAATTATGGAAGGCGCCTTTAAAATACTATTAAAAAATCAAAGGTATTATTAAGAATTACTTCATTTAAACTGGCATATAAATACGGATATTTCGACAAGTTAAACAATTTCTTTTTTTTTATCTAACGTCTATATACTTTCTTTAGATATTTAGCTACTTCTCTAACAAAAGCCATACAAGTCTAGACTTTAAACTTATCCTAATAATTTCGCAAAAAACTCTTTTAAATTTGGTATTTAAAGGTCTTTTGAATAAGAAGTTGTTCAGCAGATACAATTTTAGTAACTGAAAGAGCAAGCTTGAAGTATCAAAAAAATCACCACTTATTTTTGTCGAAGTTATTGCACTTACTGTGCACATAAGAAAGTAATTTTTTTTTTTAAATTATTCGGAAGCAAAAGTAACAAAAAAATCTCAAATAAAAGTTATTATTTTTTTTGACTTGAAACTTACGGGTTACCTTACATAAATTTAGTAGAAGCTACAAAATTGCAAACTCCAAAAAATTCTAAATCAATTTTCCTCTTATAAAAGATTTAGTAAAAGCTGGCTATTTTATGATCCGATGGCTCCTTAGATACTAACTACCACTTCATGTTTCTGATTTTTTAATTTTAGACACAAAATCTGAAAGTCAATTATAGTTCAAGCTATCAGTCATTAATGTACAGGATATAGGAATTTCGCACCAGTACTTCACAGTTCACTTTGTTTCGAAACTAAACACTAACACTAACACTATTTCATTAACCTATTTACACATTTATTTTAATGTTTTTTTTTTCGGTGACTATGAAATCATTTACTTATCGCATTAGATTAGAATTTGTAATTACAAATAACAGAAACTACTAATTTCGCTGACACTCAAATTGATTACTACAATAATAATAGGAAAACCACACAATGCACTGCAGAAGCTTACTCCGAATTGTCGAAAGCAAATTTATGTGCCACAAAATTGAATATTTTAATTGCGATGTGCAGCCATGAATATGTCAATTTAACATTATCGACTGATTGTTCTTGTAAATACAAGCGCATTGTCTATACGATATATAGTATGCAGAAGCATTCAAAATATACTTTTCAATTTATATTTATGTATATTAGGTGCACTTACAAATATTTTGGCGTTAATTAATAAATTTTGCTTAACAACATTTCGCTCTCATTTCCATAAATTAATTTTATGCGTGGCATAAATTGATCGAAGATTTCATTTAGGAAAGGTCAAATATATTCATTTAGAAAATGTATCAACCAATTTTGCTAGTTATAATAAATTTGTAACAAATTTCTTTACAAATGCGAGTATCTCTTTATTTATTTTTTTTTTGCAAATATTTTTGCGCATTTTTTCGCATTTTCTATTAAAAAGTTGCTACAAATAATTTTATCGCTACTCCTTCTGCGCTTTTACTTATTTGCCTAATGTATATGCGCGATTAATATTTGAAAAATTGTTGGAACATTTTTATTAGATATAAATTTTTCCGCAAAAAAATTGTTATTCATATCAAAAACTTTAGCCAACACGCTAAAATGCATGACAAATACTAGTTGTGAGAAAGTTGAAAGAGAATGAGGCACTAGTGTGTACTCTTGTAGAAAATGATAAAAATGAAAATAAGAGCAAAAAATTAGAAAACTTGAAAATTACTACACACGAAGTTATACTTATGAATACATATACATATCTATATATGGTACATATATGTATTTATGTAAATTCAAAGCAACTTTGTGGCAGTAGACAGCAAAACATTTAAAACAAGCGAAAGTAAGGAAGCGCTCTTCAAACCTGCATATACATATATATATATAAATATGTATATCTGAAATATAGAAAAATTCGCAGTTATGGCTTTTTAAAATACATACATTTGTACATAACCAAATACTTACAGTTACTAATATACATTTACCCTCAACGCAAAAATTAAACACATTGAATCGTATCGAAAACTTTTTATGTTTCACTGCCGCTGCGGGAGCCAGTTTAATGGTGCGATTTTAGCTCAGCAAAGGCTCAACTTCTGCTGCGGCTGAGAGAAATGAGTGGTGTTTAATGGTGACGTTTGGGTGAACGAGTATTCATGCTGTTAACGTGTGAGTGAAAAAACGTTTGCCGTATAATTTAACTTAAAAATGAATAGAGATTTCGTTTTTTTAATAAATTAAAATTTTTACAAATGTAAATGGAAATTGTCGATATACATACATATGTTTTTACAAATATCTGAGACCTCTAAAAATAATCATTTCAAAATATTCGTAAAATACTAAGTAAGACTGACATTATTTTTTAAAGTCAATGATGAGTATTATTTTGAGACTTATGTATGTATGATCCTTAATAAGTTCTGTTCTTCAAGACTTAAACATTTTTTTCTCGCTCATATATATTATGAGAAAACTTTTAAAATATAAATCTAATCTATAAAGCCACTGTGGTCGAGTTGGTAGCGGTGCGTGCTATAACTTGATATGCCGGTGAGTTCGATGTTCGAATCTCAGTCAGGGCAAGCAAAGTCTTAATTATAGAAAAAGTTTTTTCAAATAGTGGTCACCCCTCGAGGGTATTTCTGCCATGAAAAAGCTTCTCATTAAATACATCTGCCGTTCGGAGTCGGCACAAAATTGTAGGTCCCTCCATTTGTGTTATAATATAAAGACGCACACCACAAATATTAGGAGAACCGCGGCCAAAGACTGAGCTATCAACTGTGCCAACGCGTACAAAATTATATTATATTATAATAATAAAAGTTTTGAAAACTTTACAATTTTTTTCTCACTCATACATATATATTTTTACTACTCATAATTATAATCAAAATATAAATCATTTAATTATAGTTATACCATAAATAATTCGAAAAATTTTTATCTTAATATAATAATAATTGATTGACATTTACTCTTTTTTTTCTCTTATAAAAATATGTATCGATTGCTATATTATAACGGAACAGGTGTTACAGAAACTAAGTAAGTACAGCGTAGTATATATACTATCGTGATCAATTGTGAGGGGCTCTTAATGCTTTAGGAAGACTTTGATTAAAGCTTAGCTAAAGCAACACATTCACAGCAAAAATGTCCACGTTGAGCTCACCAAAAGTGACTGAAAGATTGATTTTACCTAACAAACATCGAAACAATATTTCTCCAACCTTTGAGAATTTTATAGTTCTCAAGTTCATATCCAGTTTCATTTAGTATCCAACCTTTGAGATATTTTGAGAAACTTACAGTTCTCAAGTTTAGATCAAACATATTTATCCAGTTAATATCCTACAACAGAAAGCAAGTTGAGATGAAGATGAAAATAAAGTCGTTTTTAAGATGGCATCACCAATGCGAACACCTGTTTATTGTGAGGGGCAGGTAGCATTCGCAAATTGCAAGCCGTTTCAAATGTGAAATAGATCCCAAGCGTTTGTGACTGTGAATGTATACATCGTGTCAAATATATTAGTGAAATCGTAAGTACTGAAGTAAAAATGTCTGTTTATATAAATTTTTTACGAGAACGCGATTCTCCAGTTGAGGTACTACTGAGAAAAAAATATGGAGAATTTGAGCTTTAATTTGTCTTTAGGTTAATCGTTTATTGGGTAGTGAGCTGATACCGATTGAAACATTATCCCGTGTTATACGCAGTGAAACTTTTTGAGTGTTATATGTTTTATTTGCATTTTAGTAAACCTATTTTTTCATTGTTTCAAGAGTATTTATCCTAATTGCAATTATTCTCTAGCTTTGAAGTTATTACGTGTTTCTTCAGTGCCAGACTGCAAAATTGTTTATTATTTATCTGCGCATAGAAAATGGCCCCACTGATATCGATTTGTTAGGGTTTGCCCCGAATACCCTTGTGGCTAGTTTTGATTCAGTCATGCCTACTTATTCAATGCTGATATTTCGCGTACCATTCATTGATAGCACTCATCGATTCATTATTGCCTTATATTAAATGTAAGTAAATACAAACATGGAATAGCAGCTTCAGTTAATTTGCGTGATTGATAAACAAATTGATTATTGTTCAGGAGCCGTTCCTTAAGCTTAACTTCTGATCCAATACTTTTTCCGTGTCTTTCAGGAGAAGGGAGCTGAGGCTTGTTGGTCGGAAAGATGAACCGCCTTTGAAGATTGTTAGATATAGTTAATTTACTGCTAGATATTATTTTCTTATTTAAAGACCTAATTTGCCTCAACATTTTTAATTACCTTTTACAACAGAACTTGGGGCCAAATAAAATAAAACTGCATTTTTTAAGGAAATGTTAAATTGTTTAAAAAAAAGTAACAAAATTTAGGAGCAGTGTAGAATAAAAATATATATTTATATCCCTTGAAAAAAAATTATTTCTGGAAAAATTAGTTCTTTTTTGGGTAATTTTTCAAAAACATGTATGTTATGTACGCGAAACTTTAATTCAGAAGTAGTAAATCGTTGTTTTTAATTTTCAACCGGCACGTTAAATTGTTCTTAGAAACCTCAAAATTTTATTTAGCATCCGGAATTTAAAAATTATTAAAGTATTTGAAGTGCATATGTGTGTATGAAATAAAATAAGAACAGCTGGGGAATTTAAAAAAATATTTTCTTAATTGAAACTCTTGCCTAAGTATGTAAAAGTATTTTTGAAAGTTTAAGTGTTTCTCACACTTTTTGCAAAGGTGGTTTTTTAAATGATATACACATGTTAAAGTAAAATATATGTATGTATATATTTTTTTATAGATATTTGACAATAACTTAATGATCGGTTTGGGCATTTTAAAATTTTCTGTTATTTATCGCACAGTGCAATACATAAAAATTTTTTTTCCAAAAATATGCAAATTTCTCGCACATCCGTTCCTCCGTTTTACAATGAGCTTTTCTGTTTTGCTCTTCCGGCAAACCACTCATCCTTTCGTACCTTTAAAGCCAACACTCATCTTTCCAGCTGAAAGTCGACTAGCGCTAATCACATTAATTTAAAAATTGCGACCATGTACTCGCCTGTCAATTTTAAGTCGCCGACTGATTTAGTTAAGCCTTTCAAAATTTATGTGACCTATCAACTTAAGAAGCGGCGAATGAAGGACAAAAAACAAGTGCCAAAGACCCAACAGCATAGCGAACACAAATTGCGTAAAAGCAGGAAAAATGCGGCGCGAAATAAAACAAAACAGAAGGTAGAGAAGAAAGAACTATATCAGAAAAAATTATATTGCTATGTAGCTATGTGTGATTGTATATAAAAAAGCGTGTTGAAAACTTCCGACAATGACAACAGCTTCGTAGTCTATACTAATAAGTATATGTAGAATGACTTAGTTAGTTGGAAAAAGGGCGAAAAAAAAGAAAAAGAAAAAGCAATGTAAAAGCTGTTGAGAAAGTTTTTAATAAGCCTAAGTTGACAACGCCGCTCTTGGCTGTTGATGGCTGAGTAACTACGAAGATGCAGCGCTGATGATGATTCCTTATTTATGCCATTTATAAGGAATGTGAATTTGTCAGTAGACTCGACGACAATTTTAACGTGAAGAATGTGGTGGTGGCGTAGTGTTAGGCGCGCAATGTTGAGGGACTCTGTGGCGACTTTATAAATTGGCACTTAATAACGCGGCAAATCCCCTGCGGATAGGAAATAAAGTTATAAAGTGAAAGATGTACTAAAATGCCAATGTTGCGTTGGAAATATAATGAAAATATAAGTATTAAGATTATAGAAGCTGTAGAAAAATAAACTAATTATTATCGCTCTTTTTGTTTTACTAAATACAAAGGGTGTCTCATTGAGTGTGTTTTTTTTACGGTTTAATACTTTAATGTCTTTAGTTTCATTGTATGTCTTTATTAGCTCGAGAAGATAATTAAAATATGGATCGAAGGTTTTCAGACCAGTGCTCCTGTCTCTGGTGAAGAAGTCATCTCTCTCTTCTTTTCCTTTAATAAAAATAATAATAATTATTATTAAAATACATTTATCAAAGTGAAAGTAGCTAATACTGTTAATTTAAAACTACTGAAATACATTTTGTTTCCCTTTAAGATCATATGAAACATTTTGATATGTAAACAAGAAAGACGACTAATTTTTTTTTAAAGAAATTTATTTTTTCGCAAATATCAGAAGATTTTAGGTATACAAAACGTTGAAATATAAAATTTAAAATGAAGAAAATATTTTAAGAGTACTACTATCTGCCATAGTTAAGATATACGGTTTAGTGCGCCAGAAATTTGTTCGCGTAAAAATAACTACATTTAAATAAAATTTGTTTATTTGTTTTTATTTTGCGAAAAAGTCCACTTTAAAATAACCAAGTTTCCACCCGAAACCCAAATTTGGGGAAGTAAACAAATTTGCCCATATTTGACATTTTATTAATACCGGGCTTTTCGAGATCTGAAAACGAAATCCCGGGATCCCGAATTTCATGAACTTTTGATTCGTAATTTTTTAATTTTCAAAAAAAATTTAACACTTCTGTAATAGCCCTATTATAGGAGTATTCGAAATAAGATTAATACGAGTACAATATAGAAGAATACATTATTGTAATTCATGTATAAATTTATTGGTCTTTTTAATCAAAAAAAAAAAAAAATAAACACACAAAGTAATTTATTCTTCAAGTACAAATATACGAGTACATATTTCGTATAGCAGCAAATGTATATACAGTTAAATTACTTTTAATCACTGTTTGAGATCATTGTTAACAGCCTGATTCTGGTTCTTGATAAATCATCACATATTTACACATATTCAAAATTGAGAATTTATCAAGTTTTATGTATTCCAATCAAAAATTAAATTATTTTTATAAAAATATTATTGACAAATTACAAGCTTTTGAATATTTGAATACGTTTGATAATCCAAGAAGAACACAGAATCGGACAGTAAATATAATAAAAAATCAAGTAAAAATTCAAAACATCACCCATTCCCATTTTAGCGAGGCAGAATTATTACTTTTTTTAAACAAAATTAAATTTGTTGGTGTTTTTAACATCATTTTCATAGTAAGGCTCATTTTCTACTCAAGGAGGATATTCTCTAGCTTCTTTATGGTGACAGTGAAATAAGAAGGTTCAGAAAGCCATGTTTAAGATTGTATGCATTGTTTGGATTAATTAAAAAGTGAACACATCTGACAGGATTATCCTTTGTTGTTTGATTCTTGAAACGAGTTTATTACAAAATTTATTACTCAAAGTAGATTTTTTAATTTTTATTTGCTCAGCATAAAATTTAAAGCGATGCCACATTTAAATAAGTACATCTTACGAGCACATTAGGCTTCAAGAGAACCTTTGACAGGGCGGAACTGTTTTATCAAATAGTGTAACAAATAATGCTTTGTTTCGTTCTTTAAAGGAAGATACTTATAATAAAAATTTTATAAATTTCAATTACTCTATTCAAAGCCCGAGATATTCGGGAGTTAAAAAACACCAGGATCCCGGGATTGACATTCCAAATATGAACACATTTGCTTAGCTTTGGTACATATTATAAAGTCGGTTTTACAGAAATTTAACAAAAAATAATATTCAGTTCTTAAAAGAATCTGTTAATAAGTGTTCTATTCCTACATGACGTTACATAAATGTGAATAATATCAAAATTGTATTCAAGGTCAGCAGCTTTGCATAATCCTTCTCGAAGTAATCCTGAGAAAAGTGAAAATTGGACTCGCAAAATGTATAAAATAAAATACATTGCCAGTTTCATATTTAGTAGTTTTTTAAATATCATTTTCTCAAAACTTCGCATAGAATATTTCCATTAAGCATTTTCCATACTTCTTTGTTGCAAATATCGATAACAATCGAGATTTTGATGTAGGAGTTGGAAATCTGCTTTGTTACAAAACCTTTGGCCCAATAAGTAACAATTTTTGCTTCAAATCATTTAATTTCCTGCTGAGTTGAACATATGTTGATCATGTGTTATATTTTAACCTTTGCCGACCTCTGATGTAACACCAGCAATGGTTTAGTAAATAAAAAAGAGTTGGCCAGAACTCATAGAATTTTGTAAAAAGCAGTGTTCGGCATAGCTTACTCTTGTGAGCAGTGCGCTCATTCGTATGCTCTTCCACTTTTTATGATCACTAGCTTAAGGTCAGTGTTAGGTTGCTTCTTATTTCTAAGTGTGGGATATCTATTTTTTCTCATATGCAGTGCTGTGTCATGAATGGCAGTCTTTGTTGGGTATCGAGATCTAAAACTGCTCAGCTACAGAACATAAGTTCATCAGTTGATTTTAAATTATAAAACTTGTATATAGAACAAGTTCTGTTAAAGTGTAAGTTGTTGTGGTTTCAGTTTCAATAAAAACAACGGATATTAAAAAAGTCGTTGTGCTGTCGTATTTCTATCAAGGACTATGTCTATCTTCAAAACTACAAAAAAAAAACGGTTTTAAAAACAAAAGGAACCGATGTATTCTATATTCGAAAAATCAAGATTTAAAAAAAAAAACGTACAATAATTTATGAAAAAATCGCAGAAAACCGGGTTGAAAAACCGAGTAAATTACCCTAGTATGTAATCAATAATTTATTGGTGGTCCAAAGTATAGCTTTATTCACATCAAAAGTAAGTCTGATGTATCGAAAGCACCGGAATGAGTGTTGAACTCCTGACATAAACTACGAAGAGGTTCGTTTAATTCAAAACAAATTTCGCAAAGTCGCCAGTAAATATTTTGCTTGAGGATAGTGTCAGTATAATAAATTGGGATATGCTCAGTAACTTTCCTGCAAGTAAGAAAACCGCTTAGCCAAGGAACTGCAATCAGATCTAAACAAATATTTAACGATAATTCTAACACACTGTGACTTCGCTAAAATCAACGTGTAAAAATTCGAGTGAGTGAGCATAGCTTTGTAAGGTTACAAGTGTAGTTTTCTGGAAAAAATCTTTTATTGCGTCAATTAAAGATAAATGGTAAACTGTATTTTCACATTTGGCAGGTGATGAAGATGCATTGTATAAAAACATTTTATTCAATATAATGAGACACAAAGTCAAACTGAAAGGCCAACCATGAAGAGATAAGCAGAAGCGGACCAAAAACTAAATTTGCCGTTTACAAGCAGGACCTTCACTAGGTGACGCTTATTTGAAGAAGAAGCTAGCGATCAAAATAACACTCGAAATCGTTCTTTTATCTGGTACCGTGGTGATACCACAAGGATCATGAAATCTTCTTACTCAAACTATGTATTATGTAAGTTCTAAAAAAAATTATGTGCTATGTCAGCACTCCGATCTCATCCAGATAACCGAATACTTCAACAAAACATAATTCTCCCCCCTTTTAGGCTCTGCCATCTCCTTTAGAGGTTTGCAGGTTGCTGTTTCAGTTTTTGGGTAGGAATTGACCGAACCGTATGTTTTGAGAGCAACTTGACTGTCGGAATGGATGAAGACACTTCTATAATTTGTTTTTGTTTTTCTTGTTACTTGGACTGCCTTCCGTGATGGCGCTCTTGAGCCAGTTAGTGCATATGAGCACTTGTTGCTTAGATGCTCCTGCATTGTGATATGATTTTCTACTTTATTCTAAAATATACCTCTACAATGTCAATGCAACCGTTTCGAAGCACTTATAAATATGTGCATTTACCTACCGTGGTGCCAGATAGATTTGTTAGCTAATATGCATATTTCCCGAAGCCCTAGTATTGAGGCACATTTAAATGTTGTACTGTTTTCTCGCTGCCTTTCAAGTACCATCATCGACGAATACTGTTATGGGATATCCCCATTCTAGAAATAGGTTTACCAATGCCAAGTAATGGAGACAACAGGCTTCAATGCATTAGATCTTGGACTTTTTAAGAGGTTAATTGTTTTTAGTCTTACATAGTTTAGCCTTAATGCTCTACAACTTATTTGAATCCATAAAAATGTCCCTCTTATATGTTCAAAAAAGCAAAGCTGGATTTAAGTTTGCATTCGTCTAAGTGGTTGACACAACAGCAACGCTACAGACTCATTCGACATACAAGCTTAGATCTTTTACAATTGGAAGCTAAAGCTGAAAGTGAGGCTTGGCTAGAGGTATATATGCTTAATCCACTACCTTCGTGAATGATGTATTTCGGTGAGTTGTAAGCAAACTCAGGCAAACACAAGATATTCCACTTCATTAAACACATGCAGTAGTTCAATTAATGGACATGACGAAACAGAATAATAATCACCATGAAATAAATGGAACGTAGAAAATGAATGAAGTGAAAACTTTTCAAACAAATTTCATGCTTCATAAATAATTAACGTATTCAAAATTAAAAAAATGTTATATGTACATCAAATTACCTCGGTATTGGCAGAGTCTAGTGCTGTTCGATCTGGTATATTTTGGATAACTAAAAAGCGTATTAAAACAGCGTTATATTTTGCCAGAAGCAATTTTCTAATTAAATGCATTACGACGACAATTAAGCTTTTATTTTTCAAATATTTCAGCACTTATTGCTTTGCAGCAATAATGGCAATGTTGTCGTCAAAGTAATACAAACAAAAAACTATTAGAGAATAATATAAGTCATCTGTTTCTGCCGTCAACTAAAAACAAATTTTCTTCGCTTTCTTCAACGTCCGCAAGCAATATTTCTTCGATTAAGTGCTTACCAGCTTTCGGTCTTCTTTGCCGTACTTTTTCAAAGCAAAATTTGCACAATTTCGTATAACGAAAATATCATCATGCCATAATTAGAAAAGTTTTTACTTGGTTGCTAGCAAATTTGCATTCAAATTGCTTAAGACTTCTAAATTTATTTTTTTTTTTTTCAGCGCTTATTATTTTTACAAGCCTCAATATACCAGCTATGTAGTAGTTGGCCATTTTGATTGTATTAAGCACAAAGTATCATCAATAACCGCCAAAGAAAAGTTAAAATGGCTTAAAAACTAGATTCAAGTAAATAAATTTGTGCGACAGCCGCATGGAAGGATGCATTCAAAATAAGCGAAAATTATGCAAATGAATAGCGTAACGTATACGACATGGCGTACAAAAGGCCTAGTGTGTGGGAACGTGAGTGTATAAGCGAATATATTGATGAAGTGAAATGAAATTGGAAATTAGTGAAAAGCAAATAAGTTCTAATTTTTTTTTTTTTAATTTTGCGAAGAAATTTTATAATAAGTGATTAACAAATTTTTTATATTTTTTAATGTTTTTAAACTATTTTATAACTTAATTGCCCTCCCTTGAAATTCTGTGCACCGCTTTTTCATTCACTTTTTTTTTTAAGTGTTTATTTGTTTAGTTTGCTTGCTTTATTTAACTTACTTAAATATGTTCTTAAATGTGTTCTCGTTGTTGTTTTCGTATTTTGTACAAATCTTGCTGTCTGCCTTACAAAATTAAATATTTATAACAGAATTTTTGGTCTGTTTAAGGTTACCATTTTTTTCGTAGATGACCAATTGAGTTGACAAAATACTACATTTTTATCTCTTTAATGGTGTTTGCCGAACATTCCCGTTTAAGTTCGTCATCAATTATTTGTCTGCGGTGAAAGTATAATTAAATACCTAGCAGATCATTTCGGTATATTTAAAGGCCAAATACAGAAAAACATATACTTAGCACACCTAGACAAGCTAGCAAGTAACTAACCATTCATTCGGACAAGACATCGATAGTCTTCGAAAATGTTTTGTGATTCAACTTACGGTAAACAATAGTATTGTTCACTGGATCATTATTTAATACTAATGATAACCTCATCTTTGGTATCATAAAATTAGTTGCGTACTAGTTCGGATTATATTCCAAGGTGTCCAATGCAATTCCTGTGACTTTCAAAGTCCTAGGCAAAGCATACCCTACTAACTCACCTTTTTAGTAAGCGGTTCTAAAATGGTCTGGTTATACTAGGTTATGCTCGTTGAACATTAAGATTATGCATAAGTGAAGTAAGCATACGTAGTGTTATCATATTGTTTTATGACTCCTTACACAATCAACTCAATCCCTGGTAAAAATCTATTTTTAGAACTTCATTCCAAAGTCAATTGCTCTTAAGCTGTAACTCAAAGAGTAGTGTGCACCCATAATGCAAACATTTTTAGAGGTAGTTCCACTCTCTCATTTAAGACGCCATATTAACCATTTGACAGAAACAATGTTAGGGATTTTCGTGCAACCAATTCTTTATCAAAAAATCCTATATTTTTCGGCATTAAAAAAAAACCAAAGACAGCATAAACAAAATTTGAATATGTGAAAAGCTGCATTTATGTTCATGAGGCGATTCAAAAATCGCATTTATTCAGGCTACCTTTCGTCATCAAGATTTAAAGAAAAGGTCCCATATTGTACATTTACATTCTCAATAAAATTCCATTGCATTGGCGTTAAAATTTTCATTCAATATATAAAATTCTGGTGTCGCGGTGTTCGTTGCCAAACTCCTCCGAAATGGCTAGACCGATTTTGATGATATTTTGTGTACTTATCGGGTAGGTCCGAGAATTGGCCAACGTCTATTTTGTCATACTCCTATATGTTAAGGGTGATCCACCGCAAATTTTTTTTTAATTTTTGGGACAAAATTTTTTATTTTTTCATGATTCAGCATTGAAAAATACATACAATTCTAAATTTTCACCCTTATACGATGAACTCCTGATTTTCAACCGCTATTCTTATATTACTGTGTTCCATCCACAGATTCACAAGATGGCAATCGAATATAATAATTGTAGTACAATTTTCATGACACACCCACCAGGTGTCTCCCGTTGTCACTTTTCAACCAGCAAACATCATAGAATGAGAACGAAGCCGGCTAAATTTTTTTGGTTTCGTTTTATTTGTGTCTCGATCATAGCAGTGACTGTGACAGTGACGTATCATTTTAATTTTTTAGTGCAACTCTCAAGTTAATTTTATTCTCATAGTGAATTTATAATTATTTCTCAGTGCTAATATTATTTATTTACATTTTAGTAATAATTAACAAAGACAATTTTCAATTCTAATTGATTAAGCAATCTGATATAAATGAACTCCCGACAACAACGATCTTTAGTTTACCGGTATATATCATACTTAACATTTTGTGGAAATAGTTTTAAATTAAAACATAAACTTTTACGTGTTTTATAAATATATGTGTTTTATTATTGTGAAAGGTAAGTCAAATAATAATAAAGAAGATGTTCGTGTGAGCATGGCGCAGTTACGTGAATCACAATCACAAGAGGCACGAGATGAAGGAAATAAACAAAGACAATAAGAACGAAGAGAAGCGCGCAGATTCGTATTCAACAGACGTAGAGCAATCGACCAACAATGCCTCAAGTACTTCGATCATTTACATCAAATTCATTCCTTCGACAAGCATTCCAGTATGAGCCTGATATTGAATATTATGCTCATAACAAAGTGGCCATTGCTACTTTGGACAAGGAGTGCACTTAAATTTAAAAATGAAACACCACCTGAAACATGAAACGGCCTTCTTATCGGTACAGATCCAGATTCTAGCCTGTTCCTAAAGTCAATTCGTACATTCAATTCATGTTTCAAAATGCTTATCGTTCGGCGCAATAGAAATTGTTGCAAACCGTCAACAATTTAATTCCACGTTCATAATCAAAGGCCAAGTTTATCTCAAAGTGAGCTCATTTCTGCCAATGACAAACGAATCTCATAAATTTATACAAATTTACTTTAAGGGTGGCGAGGACTTGGAGCGATTACAATAACCTCAATTTATCTTTTGCCAGGTTTAAATTAGGGAACACCATGCTTTTCCCACGGACATATATGTGGCATGTGGCATGTTCTTGCGTGGGCAAACCATACAGTTTGTTTGTATTCGCTAAAGACAGACTGACCAAAAATATTTTACATTCCATTGGCTTGAGAGATTAACCTTTGTTTATTTTTTAATTGCCATAATTAGTAGTAGAAGTATGAACTATTTTTGATGTATAAATAGCTATCAATAATTGTAGTTTAAAATATATTTGTTACTTTAATAAAGAGAATAATTTGTAATAATAAGAATAGTTTATTAACTTAAATAACTTTTACTTTAATTATCTACAACGCTTCATTCCTCTTTCAATAATAATTGCATACTCGTACATCCCCACACACTTATAGTGTTATTTATTTTTTTTAAATATTTCCTAAAAAAATATTTCCTAGAAATAACGTATGTATATGGCAAAACAACGTTTGCCGGGTCAGCTAGTATAGTGTATAAAATTTGCGATAAATAAATAAAATAAATAAATACAATAAAATTTAAATCCCCAATGTCTATTTCGAAATATTGGCAATATTGGGCGTCTGCCGTCGAACACTTCAGCATTCGCTATCGCTAAAACTCCATCGCCAAAAACCGCTAAATGAATTTTAGCAATTTTTAGCCATTTTCGCGATTCTGACATAAAAAAGCATCTCTGAAAATCTCCAAAATTCTCCATTTTTAGCTAAATTTTTGGCAGATTTTAGCGATGAACAAAATGAACCTGATAAAATGAGTGAACCCTTTTCGACGATTCCAGCGTATTTTCCATCGCTAAAAATCTCCATTTTTCGCTAAAAGAAATGTTTATTTAAAGACGAGAAAAAGTTGATGCTAAAAATATCAGAGACAATAAATATGATGTATTATTTTATTATTGTGTGTTTAAAATGCTTGATATTTGCATTTTATGTAAATCAGTTGGTATTTGATCTGTAGAACCGCATTTTATGTAAATAAATTAGTATTTAAACTGAAGGTTAAGTTCCTAAAGCTGTAGGACAGCACTTTATTTTTTACATACCATTCTTGTCAATGAATTACTTATCTATCCAATAACGTGCAATTTCACAAAGAATTTTTTACTGAAATTTATATTGAAATAACAATGACGAGTGAAATATTGCTCATGCGAAAACTTTGTTGATTTACTATATCATTGCCTTGATGATTACTAGTTATTTCGTTATTATAATTATGATTAAAACTTATGCTATCAACATCCTCAACATCATAATTAACATTATTTAATATCATAACATTGTGCAAAATTATGTAAGTATTTATTTTTTCAAAAGAACTATACACTTGTAAGCCTTATATGTAAACAAAATCTGACATTTTCCTTAAACTACTCCAGCGACGCCTGCGGTCGATAAAAGCATAATAAATTTCCTTGGAGATTTTTGACGATGAAAACGCCAGAATCACATTTAACAAAAATCGCCAAAAGTTCGGACAATTTTTAGCCTTTCGAATTTTAGCGATTTTTAGAGTTTTGGTTTTAGCGAATGCTGGAATTCGGCTGCTGTTTTTGTCAAAAAATTAAAAGTGTAACGACCTCTAAAAATATTTGTATTATGGTGCGCACCAATTCTGCCGGACCGTATTCTCTATTTACTCTTAATGAGCAGTACGCTCAGCACACATATTCTTATGCTCTTTGAATCAGTCGTTATTCCGACCATTGACACTATGATATGAAACTCTTTGTGAGAGCGCTGTCAAAATGCTCATTTTTTATAACCTTTTCCAAAAGAGCCACTTTGTAAGAAATGGTATCTGGGAGTTTTTATTGATCATATATGTATATATAGTTTATGTGAAATCAACTTTAAAACAGTTAAAGTCTAGCAGAAATTAATTTTTTTCAAAAACTCATTAAAACCACTTTTATATATGCATTAAACAAATAATTTATGATCTAGCGTGTTTTCGTATAAATATTTATGTATGTTTATTAAAATGTAATATATACCTACTCTGTTCGCTTTGAAAAAATGTTTTAAGGACATATTTTTAAAATAATCTACAATATTTTTATGTAAATAAAACCTTTCTTCTTTGTTAAAACTTATATAATATATTTAACTCTTAATTAAGAGATATCAAGACACATTTATAATATAATAAAATTTACTCGCTTTTTTTATCCAAATAAAAATCATAGCTATCTCCACGCTTTTGCCTCAGGTTCCCCACCTTTTTGCTTGCCAGCTATTCAGCGTCCCATGATTCGGTTTTGTTGTCAGCCTGAAAAGTGAGTTCATGAGACGAGGGGAGACACCAAAAAGAGAAGTTTCGTATCATATTATTAATAGTTCAGACAGCAGCAAATCAACATTGGCAGACGCTGTGCTGATCATTTTGTTGTTACACAGTAAACATGTATGACGACGTCAATTTTGTAAAATGACTGACAAACATTCTTTTATGGTTCCAAGTGCGTCTGGTAATTTGCATTGTCTCTTGTATCGATGTTCATTAAAGGAACTAATAAGTCATCAGGGAAGTAAAATAACTTTTTATAATGGAGCCAATATAATTGAGTTCTGGAAAAGCTATACAACTCTTTGTATTACCAACATAAAGTAAATTCTTCAAAGATTTTATCACTTTTCTCTCAACATATTTTTGCGCACAATTTTTTCTGATTTGAAATTCGTTTGCCATTTACGTAAAATTTTTTTAAATAAGAAATTGCACTAAAAGTGTAGACTTTAAATAGTTTAACTAAGTTTATGTATTTATTAAACAATTATAGCACAAACACACATATTCAGTAAATGATAAATTTAAATTTAAATAAAATACCGAAAAAACCCTAGCTTAAAACTATTTTCAAAAGTAAAAAATTCAACGAATTTTCAGACATTTTTATCAGAATCTTCGTTGTTTAGTAACACAGTCGCAAAAACTTTTTTTGCCGACCTCTGATTTATTTAGATATGTTTATGCTCATTTGACTGCAATGATTTGTTGCAGTATGCACCAGCTCTTACTCTTTTGTCCATTTTAGAACTGTGCTTAGTGTTTCTCTATCCAAAACATCAGAGACACGACCTCTTTCACCATTTATTTTAAATACAAGCTGTTAAATTGAATACTAATTCGCTCTTGTCCGCGTTGACATAGAGTGCTACTTAAGTGGCGTCCCCCAAAAGGGGTGATAACGCCCCTCCTTGTGATGTGCCTCTACTTCCTTCCAATGTGACATCATTTTAGTCTTAATTCGCAGAGATTTTCAGCAACTCAAAAATTGATTCATCTAAGCTTTTAATATGTGATTTACGACTATCTCCCCAAAGTCAGTTCAGACCTCAAAGATTACAACTTCATTTGATCAGACTCCAAGATATCTGCTGGCAATATTGCTTTAAGTAACATCTCCATAGTGTTCTTGCTATTCTGGGTCCACTTCTCATATTACGACAAACCTCTTTTTAGTCTTGCCACCTTTTGTGAGCTCTCCTTTTTGTTTCCTCAGAAGCCATCGCAGAAGCTTCTCTTCTTTCTTGTTACTTATTGTCTGTACATCTGGAGTTAGATTATATTCCTGCCAGCCTGAGGAATTCCTTAATCGGTAATATTGTATTTTATTCAAAGCATATTTTGGAATAAATTTTATAAATTAAATAATATAGTTTGCAATCATAATGTGTGCCATTAGTTTATTGTTTTAATATTTTGAATCTACATGTAGCCACTGAAAGCACTTTTATATTGCCGAATAACCTAAATCTATCTCATATCTGACATACAAATTTGGCTCGCTTTTCCCTTAAGGATATACATATGTGTGTAATAAAAAATATGCACCCACTTAAAAAGTGTTTCCTGAGTTCAACTGCGCGATTTCTCCTTGACACGCTTAGCGAAACCTCCGCAACCAGCAGCAATACAGAAAAAATAAGAACGCAATCCGCATGATAGCAAGAACAGCAGTGAAGAGTTTAAAGTAAACCCCCAAGAAAAAAACAAAAACCTTACTGGCAGCATGTTCTCACTTTTTTTTTGCAGCATGAACAAGCGTGCATGTTGCATGCAACAGTGGCAATAATAATGTATGCATGACGACCATTGCAAAAATAATACCGTATGCCGCAAAATCCGCTAAATCAGCAGCACTGTGGCAGTTAGAGCAGCAAGTGAGTAGAAGAAGCGGAAGCCACAGCAAGAGCAGGAGATGTGTTGATATGCCTCTCGGCGTTGTTGTTGTTTTCCAATGTTGAACAGCAGAAAAAACATTTCAAATGAAACACTAAGCACGTACAAGTTGTAAACCGAAACTCAAACAGTAACTGAGAAAGCGAAAACAAAAAAAGGATTAAACTGGAAAATAGTACAAAAAGCATAGCAATGAAAATGTGTAAAGGCAGCAGCTTTGCTGCCGCTACAACAACGACACCTATTGTGACAAATAAGTGCAAAATATTGAGCGAATATGGGTGCATGATTTTTTTTCTTTTTCACTATTTTCTTTTTCTTTGCTACATATTTATTTTTGTGTCGGCTGAAAGTTCGGCAACGAAATGTAGCCAGTGCTGTGAATCAGTGTTGCATTTTCGCATACATACACAGCTACGCGCACAGCATTAGATATCGGAATCTGTTGCTTCCAGTTAGGAACATCACAAGTGGAAGCAACTGCAGTACAAACAATACAAACATTCGTGCTAAATGAGTAGGGTTGCCAAGGTGATGATCAAAAGTTATGACTTTTTAAGCGAGACCCATATAAACTAAAGGGAATTTTCTCGTAGAGTTTACACCAAAACGAAAGTGGGAGCAAAATTATCGAGAATGCAAGATCAACAGGATTTATATGCAGGATTCCAATTTGCATCATTCTAGCTCCTCACTCGTACAACTGCTCGCTCGCGAGGCTGCAGCTCACTGAACGTCAGACGAGGTTATTGGCCTAGTAGTGACTAGTAACTCACAAGCACGAGCGCACACCGCGAATAGCAAGCAAGCGAGTTGGCAAACCAGGCCAAAGCAAGAGCAGTGCAGCAAGCAGAGTATTATCGCTCGTAATACGGCCTCACATGAGCGAGCAGATGAGCGAGGCAAGTTAGTGAGCTTACTAGTGAAGCAGAAGGGCGAGGCAGACGATTTTGAATAAATGATGTAGGTACGATTCAACTCATTGCTTCAAACCAATTGCAATTTCAAAGTTATTCTATTTTACATAGTCTTTAGCAAGATGTATAAACAATTTAAAGTTTTACTTAACTCCAATTATGTATTCTGCATATATTTCTAAAGGAATATGTTTAACCAAAATGCCATCAAGAAGATTTGTAAGCATTTCTAAATCATCACGATGACAAACATAATTCATATATCGTAATTTTTAGCAATATTTCTAAGGCTCACTTAAATAAAACCGTCCTTTGAAAACAATTTATTACACATTTGATGGAAAGTATACTACGACAAATTTTCATGGATTTTTACCAAAGCAGGATAAAAGAGAAGTAGGCCCTAAAAATGCCCAAAACTACATATTTTCTGGATGATTTTGCGCGATGCGCAACTTAGTAATAACTCACTCACTCGTCGTACTCATGCAAGCGAGTCAACAGGCAACTGCTCGTCTCTTCGACACGTGCACGCGTTGCGAGCGCCTCGTTGACAGCGGCGCGATGAACACGAGTTGTTTCACTCTCTCGCTCGCTCGCTTTCCAAGTTTTTGCACACCCTACTTATGAGGGAACAAAGCCCAGCACGACGTTCTCAAAGAGAACAAAATGCAAGTTATACTCTCGCGATCAATTTGCGTACATATGGCTTACGAGAATAAAATTTACAAGTACGTTTGGATACGTAGAGATAGACAATGAAAAAAATATTCCGCGATATTTTGCGAAAAACGAAAGTAAAAATTACATATCACTTAGTGCTGCATAATCATGCCAAGATTAGACTACAGAGAATAAAATCTACCGGTTTTGGTAGAATAATCTAAAAACGGCAGCCCTGGTATATATTCTTTCAATCGCGGAGTCGAAAATCATGAACACAGTAAAACAATTAATAATTTTAATTATTGGTGATTGTAACATTAACAAAAATGCCCAATTTCAAGTTTATTTTTAATATTACTTTGCAAAATAATTATCCGTTTATAAAAAATATGTTGCGCAGCAGACGTCACTAGTGAAAAATGTTGTACAGATTTAGTGTTGAACATAGTGGCGGTAGCAATATTGAGAAACATTTAAAATTTGAAAAGCACAGGCTTTCTGCTCAAGTTGCCTCTTTAAGCTTGCTAAGGGCGTCTTAAATATTTTTTAACAAACGAAAGCGTGAAAGTCAAAATTTTAGAGTTTCGAGAGCAGATAGGCGAAACATCTGATGTTTTTTAATATTATTTGATGGAAGAATTTTCTTCCAATAATTTTTTGAAGTAATTTGTAGCATTTTGTGAAGGCAATACAAACTGCAGTTTTGGAGGGAAAAATAATGTTTTAGCAAAATGTAATCAAACGATTGGAAGATAGTTCCTTTGTAGATACCTTTCTGTTATTTCGAATGCATCATTGTTAACATTTGTTCATTCTCCTCATCTGTAGCCTTCGGGCAGAAGCGATGAAAGAGTGCTGTTATTACAGCTACACAGTGTAAAAGAAACTGGTCGGTCACAGTAAAACAAGGTGGCTTTCGTTAATGTTGGCGGTTGAGAAAGTTTTGAAAATGTATCATACTTTGAAAAAAGACTTTCTGAGCAACGATAAATGCCCAAATATTTATTTTAAAAACGTTTTTCGGAAACTCAAATTCGGAGGTGTCGTTATATTTTTTAAACGCACAACTTTTCACTAAGCCATTTTGAAAACCGTGGTATAAAATGTACCCACAATAGGGTCTTCGACTACGCGATAATTTAGCAAATCGTCAACCAGAATTACAGAAAACGTTGCTGTTGATGAGCAGGATAAATTTTATATAACAAGTTAGAATAATTAAAAGTATTGCCAGTTCAATGAGGTATTACCAGGGTTTGAATGGTCAAATTTGACAAAAGTGCCAGCTTAGGAAGAATTACAGAATGTAAAAGATTTGCTTATCACATAAGGTTTAAATAACAGCAATCAAGACACGTACGGTACATAAGTGCTCGGCGAGTTTCCACTTATAAAAGTATGTCACAGATGAAAATATCAAAAGCTGGTACGATGAGAATGTTTCCGTTGAAGAGCGTTGAGTGGAGATGTTGCAACAAATTCGTGCTAACAATGTCAAATGCACAAAATTTCGCATAATTATTGATTTTGTTTCCTTGTATGCCTGGAAGTAACGCACCTGTCAAAAGAGTTTTTTCTCTAAGAAATAAAATATGGAAAAGTGAAAAACATATCTCACATCGACAAACATTGCAATCAGCTCTATTGCTACTTGAAAACTAGACCCGACATTTTCAAATTGATTTCCTCCGCCGACGATTATAAAAAAACTTCTAAGAGGTAAGAAAAATTAAGTTATTTTCTCGAAATAATGTTGCCCCGTTTGTTTGTATCCACTTCCCACTTTATGGGACTCTGACCAATTAAAGTTGAAAGAATTTCTTCAGTATGACAGATAGCCTAATGCAACATTTTTTTCGAGTAAAGAAAAGGAAAAAAAATGATTTACCTGTGTTATCTTAAAATGCAGTGAAATACCATAATAAATCGATTAGAAAGAAAACAAAGTTTCAATACAGTTCCTCCTTTTAAGGCCTAATAGGAAGACAAATATCACATTGAAAGCTATCCAGTAAACGCTGACTTCTTTTTCGAGTTCCTTGAAAATATCATAGACTCCAAGTAATATTCATTCCTTCCGAATAATTTCTTAAAGTTATTTGTAACGTCTCTCTCATTCTCGAAAATATTGTCTATAATTCCGTCTCTATTATGTTCGCATTTATTTATTCTCCTGAGGTCATTTTTGAAAGATTTATTAAAATTTTTTTTTTGGTTTTCTGATCGATCCCAAGAGTTTCGCTTTCTAGCGTTTAGTTCCAAGTTTGTTCGAAAGCAAAGAGTTCTCGTTAGTGTTGTTTTCATTTAGTTCGTTTGCGGAAACCTTCTTTACATTGCATTTAGTGAACCGACTGCCTAGGTAATAAGACAGCTAACGAGTAAACGAATTCCATAATGTGTTAGATAGATTGTACCGGATACTGAGACTAGACTATGTACCAAGGAGGGATGCTAAGGAGGAACCTGTGTGAGATTTAAATATTAGCTTCAATCTGCATATCGCTTCTGCTATTTACAAGTTGAGGGTTGGGCAAGAGAAAAGCTAATACTTTGACGACTAGTCTGCTTGCCTATACAAGGGTGTGTTCCTTTTGGTTTTTTAGTATTTTGTCAAAGTTAAGAGCTTAAGAAATTATCTTTCACCTTGCTGAAATCTTACGTGGTTAGTCAGATTCTCAACTATTCAAATTTTCGCAGGCTTCTACGTTTTATAGAAATTCCAACGCAGCTTTGCGTAGAAATCAGTTGACTCATAAAACTTTACATTAAAACTCAATTTCAAACATTGCGGCAACTCTACATTTGCGCTGTTATATTTATTTTGTTATTGTTGCTTCGTTATTCTACTGCAGTCACAGCTGTCTGCAATGCAGTCGTATTCCCACACACATACACGACATTCATTGATATTTTATTGACAGCGACATGTACGCTTATGCACAGCGGCATGCAACATTTCAACTAAGCAGGTTGGCAGCTAACACACACACGTACATACATACATACATACATACGTACGTTCACAAATCGTCTGATGGAATACGCAGCTAACCGAAATAAAAAATAAAAAACAAGTGGCAAAATCGGCAAAAGTGCAACATTTCAACATAAAATACAAGTCAATATTATAAATGTATGAGTGTGCAACTGTCTACAAGCGCAAATGTACGAATACGTAAGTGTGTACGTAATTTATGTATACGAGTTTTTATGCGTTTATGCACACGACTGCCTGCCGCTCGCGCAAACTAAGTACATGCATTTAGGCTTGGAAAAAATATCGATATATCGAATTATCGATATTTAAAAAAAAAATAATATATATTTACGTCGATATTATTATTTTCGTTGCATCGATATTCGATATTTATTTCCGAATATCAAATTCGATATTTTTTAAGTTCTCTAAAAGCTCAATTTGACTCAAATAAAAAAGTCAAAGCAGATAGAGTTTCTGTCTGAAATTTCTATAAAATATTAACCTGAAATTAATTCAATTATTTAAGCTTTCTCATTATCGTCCGAAAGGCCTGCTTCTGCTGTTTATTTAGCTGTGAAAATTTTAAAATGAAATGATTGAATAAATAATTTTGATTCTAATCATAATTTAACTTAGATGTACTCCCATATAGTTACTTTAACATGTATTTCAATAAGATAAGCATAATTTTTTTCACTATCAAATATTTTGACAATACTTCAAGTAATTGCGGTTTGAGGTAAAAAAATCGATATATAGATATTTTTTACTATGCGTATATAAATAGTTTTCGATATTGTTTAAAAATATCGATATAATATTTTTTTCA
Organism: Philophylla caesio; assembly: GCA_963971545.1. Taxonomy (NCBI): domain Eukaryota; kingdom Metazoa; phylum Arthropoda; class Insecta; order Diptera; family Tephritidae; genus Philophylla; species Philophylla caesio. The sequence goes on along the minus strand of OZ020608.1, from coordinate 25,909,196 downwards.
TTTGCCCATCCTTACCATGCACAACTGCGTAAATGTCTTTGCCACTATCAGCCTCATTACTTCGCATTTGTTGTTCGTACATTTAGAAGTTTGGAACAAGTGCAATAGAAATTAATTATTTCCACAAACAAAAATGTAGCAAAAAAGTTGGAAGAGACAACTGAATATGTAGGTATGAATAGTAAGAGCAAGCTATATAAACTTGCGATGGAAGGAATAACCAAGTAACTTTGGTACTTGCAAACTGCTTTTAAAAGAATCTAAAGGGTGTTTTTTTTAGACGTGTGGTTTTTAATGAGGCAATACTTTTACAGGGTAGGACATTTGGGCAGCTGTTACTTGATTTATTCTCACTTTGGTATGCCATTTTATAATAAACGAACGACTCTAATCCATTGCCACATTTATACAATGAGTCACTTGCTCCAAGTAGCGAATATATACTCGTACTGCAGACCATGATGAGGCCTTGAAACGCAAAGGTCGATGGGCACCCAACAGCAGCCCAATTCCAGCTTTCGCTCTGGCTTAAACTTCAAAAATTCTCTAAGTTTTCAAATGCTAAAAAGTATCCGCACATTTGGTATTTTCTCTTAACGCTGGTGTCGTTTAGGCTAAATTTGCTTCAATCTCTTTTGCATAAAATATTAAGAAAGAGTGTTGTAAAAATAAATATTTTTAAGGTGAGTGCACAGTATCTCAATGAATTTTTAGCGAACGTTAAGGAGTCGCTGGATTAGCGGTGAAAGCCACTCATACCTACTAAGAAAACGTTAGCGAAACAAAAGAAAAAATCCACGACCGCTTTCTCTTATTTCAGAGCATCGATTTAGCGACATTTTTCGACTTCCAATAGAAATATTAAGACCTGTTTTTAATGAAATCCGAGCATTTAGGCTGCAAACGAAACCAATTTATGGATTGTCAAAAAATTTTAAGGTTTATTTTAGCATTGCAGACAAGCATATATTTTTGATCATCCTTTAGTTATTACAGTTTACCATTCTGTCCTATTAATTGAAAAATTTGCGGTTTAATTAAGTATTTTAAACAAACAATTATATATGTTAAATATAACCTCTTTTCAACTCTTTCTTGTCGCTAATTCAACACTTCTTTTAGCTTAAAATTGAGATTTTAAGCGATGGAAAATACGGCAGTTTTGCTGTAACAACTATCAAAAATAGTTCACTCTTTTAATCCTCTTCTTTACGATGGAGATTTTTAAAGAATGAAAGCTTAAATCTGGTCACAGATTTGGAGACAGATATATCTTTAATAAAACTTGGGCGAAATCACTTGCAAGGTTAATACATGTTAATAAAACTCTAAAAAATTGTAATTGCAAGTATCAAGAAATCTGGAGCAAAATCGAACTGTACGATCATTATCAAAAAATATGTAAAACATCAGAATAGATAAAGCTACAGTTGAGTTTTAATGAAAATCTAAATATAAACCAACAATAATAACAATTTTCATTAAAAAACACGTGATAAAATATAAAAAAAACTTGATCTTGTATTTCAGAAAAATTAATCTGGAATCGGTAAAAATAAAATATTGAAGTTTCTTTTTCTTCCTCTTCTGTGGCACAACAACCATTATGCGGTTTGGAGTCGAAATTTGGACCGGGAAAAAATTCGCCTGTTAATCTCCCTTCTAGTCATTATAGTCATTCAACACAATCGTTGACACTATTTCCAATATATAAAAAAAAAACACTTTAAAATTAGATAAATGTTTGTTATAGAGCCCATTTTTATTTATCACATACATCGAAAGTCACAAGTCGTTTAAAGCTATACATTTTTATACTTTTTTGGAGACTTTTCGTTTTTCCTAATATAAAAATAAATTTTTTTCACAATTTATAGTGTTGCAAATGCTACGAAAAAATCTTTAAAATCAGCGAAAATTGGAAATCGCCGGAAACACTCGTTGTTTACCAATTCAATGCATTTTCAAAATATTTAAAAAATTATGAATACTTTTGAAGAATATTTATTAAATTATTAGAGGGTTCGAGGTAAAAAGAATTTTCTTTGAGAATTCTACGTTTTTTAATTGAAACTAAAAATGTTTATATGTAAAAATGTGTATGAGCTAACACTTGCTTTGCCAATTTCTCATTACTTACTCTTACAGCTTACGCTATTGCAGCTCCTCATTCGCCATTTTGTCGCTCTTAGGCACAAAAACAGACCACTCATGTTACAGGTCAACACAGCTCCGGGATTACCAAAGTGCCAAGCGAAAATTTACGATAAATTTAGCTTTTACTCTAGTATTAATGTGATTTATGTTGATTTTATTTTAGCTTGTCCATTTGCAGCAAACGCGCTGAAGTCTCCGCTCCCGCTTGCCATCATCATCCACATCACGACCACCATCAACGCTGGCAATATCGCCATCGGCAACAACACAAGTGATTGCCCCATTGACTGTGGTCTCCACTGGCAGCAGTTAGCATACCACAAGTAGCATTTTAAACTCCCATTTTGCCTCTAACCTAGTTTTGGCAGTAGCTGCACTAGCGTCAACGCTCTACCATTCGTAGTAGTTTAATAAAACTTTGGGCCTACGCGTGGTATGAGCAACATTTCCCCTTGCTGACATACATATTTACATGTATCTACGTATGTACTTATGGCATATGAGTAAATACATGCATTGGTGTTCATATGAAAGTGCGCCTATAAAACTAAATCCATACGCAAACATATTTGGGTCATTGTAAGCGTTAATGTTTGCACTCAAATGCTTGATTAAATTTATTTAGTTTTTGAAAAACTCAGTTCGAGCTAAAATTATGCGTTGAGCAACTGATGGATTTGCAGTGGGAATTTATGCACCGGTGCACACAGTTGTTGCACAAATCGGATTTATTTTTTTACTTTATTTACTAATGCGAAATTTTAAATATTTAATACAATTAATGATGATTGTATTTCATTAGCAGTCATTGAAATGAAGTATGCGACAACAGTAAATTTCCTGAAAATTATTGAACATTAAGGTGATTCAAACAAAATTGTTGGGCAATGGGTAGCACACAAATGCCATATAAAATGTTTGCTCATTTAAAAAAAAATTTAGCGGCTGTGAAACAAATTTATTTGCTGGAACCGGGTCATCTTATAAGGATATATAAGCGAGAAAAAATGGTGTTTTCATCAAATCCTAAAAAATTTGGCTATCAGTTTGAACATACGTTTTTTTTTTTGAAAGACAGTCGACGAATATTCGATATACTATTGATAATTTAAATTAATTCATATTTTAATACAATTTTTTATATACTATTGCACATATCCTCTTCCAAAAAAAATTGGGAAGTACTGAACAAAAAAAATTTTTTTTTGCAACAAACAGTGAAAAAAATGCTTTTGTTGAGGTTGCAAACCTTTGGAAAATTCTATAACTCCATGAAAGAGTAAAAAATTCAGATAATTTTAATTTCGTTTTATTTCATTTTTTTTTAAAAAGATTGTTTTATGTTTACGAATACGAAATACGACTCAAAGAACTTGCCCTACAATAAAAAATATATAAACATAAAATAAATTTAAATATCTTTTCAATTTAATTTATATTGAAGAAATTAAAAAAAGAAATTTTAAAAAAGTTGTTCAAATAAAGATTATTTCCATAATTAGGCCGTATCTTACATTTCCTTGATATAATTCGAAGTCATAAGGAATACTCGATTTGCCACAAAAGAGCGCATTTTTTTATTGTGCTTGGCTCTCCTTTGTGATAAACTTTACAGGAAAGTCTTCCTTTGAAAAATAAAATCTGGTAGTTATGGCAAACATCTTGTTAAAGGGTATCTTTAAGGTATCGGTTTTTATGTATTTGCAAACTAACGATTGTCATTTGCAGAACTCTTTGAACCTGAACTACCTCCTTCTGCGGTCCATACAAGTTTGTATAAAATGTTGCCTTTTCGAATATTTCGTGAGTAAAAAACGGCTGAAAGTTGTGAAAGGTGTTCTTAGAATTTTGCTTCATTTAATGTTCTTCTTGTCTGAAAAATCGAATCGAGCACTGTTTAAAGTTTCGACTTCATATTTCGATTAGATTGCTTCAAAAACCTCTAGTCGGAATTCGGAAAAGCTTGGTACAAAAACGTTTTCTTCGTAAAATTTGGGTCTATTAAAAGTCTCTGCAAGAATGTCATCGTAAGGATCGATATCTACTTCTGCTACATGATTTTCATCATTGTTTGCATCTTCGTCCACAGCAATATTTTCTTTCACTTTCAAATAAATCTTTTTTACACAAATTGATATTAAAATCCGTATCTGGTTGTACAATCAACAAATACAATTCGTAAAGTAATATTCAACAAGTATTTGTGTACACAAAATATTTCAACGGAAAAATACTCAAACATTCATGAAGAATTTGTTTGGGAGCGTAAATTATTATGTTTTTAATTAAACATTTTTTAAGGGAGACAATTTGTTATTGAATAGTTAATTTATTTATTTACATTTATTTTAAGTACCCGTTTATAAAATATGGTTTCAGTATTTATTTAAAATTTTGAATTTTGGTAGTGCCCTTGTAGAAATTAAAGAAAAAAAAGAAAGTTCTAGTTTCCAAAACCTTAACGTTTTTGTTCAAACCAAAATAATAATTCAAAATTTTCAGGACAAAGAATGTCATACTTTTTTTTGTACAATATATTAACCAAAAGCAGAGAAAGGGATATTCAGACGAATAAACAATTTTTCTAAGTTACAAAATAAGGAATATCTCGCTGCTTGGATCATCACATAGCCACTTTTGCGGGTCTACAACAAATAGCCGTTTTTAAAGCGTTTCTCCTATCACTTTTGGTGTGTGTCTTTAAATAGTAGAATAAATAAAAGCACCTTCAAATGTCAGATGAATTCCTAACTTAAATTCAGTCCGAGGCTGTTATTGCTTACCAAGGAAAAATAAAAGAAATGGAGCATGGTTTAGAAAACCGTTTTTTAGAAGATTCATATTCATCCTTATCGTGGGTTTCGCTTGAAAAAAAAAATTCATCCGACAATTTTTCATTCGTCCGGATAGAATACGCCTTTCGCGAGTTTTACCCGAAATAAATTTCGCTTCGAAAAATTCGAACATGGAAATTAAATTTTTTACTTGTAGTCTAAAATAATCAAATTATCTACAATGTACAATAAATTGTAATTTAACATACTCTATAAATTTTGCAGGTTTTTGAAGTATAGCAGTGTCAATAAGGAAGCGTTCAAGTGTTGATTATATGTGTTAATCACTTAGGAAGCTTAGCGCGTGCCTGCGATTTTTTGCTGAAGCCAGATACTGAAAAGGTGTTGGTAACAATTTTTTAATTTGGTTGGTCAAATTCTGTCAGAAATTCTCGAGTCGAAATTTTCGTGTGCATCTTATTCCCGTGGCCGCTGTGGTCGAGTTGGTAGCGGTGCGTGCTATAACTCGATATGCCGTTGAGTTCGAGGTTCGAATCTCAGTCCGGACAATCAAAATCTTAAGCATAGAAAAAGTTTTTTCTAATAGTGGTCACCCCTCGTCAGGCAATGGCAAACCTCCGAGGGTATTTCTGCCATGAAAAAGCTTCTCATAAAATACATCTGCCGTTCGGAGTCGGCACGAAGCTGTAGGTCCCCCATTTGTAGTAGAATAGAACGACGCACACCACAAATGGTAGGAGAAGCTCGGCCAAACATTGGTTGAAATGGCATACGCTGGAAGACATACCGCTTTTGCTCATTCCAAGGCTTTTTTGGATAATAAATCTTATATCACATTTAAATATTTATTTTTTTACTTATTCCAGTCGGACTCATTTTTCATTGCAGGCTCCCGAGTTGTTCAGCCCTATAATCAGCTGCATTCCGAACTGAGCTACACTTTCCCTGTTTTCTTCGGCAAATTCTCTAGCGATTATATCTGTGTATTTTTTTCTGCTCAAAAAATAGCGAATTACGTGTTTCCGATTATTTTCAAAAGCGTAAAACTTTTGCCCGGTATTTATACTAAGTGTTCGAGCGGGGAGGAATTAGGGGCCGGGAATTCCTCATGAATTCCACGGCAACGGGGATCGAGGAGATAGGAAGCCGATCTTCTGAAAATTTATGATCGTTAAATTAATAAGCCGATCGCCGTATTGCACTCGCGAGTAAAACACACAAGTTATATTATCTTTATAGATGTAAAAGGGGGGGCTTGTCAACGACAAGCAATTTATTTTATAATATAAAATCAACACTGCTGAAAATAAAGTTGGGTTAAATAAGTATGTTAATGCAAAAACCTTACATGTAGCGTTGGGGGCGTCTCTTCACAAAGTGAAAGAGTGCAGGAGTTTCGCAGAAGGCGAAACCCATCAAACGGGACGGGTAACAGGACTCGAGAAAAGGGAGAGAAAGTAACGAGTCCCTGTTCCCGTACTATCACAGCGACATCTGCAAGTGGAATTATAGTAATTCACAATGGCAGATCCACTTGTGAATGCTGATGTAAACAGCTGGCGTAAACATGCCGCCCGCCTTGCAGTATCGCTGCAATAAGTTACTACAAAAATTTGTTTGGATTATATACATAAATAATGTTTGCTATTTCATTGAATAACCTATACAACAATTCATTTAAAAATTCAAAATCCGAGGTTACAAAAAGAAATTAATTAAAAAGATATTGTAAGCTACGAGCTAATCTATTCTAATAGATGGTGCCGCCAGATATCATCCACCCGAACATCGTGTTCTGCGTGGCTGGTCGAGTGGGAGTCGCTGCCATCAGTCCCGGACGCAGGATCATCGCGTACACCTCCGCTCCTAAAATTAACGACACCGCGCTCGAGCGGTGGAAATTTGGGTCTGCCAATCGAAGATTGTCAAATTCGCTGACTACGCGTGCGTCGAGTGTGCGCTGGGGGGTAATGCGGGACAGATGTGTCTCCACATTCGCGGTCACCTGGAGTCGCTCGTTCCACCCTTTTAGCGTGAACTGGCAAGAATTCTCACGACCGTGCACCAACTGCAGCCTTCGCGCCAGCTGCTGCGAAATCGATGACCGCGGCTGCCCTGGGTCTACGATCGCTCTCACCAATTGCGGTCTTCCTCTCGTCATGATCCGGACCGCTACCGTTGGCGTGAGGACAGATAGCCCTGAAGCGGTACGGGCTGTGCCCGTAATACGCTCTCGGGCGTGTCTCACACCACGGCGCGTTCGGATCTGTTGCGGTTTCTGTTGCGACTTCCTGGGTGGTGCGTGCGGTGCCTGGCGCTTCGCGGCAACGGGAGGGGGCAACTGGACTGCCGACCGCATAACCGACAGTGGAGGTCTGGCTACCGGTGGCACGTTGGATGCTGGTGATGCCACTTCTTCCTCCATCTCATCATTTTCGGCGTTGATCTCCAACACCTCTTCGTCGCTCGACTCGCACAGAGGTTGAGCGTTATACGCACTGTAGCGTCGTCGACAGAGCTCTTCGGGCTCAAGAGCAGGCCGAGTCCTGTCTTCCTTCCCTCTTGCCTTCTCGTGGAGGTGAAGGATCACCCGGCAGTATAACAACGGGTGGTTCTTTGCGCACACGGGGCATTTCCTCAGGCCAGATTTGCTAGTGGTCTCCATTTTCAAAATTTAGGTACTTTTGGTCTGGAAAGAGAATTAGAGTTAGAAATTTTGTTTACAATCGTGGTAAAAGAACCAATTTCACAATTGGCCGAGTTATGTTTCCCCGCGCCGTTCGTAGTTCTACGACACGGACGCGGCTATCAGGACCTGAAAAAGCTCTAACTACTCTGCCAAGTCGTCATTCATTTGGAGGCAGATTGTCCTCTTTAATAACCACCAGGTCATCTGTCTCGATGTTACGCTGGGGGAGCCTCCATTTTGTTCGTTTCTGCAACTCCTTCAGGTACTCCGCCTTCCACCTTTGACAGAACGTCTGCTGGATGGCTTTAATCTTTTGCCATCGATTGACGATGGACATCGGATTCTCCGTGACTTCGGGCTCTGGAATCGCGAGTATCGGGGTTCCAATTAGGAAATGTCCTAGTGTTAGGGGTTCCATTGCCTCAGAGTTCTCAGAAATGGGGCTGATTGGTCGAGAATTCAAACACGACTCGATCCTTGCCAACAGTGTGGAAAGCTCCTCTATGGTGAAACGCATTGAATGAGCGACTTTCCTGAAATGTATCTTGAAGCTTTTTACACCTGCTTCCCAGAGCCCTCCCATATGAGGGGCTCCTGGAGGTATAAAGTGCCACGAGATACCTTGGTGAGCGTATGTCTGCGTTGTCCGACTGGCCACCGTAGAGACGAACGCCTTGAAATCCTGCCTCAGTGCTTTGTTCGCCCCTACAAAATTGGTGCCGTTGTCCGAGTATACATTTAGAGGGCAACCGCGTCGGGATACGAATCGCGAAAAGGCTCCTAGGAACGTCGGGGTTGACAAATCGCTGGTTGCCTCCAAATGTATTGCCTTAGTCGCGAAACAGACAAATACGCAGACATATCCTTTGGTGATACGGCATGCTCGGCCCGTAAAACTCCTTATTTCGAATGGGCGCGTGAAGTCGATTCCAGTGTTCGTGAAGGGCCTGGACACTTCTGTTCGTTCCACTGACAAGGCTGCCATTAACTGCTCCCGCGCTTTCTTCCTGTAAATAATACATACTTTGCAATTGTGTACAGTATTTTTGATTAAATTTTTCATACGTAATATCCAGTATTCAGACCGCAAAAGTCTCAACATTAGCTGATTTTCACCGTGTAGGGAAATCAGATGTGAGAATTTTACGAGCAGTCTTGAAAACTGGCAATCATAAGGAAGAATTATAGGGTACCGTTCGTTATATGGTAAACTCGACAACGCGAGTCGGCCCCCCACTCTCATAACTCCGTTTCTGTCGAGAAACGGATTAAGAGTGGCTATTGGACTTTTCGCATTAAGGGGCGCGGAAGCGCCGCCAGCCCTGTACTCCTCTGGATAGTGTCGCCTCTGTGCTACAAGAATAAGGCGACGCTTTACCTCCTTGATTTCCTCGGATGTTATTTCGTCTCTCTGGTCGCTTATCACCAACTTATGGACAGGGTGAACTCTACGATAAAATCGAAAAATTCGCGCTATCACTCTCAAGGCTCGAGAGAAGTCCGAAAAACGCTCCAGGATATCTCCTTCTCCTGAGACACCTGTCGCGTGAACTCGCACTTTCCTCTGCTCTACATCTGTTTCCAACGTGTCATTGCAACTCCTCGCTTGGCGCCAAGCTGATGGCTCTTTCTGTAACCACTTTGGTCCGTGCCACCATAACGCGTTGGCTTCTAAATCCTGTGGTGTGACGCCTCGACTTCCGAGATCTGCTGGATTATCTGCAGAATCCACGTGATTCCATCCAGTCACTCCAACAAGCTCGTCTATTTTTGAGACTCGGTTTGCCACAAAGGTTGTCCATGAACACGCTGGTTTCTTGAGCCATGAGAGAACAATCGTAGAGTCAGTCCATTTATGGATAGTTGGCTGCAAAATTTCAAGCTGTGGAAGGAAGGCATTAATTAATTCCGCTAACAACAATGCTCCGCACAGCTCTAATCGGGGGAGAGACACCGTTTTTACTGGGGCTACCTTTGTTTTACCTACCAGCAAATAAATATGGGGTGTTTTTTGGGAAGTGCGTTCGCGGACTCTAATATATAAAGCCGCCGCATATGCCTTCTCGGAGGCATCACAAAATCCGTGGAATTCTACTTCATTCCATGGTGAAAACCGGATCCAACGAGGAATTTTTATTTTCTGAATATTATCGTAGTTATCCAGAAATGATTCCCATCGCAGTAGCAAATTTCGGGGTAGACTGTCGTCCCAGTCTATTGTGGATAGCCAGATATCCTGCATCAGTATTTTGGCTACAACAACAATTGGTCCGAGCCATCCTGCTGGATCGAACAACTTTGCTACACACGATAATACCTCTCGCTTGGTGTAATCCTGCTTCACGGGTATCGGCTGCACTGTGAAATGGAACATATCATGTATTGCATTCCACCGGATTCCCAACATCTTCGTCTCGCTCATGTCGTCAATTTCCAAGAAGTTTTCCTTGTAGATGTGGTCTTTTGGTAAACCTGCTAAAATTGTTTTCGAATTCGACGTCCATTTCCGTAGAGGAAAACTTGCACTTTTAAGAGCTTCGAGTAGCTCATCACGCATTTTTAATGCTGTTGTGCAATCATGAGCTCCAGCCAACACATCATCCACGTACATGTGTTGCTTTAAAACTCTTGATGCTAGCGGATATTTCGTTTTAACATCTTCAGCGAGTTGATGTAGCGTTCGTATCGCCAGATAAAGAGCGCAATTTACTCCGAACGTTACGGTTTTTAGTTCAAAGTCTTGCAATTCAGCGTCCTGGGACTCTCTGAAAAGAATTCTTTGAAATGCAGTTTGATCTGGCTGAAGCAAGATTTGTCTATACATTTTTTCAATGTCTGCATTAAAGACGTATTTAAATAAACGCCACTTCAATAGAAGACAAACTAAATCTGCCTGCAAGATTGGACCGGGGTAGAGGACGTCGTTTAAACTGACTCCATTTGAAGACGGGCACGACGCGTTGAACACTACTCGAACCTTGGTCGTAGTGCTCTCTGGTTTGACGACGGCGTGATGTGGCAGGTAAAACGTTCGATTCCCTGTGTTTCCAACCGGGACCATATGGTTGAGATCGATGTACTCCTTTAAGACTCGATCATATTCCTTCTTCAAGTCAGGCCTGCGCAGATAACTGGCCTCGCTTCGAAGAAATTGCCGTACCGCTCCAGTCCGAGAATAGCCGAGGTTGATGCTTTCTGGGAACTCCCGTCGAAAGGGTAGCGATACTACATATCGTCCGCATTCATCCCTTACCGTCGTTCTCTTATAGAGCTCCTCGCAAAATGCATCTTCGGGGGTGATCTTCCTTTTGGGTGAAACTTCTTCCAACTCCCAAAAACGTGTCAGTTTGGGGTTCGTCATCTGTGTGCAGTACGACACACATGACGAAAAACAGCTTGTTGTGACCGTCCGAGGAACTGGCCCTGTAAGGATCCACCCGAACACCGTCTCCTGCGCCAGAAGTGATCCCAGCACGTTTCGCTCCACGTTGTCCATGATAACAGCCGGGTATACATCCGCACCCAATATGACATCCACCTGCTGACTCCTATAGAAATTTACATCGGTCAACCTAAGAGGGGGGAGTGATCCAAGATGCACCCGGTCCAATGAAAACTTGGGGAGGTCTCCTGTCAATTGGGGTAAAACGAGGCCTCTTGCCTCCATTTTAAGCTGGGGGTTTACAGGAGAACCTATGACCAGATGCGCTACTTTTCGCACATTTGCCGATACCGTGGCACTTATCCCTGTTACCTGAGTATCAGCTACTTTCGTTGGCAGCCCGATGCGCTTCCGGAGCCGGTCAGTGATGAATGTCCCCTCCGATCCCGAATCAAGTAAAGCCCTGACTTGGTAGGTGACTCCTAGATGGTAGATGTTGACCATGGCAGTTCCTAGCAATATATTGCAATTGCTTGCAGCATGTAGGGATTGCACATTGCTCGTGCTTGGTCGGGGTTGTGTCGTTCTGGGTTGTGCTGATCGTGGTTGTGGGGGGCGGGGAACCTTACTTCGGGGTGACGGTTGTGGAGCTGACGTGCTGGGCAACTGTAACGCAGAAGGTCGATGTAGAAGGGAGTGATGTCTTTGGTGACAACTCCAACAAGAGAAAGGGCTCTTGCAATCTTTTGCCATATGGGAATGTGCAAGGCAATTCATGCACAAGTTATGTTTTCTGGCAACAGTGACGCGATCGTCAACTTTCATGGCCAAAAATTTGGGGCAACCCTTCAATACATGGGTTTGCTCAGGGCATAACCTACAGGTGTGCCGACACTCGCCTCTCATAGCTTGCGGTGGGTGGTCGACTGACGGTCGGCTTTACCGCTCTAGCACCCCGAATGTCGGAAACAGTTTCCAACGTTTGGAACCGGCTTGTGAGAAAGCTGTCTAATTCCTCCCACCTCGGAATTTCCGCCTTCCTCACAATCCCTTGTTCCCATAGCGCTAGGGTGGTGTCTGGCAACCGACTCGACACCAAAAACACGAAAATTGCATCCCAGTTCTCAATGTCAATACCGTACATTTCTAACACTGAGATGCAATTGTTGACCGATCGTTGTAAATTTTTAATATCGGTTCCGCGTTCTACCGTGACCGATGGTAAATTAAATAAGATCTTCAGCTGACTATTGACCATTATCCGCTTATTCTCATATCGTTCCGATAGATTTTGCCACGCTGTGGCGAAGCCGTCATTAGTCAGAGGGGATTTTTTAACTATATCCTTTGCTTCACCCCGGGTCTTCTGATTCAAATGATACAGCTTTTCGACCGGGGTTAAGCGCGAATTGTTCACGTAAATCGCTGTGAATAAATCTCGAAACGATGGCCACGACATGTAGTCACCGTAAAATATCTCCGTATCACATGGAGGTAACCGGATATTTGAATGAGCAGGCAGTTTAACTTCATGAAGCCCTTGATTGACCGTTGAACTGCTTTGTTGAGCAAAAGTGAGACCATGAGCCGTCTCACCTATAAGCGCACCGCAAGTTAAGTATGCGGTGTAGCAGTCCTGGTATCGGCACTTGGCCAACCGAAGAGCGGACTGATCGCTTTCGTTGTCGGACAAGGTCTTTGAGTACTTATCAAATTCGTCTTTAACCTTGACCGCCAACGTCTTAAGCTCTTCTCTCTGTATTTCCAGAGAGAAGATAGAATGGCAGTTACTGGGCATCGTGTTATAGCCCGACTCAAACTCAAGCAGCGCATCGCATGCGCGCGAAAAATCGTTGAGTGTGGCCATGTCACGAAAAAGCTTACGAAATTTTTCTTGAAAATCTTTCAAAAAAAGCAAACGATTTAAAGATAATGTCGTAAAGACTAATCCACGAAAAAAAGTTTCAAGTTTTCAAACTCCAACGTTTGAAAAATGTTTCGAAAAACAAGACGTTGTAAAGATTGTTTCAGTGTATCGCACCACTGAATGAAATCCCGTTTGAATCACGAGAAAAAATAAGTCAGAGACTAAAGTAAATTTATTTTTCTCAGTGTAACGCTTCGCTCGGGAAAATCACGAAAAAAAAGCCGGGAATTAAAATTCCGAAAATCCAAAAAAAAATCGAATTTATTTCCCTCAGTGTTAGGCACCACTGGGGAAAATCACGGAAAAAACCGGAAATTAAAATCCAAAAAAAAATCGAATTTATTTCCCTCAGTGTTAGGCACCACTGGGGAAAATCACGGAAAAGCCGGAAATAAAAATCCAAAAAAAATCGAATTTATTTCCTTCAGTATTATGATCCACTGGCGATAACTTAATTTCTTCGAAGGCCTTCCAAATAGCTCGCACGAATAAAATAAAATTATTAAAAATCTTTAATTGTAAAGATTCTAACGCGGGAAAAATCCGCGTTCGACAAAACGATAATTAAGAAAATTAATTGGCTTGATTTATTTCCGTGTATCGCACAACCGAAAAAAACCGATTAATTTTATATAAAGCAAAAAAAAAACTTATTGGTGGAAACCAAAGTTTCTTGTCAAACCGAATAAAAATTGCAAAATTCGTTTAATAACGTGTCCTAGGAAAGGAAACGAAAATTTCAAATACCATTAATCAATAAAATCACTTGAAGAAAAACCAACCAATTTTCCAAAAAGCGAAAAAAGGTACCGAAATCCAATGGTTTTAAACCAGCCACACCACCTTATATGGATGGCAAAAAAAAATGTCAAAGACAAAATAAATTCAATTTACACCAAAAAAAATAATTTAAATTTTTTGAAAAGTTTTTATATTTTTTAGGTATTCAGTAATTCGAAACGTCGACGGGAAAATACCCGTAATGGTCTTTATTGATTAAGATTTCGACGGGCAAAGGCCCGTAATAGTCTCACAAAAAATTTCGTACTTTCGTCACTCACGAATATATGTACGTGTTGAATGTCAACGGCTTACCTTGTATTACTGCTTACTGTTGTTGTTGCGGAAACGATGGGCCACTGGTGGGGGCCTTGCTGCACCGTTGGGCCGTTGGTATGGGCCTTTGTTGCACGTTGGGCCGTTGTTGTGGGCCTTTGTTGTACGTTGGGCCGTTGGTGTGGGCCTTTGCTGTACGTTGGGCCGTTCGTAGGGGCCTTGCAGCAAATTCCTTGGGCCACTGGTGGGGGCCTTGCAGCAACCGTTGGGCCGTTGGTGTGTGCCTTGCTGCACGTTGGGCCGTTGGTGTGGGCCTTGCTGCACGTTGGGCCGTTGGTGGGGGCCTTGCTGCAAATTCCTTGGGCCACTGGTGGGGGCCTTGCAGCAACCGTTGGGCCGTTGGTGTGTGCCTTGCTGCACGTTGGGCCGTTGGTGTGGGCCTTGCTGCACGTTGGGCCGTTGGTATGGGCCTTGCAGCACGTTGGACCACTGGTGGGGGCCTTGCAGCAAATTCGTTGGGCCGTTGGTGGGGGCCTTGCTGCAAATTCGTTGGGCCGCTGGTGGGGGCCTTGCAGCAAATTCGTTGGGCCGTTGGTGGGGGCCTTGCTGCAAATTCGTTGGGCCGCTGGTGGGGGCCTTGCAGCAACTCGTTGCGCACTGCCGCCTGACTTCGTGGCACCTAGTGCCGGCGGTCAACACTTGCACACAACTAAAAATGGTTGCACCTTATTTCGTGGCACTAATCGTGTACCGGTGCAACCACTCTTCTTCACTTTCACTTTATTTTTATTTTTAATTTAATTATTTTAGTATGTTATTTTGCACTTTTATTTTTAATATAATTAATTTGTAATTTTTATTTTTAATTTATAATTTCCGTTTGTTTTTTGTGTTCAAATTTTATTAAATTAAATTAATTTTATTTTATCTTTGAATTTATTTTCACTTTTGTTCGTTTTTTACGAATTTTATTAAAATAATTTATTTTAGTTTACTTTAGAAATTTATTTTCACTTTGGTTTTTAATTTAATTAGTTTGTGGTTTATTTTTAATTTATATTAAGTTTTTATTTTACAATGGCGCTACCGCCAGTTGTGCTGAGGTGCGGCTATTAATGCCGGGGCGTTGACGCACGAATTTGACGCTGCTGCGTTGGCGTACCTGGTTTCAGCTGCTTCCGCCGGGGCGCCGCTGAAGTCCAATTTAGCGGTGCTTGTGGGAGCACCCTCGACTCTGTGCAGGAGCACGGAAATTTCCTTCAACTTAATTTCCGTTCCTGTAAGTGAGATTAAATTAAACAACACCAATGTGAAATGGTTACCTTTTTTCTTCTTCGGATTCACTCCTCCAATCGTTGGGGCCGCTGCCCAATTAGTCGCTGCTCCCGCCGGAGCACTGGTGTACAATTTTTCAGCACTGACGTACAATTTCGTCAGCACTGATGTATAATTCTGCCAGTGCTGATGTACGAATCAATCAGCACTGACGTAGCACAATTTTCCAGCTAACAACGCCGGCAGTTGTTTTGCCGTCTGCTGGAGCACCCGCTACTTCTTCAGTGCGGGCAACTCGGGTGCTGCAAACACACGAATCAATAAAATTGAAAATTTTAAAGGATTACCTTGTACGGATTTTTGTACTCCAATCGTTGGGGCGGCCTTGCCCTTCTGCTCTACGTCGTCCCGGGGTTTTCTCGGTCGCCACGATATATTAAAAGAAAATAACCCGCACTCACACGTGTGAATCAATTTGCAGGTTATTTTTCTTTTATTTTTGTTTTTTTGTTTTGCCAACTTTTTGGCAGCTGCCAAATTGTGGATTTCAATTCGCAATCCACTGCTCGTTCACAATAGAAGATTGTGAAAATATTAAAGCAATTTTTTAAGGTGTGTTTAATTGGATATTAATATATTTCTTTATCCAAAATTAATTAAACACACCTTTACGGGATATTTAAAATGGGGGTTAAGTGGGCAACTTGGCAGTTTTGGGGTTATGTTTTTACCTTGTGTTTTCGATTTTTATTTGCGAGTACAGCAATTCAGCCACAAAAATATTAACAAAAAAAATCAGAATGATCCGGCTCGAAGGACCATGTTCGAGCGGGGAGGAATTAGGGGCCGGGAATTCCTCATGAATTCCACGGCAACGGGGATCGAGGAGATAGGAAGCCGATCTTCTGAAAATTCATGATCGTTAAATTAATAAGCCGATCGCCGTATTGCACTCGCGAGTAAAACACACAAGTTATATTATCTTTATAGATGTAAAAGGGGGGGCTTGTCAACGACAAGCAATTTATTTTATAATATAAAATCAACACTGCTGAAAATAAAGTTGGGTTAAATAAGTATGTTAATGCAAAAACCTTACATGTAGCGTTGGGGGCGTCTCTTCACAAAGTGAAAGAGTGCAGGAGTTTCGCAGAAGGCGAAACCCATCAAACGGGACGGGTAACAGGACTCGAGAAAAGGGAGAGAAAGTAACGAGTCCCTGTTCCCGTACTATCACAGCGACATCTGCAAGTGGAATTATAGTAATTCACAATGGCAGATCCACTTGTGAATGCTGATGTAAACAGCTGGCGTAAACACTAAGAAAACAATGAAAAGTGTACGATTTGGGGCGGAAAGGAAACTCACAAATATAATTTTAAAATTCATAAATATATTTATTACTTTTCATACAAACAGCTTTATTTATTTTAAAGATTATTAGTTGAGCGCCAGCTCCGGGAATGTCCGGACTATACTCCTGCAACGAATCACTCATATTAAGTATTGAAGCCACACTGTTGAAACTCAGCAACGTGATGAGCACATCAGTAACGTAGTATTTCAACAGAATAGCATGTAAGCAAAGAGAGAGAATGTTGTAAGAAGGTATAGACAAGAAAGCCAACATATTCTGTAGGCAGTTAATTCCAATGACAATTGCTTTGAAAGGTAGATGACAATTTTTTTATTTGAAAGTATTGAAGAACTAATATTTTTAAATTTATTGAAACTATCATTTATTAAACAAATTTAAAAACAAAGAATTACTAGCCTGTACATGATTTCATTACCATCAACAGTTTTTACTATCATACATTACAAGGTTGTCTCTAATTTTGTGGCAACTACTTCTTCCTACATATTCTAAATAAAACGTTATGAAGACATGTTATCGTTTTTTTCTTGCGAATACCAATTTTTTGCCAATATCCTCAGGTAGTGAGTTTTTTCTACGAAATGAGTATAGAATTACTATGAGCACAAAACGGAATTAAAACTACTCTGCAGTATTCATTTTATTACTACCTGTTAGCTAGGGACATATACAGGGTGTCCCAGAACTCAACGTCAAGCCGAAACGGGGTGAGAGGATTGATTGTAACCATCGTGAGAAAAATCAGAAAAAAATGTATCCCATGCTGTTTGAAAATTATGGGCATTTAAGAAAAACCTAGAAATTTGCTCAAACTGTAACCATTTTTCGGTTATTGTGCTTAATTTTTATTATTTTTGTTCATTTAAGCTTTGGAACCTTAACCCTAAATAACATTTCTAGAATCTTAATAAAAAATAATGACACTATTGCCCCAAGTTTTCTAGAATTAAGACTATTTGTTAAACTATGAAGTTAAAATTTTTATAATTTGTCGACTTTGAAAGGCCCTCCTTTAATAAAAATGTACTAAAGTGCCTTTGCAAGTGCCATTAAAAGTTCGCGTATTTAATGAGGTGATTTTAATGTTAACCTAATCATAAATGACACCTATACCAGTAAATTACACGATCATGTAACACGATCCAATCCTAGCCTTTTAGATTATTTTATTACTTCTAGAGTCAATAATATTCTCAAATTTGACCAAATGCTTTTTATTTCCGACCAAGATTTGATTTTTTGTACAGTTGATGTTATGTTTAATCGTCCTTCTGTTAGAAATACATGTATGTGTCGTGATTTTAAGTCTATAAATGTGACTGAGTTATACCAAAATCGCTCGAAATAAAACGACATTAATTATGAAGCAAGCGAATAAAATATATTGTTGTGCTAAACTGGACTCGTCACTTTGTCCTCAGGAACTGTGGCGGAACTACCAAAAATTAAAAATTCATGGAACTTTGGCGCCGGAATGTAATATAGACCCTAACCTATTAAATGAGCTTTTTACGCTGTGAGTAGCAAGGAAGGTGCTCCTCGCACATCGAATACACTTTGGGCTAAAATACTTGACGACATAAGAACCCAATTTGAGAACAGTGACTTAACTATATTATGCCATTAGACTTCTCAGAGGCATTTGACATGGTTATCCATGATTTATTAGGTAAGAAACTTAAAATTTTTTTTTTGGTTTTCGGACAACTCCTTAAAATTTATGACGAGCTACCTTAAAGGCAGGGTGCAAACAGTGATGGGGAAAAGTGCGTCCTCAGGTTTTAAAGCTGTCTCAGCTGGTGTCCCACATGGATCTCTCCTAGGACCTCTCTTGTTTAGTATTTTCGTCAATGATGTGTTTTCTGTGTTTAGTCATGTTAATCTTCATGCGTATGCCGATGATATATAAGTATATTTGTCTAGTCGTATTGGTCTTGTCGAGGATTTGTGTTACAAAATAAATAGTGATTTGTCGGCCATATCGAAAAGGGCAAGTGATAACTGTTTATGCTTAAATAATTCTAAGTCCTTTGTGCTGTCCATATGCAATAATGTAGAGTTCGTTGAGAATATTCCAGACTTGTTTATTGGTGATTGTGCTCTTATGTTTACTAACAAGATAAAAAATTTAGGCTTTGTCATTAACTCCAAGTTTACCTGTTACCACCACGTCAATAGTGTTGTTAGTAGTGTGTATTCTATTCTGCGTATTCTTAAAACTTCACCAACCTATTTTTACGAAAAGCTTAATCCAACTAAATCCATTACGTGTCACAACTTGATAGTTCTGAAATATACTTACATACTTAAATTCGTCGATATGTTTTTTGATCAACGCTGCACTATGGTCGGAAATTTCATTTCGTTGGCCAAAAGTCAAAATGTTTACACTCACGAAATATGCTGTTGTTTTTGAAATCTAGTAGTAAACTCTCCAAAACAACCAAAAATGAATTTTGTTGTTGTAATATGCAATTCACCGTTATTCGGTGAGTCATCGAAGTTGAATTTGTTTGCTTCATCTGTAAACAGAATTGCGTTCGGTTATTTATAGTGCTTACTTTAATTGCTTGTTAAAGCTGAAAACAAAGCATGTTAAATAAAAGTTTAAATGGAAAACGAAGGTGAAGGTAAGTTTATTAATTGTGTAAAATATAATACTCAAAAATTGGATACTCTAAAAAATAAAATAACTTTTTTCAAAAGTCTTTAACATTTTGGAAATTATTTTATTTTTTAAGTTTGAGTAAGCTTAACACATTTTGTTTAGGATAAGATTAAAAACCAAATTACTTTGAAGTGTTTAGTTTTTGAAAATGTTTATCTCGATTTGCGGTTTTTGACAAAAAATTTTTTTTCAGTCGTCATTTGTTTACAGAATTCAGCAGTTTTTGATATTTGGTTGACCAAGCAGAAGAAAGGAAAAAATAAGGACGCACTAATAAATTATTTTATACAAAAATGTGGAGCCGATAACATTTCAGATGAATGCTATTTTATTTAACAAAACAAGCACGCATGCTTAACAATAATTTGTCTACAAAATTTGAAAAGTGTCATAGAAGATTAGATGATTTTAAAATTAAATATTCTGGCTGGCTTTGTTCAGAAACTGTAATAAACAGGCAAATAAATTTAGAAATCGCTTCCACAGAGACTCAATGCACAGTAGAATTAAGCCCAGATGAAAAAATTGTATCACTAACTGGACGCCCGCAACTTAAGTACTCTGAGAAATCTGAACGAAGTAAGAGGATACAAGCAGCAAACCTCTCGATGTCAGAACACAACGAAACAAATCTGGTAGTTCAAGCAGCATCAATTTCGGCTCGAAAAGAAGGACAAGTAGATTTGGCAGTTGTTTTAAAAGAAACCATCGAAAGTCCATCAAGACCATCCAAGATTAGGAAGCAATATTTCGATGATGTAAAAGCACCTATTGTAATGTCTAATGAGGAAGCGTTAGCATTACTTCTCGAAAACAATTTTTCGAAGAGCCAATACTGTTCCATCCGGACTTCTAGCAAGGAACGTAACGCTAATATTTATCCACCCTATGATAATATATTAGCAATAAAAAGTAAGTGCAGACCCGATGGTGTTCTTTTAGACGACAAATGTGCAAAGGTTCCTTAACAAATGCTTTTAAACCATACGGCTAAAAGAATTATAGATATGTAGTATTTGCGACAATTACGGGTAACTTCATATCAACGAAAATGATATTTAGCTGCAGTTTTTACAGCAGCTCTGGTCATTCTCAATATAAATAATAAAATTTTAATATTTTCGTAAATACGTGTGTAAATCATATTTTCAATTTCCAGAAACAACATATTTACTCCTAAGTATCGTATATTTTCTCATTTAGAACTAAAAAAAACTCAGAAGAAAAGAAAAAAAAATTCTATGTAACATTAATTAATTATTTTATACAAAAACACTTAAAATATACTGCAAATTCAAATTCCAGTTAAAAATTCCGTTATTTTAAGTTTTAATATTTTTGGCCAAGAAAAGTGATGTTTCCGACCATAGTGCGCTGTTAGACTTTAGAACAACATCCCTCAGTCCATTAAAATTGGAATGAATAGGAGTAACTACAAGATGTTAATATATGATTACTTTAAGTCTATATAGTTGATGCTATTGTGATTAATTTATTTCTCTTTTTATTTCTCTCATCTATATATTTCCTTTTATCGTTTTTCGCAGCCTTATTGCATTGTCTTGTTGTTTATATCTGATTAATTAAAATCTTCAATATAAGTTTTCCTAATATCCTTAAGCTCAATTATTTCAATTTATTTGAATAATTTAATGTAACTTAATATAATGATAATAACAACATTATCAAGTTGATGTACTCTTAAAAGGCCAATGTGTTACATTTACAACCATTGTTAAATAAATAAATAAATAAATAAATAAACATCTATACACCATAGAAAAAAAATTTTAAAAGCAAGTACGTAAGCTTCTTTTTAGGTATATTTAGTGGCAAAATTGCACATTTCTACTGTAAAATTTGCTACAATTTAAAATTTTAGTCGTCTTCCTACATTCTTCCTTATCTCCCATATGTGCCCTTTTACACTCTTCCTTGCTCCTGTACACTTACAAAATTAAATGAAAAATCGTATGTTATAAGATTTCTCGCTTTCGCTCATTGCATAATTTGGTGCGCTCATTAGTATTTGTGTTTACAGCCAACTCATAAATGCAAATGTTAGAGCACAAACACCTACCAATACATACATAAATACATACATGTTCGCGCATATACATATTTGCAAGTGCACACTCCGGGTACAAGTTAATGAGTGCAAGTAACAATTGCGGGAGCAAATGTAAACGTGCCAAGGTGCCATGTCACAGTGGTCTGAAATCGGAAATTTCTGGGCAAAACGAGCAACAACATTATTTTCCATAAAGTGCAGATATTTTTAAGGTTTTCGGTTTGCTGATCTCTAAAATTACGTCAGAATGCAAAAATTCAAATTGAACGACACAAAATGGCGGACGGATTTTCGGAAAAAGCTGTTTTAAGAGCAGAAATTGAGTGTAAGGGCGTTTTTGAAGTCGCTTATTTCAAAAATATTGTCAAAAACAATATTCAAGATAGCTGAATCATAAGGGCGGACAGTTTTTCGGAAAAGGCTGTTTTAAGAGCTGAAATTAAATGTAAGGAGTGATTTCAAAAATAATGTCAAAAAAGCAAAATTCAAAATGGAAGACACTGAATGGAGGACAGTTTTTCGGAAAAAAGGAGATTTAAGAGCAAAAATTTAGTGTATGTGGATTTTTGAGGTTGCCCAATCGAAAAATAAAGTAAAAAAAACTGCGACGAAAAGAATAATCTTTAGCACGAATGTGTAGGATTCCAAAACTTTTTCTTGAATAATATAAAACAATACACTTCTAACAATTCCCTCATTCTATTATTTTGGCAGGATCTTCTGGGATCACAACTTTTTCAGATTTTTACTATAATTTTATGTAAAAGTAATGAAACACGCAATTAAGAGAGTATCGCAACATTCATCACAAGTAAATGACAAACACAAACATGTTTAATCGAAATCTTGTTTTTCCAACCTTCCAAATCACACTCCATTTTGCAAAACACGAAAAAAAATTCATTAAATGAATAATTTAACATCAAAAAAAGGTTTTGTAGGAGTAGTAATACGCATGGCAATGACTAGCCTGGCGGTGTCAACTTCAAACAGCTGTTGCAAAAAATACATGTGGATGATTGCATTATAAATTCCAGAAATTGTCTCACCAACACCCTCTGAGACATATCCAAGAACTATTTTGACCCGGTATTTTTAAATTTTGTACTTTTGGCCAGCTTTTTCGAATTTTCTACAATTGTACGTGTGTATTAGTAGTTGGAGGCTAGTATTAACTAAGGCAGTACACAGTGCAACATTAATTTAGGGAGCTTAAATATTTCAATTCAGTATATAGGATAATTCTTTTGAGAAATTTATGGAAAGTAGTAGTATTTCTAAAAATATTTTATTAATGACTTTAATTGTTAGTCATTCAAAAGGAAACTAAAATTACAATTTTCCTGAGGATTAAAACACGTATTTTAAGCATAACTGCTCTTGATATACTTTGTTCTTTTCATAAGGATGCTTTCTAGGTTAAAATAAGAAAATCTACTTAGAGGGCAACTTCAATGATTACAGTTATTGTAATAGCAGATTTGATAGGCTGTGAAAAGGGAAAGAAAAGAGTCATTACTTAGACGATGCTGCTTATTGGGCAAAAACGATTGGGGTAATAAGTATAACGATCAGGAAAATTTGAGTAAATTATAGAGCTTTTGCTTTGCTGCTGTTCAAAGATAGACTCCGTTGGAAATTTCACCGATTAATTATTACTCTAAACTCCTTCCCATACTTTCTCTTTGGGCCTTAAGTACAAAAGATATGAATAAATTTATCTCTTAATATACCTATAAAAGATTGCGACACATATTTTGACATTTTTATATGAAATTGAAAAACTTAACGTTTGCAGGTTGTGTTTTAATTTAATTAAAATATTTTTCTGTATTGGATCATAATGGTCAATCTTATGTGTCGCAACTGGAATTAATTTTTGAAAACCTAACAAAATGCACTTGCTCTTTGCAAATTATCATTACACCACTACACCTTAAACAGCTGCTCTATTATATAAAACGAAAGACAACATTTCGCAAACACTATTCTTATGGAAATTCTGCAAAACTTCCACCATAGTAATTTACATCTTAGCTCAATTTGATTATTGAATCTATTTAAACGAATATAATTTTTATATCTTTTTCTGTATAAATAAATTAATTATATTTTTTAAGCTTTGAACCGTCATTGGGGTGCTGGGCTCACAACCTAACTTTAGTGACTGATAAAAGAAACATGTTGTTCGTAACCATTAACAGAATGGCATTTGTTTAACTTATTTTAATTTTAGTTTCATGAATAAACGGAATGTATGGTATATTTAATATAATTATTACTTGCAAAATAATGTACTTAAAATATACAATATCAGCGCAAACATGCGTTAAAATACATTGGGAATTGCAACACCCGAAAAGGTGGAAGTGCGTTGAAATGAATGTTGGTAACGACGGTTCTTAGGTAAATGCATGTCAACAAACCTAGCTTTAAATATTTAATTGTAAAGTTAACATATAGTTTGCAATAATAATAATAATTTCAATTTTATTTATATTGATATTTCAGGTTGTTTACTTGTAATGAAATTATACAACTTTAAATTTATTTACTTAGTTATTTCGTTACCTAAATTAGATTGTTTCACAATTTTAATTCTGCAATATTTTCAATTATTTATTCAGGTATATTTGACTGGTTGATTAAATGACAATTTTTATTCTAATTTGTTATGCTTGATAATATTTCTTAATTCTTATATTTAGATCAAGCCTTATTTCAATAAAAGTTGACGTATTGTGCATTACCGGTGGCATGCCTATAATAGAAAAAGATAATGAAGCAACAAGGTGAAACAAGCGTGTAAGGTAGCAAACAATAATTTATAATTTAGTGTTACTCCTAACGAAGTTATTATTGTTTACAAAAGAAGTTATTTGTTATTCCAACGCGGAATTATTTTGCTTAATATTTAAAACTTTTTTTTGGTGCAATTTATTTTCTGTAATATTAAAAAATGAAATAAATACCAAATTACTCATTATAATATAAAAAACAGTTAATCAACTCTTTTACTAGCGGTAAACTAATTTTCAAATTTCGACTTCGAAGGTTGTTTTCTATTATACTTTTTTTTCTGGGTTTTAATTTTTTTTCTTTAAGAAGCTGAAAAATTATAACAGCGCATATCTGAACATCAATCCTAATTAAACAGATTATTATAAATGTTATAACATTTAAATACAATATCGCCTTGGAAAAGTAAGCATTTTATGTAATTTTTCCAAAGTCAACAAAAAATAGGCACAGAAGCTCGTTAGGCAAACCAATAGTCACCATCGCAGTAAAAGCTACTAAATTCGTTGTGTAAAATTTATCAGTAGAGTGAAAATAATATATTTTCTGTAACTTTAACACTTACTATTCTACCGTAGCAATAGCTAAACTCTTTTTTTTCGTTATTTTAATCATGAAATATATACCCGTTTTAAATAATTTCAGTTAAAAATTATTTTTACATGTTAATAAAATTATATAAACTTATTATATTATTTTAAATTGAAAAATAGTTTTTAACCATTGAAACAAAACAAAATTTGTTTTAATGTATCAATTTGTGTTTTTGTGATTTAATTTGTGAACAGAGTTTATGTGCAAAGAAGTCTTTCTGAGCCATATTTTAATACTTTTTTGTTTTTCTTCGAGAGATTCGAATAGAGATTTTTTGGTAAATTTTTTTTAAGGCTTATTCAAACATTCTAAGTAGGCTCATAACTAAAACTTCTTTCTGATTTTTACTTCGAAAAGCTCAAACTGATTGCTTAAACCTTGAAGCAGATACAATAATGTCAATTATAAATTTTACTTTAAATTGAATATAATAGATATAGTTGAAGGTGTTATAATTATTAAAATAAACCACTTACTGTTTAAGTGTTTCATACAAATTTTATTGCAAAATAACTAAAATACTGGAGCTATAATTGCTTCCTCAAAAAAATATTATATTCAAATATTACCATGTTTCCCCATAACAGCTTACTTAAAAACGAGTTATTTTCAAAATTTCACCGTTTTCCCCCATTTTGTAATTGTTTAATTTCTTATCTTTTTTATAATCATGGTGAACAGAGAAGAACAATTGCAGAAAGGATTGCGAACTCTTTCATTAAAAATATTAATATTATTACTTTTTAACTTTTAAGTTTGTATATAATCCTCTTCTACGTTTTCCGATAATGAATTTTGTAAATGTTGAACAGTGTTAATAAGATTTTTTTGTTGTACGGTAGTAAGTAGATGTTGCGCCACATAATTGTGTTGCCACAAATTGTGTTGCAACGACCGGCAAACAGGCAAATACGAGCCAGATTGCATAATAAAAGTGGAAGTAAAAATTATACACATACATTTAAATGTATCTTTGTGCGCTAGTACTACTAAACAGATGCTGAATTTAACAGCAAGGATATGGAAAATAACAATTTGTGCCACCATAAACGCAGCAGCTAAATTTGTATGTATTGCAGTCGTACAAGCGAACAGTTCATTATGTACCTCATAACGAGTAAGTATGGTACTAGAGAAGGCGATGACAGTCCTACAATACCAAGTTTCAACAATTATTTTAAAAGGTTATATCAAATTTTTAAATTTTCTGCAAACATGGGCGTTTGTTCTTTTAATATTTATTGAAAAAATAAATAAAAATGTATCAAAAAATTATGATATTAAGTTTTTGAAAAACGTTTTAAAAAAAAAATTTGCTACTAACTAATAAATGCTAAAAAAATTAGGATGTGGCATTACTCTATATTCTAGCTTTCGTTAAAGTTAATTATTTTAGTACTTATGTATATTCCGTATGAAAATAATATTTTTAAACGATAGAGATAGCCTACTTTCATTTGATATCCAAATTATACACTATAAAAATATATAAATATAAATATGATTTTGGATATAACTAAACTCGTACTGCTTTTCGATTGTAAAGTGATTTAAAACATATAAAGCAAAGGAATTGAAAATTGAGTATGCCAAGTTTCTTAAAAAAACCTGTGTTGTTTAAAAAAAAATTGTACAATAAAGTACCTAATATGAAGTGAATATCTTGTGTAACGTTAGCATAATGTTCTTCTTTGTATAAATAATAATTTAATATTCATTTTCTGAACTTGCAAGGATATTAAATAATATATTTTTAAATATCGTTATCTGGATGAAAAGTAAAGAAAATTATTTTCAAATTGTAGAGATTGTCCTCTTTCATTTGATATACATATTATTTTAAAGTAACAAAGTACTTAATTGGCGCACTAACCAGCTAAGCAATTTTGGATGTGGCTAACATATTTACATAGCATGCCACTTCTCCCTATTTATTTGCTAACTGGCGCCAATCGGAATTTCCAAGTATAGCCAAGTCTTTTCCCACTTGGCCTTTCCAACGCAAAGGAGGTCTTCCCTTTCCTCGGCCATCACCAGCGGGTACCGCAGGGCTGGAGCTAATTCATCCATTCGGACGGCATGGCCTTGCCAGTGGCACTATGTCTACGTTCTTGTAAAGCTCGTATAGCTCGTCGTCAAAAAGAATTTTCCATCACGAACTTAAATAGAAATTGAAAATGTAAACAAAATAACTATTCTTTTTTTTGGAAAATTTATATAGAAATGGATAAATAAACAGGTCGAACCCAACATAACCATTTTGACATTTTCAACGCACAAGGCGAAGATAAAACAAGCAATCAGCTTCTATGAATTCGCCTTGAATAACATTGTGGAACATTTTCAGGTTAGGTCGATTCTGAGAGTGAGGGGTGAAAATAGAGGCTGAATTAGAAGACCCGTATCGCGGCGTTTGTTTATGTTAGTTCGAATTTTTTTTAATCGACCTTCGAACTTTGCGGTCAAATGCTGATTTTCAGCAAATTGTTTATATGGTTTTTTAGCTATAACTCGTCGACTAATTGATATTTTTGTAATCTGTTAAAGCCAAATTATTGCTAGAGACATGAGCAACAATAAAAATATTTAACAAAATTGATTTAGAAAATTTTTGTAGTGCTTATGAAGCAAAATGTTGGAAATTTTCATGTTGGAAAAAATCAGAACAACTGGCTTAATTTTTGAAAGGAAATAATTTGCTGGCGAAAGGTACCAAAGTAACAGCATATCGATAACGCCAAAAAGAGTTAGAAAAGTTCTTCAATGTGAATGATGCAAAAACTTGCGCTTATTGCAACGATATCGAAAAGTTAATGGTGACGATAGGAAAAACCGAAAAGGAAAAACGCGAAACGGGCTTCTAATTTAGCCTCTATTTTCAGCCCTCACTCTCAGAATCGACCTAACTTTTGCTTACCTGAATTTTTTCCACAGTGTAAGCTTAAGGCCTGCACTGCCAAAGCTAAACGCAACACTATTAGTTTAGAATTTTAATTTTAAATAATATTTTTATAAATAAATAAATAAATATATACATATATGTATATGTAAACAACATGAACGTGCATGTGTACAAATATTAGTTTCCAATCATGCTTTCAGATGAAATAATACTAAAACTTATGAAAAAGAATTCAACAAAATTTCAAGTAATTTTTTTTTTTTAAATTTTTGGAGTATGCTGTTTTGTAGCCCATTAAATTTTATTGTGAAGAAGTACTATTACAATTTTTTTACTGAAGTTGTTAAGCAATTTCTTCCATGTGGAATGAACGGACCATTGACATTAGTAAAATTTTGCAAAAAATCAAGGGTAATTTCTACCGACTTGAAAATTGCATATTATTACAATAAAATTTAATGGGCTACAAAACTGCATACTCAAAAATAGGTTAGCAATTCTGAAAAAAAAGTTTCCAATTCTGATGCATGTTTAAAATTTTTTTTTTCCTACTCTTAAACTATACATATTGGTTATCATATTTGAGTGCATGTTTTGACGAGATCATAGCAGAAAAAATTAACCACCTAGCACTTACTAAAAAAGCGGTGTGTCGTGTTGAGGTTTTCGATCAGGCAAAAAATATAAAACTCAAAAATTAATTTTTATTTCTCATCTGATCAAAAAAATAAAACTCAAAAATTTATCATTATTTTTGATGAAAAAAATAATAATCAAAAAATAATGGCTATTTCCAATCAAAATATTACAACTTATAAAATAATGATTATATCTGATCAATAAACAGCAACTCACAAAACAAGCATAACTTCAGGGCGCAAAATTAATTTTTCCTGAGCGATTAATAAAAATCGAAATATAATAATAAAAAATAATTTTTATATGCTTAGACCAAAAATTTTTAAATCGTACAAATTCGTATAGAGCTTGAGAAAATATACACATGTATATATTTAAAAATGTTCTGCGATATTTGGAACCTTTTGATTTTTTTCATTAAAAATTTTAAAATAATCATTATTTTCGGTCCCTGATTAAAAACATATAATTGATTTGAAAAAAATTCACAAAATTTGGTTGGCGCTAAACTGGAAAATCAAAAGCCAAAATTCCGATAATTTGCACAATTTGGACGCTCTTATGAAATGTTATTAAAAACCTTAGACAATGATCACCTACCTACAGATTTCAACTCTTCACAGCGAAATTTCAAGAGGTTTTATTCACAAATGAAAAGGATTTAATTATGTAAATTTGATTTTACTTATTTTTAAACATTTTTAATTCTATTCAAATGAAGTCCCCTGTTAATTTTTTAATTTATTATCGCGTTAGCTGCAATAGCATAGCTTATCTGTATATTATGAAGACAAGTAAATAAAAAAAAAAATTATAATCATATTGAAAATGTATTTCTCCTTTTATTTTTTGTATTTATCTTCGTACCTAATTACAGCACCGCATATTAATTAAGTTGTCCTTTTTAATTACCCGCTTCAATGCTTACCAGTTGACCAATTTATGTGTTAATGAACAAATGTATGGCATATTCCCAGGCGCGATAGCACAGCCCGCAGAAAAGAAAATGACCAGTTGCGACTGTTTCGTGGCAAAAGCGTGTTAATCAATTCGAGAGACAACAAAGAGCAGCGAAATAGGGAAATATCTTTTTGCGTTTTTTTTTTTACTTTTATTAATTCGAAGAATAACTCAAACCGAGCTGTGTGAATGAAAATGCAAATTAAACATGCTCGATTGCAACAAAAGAAATAACAAAACGAATATTTAAATTTTTAATGTTAAATTATACAGTAGCAGACGATTGACGACCAAGAGGCGGAACTGAAGGAAAGATTGGCAAAAATGGTAATCGTAAAAAGGAAGTAAAAAGGGAAAAAAGCAGTTAAAAAATAAGTAAAACAGCACCCAAAAACTGCAAAACGAATTGGTGAAAAAGTCCAGCCTTGTCGCTTAAACGCTGCTACAACGGAATTACTGTGGCGTGGCAAACGCTGGAAGCATTGATGGAACCCAAAATGCGAACCACACACACACACAAATGCACGTACTAAGGCTAAGCAGTGAGCGAAAACAACGATACAACAGTATTTAATACGCCCCCCAAAGCCATCTACATACGAGTGTACTTTTAACAAGTTAGGCAAGGGGCAAAAGGATCGCGCTAACGCTGGTAAGTGGGTATGTATATTGATGTATGAATAAAAAAACTAATACAGCGGAATGTGAAAAAGATACAAAAAAGAAGTGAAACCAAATTTACGAACACAAGAAAATTACAAAAAGCAGCGCGTATAGCAAAGAGACAGACCGCGTTAAGAATTTTAGCATCATTGAAATATTTAAAATTGCATTGTCCCGTTTGCTTCTTCGAACCCTGCAGTAAAAAAATATCGATTGTTAAAAATAACTAACTTTTTAATAATTACTTTGGGATAATTGCAAATAAGTATCCAATTTTTATCAAAATCATGAATACTAACTTGTAGTTAGTAGTTTAAAATTCATGCATAGGATTCCAAAACGAATGGCCCATTTTCGCATCGTAAATGGAAATATGCTTGGAGCAGCATAGCTGGCTATGACAAAATTCAGCTGATAAACGAGTTTGATCGAAAACTTATAAAAAAAAATTGATGGCGCGAACGGAGAAATTTTTGCTTAACATAAATTTTGACAAAGGTAAATAAAATTGTATCGCTTAAGGCCACTGTAGCCATAGCGTTAAGTTATTTTCTTGTGAAAATAGGGATTGGCGGCCATCTCGTTTTAGACCCATTCACCGAACGTGCGACGCGCTTGATGATCGTTCGGCTTCAATTCTTGCACGAGTTGGATTTTGTAAGCCCGCAAACCAAGATCCTTTCGCAAGTCTTCCATAAAGTGAATGGGCACAGCTCCAATTGTTGCGCACGATGGCGGATGGACTCATTCGGGTCTTCTTCGATACTCTGCTCCACAGCAGCAGTGAATCTACACACAAAAACAGTTTGACATTCACAAAACTAATGAATTTATTATAGATCTATAATAAAAAATATAACGGTATTTTTTGTTCTTGACTCCACGTGGAAGCTCCGTACTGTCACAGAAAAGCGTTACTTGCACAAAGTGAGCCTCCAAAAATCAGCCGCTTAAAGAAAGAAGATTATGGATGTAAATATACATACAATTAACAACGTAAATATAAAATGACAAACAATTTTATATTAAAATCAATTTCAAATTTTTTTTTTATATATAATATATAACATAATAAAATCAAAACTTTGAACAAAATTCACAAAAATTCTACAAATTAAAAAAAAAAATTTCTAATTTGTTCCAAATTTTTGAAAACTTGAAGTATAAAAAAGTGTTAATTTCAAGTAGCTAAAAATTTTCTTGGATGTTTGATAATTATTATTGCTGGTGGTGTTGAACATTTTCTTCCTCATAAAATAAAATCAATAAAAAAAAATAACTAAAAAGATTTTACATAAAAAAAATTGTGAATATTGCATAAAAATTTATTAATTTGATTATAACTAAATTAGACAACAATGCCTATTCACTTTTTAAAAAATTATTTTATTACTTTAAAACTCCATTTAATTCTTCGGCACAGACTTCAGACATGAACCCAATTGAAAATTCGTGAAGTCTCGTGAAATCCCAACTCTCTACATATTCAAGTCCAG
This sequence comes from Philophylla caesio, assembly GCA_963971545.1. Lineage (NCBI taxonomy): Eukaryota > Metazoa > Arthropoda > Insecta > Diptera > Tephritidae > Philophylla > Philophylla caesio. The sequence goes on along the minus strand of OZ020608.1, from coordinate 25,877,745 downwards.
CCAGTGTAGTAAACGAGCTGTGGGAACGAACTACGGATGTTTGGGAGGATATACCTCCAAAACTTGGTTAGAATTATACGTCCAGTATGTCAAATCGTGTTATATATAATAATAATTTTGGCGCTTACACTATATAGCTTAGTGTTTGGCCGAGCTTCTCCTACCATTTGTGGTGTGCGTCTTTATATTATACCACAAATGGAGGGACCTACAGTTTTGTGCCGACTCCGAACGGCAGATGTATTTAATGAGAAGCTTTTTCATGGCAGGAATACCCTCGGAGGTTTGCCATTGCCTGCCGAGGGGTGACCGCTATTAGAAAAAACTTTTTCTATTATTAAGATTTTGCTTGCCCTGACTGAGATTCGAACCTCGAACTCACCGGCATATCCAGTTATAGCACGCACCGCTACCAACTCGACCACAGCGGCCACTGTCGCATCGTATTAAGGCGCTGAAAAAAGCAAAGGGATGCTGGACAACATATTAATTATTTTTATAATAATATAAAAAGTCATTAAAAAATGTAAGAGTGCAAAACTGTAACGTTTCTTTTCATTCACATTTTTGTTTACTCGGATTTTTCTTCATGCTGTATACACGCCGAATTGGGATTGAGTGAGAGACTATAGGAGCATTAATAATAATATAAAACAAAAATAAAAACTTGGAGAGTATTGCTCTTCAGTGTAATTCAATTCAAACTAATCTCCTAATTCCTAAACTTTTCGTTATACTAATTTAATTTTATATATATATAACTTATTGCGCTCTTATAATTTTATGACCAAAAACTAAACAATATAAATTGGTTTTGAATTTAATGAGAAAAATTAATTTTAGTATACCAAAATAAAATTTTGCTTTTACTTAGCGATTTGTGTCTAGTTTTATATGAGTAAAGCATAAATATTTAATATGCAGCAATTATTTACAACTGATAATATGTTTATAAATGCTGGTTAATAGCTGGTTTACTTAGAATGAAAAGGTAGCCAACTACTATTTTGTGGTTGAAAGTAGTAAGACCATTGCTAGTTGCTACCTCATGCAGAGGTATTCAAAACTGAAATTTTTTTGGACATCGCCATTCCAAAGTAGCTAGTTTAGTTGTATGAAAATATACAGTAAATTGTCAGCACTAGTACTTTTAAATCCAATTTATAGTTACTTGTATATCAGTTTCATTTCCTGCAGGCTATGTACTCGTATATGTTAATTCTGTACTATAAATGTGCTGCTAACTAAAAATTTCCCCCGATCCGTCTCATATGTACAGATATGTGTTTACAGTAGTATTTCATATATTCTTTAGACTCTTACTCATAGAAAGTTCAATTTGAAATCATTCTTTGCGTTAAAAATATTTCCTCTTTTTTGTTTTTTTTTTTAATGAAAACACAAAAATGACGCTCATCAAAAAAGGTTTGCTGAATCGTTTAACCCTCGCACATATCCTTTTAAACTGCTGTGATTTCTTTGTGGTCGAAATCGCTTTTGCCACATGTAAATTTTTGTTTATTTTTTCTTTTCCTTTTTAAAAGCATAACTCACACTTGAGTGCGTAAATAAATATGTAAATAGTTAAATAATAGAATGTGGCTACTTCAATATTTTTCACTTACATACATATTTATTGTGCTTTTTGTTTGTCATCAAGTTTCGGTATATTGGCATTCAGCAGTCCAAAGTCAACTTAAGTTGATAATCGAGAATAAATGATACGCAATTTCGACGCTCCAATGTATGCTTTGATTATTTTGCCACGGATTAGAATTACACTGTCGCCTTTCAATGATGATTTTAGGTTTTCAAATAATGATTTGTGCAAATATTTTCGGTATGAGCATATTTATATGTGTGCCATTTTTAGAGATTGCTTTGGTTAAAATATTTTACTTTCTAAAATATCGAAGCAGGTTTAATGTAAATAACTTTTTCTCTACAGTTCAAGAAATAGTTCCCTATTGAAAGCTTGTGGCGAGAATATGTCAAAGTCATAAATATATGCTCCAAAAACAGTCAAACTCTACGTAAAGTAAACCAAACATTTGAAAATTTTGTTAAAGTAAAAAAACATATTCTAAGCTAAATAGTTTCCTTATAGACCAAGAGCTTAATACCAAAACCCCAACATACTTGAAATTGACGGATACTTTTGTGAGGTTAGTTTGTTAATATATAAATAAAGTTCCAGAAGGGCAGAAGAAGTTACTAACTCGTCCTCAGTTCACTTGAAATTTTGAAAGAATCTTAACTACAGTTTATATAAAATGAATTAATAATTACCTGCTCATTCTTATATACGTAATTGTAAGTAAAAAAAAATATTAGAAATAAATTAGCTATGAACTAAATATTATTAAGTCAAAATCTTTTTAAGGGGAAAAGTTGAAAGCTAGAAATAAACATCTTGTGGGAGAAAATATTAAAAATAATATTCAGAAGGAATATCTACTTTATTTCAATAATTTATAATAATACAGAGACATTGTGAAATAGTTAGCATTTAATTTGATCAAAATATTTTTATTCAAAGCAATTTTCTTTTTTGTTTGTTCTTTTCCATTTGACGGTTACTGGAATTGTTGCAGGGAAATTCAGAATTTGCTTTGGTGTATCAAAGTCGTCGGTCTCGGAACAGATTCACATGCCATCTTTTAACGATAGCAAATTTTTTTGTATTCGTAGCGGAGGGTTGCGTTCGTAACTTTTCAACGACGAACTCAGCGATAGGGCTGTATGTGTCAACAAAAGCTCGCTCACCACCTCTCTCTAGCTGTTACTCTTATTGTTGCAAAAAAAATATAGGAATATAGGATTTTTATAATCCCCTGTGATTTATTAGCATTAAAATATTTTTATCAGGTCTTTTTTGACATGCAATGGCCTTTTTCTTGAAATGTATACCATTCATGTTCGAAGGTCAAAATTAGCAGTCTGAGACGTAGGTAGTATGTTCGTTAAATGATATCGTTACGAATAACTCGGTCCAAAGTTGGAGGGTCGTGCTGGTGGTCATCTGCCGGATGAACAACGTTGTTCTACGAAAAATGATAGATTAGAACGATCAGGCTCGGTAGCAGAAACAGAGAGCGACATGAAATATATAAGTCTTAAGTGATGGGACAAGGGACAACGAGGGTCTGCTTGTTTCATCAAAGTCCTCAGAACATTCGGTAAAATAATGAAAGATATGGACGAATAATAGGTATTAGCTGAATGAAGGCTTTACAAACAAACCTTCCCCACTCTAAAGTATCATCTACAGCACTGATCTTGCATCTCCTTGTAGGGGATGATCAGCCAATCTTTGTCCAGGAGCTCTTATTTTATTAAAATCAGGATATGCATTCTTAAATCTAATCGGCTCCAATGTTAGGTGTGATCAGCACATATGTGTATAGTAATCAGAAACACTATTACCAATAATTTTCTCACTGTAGAAAATCAATACAAAAAAAATTTGGCGTCTGTCGAGCTACATAACTTTTGTCTGGTAAAAAGAGTCATGGTCCTTTTTTAAAAAGAAAACAAAGATGATCCGGCATTTGTTTCCCTCCATGAATATTACTGTGGTCACACAATGAAAATGTTTTGAACAAAAAGGTAACTTGGCAACGGAAGAAATGAGATTTGTGAATTTGGATCTGGATAAAAATTGCGAAAGTCAATTCTAGTATAAAAGGCTTACGCTTCACAGTTTTGTAAGACTTAGCGATAGACAGATATTTTGATGAGGCAAACTATTGCGAAGGACCGAAGAACTTACGAATTTTTGCAGACCTGTTTGTTAAGACAAAACGGTAGTAGCCATTGATTCAATATTGCGGACTCAATGTGTGTCAGTGAGCATATTGGTAAAGTTTAAAGAGAAGATTACAAAATTTACGTTGTAGTTATGTAAGCAGGGAAAAGGATTTTTTTTAAATACGAGGTGTGTTCAAAAAGTATCGCGAATTTTGAATTTTCGCGGGTTACTTATATTCGAATTTCGAATTTTTTGTGGCGTTATGTTGGTACTCATGTCTCTCACTTATGCCGACAAGCTCGGCCATTTTGAATGTTCATTTAATTGTTGACAGCTGCATTGCTTGCACGTGTTTTGGATCGTCTTCGATTTTTACCTATTCAAAAAAAATGGATCAAAGAACCTGCTGACAGTTTTCTTCGATTGCAGGGGCGTGGTGCATCATGAGTTCTTGCCACAGGGAAGAACGGTCAATAAGGAATATTACCTGCAAGTTATGCGCAATATGCGCGAAGCAATCCGCCAGAAACGCCCGGATTTGTGGAAGAACAAAAATTGGCTTTTGCACCACGATAACGCCCCTGCTCACACATCGTTGCTTGTGCGCGACTTTTTGGCCAAAAACAACACACTAATGATGCCGCAGCCACCGTATTCCCCAGATCTGGCCCCCTGTGACTTTTTCTTGTTCCCTAAACTGAAGAGGCCCATGAAAGGACGACGTTACGCTTCTCTCAACGAGATAAAGACGGAATCGAAGGAGGAGCTGAACAAGATAAAAAAAATGATTTTTTGAAGTGCTTCGAAGATTGGAAAAACCGTTGGCACAAGTGTATTATATCTCATGGGGATTACTTTGAAGGGGACAAAATAGATATTCATGAATAAATAAATAATTTTTGAAAAAACACAAAATTCGCGATACTTTTTGAACACACCTCGTAGTTTACATTTCCTAGGATGTAGAGACTGCAAGTCATCGGTTGCCGAAAAAAATCTCTTAGTTCAAATCAGTGCCGGCTGTGAAAGCGCAAACAGTTTTTCTTTACAAATCCATTTCAATAATTATCATAAAGAGGATGCTTCTCTCTCCGACTCAGAAATATTGCACTTGTTGAATCAATCAAAGAATAATTTATTTCTTGAATGATGTTCCAGATGAAACTACAGGAAAAAGTGAACATGAAATAATGTAAATATCTTTGTCGCTACTTTGTTTTTAGCTTAACAATGACGCCGCGAAACAATTTCGAAATTCACAATTTTTTTAAAAATCTGAGTGCAAAAAATATCCAAAAATTAAAACTGAAATTTTAAAAATATACAGAATGTTTTTATCTACACATGTACAATAATGAGACTGCATTCTCAGAAATTAAATTTGTTTTAAAGAAATATTTATTGATATATTAATGCAAAAGAAAGGTAGCTATAATAATGAAATCGAAAAAAAATTTCCTTTTTAATTTTCACAATTTCTCGGTTGACAGCGTTTTTATAGCCACTTGTTAGTATTTGTGTGATCGGCACTGATTTAGATTATAAATTATTAAAATCTAAGCATAGTCGAATTTTTAGAAATATTTATGTTTGCTTTTCTTGCAAATTAATATCAAACACTCTTAACATAAATTTTAATAAATAATTATTAAATTAATATTAAAAAATATGTCGTTGGGTACTGGCACCTCAAATTATCATTTATTTTATTTAAAGTAAGTTCTAATTTTGTATTTTTAATTTTATAAGTGGGAGCCAATTGTATTATTAGAAGATTTTAATGCTTTAAATTTCGTTGAATATTTTTAGAATTTTCAATTATTTAATACTTATTTTCGAAGTACTCTTTGTTGAGTTATTTTGGTATCACATGAATTATAATTCCTTATTATAGATCTAGCGATGTAAGCTATTATATTAATACGAATACAACTTTAAGCGCGAGATTTCTATAGAGCTTGAGCTCCTGCAATCAACGATTACTGTATTTAAAATTTTGAACTATTTTCTCCATAACCCCACACAAATCTTTTACTGTCCAACTTTAGACTTTTCATATTTCCGTTTGCACATTCTTTTATATAAAACCATAAATCCTGTGATTACGCCACCCAACCCATGTCTATGTGAGTAAGTTTATAAGCACCTGATTTTTTCGCTTGATAACGCTCCCCCACAACACTTTCTGCCGTGCACCCTCCAACATCCTAGTAACCACACTGCACCAGCCCAAATCGCTTAACCACAAATCGAGTTTTGCACAACGCTTTTCACTATAAAATGCCTTACCAGCTTGATGTTCCTCAACGACTTTAGTAAAAGTTGGTGTGAAAGGGTGAAAGGATGGTGAGGGAGCGCCAGCAGCGGTAGGTGCCGGTAAAACCGGAATGGCAAACGGAAACGCGTTTGCTTGTTTCCTGAGCTGCTGTCAGCGTTAAGCCATTCAATGCCCGGCAGGCAGCAGCATTGCCATGCAAAATTAATGGAGCGGGGTTCGCGCGGCACACTCGGTGTTCCTTCCACCTTCGAGTTGGTACTGTTTCGCTATTGTCTCATTGGCATTGCTAAACGCGCCATTTTTTATGCTTCATCGCGTCGGAAGTCGTTAAAGGGTTGCGACGTCGATGAAGGCGTCAACTGTGGACTGACGTTGAAGCGCTACACAACTTGACTGGCGTGTTATATTGTAGATGTGCCTATGTATCTCTTCGTATGTATGTTTGTATAAATGCGTGAGCTCTTACGTTGCTGCAGAGAAGCGGCGTATACAGAAAATAATTTGGTTAGGGGGTACAAACAAAATGTGTGTAGGCATAGCATGATAGATGAACTATCAAATACATTTAAATTTTTCTACGTGTTATGTTCTGATATTTCCGGGGACGAGGTCCGGACACCCAAAAACCCCTCCATATCCACGCCTGCTGCAGAGTGTTGCCGTCTGTGGAAAGAGGTAAGTCACCGCTGGCATTTGCCTTTGGCTATTTTTGTTCTTCAAAATATTCTAGACCATTTCCTTTCTTCCGCAGCACCACTACTGTTCTCTTCATCACTGCTTATCGGTGAAGACATTTAATGGAAAGTAAGTAATTGTTTGGCGTAAAATATTTTTGTGTTTCCTCGCATACCAAAAACTTCACAAATTCAATGAATTGGAATGAGGAATGGCAGATGTTAAAATGCTGATTTCTTGAACATTTTCGAAAGAAGCTGACAACGTTTGTCTACTTTGGGAGGATAATAAGAAAGGATTACGCGCATTCCAGTGATGTTATAGTCTGATTGAAAAAGCATACGATTAATGAATTTAATCAGTGCGGGTATACAGGCGTGGTAATTTGATTGACGGCTAAATTCAAAGAAACTGCGTTTAGAAATTGTAAGATTTAGCATCGAAGCCGTTGGTGAGATTAAAGGCTATGGAATGTAAGGTGAGATAAGAAAAACGATAGCGACAACAATAACGATAAAGAAATGAGCGTTTATTTCGAACGAAATAATTTTCAATGGTAAAAAGTATTGCAGTGAGACCTGCAGATGCAAAAGCCAATGATTTGCTTATTTGCTCCAAACGTATCTTTGCTTACATCAAGGCAAACATAAGTCTGTTTTCAATATTTTGCTAATTTTTCTAACTCCGTTCATTAAATAATTTCGGAAGGAAATGCAAAAAGAATCTTACAAAGTTATTAACGGTTGAAACCTTAGAGAATTCTTCAAGAAATTACTATTTCTATTTCCGAGTTTTTGACGAATTTTCTTGTATGTATATCATAAAATACGCATTGCATATAAATAATTGTATAAATTTTAGTCAGCAAATATTGAATATTAAATAAAATTAAAGACTATCTTTGAAGAGGAAATTTTCGTACCAAAAGAAATTTGTATGGGCTCCAGCCCCCTTAAGGATTTTAATATCATTCAACTATTTCAAGGCAAGAATTTTATCAAAATTAGTTGCGCGTAATTTAAGTACTTTAAGGTCTGTTGCACTTTGTAATGTATATTCTTTTCATATATTTCGTTCTTTAAAAATGTTGGCATTCAAAATGAGTGAATAAATAACTTTTAGATATTTTTCATAAAGTCATTGAGTCGGTTGAAAAAATATTGTTAAGGAAAAGTGCGAGTAATTCTTGAAAAAAACTTTTCGTATATACTTTCAGAAATTGGAGATAATATTGTGAAAGAATTTCTGCGATTTTTCTTCTTCTTGAAAACATAATATTAAAGAAATGATTCTAATATTCACTTCAGAAAGTATACAAAATATTCGTGTAGAAATCTTTGAGATTATTATTTGATTTTTGGTTGGTTAAAATTTTGAAATTCTGTTCAAAGTTTTAGCTCTCTATCTCATGTATAAAAACACTTAAATTAATGACATTTGCTGAAACATTTTGGGCTTGATTCGAGGAGTGAGTCCTTTAAATTTTGGGTTATTATTTTGCAAGTCGAATCTTATATCAATAGGAGCATAAAAAATAAATAACATAAAAAATTAATTAATTAATCAAGTACATATTTAAAGGGAGATAATAATAATAATTTGGCGCTTACACTTATATATAGCTCAGTGTTTGGCCGAGCTTCTCCCACCATTTGAGGTGTGCGCCTTTATATTCAACCACAAATGCAGGGGCCTACAATTTTGTGCCGACTCCGACCGGCAGATGTATTTCATACCCTCGAAGGTTTGCCATTGCCTGCCGAGGAGTGACCGCCATTAGCAAAAACTTTTTCTATGATTAAGATTTTGCTTGCCCTGACTGAGATTCGAACCTCGAACTCACCGGCATATCGAGTTATAGCACGCACCGCTTCCAACTCGACCACAGCGGCCACAAAGGGAGATACCTCCTGTTTAAAGCGTTGAATAAAATTAAAATAAAATTCAAGTGGCATACTTATTTATGGAAGTATTTGTGTTAAAGTAAAGAAATTTCGTAAATGGGCCTTGTGGCGGTTTTGCTGCATATTTTTCGAAATATTTGTGTTATATATAAAAAGGGTCTTTTGGCGCTAGAAAATGACTTTTAATTATAATAATAAAGGCACTCACCGTCAAAGAGCGCTAACATTCGTTGAGAGCGCCAAGAACAAATTAAGAATGAGTAAGCACGCGTGGCGATGAGCGAAAAAAATTGATAACTCACGATTACGTGCAAGTTTCTGTGTTTTTTTATACCCGAGCGTACTTTTACACAAGGGTATTATAACTTTGTTCGCATAACGGTCGTTTGTAACAGCATAAAATTATCGAGATAAATATAGACGTACGAGTATATATACTAAAATGATCAGAATAAAAAAAGAGAAATCGATTTAGCCGTCCGTCCGGCCGTGGCTACAATAACTTGAGTACAAATTGAGATATCTTAATTTGGCACACAGATTGCTCTTTGGACAGGGTAGGTTGGCATTGAAAATGGGCAAGATCGGTCAGTAACCACACCTACATTCTATATAACGGAAGTTTTTGAAAAATGCAAAAAATTCGATTTTTCCGCAACTATTTATTAAAGCAAATTGAGTGAAATTTGGTATTTGGAGCGATTTTGAACTAAGAAATTAGGTATTCATGAAATTTTGAAAAATGACAATTTTCTGTATCTCAATAACGGTATAAGGTATCGTCACAAAATTTGGTAAACAAATTTTTCTCAATATCGCTGTTATCACCGTCAAACATGTTTGAAATCGGACCATAACCACGCCCAATTTCCATATAACGGAAATTTTGTAAATTGCAAAAACTTCATTTTTAAGTCTTTATTGGAAGAAATTGAACTTTACTCAATATAATACTAGCAGCGATTTGAAACAAAGAAACGGGGTTTTTATGAAATTGTGGGCACCGCCCATGCAAAAATACATCGCGAGGGTATATAAAATTCGGTTTCGCTCGAACTTAGCTTTCCTTACTTGTTTTATTTTAAATAATATATTGCAAAAAAAAGATTAGTAATAAATACCAGACTGAAAAATCTGATCGAGAACTAATAAATATTTATATTTGTTGAAAACAATTGTTTATATTTTTAACATATAATATTTATAACAATAACAAAAGTTAGTTGAAAGGGTGTCTATTCAGCTATTATCAATGAAAAAAATCAGGCGGATACATGCTACGAATCAAGAGCAAACAAATAATTACTGAATTAATGCATAAAAAAGTTAATATCAATTGTTGGCACCGCCCATGCAAAAATACATCGCGAGGGTATACAAAATTCGGTTACTTTTGTAAAAAACGATTTTGTTGGGCTTAAGTATGCAGGCGAATTAAATAATGTTTGGAAATTTTGTTGATATTTGAAAATTCTTATAAATTTATGTCCATAATTGCAAGGTTTAAATAGTTAAAAAAAATGGTATTTCATATAAATTTTTTTTTTACTTCGGCTAAAGACTAATTATATGTTTTTTTATACAATTTTTAATGCTATATAAATTTGAAGCTACATAATTTCCTGCCTTATTCTATCTGACATTTTTTTCAGCTAAATCTTGCCAGCTGCCATTTTGCAAATATTATATACAAGATATATACATATATGCAAAGCGTGTGGTTTTCTATGAGGCAATACTTTTTTCGGAGTACTTCTTTTTGATAGCTGTTACTTCATTTATACTCCGTCTGGTTTGCCATTTCAAGACGACTCCATTTGCTACAAAAAGTGGTCGAAAATTGGGTTTCTCGAGCCAGCCGCAGCGGTCACGTGCCCTAAATAATTTTTAAAACATAATGGCAAACCCTTGTCTTTATAATAATGCTAAATTCTTCGCTATAGCATTCAATTATATCAAAACCACATGGCAAAAAAACACACTTTATATATTTGCGAGTACATATAAATATTTGTATATGTTTTATTCCCAAAAAAAGTTTAAAATTACCTAATTGAAAAACCGTTTTTTTTTTTCAAAATATAAGGCTGGTTTTGCATTTAGATTTGGTGTGAGTCGGAATGAAAGATATTGTTATACAACGAAAATGAGCATTTATTTTTGGTTTTAAAGTATTGTCTCTGATTCTCCGTAATAAAAATAATAATTTCTCATCCTCACAGATCTGAAGCAACTAACAACAAGGATTTATTAATTCCGATTCCGAACAAATCTGTCGAAATCGAATTGCAGAACAGGCCAGAATAAGATTATATTCAGAGGTTCGCTGAAGTCTATATATTTAATAAAATATATGTTGCAATTTAGCTAAAGTAAGTAGAAATTATAAGTACGTACTTTATAAACGTATATCAATATTTGAAAGTAGAATATATATGGCGTCAAAATCAGTCATTATGGTCCGATTTTTTATAAATAAAAATGCAAACTCTAAAAATTGGATCGCTCTAAAATGGGGGTTTCCAGAAAATTCGCATTTAATCTGCGATTCATTTGAAATTAGAAATGTATATGCCACTATACACTGAGCAAAGCCTTTTTTTTCTGCTGAGTACAAAGATAATTCATATTTATATTATTTTATTTACAACAAGCCGTTTCTTAAAATAATATTTAAGATTAAAAAGAAATTTGTTTATATAAAAGTACTGCTATTTCGAATTTATTCGTTTCGCCAAAATTTATTTTATTTTAATTAATTAGTTGTTGATATATTTTGTCTACATACTCTCATATATTTAGTCAATTGAAATAGGCGAAAAACTTTTACGTGAAAAGTTGCCGCCAAGCCCACTTGGGCGTATACCATAAGTGACATTCAATGTCAATATATTACTTTTCTTTGCAAAATTTTTATGAGTGTGTACTTTTTGTTCATGCGAAATATAGAAAAGATGCTGTTGACGTTCAATAATGCCTGCCACGTGCCAGTTAAATACTATGAGTCCAAGAATTGAAAAACATACACAAAAAGTTTCATCTTCACCGCTTTCTTAGCGGGACTCTATCGATATGTTAACAAATATACAACAAGTCTATTGACGTGAAAGAAGTAAAGAAAAAAATATATAAAATCCTTTGCAGATAAATTGCAAAAAAGTTTTTGTGCCATACTCAAGGATATTACTCGAGTATTATTATTAAATTACTATTGTTATGGAAAAGTAAAAGTTTTTCGTGAGCGTCTCAAAAATGGTTCGTTATGGAAACTATGCTACACTAGGAACACTTTCTAACATTAACATTGGCGAAATAGGAAGTAAAATAAAACAAAAAAATATCATTCTATTGAACTTCATAAAAACAAAAAAAGTAAAAGTGAAATGTTATTTTGTTGCACGTGTGCCTGGCGTTTACATGGAAAGTTGCTGAAGTATTTTGTATAAATATGAAATTAGCTGCAAAATGACAACAGTCATTGAAAAGTAAGTTAATGCATTTAACTTTTACAGATAAGTCGGTCAAACAATGTAATAATAGAAAACACGGCGAAAAGAAAAAAAAAGAAAGCCTTCAGTGTTTTTATACTGAGCGATCAATGCTTTTCTGTAAATACCTATTTTAAGTCATATGAGATTGATATTCGAAAAAAAAAGTTAACTTATGTGTTTGGTTAAAATTATTTCTGAAGAACTTGCTTAACCAGATTTCGTATATCGCTTTATAAATTTATTTTTGAAATTTTGATTGAGGTGTTCGAAATCACATCATGATTAAATGATGAAATGAAATTAAATAAAGTTAACCTACAGCGCCATCTAGCGTAGAGCGTTTAAAAAAAACGTCAAAAATGAATTCCTCGTTTGCAAAACCGTTATATGAAAAAAAAAGAATAGATAAGTTGTAGGCACGAATTCATTTCAGGATATCTTGCATATTTGAGCTTAATTCGGAAAAAGCCATTAACGTAATTTTATTGGCAACCAAAATCTGATCATGCATATTATACCTTATATCTCTTCACGACTGGCAAGTGTAGGGAGATTTATAAGCTCTAGAGGACTAGATGAAGGGCGCATGTTATAATTCGAATTGCAGGGGAAATCCCTTAAAAATTGCTTTTGAATAAACTCTAACTTTTCTAACATCACGTACATAATAATTGATTGGGGATTCGGGTTCAACATCTTCGCCTTGCAATGTGGAGAAGTGCTCCCTCCATAATTTAAGTATTCTTACAGGAATTTGCGCCGGTCTTGAAACCTTCTGTAAGCCGTCGTAGTTTTTGAAAAACTTTTCTAGCGCTTTTCCTGTCAGCTAGCATCTCAATCTCGACGCACTCACGTATTTCGGCCTCTCTCTTTTTCTCACGAAAATGCGTCTTGCTTCCTTCTTCAAATCATGATACCGCTCCCGCACAGCTCGCGTTGCACCCGCTCGCAGTGTAGGCAGCGACTTTACGTTTCGTAGCGGCGCTACATTCCTCGTCATACCAGTTGTTCTTTCGGGCTCTCTAAAATCCGATGGATTCTTCAGCGGCAGTACGTTGACAATGAGAAATGTGCTTTTACTGCTCGGAAATATCGTTTTGTTGATTATTGCCCTCAGAGAGCAGTAGTGCAAGTCGGGTGGCGGAGTGGGTGGCTGTCTGTTGTGATTGCAGCTTTCCGAAATCGGGCTTTCCTTGTGTCCATTTGAAGGTATGGTTTGACTTGGCGGATTCCAAGCCATTGCTGGGGGTTAAAAATTTTGAATTTGTTTATAAAGCGATCCGCTTGCTCCAAGACAGACGCCCGCTTGCAGCCGCACCTCCTGGTGAACAGACGCTGCGGACTTTAGTGGACCCATAAATCGAATATGTCGAAGTGGCTCCACTAGAGCTCCCTCTCAGTTAGCCGTGACCCAAGGTACACGAACGTGGACGTAAGAGTAGGGTTTGAGTACAGCCGTGCAACTGTAACCGCAAACCCAGAAGCACCATTGTACCCCATTGTAATTTGTATTGCTATATTTAATCAGTTGGAGAAAATATCCCTTGTTCTAAAGAAGCATATGATTTAAAGAGTATCTATTGAATCGTCCGCATAAAATAATATTTTCGAAAAGTTGATCACTGAAAATGTTTCGTATATAAAAAGTAGACTTGAAGATTTGAAGCCACGCTGATAAGGCAAGATCTGTTCACTTACTGTGGGTTTAATTTTTACTAAACGCTTTATAGAAATTTGTATAAGTTATCAAGGCGAAAGTTGTGTCGACATTTAAATGCAACCATAGTTGGGAACAGTAAACATTTTCATAAAGGAATAACGAGTTCTGTTCACGGTTATTTTTTGTCAATCAAAATGGAAATTGTCACCTTCTTAAAAGCTGAAGTAAGCCAACGGATTAACGGCAGTTAAATTTTTTCTTCCATAAATTTCGAATCAAGGCACTAGACACGCTGCCCTTCTCAACATGTGACAAATGCCATTTTGGTCATGCAGAAATTATATGACATCTCCAGCGTCAGTCTGCCGAGAGCTAAAAATGTTGTTAAATTGGTTATTGTTCTAAGGCAAAGCGCATAGTGGAGCGGCTAGCATATCGTTGAAAGATTTGCTCAAAACATAGTCGAGCATTGAGCTTAGCGTCAAGCCAAACACAATTCATTCAAAAATTCGCGAACTTTTTGTTTAAATGTATTTGCTTTTATTAAAAAATTCCTCGGTAAGAATTTTACATTTAATGAAAATAAGTGAAAATAAAGAAGTTAAAAAATTCATAATTTGTCCAGCACGTATGTATCTATTTCGATGCATTGCATCCCCCTGATTCCACAATGACTTTCTACACAAAAAAGCACTTATTAATGTTCAATATTCATTTAAAAAAATTTTTTTTTTAATTATAACGTCAAACAATTCGAAAAAATGCGAGAGAATAAGCGTCGAGCATAGCGGCGAAAACAAAATATTTTGCCTAAGAGAGCAGTAGTACGAGTCGAGTATTGCCAAATCTAAAACTTGTCGGAAAAGCGAGACCGCAGTTGCGCTAAAATTAAATAAAAAAATGTGCAGTGTTTTGAATTACGACATGTAAAAATGGCGTAAAGTCACGCTAGAGGATCTTAAAGAGAGTGATGAAGCTAAACTCATTACAAAGGATGTAATTGAGGGAAGAACTTAAGGAGCGACGGAGAATACGATGGCGAAAAAGAAGAAAATTTTTCTTAACATTTGTTGTTCCGGAATATTGGCCATAACTGAAAATAAACGAAGGTCAAGAAAAAACTACCTTTTCACTAGCTAGCAGAGTATTGTGTTATAGAAAATATTCTAGTTTAATAAAACTAGTAAACAAAATTAAAAACTGTAGCATTGCGTCTGCTTTTATATCCTACTTTAGTCGAAAGAACATTTAAATATGCAATTCTTCATGTCTTTTGCTAAAAAGAGAGCAATCACTAGGTTCTTAGTAATATCAAACAGCAGTCGCAGTCGCCGTACCGAGAATAGTCATAAAATATTTAATATTTTTTTATCAACTTTTCCACGACCACCAATTTCCTATTGCAAACCAGTAAAAACTTTAAAATAACTCTACAAGGATTACTGAAAAAAATTCGCTTTATCAATTCCCTAGGCAATTGCCGGAAAATGATGTCCTTTATTTTAGTTGTATCTCGCTTACTTTAACCGAATGCAGTTCTTAGCGTTTTCTTTTATATTAAAAGTAACTAATATTTTCCAAAAATATTTAAAAACTTAATGAAATACTTTTTTTTTTAATGCAACAAATCACCATGCCCATTCCCTTACATATTCAAGAAAACTTTTGCTTTAACAATACTGTTTTTCCGCTAAGTAGTTTACGCAGCGAAAAGTTGCAACGACTTGCTGCATAGCAAACACTCGCAAAATGCAAATACTGTTTTACCTATGTTGTATGCAACCGACACAATTTCAAATGGAAAAAGCCGCAAAAACTGAAAGAAGGAAAAAAACAACAAACAAGACGAGTAAATAACAACCTTACGAGTGACAAAAACGGCAAGAACAAGAACTTTAGAAAATAAACGAAGGTAGATAAATGCATAAAGTGAAAGCACGATGAGGATGCAGAGTAAAACGAAAAACAACAATGGAAAAACGCGACAACGTTGCCAGACACTCAGCAGGTAAAATAATGGCGAACTAGTCTGTCGTTGTTGAAAATTTCGCAGCATAAAAAAACACTAAAAATAAACAGACAAGATATGTAAGTATATCACTATGAGGAGGAAGCGAACTCAAGTTAAGGAAGCCAGAGTTTAGTGTAGTCATGCATTGCAATAACAACAAACATCACATTAACACTGATGCCGCTTCAAGTTGCTTTTGATGTTTTGTGGGTAAATATGTTGGCAGCATAAGCAAACAAGGACAAATATTCGAACTCCGAAATGCCTGTGCACACACAAATTAATACAACAAACAAGTAAATACACACTTATGTACATATATATGGTATGTGCGTACAAGTGTTAGTCTAAACTCGTATTTGTCTACCTTCAGTAAATTTCGTATTTGAATAAAAATTTCTCTACGCAAAAATGTGCACGCATGAAGTGACATGAACGCCAAACATTAAAAGTAAACAAAAATGATTCGTAATTTTCAAGTATTCATCTCGTTGCGTCGGCAATGTTTCTTTGAAGTATTTTATTTTTAATTGGTGAGGCTATGACGCAGTGTCGGAAATAAGGAAAATGGCGCAAGCGGCAATTTCCTAAGAGGGGCCCAGAAGTTCGGTACATTAAATAAATTAAGTGATAAATTGTGAAGTCAAAATTTGAAGTGAAATTGCAGTCATTGAAATTTTCGTTCAATACTCAACATGGAATTGTACTATCCTGTTTTTTGAGAGCAACGTACATTTGTCAAAATCAATGTAAATTAATGTTGACTATTAAATGCGCTAGAGTTCTTACAGTCAGTATTTACTTCTCTATTTCATAACCAGCGGATATTTGTGATATGAAAATGTCTCAGTCTGTTTATCCTGTTTGGTAGTTTTGATGTTTTATTGAATACAAAAACACAAAAAGCGTTTGCGATATCAGTAACGTGTCACTTTAGATGCTTTGTTATGAAGAAATATGACAACACATCGAGCATCAGACAAGTAACGACACTTGGCGTCAAAGACAACTGTCAAAAATACTTTCAAATAACTGACGTTTAATTGTATGTCGCTAGAGTGAACCATTTTTGAAAAAGTTATTCAAAACATCTATGTAACTTAGGTTTGAAAGTTGTTCTCGCTTTTCATGCAAAAGTTTTATGCTTTTTTTTAACTCTTGAATAAATATATTGTTGACTTTGATAACGGTAAATTTTCGCTTTTTTTTACAGTACATTTTTACGGATTCGTGCCTCAAAAAACGGCATGGCTTATCTACCGTTGCTACAAAAAAATTTGTAAAACCTAAATCCGCTAACAAAAGTTTGATTACATCCCTCGCCTCTAACTCAAAATAACTGCACACTTACTTATACCAAATTTGAAAAACATAAAATGCAAAATATGATTTTATGTAATGTTTTTTTAATGTTGAAATGTGGAAAACTTTTCTATGTACTTACATTACACAAACGATAAGTAAAGATATTTCGAGTTAGTCAAATCTCTTGCTACATTCAGATTTTGGAACAGTAGATTTTACATTATATTAGAGAATGTGGAGTTCAAGCTTTTCTGCTGGGAGGGCGGGAAATTCCATTTTGCCATTCCTTAAATCCTCTGCTGCTATGAAGTAAAATTACTCACTCTTAAGTTTTTGTGAAATTGTGTGCAGTTTAAATGAATGTTTGTTGAAAATTATATCTGATTCCACATGGATTCTGAGTTGTGTCTCATGTACTTAAAGCACATACTCGTATAGCACTTACGGAGTTGGAACTGTGACAGATCTTCAGTGACCACGAGATAGAGCAACGTAAAAATAGAGGTAACTTTACTTAATTTTAAATGTCTGATTTTTAAAAATATATTGTAAAATATCACTACAAATTAGTATCCACGATCGCCGTAGCGTATGGTTGACTACAGACAATAAACCGTTTCACCTTCCAAAATTCCATTTTTAATTATTCTTTTCGTTTAGTTAAGCTTTGTATAGTGTAGTAGTCTTCACTTCATTCCTTCAATCAAGCGCAGACAAAACCAACAAGATGCTGTTACTTATTTCAAACAACGCTTTTTTTTAGAAAAGTGAAATATTTGTAACAGCCCGCACGAGGTGAAATATAAAAAAAATATAAAAAATGGTTTTACGTTATTGGCAACCAGTCATTGCGTTCTGATATATTAGATCTCGGGACTCCTACAGACTTCTTCCTTTATTTATTTCCACCAGAACTCATTAGGATAATTTCGGGGAAAAAACCTATATTTGGTAAAGAAAGATACGAACAAAACTTTTCGTGTTTCTGAAATAGGAATACTACCGGTGTCGTTAATCTGATGTCACTCATTCAGTTACCCCGGGTGACTAACGAACTTAATTCAAGAGATCATGCCTTCTAGTAAATTTGAAAATATTAGAAAGTATCTTCATTTCAGCGACAATACAACAGGCCTTCCCAGGAGCCACTCTGACGCTGTTCGAATCTTCTAAATCCGTCCAGTCGTTGATGCCTTGAAAGAAGCTTTCGCCAAAGTTTCACTAAAAATACGAGATTGTGTAGATTATCAAATACGAGTATGCTCTACAAAAGTGCATAGTATGCAAAAAAAGATATTTTTGATTATTATTTATTTTTGTTATTTATTTTTATTAAAAACTATTTGTTTTGAGTGGAGTTTCCGGTTTCGCTTATAAGACAGAGAGGTTGAAACTGGTAAAGAGAATATTGTTAAAGCCGACCAGCCAGATTAAGGAGTCTCTTTAAATGTCGTGGTAAGATTATCGCGTTTGATTCCTTGCACCCAAATAATAGGATCTTTTCCAGAGGATATTAAGAGGAAGATGTGTCTACTATTAACGTTTTAACGGTTGTGTGGAAGGATACAAAGCTGGTCACATTGGATTTTGCTGGCCAAAATCGTATATCTAAAGTGCGAAGATACGACAAGAGATCTCGAGGTATATTTACATCCTACGACCTGGTTTTGTTGGTGAGTATAACCTGGGGCCGACATTGTATCCGCAGATTTTCGCCTGGAAATTACCTAAACTCTATGCAAAATGGGGACACAGCAAGATTTCACAA
This sequence comes from Philophylla caesio, assembly GCA_963971545.1. Taxonomy (NCBI): domain Eukaryota; kingdom Metazoa; phylum Arthropoda; class Insecta; order Diptera; family Tephritidae; genus Philophylla; species Philophylla caesio. Next base: position 25,858,902 of record OZ020608.1, on the reverse strand, counting down.
CACGACGATCAATTGAAGGCGAGCTTCTAGCGAAGAAACTTAAGGGACCTACCCAACATGTGAATCCACCAATTGTCCGCCAAGATCAAATCGGTCTCAATGGGCGAAAATAAAATCCGGTGCAAGTTCCGGGTGTATTAAAAGCAAAAAGTTTTGAAATAAAAAAAAGTCTTTATATTTTATCGTAAAAAAATATTAATTTGGAGATTTTGAGCTTCATACAAAAGTGAATGTCTTTAGTGGCTTCGAACACACTTCACAACAACTAGGCCAGATCCAGGACCTCAAAATAACCCATTAGCATATTTTGTGGAGTTTCTTCTTCTAACATAGCGTACATCCATCGCGAAATATATGAGCTACATCCCCAAGACTTCCCAATAAGCGGCTTACACTTTTAGTAAGAGTCTACAGAAGTTCGTCCATCACTAAGCTCCACAAAAAGGCAGACAATTCTCCACACTGCGGACGTACTTTTATTGCTTGAAACCGTAACGTATTTTCTCCTGAAACTATTTTGGCCATACTGCTTTGCAATAGTCTTTTTATCCATTCTGCACTTTTGCCCCTCTATCGGCTACCACGGGAGAAATATTTTCAATAGTACCTTCTTTGGCTTGGAAAGCACAGAGCACTGTCTCTCAGTACTCAACGGCATCGGGAATGTCCGTCTTGAACATGTAGACAGTCATCTCTGTGGAGCGTCCCACCCTGTACGCATGCTAGGTCCGACACAACATGAATTTAATTATGGCATGTAGCGGATGCTTGAAAGATTCTTAATATGGAAAAAGGTGAGTAAAACATATGTATAGGTATGTATGAATGTTACTAAAACCAAAACTCAAAACTCAACGGAAGCTATTGGCTAACTAAAGATTACTATTTTATATACTAAAATTATTAGGCTGAAAAGCTGAATCCTTAGAAATATCGTAATCTCTATATACTATATGTTAATATGTAGTTCGAAATTTTGGTGAAAAGCTTGTTTAATTGTCTTAGATTTTGTATAACATTTGCAACGTGAGTTTATATGGATTTTGTTAGCAAATTTACTGTGTTTAAATTGAAATATGACGGTCAACCTTCGATTCGAACAGTTGTGTTTTCGTGACTTTCCTAATTCTCTTTTCTCCGCCTATTCGGCAGTGCCACGTGAGTGTGTTACTTGCAATTTGCATAAAAACAAATTATTTCAACCTCTTGAGAAATAGAAATTTTCCATAAAAACCTTGTGTTTAGTGAACAAGCAATATGCCTCCTGAACCCCTCACGGGGAACAGGTTCAAAGAGCTGGCCCAACCCCCTAGCCCACGAACCAAAAAAAGAAAGGTAGGAAAAGGCCAAGTGGTAACTGAGGAATTTTTTCCTTCTTTACCACCAATAAAAAGCTTTGCCACAAGGAACCCAAAGTTTATAATAATCCAATCCACCGACGAAAGAAAGCCTTTATCAAAGTTTAGTGTGTTTGCAAAAAAAAAAGCTATTGATTCGATTAGCACCGAAGTCGAAAACGTCAGCATGCTACGCGATGGTAGTTTACTTGTGCTTGTGAAAACGCAGAAAATTGCAGATAAGTTTCTCAAATCAAAAGATTTCGGCGGATTATGTCCCGTTTCAGTGTCGCTTCACAAAACATTAAACTCTAGTAAAGGTACAATATACGACAAAAATCTTATTCCAACACCCGATGACGAAATACTTGACGACCTTAAGTCTCAAGGAGTTACACACGTTTACAAGTTTACAAGAAAGGTGGACGATAAAATCACTCCGACTGGTGTGATTCTCCTCACATTCAACTTATACGAGCCCCCAAAAACCATTGATATCGCTTGGTATAAAACCCGAGTTCAGCAATACTATCCAAATCCAATGCGTTGCAAAACATGCCAAAAACTTGGTCATACCATGAAGCATTGCAAAGGTGTCCCCACGTGTGTAACATGCAGCTTACCTCCTCACAGCCCCACAACCTGCACACGTACAATGTGTACAAATTGTTTTGGCACGCACTCTGCGTCATCACCTGACTGTCCGAAATACCAGCAGCTGAAGCAAATTCTTAAAATTCAAACCACAAACAAATGTACTTTTGCCGAAGCCAAGGTAACATACAAACAAAATAACCCCACCCAAGTTTCACCCCTCTACTCCTCAACCTTAAGAAATCAAAATCAGAAAAAAGAAGACAAAATAATAACCAACAACACAGATCACGTAGCAATAACTGTCACTGCATCCAATTCAGACGTAATAAAAAACGCAGCTCCCTTCACAAATAATATTTCACAAGAAATACAATTACCTAGCTCTCCTTATTCAAAAACGCTTACAAATTCAATTCAACCTCAACCAGAACTATACAAAAATATTCAACAACAAACACAGCACCCAACTCTCCAAAGCTCTAGCACATCCGCAAATGCAACAACACCACCATCATTTATCAATGCATCTACTCTCTTAAATGATCAACCACAATCTCCATTCTCTTTTATAAACACCTCTTCTCTCCCTGTTCAAGATTACCTTTCTCTTCTCCACCAAGTGCCATTACCAAACATCACTTACCCTCAAAACGCCACGTCAACCTCTCTTAACGAAAATCATAATGAAAAACACAATGAAAATTTTCCGACCGATGACTCTTCTTAATGAAATCACACATGTATCTATATTTATATACCAATATAGTTATTATGTTGTGTACTTATTGTTCGTAACATATAAGAGAACTTTCCTTTTAGTTAGAGTATTACTCTTATTACTCTTAAATTTAAAAGCAAATAACCCTCTTAGTGTTGTTTATATTAAATGGTTAAGTTTTTACAGTGGAACATAAAAGGTTATTACAATAATTTCAACAGTTTACAACTTCTACTAAAAGAATATTCACCATCCATAATAGCTCTTAATGAAACCCATCTGCCAAAAACCAAATACCCTCTAGTCCCCAGTCAATACACAGGGTTCTTTCACAACTTCGACCACAATATCTACGCACAGCAAGGAAACGCTGTTTTAATTAAAAATAACATCCCACATAAGCAAATAGACATAAACTCTAGTCTTTCGACGATTGCCATCGAAATCAATCTAGGATTCAAAATAACAATAATTTCAATTTACATACCACCCAAGCAAAAATTTAAATCTGAAGAAATAAACAGAATTTTAAGCCAAATCCCTTCTCCTATATTTTTAGTAGGGGATTTCAATGCGTGGAGCACCCTATGGGGTTCTGCGTCTACCAACACGAGAGGCAAAGCAGTAGAAGACGCTATCCTTGCAAACGATCTCACTATACTCAATGATGGGAAACCTACCCACTTTTCTACGCACAATACGTTTACCTATATAGACCTAACGATCTGTTCAGCCAGCTTGGCGCCAAAAATTTCCACAAAAACACTTGAAAATCTCTATTCAAGCGATCACTTTCCGATTCTTTCCAAAATTTTTTCACAACAATCTAATGTAAAAGTCCCACATAGACCCAAATTTATCATTGAAAAAGCAAACTGGTCACAATTCCAAAATATTGCTCGCGAACTGCACAGTTCCAGACCAACTTCAGAAAATATCAACCAAGAGACAGCTGTGATAACAAAAGTTATAAGATCCTCAGCCCATATTTCCATACCACAGACAAACAAAAACCGCCTAAATAGAGCAGTCCCCTGGTGGAACCCTTGCCTAGCGTCACTGAAGAAAAACAAACAGGACCTGTGGAAGAAATACAAGAAATCACGAACCATCTCTGATCTTATAGAATACAAGAAAGCCAACGCATTTTTCAGAAAGCAATTAAAAAATGAAAAAGCTAAGAGTTTCGAAAATTTTACAAAAAATATTAATCCTTCATCTAACCCACAAAAGGTCTGGGCTGGTATTAACTTACTGGCGGGTACATACAAAAAACCATCTATCAAATTTATTAACGACAACAACAACGTAATATATGACTCAAAGGATATCTCTGAGTATTTCGCTGCAAACTGGTCCGCTTCCTCGTGTAACAATAACTTTCACCCGCTTTTTGTCTCAAAAAAACAAGACACAATTTCTAAAACTTATGCGAACTTGGCACCCTCGCCTAGTGCAAAAAAAATAGAAACTCCCATCTTCTATAGCGAAGTTATATCGACTTTGAATACTTCAAAAGGAAAATCTCCAGGACTTGATAGAATTTCTTATCAAATGATCAAAAACCTTCCTATACCAGTTATGAGCCGTCTCATTCAACTATACAACAATATTTTCGACAGTGGTATATACCCTCAAGCTTGGAAATGTGCTAAAATCTGCGCCATTAGTAAGCCAAATAAACACATCACAGATATATCTGGGTATAGGCCTATATCCCTCCTTTCGTGCCTAGGAAAACATTTGAAAAGATAATTTCTAAACGCCTTATGTGGTTCGCCATAAACAGCAATCTCGTCAGCCATCACCAAGTAGCATTTAAAAACGGTCAAGGAACAATGGATGCATTACTGTACTTCGAGCATAGAGCCTCTACGGCCATCAGCACAAAAAATCACCTCACCTCATTAAGTATTGACTTTCAAAAAGCGTTTGACCGAATTGGCGCACATATCGTTTTAGAACAACTCGAAGAATGGAAAGTTGGCACAAAAATCTATAACGTTACTAAAAGCTTCTTAACTAATCGGAAGTTTCGTGTCTCAATAAGCAATGCATATTCCAACACGTACGTGTTACACAATGGCATACCCCAAGGGTCACCGTTGTCTGTAATTTTTTTCATCATAGCTTTCAATAAAATTAGCACAATAATTTCCAAATATAACCACATGGAGCACATAATGTACGCTGACGATGTACTAATATTTTCTGTAGCTAAAGATGTTAGCACTATACATAACGAATTTTTAAATATTCTTGCAGACCTAACCGAATGGGGTAAATGGTCAGGTGCTATTATAGAGTATGAAAAATGTCAATTATTTCATATATGCAAAAAAAAAAATTGTAATAATGTAAAATATTTAAACTTTAACAATTATGTAATAGAAGCTACCAAGTGCCTTAAAATTTTAGGAGTTATTTTTGACAATAAATTGACGTTTAAAGATCATTGTATTCATGTTAAAAATAGCATTTCGAAAAGACTCAATATTATAAACTATCTATCCACAAAAAGATCATTTGTTCACATGAAAACTTGCATTAATATTGTAATAGCATTAATTCTATCCAAAATTGATTATGGGCTAAGCATATACGGAAACTGCTCTAAAGCAAACCTTCGCATGATCAAACCTCTATATCACTCAGCTGTCCGTAGAAGTATTCGAGCATTTAGAACCTCTCCAGTCAAGATGATCCTCGCTGAGGCTGGACTTCCAACAATCGAGGAACGCATTATATCCTGCACACTGAAGCTTACGCCGAAATTGTTCCTGTCCAACAACAAAATATTGTATGAAATAACGCAGAAAGCTTCGAAGTATAAACGAACCCCTAAGAGGAGCTCCGCAATATACAGGTGTATACACGAATCAAAGGCGACAGGGTTTAACCTATTACCTACGTTAAACACACCCGACAAGTCACCACCTTGGCTGCTTAATAATTCTGCATTCATATTAAGTCTTCAAACTTACAGGAAAGAAAACACTGATCCGATTGTTTATCATCAACTATACGTAAACGCCATTGAAACATATACATCAATGGGATGGAAGTGCATTTTCACTGACGGGTCCAAAAACGATCACTCTACTGCTTTCGCTGTCGTTGACAGTAACGGCAATACGATTAAGGCCGGTACACTCGCTCATTTCTGTTCCGTTTATACGGCAGAAATAGTTGCTATACTAAACGCTATTGAGTACGCCTCAATAAACAAAGGAAAATTTATTATTCTAACCGATAGTATGTCAACCATATCTGCGACACAAAATATCTGCAATAACAACGCCCTGATTAACGCAATAAGAAACAAGCTTTTACATAACACCAAAAAGATAAAGATTATGTGGATTCCCGGGCATACGGGAATAAAAGGAAATGAACTTGCGGATAAAAGAGCCAAACTAGCTACAAAAGAACCATTGGTTATGATCCAACAAGCCAGCAAAAATGACATACTCGCACACATTAACAATCACATGGAATTAATTTCACAGGAAAGCTGGAATAACATTTCACACCATTACACAAAAATCAACCCCAAAGGAGAAAAACCTCTCTATCCACTTCATAGTAATCCCGTCGAGATCGCCAACTTTGTGAGACTTCGCATAGGTCACACTAAAATAACGCACGAATATAGACTCAAGCATAATTCTGAACCTATTTGTCTCTTCTGTCAAAGACATCCAACAAGTATTGAACATATTCTTGTTCACTGCGCCAGCTTAGCAACGCATAGAACTAAGATTTTCGACAACGCTGACCCGCTAAGCTTACTTGCGTCACCCTCCACTGAAAATATAAATAAAATTAATAAATATCTTAAAGTAATTGGAATACTTGACCAAATCTGAAGCAACAATTTATAGTTACAAAAAAAAAATACTTAATTAACCTAATAAAATCTCTTTAAGTATTACTTATACGTAAAATAGCTGAAAGCCTTGGTAGCTATAGCTCTTAAGTAGAATAATAATTGGTATTATTGTTTTTACTCATAATAAATAAATAAATAAATGATAATAATTCAATATTATATAGTCAGTGGCAGTTCAAATCAAATTCAAGGCATGTAAAATCTAAATCATAGAAAAGTTTTTTTCTAATAGCGGTCTCCCCTTGGCAGGCAATGGCAAACCTCCGGGAGTATTTCTGTCATGAAAAAGCATCTCATAAAATACATCTGCTATTTGGAGCCGAGTCAGTCCCTCCATTTATGGTAGAATATAAAGACGCACGCCACAAAGGAGACGCTCAACCAAAAACTGAGCTTTGTAAGTTAAGCGCCAAATTATTATTATTATTATTAATAAAATATAGTTAAACATCAAAAGATGCTCATTATGGTGGTGCGGTTAAAATTTGGTAATTTGGCGTAAAAGTGAATTTAAATATTCATTCAATGAAGTTTTTTGAACGAAATACCTGGAAATGGCAACAATTACGCAGTTGCCGTGGTACAGCAACAATGAAAGCCAGTGACAATAAGTGTAAATAACGGAGAAGCATAAATCATTGCGCTGCCTAATACAACATAATCCTTGAATACCAACACATTGACATCAGTAATAAGCGTAGATAGTAATAATAGCAGTCATACCAAAGCATGCATAAGCAAGCAAAGGCCATTCACGTTAGGAATTACAAATCTGTTTTCATGCATACTTACAGTTTATTTTGTACAATAGTAAAAGGCCTAAATGTATACATACTCTGTTCATAAAATATAGCACAACCACAATTTTTTTTAACTATAAAAACTTACAATAATTTATCAAATTTTCTTAATTTTTGGAATTTTTTGGGTATGCAGTTTTTTGGCTCATTGAATTCTAGTTTGTAACTGCCAACAGTGACGTGGGTCCCAATAAGCGAGAATTTTTTGTTTGTTGCATCAAGATACTTTGTCTTATTCTCGTTCACTGCAAGATAGACCTCTTTTTCTTCTTTCTTTAGACAGACCTGTTGTTAAGGCCAACGATGTCAATATCATCCGCATACGCCAGCAGCATCGTACTTTTGTTATAAATCGTGTCATTGTCATTCAGATTAGCAGCTCTAATTACGGATTCCAGCATGAGATTGAAGAAGTTGCACGAAAGTGAGTCGCCTTGTCCAAAACCTCTTTTGGTCTTAAATGGCTCGGAGAGGTCCTTCCCAAATACGACGGAGCTGTTGGCAGTTTCAACTTTGAAGTAGTCAAGGATTTTGAATACCTCGGATCCAGCATTAATACCACCAATAACGTCAGCCCCGAAATCAAGCGAAGAATAACACTTGCCAACAGGTGCTACTTTGGGCTCGGTAGGTAATTGAAAAGCAGAGCCCATTCTCGACGATCGCAAATCCCGCTCTACAAATCCCTCATCATGCCCGCCCTTTTATATGGCGCAGAAACATGGACGATGCTAAACGGCGATGAGAAGGCTTTGGGGGCTTTCGAGAGAAATATTCTACGCAAGATGTATGGTCCTGTTCGCGTTAACGACGAGTACCGAAGAAGATGGAATGACGAACTGTATATTATACAGCTCAATGATATTAATGATATGGAAAAAGTCAAGCGTATAAAAATTCAACGACTGCGCTGGCTAGGCCATGTCGTTCGTATGGATGATGATGATCCGGTGAAAAATCCTTGGAATCGGCACCCATAGGTGGACAACGGAGGCATACCCTAAAAACAAAAAATTTTTTGTTTAAATTTCGAAATTTTGACAAATATTTCTTTATTTTTTATATTATTTACAAAATTGTTTCAAATGGTGTTTGTTGGAGAATTAAAGATGTTTTAATTGAAAAATAATTGTAAATAATTGGAGCATAAATTAATTGTCTAAATTGTTCAATATGTGTTTGTGCTATATTTTTTGAACAGAGTGTATGTACATATTTGAGAATAGTACGAGCATATGTATGTAGTTATGCACATGTGCGAAAGTTTAAGCGCTCTGTTATTTACTGCCATTTATGCGTAATGATGTAGGCTATCATTAATACTTATCCGCAACATATGCTGTAGTCCACTTTAAGGCGCTTTGCCCTGCGTATTTGTATACTCACCTTCCCCAACATTATGAAGCTATCTACGGTTATGATTGCCCAGCACAATCACCCACATACAAAGGTATAAATGCTAATGGTTGACTGCTTCAATAGTTGGTTGCTTGTTACTGCCGGCACGACCTCCACCAACATCACACAAATATCTTCACACACACAGTCACACGCTGGCATGTACACGTAATTTTACGTAATCCTCCATTTGTTGGCATTCGCCACACAGCCGCCATTGATTATTATTGTTATTAGCAACGTTGCGTCTTTGTGTCAGCCGATGTTTACTGTTGCTGCTAGTTAGAAGTTGTTGATGTAATAACAGCTGTTGCTACATACATTCGAGTGTTTTTCATGCGTATTGGTGTTGTTTTAGCAGCTGTCAACGGTATGTAGGAATATAGTTGGTTCGTATTGTCTGTCGTTACAATACCGCTAAACATATGTTGTGTTGACATTAGTATTCCCCATGAATTTTTGTGACTCCGCTTGTTGATGTCAATTGACTCGGCTGAATGAATTTCATTGCTCACTTATGCAACTGGTAAAGTAGCAGGAAAGCAAGCTGCCTTTAACTGAACTAAATTAAAGCAAACTACACAAATTGTTGTCTTCTAATATTTAATAGAGTTTTAAGCATTTTGACCTCCGTATAATGAGATTGTTACTAATCGTCGATGAGGTTGTTTTTTTTATTATTTTTTTTATTTATTTAAAAGAGAAACAACTATAAATACTTATTCCACTTACAAACTAAAGCACTGGCTACCAGGGCCTTCGGCTTAAGTAAAATATTAATATCCATTCATTATGTGCTATACATACATATGTATGTAGATGTAGATATATACATATAAGGGAATTATTAGATATGAGCTAAGAGAGTGTATTTAAATAAAAATAATAATAATAGTACATAGTATTTACAAACGCACAAATGCTCTTCAATTTAAATAAGTTTCGTAAAGTTTTTTTTTTGGTTTTCTTTTTTTTTTATAAGATTATATATTCAGTTTAGAAAGTGTAACAAATTTTGCAAGAAAATCAGATGGTTTGTTATTATCAAATATCGATGATCGAATTTGTTGTAGAGTTGGACAGTGGTCGATGAGGTGGGTCACGTTGAAATCCGGAGATCCACAGTGCACGCAGTTTGGCCGGGAATCGCCATTCAAGAGTTGGCCGTATGTTTCGAGAGTGTGCCCAATCCTGAGACGCGCGAATATAGATATTTTCCTACAAGAAAAGATTGTAGGGTAAGTAGGTTTCTCGCCGGTGGGGTTATGGCATTTGTAGTAGTGGCTAAAATCATTCCATTCACTTGAAAATGTTTCTCTTAGATATCTATTTACAAGTGTGCGTATATCTTCCCCGGTAAAATAGTCAGCCATATGCAGAGGCTCTCTACCTGCTTCTTTTGTCCGCCATTTCGTTACCCTGTATACCTATGTGGCCAGATACCCACATTATTTTTATTTGATTGGTGTGCTGGAGTAGGATGTTGCGAATTTTCACAATCATTGGCGTGCTGTTTGATTGGTTGTAAATAGCTGCGATGGTGGATTTTTTCCGTCCGTATATACTATATTCCAATCATGTTTGAAAGTCTCTAGGACTGCGTTGTGTAACTGTTGATATTCGTTGTGGCTGGTACATTGTTTGGATTTTCTTTGCAAATCTTTAATAAGCGATGTTATGAGCCCAGAGTATGTCGGTGATATTGCTGTTTCAGCCAGTGATGGAGTTGCTATGATATGGAGCCGTTTCGATAGAGTTAAACAACGCATTATGGTGGAAGGTTTGTTAGTTGCGATTGCTTTTTCAATGACGGACCTAACCTGTGCAAGCAATAACTCGCTTCTGGCGTGAAACAACTTTGGAATGAGCATCATAGTATTGCGTGTAATTCTAGAGGAAATATCGGGCAATCCAGCTTCTGTTAGTGCTACTTTTGTTGGCGATGTTGGGAAAGCACGAATACTTCTTTTAGCTGCGATGTGGTATGGAGCATGAAGTAGCTTAATATGTGTCCTGGCAGTCCAAAATCGATTTTTGATAACAACAAGGATTTTGTAACATTTACAAGTGAATTGTGAGTGTGTTATTATTTGGCAAATAATTTTTTAATTTACATACAACCTCAAAATTGTCTGTATAAACCTTTTACTATGTTAGAGAAAAAACACATGAAGGAGCTTTTGAATTTTTTTCTCCTTTTCCATCGGTATACCTAAACGACTTCCAACGTATGAAAAGTTAAATAGATGTGTCCTCCATGAATCGAATACCGTTACGTTGCCTAGCTTCTTTGCGAATTTCCGTAGTTATTGATTAGTGTTCCCTTTTAAAGGAAGCTTTAGCGAGGGGATCTTATATTTTCTTGTGAAAATAACAAGTTATATATTGACTAGATTTACTCCGTCTTCCAGCGTTTTAAGTTTTCAGAAAACTTCAGGAAACTTACCACTTAACACTACCTAGAGAAGGAGATAATCTAACAATGCGGGGTTTCTATACTTAAGAGGTACAGTGTTGCTTCCGCCAGCATGCCAACTAAAAAAGAGTTGTCGTATTTCCGTACATCAACTCCCAGTAGAGCCAAAGCCTTTGTGATCGATTGAGGCTCTCTATTGTTGTAGGCACCTTCAATATCCAGCATATCAATCAGTGTTTAATGTACGATTGGATCTATGTGTTAGGTAAGAAGAGCAGGCTTTTAGTTTTTCAGTTAAGCATGAGGGTGTGAAAAGGATATTCGATTCCTTCCACACCAATATTTTTTCTTATAACTTAATCTCAATCAAGTCGAATCATCCAGACTTAAAAAGCGAAATTCATAAATGTATTGGCTCTCATTCAAAGCACATGGAATATATTGAAAATCTTTATATCTGGAGTCCTTATGTATTTAAAAAGTACAGCCAACACATCAAAAATTCGCAAATTAATAAGAAGAAAAAAAAAATATATTAACTATCTGAACAGAGAGAGTTCGCTCATACGAAAAATGTAATACCTTTCACATTTGTGGAAAGCAAAACTGTGATTTTCCGAACCTGTCATACAATAATATATCTATTCAAATTGTTGATAATTTAAAAATCTTAGGCGTTGTATTCGATAGGAGACTAACTTTTAAGAAGCTTTGTGAATACTTAAAAAAAAAGCGCTACAGCCAGGCTCGGTCTTATTTAATGTTTTTCAACAAAACATAGCCTTATCCATCCCGATACCTTGATACATAAATATTTTCAGATCCTTAATTTTACGCAAAATTGACTATGGTTTGGCTATTTATGGTAACTGTGCTAAAACGAACTTAAGGACCACCATACCACTCAGCTGTACGGCGAAGTATCCGAGCCTTCCCAACATCACCGACCATATGTTGCTAAGCTGAATCAGGACTTCCATCACTGGAAGAGCGGGTACAGCAAGTTACAATGAGCTTGTGTCCTAAACTTATCCATTGCAGCAATGTCAACCTCTTCAATGACATAAAAAAAGCAGTAGTATACAAGCGTGGCTTTACTCGTAAATACACAAAGCACAAAGTCCAAAGCAAAAACCGGTGGCTAAATCACCGCCCTGGAACCTAAAAGCAACAAGTTTTATTCTTGAACTACTCAGGCTTCCAAAAAATAAAACATCTGTAAACCAGTACTAACAACTTTTTCCAGACACAAAATCGAAACTTCAATCACAGCGAAAATTTATATATACAGACGGATCAAAATCAGCGTGCAAGACAACTTTTGCAGTGGTAGATAGCCAAAATAACGTGATAACTACTGCACACCTCCTACCTTTCTGTTCTGTTTTCACGGCGGAAGCAACGGTGGTCCTACAAGCAAGTATATTCGCCACAAACTCAAAAGAAAAATATATAATTTGCCCGGATAGCAATTCAGTAGTAACAGCTTTGCAAAACGAAAGTTATGGTAGCATTATACTCTTACAAAATACGAGATATGCTTATAATTAACCAAACTAAAATAACAATAATGTGGGTTCCAAGTCATTCTGGAAGCCCAGGAAACGAACAAGAAGATCAAGCAGCGAAATACGCTTTGAATGCACCATTACATATTTTCGACTACATGGAAAAGAAGGACATTCATCGACTTCTGGACAGTAAGTTGAAGGAGGACTCCTTAAACAACTGTATGTCGCAACATCTCCGTTATATGCAGTTCAATCCGCACAAAACTATACCAGTATATCTAAAGGAATTGTCTCACGCCGGATTTCAATTACTAGTTCGTCTCCGCATCGGTCACACAACGCTGACACACTTACACTAACTCAACGGGGAAAGGAACCCAGTTTGCCCTCTCTGCGTCAGCATAAACTTTTCCATCGACCATCTACTCGACGACTGCACAAAACTCAATGCAATATGCCAATCCATATTTCCTGTAGCCACTCCTTCCGATCTCCTTAACATAGCTGATAACAACCGCATCAAAATGTTTTATTTACTCTTTGGCAAACTTAAAATGTTAATCAAAATTTAATTTAGTGCTCTTATTTTTTAAGTAAAATAATAATTGTAATATTATATTTCTGATAATAAATAAATACAAAAATAAAACATTTTAGCTTTAGCTATATGATTGTAAAAATTAAGCTGAAACAAAACTATTTTTTATTAAAAAATAAAAGACGTATTCTTATTTGTAGTGGAAGGACGGACGATCTAACCATATCGAAAATTTTGTTCATGAAAATATTTTATCTCTGACTTTTTTATATATGAGAAATGCGATAACTGATATTTAACATCCCTTCTGCCACGCCTTCTCTTTGAGGATGTGCAAAAACAATAATATTTTTAGACAACGGAATCACGATCGTCACCCCACGAAGTATCAACAAAATTTCTTGGGTGTCACGTGATCGACCCGAGATTCTCTTCGAGCGTACTTGATGTTCGTTCGATTCGAAAAGCAAGTGTTGACTTGGATGACCTTGCTGCAACTAAGTTCCGCATGCGCCTCTTTGCATTGAAGGATGTTCATAAAGCATCGCGACTTCAGTTCTATGTCACTACGCATAGCTGAAAATTTTCAATCTTGACTCTCAATTCTGCTACGGCAAGCAACTCCTCATCGCCCGGGCACTAACGAGTAATGGAAAAATATCTTCCAATCTCTTTGTACCGTTGGGGAGGAAGTGGCTTACTACTACCAACCAGGCAGATGGTATGATTGCGGTTAAATACACACCAGACAAGGCCACTTTGTAGCCAATTACTAAGCGTGCAACAATCGAGCAATACCGGGAGAGGAGTAGGCAAGACAGACGTATTTTCAAGAGGAAAAAACCAGAAGATGTGAGTGCGAAGAGCTTGAGACGAGTTTGGAATTACGGAGATAGACAGTCAGAGTAGCCTTAAGGAGGTATAACTTTAAGGAAAGTTTTTATGTTAAATAACAATAGTACTCAAAGCGGTTATTCTTTGTTATTGCTAGTGAATAACTTTTGATGCTCTTCCAGTAATACCAACTAGGAAAATAAACGAATAAAAAATCTCGTGAACTCGATGAGCAATTAAACAGCATAGCACTTACTCGGCGAAATAGTAAGGGAGAAATTACATTTCTATGCATTAAAGAATATAATTATTCGTCTGTTAAAATGCAGCGCAAAAGCAAAAAAAAAATTAAGCACAATGTTAAAAAGTTGTGTGTAGCACTCTTGTCTTAAAAATTATAAAAATTATTGCTGGATTCAAAAATTATTATTTTGTCGGACGTCATGCTGTACAGACGTGTTTAGTAATTGCTCTGAGATTAATAGTGATATCGGTTTGTTTAAATTCTAACTACAATATTATTCGCAATGTGCGAGAGTGAAAAATAGTTGTTTTTCTTGTTTCACTTGGACACTCAATTTAAATATTATGCCGTGTGTGTGTGGGCAAAAGGTTGAACGTGGCCAACCTAAAATGCAATGCGCTAATTGCAATGACTTTTTTCATTTGGCGTGTGTGAATATTCTACCTGCTGATTTTGAATATTATACGAAATCGAATTCTGCTTTCTACTGTAAATCGTGTTCAAAAGAGCGTCGCAATTCAATTCGCTCACCGCCGCTATCTATTACCCCGGCGAAGCTGTCCTCGGATAATGTAAAATCGCAATGCAGTATAACTGACTTCACTCATAGTGGAAGCAATAAAAACGAGTGCGACAACAATAAATCAACACTGAATCTGATGCTTGCTGAAATAATTAAACTCAAAGCAGAGAATGCGAAAATACTGCCCGTTCTTAAAGGTTCAATTAGAGGTACCATACCATAACGCCATAACCATAATCGTAGTCATAACCATAATCATATTTAAGCAATCGATTAGTGGTGCCATAACCATAAACAGCTGATATTTGCAATAAACTGAAAGTAAATAAAAATTTAGTAAAGTATGTAAAACGCGGACGCAAAATATAAATTAAAACTCATCAAAACAAAATAAACTGCACACGAAGAACAGAAATATCACAATAAACAAGGCGAATCAGCAATCATTTGTTTATGGTTACGGCAAAAACCAAAATTCAGTTGGTCGCTATGGTTATGGTTATGGTTATGGCGTTATGGTATGGCACCACTAATCGATTACAGTGTAACCCATAAGGTTGGTTGGATCAGCTGTTTTCTATGGTTATGGTTATGGCACCTCTAATTGAACCTTAACTCCGTAGTTTCGGACAAAAATCTATTGCTTAAAAATGTAAATGACCTGAAGGCAGAGCTGAGTTCCATGCATAAGGTAATATGTGACAGCAACATTCGAGTGGTTGATGACATCAAAAACGTACGAACAGAATTGAAATCTAGTTTTACCAATCTGAGTGAAAGCTTATCTTCGATTATCACTCGTACTTCTTCAATGCATGAGGAGAGTCTCGCTGTTAGTTGTGCTCTCGAACCATCTAATGCTACTAATAATTATGCTGCTTCACCTGCTAGTTCTGCTGCTAAGGAGAGCCTCGCTGTTAGCATTTGTGCTCTCGAACCATCTAATGCTTCTAATAATTTTGTTGCTTCACCTGCTAGTTCTGCTGCTATGAATGCTCTAGTGCCATGCAATTCGAAGCCGCGATTATCTTCTGCCGATAAGAAGGCTGCTTCAAGCTCTGCCTCTGCTACTGCGGTTATCACCAATGTTAAGAATCATGTTAACATTGCTGGCCAGAATTCCATGGGAGGAGTTGCATATAGCTCTTATGCCTCCGTTCTTAGTTCAAGCCCTCGCTCAAATGCTGTTAAGGTTGCAGTGGCTGCCGACGCTGATGCCGCAGCTACTGCTACAAGTAAATTGAATGGTAAAGCAAAGCAACAGAAGCGTCAGAGTACTATTGGATCTAATGTAAATAATGATCTAAATGTTATTTTACGCTTCAAATGGCTTCATATTTCATCATTTCATCATTCGGTTTCCGCTGATAATATCTTGGATTACGTCGTTAAGCACGCAAACATTGACAAACAATATCTAATTTGTCATAGATTAATTAAAAAGGACGCACCTGCTGAGTCATATAGAAAAGTTAATTTCAAAGTTGGTGTTGCTAACTCATTTTATGATAAAATATCATCATCGGACATTTGGCCAGTGGATGTAAAAGTACGTCCTTTTCGTTTTTTTTCCAGAGAGGAAAGTCCACAACCTGTTCTTTAGCCACAACAGATAATCTGCAACGGTTGGATGTTAGAGGCCTAACTATTTATTTTCAGAACGCGTCCGGTCTTAGAACTAAGTCGCATGCTGTTAAAGCATTGAGCTCGCAATTAGACTATGACATATTTGTAATTATTGAGACCTGGTTGAATCCAGACTTTTATGATGCAGAATTTTTCGACCCAAATTTGTTTGTCGTCTTTCGTAAAGATAGAGATGTCGGGAAAACAGGTCGCATACGTGGGGGTGGAGTATTAATTGCTGTTCAACGAAAGTACAGTGCCACATTAATTTCTCTTGTAAATAATGACTCTCTGCTTGACCAAATTTGTGTAAGCATACGTAGTTCGATAGCCGTTGAGTCTTTGTATATAATTGCATCATATATTCCACCTAATAGTTTGGAAAGTCTTTATAGAGTTCATGCCGATAATATAGCAGACTTAGTACTTAATAAGTTAGGTGACGATATTGTTTGTATTTTAGGCGATTTTAATCTCTCGAATATTAACTGGCGTCAAAACTATTGCTCTACTGGACTTATGCCGACAAATCTATCTACATCGCTTGAAACATATTTTATTGATAGCCTCTTATGTTTAAACTTATTGCAGGTAAATAAATTTGTAAACAAGCTCGATAAAATTTTAGATCTTATTTTTATCAATGAAAGCGCTAACTTTTATCTAACTGAGTGCCTTGCGCCATTTTCTGCTACAGATATGCACCATGTTGCCACAGTTCTTAAGATTGAATTTTATGATTTTAAGAAAGCAGTTCGGGAAGACAAAATTGTATTTAATTACGCGCGCTGTAATCTCAATGCCTTAAATCAGCTGTTATGTGATCTTGATTGGACTGTTTTACTTTCCAATTCTGATCCTGCTTGTTGTTATAATGTTTTCAAAGAATCTGTATATAATATATGTTTAGATAATATTCCGATTTTGAAACCGAAACCCTATAAATTGCCTTGGTACACCACGGGATTAAAAAAGTTGAAGAATATTAGGAACAAGTTTTATAAGAAATTTAAGAGGACACAGAGTCAGTCCTTCTATGATACCTATTTGCGCTACATGAAGGAATTTAATTGCTTGGATAAGTTTCTGTATAAAAAATATATTCTTAATTTCGAGTCTAACATAAAGTCCAATCCCAAGGCGTTTTGGACCTTCATAAAATCGAAAAAATCCTGCTCATCGATTCCCTCTACCGTCTGCTATAATAACAAAGTCGCTAACTCTCCAAAAGATGCCGCTAATCTGTTCGCCGATTTCTTCAAATCGAATTTTGTCTGCGACAATAATATATCCACTGCGGACTTTTCTTCGGATGTCCAGTCTGTGGTTAATTTTGGTTCGTTGACACTATCAGTCGAAGACATTGTGAATGGTATTAGAAAACTCAAGCCATCTTCAACGTCAGATATTGATGGTTTCTCAGTTCTCTTGCTAAAAAGCTGTCCGGCATTGGCGGTTCCCTTGGAAATAATTTTTAATAAGTCGTTACAATGTGGTACGTTTGTTGATGCCTGGAAAGTTGCTTCAATAACTCCCATATTTAAAAGTGGTAGTAAAAATGATGTCTGCAACTATAGACCAATATCAAAACTTACTAATATCTCGAAGCTCTTTGAATGCATTGTCAAAGATAAGATTTATTTTTCTGTTAAAAGTATAATTAGCCCCAGCCAACATGGGTTTGTGGTTGGTCGTTCCACTGTTTCCAATCTAGCCGTTTTCAGTGAATTTTGTATTTCCGCCTTTACCTCAGGCGGTCAAGTAGACTGCATATATACTGATTTTTCGAAAGCTTTTGATAAGGTTTCGCACAAGATTCTCATTAATAAACTTGCTTGCCTTGGTTTTCACTCAGTATTTTTGCAATGGCTTAAATCATATCTAAGCAATAGGCGGTGCATGGTCACCATTGATAATGTATCATCTTATTCTTTTATTGCCACTTCGGGTGTACCCCAGGGGAGCATTCTTGGGCCGCTTTTATTTATTTTGTTTATCAATGACATAGGTTCATGTTTTTCTCATGCCAACTTTTTATTATATGCTGATGACTTAAAAATTTATTCTATAGTAAATAATTCCGTAGATATGATTAATCTACAATCGGAAATTAAAAATTTTTACACATGGTGTATTAGTTCGCATCTATCCTTAAATATTAAAAAATGTTTTCATGTTAGTTATTTTAAATCACATACTGGGTTTCATAGTTCATATAGACTTTCTAACTGTGTACTACAGAAGGCTTATGAGATTAAGGATCTTGGGGTTATCTTTGACTCTAAACTTACTTTTAATAATCACATAAACTATATTATTTCAAAGGCTTACGCTATGTTGGGATTCGTTCGGCGAAATTGTGCTGAATTTACAGATCCATATACATAGAAATTGCTCTACACCTCATTTGTGCGATCAAACCTCGAGTATGCCACTATTATTTGGCGGCCATTTCAACAGTTTAACATAAACAGGATCGAAAGAGTTCAGAAAGTTTTCCTAAAGTATGCTTTACGGTCTTTGCATTTTACTGATCCATTACCGTCGTATAATTCGCGTTTGCTACTATTAGATTTAAAGTCTTTAGAAAATAGGAGATCTATACTTTCTTTATCTTTTGTGCATGGCATTATCCAGGGGGCTTTTGATTGTCCCGCTCTTTTAGAGAAAATAAATTTTAATGTTCCAAGAAGAGAACTTCGTAGTTTTTATCCGTTCTATGGGAAGTGCACTAGAACTAATTATGCCTATAATGCCCCTATAAGCCGGGCTTTAAATGAATTAAACCTGATCTCAACTTCTATCGAGCTTGATCTTTCAGTAGGTAGAAATATTTTTGTCATTCTCTTGAATTCATTTTTTAATACTAATAATCGTATTTAAGTTTTGTCATAAGAATACTTTTGTTAATAGTCTGTAAGAATTGTTATTCATAGACTTAAAAAAATAAATAAATAAATAAATAAATAAATAAATAAATGCTAGATAGATACATATGTATATAGTGGCAGGAGGAATGCACCGCGACCGATTGGTCTATTGTGCCCTCCACAGCTCACATAATACCACTTACGTCAGCCCAAGAACCTCCAGGAAACCCAGAATGGTTGCCGGCCACAGTGAGTATGTATGCTGAACTTCCGGTCACGGTTGTCCAAGACTAGTCCCCCTTGTGCGCGCCACAGCATCAATCTCCATGGGCAGGTGTTGTGGGGTCTCTTTTGCACAGTAGCGACACAGGTCGCTTGACCAGATCCCTTTAGGTAGGTTGCCCTTCAGTCTACAGTGACCCGTCAGAAGACATATAATGATTCTTATTTTTTCCTTGGGGAGTTTCATCACCCACCAGTGCTTTTTCAGGTTGTATCCTCCAAGGAGACACTTGGCCCGCCGAAGGCCTGCTAGATTGTGTCAGTGTTGGTTTCTCAGTCTTTTGGTCTCATTCTTTATCAACTCTCTCACAGTGGTAGGGCCCACCGCCAGAATTGGCTCTGGTCCAACGGGAGTGGAGGTCGCTGCTTTTCTGGATAGCAGGTCGGCAGTCTTGTTTCCACCCACTCCTCTATGAAACGGTACCCAAAGGAGTTGGATCCAGTTCTTCTCCGCCAGGGCATTCCGTCTCACTACATTATTTGTAAAAAATGCTTGGATGATTTACGCAACAATTTCGTGCAGACTTTCAGGTCAACTTTACATACATCAAATAATAACTAATACTAACATTTTTTTTTTTGTCTTAAGAATATCAGAAATTTATTTACTTTACATTAATATTTAATGAAAGTCTACGATTTAAATCCCAAAAAACTAATATATTCGTAATATGCACCTGCAATGAGCCTAAATTTATGCGTTACAAGTATAACAAAAGCGTTTTACTAAATACGAAAAAACTGGCATTATTTGTTGAATGCTAACATAAAATATGCAACAAAAATTTCCATGGTAGCGCACAGCAGCGACACAGAAAATAAAAAAATGAACTACTTGCACGACGAAGATATAAAGTAACAGTTGGTAGTATTTACTAGAGACAGGAGAGAGTGCATAAATTTTCGACTGGCAGTTAAGCGTGAAACTTTACAATTGAAAATACAGCATTTGAGAATTTAATTTTAATTTATATACAAAACTTTATTTTAAGTACAAATGTACATGCCTTTCGAACACAGTTGTCGTAGGTAATGAAACTGCTGCGAAAGCATGACTTTATTTTTATCATTTGTTAAACTAACATCAGCTAAAATTGTTTACGGTCATGACACAGTGTGTGGCTGATGGCGTTTTAGGCGTTTGTACGTTTGTATGAAGACTTATGCTAAGCTATAGTTTTTCGGTGCGCAGCCTTATGGCAGCCATTCTCTCTTCAGTTTCGACGTAAAATATTCGCAGGCAACTCAACTGCGCAAAAATGATAACTACATAAAATTATCTTTTTTTTTTGAGTGATTTTAGAAATTGTTTGACAGCGCCGCAAATTATGCAACATGGTTTTTTTGTGCAATTTTTTCCAAACACACTTGTTCGATGTAGATACGAGTATGTAATAATAATTTAGGCGCGGTCACATGTGTCGCCTATCAATAAACAAACATCAGTCATCAGAACTTTCTCGTCATCAGCTGAAACATTAAAATTTCCACTTTTTCAACTTGTTACGTAATTTTTTTTTTTTTTTTTGCATTTACCTCATTGCAACTGTTATTACTGGCTGTTATTGTTGTTTCGAGCACATGTTTAGGTAGTTGCTTGTCTAACCCACTAAATGTGTGTCAGTACAGAAAGTAAAAATTTATTAAAATTACAAAAATTTACATAGGCATGTCTGTTTTTGTCTTCTGTGTTGCTTATTTCCTGTCATCAGCTGCATTTTTGTTGCTCTACGTACTACGAACGCTTACTTTGTGTAAATACACAGTAGCGTACATACATAGATGCTGACTTTTAGGTTCATCTCGGCACTGGTGATGCAATAAACGTAGAATGAAAAAAAAAAATTTCAAAAAATCTCGCCCTCAAACTCGTCTTTGTGTGATGTCAGCGTCAGTTTTTATTAGTTTACATACTCGTTCATGCATATATTGTTTGGGTAGTCGCACATTAGGCCAAGACGATGATTTTTTTTTTGTTTTCATTGATGCCCGTATAGAAATATAAACTTTATTTGGATATACAAAACACTTGAACAGTTCAAATGTTGGTTTGGGAACTGTTAAAAACCGTTATCTTAGGAAGTCAACAATGAAAAAAAATAAAAATTAAAATAAATTAAAATTCCTTTCTAAAGGTCTGAATCAGTAGTTTTTTATTTTTATAAATTTAGGTTATTATTTATCAATTAAAAAAAAAAATTGTATAGTACCTAAAAGGAGAGAAAAGCTCTCGTCATCACTCCTTAACCATTTAATTAGTGTTTGTAATATTACTTACCTGCAATATTTTGAGGATTTTTCTAGTTGTTTAAATGGTTATTCGTGTAATAATTTGGTACTCGTACAGGATATAATCGGAACCTATTGAGAAACAGTTCAAAAACGTTCCGATATAAGTTTTAGTCTAGAAACCGCTCGAGACTCATTTGAAACCAGTTCGAAACCAGTTGCTTGCTTATAAACATCTCGGGATACTTACGAGAAAGGTCCAATTTTAAGAAGGCGCTTGGGAACAGTCCGTGATCCTTTCAGGAATTTTACATGACCAGCTCATATAAAATTTGAAACTCCCTCGTGATTACCAAAAACTTCGTACAGGACAACACAGTAAACGTCAATCGCTTTTTTAAAAGAACCAATATTATTTGCATCAAATAGATTGTATAGTAAATATGTATGTATATGTTAAAATTTATTTGATAAAAAAATAATTTTAAGCGCTACTTTGAAAAAAATGTTTGATGTGATAATATAAAATACTTTTTTTTATTTTTGTTTGAATATCTCTTGCAGAGAAAAACTAACGTATTCGCATTTGCTGCCTCTAAAAAAAGTCAGATATAAATATATAATTGCCCATGTAAATATATCGGTACGGATTTGGTTTTAGGCTCACTGAATTTTCGCACTGAGAAATGTGAATATGTTTAAAAAATTAAAGTCTAAAGTGAGTTGAAGTGCGGTGAAGTGTATTTATGTATCGTGGGATACATTGTTGCGCAATGACAAAAAAGTAGAAAGTCGTATTTGTTCCGGTATGATGAAATATGCCGAGATCTTTACTTAGCGGAATGGTACTGGACTTGAGCCTCCTTTTTAATATACTTTCTTTGGTAATGGTAAGTGAGACGGGGTGTGGAGAGTTTTTATGTGGTGAATTTCCAGTTTGGTTGCGCTTGAGTGAGTGGCGTGTCCAAAAAATTTGTTGAAAGTTTTTAGAGAGCTTTGATATATCATGCCAAATTTGCTTATATGTATGTATACACATTCGATCTAAAAAAAGAAGCTATCGTTCCACATTAGTGTTAGTGTGCGCTTGTTTATTTAACTCCAATTTGGCTTGGTCTGGCATTTCCATTAACTCAACCTTGCTGGAATTTTATTTGAAGTTATTTAAAAATTGCAAGTGTGCAAAGCTTTGCGGGCGTACCAACACATTTTATTGCAACATAGGTTATTTCTAAACAAATAAGCAAAGCTTTAATTGGATTTTGTAGTGATGCTGTGGAATTTTATTTAACATCTTGCATATAAACACGAGTTGAAAGAGTATGTGATACTAGAGCTGTATGTAAATAAATTAAAGGTGTAGAAAAATCTCACCTTTTTGTTAAATAAAATCTGTGTAAACACTTTGTTTGCATGGCGATCTTTTCATGTTTTAGGAAAATGGATTAAATTTTAATTAAAAACTGTAACGTCACGCTTGTTAGTTGACACGCATTGAAGTTATTTATAAAAAGAGTTTTTTAAGAAAGTTTAGCAATGTAAAAACTACGCATCAATGCTTTTCTCGTTGCAGTGTTTTTCTTTGATTGAAAAAACTTCACATTTGAACAATTCATTCCCATTAATTTACAGCCAACACAAAACCAAACTGGGAAAAATTATTTTTATATAGCATTTTTATTTATGGCAACACTTTTTCACATGGAATTTACGTTAAGGCTGATTGCTTATTGTTGTGCTGATATTTACAACTGACTTCAACTGAAATAAAGTATGACTTACTAAGTTTTTTGAAATTTTATTCGTCAGATTTTTCGATCATTCAAAATTGTCGCGACCGCTGAATGCGGTACATCCCTAAATTTGTAAAATAACGGTGAGCACCACCATCGGCATCGCCAGAAATGAAAATTAATTCTACAAGCAGTGTTGGTGATGAACGGTGAGAGGGGGGAACCAGTGAAAGTTTTAAATGAAAACGCTACTCAATACAATGATGGATGTCGGATTTTATTCCTCAAATGTATTCGCTTTAAATTTTTCCGGGATAAAGTGTAGCTATTAACCCCGCGTTTTCAAACGAATTAAATCGAATATGACAATTTCTCTAAGTTCAGTTAACTGACTTTAGGAATTTTTAATAAACTTGAGATACATATGTGCGACTTCTTGATAAACTTTAAGAAATACCTTCGCAATGGCAACTTTAGTACTCTACCCTAAATGCATCAAGAGATATGTAGCATTAAAAGTTGGATTTCAATTAAAGATTCTTAAATGGGCAAATTTTCTCTTTTATGGAGTGAAATTGATTTCAAAAACCAACGTACAAAATTTTAGTTCTCTATCTGAAATATCCCAGATACTTGTATGCGGTATAAATAGTTTACAAGATAAGTAACAAATGAATAACGAGATTTTAAATTTAAAAAAATTTTATAGGCGGTGCTACGCTGCCTTGGACTATATACAGGCCTATCATGAATTTCGTCGGAGCGTCGACATTGCGACGTCAGGAAAATGCTATTATCAATTCCGACATGATCACGAAATTCTTACAAAATTTCCATATTCGGGAAATTCACGGATTTCGAGTGAAACGCAATTTTGACATTTATTCGTGAAAATAATCTACGAACGCTTTCCTTTATCGTGGGAAGTGCAAGTAATAATTAAAACGAAAATGCAATTGCACTAGAAACTAAGTGGATATTTTTCACTGAAGTAATTAATTTTTTTTGGACAGGTTAAGACCACCCACTAACATGAGTTAGTATGAAAGACTGGTGATTAAGATGTAGGAGCGGGCAGACATTGCGCAAGGTCTTCCGAAAACCCCTACAGGAAATCTGCATATTTTTTGTGAGGAAGATGCCGTGCAGCTGAACGGTGTTGGGCCTCCAGTGAAGGATATGACTTCGTAGTCCAGCTTATTGAATAGAAATATGCACAAGGAAGTGCTGTTTATTTCAATTGAATGTTTCGAATTTAAAAACATTATAAAAATTTCAATAGTATTATAAAGGAGTAGCTGAATCATTCAACATTAGTATACTAAAGTGCGAAGTAATATTAACTATAATATAAGTAATTTGAATTTACTTTCAAATAAAGCTGTAAACTCTTTAAAAAAATATTAAAGATACAAGTTTTTTTTAGCAGTGAACATGATATAGAACAAAGTAAAATAACATATAGCTCGCATACAACCGATTTATATATGGCACGGAAACCCCTCCTCTTAAGCAGCTAATGTCTTTAAATTTTGCCCAAATAAAATTTATTATGAGAACTGGTTTAGCAGTGAAAATCATTAAGACCGGATAAATATAACATATAGCTGAAATATAACCGATAGTTTAAATATTAAATTTTGGGCCATAACTTCTTCATTTATTCAGCTAACTTTATTTTAAATATTAAAGCAATCAAAATCATTATTTTCGAATAAATAAAACATATGGCTCTCATACAATTCTTCCATTCATGAAAGGTATGTATGAAGCCTTCGGCATAGCATATGTTTTGTCTTAACTCTAATAACCTCAATTTTTTTTTATATTCTTGCCAACGAGTCGCATTTCAATTAAATTTACGCTTATTAATAGTCTTAGAATAATATACAAACACATACATATGAATGCTTCTTCGAATTTCTTCAAACGTCATCAACATATCTAGCTTTAGCCAAGTAGCGCTGTAAATTGCAGCTCATTTAATTATTTCTTGAAATACAAAACTAATTTAAAATAATTCCATGTGTTTAGTATGCAAATACCAGACTAAGAAACTTCATGCAATAACGTTTTATTTGAATTTAGCCTGACTAACTAACTTCGAATGCAAATGTGCATGGTTGTGTAGTAGTATACATACGGGTATGTGTTTGTATGTGTGTGTGTTGTCAGAAGTGCGTAAAGAAATATTTGCTTATTATATTTACATACTTCAGCATATCAAATATTTTCCAAGTACCGTGCACGCAGAAAATTTCAAAATAAAATGAAGGCAGCATCATTTCGCGTATGAAAATGTACAATGCTAATGCACAACTGCATAAGGAAGCTGCCTTTTGGTGAGGGCGCGACGGGTGGTAGTATAAAAAGCACAAAGCAAATAACAAGATAAATACAAACACATACGCATGTATGATAGTGTGTGTGAACATGCGAAAAATAACTGGCATATGAGACAGCGAGGCAGGCATCTTGCGAAACTGAAGTAAAATGCTTTGACAGAGGTCCCACATATACACAAATACTAGGGATGTAAATTTTTGGAATTTTATTTATGCCGGAATTTTCGAGATCTGAATACGAAATCCCGAAATTTCAAGAATTTTTGATTCGTAACTTCTAATTTGTAAATTTGCATATAGAGTAAAATTATGTTTAATCACTGTTTGAGATCAGCCCGATTTTGGTTCTTGATAAATCATCATTTATTTAAACATATTCAAAATTGAAAAGTTACCAAGTTTTATGTATTCTAATAAAAAAAAACGATTTTTTCTTTGCATAATTATTTATATAAAATTTGTTATTGTGAATTTAAAAACTTTAGAATATTTGTATATGTTTAATAATCTAAATCGGACAGTAAATATAATATAAAAATTAGGTGCAAATTAAATGCATATCCCATACGCATTTGAGCGAGGCAAAATTATTACTTTTTTTAAATCAAAATGCGCTCTTAAAGAAATTAAAGCATTAAGTGTGTTATCCTAAAACCTGGACTTAAATTTGTTGCATATAAAACCTATATCGCCCCCATTATAATAATTCCTTTTACCAAACCTAATATATTCTATTGTTGGACACTCGCTTCGTAAAAGTTGATGAAATTTATCTTTGAGACTTAAAGGGCTGACAGACGGGCAATATTATCTAGATAAGTAGCCTTGATCTGCATTAACTCAGGCATAATCCTCTTCCAAATGCGCGTAAGCACTCGAATAAATGCACGAAAATAATGTGCATAAGTACTGAATATTGTGATTTCAATGCTGCCACTTTTGATAGAAAAATACTATTGTGAACTAGCTAAATGTGTACAGCTGCTGTCTAAAGTGTTTATTATTAAAAAATATAAATTAAAATGCGATTTCTTGTGGCTTTGGAGGTGAGAATTCATGCAATCCGAAAGATTTTCGCAAACTGCTTGGCAAAAATCCACAACAATTTACCCAACAATACTGCATCCTATAGACTTGCAAAAGTTCTATATTCCAAAACGAACAATGAAATAGCCACTATTTTATGAAGTGGAATACATTGCCTCATATTGTTGTTCACCTTTTCAATGCCCACAACCTTTCCACAAATTTTTCGAAATTTGTCTTGAAATTCAAATTTTCTTTGAAACTATTTTCGTCCTTTGAAGGTTCGTCTATTTCCCAAAAGTAGCTATAGCGATCATTAATGAAAAATTTTGCATGTGTATAAATTATTTATATCGTTACAATAAATAAAATATACTCACACATTTGCACAACTTTCTTTTTCTAATGTCGAGAAGTGTAACCACACAAGGATTAAGCATCCTGCTAAGAATTACGTATGTGCCAATGTATTCCATATTTTAATTTTATTAAGCAACTTTAAGATAATAATTTTAACCTTTTTTTAATTCGTAATGATTTTTTGCCATTTAATTAGCTGCCAATCTTCTTCTCCTTACTTTCCATTTTCAGCTCAATTTCGTTTGTCAAATCAGCTGATGTCGAAATGCAGATAAGTGTCGTCTGTCAGGCCTAAAATATTATGTAGATATATGAACTCGTTTATTTGCATAAGTGCCCCCGTCTGTAAGCCCTTTTACTGCCTTATCCACCTCAACCACCTCCTCGTTAGTGTTTTTACGAGTAACATCGCTTTCATAGAAAGCTCATTTTCTACTCAAGGAGGATATTCTTCAGCTACTTTATAATGGCAGTAAAATTAAAAATTCCAGAAAGTCATATTTAAGATTATATATGTACTCCTACATTATTTGGATTGATTAAAATGTGTACACATCTGACAGAATTGTCTTTTGTTGTTTGATTCTTGAAACGAGTTTATTTAAAAACTTATTACTCAAAGATGATTTCTTAATTTTTATTTCCTCAGCATACAATTTAAAGCGATTCCACATTTAAATATGTCCATGTTGCGACTACCTTAAGCTTCAAAAGTAACTTTGAATGGGCGGTGTTACAAATAATGCTTTGTTTCGCCCTTAAAAGGAAGATAATTATTATACCAATTATATAAATTCAACTTTCTATAAAATAAATTGTTTTAAAAATCCCGGGATATTCGGGAGTTAATAAAGACAGGGGCCCGGGACCAACATTCCTAATACGTTCATACATAGATAAATATATGGCCATGGATATTTGCTCGTGCTTGCACAGAAAAGAACGCAGACATTTGTTTACGGGCGGTCTTCACCTGCTTTCAATGCTAGGTTGCTTTCTGCTTCTTGTCGTCGCAAGCGAGAGATAGATTTGTTTACTGGGCATTTTGAAAGCATACTTTTTCATTTGCAACATGTCGTAGAGCAAGAAGGTTCGTGCCCTGCGTGCTATTTAAACTCCAAACCGACTAATATTGTCGGTATAAATTAATTAATTTACAAAGATCAGTAACGCGACACTCGATTTTATCATTATATCTTATTAAAAGGCTTTTTTGTGCTCGAAGAGCCTATGATAAACGATGTTGCCACAATGAAAGATGCTACGAAATGCGAAAATGGCTGTCAAACTACAAAAATGACAGTTGAAAGCAAGCGACCGCTCGCTTACCGATCGGTTTGCTAGACGAAGCATACTTTCAACTTTTTGCGGTCTTCACGTGCGACATGTCGCTTGCTTTCAGAAGTAAGCGAGCGTTGAAAGCAGGTGAAGACCGCAAGTTAAGCCGCAGCTTGCTGTGCATATACATATGTATGTATATAAGTAAATATGTATGTATGTACATACTTGGTTGCCACACTTTTGCACGCACAAAAAAAAAGTACAACAAAATAGCAAGAAAGCCACCAGCTGAACGCATTGCTGAAAAGCGGGCATCTGTTAGTCCAATGTATTTAATAAAAATAAATACTTCAAAGTTGATTTGATTGGAGCAGCTCTTAAAATGTTATACTTAGTTGTTCTTTGCCATTGTCCGAATTATTAAACCAGCATTCTATAGTAAACCATATGAAGCGAAAGAAAGGTGAAGCAGTCTACGATGAAGCAGCCTTCAACAATTCGCTGATGTCACACAAGATTATTTTTCTTTTAATACGATGAACAGATGGCAACGCATGAAGGCCTTAAAATACATTAATAGTGCTTTTACGCATCGAACTTAGTGGACGATATGACTTATCAAAATTTGTTATGTTATGCTAACTTATGTGATAGTACGTTACCTTATGTTGTGTTATGTTATTTCATGCAATGTTAGGTTTATTAATTTAATGTTATGTTATAACACCGGTAGATGGCTCTGTAATTTTCATGTAAAGTTAAAAAATAACCAACAATGTACGAAATTCATTAAGAATACAAAAAAAAAAATTATAAAAATACAAAAATGAATATGGTTAACTATTATTTTGTTGTTTATTTTATTATGTTGGTCGTTTATTTTTTTTTATTTTTTTCATTCAAAATGTTGTTGTTTATTCCAAATTAATATTATTTCATAAACTGGCCTCGAGCTCAATAAAATTGTGAATTATTATTCATTTAAAAGGTCAATAAAAACTTAACAAATTTAAATGCTATGTTATGTTATGTTGTGTTATCTAATTTCATGTAATGTACTGTTATATTATGTTTTGTTATTTAATGTTATGCTATGTTATGTTGTGATGTTATGTTATCTTATATGAAGGTTTGCTATATTATGTTGTGTTATAATGTGTTACGTAATTAATTTATATTATTTATTTAATGTTATGTTATATTGTGTTATGTTATGTTATGTTAAGATATGTAGGGATTTGTAATGTCATGTTCTGGTAAGTTAATATGAATTTGTGGTAGGATTTTGAAAGAAATTTTATTTAGCGGGTTTAGTAAATTCAAAAATTAATATGGCGAATGGTTTGAAGTATATCCACATACATATATTATTTTTGTACGTTAAAATTTCGTTAAATCTCAGAAGTATCTGTCAAAAAAATACCGATACTTTAAAATTATCCATAGAAAATGTGCTGAAAACGCCTTTGAAATTACAGCTGTATAAAAATTGGTTTATATAAATAAAAACATGAGCGTTGTCTAGCCGTTAAGAAGTTCTCATGTGCGTGAAGCATACCAAAATAACGCAGTAAAAATTCTAAGCGCGTGCAAAAATTATATTTTTACGAGAGAAGAAAAGAAGTTGCCTGCTGCCATCGACAAGCAGCATTGGCGTTGTTTATTATTATAAAATTATCAAACTTTCCAAAGAGAAAATATATTTGAATTTTCGTAGACTCTCTAACAGACCTATGGTAATTGATGATATTGTTGTAATATTTTCTCCTTGATGTAGAGTTCGAAACCATCACCGCTCTTATTTACGAAAATCAGATTTATTTATGAAAAAAATGCATTGAAATAATATTCATTAAACAGTTTCATTTTCAAGAAATTAAAAAAAAAATCTTTATTTCCATTTACTTTCAGTTATAGACTGTTTGGGCAAGGCCAAAATTGGTTTGATTCGTCAAATATTTTTTACTGGACAAAGAATCTACTCGTATTAAACTTCATTGATTCGACAACCATAGCGCTAATTTTGATTTAACTAAAAAACAAATTTAAGCTCAATTTTCATGAATGCAGCAATTTTTTTTGTAAGATTTTCCGTTTATAATAAAAGTTTATTAGCTATCATTGATATAATATATGAATATCCCTTTAATTTAAATTACTTATTTAATTTGAATTTTATTTTACGAAATAGCAGTCATATTTGAAAATACTTAATACATACAAAATTTGCTTAATCCTTAAATGCATAAAAAGAAGGAGGCTGTGTCAGAGACACGGCCATTAAGTTTAACGTAGAATACGCCATCCGATAAGACAGAAAACATATGTATAATGATAATTTATAATGATAAATAATACAAGCAAATGAATTTCTTTATTTGATAGTTACTTTTGATGATATACATAAGCTTATGATAGGAAAATAGGATAAAAATGTTTTTAAATTATCAATTAAATTTCTCGCAAAAACGAAGTCAATGGTTGTGTTATCAATAGTTGTGGGAGCATCATTTCGAATATAATCCAAATTAAACGTATCGCTCATAAATTTCGCCAATCTAGTATTTGAAGTGATTTCTGTGTTAAAATCACCACCAATAAGCAGTATTTGGCAGCGCTTTCTCTGCCTTTACTCTACTTAAATTTTCCCGCCTAAAATTATGCAATAAAATGAACGTCTATTGACCACTACTACACACTCAATCAAACACCACACACATATTTGTTTGGATGTGTTTATAAAATTTTCATTTGAGAAATTTAAATATTAGGAAGATATCAACCAATATGAAATGTATGTCAAACGAAAGCTAACATCTTCATTTGACTACAAAAAAATTTTTAAAAAAATTTATCTCGCCGTTTCCTTATAATTAAAGAAATAGAGATTACAACAATAACAATCTGACATGGGTGCCCATACCGTAAGGTAAGACGTATTCTACGCCAAAACACAATGAAATAGTCGCCGTAAAATACTCGTTTAAAAAATGGTATTAAAAAAAAATAAAACAAGCACACGATTTTGGCTGGCTATAAGCCGTATGCCTTATGAATCTTAATTCTCTTAGGAGTAAGCTTCCTAACCTGGTTGAAAATTGAAAATTGTAATTATGATCATTACATATATTTAAGTGTCGTTATCGGTCACAAAATAGAAAAAATAAGCGCCAATTTCATCCTTCGATCTCTGTTAATTAAAATTAGATTTTTCTATACAAATATTTTTTATCGATTTTTCTTTTTAAAAAGTTAAATGATAAAATAATAATAAAGGAATTTTCGTAGTTTCTTGTAATTTTAATATACTCGTAAATATATTTTTGTTATTTTTCTCCAACATAAATGTTGCTAATTTTGTTCAGATAAATTGTTGCTCTTCACAATAATATATGTACATATATGTATGAGTAAGTCGTTCATATATCCATGAAGTTGGTTGAGCTTTCAACTAAACGTGAAATGCATTTACATATGTATATGTACATATACATTAATTTGTTTTGCCAGATCCAATTATAAATATTCATGGTCTCTATGTAGTAGATTTTAATAGCATAAATAACTATATAAAACTAAGTTCAGCGAAGGATTAGTGAATAAAAAATAGTAGGAAATTAGTAGTGTATCAGATTAGTGACCCCATCGCCGTGTTTATAATGAAGTTGTATCCTAGCAGCCGACACACAAATATTTGCGCGTTCGCACCTAAGGGCAGAAATATAAGCCCTTAGCAGCTCCACACGAAAATATTTATCAAAATATTTACAACTCACTGAAATCCAATATTTCAGCGCTGTTAATTCTGCCACATACTGATTCCCATATTTATGCAAGGTAACAAATACTCTTGAATGTGTTTATTTAATTATATAAATTTATGTTATGTTGCATGCGTAAATATTAGGGTGTTCGTTTATTCGAATTTTTTGTAAAACCGGTTTTCGAATTATTTGAAGAAGTACATTTTAAAAATAAACCGGTTCACAATTTAAAAATCAAGAGAAAATCGGTTTGTTCCAAAAAAAGAACCTAATATTTTTATTAGATAAATATTTTCAAAATAAATTGTAATTTAATTTTCGAATTCAGTAAGCAGTCTCAGTATCTAGTCTAGACAAAAGTCAAAATTGTATACCAGTTGACATTCACTAGTTTCAAAATAATGACTCTAGTCTCAAAATAAAGTCTCTAAATTGTGACCAGCGTTGCTGCTGATTAAAAAAAAAATCATACCAAATTTCTTTTGAAAAACTACCAAATTGCATGTCAGGCTACCATTTATGAAAAAAAAAATTTTTTATTGATATAAATAAGTTTCTAAAAATAGTTCACATTTCATTTGTCATAAGTTTATAAAAAAATAATAAAAAATCATAGTTAAAGAAGAAAACAAAAAATATGCATAGTTACTATGTTTCTACAAATAATTAACATTTCATTTGTCATAAGCTTATAAAAAAATAATCAAAAAATCACAGTTAATAAAGCAAAAAAATATACACAGTTCCAAGGCGAATTCATGTTCCAGGTTTATAAAAACAACAACAATTTAGTTGTCATATTTTATATAAGAAAATCTTAACGGCGCAATGAAAAAATCACACCTGTAGGAAAAACCTTTAGGTTCTAAAGTCTCTTTTTGCTGACCATATATAGTGGGAATCAGTCTTATTTATCATTTCCTTGCACATCATTATATTATTTAAGGAACACAATTAGAATATATTGCGGAGTTTGGTTTTAACTAATGCAAGTGTTGCAAATTTTCTTTCCGCTGCGGCTGAACTGTGCGGTAAAGATAACAAATTGAAAACGAATTCAACCAGATCACTAAATATATTTTCATTGAGCCCATTTTTAATTTTTCCAACCTTTTCCCAAAAAATATTAATCTCCATTTCGTCATTTAAGTTATGGTCACTAAGTCTTAGTAAATTCCACTGAGATACAATTTTATCGCTATCACAATTTGACAATTGTTCGAACTTCGATAACAAAGGTAAAATTGATTTGTCATTTTTAGATTGCGATTCAGAACTATCAAAGTCAAGCCTTTTTTTAAATTGATTTAATAATTCGATATGAAATTGCACAATCTTTGATTTAATTGTTACTATTTCATCAATTGCAAAATGGT
Source organism: Philophylla caesio (assembly GCA_963971545.1). Taxonomy (NCBI): domain Eukaryota; kingdom Metazoa; phylum Arthropoda; class Insecta; order Diptera; family Tephritidae; genus Philophylla; species Philophylla caesio. The sequence continues at coordinate 25,825,202 of OZ020608.1, read as the reverse complement.
CTCTTAAATAAAGTTCTGCTGTTGTTCCTATAAATACTGCATCTATTTCTATATGTTTAGATTTATTTTCATAGTCAATTTTAAAATGTTCGTCAATATATTTTTTTCTGCACGAAATTACTCAAAATTAAAATAAAAGTAGTTTTGATGTTGCACTATAAATATGGCAATCTGCTTTTTTCGCTTTGGAACTCTTTGTTGAGATTATTATTTACTGGTAAGATATATGATAAAAATAGAAAGTAAATCTTACTTGATTCATTAATTTTTTCAGCTAAATCGGCTGCCCGAATACCATTAACTTCTAACTTGCATGAAATAAAATACAGTCTTAAACTATCCCATTGCTCAACGATTCTTGCAATTACTGCTTCCAATGATAACCATCTTGTATGGCTAATTCCCAAAATCTTATGGTGCTTGACGGCACAGTATTTCTGAGCTGCTCAGTTATCCTTTTTGGGCTATGTGAGAAGTAGGAATATATATTCCTGAAAATAGTCTCTAAACTATTTGGAATCATTTTAAAAGCATAGCTGGAACACAAATGCAGTGAGTGACAGGTGCATTTAAAGAAAAAAAACTTGGTCTCCGCCTGCAGTAAAGTTTTAAGACCTCCAATATTTCCTGCCATTACCGATGCTCCGTCCGTGGCCAATCCAATCATGTTGGAAAACGGGATTTTGTGTTGATTAAAAAAACGTTTTATCATGTCATACATAGACATTGCATCAGCTTTTACAACTTCTAATAATGCCACGAATCGATCGCGCACTCGACCATCATCCACATATCTAGCCATTAAAACCACACACTTTTTTGACGAAACATCAGTTGTCTCATCCCCAATTAGAGAAGACCTTTTATTTTGTACTGCATTTATCACAGCTTTGCGACCTTGTAGTGCTAGTGTCTCAGGCAATAGGTTGGATTTTGATCTTCCAAACTGTAATTGCTTAGCAATAGCAGAGTCCGGGCAACATTCTTTTAATAAATTTGGCAGACTATCCATTAATAGAAATGGCAACTTATGAGTGACTAAGAACATCACTAAAGTTAGCTCTGCGTTTCTCACTTATTTGTAAATGGAATCCTCTTGCATGTCGAAAAACTTCTGAATGCTAACTTGTTGCTGTTTGGTTTTATAATTTTGTGCGTGGAGAGCTGTATCTGCATGACTTTTTAAGTGACTTAGATGGTTCAAAATATTTTTCTCACATACTTTGCAATAAGCGCTATCGTTCCGATTTTCGATCCAGTTAAATTTTTCAAGCCATTCATGTCTAAATTTCCTTTTGCGATTAATTTTGTCATCAGAACTATACAAATATTAATTATACATATATCAATATATAATAATGTGGTTATGTATATTACTTGCACACAGAGCTATTGTTGCCCGCTTCATGGGTTTATGAAGTCTTTGTTTAAAATAAATAAATATTGTCATATATTATTGGTCAAAACAACTCAAACAAACCGGTACATGGTGCTGCAATAAATTTATTTCCGCAATAAATTAAAGGACTAACGCGTGGAAAATTTTGACACTTGACATAGTTATAGATAATAATGCGTTCATAATGAAAGCCTTGGCAGAAATGTTTTTTTAATGGAATAAATCTTTAGATTTGTTGAAAAAAAGTAAAACGAAAAAAATAAAAAATTAAAAAATACTGAAATTGAAAAATCTACAAAATCCACGATCCATCCTACCAACCTACCATCACGTTTCCAAACTACCCAATTTGGGCGGAAACTACCAAAATCAGCAACACTGATTGTGACCTGGTGATGAGCAAGTTGTAATGGTTGTTTTTGGTGCGCCCGGCCCCACGTTGGGCGCCATTTTTTGTAATATTTTTTTTTGTAGCTCGTAGGCTACCATGTTAGTGTTCACACACGCACAAAAACTTTCCAATATAAATATCATAGCGTTATTATACATACTTCTGCTAGAAGAAAAGGAACAGGAACACTTCGCGTTAATTTTTGATAATTTTTTGAAGTCTTGGAGTTATTTTTTTTTTATAACGCAAATATTACTATGACATTTTTTAAACAATGAACTTTTTTTATATAAACCTATCGAAAAAATTTTGCCACGAAAAAGTATATCTCAAAAAGGAAAATATTTATGAAAAACATTGCTTATATCTCAAAAGGACACTTCCATGGTGGAAGTATAGCGACTGAAGTAATTTTGTAATTGAGTGCGATGATAGTGGCATTGTTGCTTCCCAGCTAGACCGACCTAACCTAACTTTTTGAAGGAAAACTAACCCTCTTACATTTTACTTTACCATTGCTATTAAATGAGTAAATGAGAAAACGATATGTGAATAAGTTGATGATTATATTTATTATTCACCCTGTCAGTTGATATACATTATTAGTGCTGTGAAAAACCAAACCTGGTAGTCGCTAAAAGAACCATTAAGCATGCTTCTGAAATTTATATGTGTATATTTTACAACACTTATTTAAAAAATTAAATTAGTAATTCGAAAACCATTAAGATACGAGTATAGTTTCGTGTAAACATTTTGTCACATATCAGAAAAGAACAATTGTTGACTTGTTAGTTTTTATTGAGTTTGAAACGAATTTTTTCTGACCTACTTCATAGCATGAAGTTAAGAAATATAACCATGCTACTTGGTGTTTTTAAGATTCTTAAAGAATAAGAAAAAATATATCGACATAGGTAATTTAAAAAAAAATTTGTTGCCTAAGCTTTCAGAACTTTTGATTAAGTTTTCTTTGTATGTTTAGTGAACTCTCAGTATGTCTTTTAATGTCACTAAAGGTTTTCACTGAATATTTAATGATAATGCATTTTTTATTTCACTATCACTAAATATTTAGTGATGGTTAAATGTTAGTGATTTGTTTTTTCACTATCACTAAATATTTAGTGATTGTTAAATTTTTTTTCACTATCACTAAATCTTCAGTGATAGTTCAAATCGTTTTTTAAATATAGTGATAGTGGAACGCATAATGCATTTCTTTTTCAGTGCACTATGCCCAACCATGTTTATAACAATAAACAGGTTAATTACTAAAGTTATCCTTCTAATTCACAAAAAAGGAAACTAATTTAATTCACTATTACGTTTTTGTAATTTTAAGAAATTTGAGTTATTAAGGTTTTTCAAAATACTTAATATACACATATGTACATGTGTATATATATAACAAATTGCAAAATTTTACAAAAATTAAATGAAGTAAGTTGAAACCTAATAAATCAATTACATTTGATACTGATGAAGCATAGAAGGCCTTCCATGCTCGTCGTTGTTGCTACATTAAGGGGCAAAATTGTTGTTATCTAATTACAGTAATTTTTCGAATAAGAATTTATGAGCCTTTTATTTCACAAGTTATTCATCTATATTTAAAAAAAAAACTATTTATAGAAAACCGAAAATGTTCAATCTATCTATCATGATGATCCGAAATTTTTGACTGGATACTGTTTTATGATATATCAAATAAAACATATATACATGTATGTATATGTAAGTACGCGCTTACAAGGAAAATAAGGAAAAGCCAAGGTAGCAAAAGAAAAATAATAAAAACAATTTTAGTGGATTATTCCGCTCTCTCAAACTTAATTAATATGCCTTGGGCACTTCAATTATAAAATTAAGAGTTCATGTATCTGAGAGAGTATAGAAAATGAACCAACAAAGGACCAATATTAAGGAGACCAGTTTATGACCATGTGCATGGATCACCAGATTTTGACATGTGTACATAATGTACTACATATGTAATATATGTATGTAACTCTTTTTTTTTGTTTCTTAATATATGTTTTTTTCTACTTACGTATATGTCAATAGTTTTGTTAAGCTGCAAGTTGTTTTAAGTAAATTTAATTAAAGCTCTACCGTGTGTGCGTGTCTTTACCGTACATAGCAGTATGTATGTACCAGAGAACTGCAACGAGTGCAGAAATTGTGTGTATACTCGCGCATGTAGCCGTATTTTGCATGCTTTATTGTTTTCGTGTACAAACCGTCGCTTGTCTGTTTGCTCATAGATCAATACGATCATGACGATGCATACATGCTCGCTACATTATCCGTCGGACAAATTTGCGTCAGCATACAAAGTTGCATGTATGTAACACACTCGCCGGCGACAAACGCTCGCGACACTCGAGTGTTGTTTGCGAGCCACTCGGGTTACCCGTAACAATATTTTTCTTTGCAAGCAGTAGTTGATTAGCGATCTTAAGTGTGTTTTCTATCATATTTTTTTGTATTATTTTTTTTTTAAGTGAGATGGCAGATACTGCAGATATTGTTTCTGAACAAATCCTTAGTGTGAATTACACTTTGTCCAGAAAACTTTAATTTTCTATCTAGCAGATTAAGAACTTTGAAATTAAATTAAGTCTTATGAAATGTTTATTTTTATTTTAAATTTAACTCCTACTATTTAAAATTTTTTAAATACTAACCCTACATGTTGGATCTCATGAAATGTTTTTGTTAAATAAATGTATACAATACATATTAATTAAAATTAACTAAGTCGTTTCTTTTATCTGTAAATAATAGGATAAATACTTATGGCGTTTTCTTTTCTACAGAAAATGTTGCCTTAACATTGCCCTCTGCGCACGTACACACAAGAGCGGGGCAATGAAGTGCAACATTTTTTGTAGAAAAGAAATCGGCATTAGTAGATGCCCGAGTGCACTCAAGTGTGTACATGCGCAAGTTTGCGCCTTCACATGCACGGCCAATCATGTGAACTACCACACTCGAAAATGTAATGATATATCCCGCACATGTCAGCCTTATGTTTATGAGTGAGCATGAATGAGCGCACAGCAGCAGACGGCTGTGCTTGCTTGTATCAAATTTTAGGGATGATGAATATGCACACTCGAGCGCACTCAATGCCGTTCTCTGGTATGTACATATACTTTTTTATATGTAAAGAGATTTCTTTTCAGTTTTAGCAAACTTGTTTATTTCTACGTCGTCGGAATCCAAGTGGACGATCAAACTTAAGGGGTAAATCAAATGCATATAGCAGTGAGAAAACGAAAAAAATTAGCACATATGGGAGTATATGAAGTTTCTCTCTGAGCTATTTTTGATCTTTTACTGCATTATGCATTTGTCTGTCAAAACTTATAATAATAGCACGTTTACATACGCATAGAAAGTTAATATAGATTAACAATTCTCAAAAGTATAAAGTAATTAATATAATGCAACTCGTGATCTTTTAATTCGGGAACATGTAGATATGTCTTACACCTAAACCAATCTGATGCCTAAGTATTAAAAATAATTTCTTATACTAACATTTTCTGTTCATAAAAAAATAGCTTGCTAACTCATATTAATTATTTAATTCTAAGGTATTTAGTACTTTAATCAAATTATTCTTCTTTATGATTTAGTTTGATATTTAACAATATATAGAGGTAAGTATTTATGTATAAAAATTTTATAAAGAAAATTTAAAGGTGAGTATAGATTGTAAGAATGTGATTATCATATCACAAAACTTAGATTCTCGTTTTATTTAAAAAAAAAAGTTTTTGGTTTAAACATCTTGAAATAAACATATGGCTCTTTAATGATTTATATTTGTGTTAGTCTCCGAGTTTTGGTTTCGTTGTTGAGGATGGATTTTTACGCCAAGTAAGTCTATTTAATTTTAATTCGCCAATTTATATAAATTTATTTGAATATATATTACTAAACTTTGAAAAGGACAATTGTATTTTATTTTTTACCGCACAATTTAATTTAACACTTGCTCTGCTCGCTGCTCTGTCGGAAAAGAAGGAAAATGCAATTTTATTGAAATGACTATAAAAAAATATTATAAAAGTTACTTGACATTTTCAGATAAAAAGAAATATTTGGAAATAAATAAAAAAAAAAATTTATTTCAGAAACGCCCATTACAAAAAAATTCAAATTAAAGCAAAAGAAAAAAACGTGAAAGCGTGGAAAAGCAGTAACCTCTAGCTCATTTGAGACTTGAGAATATACCAGATTACAGAATAAGGGCATTAGTCTCTAATATAGACAAAGGTCACAATTTTATGCCAGTCGGCGTTATTTGGTCTTAAAATAAAGCCTGTAGTCTCAAAATAAAGCCTCTAAATTGTGATCAGTTGATTATACACACAACATAAAAAATAACAAGTAAGAAAAGCGTGGTTATGGTCCACTTATGAAAAAGTGTCTGTATCTCAATAACGTGTTAGGTATCCGCACAAAACATGGTATACATATTGTCGTTTATAGTGGTCTTACTATGGTCAAATATTTTTTAAATCGGTTATGGTCCACGCCCACCTTCCATATAACGGAAGTAATTAGCATATTCATATTAAATATTGTTTTTAAGAAATTTAATGTAAATTATTACTATTTATGTAGCTAAATATGTATATATTAATAAATTAAAGCAAACACTACAAACTGCGGCTTACAAAAAAATGTTTGCTTAAATCAATTTTCTTTTTATGACTTATGTATATCCAAACATTTTAAACTTAAAACTTTTTATGCTACGAATTATGAGAATAACAGAATATTCCAGTCAGAATACCCACTTATGTTTCTAATTGTAACGAAAATCTATCAAACTCCGTTCAAGAAATGAATAGAGTGCGTAGACATTATTTTAATTGGACTAAAACGACGTCTGCCTCTCATAAGGTTTCTTACGAGTATAATCTGATAATGCAATATTTCAGTAACTCGAATACCATTATTTTTTTTTTAAATGGCTTTTATAAAAATTTTGAAATGGGCGTGGTCCCGTCCATACCATAAAACATCGCGAGGGTATATAAAATTCGGTTTCGCCCGAATTTAGCCTTTCTTACTGGTTTTGGTATATATATGTATGTATATATCTATTTCAATTATTTTTTGTTGTTACAAACAACCGTTATGCGCACAAACCGTTATGTGTACAAGTACGCTCGGGTATAAAAACGTTAACGGGAAGAAAGGATATACGTATTATCCAACTCATACATACAGGCTGTTCTGCTTTCGATTCCAGCAAATTTGATTGGAATCCGAATGAAAGACATTGATATACATATGTACATCGAAAACGAGCATTTAATTTTGTTTGAAGAAGCTAACAACAGACTAAGGAGAAAGGATTTATACATTCCGCTTCCGAGTAAAATTTCTCGGTGAATGTCTCGAATTCTAAAACTTAAGATTATACCGAGGCTATATCTATACAACCGGTTTGAAAAAACCGAGTCAATCACCCTAGTAAATATAACCGTAATTTACACACTCGATGGCGTTTACTATATTTTACAGGCAAAAACTAGATTTCAATGTATAATATTATGGCAAAGTGATGGACGTTTTTGTTTGAACTAAAATTCAAATAGCATTCACAAATGTATTCTCAAAATTTATATTTTTTTAGAAAAATAAATTTCTATTTTTTCAAAAAATTACTCTCAATGGCGCATATGTCTTGTCTTTATCATACAAATAGTTTTAAAAGAGTAATACAATTTTATTCGTCCCGCACATCATTTTTAAAGACGTATTAACTTTCATGAATCATACAAGTAATGCAAAATTCGAGTATTACTTTTCTGGCAACGGTCATCGCTGGTATGGCAACACGAGCTTTGCAACTTTTTAAATTAATATCTTCATTATATTACTAGCAGTTATCGTTGCGTTTACATATAAAATGTTTTGAAAATATAAATTAAACCATTGGTATTTTCAAAATATTTATGTGCACTTACTATGACGGTGCAACAACTTGAGCATATAAATGTACGAATGAATACAAGAATATGTATGTAAAAACAACCGTACATATTTAGACTTATAACCGTGTACATTAATTGTCTGATGCTTGCTAATGTAAACGCCAGCAAAATTAACTACAATATAATTTGAGTTTTATGCTTTTGCTAATGCAAGGCTTGTTGCTATGTACATATTTTGGAATTTATAGTTGCGAGTTAAAATTTGCAATAGATGCATTTTGGGTAGAAAGTTCAGTTAACTTTTACGCACTTACTTGCATAATATTAGAATTTAACACTTTTAATGGTATGTTCAAACTTTAATATATTAGATGTTAAGGTAATTTTCGTTAAATTTTATGCTTTTTTTAGTGTAAATTTTTTTAGCTGAAAGCATTTATTAAAACGGATATTTATATATTAAAAGTGTTTATTCAATGTCATTTGGACAAATTATGTACTTCATTCGACTTCAGTTATTTGGAAAAAGAATAATTTTTTTGGGGAATTTTAAAATTAGTAAATTCAAACAGGTATCTGGTCGCCAACTTACTCTAAAACATCATACGTCGAAGAATTTTTTATATTAAATTAACACACAAGGTATTTTTATGTTATTTTAAATAAAATAACTTTGCATAAATCATTAAGATCGAAGAAATAAAACCTATAACTGCCATACAACCGATAGTTCAAGATATTGCATTTTGGGTCAAAGCTCCTTCATTTAATCAGCCAACGACTGGAAATTTTGCAAAATATCAGTTACTGTTAGATATATATTAAAAGTGAAAATCTTAAAGATAAAAACAAAACATTTTAGCCGCTAAAGACTTGCAATTTTGCACATTTATTAATTAATATTGGGACTATTAAAACAGTCGAAATCATTAATATCGAGTTAATATTACATATGGCTCTCATACAATTTGTTTATTCATGAAAGGATTCGGCATAGGTGAAGACAGCCTTTTTTAATTTTTAATTTACTTCTTCCATTATTCCATTCTTCCATTCTTGAGTTTGGTAAGTATTTAAGATTTTATGTATACTAAAAAATATTAGTTGCTAGTCAATAATTTAAAAATTTATATTTTTGTAAAACTTATTACATTTATCCAATCAATATTGAGCTGTTATAATGAATTGATGATCTTTGAAGTAAACTGAATATGAATTGAATATTCTATGTATATATGTATGTAAATATATAAAATAATAATCGATTTGTAACTTAACGAATTTTGATCTATGGTGTTTATTTTAATTTTCTATCGGGTGAAAAATATAATTTCTTTTTAGGCCTGCTGACTGATAGGGAGAATTATTAATCCGATAATCGTGTTTTTGGGAATCAAGACAAGACTGAAGCTCCGGATCAAAGGAAAACCAGGGCACAGACCGTGATCGCCAGTCCAGTCTACAAATAAGCATCTTTCCGCGGCCATTTACTTGGTCTAACAGCTATCAGTTAACCGGGTATATACGAATTTTCAGCTGTATGTCCACTTGCAGATGTGTGTTTCGCTGTTTTCGCTTCTTCTTCCCGATGTCCTTTCATTTTGAGATAAGCGAACTTTAGCGGTATTTTTGTTGTTCCAATATAAGTCGTATTAGACTTTTGTTTTGTAAATATCGAAGCTGCTGTGTGATTGGACTTGAATGCTGGGATTGCATATTTGTTATTGTGGTTGTTGTTGCTTTCTATGCATCAAGTGATCTGAATAATTATTAATTTTAATTATTATATGTATCTTCTTTATATCGTTTTCAAGCTTATTATTAAAATTTTATGTATCAAGCTCTTGGCTGTGTTGACTTTGTATTTAAGAGATTGCGTCGCAAACTAATTGCTTAAACATTCACAGGATGTCGGTTTAGATTAGCAATCAAATAATATAGTGTTATTTCTTCTGTTGATCACTTCGTATAAAAATGGATGCCGAGGTGTTTTGACTCAATAAAGAGAGCAAATGCGTCGAAAAAATTAAAGCAAATCGGCACTATTCTCTAGTGACTTGAAACTTTCAACTTACGACACTAATATTGATTGTGGAACAAAATTATAGGTAGGTTATGGCTTAAATTAAAAAAAAAAAAAATTCAATATAAAATAAACAAACGAACAATAGCCGAAACTTGTTGAAATATCGCAACTCCAAAGTACTTATGCGTTTCGTTTTCAATTCTCAACATCAATCAGTACAGTAACCCACACATTCGAATAGCAGATTCTCTCTCCCTCTCACCAACATTCACCCTTCCATTCACTGCTTATTCTAACTGGAATTTTACGGTATTTAGCATTCATAAAATATTTGAAAATTTCATAATTAAATGTGAATTTCAAATTTTGCCAACCAGAAAGCCGCATTACCGAACCAACAAACCTACCAACCAAGCCAAGCCACTAAGTGGAGCCAGTCAGTTGCAGCAGAGCAGACTTACCAAATAAAGGCTGCATTGCTTTTATGTTTTGGTGTATACGTATGTATGTATGTATGTGTGTGAGTATGCTTCATGATATTTATGTAAGAGAGTATGATCTGGGTATTTTGCATATTCATAAAGCATATCTGCATTTGAATATTTTTATGAACGCCTACATTCTTGTTCGGTTTCTCGTCTATACCATTCAGTCTGCATTTGGCGCGCATGAATGCCAAACTGCTGCATATTTTTACGTACGTATTTCAGTTAATGTTTGCAACTGTAAAATAAGATTTATATGCATGTAATTAAATTTGGAAAATATCTAAAAGGGAAAGATATAGTATGAATGTAGTATGAGCTAACTTCAGAAATAAAATAAAAATAATAAAATAGGATATTTACATGCATTTTCCACATGAATATATGCAAAGGAGCATTTGTAAAATATGTAGAAATATACATAAACATTTTGTCATGACGAATTGACTTACATACATACATACATATTTATGCTAGTATGCACGCAATTGTTTATGAGTGAAAAATATTTCCCTTTACATGTTAAAGTATATTTTTGTTTCAACAAGTATTAAAAATAAACAAAAATTTTCATTTTAGTGTTGTATATTTACCATTTTCTTAAAATATATGCAGAATGCTTAGAGTGTAATTCCATATTGGTAATTGGAACATTTTAATATAATCTCAATGTTTTCCTTTTAAGAATTTTTACTTTGGAATTGAATGCGGTTTTAAAAAAATGTTTGTTAGTTTATTTCCATTTTCCATGCATTTGATTCCAGTTTTATGGTAGAATTATACTTTGAGTATAATCTTTTTTAATAGAAGAAAAAATAAAATGAATGAATAAAAGAAGAATAATAATAAAAATAAAAATAAAAATAATAACTCACAATACCTGTCCAAATGAAAATATTTTTTTTTAAATTTACTCTGTTCACAAATTATAGCACAACCATAAATTAACCGATTTCAGCACTTTATTTTTCTTCTAATCAATTTTAATTGTTTTTCACGTAAAATATTGTTCATACTAAAAGAAAAACAATGAATACGCATTTTTTCAACTTTTTACAAAATATCAAACTTTCGAACTTTTTAAAAAAAGTTTTTTGAATTTTTTTAAGTATGCATTTTTTTGGTTAATTCAATTTTAGTCTGAGAAAGTGAAAGTTTGAAGTGTCTACAAATTATCACCGCAGGCAGTTTCCTCCATACAACGCAAAACCGCAATTTTTTTTAAATGGAAGGAATTGAGATAGAGCGTCAGTAAAAAAAGATTGCCAAAAATCAGTGGTAATTAGTAGTCACTTGAAATTTGCACTTTATTGCACTAAAATTAAATGAGCCATTCACGAAAAATATCTAAAATTTTTTTTTAAGTTCCAAATTTTAATGAAATTTTGGTAGGAGTTTTCTATATTTTTTATAAAATTTAAAAAACTGTTTTAATAGTGTCAGTTAGAGAATTAAAGATGTTTTAATTGAAAAATAATTTTAAATACTTTTAGAATAAATAAATGGTCCAAGTGCGCCAATATATGTTTGTGTTATAATTTGTGAAAAATGCGCTCCTCTCTTTTTTGGCATGGGCTCTTTGTCTTGTATATATTTTTATGTTTTTCGAATCTAGAGAAAGGCAATACTAACAGCAACAAAAACTATTTAAATAAACCGAATCATTTGGTTGTTTGGCTCCTTCCGTTTCCTTGCTTTGCGTTTTGTTTATTCTTTGATGTGAAAACAAATAAATTAAACGTCGTAATGGAAGGAGAAGTATGTTTATTTTGGAAGAGAATTTAAAAAAAAATGTTGTATGCGTATATATGTTATAGATCGCTTCAACTAATTATAGACCTTTGTTTTTGGCTAGCATTTATTGGACATTTATGCAAGCATTTGTTTTTGAAAATATCTGCAAGAAGTTGGCACAGCACATACAAACAGAAAGTTAAAGTGCTATTGTCTCTGAGTATAAATATGTACATAAGAAAAATAAAAAATATTTTAGGTCACATACATATCTTACCGCAGAAGTTTAGATCAGTACACCTCGGGTTTGCGAGATGAAGTTGAGTTAAAAATAATATGAGAGAAAAATTACATAATTCAATATTGCAGAGTAGTTTTAATTCCATTTTATGCTTATAGTAATTCTATAAGTATGAAAGAATTTGTTCACCTAAAACGGGATCCACTTACGAATATTCGCAAAAAATTTTCTGTGATCACGATGGCAAGAAAGCAACAACAATATGCGTCTTATATTATATTTCCATTAATATTTCTATACGAGTATAACGCCCACTAACAATCATTGTTCTATGAAAATAATATTGATGGAAAATACAAAACAACAAATCTTCATAACATTTTACTTAGAATAGGACAAAATCAGAGACAAGCGTTTATTGTATGTAAGTAAAACTGTTGATGGTCAGTAATGAAACCATAACTATTTGATGTTTAGGCTCCTTATTATTTTTTATAATTTTCGTTTGTTAAATGATAGTTTAAAAAAATAAATTGTCTTTCGAATCAACTGTCATTCGAATCAACTGCCTACAGAATGCGTTGCCTGTCTTGTCTATCCCTTCTTACTACAGTGTAGTGAGCGAGATTCTCTCTCTTTGTTTACTTGCGATTTGGTTCAAACACTGTCTTAGTGTTGTGCTGATCATGTCGCTTCAGTTTTAACAGTGTGCTTGAAAGTCAATATGAGTGATTCGTTGCAGGAATCAAATTGAGATTAATGAGTATAGTCTTCTTCTCGTAAAAAAGTGAGTCAGAAATATCAAAATCAAGTCTGTCAATAATTTGACCATAAATACTATGCCTAACATTTCTCTACGACTAGGAAAGGTAGGAAGATTAATGAGAACAGGTTACACTGAGAGTCCCAGCAAAGTCTTTTAGAGCAAAAAGAGCCTACATAAAGTAAAGTTTTTTGATTTCATTAGGCAATCGTTTTACAAATGCAAAAACACCTTTGGCCTTGTTAACTGTAACATTGATGCGAAGATTGAAATTGAATTGTGGGTCCATTGTAATTTTAAGATCAGCAAAGTTAAACACTTGTTCGAGGTTATGGTTACATATGTCATAAGAAGGTGGTTGAACTGCCCTGCGAGAAAAGCACATTATTTTAAGTTAAGTGGCATGTAATTTACTTCACACCAGTATGTCTAGCTATTAAAGTCAGCTTGAAATATTATTATTATTATTTTATTAATTAACATAATTGAAATTACAAAATCAATATATCTTAGCACTAGCTACCAGAGCTATCGGCTTAGTCAAAAGGTAATATAACAATACGTATGAAGTGCTTAAATTAGATGGAAAATGTTAAGTGCTTTCAAGAACTTGGAAGCCAATGCGATATTAGATTCTGATGGTGTGGAGAGGATCTTGAGCGGGTATGCATCTTTGAACATGTTTGTGCGTATGGCGGCGAGAGCTGTACAATGTATTAGGATGTGTCGTATGCTTAAGTTTGTTAGAAGATGTTCGTGCGTAAGAGCAGTGTGGCCTAGCCTTAGACGGACGAAGCATCTGTTCATCCATGTTGTGGTAGTGGTAGGTAGTGTTATTGCGACACCACCAGGATTAACTTCTTTATATTCGTGTTGATAATGTTGCCAATTCAGATGCTGGTTATACTTCAATGCAGTTGAATATATTCTTTTCATTGATGAAGTCCCAAATGGGTTGTAACTATGCAGACCAGAACTTAAAGCGAATTTCGCGGCTCTGTCTGCAGCTTCATTACCAGGTATGCCTGAGTGTCCAGGAACCCACATTAATATTGTATTTGGTGATTAGTCCAGCAATAATTGTTGCAAGTAGTATAATGGATCTTTTCCATATTGCATGTTTCCTGCCGCTTTGAAGACCGATTGGCTGTCAGTGCTTATAATAGTTTTTTTTGTTCCCTCTTTTTGCTAGGGCTAGAGCTGAGATTATAGCCAGTAATTCTGCTTCAAATACGTTCGCGTACTGTGGTAGAAGACCGTGAGATAAAGTTATTCCGGTGTCGTTAGTAATGGCGAATGCAACTCCATTTGTCTGTTTGGTGTCGTCAGTGAATAGAAGGTTCCATCAACTTTGCTTAAGGGGGTTAACTATCATTAAGAAGGTTTGTTGGTATTTCGCATTGTTGGTGCACTCTTTCCGAAGGAAAGTTAGCTTATCAATGCAGTTTTTTTTTTCTATGATCCATGGAGGAAGTTTGATGTAGGGAATTTTCATAGGGGCCGCCTTAAGGTTTAAGGAGTCGGCGAGGTCTTTTACCTCGCATAGTGCTGATTTGTGTGAAAGCGCGTTCTTTCTTTTTTTTGGAGTTGAACATTTTGGTAAAGAATGTGAGTAGCGTTGGAGTACAATTTGTAAATTATCCGACTTCGAAGGTATTTCACACGGTCTTCTAAGGATTGCAAACCACTCTCCTTTAACAAATTTTTAATAGGTGTTGTCCTAAATGCCCGTAAGCTTCGCCGTATCGCTTCGTGAAATGGTGCCTTAATTTTATTAAACGTAGTTTTATTACATATACCATAAATCTGCAAACCATAGTCAATTTTACTTTGTAACGTTAATTTAGTAATATTAAGTAAAGTGTTGGTATGTACAAAGCTCTTTTTTGACGATAAATATTTTACAATGATTTGCCTGGTAGCCAGTTCGCTTCTTAGACTAATACAGTGTTAAAACTATGTTTATCATCAAAAATTAAACCTAGTATTTTCAAAGATGTTACATTAGATATTGCATAGTTTCTATGTTTAATATTTATTTGATTACCAGCTTGAAATAAATATATTTCATTAGCAGGAAAATACGATCTACAAATTTTTACATCATTTTGCATACAATGACATTTTAGATTTATTTAAATGACAGAAGATATGTCGTTTATCAAAATGAAGAAGTTTAGCAGATAAACTTGGCGCTCACACTATATAGCTCAGTGTTTGGCCGTGATTCTTCTACCATGTAAGGGAGCGTCTTTTAAATTATACTTAAAATAGAGGGACCTACAATTTTGTGCCGACTCCGAATGGCAGATGTATTTAATGAGAAGCTATTTCATGGCAGAAATACCATCGGAGGTTTGCCATTCCCTGCCGATGTTTGATCGGTATTAGAAAACATCTTTTCTTTCGACCACAGCGGTCGCGACTTTTGATTTTATAAATTTTAAAGTTATTTTTTAAAACAACGTTGCGATTGTTTTTTTGTTTTGTGCCAAATTCTGAAATTCAGGACACTTCTTTCACAATTTAATTTCTTTAAATTAGTTTTCGCGAAAATAAAACGAGTACTAGAGCTACATACATGACTTTCCAACATAATTTCCAAAATCATCTATAATTTCTTAAGTAAACTCAATTGCAGGGTGATAAGAATCCTATCGATTAACTAGGGACTCGCATCGATTCGTGGATGCTTTATAGTATATATTATCAACATAAGTAAGATCCAGAAGGTTCCAAAATTGTTTGGAATTGAAGTATGCACGCCATATAGTCTACTTACGTCTTGGGACTTCGTAGTTACGCTCACCGTCTTTGCCATTGTGAGCTTACGCGCGGCAGCCCCTCTCCCGCTTTTGATTTAAAGTTATAAGCCAAATTTGGCGTATTAGCAGCAACTTTTAATAAACAGTAACGCGCAGTTTCGCCATTCAATCTAGAATGATCTTTTTATTATCCACTTTTTGACATTTCTTCTTACAGCTATTCGTAAAGGACGAAACACAAAAAAATAACTTACGGTCTACACACATAATGCTTAATATATTACTAAGTCTGTGCTTACACGCTAAACTTAAACTATTACAGAATTAAAATAGTTTGATTTAAGCACTAAAGTTTTATTACACTGAAATATCTTAGAAATTTCCAAATGAACTACGACTTATTTCTCGAATATCCTTTATGTTTTACATTCAAATTTAATAAATTTAATTAATATAAATTTTATGTGTTTTTTTTTTTTTTTCAAGAACAAAGAAATCTAATATCTCTTGTAAACGGCTTACCGGAACTCATTGGTTTGTGCTTGACTGGATATATATTTTGTTTACATAATAAGCCTTGCTAGCTACATTATGCATACTCTGACCCTCGAAGTGTTTCCTCGAACTTTTCATCACAAGAGGAAGATAACGTATGGTTCTGTTTCTATTGCCAAGCCCAATCCTTTTACCAGACAAACAACCTTGACCTCTCGCGGTGCTAAGTTCTCCACACTATTGCCATTCTAAGGCGATGGATTCTGCCTCGGTTCCTTCATGGTTTCCAGTTCTGTCGTTTTACCCTCATTAAATTTTTGGGTTTTTTAATCTATTGCATTCTACAACGATTGAGGAAGATTCATGGTTTTTTATGGAGGTGATATACTGTTTCTGCTCCCTTAATCGGCTGGACTTTACAACTTTTCAATTAAACACTGGCAGTGCACTGTTGGTGAACTTGGTGGTTTCCAGCAAGATTGTTAAATTTCTTATCATAAAACTTTAAGGCATTTATTTTAAATACTTCAAAAAATATCTGTAATTTTTATGAATTTACCCACTAAAGCTTTGTATATGAGAACACTGTAAGCCTACCAAAAAGCACTTTTCCACATTTTTTTTAACCTTCTGTAAATTTATCACAAAACTATGTACTTTTAAAACTAATTGACTATTTTAAATATCATTAGTATCAGGAGCTGAACATTCAAATGAAATGAATAGCAAACTCTAACTTTAAAATTTCGCAAGCGTCTGCAAGCAGCACGCATGTACTTGCAACAAACAAAGCCTTGCAACCATTTTATTGTTTAGCAACGTTGCAGTGGCTAACTTTTTGTCACGTCAAGGCACGTAGTACTAACATTACTCGACTGCAACGGTCTCGAAAGTGCCAAACAAAAGCGGAAAACCAATATGCTTAAAAAGAAATACAGGCTCAATCAGAAAATTGAGAAATCACAATAGAAGTATGTAGTAAAATTTCCACTAAAACGATTGATAAGCGCTGCAAAGTATGTAACATTTTAAGAGGAGAAAAGCGAGCGAATGAAAGAGTTGGAAAATACCTATTTAGCCAATGGGCGAGTACGGGGCGTATGAGTGATTTAGCCCCCCTTAATTGGCATCACAACTTTTTATTTACTCTGTTATAGCGAATGTAACATCTACTTGTAACTTAATTTTAAAAACATCGTTGCTTCTGATTAGCTTTTACAAATGGTGCAATGCTCGTCAATTGCAATGCACCGCTATTTTGCACCGAAATCAGGTTTTCATCGTATTTTATGCGTGACTTGAGTAATCAAGCGCTGTTCCAATTTCAATGTTAAGAAGCAAGTACAATATTTACAATGTTGCCAGTGTCAATGAAAACAAACAGGTGATAAACCTAAAACAAACCTTTGAATATTTTATGTATAAAAATTGTATCAAATGCTGTGCTAGAAAGAAAATACGCTTAAAGTGTAACAAACTTATATCTTTTGATTGAAAGAAAATACCAGAATTTCAAATACTTATATTTTGTTTTATTTTCCTGAAAAAGAGCAAAAATAAATCCAATTTTTCTATAATCAAGTATTATCAAGCATAGCTGTTGCTAATTATCAGTCGTTTTGCTTAACATAATACATTAACACAACACTCAGGAAAAAACATTAGTGTTATTCGGGATCTGTTGTACTTGCCATTGCATTCTGTAGTCGTGGTTTCTGTTGTTTTTATAGCTAATCTAGTAAAAATCCAGCAATAAAAAATACGTTCCACTTCAAATACAACAGTGCAAGCAAATACAATGGTTGGACTCTGGCATATTACTGACTTGTGTTTATTTATTTGTGGCACATACATAAATGTATGTAAAAATAGTAAAAGGTACTACGAATACAACTGCTCCAGAATACCCCTATTGTAAAATCAATGAAAATGAGCTTGAACTACGCAAAAACGTATTTAAGAGTGACAGAAAGATGTGCATTAAAACATTGTAGAATCAAGTAAAAAACATATCTGATTTACATACATATTTTCAATTGGTATTTTAAACACAACAAAATTTTGAATGGAAAACTTTCATGATTTTATTAATCCAAATAATAAACGTGCTTAATTTAAAAATATTAATAATATTAAAATATTATTCGTATCAAATCATTTCCCTACATAAATACATAGTTGGAATAAAAAGTTGTGTATTTGTTTTAATAACGAAACATGCAGGTTTTTTATATTCATCACCCTTAATTTATACACCATTTTTAAGCCATACAAAAATTATCATGATTAACAAAAACTTGAATCTAAAATAATCCTATCGAAATTTCGTACATATCTATGTGTACTAGGGTGCAGCGAAATCCGCTTTTTTTTTTAAGTTTTATAGTCCAAAAAATGAAGATGATTGACTAAGGTGCATAAAATTGTATCTTTGTAACCATTCAGTTACTTTGCTTGGCTTTGTCACGGTTTCGTCATCCATTGCGAACTGTGAACAAAATAAATTATCAGACGATAAAAGTTGTTTATTAATAGATACAAACCTACTTTTTCTTTCACATGAATAATCTCTCGAGAAACTCAACATGTATGTACATCCGAAGGCGAAATGGCTTCCTAAAGGTCATCAGCTCTAAGAAATTTTAGGCATCTGAAAATTATCTGCGATGCTGTAGTACATGGTCGGAACTAATTAGTTATAAAGATTAAACTAACTTGATTAAAACAAAATATTAATTTAGGAATGGCAATACATTCTCCATCTCGACACTACCGTTTTCATTACACGATGGTAAGAAGTAAATCTTTTTAGCTTGCTTCGTTTTAAAGGATGCAAAAAGCAAGCATTTTAAATAAAATTTGTTACTAAGCTTTGAAGAAATATTGTTTCTTTAACTCTGAGCGCAAATTTAAAATGTTTTCTCACACATGATAAAAAAAGTATTTTTAAGAATTCAATATTTTTTGAGAGTATACATTTTTTTAAATGTCTTTTGGGTAAATCGATTCTCCGAGCATGATTTATGAACAATTAACATTTTAATTAATTATTAAAAAATATATATTTTTTATACTGTAACCTAAACGAAAACTAACATTTATACAAAAAAAATGTATATCTTTTATTTTATTATTTTTGCGAAAAGCCATATCTATATTGTGCTACGAGTACCGAAGAAGATGGAATGATGAACTGTATGAGCTGTACAATGTTATAGCCATAGTCAAGGGCATAAAAATTCAACCACTGCGATGGCTTGGCCATGTCGTTCGTATGGATGATGATACTCCGGTGAAAAATCGTTCGAATCGGCACCAATGAGTGGACAACGTTGGCAATGAAATGCCTGATCCTTATCTACCCCACACCTCTTCTGCAAGCCTGTGAATGACATTGAGCACGTTTTATATGCTAGGATTTTGTCAACGCGCACATAAGAAAAAAAGTGTTGCCTGTTAGTTTTTGGTATTAAAAAGTTCTGTGGTTACTACTTTTGAGAAAGTGAGTGAGCTAGCTGCTTAGTTACCAAACCTTTAATAACTTAGTCATGAGTATTCCCATCATTATTTTTATTTACATTATTTTATACTTATTTAAAATCATTTTTATTATTAACATTGGCTAATAAATAAGTAAATAAATCATAATTACAAATTGCAAATTTTACTAATATTGCAAAAGTTTACTATTTTAGTACCTTTGTATTTACACTGCCGAATTTTTACAAAACTTGTTTTTTTTTCTTCGTTCAGCATATAACACAGTACGTCAGAATTTTAAGAAAATCGGTATTTAAGCTTCAAAGGACCGTGGAGGTTCACTTCTATTGTATTACTTTTATTACTTTTACTAATAATAATTACAAATTGCAAATTTTACTAATATTGCAAAAGTTTACTATTTTGATACCTTTGTATTTACACTGCCGAATTTTCACAAAAATTGTTTTTTTTTCTTCGTTCAGGATATAACACAGTAAGTCAGAATTTTAAGAAAATCGGTATTTAAGCTTCAAAGGACCGTGGAGGTTCACTTCTATTGTATTACTTTTATAAAAAGTTCTATGAACTAAATTTGGATTTTTTTTATTCAGAAAACAATTTTTTTTCTTCGGTAGATGAGATGGCGCTTTAATTTTCATGTAAAGTTAAAAAATAACCAAAAATGTACATAAAAATACAAAAAAAAATTCAAAAAATTCAAAAGTGAATATGAAGTCTTAACTATTATTTTGTGTTAAAAATGTTGGTCTTATATTTTTTATTTTTATTTCGTAAATTTTTGGTTATTTTTTAATTTTACATGAAAATTAAAGCGTCATCTACTGGAGAAAAAAAATTGATTTCTTAATAAAAAAAAATTCAAATTTAATTACGTTTTCAAAACTGGCTCAAGCATTAAAATCGGTTCACCCGTTATGGAAGTTTTTATAATAGTACTAGTCTAAACCCCTTGGCTGCGCTCGCGTGAAAATTGGGAATGAGATATCTGTATTGCGTTGTTGTCAAGGATATCATTATTCACGATAATAATAAAATGGAATAGTTAAATTGGCTATCGACCTTTTTTTATTGACTTTGTAAATCACTTATGATGTAACAACATTTCATAAATATATTATATGCATAATACTATGTCGTATATCGTTACATTATCCTAATTGAAATGAAATAATCATAACCATTATCTTCCATAGGCTTTTCTTTCATTTTAATGCAGTTTGGTACAGAACGTTATTTGTTTTATTATTCTTAGCATGAATAATAATAAATTTCCTTGCCCACCCTTGAGCATACGACGTATAACTGACCGTGCGAAAAGCATAAAGGTTCCAAATGGATTCCTGCAACGTTCAATGACTGCCCTTGTGATTTGTTAATGGTCATTGCAAAAGCGAACCGGAAACTGAAGTCTTTTAAATTCAAAATGTATGCCGGAGGGAATGAGAGGAGTGCAAGCCTGCCGATGTGCCAGACAAAATCGTTGCTTCAATGATCTTATAATGTAAATTTTTAACGGTCAGTCGAGTTCCATTGCACAATTTAGGTGGTCTCAAATTTCTTAACATTATTATTGGTGATACAACTTTCAGAAATAATTGATGGGACGGCATTCCTGACAGTTCAGGCGAATTCAAAGACTCAACAGGGTAGTTGACAGCTTGTTCTTTATCAATAACGGTGTCAAGGGACTTGTACGTTGTCACAGTGCCTGGTAACTCAAGTGCACAATCACAAACTTTAACAAAATACGATCACAAATCGATATGTGAGGGGTCATGTAAATTGGCACCATCCCTTACTTATAACTAAAAAAGGGCTCCGTTAGGACCTTCTACAGGAATAAATGAATAACTGTGCAAAATTTCACATCTTTCAGTGCAGTGTATATACATATATAGATGGATAGATAGAAGATAGAAGAAGATAGATTACATTAGAAGTAAACCTCCACGGACCTTTGAAGCTTAAAAATCGATTTTCTGACGTGCTACAGCAAAACGCCGTGACTCGTATTTCTTTATTTTAAGCCTATTTTCATATTATGTTAACCTTTCCACTGTCGTACTGTGTAATAATTGTATCAAAGTAATACAAGCTGTTGGTTTATGCTCAAATAATAAACAAATTTTATCTAAACAGTTACCTGTATGTATGCATCTGAGTGTAAATTTACCTGCCTTTATGACTTTCCTAAAACAAGAAATTTAACCACGAATTTTACTAAAATTCGCGCAATTACTTTTGCCTTCCTTCATTTACACAGCCAAAGTTCATATAAAAGCCATTCTGCACATCCATTTGTCTTAACTAACTGTCTAAGCAAGGCACATGGAACTGCTTATCTACACCGTAGTAAAAGTACTGAAGAACGCCTTAGAATCTTTACACGAACTAAAGTATAATTTTCATTTTCTTTTAATTTCATGCCACAATTTCATTGTCACACTTTGCCTTACAGCAGCTTTTTACCTTAAAGCGGTTTGAATGTTCATACCAAGAATGTCGCCATGGTGCTATGGTAATGAAAAACTTTAAAACAAAAGCCTTTTAGTATTCAAGGAAATGTGAATACAAGTTGCGCAGCTATCTTTGCCTTGCAGATGTTTAATTCGTCCAACGCCCACTTATGGGTGTATTCATTGTATTCATTTCAACCTTGGGCCTCATAAGTGGAAGCACTTTGAGTGTTTTATTACTTATACCTATTAAATGTTTTTTGAGATTTTCAGTTTTCCGGAACAAAGTATTTGAACATTTCTCACCCACATTATTTGCTTGACTGCCCTTTAACTGATTGACGTAGGTTCTTATTTAAAGTAAAATGCAGATGGCGTGTCCACCCACTTTGCAAGATTGCATCCCTCTTTTGCTTTACTTGTTTTTGCCGCTCGTAAAATTCGGCCTAACATAGACATCATGTCCGTATGTCTGATATTTCAGCTGTTGACTTTTGTTTTTTCCACAAGGCTTTTCCTTATCATTTTGCAGCAGTAAATAGTTGGTGGAATATTTGAAAAGAAGGAAATTTAAAAGGAATTAAACTGCGATAGTATATTTTAAATAACTGAAATAGCAGGATACAAGTAGTTTGACTCAATTGTGTGTTTAACTGAATCAATTAAGAAATAATAATAATTTAATAAGAACAAGCATAAGCATTATAAAAATTAATGACGTCCAGTAATTTTTATTTTGAATTTTATTACGATCAATTGTATGTCTAGTATTAACTATTATACACTCTTAACCCATTACCCCAGCTGCCCACTTACTGGGTTGGACACGTTAAATTCATGATGAAATTCAATTGATGGCAATGACTACCAATTGCACCTTTTATAAAAGGCGGTTGTCCGATTTATTTCCGCACATTAAAAAAGTCACAATAAGAGGAAAAACTACTCGTTTAGTTTCAAAGAGCTTAAAGGTCCTTTCCAATTCTGAAGGCTAGTTATGTTTTTCAGTATTATTTTAAAGCATTGCTTTTTTATACACGAGCGTAGTTGTACACAAGTGTATTACAACTTTGTTTGTACAACGGTTGTTTGTAACAGCAAAAAATAATCGAGATAGATATATACATATATATACTAATAATGATCAGAACGAAAAGAGAAATCATTTTAGCCCTTACTTTCTGTCCGTACGTCCGTTGTTACAATAACTTGAGTAAAAATTTAAATATCTCAATGAAATTTGGTACATAGATTGCTCTTTGAACAGGGTAGGTTGGTATTAAATGATCAAGCTCGGTCAATAACCACGCCCACCTCCCATATAACGGAAGTTTTAGAAAAATGCAAAAACTCCGTTTTTTCTGTACGCATTTAAGCTAATTGAGTGAAATTTGGTATTTGAAGCGATTTTGAACTAAGAAATCACTTATTTATAAAATTTGAAAAAATGGGCGTTGCCACGCTCACTTATGAAAAAGTTTTCGTATCTCAACAACAATGTATCGTCACAAAATTTGATTGACATATTGTCCCTGATATCGCTAATTTTATCGTGGAAAAATTTTGAAATCCGATCATAACCACGCCCACCTCCCAATTTGATTGACATATTGTCCCTGATATCGCTAATTTTATCGTGGAAAAATTTTGAAATCGGATCATAACCACGCCCACCTCCCATATAACACAAAAACTTCGGTTTTTCGGTATCTATTAAAACAAATTGAGTAAAATACGGTATTTGGAACGATTTTGAACTAAGAAATTAGGTAGGTATTTATGAAATTTTGAAAAATGGGCGTTGCCACGGCCACTTAGGAAATAATTTCTGTATCTCAATAACGGTGTAAGGTATCGTGACAAAATTTTGTGAACTAATTTTCCTCAATATCGCTGTTATCATCGTTAAAATTTTTTTAAATCGGACCATAACCTCGCCCACCTCCCATATAACGGAAATTTTTGAAAAGTGCAAAAATTTCGTTTTTTCTTTATTCTATTCTATTGGAACATATTAATTAAAATTTGATATTTAGAGAGATAGTTATTTAAGAAACTTAATTTTTATGACATTTTAGAAAATGGGCGTTACTACGCTCACTTATAAAAAAGCGTCTGTAGGTATCTCAACAACGATGTAAGGTTTCGCCATAAAATTTGGTGAACATATTGTCCTTGATATCACTAGCATCACCGTTAAAAAATTTTGAAATCGGACCACAACCACGCCCAACTTCCATATAACGGAAATTTTGAAAAATGCAAAAAACTTCGGTTTTCAGTATTTATTGGAAGAAATTCACTAAAGTTTAATACTAGCAGCGTTTTGAAAGAAAGAAACGGGAATTTTATGAAATCATGGGCACCGCTCATACAAAAATACATCGCGAGGGTATATAAAAATCACTTTACTTGTTTTAACTCGTTCTTGTGCAATCGAAAGCCAATTTAAAGCCAACGTATGTGCGTCAGATTATTCTTGTTTTTTTTTTTCAAACAAATGGCATATTGCGAATAAATTGTCGAAGGCAAGTTTCTTCATTTGTAGATACAGAACCGTTTGTCGGCTTATATCGAGACCAAACAAGTTTGCCAGTTGCCTCTTTCCTTCGCTAGGTTACGCCAATTATTCACACCAAATAAAGACAGGTCCTTCTACAAAGAGTCATTGCAGTGCCCTTGCTAGGGTGCCCTTGCCATCGTTGCCCACCAATGGATACCGGATCGAAAGATCTTTACGCTTGACTATGTCCATATTATTATATAGCTCTTGTTACGGTAGCCACCACCTACATACGTAAACGTATAGTCATAATTTTTGCGTAGATTTATCAGAGCTAGATTTCTCGGAGGTTGCAGGTTCGCGCTTCCTCTGGATTGAGTACACTTCAATTACGATTAATAGTCATGCGAAGTATATGAATCACATTTACTCACGATATCTTCCTTTAAACCTTAGTTTTCATTTTCGCTATCAGTTGTAGAAGATATCGATTGGCGTGTTTTGTATCCTTTTAGTGGGAAGGATTCAAGTCGATTGGGGATACTAATGTTGATATCTTTTTTGGTTTAGAAAGTCGATTATGAATTTTTCATTTGAGGCGTTTTCACTCCAGAATAACGCAAGTTCATTGGCAATATCTTTAGGGTTAGTATACGCCTGGTTTGGGTTAATGTGCGATTGAAGGCAGTGAACACCATGCGATAACTTGTATCCGCAGAATCGTCTTATATTTGTCCAAATAGTGTTGGCAGGTGTATTAGGGTTAATTTCTTATGTAAACTTTTGTATTGATTGTTGTTTGGCTGTTTTTACTTTGCTTTTTAATTGAGAATTAGCTTTATTATAGTTGAGTCATACTTCTTTTAAAATTGTTGAATAGCCAATTTTTTCTGCCTTTAAACTAGTAAGGTGAGTATTCCACCCAGGGACTGTCTATAATTTAGGGTGTATGTGTGTTTGGCGGATTGTTTTATTCGCCGGTTCTAGTAAAATTGTCTTGTGGTTGAAAGCTTAGCAGTTTATAATATGGCTGATAGGTATAATCGACTTATATTGAGAGCATCTTCTTTCGAAAAGTGACCAATTTGCATGATTTGTTTTGAATTTAGGCTTGAGGCGTATTTGCGAATAATTTTCGATCGGAAATAACACAGTACAACATTTTTCAGTTCATTGATTGCCAACTCAATTCTGAGAACTGTATGTGAAATTAGACCCAAAAAGAATAATTACTGCATCATTCGTTTTGTCTTCTTACCTGCCAAAATATTTTTGGAAGTTAGTACTATCGTATAGGGGAATTTATCACGTTTTAGGCCCTGTTGTTTGACATAGCTCGACAGCCACTAGCCCGATTTAGTTTAAATAAACTTAAAAAAATTTAGAATTAGAATTCCCTTAATCTGTTCATATATTGTCTTCCTATACAAGCAACAGTTTCCAAGTTAAAAATAAGCGCATGAGAAAAAATTTTTTTTTTTTTTAAATTCATAAAAAATACAAACCGGAAATAAGTTTCAAGTCTAGTTACTTTTTCGCAAAGTCACATAACCTATGAGCAAAATGAGATAAAGATCATGAAAATCGATGCACGCGTTTCGCTTTTATTCGCAACTGAGTAAAGGTATGAATTTCAAACGTGATAAATTCCCCTATACGATAGTACTAACTTCAAATCGATATTAAAAATATTTTGGCAGGTAAGAAGACAAAACGATACGATAATTTTTAGATATTATAGTGTCTTAATATTACAATATTTATTAATTTAATAGAAATGCTTAACATTTCATTAAATTCTGTAAAAGTAGATACAAATAAATTTTTAATGGCACTTCAGAAAAAAAAAATTTTTTCATAGTGGGTTTTGAAAGAATTTTAAAAACCCCCCTGTATCCGTCCCTGCTTCATATTGATGAGACTTAAGAGAGAATGTACGGTTGAAATGATATGCTTACGAAGTATATCTTAGTAGCAGTATTGATATTTTTTATATTTCTTTTTTCATTTCTAAACTTACAATGGCCCCACCAACTTCGCCTCCTTATTTTATAGCTCAATCCACACTACTACACAGAAAAACATGCTCAGGTGAAAAATGTGCTCAAAGAATCCCTCCCCACCCCACTTGCGTGAAACTCTTTCTTAAAAATAAATCTAATTTTCATAATTCACTTACAATCATTCCCCAACCCATAAATTTATTACTATCAAATCTACCATTCCAACTATTAAACAGCTTCGAAAGCAGCTTCTGTTTAAAATGCACGTTAAAACCTCTGTCTCAAAATAATATTTGTCATTTTAACATTTAACCGCACACCAAAAGTTAAAGTGTGCAACTAAAAATTAAGTCGGCCAACCATGAAAATTTTACAAACTGTATTTTTGCTATGTAGTACATGCATTTTATACTCGCAAACCGCATATTTCTGGACATAGAGGAAAGCGAATAGCACCAGCTCACAATGAAACATGATGATCGGCGAGCCAAAAAGCGTGAGCGTTGTCAAAGCGCATTTGTATCATTTATCATGCAGTAAGGGAAAAAAGTATGCTTACATACAAACAGAGGTAGTTACTCTATACAAATAAATGTATGTATATTGAAAGCAAAAATTTACTCGCAATTTGTGCCCTAATACACATGATAATTCGT
This sequence comes from Philophylla caesio, assembly GCA_963971545.1. Classification (NCBI taxonomy): domain Eukaryota; kingdom Metazoa; phylum Arthropoda; class Insecta; order Diptera; family Tephritidae; genus Philophylla; species Philophylla caesio. Next base: position 25,797,818 of record OZ020608.1, on the reverse strand, counting down.
ACGTACTGCGCTGTGAGCTTAAAAGCTCTAACAAATGTACACAGTACATATGTACATAATTTATAACATTATTTTTTATATAAAATTTGCGGACAGGTTTCTAGTTACTGTTGCCAGCAACAAGTATGATCAGATAAATATACATATAACTATATTATATAATTGTCTATGTATGCATCGTACTGCTTTGATATCCCAGCAGGAAACGAATCTAATTCAAAAGTAGTTTTAAGTTGATTTCAAAACAATTGGTAATGAAGATTTTCTGTAAATTGTCATATAGGCTGAATGCATCAGTCCCGGAATCGACGTCAATTAAAATATTCGCGGGTTTCTTGCCATTAGTAGTAAGCAAGTCGATCGTAAGTGGCGTTGTGCCGAACAGCTGTTTCTTTTGTTGTGGTTAAAAGTGTGTGAAATAAATATTAACATCATGAAGTGTTCGGATTACGTTCGGAAAAGTAAGTACCTAACATGGAACAAATGTTACTAACAATGTGATTTTGTTACTAATAAGCGACTTGATATCACTGTTTTTATTTTTTATTGACCAAATATGTAACAAGAAAAGAACCGATACACTTTTGGCATAATAAATAATAATTTTGGCGCGTACACTATATAGCTCAGTGTTTGGCCGAGCTTCTCCTACCATTTGTGGTGTGCGTCTTTATATTATATCACAAATGGAGGGACCTACAGTTTTGTGCCGACTCTGAACGGCAGATGTATTTATTGAGAAGCTTTTTCATGGCAGAAATACTCTCGGAGGTTTGCCATTGCCTGCCGAGGGGTGACCGCTATTAGAAAAAACGTTTTCTATTATTAAGATTTTGCTTGCCCTGACTGAGATAAGAACCTCGAACTCACCGGCATATCAAGTTATAGCACGCACCGCTACAAACTCGACCACAGCGGCATACATAACCACAAAATGCAATTGATAATGTGAATTCCATCATTGAGTTGAGTTATAAAGGAATTCGTCAGTGTCGCAACTGGAATCTACCACCACTAGAAGTGACATTTGTTTTTTGCAATCCATTCGATTATTGTTTATTACTCGCCACACTAACTTACTAATAGTAATAGATTCTTATACAACAATCAGTAATACAATAATATTGATGAACATGATTAATTACTACTTATAGTAATATTAATTGTATGCGCAATAAAAATTCATCTCACTTAACATTCAAAACAGTTTTCAGGAGCACAATAAATATTTATTGCCTCATGTGATAATAAATAAATCTATATTCATATCTGAGTATTATAATGCATGATTCTTCAGTCACGATTCCGGCACTGACGCGCATCCGTTCCGACACTAAATCATTCGTTCCGACACTGACAAAACCGAGTGTTCCGAACATATTCGTTAATAATGATTTGCACACTCTTTTCATTAATAAAATGAGCACGTATTCTAAAAACAGAAGTCAATTTTCTATTAAGTCAGTATTATTGGTAAAAGTAAAAGCATTGGAAGTCCTCTAAATATTATTTAACGACTTTAAACCCCAAAAAAGTCATAGAATATCTTTTGCCTACAAGTAAACCGTCTAAGCATTAGTTTATTTTATTTTTTTAATTTGTATTTATTTAAAAGAGAAACAATAATAAATAATTGCTACACTTACATAAAAAAAGCACTAGCTGCCAGGGCCTTCGGCTTAGTTTATTTTATATAAATTAATAACTACTCAAAAAGAAGTTGGTTTAATGCCATCTACTAAAAAACTAGATTAAAAGACGTCATTAATTAACGTACATATATTCGTATGTATTTTGGAATTTTCATATTTCGGTATTAAAAAGTAAAAACTAAATTTTGGTATTTGTAGATTTCTAAAGGATGTTTTTGCAGCAATTGGGGCCGTATGTCAGCAATAACGCGCCGAAACATTGAAAACCAAACCACTTTGAAATGATTTACAAAATAAATATAATAAAAAATAATTTTTTGAACCAAGTAGGTTATCTGAACACTTTTTTCTGACTATGTATGCATACATTTTTGGTAAAATCTTGTTTCGTACAATGTAAATGGCTTTTTCTTTGAATCAAAATGATTGTAAAAATGAATATTATATCAGTTTTATAAAAATACTCAAATGAAATCAAAAATAGTATTTAAATACTTTTATTTCAAATTCGGGTCAGTGGTCCTGTTTTTTGCATCTTTTTGCACGCTGACTTTATGAAAATATCTTTTCTTTAATAATTGTATTGCATTGCGAAGGTATTGGGTTAATATGTTAATATTTATACCTAATAAAGTATCAAAGAACTGCCGATATACTTTTAGACCTTGGTTTCTAGAGACTCCATAAATTTTTACTAGCAGGATAACATCAGTGCTACCCAATTTATATGCTAACTTTTCCTTCAGTAATACTCGTATCTTCTGTGAGTGCTGTGAACTTTTAAAAATATAAAAATTGCATATATGAATCTATAAGAATCTGTATACGTATTTATTTCTTTCAAATCCTCCAATGACTTCAAAGGAAAGAATTTGATTCCTGGTATATGAAGACACAGCCACAGGCACCGCCGCTGCATCACTCGGGTTTTGTTTTTCCACTAAGCTACGCTGATTTCTTTCACTTGCATCTTTTTTAATAATTTTCACTTACTTGCTTTTATATTAGTTTCTCGAACTTGACAAATTTTACAAACGCGGCGTAATTTTTACGTTTTCGTTGATCGTTTGCTTTCATTCAACGGCTGATTGTTGCGTTTGAGAATTTAAATTATCAACAAGTAAAACTGGTGCGCGATTTTCCGATTTTCTTGCATAACCTAAGCAAAAACTAGACGTCAGTGTTTATTTGTTTCCTAAAAATGCCTTACTTTTATACGATTTCCATAAAAAAGTTACTTAGAAGTTAGCTAATTTTGGCAATTGATATTTTGTTTTGCTGCAGGGATATTACACACTCTGGCATGTATGCACATATATATTTACTACTAAATCTCTATACATTGCACATCAGTAGGTGTATACACACATACACATACATATTCGTAGCAGAGCAGGTGCATATTGATGTTGCATAATTTATTGGTTAGTTGCAGCGGTTAGCCCACTGGTCCACAAGTCTTTGTAATTGTGGCTATGCACATGATGCAACCACATTATACACATGTAAGTAGTGGCTGGTAGGTATAACATTATTAATGGCTTTGATGGGCTCATGTCAAGATTGAGTTATGTAGATGGCAAATTAAATTTCTAGTCGAAATATTTGAATATTTTTGATGGTGAATGTATTCTTATATGAAGGAATAGCTGGGATATGCTGCATCAAGAGCAAATAAATTTAGATAAAGCGTATTAAGTTAGATTAATGAATTGCGTCACATCAGGTAGAAATAGTGAGAATACCTTTAACGTCTGCGAAACGTATGCTTTTACATTTTTCGCTCTCTCTCTCGCAAATAGAAAGAATGAAATTGGTAATGTTTTTTTAGTAAAATTAATAAAACCTTTGTAATTGCATTTAAACAATAAGGAAATATTCAAAGAATGCACGTGAGTACAAAAAATATTTATTAAATTTGTTATCATAAAGAAATTACACCAAGAGAACAATGATACGTCTCCCAGACGTATGGTTTTCTTCTAAGCACCTTTCAATAGGGTTATAAAATCAGGGTTAACTGTAGTAATAAAGATAAATAAAAGCATATGGCTATATATAATGATAATAACAAAGTTAAGGATACAAGTAAGGGCGGGTATAAGGATAAATATTGAGACGAGGTTGAGGATAATGATACGGATAATGTTGGATATTAGGATGAGAATACCATTTACTGTATTGATAAGGATAATGATAATGATAAGGATAATGGTACGGATAAAGGTAAGAACGGAGATTAGGACAAGTATGAAAATATAATAAAAATTAAAAGTATATAGAACGGGAAAATTATAAAGATAATAATGGGGACAAAGATCAAGAAGAGGGTTAAAATTAAGGTAAATATGAAGATAAAGATAAGGATAATATGAATAAGAATTTATATAAGGATAAAGATAACGAAAGGGGTGTGGATATGGATAAGGATAGGGATAGGGATAACGATAAGGATCAATATACAGCATACGGATAGGGATAAAGATAAGAATAAGAACAACAATAAGGAAACTCATAAGGATATGGAAATATATTATGATTAGTATAAATGTAAATATAAGGATAAGGACAAGGATAAGGATAAGGATAAGGATAAAAGATAGGAAGAAATATCAATATAACGATAAGGACAATAATAAGGTGATGCATAAGATCAAGGATAGAGGTAAGGATATGTATCAGTAAATGGATATTAAAAAAGATAAAATCTAAAATCTAAATTAAAAATCTGTCTAAACTAGATAAGCAAGCAATGCTGAGGGACGACGAGCTACAAAGAATTTATATTTACATTTCCATTTGAGAAGAATTTTTAGAAAAATCAAAGATCTTTGCAAATGCCGTAATTCATCCATTCGAATTTATTTTACATCATGGATGCAAAAACAGTAGCTGCTTGACTGCATATTGATTCTTATAGCAATTAGGTCCTGATTATCAAATTACGAGTTAGGCGATTAAGAACTCGAACTGCATGCCTTGTGCTTTTGTCCCTCCAAACGAAGGAGAAGTCTAGTTTTAGACTTCGAGCGCATCATAAGAAATTTTACAACCTCCAAAAATTTATTGATCACAAAAATTATTTGCAAAGCTGACGCCAATGTGTTTGTTTTGGACTTTTGGTGTAAAACAAACTCACATTTTACTCAACCCTCAATCAATTACTTTTAATCGCCTGTGTTTTCGAAGAAATAACTATTATTCTTAAGGCATTTATGTAATCAGAAAATTAACATACCAAAGTAATATGAAATCGTGCGCACATTATTTATTCAACAAATAATATTCATTAGCCACTTTATAAACATACATTTAGGCGTTTGTAATAGTTTAATATATTTTGATGCCTAATTTGTATGCAAATCAACTGCGCATTTAATTAAGAGTGTAATGCAAAACGATTAAGAAATTTGTGAATACGAAGTTAAAAAATAAAATCATAAGCAGAAATTGAAGTTCAGTTACCTGCAGCTAAGCGCAATTTTAGCTGTCATTCGAAATTATTGTGTATCAAATATTCTAATTAGATAACATGTGGTTTTTGCTCCTAATTAGTATTTCATAATTAAATGAAATTTCAATCAAAATTCAATGCAATTAATTCAGTAAATAATATTTGAAAGTAAATAAATTGAGTCACCAATTAAATTGACCCTTTTGCATATGCAATGTAAAATTTAATTTACTTATTACACGCACAACTAGCAGCTGTGTTCCATGTCTTATGTATGTACATATATACATGCGTATGTAGAAATGTTTAAGAATGTATGCAAACAGCAATAAATTTTATTACACTTAAAATTCTAACTAAGAACCCAATGGAACATATGAATTACAAATACCGACAAACCGTCTCAACTATAATTGTGATGAGAACAAAAGTAGAGAAGGATAGAGAGTGAATTATGAAAAGGTTAATTCGGGGCAAAAATACAAATAAAGAACTGAAACAAAACCTCAAAACCAACAATATAATCACAACAAAAGTGAATAAATGAAATAAAATGGCGCTAATGTATAAAAAAGTATGCATAAAAAGACAGAGCAACTAATTAGGGATACAAGTCGATAGCTTTAGGCCAAACAGAGTTACAACAAAATCATGCAGTAAAATAAGGAACACAATTGTTAACCCGAAACAGTGACTCCTTCGACTACATCAATGAACGCTCTACCAAAGAAATACAAATCAGGCTAACCGATGAGACACATTAAATCCACTATTGAATCATAAACAGGAGCTGTCGCAGATTAAAATTTAAGAAATGACGGCTACTTTTTATGTTCAAAACTTTACAAAACTTGTACACACTTTTTAATTTTGTAAATGCAACTCTGATTTAAAACTGAACAAAGCGTTCTGGAATTTTCGATAATATTCTCATTGTCATAGTGAAATTTAGTATAAAAATTGTATTGAAATTAATTTATTTTTACAGATATTAAAATGATTAAAGCGATTAAAACGATTCATTCAACGATTCATGTAACTTACAATTCGAAAATTATATTTTTAAATAAACGTCATCTGTTTTGATATATTCGCCAATTTTCTTATACGGAAGGACAATAGGAGCTGATAAAAAAATACACAGCTGTAAAAATAATTGAGTAATAAGAAAGAATGAAAAAGTTACATGTACCCAAACGAGCGAATTAATTATAACCTTACTCATCGAAACCAACTATATTGTTGGACGGTGAACGTCGCCTACGTCGGTGAAATTATATACTCGTATATGCCTTGACACGCGAAAATTGAAGGAGCAGACATTTACCTACCCCAAAGATCACCACAGAAGTATAAGGTGATGTGCAGAAGATGGGAAACTTAATTATATCCAGAAAAAATAATCAAAAATCCTAAAAAAGTTTAAAGTTTATATTTGACATCAGAAGCTCGTAGAAAAAATATAAGAAATCGACAGAAATGAGTAGGACGCACTAGTTTCATACAAGTTATATGTAAGTCTGAATATATTTTGCTGATCGCTGATCTGGCAAAAATTCGACGTTCGCCGAAATGCATAGAATATCCATGTTGGTTTATTGAATGCGAAAATTCCTTGAATTATAGTTAAGAGCAAAATACGTTTTATATGTTCTTGTCGAAGCAATATGGTTTCAATGCTCCGAAAGCAATGATGGTCATGTCAGGCTTCTCTCTACTTAGACCACTATACGAACCAAGACAAACCTCTTTTAACGATCTAGAATAAAGAAAGTTTAGAGTTTTTTATTTAATTGCGCACCTTAGAAAAAACAATTTAGAACATTAAGCAGTTTATTTAGGCCAAACTACGGATACATATACAAGAGACTATAGAACAACCACTACGTTAAATTCCAAACAGTAAAAAATCAAACTACTGTTTTAGCTAAGTGCAATATAGCACTCCGTTGCTTGTCTTTTTCGTTAACTGTCAGTAGTGTTAATCAAGTCCTCTACCGTTTAATGTTTCTTACTTAGAGGAGGCTTTTCTGTTTTTTCTACGACCTGCAGAAAGATTATTCATTCGATTTGAAGCATGGCAATATTTTTTTCTCTGAACCTCATTCCTTAGTACATAAGTCCGCTATTTGTTCAAAATTTAACCGTGAACAGTGATGTATTTTGGCTTACCTCGTTTCCCTTCCGCCCCCCGTAATCGATAAGAAACACAATCAACAATTCTTAAACTGTCAGTTTAGAGGGTTTTGCGTCTTTATCATTTACTTGACATCTCGTTCATTAGTTTTCTGTACGGACGCTTTACCTGGGAATATTTTTTTGAAATCGAACGTGGAAGCTTTGAGAGTTTGCTGAAAATATTGCAGTGTATGAACGAGTTGTCTCCAGCATAGCATCGGAAAGAAAAGGATTAAGGGTACTTTAAATGTAGTGAGGTTTTCGTTGCTTGAATTTAAAAAGGAATAAGTACCAATTTAAGAACTAGTGTGTATGCTGACTGATTTCTCTTTTCCCGCAGCATATTGACAAGTACCATTAAATTCTTCATATTCGTTGTAGTGTTACACCAAACTAATTAAAATTAATAAACAAATAATAAAATAAATGCACTCAATCAAAATTCTGCTGACAGCATGTAAGAGGCATGTACGCTGGTGTAAAATGACATAAAACTTGTACATGTTTGGAAGAGATAGAGAGTGAAAGAGTGACAGAGGGAGAGAGAGAGAGTGAGCATATGTGTGTTAAATGAAAATGAAAACGCAAAATGTAATACAAATAATGCGCTGTACGTGTGGCATTAATAGCTTATTTGCACAGTCACAAGCAGGAGTATGCACAACCATATTTGTGTGTAAATATAAACGTAAATATGTAAGTAAATGTTAACATTTATTTTATATACATACATATTTACATACTACAATACTACCACAACAGGCATGCCACAATTAAATTGCACTATTTGTTCAACTTATTAAAAGTATTAACACGAAGTGTGCAAATGCTCATAAAACAGACAGACTTGCTATGAAGCCTGCTTCCGCATACTCTTCCTCTCCCCGATATATTTGCGTACATAATTTGAATGAAATAATTAAAATTATAATTAATTTTAATGTAAATAAAAAAAGAGTTTGTATAAAAATAAATAAATTTGTATGCGATAAAAACGAGTTTTTGACACGCAACATTCACATTATGTTTGCAGTTTATTATGAAAGTGTGCTATTTTAAATGTCCACATGCAATTAGTTTTGTTTGCTTTAATTTAAATAAATTGCTAATATGTCGAACAGCAAAGTAGGTCCACTGCACTGTGCAATTTGAATTTAGGCGTAACGATATGCATATGTACATATCGCTCATTTACTAAAAGACTGTCATAACTCAAAACACCAATAACCGAAAAAAACTGCTGCCAATGATAACATCATTTAAAACAATAACAATGTAGATCTCTGCAGATTTGAACAGAAATAATTGACTTTGATATTTTTGATATTTTATCACATGAGTCCAACATATCATCGGATCATATCATATGATTTTTCTTGACGGTTCATCACGTGTTTCAAATGAGCTAGTATATATTTCTTTTTTTTATATTGCCCGTTTGACCCTGTCTGCGACTATAAACAACTGTGAATTTATATAAGAAATAAACAACAGTAAAAAGGACAATATATTGGATTATTTTGAGTTTTCTTTATGTTTTATCAAAATAAAAACTAAATACACATTATTTTCAATATTACATATAAGAAACAAAAAGGTAAATGAATTAAGTTTTTGTGCTCTTCTGGTGATCGAGTTACACGATAGCCTTTTCTTCTAATTCAACTAAAGTTGTGGAATATACAACAATATATTTGCTTATAACATATGTTTGTTATCAATATAACCAAAAAGTTATTTAGGAAGAAATTGTTTTGCACATGTCAAATTTGTGCTCACCACAAAAACTTTTTTGGCAGGTTTTACAGTATGACATAGCCATTTGATGATTTTTATAATCACAAAAACTGTAACTTCCGTTCGGGGAAACAGAAATATCCTTATGGTCAGACTCTTCAATGGTCCTTTCGTGGCTAGAAAACTTCCATGCAGATCTCAAATTATCAAAAACTGCGGCAACAGCATATGGCGACACGTATCCTCCAATGACAATCCTGCCGACCTAGGAATCCTCGACTGCACGCTCCAGACTTAATACACCAATATCTTTGGTTGCCCGGACCAGATTGGTTCACTTAACCTCCTGAACAAAGAAACTTTAGATGTATAAATAATACCGTTCTTATTGAGCCTTTCTCAGTACCTGTTTCTTCATTAGATGAATTCGAAGATTCAAATTCGTTGTTGTTTTCAGCTAAATGTAGGCCATCTGCTTTAGGTCCATAAACACTACTTTCTCCATTGTCTAAAGCTCGAGAAAATCTTCAATATGTTTATCATCGAGATCGAGATCGAGATAGCGTTTAAAACATATTTTTAAATCACCTTTTGAAAACATATATTGTTAACTAGCAGATCCTTATACTCGTATAACCCTCTTGGAGCAAAAAATTTATATTTAGGACATTAAAAGGACATTGTAACAGCACATTTAAATCCTTTTAAATAAAAATCAATTGTTCTTCAATAAAGCTGTTTCCATTATCCGACCATGTGGAATGTTAATTCACTTCATGGCTTTCTTTAATTATAAAATAAATTCAGTGCAAACTTAGTGATTGTCGCTTTTACTAGATGAACTCTTCACTATTTTCGTTGTGAGTTATATTCAGAGACGTAACTATTGTTACGGAAAATAACAAAAGTCAACCAATTATTATCTCTTTATATTATTTAAAGACTTATATTTTCAAAGTCTTTTCTAAAAAATTATCCGCAAGATAAATATTTTTAAGTCTTCAAACACTTTTATTTCGAGACTTTTTATAACTTACAAAAATTTGTCTCACTAGTAATTATTATCAAAAGAAAATTTGGATAACTTTTTTAAAACTCCAGCATGATGTAATAATTATTATGGGTCGCTGGTTATTTTAAATAAAACTGACCTGAAAGTACCAAATGATAAAACTGTCAAGCTATTATCTTAAAAAAAAGCACAACTTTCACCAGTTTTGATTCAAAACTTTGTTTAAGTTTTTTCTACAGCTTACATATAAACTTTTAAACAGTTAGTCCAGAAAACCTTCCAACTCCTTTCGATTTCACTAAAGATTATTTTGTCAAAAGAAATTTCATTTATTCAAATTAAGCATGCGTCATATTCCTTCTCATTTAGAGCGAAAAGGGTATTCTAAAATTGTGTAGTGTAAAATGACAAGACATAAAAAATTGCTGAAGCGTAGAAAGATAAAAAAGTACCTAGGTTTCATGAAATTTTTTGTATGACAACTCCACGCTCTATGTCAGCATGCGTTAGCAAGAAAGGCAAAGGGATATGCTAAATAGCTCGAAAGCAGACAATTAAAAGCGTAAACTTCAGCCTCATGATTATCTTTGAGCGCGGCGTGTGAAATAGCGTTAAACCATTTTTCACACGAAGAGTATGAGAGAAATGTGCGCTGAAGCGCGAAAAATGTGGTATATAAAGAGATAAAAAGGTTGAATAAGTGGAAATTAAGGGAAGGATAAATGTTAATTATTTGACTTTGTTTATACGAGTATATTTATGAAAGAATTTCAATTAGCCGCAAACATCTCTCATAAAAGAAAAAAAAAATTTGTGAATGAGTAAAAATGAAGATTATTAAATTAAAATCAATTAAACATATGTACATACATACCTATATATATTCATATATATGCATTAATTTTGTGTGCTTTATTTAATAAAATAATTAATCACTAACGTTGGTGTCGCAAATTAATTGAAATTAAGGATATAAGTTCCAATGTTTAATTTGAACCTTTTATTTAAAATCGATATTTTTTTAAATAGACGGCAAACATTATTTTTATTTACATTGAAAGAAAACTCGAAAAAATTTGCAATTTTTTTATGGTTCAGAATAACTGCGCAGGAGTGAAAAATTAATTCAACTTGTAGACAGCAAAAAAAAACCGACTGACTGACTACAGCGAAAATCGATGTAAAGCAACAATGCGATAAAATGGAATACAAAACTAACATCGCAGTGTTGCCAGACTTATGCAAAAGTTATAGATATTTAGCTTACTTTACTAATACAATTTTAACAACAGGCATTTCAAACAATAAACAAAAACGCATACAAAAACCAATAACTTTGTTGCGATAGAATTGTGACAATATTTAATTTGAGTCTTGCATATTCATTTATTAATTTCCGCTAAGAATAATTAGCGCATTATCATTCTTTATTACAAACGATAGTCAATAGGAATTTTAATTTTTGGCATTTTATTGATCCCGGGATTTTCGAGAAATGTAAGCAAAAACCCCGGACAATTACAGTATCCCGAATTTCCGGAAATTTTGATTCGTAATTTTTAATTAGCCACAAAAATATAACATGTCTGCTATCGTCCTATTATAGTATAATTCAAAATAACATTAATACGAGTATAAAAAAGAAGAACACTTTTTTGTAGTCCATGTATGTATATATTTATTGGTATTTTCAATCCCAATCAAATAATAAACGTAAATTTGACCAACATACAAAGTAATTATTTTTCAGGTGCAAATATACGAGCACATATTTGGAGTAGCAGCAAATTCAGTAAACTTATTCTTAATCACTGATTGAGATCAATATTAACAGCCCGGAATGGTTCCTGAGAAATCAACATTTATTTGCACATATTGAAAAATAAAAAGTTGCCAAGTTTAATGTTGATATACATAGGTACATAAAACTTGGTAACTTTTCAATTTTCGATATGTGCAAATAAATGTTGATTTCTCAGGAACCTCTCCTTTTATAATAATTTATTGTACCAAACCTTCTCATAAATTGTATGCCATTCTATTGTTAGACGCTCGCTCATTTAAACTTATTGAAATTTATATTTAAAACTTCCTGCCTTATCCACCTCAACCACATTTCTCGTTAGTGTTTTAAACATTGCTTTCATAGAAAAACTCACTTTCTACTCAAGAAGAATATACTTTGGCAGTAAAATTAGAAATTTCAGAAAGTCATGTTTAAGATTATATTCGTTATTTGGATTAATTAAAAAGTGTACAAATGTGAAAGCATTGTTTGTCCTTTGTTGTTTGATTCTTGAAACGAGTTTATTAAAAAACTTATTACTCAATGTAAATTTCTTAATTTTTATATCCTCAGCATTAAATTTAAAAAGATGCCACATTTAAATATGTCCATGCTGCGACTACCTTAAGCTTCAAAAGTAACTTTGACTGGGCGGAGCTGTTTTATCAAACAGTATTACAAATAATGCTTTGTTTCGGTCTTGAAAGGAAGATATTTATGAAGCATTAGATACCATTTCAATGGAAAATCGATTTGTAGAAAAACTTGTAAGATATGACAGAAACAACGAAAATTAAAAAAAAAATTTGTTTAAAAAAATATACGACTTTAAAAATCTAAGGTGTCTCCGCATAAGCCATGGTTTATCATTCATAGCTCGCAAAATATCTAAAAAATTATTATGTATTTTTTTATAGACAAAGAGTCAGAGATCTTTTAAAAATGTTTGGTCTTTTTTAAGTAAAATTTTTCATGCCTTTGTTTTTAAAAAAATCAGTTTACTGAACAATTTTGTTTGCACAATTTAAAAATTTTTTTTTAAATATATATAAAAATTTTTATAAATTTAAATTTCTATTAAATTAATTGTTTTTTTACAATCCCGGAATTTGAATATACTAATCCCTGCATATTCAGTAAATATTTGATCGTTGGTAGACTTATTCGGAGCAAAACCAGCTTCAGCTTATTCAATAATATTATCTACAGATCTACAGATCTACAGATAAACTACTATTTAATCCTTATCATTTTTATCTTCAAAAATGTAAAACTTATTTTCCTTTCATGAGTCTAATACATTTCTATTTGTGAAAGTGATGATACAATATATACATTTGCGTTTTTGTTTTTAATATCCAATAACAAGTAAGTACTTTATTTCCCAACTTTTATTAGTAGTACATTTATTTTTAGACTAGTTATAGTATATCTTTTAAAAACTTTTTGAACTTTGTACATTAATTTATTACACAAATATTCTGCGCAGTACACTGGACATTGTTTTCTGCTTGAAAAGCATTTATGCAGGAATTGCATTTAAAGACACAATCGCTGATTATTTTCTGTATATTTTCATATAAGCAAACTAACTACTTTTGCATGTCGATGGCCAAAAAAAGTTTTGGCTACCTCTGCATGAAGTACCAAGTAGCAATTATCTAACTACTCTTGGCCATAATTTGGTCGAACCTATTTTTTCACCACTAGTAAACCATCTATTAGACAGCATTTTACAAACCTTTATCTGTTTTGCCAAACCGGATGTCTCCTACTTATACTTTACCCATATAAAACCGAATAAATATCTACCATACCTACGTCCATTTTTACCTTTTTTATATATGTTTACCTACATTTATCAAGATTATCAAAAACAATTCTTACTTTGAGAACTCTTTGATGGGATTCGCCATACAATCTGCCCCTTTACTCTAATCGTTTGAAACTTATTAATCTTCCTAATCCTTCGAGTCGCAGAGAAATGTTAGGTATAATTTTTCTGGTAAAATTAGTCAATGTATGGATCTCAAGTCCATTTCTTCTAGAGTAAATCAATTTTAATGTACCCTCCCGTGTAACGAGAAACTTTAAACCACTTTTCTTGGAACTATGCAGAACTAACTTTGAGTTGAATGAACCGTTTCGGGGTTTATGCCGAGACTTTAACAATCATTCCAGCAGCTTTGATGTATCGGACTCACTATAATTAAAAGAACTGTTCTATCCTCTCTTAATAATAGCTAACGATCCAATTTTCTTACTTTGTATTTGGCTGATGAATTCTTATTCTGTAGGTGAGTAGCTTGGGATCTCGACGCTTAACAAACTTTCTTCTATCACGACTCGGAACTAAAGATTTGTATATATAAAAAACATCCGTACGTTATGCGGATTGAGCCTTTCGTGTCGGTTGGGCGGGAAAGTGGGTTTCCGTTGGATTATAATAATATCTGCAAAATCCAAAAATTTCGCGTTCGCTGTCACTTTTTCCTTTTAATTTTATGTTTGCAATCGATTGACAGTTGATTTATGTCATTGCCAACTATGTTGCGTCAGCTTTATTTTATGATGTTTTTGCATTGTTATACATGATTTTTCAGCTTACTAGTAATTAGTTTTTATGAATTTGATAAAAATGGGGTATTTTTTTCGTAATTAACACAGAGCAGTCATTTAAAAGTTAATTAGTTTTAGCAATTGATATTTTTTGAGTGCAGGGATATTTTATATTTTAAAAGTAAAAAGTACTTCTCCCATTTATTTTGGTTACAGCCTTTCGATGTAAGGCGTCCCTCTGTTTTTGAAATACAGTTTCTTGTGCGAATATTAAATGCGAAAAGATACTGGCGCGCATCGATGTTAGCTCCTCGTATCATATGCAAGTCAATGACATAAAATCTTTCCTTCAAATATTAACTGTAACAAAGTTATGATCTGAAACGATGTTATCTTCTGCGATAATTCGCTCTTCAAGGAAAGTGGAAGCATTCAAATTTTTTAGATTTACCATCTTGACGAAGTTTCGTATACTGATGTATCTTCTTAGGCTAGAACATGCTGCTTAAGACCAGCGAGGGCGATCATGAGCACAGAAGCTTACGATTATGGGATTTATTCCTTGATAGCGGCAGCGCTTCATGAAACAAATATTATTTTACACTTTTCGATTTGCATTACTTTAAAAAGAAATTTAACTTCAAGTGTTCTGTCACATTTTTTGAGTATTTCTACAACATCCTCAATATACATGAAAACCGAAAAACTCGATTTTTCATTGAAGTAGCATGGAATGCCTCTTAAGGAACACGTCAAGCAGGTAATTCTACTTCTTATCAGACAACTGAAAAGCTATTTATGTAAATGTCACAAACACTAGAGTAGCAGAAAATATTGAAAAGCAGTTGGCAATCCAAAGAAAAACAAAAAATATATATGTAAATGAACAAAATTTTTTTTCCAGTAACAGACATTCATCGTTATTGTTTGCATTTTTTGCGACGAGACAACTTTCAGTTTATTGGAAAACTTAAAATATTTGACATATCTTTCTATACATACTTATATACATATATGCATAATTCTACACAAGGGTGGTCCTGATAAGTGTTAAAGGCGTAATTTAAGAAAAATCGAAAAAATTTGGTATCTCGGTTTTTTTAAATTACAAAAAAATAGAAGCCACAAATGGATTGGCTATGAAAAAAAGTTAATATTTATAAAAAGTGGCTATGAAGAAACTATTGTTCTTATTTGAAATCCTTTGAAGAACTCTTTACAACTTTTAAGAAATATGTTTTTTCTTTACAGACCTTTTCATATTATTTGATATAAAAAAATAATGGTAAATTTTTTCGATAAAAAACAATTCTATGAGGCGAGAGTATTAAACATTTCAAATTTGCTTCCTCTAATTGTAAGCCTAATTTCAAATCTTTAACCGCCTCACATGTAGATAATTTAATTTTCTTTTGTTCAATTCGTATTATTTTTCAATTAAAATCTACATACATTCCATTCTCCAAGAATGCTTTAGTTCTAACTATTTCAAAAATCTTTAAATTTTTATAAAAACGAAAAAAATATTTTTTATTTATTTGTAAATAATTGAATATTATTAAAATATAAGCCAAGTTTCAACCGTTGCTTGAAGCTTTTTTTCGTTTAATTGATTGTAACTAATCACTCTATTCAAATTATTTCACTAAAAGCTGATTTGTCAACAGGCGATAACTAAAATAAAAACTATTCTTGCCGAATCTCTTCATCTTCGCCTTAACTTCCATTGCATGTAGCCTTAGAGTTTGTTTTTAATTTTTACTACTATTTTTCATGCGGCGAATTTCGCTAAGCGATTTGGTTCTGTTAACAGGTTTATATCGAAAAAAAATTAATTCCAAAAACTATATTGAAGCTTCATGGACTATAAATCAAATTACACCACAAAACTTTTGAAAATAAATTTCAAAAAGTTGTCAGTTTTAATTAAAGTTTGTAGATTTTTTTTTAATTATGTACTCTGTTTTAATTGAAAAATAACCAAAAATTATAAAATGAAGTGTATTTTGTGAAATTGTTTTTTTGTTTAAGCTTAGTATACCATAAGGCTCTCAAGAAAATCGAAAATTCATGCAAAAAAAAATTTCTTCTATAAATCTTTCTTAAATCCGTCTGAAACTCCCAAGAAAAAAATGCACGTAGATCAAGAGAAATAATGAAAAATAGTTCTTGTAATTTTTCTAAAGTACTGGAAATAGACTTTTTTTTAAATAAAATTATAGAAAAATTTTATGGATTATTAAACTGCATAATCTATTATATTAAAAAAAAAATTATGAAAAAATTAGAACTTTATATGAAAGTTGTTAAATTTTTGTTTTTTATTATGTACGGCGTTTATTATGGCTTTAATACAAGAATGTGGTTTAATTGAAAGACTATAAAAATTTAAAAAACAGATTTCAATTGGACTTCTGTTTGTCTTTTATATAAATCAGCTAGCCTTATTTTATGTGCACAGATATTCTGCAAAACTTCTCGCCGTAACCGCAACTGTTTCATACTCCCTCTTGCCAAGGTTTTGTGAAAGCAAACGCTTAAGCCAAGAGAGAAATATGTAGTTCGGAAGAAGACAGATATGAAAACGGCAAGCGAACTTATAAAAGCCCACTCTAAAATGTTTTATGTTCGTTGTCCTGGCCAAGAGAACGTGTTGCTAGTAACGTAAGCTAGCAGCAGGCCGAAGTTTGCCACAACAGTTTCGAATATAATATGAAAAAAAAAGAAAAAAATGAAATTGCTGTCACACAGGTGTACATGCACATACATACATACATACATGCGGTTTGGCTTTTCCGCCTGCGCATATGCAACAAAAATGCAGCAGCATTTTATTAGATGCCACAAGTGCATGTGCAATCTGTTATGTGCGTATATATGTACATGTGTATGCAAATATGTATGTATGTAGGAAAATATGCATAAATTTATATGCATATGATTGCCGCCTATGTTTGTAACGCAAACTTTTTCACCCACCAGGGAGATTCTGACTGCCGCAAAATTCTATCAAACTTTTAGCTGCCTCGTGGGTTGCTGTGAAGTGCCTCTACAGTTGCGCTTTCCTATAGCCATTTTGCTCCTTCATTGGCTTTGCAACTTGGCATTAGTTGCATTGAGGGAAATAATATTTGCATGCGATTGTCGTGCGCTTTGTCATTTGCGCTATTTGCATACTCGCTTTGCTGGAAGCTTGTGGAATGACATATTTTCGGAACTTTGAATACTCAACTAACTGTTGCTTATCTTTGCGCATAATAACATGTCAATGAGCAACAGTTAGTTTATTTTGTGAGATATGTTTATAGAAAAGTTGTTTTTGAATAATTTTAGTAAACTTTAATTTGTCTTCTATTTAGAACAGTAGCTATGTGTGTAAACAAATTGAATTTCATAAAATATTCACGAACTTCGGCAAGTGCTTAACTAACTAAGACTATTCCTAGTAAATGCTGCAGATCAAAAGCAAAATCGCTGTTTAATTTAATGTTGCGTATACGCCACAGTGTCACTGTAATTTATTTTTCGCAGATATTGTTCTCTAATGCACTAAACCGCTGATGTGCTTCATTTTACAAAGCATATTAAGTTAAAATAACTCAATTCCGTAACAAAGTCCGCCACTAAAGTGCCATAAGTAGGCGGCTGAGTGGGTATTTAAGCATTTCAATGGACTGGCTTTAGTGCAGCCACTCAATGGTTAACGACAGAGTCCTTTGGTTAAGGGTTTATTTTTTAGCGAAAGCTTTGTATCCCAAATTAATTAGCCTTAAATCAACGCAAATCCTCTTAACGCCAACATTTTACCATAGCCTTTTACGCAATATATATGTACTTATTTCCAAATGGTGTTGGTGTATATAAATATACATACATATGTATGTAAACATTTAAATCAGCTTTATGCTTAAGCATTTATACATACTGACCAGTTGCGTGTAAGCTTTTGCGTTAGCATCTGCCCTATTGAATTTCGTTTTCCTTTTATGCATTAATTTACTGCCGATAAATTTGAATGAACCTCACACACATCTCCACCTATAACATAGGCACAGAAAACGGAAAAACCTAAGGGAGAGAGAGAGAGTGAGAGGAGTAACTGGCATATTACAACCGGCGTGACAAGGAATTGCGAATTTAAGAGGGCTTTCTACTCTCGCGGTTTCAAAAATCGATTTTTTTTAATTTAATTTTAATCTATGTATGTATGTATATGTATCCAAGCATGCGCCGCAGAGAGGATTTCATAGAAATCACATTCCTTTACATGCTTCTGGGCTCCGTAATGTACCCGTCTCCAATCGTTATTTATCTTTAAACACATTTCCCCGAAAGAAGTGTTTTTTAGCTGCAGAGTAAAACTTTCCATAAAATTATTGGTCTGCTATGTTTTTCCGAGTACGATTTGCAAAATTGTATTTTGTTCTATTTTTATGGCATTTGTTGCATAAATTTTACAACTTGCAAAATAAAAAAATTCTGACTCGGGAAAACATAGCCAACGTAACTATGATTATAAAGAATATTTAATTTCTGATAACATATCACCCAACTGGCCAGAATTATACTTAAGCAGGACCCATGCAGTTTCAACATCTATTTAGTCAATGACGTTTCAAGGTCGATAATGCTTTTGATTTTTTGGTATTCAGTACAAAAATGTTATAGTCAAAACATGTATGTTAAAAAAATGATATTAAATAGTATTAATGCGAATTTAAAAGTCTCTCCTGCAATATAGGACACCATTTAAAGCAAGTTTATTACCATGGCAAGCAGGGACTAGAACTTTTATGGCTTTTAAAATAAATTTCCTTAGATAAAACATTTTTTTTGGACTTTTATTTTATTTGAAATAAAATAATTGGTCAAGGCCGAAATAAAAGTCCTTTCCTTATCCTCGTAAACAAACCTTTATGCATGATATATATGTATGTAGTAAAACACTTTCATTAGTTTATAATTCAATATTCACGAAAACAGTTTATTATGGTTATTATGTACATTTTAATAAAAGTAGTTCATATGTTTTTAATTTATAGATTGTTAGCTTTCAAACTTGCAACTCAACTTACGCGTTCGTTGTGTTCGTCAGGTTCGTCCGGTTTGTCAGTGTTGTAGTACAAAGTGCTTGTCACGCGTCCGCTGCGGAGTTGCCGTCCTACATATATATATACAAATATAGGCGATGCCAAGTCCATTCGCCAAAAATTTTACAAATAGTACACATTTTTGCTTAACCAAGACTTTAAATACTAAGTAAGGAAAAACTATTAATTACGGCTATCCTTGTACATATGTTTTTTTAGACATGTGGTTTTTAGGAAGAACTAAAACGCATATAATTTAATGCTATGGCCAAGAAATTAGCTTTATTATAAAGAAAAGCGTTTGCCATTATGTTTTAAAAATGATTTCGGGCAAGTGACCGCCGCAGCTGGCTCGAATAAATTCCAGCCGAAAGGCCCAATTTTCTACCACTTTTTGCAGCAATTGGGGCCGTATGTCAACAATAACGCGCCGAATATTCTCTTTCCAGGCGTCTTGCAATGGTAAACTAAATAGAGTATAAATGAAGTAACAGCTGTCAAAAAGACCAACTCCGAAAAAACTATTGCCTCATTGAAAACCACACGTCCAAAAATACACCCATGTATATGTAGTGAATACCACATCCACAACATATTGTAAAAGATTTCTCTAATTAGCTAATTCTCATATTTTGACATTTACTTTTCTGTTAGTTAATACCAATATCCCGTTAGGGCAATCTCTTTCATATTTTTCCTATTCTACTAAGATTCTGCCTTCTTGGGTATCAGCAGCTCACCGAGTAACACGCGCCGTGTTTGATCCACTATAAACTTAGTAAATCGAATAATTATAATTTGTGATAGTTTCTTATATTAAATAAAATATTAAATATTTAACGTAGCTGGTTACATTGTGTTTTACCTTCAAGTACTCTAACCGCTACATATACATATATCATACATCATATGTACATATCAAAAACCACCAAAAGCCACATTTTTTGGGAATATATAAAACAACAATTTTTTAATTATCTATCAATTATATATTGTATAAAAGTAAACTATTTTTATTGGTTATGTTTGCTACATAAAATACAAAATTGCTTATTATAATTTTTCTTTTATAAAATTTGTTTGACAATAGCATCCTTAATACGTGGAGACTCTGATTGTACACGCTTTCATATTATTTTAGCATTGTAAGCTTGAATTTTGTTTACTATTTGGGAATGACTTTTATTTGGGAATACAAATTATTTTAGTATTATAAAAAAATTTGAAAACGGGATCCCTCCTTGTTTATAAATTTCATTTTGAAAGCTCTTTCATTTGATACCAAATTTCTTTAATTTGAATAAGCCGTATGTTAAATACAAGGTGGCGCAAAAGTAAACTTCCGATGTTTTTTGGCTGTAATTTAAAGAAAAAATGAAAAAGTTTGATTCTACTTGTGGATTATTTTTATTTGGTCTTTTAATTTTTTTTACATCAAGTCGAGAATATCATGTCATGTAATTGGCCGCCGCCACAGTTGATTGTCATTTGAGCCCTTTTTATGGCTGTTGGGTTCGAATATGCATTTGCTAAATCTAGTTATTTATATCTTCTATTTTGCACATTTTGACACATCTTTTTCTTCTCTCATTTCGCTGTTTTAACACCGCTCATCAACGCATCGTTTTTTTTCCGTAAGTTTATCCGCTCAATAATTCTCAGTTAAGATTAGCCGCATATTAATTGTATTAATTAGTTAAATAAGTTAATAAAGACAATTGAATTAAAGTTTAACAAAACGCTTTTGAATTGGCATCAACCCACATCTCGTCCACAAATCGCCGCAACAATGGCATTTTCCATCACTTTGGCCAACACTTCCGGCGATAGGTCCTCACATTCTTAACGGATATTGTATTTAAGAGCTGCAAGAGTCTGAGGCTTATTGACATAAACCCGCGACTTCAAAAAGCCCCACAAAAAGAAGTCTGGAGCGGTCAAATCAGGCGATCTTGCTGGCCAGTGCAAATCGCCAAAACGGGAGATTAGGCGCCCGGGAAATGCATCCTTTAGCATATCGGTTGTGGCACGTGCAGTGTGTGCCGTTGCACCGTCCTGTGGGAACCACATGTTTTCCAATCCCAATTCATCAAGTTTCAGCAAAACGAACTCGTTGATCATTGCTCTGTAGCGCTCACCATTCACATTAACCGTTTGGCCCGCGACGTCTTCGAAGAAAAAAGGTCCGATGACTCCTCCAGCAAAAACAGCACACCATACAGTGACTTTGAGCGGGTGTAATGGCTCTTCGCGGGTTACACGCGGATTTTCAATGCCCCAGAAGCATAAATTTTGCTTATTTACGTACCCGCTAAGATGGAAATGGGCCTCATCACTCATGATTGTTTTTGATGAAAAATCATCTTCCTCTTGGTGGTGATTAAGGATGGCTTGAGCTGTTAGACGCGATTGGCGGTCAGCAGCTAACAGCTGATGCACCGTCTGGACTTTGTAAGGAAAAATCTTCAAATCCTGTAGCAAAAATTCGCTGTAAAGACCGTCGACTGATACAGATTTGCGTGGCACGTCGTCTGGTCGATGTCGACGGCGCTTCCATAACATCCTCGGCTACAGCAGCAATATTCTCTGCAGAACGGCTACACCGGGGTCTACCACGCCTGGCAGCATCTCGTGTTGTGCCAGTCTCTTCGAGGCGAGCGGCTAAACGTCGCAGTGTTTCACCAGTAGGCGTTGGACGGACAGGAAATCTGCGACGAAATCACCGACCGATTATTGGTCAAATAAATAGTCAGCAATATTCCGCGTTCTGGAGCAGTGTAGCGTAACATTGTTTATTAACGTGCATTTCGCATGTGTATACTACACAAATGTCAAAACAGAACTGACATTAGGGGCCAATCGCAAAATTTATAGCATTTTCTGATAGGAGGATTACTTTTGCGTCACCTTGTATTATAAAAGAACTTTTATTTCGGCTTTAAAAAATATCTGGCCAAGTTTAACTGTTATTAGCGGACTAAAAAAATAAAAGTCCAGATTTTTCAGTTATTATTGGACTTTTTCCCAAAAAATAATAACAATTCAGGCTTCTTGTCCTGGAGGTCCTGGGATCAAAGGAAGATGAATATAATATAATTTAGACCAGAAAGCTCATCAAAGTTTAAACCACATTTCACTATCTAAATTAAACGTCTGCAGAAAGCCATCGGATGCAGTGTTCTATTTGGTTTAGCCATTTTAAAAGTCATGAAGACCTAACTCTTATAGACTGAGTCGGAAACAGTTTTGTACCAGGACTCCTGGCGAATTTGACAAGCCACATTATTGCGATTGTAAACAATAAGTACTGTCAAAACGAACTCAAGGCAAATGATTTCGAATGGCCTGTGAAAGTTTCGCAAATACTCTTCATTGTATAAAGCGAAATCATTCTTAGATTCAGTTTGATAATCAAACTTTAAATAAGTTATACCTATGTAAAACAAAACGGCAACAAGGTTCTCCATATGTGGTAACAACTAAAGTAAGTTATGGATCAAGAGCTTATAAAAAGTAAAATGGACGATGTACGGACATCATTTATGACGTTTGAATCGTATTTGTGGTTTCAGTCTACTCTGCTCTTTATGCCAGAACTTGGACCAATTAATTTCCGTAGTAATTAAAAGCTTTTTTGTCGCTAATGAAATTTCTTAGACGGAAAAAATCAATAAAATAATAACCCCCGTTGCCGTGTTATTTACTCCTCAGTTTTTCAAAGATTCCACGCCTATTCCTAGTCAGATGAGAATAACAGAGTCCAGCGCAAAGGCATTTTTAGTGATATCAGCACAAACATGTCACACCTATTTATTTCATAGGAGGAAGTAAAGGTTTCCAAAATCATAAAAATGACAAACCCAGGTGTCATATCGTTTAATTTGATATTAAAATTATTTGAATACAAATTTCTAGTGCTTCTACAAATTTCACTTGGCTTTTGTTCAGCTCAAAAATTTTTAAGTATATTCGCATAGAACTAATCAATCATAACCTATATCCCTCACTTAATGAAACTAAACCTCATATGTGAGTTTCCACAAAATATAATTTTTATTTATTTTGAATCAATAACGATATTTTTGTAGTAATTGAACACAAGAATTCCATCATGAGCACGATTGGTTGGTTGGTCAATGTGGAAGTTAAACAATTTAATTGAACCTGAAAATAGACAACAAAATAATAGTAGACAAGTTGAGACACCCTTTAAGTTCAGCCCAACGAGTTGAAGGGGGTATTATACTTTAGAAGGTTAAAAAATTCGATTGTTTTTATTGCATATTTTCGTTGTACATTATATTTAAAATATATCTGCAAACTATTATAAGTCGATCTTAAATACTTTTCGAGATACAAAGCCATAAATTAAAGTAAGCACGGTGCACGACTATATTCTGGTTCCGGATATAATTACAAGTCTACTGAATATAAAGAAAGTTGAATTTTCTGTTTCAGAAGATTTAAACTAGAAAAATCGTGGCAACATCAAATCAACGTGTTTCTGCAGGCTCAACTTTGAAACGCCAATATTATGATTTGGCTAAACTTTTGACAAAGTAAAATTTATTGATTGAATCCCTTAGTTTAACTTGAAAAAAGTCGCGTTCAAAAATATTCAATAGCCTTGTTTTCACGAAAACTATAAAAAAGGTTAATTTCCTGTCTCTAAAGTAGAATACCCCCTTAAGTATTTCAGGAGCCCGCATGTTCTCCATCATTATATCTGTTATATATTGGGAGAGATATTTCTGGTATATTTCTTGCACGCAGTTTTAGGCATTCTAACATGAGATGTTCACCCGCTTCTTCTTTACCGCTTGAATTTTAGCTTTGGTATTTAGTATAAAACTCCAGTCCCAACATCGCGGCAAGAGTGTACAGTAATTCTAGAAAATTAAAAATGCTCATTGTCCATACATACTCGTAGTGCACGCTTTAAAAACCGCATGGATTTCCGAGAAGAGTAAATTGTCAGATTTACTTTGTTCTCAACATCTTAAAAAAGTCTTCAAACCTGTTCTGCTAAAACTTTTTTTTTTGCGTGGCTTATCACACAAAGAGGCGAAAAAGGTTACTATTAAGTACATACAAGTTTTGCGACCAAAGTATTATCAATTTAATTAAATTTTAAATATAACATTTTTATTGTTTACTTGGTTTATTATGTTGGTTGCTAATTTGACTTTACTTTGATACTTAAGCCGTCAATACATGTACATTTAGTGTCACTACTTCACTACCAAACATCAATTTATATTATTCATAAACTTAGTTCGTTGTTGCTTTTATTAACAAATTCACTTTTAGATTAATTTCCCCAAATAATTTCACTTCATTAATAGATATGAACAAATGTGGCAGGGCTCATTAAGTTTTACAAGTCAAACTACCAACTCATGATCTCTTTCTCCAGTTTGTCCATATTAGGATATACTTAAATATGTATGTGTATTATTTGGTCAAGCATTTGTCAGTTATCTCCTTACTCCTTCGCCTCGTCCTCGTTTTGGCTAAATCACACATTGCCCAGCGTGATTTCCTTTCAATTAACTTTATCTACTGGCATTCTATATATATTCATAACGTATCCTTTTGCAGGTTTGTATGTTTATAGTTACTATATGAGCATTAACATTTTGGTTTTGACTATGAAGAGTATATCAACACACGCACATACATACGTATATAGACCATTATCCTCATTTATAAAGTATCCTGGTAGCTACTTTCCATGCAGCGTGGTCATCAACGCTGATGAGTTTCAAATCCCAAGCGACATGAATATGTACATATGTAAGTTTGTGCTCGCATTAGGGTATTTTAATATAAAAAAATTGATTTAGAAATTGTGTTATGTTTTTTAAAAATTTATTTATGGGTGTTTTGCCTTTCCGCAGTGAAAAGTCTTAAAATAAAAAAAACTCGATTTTTTACGAAACATAAAACATTTACGGTTTAGCAAAAGCTTATATGTACTTAATAGTCGAAGTTAGAATATTTCCAAACCGGTCCCAAACAGGTCCCGAACCAATCGCGAACGAATCCCGAAATTATCCCGAACACGTTCTGTCTTTCAAGACTTAAACCCCCTTTTTCACTTTTATTTATTATTTTTCCCTTATGTATGTATATTATAACATAAGTTTCGAAATTATAAAGTATTTTTCCACTCATAATTACTATGGGAAGACTTTTATAATGAAAATAAGTCTAAAATTAAAGGTATTTGAAGACTTAAAAATAATTATCTCCATTAAAATTATTATGAGAAGATTTTTATAATATAGTTCTCAAAGTAATACTGATCGATGACTTTAAACTTTTTTCTCACTCATGATTATTATCAAAAGACTTTTATAATATAAATCTTCGAGTAATAGTTATAAACAACTCGAAAATTTTTTATCGCACTGTAATAATTATTGATTGAATTTCACTATTTTCTCTTATAAAACTTATGCCTCTGGTTTTTTCTTTCAATAAAGTTATCTAATTTTTCATAACTTAAAAATCGCCGAAAAAAGGCGATAAACCCGTGCGCTTTTACTGCAATTAATAATTAATGGGTCATGATAAAAAAAAATGCTGATACTGTAACTTTCAGTATATTTTACTCTATACAAATTAAAAAAAACATAAACCTTCAGCCAGTATTGGAGTCCAAAAATTTTGTATATAATCCTTTTATCATTTAGTTGTGTCTTAGAAATCTTTACATACAAAATTCTCATCCACAAAATCATCACAAATTTACAGACAAAACAAAACCAAATTGCAGAAATAAAATTTATTTTATATTGATACTAGTAGACCCGACCATGCGTTGCTGTGTCTAAGATTTATGTTATACTACATTGTAGTAAAATTTTTAAGTGGAACGGTAGGGGAATATCAGGCATGTGGACCACCATGCGTTTTTACATATATCACATTCTACTACAATGAAATTATTATTTACGAACGAAAACGTTAAAGCTAGTATAAAAATCCACTGGATTGGGATTTGAATGGTCCTTCCCATGATTGATCAAAATTTTCGTACAGTTGATATTAAGCAAAAATCAATACAAAAGAATTAATTTTAAATTTTACTATTTCTTTTATTCAAGTTGTAACAATTGACTATATTACAAAGTTGTTAGTAAATAATATGTGACATATAATTTTAAATTATAAATACGTTCAATTTCAATTTAATTTAACCTGTCTTTAGCTAACACAAATATGTATATTCGACGGTTTTCGTACACGTGAACATGGAACATATAGGTGCCCACAACAAATGGGTATTGTTTGACCTTAAAACTTATTTAAAGACATGGAAAAAGCAAAACAAATTTCAAAATATTGCCTTCTGAAGGGTATCGTAGAATCTGACGGTATCATAGGAATACAGGATCACTTCTTCTTTAAACTTTCCAGTTAAAATGGTTGCTTCAAGAATATTTCCGGTGATCTTTTTGATCACCAAACGCGTACCGTTGCATACTCGAGGTGGATTCAAATTATGCAGGAGAATAATGGGTGAACCAATTATTAATCGAAGATTATGTGGTGGCATACCAGGTTGTGCAAAATAATTTTAATAGAGGTAAATAAATAAAAATAATGAAAAAAAAAATATTTGTATTATTATTGAAAAAGTGTGGGGAGCTTTGTGTCCTACAGGGTGATTTGATGTACATACTCGTACATATAGCAAATATAAAAATATAGCTATGTGATAATGCTTAACATGTATATATTTCAATTAAAGAGTTTTGAACAATGAAGCACTAATAATTAAAAAGCAGGAATAATCACTGTACTATCTTCATTATAATATTAATTTAATTTATACTTCAGTCTAAGTAACACTTGGCCGGCTATTCTAATACCAAAAATTGAAAAAGTAAGAACAATTGAATTTCACTATACTTCGTTTACTATAAAATAAATTTAACATATGTATACTTTAGCCTCAGCAATACTTATTGATTATGCTATTAAATTGTAACTTATACGAAACGTTTGTACTTTCAACATAGTGTATATGTATATATAATTTTGGCGCGTACACTATATAGCTCAGTGTTTGGCCGAGCTTCTTTATTTTATACCACATATGGGGGCGCCCACAAATTTGTGCCGACACCGAACGGCAAATGTATTTAATGTGAAGCTTTTTTTCATGGCAGAAATACCCTCGGAGGTTTGCCATTGCCTGCCGAGGGTAATGCCATCTATTAAATACTTACTCAATACAGTCAACAGATTTCACATAAAATAATATTGCGACTATAAACTGAGAGGTAAGATATCGTATCTTTGAAATTGGATCAAACTGATCACGGTGTGCAAATTTAATTGAAATCGGTAAAGTAGTTTAGGAGTCCTTCACGGACAAATAACGTGACACGTAATTTTTATATATTAAGATTTTGAAAATATTTGCTTCCATGGAAATCGGTAAAATATTTTTAATATTTCAGGCTCTCTACGTATCTTGTAAGTTCAGTTTATTTGATCACAACTTGGCGAGTCTCGATCTCTCTTTGTAACATTTAGGAAATTAATGTTCTCAAATTGTTTTAAGCGTTTTACCAAGGAGACTTACATATTTCATAAAATTTTAAACTTGTTACAAATTCGTTATTAAATGGCGACATACGTGTGTGTGTATTTGTTCATCAACTTAGAATTTCATTCGAACACGGTATAAAAGAATGTTGAACACTTTACAAAAAAGCAGTATTAAAGACAATATTTCAAAATTTAAACAATTTTTGCTTTATACGATACTAGTTGGAGATGCCGCAGAATATTCAACTTTAAAAACATTTACAAAAATTCAAAAGTTTATTATTTTTCAATATCGTTTTTAATATTTTTTATTAAATAAAGAAAAACCCTTTTTTAATTTTTTAATTATTATTACTATTATTATTATTTATTAAACAAGAAACAATACTCCAACAACAATCTTCTTCGTTGTTAACCCAACAAAATTGGCATTACATTAAAATTAATTATAAATACATGAAATCAAACAATTAAAAATAGAATACAAAAATTTTTTAAAATTTCCAATATAGAATATTTGTAAATATTTGATAATTTATCAAGAACGCAGTAATCACGCCGTTACAGCTACTGTTCATTAATCAAAATTTCTTCAGAAAGAATGTGATGAAATGTTGGAAATCTTGGCAACTGTGAACGAATGAAAGTACCCAACAAATTATCTATATCCCTTGAACTTCTTGATAAATTTTGTCAATTTGTTTTTCTTCCAATTAGTATATCCCAATTCGTAATATCGGTATGTCAAAATCCGACGGAGCTGTCAACTTGCGTAAATTTACTACGAACCGTGACTGCTCTCGGAGCAAATAAATTTTAGAAAAGCTAAACGTGTATAAACCCAAAAATAAGCAAATATGCATGTATTTATATATGTATATACATGTGTAAATTTTACATACGATGCATATTCTTGAAATTATGCCTTTAATTAACAAAAACTTCTTATCAAATGGCTTATAAGTGTTGATATTAAATTTCATGCCTCACTTGCAATAATATCAGTATATGCATATTCCTGCCAATATGTGAAATTAAAAATTTCGAATTTCTTAGTTTTGGTTGGCAACGCGGTTGATAGTTACAGCATACCAATTTTTAAACTTCCAGAACGGAGCTACGAATTCATAACTACGAACATTCGGATTACAGCATAGGGGTGATAGTTTTTGAGTCAGCTTTGTAAATAATTATTTGATTTTCGAAAAAAAAAATTAATGAGTTTTTAGTTTTGTTAGAAGATATTCTGTGTTTTAATTCAAAAATTGTGACAATTACGGAAATTCTACTATTATTTCTCGGGCTGCGGTCACCCCTCGGCAGGCAACGGCAAACCTCCGAGGGTATTTCTGCCATGATAAAGCTTCTCATAAAATATATCTGCCGTTCGGAGTCGGCGCACAAAACAGTAGGTCCCTCCATTTGTGGTATACATAATATAAAGACGCACACCAAAAATGTTAGGAGAACCTCGGCCAAACACTGAGCTATGTTTAAAACTTTCATATGCATTGCCTTAACGCAGATCTGTCTTAATACACGTTGCAGTAAACAAGTCAGTAAAACCGTTAATAAATTAGTTTTAATTAAGCTTACAGATGTTTAGAGATGATTATTTAAATGTATTAAGTTTTGTTTAATATTTTTAAAAAGGTGAATGAATTAGTTTTTATTAGGTTTACAGATGTCTAGAGATGATTATTTAAATGTATAAAGTTTTGTTTACTATTTGTAAGAAAACCCCATTCACGTTATCTGAAAATATTAATTTTAAGGGAACATTTTTTTTACCGAAGTTGACTTCTAATAAATTGAAAGTATTATTTTGTTACTAGGTCGTTTTTCGAATATATCAAATTAAAAATAAATTTTTGATGAAGGATCCATCGAAGTGATCCAATTGTACAGGTTTTTTAAATTTTCAACGTTTTATTGGAATAATGAGTTAATAAATAAGCGACACAGTAGGAGCAAGGCTTCACTAAATTAAAATATGCTTCAATACTTTAAAAAAAGAGGAAGGGAATAACCTATATCGGCTTTAGGTGATAGCGGTTTGTTGATAGCTGTGCGCTGGTTACTCCAGCTCTGAGGAATCATATAAAAATTGTTAATTTAAATTGACTTTATTTCTGTATTTTTATTTAATGAATTGTGGTGTTTGACGTAGCATTTTTCAGATATTTCACCAAATATTGCAAAAAAAAAGTATAAATAACGAAAAGATTTTACAGAAAACTAATACTTTTTACGAAAAACGGTATTTTTTCAAATTGTGGGCTCAAATTATCAAGTAAGAATTATCTAGACTTTTAGCAATTGCATTTTTTATAAAAAATAACACATTTCGAAAAGTAAGTACATAAAAATGGAAAATATATTTTGTTTTATGAAGCCACCCTAGTGTAAATGATAACTTATACATATTTATGCATGTTCATATGTACGAATATATACGCAGATATACATATGAAGCAGAATTTTCTATGGACCCGGCAGGAATTGCGTTTGCTATGAAATAAATATTTAAACAATCAGAAGGTTGTAAATGTTTCATTATTTTAAAATGTCACAGAAAATGCTGAAACCTTATAAGTAAGCAGATTACATATGTATATAGACTTGAGAAACTGCGATTGCAAATCATATCATAACGTCTTTCAAATATGTCTAGAAACACTAGGATTAGTGAATAAATTAAAAAAAAATGTGTTAGAGAAAATTACTGAAACAAAATGTTTTAACTAAAAGCTACTCAAAAGAAAATCTGCATACAATTATCATAATTTGGCCTAAGGCTTTTACAGTGAATTTTATCGTTAAGCAATCTTGCACAGTATTTTTGTCCATTAAGGTCACCATAAGTGGTCAAAAAAACCTTAAAAAAACATACTTACGAATACTCGTATATGTGTTTGTTTGTGACCATTAACTTGCGCACTCACCCAACGAATGACTGAGCGCAGATTAATAACGTTCAAAGCACAGCAGGACAATGAGTCAGAAGCAAACATCGCATAAACGAATGCCATTATATTCATATAAACCTCATTGAATAGCGGTTGGCAGCAAGACTAGCGTATAACTAACTCCTTTCGGTAAGGCGCACAGTAAATTCCGCCTAAATATCTGCAAAACTTTCCACTAACAATATCAATATTTCAACGATTATTGGATTTAGTGTGACGATATTACTTTGAAAGGGTTTAATTTATTTGTCTACCATAACTCTCAAAATTTTAATCAGGCGGAATAAAAAGTTACTAAATAAAGTAATATAGTTACTCATACGCCCAGGTGTACCCCTGCATCTTTTATTCTGAATGATGTACATCATCTCATCAACCATTTCGCAATGCATCAGCTAGTTAGTGATTGAAATTTATCCATAACTTAAGTTTTTCATAAAATATTTTAGTATACAAATTGTTTCTACTGTGTAGAGAGATCTTTGGTGTCTCGAATTTTTAAGCTCATTTAATTTCTTTACCATAAAATTTTATTGTAAGCGACTAGAGAATACTGTTGATTTTTGAAAATTTTTTACTAACGATTTTCCGTAATTTTAAGGCAATTTTTTTAAAAAAGTTTCGGAAGACTCAGTATAAAAGTTAAAGTGCATCTTATATATTAAATGGAAAACCAAATTTCATATATAAAGAAATTTTAATTTTTCTATTTTAAGTTCGGATTGTATTTATCCACATTTTGCCATATGAAATACAAGATAACTTTAAGCGATAATAAGATGATATTAAAATCAATTTGTTTAGAGAGAACATAAGGCACGGAAATACACAGATAAAAGAGTTGATTGTAGCTTAAATGCAAAATTGTCGTAAAATTTCATCTAAACACAGAAAATAAATTTTGAACTATTAATAATAACAAATAAATTGCTCGGCACAAAATATTTATTTATTTTAATTTTTTGACCTGTTAATTACTTTTAATATATATATTTAAGCAATTTTTGTATTAAGTATATGTGACGATATTTTTCATTTAGTTGTGGCTGATTGTGGTTTGGCGAACGTGAAGCTTTTTCCGCACTTGATTTAAAATCACGAAAGAAGGACAGTGGCGGCACTTTAAACTGCTGTGTGTGTACGATTTTAAATATAAGGTCAGATTGGAAATGTTTTTTATAAGCTATAAAAGCTATTTTTACAGGCATTTCCGACATTCCTTAGTTTGCTTGTCGAGAGTTTAATGATAAATGTAAACTCCCAGCAGCGAAAAATAACACTGTGATAGTCAAAAAAAAAGACAAGACGAAACTCGACGGTTTAACCCTATTTCGGGTCCTACGAATCGAACTGCATCATTACATAAATTTTCCACATACGTAGCAGAACAACTATAGGCCAATTGGACACTTATTCATTTTAATTTATTTTCTTAATGTACATACAAGGCACTAAAACAATGTTCTTTCCGCGAAGTCAAAGTCAAATTAACTACTGCAATCAATGCTTAAATTTTGACTCTTAGGCAAGCATTAAACGGTTCTTTCAAACGTTACTTGTTGTTATTTCTTATCAGTGCAGTGGTTAAAAGCTTGACTCGTTGCTTGCTGATTTGTGTTGGACATTGATAGATGAGTCTTATTAAATTTAATTTAAATATTGTGTACAAATTTATGATACTTATTAATAACACTTATAAGATACAAAAAAAAATAAAACAGCACACAATCATAGTTAGTGTAGCTTTTTTAAAAAATACAAATTTTGATAAGTTTTTTTTTTCTAATGGTTAGTTTGCTCAGAACGTTGTCTTTGCTTAAGTTTCTTAATGTTACAAGATGTCCCTTAATGGATAAGTATCAAAGGGCAATTAAAATATTGACGAAACGTGAGGGAAAAAACATTAAAAATATGGGTTAAATTTCAGTTTTTTCGACGTATTGGCTATAAGGACACCCAAAACATTGGTTTTGGGGTTTACAGTCATCTAAGAACTTAAAGACGAACTTATTCTGAGAAGCTTTGCCAAAGAAAGTTTACCAAACAAGTCAATATTAAAAAAGTTAGAGACCGAAGAAAAATGTGCCTTTCTCTTACAATGGGCCACTTTGATGAAAAACTGCAACAAAAAATTTTGAATGAAACCATGATTGTAACTCAAAAAAGTAATGATGCAATTCGATTCGTAGGACCCGAAATAGGGGGAAACCGTCGAGTTTGGTCTTGTCTTTTTTTTTTTCTTGAAAAAAGCTATCACAGTGTAATTTAACCTTCTACTGAGTATCGCGACGCTGCCGGATTAAAGAAAATGTGGTCGGTTACTAGCTGACTAAGAAAATGTCATCGTCTGTCCGCATCGGAGAGCGGAACTTATAGCTATTTATACAAAGTGTTCACTCAGAATGCATTGGCACTGGAAGGTGGATTCTTTTTTTTTTGATATACTGAGCGGTCACAACAAGCTGAAGTTCCGTTTCCACCGTATTGACCTCTACCTCGAGTTGGAATTATGCATTTGCCTGCATTTAATTAACTACTCGGGGATCTAATACAACGTCGAAATGTTGCGTTTGATAACATAAAGCGAAAGTGGTTCCATTAAACGGAATTCTAGTCTGCATTACTTGAGAACAAAAAAAACATCATCAACTAATTTTTTAACTTTTCGATGCCAATCATTTTTTACTTGCTCAAAGTAATTTTAAAGTTTTTTTTTTAACCCAGGTATATGCAATTTTTGAATGTTTACATTTTGGATTTTTTTTTACTTATTTCATTAAAATTATTCATTACAGTTCATACTAGTTCATATATGTACATCCAGACCTTTGTACTGGGTAGAATATAGTTTTCCCTTTATATGTGTTTTTGGCATCAACCATTAAATTTCGTTGGTATTTTTCCTTTGTCGTCATACTTTGTATACGATCGCTAGGAGTCGCTCGCTAGAAGCTCGCATGAGTGGTTTAATTTTCCATATTATTTATGCACCAATTTTCGCCATGACATACATGTTGGCCACATACAAGTATACGATTGTAAAAAGTGTGTACACAAATATAAAATTATATATAAACACTTATAAACATTGTGTTTCAAAACTATAGGTCACCCAGATATTTACGAATTTTAACATTTTATTGTTCTCTTGTTTAATGTCTGATAATATTTAATTTTAAAAAAATTTATCATAGTATAAAAATTTTAAAATTTTTAATTTTATTTGAATATGTTTTTTTTTATTAATTCTAATTTTTTTTTATATTAAATATGTACTTCTGTTGAATGTCGGAAATTTATTGCCGCGTTTGCTTCCATATAGCTCATAAAAAAATTCAATTTTGTTCGGGAAAACAACCAAATCTTTTGGCAAAGAATGTTCAAAATTCAATGATTCATTAAAATTAAATGTACTACAAAACTGTATCATCAAAAAGTTTACAATTTTGTATATTTATTTTGTATGAGCATTTGTTTAACGACTATCAAACACAAACAATGATCTCAAATTGAGGTCGAAATATCGGCAATTAAAACTCTTTAAAACAGAATATTGAAGTTTTATAAAATACTGGACCTCGAACTTGTTAAAATAAATTTTCAAAATATTAAATTCAAATGCCTTTATGCAATATAAACATTTTTAATTTTGTGTAAAGTCAGAAGCTTTGATCTAATTGAAAAATTATAAAATTATAAACTAAAATGATATCTACAAAATGTATCATTGCGCTATAGTTTTGAAACGCACTGTATATCTGAATTCGCCTGAACGAATAAGTGTATGTGTACGAGTATAAGCGTAATTTGGTGTTTGGTATGTTTGGGTTTATTGTAGACAGTTTTTGTTGTTTTTGCTTTTTTAATTTTCTTTCTTTCATTTTCATATACATTTGTATGCCTTTATTATTCCTTTTTATTTGTTGCTGGTTTTATTCATTTTTTATATGACCAACATTTACCACCAATTCCCATTTGTAATTTTCTTAGCTATTTGCTACTGACCTTTTAATTAGCGGTGCTTTCAAAATTTTTGTGAAATTTGCTTTTGCAATGTTCAGCGATGTTTAAGCTTCTTAGTAAAAAAAACGCAAATTCGGAAATTAAAGATCTCAGCCCCAAGGAATTTATTTGAAATTATACGAGAATATTAAATAAAAAAAAAATTCTATAAAAAAAGTTCATTAAAAAATCGGTTATTTGTTTTGGAGTCTCCTGAAATTGACTTTGAAATTAAAAAATTTGGATTTCAATATTTTTTTTCAATACAGTTTTTGCGAAAAATTATTATATTTTCTATATAACCTAACCTAACCTAACGTTTATGTTGGGTTTGAGAGACTTCAAGACAAAAAATAGTGGTATATTTTTATGACGTAGAAGACCCTATGTGAGTGCGTTAAAATTACGACATCGCTTAACGTTTCAGGGACATCCTTGGTACAGTTGTACCAATTTAATTTTATTCCGTCATTGCCATCCTTAGTACAATTGTATCACAGGGTGAATGTATGGAAAATATATGAATTAATTGTCTAACACAATTGCGACGGGTGAGCGGGAAACGGGACAACGAGTGGTGAAAAGCTGATCTATTCTTGTCTAAAAAACCCGGTCGGATAAACACAATTACGACGGAAACGGCAACACTATTTTGTCACACAGTTGATATTAGCTGGTAAGAAAAGCTACCCTGATTCTTCTACCCGGCGAAGAAAATAGAAATAAATATAAAAATTTTCCAACGGAAAAAAACCGAAGGTGAGAAATTCGTCGCCGCCGCAATTCGGAGCAATAGCATAAGTTTCAGTGTGTTCATATTTTGACAGCGTGTATCCATCGGCCCGTTAACCGTCGTCGGTCGCAATTGTGTTTAGCACATAATGATACATACATATATGTACATAATTAAGCGATTTTTTCTTCAGTTTTTTCAGCTGTGGTTCTGCTCGACGTGCGATATTGAAGCAGAATTTTGTTCTTGTTTCGATACCATAGTAAAGTTTGTAATTTTGGAATTCAAAAAAAATGATTCTATATAATTTATTTGCTAATTTCTTGATAGTCGTGAGTTCTTTTTCAATTAATATGTTCCGGTGGTGGAACAAAAAGACGAGTTTGGAACAGAGGCTGCATTTACTAAATTTCCATTGCAAGGTGAGTTTTACACCGGAAAACCTCCTGGAGCTCAACATAAAGCGAACGTTGGAGAAAATTCTGTAAAACGTTTAGTTCACCGGTTTCATAACAGAGGTCGAACAGTTTTTCACAACACTTTCACTTCGCAAAGATCTGATGTCGTATGGGGGAAATCTACGTTCCAGAAGAATATCCCGCAGATCGACACCTTGAGATAAATTCATTGATCTTTGATTTCCATTACGCTGGTTACAATGACACTTTTATGGTAAGCAATGTTCCACAAAAGAATAATTAAATGTTATTTCTTTCTACGGTACATCATGGTAAGGACACTTCAGGATCTCAAGAGAAGCTCGAGGCCATTCAGAAAAGAAAACGATTGTTAGTTCAACTTCGAGATCATCAGGCCAAACTACAGTGCAAGGCTGTTGTAATGTGTGCATTTATGGCGAAAGATACCGTAAAACAAGACAGACGTGATCTTAATACAACGACCCTGTATTTGCCCAACATAGCGCCGTCCAACATATATGACGAAATTGCGAGTCAATATTTCCATCCACACGTTTTAAGTTTATTTGTTTGCTTGCTTAAATTACAAAATATATATTAAATAACAGTTATGTAAAAAACTTGCTTTTAATGCATACAAAAACTTGATGAAGGGTGTCGCGTAAGGGTGAATTCATATTAGCCACCCTAATATTTAAATAAATTGACTAAAAATGTTCTATCTTAATTTTAGCCACGCGCCTACTTCAATTTAATTTGAAGATATAATAAAAGTAGAGTTTTTTTTCGCGCATAGTCAAATTAAAGATAGATTCACACACAAAAACCTTAAAATGTATTATTTCAGAAAATTTATCAATTAGGAAAGTATGTGTAGTATATTGCTTGCTTCGATTTTTTTTTATGAAAAATTATTGAAAAGCGCCAGACATTTTTTTTTTAATGAATATACTAAAATTACTAAGTCCAAATACCAGATTTCTCGAAATTTTGATTAAAAGTTTGAAATTTTTGTGAAATTTTAGGTAAATTTTATATCTAGGATATATTCACTCTTTTTTATTTAAAAAAAAATAAAATAAATAAAACGAAAATTAATTACAAGAAATTGCTAAATACAGCTCACATTTACCACAACTGTTCATACGATGTACATGTTGGTGTCAACTAATTATCACCAGTATTCAATATTAAATGGATATAACTATTTATTTTTAAGTATTCTCAATTAAAGCATTTTTAGTGAATGTGAATGTTTCAAGTGCAAAGGAATTGTCGTTGATTAAAAGTGTTTTGCAACTTTCTTCCATATAAATGTTGCCTATTCACAAATGCGATTAAAATTCTAATTGTAATAAATCAGAGGTAATTCAAATCAATTTGCTATAAAATATCATTTTAACACATCTGAGAAAAAAGTTCAAAATTTTATTGAAAATTTGTTAAATTGTTTTTTACTTGTCTACAAAGTTTCAAAGTTGATTTTATATTGTTTATGTTATATAATGCACTGAATGTAAATTAAAATTTTTCTAAAATAGATAAATGAATATAAGTGGCAAACTATGTCGTTTTGAATATAGTAATAATAATTTAGAGCTTACACTTTATAGCTCAGGAGCCGAGCTTCTCCTACCATTTGTGCTGTAATATTGTATTACAAATAAAGGTATACCTATCATAGAGTGGCCTCATCCTCGAATATCAATCCGGTAATCGAAGGGGGGATAGATGTGCAACTGCTAAGCTGAAAGTGTTGGAGGATTTACGACCATTCTTTGATAAGGAAGACCTCACCTTTCCATCATGACTGGATTTTTCTATAGCATTTGACACTTTGAAACTGTACGCATATTTTGGATTCACCAATGATTAATTAGCTAGTTAGTTAGATTAATAGCGAGTTATCTTACAAACAGAAGACATCAAAGAAAAAAACTGCTCTGCCTTAATGCCAATAACAGCGAGTGTACCATAAGGTTCGATTCTTGATCTGGTTCTATTTACTTTGTATATCAATGACATTGAAAAGTGTCTATTCATTGATACGCTGATGATGCGCAGATATATCTCTCTGCACTTTAAGGTCTTACAGAGGATTTAGTTTTTAGAATTAATGAAGATCTACTACATATTTATGTGTGGTCAAACCTTAACAGGCTTAATTTGAGTGTATCTAAAACAGAAGCAATAGCCTTATCTCATTGTTCATACCGCACTGAATGGAACCAATGTTGGCTTCAAACTCAAAACATCTCTATCATGCGTCAATCAGTAAGTCATATTCTGTATTGAGGCAGGTTTGAAAAATAGCAGTTTGCATACCTCAGGACATCAAATATAAGCTTGTAAAACCACTAGTAGTGTCTATAGTAAAATATCAAGAAGTAGTATATGGCTGAACGGATTAAGCATCCATGAATAAATTACAATTATTAATTAACAATACTGCTAGATATGTATACTTCAAATGAAAATTTGAACCACATTTCCGAGTTATCTGTAAAAATTTTCAATGGCAGCCTATCTGAATTTTTTGCTATTCATGTACAACCTCATCCGCATCCGTTGTCCGAATTATCTCTTCTCAAAATGAACCTTTGCTCTGTCAATTCGCACAAGCAATCTTAAACCTCTAGAATGTTCTTCGTTAGAGCTGTGTAGCTGTGGAACTCTTTACCTAATACATTTAAATTGGAAATCTATTTTTCTATGATTAAAATTTCACTTGCACTGGCTGAGGTTCGAATCTCGAACTCAGCGGCAAATCGAGTTATAGCACGCATTGCCGTTTTGAATGTTTTTGCTTTTTGCTAATTAGTTGACGACCAATTGTAGGAGTTTGCATATTTATTACTACAATAACTTTTAGATATTTTATATTTTAATATTAAAAGCGATCATATCTTTTGTGAATATTTTACTTTGATTAGATATCATATTTTCAAAACAATTCACGCAACGCATCTACCATACTGCCATTATTTCTATTACTACATTACTTTAACAATTTTATAGGGATATAAAACCTTTGTTTTCCTATCATTAAAATAAAGCAATTTGCAATATCCTGCATAATATCGCCCTTCTCAAGGCACTCTTCAACTATTCAAATCTTCACGATTGAGCTGTGTGCGATAGCAGTTGAAAAATCAAATGCCAACGCATTCTCAATCAATAACAACCAACCAACAAAGCCGCAACATAAGAAAACTGAAGTATTTCGCACTCAAAACGCCACATGGAAATGCGTTTCACACTTTACTTGACGCTCCGTGAAGCTGCTGCGTAACGCTGCAATATTCACAATAAGCGGAAAATATTTTAAGCGCTTTTAAAATAATGGCAAAGTAGCAAAATTCCAAGTGAACCCCTTCATTTATGCACGTGCTGTGGCGATTTGTATGGCATTGCAAAGAATAAAAATTGGATGCATTTGAGTTCGAAGGATGGAGAGGGACGTGCGTGCACATTGCCGGCTTTTTATGTGGTATGTACATTGCAGATTATTACTGATATTGTTCTTGTTCAACAGCAGCCGCCCCTAGCATCCAATTTTTAGCGAAAGGATATTGGTTATGCACTCTTAGCTGCTCTTATAGTACCCCGCACACAAACATAGACAAATTCGAATGCGATAATCATTTGTGCGTTGGAAAATTCAGCGCCACGTTATCATACGTGCGTATGTTATACGAATATGTTATATACGAATCCAAAGATACCCAACTAACATATTTATAGGGGGATTTTTCAAGGCTAATAAGGAGGTGTCGGTTTAGGAAGGTCAGAAAATCAAATCATAATTCAAGTAAGTGTTCCAAAATCGTAATAAAAATCTTAGTTTTTTTCTTGGTTACTACTATAATAACAGTCTGAAAAAAAAAAAATTTAGAGCTGTTTTGGTTTTTTTGTGTAATTCTTATGATTTTGGGTGTGCTGAATCCGTAAATAACATTAACTTTGTCATAGAACGTTTCGTTTTCTGATAAATTAGGTGTCTATGTTAAACAAGTTATCATCTTAAAATAAAATATAAAAGATTAAAAATAAAATTTTAAATATATAATTGCGTAACAAAACTAATTGATTTATGTAAAATACATTTATAAGTAACCACTAAACACATTTATTTTTCTCAGTGCTACTCCTTTTGGTATATTTTCGCTTGTGGGAAGCATCAGGAAGGTCTCTTTGAAGCGTCCAACAGTAGTCTGCCATCATTGAAACGCTCCATCTTCATTTTTCTATCTCCTTAATATCTTGGTGAAATCGTTCACCTTGCTCTTCACTCACGCCTTCTAAATTTTGTGGAAAGTAGTCGAGGTGGGAATAAAGAAAATGTACTTTTAAACTCATCAAGCAACCTAAAGCTTGAAATGCTTTTTACATTATTTTGGCGATTTGTTTGTAGTAAGGATCTTTGTTATTGCCTAAAAATTTCTTTATGACCTCGTTAAAGGCAATCCACCCTTCTCTTTGAGGATCCGTCATGGTTGTGATGAATAGTGGACCAGCCATAAGCCGTCTAATGTCTGGTCTAACGAAAACAACTTCCTTCAACTTTGCCTCCGAGAGGCCTGAAAACTTTGATAT
This sequence comes from Philophylla caesio, assembly GCA_963971545.1. Lineage (NCBI taxonomy): Eukaryota > Metazoa > Arthropoda > Insecta > Diptera > Tephritidae > Philophylla > Philophylla caesio. Next base: position 25,757,066 of record OZ020608.1, on the reverse strand, counting down.
TAAGTATTTGAAGCAATTTCCATCTTTTGGAAGTGACTTTACAAATTGCTTCATCAGTCCCAGCTTTGTTTAAAGCTGTGGTAGAAGAACTTTATGAGGAGGCACCAAAGTTTCAAGACATTATTTTCGCCACCTTTAAGCTCCCTCGGAGGCCAACACTTTTTGGTCCAGTGATTTGTTCGGTCTCTACTTTCCCATAGACACAAAAAGCAAGGGAATTTGGTAAACACAGATTGTTGTCCGAGCGCCATGCCCACGATTTTGAAATCACCGCACACTTGCCAACTGTGGCCTTTATATTTTAATTTGCAAAGAATCAATTCCAAGTTCTTGTAGGTTTCCTTGTGGTGTACGGAATGACCGACAGGAATGGAAGTATAGAAACCGCCGTTGTGAAGCAGAACTGCTTTAAGCTTTCTTTTTGAAGAATCTATGAAAATACGCCACTCTGCTGCGTCGTGTGAGATCTAAAATGTATCCTTCAATATTGGTACAATAAACCAACTCGTCCTCTTGTTTAAAAACAGTAATCAAAATAAAATGATACCTACTAAATATTAATGCCTACAAGTTAGCCCAAAAAAACCCTTTTTTATAATAAAATTTTGCGTTTTGTAAAATAACCTTAAGTTCTGTTATTTTTTTGTGTATTTTTTTTAATTTTCAGAACACCTAAATACATAGCAATAAGGCGTATACACTCGAAAACTAATTTAGTATAAAGAAGCGATATTATAGATAGAAAAGTTATTGTTTGAAAAAATTAAAAAAAAATTTAAATTACATTTTTTTTAGTTTAAAAAAGAAAACATACGTTTTTAAACAAAATTTTCAAAATATCATTGAATTTTTTCATTTTTTTTTTAATTTTTTTTTCAAGGAATGCATAAACGAATTCAAATAAAATATATTTTAATGAACTTTGGTAAATATTAATAAAGTGGTTTCTGAAAAAAGAACTCTTTCTCATTTAAAAGCATTAGTTTAACAAGTACAAAATAATTTCCAAATAAAAACCGTTCATTCTCTCAAAAGGCTATAAAAACCAATTTTTTAACTTTATACAAAATGTACAATAAATAACACAGTGTTACAAAATGGAAAAAATTTAATGAACTTTTAAAGTGACATATTGGAAATTGTTCACCTGGTCGAATATAACTCAAAACGGTTTTTGGAAAATTTGTAACACCCTCAAAATCTTGCTTTACCGTTAAAAAACCGTTCTTCGGAAGTGTACGCGCTAATCTTTTCATTACTTGGCCATTTCTTTACCGATTTTCAATATGAAATATGTTTTGGAAAGGTAAGGATTATACCTTTAAATTGAGATATAAAGATCTATTTTTTGAGCTAGCGTGTTGTAAGTTTTCATCCGGTAAACTTGGAAAATTTGTTTTTTCTTCAAATTTTTCTACTTTGACCGCATTTTATTGCAGTATTTTACTGAAAATATATCAAGTATGAGGAATTAATGCAATGAAATCGGACAAAAATTGACGAAGCTATTAAATTTTTTCTGCTATTAAATAAATTTACCTTGCGAAAAGTTTTTTTTTTTTTAATTTTTCTACTTTGACCGCATTTCATTGCGTTATTTTACTAGAAACATAGCAAGTATGAGGAATTATTTTAAACACATTCATTTCCAAAAATTTGGAGTGGTCATCTAATAAATTTACGCCGTCAATTCAACCTTGCGACCGCTTCGCAATTATATTGTGTAATAAGTGTGGTAAAATGTGTGATAGGCGCAACAAATTTTGTTACGCCTGCGGTCTATTTGTTGATAAGAAATATCGGTTCGATTTAAGAACAAATAAAGCTGTGGTTGAAGCGTTCAACCTCTTTTTCAGTTGCTCATACGTGGAAAGTGCTTGGTATGAACCCGAATATATTTGTTCGATGTGCTGTACAACATTAAAACAATGGAAAACCGGTAAATGCGATGACCAGCGTCTGCCGTTTGTGACTCCTATGGCTTGGCATTATCAAATATATCACAAGCCGGAGGATTGCTACTTTTGCCAAACAAAAATCACTGGTCACCACTATAAAAGTCGCCACCTCATAGAATATGCCAATGTGTTGACTGTATCGAAACCGATTCCAAGAGGAAAACAAGATCAGCGAACTAAAGACAAAAATCCAGCTACATTTCCTGATTCAAGCCACAAATCTTCTAATGAGGTAAATGACGAACCGTACCTTCCAACCAAAGCAATAGAAACGGAACGTCATTTCGTGTCAAATCACGATTATTGTGATCTTGTGCGGGATATGGATCTGTCTATAAGACAGACAGAGATTCTGGGCTCCAGATTAAAGCAGTGGAATATAGTAGACAGTAACTTTAAAGTAACGTCTGCACGAGACAGAGACCTATCTTCGTTCGAACACATTTTCAAAGCTGATGACACCAAACAAACTAGTTTATTGCGTTGATATGATACTACTGATATGAAAGAGACTTATCAAACGATGGAGAAAATTCTACGATTGCTTAAATACAATAAATTTCGCTGGCAGATTGTCTCGGATTTTAAAGTCCTGACAATTCTACTTGGAATGCAAGGTGGCTACACTAAATATCCTTGTTACTTTTGTGAATGGGACAGTCGTGCCAAAAATCATTCCAAGTGTAACATATGGCCACCGATAAAGTTTCAAATTGGCAAAAATAATGTTCTCAATATTGCATTAGTTAAGCTTGATGATATAATTTTGCCGCCATTGCATTTCAAATTGGGGTACATGAAACAGTTTGTTAAGCGACTCGAAAAAAACAGCGAGGCTTTTATACACCTGAAACTTGTATTCCCCAAGTTGAGTGACGCCAAGATTAAAGAAGGTACTTATAAAAATTTCCCAACAAGAATTCTTCAAAAAGAATTCATCCTAATTTATTTTTACATTTTGATCATGAATTACAGGCGTTTTCGTTGGACCGCAGATTCGTAAGATTATGACTGATGATGACTTCATAAAAAAATTTAACCCAGTAGAGAAAAGAGCATGGCTGAGTTTCATTTCTTTGTGCCGAAACTTTCTTGGAAACACGAGAAGTTCAAATTACGTTGAGGTGGTCCATGAATTTTTGGAAGCTTATGGAGAAATGGGATGCAACATGTCTATAAAAATTCACTTTTTGCATTCTCATTTGGAATTTTTCCCGGACAATCTTGGTCAATTCAGCGACGAACAAGGTGAAGGATTTCACCAAGAAATTTCCAACATTGGAAAACGGTTTACAGGAAAGAACCAAGTTAGGATGATAGCTAATTACTGCTGGTCACTCAAACGTGAAACAGATGACTCGTCTTATAAACGCAGAAGATCAAGCAAACATTTTTAGCTATAAAGTTATTTGGCATTTTAATGATTAATTTTTTTTTATTTTCAGTCACAATAAAAATTTGAAGTTGAAAGATAATCAAAATGTATGAATTTTTAAATATGGTCATCATCTAAAATAATTTAAATAGTAATAACTCTGTCAATTTCCAACCGAAATAGCTTAATCGACGCAGTACTAAATTCACTTTAATAATATTGTCTTTGATAGGGACCTTTCTGAATTAAGACTATCGTAAAATCGTAGTCAAAGTTTCAAAATTAATTTTTTTTTATTAAGTTACGATTTTTTTTCTCTGTAGCTTCGTCAGTTCCCGTTTGATTTTGATGAGTTATACGCCATTAAAATAGTGATTTGTCACCTTTCAAAATATATAAACAACTTTTGAATCGGATGAAAATTCGCAAAGATATTGATGATTGACTAACGAATGACCTCAAAAACAGTTTTTTGGCCCTAAAATGAGATTTTGGGGGTGTTTCGCAAATTTCAAGTATACAGTTTTTCTTAGTTTTATAAGGCCTAACGCCTAGGCTAGGTATCTTTCAAAGTTCATTTTCAGTGTTACACAGTTGATTATAATCAAAGTTGTCTAAAAATTTCAAACTTTTTTGAGAATGCACTTTTTTAGCCCATTCAAATTTATTACAATCAAGTGCTTACAAATTATTGTTAATTGACAGCATAAAATTTTCTAAAATTTTCCTTTTAAAAGTTTGAAATATTAATGAAATCATTGTATGTACACATTTGTTCAGTTGAGTTCTTTGTCTAACAAAAACCATAAAACCCTATCTTTTAATATAATACAAAATGTACAATGATTTTCATCAACATTTTGAAACAATGATTTTCATCAAAATTTTGCAACTTTTGAAATGCAAATTTCAGACAATTTGGAGACATTTGGAACTTGCACTTCACAGTACTAAATATAAGTAAAAACATTAAATAAAACTATTTTAAACTAAACTATTGTAGGTGTTTTATTGATCAATGCGAATACCAAAATAAGAAAAATATTTATGGTTTCGAAGTGCTCTAACAAGGCTTAAAAATTTTCGGAACGAAAGAAATGACATTTATATTTGTAAGTATGTGGCATTTTTTTACTACACGGTTTTTCTTTTTCGGTATAACAAATCGCATTCTCAGAAAAAATTTAATTTTTGTTTTTAATTAATAGCAATAAAATAAAAATAATAAAATGTTTGATACCTTTTTAAATTTATTTGCAAATGAAATTAAAATTTTCATTTGGAAGTTGATATTAAATGTCAAGTATAGATTTTTTTTAAATGAATATTTTTATTTTTCTGTATTTTTTGTATTTTTTTATAATTTTAATAATATTCATATATTTTTTGATATTTTTTTATATATGTATGTATTTAGTTATTATTTTTTTTTTTTGTCTTTTGATTTTCTTTTAACCAAATAAACAAATATCTTGTCTTCACTGACATTTTTATATTATTTTAAGCCATTTACTTTTTGTTTCCTTTTTAATTTTTTTTTTTAATCTTTTAAAAGTTTTTTTGTTATATAATTTTTTTGTTTTCCTTTTATGCTGATTCTGTTACACACACTATTACAGTAATTTCATTACATGTATGTACATACATATGTACATATTTACAACACCGTAGCTAGCTTCAGTTTTCAGCATTTAATTTATGACTTCGTGGCATTTGTACGCTATATCGTACATTTTTTTAAGAGTGGTTTATTTTTTTTAAACAAAATATTTTATAAAGAAATGAGTAGAGGTCAAGAATGTATATCGAGTTTTGTAAGATGGTAAATAACAGATTTTGCAATCCAATCCAGTCAAAACGAATATTTTTGTCAAAAAGTCCAAGAAAAATTAAAATTAAAAAAAAAAAATATTCTGGTTAGTTCTAATATGGTCCTCATTTGGAGAAGTTGAAAAATGCCTCGAAAATCAGAACCAGCTTTTGGCGCGTGACAACGTTTCTCCAAAAATTCTTAAACCATCAAATGTCATATAAAAATATGTACGATAATCGTACAAACGCTCACGAAGGACTAAAAAAAAATATCTTCTTTGCCTTTTTTACGAATATATATTATAAAAAGCGCCGCTTAGCATTACTATTTGCGTGCAAAGATAAATAAATTTTCATACATTTTTTAATATTATAAAAGGAAGATTATAACACACACACCCGAATATCGGGGGTTACATACTAGTTATTAATTTTCCGTATTAGATAGTCACAGATGTACCTTGCGTATTTCATTAACAGCTGTCCAAAGCATTGCTCCGAAACGTATCATGCAGGGTGCTTTTCTATTATCACAAATCAGCTATATTCTTGTGAGAAAGTTACAGAGTAAGTTGTAGACGAAATTTTTAATTTTGGGTTATATATACGTTCTCTATACCAATTTTGGTTATCTGAACTAAAATTGAAGGTTCCTCCATTATTGGTAGTGTAAGCGCCAATATAATAATAATTATTATTATCTGAACTAAAAATTTAATCTCGTTAGGTTGAAACAGAATACATAACTTTCCCTGTGAGCTTCCTTCAGTTTCTGCTCAAAAGAAACTGTATTCGATTTCCTCTACAGCATCGAGTCCATAAAATGGTGCTGTTCCTTCTCGATAACTTAAGTTAAATTTGGCTCGAAGCAATAAACACATTAGTAAGGCGGATCTTTCGGCACAGTTTACTTATATTTTACGCGTATTTTATTCAGATTCCTGTCAAGTCCTTTTGGTAAAAAACAAAATATCCTCGCGTATTGGGACCCACGTCACTGTTAGTTAGAAATTTAATGTCAGCCTCGAAATGAAGCGAAGACTTGCCTACAGGTGCTATATTTGGGCTCGGTAGGCTATTGAAAAGTAGATACCTTTCTCGACAACGGGAATCTCGCTCTATAAATTCCTCATCACGCCCTCACTTTTGTATGGCGCAGAAACAAGAACGATACTAATCAGCAATGGGAAGGCTTTGGAAACTTTCGAGAGATGATTCTTCGTACGATTTACGGAAGAAGATGGAATGATGAACTGTGTGAGCGACAAATTTAACGACTGCTATGTTTGGCAATGTTGTTCGTATGGATGATGGTGCTCCGGTGAAAAAACCCTTCAAATCGGCACCCATGGGTGGCAACAAATGCAAGGGCGCTTACGAACAAACTGGAAGAACCAAGTGCAGAAGGACCTGTCTTCACTTGGTGTGAGTAATTGGCGTTACCTAGCGAAAAACAGAGATAACTGGTGAAGTTTTTTTATCTCGGCCCAAACCAACATAAAAGAAGGAGAAGAAACCCCTTAATTTTATAAAGGGACAATGTTTGGGTTGTAATATTTTTGGTTTTTTTAACCACTTGCAAGCTTATAAAAAACGAAGTCTTGTCGGTACACTATTAAGAATTTAAAAACGGCTGAACCGTTTTAAATGATATTTTATTTTTTTCATTTGCGGTATTGAATTTAGTCCTTTCAGATCACCAGTCGACCGAGACGTGTTGCAACTTTTCGGCTCGAAATCTTGGCCATTAGAACTATCCCAAGATTTGGGAATTTATAGAATATGCAAGTCAACACAGTGATATTATGAAAAGTTTATTTGCTACAAATGAATAAAAGGCAGAATTTTAGGAAGAAAAGTGTTATCATCTAGGGCGCTGATCTAACAAAATATTTGGTAGTTAACATAAACTCGAAAGACTCGAAGTGTATCTTTTAGGGACTGAATCGGGACAGTAGAATGTATGCTCAAAAAACCATTTCGACGAATTACTTGACGGTAGTACCCAGGAAAGTGTTTCTTAGCAGCAGAATGATTAATTCATCATCCAGCTTGACAAAAGTTTTTGAGGCGAGTTTTTCTTTCGATGCTTCCACAGTAAGAGCCTTTGGTAATATTTGCCTTAACTCAACTAGATAAAAAAAATGTGGAATATCTTTTTTTGTTCCATCAGTAGATTTTTTTTGTAATTGTACGAGTCAGTTGGAAAGAGGTTCACTTTGCATTGAATTTTTTAATCTGTTAGAAATATCGCTGGTGAATCTTTAATTCGAATAAACTTTCAACTCTAAATAGTGAAGTGTCCTATCTATATTGAGATTATGATTAGTAACGAATGATTATTTAATCATCGAAAATGTTTGCTGGGTTCAAATAAGTTGCACCATATAAGTAAGAATATAATCTCGCGTTGCAGTAGCGCATTTTCAATTTAAAAATTATACTCTTTTCCACTGTTTTTTGCTATTTTTTTGGTAATTTTGTGTGCTTCGCATAATTTCGATGCAATCAAGTAGCAGCATTCGACTACAAATATACAAGCACACATGCATTAAATACATACATACATATGCATAGAAGAATGTGTTGTTTTTACCATAACGCTCGCACTTGCGCTGCACGCTTTTTTCTTTAAAGTATAACAGGAAATTAAGGGAAAGCGAGTTAAGTGAATCGAAGGCGAGAAACCATGAACTACGCTTAATTGGCAATTTGCTATCACTTTGTTGCGAAGAGAGTGAAATGTGCAGCGGGTGACAACACTGTTATGACAGCTGGCTTTTCGTTTTGTTGTTGTTGCTGTTAAGTGACTTGATGGCAAAGTGTATGTAAGGCTTTTTTTTTAATTTTCTTTATACCACGCTGAGCGCAATAAAAATTAATGGATAAATGGAATTTGGAAAAAATAACGTAAGCGGATATTGAAATGATTTACACTAAAGCAATTTTAAAATAAGGGCAATTTAAAATAAATGCAATACTTTAGCCTCGAAAGTAAAGCTTCACGTATTTTAAATGAATTTATTTATAAAAATATACAAAAAATGTTAGGTTGCGTTAAGTTATTGCCGTTTTTCCTTAGTAAATATTCAGGCTGAATGATCCTTTGGATGCCACCTTTATAATATCTCGATTCTAGGTTGTCGAACAATTGTCTGTCAAGAGTGGAGAGTTTTCAGTGTAACCCGAGTTTAATCCAAAATATGCTTACCTAGTTGTTAAAAGACTCTAAGAAAAATATTTTATTTACAACCCATTTGTTCCTTACCCGGACAGTTAAGGATAAAATCAAATTCAATAGAAGAGTTCGTTCGGTATTAAACTTTACTCAATTTGTTCCAATAAATACTGAAAAACGATACCTTACACCGTTATTGAGATACAGAAATTTTTTCCTAATTTTTTGAAAATTAATACCTAATTTCTTAGTTCAAAATCGCTCTAAATACCGAATTTCACTTAATTTGTTTTAATAGATACCGAAAAAATGAAGTTTTGCATTTTCCAAAATTTCCGTTATATAGGAGGTGGGCGTGGTTAATGACCGATCTTGTCCATTTTTAATACCAACGTACCCTGTTCAAAGAGCAATCTATGTACCAAAATTGATTGAGATATATCAATTTTACTCAGGTTATTGTCTGCACGGACGGACGGATGGACGGACAGACAGACATCGCTAAATCGACTTCTCTCTTCATTCTGAGCATTTTGGTAAATATATGTCTATATCTATCTTGATTCCGTTATGCTGTTACAAGCAACAGTTATGTGAACAAACTTATTATAACCTTGTGTACAAGTACGCTCGGGTAGAATTATAAACTATTTGTTAAACGCGGTCAATACTTTCGAACATACTTTGTATATTGAATCCGTTTACACTAACGATAGAAGCATGGGTACATAACCCCTCTTGTGTTCAAATGGGAACTTCAACAGTTTTAGATCAAAGAAGTTACTTTTTTAAATCCTTTTTTATTTTCGAAAAATATTTTGATAAGTATATTTTTATTTGATTAAAAAGTAAAATATGCCTTTGGAAAATAATATAAACCGCTATAGTGTATCTGAATTATACGATAGCCACTCTTTATATATATATATAATTTTGGCGCGTACACTATATAGTTCAGTGTTTGGCCGAGCTTCTCCTACCATTAGTGGTGTGCGTCTTTTATATTATATCACAAATGGAGGGACCTACAGTTTTGTGCCGACTCCGAACGGCAGTTGTATAATGAGAAGCTTTTTCATGACAGAAATACCCTCGGACCCATATTAGAAAAAACATTTTATATTATTAAGATTTTGCTTGCCTTGACTAAGATTCGAACCTCGAACTCACCGGCATATCAAGTTATAGCACGCACCGCTACCAGCTCAACCACAGCGGCCACGATAGCCACTCTTTAGCAAGATTAAAAAAAAAATGTTCCGTATCTAATTTTCTGTATACCCAAAGTCATGTTAGTATCACCATTTATAACTTAAACACTGCTGCAATGAATTTTTATTATCGTTAGGTTTTAAATTTGTCGGCCTTCCGAACAGCATTGTAACTATTAAAACAACCGCTAAGTGGCGCTGGATAGAGTTATTACTAAAAATCGTATTTATTCAAATTCAAAATATGTATTGTTGAAACGAAAAGAAATTATTTTGTAAAAAAATTAGTTTTGCTGAAATGGAGTTTTTACTAGAAAACTTATTTATGACAGATTTTTTTTATTATCGAAACATATGTATATATGTACATAGATGGAGGGAATTCAGTTAAAAACTTCGTTTACGAACAAATGTTCCTTATATATACAATTTCCTGTGCCTGTGTATGTCACTAAACTCTTCCTAAATGGCTGCACCGATAATTTTGATCCTGTTTCTTGACGATTTAGACTAACTACTCTAACCAATAGGTGGCGCTGCAATTGGGTTGAATATAAAACTAGACCACCATCGAAAATTATTTTTTTACGAACAAAATCATAAATGTATGAATAATTACACGTTTTGTGGTATTTTAACTTCTCATCATTACCCACATATGTGCGCGTATGCCCTTTTTGACATTTCATTTATTCGCATTGGCTGCCAATAAAGTGTACGCTTGCCTGAAATCATCGATACTGTGGCACTTCATGCAGAGCAAGTCTTACGCAATGTTGACATTTGTTCGTCGTAATAGTGTTTCGTTTTATGATCCGAACACCATAAAGATGCTTTACATTTCCCTAGTAAGTTCTATATTAGAATATGCCTCTTTTATTTGGAGACCATATCACAACTCTTACCTAATTCGTCTAGAGCGAATACAGAAAAAATTTATCAATTTCGCTCTTCGTTCTTTAAATTTTAGTGAAACCAGTCCCTCATATGAATCTCGCTGTCAACTTTTAAACTTAATGCTTATCTTGCTTGTTCACTTGTTACCAAGCTCTTGTGTGGTTTAGTTGGCTGCCCTAACCTCTTAGAAATAATAACTTTTAATGTTCCTATGCGTAGTCTACGCAGTGTTCCAGTCTTTTACCTCGGTTTTTCAAAATCTAACTATGCTCCCTTAATGAGGACTCTTCGGAACTAAATGATGTTCAAAACTACGAACCGTCCTTATCGTGTGGAGCAGTACATTGCTTATTGTATACCTACTTCAATTAGTCTTAAGTCATTTTGTCTTATAGTCAGTAAGAATTTACTGTTCAATTGACTGAAATCAATAAATAAATAAATAAATAAAATATATAATAATGTTACTCATACGCCACGGAGTTCATACTACATGTATTCCGAAATGCATCTGCTTGATACTGATTAACATTTATCTCAAAACATAAGTTCTTCATAAAATATTTAAATATACATTTTTTTATATAGTAAAGTAGTTATACAATCAATTATGTATGATAAAACTTTAGTATGGGCGAACCGTTCTCTCTATTCACCGGCTATGGTTTCTTTCTGAGATTTTTAACCATTTCCAAATATTATTTTTCAGAGAATAATTCGCTGCAATTTAAAATTAAACCAACATGATGGTTTAAATTAGTACTAAAAGCATTAGTACTATCGTTAGCAATATTTCAGGATTCAATTTAGGAGTAGATAAAAATTTTGCAATTTGGTGAACAATAAATTGCCATAAACAAGTAAAACCACTTACATATATATGCATTTTAGCACTTTTTAGGAACGGGATGGTAAAAAACCCTGCAGAGGAGCGGAAGGGTTAAAATTATCCCCAAAAACGTTTACCACAAACTTTACTTAAAATTTTACCGTGTGTTTAAAAGGTACATAACACATAAAATATAATAATCCGCAATGCGGTGGTATCTTTGCTACTAATATAATAATTTTAAGCTAGATTAATCTGTTGACAATTTTTTCCGGCAAACTTCAGTTATTTCTTTAATGCAAAAATATACCGAGCAAGCATTGTGTGGCAAAAATTGCTTAGACTTAAAAAAAAAATTTTAAAATCTGCGGTTTTATTCATCATAATCTTCATATAATCCTACACATTTATTGCTTGGGTATTGAGAGCACGGACTCACCTTAGTTTGCTCGTATCTAATACCTACCAGGTGTATAACTAAGTAATTTCGGTTCGAACATTTAGATGTCGCCCAAGCCTGAATATTTATCGTATGTTATGAAATTTTGACAGTGTGAACCGTCAACCTTAACTGCCATATCACCAAAGTTTCAAGATAATCGAGCGTCATTATTGTAATACATTCAGTCAAAATGTCGAGGTTCGTGCCGAATAAAGAGCAATCGCGGACAATGTAAATTATGTGTTTGCGTTTGAAGAAAACAGCCGCGGAATCGCACCGGATGCTTGTTGAAGTCTTTGGTGAACAAGTGGCAACTGTTAAAACATGTGAAAGATGGTTTCAACGATTTAGAAGTGGTGATTTCGATGTCAAAGACAAAGAAAGCTCCGAAAAGGTACGAAGACGCCGAAATGCAAGCGTTATTGGATAAAGATGAATCCCAAACGCAAAAAGAACTCTCAGAGCAGTTGAATGTGAGCCAGCCTGCCGTTTCCAAAAGTTTACGAGACATGGGTAAGATTCAAAGATCGAAAAAGGCAACACAAAGTCATTTTCCTTAGCAGCACTTCGATTCTTACGAAAATGTGAAAATTTGGCTTGATAATTGGTTTGCCGAAAAACCCCAAAGACTTGTGGAATTCACAAATTGCCTGAAAGATGGGAAAAAGGTGTGAAAAGCAGGGGAGCATACTTTGAATTAACGATTATTCCTTTAACTCTTGAATTAAACGTGTTTAGTTAAAAAGTTGTGTTCAATCACTCTCCATTTTATTTGCATCAGTTGCATAGATTTGAAACGAAGAAACAACCCAAATCTACCAAAAATTTTTTGAAAATAATTTGAATCAATTTGCCTTTACGAAATACATTTAGCTTATTAAGATAACTTAACGCTTGATACAGATGATATTAGAATACATTTTTTTAGAGGCAATAGAAGACTTCAAAATACGCAGACGAAGGAATAAAATACATTTTATTTCTTGTTGTAGTTGAAGTTTCCAACAGGGGTGGAATTTACTGAATTTTGGAACGATTTTCCATGATCCCTTATCAAGTTTGGTTTTAAGATAAACCAGTTTCGGCGTTGTGCCATCTTCAGCGTCGGTTTTCGAAAAAAAAAATTTGGTGAATAAAATGTAGCTTATATAAAAAACTGGCATAAAATTCCATCCATACTTCGAAAGAGAAATTTAGAAATATTTGTGGCTGTCTATTCAGATACCGAATAACAAACAAGTGACTTTAGCTCGCCACAAAATATTCGTTTTAAAGGGGTCTGGTCATGTGAAGCTAAAAAAAGGTGATTTTTCGGGATTTTTTTTTTGATGACAAGCAAATTATATAAATTGTTTAATCGAAAGGTATATTTGAGACAACTTTTAAGTAAATTTACACCGAAGTTCGACACTTGCACACATTACTGGCAATATCTCCTAAAATACGTGGGATTCAGGGCTGTAATTTTAAGGGGATGTTAACATATATCAAAAATCGATTTTTTTTCGATTTACATGACGATAACCCCTTAAGTTGTTAATATACATTCTGGTCATAAAAACGATATTCACAGTAAAGATTTCGAAATAGAAATTATAAAAAACTATAAAAAACTATAAAAAAAATAACTTTTTAATTGCGCTTCGTCCAAAATTCCTTGCAAACATACCAAAAAAAAAGGAATCAATGTAAAAAAAATCCCACTGCAGCACAAAAGACAAGCTTTTTTACAACAAAATTGATCAACCAGAGACAAGTGGAACATGTGATATTCCGAACACGCTACATTTCTGTATACAGGCAATAACGTTTAAAACTGTGAAAAGTGGCAGCCACAATTACAACATGTTACACATCGGGGAGCAGCGCTGCAACAAAAGAACAACAGCATCAAAGCAAAGGAGAAGCAGTGCACAACAGTGCCAGTTCAACAGAGGATAGTAGTTCATCCTGAAGTTCTTTGCGCCATTGAGCTATCGAACAGTTTTGCGCCGCTGCACAGCGGTCACACTGCTGACCATTGCAACAACAATATCCTCTTCCGTCGGGCAGCACTCGAACCGGATGTTTTACTGGTAGTCCATACGGGCTTTTGTTGCTGTTTAACCATTGTTGGTTTAATTTTAATTTGCCGGCTTTTGTGCTTTGTAAAAAGTTGCAAACATAAACAATAAATACACACATACATACATACATACAATTCAACTAAAAAATAAAGCGCCAGAAATAAAAATACAAAAAGTTTACGAAAAACAACTGGCTTTGTCTTCCTACGTTGCTTTCAATTTGGCTGATATTTTTTTCTGTAATTTCGAAATTCACTTTTTTTTTTAATTTTATTTTTTTGATATTTTCCCAACGTTTGAGCACTTTTTTGCAGTACACTCGTCCTTGCATCAGCCAGAGACTGACTGAACAGTGTGAGATAAATTCTGTCACTGTTACTTGTGTAGGTTTTTATATACATAGATTATATGAAATTCTCATAGCGCCAGCCATCTATACAGGACCACTTTCGCATTTCAACAGAGAAGAACTGTGTCATGAAAGGACTTCTCGCTCCAATGCACATCAACATTTACAGATACGAACGCACGTTCATGCGTTTACTGCGTATACAATTTTCAAATTGTATGCTTTTCTTCTGTGATATATTCGTTTGCTTAGAAATATATTCGAAGTCAACCAATGAGGAATTTGATAAAAATTAAACTTAAAAACTTATCTTGAAATCAGATATAAAAATGTTTGCAATTTCTCATATTTAATCTGTTTTTTTAAGAAAAATGCTTTCTTTTACATAATATCACCAAAAAAAAGGACAAGTTTTCGATTTAACTAACGTCTATAAATAACATTCCAAACTGTTAATGCGCTTATTAGAAAGTTGTTTTTGGACATAGTTTCACTTAAAAGAAAATATATTCATTCTTCCTTCTTACCTATAGTCCAATTTAAAGCTCAAATGTTGCCACTGCTATTGGCGACCGATTTTTAAAATTTATATATTTCTGAAAAACTTATTGGGTGTCACGAGTACAGAACTCGTACGGCTTTATTGTTTGCCACCAGCTTCGGTGTTAGGACCGCTAGTCCTGTTGTTCACAGCATACTTAAATTGTGCAGGGAAGCAGTCTCCACATTTCTTAATTGTAGCAGCTGCTTACACTTTACAAAAGATGACGCACCCGAATCCCCAATCAATGATGATGGACGCGATGTACCGTCACCCGACTGTGATGAAATTCTGAAGGCGATAACACGACTGAAGAACAACAAAGCCTATAGGGCTGATAGGTCGCCAGCTGAAGTATTCAAGTACGGCAGAGAGGAGGCGGCTAAGCGCATGCACGAGCTCATCTCTGCCCAATTAGCAAGAAGAGTGATTCTGCAGTTTGCACAAATTATTGCGGGATTAGTCTTTACAATATCGCGTATAAGGTTTTTTCGAGCGTACTGGGTGAAGTCCACCGTCAATGAACTCATTAGACCTTATCAGTGTGACTTTAGACCTGGTAAATCTACCATCGACCAGATATTCACAGTGCACCAGATCTTGGAAAAGACCCAAGAAAGAAAAATCGACACACAATAGCAACATCAGCCTTGAAATCCAACAAGTTCTACTTCTGACTGAATAGGCACAATAAAGTTCTCCTTCGACGGACAAAAATCATACTCTATAAGTCCCTCAGTATTCCCGTCCAGTTGTATGGCGCAGAAGCATGAACGGTGACAACCTCAAATAAGAGGGTTCATGGTGTGTTCGAAAGGAAGATTATCCGAAAGATTTATGTATCTTTGGCACTTTGCGACCGCGACTACCGCATACCATGGAACGATGATCTGTAGGAGTTATACAAAGACCTAAACATAGTGCAGCGGATTAAAAACCAGGAGCTCCGCTGGTTAAGCCACGTCGTTTGAAAGGATGAAATAGCTGCAGCTATGAAGGTTTTTGAAGCGGTACCCGCTGCTTTGGACGGAGGAAAAGGAATAACTCCTTTGTCTTGGAGAGACCAAGTGGAAAAAGACTTGGCTTTACTTGGACTTTTAATTGGCGCCATTTAGCAAGAGATAGGAAAAGCTGGCATGCTATGTTGACCTAGGCAAATTAAGGTGTATGAAAAAAAGTGAATCGTATTCATAAAATTTTATTCTTATATGAAATTTAAATCCAAAACAGAACCTCCCGCCCCCCAGGGGACTGAGTCCTGCACACGGCCCTGATTTGGAGTGTTCTACAAAATAACCTTTTTGTATGATATGCAGCAGTGGGGTAAATGACAAGGTGTGAAGAGGATATGGAAAAACAGGTATATGGAAGATGGATAGAAAAAACTCGAGAATGTCCAAACTTTACGATCAAATGCCCAAGGCATAACATTTTTTCAAGTTTATGCAATTTCCGAATAACTTCCACAGCGATATAAAGAATGTAAGGCGCTATTTCAATTGAAATCACTGCTGGGTGAAATATACTGAATCAAAGTTCAAACCGAGTTCATGTCAGATAATAACATTTTAAGCAATTCGGATGACTTCTGCTGACTTCTCGTAAATTAAGCTCCGAATGTTTACTGAATTAGTTGAGCGGCAATACGGAGTTGATGATATTTTAAAATAAGCCAATAGCTTATTTAACTAACCTAATGAGAGAGAGGAAACCGTAAAGCTGACTTGATAGGAGAAAATAGTGGCTTAAATTGTATCCGCTGCCATAACTAAGGAAATACAGCAAACGCACAACATTTATGTTTTCTGAACAAAAAATATCTTTATTACTTTTCCTTCAAGGTAAAAAAAACGTTTTGACATACCAGAGAGATGTGCTATGCTGGTATGTATGTACGTATATGTATGTTATATACGAAGTAATAATAAATGCCCTTGTTTGTGTACTTTAGTCCTCCTTTGTAAGTGACATTTTTTGCATTTTTCTCCCTGTTTATTTATGTTTAAGCACAAACAAGCGGAAGGATATGTCGGTTTTCGACATCATTGCTCACACTGTCACAATCAAGTGGATATTATGTAAAATAAAAGCAAGTAATGAAAATAAAAATTTAGTTTTGGAATTTATTCAAAAAATTGGTAACAGCAGCATAAACGAAGAGATGTGGGCAAGAAATGTAAATCATTATTTAAACATTGGAAGGTATTTGGAAATTGTAAAAACATGGTTAGTTGAGAAAAATAAAAATAAAATATAAGTATAAACTTAAAATCAACTTATCGTTAAAACAACAGGACCTTTTTGAAGTAGCGTGTTTCTAAGTGGCTTATCAGACTGAAAATACATCATTTTTTTTAATTTCCGATGACAATGGCATCAAAAGCACAAAAACTTCATCACCCCTTGCTATTTATTGTTTGCATTATTTTTTGGTTTTTGATTTCTTGAAAAGCAGGCTTGTTGCGTGATCTAAGGGATGTCGAAATTTTTATTATTACCGAAATGAACAATGTCTGTCATTTCCTTTTAAAAAATCATTCCATTCAAATATTCCATTCGGAATGTCCAATTTCAATTACTCATCCGAGTATTGCTACCGGTCAACTTTGACTTCACATAACTTGAAAAAAAAACCGAGGTGTGATATCACACGAACTAGGCGCCCAGTTGACAAGTCCGATATTAGCTGCTCACTAAAATTACTTTTAAATAAATAAATTACTTCTCAATGCACACCATATGTTGATGGAAGTGTATGAAAAAATTTTCACACAAAGCTCAGTACAGCATGTCACCAACACCAACCGTACTCAAGTCCTTTACCGCTTTCTCTTTCCTACGCCAATATTAGACATTATGCGCCATATGGCTGCATCTACTCAAGTCACTTTTTCACTCTTCGCGTTAAGGTTTTCCTTACATTTTATTCTATAGTAGATCTTACGATTTATATTTCAGCCAACCTTTTTAGTTGAGTTAAACTAGCTATGTTTTCTAGCATGAAAACTCAAATAAAGCTTTTGAGAGCCAAATTCTGATACATCCTAAGCCATCGTTACAAATCGCTTGTAGGACATTTAGTCGCTCCGGCCATCGTATTTAGAACGGATACCTCAGAAACAACGCCAGTGGCTTTGTACGTTTTATCAAATTGTTTGTACCATACTGAACAATTCTATTCTTGAAATAGAAGGACCATCAAAATATTGCAGCGTGTTCATGGTATATTCCTAAAAGTATCTTTTCTTTTACCTACTAGTGACAGCTTTTCGTAAAATACTTATCACTGTTGAAATCGAATCACACGAAATCTATCGTGCCAAGCAGATGAAAAAGTCTATATACGGATGGTTGATAGGACGCTTTCCCTTGTCTTTGCAAAGCGCTAGACTCTACCCTCTGTGTTTTCATCTGCCAGAAAATACACCTTCCTGGTGACATACATACCGACTACGCATCTTAATCAGTATTTCATTAAGAAACATTCTGATCTCCATTCAGACAAAAAAGTTAAAAAAAAAAAATTCACTGTGGAGTTGTCCCCATACGAAGACTTTGGTGTCAGTGTTGACACGCGATATTTAATTCAACGTTTTTTTAAACTTAAGTTCATCCAATATTTGATGGACTAAGTTGACTAGAATAACTTCAAAAAATATAATGAACTTTGTTGAGAAAAAATATCAATATCTTCCACTTGAGATAAAAGAGGAGCTTCAAAGGAAATATTTACATATGTATGTTGTAAAGTAGACATTGCTACTCGCAGGGAGCTCTTTTTCCTCTTCTTCCGGTCTGTTAATACTCGTAGCTTAATATTTGTTGGTTCTGTCAATGAATAACAACGGACCAACTAGGTTGGGAGGAAAATCACGTTTATCGCAAAAACTCTATATGATCCAATTCGAATTTATATGGAACAAGTTCATATGGAACGTAAGGACCGCAATATTCATAAAAAAATGTACTTATTATCATTTAGTCTGTTCGAATAGATCTCCAGTGCAGCCGAAAGCCTCCGTATTGTTATGTAAACTTTTATGAATTAAAAAAAATAAATAAAAAAAGATATCCAGTTAAAAATATGCAGCAGCAACTTGCATGAGAGTATCGAACAAATCTCTCTCAAATAGAAAAAATCACTGAAAAAACAAACGAACGCAAATTTAGAAACTTGCAAGCTTGACGAACAGTTGATTGAGTTATTGTTTGCATTCAAATGTATGAAATGGAAAGCTTACATTAGTGTTTTCCAGAAGCATTCTACTAAGGAAACTTGACCATACAAACAAGCTGATGATTTCCCATAATTATCAACAAACTATAAGCCACATTGAAACCTACTGCGGATACTCTGTAAATACATAAATTAACTCAAAATAACTTAAATCTGCACTAGGTGGCATGACACTGGTACTTCCTTATTATATACACTTATGGTCAAAATAATAAGCACATTCCCTAAGCATTCATTCATGGTTCCATTTAAGGAGTATGATGCAACAAATAAATGCAACTTTAGTTTGATTTTAATATTTTCAATGTGCATTACCCCTTGGAATAAAAAGTAAGTTGGTACCGAAATTAATGCAAACAAATAATTTGAGTTTTAAATTTTTCTATTTACGTGGTCAAAATAACAAGTAAATTGTGTATATTTAATTAAATATTCACAGTATAGTCGTCAGTCAAAAAAAAAACATCAACAACAACTGATAGATCCATTAATATCTTTAAAAGCCATTTGGGTTGATATTGGCAATGTGATTTTCTCGCGAAAGTATGACGACGGCTGCAAAGAACAAATTTACCTGGCCGATTAGCTAGAATAATTCCTTTATTGCGACAAAAAAATGTAATGATGATGCTAGAATTGGCAAAAAATCATTTGAATTCGTCGGGACCAGAGGGTGAAAAAAAGTTGTTAGTCCCTCGATCTAAACCCAATCGAAAACCTTTGAGGAGAATTAAAACAAAGAATTAAGAAGCCAAATTTTCAAAACAAAGATTCCAGTTAACACCTGCCGCAAACTCTGTTCCAATATGCCGAAAAGAATTACAAAAGTACTCCAAAATAAGGGTGAATATACCGGATATTGATAAAATATATTAAAACGATATCAAACGGCGTAAATTGAAATTATAACCTTTCTATATTAACACATATGTATGTGCTGTACTTATTATTTTGTTCAGTCAGTTTAGTAGTTTTTAAGCTAAATTTAATGGTTTCAATTTCTAAATGTTATAAGAGTTGACGTTACTTATACATTTTAATATTTTTATAACCGTACCTTAAATAAAAATGAATTTATCAGTCATTAAAAAAAATTTTTATAAATGTTCTCGTAATTTTGACCATAACATATGTGTGAGTGTACTTTTAGTGAAGAATTTCGAAAAAGATTTGAAAGTCTATTTGAACAGCCTTTTCAACTTCTAAAGCTGAAGCTTTAGTAGCAGACTGTCAGTTTTTAAAAACTCGACAAGTTTTCCTGTTCTAGTGTCCAACTGCTATGTCTAATGGTTTCACAAGACAAGTCGCTTCTGTCAAAAAATAACTTCGAAGTTGAGGCAGAAGCAAAAGAATTAATGTATGTGGGAACGGACGGTACAATGCATACTTTTTTATTGCTTCGTTGTTAACGTCATTGCACTCATCCAATAAGATATCATTACAATAGGAAATAATATTTTTTCTCATATTAGTCAAAACCTTTTTTTTTTCTATTTTCTTGCATTTATTTTTAATCTAAAAGTCATACCGAAAGCAAGCCTTCAAGAATTAAATACAAAGCATGCCATTAACTGTGAAAAAGTATTTGACATTTGTCGATTATGTTCAATCAGTGTTTTACTAATTCGTGCTCCACAAATTTCTTAATAGACTGTTAATACCATTAGTAACAACTCTACTAAATACCAAAGGAATTTGCCTGCAGCAGTCGAATAGTTGCATCATGTCATTCAAATGGTGCACATGGGTATTCATGTTAAAAAGGAAATACTCATATGGGTATGTGTTAGTTTACTCACAAAATCATTTGCTTGTTTAACTGTGTCCCAACTTCACTTTCAGTTGTACTTGTTATTTTTTTTTGCGAATTTTATAATCGCATTTGGGACACTTCGTAATACTCAAAATTATATGTAAAGTGATTATTGAAGCTCACACAGTCACACACACACACACACACAACCAAGCAATTTCGTATCCTGTGTTAACTAAATTAGTTTTGTGAAAGTGCATAAATGCGTATTAAATTTCTTGCTTTGGGCGGAAAGGCATTTTCAACTTATGTAGTCCCTCCTCTGTCTATGTCTTACCACTTTGGCACGCTTCTCCCCAATTTGCTTCATCAACAAATTCCAACAAATCGCATTGGGTTTAAAGTTTTGTACATTTCATTGCTTCACTGCGTATAACTATAGTATCGTATTTACACTTGTAAAGTTGCTATTTGTAGATAGCATTCACATTCATTCACAAACGTACCACTACCCTGCAGTGAAACGCTAAACAATTAAAAATAAGAAATACTAGTTTACAACTAGAATTTTCTGAAATGATTTATTCGTGCCTTATTTAAAATTACAATCTCAAAGTTCGAAAATTATTTACAGATTTAAATAAAAATTATAAAAAAAGACGACTCATATCCTCTAACAAGTTGTTAATAATAAAGCAGAAGAAAGCTTGCTCTGGATAGATAAACTTAAACGTTGTAAATCAAATTGTTTTTTTTCAGAAATTGTGGAAAATTTAAGTAAAGAATTTAATTGTAAGAATCTTTTATTGTTAATTAATGTTTTAATAGCTACGATATCCATTCAAAATAATGCTGTGATGTCTGCACTTGCTAATCAAAAGTTTCCTTACGACTATATTGGGAAAATTTGAAAATTAGAACGGCAAGAAAACATGCTTATGTACTTCGGCAAAGCAATATACTCGCATTCCCCGAAAACAAAAATTTGTTTGAAAGTAAAAATTGTGTAAACATAATGCTAGAAATCATATTGACGTAAGTATGTTATCGGCGGGACGCACGGCAAGTAAGGTTCAGCCATTTAGGGTAAATAGCATAATTGTATTAATTTATTATTTTTGACAAATAAATTGAAATATTAATTTTTATATTCATTTGAAATTATTATTATTTTTTTGTAGAATCGACAAATAACATATCAAGTTCTGACGAGCCTGATGTGCAACTTAGTAAGGCAATGCCGCTGCATAAGAAGCGAGAGTTTCAAAAATGAAGCTCTAACGAAACTATAGATAATAATTAATAAATTATATCTGAATGAATTACTTCTTTATTTTTAAACTTATCCACATTTTTTATTTTTAAATAAGGAGGAGGATGGGTGTTCTCGCGGGACCTATCACTGAGCTGTTCCTTCCGCTTGCCGGATCACTGAGCTTTCAGCCATTAAGGAGGCTATGGATAAGCGGCAATTAAATCTGTGCGCTCAAATCTAAGATTGTACTGAATTGCCGCCGATCTCTACAGGAGATGGCTAAGCAGAACAGGCTTAACCTCATTTGGGTTCCGAACCACAGGAACACCGAGGGTAACTGTATGGCGGACAACCTTGCAAGGGAGGGAACAACCAAGCAGATTCTTCCCAGTAAACAACGCATTGGTATGCCCTTTGGTACTTGCAAGCTGCTTTTAAAAGAATTTGTTTATGCTCGTGCAAATTACAGCTGGGCACAAACTATGACCTGTAGGATCTCCAGACAGACTTGGCTCAGATGTATGTATACCTTAAAACGAGATGATATATTCCAAGTAATTGGAGCTCTAACAGGACACTGCGTCATAGGCAACCAAGCGGGGCGTCTCGGAGTACCCTTCGAAGCATTAGGTGATATAGACCCAAAATGCTTGACGAGATTCGTAAAATGAACTCTAGATGGTTCAGCAGATGGAGTGAAGACTGAAATGTGCTTTAACACCAAGTAAAGCTTATGAATTTAATTTAATTTACTGAAAACTTATATTTTTATTTTAGTTATTATATAGTTATTTTACTTTAAATTATATTTAATGATGCCGTTATTTATTACTTTTAATAATACCAACTTTCACATGTTTAAGTATTTATTTTTCCTCTTTATAAATACTTAGAAAATATCAAACCAATTATTTGCAAATTAAAATGTGTAATATTTTTAAGTTCATGAATTTGTTTTATTTTATTCCCCTTTTTTCTTCCAAACTGGTAGGTTTTGGTCCAAAGTTCGACTAGTATTTCTTTGTCTAATTTGAACTTATAGCAGGCTGGTATGGTTGGTCCATAATTGGACTAGTGTTTTGTCTATTCTGAAATACTATGAGACTGATGCATTTCTGATTCAAATATGATAATTGCGGTTTTGTAAGATTTTTCCATGTCAAAAACACGAGTTGCATGTATGAAAAAGCTATTCGTTCACAAGTTGGGCTTGCAATGCATACTAGCTGGGAAGTAGTTTACAACAAAATATTTGAATACAGGGTACAGGGTTGTAAAATACACTAGTTGTAAACTACTTTCGTCATACGAGTTATAGGTGTTTTCAAAAAAACTTTGTCCTACGAGATATCAGAATGAATCATAAAAGATATTCATAGCTCATAGCTAAGCTATACAAAACTATGTTTTTACTCAAGCCGCTGTTGTCGAGGTAATAATCGATAAGTAGGGCCTTTACTTACCAAACGTTAAAATTTGTTTTCGATTCTTGGCGGAGCAGGAAATACTTTTTTTATTTTTCTTTCCTTTTAATAACTAACATTTAAATAAGAGTAGAATTTACTTTACTCATTTTCAATTGAAAAACCAATAGCTTAGATCATTGATTCATCACACGAGAGGTCACGAATTCGAACATTGGCGAGGGAGCAAGTATTTTTTTTTTTTAATTTAACGTATGTTAGTTTTTTAATTTTATATTGAATAAAGTATTATTTTTATTTTTATAACAATTTAGTTTAGTTCAACATGAGAAATTCATATGCAAACATGTATTTAATTGTATATTTATTTGTTTCAATAAATCTCTTTTTAATAGTCTATACTTTATTTAAATAATTGAATTTTTCTCTACTTAATTTTATGAAAACTAGTAACTCAATCAAACAACGGCAAAAATACATTTTTCTGTAATTGCCACAATTCTAATATTTATTTGGACTAGTTCGATTTCAGTCAGGCAATATCAGCAAGAACTTATATTTTTGATTAGTTTCGATTTGCTCTTGTCGGCCTCTTGTAATTTGTAAGTCCACAAGTGTGTGTATGTGTGCGTGTAACAGCAAATTCATTAGCGATGCAATTCCAACAACAAAGCGCCATGTTTTACAAGGGACAATTTTCAATTAACAACAGCAAACAAAACAACTCAAAAACATGCACATCATTAGCAACAACAACAAAAAGAGCAACAACAACACCAATAACTACACATTTAGCAGCTCCGAGTAAAGGAGTTTATCAACTTTGTGCGACAATGCCAGCAACAGCATTAACTAACATCATCAGCATTGCCATCATCATCGCCCACACTAATACCAGCACTGTCATCTGAGTCATCAATGTTGATGTCGTCATCGTCATTAAAGCGCAAACTCTGCCACTTCCAACACAAAGTGGATATTTTCAAGTCTTAAGTTATTTTGTCGGTTGTGGTAAGTTGTTCAGTAAGTTTGCTTTTGTATCATGAAGAGCAGTTTTGAAAGTTTCTGCCATGTTGATATCGCAATTTTTGACGAAAACCATTTAGTGAGTTGAAGTGCTTAAGATGAAGAAAATTACGAAGGGAAAGGAGGGAGATACTTCGGGTGGGACAAAAAGTGAAGAGTTACGTTTTTTTTTTATATTTTTTTTTGTAAAATAAGTCTAGAATAGAAAAAAATGGAATGCTGATACAGAGAATTCATGTAACGGCCGCTAACACTGTTGCTGTAGTTTAAACAATATCACCAGGAGCATCAAACGCACCATCCAAGAGCCGTCGTTTGGTTGGATTCTGAATAATCAGTCTTGAATACAACAATAAATTCCATAAGAATATCCCAATGATTAATTTATAAATTCTTGACCAATTATTGAAAATTTATTACAAAAAAAAGATACAATCAGGGATTTGCAAAATGTTTCGCAGTTGGTAGCGGTGTGTGCTATAACTCGATATGCCGGTGAGATCGAGGTTCGAATCTCAGTCAGGGCAAGCAAAATTTTAATCATAGAAAAAGTTTTTTTTAATAGCGGCCACCCCTCGGCAGGCAATGGCAAACCTCCGAGGGTATTTCTGCCATGAAAAAGCTTCTCATTAAATACATCTGCCGTTCGGAGTCGGCACAAAACTGTAGGTCCCTCCATTTGTGGTATAATATAAAGACGCATACCACAAATGGTAGGAGAAGCTCGGCCAAACAATGAGCTATATAGTGTACGCGCCAAAATTATATATTATATATGTATATATAAGTTATCAGCTTTGTTCAATTAAAGCAATTTCTACGAATTAAATTAATATTTTGAAACTAGAAGCTATTCTTATTGATTCGCCTATTTATATAAACACTAATATATCAATTACTGGGGCAAAAAAATTGTAAAACAGCAAATTTAACATTAATTAATATTTCTTCGAATCTCAGTTATTACTTGCAATTTAGATACAGGTGTTAGAAGAAAAAACGACCTCGAAGCATTTAATTGCTGATCAATAATTCGGACGTTTACCTTATACATAGATGAGCAATAATAACCGATATCACGTAAAATTTGCGGGCCCCTCCCGAAACTAAATCCTGGCATGGGGGCTATGTATATTATATATTTCTCCAATCTTTATGAGTTTCACTTCCAATATATTACTAAAAATTTCTGATGTTTGTGCAAAATAAAAAGCCTTAACTGTGTAAAGGGAGGGTTTATGACGCTAAATGAAATATCTCAACAATCGATTTCGACAAATGATTAATAAATTAGAAAAAGTCACCAGACTGCAGAGTTTCATACAAATAGCTTTCCATTCAAACAAACGGACAGACAGACGGACATGGCTAAATCGACTTAGCTTATCATTCTGATCATTTCGGTATACTTTTTGAACTTATCCTTATGGTACTTACAAACATTGGACCAAACTTAATATACCATTTCTATGAAAAGTTTAAAAAAAAGTTAGACTAATTTAATCATCGTTAAGTCATTTTAGTAATTATTTCGTCGGTAAATTTTTGTATATAATATATTCTCAATTTGATTTTAACCTTCGCATTATAAGAAACTGCTTGACAGCCTCACCTAATATAAACGCACTCCGGCAATTTTCTGTCGAAAGTTTCTTATGCTCTGAATGAAAACATTTGCTTAGAATGAACACTTTTTGTAAATTTGTACATTGTTTGAAACCTGGGATAATATTTTGTATGATTATTATTGTTTCTGTAATATAAAAGAGGCAACAAATCAATTGCCAAATTTGTTAATATGTTCCTGTGTTGAAGCTCAGCATATAAATCAAGATTATATTTAATGTTTAAATAAAAATTTATATGTGCTCGTAACATACGGTAAAGCAAATCTTTAAACCAAATAAATAAATTGAATCAACACTAAAAAAGTTCCACCTTGTATTTTTTTAAATGGAATTTGACAGCCATGCAACTCTGTAAAGTTAACGCACGGAAATCAATTTCGGTTGGACGTGGTTAAAAAATTTGCATGAATATTAGGTTAGGCTGTGACATTTACAAAAATATCGGATATTATTAATTTAAGATTTAAACACAGCATTAAATACCTTTTTAAAATAATCTTACATCAAATAAGTAATTAATAGCAGCACACCTGATACCTACCACTTTGTACTATGTATCAATATTTGTAGGAAGTGCAACCGCCCACCAACCGTTTACATAGTGGCGAAATCCTATTTGCAAATAAGCGCAGTTACAAGGACACCCACACACACGCAAACACACAATCGAACGACAATTATATGTACATATATACATACATACATATATGTATACGTATATTCGCACAATGAGTATCTTCGTATAATTTCTTGAATTCGCCGCTTCGTGGTCCTCTCACTCAATGTATGTATATGTGCACATGTTTCATTGCAAAGTAGATTGATATTTAATCGGCTTTGTGTATGTTAAATGTGCAAATTAATTTAATTTTCATCTGCTGCATACAATTTCGAGGTTTGCCAATTACTTAAATTTGCGGCAACATGTGGTTCGGTGGTTGTAACCAAGATTTTGAGGGCTCTAGTCGAGCAAAAGTCACACAATTCAAAGTGTTCTTTGAAGGCAGCAATACACAGTTTTTGAATATATATAAAAGATTAAAGAAAATTCAATTTTCATAATTAGGTTAAGTTAGGCAATGTTAGGTAGAATAAGCTGCTTATGTTACAAAAGCGTTATTGAACCCTGGTGATACTTCGCGGATCACGTAACCGTCTTAGATCATCGAAAAACCCGAGCCCATGAATTCCTTTTTTATTTTGGAAAGTGGAGGAAACTCTCATGACAAATTCTTAAAGGTTTTTATGGGCTTATTTGTCTAAGCAGTTTCTGCAGAAATCATTATTACATTTAGCTCGACCTGAAAAACACTACAGTAGTTTGGTGAGGGTAAACTGAGGTTTAGATTGAGTTTACTTTAGTGAACCCAGCTGCTTACCATTTTGTACAGCTTGGAGCCATCTATATACAGCCGTTGATCCCGGCGGTACCTATCCAGTCGTTCCTCTCTGGGATTCTTATGGAGAATATATTTTCAGAACATAGAGGAAGGGTAGTATAAACCAATTTCCTAACATTGTCCGGCAGAGTTTCTAGAATCTTTGCGTTTCCGGATTTAAGATCTCTCCACTGTTGGATCGCATTTATCCTGGCCGCACTGCAGCCTGCCAGAAATCTGCCATAGAGGTACACCAGAAGATTTAACATTACCTCCAGGGATTTGGTGGCTCTGGATAGAGCCCTGCCCAGTTCCGTCCACCATACCACGACCCCGTAGAAGAGAATGAGTCTTATAACCACTGTGTACATCTAGTGCACAATGTATGGCTGTATCCCCCATGGGCTTACCTACCACCACTGTTATTTGGCTGTAGTTGATTGTGTAGTTGTGCGTGCTATGTTTCACTATAACACTAAGTTCAATAATCGAATTTCAAGCAAGCAAAATCTAAATCCTAGCGGTGCAAACCTCTAAGTGTCTTCAGCTTCTAATGAAATTGATCTGCTGTTCGCAGTCGGTATAAAATGGTAGATCCTTTCCTTTGAAGAACAACATCAACTACAATTAGTAGAAGAAGCTTGGCCAAACACTGAGCAATAAAGCGGAAGCGGTAAATTTTTATTATTATTATTGCATCACACATTGTTTGTGGTATCGCACTTTAACCTACGTTCGAAAGATCTTTAGCATGTGTCGTAAATTTGGAGCATGCTACCGCTTCAAGGCAATGCAGAAAACGATTGTCAATACACCGAAAGGAAAAGATAAACTCTACGCTGAATGGTTTCAAAGCTAATGGATTCCTACAGTGTTGTTTCGTTTAAATTTTCTTACACAACCCATCAACTAACAGTTGGCGTACATGCAAGAGCAGCTCTTGAGAATCAAAGCATAAGTCCGTTATATACGGTGCCCAGTTGATGCGCTCGAGGAATGCATATTCCTTAAAATGTAAGGATTTCTCAATATGGGACTAATTGTTTTTATACGACACTGTTTCTGTTGACTTCCCCTTCATAAAGTTACGAATTTGTTGGAAATTCGGGAATTTATCCTAAATATGCAGATACTACAATGTTGAACATTATAAAATCTCCAAGGTCTTCACGGCTCGTGATGGCTTAATTATAAAAAGCGGACAACCAAGTGATCAGTAAGCTTCCATGCGAGCTGTTGTGTTCCTAGCTGACTTAAGTGTGTAAAACATCTGCCTGATATACCAAGGAACCTAGGTGAAATTGATGTTAGCTGATCTTGTTCATACCAGTTGGAGCAGCTAATATATGTAGGTTGGAATGCACACAATCCTAGTTGCAATCACATACCCCATCCATGGCTATTGTATTGGTATGCTATCATCTTACAACCTCCACTGATCTTTTATGCTTGATCGCAGCCTGCGACTCTGCGCGAACATGCATCTTCAATCTACACTTACACATTAGACACTACACAGTTGGCGACCTACTACAGAGGTCCAGCGTTCGCGTGGATTTGTTGCAAATACTGGCCACAACCATATAATTTGTAGCGACCGCTGCGACTATTGTTGGTCTGTTTCACTTGGAACTTGCACACCAGCTTTGGCGCCTACCATTTTTTAGCCTTACTTGGCGGGTTTTAGACACCAATACGTGTTTCTTCTTTATCATTTCATCAGCGACTCAATATAAGTGACCCTATGAGTTATCGAGAAGGTGTTCCTATACCGGCTGAGATCAACGGAATCTGCAGTAAGGTTAAGTTTTAATCAACGAAAGATTATTGGAAATACTGTTCTGTATGAAATAAAATCCCAACGTTTTTCGAACTTCGTTTTACGATTCTGTCATTAAACAGCCTCGATATACCCGAAAATCTTTTGCCCTTTTTGCGTTTGAAGACTTTTTACATGAATGCTTTTATATTCTTAAAGTATAAAAGACTATCGTATGTCAACCAGCGTTTATAAAAATAATTAGAGCTTGACTACCAGCAGTCTTCCAAAAAGCGCTTAACAAACTTTTAACGAATATTTATTATACTTCTCCCCATTACAAAAAGTATGAAATCACATCTTATGCAAATTAGCTTTATAATATTTAATTTTTCCTTATCATTCATGATCATAAATGGTTTGATTTGTCTAAATATTCCCTAAATAAAAGTTTAGCATTTTGGTGTGAGCGTTGACTTTTCTCTGTTCCGAGAATCTAAGTTAAATAGAAATATTTTTGTGGAAATATTTGGTCCGGCACAGATATCCTGAAGCAGACGTCGTCGACAGTTTTGAAAATCGTGGAGAACAGTTATCCTTTTATATGAAAGTTTATGAGTTAAAAATTTCTATAAAATTAATTGTCGAAATTTTTCGACAATTGAGCAAACGAAATACCAAAAAATTAATTTATAACCTTTTTGGAAATTTATTTTTTGGTTTTTAAATCAAAACAGCTTTAGAGTTGCTTGTGATTATAGTACATTTAATAAATGTCATTTAAAATGCAATAAGTATTTAAAAAAAATGTGTGTATAATATTTTTTACAAGCTTTCAATATACGAAACTCTCATCACCTCTAACTTTTACTTGTAATTTTTAACCCGAAAGTTTCTTAAATAAAACCACATTTCCACCGTCATTCGGCACATCTCACTTTCGAAGACAACCTTTCAACAATTTCATCCTGCAACTAATGGTCTGTACAGTGTTTTTTATATCATTTAGTTCAATCTGTGTCACCACAGGAGCAACTATTAACTGAACACCAGGTGTTTCAATTTAGTATTTCGAACGACAGAAAAAAGAGAAAATAAATGGAGAGAGTATGAAAGTGCCGAAATGACAATAAAAACTCAAATAAAAATACATTTTACCAACGAGATGAGTGCAGTTGCACTTTTTACCCGTTCCTTACCTTTAAAAACTGCGTGTGTGTGTTGAAATTGCATTTTCAATGGACAGCCACAAAGCAATTAAATGTTTTAAATAAAGTTGAAAAAATGCTGCGACGCAAAAGGTTAAGTTAAATTTTTTATACAAAAAACTTTTTGTACAAGCGTGTTAGGTTTAAAGTGCGACTGGTGTGGGTATTATTTTACAAAAACAAAAAAAAATATCAGGTTTAACTTCGGCACTCAACCGTAATCGCGGCTAAAGGTGTTGCTTTAAGTGATGAATGTTGTTTGGAGTTGATAAAACTGTGTCTGTGTGTGGTCAATAAAGTTTGTGTGTGTGTGTGTGCAGTAAATGAAAATGTGGAAAAGTTATAAATAGTATATACCTATGTATTTATTTACCATTTATGTTACTTGCAATATTCGTGGTTTTTTGATGCACTTCCGCGCATTTATTTAAGGGAAAGCGTAAAATAAATATCACTGCTTTAACGTTGCGAGCTACAAAAAATGTAAAAAAAATTGTCGCTACATTTACTTTTATCACAACTATTTTAAGTAGAAAGTTGTTAAAAAATCGCAGCACTTAATTGAGTATATATTCGGCGTTAATATTCTGAAAAAATCTATATAAACCCGTATGCTCAGGGGTGATCATATAATTTGCAGCCAAGTTTCTTTAAAGAATTGCCAAATTAAAAAAAAAAGTTCATTCATTAATGAAAATTATAAAAAAATATGTAGAAAACAAATATGTTAGTAAGCTTTAATTCCAATTATGTAAAATTTTTTTTAGACATCATTTTATCAAGTTAGCAATTTTGTAGCCTCAAAATTTTTAGTGTAATAAAGCGCACGCCTTCCATCATATGGGAAAAAACGTATAAGCCTTCGGAAAAATTTCTATCAATGGCTCATTTGAAGCCATTTCCTTTTACCAAAGTTTTTAGGGCTACAAACTTCATACTCGGAAGAAACTTATAACTTGTAAGAAATTTGGCTGAAAATTTTATTGATTTTTCTCTTAGTTTTTCAAAAAAAATTGAAACATGGATTTATATTGTTTTTGTTAAAGAACTATCTGTATTTCAATAAAACGTGAATTTGTAACTGCCACCACATAGTGTGTATAAGAAATTGACCACAGAAGTCAGGTTAAAACACATAATTAAACGAAATTAATGAGAAGAGATGCTAAAATGTATGTGGGTAACAAACTAAAAAGGCATTTGAGTAAGCTTAAAGAAAGCTTTTGAGGAAGACTGTCTTATAAGTGTTTGAAAAAATGCGTGAATAGCGTCTTCAGATAGTCAAATAGAGCAATTGGGGTTACTCGTAAGATTACGGCAAAGCCTCCCAACTTGCATGAGGTTATAACACAGTACGACAGTGGTTGGTACACATGAGAAATGTTAACAGAATATGAAAATAGGCTTAAAATAAAGAAATACGTGTTTCGGCGTTTTGCTGTAGCACGTCAGAATTTTGAGAAATTTGATTATTAAGCTTCTAAGGGCCGTGGATGTTCACTTCTAATGTAATACTATTATAAAAAGTTCTATAAAAACAGAATGGGCGAACCGATTTTAATGCTTGAGCCAGTTTTGAAAAGATAGTTAAATTTGGATTTTTTCGTATATTTTTGGTTATTTTTTAACTTTACATGGAAATTAAAGCGCCATCTACCGAAGAACAAAAATTTTTATTAGAAGTGAACCTCCGCGGTCTTTTGAAGTTTAAAAATCGATTTTCTCAAAATTCTGACGTGCTACAGGAAAACGCCGAGACACTACACATTTCTCATGTGTACTAAAAACAATTGGATTATGTCGTACTGTGTTATATTTTTAGCAATAAAAGTATTACTCCGTTGCGCAGTTTATTTCACGACTCATCCGAATTTCAACTCCAAATTTAATTAACAATATAATAATAATAATAATTTTTTGTATTGAAAACGGCGATGGATGGGTGTTTTCATGACGAGAGTTTTAATTGGCTTAGTAATCAGAGACATTATTGTGATAAGAGAATCTGTAGATATTATTCAAAGACATACATACGGGTATATGAGTATTATTAATTACACTATGCAACAAAGTAAAACTTTTTTTCACTGGGTTCACAGTATGTAATTATGATTCGCCACCTTAAAACTATTTGAAATATTAAAATAAAATTGTTCTATCACGTCAAGTTTAGTAGTGAAACGCATTTATTGATTTTACTTAAAATTATGTGAAGCGGTGACATAAATTGTTATTCTACATTAAAGAAACTTTTTTTTTTTAACGATTGGCATTCCTCTTGTAGTCAGTAGTGGCAATATCCGTCTGGTGGCTCCAACAATAGTCTGCAAGCATGGTTGACTCCCATCTACTCTGATAACGCTTCTCGTAATCTCTAACAAGGTCATTTAGTTCTGATTGACTAATCAAATGTTGTTCTGTATTTTTTTCATCTATAAATACCTCTTCGCTTCATCTTCTTCTTCAATAGGACTCGATAAACTTGACGAAATACAAAATCTTTCCGTTACTGGAATGTCTGGAGAATGTGGTAGCGGCATTGACACTGATGACACAGTAGCATACTTCACCGAGTGTTTTGATTTCTTTGAAAAAACTTTCACAGTTGTTAAACAGAAGGAACCTTGATTTTTGGGTTCACGCTACTGCATTGGTACACCAAAAGGCATATTTTTAATATTACCCTTGTACCAACCAGTCACACACCAATGATATAATTTTATAGCTGCCCCCAACTAAGTGTAACGAAAAGTAAATAAAGTAAGATTATCGTTATTTATTTATGTTTTTGGACGTCATATATAAATATGAATTTGTTTTCTATTGTTTACTAAGTATACCTAATACGAATCAGCACTCGGGATATCGGTGATTTTTTTGATGTTGCATAGTGTTATTAGAGAGATAATTTATGTTTTCTCACTGCACACTATTATGAGAAGACAACATATTTATCTCCGTTCAGGACTAGTTCAAAATCATGTCCGGACCAGTTCGGGATCACTTGTGGACTATTTTGAGCCTCATTCAGGACGCCAAAATTTTTTGTTGTAATACCACGCTAAATTTAAAGTTCTAAATCTATGAACAAACCAGTCCCCACCTAGTACCGAAATGATATCGTTCTAGTTCCGAGCTAGTCACGAACTGATCTTGAAGCAATCCTGTAGGAATCTCTGAATAAAGTCAAGAAAGTTCCGTTCCAGTCCCGAAACGATCCCGATATGGTCCCGAACTTGCTCCAAGCTTAACCCGATATGATGCTGAATAACTTACATCCTTCAAGACTACAAAATTTGTTTCACTTATTATTATGAAAAGACTTTTAATAAATATGTACGTACATAAGCCTCAAAATAATAATCAACAATAAATGAACAAAATACTCACCCATAGTTATTATCAAAAGAAAGAACTATTTTTATAGATCTCTCTTGGTGACCATATACTCGAAAAATTTTGTATAAATCCCTTGTGCATTCCAAGCTCGGATTTGGAACCCTATCTATAACTCTCATTCTAATACATTTGAAAGAATGAAACCAAATTTCATTCCTTTCAATCAATTTCATCCGTTTAATATCAAAACAGAAATTTTCGAATATCCCTAATTTTGCTCCCGTCAAAAGAGCACTTCGCGAACTAAAAAGAATACATAGATCACTTGATATGTATTTAAATTATATGATATTAAATGAAATGAAACAGACTTAAATCGTATATTATCCGATATTGGGGAACTAGGCCAAAATTTTGCCTATTTTTTCCATGAAGAACCTTATTAACAACTTGATTTTTCACTTCCAATTAAACAAATTTGCCACAATACAAAATTACAGTATAAGCTAATTTAATTTGAAACACAATTTCCTGCTTTAATGTTTTCGATGACCGAAACGAGGTTCAGATTTTTGTCAGTCGAAATTCATATTATTAAAAATAAAATTACTCACAATAAAAAAATGATTAATTTTCACAGTATCTCTCCCATCTGAAATTCAACCAAAGATTAAAGTTAAGCGAATTAACATTACGGATTACAATATACACTACCAAGAAGGCTGCTTAGAGACATTTTATTATGAATAAAGCTTACTACAAGTGTCTGCAGTTCAGTTCAGCCTACCAAAGTTATAAGTAAGTTCATAAATGTATGTAGATGTAAATATATTTTAAATTTCTTGTGCATACTTTACCGCCAGCCATTAGCATTGTCCCTAATTTACCTACGTTGTTTCAGTTCAAGCCACTTACTCTGCTATCTCCTCCTCACAATTTATCTATTTATCTTTATTTTTTACGCCCATTTATTTTCATTTTGTTGGCGTTGCACGCAAATTACAATTTTTTAAATACATTAACTCAACTGCTTAGCCTAAATAAACAAAATGAAATTTTTTTTTGTTTAGTATTTAAGAGCACTGAAATCAGCAAATGCTCACTAGAATATTGCTTAATGTACTAGAAGTTTTTGTTTTTCTTAACAATAATAATTCGGTTATACAGATGACCATTATTCTTCTGTTTCTGCAATCTCTTCTACACTCGAACTTTGTTAAGTGCCAAATGGGTGTTTCACTGATTTTGTATTTGAAAAGGAATTCTATAAAAAAAAAAACAATCAAACCTAAATCTCTAGTTGGACTAAGTGAGTGTGTTCTGAGTGTTTCCTATTTTTGTAATTTCTTGTGCATTCGCTTCTTGTGTTATTTTCTTATTATGTTTCCTTCAACTTCCATATTTTCAACAGCAATTTAGGCAATAAATTAAATCAAAACAAACTTGACAGTGATTAAAATTCCATTATGTTATTTCAGTTCTTGCTGCTCGCTCCTTTTCCCCAAATTAAAACAAAACAAAAAGTTTCGTTCACTTTGTACGTAACGAAAGGCAAAAGGGAAATAAACACCGTGAAGTGGAAAACCAAGTGACGCCAAAAACATTTCGAAAATTTGCTTTTCCAAACCATAAACCAGCAAATGAAGACATTTTCAATGCGCCACCAACTTCAGTTTGTACATGTGTGTGTGTGTACTTGCTTTTTCCAACAAAGCTGATTGCCTTAAAGCTCTGAATATTAGCCTATTACAACACTTAGCTCTCTCGCCCTCTGCGTTACTCCGTTCAATTTGAGACAAAAAATCACAAACACGTTATGCCTCAACCCCTCAAGTTTTTCTTATAAATACAGCATAGCAATAAACAAAGTCAAATGTCTCCCACTTCATCTAACACCGCCTAAATACATAGAGCTTTTTGCGCAGTTAACTCGCTTGTAAGCTTGTGTATAGCTGACAGTCTTGTTGTTTGTCCTCTAGTCAAGCATCTTGCTGGCTAGTTACTACATAAATGCTTGAGGGCCATAAAAATTGTTCGCATTCCACTTCAGTGGTCACTGCTGGCCTCAACAAACATAGCTTTCGAATATTTGTGTTTTCTAAGATGCTTTGCTTTATTTTGGTTTCTTTGTGATTTTATTTGCGTCGTTTTGTGTGTGCTTGTGAAGAGACATAAGTATAAAGTACATATATTCTTTCCTTGGAGTATTGTTATTCTTATCTTATTCGCTTCTAATATGTTTTTTTATACCCGAGCGTACTTGTACACAAGGGTATTTTAACTTTGTTCGCATAACGGTTGTTTGTAAAATCAAAAAATTATCGAGATAGATATAGACTAAATATATCCATCTGTCCGTGGTATCCATTAAAGCAAATTGAGTGAAATTTGGTATTTGGACCGATTTTAAACTAAAAAATTAAGTATTTATGACATTTAGAAAAATGGGCGTTGCCACGCGCACTTATGATATAATTTTTGTAACTCAATAACGGAGATAGGTAGCGCCAAAAAGTTTGTTATAATTATTGTCCTTGATATTAATTCTATCATAGTATAATATTTTGGAATCAGACCATAACAACGCCCACCTCCCATATAACGGCAGTTTTCGAAAAATGCAAAAACTCCGTTTTTTCGGTATCCATTAAAGCAAATTGAGTGAAATTTGGTGTTTGGGGTGGTTGTAAGTAAAGAAACTGTATATTGTTGAAATTTTGAAAAATAGGCTTTTTGTCACGCTCACTTATAAAAACATGTATGTATCTCAATAAGGGTGTTAAGTATCGCCACAAAACTTGGTATGCATATTGTCGTCTTACTATGGTCAAATATTTTTGAAATCGATTATGGTCCACGCCACATGGCAAGGGTATATAAAATTCGGTTTCGCTTTTCATTTTTCAGATTAATTTCAATAACTCGGTAAAAAACACAATTTTCTCACACATAAAGAATTTTTTTTCATTGGCATGAAATTTCACTTCGGGAAACACTAACGTGGTGTATTTCTTTGTGAGACAAATTATTTTTTTCATTCGATAAAAAAACACTTTTCGTCCCGAAAACGAGAATTTTAAAAATGTCGCAATACCTTTGGTCACTAATACCTGACGATTGATAATATTGCAATGCATAAGCTCCGTCGGTTACCGGGCACCTAAGTTCATATGTATATCTTTGGAACCACCCACCCGATTTTGTTCAAATTTGGTATACACTATGCCTATTTAAGCGATATTTATCAAAGTCTGACCATAACCACGCCCACCTGTCATATCACGGTAATTTTCGAAAATACTAAAAATCGGACATTTCAAAAAATGTTGATGGGAAATATCTTGAGTTTAGTATGTGGTGTTGTATTGCAGCCAGAAATCCGACTATATAAGATCATATGTATATGTCTGGAACTACTTTATCGATTTCGTCTGAACTTGACACACATGTTAGATTGTACTTAGTTAATTTAAAAAATTAGCTGAAAGCCTGCGCAGGGTATATAAAGTTCCATCGAACTTAGCCACTTCTTTACTTGTTTTTTAACCATTTCGGCACAAGATCTCGTGTAGTCTAAGAACATTACCAGTCGTACTTGGGAACGTTTTGAGGCAGTACCGGGATATGTTAAGGACTATTTCGCTACAAGTTTGGAGTAGTTTTGGGGTTTTTGTAAGCACTTTTTGATACCGACAAATTAAATACAATTAAATTTTCAATTTCTAGCTTTCCTTTTTTTGGATGCAAGTTTATTGTGTCAGAGACATTCCACATTATTTTAAAACCACTTTTGTGCGTATTTTGGATATGTTGCAAAGGAGACCCAAAAATGTATGTAAATGCAAAATAAAGAAATACATTTTTTTCAAAAGTTATGCAACATCAAATATGTTAGTTGTTTTGGCGTAGGCAAATTTTTACCACTTCAAAAGTTTATAAACAAAAAAAAAACAAACATTTTGCACGATTTTCAATTTTTGTTAAAAATAACTGAAGTCCTATAAGAAGACACCCTTTGAATATTGGTCAGTTTATTTTCAGATATACGTTCTAGCACATATAACAAACGTATGAAAAATTTTAATTGTCTTTAAATACAAATTAAAAATCTCTGGCTCTTTGTCAATAAAAATATGTTAAATAATTTATAGAAAAAAAAAATTTTTATTCCAGGCGTTCTGTCATACGAGTATTTTGTGAGTTATTTTGAAACATATTCAAATAATATGAAAATCTAAAAAAAAATCTCGGTTTTTCATTGAAATAGCATAGAATATAGGGATGTCAGTTTTAGGCATTTTATTTATCCCGTGATCTGAAAACTAAATCCCGCGACAACCACGGGATCCCGAATTTCAGGAAGTTTTGATTCGTAATTTTTAATACATCTGTAATCGTACTATTATATTAGTATTTAAAATAATATTAACAAAGTATAATGTTTGTTCATTTTTGAGCACGCCTTAAAAATGCATAAAATAAAGAATTTGCAAAATAAAAACACAAACAACAACACAAACAAGTTAAATAGCGGCAGATCAGTTGCTCTTGTTTGTAGTTGGTTTGTTTAAGGAAGATGAAATAAACACAACAGCCAACTCGGCTAGCGTAGCACAATAGGTAGCGTATTGGCTCTGCAACTCCGAGCTCCCGGGTTCAAAGCCTGGGAGAAGTGGTTATGAAAATTAAATTAAAAATAATTTAATTTAATAATCAAAAAGAAGTCTGATGAGGAAATGTGGTGATTTCCGAAATAGTACTATAACTTCAACCATTAAAAACTGTTGTTGTTTTTTCACAAACAAATCTTCCATAAACTGGCCTTGAGCGCAATAAAATTATAAAATATTAACAAAGTATAACAAAGAAGAACACTTTGCTGTAATTCATGTATGTATGTATATATCTATTGGTCTTTTCAATGACAAAAAAAAAATGTAAAATTGGACCAACATACAAAGTAATTTATTATTCAAGTACAAATATACGAGTAGATAAATATCAGCAAATGTAAATAGATTAAAATTATATTTAATCACTGTTTGAGATCAATATTAACAGCCCGGTTCTGGTTCTTGATAAATCATCACATGTTTACACATATTCGAAATTGAAAAGTTAACAAGATTTATGAATTGTAATCAAAAATAAAACTATTTTTCTTAATTATTTATATAAAAAATATTATTTACAATTTATAAACTTTTTAACATTTGTATATGTTTGATAATCTAAATCGATCAGTAAATATAATATAAAAATCAAGTAGAAATTTAATGCATCACTCATTCCCATTTGCATGAGGCAGAATTATTGCTACTTTTTTATCAAAATGCGACCTTAAAGATATTAAAGCGTTAGATGTGGTATCCTGCAACCTGGACATAAATTTGTTGCACATAAAACCTGTATCGCCCAATTCCAGCTATTTTATAATGGCTGTAAAATTAGAAGCTTCAAAAAGTCATATTTAACATTATATATAAATATATTTTGATTAATTAAAAACTGAACACATCTGAGAGGATTGTCCTCTGTTGTTTTAACCTTAAAACGAGTTGATTAAAAAAAAACTATGACTCAAAGTAGATTTATATATACCGGGATGCACGGTATATAAAAAAGACCGGGGTCTCTAGGTTATCATTCATAATATAATACCTCTAAATCTTATTTTTGATCGTCAAACAGATCTTAAAAATAAAATTCTAAGGACCAGATATTCAAGCCATTTTTTTAATTTTTAAGTATAAATATGTATAGAAAACAATCAAGACATTTGAACGAAAAACAATTATATTTTTGCAAAATTGTTTTGTTTTAAATAACAAGCTTCAAAGAAACGGCTCTACTTTTGTTAAATTAAAATATAACAAATTTTAATACAAATTTAAATAAGAATCCCAAGAATTTTTTTGAGGAAACTGGTTTGCTGGCAATTCTATTTGTGTAATTATGTGTTAGTGGTTAATGGCCTAAAATTACTGCTGATATTTTATAATTATTTTTTTTTTCCTTTGCTACAATATAATATAAAAACACTATGAATTTACATGATGCAATAATGAAAGGTGTTGTACGTTGACAACTTATCGCTCTAATTCAGCCATCTTGAACGCCCTTAGAAACCGTGTTGTTCCTTTGCAGAATTTGGTTAACAGTTTTGTAAAAAAAAAATGTTGAATTGTAAGAGAAAATTAAGTTTTTCATGTGGAACTTATAATTTTTCTGGATAATTTTTCTCATTTGTTGATAATTGGTTTTCTAGAAACGAGAATTTGAATAAGTTTTTGTAAAAATTGTCAAGTATTTATATAATGAAAAATTATTTGTTAAATTATTAAGTGAAATAAAGCTCTGGGGTTCATTTCGGAAGACAGGATAAACAATTTTATTGGCAAGAAAAAAATTTCCGTTTTTTGATAAAGTATCAAAAATAGTTCTCCATAAAATCATCGTCATAGAAAAACTCCCATTTTTCTCCCTGCTTCAACCGCCTCGGTCGTCTCGTCAACGTCAATTTTTCGTTTTCTTCGTTTATCGAAGAAGTTTGTCTTTTTTAATTTTGGCATCCAAAAACACTAAAAATTCGTACTGTGCGCAGGTTTTACCAGCAATTTAAATACAAAAATGTTATTCATTTTTTTTGTTAGTTTTCAGATAAAATTCGTAATATTTCAATCATTGTGGTTAAATTTTATGTAAATATCTTCACTCATTTGTACTTTTTCCTAAGAACGGACTTCTTTTATTCCCGTTTCTCTAATACTTCCAAAATACAACATTGAACTAAGGGCGTTCAAACTGGCGCTGTCACAACGTACAACACCTTTCATTATTCCATCATTATGAATTTATACTAAAATTTTCAAAAATCAATGACAATTTTAGTCACCTTAAGCTCGCATTGCTTAACACGTTGACTGCCAAGGCCATTTTCAGAAACTGGCCAAAAATGACATTTTGATTTTTTCACATTATATTACTAAAACCTCTATTTCTAGATGATAGGTATCATGAAAATGCAAATATGATGTGTATTTTAGGAGAAAAAGGACCTACGAATTATATCGTAGTTGGCTTCTGTGACAGAAATCGCTACGCAGAAGCCAAATACATGTTAATTCGTAGGTCCATTTTCTCCTAAAAAAACATCAACGCAAATCTAAGTGATTCAGAATTTGACGGAATTTTCAGCGATGATAGTAACGACATTTATGAGCCTTCTGATTATACAAGTGGTAGTGAAGATGAACCTGAAGACGGGTCCGAACCTTATGATAATGACGATGATCTCCAAGCAACAACGTCAAATGAGAATGATGATTTGTGAACAGAAGTTCAACACAATCCTGATTTATTTCTTTTTGAAGAGAATTTTGGTGTGAAATTAGGTACATCAAATTTTTCAATGCAAAACGCTGGTGGATTTATTTTTTTCGGATGAGTTTTCTATGCTGCGCAAGAAATTGAAAAATGGGAATCAAAATGCTATAAAAAAATTTAAAAGGTTATCAAATTGGCAAGATGTAAATACTGCAGAAGTCAAAGTTTTTATTGCAGTTTTATTGCAAATGGGACCTTGTACTTTTCCAACAATAGAACATTACTGGAGCACAAACAAGCTATATAATGTAAACTTTTGGCGTTCACATATGAGCCGAAATCGATTCCAGTTGCTACTGCGTTATTTTCATTTGGTTGATAACTCAAACGCATCTACCGACAGATTATACAAGGTGAGACCAATCCTAAATCATTTCAACAATGTTATGCGTGAAAACTATGTACCAAGTAAAAATATTTGTATTGACGAATCCATGATGCTATGGCGGGGAAGATAGCTTTTCCGCCAATACATAAAAAATAAAAAACACAAATATGGCATCCAACTATATGAACTATGTGAGTCCGATGGTCTTTTAATAAAAAAAAAATTTACAGCGGAAAATCTGAGGAAACTACCAATAATATAGGTTACACTGCTGACGTTGTTTTACATTTACTTGAGGACTATCTTGATAAAGGCTACGCGCTTTACATGGATAATTTTTATAATTCAGTTAGTCTTACAAAACTGTTATATACACGAAAAACTTATGTGTGTGGAACCCTGCGAAGTAACAGAAAAGGAAACCCCTGAGATGTGGTAAATCGTAAACTAAAAAAAGGGGAGTGTTTTCGGCAGCAAAATGGTCCTGTTTCTGTATGCAAATGGAAAGACCAACGAGAAGTCCTTACCATTTCAAACATGCATGCAGTTGAAATGGTAGAGGTGCCCAATCGCAATGGAAGATTTTCTATGAAACCGAATATAGTTCGAGATTACAATAATGGAATGTCTGGCATAGACCGATTAGATCAAATGATTTCGTACTACTCATCTCTAAGAAAGACTATTAGATGGCCCAAAAAGGTTTCGCTACATGTTATAGAGATATATATACAAACTGCTCACAGAATTTTTCAAAAAGTAACTTCATCTAAAATAAAACTGATAAAGTTCAGAGAAGAATTCGTCTTCGCGTTGATTGGAGATTTTCAACCAGTTTTGAAAAAAAAATAGAAGTCAAGGGCTCCATTATTTAGAGTGTTTACCACCAACGGAAAAAAAACATCAACCGACAAAGCCATGTCGTGTATGTATCCAAGCAAAAAAACGCCGAGAAACGCGTTACTTCTGTCCAGCCTGTGAAGAGAAGCCAGCCCTTTGTGTGGAAAATGGTTTTAAAAACTGCCACAAATAATAAAATATTACTTTATTTCTTCTATTTGAGTTATTTTTTCCATTATATTG
Source organism: Philophylla caesio (assembly GCA_963971545.1). NCBI lineage: Eukaryota > Metazoa > Arthropoda > Insecta > Diptera > Tephritidae > Philophylla > Philophylla caesio. Next base: position 25,714,603 of record OZ020608.1, on the reverse strand, counting down.
AATGAATTTTTACATTATATGGAATGAATTTTTCCATAATTATTTTTTTTTTTTTTAATAAATGTTCTGCTCACGCAAGCCAAAACAAACTTTTTTTTTCTTTTCCCAGAAGCTATTTATCGATACTAGCACTGATATAATACGGTTTTACTCGTAACTACACAACAAGTGACATTTTTAGATAGTACGAGATAACTCGTAGTTGGCTTCCTGGAAGGGAAAGCAATCTACGAGTTATCTCGTAGTTGGCAGTCAACGTGTTAAATTGAAATACTTCTCAAACTTTATACCAGCGTTTGCATTTACCAACCCATAGCAGCAATAGCAACCAAAATATTGTTTCGCCCTTGCTACCGCTCTTTATTTGAACAAAGCAAATCCCGGGATCAACAAAATGCCCAAAATTTACATCCGTACTAGGGATATATATTTTTAGACATGTGGTTTTTAAGAAGAACTAAATGTATGTATATAATTTAATGCTATGGCAAAGAATTTAGCTTTGTGAAAAATATAATGGTTTGCCATTAAAAATGATTTCGGACAAGTGACCGCTGCAGCTGGCTCGAATAAATTCCAGCCGAGAGGCAAAATTTTCGACCACTTTTTGCAGCAATTGGGGCCCTATCTCAGCATTAACGCGCCGAATAATCTCTTCCAAGGTGTCAATCGTCTCGGGCTTTTCTGTGCAGATAAGCGACTTCACATAACCCCACAGAAAATAAACCAGCGGTGTTAAATCGAACGATCTTGGGGGTCACGCCACAGGCCAACCACGCAAGATAAGGCGCTCACCTAAAGTTTCCTTCAATAAATTGATTGTTTCGGTGGATGTATGACATGTAGCCGCGTCGTTTATTTGCGCTCTTTATTTGAACAAAGCAATAGCACTGCAGGTAGCACAAAGCACGAAAAGCATTTGTATTGCTCTGCTACCGACAGGGTTGCATTGTTTTAATTAGCAGACGACAAGAGCACAAAATTAAAATAAAAAATCTCTGTTAGCAGTTCGGCAGCAGTGTTTGCTACTGCTTTTGCTCTTGCTACGAAAGTCGTTAAAAAAGCACCCAAGGAAAGGATAAAAAAAATTGTTATAAAAAGCTTAAGTATATACATAATATAATTTCTCGAAGATTAATAACGATTTTCAAGTATTATATGCGGTTTGTAAGAAAAATTTTTTTCTTTTGTAAAATGCATACTAAAAGTTTAGGGCTTTGAGTAACCTCTAATAATATTATTTTTGATTCAAGAAATCGTCCTTGTTCTTATAAATCATGTGATCTTTACATTTGGAACACAATGTGTTTAGCATTTAAATGCGAAATTTTGTGGAGAACACTTTTGTCACAATTTTGTCACACAATATAATCTACCTTTCCAACAGATGGATTTTTGGTACCTTTTCTAAATATTTTTTCTTTCCATCACAAATGTTTAAATATGGGCATTTTTTAATGCTTCTAAATAGAATTATCACCGGGAATTTAAAAATGTTACTATTCATTATGTTACTCATACGCCCTAGTGCACCTTAATACTATAGCTGTTTTGATATATTTACTTGGTTATGTACTCTTAACTTCCCTTGGGACTTGACTCTCTGCTTTTACCAAAGTTAATTAAAAAGTCAGTGGAGATATAACAATTTCGAACAGTTTCTTTGAAATCAATTATTATTTGTAGAAGTACTTCAAATACAAAAATTTAGGTTGACGAACACCAATTAGATTCCACTTGGCGCAAAAATAATTAAAAAAAAAATTGTTTGTGGCTAGAAGTAAGTAGTAGTTTTTTATATGTGCATTCTTCTCTCACATAAAAAGAAAGGCTGTTCATTGGAATCGAATGGAGATCAAAAATTGTCAAAAATCAGCGGTAAATGTAAGCCACTTCAAATTTACACAATATTAAATTATTATTATTATATTTTTATTTAAAGGCTTAAAGTTATTTTAAACTCCAATAATATATTTATGATTATTTAAACAAATTTAAAATTAGCTGGCCCAAATAACCACTTTCCCTATTTTAAGGAATGTCAAGTTTACAGTAAGTCACCGCAAATCCAGAAAATTTTGCATAGCAAGTTTAATAAAAAAATATCTAAAATTAAAAAAAATAAAAAAAACTCTCACCGATTATATCCGGGATTTTTCTATTAAAATTTACTACTGCTCTACAGAGTATCGAAATTTTATCTGATAAAAATATCATATAGAATCAATTATTTCAAATAGAAACCGCAAATGTTTTGTTAAAAAAGAACTGAAAGTTTAGATAACTAGTTTTTTGGCGCTATTTGACGAGCGTAGTTGAAAATTCGCTTTGTGTGGCGTATTTTTTTATATTTAGAGCTGGCAGCAAGATTTGGTGATACATAAATTGTGTAAACGTTCATAATATTGTTAATTTGCTGTTTTCCATCACCTTGAATATATTCATTCATTACTCAGTAATTTTTCTTTTTATAATATCTCAATTAACTCTAAAATTTTTATTAAGTGCGTCAAATGACCGTCTCCTACATTTGCTTCTTTGAATTTCATTCTAATTAACTTACACAACGTACACAACTTTCTACATAGCCTTTAGACATTATCTGTAATGAAGTACTAATGAATTCAAAGGGCGCAAAATCATCATTTTATTACCCAAGCAATATAATCAAAAGCAACAAAATTAACACAACAAAAACAGCAGTGAAAACAGCACTACAACATCTTGCTTTGTCCAATTAAAGATATTTTACCTAAAGCTATAATTGTCGGCTCTCGACTTAGGTAGTTAAGAAAATAATCAATACATTAATAAATGATGTTTACCCTGACAACAGTCTTCATAGTTTAAGAAAAACGCAATGTACACAAGCAAATACAAACATACATATTTATATGTACATATTAGGCATGTCAATCCCGAGATCGCGGCGTTTTTAAGCTCCCGAATACCCCGGTATAAGTCTACTCAAATTCTGGAATTGTAGAAAACAAAGAATTTAATAGCCATTTATTTTTAAAATTTTGTATCATTTTTAAAAATTCCCCTTGCAAGGGTAAAACAAAGCCTTTAGAGAACTCACAATCGACAAATAACATAGCATGTTAACTCCCTTTAGGCTTTGTTTTGTCCTTGCCATTATAAAGAACAGTAGACGATCCCACTCGAGTAGAAAATGAGCCTCATTATGAAAGCGATGTTAATAGAAATAACAACGAGATGCCTGAAAAGGATAAGGCAGAAAGTCTCAAAGATAGATTGCATAAAGTTTTAACGAGCAGCTCGCAATTGTCCAATATTCGAAAGGCATATAATTTACCAGAAGGCTTGGTAAAAGAAATTGGTAGTTTTTGTAATGCGCCGATAAACGCTATGTCCTGCATTTAACTTATTGTCGACAATCCAACTAACACGTGTTGAGGCGCAGCAGTGTTTCTTCTTGTACCTGAAGTATAAAACATTTTATATGTGTGTCAAATTTTAATTTAATTTCCTTTTTTTCTTGAAAAGACCAATAAATACATACTTAATTTACAACAAATCGTTCTTCTTTGATATCTTAATATATATAAATTACGTGTCACGTTGTTTGTGTCCGCGATGGACTCCTAAACTACTTAACCGATTTTAATCAATTTTGCACGCCGTTAGCAGTTTGATCAAACTTGAAAGATAGGATAGCTTAGAACTCAATTTATAATCGCAATATAATTTTATTGGAAATTATTTTACTATTATTTGACAATCTGTTAGCTTCAAACGATTATAACACAGGGCGCCATCTGTTGACTGGATTGAGTAAGTCTATGTATAGATGGCGCTATGTTGAAAGTACAAACGTTTCATTTAAGGTATAATTTAACAGCATAACCACCACGCATTGCTAAATTTAAAGTATATGTTAAATATACTCTTAAAATTTTTGGTATTAGCCTACCCGGCCAAGTGTTACTTAGACTGAAGTATAAATTAAATTCATATTATGGTAAAGATAATACAGTTAAATTATTACTGCTTTTTAATTATTAGTGCTTCATTCACTCTTTAATTGAAAGTATTATCACATAGCTTTATTATTATTTTTGATATATGTACATCAAATCACACTGTGTAATACAAAGCTCCCCACACTTTTTCAATAATTGTACAATTTTTTTTAATATTTTTATTTAACCTCTATTAAAAATTTTTTGCACTACCTGCAATGGCACCACATAATCTTCGATTAAAAATTGGTTCACTTATTATTCTCCTGGGTAATTTGAATCCACTTCGATTATGCAACGGTACGCGTATGATGATCAAAAAGATCACCGGAAATATTCTTCAAGGAACCATTTTAATTTCGAAGTTCAAAGAAGAAGTGGTCCTGTATTCCTTTAATATCATCAGATTCTACGATACCATTCAGAAGGCAACAATTTCCAATTTATTTTGCTTTTGCCATGTCTTTAAATTAGTTTTAAGGTCAAACAATACCCATTTGTTGTGGGCACCTATATGTTCCATGTTCACGTGTACGAAAACCGTCGAATATATTTGTGTTAGCTAAAGACAGGTTAACCAAAAATATTGTGCACCGATTAGTGTTAAATTAAATTGAAATTAAACGTATTTATAATTTAAAATTATAAATATTATTGTTAAAGATTTAAAACTATCTGCCCTACCAACCTCAATTATAAGTTTAAGTGTCACATGTTATTTACTAACAATTTTGTAACATAGTCAATTGTTACAACTTGAATAAAAGAAATAGTAAAATTTAAAATTAATTCTTTTGTATTGATTTTTGCTTAATATCAACTGTACGAAAATTTTGATCAATCATGTTCAAAGTCCTTCCCATTCAAATTCCAATCCAGTGGATTTTATACTGGCTCTAACGTTTCCGTCTTCGTTTGTAAATAAAAATTTCATTGTATTAAAGGGTAACGGTGATAAAACATCAGTCATAGTGGACGCCATGTTTTTTTACAAACGGCATCTTTGTAATATAACAAAAACCTTAGACAAAGCAACGCTTGGTCGGGTCTGCTAGTATTTATATATGTATATATGTATAATACAACGATTAAAGACGTGTTACATTTTTTGGCAAATTAAAAATGTCGAATCAAAACTCAGTGAAATTCGGGATCCCAGGATTTTCCCGGGATTTTGTTTTCAAATCTCGAAAATCCCGGGATCAACAAAATGCCCAAAATTAACATCCGTACAAAGGATATATATTTACATTAAGGGTGTTTTTTTAGACATGTTGTTTTTAAGAAAAACTAAAATGCATATAATTTAATGCTATGGCCAAGAATTTAGCTTTATTATAAAGATTAGGGTTGGCTATTACGTTTTAAAAATGATTTCGGGCAAGTAACCGCCGCGGCTGGCTCGAATAAATCCAGCAGTTGGGGCCCTGTGTCAGCAGTTACGCGCCGAATATTATCTTCCAAGGCGTCAATCGTCTCGGGCTTATCTGCGTAGACAAGCGACTACACATAACCCCACAAAAAAAAGTCCAGCGGTGTTAAATCGCACGATCTTGGGGGTCACGCCACAGGCCAACCACGCGAGATGAGGCGCTCACCTAAAGTTTCCTTCAATAAATTGATTGTTTCGTTGGCTGTATGGCATGTATCGCCATCTTGTTGGAACCAAAGGTCGTCCACATCAACATCCTCCAATTTCGGCACGAAAAGTCATTAATCATGGCTCTATAGCTTTCTCCATTGAATGTGTCATTATGGCCGGCTTCATTTTTGAAGAAATATGGACCAATGATTCCCTCTGCCCAGAGAGCACACCAAACAGTGAATTTTTGAGAATGTAATGGCGTCTCAACATTGACTTGTGGATTATCATCACTCCAAAAGCGACAATCTTGTTTATTAATTTCCCATTCAACCAAAAGAGAACAAAATTTTCTGTGATCAGTGATTCGGGATCGGTGACCATCTCATTTTGGGCCTATTCCCCGAACGTGCGAGGTACTTGATGGTCGTTTGCTTTGGTTGGATATAAATTAAGTAAAAGCTGTCAAGACAACAACTCCGAAAAAAGTTCAAAACCACATGTCTTAAAAAAAACACCAAACAAAGTTACTCATACACAGTAACGACAGAGAAATATGTAAGTACTTAATTGTGTTTATTACCTTTGAGCCGCTGTGGGTCAAACTTTGTATTTATTGTTGATCTCTTGCAGCTGTCATCTTTTTAATAGATATGCAGATAGTAAATTATATTTTGCCCCAATTCGTGAAGCGTGCAACAAAGCAACGGCGACAATAAACATCACAGAAGCGGAGGAGTTAAAATTAGTGAAAAATTCATTTGATAGTTAAAAACACTTTAAACTTTCACTGCAGGTGGGCTACCACTTAAGTGCTGCAAAAGGGTAATATTACATTGTTGTCTAAAGAATTTTACACCTGCCCGTGTTTTAAAGAATTTACGTAATCTATAATGGGTGTAAAATTAACGGTGGGGAATACGCAGTTCCTGGACTTGAAGCATGAAAGGATATCCGTAAATAAATATCTAAATGAGATTTCATTCGGTAGCAAGCGCAAAAGTTTTTAAATTTTTCAAAGTAGTCATAACTTAATAAGCTAACCATTCAGTTAAGTTTTATTGCTCAAGATTGTTTCATAGCTGAGAAACGAGTAAATTCACTGGCATTTAATAGTCATATATTTATTGACAGAGACTTTTAACGCATCTGTCTTGGATTTAAAACATTTGTCACATGAAATAGGCTGACTTTTTTCTAAACATTTTTCATTGTTAGAATAGCCCATTTTTTGCAGAAAATCGACATAAAAAATTAAAAGATTGAACGATTGAACGACTGAATCTTTCTGCAACTTATACTACTCGCAGCTTTCATTCCTTTCCCTGATATACTCTAAATTGTTAAATTACTTATTTTTGAAGTGAACATTTGTATATTACTTTTTTTACTTATTATACGGGAACACACGATACTGGAGCTAACTACCTATACAGAAATTTTCATAATTAAATTCACCACACTTAATTGCTCAATATCTACACTAACTCCAACTCAACCTACCATACGACCTCATTTTACTTGAACTGTCCATTGTTGAACTTGACACATCGAAACCTTCAATATTTAAATGTTCTACAACTGTGATCATTTCACATCCAAACTTAGCATATCCAAATTCACCATGCTTAAACTTACCATGACTTCACTAACCATACCTCATCTAAATTCTCCGTTCCAGAACTCCGCACATCCAATTTAACGATCACATACTCACCACATCTCAACTCACCAAACCTGATTGTACAGCACTTCTTTTAATTTCACCTTTCCCTACGTCAACTTCTTTGAAAGAAATTATGCAACCGATCGTTATGCATTTAAAACGCCTGCAAATAAACGCAATTAAGTTTTTATCTCAATTTACTTACTAGCTTTGTCTTCCAAATAATATTTTGAAATGTACCCAACATAGACACCCTGTCAGAGCAGAAATGTTCTGCTCTTAGCAAACAGCAGCAAAAGGTGCCACTCAAGCTATTGTTGTTGACAATGAGCCATCTTTTATTACGCGACATTAACGAAACTTAGCGGTAGTATTATATCACGAGAGCGTATACGCAACCAGAGAACGTTCTTTGTGTAGGGGAAATGTTTAAAGATTTAAAAAACAATAAAAGGTTTAAAAGTTATTCGGGTCAGGGACAAAAATAAATTTTTAATTAATTATTATATTAATTCATGTATAAAAATTTTAAATATTTGAAAATGTTTCACAAAAAATCAAACCAAAGACACATATTTTTTTAAATTTGTGTATGTGAAAAACTTAAGATACAAAAATTTCCAAGGTTTTTCACAAAATTTCAAATATTTTCCGAATTTTTTCATACAAAGCTTTTAAAAGCTTAAGAAAATAATAGAATGCAAGTTATCATAAAAATTATAATTAAACTTATACAAAAATATGAATACAATTAAAAACATAATCTGGAACACATTTGCAAAAAGTCTTTTAACAAAACAATTCACAGGTCAATAATTCAAAATGTACATATATACAAAATTTTATGAACAGTAAATTATTGTATATCAATTATTTTAAGGTCATGAAGTTATAGAAAGGCTTTAAAATAAAAATATGAATGGACAATAATACAGTTTTTGCAATCCGGCAGAAGTAAAATAAATTTAGGTTTCATACATAAAACTCTTGAAACCCCCAAAAAAAATTGGAGGCAATTGGAAAACATTTTAATTAAATTTTTATTTTGGTAAGATTTTATTAAAGTAAATTTGGGAAAAACTTGATTAAAAAAAATTTTAATTGGCAAAAATGTAAAAAAGAATTTGAAATCAACTTTATGTATTTTCTGAAACAAACATTTTACTTTTATTTGGAAAAAATGTAACAAACAAATTTTTTTTTAATCAGACTAAAAATTTAGTGAAAGAATATAAATATTGAAGTTTTTAAAAGAATTTAAAGTTGAACGAAAAACAACAGTTAAATTATTTAAAAATATATATAGATTTTATTATTTGAAATTTTTGGAAACATGCAGATTTTTATTTTACTCACCATAGACCAATAGTAATATAAACTCGTTTTGGGCTGCTAGTTAGCTACCAGTTTAATTCAGTTTAGAACAATTGTAATTTTTTGTATTGTTATTTATTGTGAGATTCTTTTAAGTTTTCAAATACTTGATAACTCTTTTAGAGGCAACACAAGCTTCATAATTCTGTTAGAACTCAAAGAAGTGATAAATTAACTAACAATATGAGGACGAAAAACAGATGTTTCAGTGTTCACTCTCTTTTTGCATTCAAAAATTTTAGAAATCTGAATAAAATAATTTTTAATAAAAATAAATATTTGCCATACTCAGTCTCCATACTAATGCATTGTCCACAATGTTTGATTGCGCCATGAACTTGTTTTATTTTCCTATTCGAAATATAATTTATAAAATATTTATTTATCCGCAGAGGAAATCATCAGAAGGTTCTACTGGAGAAGCCACTTTCATTTTAGAAATGTTCTTTGTGAGGCGACATAATATTTTAACATTAACCACTTCTTAGTCGACGAAAAGCCGCGAGACGATCCGATGCCTGATAAAATATTTAATGGTAGACTCACGACAGATACGCAACTTAATAGAAAGTTATAGACGAGTTTAGACATTCACCAAATAGGCTTGATTGTAATGTCACTGCGTTAAAAGCCCTAATAGCCGCTTGAATTATTATTGTTGCACTCTTGAGCTCAATTGTTTCTTTAGTGACTACCACTTAGGTTTGAAAAATACTGCAACAGTACACAAGTCTGAAAACAGTGCTAATGAAGTATTATAGACAGAAGATTTCTTCAAATTTAACTCATCCGCGTGCTCTTCTTCTCTTACCCCGCCCATTAAAGGTTTTTCTTAAAGGAATGTAAGTGGAGCAGGGTCTTTTGGGAGCTATTTGCGCAGTAATGAGTTAGTTCTGGGATCACTTCGAAGTCCACAGAACCTTTGAGTGTTCGGTCTTCATGAATTTTCTCTACCGACTTTATTTGTGAATTTTTGTAAGCCAACCGTGCTGAGGCAGTTTTACTTGCAATTTCGACAGGTGCGATATTCCACCAAACGAGTTACCCATAAAACACGAAAGGCTTAACAACGATTTAATAGAGCCGTTTGATTTTCTTTATTAGAAAATAACCTCTTTTAACCAATTACTATTCTACAGCTATATACGGCAACTGATAGCTCCCATTTTCTTTACTTAGTTAATGGACTCCACGATAGCTTATTATCAAGTATGAAGCCCAATTAGTTGATTCGGTTTGATCGATCAAGCATTGAGTTAATCTACAAAAGAGATATTGTAAGGCCATTTCTGAAACCTTATTTAAGATTTGTGATTGCCAGGGTGTTGTACCCAGCCTGAAATTTTGCACAAATACTAGCGTGCTAAAACTATTTAAGCAGTGAAAATCATTAAGATCGCATAAATATAATATAGGGCTCCCATACAACCGATAGTTCAGATATTGCATTTTTATTTATTTATTTCTTTATTTATTTGCTTTCAGTCTACAAAGAAATTTCTTACAGACTAATTGATAAATTTAATTAAATAAAGCGAGTAAACTTAATTTAAACCTGTATAAGTTAACATTAAAATCAATAACATTATTGTAGGTATTACATAAACGCAGACAGCTATCGGCTCGTTATATGAGTAATTGTTATTATGAAAAGATTCTACAAATAAGCGCTTGTTCCTAAGATCTCTTTCAGAATTATACATAGTGAGAAAGTTACTAAGTTGTTGGCTATTTATGCTACCATTAATTAATTTGTAAACGAAGGTTAATGAAAGACAAATTCTTCTCTCGTGGAGAGATTGCAGACCAAGCAGTTTCCTTCTACCAATATATGAAGGAGGACCATCTTGCCAGTGCAACTTCAAAAAAGCAAATTTCGTAAATACCCTTTGGACTTTTTCAATCTTATTTGAGTGGATCCAATAGTAGGGATTCCATACCAAAGCACAATATTCCAAGCGACTTCTTACTAATGAAATGTAAAGAGATTTTAAAGTATTGGGGTCCTTGAAGTCTTCAGAATTTCTTCGTATGAACTTAGAGACAATGTAATCAATATGTTTTGAAAATGAAAGTTTCGAATCAAAAATAACCCCGAGATCCTTTACTTCATAGCTACGTTTGAGAGAACAATGGCCTAGAACATAACTATAAAGAATACTCTCAGGATTCTTAGAATAAGTCACAACGCAACATTTATCAATATTAAGGTATAAATGGTTGTTGATACACCATTTCTCAAATTCAATAAGATCGGCTTGAAGATTGATACAATCTCCCAAATGACGTACTTTCAGGAACAACTTAACGTCGTCGGCAAACATTAAACATTTAGAAAACTTAAAACAGTTTGGCAAATCGTTTATAAAAATTATAAATAGCAGCGGACCGAGGTGAGTCCCTTGCGGTATTCCTGACCATGCGTCAACTAAAATTTTTGACTCAAATGAGTCAACTTTAACAACAAGCTTACGACCATTCAGGAAACTAAAGAAAAAATCAAGGAGCTTCCCACTTATACCATAACTACATAGTTTATCCAAGAGGATCGTATGGTTAACTTTATCGAACGCTTTAGAAAAGTCCGTATAAAGAACGTCCATTTGAGCTTGTTGCTCCAGAGAGCTTATTATATTATTGGTAATAAGAGTCAGGTTGGTTTCTGTCGACCTACCCGGAAAAAACCCATGCTGGTATATTGAAATGGCACTGTGGACGTGTTCATATAATTTATTATTGATTATAAAGTCAAACAATTTCGCCAGCGTGCTTTGTTTGACAATAGGCCTATAATTGTTAATATCATTACGATCGCCAGATTTGAATATAGGGACTATGGAGCATAGTTTCCAAAAATGGAGATAAATTCCATTATTCAGACAATTTTGAAAAAGGAAAGCAACTGGTTTAGCTACTTCCTCTGAAAAACTTTTGAAAAATATTGGGCAGAGTCCTTCTACGTCAACTTTCGGACTAGATTTTAGATTTGAGATTGCAGATAGTACGTCATCCGCAGAGATATCAAGGCAATTCAAGGTATTTGCTGAAGAGAAACTATTGTTAATGAATGGCGTATCATACTTAACATACACTTTTTGAAAGAATTTTGGAAAAAGACTACACGAATCCAACACATTATCGGACACTGTACCATCGAACTCGAGGGTAGATGGAAGACCAGTAATTTTCCTTCTACAATTAACATAGTGCCAAAAACCAGAGTGGTTGTATTTTAATTTCGATTCAACATTTAGTACATATTGCCTAAACAGAAAATTATGTAAACAGTCAAACTGTTTTCTCAAGTTAATGAAATTAAGACGATCAATTTCATTGTTGCTTGCTTTAAACTTCTTAAATGTTTTATTTTTAACATTTTTTAAATGGCAAAGCCTTCGATTAAACCAAGGTAGTTTGTTCCTCATCGTCGAGTGTCTCATTGGGACAAAGTTATGGATGGCTTCGGCAAATTTCTGTCGCATGACGCCATAGGAGGAAATTAGATAATGTGACTGCATTAATAACTTCCAATCAATATTATTCAGAAAGTCCTTGATTGCAATATGATTTGCCTTGGAGTAATCGTATTCCAGCTTGATGTCAGCTGTTGCACTGGCAAACTTATAGAATGTAAACTTTAGGACAAGCGCCTTGTGGTGAATACTATTTATTAACATTGGTGCTAGACATTCATCGCAATTGACCTTCAAATCGTGAGTTGCAAATATAAGATCTAAAGTTTTACCATTATCGTTTAAGATGGAATTACACTGGTTCAGGCCATTAGAAAACAGTGTACTTATGACTTGCAAATCGATGTCAGATTTAACATTAGATGGTAAAAGACTATTTTTAGATCTAAACCAAGAGATGTTAGGTAAATTGAAGTCACCAAGGAAAATAATCTCGTCACTATCCTTAAAATTATTAACAATAAAGTTAAAATCATCCAAGTGATTTTGGTAGATATTGATACCACTGCTCGGTGGAATATAAGATAATAAAAATATAACAGACCTATTACCAAATTTAACCGTAACACAAATCTGTTCAATCTGCTTATCAACAATAATTAAACTAATAATATTACTACATAAGTCGGCTCTCACCGCAAAAAGAACACCGCCACCTCTTTCCAGGCCCGATGCTTTCGGGCAGCGATCAGTGCGATACACAATGTAGTAGTCATCAAAAAATTCAGTTGATAATATGGCATCGTTTAGCCAAGTTTCCGTGTGCCATAACTCCTTCATTTAATAAGCTAAATACTTGAAATTTCGCACAAATATTAATAATTACTGAAAATATGATAGCAATCAAAATCATTGATATCGAAATAATAAAACATATGGCTACCATACAATTCTTCCATGTATGAAAGGCATAGCCGAAGATAGCCTTTTCTTAAAAGTTTTATATTACTCTTACACTTTACACCTAACCACAAAATATGAAATTTATAGTATTTAACTTTTATTCCCCACAAATTTCAGACTTTATTCTGTCCTTAGCAAAGTTTCTCGGTTTATCACTGAAGCTTAGCTTACATAGTCACAACCTTATTGACGCTACTCTTCATTGCTTTCACTTCACGTAGAAAATTGTTATTGCATTGTTTCAAATATCAATTTGTTTAACTGTTATTTTTGTTATCATTATCTCTTTATGGCTTATTGTGTTTAGACACATTAGCGTTGTAGTTGTTTTGCTAAACGTTCGTTGTAATTGCTGCTGCTCATTCTATTGGAATTGGATTTCTGCTTTGTTGTTTTTTTTTTTGTTTACTTATCCCTGGTATTTTACCTCTGATTACCCGTTATTCACGTAGAGCTTTTATAACTGCTGACATAAATGCTGTGTGTGTTCTTTTGTGAACGTACATATGTATGTGCATATCAGTTGTTGCTGCTGTGAATCTGACAATTAGCGGTTTTATTTCGTAATTTAATGTGGCATCCAAATTTAATGTTGAATTAATTGAATTACATAAAGTGCCAGTGCCAGGGTATGATGTGTGTGATGAGAAGCGAGGGCTTAATTTAAGAGAACGAAATTGTATTACAATTGGTTGGCGTCATGCACCTGTAATATTTCCAAATGGCTGCACACTTATTATTAGTCAGGTAAACGAACAGAAAACGCGTGAATAAAAAATAATTTGTTACTTTCTGACGGGAATATGTATTTTGATTTTCTTTTCATGAAAAGTTCGTCGGTGTTAGCCAAGCGCAAATTTTGGCGTAAGTTTCTCAGTCTTCCAACACCAGTTCCGCAAAAACAAAAGATGATGAGCAAGACATTTTATTTCCTGAGCTTAAACGCCCATTTTGTTTCGTTTATGAAAAGGTAGAATTACTCTTTCTGCGGCATCGAAAATTCATAAAAAATGTATAAGTGGTGATTACATCCGCTTAACCTCGAGACGCAATGTGTTCTTGAGACGCCAAGGGCCTTACGACTACTATGAACGACGACCGTCACAAAGTCTAGAACTTTTGCTTCTTGAGTGGAATAAATTCTGGGCATAAAACACAAGTTTCAAACGCAATCCGGAAAACTGCATTTTCAGATAGTATTTTTTATTTTTCAGTTAAGTTTATATGATGTACATTGAAAAAAATTTAGAAAGAAAAACATTTTCAAGGTATTTAAGAAGGGTGTAATATTAAAAAGTCATAGGAAATAACGCCATAAGGCTTTAAATCACCTCCAATTGAGAAATAAGGCTTTGCCAATAGAAATAAAGCCTAAACCAAAAAAATATCAAAGCGGCAATAACGCCATAATGACATTCATTAAAATATCGAATTATTTATTAATGTGAAGTTGTTATATCACTTCAAATATGGCTTTATTTCCTATGTTTTTTTTTTTGCGGTGTTCCTTTAGGAACTCCTCTGAGAAGTGTGTGTGAGGGAAAATTAAAGAATACCAACTTATAATCAAAACACTCCACATATCTGCAGGCCATACTTTCTGAGAAATTGCAATCAATATTTCGTTTGAGGTCGTTTAATACGTTAAAAGAAAAATTGTCGATTTTTAATTTACGGTAAAACTGAAATTGTTCTATGCCGCTTAATTGCAAATTCGCTAGCTTTTATTCTACCTGACATCTTAGAATTGTTTGTCGCATTCTTTAATTTAAAATTAATTTCGGCGCCTTTCATGCAAACACACAAAAACAAAAAACTTTGTAAGTTATGTGAATAGAGCAAAGCAAACCAACGGGAAATATATAAATACTGGTTTAAGAAACGCAATAACGACGCGATAACAAATGATGAGCAATCGGAAATGGGTAATCAAAAGAAACAAGAAAAGGGGAAAAAACCAAAGCAGGCTATTTGTTTCAGGTTTGCTCTCATAAAGCAAGTTTTTTCTCAAACGTGCTTGCTATATTTTGGAATGGCTGTTGGTGGCAGGTTCAATTCTCAGCCGAAGGGGTTATTTCAGAATCATAGAAAAATGTGTCTTATACCGGCCGCCAGTCCGCGGTAAACTTGTCAGTAGAAAGCTTACCATTAAATACATCTGTCAAATCTTGCAATTTTTTCAATAGAAAGTGAAACACCTTCGACTTTCAATTACAATGATATAATATGTGATTTTGCAGCGATCATAGCTAGAAAAGTGCACCGTTAAGTTCTGAAGAATGATATAAAGTGTGCCAAATTCACAGGCCAAAGAGTATTCGAGTTAAATTTATATTTTTCGTTGTTATTCAGATTATGACAATGTGAGTGTACAACTCTTTTTGTTCTATAATAAATTTCGAAAAAAAAAATTCTATTTTTCTAATTTTAGCTACTGTCACTGACCCTTATGGTGATGAAATAACGATTAAATTCATAGTTTTCTACAAAGTTTAAAACATCAATTTTTATGGTTAATGGTAGACAATGGTCTTAAAAATAAATTAATAAATACACGTGGCAACCTTTGTCATTATGAATGCTGTTGCTTTTGATATGCACAAACTGTATATGATGGATAATTCAAAATGATATTTATTACCAATTTTATCGATTTATTTAATTTCAATTAATTTCAATACAGTTCATTTTTTAACAAAAACCATATAAATCAAAACTTTAAACTTGGTAGAAAACTAAAAAAACTACACTGATTTTTATCCAAATTTCTAAAATTTACATTCACAGAAGTATTGCAATTTTTTGGAGAATACAGTTTTATAATCCATTGAATTTAAGTACACAAATGTGCAAAATTCAAACGGCTACAAGAAACCGTTAATTTAAATTTTTTTAGACGATTCTGATTGTGATTTCTCCGTATAAAAAAAAATTATTTGAATACGTTGTGTGGTAGCAAACTTGTAGTAACTTATAATATTCAATTATTTTCTCTACAATAACTATGTATACCATTTCCAGCAAATTACTTTAAATACCGGAAAATTGTAACTCATTCCTTAATTTAAACGCTCAAAATTACAAATTTTACTGCTAAACCAAAATTCCAATACATCAGCTATTGCAGATTAAAACCACTCAAATAATTGAGTATGTATAAAATACAATGGCTTTGGCTATGACAAATGCAACCATAAAGCTCCCAAAAATGTACAAAAACGTTGAACAATCAAAATCGATTTTGTGCAAAAAAAGTACCACAAAAGATGCGTATAAAATTGTTGCTGGCCAATAGGGGAAACCGCAGATAGAGCGATATATAGATAGTAAAAATGTTCGCCATTCACGCACACATCCACACATACATATGTACATATATAGATTATTTAGTTGATTTTAGTTGTTAACTGATAGTTGCCGTTCCAACTGCCACAATTCGTTGGAAAATTGGCGGACAACCGCGAATTGTGAATTTTGCTGATATAGTCAATTTCGTTGTGCGCATTTTTACCATTCGCACATACATACATTTGCAAATATATATTTTTTAATTGTTGTTGTTTTATGGGCGGTAGTCACCCATTAAAATGATTCTATCGATGATATTGTTTTTGCAGTGGTTCCGTGGCTTGAAAAGTAGAGTGGAATATGCAAATTTGCAATTTCTAAAATATTCGAGTAAAATGTCAAAAATATTAGATAACACATTGCAATAAAACATATTTGGACTTTTTAGTAATAAACGGCATACCCGAAAGTCAAAAAAAATATTATTTTAAACATTCTGTCCGCGAGTTTAAAGCATTATGAAATAGGCAGAAAAAATTCTGAAAAATATGCGTTGGAAAGTATGAGATATAAAACGATAAAAGCCCTGTCAGAAATCAAAACACTTTAAAAGTAATTTAAAAAGCGCT
Organism: Philophylla caesio; assembly: GCA_963971545.1. NCBI lineage: Eukaryota > Metazoa > Arthropoda > Insecta > Diptera > Tephritidae > Philophylla > Philophylla caesio. The sequence goes on along the minus strand of OZ020608.1, from coordinate 25,697,702 downwards.
TTGTTTTCCAACTTGAAGTGGCTTAAGTTCCTCCTTTTTTCTTGTAATCAACTAACTTTGTTAGCATGTCCTAGGAGCAAGTCAATTATCCAACTCTGTATTTAATTTCAACCGCTGTCAAATATATTTGACTGAAAGAACATGAAAATGACCTTTTTCCAACTGCAATAGAATGTGATTATTTCCAGCTTTTTTCACTTCAACTTTTTTTAAACTATTTTTTACTACGCTTACTTAAATAAATGAAGAACTAAAGGTTCACAATTTGCATTTATTTCAAAGCAATTGATTTCCAACTACTTTAAAAGTGGTTAATTTTTTAGGATGTGTGCTTTTTCGACAGGGAATTAAATTTCTATAAAATATTATATGTCCAAGTTTGGTTCTTAGTTTTTTTTTGATACAAAATTCATATTTTTACCTTTTAATGAAGATGTTTTAAGCGTCGTACATCAATTTTATATATTGCCACTTAAAAACTGATCTTTGTGAATCCTATTGTAATCTGCAATGTTTCTTTTTGAATTTTACCCAAAAAAGTTATAAATTTGTTAAGATTTTTATTAATCTTTAAATTAATAGTAATTCACAATTTTATTAGGCAGGAGGCCAGTTTGTGGAAGATTTTATTTGGAAAAAACAAGAACAGTTTTTAAGCCGCTATTTCGGAGATCACCATATCTCCTCATAAGACTTATTTTCAATTTATTTTTATTTATTCTTCATCACCACTTTCCCAGGTTTTGAACAAAGTAATCTCAGGTTGCAGAGCCAACACGCTACATGCTGTGCTAAGCGGCTATACCTTGAACCATTAAAAACTGCTGCTGTTTTTTCCAAAGAAAATCTTCCACAAACTGGCTTCGAATTCAATAAAATTGTAAATTCAAAAAAAAATAATTTTTTTATCTTTTCGCTTAAATATTCACTAAAATTAGAACTCAGCATCTGATTTAAATTTTTTACCCAAGTATTTTTTTTTCACTCAGGTATCATGATTTTATGCTGGTTTGCGATAAATTTAAGAACTTATATGTTATCATTAACAATTTATCACGAAAAAAAAAGGTAATCAAATAATTTTTTATAAGCAAAACTAACCAAAATTTATTGGAAACATTTTTAGTTTCTATTTATTATATATTCAGGCCGCTGTGTCGGGTGGGTAGCGGTGCGTGCTATTACTGGATATGCCGCTGGATTCGAGGTTCGAATCTCTGTCAGGGCAAGTAAAATCTAAATCACAGAAAAGTTTTTTTTCTAATAGCGGTCACCCCCTAGGCTGGCAATGGCCAAACTTCCGAGGGTATTTCTGCCATGAAAAAGCTCCTCATAAAATACATCAGCCGTTCGGAGTCGGCACAAAATTGTAGGTCCCTCCATTTATGGTATTATATAAAGACGTTCACTACAAATGGTAGGAAATGCTCGGCCAAACACTGAGCTATATAGTGTAAACTCCGAATTATAAAAAAAAATAAAAAAATTAATATAACTTTCCATCATTGTAATTTTTTTTATGGAAAGATTAAAATTTTGTATTATCTTACTTGCTGTTACTAAATAACATAGGATATGTGGTCGAGTGGGTAGCGGTGCGTGCTAGATCTCAATATGCCGGTGAGTTCGAGATTCGAATCTCAGCCAGGGCAAGTAAAATCTAAATTATAGAGGAGGGGAGAGGAGAGAGAGAAAAAAAATTAATATTTGATTTCTCTGCTGTGGTGCCTAAATTAGTGAATTTGTAATATCACGCGCTCATAATTCGATAACTTAACGACAACCAATTAAATATTTCATAGTCTTTCTGCTTGAGTGTTAATACTTGAAAGGACAAACTGCTTATACGATTAATTTACGTTGATCGATTAAACATTTATAATAATCTGTCTCTATCATAAAAAGGCGTGTTTGCGTTTTTTCAATGATCCGCTGACTTTTTTTTTAATTTGAAATCTAAAGAGGTGAGAAGAAAGAGCAAAATAGAATTGGATATTTGAGTTCTTATGAGGAGAGAGGAGGAAGACAAAGGAGGGTAGAAAAAACAAAAACAGTACTCGTATACTTAATTGTATATGCAATAGATTGGATATGTTCAAACAAATTTTCGAACCTAAAAACAAAAGAAAAGATTTGTGAACTGCATCATTGAAAATTGTTTTTTTAAAGCTCTTACTCTCAAAGTACGTAACATGAAAAACTTTAAAAATTAAAAAAGAAAAATATTGAAAAATATTTTATTGAATGTAACACGAAAAACTTCATTTGAAGAAGCTTTCTTTAATGCTTTTTTTTTTGATGCGAGGTGACGAGAGTGATTTCGTGAAATCGAAACATTTCCCTTTTAAATTATTGATTAAAATAATATACAATAAAAATGAATAAATACTCAAGGAAAGCTTTTGCTAAAATTTCCAGCTATTTTGGTTATTTAATTAACTCTGTAACGCTGCAGAGTCTTTAGGATAACGTAAATTTGATATATACATTTTTAAATAATAAATATTAGACAAACTTGGAGCCGTCGTGCGTTTTTCTAGAAATAAATGCAAACATTATAAATTATGAATTATCAGTTTCAGACAAACTCTTGATGGTTTTTCTTTAAATACCACTACATACTTTTCCCAAAGAGTCAGTGCGCTACTCGCGCACTAAAAAAGAAACATCAACTTACAATGGGCTAGTGGGCGAAGAGGCGGGAAAGTTAAGTGAATAAAGGTCATTGCGTTAACGCGTATACATAAGAATGGGCACATGCAAACAGACAAACATGCATTTGAATAGAATTTGTACATAAACAGCTCGCAAATATTTATATACATACATACATAAATAAAAATGTATGAGCGGTTTATCGCTCACAATAGTCCGCATACATATAGTCATAAAAACTTATACATAGATAACCAAAAACATTCAAAACGGCAATAATCATATTCATTCATTCATAATAACAAAAGCACTTATGTTAAAATATGTATGCTTGTGTGTACTTTTGTGTACTTTATAGCAAGGACAAGCAAAATGTTTGGTGGTTTTAGCCGGAATTCATATTATTGTCTAGATTTCGCGCCTCTTGTTCTCTAACTCCCGCTATATTCCTCGTATATTTATTGTGCGGTTTTGGTTTTTTTTTGCTTTTGTCACTGCTAACGCTTAGCATTATTACATATTATCATTTATTGTTATTATTACCGGATATGCTTGTTATAGTCGCTTTGCTGCTGTTTTGTTACCATTTATTGTGCCGTGATTATTTTATATTTTTACGCAATATTGTTGTTGTTTACATACATTTACGTTATGCCAGACTAATGCTGAACGTTTAACTAATATATGTATATTTTTAATATTTTTCATGACTATGCAAAGCGGTGGTCTTAACGCGGCATCTAAATTGTGCTTTCATGCGCCGGAAAGTCGGCAGCGAATTGTATGTTAATCGTATGGACTTTTTTGTGTATGTATGCAACAATTTAATTTTTTGCGTGATTTAATTGGCATATTAGTGCAGGATTTTGCAGTTAAGTAAGTAAGGCCGATATTAACTACTCCTTTTAAATACAATAATACCAATAAAAGTTAATACTCTGCAGTTATCACAGCATTTCGCTATTTTCAGCTAATAACTATTTATGGGCGTTAAATTTTGTAATTTTTTGCAATGTACTATAGCTCAAATGACCATGTTTTGCGTGTAAAACTCAACCAGTGTAGATAGAGGCCTGAAATTTTGTACTTACATTTTAGACACCGCTATGAGGTTCTGATAAATAAAATTGGGCATGGTCAGACCATTGCCACGTCTGCTATCTGAAGGAGAACTTTTTAACGAAGCCATAGAATTTTTTAATGAAAACTAGTTTTAAAATATGCAAAATCTTCCTTTTTCGAAGAATTAATATATCCCATTACCACATAAAATTGTGTGATGAATATTAAAGTACCCACAATTTTATGTTATGTCCTGTAGTTTTCGATATATCGATATACGTATGTATGTATATTTTGGTTGCATAGAAAAAAGGAGTTCCGGAAAGACGTAAAAAACTATTGAACCGTATATGTAGTAAATTGCACGTTTATTTTAAGCAGAATTTTACATTTATCTAATTTTTCTCCTTCTAGTTCGTGCGAGTAGTAAGGAATGACGTCCATATAGTCATCAGCGTTAGAGCGCACTTTCCCTAACTCCTCTAGCGCCTGATATGATGTTGTGCGATACTCGTCTTTCACCGAAATAGAAGGAGCTTCCAAGTGGAAAGTTTTGCTTCTTTGTTGTACAAAATCGCTGTGCCAAGTGCATACTACATGAAAGCTGATGCGGTGAGTCCACAGCTGTATTTAACACATCTTTTTATTATTCTATCTAGTGTTTTTTCTGGCAAGTGATATGCGATCTCATTTATAGAATTTATTACGGCATTCAGAAGCGTTTTCTTTAAAACAACAGTGGCACAATAGACGATTGCATAATTTATGAAGAGTGAACCAAGATTTTGTGTAATGTGGCTGGCTTGTATGATTGTATTTTGCCATGTAAATTTCGAACGTTGTTTTACAAAAGTATTGAAATTTTTCAACATTAACTTGGAATTCACAAGAAATGCAAATAAAAAGAAATTTTTCATTTTCATATTGATTTGTCCCTTTTCTTCCACATTTATTTGCTTTTAAATTTTTAATGACCCAATTGAAAACGTCATTTTCATTTTTGTAGTAGTAAATATATCCAAACTATGAAAATATCATCGTTTTTGATCTTGATGAGCTCTGAAAATGGTTGATATAACGGCTATTAGCAAATTCCCGCAATTGAGATATACATCAACTAAAAATGCACTCAATACACTTTCCTTTTTTAGAAATTTGATATCAGATAAAGTCGGATCGGAGAAGTTATACTACACAACTATGACTTGCACATGCCAATTGCGAAATTCTAAACACAGGTTTCTCAGTTCTTGTTTGCGTTCTTAGAAATTGTTTTACATACCCTCACGGATATTTTACATTATAAATAAAGATTTTAGCTTTAATATTTAACTTTACGCACTATATTAACTTTCACTGAATTTCACAACAATGAAATAGCCAAAATACTAAATAAAAATCCGTAAACTTCAGTTGGTGCCTACATAAACTCGGGTTGCTAAGCGATCAAAAATTTTATGTTTTCGAAATGCTAAGTGTATTCACTATACAGAGAGAAATAAATTTTAAATCAGGACTTTTGGCGGCCGAATTCGGTCATGTGAGCTATAGTGCAATGCTTTGAAATGGGTGATAGGTAAAATTCAATGTAAAAATACTGAATAAATACACGAATTATTTTTTAAATTGAGTATTTTTTTTTGTATTTTTGTGTAGTTTCTTCAAGAGACTTACTTTGCATTTCACCTGCAAACGTTTATAACATAATATTTTTAGCAAACTAAAATATTCTTGTCAAATAAACCAATAGGAAAACAAAAAAGAAAACATTATAATGTACGAGGTAGTAGAGTGTGGGCGTGTGCATGTACTTATGTAACTAGCTTTCAGTAATCTCGCATGTACATCCTATGTAACTAGACCTTAAGATGTAGTTGTTAAGATGTACACGTTGTTGGCGCTTTTAGGTAAAACGACATCTTAAATAGAATAATGGATGTTTGTTCGCTTTATGCAATCGAAGCCGACGGTGGCGCCTTTATTTAAAAACGCTCCGCTCTGATATATTTCAATAAGTTTGAAATTTGTCTACGTGGCGATATACTCGGTAAAATTTTGTTTCCTATTTTACAAATTGAATGAAATATAATAATCTTTGTCTGAGCGTGGTTGGTCATTAACAATTCTCTAAAAGGAATTAGTGTAGAGATTCCTAAAAAAACATTATATATTATTACATCAATTAAAAGAAGCAATTATCTGCCAAGACACATACGATTTTGTGTAATATTTTACCTCCACCTATTTTATTATTATTATTATTTTATCCCGACTTGGTTTCTCAAAAACATATTTATGAGCCCTTAACTAATTTATTTAATCTTTCTCTTAAGCTTGGGATATTCCCTTCAGCTTGGAAAGAATCATTCATTATACCCCTTCTAAACCGTGAGTAGGTCCTCTATAGAAAATTATCGCGGTGTAGCTATGCTTTCTGCTATTCCTAAATTCCTACAATTTCTAGCACACAACACGGGTTCTCTAAGGGTAAATCTACCGTTACAAACTTGCTTAAGTTCACAACTCATGTTTGAAATAGATTCAGAGAATTTATGCACACTGATGTTACATATATACACACACAACGTTAGCGAGGCCAATATTGGAATATGGATCTGTTGTTTGGAACCCTCGCTATCAAGTTCATTCCAACCGGATAGAGTCAATTCAAAAAAAGTTTCTGATTTTTGCCGCCATATGTATGTAAGTGGTTTAAAACTCATTAATCTTCCTACACTTGCTAGTCGCAGAGAAATGCTAGGCGTTGTATTTTTGGTCAAGTTACTGACAGGCTTGATCTCTTCTTGGGAAAATAAAACTAAACGTTCCCTCCAGAATTTCAAGACATTTCCGGCCTCTTTTGCTGAAGCCATGTAAAAGTAATTTTGAGTTAAATGAGCCACTCCGTAGTTTGTGTCAGGATTTTAACACTCACTCCGGTTCTTTTGATATTTCAGACTCTTTTTTTTACATAAAGAAAACTATACTCAATGCTCTCAATAATTAATACATACATATATATTACCATTCGATCAGCTGTTGAGCATTTGTTCTGTAGCTGAATAGTTTCGATCTCGACACTTAACAAACTTCTGCCTTTCATAACTCGGCGCAGCATATATGAAACCTTTTTTTTATATATCCGTTTGTCATGCGGATGCGCGCCCCTCGCCACGGTCGGGCGGGGATGGAGGGATAAAACCGCTGGGATTATTATTATTATTATTATTTGTTAGGAAAATAAACAATATTAACCTAACGCACTTACGGTGCTTTTTCTTAAGAAATGTTAATATAAATATATGTGTGTGTAGATACTTACAAATGTTATGGTATTAGATTTATTTAATTAATGTTTTTACAGGAGATCAATTATACTAAAATGTCGAAATAGGTTGAATGGTTAATGATGGACAGAAGTCTAGGATATGTTGAACTGTAAGTGGACCATTACAGAGGTGACACACAGGGGCGGACTCACTAAGAGAATGTGTTCGTGGTTTAATTTTGTGTGGCCCAGCCTTAGTCGTACGAAAACATTGATTTGGTGTTTCATAAGGGAAGTCGGAAACAAAGGTTTGCTACCGCTGGGGTTTAATAGGTAGTATGGGTGATTAAACTGAGCACAATCAATTATCTGAAGATAGTCGGCGTGGTTGTTTATAAGTTTCCGGAGGGCATTGGTGGAGGATGTGGGGAAGGTAAGGGACGGTTGGTAATACATACTTTTGGCTGCCGAATCTGCATATTAATTTCCTTGGATGTTTTTGTGAATGGGAACCCAAAAAACTTTAAGCTTGTCTGGTCTTGGTCTCTGATTTCGCACACGGTTTGGTCGTCATTGTAAATAATTGCCAAATTACTGCGGTCGTGATCTTTTTTTAATATTATCAAAGTATATTACATAACAGCTTAAATATTTAGAAACATCGCCTTGTTCGCATTTGCCTGAAATTTATACCCAAATTGGATCGCTCAAAAAATGTCGCTGTCTAATAATAATAGCAATAATACATATTTTAAAACGATAACAAAAATACACACAAATTATTTATCAATGACAGGCAAGCTTAAATAATATCTCCTCTCAACGGAAATCGCAAAAAACTTGGTAAAAATTAATTAATTGAGGGAAATATTATCTGCGTTGACAGAACAAAATATTTACTTAAATTCAGTGTTAAAAGCAATTTGCAGAAATTTTTGGCAAACAAGTATTTATTTTAAGTTTCCAAACTTACAAAACTCTTCAACTTAATATACACTTGGACCTAACATGGACAAATTTTATATTCACCAAGGCTTGGTTGCATTTAACAGAATTTAGTTAGCTCACAAAACTTGTTTCTTTCTACTTAAAGAATATTCCCAATAAAAGCTGGACATTAGGTTCTTAAACTTATATTGAAATATAATGCTAATTTAAAGTATTAGGCCAAAAATAGCAAATTTTATGTATTTTCTTAGTGTGCTTCATTGAAGTGTCAGTTGCTAAAAATAACTAAGTTTTCAATAACAACTTTGGCATAATTGCAATTAAGTATCCAATTTTCATCAAAATCATTAATACTAACTTCTAGTTTGTTTAAAAGTCATGCCTAGGAATCCAAAACGAATGGCTCATTTTCGCTTCGTAAATGAAAATATGCTCGTGGCCGCACAGTTGGCTTTGACACAATTCAGTTGTCAAACAAATTTTATCGAAAACGAAAAAGAAAATTTTACGACGCGGACGGAGAATTTTTTGGTTGTCACAAATATTGGAAATGGTAAGTACGTGCTAAAAATTGTCTTTGATGTTCGATAATTATTATTGCTGGCTGTGTTGGACATTTTCTCCATCATAAAATGAAATAAAAAAATCAAAAAAAAAATAGTGAAAAAGTTTTGTATGAAAACATTGTGAAGATTGTAGTATTAATTTGAGTAAAATTAGTTGAGGTAACAATGCGTATTAACTTTTTAGACAATTTAATTTAATTACTATGAAAATTCTTTTAAATCTTCGGCCCTTTTTTAATTTTCATTTTATGATGTTTTTAAATATAATTTAATTCAAACAGATCTTTAAATTTTTAAACTCTTAGTTATAGATACTAATTTAATTACATATAAATAATTTATTGTTATCTTATAATTAAAAGGCCAAATTTAAACGATATAAATGAGTTTTAAATTTAATAAACACAAATTTTAGCATACCAAAATAAAATTTTGCTTTCACTAACGAATGTGCCAAAAAAAAATTCCGCGTTAAAATAACCAAGTTTCCAACCGAAATACAAATTTGGGGAAATAAACTAATTTATTACATATGCACATATTCGCTATGCTTCGATACATTTTAAATATTTCTGCTTTACAGGATTTGGACAAAAAATCATATTGAGATCAATTATAACTAAAATAATATTAAACTACGAACGAATACATATTTTAGTTCTTTAAACCATCTGTTAACAAGCGCTGAGGTTTCTCTTTCCGCTTTTCTTTATATAAATCCTGGTATCACTTCATAGCTTTTTTAAAATCTCGACGAAACTTTGATAAATGTTCACCATTAGAATCATGATCTATAAAATGATTTTCAAGGTCAGCAGCTTTGTCTTATCCTTCTCGAAGTAATCTTGACAAAAGTGGAACGGGTGAAGAGCTGGTCATTATTATTATTGTTGTCAATGGCATGAATAATTTCTCCATCGTCTAGAGCTCACAGATCAAACAATTTATTGATATCGTCAATGTTTATATCGTCAAGACCTTCACCGCCGATGCTTCTGGCTTATTCAAATATTTCCGCGTAGATAAGAAGTCCGTCGTTGTCACTTTCTTATTTTAACACAACATCTTGCCGGAAAAAATTACATTTTTGCAAAGCACCTATTAGCGTTTATAACTTACTTTTCAAAGCTCGCGGCTTTAGTATTTTGTTCAATAAAAGGGGTTTCAAAACCTTGCCCCTGATGCATTGCTACACAGTAAGCGCGTGATACACTCTTTTGCTATTTTATTTCGTCCGCATTAAAAATTTGATCTGCAACATAGCCATGCGCTTTAATTGTTTCTGAAAAAGTTTTGCTGCTCGTCATCTGCCGATGCTGTTTCACCTGTTATCTTGACGTTGTTCAGCGAGTTTCTTTTTAAGAAGCATCTAAACCAACCAACGGGTTAAAAAAATCCGCGTTAAAAAAGTAAAACCGTGTAAAAAAATACAGTTTAAAGTTATTTTTAATTAATATTAGTTTCATTTCCTGCAGGGTTTGTACGCAAGGACCTAAAGTATTAATAAATAACTAATTTAAATTATAGACTGAAAAATTGCACTGTTGACGTCGAAAGTTTTCCTAATTTAACCCCCAAAAATGTAACTGGCGATTTACTTCGATCTTCAAAAAAAATTGTTTTCACATGAAATAGACTCTCGTTCTTGTTAATGAAACTAACACAAACTTCATTTCTTTTCTTTAGATTTTTTAGAATATTTTTGAGTATTCGCTTTTGTAGTCTATTTATTTTTAGTGTGTAAAATAAAGGTTATGTTTCGGGGCGAATAAAATTTAGGAGAGGGAGTATTAACGCAAGAAATTTAGCTTTTTTAGTGTTTCTTTATATCAATACCTTTATTCATACTAATAATCTATTTTATAAACTTTTCAAAAGATTTTCATAAAAATAAAATATCCACACAAGACGAACTGATACATTTCCCGATGAAAGGGAAGTCTTACATACTTTATAAAAATTAGGAATATATTTTTTCATAGAACTTTGCATAGCTTCTAAATAATATTCTAGTTTATTGATTACATTATTTGTTCACAAAAAGTCATCCATATACAAAAATTTCGTAAAGCTCTTAATAGAAAAGCATTGCAGCAGAGTATGAAACAGCCGGGTTCAATAAACAAGAAGCAAGGTCAAGTGATGAGCGCATATAATTAATATTTTCGTAAACATGCTTGCACTTAATAAAAAAAAAACACCTTATCCACTTATTGACTTCACTCACATTATTAAATACATTGCAAAATAGCACAACAATTCAGATAAAATTTATAAATGCAAGCACGCAAGAAAAAAATGCATTGTTCTCAACGCTGTAATGAATTTATGCGTTCGAAAATATTTGGCCAAGATAAACGACATTTTATGGCAGTACAGACAACATCAGAGTAGCAACGAAAATTAAACACGAAAAATACTTGGGAACACTTAAGCTGCCGGCAATAAAATACAAACATACAAACAAACACAGACATTTAAGAGCAAGGGTATGTATATGGAATCTGCAAAATCGTCAGCCTCAAGTACAGCTGTGATATAAAGAACCAAAATATGAAGTGGCAATAATGCAAAGCGGATTTTCTTAATCATCTTGTGCATTGAAATTTTTCATATTTCACAATGTTGTAAAATGGATCCTTCAGTTTGTGGTTTTTATGACTAAATTGTTTCTTTGTGCTGTTATTGGCGTAGAAAATTGTGTATGCGGAAGCGCTATTATCTAAATAAAGATCAACAATACTAATTTTTACGGAAATCTTTCACTTGAAATTGAAGCTGAGGCATTCAGCGTTGATGGTTACTGATTACCAAGTATCAATGTATTTTTCACAGCGCTCAAGTTCACTGATATCAAAAAGTAATGTATTTGGAATGTTTATTTCGAGTAGCAATTCTTCTTTCAGAACGTGTTGAGATTTTTTCTAGTACCAGAAATTTGCTTAAGTTTCCCAATTTCCAATAAATGATCGCTTTTTTTTGTACATCTAGCCTATATGGGCTGTGCACGAGCTTATTCAACTAAAATCTACACTACCCTATTTGTATTTCTTTAAAAAAAAAAACTCCAGTTGCTCATTCGACCTCTTTTACCTAATTTGATGAAAGAGAGAGAAACAGAATCATTAAATCATGGGTTGAGTCTGAAACATCGGGTGGCGAATCTTTTCTAGTGGACGCAGACACTTCACGACAATTTTTTTTTAATTGAGTGCAAAAATCACAGAGTTTTCCAATACGACTATCTTTCAAAGTATTTCGTCAATTTCTTATTGGGACGCCAATCTCTCATCCTTAACATTCAGTTCTAAAAATGATTTTTTTATGTAAAAAAAACGTTTTTCAGACATTTGTTTTTAACTAACCTTCTATTAAAACGTTCTTGATAGTCGTACTTTACTTGTATGTACTTTTGTTCTTATTTGCAAAGTTCATAGAACTTTCGTTCTCATTCTTCTGTTCTTCTCGAGAACATTCTTGAGATCTCAAATCTCATTTTATTAGTTTTAAGGAACGGAAACGTTCTTGAAATTTTTCTTTACTTTTTGTTTATGTTCAATCGCTACTGACGCTATAGTGAAAGTACAAAAAAAAAATCAATTAATCTAACTATGTTTTAATAAAACTTTTGAGCAAACTTTAAATTTCATATGTCAATCAGTTTTAGTGTAATAAAATCAGAATTTCAATAGATTTAATATATGTATGTATGTAAACGTTTTTTGGTAGCAGCGAAAGAAGATGGTGGAGGACTGTCAAACAACAAGTTATAATTGAGAGAAGGCAGATCAATCATCGGAATGACCACGATAGTTAAACAGCTGACAGAACCTCCTGTGGGTACCAGGACAATCAGGAATTGGGGGAAATGAGAAAGCAGGCCACTTAGCAAGGAAGACGGCTGCCTCAAACCCTACAGGCCCAGAGCCCTTCCTCGCTCAGGTCTCACACACAGTGAAGGAGATGCTCAGAAAGGAATGTATAAAACTAAGAGAACAGCACTGGAAAAACATTCCAGGACTCAACTAGGCTAACAGATTACTAGGGGGGTATAACACCAAAAGGTACAAAGTTCTTATAAACCTCCCTAAGACAAAACTCAGAATTCTTACAGGCTTTCTGACAGGACACTGCAGGTTAAAAAGGCACATGCACCGAATGGGAATCTGGTCTGGAGACATTTGTCGCTTTTGCGACATATCCAGGGAGACCGCTACTTACCTACTCCTGGAGTGCGACGCTGACAGAACAAACATTTGGCCGGAAGTGATGATATTGCAGAGCAAAAAAGGACTACCTTCTGGTTAATTAAAATAAATGGATTTGTCGATGACATTTCAGTTGTAGTGGTAGTTTCCATCAGCTGAAATACGAGTACATCGGCATCGTTTTTTTTAATCCGCTTGTCCACAATGCGCTCCAAAAAGCCGAAAAAGGTGCAGCAGAGATTTAAGATTAAAACTAAACAAAGCGGGAATTGAACTAGGCCCCAGGAAATTGTATTTGAGTGTATTGAGAGGTACACTTATGCACGGTGCACCAATCTGGTTGGCGAGTTCGTTCAGAAGAATATCAAAGGAGGCAACGATAGTGCTCGACGCTTAACAAACTCTTGTCTTTCACGAGTTGGCACAAAAAAAAACAAAGACGAGAGAATGATGGGCTTAATAATACTGACATTTGTTACCCTGATTTTTCTTTATACTTATATATTTTTCTTATATGATTCTATGACATTCTAGAAACATTTCTAAAATATTTTTATCCAATACTTGAAATATAATATTTTTATTACCAAACAAAACAATCAATACAAATATATTTAAATAAATGCAATAGTTCGGTGGCCGCTGTGGTCGAGTTGGTAGCGGTGCGTGCTATAACTGGATATGCCGGTGAGTCCACGGTTCGAATCTCAGTCAGGGCAAGCCAAATCTTAATCATAGATAAAGTTTTTTCTAATAGCGGTCACCCCTCGGCAGGCAATGGCAAACCTCCGAGGGTATTTCTGCCATGAAAAAGCTTCTCATTAAATAGCGTACATCTTCTGTACTTTTAACAAAATCTCTAGGATTACTCGAAATTAGGGTAGTAGTATAAGAAGGCCTATGATGTTTTGATCGAAAAATTGTTGAACGGCGTAATTTTGGAAAACAGCTGAGCTCAGAGCTCAAGCACTTAACGAAAGACATACAGATTTCAATAAATCCCACACTAAGAAATACATTTTTATTCTTTGAGCCTAACAATATCTATGTAAATCTAAAACTGCATGCATTCGTAACTGAAATTTTAATTATCCTGGGTTCTTTTTTGCGGATACATTTATTGTGAGTCTTTTATAAAGATGAGAAAATATCAAGAAAGTAAGAAGGGGGGCGTTATATCAGATGTCCCTCATTACCTCTCCGTGGCCGCGTGACGATCTCATCGTGCTGGTTTCAACCACCTGGAAAATATATATGATTATGTATGTATTTTTAAAACCGTTAACAAAATTGCATAATACGAGTATGCCTTTGCCATCTATATAATACTTTTCGTAGTTCCTAAAAAGCTACATGAGAAAAGCTCGTTGGGGAAAGCTCATAACGTGAGAAAAACATAGCAAGATCATCGCACAAAACACTTAATAAACTTACACTCAAATGCTTAAAGAGAGCCTAACGAGAACAATGCATAGTTTTATTGACTCACGTTGCTACCTATCAAAGAGTAAATAGGGGGGCTCAAAAGAGAATCAGTGAAATAAAAGAGTAAGAGAATGACGAATACACAAAATACCAATTGGAGAATAGAAATACAAAAATTGTCGAACAGCAACAAGTGATCGCATTCTGATCGCATTTTACCGGCTGCCCATCAAATCCAACAAGGTGGCAAACAGCGACGGTTGGCGACAATGACAGCGACGCTGACAGCGCACAAACAAACTTGACTGAGAATTTGGATTCGTCTGTCGATCGGTTTTTCGGCCAGCTGTTTAGCAGAGCGATCTCCGCAAGCTATCTACATACGATTGTTTTGCTCTTTTTAGCCGGTTTTTGCGATCGTCACGTTTGCCGGTCGGGCTGATTAAGCCGCGGCATTGTGTGGCGCGACAAGCAACGACGTCTACGCTAGTAGCAAGGCGTGCAGTCGGCGATTATAGCTGCAGCGGCAGCGTAAGCCCAGCAAAGCGTCAAACGTTAACTTTTTCGTTGCGTCTGCTAGCCATTCAGTCTTTCTTCAATTGCGAGCGCGTGAAAACGTCCGAATGTGAGCAAAGTTGGCTGTTAGTGAAATTTAATTTAGTGGCGAAAAATATTTAATGTGCAATTTATGATTTTCGAAAGCAAACAATTTATTTAGTTCATAATAATACATACATACATAATAATAGATATACATACCCAGAAAAATTAACACACGTTTTCATAAAATAAGGTAATGGAAGTGATGTGTCAAAAATTTTAAAATAGCAAAATAAAATTTTCGTTAGTGCGATAACTTAATGGGCAAATTATTAAATATAATTTAAATGGGAAAATTGTACATAAAGTGAAATGAAGCAAAGATACAAGTCTTCTCAAAATATCGAACTTATTTATTACATATTTCGATAATAATAATTATAAAGTGGGTGTCTTAAACTGAAGGATATTTGTATGAAAAAGCTGTGTGATGAACAGCAACAAATCCAATATTTGTACCTAAGTATTGTAACATTTAAAATAAAAGTTTTAATTTGCAGCAAAAACACACCAATATTTTCATATCAGATGATGATTTAAAAGTTCTACACAACTAAATCAATGAACTTGAGAGTTAAAAATAACACCTACATATTAAAAAACTTTCCTATAAACTTAAATTTTTTCAAAATTTAAAATTTTTTTAGTTCATATATTAAAACCACTATCTAACAAAAGGCATTCCAACTTTGAAACTTTAAATTTAAACTTAATAAAAAATTTTAAAAATATGATCAAAACTCTCTGCTTAAAAATAATTGTTTTTATATAATTTTTTGCTCATATGAATTTTATATAACAAAGTGCAAATTTTAATTAGTTAAAAATAACAGGTAATTTATGATTATTTTTTAACTGCCTCTTCTCGAAAACATTTTTAAATGAACAAAATGCATTTTACTGTCTTTAAATAATAAATTCCAAATACTGACGGAAATTTTGAAATTTGAAATTTTTGTTTGAGATTAAATAAATGAAAAATACAAATACAAATAGTAAAAACTTTTCAATACAACATTTTTTAATTAAACCTTTTTTATGTTCGGAAAGGTGTCTAATTGTTATTTGATTCTTATATTTTTCAAAAATTTACATACTTGCAAAATTGTCATAAAATTAAAAAAATTTCTTTAATACTTATATAAAACTTAAACTAAAACCAGAAGCTCTTAGAAATAATCAAAGCTTAAGACTTTAAAAACAAGAAAGGAAGATCCATAAACTAAACACAATTTTAAAGTTACTTATTCGATTAAGTTATCTAGTAGCACGAACCAAAAAAAATTGAGAAGAACGAGAAGTATGAAAATTGTGATGTTTTTAAGTGAAAAAAATGTTTTGAAAAAATTTCAGTTTTTAACAGTTTTGCAATATTTTTAAGAAATATATTACATAACAGCTTATAAGCGGAACAAAAATTATTACAACAAAAATAATAAATATAAAGAGATATTCGTGTGTTTAAGCAATTCCGGCAATTTGAATTTTTTTTATTTTTAAGAAAACTCAATTGTAGTGATAGCTGATAAAATAAATCAGGCAAACAAATTTTTTTGAACGCTGTTTGCCTTTTTGTTTTAATTAGATGACTATCTCAAGGACGTGGCATGAAAACGCCAAGTTTTTGATACATATTTAAAAATATTAAAGCAAATATTTTGCTGTCAAAATAAATTAGGCAAGAAACAGGTGTTTGGCAAATGCATGTTTCGAATATTTAAATGGCCAAAAGAAAGAAATTAGAGACGTAATAAATTAAGACAATTGAAAATTAAAAAAAAATAAAAACTTTCTCAAGAGAATCGTTTTTTATACACATTTGTGGACAAAGATCGTGGATAGAATAGTGGGAAAATTTAAAATTTTAACTTTCTTTCCATTTTAAAGAGAATGAACAATATTCATCAGAAGCATAATACAAATTTTGTACTCTAAAACATATTATCTCTTTAGGCGTTCAAGGTGTTAAGACGTTGGAACATAAAATGATATACTAAAATCGAAGCGTAAATGCCTCTTAAGCGAGCAGCTTCATAAAGCATTCTAATCGAATTTTAGTTCAAAATCCTTCCGCATTTCCGATGAGAATATTGGTAATATTGTCTCCTTTATATTGCTGTGTTTAAGGGGGTCCTCTACTTCCAAGGCCTGAAATCGAGCGGTTTTTTTGGGAATAAATGGCAAAGGATCTACTGAATGGATTTAGGAAATTTTTTATTTATTTTCTTTTTTTTTATATTAAAATTTTTGTATTGAATACCAAAAAAAAACATTGTCGATCTTGAAACGTCATTGACTAAATTGATGCTGAAACTGCATGGGTCCGCTTAAGTAAAATTCTGGCGAGTTGGGTAATCTGTAATCATAAATTTAATATTCTTTATAATCACAGTTACGTTGGCTATGTTTTCCGTAGACAGAATTTTTTTATTTTGTAAATTGTACAATTTATGCAACGATTTATGAAAATTTTAACTTTTCCCGGCATTTTTTTTAAATATTAGAGACTCTGAAAATAGAACAAAATAAAATTTTACAAATCGTACTCTTGAAAACATAGCGGTATATTCATAGAATAATTCAATAAAAAAATTTTTGAAATCGGACCAATACTGTTATGAAAAGTCTTACTCGGCAGCTAGAAAAACACTATTTTTGGAGAAATGCGTTTAAAGATAAATTACAATTGGATACGGGTACAATACGGAGCCCAGAAACATGCAAAGAAATGTGATTTCTACAAAATCCTTTCTGTGACGTATTCTTGGATACATATAGATTAAAATTAATTTAAAAAAAAATCGTTTTTTGAAACCGCGAGAGTAGGGGACCTTCTTAAGTTCACAGGTCTCATTGAAGCAATGAGTGAATTCCGATATCGAAGATAGCAACTTATAAAAGTTTCACAATCTGCTCCCCATGCGAATTTCACGAAGGTGGTCTTTCATATTCCTTTCAAAGTGGTAAGTTTACCATATTCTCAAGAAATTTTTGAAACTGACCGCGGTTGTCTATGCCTCACATCCTTAAATTAATCCGCCGCGCGAACGGATAGACTTTTACAATGATAGTCAGGCAGACATTCAAGATTCGCTTTCATATTACACAAAGTCAAAATCCCTTGAGGATTGTAAAAAGGTAGTAAAAGGTTTGCTTGGGCTAGAATTGTCCACCACAACTGGGCTACTGGAGCCAAGACGGACAAAGATAAAGCAAGACCTGACAAACTAGCTAAGAAGGGAGTTCTTTTGAATGCCTCTCTAGCTTCGGTTTTAACAATTTCTTTTTAAGAAATCGAACGATCACAACACCGCTTTATGCACCCACCATCAGACGGATAGACTGTGGAAAGAGCTCGGGCTTGAAGTCTTTCTTCTATCCATAATAATAACAAAATCGAGGTGGATGGATTGCCAGACAAAGACTCGAATTATTGAAAGCTGCAAATGCAAAGCCTTCAGTCAGCGACCACAAAATGGCCAAAGTGTCTATTGAAAATCGAGAAAAAAAGGAAAATATTTTTCAATATTGAGTGAATGTGCTGATTTTTGATTCGATTGTATCGAGCAAGTAACGAAACGTCTTCTTTGTGAGATTATTTTATAATCAGTCAGCCTAGCTCTGCTATTGCTAATGTATGATATTCCATTCAAGAGAAGCTTCCAAAGTATTTTTTTTTATTAGGAAAATATCGAAAACGTTTTAAAACGAAAAACCAAGCAATAATAAATGACAAAAAAAAATAGAGACCACACTCTAAGACTCACCCACGGCAACCGACAGACAAAAGAGTGCACAGTAGCGCAAAGATAAGTCATTAAAGTGTTGAAAAGCTAATAAAAAGTATATAAATATGAGTAAATAAAAAATGTATAAAAAAATATTGTAAGTGATGCGTCGCACTATTAAGTGCGTAAAAGCAGCAGCGATTGCGTGTGCAAAGACAAACACACATACACCAAAGCATATACTAATACCAAGGCAAAGAGAAGCGTTCATGAATTCAACAAGAAAAAGCGCGCTAACAAGCAACACGAAAAGCCATAAGCTTTGCGCGCACGTTGAATATTATGAAGCGCGTAAATTACGAGTATTCAAATTTTGAAAAATTATAGAGGTTGTTTTTTTGTTGTATATCTATCTAGTATAAGTGTACAATATATGTACATATGCTTGTATGTATGTACATGTTTTTTTTTCATTATTTTTCTTTTTTTTTGTTGCAGCCGCTAGCACTTTTTCGTGGCATTATAGAAATGATAATTGGTATCTCAAAGATGCCGCTTACTATGTTCGTAACATATCTATAGGTTAATAGATAAACACATATCGACTTACATATGTATGTATGTGTATTAGAGTGATTCATAATACTTTTCTTTTTTGTCTAAGAAAACACTCGCGATTATGAATATTATAGGGAAAACGATGGCAAAAGTCCAGAATCTGGAGATATTACAGCATCTCTAAATTGATATTTACATACTCGTATATACTATTTTAACTCTCACCCTACATAGTTCAGTGTTCTCAGCAAGCTTCTTCTACCATTTGTGGTTTGCGACTTTATGTTGCACCACAAATGGAGGGTCATTCAGTTTAAGGCCGACTCCGAATGGAGATGTATTTTAGCATAAGTTTTTCGTGGTTATATTTTCATAGTTTTCATAGACATAGACAGATTTCTTTTGGAAATATTTCACAATACGTAACTATTTTTGAAATGGCAGTTAATAAATTTTCAATTTAATGTTAAAAAAAAATTGTTTATAAATTTTTTATTAGGTTTATATTGCTTGTATTGCAGTCGTATAAGGTATACTGCGAAAGAAACAAAACAACTTTGATTTTTTTAATTTTAATTTTTTATATTATCAACAATTAAAAAAAGCTAAAAAATATGATGGATTATTTATTAAAAAATCGTGCTGTAACGAAGAATACATCTAAGGTGAATGGCCCTAATTCCATATTACTAAGAATATTTTTCTGGTAGCTATCTAAATTTTTTGGCGTTGATGCAATCGAATGCAAAATAACAAATCAAAATAACCGTATTAAATCGATCATTTCGTTTCCAATATACAATATGCGAAATTAAATTTTTAATTTCGGGCTATGTAATAAATAAATTTAAAAATTCTTGCTATAAAAATAGATTTTTTTTAAACTTAAAAATTATTTTTTTTGTAGCATAAAACAGAAGATGTATGCACTCAAAATTTAATTTGCATACTTGCTCATAAACAAAAGTCATTGCTTAGATTGTAATCAAATTGAAAACATTCAAAGCAATCAAAATAAACATAAATATGAAATCAGTCGAATAATTATTACAATGCAATAACGGTACTTTTGAAAAAATAAGTCTCTAATTACATAAACATAGCGGCTGTTGTTCAATACTTGTTGAGCCAATTTTTTTTTTTAGGACAATTGAAGCAACGATCTATTTGTCAGGCCAGCGCCGATTTGTTCCACTCATTTGCTTGACTATCTTTTTTTCCTAATTGGACGTTAATTATATTCATAACTATGTCGGAAAAATTTTAACTCTCGCAAATAATCAGCGCGTAATCTGCAACTGCGATAGGTTGAGTTAACGTGAGATCAATATTCGTTGGTATGTCCTCGTTCAACGGTTATTCTAAGCTCTTCACTCGTGGTTACTTAGTTTATTTTTCTTCCTCTTCAACGACTTTGCTACCTTTCATAGAAATGGTATATAAAGTTTGGTCCGATGTTTGTACGCAAATTAGTTCCTCAGTTTTAGATGCAGTCAGGTGCCTTTTTTTAACATATAAGACAATTGTCGGAATCGGACGACTGTTTTTATTTTGCTCCATAACTCTTCCATTTAAGCAGCTAAAAGCTTGAAATAAAGATCAAAATATATAATACATAGGTAGCTCTCATGCAACCTATTGTTCAGATATTTTATTTAGCACAAAAACCCGCTACATTTAAGCAGCAAACGACTTGAAAATTTTCAGTTATTATTATAACTATTTTATCAGTGAAAATAATTAAGATCGGAGATATTTAAGATATAGCTCCCATACAAGCTATAGCTCAGATATTCCATTTTACACCTCAACACCTTTATTTAATCAGTTAAAGACTTGAAATTTTGCACAAATATCAGTTATTATTAGAATGTATGTATATATAAGCAGTAAATATTATAAATATAGAAGAAATATAGAACAACCAGCTCTCATACAATTACTCCATTCATGAAAGATATGAAGCCTTCGACATAGCCGAATACAGCATTTTTTACTTGTTCAATTTATTTTACGCACACTGCTTTTAAGTACGTATTTACTTTCGACTACAATAAAGCATTCTTGAAACAATATTTTTTTTCGGCGCTTCTCTGCATAAGATAAGCAAATGAATGATTTCGTGAAAATTACTCCCTTTACTAATTTTTTAATTGCAAACAAAATTTTTGACGATTTCATAAACAGCAACGGTCGTAACCCATTTTACGAGAAGCTATTCCTCTAGTCTTCCCGGACTATTGTATTTAGCATATTTTTTTATTGACTCTGTATACTAGGATTTGATCAAGTATGTTATATAATTTTGCAGTTTTATATATATTTCATTTTTGATTGTGGTTAAACATCACTTCAGTTCGGCGAAATTTTCTACTTTATAACAATTTTTTTGGCATTTTTCCTGCAAAAAAGAACATTCCTCTTTTAATGTAGGTAAAAATGCTTTTTAAATTACTGTTTTCAAATAAAGGCTCAATTAAGCCTTTCTCTTTCAACTGCTTCAACATTAATGCATGTCATAGCACGGAATATGGAATATGGAACATTGGCAATTCAAAGAGCATACATCTTTGATAGCAATTCAAACTTAAAGTCGAAAATATTCGCCGCACTCTTCGCAAAAAATAATGTTTAAAAACCACGCTATATTTTTTAGCCACCTTTAAGATACGGGGAGGGTTTAATGAGTCTGTGAATATTTGAATTTCGCGCACACAAACTTTAATTCGTCTCTGCTGCTCTTTAGTGTCATCTATTAGTAGTCTACTGCCATTGAAAGCAGGTAGCAAGAGGTTCTTAATATAAAAGGAAAAAACGATCATCAAAATCAAAGGAAAGGCTTGATATAATATATAGTATTGGACACTGCACCATCAATTTCAATGATTAAGACGTGGTATACTGAGTTACGTTGTGGTCGTATAAGAAAAAGTAACGCCGAACGTTCATTTGGACAGGAAAAAGCTATTCGCGAAATGGGTGGGTGGTAAGAGGTTTGGGTCAAATGAAGACATCTTCACAGAAACAAATGCCTGTTTTGAGTGTCTTGAAGAAATCTTATTTGGAAGGAATAAAAAAATTGAGAAAACGCTGGACTAAGTGTATAGAGTTAAACGGAGATTATGTTGAGAAGTATAACGTTATTATGACCTAGAAAAATATGTTTTATTGTTTTATTGAATAAATCACTGACTTATCGAACCGCTCTCGTATACTGCAATATTTTCTATTAACTGCATTCCTACAATTTTGTTTTTTTGTAAGAAATATATATTAAATGAGAACTTTACAATTTCAAAATAATGTCTTCTTGTTTTCCATAAGCTACCAGAAAAATGCGGAAATGAATTAAAATTTTAGAAGAAATTCGTTCGCCCTATATTATTAAAAAGTTTGGGTATTTGAAAATATACATTTTTTTTGGAATCAACCTAATGTGTATGTAATTATGTATGTGTGCTTCTGCTGGCAGTTAAAAAACACACCGTCCGCGCCGTTTGACGCTATGATGTGTCGCTGCATACTTACTTACGCATTTTATCGCTCGTATTCTACTATGAATGTAGATAAGATAAGCAAATAACATGTTTAGTTCTACGGTACGCTGTATGCATGTGTGTATGTATGTATGTACATATGTGTGAGCATAGGCAATGAATGCTTTAAGTACAAACATACTCGCACATAGTTACAAGCATAGTTCTAATAGAGTTTGTCATAATAAAGTTTGAATTGTTGTTGTCGCTAGCAATGTTGTTACTACACTGATAGATGCGAGTACTTCCATTGTTGTTGTAGTGTATACAAAAAAAATATATATTATATTTCTTTTCTTCTTTTAATTTTAGGTACGGCAGCAAACTGTGTTAAAATTATCGAAATCGTTTGGTCGTCGGTGTCATGGAAGTGTTAAAAGATAAATAAATAAATAAATAGTATAACGAAACCGATGTGTTTGAAAGCAAATAAAGTATAAAATTAAATATTTATTTTAAACAATACCAGTTAAAAATATTAAAGAAATCATTTTAACCATAAATTATAAATAAAACCTTTAAGTGTTACGAAATAGCAAATGATTAGTGTAACATCTGTGAAAAGAAGTGTTTTGTAAAAATTGAAAAGCGAATGTCAAGAATAAAATTAAATTTGGTGAAAGAAGGAAAGTTGAAATCAGAAATTGCATGATTTGGTGAGCAGCAGAAAAAATTTAAATTAACTTCATTAAAATAATTATTCATAGAAACTATTATTTTATTTAAAGTCTATTAATATACTCGTATTAATTATTATTAATTATTTATTCTTTCAAACAAATTCAATCTTAAACTTCTTTAATAATAAAGTACTTAGAACATAAGACATTTGAATCCAAAAAATATAGGTTTTTTAATTTTGCATTTAGTTTTACACAAATAAATGTTATGTGATCATCTGCTAATATTTTTCGTAGGAAGAATTCAACTTCGAAAGACAGGATTTTACGCTAGAAAGATAGGCACCACGGGACCCTTCTAATTAAAAATTTGTTTTAGCAAAAACACAAATATAATTTTAAATCATTAATAGAGTTTACTAGTTTAGAACAGTTACAATTAAATTTGTTTCGACAACTTTTTCTGCATTCGCATCCATCATGTTTCGTATGACCAAATTAAATATGTAAGATTAGTATACAGCTTTTAAGAAGAACTTTTTCCATTATCTCTGTTGCTTAAAAAAGTTTCTTTTTCATTTCTTGAGTGTCATTTTATGTAATTTTTCGATTTTCTTGAAAGCTGTATATTAAACTTTATACAGAAGAAAATCGCCAAAATAAGTAACAGCGACGGATTTTGGAAAGAATTTTCATCAGCCGTTGTCAAGTTTGGTTTTAAGACAAACCGGTTTCGGCGTTGTGCCATCTTCAGTGTCATTTTTCGTGCTCAGTCACAGTGACCTTTAGCCACTTAAAATTTTATTTTTAAACGAAAGAAAGACGCAACATCTGCCTATAAAAAATTAAAAAATCAAAGCGTTTTTTAGCCTTGAAAAAATTACTAGGTTTATATCAAAGCTTAGGACAATTGCTAAAAAATTTTGTATTTACTATTTGCAAATCTTTGAAAGTATTTCGAAAATTTACTTCTGAAATTCATTGTTTTCATATTTTTAGCTTGATAAGAAAGTTTTGTTTCGAACAATCGATTACGTTTTCAAACAATTGTAACACTTTTTTTACTCAAATTATATTTCACTAGTTAAATATGTATATATTAACCATATTTAACTTCTGTATATGCAAACACTAGCTTTTTCCTGTATCTCGAGGGCAAGAATCCAGCAGTTCCCAAACCAACCTGAATTAGTAGCAAGCCTCAGACATAAGCTGTGGTATGCAAGAGCTTAAAAGGCTAATACCCTATCGAAGAAGCGTTCAATTCCAAATATTTTAAGAATATTTATTTATGTTTGTGCCAGCTAATCACCAGTGGTTTCTGTTCGAAAAAACTTTAGAAGTTATTCTCGTTGCTAACGATGTGTCTTGTAAGTTTTATGATAAAAAAATGTCTACGATAAAAGTTGAGGGATATTTTTTTGGTTTTTTGTTAAGTGATGGTTCTTGGCCAACTTAGCAGGCAGTCAACCCGCTAGCTAAAAGTTCGGAGCTTAAAAATACAACAACTTGTAATTTTCTTTCAAATCATAACAAGTTACATCCTAATAAATTGAACTATTAAAAGTATAATATCGGACAAAATTTGTAGAAAGTTTTCCAAACAAAGATTCTGGATGCGCCCCTAGGTTTAAATATATTTGTGTCTTATCACTGAAACTAGCGTTCTTTTTAGAAGAAAAAAATGAATAAAATGCCACCTTTACAATTCAAATAATATGATATTTGCTACAAACAGGCGAAATCTTAAATGCAAAATGTTTTAAGGCTTCAGTATATGCCAACACTGAAATATTTAATTATACTCGTACATTTTTTAGAGATGTGATCTTCGGTCTCCTACAACTTCTTTCAATATTCAAAATAACTGGCTTTCATTAAATTTTAATTAAGCTTTCATTTGAAGTTCAAAACTTTCTACGGAAATCATTGTTTATGTGTTTAAGGACACAAAATCCTCATCAAAATATCAAGCTTTGTTATAAAAGTTCCAGAAAAGTTCATTGTATGCAGTTTTGTAGAACATTCAATTTTAATTTTATACTTTGCAAGTTTCAAGTAGCTTAAAAGTACATTGTGCCACTCAAATTTTATTGACCCACAAAAGTGCATACCCAGAATTTTCATTCAAGCTCTGATAAATGTTTGTGAAATCGTACAAAGTTTGAAACTTCAATTACAGAACTTTTTTTGAATAATTATTGTCATTTTAGAGAAGCGTCATTTTAGATTAAATTTAAAGCACGATTAGTAGTTAAAAATACGTTTTATGCATGATGCAAATATTTTTAGAGGTAGTTTCACTTTTAATTTTTTGACAGAAGCAGTGTTCGACGGGAGACGCCCAATATTGCCACTATTTTAAATGTTATGTACATATGTGTCTTTATGGATATTTATATTGTCGCCAATGGTGATAAATGTAAATTTACAATTTGTGGTCTATTCTTTAAACTTATCTAACGATAGGTAGACAAAGTTACGCGTATTTAATGCTCTACTATAAGTTCTAATGGAATTGAGAAAAATAAGTATAGTGGGGTTAAAATCAAGGCTTATAAGATTTTTTAAGCCTTAAAGTTGCATTTACAGGCGGAGTTTTTTGACAGGCGATAATTGCCTTACGCGAAATCGCAATTGAAGTTTGGAGTTTCTCAAAGAGGTGACGATAGATTTTGTGCAAAGTCTCGAAAAATATTATTAGTTTCTGAAAATCCAAAATTATTTTATTTTTATTTTTTATTCTTAATTACTTTTTAATTTATGAATGATTTTCTTTATTATAATTTTTTCGTATGTAACATTTGGCAACGGTTTTGCATGATAAATGACAAAATGTGATACAAATTATACTTAATATATCGAAAACTAAATAAGAAATCAAAAAACGAATAGCGCCATTCGAAATGGCTTGATAGATGGAGAATAACTGCATTATTTACTTTTTTTGCAATATCTTCACATACAAAATTTTTTAATTATCCGTGCGACAATGCGAACAAATTTCAATATGCCGCTGGGTTCGAGGTTCGAATCTCAGCCAGAGCAACTAAAATCTTAATCATAGAAAAGTTTTTTTTTAATAGCGGTCTCATGCAGGCAATGGCTAACCTCCGAGGGTATTTCTGCCATGAAAAAGCTTCTCATAAAATACATCTGCCGTTCGGAGTCGGCACAAAACTGCAGGTCACAAATGGTAGGAGAAGCTTGACCAAACACTGAGCTATGTAGTGTAACGCCAAATTCAGATTGGCACATATTCAAATTTTGTTTCTGTTGTCTTTGTTTTTCTTAATGCCAAAAAGTAGAGGATTTTTTTAATAAGGAATTGGTAGCACAAAAATCCGGAACACTGTTTCTGTCAGATGGTTAATATGGCGTCTGAAATGAGAGAGTGAAACTACCTCTAAAATGATTGTATCATGGTTTTATACACAAATGTGTACGTCGCTATTGTCTAATGTCGTGATAAATCGAGACAGTACTTTTTTATTATGTTTAAATTGTCAACGAGCTGGGTTGCGAAGAATATTTTTATGACACTTCCATTTTTTATTTCTGAGCACCGACATGCTGTTTACTCTTTCTCTCACATCTGTCCCATTCCAATGAACTTCAATTCACTTAATTATCAACAAAATTTTAGTTATTTTTTGTACACGGAATTTTTGCCTCATTGTATTGTATTGCGTTGACAAACGACATTTTCGGTCTTAATTTTTTTTCGATAAATTGATTAATTTATTTGCGTTATTTTATAAATGGCTTGCCTATCATGTGGCCAAAGCAAAAATCAATTGCGAGTACGCTTACAATGAATATATGTACAGATACTAAGGCAAACATGCATTTGTTTTTTTTTTTTCTTTCAAAAAACATAACATATGTATGTATGTATGTCTATATATTTGTATATATTAATCAGTTTCAATAATAATTGGCAATCGATTGATCAATATGCCTAGCAACAATCACGACACCAGCAGCAGTAAGAACAATTGCCAGGAAAACAAAAAGGCAGCAAAACCAAGAAAAAATTAAAGCAAAAAAAAATTAAATGTACTCACGCAGGTATAAGTATGTACACATGTGTACCCTACATGACAAAAAAAAAACGAAAAAAATTGTATATTAAATTTTGCATTTTTTCTTAATTTAAACTTTTGTGGTGTTGCTACTGAAGCTGTGGCAGTTGTGGACGGAAAGCGCTTGAAATTGAAATTTAATTAACTGAAATTAAAGCAACCGTTTCAAAACTTTACGAAAACATTAAAAACCAATTTAAAAGTATATAAAATTACAAATTATTTTTAAAAGCAAAAACATACAAATGGTGTTCGCTGATTAAAATTTTAGTCAAATAAATAAACCCAATTTTGTTGTGTTGCGTATGCTCCGATTGTTTCTTTTTTTTCAGTAACAAAAGCCATTCAAATTATGATTTTTTAGATTTTATAACAACACCACAAAAATTTCATACAAATTTTAAATTTAAAAAAAAATCGAGTATATTATAGCATTTTATTTCAACTCTTACAAACAACGATCAGTGTTAATTTATTTATATCAATGGCAACAGTTCGTTGGACAAAAACTTAAATTGTTTCCGCATTCCAATAATTCTGCTTAAATTTAATTTTTTTGTCTTAAATTTTTAGATTGGTACCTTTCGTTCGATACTAAAACTGTAACAATTGATTAATCTTAAGCAATTTTATTTAATTACATTTTCAACAGTTTATTAAGCTTTTCTTAAAATGTAAGGAACTCAAACTTTTTTAGGGGAGTATTCTGATGTAGAGGTATGAATTTGTACCACTTTTTTTTACTTTTTCGAATGTTTTTAAAATAGTAAAAATTTAAAGTTGGGAATGGAGATAGTTCCTATAGTTATATAAAGACGACGGGAAGGCGGGCTAAATAATACCTCTTAAGTTTGGTACGTATATTTTAATAACGTCTTATTTAGTATATCAATTCAAATGAATTGCATTTTGTTAGTATGCGGCAACCCTCTTAAGGAAAATTTTCTGAATTATGCTTTCTCAAACCACCTTATAAAATATTACACATTTCATTTAACTTATCAATTTTTTATAACTTATCAATTTAATTGAATTAATTCTTTAAACAGGTGGTAAACCTCTCCAAAAATATCTTAAACACAGAGCACTTCTAAGTCATTTTTATTTGTTAACAATGCGGTAATATGATAGTAATCTTAAAAATTTATTTAAGTAAAATTTTTTAAACACAGGGCAACCCTTCTGAGAAAATTTGTTTGTCAAATTTGTATACACACATGCACCTCGTATATAGAATATCAACAAAGTGAAATATGGCAAACAAATTACTTGCACCATGAAGTATTGGTCACTTCAGACTAACTGAAAAATATACTCATCGATTCAGAAAAATTTCTACAAAAGCTTATCCAAACGAAAATAAAAAAAAAATTACAATTCTAAAAACTATATTTTAATTCTCTTACGAAACGCGTATAAATCGAAGTCATTA
Organism: Philophylla caesio; assembly: GCA_963971545.1. NCBI lineage: Eukaryota > Metazoa > Arthropoda > Insecta > Diptera > Tephritidae > Philophylla > Philophylla caesio. The sequence continues at coordinate 25,669,011 of OZ020608.1, read as the reverse complement.
AGTTTTAGAATTTTTTATGTGAGCAATCAAATAGTCCATTCGAGTGCCAAGAAGTTATAGTTAATTTATTCTAGTTTTTTGTGGGTGATGTTCGACATAAAACTGTATACTCAATGAGCTAAACACATCTAAGAAAATATACTGAACTTTGATTAACTGTTTGAAGCACAAAGTGTAAAACTCGATGAGTTTTATTAGTGAGTTAACTGCATTTTAAATGAAAAATAATAAAATTAAAAATACAAAAAAAGTTAAGCGTCCATTACCTTAATATTTTAATAGTGACTTTAATGGCCCCTGTTGCTTTTGCAAGCATTTTCAAACTGGACGTGTGCACCTGCGCAATTGCATAGATATACATACATACATAGATGTTGAATAATTTAAAAGTAAACAAAAGATTGATTAAAATACTTGGCATAAATCAGATACTCCAACACAAATATCTATGTATGCATATAAATGACGTACACTCATTAAAAAGTTTTTTTTTGTACCAATAATTAATAATGTAATGAAAAGTTTTAGCCAAAACAAAAATCAACACCAAATCACCAAACTTCATAAAAGCTTAACAGAGTCGGCCGTCTGCAATGCCGCCACCACCCGCTGGCAAAGTTTTTTTTTTTTGTATACTCACTTTATTATTCGATCGAGAGTACAACATTTCACAACCAAATCAACCAAGCCGTCTATGATGCTGCTGCCGCATTGGCCGACTGACGACAGTTCGTCAAGCGTACATTTTCTCAGTGCCAAACACCAGCAACCAAAATCAATTAACAGCTCGTTGTCAAGTTTGCCTGTTGTATTGTAGGTACATAGTACATAGTAATTTACGAAATTCGTTTTGCTGGTTCGTAGGAATGAGGATGTAGGTTATTATATGTTATATGTATATATTTTTATATGTAAATGTGTATGTATGTATTGTTAATGATTTAACATTTTAATTGGCTTTTGGGGTTTCAACTTGAACTGAAGACCTTTTATTTTCAGAAACATGTTTTGGTTTCAAATTTGTTAACATTTTTATTGATTTTATTGCTTTTGTTTATACTATAATTTCATTATTTTTGTTTTATAGCAATAGTGTGATATAAAAACAGTAATTAATCTAACAGATCTATTGGCTCAAATTGCGTTGAATGTTTGCTGAATGTAATGAAAAATATAGGAAAATTTATTGATATATATATAATTATTTATTGAAAGGGATTAGCCAAATTGTACAGCGTACGTCTGTAGGACAATTACGGGCTTTGTGTTAAGTTGCCGAATGTACCTCAATATTTTCACTCAAAATCTCATTTCGATTCTCTATCACTATTCCTCATTCCTATCCCTTATTTTATTTCTCTTTCTAATATATTACTTTCGCTCGTGTCCAGATAACTGCGTATCGTTTCTCTATCCAGTTTGTACAAAGGCAGACTATCTTCGAATTTGACGTATGATCGATTTAATTTAGCTCAAATTAACATCTCACCCCCAAGAATCACTCTGTCTGAAGGCTTGATTGGGTATTAAAAAGCTTGGCAGGGTTTTTCCTTTCTTAGCAGTGTTTCTTTTACAGGGGTAACAAATTTAAACCATGCAGAATTATGGTTGTAAGTTAACTCTAAAACGAGTGTACGCAGAAAAATATCTTTATGAAATCACCCGAAAAAGAAGAAGTATGGTATTCGCAGATGAAAGTCGATCACAAGTTTTCTCCACTTAGATCCATTCTGCACACAGATCCATTCATCAAATAATTGAAAAAACCCCTTATTTTAAACACCTTATTTAAAGATAAATAAATTAGAAATGGATGGAAAGGAATTTTGTGTGAAAACGTAACTGATTCTCTTCTGTCACTTTTCGTATTTTCACTTCTTTAAAGGGTTTTCCAATAAGAGTGATATGATTTCTTTTCAAAAAAAGCACACTAATTGTTAAGGAAATTCAAATGTTTTTTATTTAATGCGAAATACAATCGATACAATTAAGTTATGAATATAACATCATTCAAATGGCCTCCACGACTTCTTTTGCAGGAAGGAATTCGATGAACTCAATTTTCGAGTACTTTTTCCACTAAACCAAGTCGTATGTCATGAATAGCACCTTTAATATTAACTTCTAAAGCTCGTAGAGAGTTTGGTTTATTGCTAAAGACCAATAACTTCAAATAACCCCACAAGACGTAGTCTAATTGGGTTAAATCACAACTTCTTGGAGGCCATTCAATGTCAAAATTTCTTGAAATAATCGAATCTCCAAACTTTTCACGCAATAATTCGGTTGTTGCACGTGCTGTGTGGCACGTAGCCTTGTCTTGTTTGAACCAGATGTTGTCAAGATCAACTTCTTCCTCTGATGAAAGTGAGCCTCATCGGAGAAGATGATTTTCTTAAAAAAGTTGCAATTGGAAAAGGACTATTTTGATAATAAAATTTAATAATTGTAAACGTTGTTCTTGCGTATATCTTTCCATAATGAAATTGTAATCATTACTGAATACAATGAAAAAACACAGATCATAACATATTAAAAATGGTCAAAACGACACTTGGAAATCATATCGTCCCTATTGGAAAACCCTATTCCTACCTTTACTGAATTGTTTTTGGTTGACGTTGAAATTGTGTGTGACTTATTTCTATATACAGTACATATCTGATGATACATACACATATAATGCGTATTGAACCCGTTCTTCAATATTTTTTTATGCACATCGAATATATACATATATAACATATATATGTATATATATATATATTTTATTGGTAGTATGTTCCACTCTCTGATTGGACATGTTTATTGATATTTGCCTTCGAGCATATCTGATAAATTGAACAGCGATAAGGAAAAGGTTGACGTTTTATGCATTTATTGTAGTTAGTTAGTAAAGCAGACTCTGCTGTCATTTTGGTAAACAAGCTTAATAAAAAAACAAAAAAATTAAAAACACTGCAATACTTACATACCTACATACGTATGTGTACTCGTTTGTCACTTAGCGAGGTTGTTCCTCGAATCGCGTTCACTGTGACAACTACAGGAAACCCAGTCCAATTATCACGATTATACTACATACAAGCATACTTATATATATATATATATATAAATTTCACTAAATGTACACCTTCATGCCAAGTAATTACACTGCAAATGGAAGCCGTGTACGCACACAACGTGTTTTTTATATATCAATATTGATTACATATATATGCGAGTATATATATTTTTCTTCTTTCGTAAGTACAATAATAAAAGTTAATAAATTATGTTTATTTTGCAGACATCTGTGTATAACACATAATTAAGTTACGACCTAATTAATAAATGTCTGGTGACATTGGTGTGTTTTGCATACATCTCATATAGTTCGCCAAACTCGATATTTTGAAAGAAAGTCAACGAACAAGTCTTACTATTTACAATTCTGAGGTGGCTGCAGGTTTCAAAGTATGAGAGTATTGAGGCTGCAGACGTATGTATGTACATGTGTACAAAACTAAGCAAACTTCAATAAATATTCCTCGAAATTTTTAATTTCTTAAATACGCCGTTTTATTGCATAAAAAGTGAGGTTACACTTTTTAGTGGGTAATCACTGCATAACATTATATGAAAAAAATAAAAATATCAATCTGAATTTTTCGTCAAAGTTATGTAAATTTGCATACGATCCAAAAATTTCTTTAAATTCGCGGAAATAATTTTAAAATATTATTGCAGCTTGAAGCTGCTATTTTTTCAATGTTTGTTTTTCATTCTCATCCTCCATTTTTAAGAAAACCATTTTATTACAAATATCTGCATAAATGCCAATAGAAAAATGTAGTTGCATTCTTCGGAAATTTCAATTTATTTTTTATCCATAAATTTATTCCTTATTTTTGGTATTTATTTTGAAAGTGGAAGTTGCTACATTTTTTTAAATGCCATTACTTTTTAAATACTCAGCTTTGTTGCATTAAAAAATGATAGAGGTTTGCATCACTTTTTTGATGAAAATTTAAATCGAATAAACTTTCTGGAATAACATATTGATATTTGATTTTTTTTAATTCCATTAAAGAGACTTTCATTTTTTGATATTTGTTCTTAAAAAATGTTTAGAAACACTTCTTTTAATTAAAAAAATCTGCTTATCTGTAATTGAGAAATATACATATTTGTGTTCGAGTACTACATCAATTTTATTTAAATTTTTTTTTTTCGCGGGGACTGTATACTAAAATCAATTTGCAACTCCTTATTTTTGATATATGTATGTATTTTTTGTATTTGGCATAACAGTTAACAAAATGTATTTTTTTTTTAAATTGGTCGTTATTCTCTTAGTGGAAATTGCTCAAAAAAAGATTTTACCAAACAAAAAAAAATTTAAGCAAACAAAATACAGATTTTAAAACCCTTACGAACGATTTCACGGTAAACAGTTAACACTCATTTGGTAGTAGTTGATTTTTCACGATCAAAGTTTAGCGGGACTTTTTTTATGTTTAGTAAAAAAGGTATTATATTTTTTTTAATAATATTTAGGCATTTTTTTTATACGCGACATTTAACAATTTTCGATTAAAAAAAGCTATTAAAATTTAAATTATTTTAACAGTTAACTTATATTCATTTATTTATTTTAATACTTTTATTATCTGATGCATTTTTTAGCCCTTCCACTTAAAATTACATTTTTGGTGATGTTCAAGTGGCTGTTACTCACGGCAACACACTTTCATCTCTATCGCTGTGGCATTCTACATACTGACAGCAGTTTTGTTTTGCTTGATTTTGTCAATTCATATATCATAATTTCAATTTTTTATATTGTTAACTTTATGCAACCCAAGTTTGTAACTTAAAAGTGCTTTTGAAGAGCATAAATATGTTTTCAATTGCTTTGGAAGACACTGCACAGTATTTCAAAATTGCAATATATTATTGAAAATTGAGATAGCGCCCTAATTGATATAGAAGTTTTATTTATTTATTTTTTTAATGACAGATTAAAAATTTAAAGAGGCTTTTTGAGCCAGATTTTTTAACTTTTTTTTATACTATATATATTTCTTTTAATACAAAGCGCAGAGATTAATTAAATAATAATTTATCTTACTCCTGTGAGTTCATGTGAAAAAAAAGAATAAAAAAAATTTAGCTGTGCAGTCGAATAGCTCATTAAATTTTGGTATCATAAAACGTTTAATAGATAGAATTTACGTCTGGCGGTCCCCAAAACACAATAAATAGGGACCGCCAGACGTAAATTAAACAGAACGAAAAATAACACTGAAGATGGCACAACGCCGAAACCGGTTTGTTTCAAAACCAAATTTGACAAGGATCGACGGAAAATCGTTCCAAAATACATCAAGTTCGGGAGAATTTGTCTTTATTTCGGGACTAGTTCGTGACTTTTTTGGCATCATTGCGGAACTATGTAGTTCGGGACTCGTTGTAAGATTGTCCATCGTTTCCGGACTAGTTTTGGGACTATATCGCAACTTTTTTGGCATTATGTCGGGACTGGTTCGGGATTAGTGTCGGGACTAGCTCGGAATTTTTTTTGGATTATTTCGATCTAGTTTGGACAAAAGGTTCCAGTCTAGTTCGAGACCTTTCTGGGTTAATTTCGGGACTAGTTCCGGTTTGGTTTCCGCACAAGTTCGGAATTTTGTTGGCATCATTTCAGGACAAGTTCGGGATTTGTTTCTGGGCTAGCTCAGAGCTTTTCTAGCATTATTTAGGGACTCGTACAGGATAACTTTCGGAAAATGTGTGTTTTAATTTACTAATTATTGATGGACTTTTTATATACCTATTATTTTATAATAGTCTCTGTATTTAAAATTTATTAACACTAACAGCCGGCTTAACTAGCAATTTTAATAAAGCTAATGTTTTCATTTTCCGCCAGTTTCCAAAAAAATTAAAGCATTTTTCATTTAAATTGCTTTCGTAAAACTGATTGTAAGAACCTAAACAATTTTCTGGAAAAGCGACACTTGCTTTGAACGTTTCACAAACAAAATTTTGTGCAAGCAAGAAAATTAACCGCTGTGGTCGAGTTGGTAGCGGTGCGTGCTATAACTTGATATGGCGGTGAGTTCGAGGTTCGAATCTCAGTCAGGGCAAGCAAAATCTAAATCATAAAAAAAATGTTTTTCTAATAGCGGTCACCTCTCGGCAGGCAATGGCAAACCTCCGAGGGTATTTCTGCCATGAAAAGGCTTCTCATAAAATACATCTGCCGTTCGGAGTCGGCACAAAATTGTAGGTCCCTCCATGGCGCACACAACTAATGGTAGGAGAAGCTCGGCCAAACACTGAGCTATATAGTGAACGCGCCAAAATTATATTATTATTATAAGAAAATTAAAGAACGAGTGAAAAAAACTATTTGAAAAATCTACAAGCTTTCATTAAAAAAAAAAGCTATTAAATAATTAAAAACCGCAAATTCCCCATTTTGTACCTCTGTGCGCTACAACATGAATATAGATTTAGGTTAATCTGTACGTTATTGTTTGTACATACATATATATGTATATACATATATTCATTTGCACATATATTTATAGGTTTTTGTAAAGTTGTACCAGCTTAAGAGTATGCGCTTACATTTGCAACCTTGCCGCAACCTTAACATATTTTTTAACTCTTGTCTTTTCAGCATTTAATTTTAGCAATTATGCGTTATATCTTTTATAAATACCACCTCAACACGCGCTTTGTCATATTATGTGGCACACTTTACTGAGAAAATTGAGATTAAAAAACAAACGACAACATTCAACAGTACTTCCATGTGAGCGTAGCTTAATTTGTATGAAGGTATAAAATTATAGAAATATTGAAATAGATGAAAATCACAAAGAAGAAAATTAGCTGCTAAAAATGTTTATGCAAAGAGCATTTTTTATTCGGTAGTAACTTTTGCTATAGTCATAGATATCAAGAAGAAACAAAAGTTTTAATTTAAAAGTAGAAAACTTGATACATACTGTTTGAAGTTTTGATAACAAAAATGCTTGTTTTAGTTAAGCTGATAGGTTCTTTTGTTATTTCATTGCCAATTTAATTTTTGCTACGAGTATTTTATTATTAATTTGCTTCATTTCCTACTTTTTGTTGTTAGTTTTTTTTTTTTTTTAATTAGCTGCTTATTGTGCGTGTCCAACGTTTTAAATTTTTTTATTTGTAATACATACTTTTTAATTGCTTGTAAATTTTTTTTCTTAATTTTCAATATAGATTTTTACTATAGAAATATTGTGCTGCCTATTGCCAATAACCATTATTTAAACATAAACATAAGCGAATGGGAAAAAATTCCAGTAAATTAATATTAAAAAAAAGTTCATTTCACACTAGAACTGAAAAAAAATTTATATATGTACATATTTTTTTCTGATGAGCTGTCAGTGGCTCAAATTTTGCGTTAATGCGATATTGCCTTCCTTCTTTGGGTGTGTTGTTTCGCATTGTTTTTTTCTGTGCTTTTGGATATACTCGTTTATATATGTATATGAATGTGTGTTATGTTCATATTTGATAAGACTATTGAATTTGTGAGCACAATTGGCTCCGAATTATGTGACTGTTGATAAATATAAACAAAACTTTTTAATGTTGAAAAAGTTAAAAAACCTGAAACTTTTTTAGTTCGTAATGGTAGAAATCAAATTTTTATACTCTGGGATGGATTTTGTTTATTTTGTTGTGTTTTCAATATAGCCCACTACTGTTTGCACATATTCAACTACGAATTTTTTTCTGTGGTCAATGTACATTAAAAAACTGTCTCAAGCGAGGTATCAAGGTTATTAAGGAAACCCAATCTGTTTTGGCTTATATAATTAAGCTTTCACCAAAAGTTATATCTGAGGAATTTGAGAACAATTAAAATATGTATTTTACTTATATTTTTTTTAATTAGACTATTGCAGTTTTATTAAAACCATAGGGTGTCAAAAATCCAGAACGAACCACTTTGGCTATAATTCAAAAAAAGTTTATTATTTCAAAGTTAACCTACATAACAGCCATTAAAAATTCGCACCAATAGGCTTTCTGGCTTACATCGGTAGAAGCTCAGTATTTGTTGCAATGATTTTCTATAACTTTTTTAGCGCATTATGTGATACTTTTTAAAACTTTTTATGTGGACTTATTAAAAAATAACTAATGACCAAAAGATTCTAAACTAACAAATTTGTGTTTACTTGGTAATGTCAGCTTTTTGTTTATATACTATAGATATATGTAGGTATATGGAACAAGAGCTAAAGTCTTCTTAAACGAAAAATTATATAGTATATTATTGGCGGCATTCTATATACCCAGGCACTAAAATTTTTAAAGTGCTTTTTTTAATTACAAAGGGTGCTTTTTTATACATGTGGTATTTAAGAAAAAATTAAACGCATATAATTTAATGCTATGGCCAAGAATTTAGCTTTATTATAAAGATAAGGGTTTGCCATTATGTTTTAAAAATGATTTCGGGCAAGTCACCGCTGCGGCTGGCTCGAATAAGTTCCAGCTGAGGGATCCAATTTTCGACCATATTTTGCAGCAATTGAGGCCGTATGTCAGCAATAACGCGCCGCATATTCTCTTTCAAGGCGTCTTGAAATAGCAAACCAAACTGAATATAAATCAAGTAAGAGCTTTTAAAAATACCAACTCCGAAAAAGTATTGCCTCATTGAAAACCACATTTGTTAATAAAAACACCCTCTATTTCTTTAGCAGAAATGAAAAATGTATTCTTATTTATTGAACAGCTTATTCCTTTAGTTACTGTTCAATCACTTTGCGATATAAAATTTTGTAATATTACTAAGATAAGAAAAGTATAATTTTCAATAATCTGGCCTGTTTTGCATTTCGATTTCGACAAATTTGGTCGCAATCGGAATGTTTAAATCCTTTCTCCTTATTCTGTTGTTAGTTTCTTCTGTGAGGATCAGTACTTATTCTTTTATTTTCGGAGAATCGGACACAATACTTTAATCTTTAATACATCGAAAGATGTATTACAATCTTTTTCCATCCGATTACGACCAAAATTGTCGAAATCGAAATGCAGAACACGCCTGAGTACCAACATCGGAGCTAAAGGTTATTTGAGGCCTACCCGAAAATAGTAGTAGCGAAATATACTATGAAACCCGCGTTTAGTTTCATTAAAAGATTCAAAACTAAACGAAGTAATAATAGTAATAGCGCAGGTTTAGTATGAACTACCTTTATTGGTTCCCGATCTCTCTCCAGCCTAATAGGAAAAAGGGCTATGTCTGCTTGAGGAAAGTCCTCACAAAACGATACTGTGCCATTCTACCAGCTCCACATTACTTCAAAGCGCCTTTGTTAAGCATCCATTAAAAAAATGATTCAGAGAATGTAAAGACTAATTAAATAAAAATCTGTATCTGTGTCAAAACACTGCAGACTAAACTATCACCTCACACAACTTAGAATATACTCGAACGAATACTTTAAATTTTGCATGGAGAAAAGGAAACAAACAAGACAAAATATCTTCAGAACTACATATCTGATAACAGATGAAGGGATGTTTTTAAGATAATTAGCAGCGATATTGGAATCTCTCTCGAAAGCAGGATTTAAGGAAATGATTTTCAAATTTTTAACTTACATAGGTCAAATTTTCACACAATTTTGAAATTTGTAAAAAACTTTATCGAAAAAATACTTTTCTAAATCACAACAATACAAAAATAAAAAAAGCGAACGACATAAGTATGTACATACATAAATACCTATTTTCCATACACTTGTTTCGATTTTATTTACAAACTGATATTTACGCAATTTCTTCACAAGTCGACACCTTCAAAATGTGATCTTCAATAAAAATTCTATCCTCCACTTGTACGCCGACAGCTTTCCACCATATGCAACCAAACCATTAGTGAAAATTTATTAAAAAAAAAAAAAAATTAAAAAATTTGAAATCATTTCAAACCGAAAATGTATTTGACGTCATACACGTGTAAAAGTCACTCAACGCGACAGCTCGCGGCCGAAGAAGAAGAGCAATTGCAGTAGCCAAAAATACAAAGACATTTCTGAAAAATGGACAGTGGAAATTTTGAATTCGATAGCAACAACAAAAAGCCCATGAGTACATATGCACTCTGTCGTGTTTTCGAATTCGACACAGGCCCTTTCACACCACCAACTTTTCACTTTCGCTCTATACGCTTTTCGCTAGTTGCAACAAACTAGTGGCTTGTTGTTGTTGCTTTTATTATGATTAGCTGCAGCTTCGTTTTTTGAAATATTTATTTTTAAAATATTCATATTTTCTTTAAATTATTTTTCGTTGCGCGCTTTGGCATTCATTTGCATACGACTATATGTACGTATATATTTAATTTTGGTGCTATTCATACACACACACACACACATACAAATGTACGAGTACTTACAAACATATACTACAGCGATTGTAGCTACGCATTTCAGTGTTGAAAGCGCAATATATTTCAACTAGTATAATTGTTTTTGTAAAAATATTTTTTTTTAAATTACATTTAGATGCGGATTAAAGCAACAATGATTGTATAAATTTATGTTTGTGTATGTGCATGAATTTATGAAATTATCCGCGTGAATGACAGCTCGTCGACTGGCGGTCGCATTGGCGGGTGTGTTGCATTAAGTTTTGGTTAGATGGCTCCAATAGCAGGCGCAGAGTGGAGGAGGATGTGCGGGAGAATGTCTTCTTGTTGTCGCGGTCGCGTAAGGCCTGCGTGGGTGCATACACTTAAAAATGTATTCCTTTGTTGTTTCAAAAATAACTTAATTAGTTTTGGGATTAGTGTGATTCTTTGTTCAAAGCGTATAAAATTTATCAAAAGATTTGTGTAGTGAGTGCAAAATTTGTTGTAGTACCAAAAAGCAAGTACAATGAAAGCGATGCAGAAATGTCAATTAAAAGCAGGCGATCTAGATTAGCTAGCTGGATTATATCGTAAAAATGGTTACAAGTGCTTCAACCTTGAAATTAATTAATCTGATAATAGATGGTGGTAATAGAGGTTGAAGCTCTTGCCTTCCAAAATAATTTGACATCTGAGATCTAGCTACATATGTGGTTCGGCACGAAATTATGCTCCATTCGATAGCCTAATGCTTTCAGACCATAATAATTGCTTGTACTTTGTTCAGAACAATTTTTAGAAAAATAGAGAGCGTATCAAATTTATAAAAACTTTGCTCCACCTAGCGACTTTGATTCCAATGGAAAATCTTTTTATAATTTTTTTTAATTTTCTAAAGAATTGGCTTCTGCTTATTTTTACTGGAAACATACCACTACTAAGCCAAGCGACAAAAGGAGCTTCTTAATAATAGCCATTAAAAGAATTCAAAACCATAGACTAAGACTTAGACATGAATGGTGTGCTACAAAAGGAAATGTGCAAGGTCATAGGAAGAGCAAACATTAAAATTTTTTTTTTAATTTTTATAATTTATAATTTTTTAAACAAGTCCTTTGGTTCAATAACGCTTCTTTTGGATTAAATAAAATTAATATTTTTATTAATTTAATACTTCACTTTCTATTTGAAAATAGACTGGAAAAAGGACTTGGAAAAGAGTCGCAAATGATTAGAAATGTAACTGAAAAATAACTCTGAAAAGACTCGCAAGTGTTTCGAAGTACGACTGAAATACAATTCAAATAAGACTATGAAATGACAATAAATACCACTCGAAAGAGAGTCAAAACTGTTTTCAAAAGTGGGTAATAAATGGCTTGTCAAGAATAGTTGCGGGTGGGGTACCATTTTCTGCCGACAAAAGAATCTTTTTTGATAAGTATTTATGTGAACTCATGAGACTCAAAAAACGCACGAAGGTGATCGATAATTTCATAAAATGCTAGATGAGGTTTTGCCTCCGATAGTCGATTGTCAAGAAAAATAAATATTTACATACCATAATATAAAATTAACTTGTTTGGTATTAACTCGCTACAGTTTTAAAACACTTTCATACAACAACAAAATAGCGCTTTGTATAGAATTTAAGGCCCTTTAGGTCCGAATGGTCATCTTACGTAAAAAATATAAATAAATAAATAAATAAGAACTAATTAAAATCATCACCGTTTGAATATGCTCCGCAAAAATTAAGGATTTTATCATTAAATTTTCATTATCAATTACACAGTGCAACCGCTCTTTTTATACATACCATAAGAAAGATGAGTGGCAAGAATATACATATGTTTTTTTTTGCTCTTATTTTGTGAAGAATAAATTTTCTTAAATTCTCTTGACACCTTTTTTTCTTTTACACATTTATATATATTTTTTTATGATGTGATTTAAACCTTTAACTAATTTAAAAAAAAAACTAAAAACGCGCGTTCTATATGATTTAAAGTAGAGATGAAACGGATATCCGGTAACTATCCGGTATCCGGCCTATCCGGCCCCTATAATACTATCCGGCCGAATACCGGATAGCTACTATTCGGCCGGATAGACGTCCGGGCGATTAAAAAAAAAAGCTGGATAAAAGAAACACATTTTTGAGTAATTATTTGCTTTATTTAGTAAGAATCACATTACTTAAATATAATTAGATTAAGTTTTAAATTTTTAATTACACAATAGTAAGTTAAAGTAATACAAGGAAAATGAATGAATTAGTACATTTAGTACTCATACTGCACTAAGTGCAAATTATGGTAAATAAATACTAATTTCTCTGCATTGAGAGGTAGCAGGCGGTTGCGTTTCTCTTCATAAATAAGTCCAGCTTCAGAAAAAGTCTTTTACTATACACACTGGCGCAAGGAGCAGAAAGTTAGATTTTGACAAACTTTGTTAAATTTGGGTATTGTTTGGCATTAGCTACCCACCAAGAATAAGGGTCGCAAGTGCGATCAATTCTCACTGACTTGAGATAAAAATTCAGCTCATAAGTTATCGCATTTCTCTCTTCACGTTGCACTTAGTCAGTGTTGTTTTCATTTGCTACTTCATCAAAGCAGTCCCAAAATGTGACATGAGCTTTGCAAGATACAGCTAGCTCTGTCTCCTCTCCTTTACTCTTTTTAGCCGGAGTTGAAGATGAACTGCTACTTGAAGACTCTTCACAAGACATTTTTAAAATTTCCAATAAGATCTCCTGGCGTGCTTTTACAGCTTCAATCACCCCCAAGTAGTTTGTTTTGAAACTAGGGTCTAGATAAGTTGCAATCAAGTAGTTTGAGTCTTGACTTATGAAGGTAAAACCAGTTTCTAACTCAGCTTTTAACGAGGCTCGCATATGTGATAAATCAAAAGTTCTTTGCTCAGTTTCAGTTTTATCTAAGTACTTTTTAAAGCAGTAACGTGTGGTATAACTTCCGACACGCATGATAGTCCAGAACTTGTTATTTTAGTAATTTCTTCGAAGGGCTTTAATAAATTGATACACTGCTCCATTAAACTCCACTGTTGAGCTGTCAAATTTATGAGCGTTTCGTGATCAGCAACATACAATGATATGGCCCGCTTCTGTTCAAACAAACGATCAATCATGTAAAAAGTGGAATTCCACCTAGTGCTAATATCTTGCACTAACTGATGCTCGGGTAAACTTAGCTCTTTCTGGGTCCTCAGCAGTTTTTCTTGAGCTAGACCTGAGTGATTGAAGTGCGTCACAAGTCGCCTTCCAGCAGCAATTGCTGCTGTTACTTCAGTCTGGACATTAAGCGACTCGTTTATGGCTCTTTGAAGCGTATGTATAAAACATCTAGCAGAATCGTATTTAGCCAAACGAACACCCTTCACCATATTAACACCACTATCATGAATGAACAAATGTGCTCAATATCCCAACGGTTTGCGACATTGTTGAGTTCCTTTGCTATATTTTCTCCTGTGTGTGAACCTGAGAAAGGCTTCATTGCCAGAACTCCGTGCTCTAGTTTAAATTCAGATGCTATCCAATGAGCTGTAAAACTCAGAAAGTACATATGTCAGATGTCACTGAAATAGCGAAGGCACTCGAAATGTTACGTTTGATTTTCTCGTAAATTCTGTCATACATATCAGGAACGATTTTTTGGGTAATATAAGTCCGGCTTGGCAGTTTATAGCGGGGTAAAGCTTGTTCTAAGAGCCTGGTAAAACCGTTTCTTTTCACTATAGACAATGGCTCGTTGTCGAGTGCAATCATTTCAGCTACTAAATAATGGTACTTTCTCGCTTTAGTATCATTTATATCCCAGAGCAATTTCCTTTCGTAAGATTCTGTCACAGTCAATTGCTTTTTTGCTACTCAAGATGAACTTGTCCCCGCAATGGCTAAAGAAACTGTAGTAGGCTCAACAGCGTTCTTGTCTTTATTCAAAGCACTAAATTCATCTGTATGTTTTGATTTTAAATGATTTTTCATAGCAGAAGTACCTAGAAAAAAATGACTAAATTAGGTGTAAATAAATAAAGGTAAAATAAGTAGGTATAAATACCATAAAAATACTACTATAAATAACATTAAACATTATATTTAGTAAATATAATGTTAATATTATTTACTTAAAATAATATGTGCTTAACAACTAGATACTCGTAGGTAGATAATCAATAAATTACAATAAAAAAACACAGTTTCATAGCTACCACTACCAGTCGTTTAAGTAATGCCCATCGAAAAATAAATACCTAAAAAACGAAATACCCCGAAATCAATAATTATTGAATATGTTACGAAACTTGCAAGATATTATTTTACTTGATAGGTATTAAAATTATTGCAATTCGATTATTTATTATAAGATACATACCTGCTTTTTTCCCTTCGCCGCCACAAGAAATATTAACATTGCATAATGAACAAAGAGCTAACTTTTTATTTTCACTGCTTATGTCAAAGTATTCCCATAAAGGCGGTCTTTTCTTCACCGATGCCATTTCTCGTTGCTAAATCTTTTAGACTTATGTGTATATGTTGTATGTACTTCAAATAATAAGAGCACAAATAAAATTATGCGTTATAATTTATAACCTAAAAACAATCACGAACGTGTCTGCACTGCATGCAATCGACACAATAATAAAATTAATGATACAATTGTTAACTTCACTCATCAACGAAAAGACCCGAATCGAACCGAGTCCACCCGATCGTTCGCGCGACGCCTACGCAAACGGCTAAGTTTCGCCGGACATTCGGCGGCCAGATATTCGGCTATCCGGCCAGTTGGTCGGCCGAATATCCGGTATCCGGTATCCGGCCAAACTGCTATCCGTTTCATCTCTAATTTAAAGAGCCGAATGCAAGCTGGCTTGATTTGCTTTGTTTCGATATTTATTAAAAACTAATGAAATATTACAAAAATGTATGAAAAGAGAGCAAAGTCCAGCTTTATTTCAAGCACTTGAAGCTTGGCAAAGTTTCAAACAGCTCAATGTTCTTTTTGACGGAACAGAGACGATAGGATTGTAACATCCCTATCGATTATTTTTTTTTTGCAAGCTTGGTCGATTTTAAGACAGCTCGCGCACCCAAAATTTGCGTCGTTGGCGTAATTGGCGCCTTATTTGAACATTTTTACTATAAAAATAAAAGCTCGCAACATATTTTCACAACTTCTTGTTAACATGTCTGTCTTATGTTTTTCTTTTAAGTATACATTTAGTCGTTGAAACTATCAAAACAAATCAGCTCAAGTAAAGCAAGCTTACATGGGGTCAACATGATGAAACAGAGTTTAAAATTTGTCGCAATGTATTATCAAATAAGGTTAAAATAACATCATATTATTATCTAATATTAGCATTTAACGAAAATTTAAAGAGAAAAAAGTCAATGTCTTAAAAAGCGTTTCGATCTTCGACTAGCGTAGAACGTGCTGATCGAAGTAATTTTTTATTCAATTTTATGACGCTCATTCGGTATGCTACAGCATTGAAACCACAGTTCAATTCAGCATAAAATTCCATAGTCTACAAAATTTGGCTCATAATATGAACTTGTTCGATTTTCGATAACCAGCAAATATCAAAAATCGAATGTAGTAAAGAACGGAATAAGGGCCAAACTCAAATGAAAGTCTACTCTCTAGTTGGAACCAGACTGTGTCAAAAAAGCAGCATACAACTTTAAAGTCGAATTTATTTGAAATACAATTATACGCCTAAGTTTTTAATTAAATTCTTTGGAAAGTATTTTCTAATCGTAGTCGATTACAAATTTCAAATTATAGAAAACGGCCGAAAATCTATTAAAGAAAAAGTGCTGATCTTTAACAGGCATCTGCTTTGATTTTGGAAGGCATACATAATTATATTCATTTAAGATTTGTATATAAAAAAATAGTTTTACTACTGCAAAATTCTCTTTCATAACTAGTGGGAAGGTATATTTTTTTTTTTTTTTAAACAAATCTCGTCATACCTTGTCAAGATTTATTTTAACTTACTTTATAGTTAGCATAGATTTCTGGCAGTACATCAACGACTTTTTTTTAACACAAAATAGCTTGGATACGATGGCTATTGTCGGCCACTGCAAACTATTTTGACCTTAAAATACATTTTCTGCCAACACTTTTTTGTAGCATTTTTGCCTTTCGCGATTTCCTGCGTTTTTGTATATATTTCTTTAAGGCGTGGGTGTACGCCCGTCACTGCCTTGTCATAAAAATTATGTTAAAGCAAATAGTGTACATATGTATTTATATACAAACGTACCAATAGGTGTAAAGGAAGCGAAAATTCTGTATAAAATTTAAAAAAAGACGAATATGTGAAATTTTCCAAATGTTGAACAAAAATACTTAGTACTTAATTCAGAGAATATTTTCAGTAAAGCCTACATTTGAAAAATAAAGTTATAGCTATAGAAAAAAACTTGTAATAAATTTCAAAAGTTATGCGATTTTAAACATGTAAGGTGTCTCGGCTTAAATCACTGGTAAATCACTTCATAGCTTGCAAAATATAAGTTCTATCAAAAAAATTATTAAGTACTTTTTTATAGACAAAGAGTCAGAGATCTATTAAAAAAATTGCATACCTTAGTTAATGAAAAATATCAATTTGCTGAAAAACGATGTTTGCACGGTTTAAAAAAATTTTTTTAAATATATGTGATAGCACCTATATTAAATAATAAAGTGACCAATTTTTAAAGGGTGCTTCGCGGAAAAATTAATATCTCAAGTCCTATATACTGAAAACATTTCAAAATTGGTCACTTTATTATATGATATACGTTCAATCACATACATATATATTTTTTTTTAAATTTAAAATTGTGCAAAAATGATTTTTCAAATTTTTTTTATTAACAAAGGCATGAAAAATTTTACTTAAAAAAAAAAAAATTTGTTTATAAATCTCTGACTCTTTGTTTACAAAAAGAACTATATATTTTTTTTAATAGAACTAATATTTAGCGAGCAATAAAGTGATAAAAACGGGCTTAAATTTTTAAAGTTGCATAACTTTAAAAAGGAATTGTTTAATTTTATTTTGGGTTTAGAGAATTTTAGGACTTTCTCTGCAACATATCAAAAATTCGTTCTAGGCCAATTGAAATAGTGTGGAATGCCTCATAAAGAAGGTTTTTATTAAGAATAACTATATGCACATATATAAACAAAAAAAAATTGAACATGAAAGGAATTTAAAACACCGAGCTTCCACATTTCGTTGTTAACAAAAATTTTCATTCAAATGTAAACTTTTTTCCTTTCCAAGTTTTTTAAATAAAATCTAAATTTGGCTACAAAATAATTTGCCAAGAACCCATTGAATTCTTTTATAAAATTCTGGGAATAAAGATTGAAATTTTGATGAGTATTTATTAAAAATTTTAAATCTGGGTTGATAAAAGTTTGTAAATAAAATTTTTATTAGTTCTACTTACAAATTCACAATATTTCGAAGCTAAAACCGTAAAAAACAAAGCTACAATTATTTTACACAACATATTGTGGGTCTAAACGCGTAAATGCCTCGTACCGCGTAAATAAACCGGTTTTTTATACTAAAATAAGAAAGCTACGAGATTGGTTTTGGAACGAATTTTCGTCATCCCTTGTTAAGTATGGTTTTAAGACAAACCAAAAACAAAAGATCAAAGTTACGGGGTTTACACGGTTACAAGGCATTTACGCGTTTAGACGAATACCCATAATATAAATCAAAAACACTTTCATATAAGGTAAGTATTAAACACTAAAGATTTATTTTCGATTTAATTGTATAATGAAGTACAGGTCTGAAGAGGCTACAAATTACATTGGATTTTCAAAAATTTTACACCAATAAAATTGTCACGATTTTTGCGTTATATAACTAAAAGCAATTGACAAAGTTCGTCAATACAAAAATTTTCAAAAATATTTTTTAACTAAAAATTTTTGCACAATATTACTTTAAAATTAAATGTATACTCGGAGAATTTCTAAATTTTTTTTAAGTTTGAAAAAATTTAAAACTGTGTTCAATTATTATAAATTTTGTGTAAAATTTACAACTTCTGCTTGCATGGCTTTTGATAGAAAAAGAGCTACATCTATTTTAATAAGAAAATTTTTACAATGGTTGTTCATTTTTTGATAAAAAAAAAACGAAAAATGTTCAGTAAATGGTGATTTTATATTTTTCGAAATATATTTCAATGCCATACATTTGTAAGTCGTCACATATTCCACTTACCAAACCACTTCATTTAAGCTCACTCACCTTCTTCTTCAATGGAAAGTAGATAAGCGGCATATATTTAGCTAAGATTAACATTCGTTCCACTACTTGAATATTGCTTCACATACATATTCACTACATACATAGACATATCCGTTAGTAAAAAAAATAGTTCGCAATTGTAGCGGTAATATGTAAAATTCACATACACATTCATACTCATGCAATTCGCCTTGTCATATTTAGCCAGTTGCCGGCCAACCATTCAGCAACATTATCTCTGGAATGTTGTGTTTATCTAATTGTTGTCATTTAATAGGAATTTTATCGAATCCACAAAGATAATGCGAAGTTGAAATTTGAACTGCAATGGCATTATATACATACTCATGCGTTCTATACTACGAAAACAAATAAATACACACATACATACATGTATGTACATAGGTAAAGCATAAGATAGGCGAAAAAGAGTTTTGGCATCAGTAACGGAACCGATTTGGGGAGGGGGTTTGGATAGATCTTGGAATTAAAATCCACCTTCCCCCAAGCCGATCAAGGATAAATATGGAGTTTAAATTTTTACCTTTCCATTTATAAAACAATGAAAACGACTTATTTTAAATTTTCTGAATATTTATAGATGTTACAGTTGACAATTTCTTGAGTTGTTCTCCAGTCGATGTTGATTATTTTCAGACATGAATATCGTCGTTCATGAATAGTTAATAAAACAAGAAAATCTTAGATTTATTTCTTGGAGAGCATTTTGAAATTGCTTGTTTGAAAACTGCTGTTTTAAAATTTTTTCCTCCATACCAAAGTTTTTTTGTTTGTTTTAAACATTCGGTTACTTTTTCTTAAAACTCTTAAAAATTCTGCATTGTTTTTTCATTAAAATCGTACATTTGGATATACATACATAAAACACAAACGTTTTATAAAACAATTATTTGATATTTTTTTAATCAGGTCAGTTCGGCATTTTGATTCCGACAAATTTTGGTCGGAATTGGAATGAAAAACATTGCTATACATCTTTTTTTGTTTTAAAGTAAAAAGAGTCAATTTTGAACTGAATAAACTAACAACAGAGCGAGGAGAAGCGATTTATACAATCCGAGACCGACCAAATTTGTCGTAATCGAAATGCAGAAGAGGCTTGCATATGTAATTGCAATATTTTCATTAATTTATTTTATTTATTATTATTATTATTTTATTTAGTTCATTTTGCCACAAATGACTTACAAATAAAGTAACAAACGATTTATTGATCTGTTTTATTCTTCTTGAAAATTCGTGTGTCAGCTAATAACACGTTATAAATACACTGCGCTATAAAAGGTTTTTATGCGACAAAATTCGCTGAAACCTCCAACCGGAAAAAAAGTTCATATTTACATACATACATACATAAAGTTTTGTTCATAGTCCAACCGAGCGATAAGGAAAATTTTGCGTTAATGCCTGTTGTTATCTTCTAAATTACAAATATGTACTATACATTGAGATTGTAGAAAAATTTAAACATCTAGTAATAAAAGAATTCAAGTGAAAAACCCTGACGCTTGCAGTTGTTTGTGATTAAAGAGAATTTTTGGTAAATTAATTAACTTTATAATCAAGCAAGTTAAACTTTTTTAGAAAAATGTATAACAAACATACTAAATGTCATCCTCAGGCAACAGTTGACTATTAAAATTTGTCAGCGTTTAACCCGACAGAATAAGTTTAGCCTTTTGTTAGCTACACCTTAACAACGGTTCAGGGAATAGTATTGGTAGTCACAGTGATGTAAGTAATGATAATAATAATAGTATTGGTCGTGTTCTAATGGTATTGATACGAGTAACATGAAATGTAATGTAATCGAATTACAGGGATAATGGTAATGGTAAATACACTTTAAAGCAAACACAATAGTAGTCGGAATTGTAATTCCTTACCGTAATGTGTAATAATGGCAAGATAAGAGCAAAAGTAATCGAAGTATTAATCCTAACAATACCGATAATGTAATAGTAATGGAAATGGTAATGGTAATGGAAATGGTTATGGTAATGGTATTAGCAATGGTAATGATATGATAAAATCATTATTAATGATTGTGATAATGAAAATGGCAAACGTATTAATTTGATATGTATTTCTTTCAAAGTACATACGAACTGTTTAACTTTTAAATAGAAACGTTCCACAGAGATTTTGCTCTTGAAATTTTTATTTTTGTTTTAGTAACGAGCATTTTTAACATAATTACTAAAGTTTTAAGTTTAAATTTAAACACGAATATTTTCAATTAAAAATTAAAAACGTCCGTTTAATATTTTAAACTGCACCAGCACATTTCATTTGATATTTTAGAACATCAAAAAAACAAAATATATAAAACTATATTTTTTTCAATAAAAAAGAACTGCCATTTTGAAAAAGTGATATTTAAAAATTCTGTCATTCCAATGAGAATATAGAACGTGTATTTGATATTTTAAAATAAACTGTTTTAAAATCAGTTTTTTAGTTGCATGTTTTAAACAATTATACAAATTTAATCGGTTTATATTTTAGATAGGATTTTCACAAACTTTTAGGAGACTTTCAATTTCCAGATCTTAAGAGAAAAATATTTTATGTATGACTTATGGAAATTTGAATGTTATATCTACACACTAAACTGCAAAACTGGCACAACAACCAATTAGCATACATCGACTAGCCTAGAACAACAATTACAAAAATATGAAAGCAAACGATTAAAAGTTCACAAAAACAAAAAAATATTATTTTTTTCCAGAAATTGCTAGATTTCCACTAAACGCGCGACTTGCTTTTAGAAACACATTTCCGTTTACCTTTCTCAATAATCCACTGTGTTACCTATAAAAGTGAATCACAAATCGAAATACAAACATGTTTTGTTTTTCATTTGTATATTTTGCAATCTGTAAGCGAGTGCAGGCGCACTTGCAAAATCAGATAAGCAGCAAACATACAAATAATGCAGCATTTGTTTGCTTAGTTGCTGTTGATTTTTCGGCGAAAGATGACATCAGTGGCTATTTTCGCAAAAACGCTACAACCGAGCGTGTTAGTTTAGTAGTTGTTGCTCAAATGCAATTACATACCTACTCACATTAGAATGTGTACATATGTATGTACATATGTATGCAAGTGTGAGTTGGTGCTACCCGCTGAGGTGAATGTGGACTAAAATGAGATTCACGTATATGCAATAAAATTTGCAAATCGTAAAATTGAAGAAAAATAAATGCAAAAAGAAATCATCGCCTTAGGAAAAAAGAAATACAAATAAAATAGAAAATATGAGAAAATGATAATCGCAAACACTACAACTTTTTTTTGTTTTGCAGTTACTGTCAAGGCTTAGGAGGCGTTTAAAAACTGCAATTATTTATGGTTTTTATGATGCAAAACAAAAAAGTGCTCACACTCGCACTAACAACATACATACATACATATGTACATTCGAATTCGCATGGAATTGTTTGTTCGCTTTGCCGTTTGTCTGCTAGCTTGTTTGTCCGCTCGTCTGAGAATGCATTGCCCACTGCATTCGCATTCCCCCTGCTCTTAGGCGCAGCCACACACCACCCGACTGCGCGCTCTGGGTCCTTTGACGCTGCCGTTGCGCTTGAATTAGAAGCAAATCAATTAATTTTAGCGGGAGTCAAACGCCAGACATATATTTTCTTGCTTTCAAGTTTAGTTACTCATTTTGATTTTATTTTTTCTTTATGCTTTATTTGTTAGTTGAAAATTTAAAATGCAAATATAAAAGGTAAACAACAAAAAATGCACTCCGTTCGCTGTTGCATGTGAAATATTTAAGTACAAAGAACGGCGGCAGAGTGTACGAGGTACGAAAGAATCCATTAAATTAACTAAGCACTAACAGCCACAAGGTGGCCGTCGTTATGTCTGTTTTACTTCGCTACTTATGTATGTGTTTGTGTGTGCGACTGTCTGTCTGTCAACACTTGATTTATGTGGCAAATGGCAACGGGCGGTGGCCACAGTCGTCTGCGCTGTTGCGCATGCGCAGATACGAGTATGTTGTTTGGTGTCATGTCGTTTGAGATAGAAATTTCAACATACATACATATGTGCATAGTAGGGCCGAAGAACGAATGTTCGGCGAATAATTTACAAAAAGGATATAGTCGTTACGATTATTATCAGCCTTTCTTACACGTGTTGGTATCAGTAGCAAAATCGATATAAAAAAGAGTAAGTATAACTAAGTAGTATAATTAAGGAATCCCATTACCAATGCATGCTCCAATATCAATAACTTACTAATGCACTTAACTAAACATCAATGTCAATAGCAATGGCAATAATAATGCTGCTATAAATACTCATAGCAACACTAATAACAATATCAGCACCAATATCAATAAGATTATCAATCCAATACAAGTTCACTGCGAAAAGCAATAGCAATGCCAGATTCTGCTAATAAAAACACCATTACTTTTAAGAATATCTATACCTGCTGCTGGTAACAAAAAGTGCCAGTTTCAACTCAGTACCGATACCAGTACCCATATCAATATCAATACCAAGAGCAATATCAATACTACTTAACTATAATAAAAAACAATTACCATTATAATATCATATCAATATCAATACCATTATCATTGTTGAAAAGGTTGCTGCTAAGAAAAGTATAACACCAGTACCAGTACCAGTATCAATCTCAATACCAAATATACAAAAAAAATTAATACCAGATTTTGCTAAAAATACGACCAATATTAACACCAATAACATCACCAATATCAACATAAATACCAAAAAGGATGCTGCTTTTTCTCAGCTCAAGTAGGATTAAAAAAATCTTTCCGTCTTCCTGACTACTGCAGTGTCTTTCAGGCTAAGGTCGCTGCCATACAGGAGACGGTAGACTACCTAAGAACAGAAAATGTTGAATTCAAAGATATCTTCATATTTACCGACAGTCAAGCAGCACTAAAGCCACTTGATTAGGTCAACTGTAATTCTAAAACGGTAGCAACCTGTCGCTAATCTCTAAACGAGATGGCGGAGCAGTTTGCTTTTCACTTGGTATGGGTGCCAGGGCACAGCAACATACCAGGCAACGAAACAGCGGATGAGAAGAAGGGGGACATCCACTCCGCTTTCATCGCGCTGG
This sequence comes from Philophylla caesio, assembly GCA_963971545.1. Taxonomy (NCBI): domain Eukaryota; kingdom Metazoa; phylum Arthropoda; class Insecta; order Diptera; family Tephritidae; genus Philophylla; species Philophylla caesio. The sequence goes on along the minus strand of OZ020608.1, from coordinate 25,645,147 downwards.
AAGGGTTTAGGTATTCCGCTCGCTACCTGCAAGCTCTTTCTAAGGGACTCAACCCTTAAGGAAGCAGGAGACCATTGGAAAAACAGTAACACCTGTATCAAGTCCAAGCTCTTGTGGCCGGAGTGGGACGTCAAGCGAACACAAGGTCTTCTAATGCTGAGCAAACAAACCTTTTCCTTAGTTTTAGGAATCATAACAGGTCATATAATAATTGGCAGACACGCAGAGAGAAGAAGACAATTCTTGGGATTAAAGTTCTTCGGAGACCTTAGCGATCTGGCCAAAGAAGCGATTCGCAAGCTAGTAAAATTCTCAGATTCCACATGGTGGTTCGAGTAGTGGGATTTTTCAAATCCGCGTGGTACCACAATGGGCCTAAAAAAAAAGGCCAGGTGTGCTGGCGGGATCGCTAGCAGCCACTTTAACCTAACCTAACCTAACCTATGCTGCTTTTGAAATTTATAAAATTGTTACCATTACCAGTACAAGTACTAATATTAATACTAATACCAAATGCAATATCATCAATACTCGATTCTGCTAATAAAAACACCATTATTAATAACATTATCAATACAAATATCCACATAAATATTAAAAATTCTGCTGCTCTTAAAATTTATAAAACCATTACCATTACCAGGACCAATGACAAAAGCAGTAGCAATACTAGAAAATACTAATAGAAGTTCCGTTAAGAATATAAATACCGAAAATCCTACTGTTGTAAAAATATTAATTCCATTACCAGTACCAATACCAATATCAATACGAATACTAAAAGTATAAGCAGTACTTACTAGTAATGAAATAATCATTACCAATATCAATGAATTACTCATATTAAACCTTCAACAATAACATTTATGATATCAGTACGAAAATTATCATCAAGGGTAAAACCAATACAAAATGTATATTGGAACGATTTTTCGTCATCTCTTGTTGTCAAATATGGTTTTTTGACATACCGGTTTCGACGTTGTGCCATCTTCAGTGAGAACAAAAACGACACTGACATGGCACCGATATGTCACAAAACCAATTGTTATGCCATACATCACATTTATAGTAGACGATCTGAATAAAGATTTGTGATTTAAAATCACGCGCAATTTTTTTACAGGGTTGCCAAATTATTTTTATATTGCAAATATAATTGTAAGGCATTAAAAGTTGTATCAATGGAAAGTGGTTTGACAGAAATGGTAAGTGGTGTTTACGAAAATTATATATATTTTTTTTTACAAAAATTTATTTTTTTTTTAAAGAATCAATAAAAGTCAAAATATTAAAAAAAAACCCTACTAAAAACAAATTTAAAAAAATTTAATCAAGTTAGAAATCAGTTCCTAAGACGAGTGGTGATATTTTTATTACCAAATTTTTTTATATAAATTATTTTGACTCAACACATTGAATTCTAAAGTAAAAATTAAACACAAACGGTCATTACATTAAACAATCATTAATTATTTGGAAACGTATAATGATATAAATATTTTTAAGGTAGAAACGTTCAATCAATTTAAGCTGTTTTAAATATTTTTTTGAGATCGAAATGAAAGTAAAATAGAAAATAAACTAAATTAATTGTACGAAATTGTTTTTGCTTGAGATTGGAAATTAACTTGTTGCTTAAGTTTGAGCTTCCTATTAATAGTTAAATCGCATGCCAACATCAATAATTCTGAAAATTGTTCTCCTTGGTGCTAGTGCAATTTTAAAGAAGTAACATTCGGACAAAAAAATGTGATCAGTCGCTGTATTTGGACGCACAACGACGATTTCTAGATTAAAGAATAATAGGTTAAGAAAAATGGTTGTTCATTTTTCTGTTGGCATAGTAAATGATAATATTTTAGAATTTTTTTTATTGAGCTCAAGGCCAGTTTATGGAAGATTTTATGTGAAAAAACAACAACAGCTTTTAATGGTTGAAGTTATAGTACTATTTCGGAAATCATCACATTTCCTCATCAGACTTCTTTATGATTATTAAATTAAATTAATTTTTAATTTAATTTTTCAAAACCACTTCTCTCAGGCTTTGAACCCGGGAGCTCGGAGTTGCAGAGCCAATACGCTACCTATTGTGCTACGCTAGCCGAGTTGGCTGTTGTGTTTATTTCATCTTCCTTAAACAAACCAACTACAAACAAGAGCAACTGATCTGCCGCAATTTAACTTGTTTGTGTGGTTGTTGTTTGTGTTTTTGTTTGCAAATTCTGTATAATGTATTTTTTACATTATATTCTAATGCATTTTTAAGGCGTGCTCATCCTTGTATACAATGGTTGTTCATTTTTCTGTTGGCCTAGTAAATGTTAATATTTTAGAATTTTTTATTGAGCTCAAGGCCAGTTTACTAGGCCAACAGAAAAATTAACAACCATTGTATACAAGGATGAGCTCGCCTTAAAAATGCATTAGAATATAATGTAAAAAATACATTATACAGAATTTGCAAACAAAAACACAAACAACAACCACACAAACAAGTTAAATTGCGGCAGATCAGTTGCTCTTGTTTGTAGTTGGTTTGTTTAAGGAAGATGAAATAAACACAACAGCCAACTCGGCTAGCGTAGCACAATAGGTAGCGTATTGGCTCTGCAACTCCGAGCTCCCGGGTTCAAAGCCTGAGAGAAGTGGTTATGAAAAATTAAATTAAAAATTAATTTAATTTAATAATCATAAAGAAGTCTGATGAGGAAATGTGGTGATTTCCGAAATAGTACTATAACTTCAAACATTAAAAGCTGTTGTTGTTTTTTCACAAAAAATCTTCCTTAAACTGGCCTTGAGCTCAATAAAAAATTCTAAAAGGTTAAGTAAAATAATACTTCAGAAGAGAATACATTTTAAAAACATTGAAGTAGTCAGAAAGAAATGGATATTGCTAATAAGAAAGATTGCGCAATTCGCCTTTCAAATAGCGCTAATGCAAATCGGACTTCAAGTTAACGATTTGTTAATTAGTTCCTCATATATATATGTATGTATATTCAATTAAATAATTGTTTAATATAAAAATACTTCGAATTCACCTGCCCAACAATTGCTGACAGTTAAAATTTTTAGCGTACATTTCACAAAATCAACACACTGTTCTGTCGGTCGTATAATTGATGTTTCTTTAGAGGTCGCTACGGAAGATTTTTCAAAATCACTTGTGTTCTTTTTTTCATGCACAGCAGTGGCAAGTGTAGTATTGCCATCTTAACAGGGTGGCTTTCGTTTTCAGTTTCAAACAAAGTGAAAAAAGCGAAAGCAAAATAACCAAAACAAAAAACCACGAAATGATTAAAAAAAAGGTAACATAAAAGGCAGCAAAGAACGTAGCCGCCAAAAAAGAAGAGTGCCACCAGCAACAATGGTACATAGGAAGCGAGCGGCACTGATTGCATTTGGCCATTACTCGCTCTGCACGCTCGCCCATTGATGAGCTTGCCCTTTGACTGTAACGCGGCACATCGATGGTGGTTGGCTCGCAGAAGCGCTTCACTGTGCTCCAACAGCTGCCGGGGACTCCACACGGCAGCAGCACTGGTGGCGGGGCTATGCCTCTTTTAGCTGTTGGCTTAAAGCATATCGATGACACAAAACGAAATGAGCAGATGAAGTTGACGCAGTTGGTTTGGTGCGACAGCTCGATTACCATTGTTGTTGCTGGTCGTTGGTTTCGGTTGGATAGCCTGTTGTCCGGTCGGTGCACGACGTTTAATCATCAAATTGCAGTGCATTAAATCATGTGAGCTGGTATATCAGGGAATTGGCTGCAAGAGAGAGAATAGAGAATGAGACGAAAAGTGGCAGGAAAGCTAACGAAGCAAAAAAAAAAAAAAAAAAAAAAATGGAAGTGAATCTCTTCTGCCTAGCTCCATTGCGCTTGCTATCTAATTGAGCACTTCGCGGGCCCTTTTTAACCACTTGCCATTCCTTCTGCATCCCAAGTCAAGCAAACAATGTTACCAAGATTTTTTCTTTTAATTTTTTTTTAACTTTATTTCCATTATTTTTAATGTCTCATAGTTGTTGCCGCTGGTTTTAAACTCTCTTGTCCAATTATGTTGCTACTTGCTTTTTTTTATTTTTTTACTTTTTGTAACGCTACGAGTACTTTGCCACCAGTGTTGCATGGCATCACAACCTTTTTCATGGTGGTCAATTTATGCCAGCTTCGGGCTGTTGGTCGTGCTGCCCCGCACTCTTTTCCTTGTTTTCCGACCGGTCATGCCGCATTTACCAAATGACCTGTATAACTTTGTCTTCTTCCTGTCGATATTTCGTAGCTGCTGTCAGTTTGCTCAGCAACTACATATCTTTCTTCCCGGCCGCAATCGCGCTCGTTCGGATCGCATACCCCGCCCGCCGTGCTACGCTCGTGCTCTTTATCTTCGCTGCCAGTCAACTGGGTGGTGTTGGTCATGTTCGGTCGGCCCCTGCGGCTATTCGAAGTAAATTAACTTTTAAATTGCGCCCAAAAGTTTGAAAACAAAACAAAAAAAACTGTGCACAGATAAACCGAAAAACTCGCTTTGAAAATATAAAAAGTATGTTAACAAAAAACTGCCGCATAATCAGAAAATGAAACGTGCATTTATTTAGTAACTGATTCCTTTATTACTTACTGCTTTTGTTCACAACTTTATTATTCTTTTCTTTCCATTTTTGAGTTTCATTGCTGACGCTTTAATGATGATGATGATGATGAGCGTTATTTATTGGCTTTTGTTTCACATTTACTTTGTTGTTTCCATCTGTACTAATATGTACTTATTATGTTCGAAAATTGAAACATTTGCAGTGAATTACCTAATTAAAAGGCGAATATAATTGATGAGCTGTCAGGTGATCGTGGATGTGCGCATGTGCGCATGCGCGCCAATTGAAGTATTGTGCAGCGCTAATGATCTCTCAATTGACAAAGGAAATGATACGTTACGATCTTTGAGGGAAACGAACAGTAAGCTTGGGAAATTACTGTTTTTCTTTGTTTTTTTTTTAAGATCAAGCTCACCTGCAATTTATACTGCTCTTTTTCAAACTAGTCTCTATATCACTCATATCGGCAAAGCTTACTCCTGAGAATCGTGTTCCGTTACTCTTACTCGTAAGCTCTTCCAACTGCTATACTAAATTTTTATTTTTATATACTCGTACATGTTTTTTTGAAAAATCTCTTACTGCAACCTTTGCGATCTTTTTACTTATTTCGTAGCTGTCTTATATATACCCTGGCTATGGTTACTAGCTCATTGAACAATTCAGAGGTCATTATTTACGCTTTCATTTTGCAGTCATCAGTTCGGAAGAGTCACACAACAGATGCCTCAAGGTTTCAGGCCCTTTCTCGTCTCTGTGGAGAACACTCAGTCTCTTTGCGTGTCTTCCCATTGATATGAGACTGTTAAAGAACCAGCAGCTGTGGACAAATCGTTCCTGCTCAGCAAAATGACACCTTGTAACTAATTTACGTTCTCCTCGTGCCACATAAGTATTGTTTTAAAGCAACTATCTCACCTAACATATAACTTGCATCTTTCAGAGATAGATTCCTTAGACTGTGCAAATTATTAAATAAAAAAATTAAATAACAATGCAGTAATGTTCAAATGCAAATATCACAGAATTGGTATTAAACGACAGGTTTTCTTTATAGCGCTGGATAACATTGGAAGCCTAAGCCCGTCAAGTTAAGGCTTTAAGCAATTTTTTTTAAATTTATCTCTTCAGCTTTGTACTACCGTTTAGAAAACTATCTGCTCAACTGGCTCTAAAATGTACTTGTCGCCATTGTAAGACTTCTCAATACGAACGTCGGGGTTTTCGTTCCATGCCTTAGTTCACACTTTTTAAGATATAAAGCCTCTATTTGTAATTGCTCTTCTTCCCTCCTTTGAAGGCAATTATCGCAAAATTAAAATGTCTGCTGGCCAGAATGATGGAGGACCCGTTTAAAGCAATATCCTAATTTTGAGACGAAGTGAATTTTCACTCGGGGCCGTAACTAATAAGACAACTTTTAAAGCAGCCATCGCCATTTAGGTTTGCGAGAGGTATTACTCCAAAGCTCCGTGCTCCTATTAAGCCATACATCTCGCTTGCAAATGAGTTCGTGTTTCTGCTTTCCATTTCAACCAGCATCAGACCTTGTTTGCCGGCGGACTATACATCGCTATACCTTTACCTTCCTGCCTACCTAATTCTCAGTCGCTTTGCTCTTGTGCTACGATATTCAAAAGGAATTGTCATGTTACAACTAATGCAGCATCTTCTGAGGCCATTCGAGATGCGGAGCACACACGTAAAGCGCTTCGCCTATAAGCCTCGATCCATATCGTAGGCACATAGCGAATACGGGTTTCACTATGATAGCATTGGCTTTTATTCTAAATAACGCTGAGGTCGCGCCGTCTTTGCTTTGTTGTTGAAGTACTCCACATGGTCACCGCTGCTTAGATGTATAGCCTTTGGCCAGTTACACTTTTGAAAAAGATTGTCGTCAATAAAAAAATAACGTTAACTTTTTATTAAGATATAATTTTGAAACGTTTGAAGCGTTGGGATGCCTAAATAATATTTTTTTAAATTTCCTTGAAAAGGGATAAAAGTCGTTCAATATTATGTAGAAATTATATTGTGCTTGTGCAAAGCACATTTTAAAGCGCTGCTCTTTCACCAATAATTGCGATTTGAGCGCTTTTCGTTGCCCCTGTCTGTCTTGTGACAAAATGTTTATCCTCGTTTTTTTTTTCGAATATATACGTGCATTTGCTTATTAAGCCGTTAAACAAACGTTAGTCATAAGCAAACAATAAAGTTAAATTATCTTACTTTTCCATATATGCTAATCCTAACTTATATATTCATTAAAATTTTATGTTCGTTTTTTTCGCAATCTAATAATGTTGCTCTATCGTTTGCTTCTTTTCAGGTTTGCAGCAAATGTTAAATATTCGTCACCTTTTTTACATGCATATTAATAAAATCTGTTTGTTGATTGACAGTGAGTCATGTTTGTATGACATTTGCAGCTGGTACTTTGTGTTAAATGAAATCAGCACTCAAACAAAGGTAAGGAGATAAACTGCATAAGTAAGCAATTGCAAAAATGTATGGGTTGGGTAGATAATTTAGAAGGAAAAATATTATCGGAAATGATATTCAAATAATATTGCAACCAGATATTATGATCAAGGACTACTGTAAGGATTACGTCACCTTTTTAAAATACTTAAGCAGCATTCGGCTTTCTGATTAAAGTCTGCGTTGTGGCAAAGTGTTTAAGAAAACGCAGAACGAAATTAAAAATGAAAATGCTAGGACGGATTGTTCCAATCTACCAAAACGTATTTCAAATGTATTTCAGAAAAACACAAATGTATTTCAGAAAAGACGAAAGTAATACGTGGATGTTTTTCTGAAATACATTTGACCTTTTCTGAATTTCATTTGTGTTTTTCTGAAATACGATGGTCCTTTTTTTAAATACGTTTTTCTGAAAAACTGTTGGAAAAGGTGTAGAACTTAAAGAACTTAAATTAAAACCAAAGAAATACATTTTTACAAGCAAGAATAAAACTAAAAAATTGCTTATATTTTCTTCCAAACAACTATTCTAAAAATAAGTTATTTCCGAAGCAAACAATTAAATTTAAAGTTTTAAACTCAAAGTAACGGTTACGGCTAATAAGCACAAAATAAAACTCAAAAAATAAAACCAAACCAAACTCAAAAACTGTTAGTATTCTGACACATCAAATAGAAATCAATAATATTTTTTAGACTCAAAAAAAAAGACTGAAATGTTTACTAAAAATTTGTTTCAAGGCAGTAAATAAACTAAAATCTAATATTTTCTTTGTAAAATATAAAATTTGACAATTTTATTGAGCTCGAGGCCAGTTTATGGAAGATGTTGTTTGAAAAAACAACAACAATTTTTTTAATGGTAGAAGTTATAGTACTATTTCGGAAATCACCACATTTCCTCATCAGACTTCTTTTTATTAAATTAATTAAATGTATGCTTCATAACCACTTCTCTCAGGCTTTGAACCCTTGTTTTTTTTCTGTTGGCTTAATAAACCCACGAGTTCAATAAAATTGTCAATTACATTTATTAGGCCAACAGCAAAATAACAAATAAAAATAACATCTAAAAAATTTTAATTAAAAAATAAAATTTAAGTAGAATATTTAAAAATAATTAACAAATTATTTACCAAAAAATAAGCTGTCCTTTTTTTGCAGACAATAACTTATAAATAATATTCAAATCAAAAAAAGCATGCAATTAAATTTTCAGTTTTTTTTAAATGTCAAATCATTAATTAGTAAATAATAAATCAACTAAAAAAAAATTACACCTTTGGCGAAAAAAAATTTCAACAGTTGTTCTTTCCAACTTTAAGCCTTTTGGTATATAAAACTTGATGGATTTTAACAGGCTTATTCTAGCTAGGTAATAAAAATACTGGGGTATTAACATTTACTATACAGTCAATTTTTTAACCATATCGTATTCTGCGCTAAATGTAACCAGGTAAATTTTGTAACCTGTTTAAGATGAGTTAATAAAAAACCGCTGTTTGGTTTTTTTTTTTTAATTCAATAGAAATCCGAAAGCGAATATGTTGCTTCAATTTTAACTTATAGAAATTCTTTAAGATAACTAAAATGTTCAGGAGGACACGTGTAAAATGCTTGCGAAAAACTAATTATTTAAAAAGGAAGACAAAGTGTGTATTTACATTTATACATTTGCTGAAAAACTTTTCTGCTTTCATTGATTTATGTATGTTTATTTACGTTTTTTATGTCAAATTTTATACCACACATTGTCGAAATGTGAGATGTTGCCACCGTTTCGAAAAACTTTGTAACCATTTTAACAAAATTTACTTCACCAGTAACAATGAGAATAGGCCTATAAAACTGCAAACTCAGAATTTTTCTAGAGGTTCGATGCGGGACTATCGGTAGAGAGCGCTATCATATAATATTGATTCTAATACAACACACGTTCCATCATAACTTACAAAAATAATACAAATAACTAAATAAACTTTTAATTATTATGAAGTAATTTCTTAAAATCTTTCTTCATATGAGCTTAGGTAATTGAACCATAGTCTAGAAAGATACAAGAAATCAGCAGTTCGTACCGCGTTAAAATATTAATTTTAAAACTCACCAACAAAAAGAGGGGGAAAACAATATTTCAAAATAGTCTTTAAACGATCTTTAGAGCTGTTATTGTAAATCGCTGTGGAATTTATCCACTGATGTAATAATTTTTCATTTAAATATTACAATTATAACAGCCGTTGGTATTCATTTCAGAGTAAGCAGAAGTGAATAATGCTGTTTTTGGTTAATTTTTATACAAAAATTCCAATTTTTTTTTCATTTAATTCCATGCACTTACCATGAATCTTACTTTATGTTTTAATACAAAAATAAAAAAACTTAAGTAGCCACATTCCAACTGAATATATTAACCCATTGCAACATCTTAATAGTCGATAAATTTTTTTTTAATACTCAAATTTCGCCTATTCCATTTTAATGAAAGCACGTTTTACGGCCAGTTGCCTACATCAATAACAAATGTGTATAATAAAAGTAAGTAAACTGCATAACCAACGCTCACTTTTTAATTCATATGAGACACTCGAAATTAACATAATTATTTTATTACAACATTTTATTTTAACGGCCGCTAGTTCAAAAAAAAAATTCAAAGCGGTTTTACAAAATAGAACAACAAAAGCAAACATAAAAACATAAGAACATAAAAATTTAAAAGGGCTTTACGAGCATATATTATAGAATAAAAATTTTAAAGCATATTTAGCATATGTTTTTATGAATCTATGTATGTATGTATATTCCTTGTAACACACATACATACATATGTACATATGTGTGTATTTATGTGTGTCACAAACGCCGTCAATCAACTCTTTGTATTAGGCATTTCGATGTGCGGGCGTTAAGTTTTATTATGCCATGTCGAGCAGGTTTTCTCTGCCACAATTTGATGTCTGAATTAAGAGTTCGTAAAATGCGAGGAGGGAGCACTTGTGTGAAAAGGCATGTTTTTTGAGAGGGCCAACACGGCTTGTATGGCTATTACTACCATTTATATGTAAATTATTTGTAAATTACTTACGCACGCACACTTATGCGATGTAACATTCAAATGTATACTCATAAACGTAGGTGCTTGAAATAGGTTCATAAATTTTCAAATGAACTTAAGTGTTCAAAATGTAATTGTCGATTTATGCTGTGACTTTGTGAGTAATAAAAAATCATTTTAGTTTAAAATCTATGCAATGTCTACTTCAATTGGAAGCATTTTATGTATAAAAATATTTAAATGGATCCAAAATTATGCTCACATGCTTTTGTTACAAATTTAAAATTGAAAAAATTTGCTTTCAATGTACATACACTAAATGAAAAAAGGTACAGGCATAAAATACCGTCCACAAATATATTAACATAATTTTTGTACTGAACGTATATCCGTATCATTTTTATAAAGTAGGTTAAGTTGAGATAATTTTAAATTGTATATTGTTTTGTTGAGCTTGTTTAATTTTTTTCTTTTGTGATAATATTATTTGTTTAAAACGGTGGCGTTTTAAGCAGAGGCAGCAACATTTATACTAAATACATAAATTCATTATATCTTTTTTCCAGATTCTATTTGATTTTATTAATTTTTTTTTATAATCCAGTCGATTTCGTTTAATGTCAAATGTTTAAAAAAATTTTATTCTAATTAATTTACTTATAGATACTTTTTTAGAAATGAAATTAATTTTAATATTCTACTTGCATTAAAAAAAAAAATCCTAAATACTATATAAAACAAAAATCGTAAAAAAACTTTAAAAATGAAAAATGGGAATCATTTAGAGCCGTGGAAATACGCTCTTCAATTAAGCTTAAGAATTTTATTGAATCTTAAAATTTTTTTTCTCGTTTTTAGACATACATAAGTATTTCCTTAAGAAATCGTAAGTTTTCTAAAAATTTAATAAAGAAAACTGTGAAACAGAACTGCATGTTAACTCGCTCTCTTTGATAGAACTGCATGTTAACTCGCTCTCTTTGATAGGTTGGAGCAATGTCAAACCACTACTGAGGTTGTGAGAAAGAGTTCAGGCATGGCAACAAAAAAAAATGTTCATCTCTATATGTAGATATAAAATTAAGTTTCGTATGACCTTTTTTTTAGTCTTTGTCCTAGGAAAAATATTGTGGAAAGAAATTTTCGATAGGTGACGTTAGAGTTGAGTTATTTGTAAACATTGTATTTCTAAAACTATTTTGATAATACAACAAAAATGAAGGATGTCCGTGATTTTAATTTAAATATTCAAAATGTAATTTCTGAGGAAAAAAATCATTAAAATGTATAGATTGTGTAACTAATGCAGAGGAAAAAACCCACAATTCGAAGCTATTCCAAAACTCATTGAATAAGTTATTATAGTCTTAACATTTTTCCCTCCTTATTTACAATCCGTACAAATAAAAGGCAAAATTCGTATACAGATTAGTTCAAAAAATAATTCATATAACTCTAATCTATTTAAGGATTTGCTGGGTTTGCCAATTATATTTTAATATTACATTTTTCTTTAATTAATTTATTTAACTTCTTTTTTAAATTTTGTTTTTAATAAAAATTTTTTTAATTTTTTTATATTAAACAATGACTATCATTGATTTAATTTGAGGAATTTGTCTACCCCAAAGCAACCTCAAACCAGTCCCATCGGAATTAAAGTTTTTTTCTGCACACAACAGCACTTGTTAATCCAAATTTTCTCCTTAACTATCCAGTTTAATCAACGCATACTAAAAAAAACATGGACATGAAACTCACGGCAAATTCTTTACAAAATTAGCAAATTTTTTACTTTCCTCAAACGAGAGAAAATTTTTTTAGGAATTGATTTTGATATTCGGCCTTTGAAATTTATATTTTGAAATTTTATTTTAACACCGAACAACCAAGAATTCCTGAGGATGATCGCAAATTGAGTTCAAACAAATTAATATTATAAAAAAGGAATCTTGAAGTTTAGTTAAATATTGGGCCTCGAGCTTGTTAAAATATATTTTCAAAATTGGTTTTATAGCTGATTTTTGCTCAGGGTATTTGACTCGCAAAAACATCCATTTTTGATTCATCGCTTTATTGCTACGACTATCGATAGTCCTAAGAAATAAGTAGTTAGTCCATTTAATTAAAAAACTATTAAACTGCCTGTGAAGCACCTTTTCCATCCATAGCAGCTGTTATATCCCCGGTCGTACGAACTATTCATACGTGCTATCTGGAAAGTACGAAAATTGTTTTTGTATCTTTTTTTGCCAACTTATTATTTTTAACTAACAAAAAAGTATACATTTCAAGTACTCGTAGCCACAAATGATTAATTGATCAATGTGGAAAATATTGAAGTTTATTACAAATAAATTAAATTTTCAAGCCATTTAAAAATTTTATTTTGACCAAAAAGAGAAAAACAATTTTCGTCATACTTTAGCTGCGGTGTTGATTAATATTTTTTGCGATGTTTGAGATCATACACATTTTTTTCGTCTTTTTCCTTGTTATTTACTCTGTTCCATTTTTTCAGCTAAAAATTGTTGTATACATTTTTTTCTGCACCGCTTTTTTGCTTAACTGTGCTGCGATGCAAGTGAATCATATTGGAAGGCAAATGTAAAACACGCTAGCGTTAGACAATACATAAGCACTCTACTAGGACTTCAATTTCAGGGGAATTTCGGATAGTAAAATTCTTCATACAAATTCTGAAAAAAAAGAAATACGATTAACATAGAATAGCTGAAAAAAAAATTATGCAATGCAAAAGCAAACATGCGAGCGTGAATTACACTACTGTGAAAAACACTTTTTTTTATTGCAAACACATATAGCTTAAATATTTTTAACTAAACAATTTTGCGTCTCTCGTCTTTGCTGAGCCAGCAGCCGTTCTGCCGCCATAGCAACACATACATTCATATCAACACAATAGCAGACTGTAAGCAAAAGCTGCCCTTATTCCCCCCTCCCACGCCAGCTCATACTCGCACACGAAAAACCAAGCATTTTTTCTGTTTGTGAATGTTTTTGTTTTCTATTTCCTTTATTATTATTTAAAAATAGCTGCAAAATCGACACTTGTCGGCGATCGACAAACGCGCTTATTTTGCCCGGCGGAAATTTCAACTCTGTATGTAAGTGAGTAGATGGAACGTACATATGTTTGTACAAGTAGGTGCGGGCGAGGGTTGCAGGCTATTGAAAAATGCTCGTTCCGGCTTGTCAATTAGCTGACGCGCTTTCCTAAATGGCTGCAAACATATTCAATGATGCCATATACAAATGATTTTATACATACATACACGAGTATATACATATATATTTGTAAGTATGGTATGTATGTATGTATATACAAATATACAACAAGCGACCTTATATAGTGTGCATAGAGTTGAATTGAAAACAAAATAGAACAATAAACACACACAAACCTTGCCGGCATTTTTGTAATTTACTTTTTGTTGTATTTGTTTTTGTACTTGTAATTGAAATTTACGCGAATTAAATTAAGTCGTTTGCCATAATGTTTGATGTTTTTACACAATATTTCTTTAATAAAACAATAGATTCACTTTCATATTATATTTTTATTCAGTTAGTTTTTCTATTTACTAGTTTTGTTATTGAACTTTGGTACTTTGAGTAGTAAATTTATTTTTACTCAAATTTTTTTTTTCGACTCACTATATATAGCTGAAGTTGTGCAATGCCGTAGGGCCGATTTTTGGTCAAGAGTCGCTGTCTTGTAATGCTTTTTTGCTGTATTTTAATCGCAAACGAAAAGAACAAAAAAATATTTTCTTTCAAATATGAAAATTCCGTACATTGCCGACATTACACGATCATAAATCACACGAAAAAAAAAACAAAAAACGAATCCGCTAGCGCCTTAATAACCAACCATTAAAGCTTATTGAAAAAAATGTCCTCAAAGACTTTGTGTGTGAGATGATTTTTTGCGATAGTTTTGGTATGAATTACAGGTTTATGCATACGTTCGTACTTACGTACATCGAGAGTGTTCTGGCCGCACATTCTCTTCTAATATGTACCAAATAACATCGTGTTTCAAAACCACTTCGACTTCAGCGCCATCTCACGAGTCGTTGTTATACGAAGGTATTTATTTTACGCAATAATTATATGCATATACTTATATATTTTTCTTTCAATTAAGAAACTTGATCAAAAATATGCCTTTAAGAAATTAATTAGAAATGTTTGATAAGTGGTACTACACATATTCGAAAGTGTTCCTGATCGATGCTGCTGTATACGGTTAATATGTATGTATATACACCTCAAAATTTGGTTGTAATAATTAGCAATTAATCATTAGCAATAAATAACACAGGTCCACAAAAAAAAAATCTAAAAAAAGCAGACCATGTTTATTACATGTTTTTGTGGTCGCTGAATCCAAATCTGAGTTCAGTTTGGCGGCATCACGTCAAGTTTTTTTTTTTATCAGTTTTTAAGGCTTCGCGGACAGTGGCGTCAGCCTAATAAAAGCGTTGATATAGATCGCTGTGAAATGTGTAAGTTTGGGTTGGGTTACATAAAGTTAGGTTAGGTTAGGCTTTTTACGGTTAGGTTAGGTTATGTTAGGTCGCTGTGTGCGTTAAGGCTTCGCGGGATTGGTTTCGGCTACAAATTTGCCTTCCTAAAGATTCATTTTGGTTTTGCCGTTTTTTTGAGGTTATGGCGCCAAACTGAACCCAGATTTGGATTCGGCGATTCAATTCGCAATGGGGCATTGTAGAACAATATTTTGTAAGTTTGTCCAGCCGCTGGCTCAGTGTCGCTTCTTACAATTCCAGACCGTTTGCTATCACTAAATTAAATAAAATACTTCTTTATTTCTGAAATTGAAAGTGCAAATGAATTATTGATTTATTTAATTTTAATTTAAATCCTATACAGGGCACTTAATCACTTGAAAACTGATCGCAAACAATAATAATTTTGCCCCTTTTCGGTCAGGTGTCACTAGAAACTAACATAAGTTGAGTTAAGCCATAACTCGATTTTGAGCAGCTGTTTATTAGATCTTATCATGCGATTTTGCCACAAGCTGTTTGATTGATGTGACCCAAGATCTCTTAATATAATGCAGTTAATCCTACGGTTTTCAAAGAAATACCTATTTGGTAAACCGAAAGCCATTTCTAAGTAGGCTTAATAAGGCATGTCTTGTCATCACGCCATCTTATACCATTATAAAATTCATAATTTTTCTTAATATTTTAATATGGTATTTACTAAAGTCTATTAAAGCCGAAGTATCTAAAGTATATGGAGTTGGTATTTTCATACAGACACCCAAATTTATACTCGTATGCATACTCGTACATACTCTGTATGCTGAGATCATTTTTATTTTAAATCGAATATATCCACTCTACTGATAATATCATAGGATCCATCAATAGTACGACAATTTTTAAGTTGACATCATTCAATGAAAATCGAACGGAGTCGACGTGAGAGGTGCATCCGCATGACGGACGGATTTATGTTTTTTTGATATTAAGTACCAAGTAAGGCACATTCAATAGGTAGCAGCAGCAGAAAAATTAAAAAAAAAAATTTGAGCTCTGTATATTTGGTTTTTGCTTTTAAAAGCTAAAATTTCAAAAATATTTTATAAACTACCTTGAATTATACTGAAAGCATTCTTATCACAACGAAATTCAAAATTTGATAATTCAAATTAAAATAAAATATGAGAAAAGTTCAAAAAAAATTTGCTGCGGCTACCAATTTGATGTGCCTTGGTACCAAGTCATAAAAAACAGGCCGGAAATGTATTGATACTCGGGAAGAAACGTTTAGCCAGAAGAGGTGGGCTAGAAGTCAAGCCTATCAGTAACTTGACGAAAAATATTATACAGGGTGACGCACCAATTGTGCTACAATAAGACACTTAAGTAACACAATGCATTTCATATATTTTTTTATTACTATATAGAACATTTTATTTTATTTTATATAATTAATTATTTTTAAAGATGATATACCGTGATTGACCTCCATGCTCATTCACGCATATGCGACCCCTAATCAGATTATTAATCATTGCTGCCTAAAGGGTTGAAGTCGGGATTGCCTCAATTATCGATTTGTACACCTCTTGCTTGACATAACCCTATAAAAAAAGTCTGGGACAGTCTTGGCGAAGTTCCTTCTCATGGATTATTTCTGGATTTGGACATTGCCGTTTAGATCAAAATAGGCGTCATCAGAAATAAACAGGCAATTTATCAAGTTATTGTCTTCTTCGGCCATTTCAATAATTTTTTGGCACAGTTCCAGGCTAATAGGAGATTTTAGAGGATTTGAGTTTTGTACGAAAATAGGTTTAAGTCATCATAAAATATCCGTTGTAATTACCGTCTGCTAACTCCAAGTTGCGCCAATAAGTTTCAAGTCGAAACTCTTGGATTGACGACGCAACAGCCGCGATTGTGTCTTGAACACGAACCTACGGATCTCGATAGTACGGTCTTCTTGCGATGCTTCCAGACTCCGCAAACATGCTTACCAACCTCATAATGGTCCTTCTACTCGGTGGAGTTCCGCCAAATTCCCGTTTGAATTCCCTTTGGACGGAAATGACGGACTGCAAAGCATGGTACCGCTGCACTGTCCAAATCCTCTTTTCGGTATTCCAAGCATTTATTTTTAAAAACTTTAAATACAAACCAACCTTATAAAAAAAAGTAACTCGATTACTCAAGAGAAAAAAAGTTATTAAGTTTTATTTTTGTAGGACGATTCGTGCGCCACCTAGTTAATTTTAAACGACTTATGTAGGACACTGGGCATCCCAGCGAAACTCCCTTAGAGCGAGTAGCAGGGGGTATCAGTGGCGGATCCACGATGAGAGGTTTCGGCTTCGGAACCACAAAAAATCGAATTCCGGTTCGTGTATACTTTTACAAAATTCGCAATGTAATTATTTCCATAAGTCTTGCATGTTTGCAGAAGCAATTTTTTAGTCAAAAATAGTCAACATTTTTGGACAACCCCCATATTTTCATGTTGTGAAAAGAGCCTTCGTAATATAAGAGTCACTAAATTTCGACCGTCGTTTTACAAATGCAAACACAGCTTTGGCTTCGTTGACTGACTGTTACAACGATGTGAAGATTAAAGTTAAGTTTTGGGTGCATTGTAATTCATAGATCAAGATAATTGAGCACTTGCTCCAGGTTATGGTAACATATATCATAAGAAGCCAGCTGAACCACCCTTTCGAGAATTAATATTTTTATGGTTTAGTGGCATATCATTTACTTCACACCAATTAGACATGATATTTAAGTCTGGTTGTAGTACTTAAATACCTTTCATCAACAGTGTTAAATTATCTAAAAAGTTTTAAATCATCAGCATACAATTAAATTTTTGAATATTTCACTACAGAAGAAATATCGTTTATAAAAAGTAAAAACATAATCGGATCAAGGTGACTTCCTTGTGGAACCTCTGAAATTACACGAATAACGTTCGAGGAAATATTTTGAAAAATAACTCGTTTTGGTCTGTCGTTGAAGTATGAAGATGTCCAACGAAGAAGATTGGGCTGAAAATCCAGGAGATCTAGTTTATGGATAAGTAAAGAGTGACTTACTCTGTCGAATGCTTTACTAAAATTGGTGTAACGATCTTATGCGTTATTACTCTGAATCCATTTAATGCATGATTTGTTAATTCAAGTAAGTAAGTAATAGAAGTTTTGGAATAGCAAAAAACCTTACTATCTTATAATAATATTGTATAGAGCACCTACTCCCGGTTTTGTGAAGAGGTAAAATTCATGATTTCAAAAGCAAAGATTCAGCTTTCTCGCAGCCACTACTGCGTCTACAAAAATGTGATTAGAAATCAAATCCAGAGAAATAGTCTTACGTTGCACATTTAGTAGCTGTCGGGCATGTACGGCTCCTTGCTTTAGGGTTTAATTTGTTCCGTCTTGTTAAGGAAAAGAAAACTCAATTTTGTGTATGCACGCAGTTTAGTGTCATATATCATGGGTTTGGTTAATTATAGTATTACTTCATATATGTTCTCATCAATAAACTATATACCTATGTATGTACGTCTTGTGTTGTTTCTCAAATGCTTCTCGCTCCCAATTTTCTCAACACATTCCCTTGGTTAAACTGCTCCATACATTCGACTACACCAATTTGTCATTTACTATTTGTTTGGCGCGCTTGTTGTTTGTTTGTTTTTATTTTGTTTTAATTTGTACTTTTATTCATTCAATTTCTGTTTTTCATTGCTCTAATTGCATTTGTAATTGCTTTGGAATTTATTTTCTCTGGTCAATAGTTGATTTTATAAACTAAAAAAAATTCTAAAACAGTGTTAGCGCTCTCCAAACGATACGGTTTTGTAGCTGAAGCACATTCAAGCTCCGAACCAAAGTGTCTAACGAAAGTGCTGAAAAAAAGAGTGACAAAAACGACGCTAGTTTTACACCACCAAGCAATGAGTTTCGATCTCGGCTAGGGAAATACTTGCACTCACTATCACACATACACATTCACATGTGTTACTACCCTGTCGGAAATCAAAGTACTTTAAAAGAAATTTAAAAAGCACTTATTTTCTAACTACAAGTAGCTTAAATTCATTCTATTTTATTGTCATCAACTAACTTTATTAACATGGCGATTATCCCACTCTGCATTTAATTTCATTCACATACAAATATATTTGAAAGAAAGAACATTAAAATGACTTTTTTCACAACTGCAAAAATATTTACATATGTATTTTTTGGTTTAACTAAATTAAGTATTTAGTTAATTTTTTTGTAGATAAACTTAACCTACGTTTACACGTTTTTAATGTAATGTAACTGCGTTTTTTCTGCATACATACTTCGCGAAAGTATTATTTCTTTACCGCCTGAATGACCTGGCAAATAATTTCCTCTAGATCCTGGATTTCGATACAAAAAGCATCAGATAATGATAGAGGAATAATTGAATAATTGTATGTATCACGTATTTTATGGGCTCTCGCATTGTCTTACCTTTCAAAAGCGGATAAAAATTAGCAAAAGCCTTTAATCTTTTTTTTTCGTGTGTTCCGTCGATGTTAAAGTTCATAACAACGTCCTTGGACAAATAGCCAAAATCATCTTTTTGGGTTTTCCTCTCGTTCAAGATTTCATTCCAACAAGCAATGGATTATATGGAAAATAGCTTTAGATAGATATTTAGAATTGTATGAATATACATACATATGTAGTAGCTACTCACGTAAATTGTTTTGTTTTCTTCATTCATATTTTCATCAACGGCTGTCAATTCGTCATATGTTTTTATTGGAAATGATAAGTGAATGACACAACAGCCTTCTGCTGTCGGACGAGAGTTTTTATGAGCATAGTGTATATACTATATACATACATATACTATATGTATGTACATATACGCGTATACTAAATACAAAACGCCTAACTAGCATGTATAACCTGCATGTGCGCGACGTTGGGTTAGACACACCCGATTGTGCCTTGTTGTCCGTGATAATAAATATACTAGTGAGTGTACGTTTTAGTTTATGGCTCCTTGCCGAAAACTAGTTGCAATTGGAAGTATATTCACGAATGTTTACTTTTCCCCAGTATTATTATTATTTTTTTGCATCCTAGTTTCTCTTCACAACAATATTTTTTAAATTAAAGACTCGCACGCTGCATTTGTTTCAAAGCAATTGATTTCCAACTACTTTAAAATCGGTTAATTTTTCAAACAGCCTTTTATTTTCCGACAGGGTATTTATGTATGTATGTACATATGTATTTATTTACATATTTACATAGACATGTTAACTTTCATGAGTATGCTATATAGTTTTGATTCTAATTGAAAGTTCATACAACGCAGCTGACCTCTTGTGGAATTTCAGTTATTGGTCCACATTAGTACATACATAAATATTTGTTTCATATATTGTAAGAATTTCTTCTATGTTATTTCTAACTATTTTCTATTCTACTATATCACTTGTTGTTGCTCTTTTCATGCTCAGTGCACTTTCCATTAATTTGTGTGTGTTATTCGGTCATTAAGTTTGCTTTATAGTTGCCAAGTGTCAAGTCTTATGACGCCATAATTAATTGGTGTTTGACAAATTGCTGGCAGACACAAGCAAACACACACACATACATACATACATATGCTTTGCGTGCGTTAGCAAACGCAATAAGATCAAATGAAAACTCATTTTATCACGTTTTAATTGCTTGAAATGCTTTTTTTTTATCATTAGACTATGTAAAAAATAAGTAGGTAAACCAAGAAAATGTCTCGAACTTGAACAAAATTATTGAGGAAGTTAAAAAATGTGGTCGCGATAAAAATTTAAAAATTGTTTAATTGTGATTTTTCTGGTAAATATTTAATATTAAGATTGTTAATATTTTTATTAATAATATTTTTAACATTCATAAAAATATATACTTTCTTAGGAAAGTGAACTAAAATTTAAATTGATCCTCTGGTCAAAATACAAACGTATTAATAACGCTTTTATATTTGTTATTTAGTAACATACAAGTATATTAAGAATTTTTCGGGAACTAGTTTTTTAAATAAAAAAATTATGTGATAAACAATCGCTAAGGCAAAATTTATACATATGCAAATCTGACTTTTTAAATAGATTTTTTTTTGGTACCGTTTAGGAGATCCGAGCTCTTCATCAGCGTGCCATTCTTAATAAACGCGTATATGCTGGACGCAGTAGAAAAGCTGCATGAAATGCTGCTAAAACTCTGTATTACAGCAACAATTCACAGTGATGGAGGGCTATCCTCCAAGCAGGATTGCTTATGTCCCTAGAAATCAACAATAGAAGCAACCGAATGCGCCATAAGAAGAGTAGCGATAGTTCAACAAGGACTGGCAATTTAAACAATCGGTACTACTGACAACTTTACATAACAGAAACGCATTTAACAGCGTGAAATATGTCAACATAACAGTGGCATCGGAAAAGCGCTTCAACAACCGCAAGAAATGAATAATGTGGAATACTAAACAGCGAGCGGAATGCACAAGTGGTAACGCAGCAGGTGGACAGCAAAACTCATAGCCAACACAAAGAACAAAGAAGGTTGACAGAAAGTTGAGCGAGGTAAGCTTTAACAGCACAGAATTAATTTACAACCAAGACTGCTTTTAGCAACGCCTATATAAAATAAGAAAAAAAGATAATTATGAATGCATAAATAGTGACTCATGAGGACGAGTCAGGAGCAGACTGGTGAGTAAAACGTGTCCAATTCGGCTGATATTCACATCACGAGATATATGCTCAGCGGCAAAGAGAATTGGAATGCTATCAGCAAATATGGACGCAAGTACAACGATGTTTTTATAGTACTGATAATTATGGAGCGCCACACTGAAGTAAAACGAAAGCGGTCCTAGGTTGGGCTCCGGTTCGCAGCCGTGGAATTTCGAGAGGCCAGAATATTCTAAGTTTTCCAAGCACTCATCCAATTGTACTTAAGGCATGTGAATGGAGTTAGGGAAACAAAAGGAAACTTCAGCCGTGTGCCAACTTGAGCCGAGTTCAAAAAAACTTCGCCAGTTCCCTCTCTCCTTCGCTAGGTTACGCCAATTACTCACACCCTAATGCTCACCTTATTTTTTTCTCCTGTTTCTTACCATCCATACGCACGACAAGCCCAATCCTTCACAATCGTTGAATTTTTATGACTATATCCATATCATTATATAGCTCGTACAGTTCATCATTCCATCGATTTCGGTACCCGTTGCTCACGCGAACAGGGCCATACAATTTGCAAAGGACATTTCTCTTGAAAGTCTCCAAAGCCTTCTCATTGCTGATCCTCATCGTCCAGGTTTCAGCACCATGTAGAGCAAGATTTTTGTTGAATGGAGTAGTTTACTCCTCGTGAAACTTACCAGTTTGCCGAAAAATAGATCTGATCCAAATGCACGTTAAATAACTAAACAATAAATTAAATTAAATACGTTACAATTTTAGGCTGAGTTTATTGAGTTTTAGAATTATTGAATACGTAAATGTAATATGCACCGTTTCTTCTAATTTAATTTGCGGTATAAATAAAAAAACTTTTAACTCGCTAACTCTTGCACTGGTTACAAAAAATCTCACAAGGGAGAATCATGAATTGATAAGATGTACTGCTACCACATCTGACATTCCGTCTTGTTAAGTGACATTTCGAAAGCCAATAAAAGCAGGCGTTTGAAATTTAAGAACAAACAAACATGTAGACGTCAGTGGAATCATTTGTAAGAAAAAGCATAGGTCTTTAAAATTACGCCAAAAAATGTTGACTCCAAAAACATTATGTAAAAGTTACGACAAGCCTTGAGCCCTTAAACATGAAACTGTAGATGATGGCAGCAAAATTATAATTGAGTATTAATCGATGGCAAAGAATGCCAGATTGCTTAAAGTAGCTTAAAAACGCATACGGATAATGCACAGCTGGCATTTGTTGGGTGACTCTATCGAAAGCTTCTTATGATTCTGTCTTGAAGCTGTCGATTATTTGCATAATTATTTATAAGACACGAAACCAAATCGACCATGTTGTGATAGACGGAAGGCACGCTTCCAGTGTCCTAGATGTGCGCACGATCCGAGGAGCCAACATCGACTCGGATCATTTTCTTGTGGCAGCTAAGATCCGCACGCGCCTCTGTGCAGCAAAAAGCGCACGCAAATGGACACAAGGAAAGCTCGACGTCGGAAAGCTGCAATCGCAACAGACAGCCACCCACTTCGCCACACGACTTGCACTCCTGCTCTCTGAGAGCAATAATCAACAGAACGATATTTCCGAGCAGTGGAACCATATTTCTCGCTGTCTACATACCGCCGTCCATCGGATTTCAGCGAGCCCGAAAGAACAACTGGTATGACGAGGAATGTCGCGCCGCTACGGAACGTAAAGACGCTGCCTACAGAGCCACACTGCGATCAGGCGCAACGCGAGCTGTGCGGCAGCGTTATCGTGAGTTGAAGAAGGAAGGAAGACGCATTTTTCGCGAGAAAAAGAGAGAGGCCGAAATGCGTGAGTCCGAGGAGCTTAAGATGCTGGCCGGCAGGAATGGCGCTCGAAAATTTTTTCAGAAAGTACGGCGGCTAACAGAAGGTTTCAAGACCGGGGCGAATTCCTGTAAGAATGAAAACGGCGACCTGGTGACTGATGTCCACAGCATACTTAAATTATGGAGGAAGCACTTCTTCACACTGCTTAATGGAAGCAGCTACAACAACGATGGAGAAGATGTTGAACCCGAATCCCCAATCAATGATGATGGACGTGATGTACCATCACCCGACTATGACGAAATTCGGAAAGCGATAACACGGCTGAAGAACAACAAAGCGCCCGGGGCTCACGGGTTACCAGCTGAGTTATTTAAGTACGGCGGAAAGGAGCTGGTTAAGCCATGCACGAGCTCATCTCTAGAATATGGTCGGAAGAACGCCTGCCTGCTGATTGGAACATAAGTGTGCTTTGCCCACTCCACAAAAAGGGTGATCCTGCAGTCTGTGCCAATTATCGCGGGATTAGTCTTCTTAACATCGCCTATAAGGTTCTGTCAAGTGTATTGTGTGAAAGACTTAAGCCCACCGTCAATGAACTGATTGTACCTTATCAGTGTGGCTTTAGACCTGGTAAATCTACCACCGACCAGATATTCACAATACGCCAGATCTTGGAAAAGACCCGAGAAAGAAGAATCGACACACACCATATTTTTGTCGACTTCAAAGCCGCCTTCGACAGCACGACAAGAAGTTTCCTATACGCCGCAATGTCTGAATTTGGGATCCCGGCAAAACTTTACGCCTTTGTAAAATGACGTTGAGCAACACCACCAGCTCCGTCAGAATTGGGAAGAACCTCTCCGAGCTGTTTGATACCAAACGAGGTTTCAGACAGGGTGACTCTTTATCGTGCGATTTCTTTAACCTGATGCTGGAGAAGATAATTCGAGCCGCAGAACTAAATCGGTCAGGCACCATATTTTATAAGAGTGTGCAATTGCTGGCGTACGCCGATGACATTGACATCATCGGCCTTAACAACCGCGCAGTTAGTTATGTCTTCTCCAAACTGGATAGAGAAGCAAAGCGAATGGGTCTGGAGGTGAACGAGGGTAAGACGAAGTATCTCCTGTCATCAAATAGACAGTCGGCGCATTCATGACTGGGATCTATTATCACTGTTGACAGCTATAACTTTGAAAAAGTAGAGGTTTCGTTTACTTAGGAACCAGCATTAACACCAATAACAGTGTCAGCCTTGAAATCCAACGCAGAATCTCTTTTGCCAACAAGTGCTACTTCGGACTGAGTAGGCAATTGCACAGTAAAGTCCCCTCTCGACGGACCAAAACCATACTCTATAAGTCTCTCATCATGCCCGTCCGATTGTATGGCGCAGAAGCATGGACGATGACAACATCAGATGAGAGGCTCTTGGAGTGTTCGAGAGAAAGATTCTTCGAAAGATTTATGGACATTTGCGTCTTTGCGACGGCGAATACCGTGTACGATGGAACGATGAGCTGTACGAGCTGTACAATGACGTAAATATAGTGCAGCGGATTAAGAATCAGCGGCTCCGCGGGCTAGGGCACGTCGTTCGAATGGATGAAATAGCTCCAGCCCTGAAGGTTTTCAACGCGGTACCCGCGGGTGGTAGCAGAGGAAAAGGAAGACCTCCTCTGCGTTGGAAAGACCAAGTGGAAAAAGACTTGGCTATACTTGGGATTTCCAATTGGCGCCAGTTAGCACGAGATAGGGACAGCTGGCGTGCTTTGTTGACCTCGGCCAAAATCGCTTAGGCGGTTAATGCACCAATTAAGTAAGTAAGTAATTTAATTTTTCCTTGAGGGTTTGGAATGGTTATTTTTTTAACTCCATACGAAATTTCCGTCCTCTAGCGCATGTAACTCTTCGAAAAATATATGCAATATAAAATTTACAAACAGCCTATTTCATCAACACAAATTTAAATTGATCAACACACAAAGCAAAAACTTTTCATTTTGCAAAGTTTAATAAAAATTAATATTTTTAATTAAATATTAAATTGTTAACTGGGTTTGAAAACATTTTTTATATCGATTTATTTTTTTATCCCTATCGCTATATATTTCATTCAACTTATTAGTTTATATAAATTTAATGTTTAAATAAGTGGAAACTCTCTTTAATAAGCATTCTGAACGATAATCCATTTTAGAAAGCAACCGTAAGTTTTCTCATAACTTTTAGATTCGTGCACAAAAAGTTTCTGAGATACGCAAAGAATCCAAGCATTTTCAACATATTATTTATTTGGATATGGCGATGCCGCTTTAACATATCTAAATAAGTATAAGTAGCTATCGGCCGTATTTATAAAGTCAGTAGTTGGTGTTCATTGGCTATTATCAGTCAAGCGGTTAAGGAGCTATACTTACGTACATCTGTATATAAATATGCTTTGCGATATTGCTTAGAAAAAGTCTGATAATAGTTTTAAAAAAGATATAAACAAATAATAATTGCAGCAACCAAAGCGTTTTTATATAAACAAAGGCAGCTAATCAATGCACAAGATTCGAATGTGAATTATATAAATTAAAAATATGATTTCAAAATGCATAAATTAATTGATTAAACACCGCTGCTTATATGTATGAGAATTAAACACAATTCAAAGCATTTATATAAGTATTTTTAATAAAGCAGTTAAATATGTACAATTCAGTTACATCTCCCGCCTTTTTATTCGTTAATCATAGATATTTATTAAAATGTATTCACCCAGTTTGCTGGACTAATAGATAAGCTATTAATAGTTTTGGTGATTTTAATGAAAAAATGGTTTAAATCAATTAGGCGACACAAAATTTATCTATCAATTCATTTACAGAAATTCAGCGATTATTGACTGATAATTTGAATATTTATATATTATTTTTGAATATTTTATAATCGCGATAAGAGTTGTAGAGGCTCACAAAAAATAAGAGGGGAGTGCATAAATTAAAGCATAGCAAATAAAAATTTAAATAAATGAATAATAAAAGACGTCTGTATAAATACGCAAGCAATAATTAAGGTGCCAAACAAATAAATATTGGAAAATTAATCAACTTACATGCAAAACAAAAAGTCAGACAGACAAGTACAGATATCAACAAAATATTTAAATTCTTGCTAATTTAATAAAAAGAAACTAGAACCTTGAAGAAGTTAGAGCATATTCAGGCTTTTATTTTGTTTTTTGATATCGAAAAGTACAAAATGTGCTAAAAATTACGAGGAAAAATCAGCGAAAATTAACTCAACTTTAATTACACATTGTTCATGATACGCGTAACCTGATACAAACAAATTAAACGAGTGCATGTGGCTCTTACCATGATATACACTCGTGTGCAATTTAATAGCAGCGTGTTTTTTGACAATTTTTCGCAATGTATTTTCCTTGAAATTGATTTCAATGTTTTATTTTTTCAATTAAAATGCAGTGCAAATGAACTAACATAGAACCATACAAATCGTTTGAAACTATATGAACTTTAATAATTTAACAAGTTTTCTTCAGTATTTCAAAGTTTTTTTCTAAGAGAGAATTTTTAAAATCTTTTTTAAGAATTTTTTTTTATCGAGAATGAATAAATATAAATTTGGTTCGCAAATGTGGCAAGAAAAAAAAATACTAAATTTGTTGCCACTTAAACTTGCCAATTGTTATACGAAAATTGAGCGCCCAACAATGGTACGTACCCGAAAATTTTCAAAGCTTCTGAGAAATAAGTTTAAAAATTTGTATGTAACATTTTTGAATTATAAACAAAGTTCTACATATAAATGTCAATATGGACCACTGCTATTATATTGAACACAGGTATACATATACAAGTTCATATATGTACGTATACTCTGATAGGCATAAACCTTCACATAAATACCTGAAATACTTATATAACAATTATTATCTGCTCATCAGCCTGTGTTTTTGTCACAGCTCACTGGGCGACCTAATTTTTGTCAGCCCATGCAAAATTTTTGTAAAATTGTACTCACATACATATGCATGTGTATGTACCCTGTGGGAAATCGAATATTCGGAAAAGTTTGAAATGACCAACTAGAAGTGTACAAAGTTCGATCTAAATGAGTTTCATTTTAATATTTCCAAATTATTTCCACATGTCAATTTTACAGCTCCCACATCGATATTTTAAGATCTGGAATTGATGAATACTAGTGTCATATATCCGAACTAGTTTTAAAACGACATATGAGAGGCATTATGCTTCTAAACTTTTTTTCAAAAGAAATAAATTATTCTAAATTGTTATTAAATACTTTTTATAAGATATACATACATATGTACATAAAGAACACAATAAGTCCATTATGCGAACCTTTATCGATAGACTAATCTAGTTGGGATCTAAATACCTCTTTTTTTCTTTCCCGGGGGCAACAGAACTCATTTTAAACTCGACTCCCAATAATAATTTTTCCCAACGTAGACTGGTATCAAGCTGAATAAAAAGTTATTATCGACAAATTATATTCAGCAGACATTCAGTACCTCTTATTTTGAATTGAGCATCTCTTATTTTGAACGTCAGGTCTAATTTTATTATCAGTTTTATATATGAGGCCCTGTGCTCTATTACAATTTTTACGATATTAATTTATTATTCAGAGTCATTCCGAATAGTCGAAAAATGTCAGATATTCCAAATTTGACCGAAGATATCTGGTTGCCGTTTTCTAATTGTGCAAATCAGATTTAATAAGGAGAGAATATACATTGGAATCTGATCTTTGCGATAATTTCGAATAGCTTCCTAATTAGGCAGCTGATAAATAAATTTAGTTATCTATTTTCGTTAATTGCAAAACTATTTATTAATTTGCTCGATGTCTCTCGTTTTAAAAACTTCAACTCATATTTCTGAATTTATCAAATGACACCTGCAACATTCGTTGTAAAAAAAAATGTGTAACTAACTCTACGCCTCGAAGTAAGTAAGTAAGTGGTTCGATTTTGGCAAACTCACACTAGAGCGAAACCAGTAAATAATGAATTTCACCACTTCAATATTTCCTACAGGGAACGCTTATGTGCATTCTTACTTACATATGAATGTATGTATGTAAATATGTCCGTCTGCACGAAAAGTATGCGATATGGCCGAATCGTGATACCACCATTGACCCGATTTACTGCCGTCAACTGGCTTGTTAACCGATAGTTTGATGACCAGCTTCAGCGAATTTATGAGTTCGTGATTACCTTGCGGTTAAAAAATATACAAACATGCAGAAGTTTGTATTTAAAGACATATGATACACATTGGTGTAAAAAACGCTGCCGAGGAAGAAGTAAATAGCACTTTTAATTTTCAAGATCATATGCAGAAGTTTATTTTTATGGTGAATCGCAAGATTAATAGTTTTTTGGTGAGCAACTCGAATAGTATGATTTGATAGTTAGAAATACTGTGACTCAATCAACTGGGAATAGTATGAGTTTTGTCATTGGATAAATGATGTACATTTTTTTTAAATGCGAAATTAGAACAACTTTAAGAAAGCGGCAATTTATTGTGCTTTAAAAATGCATGCTCAATATTTTTCCTGAAAGTTCCACAAAAATTTTCAAAATAATAATCTATTTTCAAAAATTAGAAATTTTAAATCGTGTTTGTAACAAGAGTTATCAGCAACAGTATAGGAAAAAATTTTATAATTTTTGCTGAATTATGGATCCCGTTGATAAAGGCGGAATACCATTGATATCATCAATAAATATTCTAACTCTCACTTCGGTAATAAATATTCTAGCCAAAAATAAATTTCATAGAATAGTGGGCACTCATAATTTCTGAGCTCAATAAGTATTATTGTCATAGGCAAAGTTGCAACTGCCCCGAGAACCCACATATTTGGTGCATAGACAGCTTTTTAATTTTTTTTAAATTAAATAATAAGCAAAGTGAATAAGAAAGATAACCACTGAAAAAGAAAAACATTGAAAGTGATTTACTTCGGTAGTTGGATTTCTCAGAAATCAAAAATTCAGTTGCATTAATATGTGCCAGAAGAGTTACCTTCTTTTGACTGACCAATAGTAGTTTTTGGTGTTATATACTCGCTAGAGATGTCAATTTTAGCCACTTGATTGATCCCGGGATTTTCGAGATCTGAAAACAAAACTACGTAAAATTGTACCAACATACAAAGTAATTTATTCTTCATGTACAAATATACGAGTACATATTTGGTACAGCAGCAAATGCATATACAGTAATATTATTTTTAATCACTGTTTGAGATCATTGTTAACAGCCTGATTCTGGTTCTTGATAAATCATCATATATTTACAAATATTCAAAATTGAAAATTTACCAATTTTTGAGTTTTATAATCAAAAATGAAGCTATTTTTTCTTTGCTTAGTTATTTACATAAAAAATGTTATTGACAAATTATAAACTTTTGAATATTTGTATACCTTAGATAATCTAAGAAGAACACAGATTCGCACAGAAAATTTAATATAAAAATCAAGTAGAAATTAAATGCATCACACATTCCATTTTTGAGCGAGGCCGAATTATTACTTCTTTTGATCAAAATGCGATATTAAAGCAATTAAAGCTTTAATTGTCTTATCACGTTGTGGCCGCTGTTGTCAAGTTGGTAGCGGTGCCGGTGAGTGCGAGGTTCGAATCTCAGTCAGGGTAAGCAAAATCTTTATAATAGATAATAGAAAAAGTATTTTCTAATAGCGGTCACCCCTCGGCAGGCAATGGCAAACCTCCGAGGGTATTTCTGCCATGAAAAAGCTTCTCATTAAACACATCTGCCGTTCGGAGTCGGCACAAAACTGTAGGTCCCTCCAATTGTGATATAATATAAAAGACGCACACCACAAATGGTAGGAGAAGCTCGGCCAAACACTGAGCTATATAGTGTACGCGCCAAAATTATATATTATATATTTGTCTTATCCTTTAGCCTGGTATTAAATTTTTTGCATATAAAAGCTATATCACCGCCATTATAATAATTTATTTTACCAAACCTTCTGATAAATTGTATGCATTTGTATTGTTGGGCACTCAGTCGATAAAACTTGATGAAATGTATCTTTAAGACTTACTGCCTTATCCACCTCAACCACTTCCTCGTTAGTGTTTTAAATACCGATTTCATAGTAAGGCTCATTTTCTACTCACAGAAGATATTCTCCAGCTACTTTATAATGGCAGTAAAATTAGAAGCTTCAGAAAGTCATATTCAAGATTATATACATACATATATTTGAATAAATTAAAATGTATACACATCACTGTTGTTTGATTCTTGAAACGAGTTTATTAAAAAGGTTATTACTCAAAGTAGATTTCTTAATTTTTATTTCCTCAGCGATGCCACATTTAAATAAATCCATGTTGCGAGCACATTAAGCTTCAAGAGTAAGTTTGACTGAGCAGAGCAGTTTTATCAAATAGTGTTACAAATATGGCTTTGTTTCGAGCTTGAAAGGAAGATACATATAAGAAATTTATAAATTCAAAATTCTATTAAATTACTTGTTTTCAACAATCCCAGGATTTGAATAGGCTAGTTCCAGGATATTCGGGAGTTTAAAAAGACCGGGATTGACATTCTTATTACTCGCCAAGCAGTTGTCAACAAATATATTGATTATTAGTTACAATTCGTACCAAATAGTATGGCTGACGTAATTTATTTATGATCTAATCTCCCCTGAGGCCATCTCCTTTATAAATCTGGCTCTGATTAATATTTAGCTTGATTAATAATAAATTTCTTCTAGTACTTGCTTGAAATGAATTAATAAGACAGTTTTAAATCTTCAATATCTTGCGTTAAATAATTAAATCAAATTAAATAAATCAATAGACTTAATTTTTTTTATAAATAAATTAGTTTTAATTTTTGGTTTAACCTCAGACTAAATGATACCACAGTATTTTATTTAATTATTTATTTATTTATTTCATATTATTATTTTGTACAACTAATACTATTGAGTCTTTTATATGTACATCAGCAAGCACTTACTTATATTCATACACAGCCATAATTTTAATATAAATACAAAAACACATATATTATAACAATAATTAAAACTAATTGGTATTATAACATTAATTTATTGAAAAAGGAACAAACGATAGAAGTGCGTAAAATTAAGAATAGAGAGTAGATAGTAAAGAGATCAACGCCAGGATTATTTGAAGTCAGATGTCAAATGACACGTTCGATGTACAAAAGTAATCAAGTATTATCTTTTTGAAGTTTATTCTATTCAGTCCAGTTTTGGCGGTTTCCGGAATCGAGTTCCACAGTCTAGCAGCGCTGATGAACAGTCGCTCAGAGACCAAACGGTTATGCCGCTGTGATTTCGTTAGTTTAAGTTTTTCATACAAATATTCAGGGGTTTTCCATGTCAACAGTTTATACATAAAAATACAGTTTCTCGCTGCTAAGTAATTAATAATGCTGCAGCCCAGAATTGTATCCCGCCATGGCGATATGTGATCATATCGTCCGATGCCATATACATAACGTGTTACGTTATTGAATGCTACATTCATTTTGTTTATCGACCTTGAATCAAGTTTGCTATAGACTAATTCAGAGTAAGTAAAATTTGGCAGAATTCCCTGCATAGCAAGTTTGCAACGTGTTTCCTGTAGCGTAAATATGGCAGAGATTCTGAGCCTTCGCAAGATTAAGTAAACATTACTTAGCACTTTATTAAGTTAGTCACAACAGCTTAACTTATTATTTATAATAAAGTCACAGTTCCGAATTTTGTCGGTGACATGAGCGTGGAAGAACTAATCCATAAAGATGGGATATTTTTAGGGTCTATATCTCCTTTAAATATATGCAAGACATAAGACTTAGCAGCATTTAAACATAAACTATTCTTCTTCGCCCAGTATAAAATTGAAGACAGGTCACTATTAACTTTATTGCATAAATCTTCAACGAGGTCAATGCGGCTTGAGAGGTATAACTGAATATCATCAGCATACGCGTGGACGTTAACATATTTACACACCGAGAAAACATCATTTACAAACATACTAAACAAAAGAGGACCAAGGATCGAACCCTGAGGAACACCTGCCTTGATATCTCTGAATCGTGATTTGACGTTCTCACATTTTACGAATTGGATTAAAAGTGGTATTATATTTCGGCAGTCATTAAAATCAAATAAATGCTCCAATTTATTTTGAGAACAAATATAAAATCTTGGATTTCAAGTTAAATGTATACGATTGCCTTTATTTGTCCTCCTAACAGCTGCAATATTTAAGATAAGCGTCTAGTAAGCTTCTGCCGACATCGGCCCAACTTCTCGGCTTTCAATTGAAATTATATGTTGCGATACCCTCCAAGTACTCATTTCTCCGGAAACGGTAGCTGAAAATATAAACTTGAGCTAATATGTCACAATGCATGAATATGTTCAGCCGCAGTCTAGACTTACATGCGTTTTCAGAAGTCTAACAGTCGCCTGTCACTTAAGTAGTGACATTTTTTTTAACATCTGATTCTGCTTAAGACATCTTCAAAACTTTAGAAGTTTATGTGCTACGCTTACCTACAGAAAAAGGTTAAGTTGTAGCACACCTTTCCAACATTAAACCAATGCCAACATCTTGCCTCAATTTCTCGCTAAAAGCTACACAGCGACGCTGAAAGCCAAAAAACCACAAGTCAAGTTTGATGTCTGCAGAGGAAATTAAAAATAAATGCTCGCCAACGTAGAGATCAAAATCGTGCTATTTCTTGGTTTCTTATTTTATTGTTTTTTATATTACACTTTTTTTCTGCTACTTTCAGCCACACAACTACTTGATTATTTAAGCTTTTCTACGAAGAACGAGCAGTAGCTGCACAATAAAAAATATATTTATTACTTAAAGTGAAGTTGCAATTCGCGCCAGTCCCAATTCAGTACAATCACACAGAAGCGGCAAAGTGTGGCAAGAAGAAAAGACGCGTCAGTCGGCGAGTTGACAGTTTAACAGTTGTTAGTTGGTGGTTGTTTTGGCAGTTGACAGTTGTTGGTGTGGACCGACAAACGTTTGCCACATTAGCGATTAGTGTGCCACATGTTGCAGGCTGTCGGCTAAATTTCGCACTGTACTATGTGTTTGCTGCCGCCGGTAGTCGTTCCACTTAAGCTAGTTGTTGTTGTCTGGCGGTTAACGCTAGTTTGGCAGCTGTCAAAAGCGCCAATAACTTCTACCGGTTTAGCAGTAATGAAAAAAAAAATTTAACTATGCCTCTCTCTGCTTTTCTTCTTCTTAAGACACACGTAATAATATTCGCGTCAGCTTTTTTTCTACTCAAACTTAACCTCAACTGTGTTTCTTTTTTTTGAATTTTTGTTATCTTGTTTCACCTCATACTACCGCATTTTTTGTGCGATGTCATGGCTAAAACCGCAGCTACGATTATGTTGAGTCTGCTCAGTTATACGAGCGGTTAGAGTAATAATATGGAAAGTATTTGGTGGTGTGTAATAATACACGTCTCTTTTTTTTTATACAGCATTTTCTGCTTAAGTTTCGCCATTAAAACTCTTAGGTGTCAAGCTCTGGTCTGCGGTCTAAGATTTCATGGCTGCAAAATAATAAGAAAGCAGAATTTAAAATATATATTTGTACAAAAATTTCGCTTCAAATCGCATGGGACTTCATTGCGGTCAAGGTGTTGTATGTGACTGTAGAAAGTTTGTTTGCAAAAAGAACTACTCAAGTTTAAATGCCGTTGAGAAGGTATTCGTTGCTGCAGAAGTAACTTCTTCAGTTAACTTCATTCCACATCACAAATAATCGTACATCAACGAAATTGTTCTTGCTTCATCCAATTTGGTCAATATACTATTTGAATAGATAATAATAATAATAATAATTTGGCGCTTTGACTATATAGCTCAGTGCTTGGCCGAGCTTCTCCTACCATTTGTGGCGTGCGTATTTATATTCAACCACAAATGGAGGGATCTGCAGTTTTGTGTCGACTCCGAACGGCAGACGTATTTTATGTGAAGAAAATTATGTTTGAACTTTGAAATCGATTTTCAACTTTAAATTTGTGTATATTTTCACTTATGAAAATTACAAAAATTTATATAATTATGCATTTCTTTCGGTTTTCCATACTTTACAAAATAGAAGTTGAATGAGATTGATAAGTGAGATTGTTGTCGCGCAATCGTGCATGGTTTTCAGAAAATGCGCTTCAAAGTTTTGATAAAATGCAACGACAGAAGAATTTTCGTCCACGCACTTGTCTATTACTTACCTGAAATATATCTTGAACCACTTCAAAACTACTTCAAAATATTTTAGACATATGTTTTTAGATAGTTTAAAAAATATTAAGCAACAAACAACAATTTTTTTTCCATTTAAATGATTTTACCCCTTATGTAATTAAGCTGTTTATATTAACCTCTCGACTCATTACTGCCAATTTCCTGCCTTTAAAGCTTGTAATGCCTCGTGAGAGGTCCTGTAAGTATTCTTGAATTTTTCATTCAGAGGTTGTCGAACGCATTTTCGAATGTTTTCTCTCAATAAGAACTTTCAATGAAAAATCGTGTTTTTTAGATTTTTATATACATAAATTGAGTATGTGCTAGAAAACTCATAAGATATGAGAGAACGTCCGGAAATGAAAAAAAATTTTTTTTCAAAAGTTATGCAACAGCAAATATGTAAGGTATATTTTTTATCACATCATAGCACGCCAATTATTAGTTTTTCCATAAAATATTTAAAGTATTCTTTTTATAAAAAAAAATTATATTTAAAGAAAAAAAAATTTGTAATGCGTTTGTTAATAAAAAAACATTTTAATGAAAAATCATGTTTGCATAATTTTTTTCAACTTAATAGCAGTGCATTTTACAAAAACACTAATGCCCGAATTCAGTAACTTGATATAATCTGAAGTCTCAAAATGAGCCAGTGCTCTTCCTCGCTTTCACGTTTTTATACCTTTCATGGAAATGGTATATTAACTTTGTTCCGATGTTTCTAAGTACCAGAACGAAAAGAGTTAGACCCATCAAAAAGTATACCGATATAATCAGAGTGACGAGCTGAATCGATCTAGCCATGTCCGTCTGTTTGTGTGTCTGTTCGTCTGACCCTCTGTTTGAAGGCAAACTAGTCCCTCAGTTTTTGAGCTATTTTAATGAAACTTGGCTGTCAGATGTCTTTTTATATTTTATTACACATTTGTCGGAACCGGCCAGATCAGAATACTATATCGTATATAGGAGCCGATTGTTTAGATATCATATTTTGCTTCATAACTTCTTCATTTAAATAGCTAGAGGTCTGAGATTTTGTAAGAAGGTCAGCTATACTAAGTTCTATAAGATCAAAGATACATAACATAGAACTCCAATATAACTGATTGTTCAGATATTTCACTTAGCACAAAAGCCCCTCCATTTAAGCAGCTAAAGTCTTGAAATTTTGCACAAAGAATAAGTATAGTAAGAACTAATGTAGTAGTGAATATCATTAAAATCGGATAAATATAACATATAAATAGCTGCAATACAATCGATTGTTCAGATATTGCAATTAGTACGAAAACCCCTCTATTTCATCAGGAAAAGCTTGAAATTTTGCAAATAGAATAGCTATAGTGAGAACTATTTTAGCAGTGAAAACCATACAACCGATTGTTCAGATATTGCATTTTAGGCCAGAACTCCTTCATGTCATCAGCTAAACTCTTAAAATTTTGCAAAACTAATAGCTATTAGGACAACTATTTCAGTAGTGAAAATAATTAAAATCGGATATATAGAACAACCGACGATTCAGATATTGCATTTTTTTCAAAAACTTTGTCATTTAATCAGCCGAAGACTTGCAATTTCGCAAAAATATAAGTCCGATAAGTAAGATAATATCCGATTTTAATAAAATAACAGGGTTTTCACAATTTTTTTCATTCCTGAAAGGTATGAAGCCTTCGGTATAACCGAAGACAGCTTTTTTTCTTGTTTTCTTTTGTTTTTATTCTAATTTTTTGTGACCTGCTCATCACCAGGTCACTATTTACAGACTTTATTTGGATCCTAGAGGCTTTATTTTTCAACTAATGAAAAACAACTGATCTAAAATTGTGACTTTTGTTTCTATTTGAAACTGAGACTGCTACTGAATTCGGGCATAAGCCTCAATCTCACCTTGCTAACCATTTATCCTATATGTGCAAACCCGTGGTACCCGCAGACTTTAGCGGTAAGTATTTTTATTTTTTCTTAATTTTTTAATAACAAATTTTTTTTAAGAATGTGTGTTTGAAATTGCTACAAAAAGTCTTCAATTTATTTATTTTAGTTTTGAATTGAAAGTTTAATGTAGAAGTAATAATTGCTATTCAGCCACACCCTCTCAACATTCCCTAATATTCCTTACACACTTTTTCCAAGTATCGAAGGAAGTAACCTCGTGTTGCTAATAGAACACACTACATGCTGTGCTAAGAAGAACAGTCGTCGTTTTCCAACTTCTTTATTATATTTAGTTTTTCTAACTCCTCTACTTATAAAGCTAGGCATCGGGTTCAACATGAACCGTGAATAGAACGTTATAAAAGCCAGAAAATAACAAAACCCATTTCATTTATTTTAGTTAGTTTTTAAATATTTGAATAGAGTTTGACTAATAAACGCCTGGTTGCATCATTTAGAACTCTACAGATATAGAAGGTCCTTCATTATTTGGTTGACCTAATCCAGTTTTTGTGGCGAAGTTTAGTTTAGTCTCCAAAACCGGTTTTTTACTAAGTTGTAAAGATATAGATTTTAAGATATTTATATTTTTATACAAACGGCGACCACAAAGTGCTTATCAGTTAAATATTATAATTTTCAGAAAAAACGCAACAAAGATATTTTAGAAGATTTTAAATATTTATACAAATCTCATAAGACAAGAAAACCTTGAAAAATTGTAGAACACCTTACTGACAATAAGTCCCTATAGATAGCTCAATTTTCTCAATTTAAAATTCAGTAATTTGGTATCATCTCAAGATATAAAATTTGAGACTGTATGAGTTGAATATTATTGCCTTCCTCGAATGATACCTCCTTTGTTCTTAAGGCGATGGACCCAAATTTGGAATAGAATTTCCAGATAGGATGTATTATCCAAAACATCTGAATCTAACATGCATTACCATTCCGGACTCTGCGATCAAGTGCATTGGAGTTTCGCTACATTCTCCGCACATTATGTAGATTGATTCCGTGATGACTCCAATGTTATTCAAGTGATAATTTGCCTGCTTAAGTGACCACTCAACAACCCAGGGCGAATCCTCAGTTTCCCCCGAGGCTTGCCTTTAAGTGGCTTAGCTGTTACAGGATTAAAACCCCCCAGAAAGGCCTTCGACTGTCTTTAGCCTTAAAGAGATTTCCATATTTTACTTCTTCTAGCCTTCGTACAATTTTGATAGCCCACAGAAAGGATCCGGACCATTGAATGTAGACGTAGCCGCTTTTCTAGCAAGACAGTCCGCCATCTTATTGCCTTCTTTGAATTGCTTTGCTGGGGCAATTGAATGACTTCATTCAGAGTTGCATGTGCATAAATCATTAATATATAATTCTGTCTAGATGACCTTGTATATATATTTTCGCAGCCATTTTTCGAAGCTGTAATTGAACATGTTTCCACCGTCAATATTTTTTTTTTGTTATGAAAGATTGTGAAAAATAACTAAGAGAGTATAAAAAAATGCAAGCCCAGAGAATGAGTGTAGGTATATAAGTGGAAAATTTAGCTATTTAATAATTAGCTAAAATCCAATGCACTCTCCCCCCTGTCTGGCCATTTACTGTAAATTGTAACTAAACTTTTGCCGAGAAATCTCTGTTAGGAGAAATTTAAATTCATTTCGATTTTCTTTGCTTTTGTTGTGCAGCTGTAAATCAAATGCTTAATTGGCAAAAGCGGCAAGTCACATTGACGCAAGCACAATCATTCAAATATTTCAAATTTACGACAAACATATATGCATTCATACATACGAGGACATACGAGTACATATATATGTATAAATGTATTATTGTGTGTTTGAACATATGCACTTTTAATGAAACAATACAATTTGCATACTGGTCATTACATTTAAACATTATACAACAAAAGTGTTATTACCCACATAAATATGTACTAATACAATCATTGTAGATATTTATGTAGGCGCATATACATAAGTATGTAGGTGTGTATGTAGATAAATATGTATATATGTACATACATATATACTCTGTTCACAAATTATAGCATATCCAGATATTGACATATTTTTCCCTTCAAATAAAATATGAACCATATTCTTGTAAGAAAAACCATAAACACGCACTTTTTTAACTTTTTACAAAATGTGAAAAGCTTTAAAAAACAATTTAGAACTTTTAAAATAAAATTTTAGAATTTTTTTAAGTATGCAGTTTTTTGGCTAATTAAATTTTAATGTGAGAAAGTGCAAGTTCCAAGTTTTTACAAGTCTTAACTGATTTTTGACAATTTCTTTACTGATAGTTTCCTCCAAACAACGCAAAACTGCGATAATTTGGAAGAAAGAAAGGAATTGCAAAAGGAATTGTAAATTAACAAGCTGCATATATGCATACCATAGAAATTCTAAATGGTTTTTTTATTTCGAAATTTTTATAAATGTTTACTATATTTTTTATAAAATTTAAATTTTTATTAATTGGTGTTCAAATGTGTCAATATGCGTTTGTGCTATAATTTTCGAACAGAGGGTGTATGTAAACTAGCCAAATCACTCACTCATTCATTTGAAAACGTAAGCCTTTCTCCACTACCTCGCAAGAAGCTTTTCTAATTTCACGTACTTTTGTACTTAGCTTTACATCGTATGTTCATACCCTGCAGCAAAATGAAATGGTTCAGAACTCGCGCATAACTAGCACCAAATGGGACGGTATTGATTCTCGTTCAATCTCAAGTCAATTATTTCATTTGTCTTTTTTTAAACGGCGATGCCCTACGAAGTGAAAATTGTTGCTCTATGCAGAACTTTGGAACCCGTTTCAAACTGGTAAAGTAAAGCCTGCCTGCAAACGGCAAGCATCTCGAGAAGGTGTGACGACAGCGTAACAAGCGAAACGCGAGTTTCAAAAGTTCCGCTCTGCAACCGTTCCGCGGTAGTCCGGAGACAATCACGAAACTCTTTCTAAATTTTGCTGCCGCTGTGGTCGAGTTGGTAGCGGTGCGTGCTATAACTCGATATGCCTGTGAGTTCGAGGTTCGCATCTCAATCAGGGCAAGCAAAATTTTAATCATAGAAAAAGTTTTTTCTAATAGCGGTCACCCCTCGGCAGGCAATGGCAAACCTCCGAGGGTATTTCTGCCATGAAAAAGCTTCTCATTAAATACATCTGTTCGGAGTCGGCACAAAACTGTAGCTCCCTCCATTTGTGGTATAATATAAAGACGCACACCACAAATAAGAGGAGAAGCTCGGCCAAACACTGAGCTATATATTGTACGCGCCAAAATTATATATTATTATATACATATATATATATACAAACCAATACATATTTACAAACATCCATATGTGAGTACACAGTCATGCATTTAAATTTGTTTGCTGGCCATCAAATAACGAAAAATTTACGGTCGTCAAACGTTGCAACGTTGTAAAAATCATTTCAATTAATTTTAATGTGTGCTGCGCATAAAAACAAATGCCATGTCAAACAACAAATCACAAAAGTAACAACAAAAACAATAGATACAAAAATATTAAGAAATTGTAACAAGTTATGGAAGTTGTAAAAAGTTAAGAAAAAGAGAAAAAAATTGAATTATGTAAATAAGTACATACGATTGCGAATAATGCATTAGGGTGTCCGTATATACCAAATTATATACCATTTTTAATGACATGAGAACGAAAAATTACACTGAAGATGGCATAACGCCGAAACCGGTTTGTCTCCAAACCAAACTTGACAAGGGATGACGGAAATTCGTTCCAAAATACAGCGGACATGGATGAGTATCTATTATTTTGAGACAAACGGCCTTTTTCACGAGCACTTTAATTAGAATTTAAATTTTTATTCAATCAGTTTGCAAATTATAATCAGTTTTCATTTAAACTGCTTTCGTAAAACCAACATTAAAAGCCTCTTCATAACATTTGTGAGCAAGTCTTTTAAGTCAAAGACTTTTATAGTTCGAGCCCAGTACGGGACAAATTCGGGATTAGTTGAAAATCAATCCGGGTCTAGTTCGGAATTTTTTTTGCATCTTTTCGGGACTTTCTCCAATTCAATCTTTATTAATTTAATGTTTTATTTAATATTTTGAATATAGCAAAGTTAAGGTTTTTCTAGTTCCTGATTTCCTGATTCAAACTTGTCCTGAACTGGGCCCGAGCTAGTCCCGAAAAAGTCATTAGCAAAGTTTCAAACCGGTTGCGTCCTTTAAGTTTTAATTTTTTTTTTCGCACTCGTAAATGAAGTCTTTGAATAATAGTTATAGATTACTCGACAAATGTATGTTTATATTTCAATAATTATTATTAGGCGTGTTTTATTTGACAATCACAAGCTAGTTAATAGCTAAATCTCTGACAAATAAAACGTACTTAGCTTAATTCATAATTTCGCTTAAGTATAAATTATGTTGGCAACGCTGGCAAGAACTGTCAGTTTAAATTCCATTTATATCAACAAATTATCGAAAATGAAAAAAGTTTTAGTTTGAATTTTTAAATTCATAATTTCGTCATCTTCATTATTTAAAATTGAAAACGCATTACCAAAAAATTACAAACACAAAAAGTTTCAATTATGTTTTAATTTAAACTCAAAATTCATAATTACCGCCTCTTTTTATTAAATTTTCCATTACGCATATTCAGAAACATTTGCATTGTGTATAACAACAAGTGAGATATTTTATTTGACAGTTGCTTTTGACAGGATACCTAAGATGGCGTTTGACAGGGTACCTAAGCTGGCCGCCAATATGTCGCCAATTACGAATGGCCCGAAGTTGGAAAAAGCTGATCTGAAAATATTTGGGGGAGGGGTTTAAATTTCTTAGGATATTTTACATATTTTGAGATATTCGATTAATATCCATTATAAACATAGATATAATAATATTGGGTAAACTGTTGAATGCATTTTTATAAAGCCATCGATAGGCTATGATATCATTTGAATCAGTAGAATCATAAAACGTCAGGGGTTTAAAGTGCTTAATCGATTCTCCTCTTTTTCTTTGCCAAAATATCTAGGTCACTAGTAACCTCAATATCTCGAGATACGTCATCAATCTCCGTAAAATAGAAAAGGACCGTTCACTCGGAGCCACCGTGACTGGCAACGTAACACTGATTTGAAAAATTCGGTTAATGTGTTTGTAAAATTGCATATTACGAAGGCGGTTTGATAAGTCATAAACTTTTAGAATAAAATATACTTTTCGGCAAAAAAGCATTCTTTGTATTCCAGTTACTGGGTAATAATTTTTAATTTTTTTTGTCTAGAGTGAGTTTTTGTGTGTGCTACGAATTTGAAAACACGGTTGAAATTTTCTAAGACTACCGATTTTCATGGGGGAATCTAGACAACCAGAACCCCTCCCCTGTATCCGTCCCTGCATTTGGGTAAAATATACGAGGACGCCAGGGTTGCGAATTTACTTTGCAAAAACAGGTGATCTCAGCTGTTCCAAATTTTGACGTTTATCGAAAAGATATCTTACTTG
This sequence comes from Philophylla caesio, assembly GCA_963971545.1. Taxonomy (NCBI): domain Eukaryota; kingdom Metazoa; phylum Arthropoda; class Insecta; order Diptera; family Tephritidae; genus Philophylla; species Philophylla caesio. Next base: position 25,603,084 of record OZ020608.1, on the reverse strand, counting down.
TTATTATATACAATGAACATTTGTTCGTATTTTTTGTTTGTTTTCAATTCATCTATCAAAAAGGAGTTTATCGGCTTTGCCAACTATCCCTTTTTTGCAATAACCCAACTTTTGTGAATGAAAAAAAAAGTATTGAACTGGCAATGCCTCTAGTTCAATATACAAGCCAAGATAACTTATGACAAGCCAATATCATTATGTTGGCTAAGTTTATATGTACTAAAAAATGAATAACAAATCAACATCAATCAAGAACATCAGTAAAAAAAAAATCAAATATTAATAGTAACGTGCACTGAAATTGAACAAAAACAAAACTGTATACTCAGATATTTTCAAAAAAAAAAGGAAATTTAAATATGTAATTAACCATTTCTTAATGTTACATAAGGGCATAAAAAAAAATATTTTTAAAGGCTTTCATTTAAGACTAATGAGTGAAGTAAAGAGTGAAAAATTATTTTTAATCTTACTTACAGAGCATACAATGTTGCAGTAATCAGTGCCGTATAGGTGTACGTGCCAGCGAAAAAGTTAAATGCAAAATGTTCAAAGATCTTACTGGAATTTGTAAAACAAATGTGATTCAGCAACGGTTTTTCTGAAAATCAATTTCTTATTAATGTGAATATTTGTTTTTAGGTCAAAAAAGAAAATTTGGTAAATAAGGAACCCCCTATATTTACATAAGCGTGGTTCAAAAAGAAATTAAAGTCGAAATATTGGTGCTCCCTAAAAAAAAAACCCTGTTCTTTTGTCGATTTATGGGATTTTTTTTTAAATAAAGTACTCAATAGAATGTTTTGAAGTTTTTTGGACACAATAAGTTATATTTTCAACTATATTTTAAGATTTTTTCTTTAAAAAAATATTGAAAAATTACGGAGTTATATGCTGTCTTCGCAGGTGCCAAAAAAAATTGCTTCCCCCACTGATGACATGATTCCGGCCGAATGAGTAACTGAAACAAAAAAAATAAAAAACGCTATTAAAGTTGAAGGTATTTCGTATACAATGACTTATGATTGTTGAAAAATATCAAAAATTAAAATAGTAGCGTAGTTCTGTAAAAATTGCAAATTTTCAACCAATCAAAAAGGTTATTGTATAGTAAATATGTTTAAGAATACACAGTTTTAATTAGAATAGGTTCGGTCAATTCCTTGTTGCATTATGATGTCAGCAATTTTGAAAAATGTCGTTTCGAGAAAAACGCCTTTAAAGAGGCAGGTGAAGTAGTTTAACATGTATGGTATACCTACGAGCAGTCGCTCTTTAGAACGCTGCTCTTCAAAAACTATTGAACATACGACCTTGCCGCTTTCACAGGATATTTTTGAAAGTATAAACTATCGATTTTGTGAAAGTGTCACACTGGTATAGTCCCTTAAGTCGGTGAAATTTAAGCTTCTTAGCGTTGAAACCATCTGCCGAAGAAATATTTGACGATACTACACTGCTTCCTCTTCGTAATAGAAAACATGTTCATATATGTACATTTATTCATACATGTATAGTCTCCATACCAATACATACATACCATATGTAGTAAACACAAGTCCATTCAATGTAATTAAATTTTAATTTTTATTGCGGAAACATTTATGCCAACATTGACGCGAAATCGGAATTTTTTTGCAAACAACGTTTAAAGTATCTACAAATGTGGTATTTATGTATCTACTAACATCGTCAAGCATCAGTATACGAGTACACATACATTCATATATGTACATACATACATATATTAATTTACTCACCGAATTTATGAGCAAAAATTATATTATTGGCGGAGCACTCACCCCTTTCCAGATTCGATTGCAATTGCTAGCTCTAAAACTAAATGGACAAAAGTGATGGAAAAAAATTTGTTTGCAACCAAAGTGCCTTCAATTAGCAGCAACTGCGATGTCAATAATTTTTCATTGAGGAATAGAAAAATATGGAAGTAAATAAAACAAGTTGTAACTTAGCAAATGCTCGTATGCACAGTAGAAAATATGTTTAATAATATATAAAATTTTTAATTTGGCTGCTATTGTTGATAATAAGTACTTAAGCCTTGTGCGTTCTGACAAACTAGGGAATGGCGAGGGTTTAAGTAATATTTCCAATAGTTCAATCTTACTCAGACCCTTCATCTTAATAAAAATAATAATAATTTGGCACCTTGACTATATAGCTCAATGTTGGACCGAGTTTCTCCTACCATTTGTGGCGTGCGAATTTATATTCTACCACAAATGGAGGGACCTACAATTTCGTACCAACTCCGAACGACAGATGTATTTAATAAGAAGCTTTTTCATGGCACAAATACCCTCGGAGGTTTGCCATTGCTTGCCGACGGGTGACCGCTATTAGAAAAAACTTTTACAACTCGACAATAGCGGCCGCTTTGAGCGACCCTTCGCCTTACTCAGACCTTTAATTGTTACCTTTTTATTCTATAAAATAATTAGTCACAAATTACGATGATAATAATGTATTTAAAAGGAACTCTTCACCCGAAATAGCTTTTTAGCTTATCTAGTTATGTGATTTTAACTTTATTAAGATATATAGAAAAAGATTACCCAGAAATTAAACAAAAAACTAAAAAAAAAAAAAAAAAATTGGGAACTTTGTTTTTGGAAACTAAAATAAATTTTACCAATATAACTTCATGACCCCGATAACTTGTATAGCATGAAAAAAGTGATGCTTTAATATTCTTTAAAAAAGTCATTTCAGCAATAATTTTTAGTGTTTGCTTGACGTATTCAGTAGGAGTCACCCTGTGATTTCACCTTAAACCTTCTTTTCGAACAAATATAGCCAGACATTTATTTTCTCAAAGCACAAAAATACATACATTTGTAGAATATAATGTGTGCCCTACACATTAAATATATGTACATACATATATTGAATACATATATATTGTGCTATCTTCTAAAGAGTGACATGATAAATATTGATAGTCTACTATGAACCACACGTTATCCGCCAAGAGGATTGCCATCCAAAATTCCACAGACTGCAATATATTGATGGTGTAGGGCACACCTAATGGAGCTTACATTTTTTGAGGTTCTTGTTAATTGTTAATAAAGTTTGTGTGTTTTCTTTTTAGTGAAGTATTAGCAAAATTATAAAAAAAAATTGTTGGATATTAATATTATTATATTTTATTGCTATTTGTATAAATTTTTTCCATGTGCTCAATTTAATTTCCGTGGTACACTTGGACACATTTTGGAAATTTTTATTTATTTTTTCTTTTTTTTCATTATTTTTCAATAAAGCAACATTTAATTGAGTAACACAACCCATCAATAACATTTTTCTGTCCGGGGCTATGGAAAATTTTCGAGTTACAAAATTTTGTAGCCCATTCAGTTTTAATACCGCTGATTTTTTAAAATTTTTTTCAAAGAGTGTATTGAGTTCGTCTGTGATAAAAATAAATTTTGTCTTAAAGTTTATAAAATAACTTAATATTTTTTATAAAGTTGGTTTGTTCTTATGGCTTTTTTTCAAATTGAGAAATAATATAAATTAAATAAAACTAAAATAAATTTATAAAATTTTTCAAAATAAAATTATTGCAGAAAGGAATATGTTCCATATACTATATCAAAGTCACTTATAAAACAAAAGTGATTATATCTTTTAAATCTGATTTGAAATATTTTATTGATTATTTCATACCAATTTATTTACGATTAAATTTGTTTTTTTTTTAGACGTGTGGTTTTAAATGAGGCAATACTTTTTTCGGAGTTGGTCTTTTTGAAAGGTGTTACTTGGTTTATACTCAGTTTGGTTTGCCATTTCAAGACGCCTTGAAAGAGATTATGCGGCACGTTATTGCTGCAAAAAGTGGTCGAAAATTGGGCCCCTCGTCTGGAATTTATTCAAGCCAGCCGCTTTTTTTCAAAGTAAATTTCGATGGAATTCTGGAAACAATTTCCCCAAACATTTCTCTGTCGGAAAGTAGCAGACTGTCTGAAAAACTAACCAATTTTAAAGTAGTTAGAAATCAACTGCTTTGGAACAAATGCAGCTTGTGAGTCTTTAATTTATCAATTCTTAATATGTGCGTAATAAAAAATGGCTTTAAATCTTTTGTAGTGAATAGAAAGTAGGAAGTTATTTAATTTAATACTTTTTTTTGTAGTAATTTCATTTGTGGCACACCTTTCCCGCCCACTTACAAGCAAGTGTTGTGCACTTTAAAATGCTTTTTTTCTTAGCTCATAAACGTTACCCTCTGCTTGCGGGATAGTGAATCTGGCTTTTGCAGATAAAACGATAACACCGCCATGTTAAAAAAGTTAGTTGATGACAAGAAAATATAATGAATTTAAACCACTTTTAGTTAGACACAAAGTACTTTTTAATTTGCTTTTAAATTACTTCGATTTCCGACAGGGTATATATTTCTCAACTTGTTTAGAGTTAGAAAAAAAAGCTTTTATAGTTCCAATTGAATCAAAGGAGAATTAAACAAAATTATCTACATTTTTCTATGTGCATACATTTACTTTTATGTACATATTCCATTTTACTTACTTATGTTTGCCTTAGAACAAGTTTTAATTTAACAATAGTCGTATATGTCAATAACATTTAGTTTTTCAATCAATCAGCTGAAACGATTGTTGTCATTTCATAATTAAATTGTTAGGAATTGTGCAATGAGCATTTTTGACTGTCTAATATAAATACTTGTTAAGACACGTGATTTAGCAAACAAAATACATATGTAAATACATACTCGTATGTACATTTAATGCTTATGAGCCTACATTACTATATATTTAAGTACTTATAAGTATACTTAATTTGAACTTGTGTATAATACATACATAGAAATAGTATACCAAAATAATAGTGTGCCATGATATTTCAAGTAAAGTATTTTGACAAATTCTATGTGTATTTAGCAATAAATTCCTTTTATTTATGTATAGTATACGAGTATGTAACTAAACTTTGCCGGAAAATCAAAATATTTACTTCAAGATTTTAATTTGTATTTTTACTTTGTCATCTTCTCTAATGCAAAGTCGTAAAGATGTATAAAGTATTTATATGAGTATTTTTATTGCCACTGCATGTAGTATGTGTATAAAAATTTTATGTAGTAGACTGTAGCCGGAGCGATGTAAAAAAAAGTTTATGATAAATAAATTTTCATTTGTTATGCACAAGTGAATAATGAGAGATATTAATTTATATATCGACGTAATATTTTTTGTACTTCATTGAATAAATTCAATGTTTACGTTGGAAATTAAATCAATTTACGCATCGTAAGCTTAGCTCTTTCAACGGTGAGTCTTGAAAAAAAAATATGTGGTGATCTCCAAAGTATCGACTACGAAATTAAGTCTAGCTCTACTGTGAGGTAGTAATTTTTCAGATAATTTTTCAATTAAAACTGGTTTTACGCTCATCAAACAATATTGAAAAAACCTAAGAAATTCTTATAAAATAATTTAAACAGGTGCACAACACCCTGAAAAATTAAAAACAAAAATTTAAAGAAATATAATTTTTTTAAACGAAATTTTTCGAATTTTCATTGTCCAATCAATTTACTTAAATTCTATTAAAACTATTAAAAATAACATTTTAAAAAGATATTGTAGTCATTTTCGCATTTTTATTTATTTATTTTTAATAATTTTCAATTAAAATACTGCTCATTGTGTTACGAATATCATATACAAAAATAAATGTTCAAATTTGATTAAAAGTTATAAAAAATTCAACTTAGTTCTAATCAAATTTATAAAATTATTCTGAGAACTCTTAGAATTTTTACAGTATTGAACTTTTTAACGAACACAATTTCCGTATAGTAAAAAAATTACCGTTGTTTTTTGACACAACTCTTTGTCGGATTTTTTTCGTATCTACATATTAAAATACTTTATGTTTATGCGTTATATATGTACATAGAAGCAAGTGGTGAACATTATTCTGAAAAACCAAGAGCAATTTTTAGTCACTTGAAGTTAAAAACTTTTATACAAAAATTCAATTTCAAGAATGGCACTAAAACAAAAATTTTTAAATGTATGTAAAAAAACTGTCAGATTAAAAAAAAATATTATATTTGAACTGCGGGTGAAACTGGATCTCATAAACTGTATCAAGACGGAGTCAATAGGGAAAAGGCGAATTAATTTTATGTTGCCCTTACGTGTATTTATTGTTTTTTGGTTTCACGACGACGATTTTCAAAATGCTGAAAGCAAAAACATGGAAGTTTTAATAGCTCACGCCGTAAAAACAAAAACAAAACACCTGTAAATTAAATATTTTGTTAGTCCTATTATTTCTTTTATAAGGTATATGTTTACTAACTTTGTAAGTAATTTAGTAAATAAAATTAAAAATAAAAAAAAACAAAAAATATAATCATTACTTATTTACACGAATTTTAGGAAAAGAAAATTATTCTATGTCGAATCGAATTTTTTACCAAAGTAGAAAGAAAACATGGCCAATGACTAAATCATGATCAATTTACATTTTTGTTCGATATTCTAACCATTATTTTAAAGTTTTGTAAACAAATTAATTGTTACAGTAGCAAAATGTTTTATTTTTATTTTTTTATTTTTAATAATATAATATTTTTTTTTTTATTTTTTCAGATACTACATATCTTTGCTAGTGACGAACTAAACTTTTACAGGTAAGCCAGAATTTATATTCAGTTGCGTAAAACGTGATTTTCTTAAATAAAAATCTTTGTTTATTAAAGGTGTAGTCTTAAATATATTTTATATTTCATGTTATTATAACTAGGCTTATGCTAACAAACAATGTTTTGCGATTTTGTTTATCTATATTTATTTTGATGTGTTTCTTATACTTTGGCTTGACGTCAAGTGCCTTTCTAGCTTGACCCAACTATTTGGCTGCGTTGGCAAATGAAACAGTAGTCCAAGCTATTAAGATATGATGGCATCTTCTCTAAGCCACATTGTGATTACCCCTTGCGGGAATCGAGAAATTATTTAGAGCAATTAAATATTTAGTCATATTTTGTAACAAAGAAAATTTCCATATTTTTTCCTTTTTTGATTTTGGTTAAGACGTAGAAAGATGAACAATATTTTCAGATATGCAATTGTATAGGAATATGGTTGCATGAAAGAGCATTAAATGCATATAACAAAAATTAAGAAAAAACTTAGAAACTCAGAAGAATTTGCAAATGCGAATTGCAAATTTGTCTAGTGTGTCAATGTAAACAAATGTATTTCAATAACGTTACATACATGCTGAGTATATACAAAATTAGTCAAACTACACTTATAGCGCTTATCATAATTATACGGCACCTACATATTGACCGTTCCTTTTGTACTTATTAAAACTTCATTTTTCGAAAAATTAAAACATTTCATAAAATCTCAAAAAATTAAGCAAATTTGGCAGAATATATTCCAGTATATAGTTTTGTGGCTCATTCAATATTTGGTTTAATTCAGTGTAAGTTTCAAGTAACCACGAAAATACCATTGATGATAGAAAATGTCTTTTTTCTGATACATTTTCGCAATTTTGTTTCATAAAGACATTATTAAATATCCCTTTATATGAGAGCAGTCGAGTAAGACATTTATTAAAAAATCTGGCATTTTTTATCCTCAAACTTATCACGCAATAAAACTACATTTCCAGAATTTTTCTTAAAGCGCAACGCAGCATAGTAGGTAGGGGGCGCTGTCAGCTACAATTTTAATCAGTTCAAAATTCAGAAAAAATATTTGTATATTGATACTAAAAAATATAATGTAATGCATCACACTTTCTTAAGTAATTTGAAAAAAAAAATAAAATGATGGTACAGAAAATTAAAAAAAAAAATATATTTTAAATTTTATGTAAATATGTAAGATTTCTAGGTATTTTAGTTTAAAGACGAACCTAAACACACTTTTGTTTGTAATTAAAAATATGATTGGCTGTATATAAAAATAATGAGCAAAATAATTTTAAACTATTAATTTTGAATACGTTAATTTTCCAGAAATTTTTTTTTATGCAAACGAATTCAATTGATTAAACCACAGGCTAAGAAAATAAAAAAAACCATCTAGTATTTTCACAGAAGTTATTATCAGTTATTATCAAATATCGGCAAAACAAATTTTTAAAATCTACCACTTAATAAAATCCAATATTTTAAATTTATTTAGTGAACAATAAATAGTCAACACATGTCATTAAATGTGTGCCGTATAATTATTATAAGCAGCACGCACACACTAACAAATCTCACGGCGTTTGCTTTAAACAAATTATAATCGCTACGGTCGTAAAAAAATTTGCTGTCATGCATTTTATAGTATTTAACGGTCATGTTTTTGTATTAATTTGTTTTTTTTTCAGCTTCTCTACACTTTTATGTTTCTATTTCACAACATACTTAGGTATCTGTCTACATATGAAGACATTTATGTGTGTGTGTGTGTTTGTGCCGCCATAAACCTTTTTTGTCAACTAACAAATTACATAGTTGACACCGCAAAGTGTCGTTCGTAATGGCGCAAAAGGTGTGCGACGCCGGTTGGGAGGCAGGCGCAAAGGTGAAGTAGTAACTATAGGCATAGAGAACTTTGCTCCAACTGTTTGTTAGTTTGTTTGCTTGGCTGTTTGGCTGTTTGTCGCGTTGCGCCATATTTCAAAACAAAAAAAAAAACAGCAATGAAATGGGCTTAATTGTAAATTTGCTGTTGTAATGTCGCATTAACATGTTTTTTGCTGCTGTTTTTGGTTTTAACTTTTTTTTTATCACTACATTATATTAGAATTTCTCATTAGACAAATCAGCAAGTTTGGTATGAAGTAATGTAGATATGTATGTATGTATGTATGCGCGCTAACTTTAAGTTGTTAAGCGTGTAGCTGCAATTACAGTTGCTTTTTACATAAATGATTCGCTTGTCGTTGTCGTATTTCAATTGCTTTATGTAATAAGCCAGACAAGCAACAACAAAATAACAACGATACAATTTTTTTTTTCTATAATTACAATGACAAATTGCCATGCGTTTTAGTTTAACTTTTAAAAACATATGTTAAAAGTTAAGTGCTAATTAGAATAAACCACAAGTCATACAAAAAAAAAACACAGAAAAAGGTTGCGTGAAATAACTTTTTGTGAAATAGTAAACAACTTAGTCAAACAGGCTTGGATGCAATCCATGTACTACAAATTTTAATATATTTTGAAATTTACATTAATTTGCATTGAAACAATCACAATTTTTTTAGAGAAAAAGTAAGTTAAATTCAAATAAGACCAATATACATATACTTATTTACATTCGATAAAAAATTAGAATTATAAATTTTGTATTTTAAAGTGTTGAGTGCTAAACTCCATTCGCAAGATAATGAATACGTGCCTGGATTTAAATTGTGTCTAAAGTAAACCGTCTGACGACAGGAAAGTGTTTTTGTTTCTAAATATGTGTGTATATATAAATTAACATAAAAATCGGACAGGGATTACATGACCGATTTAATTTTATGACTGTTAATATTTCTTTTGCAATTTATTCGTTTATCTTTAGGGTATTCACAAGGTGTAGAAAACTGCCATGTTGTGTTATTTTACTTCTTTTTGCTTTGAAATGCAATTAAAACAAAAATAAATAAATTGTATACTATGTTGTGACTGCGCAGTAAACTCGAATTTGTGGTTTTGAGTTTATGAACAACTGTCAAGCGTTCTCATTATGGTGTTTAAGAAACCTTGACTTTAATTGACATTTCTTTATTTACTTCCGATTAAAAATATTGTTTTGTTGATTTTTAAAAATGTTTATGAAAATACATTTGTGCATACTATATTTAGAAATATTTAAAAAATATTAGCATAACATTGAATACTGCTTGCTTAAAAAGTATCGCATTTACTGGTGCAATAAGTGTATTTTCCCGGAGCTGCAAGCAATAAGCATATTTGATGCTAACACCAGCAAAAGCAAAATGGTTTGTGTTGCTGCGCGAGCATTGGAACACGGCGGAAATTCTGATGACAGCGGCGATGGTATGGAAAGCTCAGTCAGTGGTCAAGGTGAAGGCAACAGCATGGTAGACGGCGATGGTGGTGTTGCATTATTATGCGAAGATTTTATTTATTTAATTTGATTAACTTTCTATACAAATATTGTACGAAAATGCTTTGATAATTCAGTGACTTTTTGAATAAATCACATTTTTTTCGGCAAAAATCGTTTATTTCTCAAAATAATCTTCTTTTAACTCTTTACACTTAGTCCAGCGTTTTTCAATTATTTTATTTTTTTCTCAAAACAGGCGTTTGTTTCTGTGATGACCTTTTCATTTGACCCAAATCTCTCACCACCCAGCCATTTCTCATATTTGGAAATAGGATAAAGTCGTATGGGGATAAATCTTAAGAATATGATAGATGGGGTAGCAGGTCGTAGCCCGGTTCATAGATTGTTGCCAATCCTTTGAAGGCCTCACATGTATTGGAATATTCGTGCAAACTGTCATTTACCCACTCTGTTGAGATGCCTACAGGCTCAACCACCTCGCGTAATTTCGTTTTCCGGTCATCCAATATCCTTCCATGGATGTTATATACGATTTCTGGTGTAACTACCTCTTTTTGGCGACGTGAACGTTCGGCGTCACTTGTGCGGATACGAACACAAGATAGCCCACTTCTTAACCATTGAAGTTGGTGTCGCAGTGTCCCCTTAATATTATCAATTATTATCAAGCCTTTCCTTGGTTTCCCTGATGGTGTTTTTACGTAAAAAATTACACTGCGTTACAAAAACGAGCTTTAGTTCTGTCCTATGAACCAAATATACTTTTTCGGAAAGGGGAGAAAAAATAAAAATACACGTGTATCGGCGATTTTCATGTACACGTCAGATATTTTTTTTTTTTGTGTATAAAAGTATATAAAGAATATATAGGAAAAATACTTTATACTTAAAAAAAAATTCTGACGTGTACATGAAAATCGCCGATACACGTGTATTTTTATTTTTTCTCCCCTTTCCGAAAAAGTATATTTTGTTCATAGGATAGAATGTGTGTAACGTGGTGTTTGTAACGCAGTGTAATGACTAATCTGCACACAAAATTATCTTTTAATTTTTAATTTTTATTACATCTTAAGAAGAAAGATAGAAGGTTACTGACTTATCAAACCGTCCTCATATTTGAAATTATGAGCTATCAAACCAGTAAACAGTGCCAAAATTTGTCAACAGTGCGACTTACTATTGTGGCAAATAGGGGTTGCATGTCCATAAACACCAAATAAAATTGGTGTTTAAAGCGAGTTAGAAATAAATGATTTGTGTGGTAAACTCCGAATTTATGAAAAATGCTCTTAAACTCGAGTTAACGGTGCAGTCAGAACTGAGTATTAGGCTACAGAAAATGTGTATGACTACAACTAACCGACATTTTACGCCACTTTGTGAATACCCTAATTGTAAATAAAAAATATAAATATTTCATTTAAAATTTATTTTTCAATATTTAGGGTATTCACAAGGTGTAGTAAACTGTCGTATTGCCGACTACACTTTTCGTATTAAAAAAAATCAAAAATAAGAAACTCACATATATTTTATTGTTTAATTTAAATTATTAACAATGGAAGAAAAGTACTCTTCAAAAAATTAATTTTTACTCAGAAAGTCGATAATAGTTGGTATTTTTTTCCAAGCCACAAGGTAATTAATTGTCACATATTTTTAACCAAAGAGCAACATTCAGGACGTTTCAAACCCATAACACACAAAAATATTAAGGGATTTCTGCATTTTATATTTTATTTTTTATTTATTGTAATCAAACACATAACCATAAGTTATTTTACAATGTTTGAGCTTAAAACTAATATTTTAAAATTAACGTTAAACATAGAGATGTTTTAGGAAAAAAAAACTTGGCAAAGGGAAACAGAAGACTGTAAAATTGTTGAAGTAGGAGTATAAGAACAAAGTAGTATTAGGAGAAGAACAAAGAAGTATTAGAAAAACATATAAATGTGTGTACGTGCATATTAGCATCTTAGTAGGCAAAACAATAAAAGAGTTAATTTTTAAAGCGCAATGTACATTTTGATCTTTTGCGGCAGAGCGTTCCAAAGACGAACAACAATAACAAAGAACTGACGTTCAGATACAAGGCAACTGTATTTCATACTTAGCAGGTTAAGTGATCGGGCCGATCTAGTGAATTGAAGTTGTTCCACAAGGTATTTGGATAAATGAGAGTTAATTGCTTTGTGACGCAAAATTTGGCATTTTACTTTTAATAAATCATCGAATTTCACAGAAAAAAAAAATATTTTTAAGACAAAAACAGATATGTGATCACGACGTTTTACAATTGGAATACAGTTCACATTCATACAATAAGGTTGGTAACAGAAAGTCAAAACACTAAAAGCAGTCGAATTTTAATTTGGTTAAAGTGCTGCATAACCCTTAATGAACGGAGCATGCCATGGTCCTAGCCTATTGCACTATAAATGTGGCTATTCCACAAAATAGTTATATTAAAAATTATCTAAATTTCTGGCAGTGTCAACAAATTTAATAAAACTTTTGTTTAATTTCACTTCACTGTAGCCCCAGAGTTTGTTTTTCTTTTATTTATTTTCTAATCATTTTTAATTTATGTACAGTTCGGCCTTTAACCTAAGATGTATGAATCCAGGTATCAAATTTTATTAAATTTCATATTTGTAATAAATAAATAATGGTATTAATAAATTAAATTTAAAGTGAGTAAAGATTGCAGTTAATTTTTTACACTTTTTTGAAGCATTTGGCTTTATAATATTATTTTTTTTTAGAAAATAAACTGTATATCAATTAAAATTTAATAATATTAAAATAAATAATTGTAAAAGATCATTGTCATGCCATTGTGATATAGTTTTGAAACACATTGCATAAATAAATGAATTTCACTAAAAAATTTAATTTCGTAAATAGACCGCATAAAATCTAATGGGAAGCACCAGCTGCAGTATTTTTTTCAGATATTGTTTTGCAAACAAACCCTAAAAAACCACGTTTTAAAAATCATCCTTTTTACAAAAAATTAATTAAAAAGTTATTCAATGAAATTGGGTGTTTTTTTTGACATGCGGTGTTTAAGAAGGAAAAAAACGCATATAATTTAGTATTTAGCTTTATTATAAAGGCAAGGGTTTGTCATTATGTTTTAAAAATGATTTCGGACAAGTGACCTCCGTGGCTCGCTCGAATAAATTCCAGCTGAGAGGCCCAATTTTCGACCACTTTTTGCAGCAATTGGGGCCGAATGCCAGCAATAACGCGCCGTATATTCTCTTCCAAGACGTCTTGAAATGTCAAACCAAGCTGAGTATAAATCAAGAAACAGCTGTCAAAAAGACCAACTCCGAAAAAAGTATTGCCTCATTGAAAATCACACGCCTAAAAAAACACCCTGTATAATTGTTTAACTGCCTTTAAAATAGGAGATATATATTAAACACCATTATTTACTTCATTTTATTGTTATAGAAATTTAATTTAATAATAAAATCCACTTACATTTTATTAATTTAAAACAAAAAATGTCAAACATAATTTAAACAAGCATTCATACTAAAATGAAATAAATGTTGCTTTGAGGTTGAATATAAAAAATAATATGTATGTATGTATGACATACCCAATTCCACATTAGCTCACTGAATCTAAAATCACCATTAGAATTAAAATTTGGAAATATTGTTATAAATTTTTGTTGGAAGCAAAAATCACACTAGATATATTCTGCACCATATTTTTTGAAATTTCAAATAAATATGTACATCCTTTTATTTCCTAATAAATAATAAAATTTTCTTTTATTAAATAATTGATCAAATCAAAGAAGTGAAACAAAAACAGCTTAAAATCATAAAAATTCAATATTTCAAACAATGTACAAATGTTCGAAAAAATGGTTGAATAAATAAAAGAACATAAATCACAGCTCACTATCGGTCCACTTACAGCGCCACCAAATTTATTCGTACATGCATACATATAAATATGTTTATATTTGTTTATCGCATAAATTGCTTCCATCTATAATTCGAACGTGACATGCAAAAAGCAATTACAACAAACACAACAACGCCAAATATGTAATTTATGTTGTCCATTTTATGAAATGGCGAAAATTTTGGTGCCTACAAGCAATTTTTCCGCCGTTCGCTGCCATATCGCACGTTGGCACATTTTTCAAACCGCCGGCAGTGAGGTTTTGTCTACGCCGCTTTTACTTTCGCATTTTTTTTTTTGTTTTTTTGAATTTAAATCTTATGGTATTTGATTTCTTGTTTTTTATTTTGTTTTTTGCGACTCAAATTGAATCGCAACGCCACAACGAAAGGTAGTGAGGCGAATAGCACAGAGCAAATAATTGAAGCTAGCTTGAGCTGAGTTTGAGCTGAGATTTTGGAGTCGCGCGAGGCGTCTGTGGCAGTTAACTATTTGTTTTGTTTTTATTTGTGCATATTTTTTTTTATTATAAATATTTCAATTTTATATCTTTGCAAACCCTCCGCCGTCTGATTTTTGCAACTGCTTTCACACAGTTAGTTAGCTGCCTATCTTCAGATATTTTTTGCGATGACTTTTGCTGCTCCTTTTTTCTCACACTCCTTTGCTCTGCAGAGTTACATATTTCTAGATTTTTCGTCTTTTTTTCTTGCTTTTTATTTTTGCATTCTGATAGTTTTGCATCTACGACGAACTCCGCTGACCCGGGCCAATATATCTTTAGGCAAACATTGGCAGTGGCAAGACACAGGCGGCAGCACTTGGCCAGCGCGCCACAGACGCCAACCACGGACAGCAGCACTTCACTTCTTCTGCCGCCTTTTGAGCTTAACGTGACCGACCGGCTGTTGGCCAGTTGGTGTGTTTGATTGGATAAAAAGGATTTTTGCACTTTTTATAGTTAATTTTTTTTCTATTCCTTTTTTTTTTGACTTCTATGCAAATTACATCCAAATGTTGCTTTCCTCGGCTTTTTTGCTGTCATATTTTTTCATCCACTTAGATATTGTTTAAAAGTTACTTATCGTTCCAAATTGAATATCAAAAAAAAAAAATACCAAAGGGAAACCACTCGCTGCTAGAGTGTGACGTTTGTTGGGCTCACCAAAAAATGTAAATGTTAAAATTGTATACTACGAGTATATATGTACATATATTATAATTTTGCTTGCTCCAGTTGTGTGCGCGCCAACTCGAAACAATTCGGCACAGCTGTATTGATTGCTTGCCTTTTGCTGGCTCTTCCTGGCAGCTTTGCGCTTTCTTTCTTTTTACTACGCTCAGTAATACCCACCTAAGCTGCTTTTGGTTGCTCTGATTCGTCGAGTTTTGGTTTATATTTTTTTTTTACATATAAACAATCATATTTTTCAACTGCTTTGTCTTCCCTGATGTTGGTTTGCATTTTTCGTCGGATTTGCAGGAATTTACCACATATTTGTATAGAGTACACATAGATATGTATGTATATACATACATTTATGAATTTTTTGATACCTAAAATAGCATTTTTTTTCACTCATAACGAAAATGATATTTTTAGCGTGAAATTGATTTAAAAAAATTAACTTTATGTAACTGAACTAATCTATAAACAGATATACATATATGTAAATGTAATTTAAAATGATCTGTGTGCATACATACATATACATTTATTAAACTTTTAAAATTGTTATAAAAAAACTGATTGGAAAAGGAAATGAGGGACGCATTTTTTCGCGTCAGTAAGGACCATACTTGAAGGACTACTTAGCACTCTACTTACACTGCTTAACAAATTCGAAGCATGTTGTACGAGTTCGCTCAAGGTTTAGGTCTATGCCAAAGCGGCGTCTCACATCCCAGTGGTTTTCATTCACTTATTCCGGTTTGAACTGCTTGAACATTCCGCCTTTTCCACCGCATCTAGCCCTAAGCGACTTTTTTTTTGTTCCCTCATCTAAAAACTGGGTTCGGAAAACAGAGATTTTCGTCAAATGAGGAGGCAATCACCTTCGTGTGAACAATTATTTTGCAAAGAAAAACGCCGATTTGTGTTTAGACGAGTTAGAAAAATGAGAGCATCGCGCGGAGAAAATTTTAGAGTTACAAGGAGCTATGTAGAAAAATAAAAAAAAAATGTTGGTCGGAAATCACAATTGTGTATTATCCCAAATAAATGTATTAAAAAAGTTAGTACTCATCAATTTTTTTTTTTTTAACTGTGTTTAAATTTCAAATTAATAGAAAAAGGCCTTAAAATTATTTTAAATATTATGCTTGTATATTTTACGCAATTTCAAAGATAATGATATCGACGGACGATTTTTCCTTTAATTCTAATAATTTTGATAAAGGTTTTAGTATTTAATGTATATTGGAACTTTTTTCCGTATCCCCTTTCCGAATTCGGTTTTTTGACAGAAGGGCGTTGTAAACGAAAACGACACTGAAGATGACACAAAGCCGAAACCGGTATGTACATATGTACATCAAATATCCACCCAGAAATCAGAAGAAAATCAAGGTCTGAGTTTTTACTTGTTTTCTAACGCCATTTCAAGCAATTAAACTTTTCTTCTCACGTCGACATCATAGATCTTTTTGTTTGTCGCGATTTAGAAAAATATTTTTGAAGTATAATTCAAAATATGGATACATTAATTTTAGGTAAATTGACGCTAAAGTTCTTACTCATTTTCTATAGTTTGCCGTTTTTGTCAAGACTAGCCTTTTCAAATCTACATATGCCAGTAGGTCATACTAAGGGAAAGGTCTCTTCGTACTTGGTCCTTCCATTTTGTACGTGGTCGCTCTACCATTCTTCGTCTGCCAATGGACGCCGCGTCAAAGAATATTTTCACTGCAGCTTCAGCTTCCATACCTACAACATGTCCAAGCTAACGCAATCCTTGAATGGTTATTTTTGTCATCATACGTGTGATATTATGTAAGTTTATTCAGCGATAATTAACGGAAAATGCAGGATGACACAGTTTCTCCTGTCAAACCATCGATATTTGGCTATTTCTTTTTCGTGAGCCGCCTTACTACAATTCTTGTCTTGGTCAATTTGGGTATCTCGGTCCTTTTCTTCAAATCCTAACAAAAATCGTCATTCAAAAGCCTTTATCAGAATACCATTTGGTTGCTGCCTTACTATCTCAATAAATTTACCGGACGCGTCCCGCCTGCCAGCAAACAAAGCTCTTCTCTTCCACATCCGTTCTTTCTCTTAAGTACGTGTTTCTTTCTTCCTCTTCATAGTAATTGGCTGCATGCGGGTTTTGTAAGTAGTTGTTTCGGAGTGGTGGGTAGTAACTTTCCACTTCTTTTCCGGTCGTACGGGGTGATTAAGAAATAAAATCCAAAATTATAAATAGAGTTTAAAAAATCTCAGTTGTCCCTTTTTTATTACGACATCTAGCGTCGTGGCTTTGCTTGATCTACGATTTTTAGTGCGTATGTAGATCACAGCTGAAACAAGGCAGGGATCCGAGTCAAGATCGTAACTCTGAGAGATTGTACGTCGGAAACAGTCGTTATATTTGGAACTTCTATCAAAATGTGCACAATTTTGATTTATTTATTTATTTAGGTGAAACCTTCGTGCTTCGATGCTGAAATTTGGTACTACTCGTACTTGTTTCTTGCGGTGGCAAAGTCGATAAACGTCTCTCCGTTTTCGGAGATAATCTTATGAAAGTTGAATTTCTGACTTTTGGGCTTAAGCTTTTTTCTATGTTACTATAACATTTTTGACATCGAGGCGGTTGCAACGCTCTTACATTTCTTCTAGGCGCACGTAGCTCTTTATAAGCCGTCTCTAAAGTGCAGATATTTCCAAAACTCACTAAAGACCAGTCTTAATCAATTAATGAAATATATTTCAAAATAAGTACTTTCGCTGTCAATGTTAAACTTTTACATGAGCTTAAAATCTGTTAGCTTTATGAGCACGCCTAGAAATATTTTCGGATATACAACCATCGATTTGACTACTATTAAAGAGCGTTTAATACTAACTCCGTTTCTCCCGGGCCAGGACCAAGTTTCAAATAATAATTTTTGAAATATTTACTCGGCATGATATCGACAAGCATACATATGTCACCATAAAAGCTAGCTAAATATAATGTACACAATAAAAGTAAATAATAAGAACTGTGAAGTACAGCTAAGAGTAAAATAGTTAACTGTATAGTTAAAGATGTCCCGCAGTTGATTTTTTTTCATTGTTGAAATTTTAAAATTTTTTGGAAAAAAAAGTATAATAAGGAGAACAGAAACTTTCATATATTTTACACATATAACATTAAATTAACAGTTAACGATGTATTAAAAAATTTTGAGTCACTCATCTCACTCTTCCTCAAAACTCATTTATATTTATTTTATTTTGAGTGGGAAGTATACCTCAAAATAAAAATACTTACACCAAATGCGATCGAAAAAATCATTATTTACTTAAAATGTGAAAATTTTTTTTTGCATAATTTGTTTATTAAAAATTTTTGCGAGGAGCGAAACTTAACGCCAATAATTGATGCCACAAAAATGTATTTATTTATTCGTTTGACTTACGAAATAGCACACAATCAGTTCAATTTAGTTGCGGCACTGATTTCTTTCGCATGGCTTTCTCTCTCTCTTTTTTATTTGTATATACATACATACATATGTACATACATATACACATATATATATTCATTAAGGAATTCAGAAACTTCGTTTTGATTTGACAAATTTTTGTTTAATTTTGTTGAAAGAATTTATTGGACTTTGATTTCATTTTGTCTGGAATGTATTTTAATTGGGTCGCGAATATTTTTTTTTTTCAACTTTTGTTATGCTTTTGTGTGATGCCAAAATTGCAATAATATTGATGAACTCGCAACTGAGTTCATAATAAACAGTAAACAATTTGATAAAAACTTTTAACTGATATCAGGACAAATAAATAAAAATGCAAATTATGTCGGGCTGGGACGTGGTATAGATTGAAAAAAATAGTTTCCATTTTGCATATCATGGAAAAGGATTCATACAAATAACGCTTGATTTTTTAATTAGGTTGTATTGCTGTTAATTTGTTTTTCGTATAACCAATACTTTTATGAATGCGAGGGAAAAAATATAAAAATATTTTAAGCAAAAGTAATATATGTTGATATTAAATTAGTAAAAATTTGTTTATTATTAAAAATCCTATAAGTAGAAAAATCACTACAACGTTACTAAATACAAACACTAGTGCCTAAGCAAAGTACTACTAAAATTATGAATATCACATTTTTATAATATAATATTCTAAATAAGAGCTTTCACTATATAGCTCAGTATTTGGCCGATTTTCTCAAACCATTTGCGGTGTGCGTCTTAATATCGTATCACAAATTGAGGACATACAGTTCTGTGTCGATTACGAGCATCAGATGTATTTTATGAGAAGCTTTTTTTCAGCAGAAATGCTCTCGGAGGTTTAACAACTTGTAGAGTTATAGCACGCACGGCCACACACTTCACCACGGCGGCCATGTAATTTTACTGTATATAATAAAAAACCCGGTTAAACGAAAATATTTGGTTAGAATATCTTCTACCACAAATCCGTTATCTTCGTCTAAGCCTTGACCACAATTTTAATGTTCAGAAAGTGTTGTCATTTAATTTTTAATAAAAGAGAAAGACGTTGTGAATAAAGATCTATCATATGAAATCCTTAAAGTTTGAGCACTGCCTGCACTGTACGGTAATCAACTCGTGCAAAAACATTTGGTAATGTACGGCACCATATCCGAAGAATGACTGCAAGGAGTATATGATTATCTATGATAATAGTCTGTGAAATAAGGTTCAAGCATAAGAAAATACACCAAAGTGGTGATCCTCAGATATTAAGCCTATATATGTATTTTGTTGTGTTAGACAGAAGGCACGTTTTTTATGTGCTTAATGCGCGCACGATGCGCAGAGCTAACGTCAATTCAGATCAACATCTTGCCACAGCAAAGATCTGCTTTTGGCTATGCACGAAAAAAACAGCCTTCAAATTGGCACAAGCTTAGCTCGATGTCGAAAAACCGCAATCAAAAAAGATAACCCTAAACTTCACCGCTCGACTCGAACTCTTGTTTTTTGCTAGCAATAGTAAACGAAACGATATCTTCGAGAATCCAGTCAACCCGAAAAGAGAAACGGATATGATGACTAATGGCGTTTCGCTAAGAAATTAATCGTTGTTGCGACTCAATGCGAATTGGATTTTTCAAAATAAGTTAAAAAACTTATCACTGTTGCGAGTGACGTTGAAAATGTTGAAAACCTCGTGTACTAAGAAACAATCATCTACACCAAAAATAATGGAAGCCTTTATATCCAACGAAGAAGTTCTCCCGTCGTTTTATATGACGCAGTAACATAATCGACGATGGCAACAGATAAGGGAAAGATTCCTGGTCTAGCCTTACAAGAATATCGAAAGTGGAAGAAAACTCACCAGCTCTGAAAGTCTTCGACCGATGCCGTAGAGCAAGCCCTACTTTTAATTTGAAGAGCGGTAAAGCGTTGGGCTACACTAATTTTTCCAATTGGCGCCAGTTAGCGAAAGACAAAAGCAGCTGAAGTGCTATGCTAAACTCAGGCAATATTGTGTAGGTGGTTATGATCCGTCTCTGATTTCTCAGTTCCTAGGATTCTAGAGACAACTTGGCTTATATACGAGTATTTCGAAAATGGATTTTAAAACTCAAATTTAATAAAGTATCTCCTGTTATATGGGAAAAAATCAATTACGATCGTACTTTGGAACTTGTGGAAAAACTATTCCAAGCAAACATTTCCTATTTTCCTGGGTGCTGATTACTAAAGAAGAGGGAATGTTAAACAGTATGAGTTACATATGTTATTACCTGGAAACTGTCAAAATTATAAAACTCAAAAATTTCGTTGAGTTTGATGTGTTTTTTTCTAATAGCGACCACCCCTCGGCAGATAATAGCAAATCTCCGAGAGTATTTCTGCCATAAAAAGCTTCTCATAAAATACGTCTGCCGTTCGGGGTCGGTACAAAACTGTAGGTCTCTCCATTTGTGGTATTAATAAAGATGCTCACCACAAATGTTAGGAGAAGCTCGGCCAAACACTAAGCTATATAATGTAAGTGCCAAATTATTATTATTATTATAAGGTTCGTTGAAGAAGCCTTTGCACTCGGCACTCATGGAACACAAGTGAAATATGAAAAGCAGTAGAATATGTCTTCAATAGGTTTTAGTAACTTTGCAGAAGAAACGGAAATCTGGCGAAAATTTTGGACTCAGCTTAAGCCACAAATGGTTGTTGAGCCAGAGAAAAAAAAAAAGAGAAAATGCTGAAGTTAGGCTTTAGATCTAACTAGCAAAAACGAAGTCTTAAAACAGTAAATAGTTATGTCTGTAGGGTAAATATTTTTGTATATTTATAAGCAACTGTTTACATGAGTTCGCAAAGCCAGGCCACAGTAGCTTTGCCCCTTTTTACCAGTTTTGGCGCAGAGAAAATTATAAGAAACAAACTGGCATGTTAAAATAAAACGCAAAAAATACTTAAACGAAAAAGAAAAAACAACGGCAAAAATCCCAAAAGCACTCAAAAACAAACAAAAAAATTTTAGTAAAATAAAAGCATTCACTGTAACTTCGTAGACCAAAGGCGCCGCTTTCAATATTATTAAATAACCCTTTTTGTTTTAGCTTCAATTCGTGCGCCTTTTTTGTACTGTGCCACAGCCTATCCGCCACTGGCCATGATTTACGGTTGGAGATTTGTTCGAACATTAAATGGACAAAAGTGGAGAGCAGTCAAATGGAATTGAGTGCAAAAAAAAAATAAGAGTGAACAAAAAAAAAACTTAACGAAAATAAAATTTAAGTAGAGAAAAAGGCACACAGGTTGCGCGCCAGCATTTAATATTTAAAACTCAAAAGTAATGCGATTGCCATGAGACAGCAAAGGCGTTAAGAAATACATACATACATACGAAAAACTTCTGAGCTTCTAGAGCTTACTTTGGCTATTGTAGTCATGTCCTGTGGTGGTGGTCGTAGCAGTGGCAAAACAATGAGACATGCTCTGTCACACACATTTTATTTTTGTAGAGAAACGAAAAAGGAAAATACAAAAAAAAAAAAATAAGCGAAACAAAAAAGAGTTGCATGAATTATTAATTCAAGCAACGTAAACAAATGAAGCTCACCGCGCTTGAGAATTAAAGAGGACTAGGACAATCGCTTGACATTTTATTTCTGTTGCATTAATGCGCCTCGGTTATTTATGTTGCTCACCTTTAAGGCGCACACAGCACCTACCCAAACACGTTCCCCAGGGCGCGCAACAACAGAAGCGTTTTGCAAACTGTCAAATGTCATTTGAAGAATAAGTCTAAAGCGGTATGTTTGTAGGTTTGTAGGTTTCTTTGTATGCCATTTCGTAGACCCTAGGCTCCTTTGTAGTAGCTTCATTAGTCAAGAATGCGGAAAGGTATGCGCCGACACGCTTGACCGACTGGCCGATTGGCCGAATGGGACTAAGCGAACAAAAGCTTAGTAAACTATCTGCTTTTTTCTATTTCTATGTGTTTGAGTGCGTGTGTTTGTGTTGCATGCAAGAGTTCGCAGCAGTGTGTTATTGACTAGGGTTCTTCTAATACAAAGCATCAGAGGCGGATCAAGAAAAATATTTCGGGGGTATTTTAAAAAATGTATGTTTATTATACAGTCCTTCTTTTATTTGACGAATATTCAGCGTCTTAACAGTGCAAATGGACCAATCATAATTTTTTTACGGATAATTCAGCTTATAAAATAATATCCATTCTCCTTGGCACCTTCAACATAATATCAATTATATTCTCATTTTTTACTTCCACGTCTCGATGCAAGTTCAACAACGTTTTGTTTCGTAAATAGTTTTTTAATTAACGCAGAGATGAAAAAGAGCGTTCGCTCGAAGCCACGGAAACCGGAATCGATGGGTATAACTGATTGTTGTAGTCGTTTGAAGTGTCAAGAAATAATTGACGTGATGACACGGTGGCAGACTGACAAATCAATTTTCAACCTCATAAAGCAAGATATGTGAATCCGCTGAGCAAAAAAGTATCCATCTTAAAGCCGACCTGAACCAGCGAAAATTGAATTAGGAAAAATCGGGTGAACATTTACTTAAAAGCAGGATTCCGTAACAAACCCGAATTTAGTATAGGTTTTTTGATATCTTCATTTGTTCCTCATATCCGCGAAATCAACGTCAAAGCTGAAAGGCGGTGTTCTCTATTCGCGAGGATAGGATTAAAAATTGTTAATCAATGTTGGGGAAAAAAATTAAATTAAAAAAACCCTTCTGATCTAAACGTGGTCGATCCTAAAAAGTTGACTATGTCGAAGATAACTAGAATTGCGTTGACGAAGAAAGCCACTTCAGCTCTTTTATATTTTGTGCAACAATTTATGAGTTTTCTAAGCATCTAAAAACATTTTAGCAACAAGTTTTCTTATTGCTGCCAGCCAGTTAAGAGTTCTTCTGTTAGTTATCCCTAATTCTAGAGAGGCGCAAACTTTGAGACCTTGAGCTGCCTCCCGTTTGCCTACACAGCAGTGGTCTTTTAAGCGAAAACTGAGGCTTAGAGCGAGTTTACTTGAGTAAATCTCACTGTCTACTCTTTCATTTAGCTTGGAATAATAAATATATAGCCGACGATACTGGGTGTTGATTCACGGTATCTTCCCATTCGTTTCTCTCTGGGATTCTTCTTGAACAATTTTTACACGTCCAACGCAGTGTGGAAGCTCAACACGAAGTAGTTTTGTCTACGAATTCAACACACAAAAAAAATTCTGTGACAATAGTCACAAAGACCCTTGATGCTCGATCCAGCATATAAGAGGATATAATAAGACGCCTTGAAAAGTGGCCTCAAATTTGTGGTTCCACATCTTAATTACGGAATGCCATTCATTAGGGCCGAATTCTTAAAGATTGGCAAGAAAAAAACGTACATTTCGCATGACTGCTCGGTGGAACATTTTTGATAGATATATATGTATTATTCAAAAATTCCGGAGAAATTAACTTTTTAACAATTCTCGTAATTTATTTTATATTATTGAAACCTATGAAAGAAATCTTTATTCAGGCCTGAATATAACTCGTTATGTCGATGAGTTCGAGGTTTAAATCTCAGCCAGGCCAAGTAAAATCTGTTGGAAATGTGGCAATCACAGATAAGTTGGAAATGTGGCAAACCTCCGAGGGTATTTCTGCCCACAAAATTGTGGGTCCTTCCATTTTAGCTACAAAACAAAGACGAACATCACAAATGGTAGGAGAACCTCGCCCAAACACTAAGCTGTTTAGTGTAAGCGCCAAATTATTTTTATTATAAATTTCGTTCGATTCAAATTCGTCTTAGCTGGGGATCTATCTTGTGTTCCTTACTAAAAACTTGTATTTTCTACTATATACAACACTATCATACAAATATCATCATTTAGGGTAATACAGATGGTTCGCCGAAGGCTTAAAGGGCATTAAAATCAATAAGCTGCAAATTCCTGGAAGTCACTTTGGAACATTAGGTCATTTGATTCAAACGAAAAAATTCTTAGTCCTAAAATTTGCGAAATTTTAAGCCTTCGATTTCGGGAATATGCCAAAAGAATTTGCCTGATTCCAGATTATGTTGGGTAGCTGCTTGGTGAGTTTCTCGCTGGTTATTAAATTGAAATGTGAACAGCTTTATTTTCGTAGATTATTTTAAGTTTAAAACTTTTAGACTGCTATTTAATTGCTCTTCTTTAGAAATGTGTGTGTATTTTATATTTCATTTTCAGTTTCAGCCAACTCTCGACTAGCTTAAGCCCGCAACCAAATACATAAAATTAAAGCAAATAATTCTATTCCAAAAGTTTATTTATTTTACTTTGTTATGCTTCAATTCCAATTTAGCGTGCTGTTTATTTATTTTTAAAAGCTTTTTGTTATGTTTTCATTTCCCTTTTTGCTATTTGCTGTCACACAATTGCGAGTAACTTTGCGCCGTTCACGCAACATTTATGCATATTCGGCTTTTGCTTTAAAATTGTATTATATTGTAAATAATTTTTTGCTTACGATTTCGCCATTGGTTTGCATGTCAGTCAGCACTTGCCGTCACTTTTGAGGGATGAAAACACAAAACAGAAAAGTAAAAAAACGAAACTAAAGCATTACACTTTCAAGAGATAATTTTAATTGCCCGCCGCTTGTTCACCGGCCATCAGCGCGATCAGTCAGTCAGTCAGCCGACCAAGCGACCACTACCTCGAGATAAACAACATTGCAGGCAGCAATGAGTTGGTTGGTCGGCGGATTGGTTCTTTGGTTGCTAAGTTGGTTGGCTGGCCGGCCGGCGAAATAAACAACCAACTATGCCGCGTAAGCGAGCGTCCACTATGCGTTGCTTGCCGCCGGGCACGTTCATACGCGCTACTTGGCATTGAATCATTTTTAAAAATAGCCACACCGTCGCATTTGAACTTTTATTTATAATTATTTTCTGTTTAGTATAAAGTTTGTTGATAGTGCCAAGCCAATGAGTACTACTTTATATTATACATACATACATATATGAGAACGTATATATATAGATAGTGCGAGATAGTGATTAATGTGCCGGCGTAAGTGACAGGTGCGCGGAGCGGAAGGACATCTGCGAAGTGAGTGGCGCATACATTCATAGATTGATAGTAGTAAGCGTTATGTGCACGTTTGAGTACATCATTTGTAGCAAGCGGTGCAAAAGTCAAACTTAATCGCACTAAAAGCGAGCTCAAGCGTGAGTAAGACAATAGCAATCGAAATGAAATGATATACAGTGAACTGCAATTGAATTGAATGCAGTAAAAATAGAAAGCAATTTAAGTGAAATATTTGTATGTAGGTATATGCATTCAAAGTTGTAGATATGTACATAAGATTAACCTCGAAAAACGTAATCGGCAAATTCCTTGGCGTACAACCCACTGCTGAGTTAAAAATATTGATAGGAACTTTGTGGTTCCCATTTCAAGAAATATATAAAATAAGTCGATGTGCTGCCGTATTTTTATTATTTATCAAAGGTTATTATCAACTAGGCAAAAAACCGGTTTTGGAGATTAAAAAACCCGATTTATTCGATATTCGAAAAATTAAAATTTCAAAAAAATCGTATTTATTAATTTATGAAAAACCGATTCAATCACCCTAATACTTACTTACTTCATTGGCTCTATAACCGCCTAGGAAATTTTGGCCGAGCTCAGTACAGGACGCCAGCTATTACGATATTTCACAAACTCGCACCAATTGAAAATACTAAGGGCACCCAAATTCTTTACCGCTTGGTCTTTCCCCTTTCCACTGCCATCACAAGCGGATATCCCGTCAAATACTTTCATGGCTGAAGCGCTTTTAAACCATTTGAACGCGACACTAACTCAATGTCCTTCTAAAACTCGTACACCTCATCGTTATATCGTACGCAAAGGTGTAATGGTCTGTAAATCTTTCAAAGAATTCTTCTCTCGAACATTCCAAGACCGGTCTTATCTAATGTCGTAATCGTCCATTTTTCTACGCCGTTCAATACTACTGGCATAATGAGAGACTTATAGATTGTGGTTTTTGTTCGTCGAGATCTTTTGCACTTGTTGGCAAGAAATATTCTTCGTTGGATATTCTCTATTTTGCACTTTTCTACATCCTAGTAATTGCTGAGTATAAAAAGCATTGTAAACTTTTTCATACCAAGTTTAACAAAGTTAAAAATCTCAAAGTAAGGTTATATTGACCCTTTCAGTAAAGCGGCTATTAAGTATATTTTTAAAATTCAGTACGCAAATAAATGAAACAAAAGCTTCCATTTTTTCCATTCAACAAAGGTTTAAAGTCTTGAGTTAAAAAGTACTAATTAAATTCACTTTTTCTCTGAATATCATTCGTTCTGAAAGTGCCCCTTGGCCGCGTTATGGAAGTAAAACATCTCTTCATTAATTTCGTAGTTGATCTTTAATCCAGACACTATCATTTGAAGTGTGGTTGGGTGAAGTGAGGTGGGGTAAGTTTAGATCGAATGAGATCAAGAGAGTTGGGAGGCCGTGGACTTAGGCTTATGAGAAAATACATATTTTGGAATTGAAAAATTAAGTTTAATGGAACTCGAGAGTGAATTAAATTCAATTAGCGCTCGAACAAGGGGGAGCATTTCGCGAATATTCTGTTTTACATTTAACTCAATAGAAAGGAAAAAAAATACGAAGATTACGTTGAGGGATGTTGAAATCAATTCTTTCTAAAAGAAAGGAGCAGTCAATGTCTTTATTGATGATATTACGAACAAAAGAAAGTGAGAGTACCGACCTTCTTGATTCCAAAGCCTTAAGGTTAATCAAAAGCAAGCGAGATTTATAAGAGGGAATTGGCTCATCAAAATACAATGAACGTAAGGCATATTTAAGAAAAACTTTTTGGACCCGTTCAATCCTATTTATATAATTTTGTTGACTAGGCCTCCAGATATTCCAAGTTGGAACGAACAAAAGAAGTTTTACTGATGTGATGAGTTAAGGCGTATTGAGTGGAGGTGTTTTTAGGTGTTTAATTTATTATTAAGTAGTGGTAAGCTAAGATGGGAGGAATTTGAATGTGCAGTGTGTTGAGTTCAGTCCCAAGAACTTTCGTACACACTATTCCTGTTGGCATCATTTCCGTCTTATTTAGTTATTAAAAACGAGCGCTCGAGTAAAATTTTACTCCAAAAATATACCTTCGGTTTTTTCATTAGCTTACGAGCACAACATAATAACGGCTTTCGCGTGGTGGCTGTAGGTAAAATGAGTTTAGGAGTGGTGAGTTCAGGTATTACGAGTGTAAGTTTGGTGATTTTGTTTATGGTGGGTGCAGGTGCAGATGAGCAGAGTAAGTACTTATTGCAATTTCCAATCATTTCCGTTTGCTCTTTACAAATTCATTGCAGAAATTTAAAGAAAAGTTAAAAGTGGTTATTTTCGATGTTTATTGCAAATAGAGCAGACATGGCGATGGTGATTTAATTTTTCCTCAACGTCTTTGAATTCATAGCTGCTCATAGCGTCCTTAGTTTTCAATAAAACGTAGCTCTCACAAATTTGTTTTATTCTCGATGAGCCTCCGAAGAGCTTTTAGTACTGAGACGGAAGCGAATATTAACTCTAAGTATATTATTAGACAAATATTGTGCCGATGTGGTCGAGTGCTTAGCGGTGCGTGCTATAACTCGATATGCCGCTGAGTTCGAATCATATAAAAAGTTTTTTCTAATAGCGGTCACCCCTCGGCAGACAATGGCAAACCTCCTCCGATGGTATTTCTGCCATGAAAACGCTTCTCATAAAATACCTCTGCCGTTCGGAGTCGGCACAAAATTGTAGGTCTCTCCATTTGTGGTAAAATATAAAGACGCACACCACAAATGATAGGAGAAGCGCGGCCAAGCACTAAGCAAAATGTATGAATAGTGTAAGCACCAAATTATTATTATTATTATTATTATTATTGTGCAGATTTTGATTTTGAGTAGTGGAGGTCTTTTTTATTTATTGTCAGCACATTTTATTTGCTTAGATCTGAGCAATGATTGACTATATATACGCTCCATATTTCACCCTTCAGTTAAGTCAGTAAAGCGCCACAAACAACCAAAACGTTAAAAAACTATCTGTAACCCATCTTCAAATATTTAACATTCAAACTGCAAGCGTTACGTTTTCGTGACATTACAACCTTGAATAACAACAACAGGTGCGTTCGCATTCCAATGCATCGCAATGCAACGCAACGCAACGCATCTCTCACGTACTCGCACTTGCACTCGCACTTGCGCTATTTAAATGCCATCGCGCAAACTTGGCACGCGATCAAGAATTTCAGTAATTCAATCAAACTGAATGGCAATTAATACGCAATCAAGTGAGCTACGGAAGTTTGTTCTATGCACTACAATTGCATGCGATTGGTGATGCAATAGCAAATATTTATGTACGATTATGTACATACATATGTATGTACTATGAAGATCGCAGTTGTGAACAGGTAGTAAGTTAAATTTAAAAAAAAATAACAGCGAAGGCGAGACTACTAACGCGAAAAAAACGTTGAAGCAAGTATAAGTTACTGATCGACAGATGTGTCCCACCGCTCGTCGAGGAGAAGTGTTGAACAGTGACAAGTGTGTTATGTCTGTCAGTCAGTCTGTCAGTCAGGTTAGTCAGTCAATCTGCTAGTGTGCCAACGACGCATGCGCAGCAATTTTTTGTCATCAAAATGCCTGCATAATCACATCAATCAAGTTGCCGATTGTTTGCCACTACCATCAACTGAAGATACTTGTTTATGTTGCATTGCATTGCATTTATAGCTGCACTCGCTGCCTTTTCACTGTCGATGTGTTGTGAAGGCGGAGGCATGGCCTGGCAAGCCGCGCAATTTTTGTGTTTTTTTTTTTAATTTTTTTTTATTTCATTTATCTATTAATCGTTTCGTTTGAATCTCAAATAGGTTGGCAATCGAGCACTCCTTTACTTGCCAAGCTGTAGCTGCTTTTGATTTTTGATATTTTTATTTTTGTATATTTTTATTTGCAACATGTTGCTGCTGCGATGGCCTCAAGCTGTGCACAATCAATTGCAATCTACATTTTTATGCTAATTTATGCCTGCAAGGAAGCATGCTTGCCTGCAGAGACATTTACTAGCAATGCTAGTATTGCTTTTTTCGCGTGATTTCTTTTTCAATTTTTATTTTTTTTTTTGTGCTCTGCATATACTCTTAAGTCTCCACGGCTTATTCTGAAATGATTGCCGTTTTATTTGCTTCTAATTCATTTCACACTAAGCGTATGTCGGCAATTATTTAACGAAATACACACAGCACTTTGATTTCCAATTGAAATTCCATTTCACTATGTTTTTATTATTATCATTTTTCTATCACCACTTAACACCCAGCGACATTTGATATTGCATTTGCCTACAATTGCTTTTCATTATGGTATTTTTTTGCGTTTTATTTTTCTATTTCTTGACATTGCTTGGCACTCGAAGTGAACGTAAATGTCACAATCGCTTAGCATTGACGTTTTTGTTGTTGCTATGCCTTTGGGAGTTTCGGCGGATCGCGGGTGGCGAGTGGCGCGAGCATTGCGCCAACGCTACAATTCCATGCCGCATTTCATTACCGTTGCGGGGGCATAAAAGTGAGCATTTAATAAAAACGAATGTCTCGTGTATACATTTGAGCGCAAAAATGTAATAAAGGGTGCTTCAAATAGAATATATGCATTTTATGTTTAAAATTTTTATAACGGAAGAAAAATGTTAGATCACTCAACAATCACATGCTCTCGATATTTTGTATCGATAACTTTATTTTTATCGATATTTAATGACATTTTTACCCACACCAATTCACATACGAGTATATTGCTCCCCGTGGCCGCTGTGGTCGAGTTGGTAGCGGTGAGTTCGGAGTTCGAATCTCAGTGAGGGCAAGCAAAAGCTTAATAATAGAAAAAGTTTTTTCTAATAGCGGTCACTCCTCGGCAAGTATTTCTCCCATGAAAAAGCTCCGCATTAAATACATCTGCCGTTCGGAGTCGGCACAAAACTATAGGTCCCTCCATTTGCAGTATAATTTAAAACACGCACACCTCGAATGGTAGGAAAAGCTCGGCCAAACCCTGAGCTATATAGTGTACGCGCCAAAAATTATTATATTATTATTATTATATTGCTCCCCAGAACATTATCAATTTTTGATCTATGAAATCTAGCGGATTGTTATCGTTGCCATTTGATTTCTTTTTTCTCGTTTTTAAGTTCTTGAATGTTATTATTCGATGTTGATATGCGAGTATGTTACTTGCCGATGATTTTGTGTACATATAAATCTTTACTACCAAACATTTGGTCATATCTGCTTTTATAAATATTGCTATCGACACCGTCGGGGTACGTTTCTAACATTAGTGACAATAGACATTTTTATATGTAGTTAATATTAAGGATATCGTCATTAGAGTCACTCAAGTCACTCATTTTTGTACAAATCCATTTTCCCCCGCGTCCTACTGTTGAAACACACGACAGACAATTTTTTCTATCGATCACATTTCACGTAAAATAAGTTTATGAATTCGCAAAATGTACTTACATCCCTCTGAATTTGTTCAAAGGCCTTATATACCTTCCATAGCAAGATTACTTGAAACCTAAGGCTAAGCGGTGTTCGTGGAATTCAGGTGAAAACAAAAGTATGTGGGAACGACACGGGATCGAATTAAGATTAAGTCTAGTTAAGAAGTTGTACTCAATCTGAAACTGACGCGGAATACAATATACATTTTTCTTATATTATTTATTTTAGGAGCCGTTCTCCTTTTATTGTAAAATAATAATTTATTGTTATTTTCCATTTATTAAATAAAAAATATTTATTTTAGGATTTATTTAAAATTATTTCTTTAGTCTCAAGAAGTTTTGGGGTTCAGATTAAGGCGACAAGTTTGTTTAGCAAGCACTTGAAAGCCAACAGGAGCTAAATTTGCTATATAACATGCTAATAAATAATGGTGAAGAAGTGTGATTTACTGAGTTCCGAACGTTCAGGTCATCCAAAAGAGGTCGTAACACCATAAATGATAGTGCGTGAGGTGGCTGAGGCTACCGAACTGCTACCACATCTAGTAAGAGGTTTGGGTCAAATGAAGATTTCATCACCGAAACAAACATCTATTTGAGAGCCTTGAGGAAACCTCTTATTTGGAAGGAAAAAAAAAATTGGAAAAACGCTGGCTGGACTAAGTTTATAGAGTTAAAGGAGACTATGTATATTGTTTTCTTCTTTTTCTTGTCCGACAGGGTGAATTGTTGATATTTGTTGGAACGATTTTCGTGTCAACAAATATCAACGAGACTATGTATGTTGAAAAATAGAATGCCTTTTTACCACAAAAAAAAAAGAAATAGGCGGAGGTGAGGTAATTCTCGACAATGTCTCAAAAATATATCTCAAAGTTAACTCAAGCAAACTGCAGTTTATGCTCTTCCCATGACATCAAAACACCAACAGTTAAGACTAACTTCGATCAACGCACAGTGTGAGATTTAGTCAATCTAGCATCTCAAAATTAATTTTTATATGAAGTTGTAGAGATATGAACTTGAAATTTGGCACGATCGTTAAGGAGATTATAAGCTTCAGTATGGTGAAAGACAACTAGTTCCAACTAGTGTCAAAGGGGACTAGTTCCGAACTATCCTCAAAAACACTAGTTGGGGACAATTTTTTTTTACACATTTATATTCATTATAAGATATTAATCAAAAACCCAAATAAAGAAATTATATACAAATTATACAAAAGTTAAAAGGGAAAAGTAGAAATAAAAAAAAAAAAGGAATTTATACAAAAATAAAAATTCCAGAGAGCTGCAAGCAAAGTTTTTTATGCTAAATCATCAAATTCATCATTTAGTTGGGTGTCAGACAGAAGTGCAATGACCTCAGAAGGTAAAGTAGAACGCTTGGTTTTTGGGGGCAAACGTAAACTTGCAATCAAAGGGTCTGACGTGATAAGCAACTTATGCAATAAATCTATGTTGGTGTCAACTCGGGACGTTTTTCTTGTGAACAGTTCGCGATACTGTCTCGACTCTTTATTGCATGCTTCTTGCGCTTCTTCAGAAAAGTTTCCTATGGGAAGAATGCATGAAGAAATGATAGCTCCTCCATGAAACAATATTTTGTGGAGAGTTACTGGCATATAGTACCAAGGATATAAACTCAAATAAATCTCTCTTGTTTCTGACGTAAAATTTTGGAACGCATCTATATTGATAAAATAGCCGCTGTTTATGCAAATAAGTATTACTCGAAACCGCTTGATCAGATCGACATTTATGCCTGTAATATCCGATGTATTTTCTGCTTCTTTGAAAAATCTTCTGGCCGTATTGCCATCATTTGTGTTTCCTGTTTTCTGTTTCGGCATATCCACAAGAAGACCCATTTCGTTCCTAAACCTGTCTTGTATTTTTTTCTTCCTTCTTGCAACGCTCTCCTTATTTTCATCGCCTGATACGTTCCATTTTTCTATTTCCAATCGGTAAGAAATGTGCAACAAGCACTCCATAAACCTTATGTAGGCATGTAGAGGTGAAAGACCAATAGCAAGCATATTTTCATCGATTTCGCGCTGTGATAAGGCATTCATGTCGTTCATAGTTTTTGGAGTTGCACCACATAAATAGCACGTTTGCGATGACGTGTAATTTGAAAGAGCGGTGCAGACTTTGCCGTCAATCATACATAGAATTAAATTGGCTTTAACCGTGAAACTATAACCGTGAAGCTCAAAACTAGTTGGTTTCAAAACAGAAATTTGCTGCCGAATATGCTCCACTTCCGCTTTAATGACCTCACGCGTCTCTTTCGTGAAAATAAATTTGATCGGTCTACAATATCTTGTCGAAGACGCAGCTGGATTTTGCCAAAAAATATGTTTCTTTCCTTCAGCTCCAGAGTTAAGTTGAAGAGGCACCATCGAAAGAGAAAACATGCTTTCGTCTGACATGTTGTTATCCGAAAATTTTTGCTTGTAACGGTTCTGTTCAGCTCAATCGCATCCCCATTTTATTATTATGCTTAATTCATCCTGAATGGCAGGGAACGACTTAAAAACCTCATATTGTGCATCTATTAATCTTTTCACCGTGTGGTCTATTAAGGATTGCAAATTGATTTCGGCATATGTTTCAGTAACAGTAACAAGGCTTGGGTAGCACAATAATTTTGATTGCTTAACGAGGTCATAGCATGGATACAATTTCGGACTGTATGGTATCGTATGCAATCGTATTCCACGGTATTGCTCAGTTGATAAATTTTCGTCTACGATCATGGCCAGTGCTTGATCTGGTGTAAGACTTTTCTTTTCAGTAATGCTTACCCTTGCTCTTTTTATAGCTGTACCTCTCGAAGGGGATGAAGCCGACAACTCTTTGACAATGTTTGCTGAGTCTCTTTTTCCACAGGATCTCAGATGCATTGCGGTAGCCATAGTTAATTGTTCCGAAGCTACATTTGATATTAACTCTTTGCATTTCCGTTTTTGTGTACTCGAAGCACTTTCAGCAAACTCTTTTTCTCGCCTTCCGCGTTGAGGTATTTGTTTTGAAGTTGATGGTGCGTGATCAAGAGCAAAATCAACAGCAGAAATTTTTGAACTTAGTCAAATAGCATTGTCATGCATAAATCTTGCTTTATCACGGTGAGATTTACTCCATCACGATTGAAATTGGAAGCAAAGCTTTTTTATACGATCTTTAATTTTGGTATCGTCAACATCTGGTCCAAAAATTGATATAACGTGCTTTTCGACCGCTTCTGTTTTTTCGCTTTTCACCTTGCTCAACCAAATCCAAAATAGCTCCTCTCGCGATATTTCACTCATACTATAAAAAGGCAAAAAATGGGCAGGATTTTATTTTTTAAATTTGTTTTGGGCACATTAACAAAGATTCTGCTGGCATTCCCATCACGGAACTCCGTGGGACTTGGAAGTTCTAGTCTATCAAAGATTTGAAAACTTTAAAATTTGTCTTACCTTTTAGGTGGTTATAAAACAATTTTTTCAAAGTACTTGAGTGCAAAAATAAATATTGTATAAAACAAAAATTTTAAGTTTAAGTAACAACCTTCAATACAAAAAATATTTTGGGCCAAAAAAACCACTCACAACTTCGACCTGATCACTCAAACTTTTGTGATCAATGCAAGCTTGCAAATCAATTGTAGCATGCTATGCAATTGCACGTGTTTGATAGCTGTTATCACGCCAATAACATTTTTTTATTCTCTTTTGTGTTTGTTTTCGTAATAATTGGGGTCTCTCCTCACGTAAAAAAAAAATATGAGCGAGTTACGAAAACATTTTTTTTTTGAATTTCGAGATGCCAGATTGATTAAATCTCACAGTGTGCAACGGTACGACATTGAGTCACAATATTATCGAAGGCTTTTACTTCGCATTAGAAGGAGAAGAGGCCTAGCAAAGGAGAAAAATTTCATAGCTACCAAACTATATTCCTATTTCGTTTGGATATCCACACTTTTCTAGTCCAATCTATTCAAAATGAACTGGGCATCGCGAAAGACTAGCTTATAACGTAAATAACAATTCTTAGGGTTTGCATGTTGAAGTTGAATTGGGCGGCGTCAGTTTAGTTATTTTATTTCACGGCCAGAAAAGCTTAAATGATAATCTAATTGGCTGACGAATTGGCAAGAGCTCGATGAGTCTCTCGTCGAATAATGAACAAAAAACTCTGGCTGCCGTATATGCGATAATTTCTTTCGTAATTAGGTCATGTCAAAATAATAGGTATTGGAATAAGGAAAAGGAGGCTAACTCCCACATCAACATCCTATCTCATTAAACACTGTCTCTTCAAAGTCACGTAGCTGCAACATTTTCTTTAGCAACTGAAATCTTGTAGGATGTAAAATGGTAGTTGTTAGTGCGAAACTCATATGGTTCATTACTAAATTATTTGTAACATCACCGTGTATGTAAGTTTAGTCGCACGTAGTGAAGCAAACGTAGCTTAATAGGCGCGTTCAAGCATATTCATCGCAAGCAGTTGCAGTCAAATGTACAAGTACTAATATTTGTTGTATGTAGTAGCTTTCGCATAAATCAAAAGTCGCAATGGAGGCGACGAGCCATACTA
Organism: Philophylla caesio; assembly: GCA_963971545.1. Lineage (NCBI taxonomy): Eukaryota > Metazoa > Arthropoda > Insecta > Diptera > Tephritidae > Philophylla > Philophylla caesio. The sequence continues at coordinate 25,567,180 of OZ020608.1, read as the reverse complement.
GAAACTTTTATCGCCGGCAGCAATGCACCACCCTTAAGAACTGCTATAAACTACTACATACATATAGCCGCAATAATCACACTCGCTACAGCCACCTTCAGCAGCTCAAATAATCATTGGACAAACTTGTTATATTTTTTAAAACTACTTTTATTTCTAGTTTTGTTTGTTTATTTTTTTGTTTTTCATTTTACCGCTACGCTTGATTACTTTTTTATTTGCCAGCCGATCGATCGCGTGGCATTCATTTAATGAATTTATTGAATTGCGCCACTGTATGTCGTTAAATTATGTCGATTGCGGTTTTGACTTATGAAGTTCCACGGCTGCATTCCAACTCATTTGAATTGGACGTTAAATCAGCAAATAGCATTCAAATCAACTGGAAAGCTATTCAACTAATTCGAGTGTGCGTTTTTCTGTTTTGCGTTGTTTCTTTTTTTTGTAGAATTTTTTATGTTGATTTTCTATGCATTCAAGATTCGCTTAGAGTGTGTTGTTGAGCATTTTATACAGACTTGAGTAAAGCAGAAGTTAGAAACAAGTTGTGCTCACTTCTGGTGTGAGACTTTTTGAGGAGTACGAGTGTGCTTAGAAAAGTCTCGTCAAGAGAAGCTAGTGAATGCAGTTGTGCATCTTTTGATGTTTCAGTTTCAGCTATTTTGGACGCACATTTTATAGTAGACAGTCATTTAAGTGAAGTCGATGTGAGTGTTTTTGTGAAAATCGAAAAAATTTATTATCGAGCAGTCATTAAATTTTTGTTTTTGAAAGGCCTACGTAAATCAAGGATGAGTTGAACTCTCTGTATACAAATACAATAAAAAATGGAAACCGGCTCCAGAAAAGCAAAAACTGTTTTTTTTCGGCTCAGGAAGTGATGTCGGGATAGAGCGATGGAAGCATCGCTGAGAGAAGTGTGTAGAGTTACAAGCAGACTATGTAGAATAATAAAATATAAAAAAAAAAACTAGAAAAAATTTTCTTTTATCGCTCTTAGGTCGGAAACCCTCGTAAGTAGTTTCATTTAGAACACGAGAAGTTATTGAATTTTAGTTCGAAATTATCTCTTTAAGTCAAGTTTTCGCTGTGCAAACATCTTAACCCGGGTATGGCTCAATTTATGTAGACTTTGCAGGAAATTTGTAACTGCTTCTTGTGTATTTAAATTTTTTTTTAACTTTTGGGAACAGTTCTTCCAAGTTCGTGTAAACGCTAGTAACATTTCGAGGTCACGTGTAGATGGGATGAATATTACGGCACTGTTTCAGAACCATTTCGGGACTTGTTCGAAATCATTTTAAACAAGTGAGGAACCATTTGGGATCCTAGACTGACTAGATCACAAAATATTTGAAATCATTTCTTAGTTTCCCGCTTGTAAAAAAACATTTCGAGAGAAGTTAGGATACTTTTCCACCGATTCGGGACTTACCTACTCGGTATACTTTTGGATATATTTGGTAACCTGTTAAGGTCTTTTTCAAGAGACTTTCGTTACTATTTAAGAACCAATCCATGACTCCTTCAAGACTATTTCCGGACTTTTTCAAGAGTATGTCGGTACTAAATTAAGATCATTTTGAAATTAATAAAAAACCATTACGGGATCATTTCGATCGGCCATAGTTATAAACTAGCCAAGATAAGAACCTGAAACCGCTCTGAACTATTCCAAGAGTAGTTCTGAAAAGACGAGAAATGAAATAAAGTTTGTATATAACTAACTAACTGAACCTATTTAGGAATGTAGCTAACGCCTGATGCTATGCTGAAGCACAGATACACTTAATTTTTTAAATATTCAATTTCTAATGCATTTTTTATTTATATGAGATGGGTTCAAAAAGTAATGTGACTTTATATTTTTTTGAGAAATTATTTATTTAATCATGAATTTATCTATTACTTAGACTCACCGTACGCTTCTGTTAATATTTAAAGTGTTTTAGAGGTTCCGTATCTCACACGAAATTTTGAGAAAATTCTGTGCTCCATTTTTATAATAATAGAAAATCACCGAGCACACCAAAATTCGTCTAACGTTTTTTTCTGTCATAGAACAAAGAAGGTATGTTTTGTACTGTGAAAATATATTCGGGACATGTGTCCCAACACAAAAACAAACACAAAATTGATAATCGAACACAATTCGTATTATATGGAAAATCAATTCGTCTAAAGTAAATTTTTTTACAACTCAGCAGTAAGCCCCCTCCAAATAAAGGAAGAAGAAGCCGAAACTTCATGTTAAAAAAAATCGCCTTAAATGATAGTATATAACAAACTTTTTTTATTTGCAAACATCTTATGTTATTACTACATATGTACATACATATATACTACATATATATACGAGTATCAAACACTTTAAATAAAAAAATAATAATAAAATTTTAAAACCTGGTTAAATAGCAAATTGAGTAAAGTGGTAAAATAATTCACAGAAAAAGTTTGATAAAACATTCAACCAAATCAGGTTGTGATGCTATGAAGTTACAAATTTGTATTTAATTCAAGTACTTGTACATATTTAAAAAAACGCCATTATTTTAATGGAATCTATAAATATTCTTAATTGAATTTCAAGAATTTTTAAATTGCTTATAAAACACAAATAACCCACACTTTAATTATCACCGAAATTAAAAAGATATGCAAATAATGGCGGCAGGTAGCTGCCTGCAGCAATATTTTTTTTTTTTTTTTTTTTTTTCATTAAGCATTATGCAAATGTTTTCAAAATATGTATTTTGCCTTTTTCTTTATTTTACTCTTTTAATTTGACATGCGAAATTCTCTTGTCTTCATGCGTATGCAAATTAACCTTTTTGTGCATTTGTTGATTGCATGTAACATGACATTTTGTAAATAAATTTTGCTGCTTTTCTACTTTTCGACCTTTCGAACCAAATAGTACAATACAAAATTATTTTACATAGCATAAGGCTATGTTTAGATATTTTAGTTTGATCAAATGGCTGTTTTATATAGCATTTGCTTAGCTTTGATATGATTAAGAACAGTGTGTTAAGGCGAGATGAGGTGAAGTAATATGTGGTGAAGTAATGAACTGCTAAGTAAACTGAGGTGAAGTTAGTTCAGGTAGAGGACGTGACGTGAGACGAGAAGAGAAGAGGTAAGGTGGGGGCTAGGTGAGTTGACATTTGGTGAGTTACGGTATGGTTAATTTCATTATGGTGAGTTAAGGTATAGTGAGTTTAATTGTGGTAAGTTCAGGCAAAATAAGCTTTGGGTTGGGAGTTACGGTGAGAGAAGTATGAGTGTTCAGAGGTGGTGAGTTTAGAGATGTTGCGAGTTTACCCGTTTTGAGATTAGGGTCGAATATGCTTAGGTTTAAACTAATAGAGGGTTTCATATATAACTTAAATCTTTTTTCTACGTCCTTAAAAACCATAACAATCATTAAAGATAAGTATCTAACTGTTCTATGCTAATTTGCTGCAAGAATGGGTTAATGAAAAAAATTGCAAACAAGAATAAAATGCATACTTTATTTTTTCACAAGCTAGCCTTGAAATTCCGCGGCAGCAATGCATATCGAAAAAAATATATGCAGCAACTACAAGCGAGCAATGCACTTGCTTATGTGGCAAAAATAACAACTAATTTTTATGAAAACTACAAGTGGCTGACAGCGCGGCGATGGCGACAATTTGTAGCCACTAACGCAGAACGATGTAAAAATAAAAATGAAAAAGAAGTATGCAAAATAGAGGATTGTGTTTTTTGTCAACGACAATCAATAATAATAAAAAAAAATTATACATATATAAAAAAAATTCAAAATGAATGAAATGCAAATGAAAATCTTAAGAGGATTGCTTATTATTAGAAATCTTTGCGAAATTGCGTACTAAAAAATACAAAATAACACAAAAACCCTGCCTACAACTGAAAGCCGATTATTTTTCAAAAACAATTTGTACTGCTGTCAGAGCGCGGTGCTTTTGAAGTTTCTCCTTTTGAGCGCTGCTTTTCAAGCTTGTCACTTTCGTTGTTATCACTGTACTGTGCTGGTGTCGATATGATTGACGTGCTCACTGTCAAAGATCAATGTGCTTTTTCGTTTTTATTTCAATTTTTGTAGAAACATTTCCTTATACTTGCAAGCGTTGCTTCATTACATACACACGCCTTCTGTTTAAATTTGCATTTCATAGCGAAAGTAAAAAAACATCTTATCAATTCGCGAAAAATATTACCCTTATTGAGTTATTAATTTTGATGACATATTGTTTGTGATTTTTTATTTAAATTTTTTTTTCGCTTCTTATCACTTAAATAATGACCGTTGTTTCATTAAAAGATTTTAAATTCCGGTCGGTGATTATCATTGAGAGTCTGGAATATTCAAATGAAATTTAAAAAAAATTAATTTTCTTAAATTTTTTTAAAATATCGATTGAAATAAAGATTCGTTGCAAATATTTAAACGATGGGTCTATCGCACTGATATTCTACAATTGCGTTAAAAAACATATATGTATGTGCTGCCAAGTAGTTAGGGATAGCAATACCGAAAAACGAATTTATATAATTTTCCTAGTCTTCGAACTCTGATTGTTTATAAAGAACCATCAGCTCCTTTTAAAAATGGGCTTCTACACTTTGGTTTAACTTGTAATTTTTCGCTAAAAGATTTATCCTGTGAAAAATTTTGATATGATATTTTTCATATTCTATGTTTAAGATATTAATGGATCGACAGATACGTATTTATATACTTCTTTTTTTTCTTTCATTGGCTCGATAACCGCCTATGCGATTTTGGCCGAGCTTAGCACAGCACGCCAGTTATTTCTCTCTTTCGCTAACTGGCGCCAGTTGGAAATACCAAGCGTACCCAAGTCCTTTACCGCCTGGTCTTTCCAACGCAGAGGAGGCCTCCATTTTCCTCTGCTACCACCGGCGGGTACCGCGTCGTTGCCTACTCAGTTGCCTACTCAGTCCGAAGTAGCACTTGTTGGCAAGAGTGATCCTCCTTTGGATTTCAAGACTGACATTATTAGTGATGTTAATGCTGGTTCCTAAGTAAACGAAGTCTTCTACTTTTTCAAAGTTATAACTGTCAACAGTGATGTTTGATCCCAGTCGTGAATGTGCCGACTGTTTATTTGATGACAGGAGATACTTCGTCTTGCCCTCGTTCACCTCCAGACCCATTCGCTTTGCTTCTCTTTCCAGTTTGGAGAAGGCAGAACTAACTGCGCGGTTGTTAAGGCCGATGATGTCAATGTCATCGGCGTACGCCAGCAGCTGCACACTCTTATAAAAGATAGTGCCTGACCGATTTAGTTCTGCGGTTAATAAAGTCACACGACAAAAAGTCACCCTGTCTAAACCCTCGTTTGGTATCAAACAGCTCGCAGAGGTTCTTCCCAATCCTGACGGAGCTGATGGTGTTGCTCAACGTCATTTTACATAGCCGTATAAGTTTTGCGGGGATACAATATTCAGACATTGCGGCATAAAGGCAACTTCTTTGTGTGCTGTCGAAAGCGGCTTTGAAGTCGACAAAAAGGTGGTGCGTGTCGATTCTTCTTTCTTGGGTCTTTTCCAAGATCTGGCCCACTGTGAATATCTGGTCGATAGTAGATTTACCAGGTCTAAAGCCACACTGATAAGGTCCAATCAGTTCATTGACGGTTGGCTTTAGTCTCTCACACAATACGCTCGACAGAACCTTATATGCAATGTTAAGAAGGCTGATACCACGATAGTTGGCGCGAATTGCAGTATCACCCTTCTTATGGATTGGGCAAAGTACACTTAGATTCCAATCAGTAGGCATGCATTCGTCCGACCATACTCTACAGATAAGCTGGTGCATGCGCTTTACCAACTCTTCTCCACTGTATTTGAATAACTCAGCTGGCAGCCCGTCAACTCCGGGCGCTTTGTTGTTCTTTAGCCGTGCTATTGCTATACGGATTTCATCGCAGTCGGCTAACGGAACATGAATTCCGTCATCATTGATTGGGGTGTCGGGATCATCATCTTCTCCAAGGTGGTCTCTGTCACTACCACTAAGTAGTGTGGAGAAGTGCTCCTTCCATAAACTAAGTATATTCTGAACGTCAGTTACCAGGTCGCCGTTGTCGTTCTTACAGAAATTCGCCCCGGTCTTAAAACCTTCTGTTAGCCGTCGTACTTTCTGAAAGAATTTTCGGGCGCTTTTCCTGTCGGCCAGCATTTCAAGCTCTTCGCACTCACGCATTTCGGCCTTTCTCTTCTTCTCTCGAAAAATGCGTCTCGCTTCCTTCTTCAACTCAGCAGCATCTTTCCGTTCCATGGCAACGCGACATTCCTCATCGTACCAGTCATTTTTCCAGACTCGCTGGAAACCAATAGATTGTTCAGCGGCGGTACGTAAAGAGCAAGATATGTGGTTCCATTGCTCTGAAATATCGCTGTGTTGATTAAAGCTCTCAGAGAGCAGAAGTGCGAGTCGAGTAGCGAAGTGCGTGGCTGTCTGTTGTGAGTGCAACTTTCCGACGTCGAGCTTTCCTTGTGTGCCTTTCCGCACGCTTTTTGACGCACAGAGGCGCGTGGGTATATTGGCTGCGACAAGATAATGGTCCGAGTCGATGTTGGCTCCTCCGATCGTGCGCACATCTAGGACACTGGAAGCGTGCCTTCCGTCTATCACAACATGGTCGATTTGGTTTCGTGTCTTACCATCTGGAGACAGCCACGTAGCCTGATGTATCCTCCTATGCTGGAACCTGGTACTACAAACTAACATGTTTCGGGCCCCGGCGAAGTCGATCAGTCTCAATCCGTTATCAGACGTTTCCTCGTGGAGACTGAATTTTCCGACTGTGGAACCAAAGATGCCCTCCTTGCCCACCTTGGCATTAAAATCGCCTAGCACGATTTTTATATCGTGTTGGGGGCAGCGTTCGAACGTGCGCTCCAGGAGTTCGTAGAAGCAATCTTTGGTCCCATTGTCCTTCTCTTCCGTCGGGGCATGGGCGCAGATTAGGGAGATGTTGAAGAATCTCGCCTTTAAGCGGAGTGTGGCGAGACGTTCGTCCACCGGAGTGAACGACAGTACTTTACGGCGAAGTCTCTCTCCCACCACAAATCCGACACCAAATTTGCGCTCCTTTACATGGCAGCTGTAGTATACGTCGCAAGGGCCTACCGTTTTCCTCCCTTGCCCCGTCCATCGCATTTCTTGGATGGCGGTGATGTCAGCCTTCGCTATACCGAGGACATCTACCAGCCGGGCAGAGGCACCTTCCCAATTAAGGGTTCGGACATTCCAGGTGCATGCCCTCAAATCATGGTCCTTAAAACGTTTGCCGTGGTCGACATCTAAAAAGGGCGTCCTGTTCGAGGCTTTGCTTTGCTTTTCATTGGAAGTTGTTTTTTACGTGGCGGGTTCCAAGCCCTGCGCACAACCCATTGCTGGGGGTTGAAATTTTAAATTCGTTTATATAGCGAGCCGCTTGCTCCAAGACAGACGCCCGCTTGCAGCCGCACCTCCTGGTGAACAGACGCTGCGGACTTTAGTGGACCCTTAAACCGAATATGTCGGAGTGGCTCCACTAAAGCCACCTCTCTATTAGCCGCGACCCATGACTCCACACGGGTTGGTTACCGTATCTCGCACATGGGTTGCTCACGTTGCCCAGGGTGCACAAACGTGGACGTAAGAGTAGGAATTGAGTATAGCCGCGCAACTGTAGCTGCTAACTAGAAGCACCACTGTACCCCATTGCACGTATTTATATACATAGTTCACAAGTTATAGCACAACCATATATTGACTGATTGCGGCACTTTATTTTTCTTTTAATTAATTTAAATTGATTTTTAATTGAAAATAAAGTTTATTTTTTCAAGAAAAACATAAACACCATATTTTTAAACTATTCTAAAAGTGAACAATGATTTAACAAAACTTTATCAAAATTTTAAACTTTTTAAAAAAAGTTTTTCAAGTATGCAGTTATTTGGTTTATTAAATTCTAGTTTAAAAAAGTGTAAGTTTCAAGTGTTAACAAGTTTTCACTGATTTTTGACAACTTTTTTATTAGCATTTACCGCCATACAACGCCAAACCGCGATTATTATTTTTATGGAAGGAATTGCTAATGATCATCAGTAAATTATTGTCAAAAACTAGAACTATAACTCGATATGCCTTTGAGTTCGAGGTTCGAATCTCAGTCAAAGCAAGCAAAATCTTAATCATAGAAAAAGTTTTTTCTAATAAGTCGCCCCTCGGCAGGCAATGGAAAACCTCCGAGGGTATTTCTGTCATGAAAAAGCTTCTCATAAAATCCATCTGCGGTTCGACACAAAATTGTAGGTAGAATATAAAAACGGTTGGAGAAGCTCGGCCAAACACTGAGCTATATATAAGTAGTGTAAGCGCCAAATTAATAATAATATAATAATTGTTCAAAAAATTTATCCAAATTTGTCAATAGGTGAAACCGGCTTGCTCCTAATTTTTTTTATCCATTCTTTGTTTGTTTATTCCAATAAAAATTTGGGACATTTTTCCCCAATAATGAAAACTTATTAATTTTAAGAAAGATACAAAAAAAAATGTATTTCCTTCAACTTTGTGGAATATTCATAATCCCACCACAAAGCATTTCTGAAAATTTTGTTCTCTGTTCGGCTTAAAAATATTTTTATTTTATTATCATATTTATCGTGTGAAATAGCCGCACTTTTTTATTAGATATTATAAAAAAATAAAAAATTAGCAAAATGTACGGATTAAAAGTGTTCGATTTCCGCAGCGTAGCAGAATATCTATTTTGGTGAAGAACATTTTAAAGCTATAGACTTTTCAGCGCTGATGGGAAAGCTGTTCACAGCATCGCTGTTTGTACAAGTTTTTTTTGCCTTTTTATTTCAAACGAATACTAGTATATAACTAAAATCTTTTAACTTTTTAATTAATATTTCCGTTTTAGCAAAAATAAATAATGTTATTATTGTTCTACCATACATTTTCACATACCATATATAGTTCAGTTTTCAATAATAAAACATTTTTTATATTTTCTCTTTTTTTGCAGCCTCATCGTCCACAATTCGCTTGAAAAAAATATCAAATTTTAATAAAAAAAATACATTTCTTTTATGTTACCAAGTGCATATGAAATCCGTAAGTGAGTGCAAAAAGAGTTTTTAATTTAGAAAAGTAAAATAAAATAAATCGTATAGCCGACACGCTTGCCTTAATTTATTTATTAGCTCATAACAACAATAATAACAGAGGAGGAAAAAAGTAAGAAATAAAAAAATATTTGACAAGCAAAATAGCGTCCTCGAGCAAACAAAAGCTGGGAAATTAATCAAAGAAAAATCAACAAACCCAATAATAAACGAATTTGTGAAAAAGAGAAGAGAAAATAAAACGCGAACTTCACGAGCGCCAAAGGCCATTTCAATTGGCGTTTGATTTACTCGTTTGGCAAAAATTAAGAGAAAAATTCAATCAATACATTCATAATAATAATATCACAAGAAGCAGATCCTAAGAGTGTGTTTGAAAGAAAGTTTCGGGATGCAACTAATTTTCCTAAACAAATAAAAAATAAATTATTTTTTGACAAGTAGTTGGGGACATACATATATCTACCAAGAAAACAAAATAGTTAATTCAAACAAAATATTGGCGACGTAATTGAAAAAAATTCTGTACGATTTTTTGAGTTTATCAGCTCGCCATCATTAAATTTTAATCATTTTAATTTAAATAATAAAAAATGTCAACTCAACGGGCTGCTCATACAATGAATTTGTTGCTGTTGGCGCTTTTGGTGGCTGGAGTTAAATGCAGCGACTCAGCACGTAAGTACATATAATAACGAAAAAAAGCTAATAAATTCAATTAATAATAACATTTGTCAAATTATTCTTCAAAACGGTGTTTTGAGTATTTTATTTTATTTTTTTTCCAAGAAAAATTCAAGTTTTTTAATTGTGAATAACACTGGCCTTGACGAATTTTGATTAATTATTTTTCTTCTTTCTAATTTCTAATATTTTTCTATTGAAATTCGATTAATTCTCTAACAAAAACTATATAAAAACAAATTTTCATTAAAATTAGAGAGGCAATAAAATTTTAGTAAGACAAAAATTGCAGGTTACAAGTCGCTAAAATTGAAAGCTGAGAGTTTTTTGGAAGTGCGGAAAAATATCTTTAAATTCAACGGTCCCTTAACTGACTTTAAACTAGCAATTAGCTGTGTTGAAATTAAATGAACTACAAAGCTGCATGCTTAGAAAAATTTGTATATTATTTTTTATGTTTGACATTTAAATGAAATATTTCTAAATTATTGTATAGTTTAGAGTACGGTTTTGCTAAAGCTTTGTTAGACAATTACCTGAAATTTAATGGAAAAAAATTAATAAATTTATAGAGGAAAAATAAATAATCAAACCGTTGGAAAATATCCGAATTCTATCATTTTTGCCGCCATTATAAATTTGTTAAAAAATTAACGAAAAAGTTAGCCATAAATAACATTTATTTAAAAGAATGAGCAGAATGTAATGGCTGTTTATTTTACTTCTTCTAGTAGTTTAAAAAAATTTCGATATTGTTAAAATTTTAACCAAAGTCTACTTATCTTCGTTTTACATAAAATATATTTTGAAAATCCTAAGTCTTAATGAATTTGTCAGAGAAATATTTGCTATCTCTTTAAACTCAATTAAATCAAAATATAAAATTTACATGTGAATTTTTTTTCTTTTATATACACTAATGACAAAAAATTTTAGTCTTCAAAATCTTATCGGTTTATTTGAAGTCCGCCCTTCTCTGCCACTCTGGTATAATATATTTAATATCCAGTAAGCGAACATATAAACATTTCTTATGGTCATTCATATATCACACTCATAAACTTGCTCAACCATCTACTTATTCCCATCATAATGCATTCACACATTCACACATTAATACAAAGTAAAGCACGCGGCTGTGACATCTTCAAAAAAGCAAAAAAATCTTATTTTATGAAGCGTGGGCGCTGCACTCGAAACGCCTGCCACACTTGGCGACCTTTTGCAGACACTTGGCAGCGTCAAGCCTTTTAAGCAAGGCGATTAAAGCGAGAAATGTATTAAAAGAATAAAAACCAAAGTAAGCTAATAAAAAAACACAAATGAAATGCAACAAATATTGTCACAATTGTGTAGCAGTTAAGTACCACCCGCGCATTAATTGAAGATTTTTGTTTAAGCAGTCGGAAATCGTACGAAATTCGCTAAATTATTTGCAATAACTCAGTATCAATGCGTTATTTGTATTTTTCGTCTTTGTTTTTGGATATTTTCGTTTTTAATTTTTTAATTCAAATTATTATCTTTTTCTTTATTGTCACTTAAATTGATAATTTTTGGCGCTGCTAAGAGCATAATTTGTTAATTTAAATTATTTCGCCAGCTTGATTTTACACTCTGAATGCAAAAAAAAAGATGTGTGTGTTTGTGTTTTTAGTTACCAACAAAAAAAAAAAAAAATTTAGTTTAAAAATTTGAACGTATGAAATCTTAATAAGATCCTGAATATATTATGTTTCGGCTAAAAACTACTTTCTTAATTAATTATATTCGTTTTCAAGCCGCCAACAGAATTGATTGTGAGTTTTGTTGTTGATTAGATTATTCTTAACTAGGGGCATATTTCCGTCTAGCTGACCGCTTTACTCAACTAATTACGTTATACAAATGAGCTGAGATCATTTTATGTCTCAGTAACTTAAGTGAAACGACCTTGTCCCTGATCGTGGGAACGCTCCTTTAGGATAATCGATCTTGTGATAAGACAGAAAAGTTTTTTTACGACAGATTTGTTTAAGCTCTGCAGAAATTCGACTCTTATCGAACATATTTACACTTCGTATTCGCTGAGAGAATTTATCAGTCTAGCTTTACGTACTCGTACATATTTATATATATAAATCAATTGCTGTTCGTTTGTCTCGCTAAAACTCGAGAAAAGCTTGACCGATTTAGCTGATTTTAGTTTTGAAATGTTTGTCGTAGTCCAGGGAAGGTTTAAACTGTGAGAAAATTTGGAAAAATTGCGAGGAAGATAGTAAACTCCACGATTTCATTTCCCCATATAAAAAGTTATACCCACTTTCATGTCAAACATTTTATTCTCCCGGAGGAACAGAAAAAACGTTCCATATTTCATTGCTATTGGCAAAGATCAGATCGCAATATGAAGTAGCTCTAGCGTTGGCTTCATCTGGAACAGCTGGACATTATGCCTTGAAATTACCACTAAACATGCAAATCAACGAAGCACCAGTTGGGAACATCGCCAAAAACATCGCAAAGGTGAAGATTCTACAAATATGCACATTGACCGATAACCATAAATAAGTCGCAAGGTCGGTCGTTGCACGTTTGGGGAATCAACTTGGAGTTTTCCTGTTTCTCACGTGGACAAAACTATACGTCGCGTGTTCGCTGGTTGGAAAACCATCGTCTTTATTTATTTACCCACCGCAGAAAAAACAAATAATATACTCTATCCGAAAGCTTTAAATTGATTAAGTGCATTACTTTGTTTTTATTTAATGTAAATAAAAATTTTGTTTTCATTTGAATTGTTAGCAAGTTTCGTTAAATAACCGAACGAAATTAAAACGGTGTGAGATAAGTATGCTGAATGTGTGTGTGTGTGCGTGGGGGTTTCTGGGAATTATATATGTTGTTACTAAAACATATCCGTCCGAAATAAAATTCAACGCAATACAATTCAAATAACTCAAACTTTATTTTGTAAGTTCCGAGAGTTCTGAAAATTTCGATCGGTTGGCGACTTATCGATCAATCTGACGGCGAAGGCAAACTCTGCTCGGCAGGATGTGACGGCGGCGTGTCGGTTGGCCCCGGCGACTACGATAAGTCTGGGTGAACCAGAACACCGGTCATGTTATGCTCCTGGCTTCTTTAGATCATTTATAATTGTTTAAACTTTTCGGGAGTTATATTTAAATCTGGAAAACTTTTTCCATCCGATATTGATGGCATTAATGAAGTGACAAATTTTTGTTTGATGTTAATTTGTGCTTGAATTTATTTTTCTGTAGTTAACCAAATTCTATACAAAAATTTAAGCAATCTGCGGTTATTGTCTCACATTAAGCACAACGTAACAGATAGTGACAACAACTAGGACATCAACTTTTTGCAAAACGGGCAATGCATAGCTAATAATCTTAAAACTATTTTGATTTTATTTTCAAAATAACTATTACAATCACTTTATCTTTTTAAAGACGTTTGATGACATTTGTGTTGCCTGTTTTTAGTTCTGAAAAATAGTAATGTTGGCGTAACCGGTACACACGAAAAAATAAAAATGTAGTAACATATTTGTTGACATAAGAGTCTGTAATAGAATAACTGAATAAACCATGACGTGCAAAAAAAGATACACTATTGTAGAATCATGACAATAAAGATTGGAAAGCGGAATAAAACGAAAACAAAATAAAACATTACCTTACTTCAATCTTTCAATATTTATGACAAAAGGGACTGACGATGGTTGAAATGCATTATAAATAACTTTTAAAATACTGTAATTAATATTAAGCATATTTAATAGTTGAAAATGATAAACTATCAGTCTTTCATGAAGTATAATAAGTGTTGCTCGCTAAAAATCTATGGTTTCCTCAATTATTTTCTTCTTTTTATTCCCAGACTTAAGAGTATAATAACCTATGGAAATCGCAATTACTGACATTATCGATCAAAATTTTCAGCCATTTTAGCTAAGGATAGGTGATATGAAGTTCACCTTCTTAAGCTTGTTTCGGGCGCCTTTAGCCTTAATCAGATAAGAACTTATTTAAAACATTGGGAAGACTCGAGAAAGACAACTCCTCTTTATCGTAGCCGCGCGTAATGTTCCTATATGGAACAATGTCGGAATTTGGAACAACTAATTCGGTTATATGAAACGACGTTGAACCAGACCATCAGCTCGGTCAGTGTTAGGAAAGATCACTCGAAGCCCTTTGACATCAAACAAGGATTCTTTAGACGTAATATCTTGTCGTATGATTTTCTTAGTATTGTTTCGGATTGTATGACTCGAACTGCAGAATTAAATCTGTCGACACTATCTCTTATAAGAACGTGTAAATGATACCTTGCGCAGATGGCTTTGATTTTATCGAATTTAAAAACTCCACTTTCCACCTACGAACCAATTTTAAAGTCAGCATTTAAATTCAACTTATGATCTCTCTTGTTGCTACTTCGAACTGAGTAGGCAATTGAGCACTTTTCGTTCTCTCAACATGTCTGTCTTAACATACTCGTATGGCGAACAAAAATGAATGAGAGCAACAAAGAATGTATTCGGGTATTCGAGTATTCCGTGAAGGTTTAAACGCTTATATTTGCCTGAGGCTTTGGGGACAAATATTTATGATTATAATTACTCGTTTGTTTAGTAAGCAGTCATTTCAAGGTATAATTTTTCGCTCGAAACCAAATTTAAAATTAATAGTTAGGTCAAGTTTCTTTAGTATGAAGCTAAAGTAAATGGCTGCTTTTCATTTTAACATTTTTCTTGGAAACAAAAATTCAAAAACCTGTTATGTAACTTGCGAGTTTCTAAAGAATGTATTTCCGCATACTAAGTATTTATACTCGTATTTCTATAGTTTTTTTTATATTTTTACAAGAGATCTTTGTGAATTTACCTAATAAATAGCTCCAACTAATAAAATTACTGCTCCGTTTAATTTAATTTTGTGAGAATCATAAAAATCTGCTGCCACAAGTTTATCAGATAGTGTGAGATGGGTTTGAGACATTCTAGCAGAAGTTTCCAAAGCAAACACGATTTCCTATTCATGATGCGAATTTATTTCCATTAGAAGAATGAATAACAGCAAAATCGTAATGGTCTCCTCTCTAAAAAATTTAATTTTGCTTGACTAACGCAATCACAAGCTATCCGTATTCCTTAACCTACAATGAATTTATTTTATTTATCGGGAAAACAAAGAAGTCTGCAAAAAAAATATTTATAAACTCTGCCGGAGTTTCCTTAAAGGAGTAGCTTTACACGTCACACTTCGGTCATAAACCCGAATCGTCACTTTCACCAATAAGTGTGACGTTGGTTCCTGTCTGCTCCACGAAACGGAGAGCAATTCATCTGGGCTGATTTGCATATATTCATTTTCTATAAATTTATGTAGTTTACATTAAGTAAAGCAACAAGAAATTTAAGCATTGCAATTAAACCAAACACATTTCAAAATTTCAGCAATAAAAATTCCAGCAAACAAAATAGACGCAAATATTTCAGCACACCGGTATTATAGTTTTCACGTAATTAATTTCATTAAAATAACCAAAAAATGTTCCCACATAAACACAAAACATTCACAAATGCCAGATGAGTAGCCAAGAATTTTGCAAAAGTGTGAATTAAATAGAACAATTTTTTATGATTTCCACTTCCGCTCAGGCCAAAAACGAATGCCGCATGCTATTATAATATAAAATATGTTAGTTTAAATGTGTGTAGCTGCAAATTTTTGTTTAAATTTTCGCAAAAAAAATTTGGTTATACGCTAAGCACAATCAAAGAAAAATTTACACATTGCAAAAATTTTAGCAGGCCAAAAAAATAAAAATCGCAAATTTGCAGCAATGTGTTTATCGAAAATGAAATCGCCAGAAAGAAAATAAAAACAAAAGTAATTTAGTAAGAAAAACACTGGTTGTTGGTCTTCCGTTAGACAAAGGCTGCCACCGCTGCGGCTGGACCGTTGTGGCGTCATCAAGTGGCAAGCTGACCTGCGGCTAGCCGGCCTGCGTTTGGCTGCTAGCAGCCTAAATGCCTATGAGCAAATGAACCGCTTGTGGCGTCATAATTGCGTGCCAGCCATTGAAAGTTCCCAGCTGCACATAAAGAGGCGCACACACACACACACACGCACGCATTCAATTAAAATTGTACTTTATTTAGGGAACTTTTTGTATGATTTTTTGGCGGTTTAATTTGCTGCTGCTATCGTTTCAACGGTGTTCTGGTGTTGCGTTGTTTTGCCAATATTTGTGTGCCCATTCTCGAAATGTTGCAATTATTATTGTTTGTGCTGGCGTTCGCATGAATCGGCGGTGGAAAAATAATGACGTTGTTTTGAAGAATTTCAAAAATTTAGAAATTTTCATTTTATTTATTTGTTCTTTATTCTCTCTAATGGCCAATGTTGCACTTGACGGCAATTCAAACGTTGTGTTGATTTTAGTTCTAGGATGCTTGCGGTTCATTTTAATTAATATTTTTGTACCACCGGCGTCTCTTTAAATACTTATATATACAGTTACTCAAATAAGTGTTCACATGTTTGCACTGTAGCAGATTGTCCTTTATTAGACTACAAAACACGTGCTAACAAGAAAGCTCGTATGGAGCTATAGTCACTGGATCCATACTAATTTTTATTGTTTAGCAGTTTGTTATTGCTATACTGAATTAAATAACAGGTACGACTCATGCGAACAGTTTTTTGTGTTCAGTATTTTTTTGTGCACTGGAGGAAGTAATGTGACGATATTTTACTTGTGTTTTTTGTTAACGATTTAAATACTAAAGTAAAGGTTTGTGATATTTTAATTTAATTTAAATTTTATACTTCTTGTTTGATTTCGTCGCTCAAAATGGTTCGTTCTTTGTTGGAAAATGTGATGTATCAAATCCGACAGTTTTTACAAGTTGGTAAAAGTTGCCGCAAAATTGCAACTAACCTGAAAGTTTCAGTAGGAGCAGTGACCAAAATCTGCAAAAATACGCCAAATTTGCCAAGTCCTAATAAAGGTGCCAATAAAGTTCGTTTTCTCTAAAACCACCCAGCGCACCATTGTGAGAAATCTGAGGCATTTAAAAAACGAAAACGCTGTCGAAATACACAAAGCCCTAAAAGAAAATGAAAATATTAACGTTTCTGTAGAAACCGTTCGGAATACCTTAAGAGATGCTGGCTTAAAAGGAAAAACAAAAATCAAACAGTTACTGCTCACTACAAGGCGTAAGCAACTCGGAATGTCTTTCGCCAGACAACAAGAAAATTGGACAGAAGAGAATTGGACGAAGGTAATTTGGCCAGATGAATAAAAAAATAAACTGTTGAGAATCCGACGGATGTCGATGGGTGTGGAAGGAACCGGGATCTAGAGTTCAACCACGCCATGTTATACCATCCCTTAAATTTGGTGGAGGGTCCATAATAGTGTGTGGCTGTGTGATGACGCAAGGTGTTGGACCCGTTAATAAAATAATTGGAACAATGAATTCTCAATATTATATTGATATTTTAAGTTTAAACTGCACATCTAACACCTAAAAATTCGAGTAGCAAAGTCGGACATAATATTTCAACATGACAACGACCACAAAAGTTCCGCCAAAGTTATCTCTAAATGGCTGCCTGATAACGGGTACAAAGTTCTTCCTTGGTCCCCAAAATCTCCTGAGGAACCGAGAGAAACTTGGATGATTTGTGGTCCATGGTGAGATCGGCATAACCTAATGTCAGTCCAGAAATGTGTAGAAAACTTGTTGACAGAGTAACACTCCCGATTCAAGCTGTTATAGAAGCTGGAGGTGGATACACAAAGTACTGTACTCCAAAAAAGTTATATTAAAAAAAAAACACCGTTCACTATTGTTTATTTCACAAATAGCATTAATAATTGAGAAAATCCCAATGCTTATAGATCCTTACCTGCTTCTTTGCGATCGCTCATCTTGTTCTTGAAACCATGGACAATGCCTATACTGCAGACAATTGTAAACACTTGTTTGAGTGACTGTATATGTATGGCATATATAAATTTTGACTTATTAGGTGATTAATGGAATTCAGCATTTTTTGAGGGAACCGCACACAAAACAATTCGTGCAATCAAAAAGCACCCAGACTATATCCAGTTCATTGTAAGATTTTATTTTCCCAACATAACCATAGTATTTAAAGAGGAAATAATCAATAATTCCTATAGCGCGATGATAAATGTTTAACTTGGCGATAACTATTATTTGTGACTTATTTTAAAAAGTCGTTGCGGGATGCAAATGTTTTACAATCGCTGTTAATATCAATTTTAGCATATTTTGCATCAAAACCAGCGAAAGTTTAAAGCAATATTAAACTTAAATTTCATGTATCAAAATGGTTTAGGCTACAAATTTACACGATGAAAGCAAAGCTAAGCAATTTTTGAAAAAAAATTGTATTCTGAATGAAAATGTATTCCAGTATTCTAAAGCTTTTATAAAGTTTTAAATTTATTGATGTGTTTTTATAAGAAATTGCCACTTTTTTAATTGAATGTTAAAAAAAGTTAAAATATATCGTTAGTGTCGATATCTGAGCGGCTAAATGAAGAATGTCTTACATTAATTTCGAAATTACAACGTTTAGCCATCTGGCGGCCTCAAGTCATTAAAATAAATGTTAAGTCGATCATAATCTGAAGTAAATTTTTATTTATGGATATAGAATTCTCCAAATTCCAAAATCAATTCACTTTTTTTTTTGTTTAAATTGAGGTCTACCAAAACAACGTGAAGAGCTAGCCGATTAAAAATTCCACGATTACAACTTGTTTATCTTGAAATTGTTCTGTGCCGAATTTTATTTAGACCACTTCCATTTGATTTGATGTTTTGCAATTTCAAGCGATTCCATTTCATTACTGCCAGAACATCTGCATTTACCGACGCACACACACACAGACATCTGCCTTATCTGCCCTGCCTTAATTAGTTCGACGTAAAATTTAGACTGCCAAACGTGCATAATTTTTAATTTTTTTTTTAATTGCGTTAATTTGACCCAGAAATGTTTTCGTGCGTGTAATATCACACACCTACGTTGCACTTCAGCGCTCCTTTGGCCCCCGGAGCACGTTCGCAGCGCCACCGGCAATCAACAGAATGTGTATGATTCGATCAAGCAAAAAGAATCAACTGATCGATCGATCGGTACACTTACCTACATACAAAATTGAAAAAAAAAAAGTAAATAACGAACAAAAACACATCTGCTCGATTTTGTGTGTACTTTTTGAAGTGTTTTGCAAAAAGTGTTTACAATTATGCCAATGGAATTCAGCTTTGTGAGTAAATGCAGTTGTGCAATATTAAAAAAAAAATTGTAAAAACCAACAGCTTGGCAAAAACCTTTAAATGGGTTATGGCCAGAAGTCTGCTGTGTAAACAAATGAATGCCTTAAAGTAGTTCAGTAAATTTGCGTAGCATAAATAAAGTCAGCAATATTTCTTTTTGATGGCAAGGGCTAATATAAATAGGCACGAATGCGGAAAAAAATGTCAAATATAAGTCTAAAATTATTAATGCTTTTTTCCTCTAACATCTCAAAAGGAGAGCTATGGGCCTTTCTTACGAATTCTAAAAAAAATTTTTTTTTTCAATAATTAATTCTCTTAATATTTGTTCTATAAAAAAAGAATCAGAAGCACATTTACATATGATTATATTTAGTTCAAGGTGATAAGATACTATTCTTACTAAAAATACAACAGCGAAAGCTGTTTTTTCATCCAAATTACATTTTTAAAACAGTTTTGCTATGAAATCCAATTTTTCCTATAAGAACTACATAATTTCAAAAGTCTTTAAATTACATAAAAAAATAGTTGTTTCAACACGTTAAGCGGCTTCTATATTTTCTATCAAAAATCTTTAAAAATGCAAGGACTTGATATTTTTAGTATTTTACAAAATGATTGCAAAATTGTTCCGTCATTTTCCGGTAATAGTTTTCAAACTTGTTCTTAAACGTTCCCGAAAGAAAACAGAATTACCTTCTGAGTGGTTCAAAACAAGTCGTGAACTAGTCTCGAAATAGTTCTGTAACAATTTCGAAATAAACCAGAAAATATAATGAAAAGGTCTCGCAATGATTCAATATTATTTTAAACTTTTTTTCCAACAGTATTTCTGAAAAACACAAATGTATTTTAGAAAAGATCAATAGTATTTCAGAAAAACACAAATGTATATCAGAAAAACGCAAATGTATTTCAAAAATGAATTTGCGTTATTCTGAAATACAATAGATCTTTTCTGAAATATATTTGTATATTTCTGTAATACTGTTGGAAAAGATATAGTCCCGAGATTATTTTGAAATGGCCTTAAATTAGTTCTGAAATAATTCTAAAGAAGTTTTGAAGCGCTACATTATTAAAAAAAAAAGATAAGAAAGTTGTCTGAATAAGTCCTGAAAACACATCTCTAAATGGTCCGAAATGATATCAAACTTATCTGGAATTGTTACTGAAATTGCTCAGAAACAGTTTCGAAATAATCAAGAAAACGTCCCTCGAGTGTTCTGTGTGAGTTCCGAAAAGGTTTTAAAGAATTCAAAAGATGTTTCGAAATGGTTTCGAAATGTTCTTCGACTTGTCCGGAAATGATCCCATACTAGTCCGAAATTACCTTTACTATTCGTAAATAGGACCGATATAGTTTTCAAATTTCTCGAAGCTATTTTATAAATGTTCATTTGTACACACAAGAGGCTGTTCCGTTTAGTTAATGCAAATTTTACACATACCAACCATCTTTATTTAGTAGTTTTGAAAACCATTTTTGTAAAAAACAAAAATGTATGTAAGCGACAGTTAGTGCATCAATATTTGAACACGGTATGTTACTAGCGTTGACACGAACATGGAAAACTGGAAATTTTATGCATTCCGGATGTTTAGGCGCCTTCACATCAAATTATCAAGAAAATTTCCGCTGTGTCTTGACGGATTTTAAAATAAATTTCATACACACCAAGTAGATAGAAGTTTCATGAAAAATATAGCAATTTCTTCAGATAAATCACTATACTGCAATTTTTTCCGTATAATGTGTGAGGTGTGTATGTTGAGAGTAATTATATTGTATTTAATTTTACTCAACTGAAAATTCGACGTATGTACAAAGCTAATTAAATTACAATTTTTTTCTCCCTTCCATACATTCGTTTGCACAAATGTCTGTACGTTCTCTATGTATGTATGTATGCACATATTTAATTCTTGATCTGTTTCTACATTTTGTTCCACTTTATGCACTTTGGTGACCGTCACATTACCGCTGCGAGACCATCAATCAACGCCTCACCTTGCTAACTGTGACCAACTTTGCAACACGAGAAATTGTGTTCCGATGTCAATACTGGCACTCACGGTGATCAGTTGTGTTGAACATTTTTTTTTATTCAACACAATTTTGCGCGCACTTTAGTAATAAACAGTTGAGTGCACAGCAGGTACGTAAAATGTCTTTGTAGACAAGAAATTTGCAAAAAAATAAATATATAAAAAATTTAACATTTATTCGTTTAACTGACTTTTAGTGGGTAACCAGGTTTGTAGGTGCCTTTCGAGAAGTATCAGCAGATATATATGTAGGTATGTTTTTTTTCTTACTTTCAGCTCACAAGTGGCAGTTTTTCGTGTAGGTGTTCGCTGTAGCCACGCCCGCACTTGCTTCCAGCTGGAGTTGGCAGATAAAGGTCATTTGTCGGCCGTTTTTATTTGCGCGGGTGTCTACCATGACTTTGAATAGCTTTGGCGATTTCATGGCTTACTTTATTCGATTGTTGCAGCTTCAAGTCTAAGGCTTAGACAGCTAAGCTGACAAATGGAATAAGCAGCGTGTTCGAAGTTCTTTAATCAATTATTGTATTCTTGCATTTTATTTTGCACAGGCAATGCACCTACTAGGAAAAACATAGTTAGCGATAAATGAAGGTGACTCTGTCACCGCAGCATATTCCAGGTAGCTTTTGATGATACCAAATCCGATTACAAATGTTTTTTTAAATGATAGATGAAGCTCCGCTTTCTTCTTCTAATAATAATAATAATTTTGCGCTTACACTGTATAGCTCAGTATTTGGCAGAGCTTCTTCTACCATTTGTGGGGTGCGTTTTTTTTTCATACTACAAATAAATTTTGCGCCGATTTCGAACGACATACCTTTTTTATGAGAAGCTTTTCCATTTCAGAAATGACCTTGGAGGTTTGTCATTGCCTGCCGAGGGTGACCGCTATTAGGAAAAAATTTTTTTCTAAGATTTATTCTATTCGTTCTTAAAAACTTACGTATCTTTATGAAGGTTAAGTTACGCCGGAATGTAGGTTTTTTGGAGTAATAGCTATCGTAATAAATTGTCAGCTTGGGATAAGGAATTCTCAGTCGCATGATTTCATGATGAACACAGTACAGTATCGACGTGGATGAAAAATTGTTGGCTAACTCTAGACAGTGAGCTGACATGGAAGACTCACGTCGAGCTAAAGGCAAATCGGGCATTAAAAGTTTCGTGGAAAAAGTTGAAGAACCTTTATATATATCTTGAGTATGAGGTAGGGTATGATCGTTTTGGTAGAAACAACTCAAACCTTAACGATTGAATAAAGTTTCCGTGCTGAACAAAGTAGAAAAATATACATATGTGTACAAGCTTTAAGGGCGCTAAGGTCACATTTTCAGGCCCAGCTCTTTAAGTATTGTGGGACTGGCTTCCCATAAATGAAGTGATATAAGAGGAATTGCTTTTGTTTTGTGCCACTATGTTCGGAGCTCTTGTTCGGAGAGACTTGTTAGGGGAATTGTTAGAATAATATTAAATATCTTGACAAACTGCTTACTCGGGGAGCTCTTGGAGAAAAGTACGTCATTTACTTTCCTAAAAGGGGGCTTTGGTTGGCATTTAAAAGGTGGCTTCAGTAGCTTCGAACCTTAAGGTAAGATAACAACGGTTTTCATTCGAAGTCTTAGGATAGTCCGCTGTGGTCGAGTTGGTAGCGGTGCGTGCTATAACTCGATATGCCGGTGAGTTCGAGGTTCGAATCTCAGTCAGGGCAAGCAAAATCTTAATAATAGAAAAAGTTTTTTCTAATAGCGGTCACCCCTCGGCAGACAATGGCAAACCTCCGAGGGTATTTCTGCCATGAAACAGCCCCTCATAAAATACATCTGCCGTTCGGAGTCGGCACAAAACTGTAGGTCCCTTCATTTGTGGTAGAATATAAAGACGCACACCACAAATGGTAGGAGAAGCTCGGCCAAACACTGAGCTATATAGTGTACGCGCCAAAAAATTAAAAAAAAAAAAAATTATTATTAGGATAGTCAGTGATGCAAATCTTCTCCAAATTAGTGTAGGCACTGATAGACAATATGTTCTAAAGGCATAGTTAACCACTCGAGCCTCTTTAAGCATCGTGCCGCAGAACGTTGGTTTGGAGCGTTTTCTTTGGCGTTCTCCAAACTGAGGTACCGATACATTTTCTAATCAGATGTTCTGAGTATGAACAAGTTACACTCTCTCTTTAGGCAAACCGCCAAGTTTTGCCAAAGAGTATGGCAAGTTTGCCGGGGAGTAAATTACTCGATTTCGCTCTCATTCCCCTCATCTCTTCACTACTTTCCACTTCAGGCCTGAATTAAATGATCATAATTGTTGGAGTGCTTGGGATTTTGTTATAAATAGAAAATTAATTTAAATACTATGGCGTGGTTCTGTGAAGCGATGGTTGTGTAAATAATTTTTAATATTTCAAGGAAGAGGGGATACAATTCGAAGAACCATCAAATGTTGGTTTGTCTCCGGTCGCTAAATCATTAATCTGCAGTGTTAGAATATCTACTAGATGGAACTCTTCTCATCAACTTTATTTTAAAATATGTGGCTGTGATTTAAAAGCCAGCAATTTCTATAAGAGATCACTGAAGAGACTCTCTGACTCTGTTGCTATAAACGTATGCTTTAATAAAAAGTTGCAAGCCAAAGTTCTGAAGCCAGAATGTCAGTTTATTGCTTAGGACTACAGATTTATGCAGATATCAACGGTGGATTATATTAAATATTTTGCAAAAATTTTGATTTCGATAAACATATAGCTCCGGTGTCTCAAGAGGAGATGATATCAATAATGACTGGCTAAATATCAAAAATCTTATGAAATGCGCATTTATAGAAAAAAGTTTTCGAGTAACTAAAAGATTAGCAAAGTATTATTACATCAAAGTTAGTCAAAGTGGCTCGACAAATATGAATGTAAAATTATCAACAAACTGATCAGGTTAGTGTCCTTAATATACTTACTTACTTTTAAAGTATTTTAGATTACTTGTGGGTATATTGAAACCGGATCTTAAACCATACATAGTGAGGGGACAGTAATTTAAAAAATATGGTCCTCAGACATACATGTGAAGGTTTTCGACTATATTTTAATCAGGTTGGCCATAATGTCATCGGGTTCAATTCCGGCTGAGCTTTGATGACAATGCATGCGCATTCCAAATATATAAATCATTTTAGCTTGATTTAAAGTTGATGTTGGCAAATTCAAATTTTGGAAGCGCTGTTGGAGTACCAGAAATTATTCATCCCTTCATTTTGTTTAGGTTCACTAAACACATCTATTAATCTATATAAAAATATTTCTATTTATTTATCTTTCTTTGCTAATACTTACTTTTTTTTTTGATTGAATATAAATTAACTAAAGTTATCTCTCGAATATGCTGGTTTTATTTTACACATATATTCTTAAATAATCAATCAATCAAATATCGCTTAGTACCATTTATAATAATCTAGAAACAGATTAACAAACATAACCAAAACACATTTATTACTCCCATTTATATGCAATGTTATGTTTTCAATTTACATCATAATACATTTTTTGACAACGAAATTTATGGCCAAAATATTATATAACATATTTATAAGCAAGCACGTGTAAGTATGTAAACCGAAAATAGATACATATGTTACCAGCATCTGACAAGTTCATAACGAAAAATACTAATTTCTTGAGGTTTTTCCAATGAAACATTTCGTTGTTCCCCTGAGCTCGTCATATTTGTACATTCATATGTACAAAGAACCACGAACCACAGCAAAAATTTTCAAAAGAAATGTGTGCGAAAACGTAAACAAAATTGTGATTTTAATAGCTTTTTTCTGGTCACGAAATGATGACAGCAATATTTACTTAGTATCACAAACACATTAAAACGAACATGTCTGTCTACTAATAAATGTTAGGTACTAAATTATTGCAATATTTAAACAAACATGTATGTATGTATGTATGCATGTGTATACAAATGTTTCTAGATAAAATAAATACAAATTATGTACGCTCTTTTTTTATATTTGAAAAGAATGGTACAAAAAGTTCAGAAATTTCGCTGTCAAACGCCCACTTGGCTAATGAATCGCCAAAATATGACAATAAAAAAATATCGGATTTCCTCAGTGAATGTGGAACAACGCTGTTTTTATTCATCATTCGTTTGCTTATCCTACCAGTGATTGGTCATCTATAGAATTTAAAGATTTTGTTAGGGAAATTTTCGATTTTTCTATATTTTCGCTTATCTAAATATTAATAAAGTATTTCCAAGCAGCATAAGAATGTTAGGACGAGTTTACACCGAAATTTTTTTTTTTTTTTTTTTATTTCCGTTGTTTGTCAATTAAATACAGTTAAAGTTTGTTTAAAATCGGGAAAAATGCAACAATACTCGAATTGCAAACTTTATGAATTTGATTTTAATTTTTTGCAAATATACGGTAATTTAAAGGTCCTCTATTGTACCAAAATTTTATTCCCAAAACAAATTACTAATTTGTTTTTTTTTTTGTTTTATGTTTTGATGATACTTTTTCGGTTTTTATAAAAGTTCATAAGTTGGCATTTTTTTAACCAACTGCTAAGTGTTCTTAATTTAGTATAAACGAAAATTTATATATCGACGGAAATAGTTATACTAACCAAACAACTTTAACGTCAAAGTTTTTAATATCATATCAGATTGATTTCAGTATGCTGTTTTTTATAAAAATTTTCTTAAGAAGTTGTATGGATAAGTTTCCAATTTACCAAAAAATAATTTGCAGACAAACATTTTTTTCTTTAAAAATAATGCGACGAAATGTCAGAAGGTACTCCCAGTCTCAGTTAAATTGTAGATTTTAGATAGCAATCAGAAATCTAAAAAGTAGTTTTCTAGGCCCATGTGCAGCCTTATGTTTGATATTTGTAAGACGAATTCCCATTGTGGTCGAGTTGGTAGCAGTGCGTGCTAATTTATGGTATCAAACTTTAACAAAAACTTCTTTGCGTCTCAGCCTTTTAAGAATATTAGCAGGAAATTTGACAAAACGAATTTATATTAACTTAGTACTTTTTTCCACCAAACTTTAAATATAATAGTTATAAGGTAGATCTAGCAGGTAGCCGCATAAGAGTAACTAATTGAATTTTTTTTTAATGTATCCTAATTGTAAAACTTTGTTCTCATTTGATAAAAAAAAGAAAATTGTTAAAGTTAGTTTACGAAAAAATATTTTCGTTTATTTCGTTCCCTAATTGTGATCAGATTTTTGAATTTTTTATAAAGTTGTGTTGTGTAGTACAGAGATAAGGAAGTGCGTTATCTACACAAAACAGCTCGTTAAAAACGGACTTCCTATCCTTAAAATGCCGCAAGAATTATACCGAAGCACTGATTGAAATAGATCTTGTGACAAAGTCCACAGAGCAATGTGGTGTGCATTTGATTGCAAAATGCGTCCAACTCTGTTCTAACGCTCTCATAAAATCCTTCTACTTTCTATTTTTGTGTTTTTATTATCTGGATGAATTGCATATGTGAATTGCCAGTTTTTGTTCACGATAGTGTGATTTGACACTTAAGGTACCTCAAGCAGCAAAAAAGGGTTGCCATTTCACTATTGTGATTACCTGTTAGATCTGCCTTCCATAGATCCAATAAAATGTTCATTCATTTAAAAATGTTGTTTAAGAAGCTTGAAAAAAGATTTAAAGTTATTATTTTTTTTCAAGAAATATCAAAACTATGGTTTCTATAGTAAAACCTGCCAAAGTCAAATACAGATATATACGTTAATAATTTTCCAGTAAATAATTTTATAAAATCAAGTCTTCAAGGGGATTCGCAGTGTCGATAAAATATAATAACATACAATTTTTCGTAAACTTAAAACTTTGTTTTGTTGTTTAAGTTGCATTGAACAGACAAAGAATTTGTAACAACACCACTTTTAATTTTTCACACTTAATTTTATGACAGTACCTAACTTTAACATAGAATAATGAATAAGCAACAGTTGTAAGAGTTGTTTTCAATTTATCCTCGGAAATTTATTATAAGATAAGCGAACATATAAACTTTTACCGTTTTTACTTTTTTATTCAAAAATATTTGGCACACATATAATTAGTGAAATTAGCCTTTTGCCGCAACTATTCGGCACATTTTTTTATTTGTGTAATTAAAAATAGATTTGAAAATTTTCTTAATGAATTCCAATTTTACTCTTTTGCACAAAAGAAATACCAAAAATTTTCAAAATGTGACGTTAGCTTTATGCCAATACTTTTCAACACATTTGTACATACCTTTGTACACATTCATGTATTAACAATAATCATCATTTGCCAAAAAAAAATGCTTTAATATACTAATTCTACAAGATTTTTTTTCTTTATATTTGCGTTAAATTGAAAATTATTTTGCTAGAAATTCGAAAATTATAAGCTAATTTCTGGATACACATGTGTTTATTTGATGTATTCGTTTGATTTGATGGCATGCCAAGGTCAAAAATAATAGCTTAGCAGGGTTAGTGTGAAGGCTATACACTCGTGCCTGAAAATGGTAACAGGGTGTAAGGAGAAAGTTTTTTATTCGCGTTAAAGGAAAGAATGTACTGATTATTCTGTAGGTGTGTAAAGACGAATGTAAGTTGATGATTAATAAAAACCAAAAAATTGCTTTAGACATGAAGAATAAGCCATGTCTTGTTTTTTGCTGACATTGATGAGTTCACGGCCAATTTTTAAAAAAATTCATAACGAAATAATTTTTATTTTTTCCTCCTGTAGTATAGCTAGTAAAGTTTATCGCAAGGTAGAAAAAGTCTTACCTTCATACAGGTTTGGAGCAGCATCGTTTAGAAAATAATTCTATGAGTACAATTCAAGGTCGTTGATAAAATATTTTTAAAACTTTTGTTTATAAAAGAGCTTATTATTTTTTTTTTAATTTAGCTACCTTTAAAATATGTTAAAAAAAAAAACAAATGAAAATATTCAAATTTATTTTTGTGTAAAGGACTTTCTTTTTCGGAGTTAAAGGTCTAAAGATATATAAAATTAATTATTAATGGCAGAAATACCCTCGGAGGTTTGCCATTGCCTGCCGAGGGGTGACCGCTTTTAGAAAAAACTTTTTCTATGATTAAGATTTTGCTTGCC
Source organism: Philophylla caesio (assembly GCA_963971545.1). Classification (NCBI taxonomy): domain Eukaryota; kingdom Metazoa; phylum Arthropoda; class Insecta; order Diptera; family Tephritidae; genus Philophylla; species Philophylla caesio. Next base: position 25,538,786 of record OZ020608.1, on the reverse strand, counting down.
CTGACTGAGATTCGAACCTCGAACTCACTGGCATATCGAGTTATAGCACGCACCGCTACCAAGTCGACCACAGCGGCCACTTATAAGATTATTACATGTTGATAATTTTCATTTAATTATATTTATTAAAAATCTTTAATTAAATCGCATTATCTAACAAAAATAATAAACGCCTGGTTTTCACGCTTTCTACCGAATGTATGATAATTCAACCCAACTTCATGGAAATTTTGAGCGTTACAAAAGTTAATTTGTAATTTTAATACACAGTTTTATAGCTCTTCCAATTTGGCTGCAAAAAAAAATAGTTTCAAGTAGCTACAGATACTAATGATTTTTTATAAATTTTTAAAGGCCTTCTCTCGCACATTCTACAATTATAAACAATCTCAAGAGAGCGTTATTTAGAAAATTTGCGAAAGAGTGTCGGTAAATAAATTGTCCGAGTTTTTTGTTTCTAGACCTTAATATACCAAAATTTTAAATACAAATGAACTACACATTACTGAGAAATAAAGAATTTAAGCAATTAATTCAAGAAAACTATAGTCCATGTTTGGGTGTCCAATATGTATACTTACTTTTAATGCCAGTTATATATATGCGTACGCCGATGACATTAACAACCGCGCAGTTAGTTCTGCCTTATCTAAACTGGATAGAGAAGCGAAGCGAATGGGTCTGGAGGTTAACGAGGACAAGACTAAGTATCTCCTGTCATCAAATAGATAGTCGGCATATTCACGACTTTGATCTAGCATCACTGTTGACAGTTATAACTTTGAAAATGTAGATTTATGGACCTTTGCGTCTTTGCGATGGCGAATACCGAGTTCGATGGAACGATGAGCTGTACGAGCTGTACAAGGACGTATACATAGTGCAGCGGATTAAGAACCAGCGACTCCGCTGGCTAGGTCACGTCGTTCGAATGGATGAAATAGCTCCAGCCCTGAAGGTTTTTGATGGTGGTGGCAGGAAAAGGAATTTGAAAATACCAAGCGGAAAAAGACTTGGCTAAACGTGGGATTTCCAATTGGCGCCAGTTAGCAAGAGATAGGAACAGCCGGTGAGTTTTGTTTACCTAGGCTAAAAATGCTTAGGAGGTTGATGCGCCAATTAAGTAAGTAAGTAACTAATATACACGAGGGCTTACACTAAATGGCTGTTTTTGGCCCAGCTTCTCATACTGGCGTGTGACTTTATGCTGCAAAGGTGAGTGTTACGCCGACTCCTTTTCTATTTTAGTTTTCAAGCCATAAAAGGAAAAACAGTGGAGCTTGTCGTCTTTTGAAAATGTCCAATCTAAGGATTTTAAAATTTTTTTGGTTTTTTCCTGCTTTCCTGAAAATGGAAAATTTCTTGGGCCATAGTGAATTAAGGTGGCAATAAATAGAAAGCTACAAAAGAATCAATAGTCGTTATCTCGTCTATTGAATGACAGGTTCTGCTTGTTAAAAATTTGTATCCCACAAAAAATATGATGCAAATAAAACGATTAATTCTGGATTTATCTCAAAAAGGTACAAACAGATATTAATTAGTCGCGCAGGTTAAAAACATTGTAAAAACACTTTTTAAAACCAACCATAAAATAAAATTTTCAATAAATTAATATCGAAATTTACCAAAAATAATATTAATTTACACACACAATTATTTAGAAATATTCCCTTATTTTACATAATTTCCCTCTGCTATTTCGAAATATTTATTTCACATGCATTTATTATCAGCCGACACACCTTTGATGATAAATGTGTCTGAGAATGCAACACAAATCATTGCTGCAAAATTTTGTCAACATTAAATTAGCAAAATTTGGCATTTATATGCAAATTAATGGGGAAAATTCACGCAATTATGGCTTGCAACTTTTGTATAATGGCAGAGATACATTGCCACAAATACAAAAACAATAGTAGTTTCACAACGAAAAAAAAACCTCAAAAGCAATGGAGAGGCAGTTAATGTTCTTTCTAAAATAGGCTGTGCGTACATTTTTAGAAAATCTATTTAGTTTTGTTTTTTTTTGCAAATATATGTTGGTATATTTATTTTACTAAAACATCGAAAAAATAATATTGTTCTTAAGAATATTTCATCTATACAAAGAAATCTAAAAACATCTTTCAGAAATCATTGTAAAAATTTATAAATGTAAAAATAAGTAACCAGCATTGTATGAAGAAGCTTAAGGACAAAGTAACAATAGCTTTTTTTTAACAACTAGGCTTATAATTAATTGTAAGATGCGTGTGTAAATAAATAAATAAAATATATGTAAGTAAAAAAAAAAAAATAAATCACACATTTATATATTCGCATATATAGTATTTATGTATTTATACACAAAATCTAAACTTAAATTGCAATTCAGTCCCTGCTTTATGATCTACTTTTAAAAATGTTTTAATTTAACGAAAGTTTATTTCGCATCATGTAGTTGATCAGAATTTTTTATTGTAAAGCAGAAAAAGTTAAATTTTATTTTCCAACATTGTGTTTGTACGCATAAATCTTTTTACAATTTTGTACAATAAAACATAAAAAATATAATGTATAAAATTCATTGACACCAAATGGCGCTTTTGAAATCTTTCATTCGTACATTTGTATGTGCTTGTTGATGCAAAATGTGTATGCTTTTGCATATTGCTATTTTATTAAGCATTAAATTGTAAAAACATGTAAAAATATATGTATGTATGTATATAAACCCATTTTCCACAATACCACGCTCCATTCAAAACACCGATTAAAAATTGAAAAAAATAAAATTAAATCAAATGTCAGCCAAAAATACAAAATATTTTCAAAGTTTTATTTACAAATGAATTTTCATACGCTTTCTTTGTGTACAAAGGCCACGTATGTACGAGTATGTATGTATGTGAAAATTTTTAAGAAAAAAGCCACAGATATGCATACATATGTTAAAAGATATTTTAGCAAGGTGTGCAAATGCAAATATCTAGTTTCATGCTGCAAATATTTATCTATATACTCGTGCATATGTATAAAGCCAATTTGGAAATATTACAAAGCGAAAAATATTTTTAAATTTTACACATACCTACTCATAGCTTTCCATTTTTATCGTTGTACAAATTTTAATAGAGTAAAAAAAAAAAATATTTAAAAAATTGTCAATAACTAGCGAAGTGGTTTAAAATGAATCAGTCGAGTGCCTTGGCCATTGTCCCGAAAGCCTTGTCGGAGCCGCAGCAGCTAAAACTAAACGTAGAATATCTGATATTATGCCGAGCACATTCAAGTTAAAAACTGAAATGAAATGCAGTTCAACGTAAAATAATCGTTGAATTTGTTACGCAAAAATATATCCCATTCCCGGTATTTTCAACGAGTTAATATTTTACCTGTCAATCTAAAGTCGAAATAGAAAATACAAATTGTGATTGCAGATCGTTGTATAAATTTTTGTATGTCAATGCTTGTTAATAGCCTTACTCTCTCATAGGCTATACATTTATGTACATACTTACAAAAAATAATAATACTTTTATATGTACAAACCATTTTTCATACAAGCGATTTTGTATAATTAGTATAGATATATAAATTATTTAATAAAAAAAATTTTATGTATGTATTTTACAAAATAATCGTTGAAAATATTTATCAATAGAAAATCAGATATTCTCAAATATTTTAGGAAAGCAATAGAAAATAAAAATCAACGCTTAATAAATACAAAAACGATCGGAAATACAAGCTGAAATTTCTTTAAATAGCGTAGTCTATTGAGTTTTATTTAAATACTGTACAAGTTACTGGTAACTAAAGAAATTCTATTTCAGTGATTTCTTTAACAGTCTATATAGATTAAGTTTTAATACTTTATTATTTTCAACTAGTCTTTAAAAAGGTTGTACTTTTTAGACTGAATAAATCAATAAAATAAAAGAAAATAAATTTGCAGAATTTTTATTATTTTATATACATTTTTATACAATTAAAATCCAGTTTATCTTCCCACAAATAACATATAAACACAAGGTACAAACTGTGTATAAAATTGAAAAAAAAAATTTTAAATTTAAAAATGTTTTTCATACAATTTTTTTGAGTACGCAGTTTTAAAGCTAATCTAATTATTATATAATAAATTGCAAGTTTTAGATGGCCAAAAATTACCATGCATTTTTGAGAATTTTTTTTCGCCGTGGATGTTGTCTTTATCGACATAAAAATAAATTCTGTCGAGGCGTTACTAAATGTGTTAAAAAATGCTTAAATATTGCACTTTGTTAACGAAAATTGAATGGGCTTTAAACCTGCGTACTGAATAAACAAAATCTTAAAATTATGCGTAAAAATGTTTTTACAAAGTTTGAAGCTTAGATTGATTTTTTTTAGTGAATGAAGAAATTTAACCATAAATTTATGACATTTAAATAAAAGAAATAACTAATGCAAATTACTCAATGTGTGGTTGTGCTTTAATTGTTAATGGCATGTCGAGTACGAGTATATTGTTTACTTACTGATGTGATCGGTCAATGATGCACAATCAGCAACTTGGTGCAATTTCGAACTATTTTTATGCTACGGACTATTTTTTTTCTTCTCTTTTTATGGCTTAAAATTGTAACTTCCCGAAACATACTCGTAAACAAACAGTAACCTTGAACTCTTTGCCAATAACTCCAACGACGCAAGCTTACCGCACAGCATGAATAATTAATGAGAGGGTCAGTGTGCGTGCTTTGTATGTGTGCGCACGCCAACTGGTCAATAAATAATTCAAACTTGGCTAAAACATATAATTAAACATAAATTACTACATTTGATAGTAAATTGTAAGGGAAATATACATTTAAAATGCCAAACGCATACGAACAAATGTTAATTTGTGACAGAAGTGGACTTTCCGCGCCAGCAAAAGCGAACGGATGAATGGCAATGAAACTCGTAGTGTTACTAAAGCCCCAAACCGGCAGCAGAGTGAGTCATACACAATTTAATAACAAAACGAATTTTTGGGTAGCATAACTGAATTCGTGGAGAGTGTGTGTGCTTAAAAAACAAATGTTTTTAAACATTATACTGGCATAGGTCTGTATGCATAAAGCACTTAATCGAATGGCCAAAAAGCGGTAGTTAGCCACGCTTCATTCAATTTTAGTAACTGCCACGGTTTGTATATGTTTCTCACTTTTGTTTACAAATCAAAAACATGCTAACAATTGTCGCGAATTTTGCATAAATTAAAATTTTATTAACGCGTTTATTTTCGAGACTTCACTACTGTCATTATTGATTAGATATAAAGCAATACAAGAAAAAAAAACACAAATGCAAAACGGAACCAAACAAAACACAAGAACGCACACATAAAAGAGTCATTGCAAAAATCATGTATCTGCACATAAATAAATAACAGACTGCGACAACGACTTGTTTAGTTTTGCCAACACAAATAGCCAAAAAGTAACCGGTTGGCGAGTGGCATGTATTCACAACAAAGTAAAAGTTTGAAAACACAAATTTAACAAAAACGATAAAGAAGTAAATAACGAGGCGTTAGAATCAATTTTGCGTCATTAAACTAACGGCACACGTTTTGATTTTTATTCGTGTCACACTCGAAAAAATAAATGCTAATTTTTTTTACATTTTTCTTTGTCTTTTTTTAATTGTTTTCATATGCCAATACTAGTTTATAGCATTTTTAGGCACCATTGAGTCATAAGCTGACGTTGTCTGTCGTACAGCTGTCTGCTGCTGTTGCGCATGCGCGATGGCGAACACTCCACACTACACACGAAGTCACACAACAAGCGTTTACACGCAACTCGCTCTTTGCATCACTGCCTGCCATTTATACGCTGCAGTACCATATTTTGGACGCTCGTACTACATGGCTGTCAACAAATCGTAAAGTTCCAAATTTTTATGCAATTTTTTTTTCTGGATTCATGCTTTGACGCTGCGCTAGCATTGATTTGGGAATGGCTGGCGTTTTAAGCGCAGCTGAGTGCTACGCTAACAACAAATATTACTTTTATTTGGCACTCTTGTGTGCTTTTCTTAATCTGTATGACTCTTTTAATGCATAAGCTTACACAGATTTTTATTTGACTCATTAGCCGCTCACATTTCGCAAATGCTGAATTAATTGACATTTGTTTGAATTTATGTATATTGAATTCAAGCTTTCGTCCTAAATACTTAAGAACAAAGAGCCAAGATGCTGTCTCCTCCGTCAAGCAAATGCTGGATAATACAAGAGAAAGTTCAGAGAAATCGCGTCGTTTTACAAGTTTCGATTTGCACCCAGAGCGCGCTTGGCATATATGAAACTAATTTATCTTAGAGAGAAACACAAAATATTTTTGATTAATCAGACAATATCGAAGGAGCTCTTTCCAAATGAGTTTGAAAGGGTCGTGTTACATAGGAGAAGGAATTTCTGGCGAGTTCTTTTGTCCTTGATCGCAGCCCTTTATGCAACGACCTCAAAACATACTGGCAACTACGTGCTTTTATTCTTCTTTTATGGCACTACAACCGTTAGTCAGTTTAGGACTAAACAAAAAACTTCGTCAGTTGCCTTTCTCATTTTCGAGGTTATGCAGGTAACTCATACCAAGTGAAGAGCGGTTCTTTGGTACTTGTTCCTTTCACCCATGAGTGCCGATCAGTAGCAAATTTTCACTGAAGCATCGTCATCCCCACGGACGACATATACAAGTCATCAAAGTGGTTAAAATTTTATAAAGCGCCAAGCTGATTCTAGAGACAACTCCTTATACTAGTACAAACGACAGCTGGAAGCAAAGCAGGATTTATATGCAAACTTGGGCCAGATAGGATCCTCCACGCTCGCGTAGTCTGTATTCCTTAAGAAGGAATAATATATTCCAAGATGTTCTAACAGAACACTGCCTCATAAATAATCACGCAGGGCATCTGGGAGTGGCCTACTACAGATGCAGCTAAAGCTCCAAGAATTATGAAGGGGAGGAGACGGTTATTCATTTTTTTTTTGCATATGGCCATCAAGAAGGCTACGCTTTCTAGGGGCACTTTTTGGGTGACTTCGCAAAAATAGGAGAATTAAACCTAAGGAGCTTGACGAGGTAGTGAACGAATAAGTGGTGGTATCACAACGGGTCTCTAACTCCTGCCCTAAGTGTATCGCTAATTATCAGTGACAGTCACCACCACCTAGCTACATAGTTAGTGGGATGGCCAGTGTCTTAAGTAATTTGCTAGCTTCGGTCTAAAAAATCTGAGCATAAGCATATACCCAAGAAAAAACTGGTGTTCAGTCTGCAAATATAAAATACAAATTGATGTTAAGGGCAGTGACTTTAAGACCGTTGTTAAGCATGACCGTTAAGCAAACTGATTCAACTGCCTAAATACAACAGTCCTTTTAAGCGGGTGTCACATACAAAACACTATAGAGCAAACGAATCAACTTAGAATAAATGTTCCGTCTCTTTCAAATAGGTTCCATTAGATGTATATTAGAACGATTTTCCGTCATCCCCTGTCAAAAACATTTCTCACTTTTTTCTTGCTGTAATGTTTCGACCGCAATTTTCTGTTTAGAATAAGAGCGAAGTACTTAACTCTTTCAGAAGCAGGAAACAAACTTCTCTGATGGAAGGCAGTGTCGCTTCCTTTTTACTATTTTGAAAACCGCCTGGTCATCACGTTCGGAAAGGTATAGATTATGTTGCAGTGGGTATTTAAAAACTTATTCCTTACCTCCCTCATTGGTAGTCTTCAATTCATTATTCAAATGAGTACATATGTATACTTCTCAAACATAAAGAAACCGAAATTGACGAAACTTCCGTAGAAAATGGAACCTCCTCCGCTTAGAATACTATTAGTGCCTCTTGCTATTGTACGGCTAAAGTACGGCGGAAAGAAGTATATGGTCGGTTAACAACATTATTTAACTAAAAATAAATTATTTAAACTGTAAAAGAGTTCATGGCAGATCTCGGCTCACAAGAGGCTCTACGGATAGAGTAATGAGATATTTGGGTTGAATAATCAGTATTTTTGGGATCAATATTAACTTCTAGTCTTAGAAAAAAAACGAAAATTTCTACTTGTACAAATTACTATTTTTTAATTATATAAATAATAAGGGTCTTATATAAACTGTGTCGGAACTTACAAAATTAAATTAAAAATAAATATTTTAACTTTAATATGTTTCACTACTCAAAGTTTAGAAGGGTTCTTCTTCCAGTGATTTAAATATTTAATAAATATATCCGGAACAGTTAAATAATTGAAACTTGGCTGAATTCTCTTGGATATCGCCTATTCTGTACAATTATATATGTATGTATGTCTGTAGATATGACATCGAACATATGTTTTGGTATTGTTTAATAGAATGCTGGAATTTCCAAAAAAGCGCTGACAAAGTCAATAATTGACACAACTGTTATTATGACTTGTATGTCAAGTCGAGAGAAAGGGAGCGAAAGGTATTTGTCGTAAAGAATGCAGAGTTGCGGCGAGAAATGCAATAGCAGCTATGCGAATAACTGAACATTTGTGCTACATACATAACTTAATTTGGAAATGTGTAAATATTGATTAATAGTTGACTAATATTTCAAGGTTTAAATTTCTTGGAATTTGAAACGAAAACAAAATGTGAAGTATGTTTGAACAGCGAGCATATACTTATACAAATGTTACATACATAAGGGCATGAAATATTTACATATAAAAATTCTAGGATCTGTGAATATGTTTATATTTACAAATGAAAGAAATTTGAACAAACCACAAGCCATTTGAGGCAATCTTAAAATAAAATATAATTCTATTTGCTCGTTGAGTGCAAACTAAACAAAAAAACGACGTGATTGTTAAGCGTTTTACAAATCGTAGTTATAATCCGTTTGTCTCCCTTTTAAAATATTTTATATTTATATGATGTGATATGGTGATGTGAATTTTTTATAATGCGATTTGACGTGATGTGTAGATGTGATATGATGATGTGACCAAATTTTTCTAGGTAATGTAATGTGGCCTCGTGATGTAAGTTTGTGATGGGTTCATGTGATCATGTGATGTGATAATGTAATGTAATCTTGTGATGTATTCATGTAATGAAATCATTTGGCGTAATCATGTGATGTAATCATGCGATGTAATCATGTGATATAATCATGTGATGTAATCATATGATGCAATCATGTAAAATAATCATGTGATGTAATTATATACACTGGGCAGTATTTCGGTAATTCATAAAAGTTTGTTTGAGAAACTTTAATTAATTAATAACTGCTTCTCAGCTATGTATCTGTGTCATACATATGTATGCATATTTAAACGCATATGTATATAATTATACTTGTGTGTACATGGAAAACGAATTGATTTATGTGAAAATGTAATAAATCTGACAGTGACGTCATAATAAAATTGCTAACTGCTTTATTGAAAATAATTAAGTGCATTGAGCTGATATCGATGCTGCGAAAAATCTGACAAGCGTATGCTTTGAAAATGTGCTGAAGTTGTGTTGAAATATGTAGAACGGTAGCGATTGACGCAATAGTTGCTATACATATGTACATAGGTATGTATAAATATATGTGCAGGTAAATTTATTTAATTTGATTGATTGAATTTATGGAAATTTTTTGCGATAGTAAGCATTTTTTGCCTGTTTAATTTTCCTGTGCACTTCAGTTTTTTATGTACAAGTTTATCTATTAGGATTGGTCTCCAACTGTTAAGAAAAAAGGTTTTATGGTTTATTCCTAAAATTATCCAATTAAGCGAAGAGGTTATTATTTTTCCCAATTAAAATATGCGGCATAAAAACCCATTAACTATAACTGAGCAACACTGGTATATAATTCTGTGTATGTAAAAGTATACCTTTTTAATGTAAAATATGGACACACACATACTCGTACATAATCATGTATGTTAAGTAAGCATGAAAATCGCTTCCGTATGGCAAATTGAGTTCATTATCGCTGATAAAATGATCTTCAAATTGCAAAATTATAAATTCTTGTACACATTTTAAAAAACATTTTCAACCAAAATAGTTAAAAAAAAACTTTCGTCGCAACAATGTGCTCGCCATTGCGCTGCTTTTGCATATTAATTAGTTATTTTATAAAATTTACTGCGTTTATTGAAGTATTTCATGCAAAACAGGAAAATAATTAAATTAATAAAGTTTCACTGTGTAAGTTTTTCCTCGCAGAAAATTGTATGTATGTATGGAATGAGTATGTAAATAATAGTATTTTTTAATTCTTTTAAAGGAATTGTAGTTGTTTTGTGCAATTTTTTCACCTGTTTATACTCATACTATCGAGTACATCGTTTATGTATATAAAAGGCTTGAAGTATTCAATGCAGCGGGTCTAAAAGTTTAAAAAAAAAGAAAAGAATGTTATATATGTATAAAGATTTTAATTACCACCAGCATATTTTTCACGAAAATTATATATTTTTTTATATAAATCGCATATTAAACGTGATGTTGATTTAAAAAAATGTGTGGCGATAGAAGTGAAACTCGGTGCTACTAATTTTTTTGAAAATTTCGTTTATGAAAGAAGATAAAAAATAAACCATACATTTCAAACGCATGGTAAAAAATATTACAAGAAAACCCGTATTGGGTCCTATATGTATTTTTTAATCTTATATGTATATGTATACATTTTATTGTAACTTTTACAACTTCGAAGGTATGCCAAATTTATTTGCACTGTCAAGTGATATAATTTGAAAGTGTTTCAGATGTTATTTTACATTTACGAGCCTGGGAAATCGTTATATGTATGATTCCTTCTATTATGTCACGAATACGAAATGAAGTCAAGTGCAAATGCATTTTGTTAAGATAAAAATACAGTGTATCTTATGAACATAGATTTGAGTAAGGAAATATGAATAGCTTGTTAATGCTTTATTTTAATGATATAGTAATAATTAATTAACTCTCAATGAATATGTTGCTTGTTTATAAGTTAAAAAATGTAAAAATTCAAAATTGTAAGAAAATGTTTATAGTCACACTTTTTTTATCAATCGTTTGCATTTGGTTAGCATAGGGAATAACAAATAATCCCTCGTACAGTAAATTGTAAAAATAAATTTTTGTCTCTAAAAGTGTACACAATGTGACTTTTTTGTTAAAATATGTGTAAAGATATTTGTAAAGATATGTGTAAAGATAGTGACACACTAAAGCTATGATTCAAAAGATCCCTTGTGTTCCCATCATTTCACAGAGGTCATCAAATAAAAGCAATCCCAAAAAGCATAACTTGCACTTTGATAATGCAGAATAGCTGTAAGGAAGATGAAGAACCGTGAGATCCTCGTTTAATTTATTGCAGCTTCAACAGCATTTGTATAAGGGCAATCCGAGACATTGTGCGTGTTTTCCTACACATACACCCTGTCCTTCCTACTGAAAGACATTTTTCGATCCTACCTAGGCCAAAATTGCCTGAAGACCCGACAGGTCATACATTTCACTCATTTGGCGTTTTGAGTACATACAACTTTTATCGAAATGTCCAAAGGAGTGAATGGTTGCTCGTCCATTCCCACAGTCTCAACAAAATAAGAATTTTATGAAAGAGAACATTTGTAGACAGCGTCCTAAAATTAAACGAACTCGCCTTATGGAACCTAGCTTATTTCATCCGCAAAGCCAGTGCGGCTTCAAACCGGTTCAATAAAAAGTGGCTGAGCCAGTGGTTGCGCGAAATCTTGTCCAGGATTGTATTTTCCATGGGTGTCTCGCTTAGGTATACGGATGTTATTATAGTGGATGAGAACGAACGGAACCTATTTAGACTAACAGAGATTGTTTTGGAGGCAGTGCAGTACATTTTTTTTTTAAATTGTGATAGAGGCTCACAGCTCTTATTATTGACTGGCTCTGACTGAGAATATACACACCTTTACTTATTAAAAGAGGTTTGGAGTTGTTCTGTAGGCTGAATAATGAAATAGCCTGGTAAGCACAGTAAAATCCCCTCTCCTACTTTTCAATTTAGTTTTGAGCATCCGTAAAACCGAAATACGTCGGGAAACGTCCAATTGTTTAGAATGTATGAGTATCTCTGTAATCCCGCTTCCTGTTGACTCTTTCAATTTACCGTATTTGTAGGTAGAAATCTTTTGCTTAATGGACTGTAATAAATCATTTTGGAAGATGTTTTTATTTAAATTTTAAAAAGTCAATATGTACATGTAAACCTCAGAGTATACCACGAAAACAAATGCAATAAAGTTAAGTGCTACAAAATATTGCTTTTCATTTCAACAATTAAAATATTCGAGACGCACTTGCATGTACATATGTAAGTATTTTGGCACAGCAACTTAAAAGCTTTTTCATTAAAAAACTCTGCTTTTATCTACGAGTATATATTTTTGCAAAAATGTAGGCATCCGATTTTTACATTTTATTTTTTTTTGTATCGGTGCAATGACCGCAATATTTGCGGCACGCATTCAACCGCAATCGCTGAGTTGCGGCAATTGTTGCTGACGAACGCGAAATAATATGAATTAATGACAAAACTGTCAAGAAGGCTGCAAAAACACAAAAAAAAAAAACAGAAACCCAAAGACAGCACTCATGTTTGAAGAACATATGTACATACATGAAAATGTATCTAGGTGAATAGCTTTAAAAAAAAGTAAGAGGCAATGGAAGTGTTGACAATTCTTTGGAATTCTTATGTCAGTGCAGCACTGGCAATTGCTTATAAAAATATGTGCGAGAAACAAATTGAAAAAATGCGCTAAGAAATGCTAGGTAATTGGAAAATATGTGAATATACGTACATACACACATACATACACGTTCATGTTTTTTTTTTTTAATGTGTGTATTGTGCAAATCAATTAGTGGCGAGGGCAATGTACCATCAGTGTGTAAAAAATTATAACGAGTAGAAATATAGTTGGGTTACTGAAAATTCGCAAAAATTATTATTAATGTGCCTGATATTTTTTTACTAAAAAAATATGTAGAAACGATATAAAAAACTATCTTTTTTAAGGCAGCTCTTATGGCAATAAATTGTTATCGAACAAATTCGAGACTCGTAAGAATTTTTAGGTAAAACTTATTTATACTTGTTTTAAACGCGTTTTAAAGAAGAAAAAAACTTTTAAACGTGGCTTACCCCTCACATTAAAAATGCATTTTAAAAATAAAAACTGCGTTAAACATATTTATAGTGTAACTCAAATATTGCTGAAAAACCATCATCCATTCCATTAAAATTTAAAAAAATATATAAAATTTTCCTCCACTTATATTAAAATGCTCCATTATACTTTCAATACTATGCCAACTAATGTTTATAAAAACAAAGCAAAAATTATAATAAAAATATTTGGCCTCTGTTTAAAAAACCTACCTTTTTGTGGTAGGTTTTATCGCTAGAAAAAGCAACCTTAATTTGAATTATTTGAAAATCACACATTTCACAACAAATATTATAAATATTAAGAAAACCAGTGAATCCAGACATATTAACTTAAAATATTTTTTAAATGCTTAAAATTGCATTAGTAGCAATCCTAAAAAATTCCTTAATTTACAGTCAAAAAACCAGCAGTGCTTGTATTACATTATGCAAAATATAAACTCACTCGAAGAAAAAAAGATTTTCTTTTGGATTAAAAAAAAATAATTATATAAAAATTTATTATCTACAATATATTTTTATAATTAATTTAAATAATATTAATATTAATATTTCACATTTAGTTTTTCTTATTTTTTATATTGCAATCAATATAATTTGAATCCACAAAAATTTCCATAATGATTCGTTGCATCAAGTGCTTGACTGCTCAAGTTTATAAAGTCTCCGCTTTTTAATGAATATCCGCGTGCAAAAACAAAAAAGAAAAAAGGTTTAGAAAAATTTACAAAATAAATGGAAAACTAAATTTCGAAATATATGTTAAAAAAATTGTATTTTAGTAAACAGCATATGTTTATTTTAACGCTGTAAATTCAGCAGAAATTGTTGCTTTAATAAAATTTTATAAAAAATTGCAAAAAAATTTTCAGTATCTAATTCGAATCGAATTTTAAAACTACTTAAATGCAACTCATACCGTAAATGACAGTATTTGGGCTCAGAAATATGTTATCAAAAATACACAATTTTCGCAGACTTTCTTACAGTACAATATAAATATTATATATTTTTATTTATATAAGTTAAGCTTAAAATTCGTGCAAACGTACAAAATAAAAAAAATATCCGCAAAACTATAGTAAATTTCAAAAAAGTGGTATTAGCTTAAGGCATTTCCTGAAAGGCGTTTGAAATTTAAATTTTTGTAAAACTCAAACAAATCATGAAGGATTCTTTAAAGACTACTTTTCGCATTTAAACGTAATACGGCTTAATTAAGAACGCATTGGAATAAGTAAAACAAATTGAAATATATAAAATGTAATGATATAATGTTTGCCTCAGCGACACGAATACAATATGAATTATTTTTAAGATTATTCACTTAACATATGTCAACGAGAAAAAAGTAATAAATAATGATGGGTAAACAGTTTGTTTAAAATTACTTTTTTCTTAATAATGATAAGAAGAATTGCAACATAATACATATAACCTATTTTATACATATGTATATACGCTTTAATAACATATCTTTCAGCAAATTAATGTAATTCATCAAAAAATTCCCTTAATTCAAGTTTAATTCAAAAGAAAATTAAACACATGTAAGAAGTGAAAAACATAAATCTTTACACATGCTCAGGTACAGACGTGAATCGCATAAAACACACACACACACGCACTAAATTATATTAACGAGCAGAAAACGCATAATTTATGAACTTCTGCAATAATTTAAATTTATTGCAAGCGTACAACTCAACCGGCACACACATAAAAACATACTTACTTACATGCGTACATACATACATACTTTATATGTAAATATGTGCAAGGCGTAAGGGTATTTAAAAACAACCTAACAAGACTACATAAATATACATATTTAAAAATAAATATGTACGTATACCTAAGCGTACGTCAATGCTCGCTATGTTCGCCGTATGTTGACTTGCCAATTTTGGCACTCATAAAATAAACATTAGAATCAATAAAAACTTCAAACGCACAACAACGAGCAGATAGAAATGTTAAAAAAGCTGAAATTAAAAAAAAAACTCTAAATTTAAATGTAAATATTAAATGCATTATGAAAATTGAGAAAAGGATGCAAAAAATTGCTCATACGTCATGGTGGGCTGCCTCATAATACAGCGAAATCAATATAATGCAGTATGTATGTATGTCTACATTAAATTAATCTAAATAAAAAATAGGTACTAATACAGTGAGATATAAATTAAAAGCGTTCGTAGCACATGGTACGCATACAAGGAAAAAAAATACCAGACGCGAAGATATGAATGTTTAATGTTAAACTCGGTCAAAACATAGTTAGTTTTTTTATTTGACATTTAATATTACGAAAAATTCAGCCAAATAACTTTAGTGATTTTTGTAGTTGTAATTTTAGAGATTTACCAAAATGCTTAGTTAAATACATTTTTTGGTAAGTTATTGTTTGACGTGAGGTAAGCTCTTGAAATCAAAATATTACAAAAAAATTGTTGCAGACACATGGCAAGTTTGTCAAGAAAGTATGTGCATATAATATTAAGGGTTACGGTGGACTAAAGATTTTTAAATGTCCAGGACAATGAGTCATGATGGGAGGTAAATCAATATCATATTGGGCTTTATAATTTTGATATATTTGTTAATTTATAATTTTAAATACTTTAAGGAATTTATAAACATATTTAAAGGTTCGTTGCTCAATGTTTAGTTAAAATTTCCGGCTTACTTATCTGTTGGTATGCGTTTTTAATTCCAATTAGCACTTAACCGATAATGGTTCACACAGTTCTTAACTGTTTAAATAATCCAACATTAATTACACTTTTTTTCCATTTAACTGGAAATTACAATTCTCTGAACTACAAAACCACTAAGATGCCGTCAATCGTGTAATTTGATGGCCTCTATATACCCCCTCAAAATATCGGTGGTCTCAGAAAATTTTAACCGTGTTTTCAAATTCATAGCACACACGAAAACTCACTCTACACAAAAACATTAAAAATTATTACCCAGTAACTGGAATACAAATGGACTGACTTATTCAAATTCAATTTAATTGATTTTGTTTGTGAATTCTCAGTTTAAGACAATTAATTACAGTATTTTTTTTTATTATATTTGATTAACTTTAATTGAGATATAAATGAATTAATTAATTAATGCATATAAATGAATTAAATAAAATATAAATATCGCTATTCTAATGCCCCTAACTGGCGTCTATTATAGTCATTATACAAAAAGTCGTCATGGAATTTGATATTTGATGGCCGGAGAATGAATGTGCGTAAGGTGACTGAGGTTGTAGGCATCTCAACTGAGAAGCCACATCACATTTTACACGAATATTCTTATATGAAAAAGCTATCCGTGCGATGGGTGATTGATTACACTCGAAAAAAGCGCGAATGTACAAGTGTGTTGTCACCATTGCGAAAATGCATGTGAGTATTTTCTATTTCCAAACCTGCAGCAATGGCTGTGTGGTAGGAAGTTTGGGTCAAAATAAAATAATTGGAAAAAAGCCGGACTAAGTGTAAAGAGTTAAAAGGAGATTATGTTGATAAAGAGAATGTTTTTTTTAAATCGGTTTATTTATTTTGAAAATTATTAGAAAAAAACAAAAATACTCAAAGCGGTAGAAGTTATAGTACTATTTCGGAAATCAACACATTTCCTCATCAGACTTCTTTCTTCTTGGCTTCTGCGGGAGTCGTTTGCCGAAAAAATAAATTTTATTCAAAAAGTTAATGACTTATCAAACCGCCTTCGTAATATGCAATTTTTCAAACGAATTTTTTAAATCAGTGCCACGTTGCCAGTCACAGTGGCTTCTAATTTACGGAGATTAAGGACGTATCTGTACTGCTAAATATTCATCGATATATTGAGGTTACTAGTGACCAAATACTAGATATTTTGGCAAAGAAAAAGAGGAGAATCGATGAAGCACTTTAAATCCCTGACGTTTTATGATTCTACTGATTCAAATGTTATAATCATAGCCTAACGATGGCTTTATAAAAATGCATTCAACATTTTACCCAATATTATTATATCCATGTTTAAAATGGATTATAATCAAATATCTCAAAATATGTAAAATATCGTAAAAAGTTGAAAATAAATGAATCCCCCCAAAAATATTGTTTTTTGATCCGTCCCTGCTAATGGTTGTCAAATAGTCAAATACCCGAAAAAAAAGGATAACCCAATGCATATATTTTTTCTCAAAAAAGAGGTTAAATTTACAATTGTAATGGCGCTTTAATAAATACTATCGGATTTTTACTTGTGTGTGGTAAAAACATAAAAAAATTAAATGTAAAAATTATATCGAGGTTTTTTTTTTGGGGCAAAAAATAACAGGGGTGGCACCGAAATCCTCCTGAAAAAATGATGCCTTATTAAGAAGATTTTAATACTCTGAATATACTCCCTTTGGCCGATTTCATTTATCATGTCTAGATATTTAAAAGTTATACGACTTATTAAGTACATCTTTTTAACTTCCACAGCAATAATTTGTTGAGGTAAAACTGCTATTCAAGTAATTTGCAAAATTAATAAATAGGAATAACTTTAGTTTAGTGCAGTCATTTTCAAACTGTATTTATATATATATATTTTTTTTATCAGGTACTTATCCCCAAATCCATAAGAATTAGTATTGTTTTCAAATACTTATAAAAATTTTTTTGGTAATTTCACTTATTTACATTTTTTTTTTAATTTATATTTTTGCTATCTGACGCATAAATTATTTCTTACGAAAGCCAGCGCTCTCAATTTGTGCAAGATATGTATGAATATATTTCAACGAGTCAGTGGAATGTCGCTAACCATTTTGCGCCAATGTGTTAATTACGATTGTGTCTTCACTAAAAAAAATGTAAAATTTCCTCTACAAAAATATAAGCATACTACTCGTACGAGTATTTTACTTCACTCTCTTTTTAATCCAAACTTCGACTTACTTAGTGTAGTAAAGCCAAAGCAGGTACAAACAGCAAGACGTTTGGCTTTTATCTTTTATTGTTGATAAACCGCAGCAAAATCACTTATTTATACACATACATATATGTATGTATATGTTTTCGTACATACAAATGTACGTTGACTTGTGAAAAAGCAGCAGCATCACGCTCCTCAACATGTTTGTCATGATTTTTTATCGCTTTACCAGCGCAATTTTCAACTCGAGCAGCCGCTCGCCAAGTGCAAGTTTGAAGTGTGGCGTTCGTTATCGCTCAATGGTAACGGTGTAGGAAAAACAAAAAAAAAAACCAAAAGAAATTGCAAAAAGCAAAGCTGAAAATATTTGTTTAAAGCGAATGAAAGCCAACAATTGCACTCGTTGTAGTAAATAAAGAAAAGCACTGCCTCAAGATGTGACAGGTCGCGGCAGTTGTGGCAGACAAAGCTAACGTAGTTAAAGCCGCTTTAAACCGCCAATGCCGCCACCATACACGCCAGCGCTTTGAGGTAGACGTTTTTGTGCTCCTTTTCGCAGTCGTACACCACCAACTACGCAGCTGACATGTAAATTTGTTACAATGTTTGCTTTGTTTATAGAGAGCGGAGTTAAAGATAATATGTGTGTGTATGTGCATTTAAAATGACTGTAAGAAAGTAAATATGCTTATGTGTTGAGTAAGCTTTGTGCGCTTGTTGATTAACATTCATACATATATGTATATGTACGAGTATACATATGTATGTATGTATGTGCACGTATTTGTTTGCTCTGCGTAGGGGTTAAGCGTTTATTCTACGCTTTTCTTTTATTCGTTAATTGTTTTTTTTTTATCCCAGTTCTTAAATTTTTTGTGTAATTTTTTTTCTTTCTCTTACGTTCCCGGATTTTTTTTTTGCATGTGTGTGCAGCAAGCAAAGCATTTAAAAAGTAATTTTCTGTGTACTTGAATGTGTGCAAATATGAAAAACATGATGAGCTTAAGGCAAATATTGAATGAAGATTGAATGCAACGCGCTCATAGTGGCACTTCTGCCCATTGAAAACCCAAAGATATTGAAAGCTGGTAATCGAAAACATGCGACGATACTGTTACAAGCTTCCCCCTTAAGCCACTCAAATTGAAAATGTGAATAGAAAGTATTTTTGGTTAAAAAAGTTTTACTTTGACGAAGTAGTAGGAAATGGTAAAATACATCAGTTAGCGTTTAAGGTTGGTAAATAAAGCGTTATTTTCTATTTTAGTAACAACGAACTTGCTCATATTCAAAATGAATGATTAATATTTTGACTAGAAAGGTAAATACAAAAATTACACTTATAGAATCGAATTTTTCAATCAAATATCACCAACTTTGCTTAAAATAAACATTTTAAGAAACATAAAAAGGTTTTTTTTTTGATCGATAGAAAAAATATTTGTTTATCTATTTAAATATACAAATTTTCCTATATGCAGTGTGACATTTGTTGAAGTCTTTATTCGCTCGATTGTGTTTTAAAATATTGGTGAAATAAAATTTTCTAAAAATTTCTTAAAATCATTTTTAAATTAAAATACCGTGTATTCTCTTACCATAACCATATAATGACTTTTTTTAAACTTTATGTAAAATTTAAAACAATTTAATAAAATTTTCTCCATATATCGAACTTAAAAAATATTTTTGAATTTTTTCTTGTATATAGTTTTAAAATTCATTCAATTATAATACAACAAAGGACATGTTTCAAGCGCTTACATATAACCACCGATTTTTGGCGACTGTTTTAATAATGCTTTTTCGCAATTCCTTCCATTAATAAAAATAAACGCGTGTTTCGCTTATAAGGAAAAATTTCAGGTAAAAATAGTGTCTAAAAGTGGAACTTTTTAAGCACTTGAAACTTGTAGTTTATTATACTAACATTGAATGCTTAATGAATGTATACTTAAAATTTTTATACCCGCGCACTTGTGTACACCTTGTACACTTGTGTATAACTTTGTTCGCATATCGGTTGCTTGTAACAGCATAACGGAATCAAGATAGATATAGACATATATATACCAAAATGCTCAGAATGAAAAGAGAATTCGATTTAGTGATGTCTGTCTGTCCGTTCGCCCGTCCGTCCATCCGTGCATACGATAACTTAAGTAAAAATTAAGATATTTTAATAAAACTGGGTACGTAGATTGTGGTGAAGGTTGGCGTTTAAAATGGGCAAAATCGGACAATAACCACGCCCACCTCCCATAAAACGGCAATTGTCGAATATGCAAAAATTGCTATATTTCAGTACCTATGGAAGCTAATTTGCTCA
Source organism: Philophylla caesio (assembly GCA_963971545.1). NCBI lineage: Eukaryota > Metazoa > Arthropoda > Insecta > Diptera > Tephritidae > Philophylla > Philophylla caesio. The sequence continues at coordinate 25,518,317 of OZ020608.1, read as the reverse complement.
AATTTGTTATGTAGTGTTGTATTCGAGCAGGAAATCGTATGTATGTATATCTCTTGTACCTAGTTAGGTGAGATTATGAAAATGCTTGAAATCGGACGAAAATTTCGCCCGTCTCCCATATAACGTTAATTTTCCAAAACTATGAAAATATGATAATTCAGTAAGTCAACAAATCCATTTAAACGAACATTTTGGAAAAGGTACATGGTACCGCCCACTTTAGAGTTCATATGTACATACATACATATATATCTGGAAATCCTTTATCGATTTTGCCCAAATTTAGTACAGATATATTATTAAGTCTAAATAAGCAGTATTTTTAAAAATCACCAATTTGCTCAAATTTGGTATGTGGTTTTGTATTCAATCAAAAAATCCGATTATATGAAAATTTTTAAAAAAGAGGCTTACATCAAGTTCGATTTTGAGCGAACTTAGTCTCTGCTTTATAATTATAAAAATTTAGCTGGAAGCGTGCGCCGGGTAAAAATATTTGTTTGAAAAAAATGTTCTCCACCGAAATTACAAATAATTGAGTCGCCGGATTATACAAAAAAAAAATTTAAAGAAATATTTCTATGATACAAAAGGCGATGTCTTCAAAATATATAATAATAAAATTTATAATAATAATAAAAAAATTAACACAAAACATCTTTGGCAAGTAGAGCGTGCAAATTTTTGAGTTTAAATATAAAAGGATTTTAACGGTGATTTGCTGTTGACGGTTTAAAGTGATTATATGTAGGTGAAAAACTCAAGTGTAGAGGGCTTTGCGTGCTCTAGAATAGTCGCTAGTATTGTTAGTGATGTCTTTTATAAACGGTAGAAGTTACGCCACCTATCTGGCGTACTTTCAACTTGTCATACGCAACTTCCTAGTTGTGTAAAACAATTTGAAAAAGAAAAACAATACCACCCGTTAAGGCATTACCAGTTGCTTAGGAAAAGTCTTGAGAATTTGTCACGTTACATTTCCATCACGAAGCTCTTCGAGTCGCCACCATTAATGTGTTGCTTGTTCGTGACGGCACCGGTGGAAATTGATCCATTTCATTTTCATTATATTTTCCAGATTTGTGATGTCTCGTGACAGAAATGTATGAAAAAAATGTTCATTATATTTCTCATAATTCCCGTAAATCCGAAGTACCGTGACTGATGTGTTTAAAAATATTTTTGTTGTCTTTATTATTTCAAATATATTAAACTATTGAGTCTCGTACTTTCGAAAATTAACAGATGCGCTCAAAACTTCAGTTATTAAATCAAATTTTCAATTTGTGTGTTTTATCACTAGCTGAAATAATGATAGGAAGTTGTACATTTTTATTGTCTTTAAGCAAAATTTGAACTTTTTCGACAGAAACTACGAGTACTTAGTTTTATTGTAATAGTTGTAAATAAAGCGACATAGAGAAAATTATACTTAACAGATGTCAAAGCAAAAGATAGATGACATTTAATTCGAAACACTTTCATTTTTACCTAGTACAAAATTCTCGACAACCTAGTTTTAGGTGAACTATCTCAAAAATGCCTACAAGTGCAATTAAAAGAAAGAATTTAAAGTCATTAAAAGATAGCTTTACTAAACCTTAAAAAAGTCTATTAAATAATGCTAAAATGAGCTCCCAATCTGAATAGAGATATCAAAAAATAAAAAAAATTATTTTACTATGCTTTAGTATTACTCCATCTTGACTGCGAATGATAAAATAAAGCAATACGCTTCCAAAACACAAATTAACTCAAATTATTTCAGCCATTGTAAACTAAGTTCAAAGAAAAATTCAAAGTTTCACAATTCCAAATGAGAGTGTTAAGACCAAAACAAAGCGCTATTTACCCTTAAATTTGCCAAACATGTATCTTTCACAAATTCTCAACTTGCTAATAATGCGGACAATGACACCGGATCTCTGTTAGCCGTTGAACTTTAAGTAAAATTTCAGCAATCCTTTATACATTTCTCTTTTTGCAATCAATATTTATCTAATTACAGTATTTTTTTTTAATGTCAATGAATAATAAAAATGCAGATAGACTATGTTACTTACAAAAAAACACTTTAATTGTCTTCATTTAGCCCTGCAACAACTACTGGTAAACTGCTTTCAAATCAACTATTTACCAAAAAGAGTTGTCTCCCAACTACAAAAATTTCCTGCAGGTCTTCATACGCCTGTACAGCAACACTTTTTTTTCAGCACTCGTACAAACGTACGTATCAGTACAAGTCGAAACGTATGTTACGTTGTCTTATGCAAATAATTGCTTGCAAAATTCCAACAGCTTTAATGAGCGAAAAATAACTGGGGTAAGGAGAAAATGCGAAAATACAAAAAAGACAAAAAAAAATTCAAATAATTAACATTGAAGTTACAAATTAAAAGCGAGAATTTCGCGCATTTATCGTGTAAGTGCGCAAAGCTAGGATTTCGTGGGGATTTCAGCGCTGCGTCAATATCCGATTGGGACGGAGTTGGTAAATATATTTCGTTAAATGTTGATTCACATCAAAAGCCGTTTGAATATATTACTGTGTTACTAAAAAGAGGAGGCGCGGAGTAATTTTTTTTCGTTAATTTTCACTTTTTAAATTATTAATAAGCGTACGCATTTATTTTTAACCAACTGCCATTTAAATTTTTGGCCAATAACAATAAAATGTTATGATCTGTTTTTTTCTCGAATGCTTCAAAAGTGATGCGAACGAAACGATAACGATAAATTATTTAATATAAAATGTGACCTTAGACTTAATAGAAATAAATACATACCTATATTCACATATCTATATATGTATGCCTATGATGTACCTGTGTAATATTTACTATTTTGTCCCTCTTTAAGATGTAAGACTTTTTTATTCGTTGTATTAGTATATATGTATATTTACCTACAAAACTATTTGATTTTATAAAGCAAGGACAATAAAAAAAGCGCATTATAAGTCCAAAAAAAATTTGTTTTTATACACATGTTTCTTAAAGAAATACATGATACAGTTTTGGATTTTTTGCAGCAACTTTTATTTATTTTGTTAAACTTTTATTTCGTTCCTTTTTTTATTGTTTGTTAAAAAATAACTTATAATTTCTATATATTTTTGGTTGATGATAAGAAGATTGATACGGATAATTAACTTTAATAAAAACTCAATTCAACCGCTTTTCGATTTGAGTTATCATCATGCAAACAAAATTTTAAAAATTTCAGAAAAAATGGCTAAACATTCGAAAAAATCGAATTACCCCCAATTGCCTATCGTATAATCGAACAGCGGGTAAATGTTCAAAATTCAAAAACAGAATGGAATTTCATCCACCCACTAGCCATCCCTAGTATGAAATACTTCTAAGGCTCGAGTTTTTCGGAGAATCGATACTTTTTAGAGTCGGGTATTTCTGAAAAGTCCGAGTACTTTTACACCGAGTACACATAAACACAATAAGTGAAATAAATTACTGTCGTTGTTTTCAAAACTTAACCAGGTCGGAAGCACCTCTTAACTTGCGACGAAGCAAGCAGTATTTCTTGCCCCCATTTTTGGGTTCGAATGGTTTAAATTTTGGTAGGAAGAAAACGCTAGTTCATAAAAGATGATAGCGATATCGAAAAGGCGAATACAAGAAGATTGAAAATATCCAGACAAAAGAAATTGTAAGGCTGGCAGTCTTTAAATTCATGAAATAGATTGGCAGGAGCAAAAAAAAAAACAAAATGTTAACAAAACAATTCGTCATTTCCTTTCGCTTACATTTTCATTTTTCTGTTGATGTTCCTTATCATAAATTTCGTTTCAAAAGTATCGGAACTTTATATTCATATGCACGCACCAATTTAAAACTGTACTTTTCTATCGCAAGGTTCTTTGCAAGGTTGTATATGCAGCGAAGAACTTTTACTTTTATTTGAACATCTATGTAGTAATGAGAACGGTATCAGAATCATACTTGATAAGGAAAATTTTTGGGTACTTTATAATTTTGTTAAATACTTTTGAGTTCTTTAGTGTTCTTCCAAATTTGCGGTACTCTTGCGTTCTTGTGAGTACTCAGCACTTATGAGGAATAAATATCGTCGGGTACTATTGATCCTTTTGAGAATTAAGTTCCCAGTATTACTGTAATTATAGAAAACAAACAAATGTTTATTTTAAAAAATTTCAAAACTTAGCGGCTACTATATTTAAACTTAAAATATACAAACTCTTACATTTATTTAAAAACCTTCGAAGTTTTAATAAAATTTCTTCGAAGCATTTTAACATTTCGATGTACTTTTAATAGAGAATGAACTAAATATCAGAAGAAAAATGTATAATCAAAACTGGTTAGAACGTTCGAGAGTCCTATTAATATGTATGTACATACATATGGATATGTAAGACACTCATACATGGCAATTAATTTTGTTTTTATTGAACCTTAACTATATTTAAATTTTGTTGAATTATCATAAATTTTGGAAACGATCTGTGTTTGAATTGAAAAATATAAAAAAATAAATGAAAGAAATACCATTATCAAAACGCGTTCAATATTTGATTGTCTTATGAATATGAAAAGAAATGTGTAATTGTAATTTAAAAGTTTGCAAACAAATTTTGAAAACTAAAGAAATATAATTAAAATTAATTATCGAACCAGCCACTTTCTCTCTGTGAGCAGTTGTTTCGTAGCCCAGTATAAACCATGATTAATAAAACACACTGTGTTTCAGTTGGAAAAGACAAAGCTAAAAAACCAACCTTTATTAATATTATAAAAGAAACATATAGCACACACAGCACATCTTCTTCTCTTCTTTTTAACACATAGGCATCAGTGCGGTTTTTGCTCATCCCTGCAAAATCTACATCGTTCTTGCGAGTATATTCTTGGTTTCGTCCGGTGATAATTCAGCCTATGCTGTACTTTAATAATTTTCAAGATCATTCTCAGATTGATCTTTGATATGCCCATGCATTTTCTGCATCTTTTTTGATTGTAGCTACCCAAAAGCGATTTCGCATGCTCCAGGCCTTAAATATTGTTGCAGTATAATTCTCTAAAGGCTTTGTTCTATACTAAATCGACTACTTTTTAATTTTATATTGGTGAATGCTGAAAGGCAGACAGGTTTTTTTTAATTCTCGAAATTTTTGATTTGAGGTTAAACATTTTTTTTCCCACAAAACACTAGACGACAGCAAAAATTATGCTTCACGACAAATTTTTTTATGAGATAAAAATATTTTTTCTCCGTCAAGAATAATGGAAGATCGGTTGCCTGGTATGACAAAGAATTTCCACTGTGGTTCAATAGTATTCTTATGCAAACAAGGTATTACTCAGTTGACGGTAAGGCCAAGTTGAATCTGACAACAATCACCGTTGTTTCGTTTTAAATCTTTAAGCGCCAGCACTACAAAGTAATGGACTTTTTCTTCTTAAATTTAAACACTTCAACATGCATTTATTTTACAGCCATGCAACTTCAGTAATTGTAACTGCAAAAATTACAAAGCCAACTAACTACAAAACCAAACAAAAGTCACTTCAGAAACATGCAGCGTCAAAGACGGCGCTTTTAAAGTCACCAAAGCATTCGACTAATGAATAATTGAAAAGCAAATCCATTTGTGCCAAACATTAGACAACTGACTCTCGATATTTGTTCTACTTTTTTTTTTGGAATCTACATAAAATCTAGACCACTGCAACCGCTGGCTAACACTAGCTGGCACCAGCTAAAGCCAATTTCCAAACAAACACACAGATACACCCACACACCCGCCAATTTGGGTTTATGCCCTGTCGGAAAAAAGCAGGCAGTCTGAAAAATTAACCAATTTTTAAGTAGTTGAATATCAACTGCTTAGAAACAAATGTAGCATGCGAATCTGTAGTTCTGCATTTATTTATCTCATCATAACAAGAAATATTTACCAACAAACTCATATAAAAACGATTTTATATTAATATCAGTAATTACTACATATGTATAATTATAAGGGTTTCAAGATAATTTAAAAATAGGATATGTATATTTTTTAATTTTTACCAAACACTCAACATTAGCTTTAATAAAAAAACATGTTAACATTTGGTTAAGTTTCTTAAAGAATTTACTTAACATTAGCTTTAATATAAAAACATTTAACTTAATTCATACGACTTTATTTCAAAAAACTACATAAATAAATGTTATGGTTATTATAAAAGTTAAAATAAGTTGGAAACAAATGCATCTTAAAATAGCTGGAACTAAACAAATGTTATTGCAGTTGTAAAAGAGTCATTTCGGTGTTCTTTCTTTCAAATATACAGTCATTCACAAAATTGATCACGCTTTTTCAAATTTTTCAATAAATTACATTACTTTAATAAAAAAGTGAAGAAGCATAATTAGTATACAATTTTCATTGTTACAAGTTTTGATATCACAACACGACAATTATCCACGCGACAAAGGAAGAAATTTAAAAAAAAACTTGGCAATGGCAAATCCAAAAAATAAGGCAGGCCGTAAAAAAATACTTAATCTTGACCAGGATCGGGACATTGACAATAAAAAAGGATGTAGTAAACTCCAAAATGCGGTGGAAATAAGCCAAAGCCTTGAAAAGGACAACATTATACAAAAGTTTTAGCAGAGACAATCCGACGAACTTTGCGAAATTTTGGTTTAAAAGAACAAGCAAAAATTAAAAACCCCTACACAGTGACCGACACAGGCAGCTATGTTTGGCCTTCGCGAAAAAAAAGCCAAGCTCAAGCTGGTCGGATAAGACCAAAATAGATGGTCGCGAGTGGGTCCGTAGAAGCAAAGGCGCAAAATTGCAACCACACCATGTAAGGCCTACGCTGCAGTTACGAGGGTGCTCAATTATGGTGTGAGGCTGCATGACAACCAACGCTGGTGGTAAGTTAGCATAAATTAAAGGACGAATGGCTGCAAAGTCTTAAATTAAAATTTTAGAAAAAAATTGTGTTTGACCACTGTGGAGAACTTGGTAGTAAATCCTTCGGACAATGCCTTTTAACAGAAAAATTACCAAAAATTAAATTTCTCACCATAATCTCTAGACCTCATATTTAAAAAAAAACTTATGGCTGGAGAAACCGGTACCATAACAGAGTTATAGCCTTAAGCACAACAAGCGACAAATTCTATTTCACCAGAACAATGTGAAAACCTGGTAAACAGCATGCCTAGAAGGTTTAAAGCTGTTATTGATATAGTTTTTATGTGCGCTGATGTGTTGTCACAAAATTGATCGCATTAACCTTTTTGTATTACTGTTTTTTATTTTTAATATACATATGTAATTGTTTTGTAACAAAAAAAGTTTTTGTTTCTATCACCAAAAAACGTATAAATTTAAAAAAAATTAAAATGATTAAAAAACATAACAGACTTTCAAGCTTTTCATGAAATACTAGCCAAGAAGCCCTAGCGTGATCAATTTTGTGAGTGACTGTTAATGAAGGTGGCTGCTGTGGTCGAGTAGGTAGCGGTGAGTGCTATAACTCGATTGCTTTTAAATTTCTTTAATTTCCGACAAGGTAGTAATATGTGAGCGCATGTGGCTAGTGTATTAGTGGTTTTATATGGTGGTATGAATACATGGATGTGTGTGTAGGTACATCAAAATGTCCAGTAAGCGCTTGCATAGATTCAACTGCCATTTAGCCATTTAGCCACTTAACCAAATTACCGTTGCACGCTGCTCACCATCTTCGCGGCCAACCTGTCTCCTTTGACCATTTCGAGTATTCGCGCGCCGGCAACGTCAGGCATTTCGCTATTAGCTCATTGGTAATGAAGATTGCATTTGTTGGCATGAGGCATTGGAAAAAGTAAAGAATTTGAATTCGCTTTGAAAATGAAATAGAACTATGTATATACATACATACACACATACATATGTATTTATATAAATACATACACACATTCACCGCAGTTGCCTAGAGAAATGTTGATTTTTTACATCTATTTTTTTTTGTTATTTACTTTGTTAGCACTTTCCAATGCGCGATCGTCCTGCAGACGGTGACTTATATGTAAATTTGTTAATATAAACATACATATGTATGTATGCGTATATGTAAATATTGAACATGACTTTGGTGTCGTCGGTGTTTGCTTTTCAATTAACTGCAATTTGCTTTTAGATTTGTACTCATTTTTTTTTTTTTGGTTTAATTTCATTCACATTTTCACTTGTTCAGTTTAGCTTTGTACAAATAATTGTTTTGTGTAAAAGTGCTGAAAACGCTTAAGGGCGCTTGCCAATCAACCGTTGCTCTATAGACTATGGGTTAGTTGGTTAATAATGGTATTGAATGACGATATTGGATCGGTGTACAATGATGCTTGGTGGAGTTGCGATTCGTTTTGAGTCAAGAGTATGGACTTAGCGGCGCTGTAGTAATTTTTTGTTTTCTTTGAAATTTGTAAAGCTTAGCTTCTAATCTTCTAAAGATAAATAACAAAAAAATTTAATTAAGCTTGCTTTAATCTCACGATAAGTTTTTGGTTTCAATGCTGCCCTTGTGTTCGCCGCATATTTATTTGTTGACGAAGCTCACATATTTTTTTCGTATTTTCTTTTGTTTTTTTGTTTCTAATAAAAAATTTATGTAGTTTATTGGTTGATAAAAAACACAGAAATCTATAATTAAATTTTCGTGCGAAATTGCTAACAATTCAACAAATTTTAAAAAGTAATGACGCAGGCAATGACAAACCTCCGCAGGTATTTCTACCATGAAAAAGCTTCTCATAAAATACATCTGCCGTTGGGAGTCGGCACAAAATTGTAGGTACATACTTTGTGGTGGTATATTAAAAACGCACACTACAAGTGGCAGGAAAAGCTCGGCCAAACACTGAGCTATATATTTAGTGTAAGCGCCAAAATAATAAAAAATTACGCTTTTATTAATAACTTTTTAATAAGAAATCTTAAATTTTCAATATACAGTTTTGTGACTTATTAAATTCTAGTACATTAAAAAGAAAGTTTAAAGTAGCTTAGAAGTACCGCGCCGAGGCTGCCTTTTCATTTCTTGAACATAAAATTTTTAGACAACTGCAATGTGAAGTTTATTCGATTTGCTACAAAACTGTTTGATTGAAATTTTTTTTAAATTCTAGTAAAAAAGTTGGAAATTTTGGTACCCATTTCTTTTACATTTTAAAGCTTTTTGAAAATGTTTAGAGAAATCGTTAACAAAATAAAATTTCAAATAAATTTGCGATTTTTTAAGAAAGCAGCTTTTATGAAATCGTAGGTTATAATTGGAGCAAATTTATTTTTATACTCTATAGATATTTTAATTAAGCATAAATTTCTTTACATCTAAGTATAAAGGTGGCTTATTTTATTATTTTTTAATAGTTTGGATATTCTAGTAGGATATTTATAAAAAAATATACTATGAAGAAAATATAATAGCTAAAATTAATTATATTTTTGTCAATTGTTTATTGTGATGTACATACATATAAACATATATACCAACCTGCTGCATACATTCGTTCCCAATACTACCAAAAAAAAGGACACTAAGTTCTTGTTTATTGAATAATTAGACACTAGCGAAATCGACGAGATCCAATTTTCATTATTCAAATTGGAACATAAAGATAGAGTTTTTAAATAAATCCTCTCATGCGCCAGCTAACATATCCATTTTCACCAAAGGTATTTCCAATGGCAGCTGTAGAATGCCAATCAAATACAAAACATTTTTAGAAATTTTATTAGTGACCTGATTTAAAATTGTACCGAAATCAGATTTGGATTGTTAGTACTATACAAGTTTTTAAATACTTAATACTTTCACTTTATTGTACAACCAATCTTAAAAAGAATTATTAAGCAGCTAAAAAGTTTGATGAATTTTTTGGAATTTTTTTAAATCTCTCTATATATATAAAAGTAAGTTGCGTACGTATAAACGCCCACAACTGGCGAATGAATTGTCCGATTTAAGTAGACTTTTTTTAGTTGTGTTTGCCCAAAGAATGTTATGGAGAAAAATCCTAGATAGGTGGCGCTGGTGTCGAGTTATAACTAAATATCGTATTTATAGTTCGATTTCAGTAATATTCTATATTTATATTGGTAAGGGGAAGACAAATATCTCAGCGCATTAAAAACGTGTACAACAAGTTCAAGAAGTGTGTCATTTACTTCTAATAAATTCTGAAAATTTCGTTATAAAATAATTATGTAAATAATGTAGGTGTCCGAACACTTACCAGTCACGAAACAGTAAAGAAAAGTATCGCTACTTGTAAGTTAAGTGGCAAAACCATTTGCTTTGATTTACTTTCTAAAACTCTTTTTTAATTTAACCTTGAATTTTATTTGATTTGTTACTAAGAAACTTTTTTTATTTATCATGCAAAAAAAAAATTTACTGAACATGATTTTCAAAATTTATATATGTATGTATGTATATGTATGTACGTTTTAATTTTTCTCTATTTATTTTTAAAAGTTTTCTGTTATTTTTGGATTTGTTTGCTAAATACCTCTTTTTTAAATTTTTCTTTATTTCTCTATACTATTTCTCTTGCCATTTTTCTAATTGAAAGCGTATTTTTTTTATACGAGTATAAATTTTTTAAGCTTATTTGTGCATGATTTTTTACTTTTTTCTTATTTTTTACTTATTTGTACTTGCGTTTTGAGTATTCTCTATTTTTCTTTGAGCTTTTCTGATTTTACTGAATCCTTTTTTAACTTTTCTTTGATTTTTTTTAAATACATTTTTTTTAATTTTTATCTTATAGTTCATTTCATTATTCTTCGTATTTTTATGATTTCATTTTTAATACTTGTTCTTAATTTTTAACTGTATTTTACTCTTTTTCATTGTTCTTAGTGTTTTCCGTTTTTTTTTTTTCTGTTTTTAACCCTATTTAGAAATTTGTTCTTCAGATTGTTTGTTTTATTATTTGTATTATTTATTATTTGTATTATATATTGTTTCATTGACTATCAAATTTTTTATTTGTCGAATATATACATTTTTGTATCCAAGGCACATCAGATAGGTAGGTGCAAAAAACTTTTATTTTTAACTTTTTTATTTTTTATTTTAATTTGAATTGTTAAATTTTAAATTTCGTTGGGATAAGAATCCCTTCAGTACAATTCAAGGTAATTGATAAAATATTTTTACAGCTTTAGCTTTTAAAAGCAAAAACAAAATACACAGAGCTCATATTTTTTTTTGTAATTTTTCTACTGGGCTTATATACCTATTGATAATGACTTATTTTTATCTAATTTTGTTTAATGATTGTAAAGATTTTGGTGGCCTTGGAAAATGAATAATAATAAAAAAAAAATTATGATTTTTTTTCTTAATGTTAATCGGGTTTATGGGTTTCTATATATCTTCAATAACTTTAATAACCGTTTTTTCGTTTTTCTCAGGGTGTTTCCTGTTCAATAACTTTTGTTGTGTAACATTTCTTTTTATATTGTATGTTAAGATTTACTCTCTTAACGTTTCTCTGTGAAACTTTTAAAAGCTTCATTATCATTTATACATACATACATGTTGCCAAAAAACTCACATTTTTCCATTTTTTAAACAGCAGGGTACCCTTCTTTACGTACAAATCTCACACATTAATTGTTAACTTTTTCTCATGAATTTTAATAGACTTGTTATTTGTTTGCTTGTTCTATGAACTTGCACTTTGCACGCGCTCAGAGTTTTTTATTCAGCGCTGACACTTGACACTTGTCATTGACGCATTGTTCAAATACAATTTTAATTTACCATTTTCTTTTGTCCATTCTCTTAAAAAAATGTACAAAAGAAATTTTTCTTAAGTAATGATTCTGTTGCGCTTTCTATTTGTTCAATAAACAAGCACACTCATTTACTTTAACGTTTTTCAACAGTTTGGTGAATTTCTAGTACGTTTCTGAACATACCTTCCTTCGCGTGAATGCTCAGCTCATTTATGTCAGACATTCACACCTTTTTGTTGCGTGCTGATGACACAGTTGTAAACACACTTGAAAATATCAAAATGCGCTAAAGAACTTACAATTCCCTAGCAAATAATGAGGCTTAAAACATATTTTGACACACAGTCACACAATCTCAGCTCGCGCGCAACACGCCTTTGCTTTATGCTTTTTATCATTTTTAGTCTATAATGTTTATGTAAACTCATGTATGTCTAAGAGTGCCTATTAGTTAAATTTTTACTGGAATTAATTCTCACATCTTGGCGTGTGCCATTAAACTTTGATTATGTTAATTTGACTTGTTGGCTTGTCATTTACATATTTGTCTTGTCAATCGTGACTGCATAGATACTACATAAATTGCTATTGAAGTTGTATTTTTATTTTTTATTTTTTATTTTTGTTTTGCTATCTCAGCTATGTTTATTTATGTGTGATTAATTATTTAAAGATTTATCATATGTTCTATGTTTTATTTTTCTCTTTTTGATCAAGTTTTGTTTCATGTACGCTTTGTTAAAAATATATTCCTTTTGACTAATAAATTGGCCCCATCTTCTTCTTCGTATTGGCGCTATAACCACCTAGACAATTTAGTATAGTTCAGCTTTGTTTTATTTAGCTCTATTTAGAAGTGCCAAGCGTAAGGAGGTTTCTTCTAAATTTAGCCTTTCCGAGAGGAGGCTTTACACTTTGTCAAAATATCAGTCCCTTACCTGGGAATTCGATTTAATTCCCGATTCCGCCATTCTCGTTAGTTATCTCGACCTGCTATGAAGACATAGTATTAGCCATTTGAAGACTATTAAAAATTGTAAAAAGTAAGGATATACATATGTAGATTTATTAAAGTACGTCATGAATATAAACTTACCAAAAAAAAAAACAAATAACAAAAAAATATTTCTCCGTCCTTAGATAAACTCATAGCTCTCATCCTCCATCCCTTACCTTGGACTGGAATTTGAGAAGAACGAAAATGATAGAGCATCAGAATTATACAACAGTAAATGATAACAATAGCTTAATTAATAAAGATAAACAATTCAATAAAACTATTAATACAGAAAACCTTAATTTTACTAAAAAAAATATTAAATATATTTTTTTACTGAACCATTTCTTTCTTTCTCGTTTCTAGTCTGTAAGTCATCTCAATTTTTATTCATGAAAAGAAAAAAGCTCGCTCCATAAATTTGTATTATTAACTTTTTTTATTTCATTAAATTTTTTTGTATCGGTTCAGCCTTCATTGATTCATTTTATGGCCGGTCTGGCTAATACTCAACCGGAGATTGAATTCAAGACTCTGCGCTGATAAGAATCTTTTCAAGAAAATAGCTCCTTAAATACATAAGTATACAAATTTCTGTTTTTTATCTTTATTTGCTATTCGAGGGGGCAATAACACGAAAAAAGCATCGCAGAACACAAAGCTAATTTTGGTATAACGTAAATGTAGAAAGCCGAATTTGGAATTGCCGCTTAATGTAAAATATTTATATGTAAGCCTACAATGAAGTGGAAGCTTACCAATAAAATATTAATACACATTACTAAAAAACTTGCAGTAGACCCGAAAATCTACATTAATTTTAACAAAAGCAGCCGAAAGCCTCTGTAGCTAGTGCTGCGTTAACTTAAGTTTATGTAATAATAGTTATTATGTAAGCTTTTATAAAATAAAATAAAAAAATTAAATTTTAACAAATATATCTATATATATATTTTTTTTTTGACTAACTCATAATATTTTTATAACAAAACTTTCGGGTGTATTTTCACCGGAACGAAAGTGCGAACGAAATTGTCGAAAAAGTTCTTAACGTGATTACAAAAATAAACAGGTAAGGAAAGTTCCCAAGGGGAACAAAATGCCAACCATGGAAAAAATCACCGGAACGTTCTAACAGGAAAAAAACGCGGGTAAAAGGTCTCAGAAACGATCCCTTGAAAATAAAGGGAATGAAAACCTCAAAAACTTGTTGGCAGGTAAATATTTTCTCAAAATTATGCTCGAAAACCGGAAATCAGAACTGTAATGGTAAGCACAGCGCATAATTACAATTACAATTTGGAAATAATGAAGGTTAGTATACTTTTTATTAGGCCATTTTATCAGTGTAAAACGTCCGAAATTAATGTATACACCAAATGCCATCGAATTAAAAACTACCAAAACGACGGTTGACCGAAGCCATTCAAATTTTTTTTTTCGACGTCCCTTTCATTTATAATTCACAAAAGTAGTTTTCCCCTTTGGTTTTCTGACCAAACATTTATCGGACTTTCGTTGTTATTCTTTATTGACACTTTGTTCTCATTGTAAACGTTCCCAAAAGTTTCGCTCTAACTCTGGTCTGCTTGTGAACATTCTTGAGAGTCTTGTTCATATTTTCTTTCTTTTTTTCAGCACAATGCCGAAATTACATATCGAGGTTTAACAGCAATTTTGTTGTAAACAACAAAGAGAAAATTTTACAGGAGAAGGTTTTTTTTTAAATTAACTTGGTATATGTTCCACATTGGACTTTCGTAACGGTGCTAATTTTGGATGTGTCATTCCGTGAGATGGTTTAAATCATGAAAAATTATAGATCGATGTTGAAAAACTAGAATCGATCATTTTGTTGCTTACACCAAAATTGCGATTGGGGCTCGATATATTCCTCATTTTTTTTAATTGTTGAACGCTGCCGAATGTTTTGTTTCTCTTTCGTTTTCGTGGAAACGTTTTCGAATGTGTTTTTTTTACATTTTGTTTATTATTTAAATCATTATTAATACCTTTGTTCCCGCTTGGTATTTTTTTTGCGGAGAAGCTTTAGATAAAACATTTTGTTCTCTTTCGGAACCAAACTTAACTGGAACACGTTATCAGTCCTTGGTAGTTTTAAATCAATAAACAATTTCAATCATAATACAGTTAATGCTTTTTTGTCCTATTAAAGTTTACTGCATTGTTCCAGATGAAATCGAGTTTACTATCGATATTTTTATTAACATTATTTTCGATGTTATTATTATTTTAACTGGCATATTTCAAATTCTGGTATCTACATTGAAAACAAAGCTTTATTGGGTCCACATCGTTTTTTATATTTTCATTGTTATCCGAAGTCTTACTTGATATTTTTGTTATTATTAACATCGTTAATTATCGAAACTGTTTTAAAAATTGTTATTAATATCGATATCAGAAACTTTATCGTTATCTTATTTTTAAATGAGATAAGGCCAATTTTTTTCTTATAAAAAACAACAACACCAAAGCGGTAGAAGTTGGAGTACTATTTCGTTAGCAATCGCTTTATACACAGATTTCAATATTGTTATCACTTTTAAAATCGGTATTGTTGCTGATGTAGTCTTTAATATGTTATATTTTTTGAATTCATAAAAATTTCTTTGCTTATACTTCATGTATATATAGCTGTTAACACCCAGCAAAGCAATAAATTCCAAAAAATTTTAAATATCGTAAAAAAAGGAATAGTTTAACGCTGTTTGTTTGTCAAAGCAAAAATGTGCATAATTAATTAATTTTTATTGTATCTATTGCCATATGTGTTAAAATGATAAATTTGCGCTAATTTAGAAAAATAAATATACAAAATTACTACATGCATATGTACATAAGTATGTATCTATGAAAAAAAATTTAATTAACAGCGAATGTTAATGATTGCGGTGGGAGCGTCCGTTTACTTGGAGTGCGTGAACGTGACTTTGTCGCACGCTTCCCACACGCTTCAGCGGGGAAAGCATTTAAGCAGATTAACTACTTATTTGACTAGAAGCGTTTTACAGCTCATCGTTATGTCGCTTGCTGTGGGTAGTCATTGATGGATTACTGACACAGTTTTGCTTTTTCGTTTAGTTGTTTATTAAAGTTAGACATTATTTCTTATTTTTTTTTAATAGTTAATAATGTAATTAGTAGTTTTTAATGTGTTGATCAGCTAATTAGTTTGCTGAGTTAATTGAGCCATAGCGAGTGTCGTCAATATATTCTATGCATTCAGAGGTAGTAGTTGAAACTATATTTTAGTTGAAATGACAGAAGTACGTTTTTAAAAAATATTTATGATTTTTCAATTAGAGTAAATTATTTAGCAGAAGCCATAAAAACTACACTTTTAAATTTTTACAAAAATTCAAAAACACTTTAATAAGAAATTCAGTATTTTTCTAATTTTCTAAAATTTTATTTTTGTGAATATGCAGTTCAATTTGAATAAAATGGCAATTTTCAAAGCGCTTAAAATTAACTTTTAATTTTGACAAATTTTGTACGGAAACGACTTCCTTTAAAATTGTTGCATTACACATGGGCTCGATATATATATTTTTTAAATGGAAGAAATTGGCGAACAATGTCAATAAAAAAATTTTCAAAACTATTAAATAATCAACTAAAATTAAAAAGCCTACAGAAATGCACACCAAAAAAAGTTTAAATTTAAAAAAATTAATTTGGAGTTTGATTTTAGTGGTTTCTGTATATATAGCATATTTAACAAAAACAAATATTGACTTAAAAATATTAATTAAAATAATATTTTCTAAAAGCTCTCGTCCAAATATATTTTTTCTTGTAATTGTCATCTTAAAAAATAATAATATTATTTAAGTATATCACATGAAAGCATACAAATTTAATAATGTAATTACAAAATTGAAGAAAATAAATGAATAGAGCTGGGAAACAATATATGACACAATCAATAGTATCGACAGTTTTCACTTTAAGAAACTTTCGATGGTTTTTAGTGACTGTCGATAGTATTCCAATTGTAAAATTGAGTTACAAAGCTTAAAACATTCAGTTCTCAGAATCGAAAAATGCATGTAAAACGATACTCAAAAAATTAAATAGAAATTTTTTTGTATTTGTAGTTATTGTTAACTTAGGCTAGTCGATCTAATTTCTTTTGTGCAAGAAAAAACAATTTCTCCAAAAATCAAATTTTTTTCTATAAAACTTTCCTAAATTACTTTAAATCTGACGACAAAAAATACTACTTTTCCAAGAAAATTTACAGCAACGGCAAATAAAATTAAATGGGCTATAAAATCATTTAAAAATTCTGAAACCACAAAGACATTCTGTTTAAATGGGTTGCGTTTATAATTTTTTTTGCACAATTTAAAATATATACGATTTTAGTTAAATAATATGCTATACTTTTAATAAAAAAATAATAAGTAAATTTAATTTCAAACAAATAAATACATTAAAATAATTTGAAATCAATAGCTAAAACTCGTCGATTGTGGACTATTTTATAGTCGCAAGTATATCGTTAAGTAAATTTATCGGTTGGTTATTAATAATTATTATCTCATTTACATATAAATTGTAGCTTTGCTCCAAAATAATTAGTATTATAAAGCGTTCACTAAGTGCAAAAAACTATTTAACTATTCTATTTAAACTCTAATATTAATAAAGAGCTATTAATGTAAGATTTAATTTTCTAATAGAATTCTATAATTCTACAGATTGGGACTGAAGTGTTTTTGAAAGCATCGATAACTATCAATAGTTTTCCAGCTCTATCTATCATTCTTAACTTTACTTCATTTCAATTATCATTTTTCGCTTCACATCATATGAATGTGTGACGTCACGCAAACATGTTTCCTCTCTCGTTGGCCCAATCTCCACAATCTATAATTCTTGGATTAAACTAATGTTTCAGAATATATCGATATATCGAAATTTCCATAACATGTTCAATAAGCATGGCGATACAATTTCTCGGAACGTCATACAAGTATTTTAAATTAAACCATTTTATAACACAGCGGTGGCCGCTGTGGTCGAGTTGATAGCAGTGCGTGCTATAACTCGATATGCCGGAGAGTTCGAGGTTCGAATCTCAGTCAAGGCAAGCGAAATCTTAATCATAGAAAATTTTTTTTAATAGCGGTCCCCCCTCGGCAGGCAATGGCAAACCTCCGAGGGTATTTCTGCCATGAAAAAGCTTCTCACTTAATACATCTGCCGTTCGGAGTCGGCACAAAACTGTAGGTCCCTCCATTTGGTAGGAGAAGTTCGGCCAAACACTGAGCTATATAGTGTAAGCGCCAAATTATAATTATTATTATTATAACAATTTCGATTGCGTTATAGATGAATATAATATCGGAATAATATTAAGAAATGGAATCAATAAATCATAGTCAAAGAAATATGTTAGCATCGGTGGTAATGAGGATATTCATAGCGAATTTGAATTCAAGACACGAGTGTTTGTTATTCTGAAATCTGAAACCTAAGCCAAAAAATTGGAAGCTATCAACCAGCTGTTGCAGTAATAAACACAAATATGATTACAAGTGAAGAGTGTAATTTAAAACCAATGCTTTTCAAACTTTTCTGACGACGTAGAAAAGGAGCCGCTGCCTTTTGTCCCTGAATGAAGAAGTAAATACAGCCAAGGTTTACATATATTGCGAAGATTAGAATACGTTTATCGTCTTTAATTTTCCAAGTAATTGATGTATTAATGTTTAAATATCAGCATAAATTTTGCACCTCAATGAAAACGCATTTTTTAGTATTTTTGTACACTGTTTACTATTTCTGGTACTTGTAAACTCTTCCGCAAAGATGATTTAAGCATATCGATTCTATGACTCGTAACAAAATCCGGAGGTGGATATATGTATTTCCTCAGAGCTGTTTATAATTTACATAAAGAATCCGCGAATTAGAAAAACTCAAAAATTATTTTAATACCGATGATATGTATGTATGTGTACAGATTTATATAGTTATCAAGCTTTACAACAAATATCTTCCAACAGCTGCACATTAAAGCTATTTTTCATCTAAAGAATTTTTAATATTATCATAAAATAAACTTATTCAAAATAGCAATTTATTGAGAGATTGTGTTTTATTTGTATGTACGAGTAAATTAATTAATGCTCTTTTGTTCTATGAACTTATAAATGCGTTCAAGTTTTAATTTAAAGTTTGCATTTGAATGTAACACATTTTGTATATAATTAGTTTTTTATATAATTAATAGTATTTTTAGCATAAATCTTTATTATTATTACAAATATTTACAACTATTAATATTAATTTTTTTCTTTTGTTTCTTTTTTCGGTTCATCTACTTGATATCATAACTAATGTTTCAACAATGAATGAAAAAAACAAACAAACAGGTAATAGAAATTCATAATATAATATAACACATTATTCATAAAAAATTTTATTATACATATATTTTATTATTCAGATAATTTTTTTTTAACTTAAAGACACAAATACATATATATATAATAATTTACCACTTGTCAGTAGTTCCAAAGCATAACTAGTCAAAAGTTCACATTTTCCAATAATAAATTGTTTTTATAAACATCCTGTTATACAAAAATTATGACTTGTTTGTAATAACCATTAACCAACCGCTGTGGTCACACATCACTCAAAAGAGCTTATAAACACTGAGAATAAAAATAAATGTGTGTATGTATGTTATGTGTAACTTCTACATATTCATGTAAGTTCATGAATACAAGTAAAAAAAAAAAACATTTGCATTTGAAATAACCAAATCCGCACAACAATACCGACTCCAAAACAAAACATGAATAATCGACTAAAAAATCAGAAAAAAAGAAATTGAATAAACAAACAAAAAATGTCGGAACAGTTTTTGTCGGTGACAGCAAGTAATTTGTAACTATGATAAACTACTCACTGGCAGTATGTTTGCCTGGTCGAGGGAGATTATATTAACATACTACTGGTCAAAAAAAAACTGGTAGAAGCGATTAAATGAACAAATTGACCAGAGGAATGAGAAGAATGAAGAACAAAATACTAAAGAACTAATATTTATTAGGAAGGCGAAAGAGATTCCGAACGATAACTGGCACTGAAAGATAAATGAAGAAATGAAATCAAACAACCGGGACAACGACGAATATGCTACTAGACAGGTGACTAAGAAACCAAAACTGATGAGACATGGGAATAAGAAATTTCATAGGAAACATAAAGGGATTAAAATGAGTGAATGTTTGACGGCATAAGCAACTACTATATTAAATGAGCAAGTGAAATTAGAAAAAAAAAAGTTGAGTATTAAAGTATCAATCATCAAGATAATATTTATTTATGTAGAAATATAGTTTTTCCGATGGATGACAAGAAACATGATATGTTTCTAAATAAACAGCGCAGAAGTAATAAATTTAGATCACTGACAAGAATATTATTATTAGAGAATTCGATTTTAGCGATAACTGCTCATACCGAAATTTCGGGATATTTTAAAATCTAAACCCAAACTCATAGCACTCGTCCTTTTATCTTAAACTCAGTAAAATACATTTAAATATCAAATTTTTATATTGAATAAAAAAAAAGATTTAAAAGTGTGACAAAATTGCTTTAACCCAACAGAATATTTGTAACGGCTTCTTGCGTAATTTAAATGTTAACAAATTTGAAAATTTTGTAGCACCCAGTATTGCTGTTTTGATATTTATTATGCCTTTAAGTTTAAACTATGGCTGAAAAAAATATTTATAGCAAAAAAGAAATGCAAGGAAGGTTTAACAATT
Source organism: Philophylla caesio (assembly GCA_963971545.1). NCBI lineage: Eukaryota > Metazoa > Arthropoda > Insecta > Diptera > Tephritidae > Philophylla > Philophylla caesio. Next base: position 25,497,724 of record OZ020608.1, on the reverse strand, counting down.
TGCTTGGGTATACGTATTATTAATTCAGTTTTTTAATTTTAAATTTACCTGCATTGACGTCACACAAATATTTTTGAAATATAAAGAATGCAACTTTATACTCGGATAGCCAAGAGGGCACCAAATCTCAAATTGTCCATAGTCCAAAACTGAATTTTTCTCAGTGTTTCAGTTAATAAACGCCTCTTCTATCTGTATTCCCAGTCGTAGGAGCATAGAAGGCAAGAATGGTCCAAGAGTTGGCAAAGACAGAAAGAAGCCTGTCTTTGTCCTCCTTCTGTGAATGGTGTTTATGGCAAATCGGTAGTGTGAGAACAACCAGATTATGGTAGGTTGCAGACTAGTTTAAGACCATTACGGCACTATTTCGCGACTTTTTCTGAAATAGTACAGGATCATTTCGGGACTGTTTGAGAATTTGTTTAGGGCTATTTGGCGACTTTTTCAGGATCATTTCCTGAACTGGTGCATGACTATTTCAGGGCTTAACCAGTACCATTCCGAAACTATTTCTAGGTCTATTTCCGGAACGCCTCAGTACAAATTTTGAATTATTTCATTTCTAGACAAGGTCGTGACATTTTCATAAGCATTTCAGCACCATTTATTTTGTGGAATGCCTAATAATATTTTTTGGCTTTAAATTTACTTCGTTGCCAAACCAATTGAAAGTAAGGCTGAAATAATCGAAATGTAATTTAGCTTATAAACGTAATACAGACTATGCGTCATTAAAAAAAAATAATTAAGCTTTTTTTACGCTTTTTATAAGCCTATATTGAAAAGTATTAAAAGACTTATTTCACAAATTCTACAAAAATTCAAAATTATCTCTATCTCTATCTTAAGATTTTTGGCATAACAATACTCGATTGTGAAAACTCAGCCTTGAAGTCGACAATCTGGTTTAAGGCATCTTTCCAATCGTTAAAGGGATTCAGTTAAATTTGTTTCTTACACTTTTATCGTCATACCATTTTTTCTATTAAAGTGAATAAAAAAATTCGATTAATATAGAGACAACGACAGTCAACTAATTATTGTGTTTTCAAATTATAAATTTATTAATGCTTCATACGCCTGTGTGACCCTACAAATTAATTCGCCAATTTTTTAGAAAAAAAAACAACGCTACGCTAATGGCAACTTATTTATGTTGCTTTTTCTCACATAAATACGATGGCGAATACCTTCAAATACTGAGGTTTTTTAAGTTTTTTTTACTTTATTATTTTTAGCTGTTTTTTGACCAGTTTCTCTTTTCATGCTTTTTACAATTAGCCACACTCCGCCGTTTCACGCTTTTTATACCTAAACAAAATTACTATACAAAATTTTTGATTTATGTCTTTCTGATTTAAATTATTCATTGGCTGTGCAGAGATTTCTTAGGGCATATGTTTATGCATAGCTTTGTGCTTGCGCTCATGCGTAACTAAGCAGTTCAGTGTCATAAATTTTCTGTGTCTGTAGTTCGTTTATATTCTTATGCATCTACATACACACTCGTATGTACATGCATACATATACATACATACACAGATTTATATTAATTTTTGCCATTTCGGAGTCTATTTATATTATTATTATTTTTTTTAGTAGTATTTTTGTTAAACCACTCACACACAGCCTGGCGTAAAACAAACAAATAGTCATTTTAATAAATGAGCGAGCGTAAGTCGGCAGCAAAAGCGTAGCTAATTGCAGACATCAGCAACAGAAGCAGCCGCAGCAATAATAGCAACAATCAGCTATTGCATTGACGAGCTGTGTAAAGTCGTACCGTGGTCATGTCACTGGCACTGAGGCGGTCAAGTTCAAATAACAATACATACATACATACTTAAACAGGTATGCATATTTACATAAAATGCCTGCGGAAAAGTACCAAACAAGTCAGAAAAAAAATTTTGTTTACAACTAGAATTTTCTCACGAAAATCGCACAATCTACTCATGCCTAATTTTTGTTTGACTTCAAGATTTGAATACAATTATACTAAATTTTACCAAAATATATCCTAAGCCATTAAAGGATCATTTAAAAAAAATTAATTCGTGAATGTAATTTATGAAATTAAATATAAAATAAAACAAATAAGAAAAGCAAAGTTCGGGCGAAACCGAATTTTATATACCCTCGCGATGTATTTATGTATGGGCGGTACCCATAATTTCATAAAAACCCGTTTCTTTGTTTCAAATCGCTGTTAGTATTAAACTTTACTCAATTTGTTCCAATAAATACTGAAAAACGAAGTTTTTTGCATTTTTCGAAATTTCCGATATATGGAAGTTGGACGTGGTTATGGTCCGATTTCAAAAATTTTCTACGATAATAAAGCGATGTCATTGAAAACATGTCCACCAAGTTTTGCGACGAGACCGTACACCGTAATTGAGATACAGAACTTCGTTCCAAAATGGGCGTGGAAAAATTTCATAAATAACTATTTTCTTAGTTCAAAATCGCTCCAAATACCAAATTTCACTTAATTTGCTTTAATGGATACCGAAAAATCGGAGTTTTTGCATTTTTCAAAAACTTCCGTTATATGGGAGGTGGGCGTGGTTATTGACCGATCTTGACCATTTTCAATACCAACCTACCCTGTCCAAAGAGCAATCTATGTACCAAATTTCATTGAGATATCTCAATTTTTACTCAAGTTATTGTAACCACGGACCTACGGACGGACGGACGGACGGACAGACATTCAGGGCTAAATCGATTTATCTTTTCATTCTGATCATTTTAGTGTATATATGTCTATATCTATCTCGATTATTTTATGCTGTTACAAACAACAGTTATGCGAACAAAGTTATAATACCCTTGTGCACAAGTACGCTGGGATATAAAAAGTTAATGGGTTGAAATAGCGCCGTAAGCTTAAAAACAGCTTTGTTTCGGATTGCTTTGAATATCGAACTCGTTCTGGTGGCACTACTATGGTACTAGTTTATTTCAGCTTGATATCTGACAATTAATTTCGCGTAAATGTTAAAAATGCTTGGGTGAGAAAAAAATAAGTTGGGCTTGCGATTCTTAGTTATTATGAGGTAGCTAAAATTTCACTACAGGGTTGCTTTTTATATTATATCAAGACCATTAGCAACCCGGCATGAATTTCGCTACATTCATATCCCTTCTTCCTGGCAATTCCAGACAGAAGTATAGCGAATTGTATGCCTATAATGCGTATTTGTTTGCGTTGGTTATTTTCGTTTCATGAGAATTCGTCAGCAGACTTACAAACACACATCTGGCTGAAATCATAGAAAAGGTATGTGTTGGCATGTATGATTTGATTTGATTCTAAGGTTATTTTTATTTAAATTTTTTAGAAATTAACTAAATTATAAGTTAACGTTGCAATTTTTTTTTTTTTTATTTCAATATAAATTTAAAGGATTTTCGTTAAAATTTATGTAATTATTCAAACTAAATCTTAAAAAAAAAATTTATTTCTTTAATTCTAAATTCGAACTCTATACTTTTCAAAACATTTAAAAGCAGTACAAAAATTTCATTCACGTCTTAAAAAAAAGTTTTTTTGTAAAAAATTTAAATTAAATCAAAGTTGCAAATTTTTTTTTTATTTGCTTTTAAAAATATATAATTCCTTATAAGTTGACGTTGCGTATTTTTTTTTAAATTTCAATATAAATTTAAACCCTTTTTATTAAAAACTTTTGTAATTTAAATCTAAATCTATAAAAAAGTGTTTTATATGGAGGTTAATTCTTTAATTCTAAATTCGAACTCTCTACTTTACAAAACATTTAAAAGCTGTACAAAAACTTCATTCACTTCTAAAAAAACAATTTGAATTTGTTCATTATAAATCAAAGTTGCAAATTTTGCTTTTACTAACATTTGAAAAAAAAAATTTGTTTGTTGACTAATTTAATTCGTTCATTATAAATCAAAGTATCTTTTTGGAATTTTCAATAAAAATGTAAACCATTTACATTCATACATCTTTCCTCTGCAGTTTAATTATTTCATTACTAATCCAAATTGAACTCTTTTAAAGCATTTCATTTACATTTTCAAATTTTGTTTGGCAAACAAATTTAATTCGTTCCTTGTATATACATATGTACATTCATAAGTACATACAGACATATATCAAAATTGCAAACATCAAAAACAAAATGAAAAATTTTTTTAAATGTTTTGTCGTAATTATAAAAAAATTTCATATTACAAGTCATTATTTTTACACAGTATATAGAACAAAATTCACGATTTCAAAAATCTTCCCAGTTTTTTCAACGGTTTGCAATGCTTTTGGGTCTTCATTCCAATAAATTTAGATAGAATAAAATTTGTTTTCAAAAATTAAATGAGTAACAAATTGACTTAAACAGCAACTGTTACACTTTAGTTACACTTTTTCAATGATTAGGATTTCTTTTTACAAGCGCCGGTTTCTGAACAAACAAAGAATTAAAGCGAAAATCTGTGGTGAACCGAAAGTTATGACTTCAGTTTCGGATTCAGCATACCTATAAAACATTGAGAAACCCAGTGGGATTTTCTGACTGTTGTACAGTGTTAATTTTTGATACATACATACACTTTTTTCATAGTTTTTATGATTTGTTTTTTTTTATAAAACAACCAATTATTGACCAGTTTTTTGTTTTATAAAAAGTTAGTACTATTAAATTAAAATATAGAATTTATCAAGAAGTCATGTAAAAGCATAAAAACAAAAAAAAATTGTCGAGACATTTTATAAAAAGTTCTTTTCATTTAAATTAATTTTGAAATTTCTTAACAATTAAAAAAATAATTATTAATTACAAGAGAAACATTTTTGAATTAGCTGACAAATACTTGACCATCGATTATCACTGTATATACATACAAACATATGTGAAAGGCTACAATTTTTCCATTGAAAACTTCGCTAGCCACATACATACATATGTACATATATCTTCAGGAGTATCTTCAAGAGTTAGGGAACTATTCTTATTTCACTACCAATAAATAATTTCGTTTAAATACGAACATTAAAGTTCATATACTTATGTACCTCGCATGTTACTAGTATCTACTTCATTGCCCACCATCGGTTTTACTTTCCATTTTACTTTGCTGTTGCGCTTCTAAGTAGTTACGTTGCTCTATTATTATCCAGCAGTTGATCTACACGTTCGTAATTCTCTGTTGCTTACGATCCCTTGCCATTGCACGTTCTACTCCTTGTCCTATCTGTCTTTTTTGCTATGCAGTTTCCAGTTTGCTATTCTGCTCTTTAGACACTATGCAATGTTGCCTGCTTTCAGTAGCTCAATTGCATACACCCCTTTAAGTGCATTTAATTACATTTGCACTTGATAAAAATCAGTGAAAAATTATACTTCATTAAATGTTTTTACACCTACTCGGTGTATGTGTTTGTAATACATCTATAGATGTATGTATACAATGCCAAAGAATATGTGCATTTGTTTTGTGGCGCGATGTAGTTTTAGTAAGTAACAAAACTTTGTTGGCATTGCTGGCAAGTGCGGTAAGCGTTGTTAGATACTGGTGGCAGATGCTTACTTTACGAATTAAATTTACACTTACTCATTCACGTTTTACATCTCTGTATACGATCTACATTAAATGTAAATCCTTAAATCAAAGGATGTCTAGGAGAAGAGGCTTAAGTATGAAACTAGTTTCCATTATGGTGAACAGCCATGCTCTAATAAATACTTCAATGAGTACTCGAATAAATACTTTAATTAGTTAATTTCCAAAGCCTTTGATAAAGTATCACCCAAAATTTTAATCGCAATGCTTGAGAGTTTAAGAGTTCATTGTTTTTTTTTTTTTTTTTTAATTGACTTAAGTCATTTATGTACCGCTGGCAGTGCTTTGTTACTCAGGTGTGCCACAAAGTAGTATTTTGTGGCCCCTGCTCCTTGTTTTGTTCATAAACGACATTAGCTGAGGTTTTTAATTTTCTAAATTTTTTGGTTAACAATTTTTCAAAATTCAAATAGAGCTCGATAATTTGCATTTTTATTGCCTAATGTCACGTCTCTCCCTCAATGTTAGCAAATGTTTCCATGTTACTTTTACTAAGTCCACCAAAACTGTCGCTTCATCGTATTGTATTGCGAGTTACATACTCCATGTTACTAATGAAATTAAGGATATCGGTGTTATTTTTGACACCAGTCTTTCTTTTAACAGTCACATTGATTTTATAATAAACCATACTTTGTTTCTTGATAAGAAATAGTGCTGAGTTTTCTGATCTTTATAGCTTAAAACTTTTGTACGCTTCCTTAGTCCATTTCCATCTTGAGTATTTAGCCTTTATTTGACGTCCGTTCCATCAAGTTTCTAAAAGTTTTTTTGAAATATGCTCTTATGTTTTTCTAAACCGATTACTTCCTATAATTGTAGCTTTTTACTAAGAAAACTCAAATCTTTAGAAAAGAGCCATTCTTTTCTTGACTGTCCTTTTCTTTTGGAATGAATAAATTTAAATACATATATGACAGCTTATTCGAGCAATCAACGAATTCAACTTAATCTCTAATTCTATCGATCTCGATTTTTAGTGGCAAATATTAGCGAACGAATATTTTAAATTCTGTTCCCTAATTTTAAGCATTTAAATAAATTATTTATCCACTTTCTCTTGGTCTGTAAGAATACATTGTTCATAGACTTAAAAAGATAAATAAATAAAATGTTCTCAATAAGTTTGGTACCAAAAATGCACTTTTAATAGGAAACAATGTCCATAACAGCAATTATCTGTTCATATAAGAAAATGAATTGTAAATTCAGATTTTATGGTCCGAAACGCCTTCGGGGACTTACTGCAAAACACTTAAAAGGAAAAACAGAAAGTTTAACAGTTACTGAATGGAATATCCAAGTCTGAATGAAGAAGCTCTTAAAGTTTCTTTTTATCTTTAAATAACACAACAAATATGGCTCTCAATTAAGAAGCTTTGAGGATTAATAACCTTGCAGAGTAACAGAATCTATCAGAAAAAAAGATTTTACTAAAGCTTTATCTAAAAATTCTGCCTAAACCAAACTGAAATGTATGGAATAGGAATTTGTGAAGGAATTGTTTTTTTGTGAAATAAAAAATTACCAAATAAATTTTTTTTAATTGTTCTAACTGTTTATTAAAAATAAAAAAATTAATTAAACATTTTTTGTAGTTTTTTAAAATTTTTTTTAAGAAATTAAGCGAAAAAATAATCTTAAAAAAGAGCTAAAACTTATCATTACGCAGAAAAAAAAGGTGTTTAATTACAACTAAATTTTAATTATAACATAATAAAACGTTAACATAAACACAGCTTCCAAAGCAATTATTTAGAATCTGGAATTGGAAAACTTTTATAATAGCTGAGCTTGGTGTTAAATACTTTTAGCTCTATGCCACCTCTCTGGAGCTTGACAGAACTTATATAGGTTTTCTGGTCGGTTAGGTAGATAATTATAGTTTTCGCATAATTTATAATTTATATACTGACCATCGAAATAACTAAAATACGCTGCAATTATTTTGAATTATAATTTCCATACACATATCGCTGCTATAAGCCATTGAAAGCTTTGCTCACTGCTAAGATTCCTCTTGTTTTGAGTTCTACTATTTACTTGTCAGCAATTTAATTCCCTCACTTGCCCCACCACATGCACTCTCTTACAACAAAACAGCGCAACATCGGCACTAATGAGTAGGGATTGAACATAAATTAACTGATGCTACGCAACAAAGTGGCAATGTAAACGTGTATATATGTACATACATACATTCAAGTTTTCTCCCTAAATGTCTTGAAAGATGTTGATCGAAGATAGCAGAAATTATGTTTTAAAGCTAATTTGAATTATGATTATATGCAAGATGATAGCCCGATATTAGCGTGTTGCTGCAATGTGTTGGTAGCCTCAGTAGCAGACGGAGTGGCTACTTTTTTTCTTCTCTTGACGTAGTTGCTTCCAGCTTTTAAAGGCAGGCGCTCCGACTTCTGTTGATGGTAAATATTTTACTATGCACCAAAGTAGCTAGTACTTTATGTTGCTACTAGTTGTCTAGTTTTGTTTGTATGTCCGTATTTTAATGCACATTCTTGCTTGCTCTTCACCTTCACTCCCTCTTGCTCTCTCTGCCCGCTAGCCTTAGTTGCATATTTAATGACCCTAGTCATTACCTCTTAACTCTTTGCAACAGCTATTTATTGCAACACAAGTAGAGCTTGCGAATAGTCATTATTGTTGTTCTAGCAGCAAAACATCAGATGTTACTCTTGCAAAAAAACAAACAACAACAGCAACAGTAGCAAAGCAAACAATATTAAATTCTAGGTAGGTAATGCAATTCAACAGTTCTTGCAACCACTTTAGCTGTCTTAACTGCCAACTAAGCACCTCTGCCATTACGGCATCCTCAGTTAGCTGCAACACCCCACACGCTACGCCGTCTCTTCAATAGTCGCTTCATCTGCTTCTTTGCGTTCATCCGTTCCACTTCAATCCGCTCCATCAACTTGCTGCTTCATTTTAACTATTTTCTTTCACCTTTTTTTGCATTAAATTGAAGACGCACCCAAAATCACTTGCTCACCAGCCATAGCTGCCGTACTCGTTCGACTCTGTCATAGTCGCCGGCTATTCGTATAGCCACTCAACTACCTCATCGACGTCCACTTGGCTACTGTTGGCCAGATTGGTTAGATTGGTGTGCAGATAGTGCCGACTATTTCTTTGCAAGGTCGTTTTGGGTTGTGGCGGTTGGTAGTAACTTTTTACTATCCATTTACTATTTTTTTACTATTCTGGCTGTCCTTGCGTCTGTCTCTATGTGTATACAAACACAGAAAGGTGCTTCGGCCGCGATAAAAGTGTAATTAAGTGCGCTACTGCTAAAGCAGCTCGCTACTTCCTTTGGCTGTGGCGTTGATGGTGATAGTGTTTTTGCCGCGGTTCCTCTTATTTTTCCTCACCTTCAATGGGTACGTGTGAAAGATATCTTAGATGTTCGACTAAAGATTATTGCGTTCATTGATCTGGCTTTAGCTCAAGATGTGTTTGAATAGATGCGATTTGGATAAATATGGAAACAAGTTTTCGACATCCCTTGTCAAATAGATTATTTTACACAATGCTGGACGAACCAACGACAAAATTACAAGAACTAATGTACAACTTTTTTTTACATGAAAAGAATTAATTGACTCCAAGTAAGCAACCACCGACTAGAATATTGTCTTCTAAAAATAATCGGAGATAGGTTTCGTAGTCACATATTAAGGCATCTGCTTTCCTGCAAGGGGAAGTGAGGTGAAATGAGATGAGGTCAAGAAAAAGGAAGTATAAGCAGGTGAAGTAAATTAAGGTGAGGCGAGATCAGGGCAAAATAGGAAAGATGAAATGAATTGAACAACGCTGACCTGGAGTTGTTTAAGTTCTTGTGAGTTTGTATATGGTAAGTTTAAGTAAAGTAAGTAAAACTAAGGTCAGTTTAATTGTGGTGAGTTTAGGAGTAGTCAACATGGTTTCGATGGCTTTAGATGAGATAATTTTAGGTTTGGAAAGTTAAATGTGGTGTGTTTATATGTGTTGAGTTTTGGTGTGATGAGTTCTATTACCGTTGCGGTGAGTTAAGCTGAAGTGCGTATAGATGTGGTGAGTTAAGCTGTTGTGAGCTATGAAATGATGAGTTCAGTTGAAATTATATCTGTTGCGGTTTCTAAAAAACCAATTCAGAGGGATTATATTTTCTGCAATTCAAACTTTTCGAGGAATAATTTTTTCGATGCACTTTATCATTCTAGGTCACACCTGTGTGGGTCATTTTGGATGTTGCTCTTAAAAAACTTCCCAAAACTAAACTTATGTTCAAAGTCAATAGTTGAAATTTTACAGAAAAATGCTCATCTAAAATTTAAAAGTTACTCGTAAAAATCAAAATCAAGAAGAAATATTTAAGCAATACAGAATGGATTATAAATTAAGTATTTTTTAAAACATTTAATGATTATATTTCTCACATAACTAAGACATAGTAAAAAAATTAAAAATACCATCTCTGATTAAAGACTTTTCAAAATATCAAAACCAATAACAAACTATTTGACTAATTGGAGTGCCAACAAACTCCCGTCTGAATTCCCTTTGGACGGAAATGACGGACTGCAAAGCATGGTACCCAGGCATTCATTTTTAAAAAATATAAATAATAAACTGCCAAATAAATAAAAAAATTAACCCGATTACTCACACGGATAAAAAGTTATTACGTTTTGTTTTTGTAGCACGATTCGTGCGCCACCCTGTACATACATATGTATATATGTAGACGCATAGTAAGTTATAGACAAAATGAAATTGAAAGTAAAAAACAGGGTTTTGACACACGGCAAAATTATGTTAAATATATGATTTTAATTTTAAAGTCGGTTTTATCCTGACAAAAAAAACGCCAAAATTGTTTAACCAAAGCAAACTATTTTTCTTAATTTTTTTTTAATTTTTTAAACGAATTTTATCGATAATTACTTCTATATGTAAAAACCAAAATATTTTTTCAATTCGAGCACTCACATTTTTTTATAGATTCCATTGAAATTTGTTAACTAATTTGGTGTACTGGAGTATTAGGCAACTCACGATTAGGCAGCCTTTACTTTCATTAATTATAAGAGCAAACTGTTGACGACAGCAAACAGCGTTTGCACGAAACATTTATTATTATTTCACACAAATCTGCCATCCTTTTAACCTCTTTTTTTAATTTATTATATTTTTTGTTACCATTATTTCATTTGTTATTATTATTAATACTAAATTAAAGCCATTGTTTGCCATTTTACGGTATCTACTTACATATTGACTACCCAACATTTTCTTTCAATTTCCACCTTTTTTATCTTTTTTACTTTACTATCCACCGCTATTCATTTTAACTAATCTGCACAAAGGTTAATTGCTACTTTAAGTCGCTACTAAGATTCGTTTCGGTTGGAGCATAGCAAAAATAGAAGAAAAGTAGAAAATATATCTTCCTTGAAAAGACATAACTAGTCTAAAATGAAAACCAAAAAAATACTAAAGGATAAAATGTCGTTTCAACAAAAATAGTTATTACCGCAAAAGATAAGAAGATTGCTTAAGCTTGAAAACGAAATCAGCTACTAGATTATAATTTCAGCTGCACAAAACAAGTCAGTTCTCCAAAAAAAAAAGTGAAGTATATGACGTCAACGTGCAAGATTATAGTCTTTACCTTTCATTAAGTTTGTAATTAATTTGCGCAACGCAATTAACAGAGAAAAATTGGGCAAGTCGATATTAAAAATATATGAGTAATCAACATTTTCGTTTTATTAAATAGAGAGCTAAATGTTGGCTTGTTCTTTTAATAATTTATTTGCAAAAATCTTCATTGATCAAGTTTTTTTTTTGTGCGAAGATTTTAAATATGTAAATATATATAATATTTTAATGGGCAACTGAACAGTCATACTAACCTAATTGATTAAAAAACTGCAAAAGCTAAGCACTTGAATATTTTCTATTTGAAATCATTACCTCAACTTCTTATGATAAATATATACAGAGAAAAAAAAATTTGAAATGTGTACTTACATTTAAATCAGATAATTTTTAAATAGGTTTATCGATAGTAATGTTTATAACGAAAGTTGTATATAAAATGCTGCGCTTAAAAACGAAAACTAATTTCTTAAACGTTTCGTATTATTAAAACATAATTCGAATTACGACGAACTCAATTTAACAATAATATAATAACTTAACGTTATGTTATGCTAGTATGTGTCATTTAAAATTTAACAGATGTGAATTAAGAAATTGATATTAAATATTGTTTGCTTAATTTTTTATGATAAGGTGAGATGGGTGAGTTGAAATGAGAAGAGGTAAAGTAAGGTGAGATGAAAGTATTCGGACGCGGTGAGTTAAGATTTAGACATATAAGATATGCTGTGTTTAGATGTCATGAGTTTAGGATTGTTATGTCCAAGTGTGATGAGTTTAAGTGTAGGAAGTTAAGTTGTTATATGTTAAAAAATGGTGAGAAGAAAAACTACGTGTATTCGTTTTCTACCATTTCAGTGTACGCAATGAAGTTCTACTTCACACACTATTTGAAGGCAAATCGAAAAACCAAGCCTTTCCCAACAAATGCGAGGACTAAATTGCTAACGAATTAGTTTTTAAAACTTCGGCAAGATATTGCTTCAGTTTTCGATCGACGTTACATTTAGATGGGAAATAAAAATTGTCGCGGCTATACCGCTTTGGAGCAGACATTTTTATGATTATGATTTCACGTTCCCAGACAATGGTTCGAACGTTCCACTACTCTTACAAGAAGACGAAGATGAAAATCAAGATTTTTGAACAAAGAAGATTATAAAAATTTTTTCTAGAATACTGCACATACAATTTAAGAACGAAAATTGATAAATTTAATCGCTGCCGAAATCATCTCCAAAAAATGGGAATTTTTAATACTTGGGAAAAATTAGGTCCTAATGCTAAGCCACTTTAAGTCATCAAGAATATCGGACTTTATTCATTTATGCCCACAAATTGTATTCTCTACACAAACAGTACAAAACTATCACTCCTTGAAGCCTACCCAGTTACAGTAATTGATAAACAATTATCCAAGCCCACCCAGAAGATGAAATGTGGTTATGTCGTTTGCTCAACAACACTAACTCACATCCACTAATTTAAAGACTTTAGCGCTGGTATGTGTAAAAGATGAATGCGTTCATAAATGACGCTAGCTCAGTGCTATCAGAGGTTTTTGTCATTGAAATATTTCCTTTTCACTCTAAGCTCGTCATATGTCATAAACTCGTATGTATACATACATATGTGTTTGTATATGATTTCAAGTATTCAAATGAATTGCATTCAATTACAAATAAAGACAAACTGTCACGCATTTTGCAATTTTATTTCTTCCTACTCAATTTCAATTCAATCTCTTACACTTAATGAATGAAAGTATGGTATGGTTGAGTGACAGACAAGTTAAATGAATGAATGTTCATATAAATTTCAAAATGAAACAAAAAATTTACGAATATATGCAACAGTTACGAATAACAAATATTGCATCAGCCCACACGCGCGCGCAACAAATACATTTGAACAAGAAAAACCAAAGCAAATACCATAAAAAAGAGTAAATAATAAAAGGAACTTAAACAAATAAAAGCACACTCAGTTACTCATTAACAATCGCATCATCGACATTCTTGTCACTCTGAATATCCAACTCGTCTTCATTAAAAGAAAATTAACCACAACATCAGTCAAATATTGACAACACCAACGAGTGACAAACAAATAAAAAAATAAAAATAAAATTAAAATGAATTTATAATATGTACATATGGTCCACAGAAATGCAAGAACACTTTTGGCATTCATATCGCTTGGGTTCAGCGGTGTAGCAATCATCACCAAAGGCGGAAGACCAAAACAAAAAATAAAAACACGCAGAACTGACAGCCGGAGCGCTGATGACAAGGTTAAACAGCGGCGATGAAAGTACAAAAGAATTTTAACGAATCGGTTGTCAATTGGTGTCCAGTAAATGAATTCAAAAAATGTAAATTAATTCGTGAAGTATTTTGATATACGAGTATGTATCTTAAAAAAGTGTTGATGTTACTTAGCAAATGTTGTCCGACTAATTCAGCTAAGTTGGCTTTAGTTCTGTCCTATAAACCAGATTTCCTGATTTTTTTTTTTTTTTTAATTCTGACGTGTACAATTAGAGTCATAATCCATTAACTCTAATTCCATGTCCACATACATCATCAGGCGCCGTTTTCAGCCTAACATTTTTTTTTATTGTAATCAAATTTTGTTCCTTCTTCTCTTATAAATGGACCAAGTGCACATGCAATTCGACTTGTTGCTTAAATCCATCACTTCTTATTTACAAGAACGTGCATTCACTTTAGTAAAACATTAGCTTCACAGTAACTGCTCACATGGCAACCCTAACAACCCTTACAATCTGACAATGGTTGGTCCATCTAATTACAGGCAGATATAGGAAGTTGCTAGCGAAGCTTGATATAATATGATCAGGAATCACACCATACAGACGGTGTCTTAATATTTTAATTAGATTTACTTGAAAACCCCTTTTTTATTGAGGTAATAAATGATGTTGAAAACTAAGATTTGTTTCGCAAATAGCCTGCTATCAACCCTTTGAATATTTTTTATTTATTTATTTATTTGTTTGCTAAATGAATACAAGAAATTATTACTAGCTAGGAAGAATAAGCTAAAAATACTTTAAATTGTATCTTAAGCAAAAAGTTACCAGACCTCTTGGCAACCAGATCTCTCCAGACTCCTACCCCGATAAGTTCATTTAAAGTTCTAGCCAATGGAGCATTAAGAGAGTAATCGGATGTAGCATTCGGTATACAGAAGGCTTTAACACGCATAAGGCTACGAGGTGGAAGATATATGATCGTTTTCGGCTTATCAGTTCCATCCCTATTCGTTTTACGGTTAATAATTTACTCTATAATCTAAAAAACTATCGAACTGCTTAGAATTGTTAGTTGAAACTTTATCTTAGAAAGCATTTTCCCAATAGAGAACCACGCAAGGATAAAAATTATTGAAAAGCATTTGAGCGAGGAACATTATTACCGCTTCAAAAATGGTCCTAAAACATTAATAAATAAAAGAAATATATGAAGGCAAGTGGAACTTGTTTAATATCTATCAAAAGCCGAAAAAATACAAAGGACCTACTCTGCTCTACTCTGCATGTTATAATACTTCCATGGTCACCATATGTTGGCCCTATAACTAACATATCCCAAAATTTAAGCCAATAAACCTTGTAACTCTTTCCATGTTTGTTAATGTTGAAATTTGACTGATTTTTTAAGCGCAAAAAGGTCCCTGGGAAAATTCTGCTTAATCTATTTTAGTACAAAGTTTATGAGATGACCGCTTCTCATGGTTATATGTACAATAACAAGTTCTTTCTACGACAAATTTACACTACTGCCTGGCTATTAAAGAAGACATATACAGTAGTAGATTGAAATCAATTGATCAATCAATCATGTAAATTATAGTCAGCAAACTGATATGCAATAGATTTGAGGCAATAATGAGGTGTATCTAGACCTCCTTCTAGCAGGAAGTGGAGAACTGGTCCAGTAAATAAAGAACTCCAAATAGCGCTCTCTATGGATGGATAAAAAACGCTGGATTGTGTGTTGGCGGAGGTGTTTTCTTTTACGTTGAATAAACCAAAATTTGTTAGCGTCTTTTAAGCAGATGCGCAAGTAATTGGGTAGACATACCCAACCATAAACTCCTTTGTAGTCAGCGGGATTTATCAAAAGGAGCTACACTTGCAGTTCGCGCAAATAGCAAAGACTAAGTGGAGCAAATATAGTCCAATTCCAACAAATCCAAGACTTTTGAACATATCAAGAATTTATATTTTGGACTCACGGCATTGATCACAGAACATTGGCTTATTTGAAAACTGCATTTTAATGGGAGTTAATAAATAATCGATTTTGCCCGCAGAAGGCTGGATATAAATTTAGAAAGATATCCAGAAGAACATAAGTAAATTTATCGGAAACAAACAAGGGTTCAATGAAGACAACGAAGTGTAACAGCAGATGATATGAAAATTTCGGAAAGGAATTAATAAGTTATTCAGACAGCGCTGGAACTTCCCTTCTATTATTGATGCAGTAAACAATTTTCATGTTGAAAAAAAACAATGCAAATGCAACTGCTTTAAGATTATTGCGCCGAAAATAGTAACACCAACTAAGAGACCCTGTGTATTGCCCAAATATATTGAACAGCAGACCTATAGTGGCTTTAAATAGATTTTTTTTAAGTTTTTTTTTTTTAAACCTCTACTATAAGTAATGAAAACTAAAAGCGTGGCTGTTAAAATTATTTATTTACATAAATGCATAACTTAAAATACTTACATAAGCAATTTACACATTTTCAAAAGTTCGTATACCAGTTCTATAATTTTTGGGTTTTAGTATTTTTTAGTCACAAAGTCGGCATTTCACTGACAGCTGTTCAATGAGAGCCACAACGCCACAAGAGTGATAAATGATCGAGCGTTGTTGTTGATGCTGTTCATGAGCATGATCACATTGCGAAGAATGAAAATATATAAAATAAACAATGCATGCGCAGCGACAGTAATCAATCAGTAAACAACAACAAAGGGAAGTTAGATAATAAGAAGAAAAATGTTGCGTGAATAACTACTTTGCATTTTATTTAGTGTTGCCTCGTTTATCTTACCTTCATATATATGCCGCCAGCAATTGATTACTGAACAATAGAACAATTGGGCAGCGCTTCTGTTGCAAAAATAATTAAAATTAATTTAATTTTTTGTTTTACAATTCCATTTCACTGCCTTTCTTATTCGCCCTCTTTCAACCGCATCCAACCAACTTAGCGCTCCTTTTATTGCCTTCGAATTTTATTATGCAATTTTCCAAGAAATTTCCGAATGTGTTGAAAGCAACTCAGCGCTATTGTTTACGAACCTTACGCATACAATTTAAATGCCTTGCCGCAAATGAATGACAAATGCAATTACAGCACAGCAGCGGTGCTGTCAACAAAGCTTTCGTCCTCATCAGCAACAGCTTTGCATTCAACACGCATTTACCTCAGCTTCCATCGCTGGTACTCGTACCCTCTTAGCTTACTTGCATATGCACCTTGGCGGTTCGCATGGTAGCATTATTACCTGGTTACTGCTCACGAACTCACATTTTATTGTTGTTGTGTCATCGTACGAAATAGCAACAACAAAACACTGCCACCCAAAACAATACTCGTATTTATTCGTGCCACAATCGTAGTGAACGAAATGACGTTGATGCGTGCGAGTGCAGCAGTATTTGCTTTATCAGTCATCAAATAAATTGAAAAAAATTACACTTATTCAAGCCAATGCAAAACGCCTTGAAGTAATAACTTGAATGGTACCGTCGTCAACCCTATAAACCAATTAACATCACACACTTCGAAAAGAGTTATCCAAAAACTTTTATATTTGAAACTGACCTATTCAAACTGCTCTATTAGTTATATATTAATTATATATTACCAAAGTATGTGTGTCTGAAGTTTCTAGCCTCGTGCGATAACCCTTCATATATCCGAAGCTGTAACTCCATCGTTGCATGAAAATAAATGTAACAAATACATATTATTATTATTATTATTATTCCTGAAGTTGCATAAGTTCCCACAAATCTCGAATAGAGCAAGTAGCCAACACTAGCAGTTTTTTTAAAGTAGGAAAAGAACGACAGTCTTTTTATGGGTTGGCTGCAGCATCTTCTCTGTAGATTGAGCAGAGTACACGTTCGATAAGTTGGCAAAAATTTTGAAAGATTTTGTTTGCGCCCACACTCTCTTTTCCTTTTCCCGCATAAGATGAGTCGGACTTTTATACTCTCATACTTTCATACTTTTCCCATTATTTACACAACTCCGAAAATCGTTTCATTAATTATTGTTCTCAAAAAGCACGAGATTTTGGCCGCGACAGGTGATGATTAAAGTCGAGTTAGCTACAGGGCTCGTTCGCACATCAAAGACACTGGAAGCTTGCCAATCATCTGTCACAATATGGTCGATGTGACTACGAGTTTCAACGTCCGGGGAGTGGTAAAACTGAAAAGATATACCCCTTTTCTCACCTTAGATTAAAATCTCCAAGCATGATTTTTAAATCGTGATAGGGAGTTGCGATATTGGTCACATCCTCGCTCGCTTCTATCTAAACTTGGAGAATCTAGCTTAAATTCAAATTCTGGTGGGAGATTCATCCACCGCTGTGAATAGCAGTTTTTGGCGACGAAGTTCCACTTCTACCTCAAATTTGACACTGAATTTCCGCTTCTTTACATGTCCGCTGGATTAGGTGTCGGAAGATAGTTGACTGCCCTTTACTCATAAATTACATCAATTGCAAACGTTGCTCTAACGAAATATCAACCAATTAGGCAGCGGCACTCTCACATTCAAAGGTTCAGAAAATGCAGGCACGAATGAGAGTCTTTCAAACGTCTGCCGTGTTCAACATCAAAAAAAGGGGGGAACTCTTCGGAAACTTTTGATTGCTTTTCATTGATGGTTTTTTTTACACTGAGGCTCTCAGCGCATAACCAAATTTGTGGGTCATACTAGAATTAACAATCTATTTTACATGATTGATGCTATCGGTTAGGAGTTAGCTTGAAAATTAAACAAAAAAAACTCCGCATTTTCTCTCAGTGCAACTATGAATTTCTGCTTCAATGACCGTTGGACCCAACTCATTTCATCTCCACTACGTGTTTGTGTAATCTGCCACACTCTCCTACACATTTCGATAGCGTTGCTATCGTCCGCCAAAATTCACATCAATACAACATCGCGTCGTGTGACATGTAATATGTATGCAGCTGTCATGGTTAAATGTCACCGGCTGTAATATTATTTATTTTCAATACTTCTTTCTCCTTATGCAAAGGGTCTGCAGCACCAAATGGCTAGCGTCAAAAGCCTGCCAGCGCACTTCAACGCAACATCAGCCAGTAGACCAGCCGACTGCAGGCAAGCAATAAGGTGTTGCTGATGTGCGGTTCATTGGTTGTAAATTTTTCTGCATTTTTTATATACATACATACATACATATAATGCCATCAGTGCAGTTGTGATTTAAATTGTTGACAGGCATTGCATAATGCATTTTTAATAGGCTGTCGCGCGCGAATGCCAAGCAAAGCAGGCAAAAGTGAATAAATACGCAGCGAAAGAGCAAAAACGAAAGAACATGCCGCGCGTGGTTAAGCTACTTTATAAGAGCAGAAGGTAAAGCTTTTCCTCAATAATGATGTAAATCGACAATTTTAATGGCTTACAAAGCGGCTTGCAACTTGGCGGGGCATATGGAGAGCGTCCAGCTGAAAGTGATTTACTTGAGTGCATATTACGTGGACGGCAATTGTTGATGTTGCTTGCATTTCCTTGCACCATATGCTGCCTACGTCATTCAAACACACATCGCCGGCAACTCACCTGCGCTCGACAGTTTTGAAGTCCTCCACACACCGGCGATACGACGAAGTTGACGATGCACTTTATCCACTGTCATTTAACTCATTCATCTTTGCGCACATTTTTTTAGCTGGGGCAGACTTACTGTCTACTTGTATGCACATTAGGGTAGTACAAAAATGTTTGGAATAAGAAAAAGTATAGTCGGAATTTGATTCTCGGTATATAGAAAAAAAAAAAATATATACTTTATTTTTAAATCAAAAAAAACTAGAGCTCGCTTAAAGCGGCTCCCAATTTACAAGGGAAAACCCCATTTTTCGTAGTGGATTTGTAAAACGAATATAAACAATTTTCAAACGGAAAAAACCGTTGCTTCTCAGGAGACCTCTAAACCAAACGTGCAATTATTTTATTTATGTCTTTACATATGTATCCAATGCTAACTCGGAAATGGCTCTAACGATTTAAATGAAATTTTGTTTGCAGATAATATTAAATATTCTAAGCTTATATACCAAACTTTTGCCCCCTACATATATGAAATACTTTAATATAAAAATATTTGTGAAAAGGATTGCCACCTGTCTTTAAAAATTTTTTTTTTTTGTTATTTAAAGCAATCTTCCGGCAGCTTAAGCACAAAAAAATTGATAACGGTTGCCACCTATCTTCAACTAAAATTTATAATGTATTATGCTGCTGTTGGCGAGTGGGTAGCGGTGCGTGCTATTACTCGATATGCCGCTGGGTTCGAAGTTCGAATCTCAGCCAGAGCAAGCAAAATCTAAATTATAGACAATTTTTTTCCAATAGCGGTCACCCATCGGTAGGCAATGGCAAACCTCCAAGGGTATTTCTGCCATGAAAATGCTTCTCATAAAATACATCTGCCGTTCGGAGTCGGCACAAAATTGTAGGTCCCTCCATTTGTGGTACAATATAAAGACGCACACTACAAATGGCAGGAGATGCTCGGCCAAACACTGAGCGCCAAACTATTATTATTATTATTATTTATAGAAATGAAATGCCATTTTATGATATGTGTATCCACGGCCAAAGGTGCAAAACATTTTAATTGGAGTACAATTTTTAACTTTTGTTTTTTTTTTTATTTGGGGGGAAAATGTATCTTAACATAGCATATACAATATAATATAATAATATTGATATCAAAGGAAATCGATTTTTAAAAGGAGCTGTCACTTAATTTTGAATATATAATTGTAGTTTATTTCTGAATGATATACGGACTGAACCGAACAAAACTTAAAATTTTTAGACACCAGGCCGCCGACGGTTTTTGGCCCAAAATCGATATTTTTATCCTTGAGCAAGTTAATGGTGGATCTCGCGTAGTGAGCTGAAGCTAATCATGCAATGAATCTTTTTTTATACACTCATTCACGTAATATTCTTCGTTTATCGTGCCAGTTACATCAGAAGTTGATGTCCTTTTCTCACATGGAGATATTGCCTGTCACACAAGATACTTATTCAAATTGATGCAGAACAAACCATACAACTTTTGAGCCCGGGTTTATTTCTGTTTCTCTTTCTTTTCATGCACCTCTGCACCATGGTCTGGCTGGTTCCACATTTTTTAGCGATATCTCTAGAAAACTTGCTACAAGCCTTTGAAAAAAATGAACGAAATTTTCATGTCCAAAGATTGAGCTTGAGGGCCAACTTTGGCACTCCTGAGAAAACCATTTTGTGTGTGTTAGTTAAGCATTGGCTTTCTTTGAAAATTATTATATTTCGTCGGTTAGTTCCTATTGCGATATGGGGGACAAAGTAACATTTCTATATGCAAGAGGTTTATAAAAATTTTACTTTCCATACTATTTTATACAAATTATATTCGTATATGTTTGCCATTTATTACAGACAAAATAAAAATTAAATTAATTATTACAAAGTGGAAACCAAATGTGAAGAATATTAGATTTCACTTATCCCGCAATATTTTTTAAAAGAGTTGCCAATTTATTTTGATATGAAATTTGATGTCAGTTAATTGTTTTAAAATGTAAAGATTACCAAACAAATGTATACATCTCTTTTTACAATTAAATATTAAAAAAAGTGTTTATTGCGAAAAAATGTTGGTATTTTTCAATGTATTCTCAAGGAATTTTATTTGTATGTTATTTATCTTTAAGGGTATTTATTTTTTAAGGGCTTGAGGACAACCAATAACAATTGTTAAATAAAAATTGGTGACTATTTTTCTAAATTTCATGAAGAAAAACAGAGCTTTTCGTTGGAAAAATATTGTTTTTCGAACATTATATACCATTTTCCACAAACTTTAATTTTTCCCCATATATAACAAATGACAACTTTCGAGGCTTTATATATTTTGATTTTACAATAAAAAAATTTTGGGTTCCTTTTTTCGATGAAAAACAATACTTTACCTTTTTTCTGACCATTCTAATACACATACATATACAGCTATAAATTTGTACATATAAAAATAATTATTAAATTGCGAATTTGTTCCAGTACTGGCTTTCAATGAGGCAATACTTTTCTCGGAGTTGGTCTTTTTGACGGCTGTTTCTTGATTTATACTAAGTTTGGAAGAGAATATTGGCCCCAATTGCTGCAAAAACAATTTATTCGAGGCAGCCTTGGCGGTCACTTGCCCGAAATCATTTTTAAAACATAATGCAAACCCTTATATTTATAATAAGGCCATAGCATTAAATTATAAATTATAAAAAAAACACCCTTTACTATGAATATGTATATTTATTTTCACTTATGCTCTATTATATCTAAGTATATGTATTTCGAATAGTAGCCCATTTGCAGTTAAGTGGCGGCAATGAGTGTTGCATGTTTGCCATTGCATTGGCGTGTACTTGTTGTGTTGCATAATGTATTAAAAAGGCCAATACGCAAGGTGTTGAATTGAATGTGTGGCCAAAGTAAATAGTAGTAATGTGATGAATATGCGAACGTAATCAAATTATATAATGCCTAAGAGAGCAGCTGCGCCACAAACACTCATCAACTTATTAAGAAAGCTAAAATAAAAAAGAAATATAAATTTAAAACAAAATTTACACGATTGTACCATTAACCTACTTTTTTAACCATTCTCCACCTTTAATAATTTCTTAATTCACTTTGAGCAAGTCAAATAGAGATGGCCAAAAGTTGTGTAAAAATTGCAAGTAAACAAAATTGTTGTAAAGTATTTCAATTAAACTTGCATTTGGTAATTTATTGATTTATTTGCCCCTGAACATATTTTTTTGTTTTGTTTAAATGGCTGAAGTGTGGAGTTCAAAACTTGTTTTCTTGCACTAACTGTGCGCGCTTGAAAATTGAAAATACTTAAATATTAATTTGTTTTTTGTTTTCTATAAAATAGTGATTAATAAGATTTAGAACAATCAACCTGAAAAACTTGTATAGTAATTATGAGGAGTAGATTCACATAACAGTTATCCGCTTAAACAAAAATACCATTTGAATTTTTAATTCTCATTAGTTTTTAATTTCGATAAATGAAAAGGGACTTGAAAAGGAATTGGAAATTTCCCAAAAATCAACGTTACTCTGAAACAAGTTGAAACTTGAGCAATTTGACTAAAATGTATTTCTTATGGCTTCAATAATTTCAACGGTCATTAAAGGACTGTTCAAGCCGCCTAAGTTCATAGTCATTGAAATGCTGAAGCAAGTAAACAAAAATTTACACGGCATTTTTTATAAATTTGTTTGTCGTTAAAAAATCGTTTAAAATAAATAAAAAAAAGTCTTACGACAAAAGTCATAGCACTCTTTCGGAAACCACCACATTTCCTCATCAGACTTCTTTCTTCTTGTCTTCCACGCGAGTCGAACCCACGACTTCGAATGTATTACTCAAGCCGGCAGCTAAATGTGTTGTGCTAAGCTTACGCTGTTGTTATTATACCTTTCATTGAAATGGTATATTAAGTCTGGTGCGATGTTTGTAGGTATCAGATGGACAAGAGTTAGACCCATTAATAAGTATACCGAAATGATCAGGGTGACGAGCCGAGCCGATTTAGCCACGTCCGTCTGTTTGAACTAGTCTCTCAGTTTTCGAGCTATTTGAATGGAACTTGGCAGTCAGGTGTATTTTTATAATTTTTTAGACAATTGTCGGAACCGGCCAGATCGACCGGCTATAACGTAAGGTAAGTGCACCTTATTCCGTGGTACTAAGGATTCTTCTGACTTCTAAATTGCGCGACGTTGAAATAATTGGTTGCAAATAAAAAAATTAAAATATCCCCCTAAAATCAACTTAGATTAGTCTCCAATAACTTATAAGCGAAAATAAATCTTGATATAATGTATGCGTATATATACAGATTTTACGCTATTAAAAGGCAACAACTTACGCTTTAAACTAAAAATTTATTAGTTTTCAAGCACAAAATAAAATTCATACCCGTATTTTAGAAATTAGGTTTTTACGGTTTGCTCACAGAAAAAAGTCATTGCTCAGATAATTATCAAATTAAAATCGCTCACTCTTATTTTAAATTGTAAGGCTAATACAATGGAATTTGTATAGACAATTTTAAAATTTTAAATCATTAAAGGCTCATCACCTTTTCATCAACACTGGTGGCCCCAATTTTCAGGACATCTGAATCATCGGATCTCGTAAAACTATTTTTACCATTTTTGCTACAAATAAAACAATACTCTGTGTAAACTAACGCCACGCGATTCGGTGCTTCTCTTTTCATTGCTTAAACGTAAATGCGTGGTATACCACTAAATAAATTTATTAAAATATTAACAATTCTCTTAAAAAAAACTTTAGCACGGAATTAGCTCAACAATTTCCTCAGGGTTTTATTTGATGATAAAATGGTTTTTTGGGAGAAAGTTTTCTAAATGATTCAATGGAATTAAAAAAAATTTAATGTGTTAAAAAGAGCGATAGGAACGGAAATAAGTACATTGTAAACAAAAAATGTACATAATTCCGTGAATGAAAAATAACAATTTTTAAGTAATAAAATATACTTACATGTACAATTTAGATAGTACAAAAATCAATTAACAGATGTTTCTCGAATGTCAAAATCAAATACTAGTTCCAAAAAGTCCTATGATTTAAATTCCACAGCCTTAAGAATATATACATTAAGGACTCATTTTGCTTACACACCTTCATATGGCATGCCATTTGTATGAAATACCACTTTTCAACTGCTCAATAATTTAAAAATATATCCCATCCGTAGAAACAGAGTTGAAATTATTATCCTTTAAAATTTTTAGTTTATTCTAGTATTTTTTATTTTACGCATCATACTCCCAATTTCTTGTTTAAACAAAAAAAATCGGAATGCCACGGAATTACGTACTACCACGGTATTAGGTGCACTTACCATATATATGTAAGAGCCGATTGTTCAGATCATATATATTGCTTCCTAACTCCTTCATTTAAGCAGCCAGAGGCTTGAAATTTTGCAAGAAGGTCCGCTATTCTAAGCTCTATAGACATATTGGAAGTCATATAGATCAAATATATATTACATATATGTATGTAGCTTCCATACAACCGATTGTTTAGATAGTACATTTAGCATGAAAACAGCTGCATTTAAGGAGCTAAAGTCTTGAACTTTTGCACAAATAATATTTCTATTATGAGAACAATTTTAGCAGTAAAAATCATTAAAATCGGATAAATAGAACATATAGCTGCCATACAACCGATAGTTCAGATATTGCATTTTTGGCCATAACTGCTCTATTTAATCAGCTAAAGGCTTGGAATTTTCCATAAATATTAATTATTATTGCGACTATTATAGCAGTCAAAATCATTAATATCGAACAAATACTACTTATGGCTCCCATACAATTCTTCCGTTCATGAAGACAGCTTTTTTTACTTGTGTTTTCTATTATTCTCTTCACAATCAAGTGCTATTTCGAGTTAAGTGTGCAGCTGTTATTTGTACAATTTCTATTTGATAGAATTTTGTTTGTATAAGGCTGGCTCGTCCTTGTATACATTTTGTTTGTTATTGTTTGGCCATAGAACTATTGAATATTGTTTTTATAATTTTGCTACTTCCGGCTCTTCTCGGCATTGCTTGTCATCTTCCTTATAGATGACATACGTTTTTGCTTTTCACGTGCTATTTTTTTACATATACGCATGGAATTTGAAGGATTACATTGTTCCTAATAATTCAAGAGATGTTATCAAACTCCTGTGTAAGCTTAATTACTTATATTTATGGTTCAAGAGATCTCGACTATCCCTTAATGCTAAATAAAGTTTTCATGGCACTTCACAATAAGTTCAGAGTGTATTGTATCCTACAGCCGGTTCCAGAAAATAAGAAAATTTTAACTCTCGGTGCCACTAACCTTTCAATCGCCTAAATATCGAGGGATTAGAAACTCGTATTAAAAAGTGTTTACTAAATTTACTTTACGCTCGTTGCATTTCCCGAATTTTTTATCTTCTTTTGCTACGGGTATTTAACGGCTAAATTTGATATCGTTAGATGAGGGAAGAAGTTATTCGCTTATTATACATTTTATATTTTTACAATATCCGAGGTGTATAGGAAAAAAAATAATATTCCACTGACCAACCTCAATTTTCACTACCTTCATACGCTTTTATTTTATATACTTTGATTTTTCTTCGCACCTTAGTTATAACAGTTGCATGATCTGTAACATATATCTATTTTTTTTGTAAACTATATTGAAACTCGAGCAGGGATCAAATGAATACATAAAATAGGTGAACTTTCTCAAATAGGAAAAATACGGCCTTAAGATCGTTGTTCGGTTAAACAAATTAAGAACAGAATTCTCGGGAACGTTCGAATAATATTTACGATAACATTTTTAAGACAACAAAGGTTTCGGTAAATTTCTGTGGAACTCTTGCTCTCGGAACATTTGTGAACATAATTCTCAGGAACAAGGGCTTTCCGCACATTACACGAATAATAGAAAAGAGAACGATATATTTCTAATAGTACTGCATTGGTTGGAAATGTTAGAACATATAAATCTCTTTAGAGCTAGAGATCTTACTTATTGAAATGAAAATTATGGGATCACTTTCTGAGGTAAGAAATGTTATTATTTTCAGTTAGAAGTTACACTTTCGCCACAAGCAGTTAACCGCTTCTAAGTGACAGTGCGAGAAGGTATGTGACTGTTAGTTTCGTTGCCTTTTTTGGGAACTTTCATGTGAGTTTTGATCTCATTTTGTTCTTTTCAATAACTTTTCGGAGAGTTTTGTTCTCATTTAATTTTAAATGGAAACGTTCTTGAATCATTTGCCTCCCATTTTTTGTCGTTTATACTGTTATCAATACTTTTGTTCATGTTCAAATATTTTGTGAGAACGTTCTTGACATTACATTAAGTTTTCATGCAGAACTAAAGTAAAACGGTGAGGATTGGTTCCTGGAACTGAAAAGCCAACTAAAGAAATATAAAATTTATAAACTTAAAAATTTCATAAATCTATAGATATACTTTCAAGTATGATTTTTCAAACAAAAATTTATTTCAATATTTAAAAAGAACTCAGGAGTAGTGCCATGATAGAAGCACATAAGTTGAAAGAACAAAACTTAGCTGAATAATTTAAGTAAAGAAAAGAAAACACTCCTCGAAATCGCCAGTTAACTAGCAAAACGTACGATTATAGGAAAATACCAAAGGAATGCGCTACAGAAAAGGCTACAATGTAAAGAAAAGAAAACAAAAGCGATCTTATGCAGCAAGTGGCGCGAAAAAAATTTTCAAAGCAACAAATGCAAATGGTAATAAAAACCAAACCCAAAACATGAGAAGCATTGCAAGTGAAGTAACTCTGAGCTTTTCGACGCCACCACAAAGACCGCGCCAAATAGCCGACGTTAGAAAGGCGCCAAAGTAAGTACGCGCAAGCGCAGCAATAAAAGTTTGAAAAGGGAATGCAAGTGAATAGAGTTTTGCTTTTGTTTACACTCTTTTCTTTTTTTTTTAAGATATCAGTTTCGAAGTGTTTTCGTATAATTTTACACTATTTGTTTTTCCTGCCATTTGTGGTTCCGAGCTACTCCAAAATGCTGCAAGACATTTGCTATTTGAAATTTAATAGTGCAAAAGCCACGAAAAAAATATTCAGAGACTGAAAGGCAACGAACAGCACAATTGAATAAGCGAGCAAAAGTCGAGCGAAAAGGGTATCTATGCAAATTGTTTGCCTTCACAAAGAACACAAAAAAAAACGGAAATAAAGTGAAGTCAGCGAAAAAGTATTAAAAATAAAGCAATTAAGGGAAAAAATATGCTTGGCAATAAAAATAATGGCAACCGAGGCATGCTGTGTGCGCTGCTTATTCGAGTTGTAATTGAAGTTGGAGAACAGTTTTTTCGGCAACACTCCTTGTTTTTTTTTGAGTTTGCTACTTTTAGAAAGTGTTTTTTTTTTTTGTATTACTAGCAAAATATACGCTCAGCTTAGCGCAAATGTTTTTATTAGCAAGAATATTAAAATGTGCGGCGCGCGCAAAGGAAGTCGAAAAGTAAGACAAAATAATCGAAGTAAGCGAGGCGAAAAAAGTAAGCAATCGAAAATAAAGGGCCAAAAGCTCAAAGTAGAAGTTTTAAAATTTTTCTTAGCTGCACCAAAAAATGAAAAAACTGAAACCGCTCTTTATTGCAAACTTTGTAAAATAAACCGAAGTGTTAGCTGGAAACGTGAAAATAATCAACATAATGAAAGGCCTTTACATTTGCCTTTGCCAAAGTGAAGTACAGGTCTAGTCGGCAAGTTGTATGTGCGGAGCAATACTTATATACTTACATTAATTGGTTTGTGCTAAAAACTTGAATATTATTCAATTACACAACACTTCAGTTGCTTTCAATTTATTACAATCGCCCTTTGTGATCTTTATCGAATGTTCTTAACTGCGTACAGTAAAAAATTAAATTGCAGTTACTTGCATATTTCTAAAATCGTTTTAAACAAAATAATGATTTAAGTCTTGCTATTTTTCGTTAAAAAATTTCAAATTATTCTTTCAATTTTAATACAGCCCTTAAGGAACTTCGTACAAAATTATGAATACATAATTTTAAAAAAATTCCCTTCAAAAGTGTTTGATTTAATATTTTAGTGAAAATATAAGAAATTTTGAGAAAATTGTACAAGTTACCTACACATATTTTCTGTAAAATTATTAAAAAACATTTTGCTGATTATGTTTTTATAAAAATTTTATAAAACTCGTTGAGATTTTGAGTATCGTATCAAGGCTGTCACTTTTGAAAATAAACTTAAAGAATATAACAATATTTCCCAAACTTACAAAAAATTATAAACACTTTTGTAAGCTTCCTTTTTGATAATTTAAAAATACAAATTGATTAAACTTTTTTATAAATCTGTCGGCAAAAGTCTTTATTATTTGACTAAGGTTGAGTGGTTTTAATCAACTTACTGGTCCATAATTGACCACAAAATTGCCTCTAAAAAATCACGCTTCGAATAGACTTTTTAAAAATAAATGTTTTTCTTAAGAATATGAAAATGTTTATATTGTCAGCTTGTTCGAAAAGCTCATTCGCAAAACCTTATGATTTTAATTCTCTGGAAACAAATGGAACTTGATCAAAGAAAACGTATTAAATGACGAATGCAATTTTTCTTTTAAAATTATTATTATTTTACCCATTTGGAAAATAACATTGAAAACTAGTATTTTCAAGATCGTGGCTAGTTCTTGAGAAGATGATGATGGAAATATGGTAACAGACGTTCAAAGCTCGCTTGTTGTAAAGAGAGAACGCTTCACAATAATCTGTACTTTGTTCACAAATTATAGCACAAACAAGAATAGACACATTTGGACAATTTATTTAGCCTCCAATTATTTAAAATTATTTTTTAATTAAATCAACGTTACTAATCCACTAAACACCATTAAAAAAAATTCCTTCTAAATTTTATAAAAAATGTGTGAATCATTTATGAAAATTTCATCAATGTTTCGAACTTTTTTAAAAGAATTTTGAATTTTTTGCGGTATGCATATATGTAGCTCATTCAATTTAAGTAAACAAAATGCAAGTTTCTAGTGGTTACGAACTACCACTGATTTTTGAAAACTTATTAATTGACGCTATTTCGCTCTTTCGCAATTTCTTCAATTGACTATAAGCGCAGGTTTCAGTTGTATGGAGGAAACTGCCAGTAAAAAAATTTATAAAAATCAATGACCACCTCTAGACATTTGAAACTTGCTTTTGCTCAGACTAAAATTAAATACTCAAAAAGAATGCTAAAAACTTTCTTTTTCGAAATTTTGACGAAATTTTATTAAAGCATTACACATTTTGTAAAAAAATTTTAAAAATGTGTATTAAGGGGTTTTCTTAGAGTCACACAAATAATTTAGGTTTCTTTATAGATCGCTCATACGCCCCACCCTTCTGTCTAACTATCTATCTTTATTGCGAATAATAAAGTAAATATTTAATTATACAAATATAACCTAATTCCAACCTAACATGTGACAGAGATATAAGATAAGGTTCGAATGAATACCATAAATTCATCTAATAGGGATAATTAAAAGTGACTTGTCAAAAAGCATACAAAATATTTCAATATGACAAACTGCATTCGAGGAATTTCCGTTGAAGCTTTTAGTTTGAAACAATTGGGAAATACAAGTTCCACCATATATTCAAAAATAATAAAACAACTTCATAATCAGGGACACCAAAAACATATAAGTAAACATTTTCAAGCCATAAATAGGTTCATGCGCAACAAAATCCACTTCTTAGCTTCAAATTCGTTTTACTTGTAAACTACTTTTCGAATCATAAGTCCCTCTTAACTTTGTCTGCTATATGTAGGCTTGTATTAAAACTTCTAACATGAGGAATTATTTTAATTCTACTCATTTCAATTTACTACGCATCTTAAATGAAAACCCTCCGTTCAACCGTTTCAAGAACAAGTGTGCCACACTATAACTAAATATTGTTGTTTTCATTATCAAAATTGATCGCAATCTAAACAAAATGCTTTTTAGCGTCTATTCCTTTATATTTCTTTCTATAAATGATATGACCCCCAATAAATTATGTGCACCACAGCCCAAAAGCTTCCGCATTGTATCCATCAAAAAATTCCGTGGCAAATTTTAACGAGTACTATAAAAACAAAAAATGCGCATGCAATTCATTGTTGCCATTTTTCATAAATATTAGTAAAACTTGCTAAGCACACATAAGTTAATTTATCGGCCAAATAACTCGAAAAATAATAAACTTTTTTTTCTCGCTAGCAAATTTTTGACTAAATTTGCTTAATTTATCATTTAAGCCACGAAATCTCATGTACGAGAAAGTTATGCAAAAGTATTTGTTATAAACACGTACCCACAACAAAATATTCACACAACCACAGAAGCCAACACGCATGTACATATACATACATACATATGTGAATATGAGTGTGTGTGCGCACTTCAAAAGAATTTAAGTAATGCGGTTATTTGTACAGTCAATAGCAGTGGCGGGGGATTTTAGAAGATGGACAAGAATTTGAAGAATTTACATTGACTAATAAAGCAAAAACGCAAAACAGTTTAAAATTATGAAGAGAATGCAAACAAAAATATGAAAGTGAACTAGAAATTCCGGAGCGAGCGCAATAGGCGTCAAATAGTGGCGTGAACGAGGGGCGTCGAAGCATTGCATAAATTTGCAAGTTCAAAATTTTCGAATAATGTGCGTATATTATATGTGTACAATCCTTATATAAGTGCTGCATATAGTAACTATATTCACACGCACACCCATACATAAATATGTTTCTACGTATTCCAAATGTGCGCATGTTTAATTTTTTTTTTTTGCCTCCATATTCTTGTTTTTTTTTGCTTCGGCACTTGCAACCGATGATTGATTAGCAACATATTTGTCATGTTGCTGTCAGATTTTTCTTCATCTTCTTAAGTTATACTTCTGTATTTGGTTTTAGTGTGTGCTTTTGTTTTGTTATGATTTAATTATACACGTTTTTTATATTATTTTTTTATAAGAATATTTTTTATCGCTTATGCTGGCAAATAATATTTACATTTGTATCCCAAATATTTAAAATGCTTGTACGGTATAATTTTTACTGATGGAATTTTCAACCTAAAATTGTTGCATCTTTCTCGATATGGATTGTGTTAGCCATAAGTTAGAGTGGAATGATGATTAGAATTTATTTTATAAAGAACATAATTTTGCGTAATTTCCTCTCACTGCAATGTTGTAGAACAAACATAAGTACAAACCACAAAAGTTAAAAAAAAAAATGGTAGTCAAAATTATAATATGTTAACAAACATTACGTTTATCTTCCATAACAAAAAGTGTAAAAAAAATGCTGAAAGTGACCCACCGATTTATTTAAAAGCTTAGAAATTCGTTACTCTAAAGAAAATTCCTTAATAATATTTATTATTAACCATACAAAAAATATTTCACAATATAGACACTTTAAAAAATAATCGATATTTATTTTTTTTGGTAGCCAGAGATTTTTGCCTATCAAAGGCCGATTTTTTTGGCTTAAACCGTTAGTTTTTTAAAAAAAAATTTTATATCAAAAGTCAACAATATTTAACGTTTACAAAAATGGTTTATTCAGCAAAGTGGATGTTGTACAAACGACACCTCCTGCTTCTTGGCGAGATTGTATGAGTTTCACGTATCTAAGAGATGAACTACAATCACACTAACCCGGTGATTTACTCAATAATAGTGACGAATTATCAAAAAAAAGTAATTTTTTTGGCTAGTTTTTCGCAATTTTTTGTTGTTTAATAATACTAAACTTTCTTGGATTCAAATAATTCTAGTTCATCTATTCATCTGAGGAGTATACGAGTAATTTAAAGATGTGGTTTTGAGATAAACGCGATTAAAGGTTTTCGCTTGACTCAATACCCCTGGTGCACGGTTGGGTCAAAATCGGTATATCTCCAGAACTAGAATAGAAAGGAATAGAAGGATATTTTTTCCACGCATTTTTTGCTAGTTGCAGAGTGCAAATACTCGTAAGTAAGGAAGAATTTTTCGATTTTTTGACGGTTGAATTTTAACAGAGTCATCAAATTTTTCAATGGAATAAGTTTTTTCATAATAACTTTTGCAGTGATAAATATCATGAAATCCTCAAAGACTTTCTATTGATAGGGTTGTATTCTAAAATTCGTTTCATAAGCATTTTTAGGAAGAAAATTAAAAAAAGGTCAAGCTAGAAATTAGCACATATTGGCACATTTTTAATGCTTTTTGAATTCATTACAAGTCCCAAAACACTCTTTAACTAGTCCTTTGGGGTAAAAAACTAATCCCAAATGGTCATAAATAAGTTTTTAAATATTCCGGAATTAGTGCCGAGATGGCAAGTGTAAAGTCCAAAACTTGTTCCGAACTGATCCATCAAAATTATGAACTAAAAAGTCTAGAAATGATTCTACATAATTTCCGCCTATTAGGACTTATACATTTTTTCTCGCAAATAATTATTATGAAAATACGCTTATAATGTTAGTCTCAAAACAATTAGTTATCTAACTAACTGATAGTTTTTATGTATTGGCTTACATAATGTAAGTTTCAAAATAATTATTTTAATGCCTCAAAAGAATGTTATTCCACTCAAATGCTTTTAGATTGACTTTTATTCTTTTCTTTTCTTTTACATATATATATTTATCTAATAAATATTTATTTTCGCCTTTCAACTGTGTGCACTCAATCATCAAAGCTATGCGAAGAATTGCAACCTTGCAACAAAAGCAGTTGGCATTATCGTTTACAACAAACAATGGCTTGACATTTTACCACAGGCAGACAAAGATAAATAAGAAAACATTTCCTTTCACTTCAGAAAGGGTATTTGTGTGCATATATAGTACAGTGAGTGTCAGTAAAACCCTTACAGTAAAAAAATGTATAGTTAAAAATTTCTTATATTTTTTTATAATGTTGTGAATTAAAAGAATAAAGGTCTCCCTACTGTAACATATCCCATGGAAGACAAACTTTTAAACATTTGAAGAGCTAAAAAAATGTTAACTAGAACAAAAAACATCTTTATCGAAATTTTTAAACAATTTCCCAGCTTTCACTTTCATAACACCTTTACTTTCAGTAAGTTGGTGTGTTAAAAATTTGTCGCAATGATAGTAATTTTGAAACTAAAAGATTCAAAGTAATTTGTAGAAGCATCAACTGAAGTGTGCCCAGCGCTAAAAGGACCGTTTTGTCTGATGTTATCTGCTATCCAGCTTAGTCAGTTAATTCAACCCAATTGTATTTGTCGGTAAATCTATTTACGTTGACAATGAAGCATTTTATAATTTTCATGAAATTCTGCATGGAGCTTCTAATGTAATTTCATACATTTTTCGTTTTTATGATCGGCACTCGCAAAATTAATATAGGAATGTTTCTTTACTTTCAACGTGAGTTGTTTGACCTGTATGGGCCAGTGCCTCGTTATCTGATCTGCTTCTTATACTCTTACTCAATTTATTTTCTTTACCAGAACTTCCGCTTCTAAGGCGCTGGCAAAATTAGGTACAACTGCGCGGTTCGCTTTGGATCCGTCTTTATACATATCATTGGAAAAATCTCCGATTAATTCTCTCTAAAAGGAAACTTCACTTGCAATTTTTAGCTGAGTTATTTCAATTTCTTTTACTATGAACTTCGACATAAAAACAGTAATAAGTTTTAGGCTTAAGAAAAGTTTTTCGATTCTATAATATCACGACACCTTATGAGACCTTGCGAATCCTCTAACTGTTATAAATTTAATGTACTTACTTATTTATTTAGTTGGCACTATAAGTGCCAATGAGGTTTTTGCCAAGCTTTGTTATTTCCTTAAGTATTTCCAAATGTACCCAAGCCTATTACCTCTGAGTCATAAGTGCTAATTAGAACTCAGTAGGTAATTGAGCAGTAAAATCGTCTCTTGCCGGACAAAAAGAACACTCTATAAGTCTCTCGCCATGCCCGTCCTATTGTAAGGCACAGAAACATGGACGATGGTAACATCTTCTCTCTTAAAGTGATCAAAAGAGAAAGTTTCTCCGAAATATTTATAGACCTTTACGACTTTACGACTACCGCGAACGATGATTAAGTTATAGCCCTGAAGATTTTAAATGCGGGACCCGCTGGTGGTGGTAAAAAAAAGGAAGAATGCCTCTGCGTTGGAAAGGCCAAGTGGAAAAATATTTGGCTATACTCGAAATATTCAATTGGCGCCAGTTAGCAAGAGAAAGAAAAAGCTCGCGTGCCTTGTCGCGCTCAGCCGAAATCGCTTAGGGGGTTAACGCGCCAATTAAGGGAAGAAGTAAGTAACCTGTCAGCTCTGAGGCTTTCGTAATCTTTAATATCGTAATAGGCGGATGGCACCACGTCGCATGCACCGTCATTGGGTTGGTTTCGGGACCATCATATTCTGCAAAGTGAGCACATCTATGAATCTTTTGCGAGTGTTTCTACTTTCTGAAATATTTTGCAGGCATTGTTTCAGGTCGACTAGCATCGCAAGCTCTGCGCAATCAGGTATTTCGGCCTCTTCAACTCGTCCTTAGATTGAACGTTCGCAGCGAAACTCTGTAGCAGATTCTAGTATGGTTTTTTCAACTGCAACACGAAGAGTTAAAGAAAGTTATGTGAACATTCGTATACAAATTATTATTCGCTGTGTGACACTCGTTTCACAAATTATAGCACAAATACAACATATGTATATTTAAAATTATTTTCATATAAATTCTTTAATGAACACTATAAATTTTTTTTTTTTTTAAATATATAGAAAACATTTATCAAAATTTCATCAATATTGTGAACTTTAAAAAAAATTTAATTTTTCAGGGTATGCAAATATGTAGCTCATTCACTTTTAAGACAACCGTACAAGTTTCTATTGTATAGGAATTACCTCTGATTTTTTGACAATTTTTATACTGACGTTTTTTTTGCAATTCCTTTCATATAAAAATAATCGCGGATTTGGGTTGTATGAAGGAAACTGCCAGTAAAAAAGCACTTTCTCATCCTAAAATTGGATTTGCCAAAAAAATACGTACTCAAAAAAATTATAATTTTTTTTTCAAAAAGTTCAAAGTTTTAAAGAAATTTTGTTAAATTATTATACATGTTATAAAAAGTTTAAAAAATAGCTCTTTTAATTAATTTAAAAAAAAAATTAAATGCCCAAATCTGCCAATGTGTGCTTGTTCTCTAATTTTTTAATTAATTAATTAATAATAATAATACATTAATAATAAATACTTTAAAAACAAGTGTTACAATTTTGATAAACAAATTTTTAACGTAAGTTTGGTAAACTGTACTGAATTTTAATTGAAACTATTTATTTTTTAAATTTATGAATAAACAAAATTTTTGCACAAAACGTACTTTACTGATGCACACACTGTACATACGTTTATATACACATTTTTTGTCAGCTACCGACTTAAAACCTTCTCACACCCCCAACCACGCTTAATACTCGTCTCGTATATATCTTAACAGCACGCGATCATTCCTCACATACACATTTGCTTTACACCTCGCTTTTTTTGTGTTATATTTTTTCTTTGCTCCTTTTACTTTTCTTCTTCATCTTTGTTTTCCTGCTATTTTAACAATTGTCACATTTGACACACGTCATTGTAGCGCTCGTTATTCATGCCATTTTAGAGTGTCAAATGGAGTGCGACACAATGGCAACATAAACGTTAACAAAAGTACTAACCAACAGCACAAACATTAATAGCGCAATAATGCATTACTTACATATACGTATGTATGTATGTACATACTGGTATGTACTTGGATTTATATATTGGCAGCTTGCGGCGGAACAATGAAGATTGGCGAATTGCATTTGTTGAATGTGCTGATGATGGCAACAAGGTGTGAAGGGGCGGCGTAGGTGAAGGTGTGAGTTTTCTTTGAAGGAGTTGCGAATAATAGCGACTTCGTAGAAGCTGTTGCAACAACTGTTGCTACATATAAATTATATTTATATGTATTTACGAGTATGTATTTAAATCCATATAGCTTTGTAGCTGAGCAACGCTGCGCAACCTAGACTCTTGCTTGCTGTTTGCTGCTAACTGCTCACTGCTCACTGCCTTTTGTCATGGCAAATAAATAATCGCATCTCACGAATTGCAGATCGCCGCCTCCGCCGTCATCCGTGCGCGCTTCATTTATCGCATACTCGTACATTTATTTATTTGTGCAACAGCGAAAATAATTTATTTATGCATATTTACTTGGTAAGCTATTTTTACTGTGTACATAATCGTATTTATTTATGTCACAGTATTTTAGTTGCGCATTTCAAAAAAAAAAGCTCAACAACAACAGTCAGCAATTGTTGCTTTGCACTCGCTTCATATTTCATTTATGCAGTAATTGCTGACGATTTACTTATTGCCTTCAAGTTTTAGTTGATACTAGGGTTTGTTGGTTATATTTCAAAAGTTG
The DNA here is from genome assembly GCA_963971545.1 of Philophylla caesio. Lineage (NCBI taxonomy): Eukaryota > Metazoa > Arthropoda > Insecta > Diptera > Tephritidae > Philophylla > Philophylla caesio. Next base: position 25,461,019 of record OZ020608.1, on the reverse strand, counting down.
TTTGCTTAAATTCATAATTACAAAAGAATTTTTTAAGAAAAATGTAAGCTCCAATATATTTTTTTATTTTTGTTTATATTTTTTCCCTGGTTTACAGAAAAGTTTACTAAGTGTTCATCATCTGGTAGCAAAGTTTTTACAATAATCAACTAATAATAATAATTTGGCTCTTACACTATATAGCTCAGTGTTTGGCCGAGCTTCTCCTACCATTTGTGTGCGTCTTTATATTATACCGCAATTGGAGGGACCTACAATTTTGTGCCGACTCCGAACGGCAGATGTATTTTATGTGAAACTTTTTCATGGCAGAAATACCCTCGGAGGTTTGCCATTGCCTGCCGAGGGGTGACCGCTATTAGAAAAAACCTTTTTCTATTACTCAGATTTTGCTTGTCCTGACTGAGATTCGAACTTCGAACTCACCGGCAAATCGCTATAACTATTTGTAAAAAAGGTTTTGTTTCTGCATTTAAGTTTTAGACATGTGGTTTTTAAGAAGAAATAAAACGCATATAGTTTAATGCTATGGTCAAGAATTTTGCTTTATAATGAAGATAAGGGTTTGACATTATGTTTTAAAAATAATTTCGGGCAAATGACCACCGCGGCTGGCTCGAATAAATTCTAGCCGAGAGGCCCAATTTTCGACCACTTTTTGCAGCAATTGGGGCCCTATGCCATCAATAATGTGCCGCATATTCTCTTTCAAGGCGTCAATCGTCTCTGACTTATCTGCGTGGACAAGCGACTACACATAATCCCACAAAAAATAGTTCGGCGGTGTTAAATCGAACGATATTGGAAACGACGCCACAGGCCAACCACGCGAGATAAGGCGCTCACCAAAATTTTTTTTTTCAATAAATTGATTGTTTCGTTAGCTGTATGGCATTTATCGCCCTCTTGTTGGAACCAAAGGTCTTCCACATCAACATTCTCCAATTCAGGCACGAACAAGTCATTAATCATGGCTATATAGCGTTGCCCATTGACTGCAACATTTTGGTCAGCTTCATTTTTCATGAAATATGGACCAATGATGTAACGGCTTCTCAATAATAGCTTGTGAATTATCATCACTACAAATGCGACAATTTTGTTTATTAACATACCCATTCAACCAAAAGTGAGCTTCATCGTTGAACAAAGTTTTCTTGTGAAAATCGGGATCGGTGGCCATCTCGTTTTGGGCACTCTTTGCAAAATTGTTCCGGAGTAAGTCATTTTATTATGAAATGGCAAACCAAACTGAGTATAAATCAAGTAACAGCTGTCAAAAAGACCAACTCCGAAAAAAGTATTGCGTCTTTGAAAACCTCGCGTCTTATCAAACTCATTTTTCATGTAGATGGGAATTGTATTTCGGTATTACTCATACGAAGAAAAATTTTATGTTATTTCATTATTTATTTTCTAAATATAAAAGTTTGTTTATTTTTCTGTTGGTCTAGTAATTGTTAATTTTCCAATTTTTATTGAGCTCAAGACCAGTTTATGGACGATTTTTGTGAAAACAACAGTTTTTTTTTTTTATGGTAGAAATTATAGTACTATTTCGGAAATCACCACATTTCCTCATTAGACTTCTTTTTAGTAAATTAATTAAATTTATTTTTCATAACCACTTCTTCTAGGCTTTGAACCCGGGAGCTCGAAGTTGCAGAGCCAATACGCTACATATTGTGCTACGCTAGCCGAGTTGGCTGTTGTGTTTATTTCATCTTCCTTAAAAAAACTGTTGTTGTTTTTTCACAGAAATCTTCCATAAACTGGCCTTGAGCTCAATAAAAATTTTAAAATTATTTTCTAAATATTTAACCGAAAAGATGACTAGCTTATAAACAGTTTTGGTTGAGTTAAAAAAAAAATCCTAAAGCAGAACGAAGCAATTTTCCACCGTTTTCAACAAAAACAGTTTATGTAACTTACTCGTATCTTTCCACTCGTGCAACTTTCGTTCCCCGTATAATTTTTGCAAACGATATTGAAACGCTTAGAAACTCACTTAATTTACATAAATGCTGCATAAGTACTTTATGTTCGATACCCGCGCTGTGCATCTTCTGTAAGAATTTCCAAGCCCAATGTAAAAGTTTTTCGAAGCTGCTCGAGATTCGATATAGTAGCAATTGCTCACGCGAGCAATGCTAAGAGCCAGTGACTTCGTGAGAGCAAGAAACAGGGTTTCCTCGAAGGTCAAGTTTTTCATGTACTAATTAACGTGCCCATTTAACTATGCAGAAGCGCGTGTAGATCTAGGCATCCACAAGATTATGATGGTTGCACTTTATCCAAGGCGCTGGAGTAATACAGCTTCGATTTCGCATCCGAACACAACGCCACAGCTTAATTCATATTCTTATGCGTGCGAAGTTGAATTCATGAAGAAGTTGAATTTTGAAAGAAGTTCAAAAAAACCACATTACATAAATAACCACCCTAGTATTTTAAGCCGATTCGCAAAGGGAGTTATTATTTTCAATTTTACTTTAAAAGTTGTTTACATTAATTTCCACTGAGTTCTTGCTAAAATATGAATTTGCCATTCGAATGGTACATTACAATGCTTGTATATAAATGTATGTACACACGCATTAATGCATATTGGAAAATAAAGAATGCTAGCGAAGAAGCAGCAATTTTCGTTTAAGCATAAATACTATTTTATTATCAACGTAAAAAGATTCGTTTTGATTACATACGAAGGTAAAGACTGACTTCAACAGCGAAAATGATACCCCAAAAGTTGTGTGTTAATAGTTCGAAGTCGATAAATTTTTTTTTATAATTTTAACATAGAAAATTACATATTTTTATTAAGCTGAGTAAATTATTTTAATGATTCACTGTTAAACATTATCTCAAGTTTCAATTAAGTAGAATTATATATTAAGCCAAAGCATCTATTGATCATAATAATTTTTAAATTGAGAAACAATTTTTATATATTTACCAGAAAATTAATTATGAGGTCAGCTTCTTGGCCCCTTAGTTCAATTTAAATTTTTTCAGACCAAAATGCAAACCAAGCAAGTCACACAGCAAAATCAATTCCCAAATGAGCACTTTACCAAACCCAATACCGAGATGATGGTCGATACCAATTCTGAGTCCACAAAACTTTGGTTAATCCGTTCTCAAAAACGAAGTAACAACCAAGACCAAAAGACGAAGACAAACACAAAACGGAGAGCAAAAGCATGGTCTAGAATAAGACCAAGAATAAAAACGGCAATAAGACCCAAACCCAAAGCAAGACCAACACAGTGACCGAAAGCAAGATCGGTACCAATATAAAGACTAAGAGCAAGGCCATGATCAAAATTAAGACCAATACCAGGACTGAAACTAAGATCAACTCCAATACAATGTCCGAAATCAAGACCAAGAGCAAGACAAGGTCAACACCATGATTAAAACTAAAACCAAGACCAAGACCAAAGCAAGGACCAAAACAGACTAAGACTAAGTCCAAAACCAACACCAAGGCGAGGACTAAAGTTTGTACAAAACTAATACCAAGGCCAAGAGCATGGCCAAAGCCGAAGAATACCAAAACCAAGACCTAGATCCTAGACCTAGAACTGCACCAGGTTTGCCCAATCCAAAAACAAGACCAACACCAAGAAAATAAAAAAATTAAATCAAAACGTAAAAGACTCGGAGATGAATAATAATCAATGCAAGGCGACGATTAATATGATGGTGGTTTGATAACTTGGTGCCAATTTACAAAGCCAGATAAGAACTTCACTTGCAGCCAGATTTACGCTAAACCTTCTGCTTGATAGACATTATAAGTAAAAATCCTTTTACCAATACTCGTACATATATCATACGGTTCTCATGTCAAATGGCTTCCTGTTTCATTAACATTATTTCCTAAAGTCTTTACATTTGATTCTCATTTAAAATAGAAAATGATTCCATTAATCTGTATGAATAATATGTTGACTCTAGTTTTTCAATGATCTCCCGCAATTTAGGTGCCATAAATGCTTACTTTCAGCATTTTTTTAAAGCTATAAACAGAAACTTAAAACCATAGGAATAGGAGAGGCTACGCTGTGGCCAAGGCAACATCTTTCAGGCATACAAAATGTCGTTGATACTCGTACTTATCTCTCCTTTTTAACAGTTTAGACTATTTCGTGCTTATTTGTGTATTTGTAGTTGTAAGCAAACTATATTTTGTTATTTTCTTTTTTAAGTCCAAAAAGCGAGATCAAACATTCCATATAATATTAGTATCACGAACTGTAAGTCTATACGGCACACAGCGCGCACGCACGCGCACTCCATATGCTTGACAAGTAAACCGTTAATATCATGACAAAGTAAGAGCAGACCCTGCAATAGCAATTTGTCACATCTGCAGTGAATTGCAGACATTTTACTTAATGTAAATATCAATTTACGAAGCAACATACAACCTAACAACTCCGCAGAGTTCAATGAAAACAAAAAGCTGGTAAAAAGAAATGCGGCATTGCAAGGAAAAAAAGTCCGCTCAGACACCACCAAAGACATGGTCCCCAGTCATCATCCCCATAACTGACTAACCGCCTTAAGCCCAACTTTGGCAACTGCAAATCAAAACCGCCACAAGCTAAGCGTTTGATTACTTTAATCGGCATGCAAACATAAACATTTCCATTTTTTTTTTGCAAATACAAGAAAAAAGAGAAAAAAAAATAAATCGAACAAATAAAAATGAACGAAGTCAATGCGGAATTGAGAGCGTTCATAAATGTAGACGTCGAACGTCGTTGCGTGGCCATGACGTCGTCTATAACTTTGTGACTGTAGCTTTGTTGGCACTCCGCCACTCGGCGACTATGAAGGCGACAATATCTGCATTGCTGCATTTGTGGCGAAATTAAATGTCAGCTGCGGATCGAATGACAGCTGCGGTTCAACGCCGCAATCGTGATTGTTGCAAATGCAAACGAAATTGCGACGTTTTCATTTTTTGCTTCCTTGGAAGTTTAAAAGTCTTCATTTTTTATTTTAATTTCTTTACTTATTTTCTTATCATTTGAAGTATGCAAAAAATAAATGACAGATCAGCGGAAAAAATCAACAAGCATTGCATTACTGCGCAGGTTTAAAAAAAAAATTAAATTAACAGTCATATTTTTTTTTGCTTTATTTTCAAGCGGCTCTTTCAGTCTTTCCACCGTAACCACATAAACGTTCATATTACGCTGCTATTGAGATTTTATATATTCATAATTTTTTTTTTTTTTTTGAGCGCTTTTTTCCACTCTCCGTTCAACTTTCTTGCTCTACCAAACTGGCTTTTATAATGACATCGCGTGGTATGCGTGACAATCGCAGTGATTTTATGGCGCTGATATGCGCGTAAAATTGGAGTAATTGAGTCTGCAACAAGAAAATGAGAACATAAACAAAACAACCGTGAACAGCACTGCATCATCTGCTCTTATATTAAATATTTATTTTTGCAAATGCGCCATCTGCTAAGTGGAAGTGGGCTCGCCGTCAGGCAACCAGTTCTTTAACGGTTTATCTTCTGATGCAAATGCTGTAACAAATTGGCTTCAAATTGAAAATTAATTATGTACTTATTGGTCGAAGAAGCGTTTGAAGAGCGCATACATATGTACATATGCATGTACCTCTTGGTTGATAAATTAACTGTCAGCCAGTGTCGTGTATGGCCTAGAATAACAGGTGTTGGATTTATTTTTTTACATTTTTGCAGTTATAGTCCGTTATTCTGCAATAAATAAATGTACAAATAAATGTAGTAGCAACTATTTATAACGATATATTGCTGACCACTTCTTCATATTGGTTTTTGTTTTTTAATAGAAACATTTTACATCCTTTGGGATTGACAAAAAGGTGTTATTTTTGAATTTTTTTTTCAAACGAAATCTTTTACTAACCGGCCTCAATCTCAATAAAATTGTCAATGATTACTCGTTTTCAAGTCCAGTAAAAACTTAACAATATTTATATGTAAAGGTTAGCACGCCTAAATTCATTCTTTATAATTAAAATAAATATAATTTAAAAAAAACACAAACAACAACCACATAAACAAGTTTAATTAGCGGCAGATCACCTTCTCTTGTTTGTAGTTGGTTTTTTTTTGAGGAAGATGGAAATACACAACAGCCCAGCAACCCGTGGTTCCTTGGTTCGAAGCAGTGATGAAGAATATATTAATAAAAATAAAAATAAGTCTAATGAAGAGATGTGGTGATCTCCGAATAAGCAGTAAAACTTTCGTAATAATATCATTCATGAACTGGCTTCGAGATCAAGAAAATTACCAACAAAAAATATTGCCAACCTAAGATTTTGATAGCTTTTCAAAAGCTAACTTATCGAAAATAAAGAAAAAATTGTTAATAAAAGGCAAACTTGAAACCAAAATCAAAACCACAGTTGGGTTTAGAAAACTCTTCAGACCATAATCTAGACCAATTTTCAAATAATTGTAAAAAACAAATAATGCCTACGTCGACGAAAAGCTAAACTACGAGGAATAAAAGCTAAACTACGAAAATATTGAACTCAATACCAAGTAGCATATGATACTAAGCCCACAATATGAACCCAAATAATAATAATATTAATAATTAGGCAGGAAACTGAGACCTTAAAGATCTTATGTATTTTCCAATCGTTAGAGAGGTCAGCTAAACATTATTTGAAGAATGTGAGTCTATATTCAGCCAAGGCCGGACATTCGCACAAAATGTGTTGAGACGTCTTATCGTGTTCCAGACATTGTCAACATTTTGTCTCAGTAGACAGAGCTATCAGGTGGATGTGTGAATGTAGTAGGTTGTGACTGGTGAGTTACTAGTAGCCTCAAATCAGCCCTAACTAACTGGTTTGTGTCATTCCTTTTAAAGGGATACCCACAGAGTTACGATTGCCTAAGGTCATCTACGACTTTCCAGCACTTGCCTCACTCTGACTGCCGTCAGTCCAGTATACATTTCTTGAATTTGGCCCTGATGATGCCACAAAAAAGGTTCCGGTCCTACGGGAACAAAGGATGAACCCCTTCTAGCCAGCTCATCAGCGACCATGTTCCCTGCTACACAGCAATTACCAGGTACAAAGCACACCAATACTGTGTTTTTCTTTGCCAGCAAATTTAGATAATCATAGCGTTCGGTTACCAGCATCGCCTTTAAAGTTCGGCTAGATAAAGCTTTAAAAGCCGCCTGACTGTCTGAAATGATAGCGATAAATGCGCCTTTTATAACTTTGCCAAGGAAAATACTGGATGCGTAAGTCACATTTTGACGAACGACCGATAGATAATTCGCTATAAAACTTGGACTGTCGCTATAATAAAAGTCAATTAGACAACTCAGACCCACATTACAAATAAATGTTAAGAATACATATGAAAACTGTTTTGCGGCCAATACCACAATTAATACACAAACTAAATATATGCAACGAAGTCAAAGCTTCTTACAGAGATAAGGTTACATTATGTAGCTACAAACTAGAGCATATAAACAGTTTTGCGGACTTGGGCGTTATGATGGATTCTAGACTTAACTTCAACACATTTAGCAGTATCAACTTCTAGTCCATACCTTCTAATAGAAGCTAACTTTAATGTATCTTCTAAAATATCCAGACATTTTAGACATATTATATTGAAATCATGTTAAAGAAATTTTGAAACTTTTGAGCCCTTTTGTGTCTCAATTCGAGATTTCAGCATTCATAGAAACTGTCCTCTTTCAATAACTTCTTCTGAGATGCAGATGATGCATTTTATTTTGTAGCTTAGTAGTTTTGGATCTCAACGCTTAACAAACTATGGCACTAAAAAAGCAAAAGTGCCGTGCGTAGTGCAGAATATGTCGCTCGTATTAGTTAGATGGATCGGTAATTACCGTTCGGTTTATTAATAATTATAATATAATACCATTGGGGCGCAATCCCTTTTGGGATATCGCAACAGATCTAGTAAGAAGTCTAAGAAACTATTCCGCTGTCCTAAACCGTCGCTATCATTGTATCATTGTTTATTATTATTGAGAGAGTTTACATAGAATTTTTAAAACACTTTCAACTTAGCAAGCGATTTAAGGCAAAAATTATGGAAAAATTGCGTTTGCATTTAAATAAAATTTACAGCGGTGCCAACAACAGAATTAAAATCTGAAATACCATAAATTACATCCAAGACAAAGCTATATATATTAATCAAGCTAGAATTTGATCTAAATATTTTCTGTTAATAAAACTTAGCGCACAAGTTTGATAGCACTCTTGAGTTTGTTAATATATATTTCGTAAGTTTTTAGGTAGCAGGTAAGTGGTTGGCACTAGGCTTAAAAGGGCTAAATGTATATAAACTATATGTAGCAAAAACTATATATTACGCCAATTTGCAAAGCAAAAGTATATTTTAACGAACATATATATGTAAGATTACATTCATACATAAGTGACAATTCCCTGAGCTATCAAAATATGTACCTATATAAAAAATTGTGTACAAAACTTTTAATTGACCAACACTATACAGCATCAATTAAAGTTTTTGACTTAATTTTTTTAGTTTTTGCTAACCATGTTTATTTATTGCGCATAGCTTTCGACTGAGTTTCTGACAGATTTATTTCACTATTCGCAACTTGTTAGTTTGAAAAACACACCTGTTCATGGACAATTAGAGTAAATATCGAAAGACTTTTGTAGCTACTTGTGTATTCAACTTTACTACATAGGCGTAGTTATATTTTAGTTTAGTTGTCATCACGAAATGAACGCTGCAGGAAAATAAGAAAAATAGAACTTTCAAGCTTTGTATATTTCAGTTTAATAGTTTTTATATAGATTGGTTTTATAAATTTGAACAGATTTTTAGTTGAGCGAAGTGACGTAGTAGATTTGAAAATTGTTCAAAAACATTGAGATAAAATGATAAGATCATCATAGAACAACACATTTTAGCAACTTAATTTTCATAAATTGAATTTACGTTATTTTTATAATTAATAAATAAAATAAATAATAAATAAATAAAATAAATTCTGTATCTAAAACGCTATTAACTCTCGTGTCAAACTTTGTGCAAACACCAAAGGATATTCAACAAATTGTCATAAAAACTTGTCCTTTAAAATAATTATTTGTATTCTCAAAGTCTTTCAAAGTTTGTGCGGTACACAGATTTTATAGTTTTTACTAGATACGCATTGCTCAAAAATTATGAAACGGGCAATAATGCCATAATGGCTTTGTTTCGTGAAAAATCTTTACAGACTTATTCATCGACATTGGAGAATAAGACCTAACAGAAGCGAGATTTGTTTTAGTTTTGGATAAAATGTATGACCGCGGTATAATTTCGTCCAGGGAAACTGGCTAAATTACTCACCTCTCTATTAAGTCAGAATTCCAGCTAGTCATTGTTCGATATCGAAGTAGGAACCTTTCTTTCCCAACTAAATTTTCTACCACCTTGTTTTAGATGTTTCTTCAACTTTGATTTTGGTAAGCCGATACTCGAAAAATGTTCCTAAATAAATAATTTTACTTTGTTGTATTTTCCTTTCACTTTATCTGTACAAAAAAGTTTAATTTAGAAAAAAAATTCAACAGCAGACGAATACATTTTAGTTGTTATTGCTATGCATCTCTCTATATCATAAAATGAACACTTAATTGAAACATTTTTTTTTGATAGACTTCCAATTTTTAATTCCCTTCTCATTTATTTTACATTCGAATGACTATACTCGGGTTTTCAGTTTTACAATAATAAGAAACGCATCAAAATCCAATATCTATTAATTACAATTTGAAAAAATACCACCTTCACCTGAGATTCCCACTCATTCAGCTCACTTTCAAACCATTTTCCTTCATCTCAATTTGCAATTAAATAAAAAGCTGGAAAATAAACAAAATATATACAACAAAGAAAACTCAACACTCTCACGAAAACTGATGAATAGTTAGTACTCGTAAGCAATGCAGCAAAGCGTAAAGAAAATTGCAATTGAAAGGGATAGCAGTATGTGCAAACTTTCGCAACATAATGCCATCAGTTTCAGCGACCACTTTTTTATAAATGCATACATACATGCTTTCTTTCTCTTTATCTGTGTACGAGCATATTTACTTTGAACTTTATTTAGTACTACGCAACTCATATTACTATTTTGTATTGTTGTTGTGTTTTATTGTATTTATTGTACTTTTGTTGTTGACATACTTTTTTGAAATTGTGAATGAAAATTAATTTCTGCTGCAATCAATGCGACGACAGGAAGTGCACTAAAATGGCGTTTATGTACAGCGAAAATTTGAACTTTATATTGTAGCCGCGAGGGGAGGGTCGAAAGTGTAATCCCATACAGCGTGACTGAGTGGATATCAAAAGTCAAATACTTTCAAATGTGTTTGGTAGCAATACTTACTTAATTGGCTCAACAACCGCCTAAGCGATTTTGGCCGTGGAGATGGGTACATCTGAAGAAGTCCACGAAAGTGGGGAAAGTTTCTGACGGTCATTCACTTGGGTCACTCCCAAGAACGGTTATTTTGCGTGTAAAGCACGAAGCTCACGACTTCCGCGAAATTTCCTCCAAGTTTCGTCTGGGTAGCTCCCGAACATTCGTTTGAGAAGGCGAACCTGGTGAGGCCACCCCGACACATTCGGCTTAAGGGTTCACCAGAGTTTGCTGCGCCTGTACACGACTAGGAGCAGCTGCTGGCGGCGGTCTGTCTTAGAGCAAGCGACCCGCTATATAAATGTAATAATATTCGATTTCCCCAAGAAATGGTTATGCTCAGGGTTTGGAACTTGCCCCGTAAGAAACAAATTACAATTAAAACGTGCAATAGTTTTCATTCGATATCTCTATCTTTATCTATATCGTTTTGTTTATAATTGTTGACATCGATAACTTTAACAATATTTTTATCGCAATCTGTATCGCTACATTTAAAAAGTATCCAACCACATCAGCTGTGTCAATATGAATTTTTATGGATTTTCTGGAAAGTCACAACTACCATATTGCATAAACCTGTAGGCAGTAACGAAAAATAAATAGTCTATTCTAGCAAGGTAATACATTTTACTAGGATATTAAAATCAACCATTCAGTAAAGTTTGTAACTATTTCGTATGCTTATTGCAACCAGGTAAATTTTGTAACCTGTGAAATATTAAAAATAATAACATGGCTCTTACACTATATAGCTCACTGTTTGGCCGAGCTTCTCCTACAATTTATGCGTCTTTCTTTATTCCACAAACGATGGGACCTACAGTTTTGTGAAGACTCCGAACGGAAGATGTTTTTATGAGAAGCTTTTTCATGACAGAAATACCCTTGGAGGTTTGCCGAAACTTTTTCTGTGATTAAGATTTTGCTTGGCCTGACTGAGATTCGAACCGCGAACTCAGCGGCATATCAAGTTATAGCACGCACCGCTACCAACTCGACCAGAGCGGCCACCTGTGAAATAGGAGCTAATAAAAAATAACATTTATTAATTAATGTATGTTTATTGGTTTGTTCTTTTTCTTATCCGACAGGGTGGAATTTTGATATTTGTTGGAACGTTTTTCCGTCATCCCGTTCTCTGAGAACCTAAATTGACACTGAAGATGGTAAAACACCGAAACCGGTTTGTCTCCAAACCAATATTGACAAGGGATGACTTAAAATCATTCCAATAAATAATATATGTTTTTTTACATTTTTATATCAAATTTGATAGCTTTCATTGTCAAAGTGTGAGGTGTTGCCATTGCGCGAGAATACCAAAATTAATTTCGTGTGTTTTAAAAACGTAAAAAAATGTACTTTACCAGTAACAATGAGAATAGGCGTGCCTGATTAATGGTTTCTCGAAATGCCGCTTTGGTTTTTTTAGGCAACTTCTAAAATGTATAAGTTTAAATAAATTAAGGTTTATCAGAATAAAACTTTTAGTCCTTTCACCGTCCAGGCTACCTTATAAAATATAGAATTATCCAGATATCAATGGTATATTGAAAAAAGGATTAAACCAAATACATAGATGCGTACATGTAAGTATATTTGCTGCGAAGTATTTTTAAATTAATAACCTAAATATTTCGAGTTAATATTTAACGATCAAACGCTAATACGAGCGTATGCATTTCTCCATAAGATCGTTTAGTTTATTAGACAAATCGATTCCTAATTTATGGCTTGTTAAAAATCATAAAAATGGTAGTGTTGCTGTATTTGCAAATTAAGACTAAATTACAGAATTCACAGTAAAAATTTCAATACATTTCTGCAAAAATTCCTCCTTTTGTAGTAATAATTTAAGTGATTTCTCCTTGGCTCTTCAGAGTTATCCTCAGCTCAGACAACTGCTTAAATAAATAAATCTTTCGGTATTCCTCTTTAGAATAATTTTGCATAAGTTTCACTCTAATTTTCCGTTTTAACTTTCGTCCGAGAGCTGCAATCTCAGATTTCTCTCAGCGGAAACGCATAATTACACAAACTATTTTGTCTCGTCTTCCGTGATATGAGTGCGATTAACTGTCTTTTTAGTGGAGTATTCGTTTGCGTGCATTTTTATATCAAAGTCTAGCCTTTAACTTTGTTTCTCTTTATGCTTCAACGCGCCATATGTACACTATTTATCGAAAGACAGCCTTTCGCTACTTATCCACACAGGCTAACCTTTGAATACATAAAACTGCACAGTTTCAACTTCACAAATTTCCAGTGTCTGCGATCACTAATTGACAGCACGTGTTTCAACAATATGATTACTTATTTTTAGAGCAAAAATGTAAAAGCTAGGAAAAACGAAGTGCAGCAAAGTAGAAAATAAGATAACTCCGAGACGAGAGATAAAAAGGTGGCAGCAGCACACAAATCAACGACGATGTTACAGTGCTAGTGTTAAAGGAATGCCGGTTTAGGCCAAGCCAGATAAAATATGCAAAAAGCAGCGAAAATTTAGAGCAACGAAAACGATTGCTACTCGCTTGTTACAAAGCAGACTACCGAATATGTATGGTAGGTAGGTATTTGCGCATACGTACGAAATGACTGGGGCAAGAAGTTGCAAGAGGACGCAGCGAAACGTGCGAAATAGCAATAAAGGTGAAGCAGTCTGTGCAAGGTTCGTAGGTTGCATTGGCGCCAGTTGCAAAATTTTTTAAACGCGTGGAAGAATTGTGAAAGGAGCGCGCTGCCAAAACGACTAAGTAGTGTAGGCGATTCAGCCAGACGCTTGACTATAGCACTTTTTCATTTTTTTTAATATTTTTTTTTTATTGGGCGCACTCGACTGATTATGTTAATCGCTTCGCAATGTACATGGCTACGCATTACCTAGCAAATATCAAGTAATTTGTCAACGCTAATGGCTGGTTGGTGGCTGGAACAATGCGACAGAGCCAGTCAACGAAGAATGTAAATGACAAACGCAAAGGATGTAATAAATTGAAGGTATTAAATGTTAAGTAATAAAATAAAAATAGAAGACAATGCAAATTAAAGTGACAAGTTAAGGGTAATAAAAAGTGAAAATGTCCAACGCCGAAAGGCTCTCTTGTGTAATATATGTAAACACGTGCAACTTAAATGCAAGTGTATCTACTAATAAATCTAAATAGTCGCACCCGCTACGTTTGCACGTGTGTGCGTTAAAGTGAAAGAGAATTACTTTCACTTTGCTAACTAATTGCCACACATTACGATGCCCCGAACAGACAGTCGTTGGATAATTTATCAATACGCAGTCAGTCGGATTAAAATGCATGCTAGGATAACTTTTACTTTTCCCACAGCACTTGAGACTTTTACAAATGCGTTGAATAAACGTTGTGATATAAATTTTACAAGCAGCCTATTTTAGCAATCCATTTCATTTCCGACGAACAAACGTAACGCAAATTTGTGCACGAAACCTAAAGTTTCTAACTTAATACAAGTAGAAAACATCTATAAAAGGTGGTGAAATGGGGGCCATTGTGGCAAAGAAACTACGAAAAACTCGTATACAAATATTAGAGAAAAAAAATGTAAATTAATATATCGACTATATAGCACAGCAAAATTAATTAATTAACTGAACGAAATATAAAATATTTGATTAACTTCAATTTAATTAACATAAATTAAGTAAATTCAGACTAGGTAATATAAATTCAATTTAATGAAATAATATAAATTGATTTAAATTAATTTAACTTCGATTTATTTTATTCCATTCAAATCGGTTAAATTAAATTCCATTCAATTCAGTTTAAATGAATTCAATTCAATTCATTTAATTTCAATTCACTTTCTTTCAATTAAATTCAATTTAATTTTATTTGATTCAAATAAATTCAGTTCATTACAATTCAGTTTAGTTCAATTCAATTCAATGCAATTCAATTATTCTTCTTTTTTATGGCGCTACAACCATTTGTCGGTTTAGACCGATATTAATAAGCTTCGCCAGTTCCCTCTCTCCTTCGCGGGGTTACGCCAATTACTCATACCAAATGTAGACAAGTCATTCTGCACTTGGTCCTTCCATTGTTTTTTGGTTGCCCTCCATGGGTGCCGATTCGAAGGACTTTTTCACCAGAGCATCATCATCCATGCGAACGACATGGCCAAGCCATCGCAGTCGTTTAATTTTATGCGCTTGGCTATGTCCATATCATTTAACAGCTCATACAGTTCGTCATTCCATCTTCTCCGCTACTCGTCGTTAACGCGAACATGATCATTAATCTGGCGAAGAACATTTCTCTCAGAATCCCCCAAAGCCTGCTCATCGCTGGTCAACATCGTCCATGCTTCTGCGCCATATAAAAGGACGGGCATGATGAGAGATTTGTAGAGCGAGATTTTCGTTCGTCGAGAAATGGCTCTGCTTTTCAACTGTCTTCCGAGCCCAAAGTAGCACCTGTTGGCAAGTATAATTCTTCGCTTGATTTCAAGGCTGACATTATTGGTGGTGTTTATGCTGAATGGCGTGGGTCCCAATACGCGAGGATTTTTTGTGTGTTGCCGCAAGATGTTTTGTTCAAATCTATTTAGTTCGGTTCATTTTAATTCAATTCAAGTCAATTCAATTAAATTCTGTTCCACGGAAATACATTCCATTCAATTTAGCTGAATTGAACTAATTTCAATTCCATTTAATTGAAAGTATTTCAATTCAATTTATATCAATTGATTCAATTTAATTGAATTAATTTCAATTCAATTTAATGTTATTCGAAACAATTTACTTAAATTCAATTCAATTCAACTCAATACAATTCATTCAACTTAATTCAGTTTAATTAATGTCAATTCAATTTAATTACATTTTTTTTTAAATCAATTAAATTCAGTTCATTTTAATTCAGTTCGAATCAAGGTAATTCAATTAAATTCTTTCCTGTTCGATTCAATTTAATTTAATGTAATTCCATTAAATGCAGTTCATAACAACTCAGTTCTGTTTAATTCCATTATATGCAATTCAACTCAATTCTGTTCCACGGAATTCCATTTCATTCAATTCGTTTAGTTTAATTTAATTTAATTTAATTAATTTCAACACATTTTAATTTAATTCAAATCAATTTAATTCAATTAAATTCACTTAAAGGCAATTCAAATCAATTCAACTAAATTTTCTTAAAAGCAACTCAATTCAATTTAATTAAATTCAATTTAAATAAAAAAAATTCAATTTATTTGAACTAATTTCAATTAAATTAAATTTAACTCAATGTAATTAAATATAATTAAAATCAATTTCAATTAATTCTCTTCACTTCAATTCAATTCAATTTAATACAGTTCAGATCCGTTGATTTCAATGCCCTTCAACTCATCTTATTCTATGATATTCAACACAATTAATATATTAGATTAATTAATTTTCAAATAATTTAAATTCAATTAACACAGTGGAAGTTTTACTTAAATCAGACGCATCTGAATACGGTCCTAAGAAGAGGCACGAACCTTTCCCATACCGAAACATAAATATAAAAGTATTTGTGTATAAACCAAATACTTATTTTCTTTAGACCACTCTTTTTAAAATTAGGCTATATTTAAATTTCAGTGAGAAAAAACTGTTCACCTTTTTGGAATCGCCATTTTCATTATCGCTATTTACTTCCAATTGCATAACCCTGTATATAAAATTTAGTTGTACTGATGTAACTTTCACTCGCTTCAGCCTTAGCAGACAAAAACTATAAATTTTCATTATCAATTGCCTTGCACTCCATACACGCTCTCACTTTCTTTCCCACATTCAATAACGTACACACGTAAAGAGTATGCGTAAATTGGTAGTTCCAGTTTCGATGTAACCTCAATTTGTACTTAAGCTTTTTTGTTATTTTGAAAATTGTAATAATTACACCATGCAACTGACCTCAACGTTGCATGTGTGTCCGATGTAAAGGCAAATATCCTTACAAATAGACAATGCGTATGAATGCATACATTTTCTTTTTGCTTTTGCCCACTGCTGCTATTTAGAGCGAGTTCAAATCCCTCAGCTTATTAATTTCCATAACAAAAAGCCCATAAAATATTCATGCTTTAAAATAAACATAAATTACTAGTCAACAATTTGTAAGTCCACTCTTTATTTATTGGGCGCAGCTCAAGCGTAGAGCGGAATAACAATATACGGCTCGTTATTCATAATACAAATGCAAACAAAGTCTGTACATATAAATGGCAGGACAACTGGCGCAAATTGCAAATAAACTCAGTTTGTGTATGTGTGTGTGTGTGTGTATTCATGTACGAATATGTACTCAATTGGTGGCTTAAACAATTTGCAGAAATTATGCATATGACAAGCACAAATGGAGCGCAAATAGCTTGACACACTCACACACACACTGAGACAGAAACATAAATTACGTACTTACTGCCAGCCCTCCCAAAATGATAAAGGATTCAAAGAAAAATGTGGAACATTAAACAAAAAAGAACAAAATGAATTAGTGAAAGCTCAAAGTCACTCTACATGCTTTGGTGTTATTACTGGAAGGCATAAAAATGAGACCAAATGGAGCAAGATTTGCGAAATGTAAATTGGCATACGGAGCTTTCACTGAGTAGAACGTTGTTAATAAGATTTTATTAATTCAAATAAATATAGCATACTGCAGCAAAGCTTATTTTAATTTTTTTTCTTTTGCTTTAACTTTCACATCCGATAAACTAGCGTGTGCTGTGAAGCTTTCGATTACATGCAGCTTTCATATAATGACGAAGCTTTTTAGCACTGACGCTTTCTTGTGCTCTGACGTATTTTGTTTCATGAATCTTTCTTATTCTAATTTTGTTTTAAGTTTTTATTTTCTAAAAAGTTTCATATACAAAAAGAAGCTTTCAACACATCTGAAGTTAGTATATTCTTTAAAATTTTAGCTTTTCAAATATTTTTTATATATTTAACAAGCTTCTGCTATTTTGAACTTTAATTATTTCTTGCAATTATTTATTCCACGAAGCTTTCATGCAACTAAAAAGCTTTCACAAATTTATAAAACTGTATTTACATGTCTATTAAGCTTTTTGACTTAAAGCGCATCTGTGTTCCGTCTTCAGGAAATTATTCTTTTTAAAAAAGGAAAACTAATTCTAATAACAAATAGTTAAGGCGGGTCTGATCTGCATAATACTTTTATGTGCAATAAAGCTGATCTACACATCGAGCAATTTGGTTTCTTTGTTAAAAAACTTTTCAATGTTTAATAGAAAAATAAGTTATTCTTAAAGTATGCGGATACCGAAAACAGATATTACGGATGAATGCACGCATTGCAAACAAAGTTGAAAGTTTTGTATCTACCGATATGAACTCTAGCCACATTTTAAGTTATTTGAAAATTTATCGCACCTCACTTCTTCTTTCATTTCCTACAGGCCATAAACTCTGAACATTTGTCATTGGAAAAGTTTTAGAGTTTTAGTTCCAAATAGCCTGTAATTTTCCATAATTGTAACACAAATTTATTTAAATGCGTGCATGAATTCATTCGGAAATAGTTTGCAGAATTTTAGCAAACTTTCAATCATGGTAGTACTTACATGCATATAGATACCATACATATACATATGTGTGATAAATGTGGCAATGTAATTTGACATAGTGCTTAGTGACGTAATCGCATAAGAACTATTTCGAGTGGATTGGGTAACTGCGCCCCATTTAAATGTCTGAATTGAATATTTATGAATTTAGTTGTAATGGCGTATCTTCGTGCAGCAGTTTCAAACTCGTACAAAGGAAAAAATAGGGTGTGGAAATCTGATACGTTGCATACAGTCTTTATTTAAAAAAGAAAAAAATAATGCGTATAAAAATATCACAAAATAAAAATATATTTAATGAAATCGAGTCAATTAATTAGCCGTTTTAAAATTAATTAGTTTAAAAAAAGTTGAAAATATTTTGTATATTTTTTTGACAAGCATTATTAAAAGCTAGCTAAATTAAAAAAGGTGCATATCAGCGGCAGTAAGATTTGGAGGTTTTACAGCTTTTAGTTAGAAATAACTGGAAAGGTGGCCCAGCTGATAAAATAAAGCTGTCGTTGGAAACACTTTTGTAAGGGTCAGCAGTAGCAGGAGTTAAGTCGAAGTTTTCTTACTGGAAATAATAAGCAAAGTTACCGTTGGCAAATCAAAATCTTTCAAAATTATGAAACTAAATTTAAATGAAAACTCAGTTTACTCAGTGTGCTTATACAACAAATATCATCATTTTGAAAGTTGAGAGTACAAGTATTTTTGTTTTTAATACAATTTAAAAATAAATCTATCGTTTTTTTCGACCAAAGATTATTTATTTTAGGAGTGATAAAAATGCCATATTCTAAGGTTTTTGCGAACAATATTCTAAGATTTTGACAATTGCGTACCTTAAGGAAATGTGGTTTTTTAAGCATTCCAGAAATTTGAAAGCATAATTTCGCTCTTGAACAGGGGACCTACTATGTAACTCGATTTGAAAAGAATTTAAACGAATTTGAATACGTAGCAAGTAGAAAATATTTTAATTCGAGCAATTTCGCATCGATGAATGTAACTCATCGATCTTATTCCGAAATTCACCGGAACAAACATTTGTTAGATTTCGTTCATATAAAATCAAAACTACTAGCAAAATAGTTTTCGTGTCAGAATTATAATGAATTAAAAGGAATTTTTAAAGCTTTTTTAATGCATTTTTTTTAATTTAAAAAATATAATATTTCGAAAGCCTCAGCTATATTTAAATTTTCTTTAAGAAAAAAAATATAAAAACAAATTGACTGTTTATTTAAAAAAATAGTACATACGTAAATTTTAAAATACATATTAGATAACGAGTAAAACAATGTGCAAGTATAGAATGCACAAAAAGGAAGCATTAATTTAAGTGATTTTTATCGACGAGCGATTTGATTATTTGGTTCCACTCAACTCACGAACGAAATTTGTTTTATGTGAAAGGCAATGAAGAATATTTAGCTTCAACGATGTACGAGCTTGGCCGAATATTGCTTTTGTCTAGCTAATCGAAAAGCAATTTAAAAATTAGTTGCCAGATTCGATTCAAACAAAAAAAATGAGGGTATTTTAAATAAAAAGACAGGGTTAAAAAGCAGTTTATTGATAAACATGCACGTGATGATGTTCGACCCGCGTTTGACTTCTAAAAAACTAAGACTGTTTGGAAAATTAAAAAAAAAAAATTCAAACCAAAAGAAGTGTTCAAATGAAATTCTCAGAAACATATTCCCCTAAGTACTTAGACTTGCTTCCATCTCAATTGCCAACAGGTGAGCAATTTTTAACACAGAACAGCGAACTGAGACAGTAAGACGCTCCGACTCATGCACTAAATCACATCGCTTCGTTTGATGATTTGTAAATGTCAATGCTAAGTGCAGCAACACCACGCGTTTTGAAGCTAGTAAAAGCGCTACAGCGTAAATGCCACTAACAACGAAATGGAAATGTCGGTAAAATTAAAGAGAATAGCCATAAAAGCGTATAGGAGAAGCACCAACATTAATTGGGAAATGGACGCCAACAAAATAAGCTTGAGTGCTTACTCAAATTAAAATCTGCGTCCGCCAAAAAGCTCTGGGGAAACACGAATGACTGCAGCAGCTGTTACTCCCTAACGCTGTTGTAGATGTACATATGTATGGATGTATATGAGTGTTTGCAGATGTACAACATGAATATTTTGTCGCCATTTGCTTACACCAAAACCTTGCTAACGTAGGAAATTTTAATGGCAGTAGTAAAAGTCAGTGCTGCTATTAATCAGGTGCCGATGTGGCGTTATTTGCGCTCAATATAAACAAACTTTTGAGGGTGGATCAAAAGATCTTAAAAGAAAGAGTGCGCATAGATCGCGTTTAGGAAGTTAAAATTCTTTTGATTCATCATATAATTCTGATAAATAATTCTGGATAAAGTTTGGTAAGGGAAAATGCGATGAAACAATATATAAGGGGTGAAGAAAGGTGAGTTAAAGGTATGGTGAGTGTAGATGTGGTGAGTTTAGTTGAGGTGAGTTAAGCTGTGGTGTGTTAAGGTGTGGTGAATATAGGTATGGCAAGTTTGGGTGTGGTGAATTTAGATGTGGTGAACTTTAAAGCTTTAATGAGCTAAAGTGTGTTGAGAAATCATTTTTGTGGCATTCACCATAATGGTTTATTTATTTAAATTATAAATAATTACATAACAAGATTAAGGCAACTAGCAACATAGGCTATCGGCCTGACTTATAACTAAAAGATTTCATGGTGAATATAAAATAATAAATATTAGAACAAGACTAAATTAAGTTTTTATGTACAAGCTATATTATACTTGGTGTAAAAGTTTGCATTGGTAAATACATATATTTCTAAATAGTGTATGTTTTCAACATTGAAGGTTTAGAGCAGATTTGTAGGTTCTTGGTCATTAAAAATGTTAGTTCTAGCGTTTTCGTATTTTGAACAAGAATCAAGAATGTGGTTTATGGACAGTGGGCAATGATGATTTATAATTTTACTACTCTTAGTAAGCCAATACTGCATTTGTTGGAATTACGTTTGATACAAAATAAGGTTGCAGACCGTCCAATATTTCGCGGTGCGACTTCTGTAATCTGCTGCTAATGTATATAATTTAAGCTGCATAATTAAATCGGTCACATGCGATATTCTATTAGAGCACGCTAAGGAAATATAACACGGGTCAACACGAAATTTTACCTAGACTCAAAAGTAATAAATTTCGATTCTTTAGTTCGTAATTAGACGAAAATAAAATATATAGCATGAAAAAGTTTGCTTTAGTATTTATTATGTTTGGCCTTGATAACGTTGCTCGTAGCTCAAAATATCCTGATGAAAACGTTGTCCTTGCCATCTAGAAGCAAACTTTATCCGGAAAAAAGGTATTTTCTTTTCGCTTTTGTTCATAATTAACCAGAAAATCAAAAAAAAAACTTTAGGACGAAGAACGAACATTTTTTTGTAGGGCCGTGTAATCAACAATAATAATATCAGCTTTAAAAACTAATAACTGCCTCCCTAAACAAAGGCATTGTGATCTGGAATCACTCCAGATAAGTCACTTCTTACGCTCGTTTTTTTTTTAAGAAGCGGCTCTGAGAGTATTTCATACTAAGCAACAGATGAAGATTAATAGACATTTGCATGTTAGCGATGGCGAATATCATAAGCGGTGAAACGGAACAAAGCTTTACGAGTTTTGCAGAGCGACGATAAAGTTCGCACGAATTCATATATCGCGTATCCACTTCACTGGCCAAGACGTACGAGTTGATACTCGTACAAGCGGGTGAAGGCTAAAAGTAAGCGGAGCAAGAACCGTTGCCGGAAGCAGGGGAAGAAAAAGGCGTCCTCAGCGTTAGGAAAAGCGCCAGTTATAAAGATATTTAAAACAAATTTCCAAATTTTACAGCATTTATTAGAAATAAGGTTAAATATTCCTGCCCGGAAAGGGGCGGTCTGTTGGCCTACGACCCTTGCTTGCGCAGACGAGACTCTTTTTGATTGTATTTTCTTATAAATCATATTACGTATCTCTCTGAAACTCCCATTGGGCACTGGATTATCGTATCTGGATATACATAAACAACCTAGATTCAGCCATGTCATGGAACTGCATGTTTCTTTAATTTTTGCGCACAAAACTTCTACTATGTACGAATAACCGTTGCCTTCCAAATTTTAAAAGTTGAATTGAACCACCATCGTTGAGCTACTTACACCTGATCCCCACGGTACGTTCTGGCCTACTTACGCTTCTAGCTGAAGCCACACCACCTTTCAGTTGCGCTAACTAATTAGGTTATCGCAGCGCGGACGACGACGATAGATGTCACTGCACATTTGTCGATGGCTATCAGTCGTTTAGAGGTGGTGCGTGTGCGTGTGCTGAGTGTGAAATTGTATTTGTGTATTAGTAGCTCATATTACTACAGCTAGAGCAACTACAATAGCCAAAAGCGCATACAAAGACCAGTGCTTTTAAACATTTCACAGCACATGTGTTGTCACATGCAAACGCTAGCCGCCGGAGTAGTTGACCCTTCACATGCAAACCGACGAGTGACCACACAGTGACAAAGTGCAGAAGTCAAATATTTTGGAGGGCATACAAAGATGCTGCTTTTGCTACTACATCTACTCAATCGCCCACAATACGTGCGTAACTTGTCAACGCAGTGGTTGCACTGAACCCGCAGTCAAGCGCCTCTATGTATGCAGCAACAAAATGAGTTCGCATTTGTGAGTCTACGCTTTAAGCATAATTATACAGCTATTGCTAGTGTGTTGCACTGCAATGGTGTGCTCACAACAACAACAACAAGAATAGCAAATTCATATATAACAATGTGACTGATTGCTAACGCACAAGCGTCTAGCGGCATCGACTGCCGTGTCCAGTCAAGCATTTACTCATTCATGCATTCATGCAAAAGTCCCAATGTGGCACATTTAGGGTGATGATATGGGCCACCAGCGTTTGCGTCAATACCCGCCATGTACTAGGCGTACTACTTAATGCATGTAAATATGGAAATTTAGCGCCAGTCCATCTCGGTGGGCCATTAAAGCATTGACACGAATGCTCATTAACATTTTATGCCAGCCTCATTCTATGTAGTAGTTGCAACTGTGCAGGGCATGTGGCTATTGTTGTTGTAGCTGTTTCTGCTCGCTTTTGTCTTCTGCGACTTACTTATGCTAGCGCAGAATTATTGCCTTATTTTGCATTGTTGTTTGCTTATATTTCTCGGCCTATTTAGCCAGTAATTGGGTTGATGGTTCTATTAGAACAATTTGTCAGCAGCTTTAGTATTTGTCCAGTTGCAGGTGTGCTAAATATTATTGCCGCTAACATTTGTGTTGATTTTGTGCGTGTAAAAGTAAGTGTAAATATGTATATGTTTATAACTAATATAACCTTACCTTGGCAACTGAGCTTTCTTTTAAATATCTGAATTGGGGAAAGTCCCAAAATAATGTCAAAAAATTCCCGAAGTAGTACCGATATAATTTCGTTATAGTCCGGAACTTATCTGAAACTATACCGAAAAATACCAAAAATAATGGCAAAAAATTCCCGAACCCGTCCCTAGCTAGTCCAAAGCTAGGTCCGAACTTATCCCGAAAAGGTCTTCAAAAAGTCTGGTTCTTCAAGTCGTTGAAGCCTTTAAAAAATTAACCTATGTAGCTGATAATTATTATGCAAATACTTCTAAAATATAAATTTCATAAAAAATAATACTCATCGATGACTTTAAAAAGTTTTCTCAATCATAATTATTATCAAAATACGTTTGTAATTCTTACGAAAATTTGGAATCATTTTTTTAAAACTCAACCATGAAATAATTACTATTATGGGTCTCTGCTCATAAGACTAAATATAACTGAGATAAGAAAGGCTTATTCTCCTCAAAACGGAAAGATAAACAACTTTGTTCTTGCGTTAACAAAATATGAAACTATCGAATATCAGCTTTCTCATTCGCGACTACGTTTCACTCACAGTTTCTGAGAAGAAGAGGTACACTCTCTGAAATATGAAAAAAGCCCAGGAAATCTTGGAGAATGACTATGGTCTTGCAAACAAAAAATATTAAAAAAAACAAGTTCCTGAATAATTAGATAACCTTAGTTGTAAAAAAAAACGGAGGTGGGTTAAGCGAAGAGAGTTAGGATTAAGGAAAGAGAGGTGTGGTAAAGTGAGATCAGTTCAAGTGAGTGTAGATGAGATAAGCAGAGGCGAACAAAGTGGACATGTGGTGGGTTTAGATCTTTCGCGTTTATATATGGTATGTTTAGGTGTGGTGTGTTAAGGAAAGCTATGTTTAGGTCTAGTGGGTACATGTATGTATGGCTGATTTAAGCGTGGGGAGTTAAGATGTAGCGTACTGCGTTGTTATGGAATTATGTAGAGTGAGGGTAGGTCTTGCGAGCTTAGTACTAAAAATTTAATTATTTGAGTTCACTTGTAGGTGAGCTGGGTTTACATAAGATGGGCTTACGCATGAAGAGTTTATATATATGTAGGTAGTGTGGATCGTTCCGGTTTGGTGAGTTAAGGTATACACCTAACATGACTAAACGTAAAGTAAAATATCATAACATCAATAAAAAAAAACGTAGCATAACGTAACATACGTTAAGTCGTGGTGCTTTTAAGTGTAACCAGTTCAGGTATGGTGAGTTAAGTTTAGGTGAGTTCGGATATTCTCCATAGAAATAGTGCTTATTACCGTCCCTTTCCGTCCCGAGAAATAATTATATAATGATTTTCAATGTATCCAAACGAAGTGTGAAATTGTTTGTGAAAAAATGCTAAGAACCTTTTTGACTACAGATTGCTTGATTTAAATATCTGTCGACTATCGCACCAACGTCGAATAATGAAGGTGTAATCTATGAATAAGAATGGTTTTATTTATTCTAAATATCTACTTAAATTAATGATCAGCACCATTTAATATTATGGATCGAATAAGAGAACAATTATTGTTTTTTATATGATTATTTCCGACTAACTTTATTTATATTACATAAAAAATAATTAGAACAAAACTTATTTACCCTCTGTACATTGCTTCTCTTTCTTTGCAGCCGACATCTTGCCGCATCTCTGTCACAATGTGAAATGCCCGCCCGTGTCCGAGATAACTTGTCCAGCCGACAGCAGTGTACGCGAAATGCTCATTAGCAATGATGTACAGCAGATTACCGAAGCACCTATTATTGGCGATGAAACGCCATACAATAACACCGAAATCGATGATGAAATCTATGCCGAATGTTGCCTGGCTAAAAAGTGTATGTGCAAAACTTGCTACATACCCGACTGTCATGGCGAGAACGAGGTGGTCGTGGAGCTACAGCCCGAAACGATGAACCTACCTGGCCATTGTTGTGGCGAGTACACATGTCAAGCGAAACCCAATTGCACGGCAAATGGCGATAATCAACTGTATTGGCTAAAAAGTTGCCAACGCTGTCACTGCTTCTCAGGCAAACCGATGTGCATTCAAGTTTGCGACGAGGCTGTCAACAAAACTAAAGCCATCTGCAAGCCAGAAAAGTTGAATGTTTTCTTTGAGCATGGCGAAAGCTGGCGAGTTGGCTGCTATGAATGCGAATGTGTCGATGGCGTTGAGAAGTGTGTGCTACCCTTTTGCAGTAATATTAATTGTCCACAGGAGCGACAGGTGACGCTAAAGGATGGCTGCTGCCCCATTTGTTGGCCCGATTGTGCACCCATGCCGGGTGCGTTGCTCAGCAGCAGAGCGGGGGCGGACAAATATGGCAGCGTAGTGCGGCAGTACGATGAAGATGTAGTCCTCGAAGAGCCGGATAATATCAATGCGTCGCATGGCAGTGACTACAGTGCAGAGAATGAGATTGAAAAACTGCCGGATATAAACTTCAACGAAGAGGAGGAAGAGGCAGTTGAAAACCCAACGATTGGTGTTACGGCTGAAGCGCAAACTACTAAGAAAGCTTTAGAAAGGAGCCCAGCATTCAATAGCACGACCACCCCCTCCTCCACAGTCGCCTCCTCCACCATCAACCCAGCAGGCCACTCAACATCAACTCATGCTCTTGCCGAATACTCGCCTATATTGCCCACAACCGCAGCACCACAAGCAGCCGCTGCACTTACCAGTGAGCCGATTATTGCCACAGCTTGCCCACCTGCTACAGCCGCCTCACGTAATGAAGCGCCTGCCTCGTTTCAGCTATATCCTGGCGACAACTTGCCGGAAGTTCAAGTCGTAAGCGAGTCATGCAAGCATTGGATGGTTTACATTATTATTGGCATTTTGGTCGCTTTCATTGGCGTGCTGATAGCTTGGATCATCCAATTGCGTTTGAAGCAACGCTCTTACCGGCCAGTCTCGCACATCGACGACAATTTCAATAAGATGTCCTGCAATATAAAAGCAACCAATGCGTATGTTTAAGTTCACTGATTTAGAGCAAAAAAAAATATAATGAAAAAAATTTTGAAATATTTAGTGCTTAAGAGAATTGCAGCCGTTTTTGTAGAAGCGTTTAAGGACAAAGCGCCAGTCGGGCTAAGGAAAAGGTGTAGCGTTGAAATAAGAAGATTTAAATAGATGCCAAATTATGGTTGATATAAGTTTAATTTAAACATTAAAAATTCAGGTAGAAAAGGATCACTTCATTAAAAAATTAAAAACCAATTTAAACGAAAGCGATATTTGTGCACTTTTTTGAAGGGATGTTGGGAGTATATAAATTTGTGCTGCCACTTTTTTCGTTTTTTATTTATACTTAAGTTAAATCCCCAAACAGTTTTATCAGCGGTAATTGTTTATATTATTTTTAGCCATTCACACCTTCCTTCCCCTTTGTGTTCACCCCCGTTAATTAGAAAAATGTTTGCGGCAGCTAAAAATTTATATTTCTATTATTTACATGAAAAAAATAATTGTTTGATTCTTATTTACTATTTTTTTAATTGAGCTTTAGTTTCGTTTTTATCAGTAAAACATTTTTTTATAAATTTATTTTTACGCTAAAAATTAAATACATTTTTT
This sequence comes from Philophylla caesio, assembly GCA_963971545.1. Classification (NCBI taxonomy): domain Eukaryota; kingdom Metazoa; phylum Arthropoda; class Insecta; order Diptera; family Tephritidae; genus Philophylla; species Philophylla caesio. The sequence continues at coordinate 25,433,911 of OZ020608.1, read as the reverse complement.
CCGTAACTTTTTACTATACAATAATTTTTAAAAAGTTATGCTTGTATATTTTTTTTTTCGCTTTTATTATTTCTTGTTAATGATAAAAAATGAATATTAATTTGTAAAATTTTGTTTTCTTTATTCATTTCTCTTATCATTTTTATATCTGCTTACAGTCTAAAATTAAAAACAAAAAAACCACAAATGAGCGCAAAATTTTCAACAAAAGCTTTTTTTCATTTAGGATAAAAATTATGTTAATTGTAAAGTAGATAATTAATATTACACTTACAATAACTAAAATGTTACATTTTTTTAATATATTTGTGTAATATTTTAATTTTTATTTATATTTTCGTTTTTTTTTTAACCAAAACGATTAAAATAATTTATCGAATTAATTAAAATTTAACATTATATTTTTATTTTGGCTAAAAACTATTAAACGTAAAGTATATAATTAGTAATTTATGCAATATTTAAAATTTTTTCAGTAGATTTTCTTACTGAAGTCACAACATGCTTACGAAACTAAAATTAAGAAAATAATTTATATACTGCCAGGCATACCAATACAATTGAAAATTATTACAATTTCTCAAAAAATAAAGAAATAGTTAAAATTTCTATCAGAACAATTAAAAGAGAAAAGAAAGTGAAAGATGAGCGGTTTGAGAAATACAGCTGCGGTCAACTAATTAACAACGATATGCACCAAAGAAACCTTTTTGTCCTAACACCAATATTTCTTTTATCTGGTAAGACTTTTTGCTTGATTTCAATTTTAAAAGGATTTCCTTGCGTTATTTGTTAAAATTTATTCAAAAGGACTCGTTAGTTTAAAAATCTCATGGGTTTCTTTTAAGTAAGCTTAAATTGCAGTGCTTCACGTAATTAGCAACACAATGTGAAACTGTTAAAATACGTTTAAGAGAAAAAAACTCTTTGGGAGCATTTCTCGGGAGAAGTCGTAAAAACGACTTGAATTCGCCAAGAAATATCGGCATATGACTCTACAGGAGTGGAAAAGAGTTATATTTTCGGATGAAACGAAAATAAACTAGAAAAGAGACTGTCACCTTGTAAAAACTTTGACCCCAAATACACTCGTCCCACGCTGAAGCACGACGGCGGTAATATAATGATATGGGGTGCTATGTCATCGAGGGGTGTTGGGCCTATAACAAAAATTGACGATCATATGGATCAGCACAAGTATATTTTTATACTAAGAAATGTAATGCTTCCATATTCCGGCGGCAATATGCCTGTGAATATATGATTTCTTTATTAGACTGGCCTTCTTGTAGTCCAGACAGCAACTGAACCCCATTAAGAATATCTGGGAGCAATTGAAAACAAAGGTTCGATTGCACAAAGTCGAAAATTTCACCGAAGTATTCGAATAGGTAAAGATGGAATGGGAAGCAATTTCCAAAAACATATCTGAGAAGTTAATTGAATCAATGCCTCGCAGATTTGAAGCTGTATTCAAAATAACGGCTTTTCCCCAAAACATTCGATTTTCAATAATAAAAAAATGTTTCAACAAAATATCAAGCATTGTCAATTATGTAACCGAGCGGTTTTGGTAGATCCTTTTTCATATAGTGAAAAACAGAATAAAATTAAATTAACAAACTACATATTAAATAATTTTTGGCACACAAATTTTAAGCTAAAGTGGAAGCTCAAAATTATATATGAACGAGTTTGTATTATTCCATAGCTCGCTCAAAAAAGTGCTGAAAATATTATCGCTTATACACTTATACATATACATTTTATTTTAATTCTCACACTATTTTCTTTTAAAATTTTTTTTTTTTATATTGTAGACGAAGATCTCAACTTTTATTTGAAAAAAATTTATTTTATATAAAACGTTTAAGTTTGTCCATAAAAAAAAATCATTGCTACCTTCATAAATATACACACAACGCACGCAACAACATTCACACACTCAAGCGAAATCGTTATCATCTTTTGATAAATACTTACTATTAAAAAAAAATTAACTGAAAGTATTGAAATTTTTTTTGAATTTACTTTAATGTAAAATGAATGCTTTTTTAAGTTTTGTTATAAACTTTATATATGAGTTTAGTAGTTAAAACTTGCTATCATATAAGAAAATTATTTGCTTTATTAAAACATAAAATTTAGATTTAGTAAAAACTTGGTAGATATTAAGATAAAATTTGCTTATTACTTGTTTTCTATGTAGACGGAAAATCTTAAAGAATTGGAAACAAAACAAATATTTAGGAAAATAATTTTCTATCAAATAATATCAGACAACGAGCTTAGAATATTTGTCATTTTATGTAGTTGGTTTTAAGAAAAATTTCATAAAAATTATGACTTAGCAAAAAGATACCTATAGTATTAACTTACAAACATAAATGTGTAGTTTGCCCATTAAATATGTAAATTTTTTTAATCAAAATATAAAAAAAACTAATTATGTAGTTACCAAGCTAACAGAAATAAAAACAAAGAAAAATCTTAGTAACATTTACATAGTGTATGGAAATAAATAATATAAAATGTATTTAAAGCATTGCACACTATGTATGTATGTGATATTTGTTGATAAGTGTTACAAAGAAAAAATAAATAAGGCATAAAAAAATTAACTATGTAGAAATAGTACTAACTCAAAGCAAAAATTAACCTAAAAAGCAAAACTTTTTATTTATGAAAAATAAGGAAACGAAAGCTTAAGCTCTAAGTTTTCTTAAATAAAAAAAAACGCTGATCGAACGAACATTTTTGCAGTTGCATAAATATTACTACATAGTTTTTAAATAGTTGGATATTTTTATTATATTGTAAGTTAACAATTGAAAAAATTATTATTTGTTTAAATCAATATCTGCATAGTTTTAGTTTTATTTTACGCATTGAATATAAGAAGAAAATAAATATGAAACCGAAAAAAATTGTATTCACATCCGTTTTTTTTTTGTTTTAGAGGAAACCCCAAGTTAAAAAGCAATTGTCCGACTATGGAAATGATTCTATATTTCTAGGCATTTTTTTTTTTTTAAATAAACCAAAAGTCACACCATATTGACTTTTACAAACAGCAAGCAATTAGTTATCAGTATTTGCTCACCAGTTGTAATGGCAATGATAATGATATATTTTGTTTCCCTTTTTTTGAATGCCTAATTCATTAACAAAGCTGCCGTCGCAACAATGGTATATCCGGAGACCAAAACACTCCCTCCGACCGGAGAAATCCATTAGTGTAAGTCGCTTTTTTTGATGTATGTTACGAATCTATGTACATAATGTAATGATGTATGTTTTTCAGTCCTGAAGATGCCCTCAGATTGAGAGCGAAATATCAACAATAATAAATAAAATATAAAAAACAAATTTGCAATTTACATTTTATTTATAATACGGCCTTGAGCTCAAATACAACGAAAATTTATACAAAAATATTGGCCAAAACAAATCTTACCAAAAAATTTTTTGGCAAAAAAAAAACGTGTCTCCTTTAATTGACCCAAAAACAACATATTAAAGTTAAGATAAAATCTAAAATCATGACCCGATACGACCGGACGTTTTGAAATGGAAAGGGCCAACTACAAGTTGCTTTGTGTTACAAAATATCTACAATTGTTTAAATTATTTGAACACTTGTAGGACTTGTTGCGCTTGTAATACAGGCCACAGGTATTCTAAATTTCTGCGCTCTCTTTGCCAACGTGCGCATCAAAAGAAAGTTTATTCAACGGCTCTTCGGCTTTGCCCATTTTATTCAAATACTTACAGTAATATACATGACGAGATAACATTTGTATTGTATCTATTTCGCCGAAATTTCCTTTTGATCACGTGCCTATATGCTTTATTAGCCTGGCTTTCCATCTGCCAAAACTCTCGTTATCCCAAAGTGATATTGTGGCCTTTTTCATTTCTGCGCCAGTACTTCTGGTATTTTCAAAATCACTTGTTTTCCTAAGCTCCCATAGCTTTTTCCTTTCAAATGCAAGGCTCTTTCGTCGGCCCTTCAATATTACTCATCAACCTGCTGAGCTGGGACGTTTTTTTTGCAGCCTTCTCTTTGGCGTGCTGAATTTGTACCCACCATTATAGTCCAGCGTTACGCCTGGGTGTTTTAATACTTTTTGCGTCGTCAAAGAGTCGAACGTTGTCTAAAGTTGCCAGAAGTACAAGGCGTTTAGTGTTATGCCGCTCTCGCAGAGAATCTTCTAAACAAACTACGATATTTTGCATAGCGTCTGGTCTAGTAGTTGGTAGCCGTTTCTAATCTTGGCTTAAGTAGTCTTTCGAGAAGCTTACCAATCGTTTCCAGCATGCTGATGGGGAGTCACGGTCCCGTTTCCTTTGCTGAACACTCCGAACTGTTGTCTTTTCCAAGTTTCTGGGAACAGTCTAGGCTCAAAGCATGCATTATACACTTCGAGAAGTAGTATGGGGAGCTCTGTAATGGGTATTTTCAGTATTTCTACCGGGATTCCGTTTGGACCGTCTCAGTTATACTGCATGTGGTATTTTTGGTGGGTAATTGTACAAAATTAAGATTGCAATGAAATTTATTTATAAACATAGTCAGGTGTTTGTTCGGTTTTTTTTGTTAATCGAGTTTCGAATTTCTTGAAATAAGTAAATTTAAAAAATCCGGTGAATAATTGTGAACAATTGGCGAACCCTAGCGAAGGGGAGTGGGAACTGGCAAAGCTTTTTGGTCTCGACCCAAACCAACAAAAGGTTGTAGCGCCATAAAAGAAGAATATGAAGAAAACGGGTAAACCAGAAATTTTGAGTAGTTGTCATAACATAATGTTTGAATAAAAATATGTAGACACAGTCAGCGAAAAATAATATGCGAAAAGAGTAATAAATAAAGTCTATATACAAAAAAATATCGATAAGAAACAAATTCAAACAAAAAAAAATAATAATTAAGTTTTATTGCAAGTAAAAAAGCTTACACTTTACTAAACATTTATGCAGTTGCTTCCATAAAAGAAGAATTAATCAAAAAATAGCATTGAATGTTTTGGTGTAAATCCAAATTTTTGTTAGATTTTATGGAACATGAAATTCAAAATGCTCGTTCGCTCAATTTACTTGCAAGATTTTCAAGACATTTCTTCCTTTTTATAACTCACGCTCAAATATGCAAAAGCATCTAAAAATCGTTCCAACATACATCATCTAAAATTCCTTTTTCCATGATTTTTTTCATAAAATTTTTGGCTCTTTAATACCTTATCTGATTCATTTTCTGTATTTAGCTCTGGATAAATATTTTTTGATTGATGTTTATGTAAAATGAGTTTTGGATTATACCTCAGAAGCTAGAATTTACAAGCTAGTTTACGCCCCGGTTTTGATATATAAAAAATTTAAATTTCAAAAACACATTTCAAAAATGTATAAAACCAGAGAAAACTGGTACCAAACGTAATGTATAAGGTATAAGGTATTCACAGAAAAAACAATCAAAATTAAATTTTTAGAATACATATATGTATTTATTTTAATTAGCAATTTATAAACCAAACGGTAATCAAAAAAAAATTTGCCTCAGTCACAATCAACGTTTCTAAACTCAAATAATAAATATTATTTTTATCTCTTGTTAAAAATTAAAAAAAAAATTTGAATAGGAATTTGCGTTGTTGCAAATTTGGAATATTTTTGCGAAATAAATAAAACGTATTTTCAGTTTGTTTCCTGAAGATAACAAAAATATACTTTGAATTAGAATTTGCATGAATGCGGAAAGTTCCTATACGGTTGTCATCTATTTTTAACTATTTAAAAATTAACTTTCGATTAATGTACCAAATGAAAGGTATTTAACAGACTTTTTAAAAATATATATTCGAGTAGAGTTGTTACATTAAAAAAAAATTATTGCATACTACATAATTATAATTATTTGTTGCCTTAAGTAAACCAGAAATTACTCTGACGTTTTGGATAGTTGTTTGTATTACCTAAACGAACGAAAGATTACAATTTAACCGAAAATTATTGAAGACATTTTAAATAGAAATTTTTGCTGTTCAAAACTTTTGTATTTAAAATAACTTTTTAAATAAAAATGAACACTTTACTAAGGTCAATACTGCAAGCATAATTTTTTTTTTTTTTTTTAAATTCAACGCCATTATCGCTCACTTTGTCAGTTTAATAACGCAAATGCACAATTAATCATAAAATTCAATTTGCTCTCCTCTCGCTGCTGCTCGATAGTCCAGCCGCATTCTTTGGAATGCAAAAAAAAAACAAAAAACATCCGAAACGTAGCTGTAACGTTCAACTAACACAAGGTCATTGTCATACATTGCTGCATTCGAAATAAACTTTTAATGGCAGAGTCTGATCAACAAACCAATACGAAGCAACCACGCATACCCGCAATGAAAATGAAAGAACAAATTACCTATTCGATGATCAACAACTGCACCGCAATAAATGCAATGGCAGACAAGCAATTGTTAAGGCAAATGGCAAGGAAAATGGCTTATTTGGCATAACAGTGCCTGCACAATGCTGCGCTGCGGCCGAAGTCTGACAGAAATTATATGTGGTTGCACTCTGTTTCAACGAAAGGACCTAGTGAGATTTTGCAAATGGAAATGTGAAACGGTGAATGCAAATTCAAATTGAACTTCTGAATTTTTTTTTATTAAATTAGGATTTGTTTAAGGCAACTTGAAAGCTGTCGGACACTGGAACCGAGCGCTTTTGGCCATGAGTTGCTAAGCTCTACAAACAAATTTTACAGCAGCTATACATAGAGCAGAAAAAGATAGAGAATAAACATAGAAGAAAGTGTTTTCAGATTTCCGACGAGTTATTTTTTTCAGACTTGCTCGCGTGAGTTAGGAATCGTCACAGCCAAAAGAAAAATTATATATAGAGACTAAAGTATATTTGCTGGTCTACTAGCCACGGCAACTAAAACCATTTTCTTATTATTTATAGCGTTTGATCTCAGTGTACAGTATAGTGCAGACAACATCGCCGATTTAACTTTTATGACAAGTATATTTAGAAGAAATAGTGAAAAAATATAAAGATCGTTTTAAAAGGTAAAACATTTACCTACTTTCAGTAGCCGATAGCCAGTAGTGGGTTGCCTTGCGTAATGGAAATTTTAGTATATTGTCTAGCGGCTACTCGTCTCCTGCTAGTCTTCATACATAATTGGGGTAATAGTCTCATCGAGCTGTCCCCTTCTGACAAAATGTGTTTAAGTTTTCAATGAGACCTTCATGTAACGACCTTCTATAACCTCTGAAACCTGGAATACCTTTATGATTCAAATACTGGAATTTCTGATCTGTATGATTCAATTAATTATTCGGGGCTCATTAAAAAATGGACAAGTAATAAAAAGCTAATAAAAAATGGCCCATGTAAAAGCTAAGAAATTCCGATGAAGGAGTTGAAAAAATTGTATCTCATCAAATTAAACAGTGTTAATATACCATGAACTTCCCTTATAAAGATAACCATAAATAGGTAAATTAGTTGCTGATATCCAAGGGTTCGACTGTGGCTGAATTTAGCTGCTCTTAGTTTCCTCTTTCTCTTAGTTTGCTTGTCTTCAAAAAAAAAGCTGACATTCCATCTCGGTGCATTAACCAACTGTTCAGCTATTCACTTAGACACCCTATGTTATCTCCATAAAAAAAGATAAATGTTCGTCTTAGTGATTTATTTTGTCAGATCAAAGCCCTCTTCCGCTCCGCAGTACTTACTGCGCTTATTCCAAAAAATTATTCCGGTCCAGGGCACCGGTCAATAGCTTCCATCTCGCAGTGTCCAGGTACCGATTAAAGTGTAAACTTGCTTGTTGCTGACAAGAGTTAAATAATGTCATACCACTCACTGCAGACTCTGAATACAACCTATTGGGTGGAGCCTTGACAGCCATCAAGTGGACTAACAATATAACTTTAAAGGTGCCTTTCAAACCCTCTTCATGGTTTATTATGTCGCATGCTATGATCGCTATAAGCTCTGCCTGAAAAACTCTGGACTATATACCTAATTCTATTGAAAATTTAGCAACGGGTTCATAGAAACCACAAATACAAATTTCTTTTGCACGAAATCTGATAGCTCGTCTTTTCCCACAGCTGATATTGTATACAGAATAATGTTTTGTTGTGGGTTATAACAATCAACACAATCAAATACTTGTAATCGCAAAGCCATTGTCGCCGCAATTAAGAGGACATTAAAATGTGGTGGAGTTCACCTTATAAACCATTTCAAAGCCGCGATGGGGATAACACCATCTCTTGAAGGTTATCAAGTCGTTAATAACGGATTTTTTGCAAAGTTTTTGGTCACCAGGCTCAAATGGCATCAGTTGCATTCGGTCAAATACTCACTCTCCTTTTTAGTTGGAATTCAGACAAAATAATCGAACAAAAAGTATTCTAAAGGCCTACATAACTCAGGTGGATTTATGAAGTGTTTTGCTAAAATAGAATTTCTAAATAAGTCTTTTGTCGATGATTTACTTCATCGGAGTATTCAACAACGGTTTCTCCAAGGTTAACCTTTGACTAGAGCTCTCGTAGTAGACGCATAGCCGGTATTATCAAAAGCACATTGATTTTATTGCATTTTCTTAAATATATCGTTTTGAGTTTATTTCCTCTAAATTCCACAAAGATCTGAGCACTATAGCCAAAGTTACAGTTCCAGAATGCCCCCAAGTACGTGGAAAACCTTTAACGCGATTATCTCAAAATGATGCTTTTCAAAAAGTTCCGTTGCGTGAGCAGGTTTTCAAGAAACATGTAACCTATCGAACTAACTTGTTGCAGGCTACTTTAAAACTGCAATTTCTCATACATGAACGAAGGAATTTTTATTTGAAACAAAAGTTTTTTTTGAGAATGAAAAAGCGTGTAAGAAAAAAAATCAGCGCAACAGCTGTAGTGCCAACGAATTTGCACATTTTTATACGCAGTATTTGATTAACAAATTCTACAAATAACCTATTTTTTTCTTAAGCTAACTGAGAACTGCCTATTGCAATAGCTTAGCTTGTCTCTAATATTTAGACCTGTGATTTTTAAGAAGAAATAAAACGCATATAATTTAATGCTATGGCCAAGAATTTAGCTTTATTAGAAATATAAGGGTTTGCCATTATGTTTTAAAGAAGATTTGGAGTAAGTGGCCGCCGAGGCTGGCTCGAATAAATTCCAGCTGAGGGACCGAATTTTCGACCATATTTTGCAGCAATTGAGGCCGTATGTCAGCAATAACGTGCCGCATATTCTCTTTTAAGGTGTCTTTAAATGGCAAACCAAACTGAATATAAATATTAACTCCGAAAAAATGTTGCCTCATTGAAAACCACACGTCTAAAAAAAACATCCTTTATTTTACAAAGCAATAAGTAGGGAGCTACATCTATCAATTTTTTCATCTGTTTTTCACCACTGTATCGGCGACATTTAACCGGCCATCTTTTATTTTAAATGAAAGAAATTCCTTTAAAGTAATAAATGGAATTCGTGGAAGACTTTCGCTGTTTCTGTACATTTATGACCAGACATGCAATGTTGGCGTACTCAATGGCATTCAAGGCACGCACAAGCTCTAAAAAAATAATACCTACCTACCTAACGCATGCATTTCTTTTTATATAAACACAAACACACACACACACACACTCATAAACGTACAAGGTTTACTATGAATTGTATGTTTCGCTATGGTCACTCAGTTACTTTCTATTCGCCATAAAACTTTCAACTCTCTTCGCCCTATCATTCTCATATACTACTCTATGCTAATAGCACTTGGTTTATTGGAGTTTTCAATGTTGTTATTCTTGTTGTCCTACACGCCTGTCAATCGATCATGCAAATCATGTACGTACAAGACGGCATACAATACACTTAGCCGCGATGGATGTGCGTGTGCAAATGTGTTGGCCACCCATCAAATGCGCCACTTCATCAATTTTGAATTGCGACCTTGTACGAAATCCTTCAATATTGGTAACAAAAATGCATTGCTTTTACTTACGAACGATCGACAACTAGGCCGGAAGTTGTGAGCTAGTGAGTGTGTGTCTGTGTGTATGTTTATTTGTGCTGTAACAAATCATAGTTTGTGAAAATTGCAAACAAGCAATTTTCATGCCATCCTATCGAACAGCTGCTTCACATATGCTATGTGGCACATTTGCATGTAAAAGCCATCTGTCAGTACTTGGAAAAGACTAACAAAAGCAAAAATTGCTTGCAAATTCTCTTCTGCCTACTTCAGACTGAGCTGTGATTTTGTCTGCATTGTGCTATCTTCCAGCTTCTTGCTTTGCTACAAATTTGTGACATGAATGCCTTGGGTTCATATTTGCATCATTGTGGCATAAATAATCCATTCATCCATATATTCATACATACATACATACATAGATATGTATATACATATGTGTGTATCCTGCCAAGTTGCTTCTATCAAGTCAAAGTTGTTTTCATCCACTTCCTGTGCTGTGCTTTCGCTCCATTTGCATGCGACACATTATTTTCCTTACCAACTTCTTTTGCATGTCAACTTTATAAACGGATTACTTATTGAGGTGGCCAGTGGAAATTTCGAATTTTGCTATTTTTCATGTTTCATATCAGCTGAATAGCTGTTTGGTTGCAATATCCTGGCAGCAAATTTCTTTTGCACAATTTGACTGCTTGTGTTCGTCAGAAATTGCATTGTGAGAAAATCTCATTGATTCGAAAAGTTTTTCGGGACAAACAAATTTGATGGGTTTTTTTCAGTGAAATTAAATTGTGTAAATGCGTTATAACAAGTATATAAAAAATCTAGCAAACCACCACAAATAACGGTTCTTGCTTGATTGAGGGAGCGACCTAAAATGGGCCATCAAAAGACTAAAGCACTGCTAATTGGTAGAAGGAAGATACGAGAGTTGCCATCATTAAAGTATGCGTGCCCAAATCCAATCACCAGAGATACTAGAATACCTTATTTTTTCTTCATTCTTTATTATACACGGTGGCGCACGAATCGTGCTTCAAAAACAAAACGTAATAACTTTTTTTCTGTGTGAGTATCGGCTTAGTGTTTTTATTTTTTATTTGGAGGTTATTATTGAATTTTTTTTTAAATGAAAGCTTGGGAGACCGAAAAGTGGATTAGGATAGTGCAGCGGTACCATGCTTTGCAGTCTGTCATTTTCGTCCAAAGGGAATTCAGACGGGAGTTTGGCGGAACTCCCGCGAGTAGATGGACCATTATGAGGTTAGTAAACATGTTTGCCGAATCTAGAAGCATTGCAAGAGAACCGTACCATCGAGATCCGAATCTTCGTATTCAAGACACATTCGCGACTGTTGCGTCGTCAATTCAGGCAAATCCAAGAGTTTCGACTCGAAACTTATCGGCGCAACTTGGAGTTAGCATTATAACGGATAATTTATGATGACTTAAACCTGTTTCCGTACAAAGTTCAAAATAACAAGCCAGTTAAACCCGCTAAATTTGCCTATTCGCCTGGAATTTTACCAAAAAATTATTAAAATGGCCGATGAAGACAATAAATTAATAAATTGCCTGTTAATGTCTGATGAGCCCCATTTTGATCTAAACGGCAATTTAAATAAGCAAAATTGCTGTATATTGAATGAATCAAATCGGGAAATAATTAATAAGACGTAACTTTACTTAGAACGAGTCACTGTGTGGTGCGCAATTTCATCAAGGTGTATTATCGGGCCATACTTCTTTGAAGAAAACGGTGTAAGAGCAAATGTCAATGGGCACTGTTATTTAAAGATTTGAATGAGTTGTTTTACCCAGATTCGCCGAAAACGTATCCCTTGCAATAGCATTTGGTTCTAGCAAGATGGAGCAACTCCACACATAGCGAAACCGGTTATTGCGGAGCTCCAACGAAAACTTCAGAACAGATGTATATCCAGAAACTCCACTTACCGTTGGCTTCCAAGGTTACCTGACCTAACTGCACCTGACTTTTTTTTATGAGGTTATGTCAAGCAAGAGGTATACAAAACAAAACCAAGAGAATTGACTGCGATCGAGAAAGTCGAAAAAGAAGCAGCAGAGCGCTGAAGACTTATGCTGAAAGTCGAAGGCCCTATATAAGGTCGCAAAAGTATACATCCATATGGTGAACCCATTTGATTGGTAGCGCTAGGCACGAAAACATACGCCCGTGAAATTATCAACATTTCTCTATCTCGTCTGAATTTGAAAGTCTCTATTTCGATTGAAAATTATTGTCTATCCTGACGTTCGTACGTTATCACATCGAACAAACCTGTCAAAAGTTTAAAAATGAAAAAAAATTAACAAAATGCCAGCCTTTTCGTTCTCTTTTGAAAGTTCTCATTTTCATTTTAAGTCATGTTCATGTTAGGGAAATCACATTTATTACGTTTTCGCATGTAACAATCAGCTGTTATCGACTAGTTGTCGCTAAGGAACCGAATTCGTATTAGGGAATACAAATACATGAAGAAGCGAAAGTTTGGATGAGACGTACGCTCGTTTCGAGTTAAAAAACCAGGACTGTAAATCACTTTACGGGAGATGCGCTTTAAAAGTTTGCTGCGCACTTAGAACTACATCAGAGGAAGCAGCCGTCGTGATCTCAGGGTCGAAAAAGTGGCAAGACAGGAAGAAACAGACTCCGAAGATTTTACTAAGGTAAGAACAACCCAAAATTGCTTGCAACAGTGGCAGGGCTGTTGGGTTCACTAGACGAGCGGACGTTGGACTTACAAACTCATTACGCATTAAAGCAAATGACTCAACAGAAGACATGGGGAAGTGGATTTCCACATACAACAATTATTATTGGGATACGGCTGTTTTAAAGCATACCAACATATAATTACATATGAGACTTTATTGGAATTGTTTTTTCGTTTGTCCAAGATTTACAACCGTAAAGAAAAACTCGAGCAAGAAAATTAGGAGACCACTTAAGGTTGAAAACTTTGTGTATATCACGCTACAGTCGATAGAAAACTAGTACGTCATTTGTCAAATGGCAAGCACAATCCTAAACAAGCGGAACATTCTTGCAGATCTTCATAGAAAGACAATAGACCAATATATTAATCTTAGGCTATAAAATCTTTTTCGATATCGTTGCATTTATCGTTACAATTACTGCCGTTTGCTTTATCCGCATAAATGTATGGTTTTAGAAGGAAGAATATATGGAATTATCAACAAAGAAAACTGGTTTTTAAAAAAGTGGCATGAAAAAAATGAGGTAAAAATAATCGCAAAATAGAATTGAAGTGTCAACGGCTACTGTTGGACGCCGACATCTGGAATCAAACACCTGTTAGAGAAGTGCTATCTTAAAATATTTATTAAGTGGAAATCCACCTTAAATGTGCAAACGAGAATTTAGAGCAAGATAGTAGCAACGTCCTTGGCGATTTTACTCTGACAAGAGAGCTGTGTACGAATGCTTCCATTCAAGAGCATTCCCTAACCAAATTGCATCAACACATAATCTTAATGCTAAAAGGATGGTCAAACGTTACCAAATGTGTTTATTGAAAATTTCTGCCAGTGGAGATATCATAGTACATTTTTTTTGTAAATTCTATGAAATTATATTAAGTAATTAAACACAAAGCGGTTGGGCCTAAGCTTTTTCAATATTTGCAGGACCGTGAATTAAAGTTTTATGAACGGTAAGTGAAAGGTTATTCCACGAATATCATGGCTAACCAAAAGCATCCTAAAAGACTATTTTATGAGCAGAAAACCTTCTTTTATCAAAGCTCTTCCTTCATAAATGACCTTTTTGGAGTCCTAAATTAGCGTCAGGCTTAAAGGAGTCTAAAAATGGTTCAAAAAGCACTCCAAATCCGATGAATTTGGTGCGTTTATAAATAACTCATTTTTAGTGAATTTTAGAGCACTTTTATAGCAATATTTGAACGTTTCTAAGAGTCTTTTGGAGTCTTATTTGAGCATTTATCCGTTCTTTGTTGATGGTTAATTTCAGCAGCTTCTATTATGCATAGTTTTCTAAACAAACAATTAACAAAAAAGTGTGAAGGACTCACGGATTGACTTTAAACTATTCATTTTAAGTTGACTTATAAACACAATGCATCAATTTTTTTTTCTTTTAAATTCTTTAAATGAACGCTAACACTCCAAGACTCCTCGGATACTTATTTCGGAAGGTTATCTATTTGGTTAGCCGTGATGTAGTTATGAGTCCTTTGGCTATATTGAGTGTAAATTTATTAAATGCTTCAACATGAATATTATTGAAAACCATTCTAGCAGTGTTTCCATCATTTCCCACTCCTTGTTAACTTGTCGACTATCAATCCCATTTTTTATCAAAATTCCGTTTGCATGTTTTTCTTTTCTTCCATACATTGGGCTCTTCCTTCGATGGATCTAATTTGTCACACTTGTACATCAAGTTTGTATGAATATTTCTTTACAAAAAATCTTATTTGTGTATAAAGGGGTGACAATCCGAATTTAAATCGACACTTTTTAACTTCTCTTTGCAAGCATTTTTAAATATTATTCATTTCTGTTGATTTCAGTGTCAAGGGGCTGAGATAATTTTCAGGATGCTGCGTCTGGCAGGGCAATTTTTTTTTTTCAAAACGCCTTGAAATATCATTGCTGGTGGATAGGATAGACTAGCCGCTGTCACAAAGTAACTGAGAGTTCTCAAACTTAGTGGTGGTAAATTAAAGATATCTGCAATCTTAAGGCACGGCGTACGTGATGCGAAATACCACACGTGGAAAGAGGGAAAAACACCTTAAATAATTTGGCGATGCGGTACATATTGCTTGTGTATCGCACAAGTGTGAACAGTTTTTTTTTTATCGTTTATTAATAATTCGCAAGTACTCAAAATAAATCGAAGTTGCTTTCAGAACGTATCGCTTATCGTGTTGTCTATCGCATCGCTTCCCTATACTTACAGCTACATCTACAACTATGAGATGTGTTTTAATTTATTTTTCTTAACGATTTAAACAAGTTTCATTTGCCGCCAACTGTTTGCATCTTCCACACTAAAATTGCTGGCCCTGCAGCCATTCATTACCTTACTTTGTGCGCGCTGTAAACATTTTCGCAAGTTTACGCTCTTCGCATTTCGTTCAAACTTCCAACCGATTTTTTTTTAATTTTTATTTTTTACGAAAGTTTCACTTAAACATAAAATATTAATTGAAGGCGATCGTGTGCACTTAAGTGACATTAAAAAGTTGGCAGCAGCAACTTGGCGCACCAAAGTAGTGGTGATGACAGTGCAACAAATTACTTACAACCATACAAAGGAATTCATGTTGTCACAAACGCCGCCATCCTCGCGCTCTCCCTGTCTGTCGGCACTTGCGCAATTCACCTACCTGCTGAGTGCTATTCACAAAAAAAAAGAAAACCAACAAAAAGGAGAAAAACTGCGGCGTGTAATTGCAGTAACAGCTATGATAAAGCAAGAGTAATTTGCAAGCAAGGCATTCATTTAACTTTTTTTTTTTTTGTTATTTTTCCTTTTTTGTTTGCGTCGTCAGTAAGTAAGTAGTTGAGGGACTCCCGAATTTACCAAATGCGCTTGGCTGATTTTGGTGTGCATTCTCACAAAAGTGACTCCAAAGAAAAAAGCCAACAATTTGCCGCATCAGCGCGCTGAGTGGCAGGCGCAACAAAGCTACGTTAAGTGGTGTTGTGAAAAGCGAAGTGAGTATATAAAAAATGTTGCAGCAACAGCGCTATTGCACTTCTGCCTTAAGGCCGAGACAGAGTGGCTGAATTAATTTCTATCAAGAGGCGTAAATGCAAATACAAAATTTCATACATCTTAGCCACTTTAAACTTAAAATGTTTGTGCTGAAACTGATTTGGCTATAATCTTTAATTGAGTTTTTACCGTGATGTGATATTTCATTTACATAAAAGGGAATTCGGTACGCAGCTTGAAACTAAATTTTATGCTGTTCTGTTATTAAATGAACAACAATTTTATAAACATCATGAAACACATTCTGAGTCAGGCGCGGATACAGGAAGGGTTTTGGAGGTCTGGAAGCCCCCCGAAATAGCAGACCTTACACGCAGAAAAATTTGTTTACAAAAAGATTTTTTTGCAGCCCCCAAAATTATTGTCTGTATCCGCCCCTGTTCTGAGTATTTTAGAAAATTAAAAAATATTTACATCAGTGAGTGACGTTGTTCAATACTAATTTTTTATTGCTATTTTTTTTAAATTGATCATTTTGTGGATTAAAATGTTGGCTAAAAATTAAAAAAAATAAAAGCAAATTTATCAATAGTTATTGATAAAGGAATGTATTGGTTTACGATAAAATGCAAGCAGAAAATAAGCCCCGGTTCACACTCTAATAAGTTGCATTAAAAATTGATGCATCAATATTATTTTTTACATTTTTATAAATGCAACTGTAAACCACTTCCATTTTGTGTGTTAATATTAATTTCTTTCTTCGATCCACTTTTTTATAAATATTCTAAATTTCTATTTTACATACATATGTATGTAAATAATGCTTCTGAAAAGCTATACAAAAATAAAGTTTTGAATTTATTCCCCGCTGTTATTCACGTTGTAAAGTGAGCCACCTTTGCATTGCCCATATGTGAGAGAATTTATTGTAAAAAACTGTGAGAGTAGCAAAAACATATAGAATTCAACACGAAAACTACAATGATTACTTTTTTATCGAAAATCAGACAAAATGTAAAATTGAAATGCTATTAAGTCAAATGAAATGAAAATAAAAAAAAACTAAACTTTTTTCTTCAAACTGTCTGTTTAGTGGTAATTAAAAGCTCACTAAAAATTTAGTGATAGTGAAAAAAAATTGCACTATCACTAAACATTTAGTGAAAAACGATATTTAACTAAATACATGTGAATTTATATTTTACGTTCGATATTAGTTATCAACTAATTTATTGAAAAAATGCTTTTTGGTGTATAGACGCTGTAATTAAACGATGCTGTTGGATCACTGAGTGCCCACCGCAGCATATCATATGATACTCGTATTATTCATTTGTCACCTATTTACTAATTGCATGCATTAAAATATTCAAAGACAAGTATCTGAGATCATTCATCCCAATGCAGTTATTATTTGTATTAGAATTTTCTAACTGCATTTTCTATGTTCACTGGCGAGCAAAAACGATTGAATGTTTGCTTTTTTAACCAATCCATGTACTTTACAAAGTACTGAAAAATAAGGTGCTTTCCGAAACTTTTAACGGAAAACCCATTAAAGCAGTAAAGATAGTATATGAACGATTTTTTAGTAAGTTGATTTATATATCATTTGTGATGTGCAAAAGTTTGGTGAACTTTATAAGTACAGTCGGCATATACGGTATCGAAATTTTCTTCAATACATGTGTGCCCAAACCACGTCATATACACACTCCGATAAAAGTATGCCTATGTTTACAATTGACGCTGAGGAGATTAAAGCCTTAATTGCCATTTTTGTTTATGATATACCATATGCCACCCACTGAACGTTCATATTGGTCACGCGACGAGGATCTTGGAGTGCCTTTAGTTTCGGCAGCCATGACAAGAGATCGTTTTCTTGATAACAGTAATATTTTTTTCGACTATTATTTCACCACTCATTCTCTAATTGAACAGCTAGCTGACATGAAGTTAAAAGCAAGTGGCACAGTTCGCGAAAATAGAATTGCGAACTGCAAACTTGAAAAAAATAAGAGTTTTAACAAGCGATCACGTGGAGCTTTCGATTATCGATACGATACTCGCAACGATATTCTTGCAGTTAAGTGAGTAGATAATAAGATTTGTTCAATGCTAACAAATTTTGATAAAATAACTCCGATGCATTATGTTAAGCGCTGATCTCGCGAACAAGAGCCCCAAGGAAACGACGTGCAGCAGCTTCATCTGTGGAAAGGAGTACCAATGTGCCATTTGCAGAAGGACTCTTTACATTATACGAGACTGCTTTGTTCAATACCATTCATAAAATATTTCAAATTATTTATTGTTTTAAAAATTCTTATCTCTGTCTTTTGATATAGATAGAATATATATTTATATGTAAATCCTGTGAATTCATATTTCAAAAAGAAAAATAAATAAAATCGTTTGGTTTGAGCATTATTATAAATAAGGAAAATGTATGTACTAATGCCGGTTGTACCTTATAGAGTACAGCCTGAAAAATAGGCGTGGTCCAAAATAAAAAAATTTTTTAAAATGTTTTTATCATATAGAGGCCAAAATTAGTTGTTGTACAAAAAAAATCATAAATATCTGTCCACGGGTTGTGTTTCCCGGCTATAATGGGTAAAGATATTAGCAATGTTTTGTTCATGACAAAATGTTTGTTTCAATAGGTTTTTATAAAAATATAGTTTATTTTTAAAATATTTCATATATGTAAATTAAAGTTTTAAACATCATACAAAATTTTATGACAATTTACAAATTTTCGTCCAAATTTCAAAGATTTTATTGGAAGTCTTGGAGTTTTTTTTATATCGCAAATATTTATATGACTTTTTATAAAGAATGAAATTTTTTTATAAATATAACCCTATCGAAAGATCCTTTTCCTTGGTTGGAATTGTCAATACACATATGTATACATACATATATGACTACTCAAAAACATAGATTATTTGAAATAAATTCCCTTATACACATGATTGTACATGGGCTTACTTTTACTTCTCGAAAAACAGTGTTATGTTATTGAAAAATGTTTAATGATAGTGATTTTTTTTTTCACTACATATTTAGTGATAGTTAAATTCTTCTTTCGTTGCATTTTATCAAAGCTTGGAAGCGCGTTTTCTGAAAACCATATTTTTGCAATTGCCGTGCACGATTGCGCGAAAACTAGCTCACCTATCAATCTGATTCAACTTATATTTTGAGAAGTATGGAGAACTGTTCTATGTGAACCAAAGATATGAATAATTAGCTATATTGATTTTTGTAACTTTCATAAGTGAAAATATGTACAAATTTAACATTGAAAATCGATTTCAAAGTTCAAACATAAGAAAAAAAAATTAATTTTCAGTTTTCATTGGCTTTCTAAGGTTCATATAGAGTAAAAGAGTATACGAATTAATAAAATATTTATATTTACTGCTACAGTTAAGAATGGTAGACACTACTTTTCACGCGACACGTTGCACCGCAAAATGGATTCCTCCGACATTTTTCAACATTTTTGGGTGGTTCAAACATTAAAATAAAACTTTCAGATATGCTCTAAAATATATGCTTTAAACGAATTGTGGCCAATATTTCTTATTCTAAAAATAAAATTTTAAAAACGACCCCCTTAAAACATCAAGCAAGTTGGGCCAACTGTGAACAAGATTGTTTGTATCAGAGACGTAAAAAAACAAAAAAAAAACATGGATCTACTCTTTCTTCGGACATATGTTTTTTTTGTCTAATCAAGCAAACAACCTGCCCACTTGGAATTTTGTATATGTAGTTACGACGCCAACAGACAGGATGGCAGACATTTTGCTGCTAAAAATAATACATAAATTGTTAAACAAATACCCTAGTTTTAATTTTTTAAAGTTTTTAAATTAGGATAGAATTAGAGCTGAACCTGTCCCGAAACGGTTCAGAGCTATGAAGTCCCTTCCATTAATAGCGCAGTTACGTGTCAGTTGACTTGAAATAGCTTAAGACAGCACAATTTACATACGAGTATATAAAAATTCACGGAATTAAATTTTGACTCTTTCTAGCACCACACTATTAAAGGACCGCCATAACATACTTTTTGAAATTTCTAATAAAATAGTTTTGAAATATTTCAAATGTTCTCATATTGTTAAAATTTATAAATTAATAATACAGTATTGCAATATAATATATTATTATTATTTATAAGATAAAATTTAGTAAGTGGAGGATTAAATTTTTGCAGCGCTTACATATACATATGTATGACATTTAATCAACGGAAGTTCTTTCCCAATTCTGTGCTTCATTTTCCGTACGCTATAAATACTACGATTTATACTAAAATTTTGGGTATGCAGTTTAATAGCCCATTAAATTCTTGTATAATAAATTTCATTTTCAAGACACTCACACTTTGCGTTGATTTTTGATAATTTTTTGAAATCTGGAGTTATTTTTTTTTGTTCATGTAACGCAAATATTTTATACGTTAGAAATAACGCAAGACCTACGGCATGTTAAAAACTAAGAAATCAACCAAATTGTTTTTAAATGTATACGTTATATGAAAAAAAAATTCAACCCTGAATTTTCAAAAAACTATGAAAAATCAACGTTAAGTGTGAGTGACTTAATTTACACACACTTTGAAGTGTGCAAAAAGGATAGCCACTCTCAGCGAAGCACTGTGTATATGGAAAGCATTATTATATTAAAATAGGCAAACTTAATAAGAATGCACGAAAGCTTCACGGGCTTAAGTTGATTTGGGAGACAATAATGCACGCGTTAATGCAAACTAAGTTTATTAATGCGTATAAACACTGGCATCTGGCTGCGCCTTTAGTTTGTGTGAGTGCGTCGACGTTGTAAAAGACACTCTATGCAAGGCTGCTGCGGGAGTTTTCTGCCTCGTTGTCACTTTGAATATTTGCTCATTTCACTTTTTTGTTGCATTTTTTTACACTTTTTCCAATGTAGCATTTTTGTTTTTGCATATTACCCACGGCCTGTTGCAGTCGTTTGCTGCACCTGAATTGAATTTTAATTAAAATTTACGCGACGCCGCAATCGTGTGCCCTGTTGACTGCATAGCTGGCAGTTACCAAAATTTCCAAACACAAACACATATTTCTATACGTATGTTTGTGTGTGTGTATGTATAAATTGCCTAAAAACAGTGAATTGTTGCCGCTGTCGATAGCTTGTCGCAATTATTGCTACTGTTGTTGTACTTGTTGCTTGCGCTCGCTCGATTGGCGTTGAGGCATTTTAATGTCATGTCAGATGGCAGATATTGTCAAGTGGCGGCGAGGCGTTACTTTGCGCCAAGGCGTCCAAAATATGTTCAAATGATTGTAGGCAGATATGCGAGTATGCGGCTGTATATGTAAGTTTGTATGTATGTATGTAAAGTGGAGTCAGTGCACGCTCGCTGCGCTTTTTGCTGAATTCCGTTTGCAGGGACTTTGAGTTTAAGTCAATTTGCTTTACTTTCTTCTACTTCGTTTTTTTAAGACACCCACAAGCATTTTAATCGCATGCAAATTAATTGCAGTCCGAACGCGTATTTTTTTTTATTGCTTCTGTGTGTAATTAATGCTCACAAGTAGTCAATCAAACAATAATTTAGCCAGTTTGTCGATCAACTGCCAGACTCATTTTGTGTTTCTGGAAAAAGGCTTTTTTTACTTTTTGTTTAGCCGCAAGCGGAATTTTCTGTTCACTTTTCTAAATGACATTTTTAAGGTGTACTGCAAGCAAGTACATTGACATTCCATTCGAATTTTAAATCATTGACAGTGCATGTATTTGATTTATTTGATTCATAGCGGTGAAGGACAAACTTGGAGAAATATTTTGCAATTTCGAAATTAAGCAATTTCAGTGATATTATTACGCTAAGATGCAAGAAGCATACTCCTTTTTAATAACATTTAAAATAACTATTTTTAAAAATAATCAAATAATTTAAAACACCCCAGGTTGGTTTAGGTTTAGGTTGAAATGGCTGCCTGTGTTTCGCTAGCACATTTATGTAGGTTGTTAAGTCTCCTCTCTGCACCACTGCGTGGAATCGAAATTTTTTTTCTTTTTCGAGTTAATTATAACTACTTTTCAAAATCTTTGCTAATAATTATAAGTGAGAAAAATATTTAAAGTCCTCGATAGGTATCATTTTAGTTATCAGCGGGATAAATGTTTCTCCCTCATAAATATTATAAGAAGACTTTTATAATATATATAAGTCTCAAAATAAAAGTATTGAAATACTTAAAAAAAATGTATCTAGCTGATAATTATTATGAAAATAATTTTATAATAAAAGTCTCAAAATAATAGCTATCGACAACTTTTCATTTTTTCTCATAATTATTATCAAGAGACTTTTATAATTCATTAGAAAATTTGCATGACGTTTTTAAAACTCCTTCATGAAATTATTATTAATATTGGTATCTGCTTTAAAAAGTCATGTGCAAAAGAATTTTCGTAGCCTCTTATAAACAGTAGGCGCCATATCGTTTCTGGCTTCTCCTTCTCAAGGCAATTTCCGCAGAATCGTGGCCTGAATTTTTTTTCATAGCCATCGATAATTTCATCATTTCCAATGTTTCCCCTTTGCACAAACCTATTTTTGGGGGTAAACTTTTGAAGTCTGCTGAAAGTTGTACGAAAGAACCCCTTCTTTCAAGCTGAGCTACTTTTTTTCATTCCTGGTATGTTACAATGTCTACTTAAAGAGATCAGCAGCAGTTCACTACAACTTCCGAAATTATCGGGTCAAATGCCTTTTCGACAGACTGATTGTCTGAGGCGTTAAACGATGTCAATCCGAGTGGCTTCGCCTACTTAATTATCCACCTTGGATCCATATGGTCTAAAACCGTTCTGAGACATCATAATTCGACTTTCTGCTTTTTTTACTTAGAAGACCGGCCTAAGCGAGTATCTTGGATATTTCGTTCTACGGCGAAATCGACGTGTAGAAGTCAATATCACCAGTGTCGCTTTGTGACTGCCATTTAGGATTTAACTCTACACTTCATTTTAAAAAACATGAGACATATAAGACAACTCGACACATCTTAACTCACTAAACTTGAACTCCTTACATCTGAAGTCAGCGCACCGAAATAACTAAACTCTTCAACCTCAACTCACCTCACCCCATCGCAGAAGCACATTTTAAATAAAATTGATTTGATCAATATTAAATGACGCAGCCTAGTAATTTGTTATGTTAGTTTATTGCATTTGGTGCAATAAGGTCCAGCACTTTATTTTGTTTATTAACCTTTTTTACAGCTGCTTTGCACTGGAATTAATGATAAAAAACTTGTTCAAAATAAAGCATTCGAGGATGAATTTCGGCTTTAAGTCGATCCGCAAAAAGCAGTCAACTGTATCAGTTTCGAAAAGGTATATATCTTGTGGCTTATATAAAAATTGTTTTTTTCTGCTTTACATCTTTTACTCCAGTTCAATCCGATTTATACGTAATTTAATTTCTTTAATTAATTTGAGATTCGGGAAACCATTGCCAACTGTTAAAAAAAAAAACAAAGTTTTCGCTGATAAAATCGAGAACTAAGTTGTTAACAACATCAATTGATGAATATTATTTCGGAGTGCACTATATGCGACAAATATCATTTCAATTCACTCCCTTTGAAATGTTAATAAGCTTCTTATTAGGTGTTGTTGCATGCAATTGCACCAAAATCAAGATCCATGAAACTTAACAGCGCATGCAACAGCATTTGACAGCAGGCGGCGAATGAACAAGTGGAAACATGAATTCTCAAAGCAGCATGTGTGGCATGCCACAGCCAAGACATGATATGGTGTGGTGTTATTATGTATTCGACAAAAAAAATAGCGCTCATTTCATGTGCACACATATGTATGTATGAGCTTCACACGCTCTAAAAAGCCACTTGAATGTTAGGTTTTTATAAAAACACAATTAGAATATTTAAAAAAAAATCGGTGGGCTATAAAAACACAAGTAAGTACCATGCTCCACAACTCTTTAGTAGCACAATTGCTGCGGAATGTGCCACTTAGCCGCTTAGCATGCTAGGCTTGCATTTGCATTGCTGCAGCTTTAAAACGTTCGAAATGCGACAAAAAAATTCTCTTAATTTTGCGAATTAATCCACTAACGAGGCCCACCACTCAACACTTAGATAGCACTCAGCCAGTGGTGATTCAATAAAACCAGCCAGCCACTATTCGCTTATACACTCAGTCGAGGCTTTTGAAAATTTTATGCATGCTCATCGCGCTTTGAAGCCAAGCGCTGTGCACAGCGTGTTCGGCATACATTTTGACAGCAGCTGTCAAATGGTGGTGCTGCACATCAAAAGCACTTACTATACATACAAGTTGGCATGCAATTCGCTTGTGCGCGCGCGCATCTCCAAATGCACGCCATAAATTTGCGTTCGAAGGACTGCGGAAGCGGGTGCGGGTGGCTGATTTCAAATGCTAGACATTTTGGCATGCAATTTGAGCAGACGTGATTTGGTGGAAATTGAATTTTTGACAATTTATTTTAGCCCCTAAATCACTGACGCTTACTAAATAAACGCTCTATATGCGAGCTGTGTGTGTAGTAAATTTGAACACAAATAGAGAATTTTAATTTCACAATTAGAATTCAACATAAAAAAATCGTTTTAAATTTAATTGTCAATTAAGCAAGAAATGGTTGCGCTTTGAATAAAAAACGAAATAAATAGTGCTATAACCACAATACAATTAAGCATTACGAGTATAATATTTTATGAGCGAGCTGAGAATTTGAAATTTAATTGCAGCTTCTATACAGGGCGTTTCAAAACTATAAATACAGCTAAAATAAAGATCAGTTTTTAATGAAACACGTGTACAATGGATTTTTAATCTTTAAACAAAAAAATCTCATCGAAATTTCGATTTTGACAAAAACTTAAAATCTTTCCGAGAATGCAGTTTTAGCTCACTCAATTTTAGTAAATATAAGTTTAGTTAAGTAAAAGTTTTGCAAGATTACGTTTGATTTTTTTTTAATTTTTTCATCCCATTTTCTTTCAAAATATATTATTGTATGGTGTAAGAACCCCCATCCTGAGGATGACCGGTAGCAAAATCGGGACTTGAGTCGTAGGAAGCTTAACACTCTAACAGAACGATATCCCGAAATAGCTATACCGAAAGATACCATGAAATCCGAGTTAAGCTTTAC
Source organism: Philophylla caesio (assembly GCA_963971545.1). NCBI lineage: Eukaryota > Metazoa > Arthropoda > Insecta > Diptera > Tephritidae > Philophylla > Philophylla caesio. The sequence continues at coordinate 25,408,940 of OZ020608.1, read as the reverse complement.
AAAAGGATTATAAACTGAATTGAGCAACAAAAGAAGTTGGATGGGTTTTTCCGAAACCTACAAAATAAACCAACAAATGATTACCTGGTACACGGACGACTCGCTAACCGAACAATATACCGGAGGAGGTGCGTATGGGCCGAGGATTAAGTACTTGGAATCAATGGGGATACAAATGTATATTTTTCAGGCAGAAATATATGCTATAGAAAGGTGTGCGGAGTTTAACATCCAGCGTAACTACCGGGGACGAAATATTATAATTCTATCGGACAGTCATGCAGCTATCAAGGCCGTTGAATCCTAGCAGGTAATCTCAAAACTGGTGATGGATTGTCTTCATAAGCTGAACATCCTTAGTTTGACGAATCGGGTCTGGGTTCTTTGGGTGCCAAGTCACACTGGAATCTTTAAAAATTAGATCGCGGACATGTTCGCAAAAAAGTGGGCATCAACTCCGTTTAAAGGCCTTGAACCCTTTGTCAGGGAGAGGGAAAGGGGCACTATCTGCCTCAACAAGGAAAGATGAGGAAGCTCTCAGTAAATCATACTGTGATAATATACCCGGTCTGGAGCATTTCAAATCTCTTTTAGGTAGTTACAATCAAACAAGATATGAGCTTATCAAAGAACAACTTGAGAATGATCACAGGAATTCTTACAGGACACGGTAAACTGAATTATCACCTAAATAAACTAGAAATATATTCGAAAGAACGTTGCAGATTCTGTAGGGAAGAGAAAGAAACTTCTTACAACGTCCTGGAGAAGTATCCCGCAATGACCCACAAACGCCAAAAATGTCTAGGCGAATATCTATAACGGACGGTGGAATAGTTTACAGAGACTTAGGCAGAATACTAGGATTTATCTCGGAAGTTGGACTAAAGGAAATTCTATAATCCAAATAGGGGGCATAATACATCTTAAGGTCGCAGTGCTATCTCCCCTAACAACAAAAATAATAATAATAACCCAACACCCTTGGCAAAACAAATTTCAAAAATTACTGGTAACTTTGTGGATGAACACTGCTATCATTAGAGCATTACTAGCCTACGGCATCCTCAAGTGGTGGTCAGCTTTAAGAGGGCAATACAACATTAAAAAATGTATAAATGTAACTGGGGCACAGCAATCATGACCAATGGAAACCATAAGCGATAGTCTGCATATCTTTGCTATTGAACTACATCTAAAGAAGATCGCGACACATGTAACCGGCAGACTCAGAGTGTCAGCTATGGCGACAACTTGATAATTAGAAATAAACTAGCAGTGAAAAGAACTACAGACTATATAGTTGCAAGTCTGAACTTTGCTTTGAAAATATAGGTACGTTTTGCTTCCTGGCGAATGTGGCGAAGAGACCAATTTGCTGATAAGAAAGTTATCCCTCACTACACGTACGGATCCGAGATGTGCTACGGAGTAGGAGCTGGAGTTTATTTCAAGAGGCTTGGTATCGTTCGATCCCAGTGGTGAGAAAAGTATTTATAAATCGTATCGTATATTAAACGATAATACTAAAGGCAATAATATAATTGTGCTCGATTCTGATAGCCAGATAGCATGCAATGATTCTACGTCGATGCTTGTAAAGTAATATAAGGTGGAACCATGTTCAACGGCTCAGTCAATATCAATGTCTCTCAACAGGCTTCCAGGTCACGAATATAAAGGGGAATTGAGAGAGCAGATGAACTGGCAGTAGCGTGTTTAAATTAGCCCGTAGCAACACAACTGGATTACCCTCTCAGAAAAATGCAAACCGAAAACCTCTTATGTTTACGAGTTGTTCTGAAACTGAAGACTTGCTTTTTATTTTAAAATTCAATGGCCTACAAAATTGCATACTCCAAAAAATTCCACAAGAGTTCTTAAGTACGAGAAATAGAAGGTTTTTGAATAATTTAAAATTTTTGGAAAGACAAAGCTCAGATAGAACCGCAACTAGCGAAGTTTTTTAGCTTTTCACAAACCGACAGCTTACTTACCACTCCAGTCGGTTCCATTTCCTCATACAATGGTTTTCAATGCCTTTATTGTCTTTTTGGTTTATTTATTATTTTAATTACCATATCATTTCAATTTACATAATTTTTTTTTCTATTTTCCATGCACTTCATTTTCATGTTATTAAACCAATAATCAAGGTTGTAAAATTTGCATTTGAACACATATTTTTGGTTCCCATAAAATGTTTCTCAATCAAAGCACGTTTTAATTAGCATTTATTAATTTGAACTATGAGCGTTTTTATTTCTCATCGCTGGTTTATGCTGTCAAAAAGCAAATGTTTTCGCAAAAATATGTCATTCGTAGAGATGTTTGTCGGACATCAAAAAAACTTGTGCAATATCATGCACGTGCGTTGCGTTAAAATTTAGATTAAATTTATTTATTTTCGACTAGACTTCTTTTTACAATGTCAATAAACACATTCATATGTATGTACTTGTGTATACTTACATTAGGCACATGACTTTTCTACTCTTTATAGTAAAATTAAGTATACCTAGCATCAAATTAAAAGGTTTACAAATAAGCAAATGTTTTATTATACAAAACAAGAGAATTCGCATATATTTTTGCGGTGTAAATTTATATATGTACATAGTTACTTATATAAAATAAAATGTTTTAAAAATTTAAGATTAAATAATTTTATTTTAATGCAAAAAAACTAACTCGTGCTTTTAAATCTAAAACGTCCTCGTTATACCTCTTTATAAACTATCAAAAACATAAAGTTTGTTTGCTTGTGCTTGGCAAAACTTAAAACTAACTATTTCGCATTTATATCCAAAAGTTACAAACGTAAATTGTCCAGAAAAATAAGAAAGTAATAACCAAAATTGATTCGATTCAAGTTCCCAACATGGTGAATAAATAAACAATTATTAGCCATTTATGAGTAATTCGAATCTCCTTTCATCTTAGATTGCTTTTATCCTTTCCAATAACCTTTTCAGTGAAATCCTTATAAAACTTGTTTCCAAGTCGTTTGTTCCTTTTAACAAAAACTCGGTCTCCAGATGCATAAGATTTCATTTTTTTGTTCTTTTATACTTTTCTAAACTGATTTCCTGCGGCTTAACTAACCTTTCACGAATTATATTTAACACATTACTTAGGCGATTATCGCCTGTGACCGCAGATATTAAAGTTGAATGAAATCTTTCAACCTGTCCATTAGTTTCACTATGTAGGGTTAGAATAAAAAATTGTTCTACTGAAATATTATCTCTCAATAAAGATTTAATTATATTCGATTGAAACGCTTTCTCATTGTCTGAAACAATTGTCCTTGTGTTTCGAAATACCAGTAATATTTCAAACAAAGCTTCTTTCACAACTAATGTAGAAAGCGACGCGATTGGTTTCACGACGGTAAATTTTTAAAAAATGTATCTACGCATGATAAAAAATACTGTCTGTCTGTTATAAAAATATCGAGATGAAAAATTTCGCCTGGATAATTTGGAATTGGAGTTTTAACAATTTCCAAGTTAGATGGCTTACTTTGGTATTTATTTTCCAAACAAATTTTACAGTTTGCAATAAATGTCTTTAAATTTTTTTTAATAATTAAAAACTTGGGATAAATTTAAACCAACTCAAAAGCTATTCTAACTAGGGATATTAAACGGATCACAGTTGTAATAATTTTTAATAATTATCTCAGCCAGCAAAAATTACAAAACACTTCAAAACAAAGCAAACGCTTCTTAATATTCCGCGCTTTTCAAATGCACTAAATAAATTATATCGATCAATTTTAATTATTACTCACAATTTGTTGCAATTTCCTGTTTAAATATTGAAGCTTTATCCTTTAGGTCCTTTCAAACATACATCGATAAAAATTATACAAAACAAGTAAGAAAAGCTAAATTCGGGCGAAACCGAATTTTATATACCCTCGCGATGTTTTATGGTATGGACGGAACCACGCCCATTTCCAAATTTGTATAAAAGCCAATATAAAACAATTTTGGTAGTAGTGTTACTGAAATATCGCATTTTCAGATTATATCAAATCTTATGATTGAGATGAGAGAAAATACAGACATTTTAGCATAAGTGGGCATTTTTCGAAAATTCCGTTATACGGAAGGTTCGTGTGGTTATGGTCCGATTTCAAAAATATTTGACCATAGTAAGACTGCTGTCAAGGGAAATATGTATACCAAGTTTTGTGGCGATAACTAACATCCTTATTGAGATACAGACATTTTTTTATAAGTGGGCGTGGCAACGTCTATTTATCAAAATTTTATAAATATACAGTTTCCTTAATTAAAATCACCCCAAATACCAAATTTCACTCAGTTTGCTTTAATGGATAAAGAAAAAACGAAGTTTTTGCATTTTTCAAAAACTTCCGTTATATGGGAGGTGGGCGTGGTTATTGACCGATCTTGACCATTTTCAATACCAACCTACCCTGTCCAAAGGGCAATCTATGTACCAAATTTCATTGAGATATCTAAATTTTTACTTAAGTTATTGTAACCACGGACAGACGGAGGGACGGACGGACAGACAGTCAGGGCTAAATCGATTTCTCTTTTCATTCTGATCATTTTTGTATATATCTATGTCTTTATCTATCTCGATTATTTCTTGCTGTTACAAACAACCGTTATGCGAACAAAGTTATAATACCCTTGTGTATAAGTACGCTCGGGTATAATAATGAAGTTTAAAGTTTTAATTTTGATTGGTGAAAAATTTTTCTAAAATGTACTTTTGATTGGCTTTAATTAAAGCAAATAATATTCGTGGTTTGGTTCAGCAGAATTTTCCTTTTGTTTGGTGAAAAATTATGATGATTGTTGATTGCTGCAAAAGTTTTTTTTTCTCTGTGATTGGAAAAAAAATATTATTTTTGGTGAAATTGATTGTAAAAGGTTTTAATTCTTGGAAACTGGGGAGTCCAAAAAAACCAGGATTTATATTCCTTTTGTTTAAAAAAGCGATATTCTCTTTGATAGATGAAAAAATAATTGATTGGTGAAATTTTCCTTTTTAAACTCGTCTTCCTCACAGGAATTGATTGCTAAAGGTTTTAGTTCTTTGAGCTGCCGCGTCGCCAAAAACAAGGATATATAATACCTTAAATGTCCGGCTGAATATACGGCTGTCGCCGCTTGGGCGCCAAGTAAAATGTTTTAAAAATTTAAAATTGAGTAACTTTATTTTAGTTCAAAAAAACTGATCTTGTCGTGTGGGTGACAAATTTTATTCTCTAAAAAAACAGTTCAATTTTTTTTCAAACAACAATACAAAATATCTAAGCTTTTTCTTGACAGTGCTTCTGCATCAAGTGTTTATCTAATTTTGCCAAGAAATTATGGGCATTTAAAATTATTATTTCGCAATCAGCGGTAATACTTAACTTATACCTTGTTTTTAAACGCGATTTTTTTAAATCCAAACACCAAACTGCAGTACAAAGATTTTTAATTTATTATTTTGGTATTTTTCCTTAATATTTTAGCTGCTTGCATACCATTGCTTGAAACGCCTTTGATTTTTTTTAAATTGGTTATTACTGCAACAACAATACGCAGGTGAATTGGCCATCTTATTTTTGTTTCAGTGTCAGCTTTATTAACGATGCCACATGCAGCGCTTACAATAATTTCATTGTCACCACCCACACTTTTTCGGACGTCAAAGCTTTAATTATGAGCGAAACAGCAGGCGATAATGACCAATCAGTGGCCGCCAACCGCCGACCGCTAACCATCCAATCACCAAACCAGCCAAATTAATAAAAAAAAAGCGACCAAACGATCAAACAAGACGGAACAGTCTAAACGAGTAAAGCAATTTGCATAATTTGTAATTTCTGTGATGTAATTGAATGATAAGCTGACAGCCTGTCAATTAGTTAGACGTTCATTTGTAGGCGTAGTTAGCCAAACAGACAACAATTGTCTGCCGTTAGTTGATCATTTTGTTGTTTTAGCAAACAGTTGTCTCATTTATTGATAAGTTCTTTTCTTTAAGTGTCTCTACCGCTGCTTATCGGTGGTTTGGGTCTAGACGGAAAACTTCGCCAGTTGCCTTACTACTCTTCAAAGTTGCACCAGTGAAGACAGATCCAGGGTTTAAACTTGTTCTTTTCATTGTATGCGAGTGTGCCCTTTCGAACAGTTCCCCAAATCCTGCGTATGATGGTTCGCGAAATTCGCCAAAGCCTTTTTATTGTTGAATGACATCTTCCATACTTTTGCACAATTTTAAAGTATGGGCACGATAATGAAGCAACATTTTTTTAACGAGAAAAGACTCTCGCCTTTTCTAATGATCTCCAGGCTAACATTTTTGGTGGTCTTTATACTAAACCATAAATATACAATAACCTTCACTGGGTCACTGCTCTTGTCATATAGGACAGACTCTGATGGAGTCACGCAAATAGTTAAATTGGGCTCAGGATGACAATGTAGATGAAAAATAGGCTGCGAAGTGCAAGTAGAAAAGTGGTCATACCCTAACTTCTTCATCGCCATTCGCTAAAAAAACATACAATATAAATTTATTGTTACGAACCCTAGACACGGCGAGTATACACCAGCAATAAAAAAGAAGCGCCGGGCCCGCCATAGCGCGAAAAGCTTCGTTACAATTTCTTTTATAAATTGGCAAATCCCAGTTGATTGGATTTATTAGACCATAGAAATCTACAGGATTTGCATTATATTATGCAGTAAAGCGTGCACAAATTATTTTAAAATTTAAAAACAAAAATATTTAATTTATTTAGTATTAGTTTTTATAAATTTTCATGCTTTTGAGATATAGTTTTAGTGTGGAAAAAGTTTCAAAATAATAAGTAAGTGTTAAGAAAACGTACCGCAAATCTATTACAACTAGCAAAGAACATAAATGTATAAGAATGGACAACACGTTATTATTAGCAACGAGTGAATCTCCAGGGGCATGCTTTCTTACTCTAGCCAATCAAAAAATTAATTTGAGCAAAAGAGAAAGCATGCCCCTGGAGATTCACTCGTTGCTTAAAGTAACGTGTTGTCCCTTCCTATACATTTATGTTCTTTGCAACTAGTAATAAGATGTTAAATAATGTGCCTAAAAATATGCAACGCTAAATACTGAATGTTTTTTTTTCATTATTGAAGATTAAGGCCTATGGTGAGAGTTAACGCCAAATCTTTCGAAATGGAATCCGGTAATGCTGTAGATTTAAATTAAATTTGTATTAAATCAATATATAGTGTAAAAAATGGAATTTTTTATTTAAATTTTATATTTTTACATTTCCATCACCTCTTTTATTTATTTATATTTACATACGCTGCACTGTTTGCTTCCTTTGAAACTCCAACAAGATAGTCTTGTGATTATTGGACAGTATATTATTAGTAGGAAATTTTTTACAAATAATCATTTTGTATTTTAAATTGAATATATACATAATATATTCTAAAACTGCAAAAAAACTTCAAATAAATCTCTATAAAGAAGTGGATACGGGGTAGAATATAAGACGATATTTAAAAAATCCCAATAATTAAATCTTGTAATGATTCTCATAGGGCTATAATTTTATTGGCATTTTAAACATCCTCAAGACGCTCATTCCAAACGTTGAGGTTTTTCACAACAGTTCGCCATTTTTATTGTCCCAGTAGAAGAAAAAAATTTGTGCTTTTTATTAAAAGAAAGAAATGACAATTGTCAGCTAGCAAAAAAAATCATATATATTTCCTTTTTTGCACTAAATTAAAAAGATGAATCTTCAAAAAAAAAAAGATTTCACAATTTGCGGCTGAGGCCGTTAAGTTTCACAGCACTCACTCTAATAAACTGAAACTCATCGCATGCCGTACTTTGTTAGACCTCCTAACCAGCAAATTTATTAAATTTTCCATTCCCAAAATTCCGAAATGCTCTACAATATTTTGTTAAATGTTTGCACGTTTTAATTTTCAAACATTACTCATGTAATTCCTTTTTTTCTCTTTTATGGAACATTTGTCATTTCTCCTCATCGTAAATCACAAATATCTGTGGACTTTTCAACATGCAACCCGCCTGTGTGCTGCTATGATGAACTGTCAGCGCGTTATTGCATCTCCCCGCCAAATAAAAAAAAATAAAGAAAATTTAAATGTTAATATAAAAATGTAAGAATAAAATTGTATATGCAAACTTTTCGGCACGCAAGACACATTTAAATGCAAAATAAATCAATGCGGACATGCAAAGTTTTTATTTTTTGCATATGCTGCTTGCAAAAAATTCAATATTTCATAAATTTTTTTAATTGAATTTTCCAAACTGAGCCAGTAGCGTTCCATTTTCTATATGCGCCGATTACCATTGAGTCACCACTTAAGCGCCCGGGCATGGAGGAGAGCCACCAAAGAGATAATCAATTTAAAGCAAGCACCAGCAAGTACAAAAGTTCTGATTCAAGCGACAACGTAATTGAAAACAAGTGCCTTTAATATCAGATCGACCAGCCGGCAGGCTTACTGGCTGGCGCATCTGTTGGTGGCAAATGTGTCATCGGTGTGTTGAGCACCCACGCACGCAAATGCTTTCACGAACACCTACTACCACTATGATATTTTCAGATGTATGTATGTACGTAGTTTTGTACATATGAGATGGTGCAGGTAGGGCAAAGGAATGTTGTTTTCATTTCATATCGCAAATATCGGCAACACAAATCACGACATGAGGCATGATTGACAGCAGCAACGAACAAAGCTTTAAGCCGTTGTCAGTGCAAAGTAATTAAAGTGACTTAAAAAAGTTCAAGGGAAATACATACATATGTGCATACATACATACATATATGTATATGGATATTTGACTAATAGCAAATCAGTAGTTATTAAACCATTTCCACTATTTATAAATAACTGCTTTAATGGTAAGCTTTAATTTCAGCATTTAAAAGTACTTAACTATTTAATTTTTAAAATCAAAAGAAACGAATAGACTTGAAAAAAAAATGTATGTAACTAGTAGGGATGTCAATTTTGGGCATTTTAATGATCCCAGGATTTTCGAGATCTGAAAACAAAATCCCGGGACAATTCCGGGTTCCCAAAGTTCACAAAGTTTTTATTCGTCTGTAATCGTTGTATACAATATAACATAAATATAACAAAGAATAACGATTTGTTGTAATTCATGTATTTATCAGGGACCGTAATCATTATGAGATTTATTTTAAAAATCACGTAATAATGATTATACATTGGGTTTTACGATTTTCTTCACCGATAATGATTAATTTTGATTAGTTTTATAATAAATCATTAATAATCATTCTTTTTAAGCAAAAAAAAATAAAAATCACAAATAATCATTATTAATGATTTTTATTTGTTTTGCTCAAAATAAAACTCACTTTTAAATCACGGGTTTCTAATGAAGCTTTTTGCTTAATTCGTTGCATTTCCTTTTAAAACCAATCTAAAGGATCAAATTTATGTTAGGGTTTTGCCACGCCCCCTCTCCACCTTTCTGAACATTAGAAAAAATCACATCTCACATACACACAATATACAATATACAATTCACATACAGGATATATGCCCTAGTTTTCATGACTATTGCAAATTTTATCGCTATCAGGTCCAAAATATGAAGATTATTCAAAAATCATATATGTCGGTCAGTTTAACCGTCCGGTCAATGACCAAAATTTCACCATTCGTTCAATGACCGGGTACCCACATATAGCATGTCATGTAGAAAACTTTTTAATAAGCTGGCTACGTAGCTTGTGAAAGAACTATGGAAATTATACACAGTTTATGGTCCTCACAGAAATCACATTAGTGAGACCCTATGGTTTTTGAACATTCAGGTAGTCGGGAAACCCCGCCCCTTCACCCCGAACAATAAAAAATAAAAGGGATAAGTCGTAGTTTTACAAGCGTAGTGAACAGGTTGAATATCTGTACTACCCTTACTTACAACTAAAAGCGTACGAAACTTACGGTGAAAGTGAAAAAAAATATAAAAAAAATTAATAAATACAATTAATATTGTTAATAAATAATAGTATTGTGTCCAAATACGATGGATGATTTTTCGAGTTTTCAACGGTAAGGAGAGATTTACTTGTTTTATTTCCGAGTAAATTATTTTATAGTTTGAATACTTAAAAAGAGTGAATAATAAAGTGAAAACTCTTTCCAATAGAATCACCCGCTCTCAAAGAAGAGAGCATTGCGAGAAAACATTCGAAGCCGAAATATCTGACGATGACCACGTATTGGATAGTGACGACGAAGAATATTTTCCACCGAGTGAGGCTGCAGCTTCAGATTGTGATGACATAGGTAATTAACATTTATATTTTTATTATGTATGTATATCAATAATTATGATGTATTATCTTTTATAAATTATGTACCTATCTTTTTTGGAATAGCTGATGAAACTGCACTCAATAAAGATGAAGATGAAGAAAGTGAAAATGAAGAAGATGGAGATGAAGATGAAGAAAGTGATGTAGCAACGACGGGATCAGGAATGACGGCAAAAGATGGTACTCAGTGGGCTGCGACACCACCAAGTGAACACCAAGTTGGAAGGCGTAATATTGTGCGAGAGAAATGTGGACCTACACCTTCAAATTATTTTTTACTCCAGAAATGGCAGATATCATTATACGCCATACTAATAAAAAAGCAATTTCAACATATGCCGCGTATAATGAAAAAAATCCGGAGAAAAAACAATTAGTTTGGAAAAATCTTGAGCTGCAGGAATTCTATGCAATCTTGGCTATTTTAATAACCTCTGGCGCCAACAACTCAAATACTGACAATGCAATGGATATGTGGCAGTCGTATTCATATCCATTATATCGTGCAGCAATGAGCATCAATCGCTTCTGGAACATCATGCGTTTTATTCGATTTGATGATACTCATACTCGAGCTCAAAGTCAGGAGACTGATAAAGCTGCTCCAATCCGAGACATTTGGACAATGCTTAACAGTAATTTAGTAAATCACTATAAGCCAACAGAATACCTGACAATCGACGAGCAACTTTATCCATACCGTGGTCGAACTAAATTCACTCAGTATATTCCATCAAAGCCGGCTAAATATGGAATCAAAGTATGGTGGATATGTGATGCTGAAAATTCGTATCCACTTACTGGTCAGCTTTATACTGGGAAATCGAGTAAGGGTCGTGAAAAAAACGTTGGTGAGAGAGTTGTCAAAGACTTGGTGGCACCGTACAAAGGATCTGGTAGAAACATTACAATGGATAATTATTTCACTACTGTTCCATTGGCAAAATCTTTACTATCCTGGAACTTGACAATTCTTGGCACTTTGAAGAAAAATAAGGCATATACATATTCCACCAGCAGCTTCGAAAACGCGAGAAGAATTATCCACTGTGTTTGGTTTTCATGAAAATGTAACCATGTGCAGTTATGTGCCAAAAAAAAGAAAGGTAGTAATTATGCTATCATCAATGCATCATGAAACAAAAATTAGCGATAGTGCAAAGAAATTATTGAGTTTTATAACTGGTCAAAAGCTGGAGTGGACACAATGGATAAAATGCTTGGTAGATATACTACAAAAAGATCTACTCAAAGATGGCCCTTAGCATTTTTCTATAATATTCTCGATATCGCCTGCCTTGCAGCATATGTATATTCTGTATTATGAGAATAATAAAATGCTTGCTAAAAAATCGTATGAACGGCGATTATTTTATCGGGATTGGGCAGAGAACTGTGTACTCCATTCATTGAAAATCGATCGCAGAATGCACTAATCATGAGGCATTTCTCAACGAAAGTGGCGATTGAATATTTTCTTGGTCGAGCTATCAATCCATATGCGCAGCCAACAACATCTGTATCATCAAGACCCCAGACACAGCTCGATTCAACCGGAAGGAAAAATATTACTGGTGTATGCTATGCTTGTATTCAAAGTGAATTTAAAAAACGTCGCAAAACTAGAAAAATTTGTTCGGTGTGTGAGAACCATATTTGTGATGAACATTGTATTACAACCACGACATGTGAAGGGTGTGCGAAATAATAAAATTTACTTCTATTTTCGTGTGGCATTGTATTATTATAAGAAGAAAAAAATATGAATAAATATATAATAATCGAAAATAAATTCTTGCTGAAATAAATATAAATGGAATTATATTTTTCGTACTTACTATCTTTGTTGTTGCTCATAATAAAAATTGTTTAAATAAAAGAAATTACAAACGATATTGTTTATTATTTATTTAAAAGTCAAATTACCTCAATACTTTAATAAACAGTCTCTCTAGTGTGTATAAACCCGGCATTCATACATAATAACTTTAGTGGGTACCCGGCTGTCTGGTTATTGAACGGAGGAGATATGAACTTTAATAGTTAATAACTGTTATTAAATAATTTATTATGAAAAAAATTAAGGAAAAATTGGTGTAAAACTACTTCTATTTTGGGGATCCGGGCGGTCATAAAATAATTTAGAGAAAAAGTTAATAAAGTCTACCTACGAAACTGAAATGGATACCCGGGTACCTGGTCATTGACCGGACGGTTAAGCAAAAATTTAATGGAATATTGGAAAGACAACCAATTTCAATACCCCCCTCTATATCAGCTAGCCAAGGTGGTGCACTCTGTACCTGCCACACAAGTGAGTGTTGAAAGGTCTTTTTCAGCACGGAACTTGTTATTGACAGACCAAAGGTGCAACCTTTCAAGCGAGTCACTTTCAAGACTACTTTTTGTAAAATTGAATAATAATTAAAAGAAATTATAATAATTTACTTTATATTGATTAACATAGATTTGATCCTTTAGATTTGTTCTAAAAGGAAATGCAACGAATTAATCATTATCGGTGAAGAAAATCATAAAAATCCGAAATTAAAAAATCATCATGGAAATGATAAAATCGTTGAAAAGGATTAACATGGCGTTATGGGTTTTTTTGTATGTCTATTTTAACTTCGAAGGCAATAATTATTATTTAAGGTATTTATTGGTATTTTCAAGAGCAAAGAAATACATTAAGTAAAAAATTAAATACATCACCAATTCCATTTTAAGCGAGGCAGAATTGTTTCTTATTTTGATCGAAAAGCAGTCTTAAAGAAATTAAAGCCTTATATGTGTTATTCTTCAACCTGGACTTAAATTGGTTGAATTTAAAATCTGCATTGGAGAAGGACTGCTGCGCCTCGACAATTGGTGGTTGGATTGTCGACAAAAAGTTAAATGCTCTCTGTAGGACTTAGCCTTTATCGGCGCATTACAAAAACTATCAATTTATTTTACCAAACGTTCTGATAAACTTTATACCTTTCGATTATTGGTCAATTGCGAGCTGCTCGTTAAATCTTGATGCTGTTTGTCTTTGAGACTTTCTGCCTAATACACTTCTATTAACATCGCTTTTATAGTAAGGCTCTTTTTCTACTCGAGGAGGATATTCTCCAGCTCAATTATAATGGCAAGGGCAAAACAAAGCCTTTAGAGAGTTAACAAGTCGTATTATTTGTCGTATTGTATTATCGCGATACAAGAGTTGTAAACTTGTTGGTTTTGTTTCTCATTTTAAATTTTCTTTCAGGTTTATTTTTGTTTCAAAAAATGTAAATTAAAGTTAAATAGAAATGTGCGTATACATATTTTTAAGAAACCGACCTCTCATGTTTATCATAAACGGTTTATTGCTGATTAATTGCCTGAATACCACATACCATAATAAACGAAATTGCACAGTACATCCATACGTTTCACTAATTTTAATAGTGGACTATAGAAATACGACAAATTACACGGATTGTGTACTCTCTAAAGGCTTTGATTTGCCCTTGAAAGGGAAATTTTTATGAATGATACAATATTTAAAAAATAAATGGCTATTAAATTCACTATTTTCTGCAATTCCGGGATTTGAATAGACTTATCTCGGGATATTCGGGGTTAAAACAGGCCAGGATCCCGGGATTGATATGCCCAGTACCTACATATCGACTTGTTTTAGTGTTGACAAAGGACAACTCCACTTCCTTCAAATTCGTTCTTTAACTTCTTCTCTTTAACGTTGCTTGTCAACTCATTAGAAATGTCACATTTTTTGTTCTTCTTAGACATCTTTTGACATAAATTTTGACCGCCAGCCAACCAAAGAAAACTGACTGCAGTCAAAGTATTTCTTTTGCCTGTCAAAACAACACCAGATTTATTAGTTTGCTTTAAAGACACACACAGAGGAAAGAAGAGCACACAGCTAATGACAGTTGAAAAAAAAACAGATGCGAGGGGAATGGTATAGCAAAGTTTTTAGTAAAAATAAGCAAAAAGAGCAAAAAACTTCTATTGAAGAAGAATTATTTTTTAAGATTTTGTTTTCGTATCAGAAAGCATCGTTGACTAGGAAAAACAATGTGGGTTTTCCTAAAATGCAATTGAAAACGATTTCATTTTAAACCTTTTTACCTTAAAACGTACTTATGCACAGGAAGCAATGACTCGTTTAAAAAGTAAAACTTAAAAGAATCCGAAAAGATGAAATGAATGATGCCATATCAGGAAATTTATATATTTCGACACAACGGTTTTCTATGGCACCTCTGTAGGTTTACCCTCGGTTTTGGGCGCTTTTTTGTTCTTAAGTATACTTAAAGGCCTCTTACACTGTATGTACTTTACACATGTAAAGCTACTGCTTTAAGCCTTTAAGCTGTATTAGAGAATTAACATGCTTTACATTCTCGTTAAAAGGTATATTCTCGAAATATTACATTTTAAAGGTTATAAGTTTTCATGTGAAAGAAAAGTGGTAGCTTTACATGTGTTAAACACATACCGTGTAAGAGGCCTTCTACTTCTATTTTCATCTCGTTGTATTCGAGTTGACGCGAGTTAAGCATACGATATTTTTTTAAATGAGGGAAAACTTTATTCCCAATTTTGAGGAAAATTATCTTAAGAAAAAGGATTTAATTGAAACAAATTGTGTTTTAGTTCTCTCTGTTTCTAACGACGCAGACGCCAAGATTAATAATTACACGGTACAAAAAAATTTTTTAAAATTCCCCAGTGTTTCTCAAGGGTTTCTAAAGCTTTTGCGTCTGCTGAATCCGAATCTGAAGTCAGAATTTTTCGGGTCACTCTAGGTTTCCTCTACAGTATTCTAGTATTATCTTATTTACCATTGAACAAGTGAAACTAAAGATTTTTGGGGTCAGGCAATCATAATAAAATTTTTTTTTTTTAATTTGACCCAGTCTAATTTGATGGTCATGTTTTTAAAAATCATCCAAATTTTCGAAATAATTGTACAAATCTTTTGATAATAACTAATAGCTATCGATGACATAAAAATTGTATCTCACTCATATACATTTTTTAAGTCATAGATAACTAAAATTTTGAAACGTATATTTAAAAACAATTGTCAGCGAGATAAATAATTTCAAGTCTTCAAAACTTTTATTTTTGACTTATGTGTATTGACTTACATATGTATGTCATTTCAAAATAATCTTGAGGAAGAAACGCATTTTTTAACTTCTAATACGCGGAACCTACTCAGGATCATTTCGAGTTAAGTTTCGTTTTTTTCGATATATTTTCGGTACGTTTGAGGTACCTTTTCGGAACAAATTTTAGGTACAATGTCGGTATTTTTTGGTACATTTTATTTCGGTACTTTTACGGTAGTTTTCAGTATATTTTAGGTACTTTTTGGGTGCACTTTCATTACTTTTTTATTACATTTTCGGAACTTTTCCGACTGGAACCTGAATGGTCTCAAACTAGTTTCGAACTGGCCCTGAAAAAGTCCTCGTTTTGTCCAGAACTAGTTCCAAAAATTAGTGGAGCAAAAGGAGCGAAAAAACCTTGATTTTTTTGATTATCATTTTAGATTTACATTTATATACTTTATATCGATCTAAAACTAAATTTCATTTACATATATTTTAATATAGGACAATGCCTTATATTAATTTAGCACCGCACTAGCACCACCAGAAGATATTATTTGCTGAGCATTTTCTTTGATTTTCCAATGTATTTAAAGTTGCCAAAAAGAAAAAAAAATGCATTAATCTGATTTACGGAAAATCTTCAACAAGATTTGTAAATTTTTACTCGTAACATGAAATTATTCGAAGGAATGAGAGTTTGACATGAAATTTTCGAAAAGCTCCTTCTACACTCACATTCTCCCAAGGCAAGACTGGATAGGGTAGGGTAATTGAGTTAAATGAGCGGTGAACATCTACAGAGATGAGTCGGAGCGGCATGGAAAAGTCGACTCTGACTTTAGTCAACTTTTTGCTAAAAATAGTCAACTTTTTTAATCAAGTTCAATTACCTCACGTCGAACAAGAATCGTTTTTCCCTCGTTGACTTGTCGATTTTGACTTTTCTCTGTCCCTTTGTATTTGATGGTAACATTTTTTCCCAATTCGTAAGTTTTAAATCCTATTGTGGTACTGTAAACCCAATCTTATTAACGCTATCATTTAATTATATAATGTCATAATATTGCAAATTAAATATATGACCTTCAGCAATACGCAAGTCAATCCCGGGATCCCGGCCTTTTTAACTCCCGAACATCCCGGGATAAGTCTATTTAAATCCCGAAATTGTAGATAACAGTGAATTTAGAAGCCATTTATTTTCTTATATTGTATCATTCTTAAAAATTCCCCTTCCAAGGGTAAAACAAAGCCTTTAGAGAGTTCACAATCGACGAATAACACTGCTTGGTAACTCCCTTAAGGCTTTGGTTTGTCCTTGCCATTATAAATGAGCTTGCGAATATCTCACTCGAGTAGAAAATGAGCCTTACTATGAAAGCCAACGTCCTACAGAAAGCATTTTACTTAACTTTAACGACAATCCAACCAATAAGTGTGAGGCGAAGAAGTGCTTCTCCACTGCAACAAATTTAGGTCCAGGTTGGAGGATAGCACACTTTAGGCTTTCATTTGTTAGAGATTGCATTTTGATCAAAATAAGGTCTAATTCTGCTTCGCTCAAAATGGAATGGGTGATGCATCAAGGCACATCAAATAGGTAGGAGCAGACAACTTTTTTTTGAAATTTTTTTTATTTTATTTGAATTGTCAAATTTTGTATTTCGTTGTGATAAGAATGTACAATTGAAAGTAGTTGAAAAAATATTTTTAAAACTTTATATTTTAAAAGCATTCTGGATTGAAATTTCATTTACGAATAAAATTTGATGAATACGATTCAGTTATTTTCATATACGTAAATTTTTCCACGGGCCTGATATACAAGGTGGCGCAAAAGTAAACTTCCGATGTTTTTTGGCTGTAATTTAAAGAAAAAAATTAAAAAGTTTTTTTCTTCTTGTGGATTATTTTTATTTGGTCTTTTAATTTTTTTTACATCAAGTCGAGAATATGATGTCATGTAAATGTCCGCCGCCACAGTTGATTGTCATTTGAGCCCTTTTTATGGCATTTTCCATGACTTTGGCCAAAACTTCCGGCGATAGGTCCTCACATTCTTGACGAATATTGTCTTTAAGAGCTGCAAGAGTCTGAGGCTTGTTGGCATAAACCCGCGACTTCAAAATGCCCCACAAAAAGAAGTCTGGAGCGGTCAAATCAGGCGATCTTGCTGGCCAGTGCAAATCGCCAAAACGGGAGATTAGGCGCCCGGTTGTGGCACGTGCAGTGTGTGCTGTTGCACCGTCCTGTTGGAACCACATGTTTTCCAATCCCAATTCATCAAGTTGCGGCAAAAAGAACTCGTTGATCATTGCTCTGTAGCGCTCACCATTCACAGTAAACGTTTGGCCCGCGACGTCTTCGAAGAAAAAAGGTCCGATGACTGCTCCAGCGAAAACAGCACACCATACAGTGACTTTGAGCGGGTGTAATGGCTCTTCGTGGGTTACACGCGGATTTTCAGTGCCCCAGAAGCGTAAATTTTGCTTATTTACGTACCCGCTAAGATGGAAATGGGCCTCATCACTCATGATTTTTTTTGATGAAAAATCATCTTCCTCTTGGTGGTGATTAAGGATGGCTTGAGCGTATGTTAGACGCGATTGGCGGTCAGCAGCTAACAGCTGATGCACCATCTGGACTTTGTACGGTAACATCTTCAAATCTTGTACCAAAATTCGATGTAAAGACCGTCGACTGATACCTATTTGCGTGGCACGTCGTCTGGTCGATGTCGACGGCGCTTCCATGACATCCTCGGCTACAGCAGCAATATTATCTGCAGAACGGCTACTCCGGGGCAGCATCTCGTGTTGGGCCAGTATCTTCGAGGCGAGCGGCTAAACGTCGCAGTGTTTCACCAGTAGGCGTTGGAAGGCCAGGAAATCTGCGACGAAATTCACGTTGTGCCAAAGTCACCGACCGATTATTGGTCAAATAAATAGTCAGTAATATTCCGCGTTCTGGAGCAGTGTAGCGTAACATTGTTTTTTAACGTGTATTTCGCATGTGTTTACTACACAAATGTCAAAACATAACTGACATTAGGGGCCAATCGCAAAATTTATAGCATTTTCTGATAGGAGGATTACTTTTGCACCACCTTGTATAATATTGGTCTCTAACAATGAACAAAAATTATTTTTCTTTACATTTTCTTCTGTACCAAGTATATACATATATTTCTACTTGAAGTATAAATTATTTTGTATGTGTGTCAAATTTTACGTTTATTTCCTTTTTTCTTGAAAATACCAATAAATACATACATGAATTACAAGAAATCATTCTTCTTTGTTATATTAATGCTATTTTGTATACTTCTATAATACAACGATTATACGCGTGTTACATTTTTTGGAAATTTAAATATTTCGAATTAAAAATTCATGAAATTTGGGATCACGGGATTTCATTTTCAGATCTCTAAAATCCCGCGGTCAACAAAATGCCCAAAATTGACAACCCTATTCAGCAACGAGCATTCAATACTACATATAATTTTATAATAGCTCCAAGTTTAATATGGTTTCGCTGCTCAAAAATTGATAATGGCAAAAAAGTAACGTTTAATATTTGTGGAAAAGATTTGCTTTTTAATAAAAGCACACCAACTATTCTGAAATGTTTGCAACATGTTCATTCTCTTAGTAAAACCAATCACACAAATGAGGCAGCGACACTAATAATATTTAATTCTGACATTCAATCTAAAAAGGAAAAATATAAAATAGTTTACTAATATCCTTTAATTCAAGTTAGATTTTATCTAATATAACCTTTATTTAATTTGAAGCACTTCGTGTCATTAATCACCTTTTTTTATTTAAATCCAATTCCCATGGACCTACGGATCGGTGTATAAATAACGGCAGTTCTTAGGGTAATCGCGTTAAAAATCAGGGCTCTCTAATAAAAGGGTAACAACCTTTATATCACCTTCTGTGTGAGCGATTTTTTTTTTAAACTTTTACCAATAATTTTATGTTCATTACCAATACTTATTTTTTTGTATATTAAAAAAAAGTATATTTTAGTCATAAAGTTATTTGATTTTGAAAATCGAATACCTCAAAAAGTCGATTCCGAAGCCAAGAATCGATTTCGGTCTTTCCATCCCTGGAACAGATGTGCAACCCACCAAGAAAACGTTAAACGAAATGAGTCAAAATGAGTCCTGAGCGTAAATACGTTGCATCCTGGGCGGAAAACCCTCACCCTTGCCAAACCGCTATTCTCCTTTTAGAAAAATTAATTTTCTTTTATAAAATTTTCTCAAATCAGTTTGAAAATCTGACGAAAAAAATTACAAAAAAAAATTTACAGCAACGGCAAAGTACTTTTTCAATAAACAGAAAAATTAAAAAATATTTCTTGTGATTTATTTTTTGGGCAGCATTTTAAGCCTTCATTGCATATATGTATGTACGTTATCGCTAAACATATGAAAATATGTGCTTTAGAAGTAAATTCAATTAAAATAAATTGCGAACTTTCATTTTGTTGAAAAAGAAAAGTATTTTATTGGCACTTGAAACCTGCTCTTTTGTCCTACAATGAAATGGGCTACGAAATCGTTTAAAAATTCTGAAAGAACAAGCAAATTCTAATTAAATTAGTTGCTTTTTTAATTTTGTTCAAAATTTTAGACATATACGATTTTAGTTAAATAAAATTCTATACTTAAAAAATAATAATAAGTAAATTTAATTTGAAACAAATAAAAACGTATATTAAATAAATTAAAAATCAAAAGAAAAAATTCTTCGATTGTATTATTTTATCGCCGGTAATATATAGTTAAGTAAATTTAATTAAATAATAATTTTACTCTATAGAAATTGTAGCTTTGCTCCAAAATAAATGATATTATAAAGCGTTAACGAAGTGCAAAATAACAAAATTGCCATAACTCAACGGTATTTTGTCGGCACTTGAAAACTTTTATTTTATAAGCTAACTTTAAATTTTATAAGCTATGTATATTAGTTTAATAACCATGGCGGGGGCTTAAAATTAAGTAAACAAATTTGCAATCATTTGCTGCAAATAACACAAGTCTGCAAAAAAAATAATTGAGAGCTGTTTCGGTTTTTTGCGTAATTCTTATGTTTTTGGGTGTGCTGAATCCGAAAATAACTTTAATTTTTTCATAGAACGTCACGTTTTCTGACAATGTAGGTGTCTATGTTAAACAATTTGTCATCTTAAAATAAAATATAAAATATTAAAAAAAAATGTTTAATTTATAATTGCGTAACAAAAACCGTGGAGGGTAAAAACCGTTGGGATTATTATTATTATTAAAACTAATTTATTTATGTAAAATACATTAATTAGTAAGCACTAAACACTGAGCCCGGTCATACACGTTGTCGAATTATTACAGATGGCTCCAAAACTGACTCTGGGTCAGGATCTGGAGTTTTTATAGAAGATAATTAGGATAAGCTTCACCTTTCTCTTGGGGAACATGCCTCGGTCTTCCAGACCGAAGTATTTGCAATTCTCAAGGCCATGGACTACGTGGTGGAAAGAAGGTGGAGAAGGAGGAATATACATGTCTGCAGTGACAAGCTGCACTCAAGGCATTAGCCAGCCCACTAACTACTTCCAAACTAGTACGGCAATGCAAGTCTCGACTAAACTATGTTAGTAAACATTATGAACTTGCTTTACTCTAGGTGCCTGGTCACTCCGGAGTACCTGGTAATGAGACATCTGACCATTTGGCCAGAATTGGCTGGGATCAGGTGTTTCTTGGCCCGCAGCCAGCTATAGCACTCCCACCTTCGGCCATCGATGCCACCATCAATACTTCAAGCAAAACTCATGATACCTTCAATCTCAGAAGGACTAGATATCAAAACACTTGCTCTCGCTTAACAGGCGGGACTGCAGGCAACTTATTGGACTGCTGACCGGTCACTTAACGTGGCATAAACACCTGACAATGATAGGCGTACATGACAACCCCATATGCCCATCCTGTTCTGAAGAGGAAGAGACGGCGGAACACTTTCTGTGCTTCTGCACCGCCTTTGCAAGAACTAGGTATGAGTTGAGGCGTTTGGTCGCGACGTGTTGAGAGACGAACACCTGAGCTCTTTGACACCCCAAAATCTACTTAGATATATTCGTAAATCCTGCAGATTTAAAACAGATTAAAAGGAACATGAAAACAGTACAATGGACGGCATGTAGTATGAGTGCTGTTTTCTGCACGCGTTGTTTCGTGCCTGATTCTCAGTGCTACTCCTTTTGGTACATTTTCGCTTGTGGGAAGCATCGGGAAGGTCTCTTTGAAGCGTCCAACAGTAGTCTGCCATCATTGAAACACTCCATCTTCCCTGGTATCTTTTTTCCATCTCCTTAATATATTGGTGAAATCGTTCACCTTGCTCTTCATCACGTCTTCTAAATTTTCTGGAAAGTAGCCAAGGTGGGAATAAAGAAAATGTACTTTTAAACAACATCAAGCAACCTAAAGCTTGAAATGCTTTTAACATTCTTTTGGCGATTTGTTTGTAGTAAGGATCTTTGTTATTGCCTAAAAATTTCTTTATGACCTCGTTAAAGGCAATCCACCCTTCTCTTTGAGGATCCGTCATGGTTGTGATAAATAGTGAATCAGCCATAAGCCGTCTTATATCTGGTCTAACGAAAACACCTTCCTTCAACTTTGCCTCTGAGAGGCCTGAAAACCTTGATATTAAGTATTTGAAGCAATTTCCATCTCTTGGCAGTGACTTTACAAATTGCTTCATCCATCCCAGCTTTATGTGAAGGGGGTGGTAGAAGAACTTTAGGAGGAGACGCCAAAGTTTCATTCTTTTCGCCAACTTTAAGCTCCCTCTTAGGCCAACATTTTTTAGTCCTATGATTTGTTCGGTCTCTACTATCCCATAGACACAAAAAGCAAGGGAATTTGGTGAACCAAGATTGTTGTCCAGTTTAATTTGCAAAGAATCAATTCCAAGTTCTTGTAGGTTTCCTTGAGGTGTACGGTATGACCGACCGGAATGGAAGTATACCGCCGTTGTGTAGCAGAACTGCTTTAAGCCTTCTTTTTGAAGAATCTATGAAAATACGCCACTCTGCTGCGTCGTATGAGATCTAAAATATATCCTTCAATATTGGTACAATAAACCAACTCGTCCTCTTGCTTATGTTTGTTAATACAGGGTGTTCCTTATTAAAAAATTTATGATAGTTATTGTAAACATTTAAAAACAGTAATCAAAATAAAATTATACCTATTATTAATGCCTACAAGTTAGCCCAAAAAACCCTTTTTTATAATAAAATTTTGCGTTTTGTAAAATAACCTTACGTTCTGGAATTCTTGAGAATTTTTTTTAAGTTTTCAGAACACCTACATAAAAACATAGAAATCATTTCGAAATATCCAGACAGCATTTTTGTTGCAGACCTGTGTAATTGATATCGTTAAGTGTTAATTATGTGCAAAAATCTATTATATATGTTGCTTCTAACCCCTTACTAGTAAAATGCTTTAAAAATTAGATTTAATTTATTAATGGAATTCGATAGTTATATCGATTATAATTGCGGTTATTTTAAAAGCATCGAAAACTATCGATAGTTAGAGTATCAGTAATTTTCCAGCTCTATCTATCATTCTTGTCTTTACATCAAATCAATTATCGTGGTTCGCTTCACATCATATGAATGTGTGACGTCACGCGAAAATTTTTCCTCTCTCGTTGGCAATCTCTAAAATATATCATTCTTGAGTTCATTTAATAGCAAAAAGTGAAAACATTCCAAAGCGAGAAAATATTATAAAATGAAATTGAATATGACGGCGAGCACGTGAGGTGAAAATGTGTTGATGCGAGCAAACTACAGAAATTTGTGTACATACATACATACATACAATATATGTTTCTGCGTAAGTAATATACCAAGAAATTATGTAAACTTATATCGTTAATAAGCAAAGGATGAATTACGTTAGTAATCGGACATATACAAGTATATTACATTTGTGTGTGTATTAGAGTGGCCCTTATTTGTATGGAAAAAAAAATTGTCAAATTTTTAAGGTCTTACCCCCTGAAAGTCTCACAACAACGCGTACTCAACAACGACTGAAAGTTAATTTCTTATCCTAAAGGTTCCAAAAATTTTTTAGCTTGTAAAGCTACCACGCAACACATCAAAATCTGACTACTGCAACCATAGCAACAGGTTTATGTGTGAGTGTGTCGGCGTTTGTTTTGCATGCAGTGTTACCATTTTGGTACAAATCTGCCAATATTGGTAAAAAAATTTTAATTTTGTAGAAAGATCAGATATTTCCATTTGGTAGATTTTTTGTAATTTCACAAAAAGAATATTACAATAAGTTTATACGACATGGATTAAAAAAAAAAGACATGAATTAACCCATTAATGGGCGTTAATAGGTTAACTGATATATAGATACGGCTAGATTTTTTTCAAATTTGAAAGTTTTTTTTACATGAATGGTAGATCTTTTTTCTTTACTGACACCCCTGTTTGCATGCACAACAGCGAAACGTTGCGTGGCTAGCCAAAGCAGCACTTACTGGAAGTGATGCTGCCAATGCTCGAACTTCGGGCCGTTTGTGGCACGGGTTAGAGTTGTTCAATCGGGTGGAAATTTTTACGGAACTCTTTTTTTATCACATACAACTATTTCAGGGGGTAAGACCTAGACATTTCCGATTTCGCAAAATAAGGGCCACTCTAGTGTGTATCAGGACTAGCAAAGACATTAGCGTCATAATAAAATGATTTCTACGGCACCACTAAATGTACACGAATTTAAGTACGGATGTACTTATGTTACGTTTGTTAACACTGCTATTAGGCAGGTACCAAAGCGTTCATCGTTAATGCGTCTTGTACGTGACAAGGTTACTTACGAAATACTATTCGCTGCGTGAGTTCAAAGAGCTTGAAATGCTAGCAAGCAGGAATGCGGCCCAAAAATTCTATCAGAAAATAAGGCTTGAGGTATGGAGAAAGTACTTCTCAACGCTACTGAATATGAATTCAAATAACGCGTTTGAAAAAGAGAAGCCCAGAACAATCTTTAAGGATGAGCAACAATTCACTTCAGTCGACCAAATCGCGGTGCGAACTGTACAAAGGCGGCTTAAAAACAACAAAGAGCCTTGGGCAGACGGTATACCGGCTGAGCTGTTCAAACCCGATGGCAAAGAACTTATAGGAAGGATGTACCAGCTGTTATGCACAATTTGGTCTTACGAGTACATGTCGGAAGAATGGAATCTGAGTGTATTTTTCCGAATCCATAAGAAGGGGAGATCCTGCCATTTGCGCCAACTACCGTGGGATAAGCCATCTAAATATCGTGTATTAAGCTCTATCGACGATACTTTATGAGTGACTGAAGCCATATATAAGCCAACTGATTGGACGATATCAGTGTGGCTTTAGGCCTTATAAATCCACCATTGACCAGATATTTACAGCACGTCAAATCCTGAAAAAGACGATTAGTAAATCGACTTCAAAATCGCTTTTGATAGCATGAACTGAAGCCTTGTCTATATCAAGCCATGTCTAAATTTGGGATCCCCGAAAAACTAGTGCGGCTATGTAGAGTGACGTTGAGCACAACATTTAACTCCGTCGAAATTGAGAAGAACCTCCCCGAGCCGTTTGAGACCAAACGAGATTTTAGACAAGGCGACTCACTTTCGTGCAATTTCTTTAATCTAATGCTGGAAAACGTAATAAGAGCTGGCAATCGGAATCGTTATGGCACTAAATATAACAAAAGCACGATTCTGATGGCGTATGGGGATGATGTTGACATCGTTGGCCTTAACAACAGGGCCATTAGTGCAGCATTTTCCAGTCTGGAAAAGGAAGCAAAAGAGGTTGGTCTTGCTGTGAACGAGTAAACTAAAAATACTCTCGTATTGGCAGTTGGCAGTTACAACTTTGAAGTAGTCAAGGTCAGCCTCCAAATAAAGCTAAGAATTACACGTGCTTACAGGTGCTACTGTGAGCTCGGTAGGCAATTGAAAAGCAGTGCCCTTTTTCGACGATTTAAAATCTTGCTCTACAAATCCCTCATCATGACCGTCCTTTTATATGGTGCAGAGACATGGACGATGTTGATCAGAGATGAGAAAGTGTTGGGTACTTTCGAGAGAAATTTACTTCATAAGATATGTAATGGCTTTGTTCGCATAGGCGACGGTTACCGAAACCAATAGAGTGATTAAGTGTACGAGCAGTTAAGCGCTTATTTAACGATTGCAATGGTCACTCATTTTTTTAGTCTCCGTACAAACAGAAACCGGGTTATAGTGCTATTAAATAAGAAGAAAGAAACATCTTATATTTAAAAAAATAAAATACTGTACTGCCCAGAATATATTGAGCATTCCATACATATTTCCTACTACGACAGACAGTGCAGTTTTTCAATGCTCTAATTTGCATTGAAGAATATGCCACTTCTTCAACATAGAATTGACCAACTCTTACTTACTTACTTACTTAAATGGCTCGATATGAGCCAATGCAATTTTGACCGAGCTTATCAGAGCACGCCAGTTATTTCTATCCTTCGCTAACTGGCGCAAGTTAGAAATACCAAGTCCTTTACCGCTTGGTATTTCCAGCGCAGAGGAGGCCTCCTTTTTCCTCTGCTACCACCAGCGGTTACCGCGTCGAATACTTTCAGCGTTTTCATCCATTCGAACGACCTGACCTAGCCAGCGAAGCCGCTGGATCTTTATTCGCTGAACTATATCTATGTCGTTATAAAGTTCGTACAGCTCATCGGTCCACCTTCTACGGTATTTGCCATCGCAAAGGCTTTAAGGCCCATAAATCTCTCGGATAATCTTTCTCTCGAACACTTCAATAGCCCTCTCATCAGATGTCTTAATCAGCTATGCTTCTGCGCCATAGAATATGACTAACATAATGAAAGACTTATAGATTGTGGTTTTTGTTCGTCGAGAGAGGACTTTACTGCTCAGTTGCCTACTCAGTCCGAATTAGCACTTGTTGGCAAGAGCGATCCTCCATTGGACTTCAAGGCTGACATTGAAGTCCTCTACTTTTTTAAAGTTATAACTGTCAACAGTGATGTTAGATCCCAGCGATGAGCGTACCGACTGTCAATTTGATGAACACTTCGTCTTGCCCTCGTTCACCTCTAGATCTATTCGCTTCCCTTCTCTATCCACTTTGGAGAAAGCAGTTGTTAACAACCGCGCAGTTATGGGCCAAACTCAGCGGATTTTAATTGTGCTGAAGCGAACACTTCTGCGGGCGATAGGCCCTAGATGAAGGGATGATCCCAAAGCCTGGGGAGGAGAGAGACTTTTTTGCAAATTGGCACGGAGTTTTGATGGACAACGCTGCATGGACTGAGGTGAGGAATGAAGGGAGGAAGAAGGCAAAGGCAAAGGTTCTTATTGGTGTAAGCGATACCACCGAATTGAGTGTCTCTGTTCGGAAGAAATGGGTACATCTATCCTCGTTTGAGCCGTGTGTCACTGCAGCAGACATAATAAACTTCGTAGCTAAATATGCAAGTATTGAGATAAACTCTCTCTCTTGCTTTCCTCTGATCAAGAAAGACAACCCAGTAGACAAATATAAACGGGTGAATTTCAAGCTAGGTGTTCCATCAACCAGCTTCGATAAAATATTAAATGCGTCGCTTTGGCCAGCTAACGTCAGAATAAGGCCATTTCGTTTTTTTCAAAAACAGCTAGCTCTAGTACAACAACGTGACACGGAACGACTATAAAGAAGTTACCGAAACTAATGATGGGCTGAAGGTATATTATCACAACACTTCAGGCATAAGAACTAAATCAAATATTGTCAACCAATTTAGCGCCGAAGAGGCTTATGATATCATTGTCATTGTTGAGACGTGGCTGACCGCGGACTTTTATGACAGTGAATTTTTTGATTTAAATCAGTATGATGTATTTCGTAAAGATCGCGATGCTGTTAAGACTGGCTGCTTGAGAGGTGGTGGCGTTCTAATTGCCGTCAAAAGAAAGTACCGTGCGTTTTTAGTCACCCTCAAAAACTGCGACTCACTGCTGGATCAACTTTGTGTATGCATCATTGGCTCCAATTCATATGGCTGCTTATATTTAATTGCCTCATATATCCCGCCTAATAGTAACGTGGAACTCTATAAGGCGCATGTGGATAATATTACTGCTCTGGTTAGATGAAATAATCGATCGTCATCTTTGTGTATTAGGGGATTTTAATTTATGTAACATTAGATGGTGTAGTATATCAAACTCTTATAATGCAGGCCTCACAGCTAATAATATTGTTACTCCGCCAAAATCTCTCGTTATTGATAGTTTTCTTAGCATAAACCTTAAGCAAGATAATGGTATTTTTAATCAGTTAAACAGATTATTAGATCTTATCTTCGTAACTGATAATATTAACTACAGCATTTCAAAATGTATTTCTCCATTATCAGATGCTGGTATACATCATGTGCTCTTAGATATTAAGTTATTGTTTTTTGAGTTTTTACCACTGTCGATTAGTTACGTAACTGCTTTTGATTATGCATCCTGTGATTTTCCAAGTTTAAACGATTCTCTCTGAGACTTTAATTGGGTTGAATTATTATCTGACTTGGATACTCACAGTTGTTTTTCTTCGTTTAAGACACTGATGCATGAATTTTGCACTAATTATATTCCTTTAAAAAAGAAGCGATATTATCACTCTCCTTAGCATAATAAGCAATTAAAAAACTAAAGAATCTCAAAAACAAGTACCTCAAAAAATTTAAAGCAACTAATAACCACGCACTCTTCGTAAAATTCCAACATTTTCAGAAGGAATTTAAGTCTTTGGATAACCTGCTTTACAAAAATTATATCAATCGCACTGAGCGGAACATCAAAGCTAATCCGAAGTCGTTTTGGAAGTTCGTAAAGTCAAAAAAGTTGTGCTCTAGTGTACCTACCGCGGTGTGTCTGGATAAAAAAGTTGCTAGTACACCTGCCGAAGCAGCTAATCTATTTGCTGAATTCTTTATGTCAAATTACGTTTCTGACGAGGAGTAGTCTCCGGACTTTTCTTCGGAGATTTCTTCAATTCTTAACATTGGCTCGTTACTTTTTTCATCCGAAGACATTACCATGGGGTTGGTTTCCCTGAAGCCTTCGACTCAAACAGACTCTAACGGGCTATCAGCTCGCTTGCTGAAGAACTGTCCGGCATTAGCAATTCCTCTTCAGATTATTTTTAATAAATCTCTGTCTTCAGGTATTTTTCTGAATGAATGGAAATATACAGCCATTACGCCTTTTTTTAAAAGTGGAGAGAAAAATTATGTTCGGAACTATAGGCCAATTGCCAAGCTGTCTAGCATCTCAAAGCTTTTCGAATGCATTGTCAAGGACAAGATTTATTTTGCGGTGAAATCTTTAATTATACAAGAACAACATGGTTTTGTCACTGGTCACTCCACAGCCACTAATCTTGGTGTTTTTAGTGAATACTGTATATCATCGTTTTTGAAAGGACTACAAGTCGATTGTATATATGCAGACTTCTCTAAGGCGTTTGATAGTGTATCGCATAGCGTTCTTACAAATAAGTTAGCTTGCTTGTGCTTTCACTCCACCTTTCTGCAATGGCTTAAATCTTATCTGTCGGATAGATGTTGCGTGGTGTCAATCGGAGGTGTTTTGTCGAACCACTTTGTTGCCGCTTCAGGTGTTCCCCAAGGGAGCATCTTGGGGCCACTACTCTTTGTTCTTTTTATCAACGACATCAGCAGTTGCTTTTCTTCTTCAAAGTTTCTGGTCTTTGCTGATGATTTAAAAATATTTTCAACTGTGCAGGAATCAGTGTATGCTCAGAGGCTTCAAGGAGATCTGAAAAATCTTCATCGTTGGTGCGTTAAGTCGCGTCTCTCCGTGAATATTAAAAAATGTTTTCATTTATCATTCTCGAGGCGACATAACGTTTCTAGCACATCATACACCATTGCTAGTTATGTACTACAAAATGTGAGGACCGATAGGTCATTTGGATCATCGTTTAAAGCGCATATTGGCCTTGAGTTAAGCACCGCCTCTATTTGCTTAAGCACCGTGTAGAACTCTTCGAACGTAAGCGTTGCGCTACCTATGGTGCGTTTTAAGTGATGTTTTGTACTTTTGATACCAGCTTCCCATATACCTCCAAAATTTGGAGACCCTGGAGGTATAAAGTGCCACGAAACACCTCGAGTACTCATAACGCTCGCGGCGGTTTCAAATTGTTTCCTAATTGCAGCGCGGTTTTCTCGTAATTCCGCATTAGCCCCAATGAAAGTCGTAGCACAGTCACTGTATATGTCAGAGCTATATCCGCGCACTGAGAAAAATCGGCGCAGCGCGGCAAGAAATGTTTCAGTACTCATGTCGCTTACAAGTTCTAAATGAACTGCTCGTGTACTAAAGCAAACGAACAGAGCTAGGTATCCCTTATAGCTATGATGACCTCTGCCTTTCGTAGTACGAATAGAATATGGGCCGCCGTAGTCCAACCCACAATGACTGAAGGGTCTTGATATATTGCAACGGTGAGCAGGAAGGCTACCCATAAGTTGTGTGGCAGCATTACTGCGATATCTTATGCAACGAATACATCTGTGAATATATCGCTTAACAGATGAACGAGAATCGATGACCCAGTATCGTCGTCGTAAAAAATTAAGCGTTGACTGAACGCCGCCATGCAATGTACACTCATGAGCTTGTGCAATTAACATTGTGCACAACGGGCTGTCCTTCGGGAGTATAATAGGAAAGCGCTCGTATATTGGTATGGTCGCATTTTTAAGGCGCCCATTTAGCTTAACAAGGCCATCGTCGTCTAACATGGGATTAAGTTTAAGTAGCTTGCTCTTACGACTTATTGGCTTACTGCAACGAAGACACGCAACTTCATTAGTAAAGTGAGAATTCTGAACATACCTGATCCAAAACTGTAGTGCTGTGCCCCTTTCTGTTGCCGTACACCACGATGTCCTTTCATGAGGTTGGTTTAAGCGAGCTGCAATAAATCGGTTGCACCAAGACGTCACTGCCAGCAGCATGTTAATGTTCGAATATTTTTCTAGTAAATGCGTAGCGAGCGAGAATTTCGGTTGCGGTGCGGCTGTAGCTAGTGATATATTGATTTCAAGGTTTGACGATGCAGTGATGACATTCTGCTGTGGCCACTTATCTTCAGTTTGATGCAGCCAATCAGGCCCGCTCCACCACATGGTGAAATTGGCAAGTTGCGATGGATATATTCCGCGCGACGCCACGTCTGCTGGATTAGATTGTGTTGGCACATATTTCCATGAGTCAATGGGTACCAGTTCTTGAATTTGAGAAATTCGGTTGCTAACGTATTGTTTGTGTTGACCCGGCCGTGACCGAATCCAGCTGAGAGTTGTTTTGGAGTCGGACCAGCAGTATATTTTGCTGAATGGAAGTTGCATAGTTTTTATGATTTTTGCAGCAACTTTTGACGCCAAAAGAGCTCCATTTAACTCCAAGCAGGGCACCGTCACTTTCTTTAGTGGGGCCACCTTAGTCTTGGCTGTAAGCATGGCCACTTTACACGCACTGTCTGGTGCCTCCACACGAATATATGCAGCAGCAGCATACGCTGAAGTGGATGCATCAGAGAAAACATGAAGTTGATAGCTATTGACCGTCGGTGTAACGCCTATCCACCTGGGAACTCTGAGATTCTGCACTTCATGAAGCTCCTCTCGAAATCGTCGCCATTCATCCTGCAAAGGGTCTGGGAGTGGATCATCCCAATTGCAGCCTAAAAGCCACAGCTGTTGACATAACTTCTTGCCTGTAATTACGATTGGTGCTAGAAAGCCTGGCGGATCGTATATTTTTGCCACATCCGAGAGTTGTTGTCGCTTGGTAATGAGGCCAGACACAGGTGTAATGTTGACTTTGTATGTCAAGCTATCAGAGTCACAGAGCCAATAGATTCCAAGTGCCTTAGTCTCTCGATCTAAATTTAAGTTGCAGCAGATATCTTGTTGGATGTCGTCAGTGGAGAGATGTTGCATAAATTCATTGGAATTGGAGCTCCATTTTCGAAGGTTGAAGCACCCACGACTCAATAACTGTCGTAGTTTTATTTGAATGTCGATTGCTTCTTCGACTGTGTCGCCACCATGTAGGCAATCGTCCACATAAAATGACTGTTTAAGAATCTTCGACGCTTTTGGAAACTCTGCTTCCTCGTCTTCGGCTAGGGTGTTCAGTACTTTAATTGTTATATACGGAGAGCATGTTAACCCATACGTCACTGTTAGTAGTCGATAAGCAGTGAGTTGTCCATCTCCGTCTCTCCATACAATGCGTTGCATATCAGCATCTCTCTGATCGACTCGTATTTGTCGAAAGCACTTCTCTATATCCGCCATGAATCCTACCCGATGCATTCTCCACTTCAGTATGATTGAACTTAAGTCATTTTGCAACTTGGGTCCAACATGAA
The DNA here is from genome assembly GCA_963971545.1 of Philophylla caesio. NCBI lineage: Eukaryota > Metazoa > Arthropoda > Insecta > Diptera > Tephritidae > Philophylla > Philophylla caesio. The sequence continues at coordinate 25,376,903 of OZ020608.1, read as the reverse complement.
GACAGTCGTTTAAAGATAGGCCACTTTTATATTTTCTAGACCCATTGAAGACAGTCCTCAACTTCGTAGTCGAGCTTCCTTCTTTGTATACACCATGGTGGGGAATGTAACATGCATATTGTGGCTCCCTATCTTCGCATATCTGCTCCATATGGCCAAGAGTGATATATTCGTTCATGAACTCATTATACAACTCGTTCATCTTTGCATCATGTTGAAGACGGCGTTGCTGATAAGCGTATAGTTTCATTGCATCCCATTTGGAATCAGACAGTACGGATAAGTCGGAGCTCTCTTTAAATGGGTACCGAATGTGATATCGACCCAAGTGGTCCCTTCGAACCGTGCGTTTAAAAAATTCCTCACAATAAACCTCATCCTCTGTCATCAGAGATGGGGGCGTGATGTCATCTATTCGATTAAATTTCCACATCTGTTCTACTAACGTGCTAAGTTCTGCAGTAGCTGTGGCACATAGTCTTGCTGATAGCTGACGACTTTGTCCTACAGGTAAGCGACCGTAGACGACCCACCCTAAGCGGGTGTTTTGAGCAGTGGAGTCACCACATGCAGAACGCTTAAGGTCATTGCGCAGTAGAGTGCCATAGAGATCTGCTCCGATGATGATGTCGATTGACCCTGGCTCGTAAAACTTCGGGTCTGCTAAGCTGAGACCAAGAAAGTCACTGTACGCAGTTGGGTCAATTTGATTTGACGGCATACTCTGTCCTAAACGAGGAAGCACAAGGGCAGAGCACGCTATGCTGAAGTTAGGTTCGGTGAGTGAACACACGGAGAACTGAACTAAAGCCTTCGATTCACCGACAGTACTCCCGCCAACTCCGGATATTGTAACTGAAAGGCGGTTCTTGCTTAGATGCAAGCGTTGCACAGCGAATTCACTTATAAACGAAGTCTGCGAACCATTATCTAAAAGAGCTCGAAGTTTCATGAAATGTCCGGAGGGCGAACGCACGCCAATACGTGCTGTTGCCAATAGAGCTGGCGACAGTGTTGCTGCGGTTGCTTCGATGGTTTTTTGTTGGGCTATACTGTTGGTGCACGTATATCGTGGGCTGCTAGTACTGCTGGGCGATGATGATACACTGTCGTGCAAAATTGTATGATGTTTTTGCATACACTTTTGACATGTGTATGTCGACACACAGTCACTTGACGTGTGATTTGCTTTAAGGCAGTTTTTGCATAGCTTTTGATCCATAACCACATCCAGCTTTGCATTTGGGGTTTTCCTGCGAAACTCAGAGCAATACATTAACGAGTGTTTCCCTGCACAACAGGGGCAGCGCCCAAAACTTGTTTGATGACTACGAATAGTTGCATGCTGAGCCGGCTTTGGATTTGGAATTGATTCCTTTGGCTTTACTTTTGTGATAGCAACGATTGCTTCCAGACCTTGAATTCGCTTTTCGAGAAATGACGTGAGAGCGTCGTATTCCGGTAGTACATCGGAAGATACAAGCGACATCTCCCAATCCTTTACTGTTACTGGATCTAACTTCTCCGTCACGAGGAAGACAAGCCAATCATCCCAGTGATTCGTTGGACGACCAAGTTGTTTTAAAGCACGCACAGACTCGGTGACGCTATCAAGGAGTTTGCGTAGATTCATATCAGATTCTGTTTGCACTGGAGATATCTTAATTATGCTGCGCAAATAAGATTTTACCATGCGGCGTTTGTTATCATAACGCTTTTGCAACATATCCCAGGCAATTTGGAAATTACTTTCCATTACATTCAAGTTTCGGAGCATGGCTTCTGCTTCACCTTGCAAGCTACCTTTTAGATAATGCATGCGTTGAACATTGGACAGCGACGAGTCCTGTACAATGCACGTGACGAACATGTCTTTAAAGCAAAGCCACTTCTGGAATGAGCCGTCAAATTTCGGCAACTCAATCTTAGAAAGGATAGATTTAGGTGTGCTAAGTGGACTAGATAGCGTGGAGTTCGAAGGCGGTACTACGTGACCGTCATTTACGTTGTGCGACAGTTCGTCAATCTCGTCATGCAGCTCTCCCAATGCGTCGCAGTATGCGCATTCAATTGAAGCATAGCGATCCTCGGAAAGTGCTCTTTTGACCGCTGTTTCATCAGCTGTAGCATCCATTATAGAAATATCATCGCGAATTGCATTGTATTTTTGCCAATAATCGGCCAGCAAATTTTTTCGGGCGATGAGAAATCCCTTGGTTTTCTTCTGCTTCCCAGCTTTGCGTGAATTTGCTGAGAAATTAAAGATGAGTTTGGCGACGGCCTCTTCTTTCGACAGCGGCATGTTCATGATAGTCTCGATGAAATGAAGTTATAAAATCAATCGTATGATATCAACCAAATCTTTAGGAAATATTTAATTTTGTTTGCACAGGGAATTAAGGTTCCCCGCAAGGGATGCCAAAATGTTCAACTTTTCTATTTAAAACTTTATTCAATATGCAAAATTACAAATTTATTTATGACTATATTGAATAAACACGTCTGCAATGGCTGAGATCGGTATGAGAAGAGAAGCCGCTCACCAAAACAGCGTAGGAAGTAAGAAAAACAATATCTGATTGACAGCTGCGACGATTGACGTATGTCATTGGCATGAGAGAACATGATTGTATCAACCCAGGTTTGCATTACTTTGTAACAGCATCACTGATTGCCCTGTTTTACTTGATCGGATTAGCTTTAATGTTCCATAAAGAAGTCTTCGCAATTTTTTCCCTTTTTACGTAGAGAACTTTAAGACTAACCTTGCAAGTAACGCCCCAATAGCTCGTGCACTTCGGGAATTTAATGCATTATCTAATTCGAGCGTACTTGATTTCGCTTTATCAAGAAATAATTTTGTGAAAACTCTAGGTTCAATAGCTTAGCATGGTATTGATATTAATTGCTAGTATTATTTTTGCCAAATTTGGCCACTCTATATTATTTTTCTTAGTCTGTAAGGTACTTTGTACTGTAGATTTATAACTTAAATAAATAAATAAATAAAGATTTGGTAGACCTTCTCGGTGCTTTTTTAATTCAAGAAGAGAATTAAATGGGTAGCAACAAGTTTTCAAACACTTTAATATGTACATATGTATGTTAAAATGTATAATATGTATAAAAAGCAGAATACTGCGAAACTTACCCGTAGCTGCCTATCTTTTAGAATCTACCCAGTCGACTTAGTGCGGGTAACGTCCAAATTTTCCCTGCAACATATTTACAACTACACCAGAATTTTGAACATGAAAATCAAAAGTTTATGGTACACTTACGGAAATATTTTCCAGTGTTAGAGGAAAACTACCACAATGCTTGTTCTTTCACACAAAAATATGTCGAATCAATCTCTATCCAACCGTAACGAAATTAAATGAACTCAGTCATGCCTATAAAAGCTATTTGAGAACCGCTTGCTATCAATGGGTCGTTGAAGTTTTTGCCAAAAAAAAACACTCCCAACCAAACTTGCTTCAAGCATGCATTCAATCATGCTTCATAAACTCAACCAACAAAACTGGCAACAAGTAACTACATAACTAAGCTTGCGTATGCAGGAAAGTGTAAGATTTCAAACAATTTTACAACACTTTTTTAGCCAAATTACACTTTCACAATTTTGCTGCTAGTCGAAATAAAAATAAAGTAAAAAAACACATAAAAAAACAAAACTAACAAGCAGAAGTGCGAATAAATCATTGGTGCTGCCAAAAAAGAAACAGAAAATAATAAAAAAAAAAAAATATTTATAAAATAAACTACACCACACCAAAAAGGTCACAACAATCGAGGCCACACTCCGCACCATTGCATTTTGTTGCATTTGCATAAACCGCACAAACATAAAAACAAAACAAAAAAACAGCAACACGCACACAAGTTGCATGCAACGTGAGTTAGCAAACGAATGTACAAACAATAAATCGCCGGCATGTGGCGCCTCCAGGCGAAGGGGAATAGGGCAGAGGGATTAATATATCCCTGCTGCTGTGCTCGGCGCACTTCCTAATCAGATAAGTTGAATTTGCTGTTGTTTTGCATCTGCCTTTTTCGTGTTCTCCTACATTCGTTAGTTGCCTTGTTGCTGTTTTTTTTTTTTTTTTAATTTTTATTTTCATTTTTTTTTTGTTGCAATTTGCTTATCAATTTCGTTGTATCTTGGAAATTTGTTACAAATTTCGTGTGCGCCAGGTGTGTTGCTATTGCATTGCAGCGAAGTCAAGAATTTTCGCAACGCAAAGCAGCTGCAGCATCATCGGCGCCATCAGCACCACACTAGCGTTGGCAAGCAAGCGTTATAAATTGCTGCTGCTTAGTTATTGCCAACACCAAAGCACACCATCTGCATATCTATCGTGTGCAATTGAGGCACCCCCTCCTCCCCATAATCCTTCAACTGCTTGCTGCTGCTGTGCCATCGCTGAGCTCGTTTAGAATCGCAAATCGATGATATTGATGACTCTGCTTTGGTAGCGTTGGCGCTGGCGCTTTATTACCTGCGCTGCTATCGATTTGTAGAAGGTGATAAAATGCCAAAACAAAGCAAGCAACTTCAAAAGTTAGTTTGAGAAAGACATTAAGGTGTAAGAGATATTACTTATTCAGAGGGATTAATGCGAGGAGAATACCTGCGAGATCATTATACGTTTGTAAGAGGAAATGTGTACTTTTATATTTTTTATGATTGATAAATTATTTTCTAAGCCATCTACTACAATGACGAAAGATAAAACTTTACTTACAACAATGACTAGAACTCGAAGGAAATTTCACACAAAGCAATTGAGAACCTGTAAGGGAATCGTCAAAAGGAGATGGGCTTGCTCCCCACGATCAATGTGTTTCTATCCTCAATACCATGATAGCAAATCGTGGACTAAAAGCACCCTTAAACTAATGAATTCACACCAAAGCATCGAAACAAAAGAATAGGGTGGGAGATGAGGAAAATCCAAAGTTAAGCCGCTCTTAAAGCAATCAATTTTGGCAATTTTAACTCAAAACCAGCATCGGACTGTCATTATTCTATGAACGAGGTAATTTTCTTCAAGTAAGGGCGCCAGACGGAGGGTACTCCCTACCTGCTAGCTCATACTAAGATCCAGTTTTTCAGTGCTGGTTTAAACTCAGTTTAAAGTAAGTTTAGTTAAACTCATTTTAAATATGAACTTAGTTTCCTTGCGCTCAATTAAATGTGTTGCAACCAAAACGAAGTGTGGCCGCTGTGGTCGAGTTGCTAGCGGTGCGTGCTATAACTCGATATGCCGGTGAGTTTGTGGTTCGATTCTCAGTCAGGGCAAGCAAAATCTTAATCATAGAAAAAGTTGTTTCTAATAGCGGTCACCCCTCGGCAGGCAATGGCAAACCTCCGAGGGTATTTCTGCCATGAAAAAGCTTCTCATTAAATACATCTGCCGTTCGGAGTCGGCACAAAACTGTAGGTCCCTCCATTTGTGGTATAATATAAAGACGCACACCACAAATGGTAGAAGAAGCTCGGCCAAACACTGAGCTATATAGCGTACGCGCCAAAATTATATTATATAACCAAAACGAAGTAGTCAGCACACAGCTGATATTTTAAACTAAGTTTAACCGTGCGCAATCGGCCGTTTAAACTTAGTTTAAACTCCATTATTGACTGAAAAACTGCATACTGAGTTTAAACTTAGTATAAACGACAAACTGAGTTCAACTTGCACTGAAAAACTGGCCCCAAGTGATCTTTTGCTTAAGGAAGCAAGTGAGCAAGTTAGATTAATTCCAACATTTTTCTCAAGGCAATACTCACGTTGTTGGAGGGCGAAGTAAACGATTAAAGGGTCTACTCATGCTGTATAGAAGTTGACATTAGTCGTTCGACAGTAACAAGCCTAGCCTCCTTCTTAGTTTTGTATTTCTTCGCTCAAGAGCGGATGTAAAGTTGACATTTTCTACATTTTGCAAAGGCCTTCGATACTGTATATTAGTATATTATTACATAAACTGGAATGGTTAGGTTTTTTACTCTGTTTTTTTTTTTTGCTGGGTCAGATCTTAGCTTTCCAATAGGAATTTCTTATGTTAAAATCGAACATACTAAGTCATACACGTTTTTGGACTCCTTCGGGGTACCACAAGGAAGAGTCCTTCGACCAATTTTATTTCTTCTTTGCATTAATGACATTAGAACTTGCCTTAGTCATTCAAAGTTCTTGCTCTTTGCTGACGACCTCAAATTTTTTTGAAGCATTACTTATGTATATGTAAGGTAGTTTCTATAACAGTTTAAATCTCATCAGTGCAACTTATTCTCTTTTTTTCTAATCTTTCTACTGTTCATGAATTGGTGGATATCGGTGTTGTGCTCCTTTGTATATCCCGTCAGCTATATTCAATGCTTTAATGCGTCCAAAGCTTGAATATGCACTAATTGATTTGGAATCCTATTTATTCAACTTACTCCTATAGAATTGTAAAAAGTCTCTGGATAAGTTTTAATGTTCATCAACGAACTCTCCGCTTTCAGTATCCGTTTAATGATCAGTTAATTTAAACCAATAATCATAATTTTGATTCCATTACAAGGGCCATCATAGAATTCAATCGAATTTTTAGTAGCCTGGCGTAATTATACACTTGATTTTTTATTCTAAGCTTAGTTTCAAATTGTCATTCTAGTCTGTAAACTTTATATTTTCAGTCTCAATATATTAAATGAAATTAAATGAAGTTATCACTCGTCTCTTGATGATTCCACCTACAAAAGATCTAGCAAATTGAGGTGAAGATGAAGTTTATGAGGCAGCTCACTGATCACTTTGCTTGATTCAAATAAAATGGTTAAGTTTAATCGCGTATATGAAAGTTTTTGGGGCATGTGAAGAGGAGGCTGGTATCGTGCGGATAATCTGACTAAATTGACAACTTCAATATTGACCCGGTTTTTACTCGATAAAAGTATTTTCTTTTGGTGCAACGTAACGCCCGTCAAATAGTATTCGCATGATAGAGCTCATTGATTTCGCTTTATTTAATAATTTTATGGATTGTTAATGATAGGATTTTGATCTCACTAAAATATATTTCTCGATAAAAATGTTGTGGCGTATCTAATTAAAAATACACAATTCAATTTATTTTGCAATCCAATGTCAAATATTTTTTATAAGCAACCCGTGCGGTTCGGTTTAAATTGAAGCCAAAATCACACAACTGCACCATCGAAAAAAAGGAATGAATATAGTACATAAAAGGAGAAGGATATTGGCTATCATGCGTAAATTAGAATAATTACGAAGGGTGGTGTACATTGCGACCTGAAATGTCTATTATGATACCCCTTTTGTTCTTAAGGCGACGTTAATCTCCCTTGTAGATCTTCATGGAGATTTAGCATACATATAAGTATACTGTATATCATATATTTTGGATGGATCCAAATTTGGAAGAGAATTTTCCGATAGGACATATGCAGGCAATGACCATTGAAAACCCCATTGAGAATCGTCTATTTCCCATTTATTTCCTTAGCTCTTACGGGATAAAAAAAACCCCTTCAGAATAGTAGATTAATTTTAGCCTTTGCGCAGTTTTCTAGAAAACCTCCAACTGTGTTTGATGATAGCCCACAGAAGGACAACGAACCATTGAATGGAGAAGCAGCTTCTTTTCCAGCAAAACATTCGTAATTTAAATCGAATAAGCGATCCAGTGTCATGCTAAAACAAATCTTATAACTGCGTAGTTTCTAAAGAAAATGGAAAAAGCAGAAAATTTCTGAAACATCTGCATTTTACGAAACATTTTATTATCCGTTACGGTATAAAATAAAGCATGAAAATTAACAATAAAACCAACTGGTGCAGGATACTTGTTATGAAAAAGAATAAAGGGAAAAAACAAAGTGTGCTGAAGTGTGACGAGGAAATTTTTCGCGGCAGGTCTACACATTGAAGGATATAGTAGACGCGGTTGACGCAATTTCGGCACAGACGCAGCTAAATTTATAATAATTTATTTCAAAGAAATTAAATAAGAAGACATAATAAGTGAAGGGTGTTTTTTGTATACGTGTGGTTTTCAATGAGGCAATACTTTTTTAGGAGTTGGTCTGTTTGACAGCTGTTACTTGATTTATACTCAGTTCGGTTTGCCATTTCATAATGAACAGACTTACTCCGGAATAACGTTTGCAAATCGTGCAAATTTATTACCAAAACGAGATGGCTACCGATCCCGATTTTCACAAGAAAATTTTGCTCATCGATGAAGCTCACTTTTGGTTGAATGGGTACGTTAATAAACAAAATTGTCGCATTTGGAGTGATGATAATCCACAAGCCATTGTTGAGAAGCCGTTACATCCTCAAAACGTCACAGTTGGGTGTGCTCTATGGGCAGAGGGAATCATTTGTCCATATTTCATGAAAAATTAAGCCGACCAAAATGTTGCAGTCAATGGGCAACGCTATATAGCCATGATAAATGACTTGTTCGTGCCTAAATTGGAGGATGTTGATGTGGAAAGCCTTTGGTCCCAACAATATGGCGATACATGCCATACAGTCATCGAAGCAATCAATTTATTGAAGGAAACTTTAGGTGAGCGCATTATCTCACGTCGTGGGCCGGTGGCGTGACCCCCAAGATCGTGCGATTTAACACCGCTTGGCTACTTTTTGTTTGGTTATGTGAAGTCGCTTGTTTACGCAGATAAGCCGTAGACAATTGACGCAATGAAAGATAATATTCGGCGCGTTATTGCTGACGTACGACCCCAATTGGTGTAAAAAGTGGTCCAAAATTGGGTCTCTCGGCTGAAATTTAGCCGCGGCGGTCACTTGCCCGAAGCAATTTTTATAACATAAAGGCAAACACTTATCTTTACAATAAAGCTAAATTTTTGGCCATAACATTAAATTATATGTGTTTTATTTTTTCTTAAAAACCACATGTCTAACACACCCTTTAGATATTTAAATGCGGCGTATAAAATGTATGTAAAATTAAAATTTTCATTGAGCATTGATGTAAATATTTACATACATATTTTGAAATTACTTGTGTATACATATTAACCAGTATCAATCAAAGGATATGCATATGAGTAAATGTAAAGAATATATATATATAAATAATATACTTCTTTACATAATTAAGTACTGACATCAATGATTAGAATCGACAGCCCTACTAACGCTTGCAAGGAGCTGGTACGAGTACGGAGGCCTCTTTATCCCAAGCATATCAAATCAATACACTCTAAACACACTTAGAAAGTACATAAAATAATGTACTATCGTGATCTAAAATTTCACAGCCACAAACATAACTGAACGAACTGAATTAGCCATTCTTAACTGACTTTATGAATATGCAAAGGACAACATTGCAAACATACGAGTATATATGTTCATATACATATACATATAAGTATATATATACAGTGTTGTGCCTATTAAAAGCAACAGCATTCAAATAACATAGCTTGTCACGTATATTTATTTATTTATTTTCAAGAATTTTCAATTAAAATTCAGTCTATTGTCTACCATAAACCATAAAAATTAAAGTTTTAAACTTTGCACAAAACTAAAAAAAGTTTAACAAAATTGTATATAGATTTTCAATTTTTTTCTCAGATGTGTTAAAGTTAAAGTACATACGTGTTGGCACAGGGGCGGATACAGAGGGGGCGGGGGCGACCGCTTCCCTTCCCCCCTAAAATTTTTTTTACATATTTTGAATTTTTCGTTAACAATAGAATTCAAATAATTTTTAGTCTACATTATGAATAATGTCTACTTTTGTTTCTTTCGAAGCATAAATAAGTAGTACATTATTGAACGAATTCTTCACAGGGTTTGAGCCAAGTGCGTGTTTGCAGGACAATGCAACTCCGAGACCTGCAATCGCACTTAATAAGGCCGTTAAAGTGAGTTCAAAGTCGCCAAATTAGATAAAGTAACATAAGACGTCTCCGCATGTCACAGAACTCGTAGGACCTTTTCACTTTCATGTTTTGTCCTTTGTTACGCAAGTAAACCATTCTCTCAGTCTGCTTAACAGTTAAACTTGCAAACATCTTGCTGTCGAAACCTTAACCTCGATTGTAAAGTCCAAGCAGCTGCAAGGAAAAGCTTTACAGTTGAAGGAAATTTACCAAATACGAAAATTTTTACATGATTATAAGATATAGGTAGCTGCCACAACAAACTTGATTTGTCGCACAAAAAGCGCCTATAGCAATTTTCATTCGTCCCCTTTCAAAAAACGTTCTGGATCCGCCCCTGTGTTAGCATTTCTCCCTAATAAATGTTGCTTTTTCGTTATATGGAAGAAAGTCGCAACACCCTTGACGAAAAAAAATTCTAAGAAATCAACGGTAGTTCCTAGCTACTTGAAACTATCACATTGTTGGACTAAAATTTAATGAACTATAAAACTGCATAATCAAAAAAACTGTTTACACTTTGAAAAAAAAAGTAAAAAATCGACATAAAAATTGTTGACGATTTTTTTTTAGTTTTCTACAAAGTTTAAATCTTTGATTTTTATGATTTATGTTAGACAATGGACTGAGTTTTAATTGAAAATTCTTATAAATAAATATACGTGGCAAGCTATGTAATTTTAAATGCTGTTGCTTTTGATGTGCACAACACTGTAAGTGCATAAGTTTACCAAGTAAAAGAAGACGTGCCTCAAGATTGAATAATAAATAATTTCAAGTGTCACGCAAAGCACTTTAAGGCAGTTGAGGTCGCCAAGGCGAAATTCATGAATTTCCCTGCATCCCAACAGCAACTGAACTTGACCTTACTGCGGTGAAACTTAAGAGCATGCCTACATATCATATTATTCGCATATATTCATATGTATAAACATACATACATACTTATATTTGCATTAATGTCAGTAAAAACGTATAAAATAAATATATGGAAATATGCATAAAAGCATGTGTGCCAACATGCGAGCAAAAACTTGTCTGCAACATTAAGCGCAACTGCCACGGCACCACCACTTCAGCATTCGTGTGCGATGTGGCTGCCACAGCTGGTGGCGGTCACATACAAAGATGAAAGCACTGAATGAGCTTGAAATTTTTGCAACAACTAACATGGCATGAGTGAGAAAAAATGCACGTATGTAAATACACATATATTTGTATGTATGTATGTATGTACCTGGGATGCTGACTTTAAAGAGGTCGAGCACCTGGTCTTATGCAGGTATTTTTTTTTCTTCAATTTTTTTAATTGTTTCGTTAATTTTTTTCTCTTTCTCGGCATGAATTCGTTTAGACTAAGCAAGTGCACAATTATGTAGCACTTAAGTATATGTACATATGTAGATATGTAAATATTATACCGCTGTAGTAGCAATTTTTTTGTGCTGTTGAATATATCTCTGCTGCTTCGTAAACAAACACCGCACAAACACTTAAGTTAAGTTTTTCAAATTAATTTACACATCACATGCATACATTCATAGAAACATTAAAATATATACAGTGGGATTGCAGCACAAAAAAAAGTTGCAGCTGAACTCAATAAAATATATTTTCTTCTAACTTTTCTATCACAAAATAAGTTTACTGTTGCAACAGAAGTTTGGAAATCTCTTTAAACATTTTTATTTTTAAAGAAAAACTTCTTTAGCTGTGCATACCTAAATTTACATATCCTAATGTTATGTTTTGTTAAGTTACGCTATGTTATGATATGTTGTGTTACGGTGCGTTACGTCGTGTTAAGTTATTGTATGCTTTGTGGTGAAATGTTATGTTATGCACTTTATCGGCGATGTTATCTTTACCGGTGGTAGTGAATCGAGTAGTCAACATGGCGAATGGGAAAGAAATGGTGGGAAAAGTGTACAAGTAAATTTTTGCACTCGGCTTTCTCTTCACACCTTCGGCACTCACCACACTTAAACTCTCCACACCTTTATTTTCTGCTCTTAAATGCTCCACACTTAAAATCTTCACTTGATTATTCCCCACACCTATAATCACTGCACTTAAATTTGCCACACCTGAACTCACCACACCTGACGGTCAAATTTCAACATCTGCGATTCTCATCCTGAACTATTTACACGTAAACTATTTTCACTTTTACGAACCCTTTCTCAACTACCCTTACGGCAATTTACTACACCTTACTTTGAATTTACCACATTTTAGCTAAACTTAGTTCTCCTTACCTCGTCGCATCGCAGCAAGTAAATCATTAATACAATTGGTTCCTTAAAGTGTGATTTGATCAGTCTAAAATTGATCATTCTGATATAATGTTTGGCGCAGAAGCTAGGTTAATAGTTAAATCTTACCTCAAAATTTTGTATTATTTAATTATATACTTTAACTATTTTATTTCTAATTTGTATTTATACTAATTTAACTAATTTGGTTTTCTCGAAAATCTTCTGGCAAATAATTAACGAATTAATTTGGAATTAAGAATATAGTGACTTGCACTGGCCAAAGGGTTGAGTAAGGTACTTTCGTACACTTTTAAATAAGTGATTTTAGAAGGCGATTTAGTAGCAACTCTCTATAAGTTCCTCATCATTTATTCTGCTTCTGAGAAGAAAGGAGGAGTTTAAAGACAGTCGAAGTTTCAAGTTTGTGTCAATTGACATTGAAGAGAAAGAACGACTTCGTGCTTCGCCTAGGTGGTTACCAAATTAAAATTATGCTGCTTTCAAAAAAAGATTATATCAAGATTTTATTGTTATTGGATACTTTAAAAATATTTCCACTCTTATCGCTTGACTGTAGGGTTGACAATCGTAGCTAAGCCATTGAAGTTCACGATTGAAGGTGTCATCGGTAGAAAATCATCGATGTTCGCTTTAAAAACTAGCTTAGACCAACTTGATCAGCCTTAAAAATATGCAACCAGGTGGCCGTTGTTGAAAATACTTGTTTAAAATGTTAGAAAGTGTCCATGATGATGAGTCTATTTCCTTTCACAAAGTTAAGAGCCTCCGCTGAATGTTTTCGGCAAGTATTCACTTATTTTAGGTTCTGACAGATGCATCAAATGCTGTCACTAGGGTTGGAAGTCTGTTTTTTTTTTTTGCACATTATAAATATTAATGTAAGTCATCGAAGTCGAAAACATTTAAATATCGGACATAGACCTGCGAAGTTCTTCTCAACATGTCAGTTTTTACCAGCTGCCGGCTACTACCGTCCGCAGACAGTTAGATGATTTTTACTGTTGTTAGCTAAGCTGATTGTGTTGGCTCAGGTTATCAACATTTTCTCTTTTCTTAACATATTTTTCTTAATATTTTCTTTCTCTGGTCAAGTTTCCATGTTTCCATGTACGCCTTGCGGCTGTCTGGTGTCTGAGCGACAGACAACACTCAGCATATAACCACATTTTAAAGATATATTACAAGTATACTCGTGTGTATGTATGTGTATGTATGTACGTATAGGCATTTGTTGCACGAATCATTTACGCCGTGCTGCAAGGCAAAATACACAACGCTGCGATCAGCGAAATTAACCTCTCCAACGACCTGTGATTCCAACTGTTGTTTTTGTGCTGCCGCTTGCATTCTACTACTACAGCCGCAGTGCCGACTTTGGCGCTGAGGGCAAACGTGGTGCGAGAAACACTGAAGTTTGCATAAGAGCATGAGCGCAATTTGCTTTTTTGTTTTATCTTTTTTTTTTGGCTTCCGCTTTTGTGCTTGATTTTGTTGCAACACGTCGCGCGCACACTTACAGCGGGCCAAAAGCGCGCAATTGTAATTGATTGTTGGTACAACCTACCTGCACCCAAGGCGGTAAAGGTCACGGACGTCAGTGTCGTCATTGCAGGAGTGCACACTACAACAACAAAAACATCGGCGGAGAGTGCCTAATGGCGAATTGTCTAACGCTTGTGTTTGTTCTGCCGCTGTAACTTGACTGCTGCCGGTGTGCACACACAGCATGTCGTTGATGAGACGACGACTTTGTGGCTGTGGCAACTGCGGTCGAAGTTAGCTTGATTTGCCACTGCTGCTGCTTAACGAGTTTGTCTTTCGGTGCTCCTTGGCAATGCTGTTTTGATTGCACCTGACGTTTGCTTATGATGTCAGTGCTCCTACGGCTTCTCCCCATTTCCGCCTAGCAATGGCATTTCAGTTACGCCTTGCTGACTATGGCACCTTGCCACCTGAGTGCGGCAGTAGCGTTTACTGACGTGTTCAAAAGACCCCTGCAACAGTCAGCTCAGCAACCGCACATACGCAGCAAATGCACAGGTATACAAACAGTCACAATTGTAGCCACATCATCATCAGCCACTCCAGCATTTAGCCAGCCACATTCACTCGCCAGCAAAGAACAGCCAATCGGCCAGTCGGTTCGTTGCATTTGTGGTTTGCGTATATTTGCCTTTGGGTCAAAGGTGCCAAAGGCTTTGTTGCTTTGGCGTTGAAATTAGGATATGTTTGAATTGCTGTGCGCTGGCGAAAAGCAAATATGTTAGTTGGCTAGCCAGTTGGCCGACGATTGCTTGAAGTTGTTGGAAAACATTAGGTGGCCGATTGAGAGAAGTCAGAAATGTCACAAGAACTTTTAATCAAAGCTAACCTCTTTGACTCAGTAGCGGCAAAAGAATTTTGTGTGCAGTGTGAAAATGTTTTTCGGAAAAGTGTAGAAGTTAAACGCAAGTGAATGAGGAACACTTTTGCACATCTTCAAGCAGTTCAAAGTTACTTAACATTTTATGTAAACTATTTAAAGACCCCAAAGGAATTTTGAAGAGATAGGACATTGAGATGATTCTAGAGTGATATTATGCCAATTAGTATTGAACTTCAACAGATTAGAGCTTCATTAATTTCAGCTGAGAAGCTTTTGCATCCGCTTTTCTTTATTTGTCGAATTGATGCAATGCTGGTTAAGTTCGCTTAGCTCAGTTATCCCAAAGCACACACTCAAGCTTTGTATGAACTATGGAGTTGTTTGAAAGGTCAGTAACTCTTAACACCTTCTAGAACGAGCTAAACATTTGCTTAAGTCTTAGAATTTCTCTGATTTCCACGCAACTGTGCTTTTTAAGGTCGCCTTATAATTGTCTGTCCAGAGTGGAGAGTATTCGTCCATATGAGAAGGGCGCTGATTCAAAAGTTGCAAGATCGTTTCCTATTCGCTACTTTTTTAGTCTTGATAGTTGGGCATACTTACCTGTCGAGTAATGTCCTATGATAGGAGCTGCATATAAAAAATGTATTCATATATTTATTAATAACATTAATCTTGCTGTCCTTTATTCGCTTGACTAATCTATGCACTGTTACTTTCATATCAAACCTAAATCAAGCAAGTTTTACTTCATTTTAATATGAGAGGCAATACCTTAGAAGCTAAATTTATAAATGCATTACAAATAGCAGTGAAGTTAGTACCATTTCGTTTTTAAAAGACCATAAAATAAAGTCTAACTAAACCACTTTAAAATGTTATAGTTATTTTTCATAGAATAAAAGGAGTAGATGTAAGGAAATGAAAAAATATCAAACATTTCAATATTTGTATCTCGACATATATTATAATCCCATTCAAAAGATGACTTTTGCTAAAAGGGTTATTAATTAAAAAAATAGTTAAAATAATTTAGATTAAATTTCATGTATTAATACGCTTGCTTAATGCTTACTGTATATGTATATATTAAAGTAAAATAATGAAATTGGCGCTCTGGTCGAGTGTGTAGTGCATGCGTGCTACAACTCGCTATGACGCATAGTTCGGGGATCGAATCTCGGCTATGTCAAGTAAAATCTAAATTAAAGAAAAATGTTTTTGATTTTGGAACGAAAAATGTTTTTCTTGGCAAACAATAAAAAACATCCCCTTATATTTCTGCCATGAAAAAGTTTCTCATAAAAAAACATCTGCCGATAAAGACGCACACCACATTTGGTAGGAGAAGATGGACTATATAATGTAAAGGAACAAACAAACTATTATTGTTATATATTAAATTGGAAATAAAACAAATTAACATTTTATCGTTTGCAGCGTTATCTTGTAGGCCTGTAGAGAAAATGAATTGCTCTCTAAATATAGTATTCAGCATATTCGACATATTTCATTTGCTTAACATCAAGAAAAATGCCAGCAACTTTTTTTTTCTTTTATGCGAGGGAAATACTTTTCCCTAAGGGTAGGGAGGATTTTGGGCGAAATGAAAGTTCGCACCGTGCTCCGGCAGTTTGGAAAATTTTGCTAGCATCCTGTCATGGCCGACGATTGGGCTTGCCGCACTAGAATTGTCAGTTTTGTTGTAGCAGTTGATCACTTTCTCACGCGCTCCTCACACTATCATTGAACGTTATATAAAACTGGTGTTTAATTCTAGATTCCATCCCAACCTTTCGTCGGCCAACTGGCAATGCAAAAATAGTTAAAGCACTAAGTTTATTAATGCACCCCCTATTTATATTTCTCTTTAATATTGTGCCTACATACAGGGGCTTTTGCTTTACTCTTATTTTTCTTAATATATATTTACGAGTACTAGTTTTTAGTTAGCGAAAAATACCAAAAAAAAACATTGAAACGTGCTGAAATTTAAAGAGATGTGTAAATTAAGAAACAAAAACGCCCAACCACAACCGAAATGTATGGAAAATGTATCGATAATGTACCGGAAAAGTGCCAAATACGTACGGAATAGTATGAAGGAATAAACTAAAAATATACCGAAAAAGCACGAAAGCGTTTATAAAAAGTACAGGAAAAGCATAAAAAATTAAACGAAAATGTACCGAAAAAGTAACGAGTGGGTACGGAAAATTCTACTGAAAAAAAGGGAATTTAGTACAAGTGATGTACCGGAAAAAATTATTGTCAAACATGTGCCGTCAAAGTTCCGAAAATGTACCGAAAGTGAAATTGAAAAATTACTTAAAATTTAATACAAAATACCGAAAAAGTCAACGAAAAGTAATGAGGATTCATGCGACCAGTTCTGAAAAATGTTGAAAATACTTCGAAAATATACCGAGAACTTGCCGAAAAGTAACAAAAATGTACCGTAAGGTATCGACGGCCATTGTATAAAAAAATTCAGAAAAGTATCAAAAATATACTGGCATACGAGTATTACCTTAATAGTATCAACCGAGTGTAAAGCAAAACAAACTTTCTGAAAAATAGTAAGCCCTTCCTTCAGGAATAAAAATCGTTTTTGTCCTCACCTGTTTAAGAGGATATTAAGTTAAAAAACTTCTTTTAAGATTGGAAAACTAGCTTAAGGCCACTGCCGCCATAAATCGAAGTTATTCCCCCCTATTACGGTTGTCGTCGTCGACACTTAACGACGACGACTTGTTAAAATCGGTATTTGCGTAGTCGTTATCGATAACTATTGACAGCTTTTGACACACATTTGGTATTGGCTAAGCAAAATTACTGTCGACGTTGAGTTCAAGCGACGCCATTTCAGTCGACACCGTTTTTACCGACGACTAGAAGAAAATTTGAAGGTATAATTGTTTTTTTTTTTAAGAAATTAATTTTTATTAACAAACAAATATTTAAATTGAATTATTACATGTGAATCTGTATTGATTTAGAAATGAAAATTACAAGTGCAGAACAATTTGAAACTCCTCTGGAAGCAGATGTTTTCCAGCACATACATAATCGCAGTTTTGTTGAGTGGAAAATATTCTTCAAATCTGGAAAAAAAAATGTTTAACAACTATCATGAAAAAATCTAAAAGCCTTATCCACGAATGTTAGTTGTAACACTTACTTCTCTTCTGGCAAACTAAACACATCTGAATTCTGCCTTATAATTTTTCTTTTTGCTGCAAGCTAATTTTTGCTCTCATCATCGTTTCAACAAAAACAACGAACATTTTTCTGAAAAAATATTGGATTAAAATATTCCGACGAATTCGAACAATGAAATTTTTTGCATAAAAATTTTAAACAAAATGAAACAGCTCATGCAGATATGACAAAGATGGTATTTCTACTACATTGATTTTATCGATAAACTGTCGACATCGTCTCAATATGTGTAGCCAATACCAATTGTGCGTCGACGTCGACACGATGTGATGTCGACTGAAAAGCGACGACGACAACCGTAATAGGGGCGATTGTATTTATTTGGTTAGCCAAAAATACAATTATCAATAATAATAATTATAATATATTAAAAAATTAACAATGAAAATTATTCTTCTCCCTCGGAGAATTTCCAGCTTCATTAGTCACCTACCAGCGAAAAGCATTCTCCTGGCGATGGTCAATATATCGGCGTATTTTGTCTTTCTTGGAGGAAAATATAGATTTGTCATATATGTACTTACAGCGGTTTTGTGATTGTTTCCTATTTCTACCTCCGATTCGGCAAATCTCATACAAAAACACAGGCAATAAAGTAAACAACCATCACTGCTTTGCCTTCGACTTGCTTCCATATCTTCTTTCTTTTTAAATCGTGCAATTTCATAATTTGTTGCTTCTTTAAGTACAGAAAAGGACCGAAACCTTTCCGATTGGTCATCACAAATCAATACAATCGCTAAGGTGATTAGTATTTCAAAGGTTTTTCTTCTAATTTTTTAATGAAGGCATTTCTTCTCGTCATTACCTTCAGAGCCGCAAGAGACAACAATCGCAGCGGGCCGGAGATAACGAAATATATTTACAAAATTAAAAAAAAATATTTTTTTAAATCGCAAAAAAAGTTAAATATTTTAGTTAAGTCGGGCTTAAAATTTTAATCTTGAATCCCTATCACTATCCAATAAAGGTTTCCTCAAATATACTCTGTAGTCCCATAAACCACATTTGACCTTCAGACGAATCTTTAAACAGCTCATCCAACAAAGCCGAACTGTGGAGGTTTTCTTGAAAATTGTGTGCCGAAACTAAAAAACTATTTATTTGTAGCATTAGCAAGGAATGCAGGATGTGCTGACTCGATGCCATATTTGCATTTTATATATTCCCCTCTCTTCAGCTTACAAACTCGCCAAAAAAATTGTGCCTTCATCCAGAAATAGAGTGATGAGACCACAACGCAGACTTTTTTCTCATATCCCTTCTCGTCAATCCATATAACGGGTGTTTTTTTAGGGGTATAGAACTTCGAATTGAAATAAAACACAAGAAAATCATTTTAAGGTCCATCAATTTGGCTTTATTGGAAGGATAATTTTATGCCATTAATGTTTAAATATGATTTCGGGCATGTGGCCGCCGCGGCTGGCTCGAATAAAGCCAATTCTACAGGTCCAATTTTCAACCACTTTTTCGAGCATATGGGGCCGTATGTCGGCAATAACGCCACGAATGTTGGCTTCCAATTCCCCTAACGTTTCTGGTTTGTTGGTGTAGACGAGCGACTTCACATATCCCCAAAGAAAATAATCCAATGGTGTCAAATCACACGATCTTGGTGGCCAATTGACAGGTCCATTCCGCGAAATTATGCGCTCAGCGAATGTTTCCTTCAATAAATCGATTGTGACGTGCGCTGTGTGGCATGTAGCGTCGTCTTGTTGGAACCACAACTCATCCACATTCATGCCATCCAATTCGGGAACAAAATAGTGGGTTATCATAGCTCAATACCGGTCTCCATTAACGGTAACTGCCTCTCCAGCATTATTGCGGAAGAAGTATGGCCCAATGACTCCACCAGCCCATAGAGCACACCAAACAGTCAGTTTTTGTGGATGTAATGGCGTTTCAAGGGTCTCATGTGGATTCTCTTCACTCCAAATGCGGCAATTTTGCTTGTTGACGTAGCCATTCAACCAAAAATGAGCCTCATCACTGAACAAAATTTTGCGATGAAAATCAGCATCGAGATCAATCTCATTTTCGGCCCATACACCAAAATCACGACGCATTGCATGGTCTCGCGGCTTTAATTCTTGCACAAGCTGGATCTTGTAAGGTCACAAGCCAAGATCTTTGCGCAAAATCTTCCATAAAGTTGATGGACAAAGCTCCAATTGCTGTGCACGGTGGCGAATCGATTCATTCGGGTCCTCTTCAACACTTTGCTCTACAGCGGCAATTGTTTCTTCGGTGCGCACTGTTCGACGTCTCTGCGGATGCGTATTATCACATAGAGTAAACGTAGTGCGAAAACGATCCATGGTTAACCGAATTAATTGCTCTGATGGACGATAATGTCGACCATAAAATGGACGGAACTCACGGTAAACTTCGCGAACTGAACCATTATTTTCGAAATAAATTTGCACGATTTGCAAGCGTTGTTCTTTTGTCAACCTGTTCATGATGAAATGGCAAACCAACTGAACATAAATGACATTAGAGTTGCCAGATTTGACCACAAAATGCCAGTTTTATCTCTATTCGAAAAACAAACCTGTAAAAAACACCCTTTACTTATATGTATATATTTGAAGCCACGAAAATATTTGGAGAATCATTAGGAATTTACTCTTTGCTTCCCAAAGTGTACGTGGACATTGTTGTAGTCATTTTTAGAAAATCGCGACATTTCTACGTTAGTTATTCGAAACGTCAAACGCTTTAGAATACATGAGATTTAGTGTAGAGTGCGAAAGTTAACAAACAAATGCCGCCTGAGGCATCCATCATTCAATTCGATTTTCTTGCTTAAACGCGACGGACGCCCAAGTCCGCAGTATCGCGAATAAAAATAAGAGTAATTATTTTTTTATTAAATATTAAATAAACAATTTTAATTTCGGGTTTTTTTATTAAATTTAAATTGTTTTCCTGCACGGCAGGAACGTGTGTTGCCAGTAGGCGCCCTGCGCACCGAGCAAACCGATGCACGAAATGGCGGGCCGGCTGATGCTCCGCCGGAGGAGCATTACCTTGTTAAGCTATAAGGTAACGCCACATTCTGCACTACGTCGATCTTTGAGGTAAAAGAGCAGTATTAACCCGGCGGTTGAGCAATTGAACAATTAAACAATCATGGGAAGACTGGTATCAATCCAATCACCAACTGAACGAGCTGCCCTAAAATGACAATCCGTTCATGAAACCTCAAGCGCTCCTTAAAAACATCCACTTTACTTCCAAGTCATTTACTTCGCTTCCTTACATGGATAACACAGCCTTGCAGTGACTGGCAACTTTTCTAATTGATATTGACAACTGATGAGCCCATAGCGAACCAGCTCGATTGATAAAAACCAGTCGGCATATATTTAAATTTGTAAATAACACTATGCAACATCAAAAAAATCACCGATATCCCGAGTGCTGATTCGTATTAGGTATACTTAGTAAACAACAGAATACAAATTCATATTTAGATATCACGTCCAAAAACATAAATAAATAACGATAATCTTACTTTATTTACTTTTCTTTACACTTAGTTGAGGGTAGCTATAAAATTATATCATTGGTGTGTACAAAAGTCATCAAATCATTTAGATTATTCATAAATCTACAAAATTCCGCGTGTTTGTGTTAATTCTCCTAGCTTATTTTGTTACGGTTGTGGTCAATTTACTCCTAAAAGTGAAAGGAAGCCAATTTCGCCTTTGTTTGAAAAATTTTATGAAGCTTATTTTAAAATTGACATTAGAAATCAAAACAAATCATAGGTGCCGAAAGTGTCTTGTTTAAAATGTTATAAATATTTGACGGGTTGGTACAAGGGTGATATTAAACAGATACGTTTTGGTGTACCAATGCAGTGGCGTGAACCAAAAAACACATAGACGACTGTTACTTCTGTTTAACAACTGTGAAAGGTTTTTCAATAAAATCAAAACCCTCAGTGAAGTATGCTACTGTGTCATCAGTGTCAATGCCGCTACCACATTCTCCAGACATTCCAGTACCGGAAAGATTTTGTCCTATTAAAGATGAAGATGAAGCAGGCCCTTCTTATAGCGAAAAGGTAATTATAGATGAAAAAATACATAACCACATTTGATTAGTCAATCAGAACTAAATGACCTTGTTAGAGTTTTAGATTTGACCAAAGAAAAATCTGAAGTATTAGGCTCGAAATTAAAATAATGGAATCTATTGCAAACTAGAGTTAAATTTACAGCGTATCGTAAACGTCACTATAACTTAGCTACCTTTCATTCAAGGGAAGATGAATTAGTGTTCTTCAATATTATTGATGTATTAACGTCAGCATTAGGTCGCAAGCATATATCAAAACATAGGTTGAGTAAGTGATGAACACGGTGAAAGATTTCATCAAGAAATTGCATAGTTCAAGAAACGTTATCAGGGAAGATGGGACCCAGCCATGCTTCCAGACTATTGTTCGAATCCCCAGAGCAATACTGCCACTACTGACTACACGAGGAAAGCCAATCGTTTA
This sequence comes from Philophylla caesio, assembly GCA_963971545.1. NCBI lineage: Eukaryota > Metazoa > Arthropoda > Insecta > Diptera > Tephritidae > Philophylla > Philophylla caesio. Next base: position 25,354,575 of record OZ020608.1, on the reverse strand, counting down.
AAAAAACAAAAGTTTCTTTAATGTAGAATAACAATTTATGTCACCGCTTCATATAATTTTATATATAAAATCAATAAATGCGTTTCACTACTAAACTTGACGCGATATATCCCGGATTCAAAGCCTGGGAGAAGTGGTTATGAAAAATAAATTTAATTAATTTAATAAAAAGAAGTCTGATGAGGAAATGTGGTGATATCCGAAATAGTACTATAATTTCTACCATTAAAAAACTGTTGTTGTTTTTTCACAAAAATCTTCCATAAACTGGCCTTGAGCTCAATAAAAATTGTAAAATTAACATTTAATAGGCCAACAGAAAAATAAACGAACATTTAATTTCAATATTTCAAATAATTTTAAGGTGGCGAATCATAATTATGCGAACCCAGTGAAAAAATAAATTTTTACTTTGAAGCATAGTGTAATCGTAGTAGTCGGTATATGCCTAGCGGCTGGAAATCAGCCAACGGCGGCAACTGTTCTACAAAAGTATGAATAGACGCAGAAAGAAATATAAAAAATAATGGCAGGAGTCGGCAGACGACAGACTCCGCTACCATACATAAATGTATGTATGTATACTTGTTTGTATTTACGTAGAGTCGTGCAACTCAAGCTCGTAACTTATTAGCCAAATGTCGACATGTTGCACAATGTTTGCTTGCAGCATGCCACAGTTGCCGCTGTGGTTGGTGGGCTATTAAGTTGCGGCAATATGTTGCTGACGTGGCATGATAGGCGTACACAACAGCAACACACACACACATTGCAGAAAAGCGAGCATATGTCTATAGCTTTGTGCTGCCAACATTTCACTTAATGGGATTAGCAGCATAAAATTTATATACCCTGCAACTTACACTACTATGAGTACGTTGTAGTCTTGAAACTAACAGGGATACGCTGACAGCCAAGCATATGGATGAGCGCAACAGAACTAGCATGTAGAAAACGAGATGATATACTTAGAAAGATTTTAAACAACTTACAATTAAAAAAACAAAAACTTACTTATGTATGTACTTAGGTGGCACAGTAACCACATAAGAGATTTTGAGCGAGCTTAACCTAGCCCGCCAGTTTACCCTATCTCTTGCTAACTGGAGTCAATTGAAAATTCTTAGGGTATCCAAGTCCTTTACCGCTTGGTTTTCGAACTCAGAGGAGGTCTTTTTTTTTCCTCTGCCATCACCAGCGAACCATTCGCTGCACTATGTCTACGTTCTTATAAAGCTTGTACAGCTCATCGTTCCATCGTATGCTGTATTCGCAGTCGCAAAGTCATAGAAGTCCATAAATGTTTCTCCCGAAGTTGCTTCTGCGCCATACAATAGGACTTGCATAATGAAAAACTTATAGAGTGTGGTTTTTGTTCGCCGATAGAGAGGACTTTACTTTTCAATTGCCCTCTTAGTCCGATACACTCAAGTGTTTTAGAACTTTGTTAAAATTAACAACCAAAGAAAAATCGTGATAAATAAAAAGAAATGTATATCAATATGTACAAAATAAAAAGAGAATTCGATTTAGCATTGGCTCTCCCTTCGCTCGTTTGGGCACAAGATTCAGATATTGTATAGAAACTTGGTTCATAGATTGATCGAAGCTTAAGGTAGTTTTTTTATTGAAGTTGGGTGGAGTCGGACAATAGCCGAGCCCACCTCCAATGTACATAAGTGTAATTCCCAAATATTAAAAAAATGTGATATATTCGTAAGTTTTGTTTTTTTGTCACTTTATTCAAAACTAATATTAAGGTTAATGTGTTAGCCAAAAATTGGATTTTTATAAAAAAGAAAGTGAAAATAGACATTGCAATGCCCACTTTTGTCCAAAACATAGACTTACTATCAATAATATCGAATGATTATTTATTTATTTATTTGTTAACTTTATGAGTACAGTAAAACACTAAGTCTTTAAGCGTTCTAATATCAAAATTTCATTACAAAAATAAATCTTAAGTAAGATTAAATATCTAACAAAAATAAAAGAATTACATACTAAATTTTTCATATTATATTTAGATTTAGTTACTATAAAATGTTTGTTCATATTTCTGTTAGCCTAGTAAATGTTAATATTTTAAAATTTTATTGAGCTCAAGGCCAGTTTATGGATACAAGGATGAGCACACCTTAAAAATGCATTATAATATAAAGTAAAATACTTATACAGAATTTGCAAAATAAAAACACAAACAACAACCACACAAACAAGTTAAATAGCGGCAGATCAGTTGCTCTTGTTTGTAGTTGGTTTGTTTAAGGAAGATGAAATAAACACAACAGCCAACTCGGCTAGCGTAGCACAATAGGTAGCGTATTGGCTCTGCAACTCCCAGCTCCCGGGTTCAAAGCCTGAGAGAAGTGGTTATGAAAAATTAAATTAAAAATTAATTTAATTTAATAATCATAAAGAAGTCTGATGAGGAAATGTGGTGATTTCCGAAATAGTACTATAACTTCAACCATTAAAAACTGTTGTTGTTTTTTCACAAAAAAAAAATCTTCCATAAACTGGCCTTGAGCTCAATAAAATTGTAAAATGTTACTATAAAATAGTCTATCGATGGTACTTGTGAAATTATATTTTGGAATAATTAGATGGTTCTTATACAGTTTTAATTTGTATAATAAGGCATTGTAACTTATTTATATATTTAGAAATAGTTGTATAATTAAAAGTTATTAGCATTTCCGCTTGCCTTTATTTATGTAAAACAAAAAACTCTACACCACGCAAAGGAAAGTGCATCTGAAAAATATATTCTGAATTATGCTAATTAAAGCATTAAATATTTAGAAATATTTTACCAAAATATATACAGATGTTTTTCATAAAGTGTATGTACTGTACATAACACAGCGAACGTTCTCATACGAGTACATTTTTCTATTCAACGAATACAAATTTTAGGTTTTATCGTTTTTTTTTCGGACTTTCATAAATTTTTTATGTTATAAAAAAGTGGAATGGAAATACAAAAAGCGCCATTATTAATTAATGTGTAAAGCAGTTTTTGAGTTTATTTTGTACAAAAAGCTGTTTAGCTTTTTATATAGAAAATACCAGCGTTTTAAACATTTCGAAATATATCTTACATTGACATTTTTTTTTTTATTTATATTTCTTATATATTCTTTTGTTTTATTTTTAAATTTAAATACAGCTCGTTCTCCAACACGAGCCATACTTAAAATTTTTAACAATTAAACAAAATTTCCTACTAGAAAAATGTCGGCACTTTATAGTACTCAATTTTATTAACCATTCAAACTTTATTTTAAAACGTGCAAATTAGATGTGACTAAATATGAGCATTTTTTTGTAATTATTTTTACTGACGCTTTTCTGCAATCCCTTCTATAAAACTCAAATCGGTTTTTAAAGAGACAAATTATTGGAAGAGTCTCAGTAAAAATTAGAATCGAAAACCTAAAATACAGTTTACAGCCGCATTAAACTGGCAAAATATAATATACAAAAACCATTAATTGAGCCACTTAATACTTGTTCGTTATATTTTAATAAAATTGTGTGGTGCTTTAACCATAAATAAAATAAACTCGCATTTCAAACCTTATAGACCTCTTACAGGAATTCGTAAAAATTTTATGTTTTAAAATTGTAGTTTTTAATCCAGATTAAAAAAACAAACTATGAACGTATTTTTTTTTGTTATCGCGAAAGAATTTTAGATTTTTTTGGGGTATGCAGATTTTATACACCAAGTAAAAGTATCTATTGGCTACGAATTAATAGTGATTTTTAACTGACGCTCTTTCGACAATCCCTCCATATAAAAAATAATTGCAGTTTTGTGTTGTATGGGAGAAATTGGCAGTGATAACTTTTAGACACTTGAAACTTGCTCAATAAGTCTTAGTGTAACGACTTATTGAGCGAAGAAACTGCATACTCAAAAAATTCTTAAATTTGTTTTTATAAACTTCGAAATTTTGACGAAATTTTGCAAACAGCAAATCAATGTACATTTTGTAAATAGTTGAAATAATGGTTGTTAATGGTTTTTCTTGTAGAACAAAACATATTTTACTGTGCTATAATTTGTGAACAGAGTATACATATAATATCGGCTAAAAACTAACAGTTTCATTTGCATTGATTTTTCCATCGAAAAATAATGGTTAAAACGTGACAATTATTTCTTCAATCAAATAAAGCAGTTAACTTCGAGATTTTAGTTTTTCGATCAAAAATAATTGCTAGCATATAACTATAATTATAACTTTTTATTTTTTTCTTAACGATAATTTTAATTAATATTTTGCCTTAGTTACTATCTGAAAACAAAAATAAAATTCGCAGAAAAAAAAATTTATTTTAAATGTTATTTATTTTAGAAAAAAAAATTAAGTCAGTTTTAAAATTATATTTTTGATCAGAAACTAAATGTGAAATTTTAACTATTGTTTTAATTGCGAATCTTTCGGGCGAGAAATAACGTAAAATGTTTAAACTTTTTTAAAAAAGAGAAAAAAATATAAATCATTTCACAGTTGTTTGTTCCTTAGCATAAAGCTTCACATAGATATATTTAAGTACCAAATATACTTATTCTTTCCATTCAACATTAATAATTGCAATTTTTTGTCCCGCCTTTAAAGTATTGCAAAGAAATTCAAAGGATTGGAAATGACAAACGTTGTGCACTTGCATTATGTATGTACATATGTATATGGCTGTGACCTAGTGACTTACAATAAGTTACTATAACAATGATTTATAAAGCATAAACAAGAAAAAAATAAGAACTAAGTGTAAGTCAGAACTAAAAAAAAAATTATAGCAATCACTTTTTGCTTCAACGAAATGCATAATTTGGTTAAATTGCTTAATACAACTACCTATTTCTATATTTTTTTAAATAATTATATGTATTAAAATTCAGAGATCCTTCCTAGTCAATACTGACTCGTAGTTATAGCCAAGATAGAGTCATAATTTTCTACGGGATGTCTGTCAATAAAGCTGCTACTAACTTTAATAGAGTCGACTTTCTTTTCTTAAAATTGCTGAAAGCCTATATTTGAGGTTTTCTAGACCACACAAAAACTTCAACCAATAAATTCTAAAAAACTCGTTATTCCTGGCTGTACTTTTCACAATTCCAGATATGTCTTGGAAGCAAAATTTCCGCCACGCTTATTCCGCGCAGCATACCTCAGTCTATGGTACAACTTTAATGTTGTTGTTAGTGTTTTCTTAGCTAACTACCTAGCCGTCGTGCATACACACATACATATGTACATATCAAAAGGATATCTAAGTTTCTGTCTTAGCATGCTGCCAACGGCGAGGCATCACTTGGGCATATTGTAGACAGCAAAATGCATTGAGTGGCACTTTAAAGCAACAACAACAAACAAACACTCGAGAAGGAGGATGACAACAACAGCAACAGCAACAGCAAAGAATGAGCAGTTAAACGGCAAGTCAACACACAAAGAACAACGTTAGTACAAAAGTAAGTAAGTAGATAAGTAGGGAATATGGGTCTTGACACAACATCACCAACAAAGAGATAAACAGCAACTAGCAACTTGCAACATAAAATAAACAACAGAGTGCGAGTATATTAAAACAACAACTTAAATAGTATCAGCTTAGGACATTGTTACAGTGGTGGTATTAATAAAAATAAAATGTAAAGTTTGCTAAGCCATAAAGTAAGCCGCCAGCTCAGCGAGACGGGACTTAACATTCAGGCGTACTTCAATGCTAACGTTGCCACCGCCGTCACTACTAACATGCAACGCTTTCTCACATTATCTCTTCTCTCTCTCTCTCTTCTCTGCCTAGTGCACACTCCACAAACCTAATTTGTGCCAACTGGCTTTTGTATCAAGCGCGCTGCACTCATCACATCACATCCAGTGTTGACACTGTGTTAGCCCTTATAGTATCCGTCATAAACTTAAAAATGTAGCCAAATGTATCAATCTCTGAAGAAAAGAGTATCACGCATTTATAATTCTTACAACAAGTTCCTAGAGTATATACATATAAGAAGTTTTCTTTACATTTTAGTCAAATTATAATTTAGGGACAATTTTTGTCCAATGTATGAAAAATGTTCTCTTAAACTTTCCGCTCAAAATAGTGTTTGTACTTGGAAATTCGACTGTATGTAAAAAACTAGCCTGTCGTACCTAATTCTGCGTTAAAAATTTATCAAACACATTCATAGCAATTTTACAACAATGGAATGCAGCCAGTCCTTGCGTAAAGCGGTAATTTTGGGTGACAAGATATCATATATTTTTAAAACAAGTAAATAATAATTGTGATATTTCTAATATTAATAATATTGTTATAGAAATATAGATTTGAAATCATATTAAAAAGTATCCAAATTTGTACTGAGCTAAAATAAGATGTAACCCTCAATATTTAACGCTAAAATGTAACCATTTGAATACGTTTGTATCAAAACGGCAACACTGATCACATCCGCTCCTGCGGTTTAACAGCATATTAACTCTCTAAATCCAATGCGTTGATAGCTCTTATTTGCTGATTAAAATTGAAAAGCGAAAAAGGGCCAATTCTTTTGTGTGTGCCGCTACAATGATGTTGCAACATAATAAAAGTGATTAAAGTATGACTATCATGTGTGTGTGCTTTTGTATGTGCTCGTACCTTGACTGTACGCATTGATGTGTTTTGCAGTCTACTGCCTCGTCTAGAGGATATGTGTGCCAACCCATTTAATGGCTCGGTAATGAAATGTGATGTGGATAATGGATGATTGGTTGGTTGCATGAATGTGCCTGATTGACTGGGCGGCTGAGTGGCTGAGTGGTAACTTGGTTAGTTGTTAGTTGGTTACGTTTCCTTTTTTGGTTGATTGTTTGTCTATTGCTTACATTGAAGTGCAAGTCCTGAGTTGCGCTGATGCCGCTGCTGATGATGAAGTGGAAGATGATGAGCTGTGACATCAGCACTCTTAGTGGATTAAGTGCGGTGCGGATATGAATGAAATGGCAGTGCAATGTTGTACTACATACATATCTACTAACATGATGTCGATTGCTAATGGATAGTAAATATTTAATGTTTTGAAATGATAGAAGATGAAGCAGAACCAGCTGAAAAGATCGATGATGATAAGTTCTTGAATCGAGAATATGGATGCGAGTGTACTAAGCTAACACGAGAGTACCAATTATATGAAACTTACTTTTTTCATAACACAGAAACTGTTTATAGTTACTTAATATCAACTTTTCAAGTGGTATCGTTGTGTTGAAGGTTAAATTTATCGGAACTCATACCGGCATTCTTATCATTATTGTTATCGCCTTTTACTATCGCTCTCTCTGTCTTACCCGGATTTGTCATTGGTATAGCAATTTTCTTTGTTGTCATTTACGTAGGAAAACCTTTTATTCGTTCGTGAAATCGTATTTATATTTGTTTTTGTGTTTTCACTCGTTTTCTTCTTCGATTTTACAATGCACTCAAGCCTACTAGCACGACTTAAGGCAGTTGTCTCTCCTTCAGCATCCAATCTATGCACTAGTTTCAAATTAATACCTTAACGATCGAGACTGAGATCGACTTTTTTACTTTATTGTTTTTTTATATTTTATTTTCCTTTGTATTTTTTGTTTGGCAGGAGTTTAGTTTTTGGGGCTTATAAGAACTATGAAAACTGAGCTTTGTGGTAACATTATGGTTTGAAAGCTAACTAGAACATAAATTGGAGATATCAGTGACGATATAAATGACAAGGTAGACATCCTTGGAAGAGTGCGGACGAAGTCCTACCACAAACACAACAGTGATGGAAAAGTTGGTATAGTTGTATTTTTTTCATTCGTTTTTCTACATCAAAGTACACTCGGTACATGGACTCGATTTAAAAATACATTTTCTGAGAAACATTTTTGCATAAACCTAATACTGTATGTATGCATTTTCTGCTGGAGACCAAGTAGATTGTAACTATACGGATTTTTCAAAAGCATTTGACAAAGTTAATAATATTAAAAAAAAATGTTTTTATGTTAGTTACTCAAAATTACGCAACACATTAAATATTCATTACTTCATATCAAGTTATATCCTATACCGTCGTACAATGTGCGTTTAATACTACTTAGTTTGATATCGTTAGATAAAAGAAGATGTATTCTCTCTTTAACATTTGTGTTTTTTTTTTTTTTTTTACAAGAAATATATGATTGCCCGCTGATGTTAGGAATAACTAATTTTACTATTCTGAAAAGAAATATTTGGTCACCTTTCCTTTTTATTCTCATAATATTAAAACGAACAAAGCGCGTAATGCACCCACTTCTCGGGCCGGTAATGAGTTTGATCAGATCTCAGATTCTATCGACTTAGACTTTTTTTTGCTTAAATATGCGTTTTTTATTCTGTCTCATAGCGTAATAATTATAGTTCAATAATCTGTAAGAAATTAATTTTTCATAGACTTAAATAAACAAATAGATAAATATATAATACTATTGGGCAATATTATTTCCCGAAAATGCGTCAAAATAAGCTAAAAGAATGCAGACTATTAAACAGAGGCCGATTACCCTATTCGACGCTGAAATTAAACAAGAAAACGCCAAGACAAGTAAATTAAATGCTCGAATTACTTTTAAATTTAAGTTTAAAGAAGGAATAACTGCCAAATTTTTATTACTCTCGCCTTTAGTGAAACGAATTTTAAATTAAATAATTATTTTAATATTAAAAACGTTTTAAATTTTTTTTTTTTACATCCGATTTTTATTTTAAAAAAAGTCGTAAAATATTGACTTCATGACATAACGCAAAAGCCGGAGGTTATTGTTTATTTTGTTAAAAGTTTAAAAAATACGCAAAGAATGCCGAATGATACGATAATGGCGCAGATAAGAAGGAGTCAATTATAATCACAAGTGTGAGCTTGAACTCTATGCTCTACTTCGGACACTGTTCTCGACGAAATTTTCTTTAAGACTGGACTAGAAAAAGCATTTTGTAAAGAGCCAAAAAGGTTGATAAAACGATCAACTGAAACGGAGATTTCAATGCTTTCATCAAAAAAGCGACGAAAGCTCACTTTATGGGGCCCTTGGTAGTCCTTTGGAAACGGGTAGACATTTATATTTTTTTATGATATTTTATCAAACTCGTTTTATGTGGTCGACAGAACTGTTTTCTGTACGGTTTTCGGGCGCGCTTGGACATAGTAACTCTCCTTGAACAAATTACAAAACGCATAATAAGAAAAAAAAAATGTTCTTTTGCACTTAAGTACTCTGAAATTTTTACTGGACTATACTGTTAAGATATTACAACACGAACCAATTGTACCAGATCACGCACAACGAAGTGAGAGAAAAAAATTATGTTCTACCAGTGACGTAGTGCTATTGACACGATATTTGTTTGCTGTCAATTGAAGCGAAATTATAATAAAGAGGAGAACATAACAAGAACGCCGAAAAAGTGTTGTGACAATAACAGAGAAGATTGTGAACGCACCATGTTATTTCGCTTAATATTGTATCAAAGAATGATGGATAACAAGATTGCGTCCATCAATGAGGATTTGCTTTTGCGTGACGTCACACTGGTTGAGGGGGCAGAGAGACATATCAAAACAAAAAAAAAACAGCGAATGAAGTAGAATGTAAGGTAAATGCACCACCATCTTACATCATGAGAAATACGTCGATGCTATATTATTAAAATATTGGTTAATAGTAGGACAATGAGCGTCAAACTTAAGAATTACGTTGAGTGATCAGAAATGAAAGCGTTTACCCTATAAAAAGTCCAGTTTCACCAGTATGACGCAGCAAAAACAATTGATTCTGTCAAAATCACAAAGAGAGGAAATGCCGTATAACGATGGGCGCAACCTTTGTTTCGCTCAATCGTGTATTGTATCTGGTATTGAAGCAGTAAGTTAGTAAAAAAATCAATTAAATTAAACTTGATCCATCGGTTTATTTATGTAAAATATGTATATGTACGACAACATTTAACTTTATAACTTTACATAATATTTCAAGTACATTTTTTGTGTAATAAAATACGCCAAAAATTGGTAGAGTTCACTTCGTTTCTTCCACCCTTCCGTATAGCGAGTCGCACCTTATAGCAAGTTAAGAATTTTATTAATGATTTTTAGGGATAGACAAAATTACATGTGAAAATTCAATGTTAAATACAGCCTATAAGAAGCGGTAAACCAGCATTGAAAACAATAAACACTAAATATTCTCTGAAACTTTATGTGAACACTTTTATAAAATTAAAGTGCCGCAAAGGCTCTATTAAAAAATAAGTATATAAGTGAATCATATTCGATTACCTATTTCCATAAAGATATTAAGCATCTGCAATCTTTAAGGAAATTTCCCACAAATTTACTAACATAAAATAGCTTTTTACCAAATTTTCTATAAGTAACTACCAAATTAAACTTTTCAATGTAAACACAGGTTGTGTTGTCAGTAAAGTGACTTATGCGACTTATTTATTACATTTTTTTCATTCTTAATAAAACGATTTTAATTTTAATTAAATATCGCCTGTGAAGTAGCAGACTTTTTAAAACCATTTGTAAGCCTTTACCAAACTTGACAAGGGATGACGGAAAATCATTCCAACGAATATCAATTATCCTTACCTTTAATTGTCTATCTACGCATTTACGTTTGTTAAATTGGCGGCAATTTTGTCATTATAAAATGCGAGCGACAACCTTTTTTCAGCTACGGTCAGAACTTGTTTATCTTTAACTTATTTGTTTTCATTTTTCTTTAATTAAGTATTCCACGAATTACCACAAGTGGAAAGTAGTGTGTTAATTTAAGTCGTTTAAAATTGCCGTTGATTTTAACAATTTTCTAGTTTTTTTTCTAGATTCTTCTTCCATTAAAAAATAAATTTGTTTCAAAGGTTTATTATTTAAAACAAAAAATCGTTGGTAGATTTCAGCCACTTGAAATTTGCATATTAATCAGTGAAAGTGAACGGCTACAAAACTAAATAGTCGATAATAGCTTTGAGCTTCTGGTAAGAATAGCTTTCAGTTTTGACAGTTTTTAAGGATTTTGCTATGTAGCGAACTGTGTTTAAATTTAAGAATTATTTGTAAATAAAAGGAAAACAAGTAAAAAAAAGCCTGTCTTCGGCTATGCCTAAAGCTTTATACCTTTCATGGAGAGAACAATTGTATGGGAGTCATATGTTATATATATTCGATATTAATGATTTTCCCTGTTTAAATAGTTCTTATAAAAACTATTATTTGTGCAAAATTTCAAGTAGTCCTTATGGCTGGTTCCGATAAACGTCTTATAAATTCTAAAAGGCACCTGACTGTCAAGTTTCATTAAAATAGCTCAAAAACTGAGGGACGAGGTTGCGTTCAAACAGACGGACAGATAGACGGACATCGGTAAATATACTCTGCTCGTCACCCTGATCATATCGGTATACATTTTCATGTATCTAACTCTTATCGTTCTGGTACATAAAAACATTGGACCAAAGTTAATATACCATTTCCATGAAAGGTATAACAAACGATCAAAATTTACTGTTTTCATTAGCGAAAGTACAGGAGTAAATGTTATTTGAGAGTAATTTCGTTAGTTCATTGCGATGTTTCTACGAATGAAGATTGTGACGGATTATGAAAAGAGGAGAAAGAATAAAAATTTGGCTTAAAATGTTAAAGTCTCAAAGGCTTCCCGCTATAACAGACTCAATACCTCGAAAGCTTATATCTTCTCATATAGATCATTAACGAGGTGGTATTTGCAAACGTAGGAGCCCAAAAGAAAAAAAAGACATGTAGATGTTCAAAGGCCTACGATTGTTACTTGCTACAATAAAGTCATGGAAGGAGTAGATCTAGCAAACGAACTCTGCAAAGTTAATCACCTGTTAAGGTTATGGTATACTCGTACTATATTATTAGTATTATTATTAGGACCTAGTAGCGCTGCGTCAAGATCTATTGTGCTAAACCTTTCAGTTGTCACTCCATTCTTAGGCTGTTTATGAAATAAAGCACTTTGGAGGCTGTCGTTGTCCCTATTATGTATGGAGATGAAAATCGCTCTCCAAGGTGTATAATCCTGAGCTCACTTATACGCGGGCATTAACACGATATCTGTTCCGAGGTCTCTTCGTACAGGCCACAAAACCAGCAGTCCACAACCACTGATAGTCTCATTTTGTGAAGATGGTATCTCAGCCTACAGTGATCTGTCAATTAGCAGGTGCGAGTTCTTAGACCCTCTCTGTTGAGATTGAGTATATTTTAGGGGCTTTCACGGGATCGACATATGACGAGTGCCAATGGGCTGAGGTTCTTGAGTCCCTCACTTTCTAAGGAGCTCTGCAAGGACCACACAACGGCTGAGGGCCATAAAAACTTCATTGGGCACCTCTTTTAACAAGATTATCTGCACTTTCGTTGACATCCAAGGCCTCGTTACCCAGAAGCCACCACAGAGTAACTCTGTTGTTGGGTCCTAATAAGTCCGGTACTTTTCTGCAAAATGTCTACCAGCTTTGACACCATCTTAAAGGAGGTTAGTGGCCTTAGGGCAGCCTAGCTGTCTGATATGATGTTAATTGTGACCCGATTAGGCCTTCTACGAAGACATTTTTGATTGCACAACTCGATTGCATCAACTTCCGCCGGGGAGACGGATTGGTATACACCCATCAAGAGACTTTTTTTGAAATCTAGTTCCGAAAACTCCGCCTTACAGGAACATTAGGTAGTATACGGTGAAAAGAACGTTGAAGGTTGTACAAGATGGGAGCTCCAATGCTCAAATATCTTAAATGTAAGGTCCATCTTTGCTGAAAGGCAATAAAAACTGTTTTTTGTCTTTTCTTACCCAATATTTCCTAATAAATCAGGTAAATTTTGATTATAAGAACTTTAAAAAAAAAAAATGTATATCACCATTGTCCAAAATTGCTCACATGTTACTTTTCGTTGTATCCAAAGGGGTGGGAGTGACGGCTTTAAAATTTTAAATGTTAATGTCAGTACAGGAATCTTTTAAAAGCGAAGTTTATCTCCCCCTTTCAAAGCTACTATTCGACACATATGTACACGTTTATACTCGTATATACAAGATTAATTTATCATCAACTCCACGTGGGTTGTCCTTTCCTAATAGGATATGATATGAGTTGGAAAATGTTTAAAGGTGATATGGAAACTAAACCTAAGAAAAGAAATATTATTTACACAAAATTAACATTTCCGACAAACACTAACAGAGAATGAAAGATTTTGGCGAAATTTTAAACCATCTAAAGGCCAATGAACTGCTGGCAAAGTGGCTCAGAAACAGGCCAAAAGGTTAAAGTTAAAAAATATTCGCACACCTACATGCCTACACACGTACATACACTCATTCAAGTCCATTCAAATTCAAAATCACATGAAACCAGCACAACAATGCGAGAGGGCTAATGGATAACACAGGTGAAAAGCATCAGGTAAGGCATGCCAAGCACATATGTATGTACATACTCGTAGTTGGGTAGAATGTACATTCGTCTCAACTCAAACAAACACACACACGTGGCACACTCACCGTGATGTGTTTTCAATTTTCGAGATTAGAAGGCATCAACAAGACTATGTACAACAACGCCAGTTAGTTTCTCTGGCACAATGATTGAACAGGTTGGAGGTTGCAAGGGACAACTGCTACTGAAATGGCGCAAAGTATGCCAGAACCGCAAAACTTCGAATTGAACTGGTAGGCGAGTGGATTTTGCGCCTAAAACCAGGCAACTAAAAAGATGATATTTGCTGGTAATAGAGTTTCTTCTGCTCTTACTGCTTCTTCTTCGTTGTATGTAGTACATTTTCGGTGCGCTGGCAAGGTAGGCAGGCGCTCCGCAAAAACCGTTCATATTATCTGATCCAACCAACACGTGCGAATGAAATTACAATGATAATAAGAAAACAAAAACAAAAAAATAGCGTTTACTTGTACAATGATGCCCAAGTTGATAGGCAAAACAGCCTATGCAATGAAAGCACGTTGAACGTGTAGTAGTGACACTAATACAGTGTGGCAAGTATGGTATGCGACAGCCGCGGCGGGGTCATAAACAGCAAAACGACATGCCACAAAGTAGTGTTCAAGCAAGAAGCAAAATAATATAAATACTTCCGTATGATGAAGGTAAGCTGTGATGGAATGGATATCATTTCGGGCAGAGAAAAAAAAACGCAAAGACATTTTTGGTACTTCCAAATCGTAGCATATATGTATACATACATATCTTCTTTCAAACCTCGGGTCATCTGCTTATCCTAATGGCAGCGCTTAGTTGTTTTTTGTTTGACTAAGGCTGATGTTACTCTGGATAATTGTGGCTTTTGAGTGGCTCAATAAACAGCAGCAGAGAAAACATTCTATGCTCATGCTAATGGCATGACTTTCATTCGAGAGTTAAAGTTTAAGAGTGGTAGTGACGCTTAAGGATGCCGAATAAATGAAATCTTGTGCGGGAAAGTGTATTAAAAAATATAAAATATATTACGTAGTATACGCAAAGTGAGGCTAAAAAAGAGTTTTCAATTTCAATTTATTCAATTTAGTCAAAAACATAAGATTTCTTACTGACTACTGGCTAATACAATTTGTTAAAAGAAGAATTAGTTCATAGATAAATGAAAGCTAAAATATGTTCTTAAATGGTATAGATATTAAATGGAAAGGAGAAATTGTCTTTAGAAATTGAAAAATCAAACGAAGCAGAATTCGAGATCTCATTAAGTTCGCGAAGCTCCCGTGCAATTGGAGCATTGCATACGAAATTGTTTTTGAAAATCGTAAGATAAAATGCGTAAGAGCTTCCTACAGTTCTTGCCAGTATAAGAAAGTTATTACGTTGCAACAGATACTCACAGTCAATGTCAGCTTGAATTAAATTAAACTCAGTTTTCAAAATTTCATAAAAGTTTCTTAATGAACTATCTCTCTAAATATCAAAATTTTAATTAATATGTTTCAATAGATAAGGAAAAAACAAAATTTTTGCATTTTTCAAAACTTCCGTTATATGGAAGGTGGGCGAGGTTATAGTCCGATTGCAAAAATGTTTGACGACGATAACAACGGTATCGGTTAAAATATGTTCACCAAATTGTGTGTCGATACCTTACACCGTTATTGAGTTACAGATATTTTTTCATAAGTGGGAGGGGTAACGCCCATTTTTCAAAATTTCCTAAATATTCACTTTCTTTTTTTTAAATCATTCCAAATATTAAATTTCATTCAATTTTCTCTAACAGATACCGAAAAACGTTTTTTTTTTGCATGTCTTAAAATTTCCTTTATATGGGAGGTGGGCGTGGTTATTGACCCATCACGACTATTTTCAATACCTACCTACCATGGCAATCTATGTACCACGTTTCATTAAGAAATCTTAATTTTTACTCAAGTTATCGAAACCACGGACAGACGGGGGGACGGGCGGACAGATAGTCAGGGCTAAATTGATTCCTCTTTTATTCTGATCATTTTGGTATCTATCTAGATTATTTTTGGCTGTTACAAACAACCGTTATTCGAACAAAGTTAATATATCCTTGTGCATAAGTACGCTCGATTGCATTGCTTATGTGAGGCGGGGTTATAAGATGGAATAGTGTCAGATAAATTTAAAGATCTTAGATCAAATTTAAAAAAAATATCTTCTGGACCAGCTGAATTCTTGAGATGGCAAATTGTTGATAAGGTCGTCAAATAAAGGATTTTCATATAATAAAATTGATATGTCTTGAGACAGATAAATGTGCGTCAAAAACTAAACAAAAGTCTTTGATCTTATCAACAGGTTAAAGGAAATTGTTAGAGATATTATATGACAGGTATAGTATATCACGAGATTTATAGTAAGTGACTTGAGAATTTTCTTTTTTGTTGTTCTTAAAGTTTCCGACAGCTTAAGAATGTACTGCATTTTGGAACGATTTTTCGTCATCCCTTGTCAAGTTTGGTTTTAAGACAAACCGATTTCGGCGCTGTGCCATCTTCAGTGTCGTTTTTCGTTCTGACTAGTTTCTTATTTGTTCTAGGTATTTATATTCGTTTTTATTATCAGATGTCTCTAGTTTAGTTAGGTATGTACATACACTCTCCCGCACTAAGTTTGCTTCAGTTCGCCAGTTCGTCATCAGTTAGTCATAGAGCTGTTTGTCTGTTCTTAGATGTTATGTTTTACGTGTGCGGGCAGGTTATTCTTTTATGGGTTTTTGTGTTTTGGATCTCTGTTTGTATGGTCGTTGGTGCTGGCAGAGGTTTAACCTGTTTTTTGTATAGTAGCCGGAGGGGTTCAAACCTTAATTGCATTTAGAACATTTTCATACGAGAATTTGTATACCCATAACGTAGTTCTAATTGCAGCAAAACTTTCAAATGCGTATATTGATTGATTAGCAAATGGAAAGCAAATGCCAATGTCAGTTATAAATAAATCGAAAAGTAGGTAGCCTCGAAGTGCTGATAACGTGAGCAGAGAAGCCAACGCCTTTCACTAAGATATGATCCCAACCATTGGAGCAAAACCCAGTAAAAGTCAATGTATATAAAAGAAGACAAAGTGATACAGTGTTAAAAGCTTTGGAAAATTCAGTAAAGATGCAATCTACTTGAAGACCAGAATAAAATTATTCACTGCAATATATCGTGAATATAACCTACTAGTAACAAAACCATGTTGATTCGGCGAAATTAAGCTCTTCGTGGCAAAGTATATTTTTCCTAAATAATAGCTAAATAAAAATTAAGATATATTCGACAGTTTGGAAATTGGTCTGCAGTTTCGCATATCATTCTTTTTGCCATTTTTAAAGACTTGTGTAATTGTAAACAAATTCCAAGTATCTATGAAATTTCCGGATTGATTTTAAAAATATTATTTTTAGTAACGTGATAATGGTGGGATATTTTTAAAATAAAATAAGTGAAAGTACGTCAAAATCAGTCTGGGATGAAGGCTACAACTGCGATGTTATCAGAAGAGAGAACAAAACTACCAATAGTTAATAGAGAAGACTGATCAGATTGGGTAAAAATTAAAGAGTTATCAATGTCACGAGCAAAGTTTGATTGAACTTTTCTATGAAAAATAATTTGGGGTACAGCAGCGCTAAGATAAATTCTGGGCTCAGTTGCAAATTATTACCTTTTTTTTAATTGTCTAATAGATCATTATACATATCTTCCAAATAAGAACAATGTTACGTCCATTACTGCCCTTCAAATGTAACAAAATAATAAAATTAATAAAATTACAAGTGTAACTCAAGCAATTGTTGAGTAAACAATTTAATAAAAAGAGAAATGAATTAGCTTATCGCGATTAGGCTTTATGTTAGTCATGTCGTGCATTCGACTTCGGCGGCTGCCTTGAAGAAAAAGCCTGATGCGATGTGATGATTTCCGAAATAGCTGCTATTACTTCTACCGATAAAGAAATAAATTTAGTTAAACTATTTATTCAGAAATTCAATTACACTACATAACACAAATTTAAACATTTTCCAAAATGACAAATTTTCCAAAAAAAATTTGGAAACACATCAGCCTTCTGATAATTGATTGAATTATTTTAGGAAAACCAAATATTTGCCCCTTTTGAACATCATTATAGAAAGAAAGCATGGTGAAATTATATACGGGTGATGTCAGTTCGAATTTACCAAATGACAGACTGTCCTAATTGTGGCATGCATTTTTTAAGTAGTAAAAAGGGGAGAAAATAAGTCCAGGAATAAAAAGTTATTAAAATTCATGTAAATTGTTTAGATTAAATTTGCGTAGGTATATTTTTACGCATACATACAAATAGAAATACATACTATATATATATGTAAGTCCAAAATCAGAAACTACTCTTTAATTACAAGGCCCAATTTGGACATACTCTGGTCATATTTATGTATGTACTAGGAGACATCTTTCACCATTTCCATATTTTTTAATTCAAAATCAGAAATATACAGTTTCATTAGCAACAGAAGTCTTCTCTTCTTAATTTTCTGACAGGCTGTGAATGTGACAGGCTCAAGGTGCGAACTTTGTTAGTGTGTTGGTGTTTTTCTTGCAGAGTATGACATTGAAATTTGAAATTTTGGGAAAATAATTTAAAATTATTTTGAAAATGTAAAAGGAATATGGTTTCTCATTTTCAACAGCTCCTTTCTTGAATGAATTTATTTTCTACGTTGCAATTAAAAACAATATTTTATTATTATGTAAAAGTTATAAGTAAAACTTGCAATCGCTATTAAAATTTTCTTTCTGCTGTACAAATTTTTAAGTACAGTTCTGTTAGGGCCTTAACAACCGACAAGAAATCACGAAACATGTTAAAATAAAAATATAAATAATGTCTTTTAATTGTAGCGAATTAAAAATATACACAATTAAATAAACTATTGACGAGTAAAAAACGAGAATAAACGTGATCGTGAAAACTTTAAAAAATTTCAAATAATGCGACGAGGATATGTGAAGAACGAGTAAATTATTTTATCACTTTTTTTAATTTTAACGTCAAATGGATTTTTTTATGAAATCATTACGAAGTACGGAGAGCTTGAGATGCTAGCAAGCAGGAATGCGGCCCGAAAATTCTATCAGAAAATAAGGCAGCAAACAAGTGGTTTCAAGACCGGGGCTGGTTCCTGCAAAGACGAGTATGGAAATCTGGTTACGGACGTACAGAGCACACTTGAGGTATGGAGGGACAAGTGGGACACTTCTCAACGCTACTGAATGCGAACTCTGGTGAGGAGTTCGAAGAAGAGGAGTCCAGAACAATCTTTAGGGATGAACAACAAATCCCTCCACTCGACCAAGGCGAGGTGAGAACAGCACTTAGGCGGCTAAAGAATAACAAAGCGCCTGGGGCAGACGGTATACCGGCTGAGCTTTTCAAAGCCGGCGGCGAAGAGCTGGTAGGAAGGATATACCAGATGTTAAGCACAATTTGGTCTGACGAGTACATGCCAGAAGATTGGTACCTTAGTGTTCTTTGCCTAATCCATAAGAATGGTTATCCTGCCGTTTGCGCCAACTACCGTGGGATAAGCCTTCTAAATATCGCATATAAGGTTCTATCGACGATACTGTGTGTAAGACTGAAGCCATATATGAACCAGCTGATTGGACCTTATCAGTGTGGTTTTAGGCCTGGTAAATCCACCATCGACCAGATATTCGCAGCACGTCAAATCCTGGAAAAGACCTAGATAAGCAAATCGACACACACCACCTTCTTGTCGACTTTAAAGCCGCTTTTGATAGCACGAATAGAAGCTGCCTGTACGACGCCATGTCTAAATTTGGGAACCCCGCAAAACTAATACGGCTATGTAGAGTGACGTTGACCACAACATTTAGCTCCGTCCAAGTTGGGAAAAACCTCACCGAGCCGTTTGAGACCAAACGAGGTTTTAGACAAGTTGACTCACTTTCGTGCAATTTCTTCAACCTAATGCTGGAAACTGTAATAAGAGCTGCCAATCTGATTCGCAGTGGTACTATATATAACAAAAGTACGATGCTGCTTGCGTATGCGGATGATATTGACATCGTTGGCCTTAACAACAGGGCCATCAGTGCAGCATTTTCCAGTCTAGAGAAGGAAGCAAAAGAGGTTGGTCTAGTAGTGAAGGAGGACAAAACAAAGTATCTTGTGGCAACAAACAAAAAATCCTCGCGTATTGGGACCCACGTCACTGTTGGCAGCTACAAATTTAAAGTAGTCAAGGATTTTGTATGCCTTGGATCCAGCATAAACACCACCAATAATGTCAGCCTTGAAGCTTGATATAGTATGTTCATACATAAGCAGTTTGTAGGTTGATAAAAAAGCGTATGAGTAACATTGGTGTGTTTGTTTTTGGGTCATGTGGTTTTTAATAGGAAATAAAGCGCATTCAATTTAATGCTATGGACAATAATTTAGCTTTATTATAAAGATGAAGGTTTGCCATTTTTTTTGAAAACCAAACTTGGTATAAATCAAGTAACTGTCAAAAAGACCAACTCCGAAAAAAGTATTGCCTCATTGAAAACAACACGTCTAAAAATTTTTACCGCCGGATTTTGGAACAATTCCAAAATTTTGCAACTTATTAAACAATCAATCACATTGAATAACATAATTTTGTGCGACGCCGTTTTCAATAGCTATTGACTTGGGTGTAGTTATTCTAGCGTAATATATATTTTTTTTATTATAAAAATGTTAAGCTATCAATATTTTTGCGCATATCCGTTTTTTTTTTATTAAAAAAAAAATGTTTTGATATTCGAATAGTTGTTGAGATATTGAAAATATTATGGTGGAGTGCAAAATATTAGCAAGCGATATCGCACCGTAATAATAAAAATCAATAAGCAAAGTTGAACGCTCACGATAACTATAGTGATGCAAATAGATTATGACAGCCAAATTTTTGTGGAGTTATCTATAAAAATTTTACTAACGATAAGGAAAGAAAAAATAATAATAAATATTATCCATTAAAACTGAATTTTCAAAGCAGACTCCGAAATAATTTTTTTTTTAATATTTTGGAGAGAATTTTAAAGGTTTAAATTTCAATTATACAAAACTATCTGAATTTATTACTATATTGTTATTATCAAAACAAGTTTTATTATCAAAAGCGTGCTATTGCTACAACAATATAAATTTACTACATTCAGTTGGTCTGTTTGAGTTATCATTCTGAATTTAAAAGATTTTACACAGCTATAAAAAAATTCAAACATCTAATTGTATCGAAGAAAAATAGTCAAGTCGATGTTACAATGTTAAAGCTTCAAACAATTTGAGCTCTAGCCCGCTACCCACTCACCAAGGGCGGCCATTGGTAATTATGAATTGCTCATCCAAAAAAAAACTTTAAATCCATTTCTGTATTTGTATGAAAGTCTTAAAGCCATAAACTTAACGAAAAGAATTTCCTTTAGAGCCACTTCACACAGTAAATATGTAGTTAACAATTGTGATGTATTTTGGAACGATTTTCTGTCATCAGTTGACAAGTTTGTTTTGCAGACAACCCGATTTCGGCGTTGTGCCATTTTCAGTGTCATTTTTCGTTCTGAATAATTTCTGTTTATTGGTAAGTATTAATAGTCAAGTTACTGTTCGGCGGGTCTCGTTCATTGAGTTCTGCAGATAGTTGTTCTAGTCCTTTGCCTAATCACTTGTTTACATATTGGCGGCTTGGTTGCGCAGGTAGGTAGAAATTTGTTATCTTTACTCCTTTGGTTTGGGTATTCTGGGAATGTGCCTGCTTGTTATTGGTTGCTGTAGGGGTTTTTGCCTGTTTCTTGTATAGTAGTTTGAGGGATTCGGACAATACATCTGATGCGGTGTTAATCTGTTTGTTTATTATTTTTGCTTCGAATGTTTTTTGTTTGTATATTTCCAAGTTCTGTAGCACGTTTAGACGTTTTATTTTATGTTTTATATGGATAATTTTGGCTGCTTTACCTATTTTCATTGGTGTGCACTTTTTTCGGATTCTGGGGTAGTGGATGGTTTTTGTATTTTCTTGTTGTAGTCTTTTATATGTATGCTCAAGGTATGATGTTTTTATATTGCGTCCTGTTTGCCCATAACTATATTGCCATTCATAAGTCAACTTATATACACCCTGTTGGTCTAATGGGTTGCTTTCATTCGTTCCATTTTGTTTTATCCTTCCTATGTTGTTCCTCGTTTTAAATGCGGTGTTAGTATTGGATTTTTGGAATATTTTGGCCAACTTGTACGATGTTTTTCCCGTGTATGTTAGGACTGCCCAAGCCTTTTCCCTATCTTCTTTGTTTTTTGTCTCTTTTGTTTTTGTGTCTCTTCTAATTTTGTTTATAAGTCTTCTTTTGTATCCATTATTTTCCGCGATGCAAAATATTGTTTTTAATTCTTTGTTGTATGCTTCTTTGGGGTTCGTTCAAGCCTTGTTACTAAATGCCTTAACGCTGCAGTTTTATGCTGTTGAGGATGGTTCGAGGTGCTATGTATTATAGCATCCGTGGAAGTAGGTTTCCTATATATAACTTTAACTGTAACGTCCAAATAGTTTATTTTTCCCCTTTCACAGTATCCATTGTGAACTTTAAATTTTTTTGTTGGTCGTTTAAATTGACAATTGGTTGGCGATAACTAATTGGTTATCATATCAAAGTGATTTTAAACACTTTGTTAACGCTCCTCCCGGTTATTTGTTGAATGTCAATCTGTCTACTTTTATATAATAACATAAGCAGAATAGAGTTGAAAATATAAAATTGTGTGTGAAGTAACAGCGAGGAAGATTACGAAGGGCGAAAACTTTAATAATTTATAAAGTTGTTCAGACAGAAAATTCTTAACGTATGATATTTTTGACGAATTCTGACAATGAAACATACTTAATTGCGCTTAAAATGCCTTTAGTCAGAACTTCTTACCAAACGATTCGCCTTTTCAGGTTTTCTGTACTTAATTATGTTTTCATTTTACTGAGCTGAATAACAGCTTAACCCAAAATAGTAACAAAAATCCACTTACGTTCGTGATTTCTCTTCGTGATTATTTTGTTAAATTTGTTTGATATAAAATTGAAGATCAACCAACGCACGCCGCCAAGTAACCGTCAAAATAGTTAAAGCGAAATGACACGCCAAGCAAATCTTGGAAATTATTTTACGGACATGAGAATTTTGCTAACTTTCCTAGCTTGACTAATTTTCGCTGTCAATATTTTTTCCTCTTTGCTATATGTACAATGTTTATTACTCAAAAGGTTATGAAAGCAATTTGGGAGAAATTTTATATTATGATTTATGCATAAACTTTGTTATGGGCTGTAAAAACCATTAGTTAGCAATATTTTTCGTAGAAACATATTGTTTAATGGTAATTAATGGCTTTTCAGTAGCATACTTTCAGGCAGATAAGAGTTTAGAAAAGCATTTCTTCATCGTTATTATTAATAAGAGTAAAAAATAAATTTTGGAACAGTAAAGCTTTTACGAAATACATTTTTTTTTGTATAATAAACAATTGGTCATTGATTTTATAATAAACAAGATTTGCAAAGAGGACCACATGCATTTTATTTTCGAAATCAGAAAGTGGAAACTATTGCAAATCAATGCAGTCAGCATGGGTTTTACTCAATTAAAATACGTGTAAGTGGAGATTTAACACATTTTTTTCCCCATTTTAGTAACTTGGTAGTAAAGTAAAGATATTCAACCAAGAAGTTGCAAGTCTGGTAACAAAATATTTTATACCAGACCGAACTTTAGTGTTATTAACTGATATTATAATATTTATTAATACAATTGATTTTTGATAGTATTAGTATCGATATTCAAACTACATTTTGAAAACTCTAAAAAAGCTTTATCTTTTACATATGTATATATAAAGACGTATAAATCTTATATTACTTAAAATATTGTGTAAACATTTTCAATTAATGGCTTAATTTGCTTTAATATATTTCATTAAGCTTAAAAATGAAGTTTTTCACAGCTATTTTAATTGGCACCCAACGCTTAATTCAATTTAATTATGTACATATATAACATACCATAACTTTCTTCAAACATCTCTTTCGATAAATTTATTTATTTATTTATAGGTTTATTTAATTATTTATTTTAAAACTTGTGTATTTGTTATGTCTTATAGTCATAGTTAAAAAATATATAGGTTTGCTTACAAACTAAAATTTCAATAAACTTTTTTATACAAATTCAATATACAATTTCTTTATTTTCTCAATTAATCGTCTGAACAATAGCAATTTTAAATAATTTTTATTTCTATAGTTTATATTGTGTGTTTGTTCTGCCAAGACTACATTTTTTCTTTAATATTCAGATATGTGATCCTGTTTAATATAATAAATCAATTTATATTTATATTCATTTATTTTTAGTGCGAGTTATGAGACACTATTAACTTGGACTACAAGTTATAAATTACTCAAAATTAAAAGCAACAAGTAAGAAAAGCTAAATTCGGGCGAAACCGATTTTTATATACCCTTGCGATATTTTTCTGCATGGTCGGTGACCATGATTTCATAAAATTCCCGCTTCTTTGTTTCAAATCGTAGCTAGTATTAAACTTTCTTCCAATAAATACTGAAAAACGAGGTTCCGTTCGATGGAAGTTGGGCGTGGTTATGGTCCGATTTCAAAAATTTTTAACGGTGCTAACAGCGATATTGAGGAAAATTTCTTCACCAAATTTTGGGACGATACCTAATACTGTTATTGAGATACAAATGTTTCATAAGTGGGCGTAGCAACGCCCATTTTTCAAATTTTCATAAATCTCTAGTTTCTTAGTTCAAAATCGCTTTAAGTACCAAATTTCGCTCAATTTGCTGTAATAGATACCGAAAAAACGGAGTTTTTGCATTTTTCAAAAACTTCCGTTATATGGGATGTGGGCGTGGTTATTGACCGATATTGACCATTTTCAATACCAACCTACCGTGTCCAAAGATCAATCTATGTACCCAATTTCATTGAGATATCTCAATTTTTACTTCAAGTTATTGTAACCACGGGCAGACGGATGGGCGGACGGACGGACAGGCAGTCAGGTCTAAATCGATTTCTCTGATCATTTTAGTATATATATGCCTATATCTATCTCGATTATTTTATGCTGCTACAAACAACCGGTTTCTAATTTTTAAATCAAGAAAAAATGGGTAAAACCGGTTCTTGGCTCAAGTGAGAAAAAAGCTACATCAATTTTGAAAACAAACGGTTGTGTAATGCCTAAAGTCAGTAAGCAGCCTCAGTCTCTAAAAATAAAGAAACCCACAAAAGATATCAACGTAAAAGCAAGATTTTCAACTTGCTAAATTACTAAATTTTACATTGAACAAATTAAGCGAGCTGGAATGACGTATTGTCAGTAAGGCGTTATACAATTCTTCGAGGTTTTCCTCTCCTTTTATGACATTTGTCTAAATATATTAAATCTTTTTAAACATATTTGTTGCTTTTTTTCTGCAAATTATTTGAATTTCAATTATATTTAATGGTCTTATGTAATTGATAATTACTTTGCACTTGACGTAGTCGATTTGCTGTCGTATTTGTTTTATTTATCAAAGGCTATATCTTTGCATTTAAGT
Source organism: Philophylla caesio (assembly GCA_963971545.1). NCBI lineage: Eukaryota > Metazoa > Arthropoda > Insecta > Diptera > Tephritidae > Philophylla > Philophylla caesio. The sequence goes on along the minus strand of OZ020608.1, from coordinate 25,329,356 downwards.
AAAAAACCGGGTTGGAAGTTTAAAAAAATTCGATTTATTCGATATTCGAAAAACAAAAATTTCAAAAAAACCATGCAATAATTTATGAAATAACCGGAGAAAACCGGTTTAAAAAAACCGAGTAATTTACCCTAGTAAATACATATGTATGTACATATTAGGGATGCCAATTTTGGGCACTTTATTGATCCTGGGATTTTTTGCGATTAAAAAACGAAATCCCGGGGCCATTATGGAATCCCGAATTTCACGAAGTTTTGATTCGTAATCCGTATTCGTTGTATTATAGAAATATGCAAAATAAATTAACAATGAATAATTTGTTGTAATTCATGTATGTATTTGTTGGACTTTTCAAGAACAAAAAAGAAATAACATTAAGTAAAATTATTTTTAATCACTGTTTGAGACCAATTTTAAATATTAATACGTATATATTACCATTCAGTTAAAAACATCACCCATTCCTTATTTTGATTAAAATGCAATCTGGTTGGATTGTCGACAAAAAGTTAAATGGCCTCTGTAGGAATAAACCTTTACAAAAAATTATTTTACCAAACTTTCTGATAAATTGTTTGCCTTTCGATTTTTGGACAATTTCGAGCTGCTCGATAAAACTTGATGCAATTTATCTTTGAAACTTTCTGCCTTATCCACTTCAAGCAGCTCGTCGTTAGTATTATTGACATCGCTTTCATAGTTGGGCTCATTTTTTACTCGAGAAGGATATTCTCCAGCTGATTTATAATGGCAAGGGCAAATCAAAGCCTTTAGGTAGTTAACTAGCAGTGTTATTTGTCGTTTTGTGTTATCGTAATACAACAGTTGTAAACTGGTTGTTTTTGTTTCTCATATTAAATTTTCTTATCTCAATACAACTGTGAAAGGTATCTTAGTGTGTTTATTTGTGTTTGATTCGATCGGTTATTTATGTTTTAAATCATTTAATGTTTATTTTTGTTTGAAAAAATGATGGCGGGATATTAGGGAGTTGAAAATGGCCGTGATCACGGAATTTAGGGATCCCTGGATTGACATGCCTAGTAGATATCTATGTACATATATGAGTAGGTATATGCACATGCATGCAAATCCAAAAAGTAAATGTACACATATACATTTATTTTAATTTTAAAATATCTTAAGATAATAAACAAGTAAATTTCGAAATTTTGAAAATTCTTTAAAAATGTTGTGCGTAAATATGTGCATATATCTTGCACTTGACATTTAAAATTTTGTAAAATTGCCACAAACAACGCCTGAAAGTTAACTATACACTTCGCTATTGGCATAAAAATTACGTATATTTCTAATAAAACTGATATGCATAGCTTTTCATCAAAGGTTCACCTTGAACCTTTCATGTACCACATTTTTCAACAGTCATTTCCCAATAGTAACGTGAGCTTCCGCCAAAGCTTTTCAAGGTATGGTAATCACAATTATTTTTAATGACTTCCGCGATTAAGCAAGGATCCGAAATCAGGAGAATAATTGTTTCGCACAACATTATTATATGCCCGAGTGTATATGATTTAATTTTCTCATTTTCTCGCTCGCTTCACATTTCCTTGCGTGACTTGCCTACTTCCTGTCATCATATATGCCCGATTTGTAGCGTGGAATTTTACACGCAAACAATAAAAAAAAATAAAAATAAAAAGAATATAACAGTCAAATTAACAGTGAAACATATAATTGAAAGAGATTTATGGCATTCGTACAACAGTGCAAATCAAAGTAATTGCCAATTTGCGTCTACTGCCTACTTTTAGGCTGATGCAAGCACATTAGCTTAATATATTTTGTGGCAAATTGTTATTCTTACACAAATTCAAGGTAACATTCTTGTATTTCACTGCGCAGTGGAATGTACTAAGCATATTTGGTCGAAATATATGGAAAATTACACAATTTGTTTAAATTGGAACGCATTTGCGACGCATAGGTTGTGCAAGCAAACAAAGTCCTTCGACATACAAAATGTCTCATGCGTGAAATGTATCTTCGCAAGTCAATTTTATTTGAAGTTATCAATACATAATTTCTCTTGGAAAAATATATATATAATAATATTAAGGTGTGTATTTTTCCTTTGCAATTTTAATCATAGACATGAAATTGTTATTTCGCAGCGCATAAAAGTATGCAAGAATTAATTACGTCGAAATCAACTGTGCCCACAGTTGTTTCGGTTTACTTTCAAAAGTGAATGAAATAGTTTTCGCCTGCGTTTCTACCAAAAATATACTTTTATATATGTATGTACATATATTAGCACTACAGTTGTGAATTCCTCGAAGTTTACTCTGCAGCTCATTTAGAATTATTAAACCCTTCCTCGAGTCAGCAACAACTTATTTAACTTCATTTCGTATATTTCTTTTATTAAGTTTGCTAGCTTTCTATTTATGTATGCAAATGAATCACGCTTTCACCAAAATTACAAAACGCAAATAAAAGTTACTTAACTAAACAAGCGGGAATTCTTGCAATAAAATTGATTCAACTATTTAAACTGCGGCAGTGCAATAGTTGATATCGGAATGGTGCATCGTATAAAGGGTGTCTCAGAATGCCTTGATATTTGTAATTAAGTAGCAGCTCTTTGGGTGGCGGGAAAGTCTGTAAGTGACATTTTAATTTTGCGCCGAAAAGTTGTTAAGAAGCCAAGTGACGCAGAGTCGATGGCAAATAACGACACATTGAAAAAGCAAAAAACAAAATTATTCACTGCCTTTGAGAAAATGAGCGGTTCGCATGAAATTTTAACACATTTATTTCACGATGAGGGTTTTATACTCATACTTGAAAATTAATAATTAAAATTTTTCAAAAATAGAAATGAAGTTGCCACAAATTGTTTCGTAACATAATGAAGTTTTGGTTTTGGTTTAGTTGTTCACGGGAACAAAACGTTATATCAATAACGTTCGCGAAAAGTATTTAAGGGGAACAGAAGTATAGGAAAGAGCTTGTGTGATAATAAAAAATGAAAACAGATTTATGGAAATGTTTCCGGGAGATGGAGAAAATTTTCATAAACGCTTTAAAAAAAAAAACTAATTCAACAAGAACAAAATGAAAATAAATATATGGCAATTGTTACAAAAGAAACAAACCAGAACAAAACTCTTAACAACGCTCTTAAACAGAACAAAATGGGAAAGAGCATTTAGCGGATATTATCCAAGAAAACGAAATGAAAACAAAACTCTTAAGAACGCTTTGAAAAAGAACAAAACAAGAACGAAACTTTCGTGAATTTTAACAACAAAAACAAAATAAATACCAAATGAAAACGAGTGTATTGGAAATATTTTCAAGCAGAATAAAATATGAACAAAAATCTCGAAAGAGTTCTATTTAGAAAACAAAACACGAGCAAAGGTTATGAGAACTTAATGTTTGGAAAGAGAAAGGCGCCAACCAGAATGGTTTGGTGGAATGCGAAAGAGGCGCCAACGTTCAAAGGAAAGAATTCGTTGCGACATTTCTGGACCTGTTGCGACTAAAGCGTAAATTGCTGTATATTGTTACCTTGATTATTTTTTAGATAATTCGAAAAGAGACGGAAGTGTTTTCAAAATGTAATGAATATGTGGTCTTAAATAGTTACGGGGAAGTTTAATCTGAAGTTTCCTGTTTTACATTCTTATCCAAGCGGGTGCAAGCTGTAATGAGCAACACAAGTTTTACAAAATAACGAAATATAAAGACGGAATGGGATAAAAAGTTTCACGTTATTGATGGAGAAATTACTCGAAAACAAAAAAAGAAATGCTGGGATTCCGAATATAACCTGCCACCCTATATAAATCGTTTAAAACTCATTAATCTTCCTATTGTTGTCAAAGACAAAGCTTATTTTTCTGTTAGTCGTTAAATTTCAGTTAACAAGCAGTTTCAGTTTCTTTGTAATCGTGTTTAAGTTGCAACTGTGTACACCGACTTTTAGAAAGCATCTGAAAAAGTCTTTCACTCAATATTAATCTCAAAATTATATGATCTCGGTTTTTCTTCGATGGATTAAAACATATCTTTCCTTCCGAATGTGTGTGGTTATGGTTGATGTGCATCTTCATTCCCATCCGCTGCGTTCGCTGGTGTTCAAAAGGGAAGTAATTGTGAACGACATTTCTAGATGTTTTAAATTCTCTAACTACCTATCTTATCAATCATAATGATTTTAATATTTTCTCGACGGTTACAAATCAATCGGACTGCATAAATTTTCAACGGAATTTAGATCGCGTTGTTTTTTAGTCTAAAAGAAATTAGTTAAATTTAAACATTTACAAATGCCTTTCTTTTGCTTAACCACGCTATCGTTTACTAACTTCTTATTTTCAAATGGTTCTCGAATATTTTTACGCTAGTGGAAATATTGATTAAGGTGTTGTGTTTCGAAGTCAGCTATTTTATGCCATTGCAAAGTCTTATTCCACACTTGCTTTCAATTGACGCAATTTTCTTTTAAATTACATCATCATTAAAATACATCACAAGTGAGTTCTAAATTGGAGTTTGCTGTTTTTTTGAAGACCATGCTAATATAATTGAAAGAATATATTGAAATATACAACGTTTAGCTTTGCGAGTGTATTCAAGTGGATGCCTTTCTATAATAAAACATGGCGTTTAATATGGTTTTGAATCCATTTCAACTTCAAAAATTATCCAAGATTATTCTTCCTTCGGCAATCTTAATTCTCTCAACCAATCTTCAAACTATTTACCAAACTTTGTGGCATACATATTTATATACCCACTTCAGCATCATTACATATTAGGGTGTTCGATTATACGATTTTTTTGTAAACCGGTTTTCGAGTTATTCGAAAAATAGTAATTTGGAAAAAACCGGTTCCTAATTTGTAAATCAAGAAAAAATCGGGTAAACCGGTTCTTGTTCCAAGTAAGAAAAAACTACATTAATGAACATAAATCCAAATAAATTTAATTTTTTCTATGAAAAAAATCGTTTGAAAAGAAAATGTAGTTTAATTAGCGAATTCAGTAGGCAGAGTCAGGCTCTAATAGACAAAAGTCACAATTTTAGACCAGTTGGCAATAATTGGTCCCAAGTCCCCAACTCTCAAAAACATAGTCCCTGAATTGTGATCAGGTGAAAAGCAGGTCACAAAAATTAAGACAAACACAAAAAAAAATCGTGAAACCGAGGAAAGCCAATCATCTTCAACTCATACCTGTCTCAATTTTTAAAACTTGAAATTATAGCAAATTACTGAATTCCACATTGAGCACACTGAATTAGCTAGAATAACTTGCTGTCAGTGGAGCGTTATAAAATTGTTCAAGGTTTTGGCGTCTTCAGCATTTTTTCTGCACTTTGTGTTTGCCGTTTTAATAAAAATATAATGGATGTTAAATTAGTCGATTTGCTGCCATATTTCTATTATTTCTCAAAGGTTATATTTTTACATCTAGGTAAAAAACCGGATTTGTAGATTTAAAAACCGATTTATTCGATATTCGAAAAATCTAAATTTCAAAAAACCGTACAAAAAATATATGAAAAAACCGGAGGAAACCGATTTGAAAACCCCGAGTCAATCACCCTATTACATATAAACACTTGATAAACTACACATTGATTAACATAAATATTTATTACAGCTTTAGTAGAGCGTACCCATGAGGAAAATTAAGAAATATAGCGCAACTATGGCATACCTACTATTTACTTGCTTGCCATAAATCGCATTGAACAAATCCGATTATCCACTTTACGCCAGCAAAACAGATGGTCATAAAAGTCTGCAACCAAACGTCAAACTAACTAATAAACAGCAGCATAAGCTTATTGGCGGGCGGAACAAACTGCGATGGCCACATTGAGATATCAAATTTAAGAGCGAACTGCACAGTAAAATACGAGTTGATGAAGATGCGAAGAGAGAGAAACAAGCTGCTGATGGCAAGTAAATGGTTGACAGGCAATGGGCGGTGGCTATCGGCGTTGAGTGGATAATAAAAACTAATAAACTGACAATACTTCCGTTAAACTTATCGTTAGTATTGATGATATGGCGGTGTAGGAAATATAATAAACCGAATAACAAATATAGTAAATACGATATAAAGAAGGAAGGCAAGTGCCAACTGAGTGAACGTTGAAGAGTAGAATGAGCGCAATGTTAACAAGTTGGCTCGCAGCTATGCGCTGAACTGTGCAGTAAAGACAACAATAAATAATAAAACCCAAGATGATTTGTAGCGCAGATAAAACAAAAAGGCATATATACACACATACATACATACATACAAATGCGACACACACATAATAAAGGCCACCTCATTATTTACTTCTAGCACCACAGTTAACTCGTTAAGCTAAACAAAATGGCGAACATTAACCTGACGGCAAAACAATTTGCTATAAAACTTTATATAAAGTTGAATACGTGTAGGAGTAACGACATAAGAATGAATTGTTTTGAGTACATACAAAGGGATTAAATATGCTGATAGGTAAAGCGCAAAATGGGCAGCGTTATGCGATGGGAAATTGATGGCTCCCGTGAGAGTATTTATTGGTTTGCTCGACGTAAATAAACAAAAAAAAAAAGCATTTCAAAAACTCAAAACTATTGGCAGGGGAAGTATACATCTTAGCAAATTTTCAATAAGGCTTTAATGTATTGCTCTCGACTTGTCATTTTAATGACAAACTGTGCAATTTTAATGCAAAGAAAGTGAAAGTTTGTCTGATTTCGATGCAGCTGTTTTTATACCCGAGCGTACTTGTACACAAGGATATGTTACCTTTGTTCGCATAACGGTTGTTTGTAACAGCAACAAATTGAAAGATAAATATATATAGCAGGGCTGCTCAACAAACGAAACGATACCAGTTTGTTTTGTTAACGAGCAAAATTAACTTAACGAAATGTGTTTGTTGCGTTTCGGCGCCATGTTATCAAAACGAAATCAAATCGTTAATGTTGCAACGTTATAAAATTTCCGTTTTCCGCTTCTGTTTGCGACGAGTGAATCTCCAGCTTTCTTAACGTTTTTCTTAATGTTTTAACGTTAACGCCAGCATTTCGTTTCGGTTAAAAACATAATGAAATTTATTATGATAATTGCTTTAACGATAATAATTTGAAATGTTTCAACCGAAACAAGAGAAAACATTTCGGAACACTTAAATTTAACGTTAAAATGCATCCTTGATATATAGACATATATATATTAATATGATCAGAATGAAAAGAGGAATCGATTTAGCTCTGACTGTCTGTTCGACTATCCGTCTGTCCGTGGTTACAATAACTTGAATAAAAATTGGGATATTTCAATGAAATTTGGTACATATATATGTCCCTTTGGACAGGGTAGGTTGGTATTGAAAATGGTCAAGATCGGGCAATAACCACGCCCACCTCCCATATAACGGATGTTTTGAAAAATGCAAAAACTTCATTTTTTCAGTATCTATTCAAACAAATTGAGTGAAATTCGGTATTTGTAGCGATTTGAAATAAGGAATTAGGTATTTTTGGAATTTTGAAAAATGGGGGTTGCCACGCCCACTTAGGAAAAAATGTCTGTATCTCAATAGCGGTGTAAGGTATCGTCACAAAATTGGTGAACAAATTCTCCTCAATATCACCGCCCAGCTTCCATATAACGGATTTTGAAATTTTGATTTGATACAAAGAAATGGGTTTTTTAAGAAATTATGGGCACCGACCATACAAGAATACACCGCGAGGGTATATAAAAATCGGTTTCGCCCGAATTAGCTTTTCTTACTTTTTTTTTTTTGTTATTTACTGTGATCGAAGAGTTGGGTGTGGTGAGTTAAAGTAGTTAAATTTAGGTGTTGCTGGTTCAGAATTTAAGTATTTTACTTATTTTTCTATGTTTTTAAGTCCGCTTGATTTTCACTTTTGTCTTTATCTCCAAATGTTTTAAGAAGCATTTTATATTTAGGGTATTCAGAGTTTCGTTTTATCTGGCTATTAACATTGCCGACTATTATCTTTAAAACACTTAACCAAGTGGTAATTTTTTTTGGTTTTGTTTAACAGGAGATAATATGGCTTGCCATACTTAACTCTGTGTACGTCGCGTATTTATTTTGTGTTAAGCTGGAATTGTAAACACAAAATGAAATATCTGGCAGTCAGCTGTTTAGTCACAAAAGAGTGCTCACAGATCGGTCGTATTATCTCAGTAAAGATGCCAGATTTTAACTTTGCCAGAAAACTCTGAATACCCTAATTATATTTGTAGAATTTCTTATCTAAATCCTTATCTTGTACCGCTTTTAAGCTCATTTTTACCTTCCACTCTTACTACGTTCACATTTTATCCGTTATGTCACTTAATTTTTTTAATTTACAACTTCGCTTAAGACACTTTACTTGAAAAAAAATTACGCACATAAATGACATAACACTAGGCATAAAATGGTCTCGAACTGTCTGATAATTAGTCCAGAAATGGTTTTTAAAAAGCCTTTAAATAGTCCCAGCTCCGAAACTATTCCGAACTAGTTCTTCAATGTATCTAAAATATTCCTTAGCAAGTTTCGCAATATAATAATAATAATAATTTGGCTCTTACAATATATAACTAGCTCAGTGTTTGGCCGAGCTTCTCCTACCATTTAAGGTGCGCGACTTTCTTTTCACCACATGGAGGGGCCTACAGTTTTGTGCCTACCAGAGATTTGCCGTTACCTACCGAGGGGTGGCCGCTATAAGACAAACATATTTTTTAGCCCTGACTGAAATTCGAACCTCGAACTCAGCGGCACATCGAGTTATAGCACGCCCACTCGACCATCAACAAGTTCCGTAACTGTCCCGAAATGATACTGAAATGACCTTGAAATAGCCCTACCCATATCCTGAGACTGTGCCGAATTATCGCGAACTAGTTCCGAAATGGTTCCGAAAAACTCGTGGAGCGAGTCATGAAATGGTCATGAAACAGTTCTTAACAGATTCTAAAATGATCCCAAAATAGTTCCGAAATGATCTTGAAGCAGTTCCGATCCATGCGAAACAGACCCGAAATTTTACCGAGCTTGCTCCGAAATGGTCCTGCACAGCTCACGAAACTGCCTTGAAATAGTACTAGTACACAAACTAGCCCTAAAATGAAATTATTCTAATACCAATTTGCAAAAATGTGCGGAAATATTTTTGCCTGAGCAGCAAAGATGTGAACATGGAGTCAAGAAAAACTGTTACAGGATGTGACAATGTTTCCAATATTTTTCAATTTTTGAAAAATACACAAGAAGCAATTACAAATTTAAAGATGGGTGGCAGAGATTTTTATCCAGAATTTTTACACATGAAAAATAATTAAAACTCAAAACTATTGTTTATATAGCAAACAGTTGTGTTTGTCAATACATGTACACATACATATGTAGTACATACTTTTGTATTTAGCTTCAACTGACATCTGTTGTTAAGTTCAGATATCATCCTTTCTTAGTAAATATTTGTAAATTCATTCTTACATTGGCTTCATATGTACATATGATAACTAAATGCATACTTGTTGTGTTTGGTTACATTTACAATCTGTCAATTTAATCCGATTTCACACTTAAGCATTTCGGTAAACATTTTACAGGAAGAGAAAGAAAACATATAAATGCAATAAATATATTGAGTGAACTTAACGAGGTTGCAATTTGCAATAACAATTTTTTTCCTTTTGACCAAAGCTCGATAGAAATTCTGCTGATATGCAAACAAACAGCAGACGAATTTACTGATTTCCAACACTACTATGTGTTTTTTTTAGGGGTATAGAACTTCGAATTGAAATAAAACACAAGAAAAACGTTTTAAGGTCCATCAATTTGGCTTTATTGGAAGGATAATTTTATGCCATTAATGTTTAAATATGATTTCGGGCATGTGGCCGCCGCGGCTGGCTCGAATAAAGCCAATTCTACAGGTCCAATTTTCAACCACTTTTTCGAGCATATGGGGCCGTATGTCGGCAATAACGCCACGAATGTTGGCTTCCAATTCCTCTAACGTTTCTGGTTTGTTGGTGTAGACGAGCGACTTCACATATCCCCAAAGAAAATAATCCAATGGTGTCAAATCACACGATCTTGGTGGCCAATTGACAGGTCCATTCCGCGAAATTATGCGCTCAGCGAATGTTTCCTTCAATAAATCGATTGTGACGTGCGCTGTGTGGCATGTAGCGCCGTCTTGTTGGAACCACAACTCATCCACATTCATGCCATCCAATTCGGGAACAAAATAGTCGGTTATCATGGCTCTATACCGGTCTCCATTAACGGTAACTGCCTCTCCAGCATTATTGCGGAAGAAGTATGGCCCAATGACTCCACCAGCCCATAGAGCACACCAAACAGTCAGTTTTTGTGGATGTAATGGCGTTTCAAGGGTCTCATGTGGATTCTCTTCACTCCAAATGCGGCAATTTTGCTTGTTGACGTAGCCATTCAACCAAAAATGAGCCTCATCACTGAACAAAATTTTGCGATGAAAATCAGCATCGAGATCAATCTCATTTTCGGCCCATACACCAAAATCACGACGCATTGCATGGTCTCGCGGCTTTAATTCTTGCACAAGCTGGATCTTGTAAGGTCGCAAGCCAAGATCTTTGCGCAAAATCTTCCATAAAGTTGATGGACAAAGCTCCAATTGCTGTGCACGGTGGCGAATCGATTCATTCGGGTCCTCTTCAACACTTTGCTCTACAGCGGCAATTGTTTCTTCGGTGCGCACTGTTCGACGTCTCTGCGGATGCGTATTATCACATAGAGTAAACGTAGTGCGAAAACGATCCATGGTTAACCGAATTAATTGCTCTGATGGACGATTATGTCGACCATAAAATGGACGGAGCTCACGGTAAACTTCGCGAACTGAACCATTATTTTCGTGATGAAATGGCAAACCAAACTGAACATAAATGATATTAGAGTTGCCAGATTTGACCACAAAATGCCAGTTTTATCTCTATTCAAAAAACAAACCTGTAAAAAAAACACCCTTATTAGACCACTTAAGTACAACAACAATATTCAAAGCGCTCACCGAATCTTTTCAAACCCAGTAAGTATTTACAAAGAATATGCAAACACTGACTTTCCTCAACCGCGTGAATGTATGGATTTTGCGATTATTTTTTAAACTTTTATGCTTATACAAAATAAAATACACTTTAAGAATATACAGCATAAGAAATAAAAAGTAAAAAAAACACACCTTATTAGACCACTTAAGTACAACAACAATATTCAAAGCGCTCACCGAATCTTTTGAAACCCAGTAAGTATTTACAAAGAATATGCAAACACTGACTTTCCTCAACCGCGTGAATGTATGGATTTTGCGATTATTTTTTAAACTTTTATGCTTATACAAAATAAAATACACTTTAAGAATACACAGCACAAGAAATAAAAAATTTGAGTCAAATTTAAATCGCAAATTGAAATAAGTTAATCACCTAACTCGTTTGCGAATCTCTTCAGAATTTCATAACTTCGCTAAAATGCTAAGTATAATACATAATTTTTTTTTAGTTCAAGAAAAAAAAAGACATGCGTACCTCCCTCTCCTCAAACTACGTGCTTGGTTTATCTTATCCATCAATAGCTCAATTTCACTTCATTCTGAGTGAGTTCCATTTCGTTTGCCTAAACACGACTAGCACTTGCAAATTTCACACTAAGCTCCCAATAGGCAGATGAGTTGAGGAACGAGAAAAAATGGAAATTTTTCAAAAAGAATGGCGATGGGCTATATATAAAGAGCATACATGCGTATTGCTGCCAGCAAAATCCAACAATGCATGACGGGAAATTCAATTTTCTATCGCTTTTCGCTGTAGGTAACACTTTTTTTTTTGTTAGAAGATAGAGTTGAGGTAAACAATGCATACCTCAAAGGAAATCGCTAAGTTAAGTTGAAGGTGTATTAGCGGAAGATCAGTGCGAAATTGCGCTAACTTCTTTGAAAAACAAATCATATTGCTTCACGTACATATTGGTCCTGTAAGGGCTCGTGAACTTGTTCCGAAATGAGAACAAACAAATTTTGAAATGTCTCTATTTTAGTTATCTTATATTTTCTCGTATGTAGTCCTAAACAGGTCCCAAACTTGTACTAAAATGTTCTTGCAAACCTGAATTAGTCTCGAAAACAGCCAAAACTAGTCTCGACAAGGTCCCGCCAAGGTCCCGAAAAAGTCATAAGCAAGTTATCAAATTAATCCCCAAGAAAACTGAAATTTACTTTATTCATCTAAAATGTTTCTAAAATAGTCCCGAAATAGTAAACACACGAGTACACTTCAAGTAACGAAATGGTTCCAAAACTATCCCGAACTAGAATTCTTGCTCCATTCCAGGAACTGAGATATTTACACATCAGTAATTGTAGCTGGTTGTATGGCCGAGCTTCTCCTGTCAGTTGCAGAGAACGTTATTGTGTTGTGTTATAAAAAATCAACGTACAGTTTTACGCCAAAAAACGTACATAACAAAGAAGGTGCATCGCGTTATATCGGTTTATTTTACCACACCGAAATCCAAGTAGATCGAATTAGATTTTTATATCAATCAACGAATGTCCATATCGTTCCGGTATGGTGAAAATGGCCAAGATATTCAACCGCATCGTGGTTTTCATTTTTGCCCCAAATCCTTTACTTTTTACTATGCGCTTAGTATAAATTTCGGGTGAAGCTCACGATAAGGGCACCTGTACAGAAATTAAATTGGTGTGCAATGTGAACAAAACATAATATTTTAATTACGAATTTCATTAAAAATAAAACTTTCTCTACGACATAATTTTTTTCCAATAATAAGAAGTTTTTTCTTTACCCCTTCATATCTTGTTCGTTCATTTTCTAAAGACATTAGAAATTTTGTTAACATTTTTGAAAAATATAGACGATAATAGTTCCTTTTTGGTTTGTTATGACATTCAGATATTGTTGCCGACATGATCGGTGGCGTCGTTTTCCAGAGACTATGAAAACAGGGCTTAGTACTTAAGGAAGTAGAGTTTCACAAAGTTGACAATGATTTCACAAGAAAGAAAATTCGATTTTTTTCTTTTTCGCCATTATTTAAGATTGTTTGTAAATAAAGCGACTAGTTGCTAATTTCTTGGATTTTAACGAAATGTACATTAAATGTACCTAAACAAACAAACAAAAAAATAATAGTTGTTAGATCTACCAGTTTGGCGTAAAGTCTCTATTTCGAGCACTTTTTCAACTTTAATAAAAGAAAAAAAACAATGGTCTGAAAAAAAGCTCTGTGAAATTAAGTTCAAAATTTCTTCTGTCCCTTAACTCTCTATATAAATTAAAGTGAAACAAACTTGGAAGAAAAACCACACCGAAGAAGGTATAATAAGATGGACGCGAGGCCGCAACATCCAAGGAAAAATAAAACATTAGGAAACAAATAATTTAGGACGAGTTCAACAAAGAGCTTGGCCCAAGAGTAAACTGTTCAAAGTATTCAAACGATGGTAACTCCTCCCGAAGTTCTTTTGAAAACGATGAAGTGGCTGCTGGAATAACTGAAGTTGATAAAGATATTGTGAGAAGATTGGGGGTCATTGTGAATATTTTGAATTTCCATGCAATGGTTAATGAACCCAAATTTGATGAATACGTACATATCTTAAACTGCCAAGCTTTACATGTATCCTGAGAAGAAATGTACTTCCACTCTACAAAAAAAAATTTGGCACATGGGAAACATTAAATAGAATACCAATGCTTGCCAAGAGGGGAATTGTCTGAAGAAGTTTAATAATCTAAAGACAAAACATAGAGATGTCTGAACACTTTTAAAATAACATGAGTTAGACAAAACGAAGAAATTTTCAACCTTTTAGTAACTTTTTTTGTTCCAGTCATATCATCCGTGAGGTATATGATCACAAAAAGATCACAGAAATACTTAAAAATAAATTTTGTTTATGCGTTATATGGAAGAAAGTCGCAGCACCCTTGAATAAGAAAATCTAAAAAATCTACGGTAATTACTAGCCGCTTGAAACGTTCACAATGTTATACTCAAATTGAATGACCTATAAAAGGGCATACTCAAAAAAAGTATAACACTTCTGGAAAAAAAAGTAAAAAATCTAAATAAAAATTTGTTAAAATTTCTTTTTGGTCCTATACAAAGTTTTAAATTTGGATTAATATGGTTTATGTTAGAGAATGAAATAAATTTTTTTTAATAACAATTCTCAAAGCGGAAGAAGTTTTAGTGCAATTTCGGAAAGCACTACATTTCCTCATCAGACGACTTCTTTCTTCTTGGCTTCTGTGGGAGTAGAACACACAACATCGTGCGCAATATTTAAGCCGGCATCTAAACACACTCAGCCAAGCTTACGCTGTTGTTATTTTTCTTGTTTTCTTTTCACAATTTTAATTAAATTTCTTTTTAAATAAATTAATTAATACAAGTTTATTTTTTAATGCAAGTAAACAATTTATTTCATTTTAGTACAAGAATTTTGCATTACATCAAATATATAATTTGATAATGAATTTTAAAGGGCCCTGTTTTTGTGGTACCCTGTATTTAATTTTTTTTCAAAGCTTAGATGTTTTCAATCGACAATTTTATTGAGCTTAAGGCCAGTTTATGAAAGATTTTTTGTGAAAAAACAACAACAGTTTTTAATGGTAGAAGTTATAGACTATTTTGGAAATCACGACATTTCGTCATCAGACTTCTTTTTATTAAATTAATTAAATTAATTCTTTATAACCACTTCTCCCAGGCTTTGAACCAAGGAGCTCGGAATTGCAGAGCCAGCACGCTACATGCTATACTACGCTTGCCGAGTGGACTGTTGTGTATATTCATCTTCCTTAAATATTATTTCTTTATTAATATTTTATAATTTTATTGAGCTCAAGGCCAGTTTATGGAAGATTTGTTTGTGAAAAAACAACAACAGCTTTCAATGGTTGAAGTTATAGTACTATTTCGGAAATCACCACATTTCCTCATCAGACTTCTTTTTGATTATTAAATTAAATTATTTTTTTAATTTAATTTTCATAACCACTTCTCTCAGGCTTTGAACCCGGGAGCTCGGAGTTGCAGAGCCAATACGCTACCTATTGTGCTACGCTAGCCGAGTTCCGAGCTCCCGGGTTCAAAGCCTGAGAGAAGTGGTTATGAAAATTAAATTAAAAAAATAATTTAATTTAATAATCAAAAAGAAGTCTGATGAGGAACTGTGGTGATTTCCGAAATAGTACTATAACTTCAACCATTGAAAGCTGTTGTTGTTTTTTCACAAACAAATCTTCCATAAACTGGCCTTGAGCTCAATAAAATTATAAAATATTAACATTTTACTAGGCCAACAGAAAAATGAACAAACATTTCTTTATTAAAGCAATGTGTCCTCTAAGTTTGGTAGATATTTGAATTTGATTATTTCGGTATCTGATAGATATATTTCTTTCCCTTCTGATACATACCAACATCGAACCAAAGCCAATGTACCATTTTATACCCGTTAAGGAAATAATTAGTTCATAGCTAGTGATAGAAATTCCAACTGGGTTCCCAATCGCAAAAAAAAAATGTTGAAGGATTAGCTTAAGGATATCTGTTTATACTTGCAAATTGCCACTTTATGCGAAATGCGAAAAAAAAAAATCGCTATACTCGTACGCCTCCGTGACGCACCATAAAATCAAAAGCTTCCTAAGCCAGCTAAGTTAATTTTCGACAGCAGCAGTAGTAACAACAAAGGCAAGTATATGGAATGATACAAATAAAAAATCAAGTTTGCTACTACCAAATCCAAACAAACCGTTTTTGTTTTTACGAAAATTCCAAATCTCGATATTTGTTGCAGCCACGCATATCTGTTGCCTTCAACATTTTTTTGCTTCACAAATTGATCAAACTCTTGCAACATAGCACAGTTTGAGCGACTTGCATAAAAGTTCGAAATGATTTCAGTTTTTCCATTTTTATTTTTGTTTTTCAGCTTTCTCTTTTAGGGTAGCGAAAAAGCGAAATGTTTACCAAAAAAAAATGCAACGTATTGGTAAACAACAGTTAAAAAATGCAGCTTTTTTTCTATGAAGTGTTACTGCAACTCTTGTACACGCCAGCGGCTGTGTGTATTCATTCGGAAAATGAAAATACACATGGCCTTCATACATCGTAGTACTTCTTGCCAAATACTGAAAGCTTAGTCGAAATTGGAAGCAACGGTTTTTTTTTGCGTTATTTGAGTCCAATTTACACGTTTTACGCGTTTCGGATTCGATTTGAATGTTTTCGTAATTGTGGAAAATAAAGCTTGTTAATTCTTAAATTCTTTCATGAATTACCTAAATTGGCAAGCTTTAAAAGAGATTGCTTATATCTTAACTTCTTCGTCGCTATGCGAAAAACTCAATTAAGTTGATTTTGTAGGCCTCAGTGGAGGCACAACTTGACAGCTTCGCTGAAACTCAAATCGAAGAAAAGGATAATAATTTCCTTGGCTCGGCCTTTATCGTTTATCATTCAAGATATTCTTAAATAAGCATTCATTTTGAATTTGTTTGACTTGGCGAATTTATTTGGCATATGCCAAATCGCTTTATTTCACTGACTTCTCTGAGTATCATCATATTTCAAAGTAAATATCAAATGACTCTAAGCGGATCTTCTTATGGTATGCATAATCGTTACTAGGCTGATATCAAAGAAAATGAGGTCTATTAATTTTACAAAAATAAAGACAAACTTTTCGTTCTAACTGAATGTGCCCTAATATTTTCAGCAAATTACAATTTCCTTCGTGGTTAATAGAAGATAACTCCAAATATTTGTAGACAGAATCTGGTACAACCACATACAGACTTCATATTTCAGTAATATCTTTTTGTAGGTTCTTCTCAGAGTCAGGTAATCATTTTTTAACAGCTTTAATTGAATGTCGAAATTCCGAAGATCTTTATAACCATTCCTCAGGTGTTCCGACGACACCTTCAAAACTTTACCAAATCCTAAAACCTCTTTCCTAGGAATGAGCTAAAATATTATTTCAGCGCTACAAATATCCGAGTATAATCTTCGCTCCAATTACAAGCAACTTAGGCCTTAAAATTTCCTTTGCTTGTTTTTCCTCAATATGTTGTTAAATCCATCTATTGTAAAAAGGTAACTAAAGGTAATCTAAACATGTAACTTAAAGCGCCCCCAAAGCGGGATGCCGTTTAACAACTTAGGAATATTATCCTACAAACTACTTGTAAATTTAAAGGATTGTCTATGTTAGTTATAGTACATGCCAATGTCATTTTTATATAACGCGCTCAGTCTTCTAAACCCCTAGTCTGAAGAATTTGGACTCAGTCTTAATCCTACGAAAGCTGAGGAAATATTAAATTGCCACTTTAACACTACAGTTTTTTATAGGGGGTAGAAATTTTTTCTCGGCTGAAATTGCTACCCCTTACACCTGCGAGAGGGCTACTGTTAACAGATGCTAAAAGACCCACTCTAACCGAAGCTTTAAATTTTTGGTGATAATATTTAATCTCCCACCGTTGGACGTATATAATAAGTTTCTGACTAATCATAGTGCAACCAAACTGACTGCAATTCAGCCGTCGAAAGACCTTCGATTTTGATACAAAAAAGTTCTAGTAAAATATTCTCAGACTCGGTCACACGTTGTGTAGCTACGCTACTGCCAATTACTATTTATTCAGACTGCCAAGCCGCTTAACATTTTTAAAATGTAATGGCACATTGTTCAAAATAGGCTGACTGTTGTATGGTTCCCGGGGCACAATGACATTTTTGCCTTTGCGCTCAGTCGAATTTATGTTGATAATCACCAGATATCAAAAATAAGAAAAAAATCTGCAACTTAATATGAAATTTTCTTTGATAAATATAAGTTTCGAAAAAAAGGCAACCAGTAAAGCCATTTGCTGAGTCTGTTTCTGTACATAAACTAGTGGAAAATAATAAGTTGCAGGTATTCGATTAACTTATTTATTTACTATCAGAAAAAAACAGAAAAAATATTATTTAACTTTAAGTTCAGATTCGAGTTCAGCACTCTGACAATACAAAAATCTGGAATTTCAATGTTGATATCAAATTTAAAAAATGTTTCAATTTCTCAATCACTCAAGTCGCCCTTATTGTTGTCACTTTTTCGTAACGTTTTCTTAACATTAAAAAAAACGGATCTCGTGAAAATTGCAACAAAAAAAAATCAAATATCCCAAAATGAAATTTCGTAAAACTTCAAGTTAGACAAAAAAAAAACCATGTACAGACGAAAAAAATCTCAAAAAGCTCGATACCATAAATAATGATATTATAATAAATTTGAAGACTAACAAGCAAAATTTGTTTTTTCAAGTACCAAGACGATCTGGTGATGTTGATTAATCAGCTGATTGTTGGAGGGTTGTCAAAACTATTTTTTTTAGAAATAACAGTTCTACAGTTTAACTACATGAAAATAAAAATGTTTACTTTAATTATAATAGTGTAAAAACTCGGCCAGCCAAATATTTACCAAAATAGTCGATTGAGCGAAAATTCAAATAATTTGTACGTATCTTTCACAAAAATTTTGAAAAAAGCATTCGTATCTTTGTGCACCTTCAACTTATTATCATAAAATTTAATAATTCAATTGACCCAAAAATATTTTTACTTGGGGAAACGAGTTTAAAAGTTTTTAAAGTAGAATATAATTGAATTTTACTGAGAACGTTTTGCAAACGGTTTAGCTTTGGTTGCCGTTCGCACCACATACATCGCCAACATTTTCGACACATTGAACACATCGATTTTTTACTTAACTACCATCGTACAAATTCTTAAATTGAATGCCTAGTATTTACTCATATGCCGACACATCACTGAACTTCCTTACGGTATTTTCGTGCTCATTAAAAGTTCTCTTAAAATACCAATTTTCATTCCCCACCGAACGGCTTAATTAGTCCATTTACCGAGACTAAATTAATAATTAACAAAGATTTACTTCACTATTAGCAAGCTCTTTAAGAAAATATACATACGTACATTTTTGTATACACACATTTAAACGTAAAACCAGCAAACCGAGCACGTTTTAGATATTTCTTCGAAACTTCCACTTGCAATTTAAATCCCTCTCATTTCCTTCACCTCCTGCCCTCCGCTACTCTCCTCTCCGCAGCCCCGCTCTACTCTACCTTACAATAAGCTTCATTCGTTTGTCTCGTATCCTTTGTGGAATTATTGTGGCTCCTGCTGCAACTCTATTGCACTCAACACCCTAATTAATAATAATAAATTTTGCTAGCTGCTACACGCAACAAACGAACCAGCAAACCAGCAAACGAACGCATAAACCCACAACAACAACAACATGAACAACAACAGCAAGTCAATTTTCAACAATGCCACAAAAGTGGTAAAATTTTTCGTAAGCCAAGCACGTGCTAGATATTTTATAGCTGCAACTTCCTGTTGCCATAGCAAGCAAGCAAGGAAGCAAGCAAGCAAGAAAGCAAATACGTAGCTGCAAAAGTGTAAAAATTGCTGAGCAATGCAGTTTCAGTGCAAAGCAAGTTGGAGCGCACACACACGCTTACGAGTATAAGTGACTTTGGAATATTTGCGAGTAGTGAGCTGGAATACAAGTGCATACAGTATTCGTGTGAGTATATAAATGGTAGACGTGATGCTTCATAGTAATTTAAATCCTTGAAGTACGCTATAAAATACTGCGTAATATTCCCTCATATGCAATTCGCTGCAGTGACAAAGTTAAGTGTCCTTAGAGTGGTGCGAAAGCACCAACGATACGTCAGCAGGTGGTAAGTATGTAGTTATGATAACAGTATTGTCATGACAAAACTTAAGCACACTTAGATAGATTTTGACAAATTTTGAAAATATATTTTTATTTAATTTTTTTTATATTTCAATTAAGCTACAGAGAATTTTCAAACAACAAAAAAATATAAGTCAAGGTTTTAAACGTTCTAAAATAAAATAATTTTACAAATTTTCATTTTAGTTATTAAATTGTAAGTTTGAAGCCATTTTAAAATACGATTGATTTTTAAAAATTTGTTTTTTCGGGAGTGTTGCATTTTTTCCCCGTATAAAAATAAATTTGTTTCCACGCGGGCTTTTATAACTTTTAAAATAAAAGCCATTTGAAAAAGTTATTTTTGGACTTTTATTGCACCAGGCGTAATCTTGCCAAAAATACCCCCTTATGGCACACTTTTTACGTACTCTCACTCATTACAATTATTACGCACTTTCACCCTTTGTTAACATTTTTCTTTAATTCACTACTACTGTTTCACTCATTACTCACTTTTCATTAATGTCAAATCATTCTTCATCAAAGCAACTCATTCATTAATTCAATGTTACACATTTCTATCATTCATTATTTCTGCATTATTCACCATTAATTTTTAATCTTAGGCAATTCATTTATTCATTTATGTTTTACGCGTTTACCTTCGTTATTAATTTGTCACTCAGTTTATTCAAACCACAGTTTCAGCAGTTTCTTATTTTTAAATTGTATTCATTTTCATTTATAGTGCTCTCCATCATAATTTTTGCAACGGAGTAACCATGTTATTTTTTAGAAAGGTGGCATCGTACAGATTATTGTTGTAAACTAACTTTTGTTCATAGTCCTGCACATCTGAGTTTTTTTTTTTTGGTGTTATGTATCCTTAAAGGTAAACGAATTCGAAATCATGAAGAATTGATATCTGCGAAAATATTCCCAAATAAAAATATAAGCAAAAACTTTATGATGCCTTCAAAAAATGTATTTCTTATATTCAAAACTATTGGAGATATTCAAATTAAAAAGTCCTCGAAATTAAATTTCATAAATGTTTGTTCGCTTTGGCTTTCTCGTTATTAAATTTTGGACTGCATTGTATGCACCTCTCTCTTAATTTTTAATTCAACGGTAATTTCTACGTTAGATTTGTTATTTGGACACCGCCGCCTGAGTCAAAAGATTATCATAATCTCGCTTCGCGTTGCAAAATTTAGAACTTCACTCCCGTGGACACATTGTGAACTTTTCAATCAGACTGAAGCTTGATTAGTCAGGAAATTAATCAGACGGCATTTATCTTACGTTGAGTTTCTGGGAAAAAATTCAGTTAAACTTTCCCTATAGACGGGATTGGAGTAGAGGCAGAACAGTAAAAGGCAATTCCATTGAAATCAAAAACGTCGGATCGAAAGTAGACTGCGGTTAATGCGCAAATTTCATTCCTGAGAAACTTAGTATCTTTCACTCTGTCTACCTAATTTTTATAAATTCTTCTAATCGGAATGCTGGCAATTTACAGAATAAAAACTCCGAAGGTGTATTTCACGCATGTTCCCGTAGTACTTCAGGGACCTTTCCCTCTCTGGTGATATAGTGAAAGAAATTCAGAGATTGCAAATTCACTTTAAACTCGATAGTAATAAACACTTCTATCCGCACAGGAAACAGATAATATCAGAAGTTTTAGAGGAAAGAAATCAGCCAGGTGCTTTCATTACACAGGCGACGCTTCGGCCAATTAAGTAACCAACTAAGGTATACATATGTTTTTTTTGCAGATTTTTAAGAACCTTCGGCTAACTTAGAAATGAGCCGGTAGCCGTATTCGTCAACGAATGAGCCAAAGTAATTTCTTTGTATGTCTAATCGAAACATTAAAAATTAATTCTCTAGTTCAAAGACTAGTACTTATACAATACATATTCAGCATCTATTTTTTTTCAATAAAAATATTTTATACAAAATACTTCCTTTTCTTGAAACAAACTTGCTGAGTAATCAATTTCAAGGTTACTTGAATTAAAACTAACTGAACGCTTACGGATTCTCAGTACAACCTGCCCCCATATATAAGTCGTTTAAAACTCATTAATCTTCCTACACTTGCTAGTCGTAGAGAAATGCTAGGCGTAGTATTTTTAGTGAAGTTACTGACAGGCTTGATCTATAGCCCATCTCTTCTTGGTGAAATAAAACTAAACGTTCCCTCCCGAATTTCAAGACATTTCCGGCCTCTTTTTCTGAAGCCATGTAAAAGTAATTTTGAGTTAAATGAGCCACTCCGTAGTTTGTGCCAGGATTTTAACACTCATTCCGGTTCTTTTGATACTTCAGACTCACTTTTTTACGTAAAGAAAACTATACTCAATGCTCTCAATAATTGATACAAACATACTTATATATTACTACTCGATCAGCTGATGAGCATTTGTTCTGTAGCTGAACAGTTTTAGATCTCGACACTTAACAAACTTCTGCCTTTCATGACTCGGCGCAGCATATGTATATGAAAAAAAAAAATTTTTTTTTTTTTATATATCCGTGCGTCATACGGATGCGCCCCTCGCGTCGGTCGGGCGGGTATGGAGGGAAAAAAACCGTTGGGATTATTATTATTATTATAACTATATTAGCTTGCCCAATTTTATGGCCACTGCGACGAATTTGTTCAACCCGAAAGGAAAACAGACAATGATTTCTAAATGATTTTTTAACTATTTCACCTGCAAATACCTGTAAATCGTAATCATTTAATATTTATAGCGGTCGCAGTGCGAAGATCGTTAAAATATGCTACACGTTTACTGCCTCATTTGATGTGTTTTTGTGCCATTTGCTGTGGATCAAACACGCAAGTTGCCCCACAAGCCACTTTAGTGTTTCTTAAGTTGGATGAATGCTGCTAGTCGTAAAATAAGATTTTTATTCACTTGTATTTTATAAGGTGTTGCTCTAAGATATTTATGTTAGTTTATTTCAAACTACCACCAAATAATCATACCCAGCAGGAAAACTTTGATGCAGTGAAATTAATAATAATTATAATTTGTCGCTTACACTATATACATAGCTCAGTGTTTGGCCGAGCTTCTCCTACCATTTGTGGTGTGCGTCTTTATATTATATCACAAATGAAGGGACCTACAATTTTGGTTTGCCATTGCGAGCGGCCACAGTGAAATTACCATAGATACGCATCTTTTGAAAGCTCTAAGTGTTCTGAAAATGGTTAGATTTAAATTAATTCAAAGCGGCCGAAATTTCCTAACTCTAGAACAATTAAACATTTTTTTACCACAAAAAAAAACCTATAAATTTTAACCCTGGGTGTCAGCTATTGGAACCAATACGAAAATTAGTCTGAAAGGATCACATTGAAACCAATTAAAAATGAAATACAATTTTTAAATTTTTAACTCGAACAACAGACTTGTACAAATAAAGTCCTGCGACCTGGGAGCCGGAATATGTAAGCTCTGGGGTTATTAAATCATTCTAGAATTCGGCGCTTTCTTAATTTCTTTCCACGTTGACGTTTAAAACTTATTTCCGATTTACAGTGAATTTCTAGGCTTTTGAAAATCATATTTCAACGACTCTTAGAGTCATAATTGATAATTGCTTGTCTGCCTTTTGATACTTTATTGGCGGTTTTTTTGTCATAATTTGCATTAACAGTCAACACTCCAAAGCACCTCAAAAAAAGGTAAATTCTTTTAAGTTTAAAAAATGTCCCAAAAAGGTTCCAAATTAAAAAACCTTTTGTATTCATATTACAGAACGCTCTCTTCTTGGCTAGCTTGCTAAAATGATTAACACAATATATTTGAATCCATATTTGATTTCGATTCACTGAGAACCATGTGACAGTATGTCATAGAAATCGAACAAATAGGAAGTTTGGGAGTTGGACCGGTCAGGCACTGGAATAAGGTAGGCTAACCAGTGCATTACCGTTGAGATACTAGTTTACATATTTTTAGGAACCATTTCGAGACCAGTTCAGTACTTTTTCAGGGTTAGTCAGGACAAGCTCGGCACAAGTACCGAAAAAGTAGCGAAAATTTACCAAAGTAGCACCTCAAAAGGACCAAAATAGCAGCTAAAAATAACTCAAACAACCGAAAATTACATAATTTATACCGAAAAATTTAGAAAGCGTAGTTGAAAAGTACCTTACCTGTACCGAAAAGTATCGAGAATAAACTTAAAGTGTGCCGAAAAAGTAAGGAAAATGTACCGAAAATATGTAAAATGTACAGAAAAGAACCGGCATATTACCAAGAAAGGCCCCACAAATTTATGAAAAAGTGCATCGAAAAGTACCGAAAATTTACCGAAAATATATAAAAAGTGTTTTAAAAAAATATCTTAAATGTACAGAAAGTACCGAATCGTACCCACAAATATATCAAAAAGTACGTTAAAATGTACCGAACACTTTAAAGAGTATCAAACAAATGCTTTACCTAATCGTACGAAAAAGTAACAAAATTTTTTCGTCAAGTACTAAACAAGCAGAGGAAGTGCACTGAGAAAAAAATGTAATTCACCGAAATTTAACACGAAAAATTACCAAAAATGGAATATAACGAAAAGTACTTAAATTGAACCGGAGAAGGAACGAAAATGTTAAAACAATTACCGAACAAGTATCGAAAGGACCCTGAACAAGATCCGCGTATTATGATTTACCATATATGTTTTTAAAACTCCACCAAATAATTATTATTCTGGGTTTCTGTGTGATATTCCTGCTACTACCACTCGCTGAGTTATTAATATAAAAACGTGACAGACGAAGCACCAAAAAAGTAATGAAGTTTAAAGGAATAAATGTACAGAAGCACTGACGTATCTTTCTTTATCTGACTTCGACCATTACGAGTCACTACTTTTATTATATTTTAATATTAGAAGAACATATGCCGAGATGAATATGCGAGTACATTCAATTTAACGAAACTTATCTCTCTCCTTATTTATGTATTACTAGCATATGTACGAGTATATTTATGTTATACAATGGCATGTAAATTTTCTATATAAAAATCCACATAACTATTCAGCTGTTTGACTGATACTAAACGCGTGCCAATATTTTTTGGCAAAGGTACACTCAGTTAGCAGCCAAGCTATATATTTACATAAATAGATATATTTTTTCTGCTTCACATGTATGAATGTAAAATATAGTCATGCCAGCAGCAGCCAAAAGTTAAGACTTTTTCTCCATAGTATTTTTTATTTGCTTTCATTTATTCTTCCACATTTTTCTCCTTGGTTTTATTTTTTTTTTATTTTATCTCCTTCACTATTTTTCCATCCTCTTTCTCTTCACACGCATACCTGACTATTTTCTCTATAATATTTTTTATTTAATTTTATGCTTTCCAGCTCACTCGATGGATTTATTTAATGTGAAAAATCAGCAGCTTTTCGCTTTTGATTTTTTGCTGAATTGGCAAAATTTTACGTTGGTTGCATTTAAACGATTTACTTACATAGTTACGACCAAATCTGCATACATAGAAATCACGTTAAGGATCTGCGCGTGATTTGCATGACATGCGAGTTTCGTTGCTCAAGTGAATAAATTGAAGATTTTTACAAATGATTTGGATAGGAGATATATGTACAATTGTTTCTTCAAACATATACTTTTTGTTTTGATTTAGATAAAATTATTTAATTTTAATTATTCTTTAATCCCGATTAGTTTATGGGACAATTTTTTAAGGAAAAAACAACATAAAGTAATCGGCCTTAAAGCTCGTAAATAATTAAAATAAATAGTTATATGGCCAAACATTAACAAATAAAATGATTTAAATTTTCTGAAAAGTTTTGTTAAAAATAACATTGATTTTGGCGACCTTTTCACTTTTAATAAGGGGTTTTTTGCTGGCTCTAGGTCAAATTTTTATAGTAATAAAATAGTTTGGTTAAAGGTAATTATAATTACAAACACCTCCTTGAATGTATAAGTGTGTATTGTTATGTTTTTAATGGTGAAAGTTCGTTAATAGTTCTTCTTTGTTTGGGCAACATTCAACGAATTTAAGGGAAATGAATCGTTTCAACTTAAAAATAGAAAATACAAATTTACTAAAAAACCATAAATATGTGTTTACAACGCTAATGGCGCCTGTGGGTCATTTTGATTTAGGCTATGAAAATTTTCGCATTGCCATCCTTTGGTTAATGGAAAAGCTAACCAAAGTTTCTAGTGCTAATTCTGTCATATCTTTTAGACAACTTCTTCTTTTTATGAAATGCTTTTTAATATTTTTTCAATTAAACTTCGTTTTTGTCAAACAAAATGTTAGAGAAAACTCTGTTACCTTTTAGCTAAATCGGTCAGTAACTTTTGTATTTACCGAACAGTTCATAACCGAAGTTATTTTTTGAGATTACCGCGTTAAAATAAAACTCCCAAGCTGCACGGTGCTATCACCTGATATCTTTTTATTTCAAATTAAACCAAAATCGTTTTTCTTTCTACAGATCTACAGCCAAATTCATCTATGTACGATTATTAAAAAAAAAAAAAACATTTTATGGATTTTGTTCCTCAATTGTTCCTCTTTGCATAAAAGAAAGCTCGCAAGGTGTCGCTGTAATTGAGTTATTTATAAAAGTCTTATGTATTAACTAATTTTGTTATAGCTCAAAATTTATATTATTTGCTTGAGAAGTTTTGCGAAAAATGAACCCACTAAAAGTAGTACAAAAAGTATGTTCAATGACTTTAAGGAGAGCACAAGCTGTTCAAAAAAATTACTAGACAGGTGGTGCTGGAAGTCAGATATGTAGAACATGTTTATATAGCGATCTCCTTGAAAATTATATATTTGAAAATTATCCGATATATGGGGCTAAAAAATTGGTTATAAAAAAAATTACCTGAGGTATTTAAAACATCTTTATATACTTTTCCGCGTGGTCGAGTTGGTAGAGGTGCGTGCTATAACTCAATATGCCGGTGAGTTCGAGGTTCGAATCTCAGTCAAGGCAAGCAAAATCTTAATCATAGAAAAAGTGTTTTCTAATAGCGGTCACCCCTCGGCAGGCAATGGCAAACCTCCGAGGGCATTTCTGCCATGAAAAAGCTTCTCATTAAATACATCTGCCGTTCGGAGTCGGCACAAAACTGTAGGTCCCTTCATTTGTGATATAATATAAAGACGCACACAACAAATGGCAGGAGAAGCTCGGCCAAACACTGAGCTATATAGTGTAAGCGCCAAATTATTATGTATTATTATTATATATTTACTTTTCGGTCAGATTAAAACTTAGAATGGCTATTGACTACTAACTGACTGACAAAATAATACCGATAGTTTTTGAGCTTAATTTTTATTTAAATTGTCCTGTAAAAAATATAAAATATTTAAAGAAAGCTAAATTAAACTAATAATTAGTTCATCATGTATCTGCAAAAAAGGAACAAATTAAGAATAATGTCGAAAGGTTGACCCCAGGACTTTTTTTAAATGATATACTATGTTATAATAAAATATTAATATTTTAATTTAGTCACACAATGAAAATAGAAAGGCACAACCAACCTTTTTTTGTACTCTTTTATGTTTTGATTGTAATTTTGTAATGCCGAATTTTGTATTTCGTTAAAATAAGAATGCTTTGAGTACAATACAAAGTAATTGATAAAATATTTTTGAAACTAAAGCTTTGAAATGCATAAACAGAATACATAGAGCTCAAAATTTTTTTTTTAATTTCTACTATGGCTACCAATTAAATATGTCGAGAGCTTTAGACTGATTAAAGAAATGTTTAAAGCAAACAATTTTTTTTATATATCGACTGTCATTTTATATAAATTTTTTAATGTAGATGCCATGCTTATGAACTAAATTGTCGTAGAATAATTCTAATTAAGTTCTTTCGATTCTGTTGTTACAAAAAAATTCTTGGCGTCCTCTTGGATTGCATATTTAATAACTTGATCTTTTCATTTTATAAACGCTATTTTTATTACCCATTTTACCATTCCTTTTCAATGTTGTAATTTTGACCTTAAATTCAGATGACTAAAATACGTTGCTGCTCTCAAATCTTTTGTGATTGCCTGCCAGAAAAACACTTTAAACTTAGCTAACAAGTCAACAAATGTTGGATTAGGTAAAAAATAGTTAACACAATTTCGTTGTATTAGTATAAGGGTATGTCAACTTAAAACAAAAACAAGTAAGAAAAGCTAAATTCGGGCGAAACCGATTTTTATATACCCTCGCGATATATTTTTGTATGGTCGGCGCCCATATATATAATATAATATAATTTTGGCGTGTACAATATTTAGCTCAGTGTTTGGCCGAGCTTCTTCTACCATTTGTGGTGTGCGTCTTTATATTCTACCACAAATGGAGGGACCTACACTTTTGTGCCGACTCCGAACGGCAGATGAATTTTATGAGAAGCTTTATCATGGCAGAAATACCATCGGAGGTTTGCCATTGCCTGCCGAGGGGTGACCGCTATTAGAAAATACTTTTTCTATTATTAAGATTCTGCTTGCCCTGACTGAGATTCGAACCTCGAACTCACCGGCATATCAAGTTATAGCACGCACCGCTACCAACTCGACCACAGCGGCCACATGGTCAGTGCCCATAATTTCATAAAAACCCCGTTTCTTTGTTTAAATCACTGCTAGTATTTAACTTTACTCAATTTGTTCCAATAAATACTGAAAATCGAATTTTTTTGCAATTTTTAAATTTCCGTTATTTGGAAGTTGGGCGTGGTTATGGTTGGATTTCTAAACTTATTGATAGTAATGCTAATAGTATCAAGGACAATATGTTCACCAAATGTTGTGACGATACCTTCCATCGTTGTTGAGATACCTGCATACGAGAACGAGAACATATGAGAACGAAAAATGACACTGAAGATGGCACAAAGCCGAAACCGGTTTGTCTTAAAACCAACTTGACAAGGGATGACGAAACTTCGTTCCAAAACCAATCATACCTACATACATATGTATGTACGTTTTTCAAAATTTCATAAAAATCAAGTTTCTTAATTAACTAACTCTCTAAATATGAAATTTTAATTCATATGTTTTAATAGATAATGAAAAAACAAAATTTTAGAATTTTTCAAAATTTCCGTTATGTGGAAGGTCCGATTTCAAAAATCTTCTTCGATAATAATAGCGATATCATGGAAAATATGTCCACCAAGTTTTGTGACGATACCTTACACCGTTATTGAGATACAGAAATTTGTTCCTAAGTGGGCGTGGCCCATTTTTCAAAATTTCATAAAGACCCATTTTCTTAGCTCAAAATCGCTCCAAATACCAAATTTCACTAAATTTGCTAAATTGGATACCAAAAGATCGGAGTTTTTGCATTTTTCAAAAATTTCCGTTATATATGGGGTGGGCGTGGTTATTGACCGATCTTGACCATTTTCAAAACCTAACCTGTCCAAAGAGCAATCTTTGTACTAAATTTCATTGGGATATCTCAATTTTTACTCAAGTTATTGCAACTACGGACAGACGAACAGGCAGTCAGGGCTAAATCGATTTCTCTTTTCATTCTGATCACTTTAGTATACATATATATGTCTACATATATCTATCTCGATTATTTTACAAACAACCGTTATGTGAACAAAGTTATAATAACCTTGTGTACAAGTACGCTAGGGTATAAAAAGCACTATTTGGTTTGAAAAGTTCATTTCCTAATTCAGTTCCATAGAAAAAATGTATAGGAAACGGAAATAGTAAGGATCACAGAATGTCTTTAAACTTTATAAACGTGTGGCAATTGTGATTTTTAATACAAAATTTGCAATTGTTCTTACATTTGTTAAATATTCGCTTTTAAAAATTTTATATTTAAGAGGTTTAAAAATGATACGATTTTTTTTCTCGAAATCAATATGTCTACAAGAAATATGCAATTATATAAAAAAAATGTTGTTATTATATTTAAATATATTATTAAACAAAAATGTATACATTTCTATATTAATTGTTTTTGTTTACAATTGTTTTGTTTCCAATTGTTGAAATTTGTTAAAAATTTTTTGAATTTGAAAGACTTAAAACTATAAAATTTTTTTTCCTTGAAGTCTTATAAACATGTTTTAAAAATGCAATTTTGATATTTTTTTTTTTTAAATATACTATTTAACAAAAATCTAAATATTTCTTTATTAATTGTTTTTGCTTAGAATTGTTTTGTTTCATATTGCTGAAACAAGCAAGCATTTTATATAAAATTGTTTACTGAGCTTTTAAGAAACATAGTTTTTTAACTCTCAGCGCAAATTAAAATTTTTTTTCTCACATATGGTAAAAAAATTTCACTATTTTTGAAGGTTTAATATTAAAAAAAGTTCTCTTTTAGAAAATTATTTTCCGATCATGGTTTTTGAACAATTAACAGTTTAATTAATTATTAAAAAAATATATATTTATATCTTTTCTTCTATTATTCTTAATAATTTTTTTTGTAATTTGTGTCAGTTACATTTTTTTTGTAAGCCCAATAGTTACCGAGATAAAATTTCTCACAAAAAGGCATTTAAGACAAATTTTCTATTTTCAATTGCAAGTAATACAAATTTGTAAAAGTACTTAAGACACTCCAAGTGCCACAAAACTACAAAGTTTAAGAAAAATCTCTATACACATATTTTTTTTTACTACACAGAGCTTGAAAAGTTCTCATGCCACTACCGGTTTTTCCCAAAAATATATTAAACCACCCTAATTCTACGACATGCGTATCGTTGTATTTAAGCTGATAAACTTGAATGTGAAATGCTTGATTCTTAACTGCCCCACACCTCTTCTGCAAGTCTGTAATTGACATTGAGCACGTTTTATATGCTAGGATTTTGTCAACGTGGCTTACAATAAAATTTATTGTGCAGATATCTTTGGAATTTTATTTTCCTACTAACAAAATGTGCTTCACATCTACAAACCTACGCTGTTGCGCACTTACGCACACACACACACACACACACACAATAACAAAGTGATAACAATTTTCATTTTCGATTTCTGCTATCATCTATTTCCCGTTCAAGTTGCCATTGCACTTTCCAACACACACAATAAATGCTCATGCTCACTGCACGATCTTCTCCACACTTGCGCTGTAATATCCTTTGGTTGTGCACAAAATAATTTCCACACTTTGCAGCACTTGAATGGAAGTTAACTCCAGCTACGCACGCTAGCAATATAAATATCTCGATGAGCATGAGCAACTGATGGCAATAACCGAAAAATCATCAGCAGCTAAAATTGTACACACGTGCACACCTGCTCACCTTTAACAACTTGCAAATGCGCTTGTGCAAATGGTGATGAACATAGCCTGGCGCAGCAGCATCATTATTATCGTCGGAAACTTTTGCGACGTGCGAGTTTCGACACCAATCCACCTAACATGACGTAGCAATTCATCTAAACCCAGCTGTTTCGTTTGTTGCAATCAAATGTCGTCTTGCATGCACACAAACTTACTCACTCACACACTCACATTCGTGACTATTTTTCTGTCTGCATAGTTAAGTGTCTGTCTACCTGTCGCTTGTGCCACCGGCATGTCTTAACATCCCCTCTGTCTGACTTTAAAAGTCCGCCAAAACGTGTAAATAAATCACAGGCAACATTTATATTCGAACGTTCCTTGACATGTGCGTCTTTATGCGGCTTTTGTATTTGCTGCACTCTCCTCCATCTCTCTCTCTCACTCTCTCACTCTCTCACTCTATATCTCTTTGCGCTGTGATGTCAACAATTCATTAATGTTACACTTTATAGCCTGAAGAAGATTTGAAGATTTCGTTCGGCAGAGGGCAAAAAACGCTTACGTCTGTACGTTAGCAAATAAAAATAATTTATTTGGTACACCTGGGCGTATGCGTAACAATTTTATTATAAGCCACTTTTCAGATGGATCTGTGGTGGGGTACAAATGTATTGGTGAATTTAGATTTATGACTCACAACCGACTTATTATTGAAGTAGACATAAACAATTTGGATAAAAAAGATACAAAGGTGTAAACGTATCCAAAATGGATTCACAGATACAAATAATAATAATAATAATACATATACCAAGACATAAATAAACAGAAGAATACAGATGCAGACGCTGTCATACAAGTACAGAGAAATAGATGCTCGCACAGTTTGAGATACAGACAAAGATTCAAATGCAGATACTGGTATACGAATATGTAGCGAGGAGGGTAGAGCCGAATTCATCTGCGTGGTTCCCCTCGAAAGCTCACTCGCATCTCGCATCTTGAGCGACTTGGTGAGCTATGCCTCCCTTTAAAATCTATGGGGTTATCTTAGATTACGGATTGATTGGGTTTATTTGTTGATTTTTCGTTCACCTCCATCTGTTTAAAACCTTGGCCAGTCTGAGGGTACATAATGAGTCCGCAGCGTTAAGTTTTTATAAAGAAATGTAACAACATTAGCGTGGTTTTATTACTTTATGCACAGAGATCGTATATTGGGATTGCTCAATCGGTGTGAGATAGCAGCTCCGTGTGTGAGATAGCAGCTTCGTGTGAAGATCCTTAAATACTGGAAATTAAACCAAAATAAAACTTAAAAGAAAATAAAGAAAATACATACCTTAAACTCGTTCGCTGGAAGTAAACTGACACGTTTTCTATTTAAAAGTCGGATAAATCGCAAGAAAATGCTTCTTTAGTTAACTGTAATAAACGTTATTGATCGAGCCTCTCCAGTGATAACTGAAAAGATATTTGGCATCATCAAACATCAAAATTTCAAGGCAGCTATGATAAAGTCAATGATCTTCTATACCGTACCAAAAGGTCACGGAAAATAAGCCCGCTATTAACAACGGCCAAAGGAAAATGATGTAGCCAAGAGCGGAGATGTGTGAAGTATTGCCTAAACAATCTCACATCACATGGCCAAAACTCATTTCGAAAATAAATTTTCGATCTTACTTTTATCGTTAACTAAATTGCCCGATGTTGCAAAATGGTAAGTAAGGTATATGTATAAACATAGTGATCACGAAGATGTCCAGATTCAAAACCATGAAAAAGCACGGAAGAAACAAAGGGCTGTAAGGAAAAACCACAAAAATACTTCTGAGATTTTTGGAACGCTTATGTCTGGACGTTTCCCAAAGACTTGGCAAGCCCCAGTAATTTGCTGAGTGGTAAACTATTTTTTGGTCAAAAGAAGAGCACAAAGTTAGGTGTTCAATATACGAGGGCGGGTCAATAAGTCCGTGACTTTTTGAATGAAACACAAGTTTTTGGATAAGCAATTATTAGTTGTGGTCGAGTTGGTAGCGGTACGTGCTATAATTTGATATGCCGGTGAGTTCGAGGTTCGAATCTCAGTCAGGGCAAGCAAAATCTTAATCATAGAAAAAGTTTTTTCTAATAGCGGTCACCCCTCGGCAGGCAAAGGCAAACCTCCGAGGGTATTTCTGCCATGAAAAAGCTTCTCATTAAATACATCTGCCATTCGGAGTCGGCACAAAACTGTAGGTCCCTCCATTTGCGGTAAAATATAAAGACGCACGCCACAAATGGTAGGAGAAGCTCGGCCAAGCACTGAGCTATATAGTGTAAGCGCCAAAATTATATATTATATTATAAATATTTTATTTTCCAACATAGTGAGTTCTATACACTTTGTCCAACGTTTCTTCAATTTTTTTAACCCTTCAAAAAAATAAGATTTATCGAGGGCATCAAACCAGCCATTTGTTTGTGAGATGATTTAATCGTTGGGGTCAAATCTCTTTTCGCCGAGCCATTTCTTTAGATTTGGTAATAAGAAATAGTCACTGGGGGCTTAATCCGGAAAATAGTATCCCAATTCATGCATTTTTGCCATGGAAACTCCACATATGTGCACCCTTGCATTGTCCTGGTGAAAAAGAACGTCTTCATTAAATCGACCCCATTAAGTTGGCAAAATCTTCGCCATTGATTGTTTTACCCTTTTGCAGATAAGTTAGTAAATGTGATTATACCGCGTGTCGAATATATTCGCCTCTTTTTCCGATCCAAGACAACTTTTTACAACAATCGGTATACTTCGATAAAACAGAGAAACTAAGTCACTTTGCAAAAAATGGTGTCCACACTGGCGCAAAGATCTCTGACAAAAAACTCCAATATCCGATCGAATGCCATATATAGCTCTCGATATAGCCAGTGCAATAGTAACTTCGTTTTGTGTAAAAGAAAAAAAATATTTGCAGTGGTTGCGTTTCTCATTGACCCGTCTTAGCACCGATCCGGGAAAACATAGATTATATTGCATTCATAGTGGTGGCGAAGCGATTAGATCTCTTACAAACAATTTGGCTCATAAAAGAAAACATGGAGCTGACGTGCCAGAAATCAAAGCTTATTTTACTGAGTTCTTGACGTGCTCAATGTCATTCTGGATGCTCGTTACGGTGGGAAATATTACGCACACTCACAGAAATGCTTTAAGTATTTAGAATTGCTCATCCACTTAATAACATGTTAAAAATACGTACGGACGGTGAGGGAAAATTCATTCAAGGGAAAAAACAGTTTCTTCGCGCATTATTTAAAGTATCGGCCGCCCCAAAAAAGGAGGTGCCGTGTTCTTCTTTTAAGTTTGACTTTATTTCTTGATTTATATTATGATGTATTGAGCTCTAGTAGAAGGCACACCTAAAGTATATAACTAACAGTGAAAGGGCTCTGGACATATAGTCGAAAACTTAAGATAACGGAATGGATTTCGTGCCCACACAGTAAACTGAACAATCATCTAACACAGTAACTTATTTGCCAAACACGCATTTTTGGAGAAAAAGAAGAAAGAATAACCTATAACAAGAAGCAAATACCGTGCAAACCTCTGGGCTTTTGGACTAAATGAAATTGTGTTTTTAAATTTTGTCATGCCAGATTACAATTAAAATACACCACAAAGCAGAGTGCAACTATAATTGCATCGCTTTAAATGTTTTATCCACCATGACGTAATATGTAATGACTAACGCTTTAACCACGGGTTGTGCAGACTTGAATAAAAAGATTCATTAACTCCAATTTTATTTTTTAGCAAAAAAGTGTTAAATGAACTAAAACATTGTGGACTAAACAAATGTTTGATTAATAAACATAAATTGTGTTTAATCCTTAGGAAACAATACGAAATTTTCAAAGTTACGAAATCACGATTATTGGTAACCAGTAACCAACCTTATCTACATATTTATTTGAGTTAAATCAATTAAAACTAAAAATTTTCGAAAAGCGGCTTTAGGAAGCGTGGTATGTATTACAAAACTGGCGATTATTTGCGCCAATTTAATGTCAGCATCGAAGTTTTTTCCCTTATAAACACTAATCGATTCCACGTAGTCCACACACCTATTACCTCTCCATACAGCAATAGCTGTGTGCGTGTGCACGCGTTTCCGAATTTCCTAACCATCACCAAAACCTAGCCAACGCGCAGCCAATTTGAGTTCAATTGTTATTGTTCAACTGAAGTAATGCAAATTTCAATACCTAGTAGGAAAGCCAGGGAAAAAAGTCATTTGTCGATAAGCATCTTAGCAAACGAGTAAAAAATTCGCTGCCAAAAGCGATAAAAAAGACTACGAACGCAATCACCATATCTAACGCAACTGGATATGCGACTTATCTAAAAATACACCCTTCCCCTCTGGTGCGCACTCACATTCACCATCGCATTGTCTCCGCATTCTTCTAACATAAACATTTTATTTTTTCTACTCACTGTTTTTCCGGGTAATATTTTTTTTTGTGCAAATACAATTTGGCAGCTCAAATCCCCTTAATCTCTCCAATCTGCATCAGTCAGCCGAATAATATTTGAAATGCTATGCAGTAAAGCTACGCGCTTTACAGATCTTTCGGCGAGTAACGACAAACAAAAAAAGCGAGGGATTTTAGAGCATTCAAGCATTTGGCAAGGCAATAGCAGAATGGAATGAAAACTTTGGCAAAAGTAGTGAACATCATACATGAGGCATTTCATACTATTTTAATGAAAAATCCAGTTTTTTGTTTTAGATTTTCACGTAAATTGAGTAAGTTGTAGAAAAACTCATAAGATGTAAAAGAACACTTGATTTTATTAATCAAAGCTTCAAGAAAAAAATAATATATCAGGTCCCATAAGGAGATACACTTTAAAAATTTGTCAGGTTATTCTTTCGTATACGGTCTATTACATATATTTTTTTTAAATTTTTAAAATTGTGCTAACATGATTTTTGATCAAATTAATTTTTGTTTTATTAACAAAGGTATGAAAAATTTTAATTAAAAAAAACAAAAATTTGTTTAAATTTCTTACTCTTTGTTTGCTCTATATTGCGTTTACAGACATTTTAGGAACTCCTCTGCTACATATCCAAAATTCGCGCAAAAGTAGTTTTGAAAAATTTAAATAGTGTGGAATGCCTCATATACAGTATCGGACATATCGGACATTTGCAACCAAATTCAAAATAACATAGTTTGCCACTTATATTAATTTATATTTTTAAGAATTTTGAATTAAAAATAAGCTCATATTATAATATGAACCATATAAAATCGAGATTTAAACTTTGTAGAAAACCAAAACAAAATTCAACAAATTTTGAAATAGATTTTGAACATTTTTCTTAGAGCTGTTAAATTTTTTTTGCATTTTTATAGTCCCTTGAATTTTAACAAAACAATGTGCAAGTTTTAGTGGCCGCTGTGGTCGAGTTGGTAGCGGTGCGTGCTATAACTTGATATGCCGATGAGTTCGAGGTTCAAATCTCAGTCAGGGCTAGCAAAATCTTAATAATAGAAAAAGTTTTTTCAAACCTCCGAGGGTATTTCTGCCATGAAAAAGCTTCTCATTAAATACATCTGCCGTTCGGAGTCGGCGCAAAACAGTAGGTCCCTCCATTTGTGGTAAAATATAAAGACACACTCCACAAACGGTAGGAGAAGCTCGGCCAAGCACAGAGCTATATAGTGTAAGCGCTAAAATTATATTATATATTATAATGTGAATGTTTTAAGAGGCTATGAATTATTGTTAATGCACTGAATTTTAATTCTAAATTCTAAAAAAAAAACTATGTCATTTTTAATTTCATTGCAAATGATATGTCCGATACTGTATACATATTTATATGTATATTAGACAAAGAGCGCACTTGTGCACAATTGTTTTATAACTTTGTTCTTTTTTCGGACCCTTATGAAAATTTCGATATTTTTCAAAAACAAAATAAAAAAAATTGTGGTAAAATTTCCGACCGCGATCTTCATTTTTCAGTTAGCGTTTGCAATAGTAAGAATATTAAATTGAAATAAATTAAAGATACTACTTTTTGCATTAAAAAGTAATAATTGTGAGTATGCAATTTTGCAATCCATTCAATTCAACGATATTACGCAGTTTTTGCCATAACTTTAGCCTGTTTTACAATAAAAGAAATTGAAGAAAAGTGTCAGTAGAAACTTATCCAAACATCAAAGGCAATTTCAAGCTAACATTATGTTATAATAAAATTGAATGTGCTACAAGTTTGCATGCTCGAAAATTTTATTATTTAACAATTTAAAGCAAGAGCCATTAAAAGTTTTATATTGCATTTAAAAAGTTTTTTTATTGCGAGTACCAACTAAAACTTTAAGATAAGTGCATTGCTACAATTTTGACAAAATAAGTTTTGTCTGAATGAAAATAAAATGTTTATGGAACTAGAATAAAGATAACAAATTTTTTTAACGCAATCTAGTATAAATAGTTTGTTTTGGATTTTATAAGTACTACTTATCAGTTAAAAACGAACACTTTGTGATTAACCATTGAAGCTTATAGATGGATTCAAGTACTTTTTTCTTCTGCTTGTTAAGCAATTAATCGCTATCGTTAAGAGACATTCTAATTTTATAGCAGTTTACCCTTCTATGAACTTTGCTATGAGCCGACTAGAAATTTATTATTTTTTTACCATGCGGATATAATAACTGATAAATGAATTCTGGTTTTCCGTAGTTGACGATTTGCCAATTGTAACACTATCGGGTTGTCCATTCCGCCAAGAGCCAACGTCTCCCAGTCATACACTATTCTCTAATCTCGACTACTCTCTTGAATCAGAATAATCAAGAACTCTGAATTTTTATTATGTGCAAATGATTTAAAAGTTTTTACGACTAGCTCAAATAATTTAGTATCTCTAGAGGTCCAGTCGGATGTTGAATATGTTGCTTTCTGCTGTAGGAAAAACCAACTACATTTAGATATATAAAAAAATGTTTTCATGTTTCATTCGCGAAATCTCGCTCCCTTATTCCTCATTCATACCACATTAGTGGTACTCAGTTATGTAGAATGAGCAAAATAAGCGATCTCGGTGTGGCTTGTGACTCTAAATTCTTATTTTAAAGCCACTTAAACTACACTTTTGCCAAGTCATATTCCATGTTTGGTTTTTTTCGCCGATTCAGTTCAGATTTCAGTGATCCTTACAACTTGAAACTTATATTTATCTGACTTGTACACTCTAAATTAATATACGCTGTTTTCATTTGAAGGCCATACTTCAAACGCTATACTTCTTTCTCGAAATAATTAAAAAAACCGTTTGTCAAGTTTGCTCTACGCTCTTCACAGTTTAGTGACCTGATTCCTTCCTATAGCGCAAGTTGTCAGCTAATAAACTTAAAACTTCTAAACCCTAGAAGGACTATACTTTCTCTCTCTCTCTATTGTGTTTGACATTATACGAGATGCGATTAACTGTACATTCTTACTAGAACGCATTCACCTTAATAACCCTTCAAGAAATCTTTGTAATCATGCGACTTTTTTTCTAGAACGAGCTAGAAGGCCATACGCTGCGAATTCTTCTATTTTAAAAATTCTAACTGAATATACTTCAGATTTATAATTTCACTGCATTGATTTTATTCACCAAAAACTACATTTAAGAAATTTATTGGTTAAGAATTTTTAACTGTATCTTATTTTCGTAACAATATTTTGAAGAAACTTTTTTATTTTCTAGACAATCTATGTACAATAAATAAATAAACTCTCCTCATTTTCTTTTGTATTCAAAATTTTTTGATTTCTTGTAACCGAAACGTGTTTTTTGGTGTGGGTTAGTGGGATTTTCACCCGCCTCTGGCTCAGCTGAGCTCATTTCAGTCTTCAAAAAAACTAACCTCATACAAATTTCATATACACCTCGACTCTATCCCCCCCCTAACATGTCTGTTTTTTTATAAAATTATTGCACACAAAAATTTTTTATTTGAACTAAGTCGAATTTAGCACAACCGAGCTTTCTAGTAGCTAAAAATGCAAGAAAAAGCATGCCGAAAGTTTTATAAAATCTATTCAGTAATTTGTTAGCCAAATCTGCAAAATTTAACTCATTAAAAAACCGAATTTTTTTTATTAATTTATTATAAAAATAAAAAATTGTTACATTAGAAATTTTGCCACCACTACACAATAAGCTACCTAGGTCTCGTATCAAATTTTGTTAAAAAATGGATCGTGACGGCGAGGCGATAGCAAGTTTGCGCAAATTTTTTCCGAAATTGAGTGGCGCAAAGATTAATGAAGTTATTTTTTTTTAACAAGGCATTCAATAACTTTATATTTTTTAACGATATGTATGATTTAAGGTGTTTTCAATGGTCCGCAGATAAAAAAAATAGTTGCAGGTTATGAATTTTCATCAAAATTTAATGCTATCGAACAACGTGGATGGAAAGGCACAGTTGCCGTTATTGGACATTGCGGCTATTGAAAAGCGCTTTAAAGGACAACATACTACGCATATGCTTGGCGAATTCTGTTGGTCTATTTGTCGCGATACTGACACAAATGCTTACAAACGCAAAAATAAAAGGCCTAAGTTTCTTAAAAAGCATATGAAATTTTTAATGTAACAATTTTTAATTTTAATATAATAAACTTAATAAAAAAATTCGGGTTTTTAATGAGCTGAAACCGTTACAAAAACACCGATAACTATTTAAAAAAAAAAAAAATTCAGGAAAATCTGAGAATTGATAAAAATCTATTTTTTTAAATTTGACGTAATACAGACACTTCCGTGAGTCAGCCTGCAAAAATTCAGCTCGATTAGATCACAGAAAAAGGGTTAAAAATCGATCCAAAGTATTTCACACAGGCGGACAGACGAACACTACGAGCTTTATACTTTATACATAAAAAAAAAATTCTGACGTGTACATAAAAATCGCCGATACACGTGTATTTTTATTTTTTCTCCCCTTTCCGAAAAAGATATTTGGTTCATAGGACAGAACTAAAGCTCGTTTTTGTAACGCAGTGTTATTAGTAGTGATCTAACTGAGGCTATTAATTTTATTTATTTAAGTACAAATATTAAATTTTCCATATTTGAAGTGATTCTTATCAGCAACATATTGACAGCATCGCATAAAAAATTCTGATGACCTCACGACAGGCACCGATTGTTGTGAAATGAGGTTTTTTGACGTCTTTGAATTGAAATTGAAATATAATTTATTTATTTATTATTATTATTTCAATTGCAAGTTAAGGCAACAGAGGCTTTCAGGTTTACAATTGAAATAAGTTTGTTTGATTTCAATGCAAAACTGAGTTTTAAATTACATGCAAAGCAATATATACAGCAAAATTATCAACTAACGCTATAATACCCTCCACAGCGCCGCCAAATCACTCTAAGCTTATTCATAGCATGCTTCAATAGCAAGCAAATAAGTTGGTTGGTAGGCTTATAAAAACGATGCGAAAATGTACCATTCGAAAGTTATATAAATAAAATGTGTAGATGTATATTTTAACGAGCGCCTTAAAACTAGTTTCTATGTGTGCATTCGTACAACGTCACAAACAGCTTGATAAAATCACTCACCGCACGCAGGAGCTTACAAATTACGCACCAAATACGGCTGCCACTTGTGCCACTTCACACACACATACACACATCGACATAAACACACACACGCACGCACTCGCAAGCTACGTTATCGCTTCGCATTCGTATGTCACGTAACAGCTCAATACATAATGATAGCAATAAAATCCTTTGTGATTACATTCAAATTTGTTGACTTTTGAGCGTGTCGCAACAGGCTGTGCGTGTTACGTGTGTGTGCTACGATTGTTTGTTTGTCTGTTTGACTATGTACCTTGTTGCCGTACATTGTTGTTAGCTATTGAGCTGCTGCCGGCTAATGCCAACATTGTCAGCTTAAATCGTTTGCTAAACGCTCACGGCTAAAAGCAAATGTTCGCCATTTACAATATGTATTATGCTCTGCCTATCTGTCTATCGTATCGCCGCACGTGCAAAATGTTGCGTATACGCAATGTATGACCTGCTATTCGACTAAGCGCGCTAATGCCGCCCCCAGCAGTCATTACTACCAACGTGTTTCTGTGACATTTGAATAGCTTAACTGCGATTTTATTATCGCAATTGTAAACTTCAGCATTTCAGTAATCGTTGGAGCTGCCTGCTTGTAGCAATGTATTTGTTGTAGTGTATTGTAGTGTTAAATACTCCAAAGCGTACAGCTTCCCTCCACTTAATGCCAACCAAAACCAAATCAGTCGAATTATTCGTGTCTATATGTAAATACAAATTTGCTTGTATATCAGTGCAGAATTCCGTAGCATCCAAGTAGGCACCTGATGGCTCTTACTCTTTTAGTTAAAAGAGCAGTCAACCGCTTGTAGCTTTGCGAATAGCGAAGAGCCCAGCTAGATTTGATTGGATTTGTGCGTTTGTTTGTCTGAATGCGTGCGTGCTTACGATAACAGAGCATACACAAGTCTGTGAAGCAAAGAAAAGTAGATGCTTTGCGGAAGCACAATAAAAGAAAGTGGCACAAACGCCTTTGCAATTATGCCAATTTGTAGATTAAGCTATTTTGCTTTTGAATTCATTGGAAATTGTTGAATTGTGAATTGTGCGATTAAAAGCTTATACTCACAAGAGCAATTGCAGTTATTTGCAGGCACTTAATTCTACGATGACTGTGATTGCCATTTTTTTGTTTAGAAAAGAAGGACTTGTGAAAAAAAAGAACTCACTTCTGCATATGCGGTAAATAAATTAGTCAGTAGTTAAATTTCGATGTGTACACCACAGACGAGAATGACAAAAAATAAAAAAGGTTTCGCTCAAAATAAAAGTTGTGATATGTTCATTAAAATTATTAATTCGAAAATATTCGACAATATTAAAAACACTCATTTAGAACATATTTTTAATGCACATGGAGAAGTAAAAAAAAAAATTTTGTTGTGCATGTAATCATTATTATGTTATGTTATGTAATGTTATACTATATTATGCCTTGTCATGTTATGTTATGTATGTTATTTTAGGATATGTTTTGTATAATCTTTTCGCCTGTTATTATCGTTGTCAAGTGATTTTTTGTTATACTACATTACGTATAAATATTATGTTATTTTATGTTATGTTATTTTTCGTGTAGGTAATCATATATTGTGTTATGTTATGTTATGTTATGTAATGTTATACCATATTATGCTTAGTCATGTAATGTTATGTATATTATTCAATGTTATATTTGTTATAATTTTTTCCGATTGTGTTTATATTGTCATTGTTATTTTGTTATTTTAACGTTAATAACTTATGTTATTTAATATTTTATTATGATATGTTATTTAATGTTGCTTTATAATATTATGGTATGTTATGTTATATTATTTTTTCCGTAAGTAAACATATATTTTGTTCTGTAAAGTTATGTAATGATATGTTAATGTCATGTTCTGTTATTTTTTCCTATATTAACTTCAAATGTTGTGTTATGTATGGCATTTTATGTTATGTTATGTTATGTTATTTTATGTTATGTATGTTATGGTTATATTATGTATAGTTGCGTTACATGATCTTTTTTTCCATCAATACTGATTAAATATGGTTTGGTCTTATTTAAAATAATTGAAAAAAGCATGAAATGTCCACGCCCACGCCCACCATACCTTTGTACATAATACCACCGTATCTTAATAAAGTATAACTCCTCATCACCACTTACTCCTCAACTCATTACACATCCACTCATTTCACTACACCTGAGCTTACCTCTGACATCTTAACTCGTTTACCTCCCATTCCTGCCATGCCACAGCAAAACATAGCAAATCATAAGTAAAATTGATTTCCTCAACCTAATATAAGATTACACTGAATCTACATATACTAAAATATATTTGGTCACAAAGTTTGAGAAAGGCTGTACCGACTTTCTTTCATTCTGCTTATATATCCCAGGTGACACATCGTTGCCAATGGAACACAAGAGTTCCACCAGGTGCTACTGAAGGCGAGTTATTATTAAAAACCACATTTAAGTATCACAAAAAACTTATTAACAATGTAATTTATTCAAATTCATGTACATAAATATTTTATTAAAAAATGGACCGAATGTTATTGATTGCCTCAGTGTGACATTTGAATACTAAATTTAAAAAAAAAAAAAAATTGGAGGTGGTTAAGCCTGCAGTCGAATACTAGGGCTCTTCTTTTTTAGTTCGATCATCTGTAAACAGCGACATCAACGGTGAGTAATAAATTTTTTAATAATAAAACAAAAAACCGTTATATACCTACCTATACCTTACCTAAATTGAATTTTTGCTTTTAACAAATACTTGTAAGTGGAATTTTTTGAGGTAAGAGGGGAGTTTCGGCGTCTCAAGGATCGGCTTCCCGTGATCTCCGTGATCCCCGTTGTCGCAATTCAGGCGGAATTTTGATTTTCTCATTTCCCCGCTCGAACAGTAGGAATATAATTTATTCATGTACCTGGCCAAATTTGGACGTTGAAACCCTAAATGCTTTGTTAGTAATACCAATCTACTTTCAGTAAAAATTAATATAAAGAAGAGGATTTACTCAAGACCCAGTCGCGACAAACATCCGACTATATTTCACCAAACCCGAACTTCAATAACAACGACCAAATTTAGGTTTCCATTCAGGACAGATTTGAGAAGCCGTTAAGGAGGCAATCTCTCTCTTAAACGATGCTTTAAAGATGGAATGTGGTGTGGGTACTGGAATTTATTCCAAAAAACTCAGTGTTTCATTGTAGC
The DNA here is from genome assembly GCA_963971545.1 of Philophylla caesio. Classification (NCBI taxonomy): domain Eukaryota; kingdom Metazoa; phylum Arthropoda; class Insecta; order Diptera; family Tephritidae; genus Philophylla; species Philophylla caesio. Next base: position 25,285,269 of record OZ020608.1, on the reverse strand, counting down.
TTTATCTGCTGGCATTTTTAAATTCATCTTCAAAGCTTGTATGGCTCTGAGCATAGACAGGTTAAAGAAAGCAAAAATAGCTTGTTCACAATTTCAAGAGAGCATTATTCTTAGTGCTCCCGAATTGTTAAATCACTCTTCTCTTGGCTCCCGGCCATAGAAACATAGTAGGAAATGTGTAGGCATGCGAGTTGGCAAAGATAAATTAGTATACACGTACGAGCTTAAAAAAGAAGGCTAGTACAAAAAATCGTGCGGCAGATGTTAGAAAGTGTCCAGCACTTAATTATTGAATGTCCATGATTACCTGTTATAAGGAGTAAAACGATTGGCTGACATATACTAACAAAACTAGCAAATTTACCAGAACCAAATAAAGATTGCATTGGGAAATGGCATCCAAAAGGTTAAGCCAAGAAATCTTGATTTAAATATAGTCGCCATTCCTACGAATGCAGCCAACAAATACGCTTATTTTATTATTGTAAGTCACCAACCAACCACTAGACACTGGTAAAGCGGTAATTGGCAGAATATAAAAAGATCACAGAACTTTTTTAACCACTTTAAGGTGAGTATAGAGCTTTCAATAAAATCGCAAAATTCATTGAAATCAGACTCAAGAAATGAAAAAGAAATTTTTTTCAATACAAATCTTTTAAATCATTCTCAAGTTCCCAAGTTCTCAAGAAAAAAATACTCGTAAATAAAGTAAATTTACAGCAACGGCAAAGACTTTTTAAGCTTTAGGAATAATAAAAAATAATTTTATGAACTCTATCAATTTAGTTGATACCGAAGTACACTTAGGTCTTTTTTATATAATTCATATAAAAATCCACAAAAAACCGCATAAAAAATCCAATGAAGCAATATTTATGAAAACGAAACAATTTCTTTCTTCAGCAGAACATATGTTATTCAATTCAAAACAAGAAAACGAGTTTTATTTAAGCCTAAATTAAATCTACAAAATTATATCCGTATATAAAAAAAAAATAGAACACTAACCTAACTAATTATTTACAAGCTTACTGGAAATGGCGAAAAAGGAATAAGAAAACATGTCATCTGATATTCATAACTCCTTAAGTCTTTTCCACACTTAAGAAAATGTTAACTCTAAAAAAGAAAAATCGTTTAAGAAAAAAAAATGTTTGCAAAATTCTCATAAATTTAAGTCCGCATTAAAAAAAACCCGCTTAAAAGGAGACCTAACTCTTCTGAATATTTTCATTATAACCAACTGAAGACTATTCACTGCTTTATACTTTCAAAAAGCCAGGGAGCACACTCGACCAAGTTTAAGCGAACTTCGTATCAAGAATGTCACTTTAATTATTGGTTTCTCTTTTGTTACGTTAAACAAACACCTCTGCAACATAACGACATACAAACTGCTGGGGAACCAATTGCAAGCGAACTGGAAAAATTCATATAAGAAATTACATTAGAACGTGATGATTGTAATTTATGAACAACAATAAACGCACCGATATTGCGTTGTGATACCTTTTCATTTAGCGTGAAGAAATCTTGTAAAAATTAAACACAGCATTCATTCGACTAAGGGGAGAGGTCAAGTTTAAGCACGCAGTAAAAAAAAAATATAGCCAAGCAAAAGTAAACACATAAAGTGTTATGCCATAAATTTTAAGAGTCCTTTGATGCACACAACTGCGCACGCACATTCAACTGTAATTAAGTGAGTAAATCAAGCGATCGCTTGGCTTTTGCGGTTAATCGAAATTTTTCTCGCTTTTCTTTTTTCCAAAAACAAAACAAAAAACATACAACAAAATTTCTCAAGTCTACCGCGTCACACTTTCATTTGCCCGAAATCCTTTGGGAGAAGTGCAAGTGTTGAAATGTGGAAGACAAAGGCTTGGGTAAATTCACGCCCCGACTGATGACAGACAGGCATGCAGCCGCAAGCCTAAACTTAGGCAATATTAAATACTTGGCAAATGGACAGTGTGCGTTGGTATGTTATTTAGTTTTCAGCAATAATACAACAGTTCAACATTGCTCCTCCTTCTGCAACACCTAATTTTCCTCTACACTCCTTTGCACTCACTTCAGCTACCCGAAGACGCACAAATATTGCATGGCGTGTGATTTACGAGCTAGCCGTTTTGTGTATGTTGCTATGTATGTTATTAGTAGTATATAATGGGGTGCTAGTTGTTGTTTTTGTTGTTAATTTCGCCATTGTTGTAATCGCCTTATCATAGCCTATTATTTGTGTACAACATATTGGCAGATTTTTGCTACTGTAGTATGACTACTTCTATACCTATTAGGCATGATTCCGGCCTTTTTTAGCTCCCGAATATCACGGGATAAGTCTATTCAAATCCCGTAATTATAGAAAACAAAAAATTTAATAGCCGTTTACTTTTCAAATTTTGTATCATTCTTAAAAATTCCCCTTTTAAGGGTAAAACAAAGCCTTTAAAAAGTTCACAATCGACAAATAACACAGCTTGTTAACTCTCTTAAGGCTTTGTTTTGTTCTTGCCATTTTAAATGAGCCGGAGAATATCACACTCGAGTCGAAAATGAGCCTTACTATAAAATCGATGTTAATATAACTAACAACGAGGTGCCTGAAGTAGTTAGGGCAGAAAGTCTCAAAGATAAATTGCATCAAGTTTTAACGAGCAGCTAGCAAGTGTCCAATAGTCGAAAGACATAAAATTTATCAGAAGGTTTGGGAAAATAAATTGATAGATTTTGTTTGTAAAGGCTATGTCCTATAGAGAGCATTTAACTTATTGTCGACAATCTAACCAACAAGTGTTGAGGCACAGCAGAGCTTCTTCCGTACCAAAGATGTATATTTGTACTTGAAGTAGAAATTATTTTGTATGTGTGTAAAATTTTATGTTTATTTCCATTTTTTTTTTCTTGAAAATACCAATAAATACATACATGATTTAAAGCAAATCGTTCTTATTTGTTGTATTAATGTTATAATACAATGATTACAGACGTGTTGCATTTTTAACGAAACAAAACTTCGTGAAATTCGGGATCCCGGTATTGTTTCGGGATTTCGGTCTCAAATCACGAAAATCCCTAGATCAATAAAATGCCAAAAATTAACATCCCTAATACCTATATTTATAAGTACGTGCGAGTATGTGCAGATATGCCAACAATGGTAACTGTTGTAGTATTCCATATTCTTACAGACAAAGTAATTGTCATTGTATTTGCGTGCGCCTGTATGCGTGCTTATTTAACCATACATTCATATCTATTTGCCACTTGTAGTTGCATTTATCTGGTTAACATATTTTGGTTTGTTGTCGCGTAATTGTTGGTTATTATCGGTGGTTTCGTTGTGGTTGGCATTGTTTATTAAACTTTAGTTAACCACAACAACAGTAACAACAACCACAATTGCCGCAACGATAGCAGCAACACAAACTCTTTAATACTCTCTTTAATACAATAAATTCACATGCCGTCACAAAGTAAGTAAATCACTCATACGCCCCTTCCACAAATTAATAAAATTCCAGCAAACAAATGCGGTAAGCCAATAAATTGTCATACCAATATGATTCAGTTCTACTTATCCCGGTAATCCTGTTTTATTAAGTTCATTTTGATGTATTGCATTTTCTTGTGTTATTATAATTTAATGCTAAGCTTTTTATGACACATATGTTTATGAATATCTACCGAGATTTTGATTACAGTTTCTGATACGGAGATTTCCTAACAAAGCAATGCCACTGTAACCGAATCTGAAACACCAAATGGATCGAAGTCCATTTGCGCTTAGTATGTCCAAGCAAGGGGAGGTCTTTGTTCTCTTCTAACACCACCAGCGGGTAGAGCATCGAATGCTTTAAGTGCTTGGGTGCTTTGTGCCCACGGCATAATGGGTCAACTGGATCTTAAACTGCTTCACACCCTAAGAGTCCACCTCATCTGATGTCTTTATCGTCCGTGGTTCTGGAGACTTCATCCGGGGAGAACTTGACTGCTCAATTTTCTATTCAATCTAAAGTACTTAGACGTATGGACTGATTTTCTTATTTCGTTATTTGTAAGTAAACGAAGTTCTTTGTTCAAACTTGCAGATGTGAAATCGCTGATTATCTATTGAATGTCAGGGCATACTCCGCGTTGCCCAACTCCCCTCCCAGAAGTACATATACGCTTTGCTTCTGTCACATATTTGGAAAAGGCGGAATATTAAGACCATTTACATCAACTAAAATACAACGCCACCCCATTGGAAACACTCAAAGTATTTAAAACATGCTGTTATTAATTTGTAGGCAAATAATTAAATTTTTTTTTCAATGCCTAAGCTTTAGGTAGGCTGTGCAAAAACGTATTATGCTATGCCAAATACAAAAAAAAGTAATCCAATATATTAAACCGGACTAAAATATGAGGACACAATGAATTTTCTTGACTTATAAGTTAGCATTTATAAATTATGACTAGTTAGAGACGAATCGTGTGACGAAGTGTAAAAAATCGACATTTTGCATAAGTTTGCGATTATGGTTTTTGGTTTTCATTGTTTTATTTGTTCGGTTATTTGCAAATATTTGGTTAAGTTGTTAAAAAGAACTTTTTCAAGAAAAAGTGAAAAATATTTAAGAAAGAAAATATTTTCTGGATGTAAGAGAAAAAAGAAATTTTGAAGCTCAAAATATCTTTAAAACGAAGGCTGCCATAAAATATTGATCCAAGTCAGATTTAAACTCTCAGCCACCTTCTGCAAGCAACTTTGTTAACTAGTTGGCCCTCTTTTCTAAATAAGAGTATAAAAGCGTTCAACTTATGGGCATTTTTGAAGCTCAAATATCTTAATGTCGTAAGAAAAGTTTTTTTGTTGTATATTTATATTTTTAATTATTGAGAACTTTTAACTAAATACATCTCCATTGTTATCAATATTGTACGCTATAAGTATCACGATGCGCAGTGGTCTGAAATGGTAAAATTTTGGGTGAAACGAAGCAACAGCATTATTTTGCGTAAAATGCAGATATCTTTAGAGTTTTTGGTTCGCTGATTTCGAAAATGACTTCAGAATATAAAAATTTAAAATGGCTGACACAAAATGGCGAACGAATTAAAAAAAATTTTTTTTAAGACTTAAATTGAGTGTAAGAGGGTTTTTGAGGTCGCTGATTTCAAAAATACAACATCAGATGAGAGGGTTCTTGGAGTGTTCGAGTGAAAGATTCTTCGAAAGATTTATGGACCTTTGCGTCTTTGTGACGGCGAATACCGCGTTCGATGGAACGATGAGCTGTACGAGCTGTACAATGACGTAAATATAGTGCAGCGGATTAAGAATCAGCGGCTCCGCGGGCTAGGGCACGTCGTTCGAATGGATGAAATAGCTCCAGCCCTGGAGTTTTTTGACGCGGTACCCGCTGGTGGTAGCAGAGGAAAAGGAAGACCTCCTCTGCGTTGGAAAGACCAAGTGGAAAAAGACTTGGCTATACTTGAGATTTCCAATTGGCGCCAGTTAGCACGAGATAGGGACAGCTGGCGTGCTTTGTTGACCTCGGCCAAAATCGCTCAGGCGGTTGATGCACCAATTAAGTAAGCAAGTAAGATTTAAAAAATAATGTCAAAAACAAAATTCAAGATAGCTGACAAAAGTGGGCGACAGTTTTACGCAAAAGTTGTTTTAAAAGCTGAAATTAAATGTTAGGTGGTTTTTGAGGTTGCTGATTTCAAAAATGACGTCAGAATGTAAAAATTCAAAATAGCTGGCACAGAATAAAGGACAGTTTTTCGGAAAAAAGTAGATTTAAAAGCTAAAATTGAGTGTAAGGGGGTTTCTGGGGTTACTTAATCGAAAAATAACGTCAAAAAACTGCGACGACAAAAACAATATGTAGCACGAATCTGAAGGATTCCGAAATTTTTTCTTGAATAATATAAAACAATACACTTCTAACAATCCTCTTTTTCTATTAATTTGGCTCGATCTACCGGGATCACAACTTTTTTACACTTTTTTTTATATTAAAAGTAATTAAACATGCAAGTAAGTGTGCATCGCAACATTCAACACAAGTAAATGACAAACACAAACATGTTTAATAGAAATCTTGTTTTTCAAACCTTCAAAATGTATAATTTAACATCAAGAACGGGTTTTGTAGCTGTAGTAATACGCATGGCAACGACTAGCCTGGCAGTGTCAACTGCAAACAGCTGTTGCAAAAAACACATTTGGGTGACTGCATAATAAACGCCCCCTCTGAGACATATCTAAGAACTATTTTGAACCGGTATTTTTTCATTTTGTACTTTTGGTCAGCTTTTTCGAATTTTCGACCAGTGTGCGATGGCATAAATTTTACATTCCACTTTGTACTTTTTTCGCTTCGCCGTGGTTAAAAAAAAATCTAAAATAAATTAGAAAACGCAGTTCCTTTCGTAATTAAAAATATGTAGTAATATACGGCCAAAGTACAAAAACAATATTAAACCATGCCTTAATTTAGTCTTTCAGATGGTTCATTTTGTTTTAACGTGAACTATGTAAATAAATCAATTTGATTTTATTTCAGGCTAAGTTTTTTATTGAATATTATGATTTCCGAAAGAAATTACTTGAATTCTGTTGGAATGTATCTACTTTGTAATGTACAGTAGCAACTCAACATATAATCATTTACTTTTATATATGTTTGTCAGTCAAAGAAAACCTTTAATCTTATAATTTTCTCATTCCTGAATATAACTTCTTGAAACTAATCAAGGCGTCCCGGAATTACGAGTACAATAAAAATATTAAGAAATCACATATAATTTTTTCAAGCATCTCATCACTCTCACACACTTCATGTTTGTAGAGTTCAAAGATTGTGTTGTGGTGGACGGCAACCAATTTATCGGCCAGCGGCAAGAAAGGGCGTTGTCATTTAACGCTTCAACTCATTTAATTGCTTGGCGTTTATTACACCCAACATAAATATTTTTCGCTATAAAATAAGTGAAATTTAATACATATGTACATACATATGTACGTAAGCGGTCAAGTTGAATGTGTACAACTCATACGTAGTGGTATGAATATTACTCATACGCTCTACTGGCGACTTTGGACGTATGAGTGCTTGTGTGTATACATATGTATATATTTTTCAATTTTATGAAAAGAAAATGCTTTGACCCATTATTACAAATAACAATACAAATAGATGTTTCCATAGCAACGATTATATTTTTTAACGATATTAATTATTAAATTCCATTATTATAAGAATATCGATAACGACACCGATAGTTCAAATTTTTGTAAAGCATTTTCGACACTACTGACAAACATTTAGCTCACTACATCGACAACAACGGTGATAATTTCAGCAATATCGCTTTGTTACTACCAAATCTATATAAATTTTTGGTAAGAAAAATGCATTGTCGGTAGTATTTCATATTTCATATTTGTTTAAGATATTCGGAAGTATAAGTAAGACTCTAGGTCTTTTAGTATACCTCTGCAGAATGGCAGTAACTTAATTCTAGAATAGCGCAGTATAAACTTAAAACTAATTGTCAAACAACTTAAGATGCACATTTTATTATATATACTTTTAATTAGATTTTAGACTAGAAGACTAGAATGAAGAATAGTTGAGAACGTGAAGATGAAAACGGAAAAGTAAAATAAGAAAGATAACAAGTAAAGAAAACATTCAAATCGCAATCATATTTAATTTATAGAATTAAAATAACTGTGGATCAATTTTCTATAGTTACCCCTTTTAAAAGCCGCCTTGACAGATTCCGGAACGAAATTCCAGAGCCTCACAGCATTGATGAAAAACAGCCTTGATGAGAACAAGTATTTATACCTAGGGATTATTAGACATTGATGCCTACTAGTTCTTGCGAAGTTTAACTTCTCATAAAGATATTTAGGAGTTTTAGATTCAATGAGTTTAAATATGAAAATACAATTTCTTGCCGCAAGATAATCAAAAATGCTGCATCCTAGAATTTTATTTTTCCACAAAGAAATGTGGTCATATTTTTTAAGGCCATATACATAACGTGTAACGTTGTTAAATAGTACATCTATTTTATGGGACGAAACAGAATCAAGTTTGCTGTATACAAGCTCGGAGTACGTTATGTGGGGGACAATAAGTTGAACTGCTAACTTTCTCCTTGTCTCTAAATGTGTAAATGAAGCTGACATTCTTAATCTACGCAAAACAGCATATACATTACCAACTATTTTATTAATGTGGTCAGAACAACTCAACATAGAGTTCACAACAAAACCTAAATTTCTTATTTTTTTAGTAAACTTTAAAACACTATCACCAATTGACAGTTTTGGAATATCGTCCACATATACAACATCGTTATTTATGGTCAACAGATATGACTTGAATACATTTAGGCAAAGACAGTTATTACGTGCCCAAAACGAAATTGCAGACAGATCACTATTTATTTTAAAACATAAATCTTCAACAAGACCAACACGATTGGACAAATAGAACTAAATGTCGTCAGCATAGGCATGACCATTGACATACTGACACACAGAAAACACATCATTGACAAATAGACTAAACAAAAGCGGGCCAAGTACAGATCCTTGTGGCACCCCCGAGGTAGCAAAACAAGACTTAGAGGAGCCATTCAGGCATGTCACTTTCTGAGATCTTCCTCCAAGGTAGCTGGTCATGAGCTTGACAGAGTTATCCGAAAACCCAAAATAGTATTTTAGTTTTTTGCAAAGAAGTTCATGATTTACTAAGTCCTTTGAAAATTCTAGAAGACAAAGAAGAGTTAGATTGTCATTGTCAAACTGTATCCTAATGTCATCAATTATTTTTAACATCGCTGTAGAACAGCTGTGTTTTGAACTAAACCCTGACTGCAAAGGGGATAGTAGATTGTTTTGTTTAACAAAGTATGCAAATTTTGTTGCCATGAGGGACTCACACACTTTAGAGAAGGTCGGAAGGATGCTTATCGGTCTATAATCACTGGGACTCGGTGCAATATTATTTTTGCAGCTGGTATAATGACAGCTTTTTTCCACTCTGTTGGAAAATATGCAGATATGAAACAGTGATTAATGATGTGTGTAAGAGTACTCAAAATAAATGGAAGCACAAGTTTTACAAACCTCAAGGAAATTCCATCTTCACCAATAGCATTGGACCTAATAGTCATAACAGACTTTAGAACTTCAGTCTCATTTACTCCATAAAATTGGAATTTTTCTTTTGAAACGAAATGGTCAACAAAATTCATAGTTAAAGGGCTATAAGTGCTCTTACTGGCGCTAGTAAAATAATCATTAAGATCATTATGGTTAATTTAACATTCTGCCTTTAGTTTGCCATGTACATTAAGCGTTTTCAAGTTGTGCCATAGTATTTTTGATGGAAGTGACGGGTCTAATTTTGAATTATAGTACAATTGATTTGCACGCTTTATAGGGGCAGTAGATTTATTTCGGGCAATCTTGTATTGTATCCAATCGTTGTCGGCACTAGTCCTTTTTCATTTAGCATTTACTGATAACAATGTAGACACGTAGTATGTCTATAGTAATGATATATGAGTATTTATTGATATTGATTATGAACTAATAAAATTGAAGCAATATCGATAACGATTACTAGCGATAATAATAAAGTTATGTAAATCGTTAAAATTACCAATAGCGGTATTATCATCCGAATCGTCCTTAAAGGCTTGGCCGTGAAGTTTATACGCTTTAATAAATCAGAAAGATTTCGTGCTGGTTGTGCATGTTAATATTCTATGCACTTAAAGTTTTTTTTTTTTTAACTTATTCGTAAATTGGTATCAGAGCTTCTAAGAGTGGAATGTCAGACGATAAGCAAATATCATGTTCACTCTACCCACGATAATCCAGCGCACGCTTAACTTTTTGTAACTCTTTATAACAAAAACACAAAACAAAATCAAGAAATCAAGCAAGAAATAATTTTCCAAAATAAATAAGCACAACGCAACCAATGCCGCTTACTTCCGTACAATTCTAATAGCACGTTTGCACACCACACGACCTCCAAACAAAACACCGGAAAACCACAATAAAGAAGGGAGCAATGTACTATTTAAGTAGCAGAAGCAAAGCCAAACAAATGGCTAACAAATATGCCAGAAAAAGTGGCTAACGTGCAGTAAATGCTGCTTACTAAATATTTTCGAAGCACAAGTAAATAAGTGGTTTATGTGTTTACATTTGACTATAAAGGTATTTATATAAGCAAAGTTGCATTAGGGTGGGTCAAAATGTATTTACAAGAAATTAAAGTAAACTATAGTTATGCATACATTGGTTTAGTTGTACTTTTGTATACTTTTTTACTTGCGGTTAAAAGGAAATCTCGAAAATCATAATTTTTTCAATCTTCTTAAAATTCGTTAACATTTTTTTTTAATGAATATTTGTTATTTTTCTATTGGCCTTTTAAATGTAATTGACAATTTTATTGAGCTGGAGGCCAGTTTATGAAAGATTTTGTGTGAAAACACAACAACAATTTTTTAATGGTACTATTTCGGAAATCACCACATTTCGTCATCAGACTTCTTTTTATTAAATTAATTAAATTTATTCTTCATAAACACTTCTCCCAGGCTTTGAACCCTGAAGCTCGGAGTTACAGAGCGAACACGCTAGATACTGTGCTACGCTGTGCCGAGTTGCTTGTTGTGTTTATTTCATCTTCCTTAAACAACAAAATCTTCCATAAACTGGCCCGTGCTCAATAAAATTTACAAGTTTTTGGCGTAGAATACGTCTTACCTTACGGTATGGGCACCCATGTCAGATTGTTATTGTTGTAATCTCTATTTCTTTAATTATAAGGAAACGGCGCGATACATTTTTTTTAAAAAAATTTTGTAGCCAAATGAAGATGTTAGCTTTCGTTTGACATACATTTCATATTGGTTGATATCTTCCTAATATTTAAATTTCTCAAATGAATATTTTATAAACACATCCAAACAAATATGTGTGTGGTGTTTGGTTGAGTGTGTAGTAGTGGTGGGTAACACAGTGCTGCACAGTGCAGTTTGTAGCGTGAATAGACGTTCATTTTATTGCATAATTTTAGGCGGTAAAATGGAGTAAAGGCAGAGAAAGCGCTGCCAACTACTGCTTATTGGTGGTGATTTTAACACAGAAATCACTTCAAATACTAGATTGGCGAAATTTATGAGCGATACGTTCAATGTGGATTATATTCGAAACTACTATTGATAACACAACCATTGACTTAGTTTTTGCGAGAAATTTAATTGATAATTTAAAAACATTTTTATCCTATTTTCCTATCATAAGCTTATGTATATCATCAAAAGTAACTATCAAATAAAGAAATTCATTTGCTTGCATTATTTATCATTATAAATTATCAATATACATATGTTTTCTGTCTTATCGGATGGCGTATTCTACGTTAAACTTAATGGCCGTGTCTCTGACACAGCCTCCTTCTTTTTTTTTAGTTTTTAATTTTTTTGAGAACATTATTACGTTAGATTAGGGTGAAAGCAGTCCATTGTACACCACTGGCGTAAGCCATGCATTCCCTTTTATAACTTAAAAATTTAACACTCTAAAAATATTAATATTAAAATTGATATATTGAAGATTTTTCATTTATTTTCTTCAAAGTTTCAGAGCATGTTGTTCACAAAATTCTTAAATGTACATATATATTATATAATGAATTTTGAATAATTTAAAAGTTTACTTTAAGTTTATTTTACAGTTACTAACCGCTTGCTTCACAGCGCATTTGGAGTTGCTATACGTTTATTTGAAGCAAGACAACATTTGTCGCCTCAAGTAACCGGATTTATTTCCTTTTAACTCAAGTACATTAGTCTATCGTAAATCTACAAAAAATATTTTAAGTAATTTAATTAAAGACTCTTAGCCCTGTTAAAAGAATATTAAGTCCCTTTAGTCAAGCGATTTAGAAAGCGATCTAAAAGATATACCTGCTTGTTTCATAAGAACTTTTGCCAATGCTCAATTAAGCTTGATTTATGATTTTCAGATCAACGCTAAATGATAATACTTTAAATATTTGTACATTTTTCTGTTGGCCTAGTAAATGTTAATATTTTACAATTTTATTGAGCTCAAGGCCAGTTTATGGAAGATTTTTTTTTGTGAAAAAACAACAACAGTTTTTAATGGTTGAAGTTATAGTACTATTTCGGAAATCACCACATTTCCTCATCAGACTTCTTTTTAATTATTAAATTAAATTAATTTTTAATTTAATTTTTAATTTAATTTTTCATAACCACTTCTCTCAGGCTTTGAACCCGGGAGCTCGGAGTTGCAGAGCCAATGCGCTACCTATTGTGCTACGCTAGCCGAGTTGGCTGTTTATTTCATCTTCCTTAAACAAACCAACTACAAACAAGAGCAACTGATCTGCCGCTATTTAACATGTTTGTGTGGTTGTTGTTTGTGTTTTTATTTTGCAAATTCTGTTTTACTTTACATTATATGCATTTTTAAGGCGTGCTCATCCTTGTCTACAAATGTTTGTTCATTTTTCTGTTGGCCTAGTAAATGTTAATATTTTACAATTTTTTTGAGCTCAAGATTTTTTTTGTGAAAAAACAACAACAACAAATCTTCTATAAACTGGCCTTGAGCGTGCTCATCCTTGTCTACAAATGTTTGTTCATTTTTCTGTTGGCCTAGTAAATGTTAATATTTTACAATTTTATTGAGCTCAAGATTTTTTTTGTGAAAAAACAACAACAACAAATCTTCTATAAACTGGCCTTGAGCTCAATAAAATTGTAAAATAATAATATAAATAGTAATAATATGAGAAGGTGGAGAGAGATAATTCACGGCGGTTGCTATTCAAAATATTTTTTCTGTAGTTTATAAATAAAATCAAAAATGAAAACTTCTTCTTCATTAGCTGATGGATTTCAGATTGAATTGAATAGCCACATTTACAAAGATTTTCCTTTGTCATAGTTGTAGCCATTTCAAAAAAAAAACTCTTTGGCAGGCTGTCAGACAAAACGAATATTTGAAAACGATACTTTAAGTTACATTGCAATATTTACCTAAGTTTTTAAATGTCTTACATTCCATTACAGTTCCACCAAGTATATCTAAATTACAAAACAGCCCGAATTACAGGTTTCGCCCGAATTAAACTTTTATTACTTGTTTTATTTTGTTTTTAATAACTATTGTTAACTTACAAGAATATTTAAATAGAAAATATAAAAATGCCATTTCCATACTATTTCGTATTGATCTTTCAAATCCATGTTTTTTTAGCTTAAATTGCTCTGAATTTTTTAGATACCTTATTTAATTATTCATCACCTTTAAATTTTCCAGGCAATGCAAAAAGCATGCTGACATCTTTCTCCTTGACTAAAATCGCAGTTATACTATATTTCGTGACACTAGGGTTCGTGTTTGTGACACTAGGAAACGAAGGCAAGGGCCCCCACAAGCACACTAGAAGGACTAAGTGCAGAAGGAACTATCTTCACTTGGCTTAACCCAGCGGCTGTAGTGCCATAAATGAAGAAGAAAGAAGAAGAAGTCTTGAAATAACCACAACTAAACTCGCCATACCAGAACTCGCCACACTTAAACCCACCATATTAAATCCCACCACACCTAAACGCTTACTCGCAAGACCTAAATTCACCACGCGTAAACTTTCCGAACCTCAGTCCAACATAACGAAACCTATCACATCTTAACTCACCAGCTCTAAATTCATCACACCCAAACACACTTCACCTTACCTCACCTGCTGTGACCTTGCCTTACCATAACTTATTTCTCCTAAAATACAACACATCTAACTACACCCTTCTTCACTTCAACCCACTTCACCACTCTTCACCATTTCTCAGCTAGCAGTTAAGCGAAGAAAATTATAAACTTTGTTTTTAATTTTAACTTCAGTTGATAATATTTATAAATTATGTATAAGGAACGATTAAGAAATAATTCACGTGCTTTATTTATTTTAGACAAGGATTTCATAGCAAACATATCCCTCCAAAGCTTTTAACAGTTTTAAATATTTACATACATAAAATGTTATGGTTAGTTCTTTACAAAAGCGTTCATTTCTAAAATACTTCAATTCTCAGAATTTTTTTTTCGAACGAGCCTAATGTGCCAACAATTGTAGAAGAACAGGTGTATAGCAGGTTCACATGTATTTATGTATGTACATATTAGAATTTGTATCTCACACACAAAGTCCCATTTTAGTTGCCCATTTGCACGGGTGTTTTTACAAACTTTACCTTAACACTACGATATACATATAGAGTAAATATGCCAGAAAATAACAAAAAATTGCCATTATAGTTGAGATACTCGTATAATTGAAGGAGAAAATACAGCTATGGAGGAGGCAAAGCACTACGAGAAAATTAAGCAAAATCACTCTTACAATAAAAAGGAGAAAGAAAGTAACTGAATGAGGAGTTAAGAGTATAAACCAAAAAAAGAATTAATAGAAAAGTTTGCCAAAAACTTTTGGTCGTCGTTAGTTTCAAAAAGAGTTAAATATTTAGCAGAAAAACCAAAACAAACACAAAAACAACAACGTACTAGTACCAACAAAGCTTAAAAATTGTTCTTATGGTATATGTTTAATTTCTTATACAGAATATGGAAGAAGTATTAAGAGGTGTTTTTAAATTACTTTATTTTCTTTAATAATTTTATCAGGTTGTCGGTGTTCTATTTTAAGCAATATACACAATTTGTATTTCAAATGAGTTGAATATTTTTTATAAACAAATATATGTATATGTATAATCGCCCAATATTCTTAAAGCCAATATCCTAAATGGCAGAAAATTGCAAGTTTTACTTTACAAACGGTGTTAAAATGAAAACAAGCCAACACTGCCAATACACAGAGCAAGGAGAGCGAAAGTGCACAAGACAGAAGAATTTTTTGATTGAAATTATTTTTGATTTTATCTTGAATTTCTTTTAAAATTTATTGAAAAGGAATTCGGCCAAAAATAACTTACTCTCCTCTTTTTTTATAATTTTTATAGAATTTTGCCCAAAAATATGCAATATTTAGAAGAAATGTCTTCGTTTTTTTTTGTTAAAAAAGGTATAAAGTAAATTATTTTTACAAGACTCCCATTGAACTTATTAATAAGGAAAACATTTTATTTTTAAAGAGCCCATGTGTGCACCTTTTTTGTTTATCTTTGTTAAAGCATAATAGCTTAAAAAAAATTTTAGTTAATGTACTTTGTAATTATAAATTGTTGCTAAACAAGTGTTTTATGATGTAGGAGTATTTATTTAGCAATTTTACTATTTTATAACAATAAATAAAAATTTATAGAAATTATAATTAACTATAATTTTCTTTAACAAATTCAATTACTTTTCTTTTAACACTATACATATTTGATTCAGTTTTTATGCCTATCGGTAGAGAATTAAATAAGTTAGTTCCTTTATAAAATATATTATTTTGTGCCGCATTTGTCATTAAAGGCGGTCTTCTAAACTCTTTATTATTTCTTAGTGGATATGGCGTTGATTTACAGACATCCATTTTAAAATATCAAGGAGAACTTTTATTGGTGTTAAGGCATTGCATTTGAGAATAATTGTCATGGCTCAGTTTTTGCATTATGCTTATATTTAATTGGTAAATTAAAAAAAGGATTGCTGAACAACATTCAAAATGCGGTTACACCATCGTATTGTAAATATTTATTGCACAAATAGTTGATATTTTTTTATGAATCCTTCTAAAAAAATGTATCTTTTTATACCCGAGCGTACTTGTACACAAGGGGATTATAACTATGTTCGCATAACGGTTGTCGAAAATGTTCTGTGTCCCAATAACAGTATTAATTACTTAGTTACTTACTTAATTGGCGCATTAACCGCTTAAGCGATTTTGGGCGAGGTCAACAAAGCACGCCAGCTGTCCCTATCTCGTGCTAACTGGCGCCAGAAGTCGACAAAAAGATGGTGTGTGTCGATTCTTCTTTCTCGGGTCTTTTCCAAGATTTGGCGTATTGTGAATATCTGGCCGGTGGTAAATTAACCAGGTCTAAAGCCACACTGATAAGGTCCAATCAGTTCATTGACGGTGGGCTTAAGTCTTTCACAAAATACACTCGACAGAACCTTATAAGCGATGTTATGAAGACTAATCCCGCGATAATTGGCACAGACTGCAAAATCAACCTTTTTGTGGATTGGGCAGAGCACACTTAAGTTCCAATCAGCAGCCATGCGTTCTTCCGACCATATTCTAGAGATGAGCTCGTGCATGCACTTGAGCAGCTCCTCTCCGCCGTACTTAAATAACTCAGCTGGTAACCCGTCAGCCCCGGGGGCTTTGTTGTTCTTCAGCCATGCTATCGCTTTCCGAATTTTGTCATAGTCGGGTGATGGTACATCACGTCCATCATTATTGTTTGGGGATTCAGGTTCAACATCTTCTTCAACGTTGTTGCAGCTGCTTCCATTAAGCAGTGTGAAGAAGTGCTCCCTCCATAATTTAAGTATGTTGTGGACATCAGTCACCAGGTCGCCGTTTTCATTCTTACAGGAATTCGCCACGGTCTTCAAACCTTCTGTTAGCCGCCGTACTTTCTGAAAAAATTTTCGGGCGCTATTCCTGTCGGCCAGCATCGCAAGATCTTCCCACTCACGCATTTCGGCCTCTCTCTTTTTCTCACGAAAAATGCGTCTTGCTTCCTCTTCAACTCACGATAATGCTCCCGCACAGCTCGCGTTGCGCCCGATCGCAGTGTGGTCCTGTAGGCAGCGTCTTTACGTTCCGTAGCGGCGCGACATTCCTCGTCATACCAGTTGTTCCTTCGGGCTCGCTGAATTCCGATGGATTCTTCAGCGGCGGTATGTAGACAGCGAGAAATATGGTTCCACTGCTCGGAAATATCGTTCTGTTGATTATTTCTCTCAGAGAGCAGGAGTGAAAGTCCCATTGCTGGGGGTGAAAATTTTAAGTTCGTTTATATAACGAGCCGCTTGCTCCAAGACAGACTCCCGCTTGCAGCCGCACCTCCTGGTGAACATACGCTGCAGACTTTAGTGAACCCTTAAACCGAATATGTCGGAGTGGCTCCACTAAAGCTCCCTCTCTATTAGCCGTGACCCATGGCTCCACACGGGTTGGTTACCGTATCTCGCACATGGGTTGCTCACGTTGTCCAGGGTGCACGAACGTGGACGTAAGAGTAGGGATTGAGTACAGCCGTGCAACTGTAACCGCATACCCAGTAGCACTACTGAACCCCATTGCACCGCGAATTGCACAGTATCAATTATCGTCACAAAATTTTGTGGACATATTTTCCTTGACATCGCTATTATTATCGTAGAAAATTTTTGAAATCGGATCATAACCACGCCCAACTTCCAAATAACGGAAATTTTGAAAAATGCAAAAAAGTTCGTTTTTCAAGAAATTTAGCAAAGTTTAATACTAGCTCCGATTTGAAACAAAGAAACGGGAATTTTATGAAGTTATGGGCAAAAAATATATCGCGAGGGAATATAAAAATCGGTTTGGCCCGAAGTTAGCTTTTCTTACTTGTTTGCTATTATTTTTATTATATTAACACGCACACATTTATATAGATGGCTAAAATTTGTAATAAATCGGAAAAGGTGAAGCATAGGCTGTACTGAAACAAAATCAAAAGCGATCCCGAAAATATAAAAGAATATCGTGGAAAAGCAGTTGCAAGAAAGAGAAAACGCCGCTTAGATCTATCGAAATTGACAAAAAAGAGCTTTAAAAAAATGCAGAAAAAAGAACGTAAACAATTGAAAATATACCGCCAAAAGAAGAAAATTGACGCTCAACAGCCACAAAAATATGAAACTTATACTTGCAAACAAACATTAGGGAAAGCACAAAAAAAATCATTGCCAAGAGATTTAGCACAAAAAATTTTAACTAATGCTGCACTTATACAACTTTTAAAAAGAAATGGAAGAATATACCGAGTATTCCCGGTATTAGAACGGTGCATTCGATTTATATTATAAATTACAAACAGCTCGTACGGCCTATTCAAAATTTAAATATATTTCTGAAATATTATTCAATATTAATTATTTCTTTAATTGATACTTCTTTGGGCCAGAGTTTATTCAATTAAACGTTGTAATAAGGAGCTTTGCGGCCGATTTTTAAGTGAAAAGTATTATTTCTATTTATAAATGCTTTATTTAAGAAGAAATAAAGTCGCTTCCCAAAAATTGCAAAATATTAGTCCGATATCCAAATAAAGGGTCTATTCAAGTTATCTTCGTAGTAACAAACAAATAATGGAAAAATCGTACGTTCGCGACAGGTACTTAAACCTATTAATAAAAAATAAATGGAGTTATTTCAGCTTACAATTACCTACAAGAAAGTAATTAATTGCTTTAGAATATTATCCTCCATTTTGTAGATTTTTGCATTTTTCTGGTAGCAGCCCAGAGCGGCTTCCATTGTTCGTACGTTCGCTATCACATGTATATTTCTATCATTTTGAAAAATAAAAATCCAAAAAAGCTATATTTTGCGTCTTTCGAAATTTAAAGAAACAATAAAAAAACTCAAAAGAAAACCAAGATTCACTTCGCAATTATATTGAAGAGGTGTTTTATTTTTACAGGTTTTCTACTAGATTTTATTGAAAAGGTTTTCAACTCAGTTCTACGGGTCACCTTCTTAATTATATTAGAAAGGCTTTCAGCATAGTTTAACAGTTTGTCTACTAGATTTTATTGAAAAGAATATCCATTCATAAAAAGACTGGCTTCTTACTGAAAAAAAATCATAGAGAAATCTGCTAAATTTTGTTGTTTTGAGTTATAGAGCATTTTAGGTAGTCTTTTTGCTCTATGTATAAAAAATATTTAAAAAAAAAAATACCAATGGCTATTGAAAAATTGAACGAAAACTTACGACAATTTTTAAAGAGAAATAAATCTTTTGACGGACTTTCGCCCTTTTTAAGGCTACTGAACGTAAATAACTTTTTAAAGGAACTCGAGTGTAAATCAAAAACTGCATGAAAATGGCAAGAATGGTATTAGTTGATCTCTTTTTTTGATAATATCAATCAAGGAATTAAGAGTTGCTACTGGTATTTCTGCTGAGCATATCCTAAACGATCTTTACTTTAACGTCTACTATGAAAAATTGCACAAAAATAAACATACTGAATGCCTCGTCTCTGCGAAGTAAAATAAAATAAACACTAGCAAGAATAAATGTATTGGTAAATGTTACCTTTTCTTTAAAATTCCGCATCTTTATTTCGCATTCAGGAAGTATTTTTGTGAAAGCTTCCAAATTAAAATTTCAACAATATATATTAAAGTGTGAATGTAGCTATTCTAAATCAAATTAAATATTTACTTTTGCGTTACATATTTACAAGTTTCTAGTGCAGCTGGTGCCACTTAACAAATTTATAAGCGCACACTACTCGTTTACTGGCCAAAGCTCGGCGGCCGGCCGCAAGTAGCATATTATTACAACAAAAATAAAAACAACAATAATTAAAACAACAGTAGGCATTATTTGCTACTTGGCTACCAACAACAATAACAAAAATAAAACGTTAGTTATATGCTTGGCCGTGTCATAAAGTGCATTTGTTACGATGGCCGTTGCTTATACGTCATGTTGACCCACAATTGCGGTTAACCATCTACGTTAGCGGCGCACTTAGCGAATGGCAAGCGTGTTATTTAAGTCGAAGTTAATAAAATAAGGTAAAAGTATTTTAAGCAAGAGCAAACGAAGTGAAAAGAAAAAACAAACAAAAGGTCGAATGCGTTAAAAGGAACAACAAAAAAAATCTGCAAAAGTATTTACAACCATTTGCGCTGCTAAACGCACATGAAGTGAAATGCAAAAACAAATAAAAAAATATACAAACTCATACCTCACAGTCAGCTCGAGGAATAAGTATCAGCGCAAAAACATCAGTAGTGCAAGCAAAATTTGTGGTTCTTACCAAACTTATTTACGGAATTAAATGTCGACAATGTAGCAGAGCAAAAGTTGCCAACCAACTTGTTGAGGTGTGCATGCGAAGCGAAGAAAGAAAAGCTATGAAGCGAAAAAAAAGTTCGAAAAGGCGAAAAGGCACTGGAAGTCCTTTAAGCAGTAGGCAACAAATTTTTGTAAGTAGGCAAGTCAACGGCTTAAAATGGCTCATTACGTGGTATTAAATCGTTGCTGAAAGGGGTAAAACGAAAAAAAGGCATAGTAAATAATCCTTCCTTCCCCGTTTGGCTTTAGTTAAGTTTCTTCAGCTTCAAGCAACAAATGTCACATTGGTTGGATGGGTTTAATGCCTAAATCGCAGGGATTGAAGTTGAAATAAAAATAGCTGAGTTGTTACGACGACGAGCAAAAACTAGTGCCTATATCGATGAGTGTTGTTTATGTAGCAGCTTGATCTAAGTACATACTAAATATATTTGATATTATGAAATCGTTTTTGAGCTAAAATATTGTTATGCATAAAATAAATAAATTGACCAACTTAGCCTTTTTTTTGTAGTAAAAGTGGTTCGTAGAAAGATTTTACGGCAAGATTTATGAGCCTGACGCAAGGTGCCACTTTTTGAAGTAAAACATTTCTGGTATCGGCAAAATCAAATCGGTTTACGTGTACGAATTCAAGTGAAGTAGTATGTAGAAACAAGTTTAGTTAATTTATAGCGCGATCTATAGGAGCCTTGTGTGGGGATATTCAGTTCCAAGATACTCCTCATGGAGAGGCATAATAGTATATATGGGAAAGACGAAACTTTAAAGGAATTATTTCTAAAAGAGAGCATCAAAAACAAAAGACAACGTAGGTACAATTTAATTTATTTAAGTTTATCAAAACTAGCTAGAAAGTTTACTGATCTCTTTCAAATGTTTTCACATCAGAACAATGATATCGTCTCGAAATGATGACACCATATTCAAAGAATTTTGGAGAAAAGAATTTTCATCGTTGTGCCAATCTCAGTGTCCTTTTTTTGTTTTTTGAGAATTGTGACGGATATACGTACGAATATTCAACAAAAAATTTATTTTTTCAACTTAAATAAAATAAATATTAACAGATGCAAATACATAAAAAATTTTGAATAATTTCGCCTTAGTTAAGTTTTAATACTACGAAGGAGATGTTCTCTAATAACCGTAAGAACAAATCAATGTTCAAGCATGATAAGGACATGTTGCTTTGGTCTAGAACTTTTTTTGCATAATTTCGGGATTCGTTCGGGATTAGTTCAAGACTCGTTCGGGATTAGTTCGGGATTTTTTTGGCATCATTTCGGAATTCGTTCGGAACTAAGTTGCGAACTTTTCTCAAACAAGTCCGAAACGGGTCTTGAGCCATTCCCGTACGAGTTCCGAAATGCTAACAAAAAAATCTCGAATTTGTTCCAAACCGCTCTCATAATTAATATATGTAAGTCTTTGAATCATAATTTAAGATTACTCGAAAAATTGTTGTCTTACTATAATAGGATGACTTTTGTTCTGAATTTAATTTTCACAAGGAGGTATAAATCTCCCTCCAGGAGGCTGCCGAAGCTGTACGACGCGGAATTAAAACAACAAGTGTAAAGTGAACAATGCTAATAATGCGCTATGAAAAAAATGCTGGGTTTTACTTGGGGTCTGTCCCACGTTCAAATACATTGCTACAACGCAGCAATAGTTAGGCCAATCTTACTCTATGAAACGGTAGTGTCATGGACCGCAACAGGAAAATTTACTTATCTGAAACCAATATGTAGAAAGGATTCAGCGCCTAGCCTTACTTGGTGCACTGAAAACTAATCCAACGGCCGAGCTAGAAAATAGTTTGGTAGATTTTGAACTTCTTAATGTCCGTTAAAAATTGGAGACGGCATAGAAGTGGGGATATATGACATAGAACTTGACATTTGGCAGCTTCTGGACCACTGCAGAATATTTCAAGCAGAGAAAGTCATACCAAGGGAAGTCATAGATTGATTAGGAAGCAAATCTAAGGGAATAGCGGAAAACGAGATGGTGGCGAGACTTGCAAAAGCGCCATCAACTTAGAACTCGAACAAGAAAAGTACGTACAGAAACTTCTAGAAACTCTATATACAAGAGTCGATGGGTGCTATCACCGTATTCGGAGAGGACATTGTCTATTAGCGACACACGCAGTCAGAATTGGAATTACGATTATCGACGTATGCAGGAAATGCAGGGAGTTAGGATCAAGGGAGAACATGGAGGACCTCTTATGGCTATGTCCTGCGGTAGCAAGAATATGCCTAAACTCTGTAGAAGCTGCGTAGTTTAATCAGCTTGAAGACACTCAAGTTTGCCAAAACCGTTGGTATTTTAAATTATGTATTATACCAATCCATTTTACGATAGCGCCATCTGGTGTCGGTCTATGTGTGGCGCGTAGCCAGCCAGATTAACCTTACCTAACTTAACCTACTCTTATAATAGTGTAAATTTTTTTTGTTTACATCTCCTTTTTTCTCTCACGCGCAACCAAAATCAGTAAACAGAGGTGACATGTTAAACGTAAAGTTCAGTGCTTCACCGCTGTCATAATATTACACTGGTCAACACGATTTTTGGGTCTGGCTTTTACATGTTACATTTTAGTTTCTTCTACGCCCAAAATGCTGGAAAATTTTTTTTTTTATCAAAGTTTGCTTATGTTGAAACTAGGGCAATTTACATCAAAGTAAATCAATGTAAATGTAAATGTAATGTTAAGCAATGTAAATCAGAAGCAAACTTTTGCAACTAGAAAGAAAACTTCAAGTGTTTTCCAATGTCTAGGATTAGAATTTAAGCATGAGAACAGAAACCAAAAAAAAAATTGTTTCGTTGACTAAAAAAAAGGTTGAAACCTCATAAAAATTGTTTCTAAACCGCCATTGTGAATATAAAACATAAAACATCATTTACATAAATATAAACATAGTATGTCTACGTATATATTTAAATCCCACTACACCTGAATTCACCGCACTTGGAATGGTTAACAAACGACTCAAGAAAAGTTTCGCTTGCATAGCGCCAGCCATAAGCGCATTTTCCTTTTTACGAGTAACATTCCTTGTGGTCGGGTCTTTTTGATGTGCCTTGACAGAAACTAATTTTACCATCTGCAATGTATTATAAGAATAGATAAGCAAATTGAAATAAACAACATAAATCAGTAAAATGATAACAATTTAAGCACTATTACTTTCCGTTAATAAAAAAAAAAATGCTGATAAAAAATATTAAAGCAGTTCCCCTATTACAGACGAATGTACTCATATCCACAAACATACATTAGTCTAACTGAGAACACAGTAAAACCAACTTGTATTCAAAGTCAAAACAAAACAATTAATTTTTTTGACGGTTTTGCAATGGGAAATAATGTTTAAAAGCTCAAAATAACATTAATTTAGGCTATATGGAAGTTAATGTTTTTGCATAAAATCATAATATGTACATATGTATATACCGATTTCTCCAAAATTTATTTCAGTATTGTGCAATTGCCTTCTTAGTGTACTTCTCTACTACCTTGTCGCAAAAGAAGATTACATTTTGCCCATTTCTACTTTCTTCGTAAATGCAACCTTTTGTAAGAAATAATCAAAAGTTGGCTGTCATTTTTTATTCAACCTCTTTTATTTGAATCATGTATGGCACCCACAAATTGATACTTTTTCACTTTTTATTTAGTTTATAATATTTTTAAATTAAAATACAGTTCACTGTGTAACAAAATTTCGAATTTAAGAAAAAATATTTTAGAATTTAAAAGTTTATTTTAAGTGCTGATCACAAAGAAACCAAAATATAACCACTTTTTTTGTATCTTTCCTTTATTTAAATGATTCTGGCTTTTGACACTCATCAACTCAAATGTATGTACATTAGTAAGATATTGTAAAATATCCTTTCAAAGTTAAGCTTGCAACCCAGTCAAGAACAGATTTTTCGAAACATCTTACTATTATAATAATGCAAATTTATGTACGTTCATAAATCATAATAAATATCATAATTTGCATATGTTTTTCTTGGCAAGTTGTGCACAAATGCGTGGCATCCCTCTACATGAATGTCTATATATGTGTCTCTATTTATTTATTTTTATTAAGTAAAACATAATGCACGCATATTTATGTGACACATTTATATGGTGTAATTTTCAGCATATCATTTTGGCAAAATTATGAAAATCAGAAACACCTAAAATTGTAAATTTAATACATGAAAAGGACAAGCGTACGCATATTTGCTGAAAATTTCTAAAAAAAAAAAAATAAGACGCACACAATTTTTCTTCATATGCAAATTTTTGCACACTTTTGTGATACTGCAACAACGAAAAAATTCCACAGAGGAAATAACATAGCAACCGTGTTGATGGCATGCGTCAAGGGTAAACACACAAAACTTCTCGCATGAATCCCAGCGCAATTCTTATGCAAATGTGACAAGTCACAACAACAGGAAGCAAGTACGGAACAATGGATTTTTTTACATAAGATTTGCAGACGTTTCTTCTCTTAGGTGAGTATTTAAGGCATTTGTTTAGTATTGTTGTAATTTTCCTTTCTTTCCTTTTTTGATGTTGAATATATATTTTTACGCATTACTGCTGATATGCGTGTCACAACAACAGAACCGATAAAATAGAAATTTAAAAGATTCTTATAGGAATGCAATTACTTGTTACACAACTTGTTGTGCTATTTCCTAACCGCAAGATGCGGATTTATTTATTTGTAGGTTACAAATAACTGACACGATTTTGGTTTCTTTAATGCAAAGGAATATGGTTTATAAATACTTGTCACTACGACTCTTAAAAAATTTTTTTTAGATTAAACAGAGTAATGATTTGTGAACACACTTTGAGTAAATTATTAAACAAATTGATTAGCGCATATGATTTGACGTAGCTATCTTCAAACTAAATAATTTAATGGAAGGATAGAAAATTAACAATATCTATTTTTTTTGCACTTTCTAATCAGAAAGATGTCAGCGGTTTATTTACATATGAGCTTAGGTTAGAAAAAAATCAATTTGATTTAATTTTATTCGTTTTGTCGAAACCACTTAACCAATTAAATTTTACAATTATTTCAGGATCTTTTCGATACGAATTTTGAATTACACCGAAACAGATAAAGTCAGCAAAATGTTTGAATTGTTCTTCTCCCGAAATAGTCTTGATTTGTAGCATTTATTTGTAGCATATTTTTTATATCAAAATCTTTAACAATAAAAACTCACCAAGCAGAAGTTACTAATTCTTTTTGGAATTATTAAAATTTTGCACATCTATCTTACTTATTCTTGAGCAAATCCAGAATATTTATACTGCTATTGCTATGCTCTGATAAAAGCAAATTAAATTCATAAAAAATTGGGATGTAGTTATTTTATATCTGCTGATTGTAATTGCTTCCACCTTTACCGACGTGTACGTGTGCCGTGTCTGTTTCACGTGAGATATACAAAATTGGGCAAAAATTATGCCCATGTAGCAACGTTTGCTTGCATCAACACAATGTTGCCATCCATTTATTTGCATACATACTATTACACACATCCGCCTTATTTATTACAATTTTTCATCGTATAATAAAGCCAAGCCAAAAACCAACAAACACAATTTGTTAATTTTTCTAT
Organism: Philophylla caesio; assembly: GCA_963971545.1. Taxonomy (NCBI): domain Eukaryota; kingdom Metazoa; phylum Arthropoda; class Insecta; order Diptera; family Tephritidae; genus Philophylla; species Philophylla caesio. Next base: position 25,259,506 of record OZ020608.1, on the reverse strand, counting down.
AAATTATGTTATTAAACTAAATAAAAATAATTAGTAAATAAATTAATTTGCATTTATTTTTTTTTAATACCTCATTGAATTGCCCGGAAGCTAATAAAGTTCCACGAAGTGCTTTAAAAATTCCGATATCTCATTTCTTGCGTAATGTGCTTATTGGAAATCGTTTTAATAACCGCACACTTCGAGCTCTTACGATGCAAAGAAGTTCGTAAAATCTCGTGCTAGCAAGTGCTTTCCCGGTTAGTGTCGGACGATCATAAACGACAATTTATTCCTCAATAACTTAATCTAATTTTCATTTTGAGCAGCTGGAATTCTTACTACTACTTCTTAGAGGATACGCAGAAAATGAAGGAAGTAAAACGCATTAACATATATACCATTAATAATTTCCTACCTTAATAATTTTTAATATAAATCGACAAATTTTTTCGCCTTGCATGTCTCTTCAATACGAATAAAAGGTAAAAGGCATGTAACACAAAAATTACCATTTGCCAAATTTAGCAAGCAATCACCGAAAATAATGAAAGTTTAGCAGATATTAATCGCGATAGGTGCAATCCAAAAAAAAAAAAACGACAACACTAAATCACCTTACTAATGGAAAAGAGAAATGCGAAAAGTTTAAATTATGCCGCCAAGACTTCGGCAAAAACAAAACACACAGAAAAACTCACACATTGATAAATGCACACCAACACATATAAGCATTTAAGCTGCTGAATGTGTGCTTTAACTACACACACATACTAACACTCAACAGAAATGTATACTCAACCTCAGCCGCAAAAGTATGCAAAACCCAAGTAAGCTCACATGCCAAAGGATAATTATGAATGCGCAAAGTATTGAAGGCATTGCTGAGCAAGAGCCGACTACCAAGTGTGTACTAAATATGTGGAAGCAGGTATCAAATTTATTGCCAAAACAGTAATTGCAAACTGTGAAGGAATATGTGAGGTTAGGTATGCATCAAGGCCAAAGCAGCAAAATCGAATTGCGCCACAATTACAAACGTTAAGTGGTGCTGTGGCGTAGGGAACTTGGTGTGATGACGGCAGCAGAAAGTAAGAAGTCTGATTGGTAAGCATGCCGACTACATTAAGGGTGTGTGTGGCTTTATTGAAATAATAAGTGCAATTTTTCGAAAGTTCTTCGATTAAGTGCGGCTGGCTTAGCAATTAGGTGGGCCCATTAAAGGTTTGAGGGTAATAAAACTCACATGAAAGACTATTGGAAACATTGGAGTTAAAGTTGTGGTCGGGTGTGAAGCGATTCGTGCTATTACTCGATATTCCGCTTAGTTCAGGGTTCGATTCTTAGCTAAGGCAAGTTAAATCTAAATCATAGAAAAGTTTTTTTTTAATAGCGGTCACCCCTTGGCAGTCAATGGCAAACCTCCGAGGGTATTTCTGCCATGAAAAAGCTTCTCATATAACACATTTGCCATTCGGAGTCGACCCAGAACTTTAGGTCCCTCCATTTTTAGTAAAACATAAAGACGCACAGCTCAAATGGTACAGCCAAATTATTATTATTATTAAAGTAGAGTATGTGAAATTAATATAAAAGGTCCGGCTAAACTTTAAGTGTTCTTGATTATTAGCTCAACACCAATAACCGAGAGATTCTTACTTGCTCACTATGACTTTTTAATGTCAGCTATTTATTTCCATGTACGAAATGGCATATGGTCTTATCGGCCGCAGTGTTTTTCGCCCCCGCTTTGCCTGTCATCAAACTACTTACTTACATTTGTATGTTCCTTTCTATCAATTAAAACTCTAGTTGACATGGATAGATTAAATGGGCTTTCTCTCTTGTGTGTCTAATTCCGTCTCTTGCAGCTTTTGGTTTTTCGAGGATATACAACAGATGGCAGGCCCGCTCTCGTACAGCATTAAATGCAGTATCCTCATGCGCTTTGTTAAACAGACTCTCAAGTATTCTTACAATCCCAGATCCAAGGAAAGGGTAGCTTTAAATAGAGCTACATGGAAGACGGACAGAAGCAAGTTATATTACCACCACGCTTTACTAATTGTAATTTAGAACATTTTAATATCTCTAAAAAATTTAAATCCATTCACATAATCTACGACCATGTTACAGGAAAATGTATGTACTGCCTGAAGCTTTCGCTTTTTTACGGAGTGGAGCCCGTTTCTCGTGAAACTGCAGTCAACTGGTAAGACGAGAAGTATTTGCCTAAGAACTTTATAGATTTATCAACGTCAACGTGAAGGACTAATAAACCAACTTCTGACTTAGAAAGCCAACTGGAAGCCTGCTGCTTTTTTACCTTACTATACGTATTCTGACCTTCCTCATCTTTGCGAAACAGTATTTTTCAACCTTCCAGTCTAGAATAATAATAATAGGCGTGTTTTATTTGACCAGCTATTTAAGCTATAAGCTAAAGCCAACATAATTATATTAGCTTGTGAAAAGTTATCTTGGCCTGTATATTGAACTAGAGACATTGCCAGTTCAATGCTTTATTTCATTCACAATAGTTGGGTTATTGCAAAAAAAATAATAGTTGGCAATGCAGATAAACTCTTTTTTGACAGATGAATTGTAAACAAACCAAAAATACAAACAAATGCCTTTAAATGTATGAAATGGAAAATTTAATAAAAGAAGCTGTAATTATGGATTTTGAGTTAAAATTAAAACAAAATTGAAACTATTTGTGTTTTAGTTTCTTGGTAATGCGTTTACAACATTAAATAACGAAGAAGATGATGAAATTATGAATTTAAAAATTTAAACTTACATTTTTTTTATTTCCAATAATTTGTTGAAATAAACTTAATTTAAACTGACAGTTCTTGCCTGCGTTGCCAACACAACTTATATTTAAGCGAAAATATGAATTAGCTAAGTACGTTTTATTTGTCAAAAACTTAGCTATTAGCTTGTGATGGTCAAATAAAACACGCCTAATAATAATATTCCGCTTAAACTGTATAGCTCAGGGTTTGGTCGTACTTTTCCTAAAATTTTTGACATGCGTTTCTATATTTTACCACAAATGGACCTTCCAATCACCTCTCACAATTCTCATTCACCTCTCTTCCTCTTCGCTCTTTCATCCTTGTCACATACAAATCTTCCATTTGCAATTCTCACTTATATCTGCTCTTTTTCTCCCTACTCTCTTTTCATTCCTTTCTCTTGCCAACAAACTCTCTCAACACTCATTCTTTCATACCTGTATTCGGCCAATCATTTCTCCCTAATTACTTGCACCTTCTTATCATTCCTATTACCTGCTAATCACCTTTTAAATCTTCAACTTTAAATTTTCTCTGTTACTTTTCTCACTAACCTCAGTTCTCTCTTGTTCCTTTCACCTGCCGATCTAGATCAGTGGTCGGCAAAGGTTAAACTGTGACTGTGTTGGTGAGCACAAGCGAACTGCTCCGTATGAGCATCCCAGTCGGAAATTGCGTGAAATGAAACAAAAGTTGTCACTTATTGCGTTTCAATGAGAAGATATAAAAAGGTTTTGCATATACAGTGTACATACGTGCATAGATACAAACTTAAATAAAACATTCAAAAATTCATTTGGATTTATGTACGTTATGTAACATACATAGTTCCATACATAAAAATATAAAAAAATATATAAATATAATAATAATAAAATCATACCGTTTTTTTAAATCATTGTGAAAATATTCGAAATGTCTTTTGTTTTTTTAATGTCTTAAAAGCATTTTCAAGCATAAAGTATGTCTCGCAAGTCATCTTGGCATTTAAGAAACAAAGCGCAACAGTCAAGCACGATGTTGATTCGTTGCTGTCTCGCCAACGACTAAACGAAAGAGCGTAACATATGCGTGTGATGAGAGCTTGAACAATTGTTCTATGGCGTGCCGACCACTGATCTAGATTAAAAGTAAATTTTTATTTTTATTTTCTAATCAAAAAGTTTCTAAGAGGGTTTGTGATTTCTGTATTTTCGGCATGAGCGCAGCGCTCTTGACGATACCACATATAATTTTTTTTATGTTGCAGCAAAATTTATGCTTTTTATTCCGAAATACATATTTTGTTCACATTGGCAAAATCTGAAAACTTCAAGCATAAAATGTCATAAATTAATCAAATGAAAAGTATGACTTTAAATAAACGCAGCTTTTTGCGATATTCTGATGCTCTACTGCCCAACATAATTTAAGTTAATAAAATATGAATGTAAGTGTTTGCCAATCGTTTTCAATTACCCAGCAAACATTTGGGTTTGAGCTCAATTTATCTTTCATTTGAAAATTTAAGGTGTTCCTCGTATATTTTTGAATATTAACAGCAATGTTGTCTGAAGAAAGTAGTTTTTTCAAATTAACCTCAACTTCCAGCTCAAGGTAAATGGTTAATTGGCGTACACACAGAGCCTTAATTGAGGTAATAAGCAAAATGTGTTCATGTATTTTGGATGGACAAAATTTATTAATTGACTCAATTAAGCGCTCTATGAACGCCACATAATGTTGAATATCAAACTGAGAACTAAAAGGTTATCCAAAGCTCAACAACAGCTTCAGAACGATGTTGAATATCCAAATTTTTCCAAAATTTCTCTTAAACTTTCAGTCCAAGGTTAGATATGTATGTATTGGGGATTGATATTTGACATCAAATTAAGGAGACGAAATTTCGTCAAAGTGCGAGATAAATTGCAGCAAGATGTTGGAAATCAACTTGAGAACTAGAATATTATCCAAAGTTGGATATAAATTGGAGAGTGATGTTGTCTACTTGAGAACTTTGAATTTCTCGAAAGTGGTAGATAAATATTTTTTTTAGTGTTTGCTGGGTACGTACAGCTATTTTTAGGTGATCGAATTTCCGCACTACCCAAAACAGTCACTTAAAAGTTAAGTAGTGCTCGCTTATCGCTTACCGCACAAATCATTTAACCCCATTTTTAGCGCTTCAAACGACCATATCAAAAAATTTTAAAGTAGGCTAATAAATTTCGAAAATTTTCTAAAAAAAAAAAAAAGCAAAAAGTTTTTATTAGCCAGTATTCATGTGCAATTAATTTTTAGCTTAGCTTGTAGAATGATGTTGATGAAAGTTGCCTCAATGTAAAATGAAAAATTCAAAATAGCTACATACTTACATACACACTTATACGCACATATTTACACGTACATAGACTTAAACAATTTACGGAGTTAGACCCGTACACCTAAAATGGGCGTGAAATCTACATATTTGCCATTTCGTCTTACCGCCGCGCCAATTTTTGGCAATGCGAACCACAAACATCAGGCGCTTATTTACATAAGTTCACCTTAACCTCACTTCGTATGCGTTAGTTTGTTCGCAGGTATGTATGTATGTTGTTGTTGTTGTTGTTGTTATATTACAGTTGAGTATGACTGTGCTTTGCTTGCCTGCAGTTTAACCCAGCGGGTCAATTCGTTTTTCCGCTACTCAAAATTTTGCGAACCTAAATTTCCAGCTCGTTTAGCAATATCAGCAGAAATTCGTATGAAACTGCTACAACAAATACACATTAATTTACATGCATGCAAATGTTCGTGTGTGTGTGTGTGAACATTGCACTCGAAAAACCTAACTTCGTTGCAAGTCATTCGTTACGCAAAATTTTGCATTGGCGGCCAACCAACCTCAACCATACTAACAGACTGCCTACATACATACATTTATTTATACATTCACACACACAGCCAAATGTATTTGTTAGCACATTTATGCGCGTAATTGTTTGTCCGCTTGTTTGCTCGGCAATTGAAAGTTGCACTAAGTGCCGTTGCAGCTGTGGCAAATCGTTGCTGCCGCAACCAAAGACCAACAAAACCAAAACTGGCACACTCACTAGTGGCCTACAGGCACTCTAAATGGGAGAGGTGTTAAAGACCTTTTTCCTGCCCTACTCGGGCGTCGTGTACGCAAACCTACATATGCACATATTTCCACTTACAAGTGCAATATTTCGGGCGCATTTGTGGATACTTATTTGCGATTGAGTGGACCTTCAAGTGACATTTATTGTGGTAATTGTTTTGGAGGAAATGGAGGCAATCCCCAGTTGAATATTGGTTGCAATTTGTGGTGGGGACGGAAGTACGTGAACTCAAGTCATTTACTTATGTTCAACTGAAGTAGGGGCTTTGCATGGGAGTAAACCGAGATATTAAAGTATATTTTCGATAGTTGCTTTACATTTGAAGGAAAGGAACCTGATCCTAAAATATATACATATGTATTGTATTTGAGGAAAAGGCACCAGTAGGGATACGATAATGAAGCGAAAGTATCAACGTTGTATTCAATTGAAGTACCGCTACAAAGAAATCGGGTACCCATTAATTTCGAAATAAAAAGTCGGACATGATTTGCACACCGGAAGCTCTTGGAATCAAGCCAAGTCTTTTATACCATAATAACGATGTATAAACTACACCTTTTCCAACAGTATTTAAAAAAAAAAAAAAATGTATTTCAGAAAAACGCAAATGTATTACAGAAAAACACAATTGATATTTAGAAAAGCTCAATTGTATTTCCGAAAAACACAAATGTATTTTAGAAAAAAATTAAATTAAAAACATTTGTATTTTTTTAAAATACATTTACGTTTTACTGAAATACATTTGTGTTTTTCTGACTTTAAATTGGGCGTTTCTGAATTTCATTTATGTTTTTCTAAAATACATTTGTGTTTTTCTGAAATTAAATTGTTCTTTTCTGAAATGCATTTGTGTTTTTTTCTGAAATACTATTGGAAAAGGTGTAGTCTGAAATCTGTTTTTAATAGAAAACCGTGTTGAAATAAAAAAGGTTTTACTCTATCATCTCAACGATATGAGTGCAGGTATTAAAATATTTTTTGTACTATGATGCACATAAATTAGAGTTAAAATTAAATTAAGTTTCGAATTTTAAACTCTTGTATACTTTAAATTTATTTATTATAAAAATCTTATAAGTTACATTAATTTAATGCATTTCAGTTAAGTTTAGTAAAGCTTTATAAACTTTTGGTGTTGTAATTTTATTTCTATTTTTAAATAGATATTATGAAATTATATTTATACTTGAAAAATACCGACAAAAAATACTCTCTCTAAACAGAAGCGCAGTTTGAAGTTGAAGGAGCCTTTTCATGCTTATTACGGAAGAGGAACTCTTTTAAGTTATGGTATTATAAAAAAACGAAATACATATTAGCATATTCGTATAAATATTGAACGCGAAAAATTCTTTTCGAAATGAATGATTTTCTTTAATATCCAATAGACCGATGAGTTAATTCGTAATTTATAATTGTTTTTATTGTTTTTCATTTCAACACGAAGAATTTAAACTTTTGGGATAACTTTACTGAATGTGACAAATTGTTTTCCTGAGATTTCTTTTGTTGCAATTTCAAAGTCTTGCGCCACACTTGACAGTAAACAATTCCGTGAATGTTTTGTCGCATTTGATTTCATTATCGCTTACACATTTTTGTAAACATCAGGATATATGCAGATATTTTTTTTCACGTCGCCTTAATGTTGACTAAAAGGAATTGATTTGGAAAGCAACAAAAACATATTGAAGAAATGAATGGTGCAATGAGGCAACATACTAAATAGAAATTTGAACTCGTACAATTAAACTCAAATTCTATCTGGAACACCACTTCTTTTGATAGCACTTCTGTAGCTGGGGAAGAGCTACTCGTAAAAGGTTTGCGCTTTAAAAGCAATTTCTATGGAGCATACCCAAAGATAATCAAATGAGGACCAAAGATAGACCTACAATCGCCATTCTCACTGTATTGTCACCCTTGCGGTAGAGTTTAATGAGGGAAAAGCATTTATCTAAACATAACTTTCGCATTCTAGACCATGACAACGTCATGAATCCTAACAATGATTGAGATAAAAGTGTCTTCTTGGAGCCGACACAAAAAAAATAATAAAAAGTTCTATCTATTAATATCTAACAGAGCGAAGTGTATACTTTGACCAAACTCAAAGCCTTCCTCCATATTTACAAACTACCAAATGTCCTTTAGTTACTTTCTATAATATTTTGTCATTTGTCGCCATAGACAATTAGTGCGCCCGTGTTACCTCACTTCAATTCTCAAACAACTTAGGGAATTTTTTAAATAAATAGCTTTATTTTATAAAACAATAAGAAGCTATCCGTTTCTCCGCTTTGTGTGTCCGCTGTGGTCGAGTGGGCAGCTATGCGTGCTATAACTCGATATGCCGCTGAGTTCGAGGTTCGAATCTCGGCCAGGGCAAGTAAAATCTAAATCAAAGGAGAAGTGATTTTCTAATAGCGGTCACCCCGCGACAGGCGTTGGCAAACCTCCGAGGGTATTTCTGCCCTGAAAAATCCTCTCATAAAATACATCGGCACAAAACTGAAGGTCGGTCCATTTGTGGAATAATATAAAAACGCACAAGACAAATGGTAGAAGAAGCTCGGCCAAACACTGAGCTATACAGAGAAAGCGCCAAATTACTATTATTATTATTACTGTTTCTCCAACTTTGTTCTAAAATTCAGATGGTAGATGGTTGTCGCTATTGGTTACCATTGGCTTTATTTCCATGTCTATTGTAAATAATCTTCATTCTAGGAAGAACAAAATTTGGGATACCTTAAGATCAGGAAAACAAGGTTTTTACCGGATATTAGAAGGAGAAAACGTTAGCAAACTAAGTTTTCTCTGGAACTGTGGAGGTTGGCTGTCGTGAAATGGAAGGAAGGAGGACATACTTCTATCCTACCGCCAATCGCTATCACCTAAAAGGAAAACTGAATGAACGCAACGACCTCGGGTTAACAGAGATTAGTAACGAAGAAATTAAAGCACCAAAAAAATGCACATAAACTACAAATGCAGATACTCCTGAAGCAATGGCCTGATCAGTTGGGATGACTCATTTAGTGTTTAAGAAAGATACTTCGAAACTTGTATGGACCTTTACGATTTTGCGACGGCGAATGCCACAGACGATGGAACTGAATGAGCTTTATGAGTTTTACAAGAAACTAATCCAACCACTTTCTTATGTTGTTCGAATGGAAGAAAGCACTTCAGCCCTGAAAGTGTTCGACGTGGTCTATGCGTTAAAAAGACCAAGTGGTAATAGACTTGGTTTCACTTGGTGTTTTCAATAGGACCCAATAAGAAAAAAAGATATGTGAAACGAGAAAAAGAAACGTGGCATGCTATGCCAATTCAATAAGAAAGTAAATGGTAATTCGCGCGTGGACAGTGTACTAACTCTGCTTCAAATCTGTCAAGGGATATTCTGGCCTTAGTCAATTCGTCAGACATTTCCTTTCCGTTAATGTCGCTATAAACGGAAAATCTCAAGGGAGATGACTTTTGACTCGAATGTCGAGCTTAGCGTGCATCTGCAATCTCATGTTATTTTTGACTTTCTTTTTACCGGCGAGGCTATTGGCAGATGTGCCGGCTAGGTTTGCGATAAAATGTGCATTCTTAGTCCTTTCAATTCCCATCAATTCCACTTAATAGTTAAAAAAAAAACTGTGTTGACGGAACGAGAAAAAGAAATATAAATATATTTACATTCATTCAGATACACCTTCACTCCCAAAACGTATTCCATTTTGGGCTCTTTGAGTACAAACTCAAAGTGTGCAGCAGATTCACGGATGTGGTATTCCATAGACATTTTTCACAGGATTACATTTCTTGCATCTGTTGGTCACGTATGTCGTGAACCTGTAGAACCTACATAAGCTTCTCGTTTATGCTGCTTTCCTAATACTGACCAGTGATCACTAGACGAATGCGTCATAGGTTAGAATTGGTCTTAAATTATCTTGCGGTATGGCAAGCTTCGGCTTTAAGACCCAGTTTCTGCTAAACAACCTTTTGCATGTGTTATGAGCTTTAAAGGCTCTTTCTGTGAGCCTCTTTAATACTCTCATACTAATTTCGTGCTCGTTGGAAATGTTCCCCAAAGTTTTGTCCTCATTCTGATATTCCTAAGAATATTTTTTAATATTTTTTAAATTTATGTCGCTTTAAGAACGTAACCGAAAGTTTTGCTCTCAATTATTTCATTTTAAGAACGTTCCCGAAAGTTTTGTTGTTATTTGCATTTTTTTGATAGCGTTCCTGAGAGTTTTGTTTCTCTTTTGTTTTCATTTCGAAATCGTTCTTGACACATTTTATACTCGTGCACTGAACCAAAGACGGTTAATATCTTCCTGATTATATCTAATTATATTTATGATCACATATCAAACAAAGTGAAACAGCTAAAGAGCACACGACTTTTTTGTGATAAAAAGGTTGAATAATAATTATAATATTTTCCAAGAAAACATTTGCAAAGTAACGGGAACACCATTTATCTAGTTGAAAAATTTTTTTTTTTATAAAATTAAAAATAATATACATGTCTTTTGCTGTTTCGAACCAATAAATTACAGCAATTGACTACTTTTTATTTAATATTTTCATTGCTCTGTTGCCATTGTCTCACAACTACCACGCCAAGTATAGAGTATACAATTTTCAATTTGCTTTCACAGCGCCTCAGCTGCCGCGTATGTATAGACGTTGATAATTGGCGTGATTTGCTTAAACCAACGTTGAAAACGCTGCAAACGACATCGTTTATGAAGGCCTAAAGGCCATACAAGTCGCTGTGTTAACAACACTCAAAGGACTGCGAATGAGTACTTTTAACTGGAAATGGCACACAGCTGAGTCATTAGTGATGGATTTTAAAGTAAAATGGAACGAAGAACATGTATGTATAGCACCTTTGTGTATACAAAGGCGAATGTTTGTATGTAAATAGTTTTTTTTTTTTTTTTCAATATGCCGTTATTATGTTACATTGAGACAGAAAGCAGAAAGGCATATTGCCAGATGGTACTCGTAAAATGAGGCTAGAGCATGGGGACAGAAAAATTTATTATTGCAATTTTCACAACGTATTAGGAACTCTTTGGGAATGAGGTCAAAGGGTTAGTATGTAATTTTATGTACATTGTAATATTTTCAATGTAAAAAAATTTTAAATAATTTGTACAGTGTATGCTTGTTTGAAATGACAGAAGACAAATATGAATGTATCGCCACTACCCTTGTATTCATGTGAAGTCTAATTATAATAACTACGGCACTCTTCCCCTTATTGGCTTGACATTTTCATCATAAAATGAGTATTCCAATTGTTTAATCTGCGAACTCATAGAGTGGAGGACCAAGAAGTTCAGAGTCCGTTTGATCTCTCAAGGCAACCCCAGGAATCAGAAACGTTGAACATGTGCGAGGTGTGTTCAGAAACTAAGTCCACTTCTCGTTTTAACCAAAAACTTTTTATTTATTCAGCAAATCTCATATGACTTCTTGGTATACCCTTGAGCTGCTAGAGATATTTTTTATTTCCTCAATTGTAACAAATCTCCATCCTTTCTAAACTTTTTAAAACAAGAAAAATTCGCAGGTAATTAAATCCGTTGAAGGCGAGGGCTAAGGCGTGCTTTTTGGGAGCAAATTTCGCTCACATCTCAAAAAATTGCTTGAAGTTTATCTACGTAATCGACGCTTTTTCAAAACTCTTTTATTCACTTCTTCAACAATTTTACCAGTTGTTAAAGAGCCATTTCGTCATAGCGAGGATCGTCATTGCCATCTACTTGGCAATTTTAGAAAGCTTTTATCGCTTAGAGAAATTTTGTTTATTTAAAGTTTACCCATCGTATGGCAATGTCAACGTTTTAAGTGTTTTGGAGCTTTTAAATTTACGCTGTATTTTGGAACGAATTTCCGTCATCCCTTGTCAAGTTTGGTTTGGAGACAAACCGGTTTCGGCGTTGTGCCATCTTCAGTGTAATTTTTCGTTCTGATTATTTTCTGTACGTACGTTAGTCTTTATAGTATTGTCCTTGTCTGTTGCTTTTGGTTAGATACTCCTTAGCGGACCCTTTTTTGTGTTTGTATTGTAGCCTTAAGTTGCTGTTATACCTGCAGGTATATATAACTTAGTTGTTTACATTTTATTGATTATTATTGTCTGGATTCGAAGGTAGGTAAAAATCCGTTATTTTCTTTCGCTTGGGTTCAGTGGTTTGCATTTGCGTACCCTTTTGTGTGTTAGTTACGGGACTTCTGACCTGTTTTGGGTATAGTAGCCTAAGAGGCTCGAATGATACATCCGAGGCTGTGTTTATCTGTTCGTTTATTATTTTTCCCACGAAGGTTTTTTGTTTGTATATTTCCATGTTTTCTAAAACGTTTAGACGATGTGCTTTATGTTGTACGTGGAGAACTTTGGCTGCTTTCCCTATTTTGCATGGTGTACATTTGTTTTCTGCCATATGGTTTGCGAAGTTTGACTCCGGCGTAGTGGATGGTTTTAGCCTTTTCTTGTTGTAGTCTCTAATATTTTCACGATATCTTGTTTTTATCTTGCGCCCTGTCTGTCCTATATAGCTATATTGACATTCGCAGGTCAACTTGTATACACCCTGCTTATCTAATGGGTCTTCTTCGTTGGTGCTATTTTGTAGTATTTTGCCCATATTATTCCTTGTTTTAAAGGCTGTTTTTATATTGTATTTTCGGAACACTTTAGCCAATTTGTAGGAAGTTGTCCTGTATAGTTTAAGACTGCCCAATTTTTATCGTTATCTTCCTTCTTATTCGACTTCTTTGTTTTAGTGCCTTTCATGATTTTGTTTACCAGCTCTTTTTTGTATCCGTTGTTTTCGGCGATAGCATATATTGTTTTAAGTTCTTTGTTGTACGCGTCTTTTTCTAGTGGAGTTCGTTGAAGTCTCGTTATTAGATGCCTAAATGCGGCATTTTTGTGTTGCTGCGGGTGGTTCGAGGTGTTATGTATTATTGTGTCTGTGGCTGTGGTCTTCCTATATATTTCGAATTCAAACTTGTTTGTGTCTTTATTTATTTTAATTGTTGTGTCCAAATAGTTAATTTTTCCTTCCTGTTCTGTATCCATCGTGAACTTTATGTTTGTGTGTTGGTCGTTAAGATAATTAAGTATTTGTTCCTCCTTGTCTTCCGTTACAAGGCAAATGATATCATCGACATATCTCGCGTAGAACCTTACTCCTAGGTTGCTTGCCAATTTCTCCATGTATTTCTCCTCCAAATGTTGCATGAATACTTCCATTAGGATTGCGGATGTGGGATTACCCATTCCCAGTCCTTTAGTTTGCCGATATATCTTATTATTGAACTTGAAATAGTTTTGGTCGAGTGTTACTTTCAAAGTATTGACTACTTCTGTTGCTATGTTCTTGTCAAATTTATCTCTCAATGTTTTAGTTAGGACGGTAAGTGTTTCTGTCAATGGTATTGATGGATAGAGATCTTTGACATCAAATGATACTAATTTCGCGTGGTTTGGTACGTCCAGCGATATCATCTTTTCAATTAAATTAACTTTTAAATTTAGTTTTAGAGAAAATTTTGAAACATAAAAAAATCGCCGAACATTGAATATAACACTTCATTTTAGTATACAATAAATTTCCGCTGATTTTTGAAATTTCCCGCCTTTCTTCCTTATACGCATAATCATAGTTTAGTTTTTTGTATGTAAGAAAAACGCAGCACCTTTGCCAACAAAAATGCTTTAACATCAATGTTAAATTTTATTCAGGTGAGACGCGCATTTTTTTTAATTTTTATAAATTACTTTGAATTTTATAGAAAGCATTCTTCTAAAAACTAAATACAAAATCTGACAACTCAAATTAAAATAAAAAATATAAATATTTGTTATTTTTCTGTTGGCCTAATAAATGTTAATAATTGATCACTTTATTGAGCCAATTTATTACACACAAAAATCTTTCATAAACTGGCCTTGAGCTCAATAATCAATTATTAAAATAAAAAATAAATAAAAGAAATCATTATTATTATAGAAAACATTCTTATAAAAACTAAATAAAAAATTAAACAATTCAAATAAAAAAAAAAAAATAATAAATTAAATTATTTCTTTTGTTGCTGCTGTCTGATTTACCTTGCTTTCTACAAGCTCTAAAAATGGAATTATATGTTTTTTTAATATTAATTTTTTATGAGCTTAAAGGCTGATTGGTTTTTGGGAAAAATCAAAAGGAAAAAATAAACAATACTTAAAAAGGTAGGAGTTATAGTACTATTTTTAGTTTTTTTTTTTCCGGACACATATGATTTTTGTTAGTTCGAGCTATATTTCAATTGCAAATTTCTAAAAACAATTAAAAATAACATACGTGAAAAAGTATAATTTTGAACTCGGTTTCAAATTATGTTGCCACCACTGTACCAGTTATTTAGTGCAAAACGTCCATATAAACATTGGACTAACCAAATTATTGATTTTTTTCGAAAAGTATATAAGGTATTCTTCCTAGCGATACTGCTAAAAATTTCCAACTTTTTTAAACAAATTAATTATTAAAGCGTGACTTTTGAAATTTTGTAATTTTATTTTTTTATTATTTCTTAATACCTCGAGAAGGAATGAATGAAATATTCACTTTGATAATTAATTTTGTTTGTAAAAAAATAGGTTATAAACATCATTAAAGAGAAATAATTAACTTAAAAAAAAGTACTTTTCTGACTTTTCATTATTATGTTTTCCTCTTATATCGAGAATTAATGACCGTAACATTGCAAAATGTGGCTAAACTTTTTGGCAAGAATGTGATTAAAAATATCACTATCGTTAAAAAAAAAATATTTGTAAAAATTAAACAGCTTTAAAAATCAAATTCTCGGATTTTCTTAAAACTTTCTCGTAATATGTAAAGACCTAAGCTTCAGATTTAAAGCACACTCTTCCTTAACCAAATAACTACGTTTTTGCTGTAAATTTTTGTCTCATATTATGAATCTGGACATTTTTAAAGTCATCTGCAAAGAAAATCAAAATATTTTCTAAGAAAAAGTTATCCCAATTTTCAAGCTAATTGAAAGTCTTTCGAAAATAATTGCAAATGAGAAACATTTTTTAACTAAACGATAACTATTATTAAGAGATACAAATTTTTTCGTGCATACATAAAAATACTTTTACATTGTTATAAAATCTCAAATGCGAAGCCAAATCACGCATATCTCCATACAAATTGGCATTGCCGAAATGACTCTTTTCAATGCATGAACGAAATGCGTTCCATCGTGACATATTTTATCGAACACATCAAAAAATAACAACCCTGCCAACGATTTGGCTAATTTTTGACACTGACAATTGAATTTCAACACAATTAATTAGAGGGATGCTCGAAAAGTCATTGATTTTTTTGGCAAAAATATATATTTTTCAACATAATCTCTTTTTAACTCTATAAACTAAGTTCAGCGTTTTCTCTAATTTTTTTATTCGTTCCAAATAATACCTTTTCTCAAGATTCTCAAAATGGGCGTTTGTTTCTGTAATGACTTCTTCATTTGCCATTGCTTCGGGTTTGGAAATATGAAATAGGCGTATGGGGCTAAACCTGAAGAATATTAAGGATGAGGTAGCAGTTCGTAGCCCAATTGATGGTTTTTTGCCATGGTGACAACTCACAAATTGTTGCTGCAGTGCTGCCATAGTATTTATCAAGCCTTTCCTCGGTTTTTTTTTCCCCCATTTTGTTAGAAGTTCAGAAGGGTATCTGCTTTCAATGTTTAACGAATGTAAACTAAATGACTCAGTTTGCTAAAAATTTGATAGTAGTCTACTAATAGTCGTACAGAATAGATGTTTCAAGTGAACTGTCAAAGGAAATGCGAATAAGGCAATATAAACGTTTTTGAAATGACTCATTTGTGTATTATAAGTTTTCAAAGACACTATACAATACACTTTTTTTATATTTCAGATATATTTTAGGTTAGTTTTAGGTATGCTTTCCTTACTTTTTCGGTACAATTTTGGTACTTTGTGTACATTTTAGTTTGTTTTTCTTCACATATTGGGATTTTTCGATACACTTTCGGTACAATTTCGATAAATTAAAGGTGTGTTTTTTTATAGAAATTCAGTATGTTTTTGTTACTTTTTCAGCTTGGTACTAATTGATCCCGAACTACTGCATAACTTGAGGTGACACAGTCCCGTCGAAAAGCTTTGAGTTTTTTTAAGGTACGCTTTCGGTACTTTTTAGTGCATATTAAGCATTATTTTGTTCAACCTTCATTGCACTTTTTAGACCCATTCGACTTGATTGTGAATAGTCCAAAATTAGTATCGAAAAATTCCTTAACTAGTCTGGAAATGATTCTGAAAAAGTGCCATCATATAAATTTTTTGTTCCCTTATAATTTCTACACAAAGGCTTATAAAATAAGTCTCACGATAAAAGTATTTGAAGAGCTAAAAATATTTATCTCGATCATAATTAATATACATAAAAAGGCTTTTGTTACATACACAAGTCTCGAGAAAATAGATAACGATGACTTACAAAATATATATACTCCTAATTAGTTATATATTGATATTTGTACTTTTCTATTAAAAGAATAAATAACTCCTTTTTAGGCCATTACTTTTGTAGGGGCTTAGAAACAATACCACTGTCAGAAGTAGAACATTTGTTGAATTGAAATTCATATTTAGCTTCACGGAATAAATCTGTTTTTTTTACCAATAAAGACACCCTCTTAATATCTACCTTAACTTTTTGTGACTTCATGAACATTAAACATTTTTACTTGTTTCGGTACTTTGTGAAAAAGTTTTATTTCCAAGTCACTTTAATTGTCATCACGAGAAGACAAATTATAACAATGCACAAACTTTGAAATTAAAAGGTAATTCAACGATGATTGGAAACAAACAAAAAAAAAAAAAAAAAAAAAAAAAAAAATACCTTTATCGGAAGAAGGCATATCTGCATTTATTTTGAAATTTTACTGAAACACTACACTAAATAAATCTCATAAAACAGAAAAATGTATAATTGTGACTTAAAAAAATTGATTTTCCTCAAACAAATACATTAAAGACTTTGATACTTTTTACAAAGACTTAAAAGATTTTCTGTTTAATGTTCTAAGAAAAATGTACAAATGCACAATTTCAGTTCGTTCATACTCTCTCACAACATAATACTATCTTCCAAGAATTTTTATTTTAATTTAATGAAACTTGTCATTCAATGCTTATTCCATTTGTTTACGCTGCCTATTTTTAAATTTGTTTTCTTCTCTCTTATTTCAATTTTTTCATTCTTTTATTCCATATTTCATACTGATTATCTTTGTTTGTTGTTATTATTTTTGTCACTCTTACGCACCCAAAGTTGCAGTTGTACGTCACCATGACGCATTTAATGAGATTTTCCGCCTACAACAATAGCTTGTAGTCGTCAAGATGCTCGTTATGCAGCAAAAATAATTTTACGCGGAAGAGAAGCGTTGCAAGTAAGTAATCAGTAATCAGTAAAGTAGAGAGAAATATAATGCGAAGATAACATTTCACATGTGTGAGTGTATGTAGTTTGGCATGTGATAAACGCTGAAAGAGTATACACACCTTTAAGCTGAATGAGTAGAATAAATACTGGGTGGCTCATATGCAAGTTTAAATACTTAGAGACAAAGGATGTCCGCTGAAAGAGATTTCTCCGCAAGAAGTATTCTTGATCTCCTGAGAAAACTTTTAAGCACAATTTGTTCTGGCGAGTACATACCGGGAAATTGGAATCGCAGTATACTTTGCCCAATCCATAAGAAGGGCGATCCCGTTGTTTGCGCAAACTACCGTGACCTTCTAAATATCAAATACAAGGTCCTATCGACGGTACTGTGGGAAAAACTAAAGCCGTATATGAACCAGCTAATTTGAGCGTATCAGTGTGGCTTCAGGCCTAATAAAACCACCATTCACAGCACGTCAACTCCTGGAAAAGACCCTAGATAAACAAGTCGACACACACGATCTCTTTGTCGATTATAGAGCCGCTTTGACAGCACGAATAGAAGCTGCCTGTATGACGCCATGTCTAAATTTGGAATCCCTTTTAAACTAATACGGCTATGTAGAGTGACGTTGAGCGCAACTTTTAGCTCCGTTCATGTTGGGAAGGACCTCTCCGAGCCGTTCGAGACCAAACGAGGTTCCAGACTTCAATCTGATGCTGGAATCCGTAATTTGAGCTGACAACCTGAATCGCAGTGGCACTATTTATAACAAAAGTACCATGTTGGCCTTAACAACAGGGCCGTCAGGGCAGTATTTTGCAGTCTGGAAAGGCAGAAAAAGAGGTTGGTCTTGCAGTGGACCAGGACAAAACAAAGTATCTTGTGGCAACAAACAAAAACTTCTCGCGTATTGGGACCCACGTCACTATTGGCAGTTACAACTTTGAAGTAGTCACGGATTTTGTAGCCAGAATTAACACCACCAATAACTTCAGTCTCGAAATCAAGTGAAGAACAACACTTGCCAACAGGTGCTACTTTGAAATCGGTAGGCAATTGAAAACCGAAGCCTTTTCGCGACGAACAAAAGTCTGGCTCTACAAATCCCTCATCATGCCTAACCTTTTATATGCTGAACAGCGAAGAGAAGGCTTTGTAGGCTTTCGAAAAAAGTATTCTTCGTTAGATTTATGGTTCTGTTCGCGTAAACGCCGAGTGCCGGAGAAGATGGAATGATGAACTGTACGAGCTGTATAACGATGTGGACATAGTCAAGCGCAGAAAAATTCAACGACTGCGATGACTTGGACATGGCGGTCGTATGGATAAAAACATCCTTCAAATCGGCACCCATGGGTGGACAACGGAGGCAAGAACTCCCATGAATACACTGGAAAGATCAAGTGCAGACGGACCTGTCTTCACTTGGTGTTAATAATTGGCAAAACCTAGCAAAGGAGAGAGTGAACTGGCGAAGCTTTTTGGTTGTAGCGCCATAAAAAAAAAAAAATAAGTATAATACTCGCACTTGTAATGCATAATATGGAAAATGTTCAGGTTCGTTTGAGCAGTAATAAGCGGGCAACGCTAGAGGCAGCTTCTTTGTATCATCATTAAACTTTAAAAAACATTGATTCATTAGTATATTTTACGCATTCATTGTATAAGCGAAAAGGGTTTGGTTTTAAATATACTAACAGAGAAGGTTTCATGATGAGCTTTTGATGTCACTTAATAAAAATATAAATATTTTCTAAATACTGTTATGTTTTTTTTTATATTTTATGGTAAAAGAAAGAATTTAATTGTTCCTAAACAAAACGTAAAATCGTTGAGTCTAATACACTCGATTATCAGGAGCTTTGCGACACTCTTTACAAATTTATATACAAAACTTTAAGTATACTCACATTTTCCTCATTCACTAAGTTTCTTAATGTGTTGTAATTTTATCATGTCTCATATGTATATATGTATGTATGTATATAAATATAAAAAAAATCAACGTCACTTCAACGGCTGCCAGCCTTTTTTAAAGTACTCTCTTGTACTACCAAGAGCTCCACTTTCAGCTCAGGTCAACTGAGATTATTTTAATGAAAAAATTACAATGATCGTAGCGGAAATGTATATGCTTGCAAATAAATGCTGTTGATGGATGACGAGCAGATAAAGCCACAAACACAATTACACTTTATCACGCATATAAACATATACAAAGGTATTGAAATGCTGACAAACACACACGCCACTTCATATCGCTTGAATATGCCTACAGTCCGACTTATACTTCACACGTACTTTTATATACATACACACATCTATATATACATATGTACTTACGCAAGTATAACGCGTCGACCATGGCGTATACGTAATATAATTTAAATGCATTTTTCCCACGTTTGGTGAAATAAATTAACAACAGATTTAAGACATGCACATGAAACACATACATTAATGCTTAATGCAAGCTACAACAATTGCAAAAAAGTGCGTGGAAATTGTAAAATTTTTATATCATGTTTGTATGCTGCTCTGTGTGTGTGTAATAATGTACAAACGAACTTAAGCTGATTTAATTATGAAATTCCATTGGGCTGGCTTTTATTTTGTGTAATTTTTTATGGAATGGATATTTTAAAATTAATTCCAAATGATTATTAATGAGTTGCCGGCATCTCATGAGGGACTTGTATGTCTGTATGCAAATATTTAGTAACATAAATTTTATAAAAATATCTGTGAAAATTATTAAAATTTTATTGTTTTCAGTTGAATTCTATTGCGGTTAAATAAACTTGTAATGCCAGCTATTGTCGCAATTCGGTACAGTTTTTTTTTCCTATTCATCAGCGTTGGCTAACCATGCCTTATCAGTTCATCCGCTTTGCAGTTAGTCTTTAATGCTGAGTCTACTCATTTAGAGATTTGCCGCATTAAGTGAGAGACTTAGTGTTGTCTACCATAAGTCTTAAACTTTCAAGGTAGCTTTATTGTCAGATAATATAAAACCTTGAGAATTTGTTTTAGATACGTTGCTTATATGTTGTGTGGTCTTCTAGATTGGTAGCATTTCCACTTGATTATGCAGTAATCACTCACCTGGAATGAAGCCAACCCCTTTATCATCTCAAGTTGACGCAAATCGAGCTTATTTTATTTGGTAACGTGAAATGAGATGAAGTGAAGTGGAGGAAGAGGTTTGGTGAAACTAGCGCAGCAAGTTAAGTTGAGAGAAATTGAGGTTTTGTGAGGTGATGTGACGTTAGATGAAGAGACTTGCCGTGTGGTCGGCTTAGATAAGGTAAGTTAAGATGGCGTGACTTAATCTGTGGTAATTTTGGGTATGGTGAGTTTTGGTGTGGTAAGTTTAGATGTGGTGAGTTTAATTGTTGTATTGTTGGTAAAGATATGGTTAGTTTAACCGTGCGGAGTTTAGGCATGACAAGCTTGAGTGCGACTAGTGTAAGCGAGGTGACTTTGGGTCTGCCGAGGGTAGTCATGGTTTGTATACGTGTGGTAAGTATAGGTTATGTTCTGATGTATTTAGGTATGGTGGCTTTTGATGTGAGGAGTTTAAGTACCATATATTCATGTACCCAAAATATCTTAACAAATCAAAACGAAACCTTAACTTAGGTGTGGTCAGCTTGAGTGGGTTTAGGTGTAGAAAGTTCAGGTTTGGTGACTAAAATTGCGATGAGCTCATGGCGAGCGGAAGAATTACTTATTGGTGTCATTAACTACAACCATTTGCTTAATTTAATCTGTCAATAATTGACAACTGAAAGGATGGCTTTACAAAAGGTTACTGATTTATTGATTCATTTCAGTTTTTGAATTTCATGTTACAGTTTTTGTTTGTATGTATATGAGAATGATAAAATAAACACAGAATGAATACAACATTAAAAGGAATATATGTAGATAAATAAAATAAATGCAACACAGCACAGAGCTGTATTATTAGGTATAGCTTCTGGGTTGCTTGGTTGGTGTTTGTGATTTTACACAATTTTATTGAGATCAAGGCCAGTTTATGAAAGATTTTTGTGTGGAGAAAACAACAACAGTTTTTAATGGTAGAAGTTATAGACTATTTCGGAAATCACCACATTTCGTCATCAGACTTCTTTTTATTAAATTAATTAAATTAATTTTTCATAACCACTTCTCTCAGGCTTTGAACCCTGGAGCTTGCAGTTGCAGAGGCAACACGATAAATGCTGTGCTACGCTTGCCAAGTGTGTTTATTCCATCTTCCTGAATTTCCAGCGCAAAAACTTTACTCGCAGACCCCATGTTGAGTTTTTAGTTTACTACCGTTGGTGGATTTTTTTGGCATAAATCCAAAAAATTTTGTCGCAATGTATTATGGAAATTAGACGATTTTATTGAAGCACATACTATGTTAACTTCGAAGATTCATAAATAACCGTTTTGACGTTGCAACCCTATATAGAAATTAATATTGAAGTTCAAGGTATGTTTAATACAGTGAATTAATTTGTATGTCGTGTTTGTGTATTAACTTGTTTTTATTCAATGTGTTTTTGGGCATATTTAACATTATATTCGTGTTCCGTTATGTAGAACTAGCAATCTCACTAGCTATGGTGTGAGTTAATAATAAAATAAAAATAAATAACTCACTAAAAAAAAACAGTACAACACCATAACATCTTTAAATAAACAACAACAATGGAATATATATCCGAGTTTTGACAGATTTGTGGAAGCTAAATTGACATGATTGATGAAACCGTTGCCAAAATTTTTTAACCACACCGAAAAACGCATAATTGGAGTACAAAAAGAGTTTTTCATTATTTTTTCTGAATTTTAGCTATTGTGAGCAAAGGATTTGACGGGACGAATGACCAAAGCACTTATGAAAAAAATTTTAATGTGATTAGTTCGAAATGGATGAATCTTTGTTCGTTACCTTTAAAACTAAGTGAAATTTCAGGAAGAGTTATTTGGAATAATTACACTCCACAGTCTTGCAGACCACTAAAAATATTATAAAGGAAACAAGAAGGCACAATTTAAGAGAACTTTAATCTACAATTTAAAAATTTAAAGCCATTTACTTAAACATACTTCGGCAACTGAAATATCATGGTGT
Organism: Philophylla caesio; assembly: GCA_963971545.1. Taxonomy (NCBI): domain Eukaryota; kingdom Metazoa; phylum Arthropoda; class Insecta; order Diptera; family Tephritidae; genus Philophylla; species Philophylla caesio. The sequence goes on along the minus strand of OZ020608.1, from coordinate 25,236,953 downwards.
GATTTGATCTTCACATGACTCTAATAGACATTTATTTATTTATTTATTTATCAGGTATTAAATCTTGTCAATTGATGTTGATTCTTTATGTGACATTGTTGAGCCATTTAATGTTGATAATTTTAGTTATTAACAAAAGATAATTAAAATATATTTATGTATATAAAATTCGTCTTAATAAAAATGTTTGTCGTCCTTCTTAATAAAAACTTCGAAATTATTTTCTTATTATAGCCGATAGAAAGCTAGTAAAACAATTTGAATATATTTTGACTAAGATATATATTAATTTCAATATCTTGCGCTTTTATTTGAAAAATATAACTATGGACTAAAATCGGTTATACATACTCGTACATGATGGAGAGGATGGCGGCAGAGCGTTAAATTGAACTGATCGGCACAACATTTTTACCATAACTTCGATACTATTTTTTTTTTCTAATTTATGCCAGAAAAAGAAGAAGTTCTACCTCAAAAATATGGTACAAAGAACATGCGCAGGAGCTTAATGAAAGTATAAAACTCATATTGTCTTTTATAATAAACTTGCTACACTATAAATACCAAATCATGTAGTCATCCCAAAACTGAGAACCCTAAATAAGAAACAAAAGATAATTTATGCATTAAATTTTTTCATCTGTGTTAAAAAATATATTTTGTATTAAACAAACCCAATTATTTCATACCAGCACACCACTGCGTATAAGTGACATTCACAAAACGACCATTTGTGTGCGTCCACGTGAAAAGGGCCCACTTTATCGCATTTAATTTCCGAGATATATGGATTTTTCGATACACGGATCTAATTTCGTAATTTTTTATTATGGTTTATTATGATACTATATACACTTACGCGTCGAATGACACCAAATTTAGCTTCCTAGATATAATAGAAGTAATTAACTTTATTTTTTGAAAAAAAAAAAGGAAAAGGAAAAGGGATGAGCTGTGATAAAATCTGTGGATTGATTACTGACTTACAATGACTGTAATGAATAAATTACTGCTAATTTGTTGTCTTTGTTTCATCTTTAATTATAATAAAATATTCACTGTTGAGTCCATTTCAATTTTTTACTTCCCCATCGTCCTGATTCATTGGTCAAACCCTAACTCATTCATAATTTTCTGTGATCATCGATTAAATTAGTTGAAAAAGCAAATATTTAGAAAAGAGCCCACTTTGTTGAGTTGATGTTAACTAGTTGTTTGAAAAATAATCTAATAGTATTTTTTCTCATGCTGACTATGTTCCTGTTCGATTCAAACGAACACCCATTTAAAGTCCGAGTAGAAATGAAAAAAAATCGAACTTTCAACTTCAAATTTTCTCAATTAGTCATTTTTCGGATATTCACCTTCAAAGTTCTGTATTTCCCTCAATTCTTCAGTTAGGATGGTCTAATTTGTCTCAAAATGTTCTGAAATCAACCATATGCATAACTCCAATACCGCCGAAGTTGGCCCTTTTCACGTGGACGCACACCTTTAATAATAATGAAACATCAGCAAGACCAACTTGTTGATACGTTTGTTACCGCATTCCATTTCATCAACTCATTACATTTATTTTTCACTCATTTCATTAATTTTAAAAATTACATTTCGAGTTAAATAAAGTTATATTTTCTGCTGTAGATAATCACTAAACTTCAGCGAAAGCAACAGTTATCACATATCGTCCTTTCATTTCCCGTGCTTTTTTTGAATAACTTTTTTACATACATACGTAGGTACGTACGTATGTATTATCTTCACTAGTTTGTCTTCCAATTTCTTCGCCCCATTGTCGGTAACTAACCAACGTCAATTGCAATTCACTTGAGTACTTCGTGCTATATTTGAAGTATCCTTTCAGACGTCGCTTTCTCTTGTTTGTATTGTTGTTGCCTGATGTTGACATTTGATGTGTAATCTGTGACAGGTAATGAAAAAAAAAACAACACAAAATGAGAAGAGTAAAGTAGGTAGGTAATAAATGAGAAAACTGTGAGATATTTTCTCAGTAGCTATGATTGCCGAAGACGAAGTAAAGTAGTGAACAAGATGGTTAAAGGAAGGGTGGGACAGCTGCTGCCCTGCACGCGCAAACGAAAAGTTAGCAATAACATTAAAGCACCAAGATAAACAAGAAACTCATCTAATAAGAAAAACATTGTATACATCGGAATTACAAACGATGACAACAACTACGAGAATGAACCAAAGATATGCTAACAAATAATAATAAATGAGTGAAAGGAATTGAAATGAAAAAAAAAGGAAATGAACTAAGAGCTGGAGATAAGTAACTGAGTAGATGGTTATGTGATAGAAGAAAGGAGCAGAAATATCAATTACATTAAGAACAAGTAAGGAAAGCTAAATTCGGGCGAAACCAAATTTTATATAAGCTCGCGATGTATTTTTGTATGGGCGGTGCCACGGTCATTTTTTTAAATTTCATAAAAACCCCGTACCCTTGTATCAAATCGCTGCTAGTATTAAACTTTAATCAATTTGTTCCAATAGATACTGAAAAAACGAATTTCCGTTATATGGGAGGTGGGCGTGGTTATTGACCGAATCTGTCCTCGCCAAAGAGCAATCTATGTATATACCAAGTTTCATTAAGTTATGCGAACAAAGTTAATATACCCTTGTGTATAAGTACGCTCGGGTATAAAAATACGTACGACATGGAAAGAGGTGCATATTTTTTCCAAGAAGACGTTATGCAACACATCTGCCACCATAAACAAAAATGTAATTGAACGCATATCTCCCTTTTTGTATTGTTTACGTAGGAGTAGCCAGAGGATATACTGTTAACATGCAAACAAGACATGGCAAGTAAGTAGTTGTTCTAAAACAGAGAAATATTTGTACGTATGTAAAAGTCCCACTCCCGAAAGCAACAATTTTTATGTCGGCTGATTATGGGACAACTAATTTAGCGAACATTTCAATGATAGCTTCAATTAATCCAAGCTCAGTTAAGCTTCTTATCATAAAACTGATGTTGCATACTCAGAAAAGTTAAAAAAAAATACTTGTAACAAGAGTAAACTTTTATGTTTGGTGGCGCTATAAGTATGGAACGTAGTATACATCTACTGTGTTTGACGATTTCAAATAACACACGCTGATTATTACACTCTCAGTTTTTGTTTTGGATTACCAGACAATAAAAAGTAGAGAGTTTTCAAAGATGAGGTGAGTTTTGGTCTGGTAAGTTAAAGTGTGGTGAGTTTAGATGCACCAAATTTAGGTTTGGGGAGTCTCGGTTTGGGTGTGGTCAGTTAAGGGGTGTTGGATTAAGGTATGGTGGTTTTTGGTGTGGGCAGTTTAACTCCTGCGAGCTCAGGTGCGATTAACTTAAATGTGGTGACTTTTACTTATTTAGAGACTATGTATGACGAATTTTGGAGTTGTAACTTTACGTGTGAGGTGGTTTTTGATGTGAGAAGTTAAGGTGTGGTGGATTCAGGTAATTTCCTTCTGTGCACTTTTTACTGCACAGAGGCCTATGTAGATCTTGGCTGCAACAAAATAATAAGTCCAGACAATTTTGCCTATCAGAGCATGGTCATTTTGTTTTCGCGTTTTACCAGTTGGCGACAAAGCCGGAACCTGAAGACAACCATACTTCCGGGACCGAAGAAATTGATCATTATCGGGGCTCAAGATATTAATGCTGTCATTGGAGGAAACCTAGCTTAACTTGCCTTTCGCTTCCAGTACCTACATGAGAAATGTCAGAGAACTAACTTAACAGTTGTGGTAGACATTGCAAAGACTTATTTCCTTGAGCTAGGCAAACACACCGTTCCAATTCAGTTACCAGGTGCATCCCTCTAAATCATAGTACTTTAAATTTTTTCTATTGTCATTATCCAAGAAATTATGTCATCTGAGGTGCTCAATTCTCTTTACGTGGCGGATCTTAAGCCTTAGCTTTTGTTTTCTTCAAATTATCATGTTTAAATTATCAAATCGAATATACACCTGCGTAGTACTTTTAAAATTCTTTGTACAAATTAGGATTTACACAAGTTGTCTTTTACTTACTTGAATAGATTCAACAATGGGATAAGCAATTAAAACTAATTCAAATCTATTTTCGATGTAGGCGATTGTTTTTTTAAAGATTTTTTTCTAAACTAAAAGCCCTTGTACTGTTTCAAAGAAATTAATTTTCATGATTAACTTAGAATAGCACTGAGGCCTTTAGATCTATTATGTAAAAAAGGGTAGTCAATTTATCGATAGTTAACCAAGTATTTTCTTCGTTTTTAAAATCTGCAGCATTCTTGCAAATATACACATTAAGTTCAGTCGAGCAATAATTGAGCCTACTGTGCCCTGTAATAATTTCAGTGATAAGTATTAGATTGTTTACACGTTGAAGTTCGAGTGGCACAGCAGCTTTTGCATGGCTGTCCCGCAGGATGGTGATGCTCTGGTTCCATCATTTATGGCTGATATTGAACTGCACACATCTTTCGATAGCACATATTCCTGCTTAGAATGTAGCCATCTGTGCAGCGAGTATTTTATATTCAGCACAAATAGACCTACTCCGGTGCTTTTCATATGAAGTGAACGTTCTCATACAGGTTCCTGATTAGCCTAACCTTTTTTCTTTTATTACACATTAAAATACTAAAAATAAAAATACAAATTACGTGCGCTTGAAAAACTGAACCATTAAAACCTTAGTTCGTCACATGTAATAAAGAAATGTATCGACTTTATTCCTTCTAAACTACAATGCTCCCTCGCTCCAACCAAGTAGTGGGCAAAAAACAAAAATTTTTACATGTAAAAGTCGAATTTCTCGCAATTTTAAACACTGTCCGCCAAAGTTCTCCGAACAAAAGCGTTTAATTCAACAAAGAAATAAAAGAAATGATAAATGCGAATAAGAGAAAACCAGAAATTCCATGTCCAATGAAAATCGTTTAGCATGGCGGACTAGCCTCGCCTTTACCGTTATACAATCGTACGCGAAATTGAGAAAACGAGGGGCGCAATGGCACAAAAGCAAAAGCGAAGAGGAGCGTCAGTTAAATAAACATACACCAAAGGAAGTTGTAATGTTTCCGCGCTCGCTTTTTGTGGTCTATGCGTCCGGTGCACTTTTACAGCTGCACTGTGCTATTATACTAGTTGGCAACTTTTGCTTATGCCTTTTACGACAATGGCCCCTGCACGCAAGTACGCAATGGCTGGCTGGTTGCGATTTTCCCCTCACAAATGTCTAATAGTTTTCCGTATTGTCTGTCCGCTTTAAATGTCTCGCAGCTTTATAATTCTTTCACCAATGTTTTCCGCTGCCCGCCAACATCCTGATGCCACTATTCACTGTGCCACATGTGTGTAAATAATTTTTTATTGTGTGTCCCATTTTTTTCTGTTCCTTTTCTTTAAAACTCTCACTGCCGCCAGACTATTAACTGACCCTTTTCCCTATTGTGCAATTCCCCTTTTAATATGTTCTCCGTTTTTTTAAATTTCATTACTGCCGCTTGATGGTCATACAATACACTGGTATTTTAATTAAAAAGGTTGCAATGTCTTACATCATCGTTTTGGCGTGCAGCGCGAGTCAACCGACACAGTTGTAACCTTTGCGGTTGTGATTTATACTCGTAGGAGGATGACTGTCCAATAGTGAAATGCTGCAGAAATTCTGCTGAATTTTCGCATTTTAATTAACGAGGGACAGTGGAATAGTATTATGTAATTTTTTTAAATGCGCTCACGACAATCAAGGTGTCACTGGTAGCGATTGCTTTGTTATTTTTATTATGTATCAACAAGCACTCATCGGTTTCAGGATATTTTTAACGTTCTTTTTTGTTCCATGTAAGCCAGTATGTCAAAGGTATTACAAGCTTTGAAGTTTTAGATAAAGTCGCTTAGATTAAGCTATTACTTATGGTAGTTTTCCAATTTTATGAATTACAATTTCTTAAAAAGGCTACAAATAAAATCTGGAATAATTGTGTGGACCCTTCGTTGGCTGTATTTAGCAAAACTACAGACCTTTATCAGCTGTTATTTAGCCAGAAATATTCTATGCGATACAGCATAATAAACGCTGTAAGTACAATACCGATGGTGGCCCTTAATGCAATCTTACAGAAACTATCAGGTCTACAGGTTACCAAGAACACGTCGTTAAAAACTTCTCCTATGCTCTATTTTTGGGGTCTGATTTGATTTAGAACGGGTTGTCACAGTAGTAAATGGCCATTTTTGACGCGGTTAATATATCATGAATTCCGTTTCTGAACTTCTATGATTCGCTCTGGGCTACAGTAGATTTGACCATAAGACATATGATTCTAAGTTAAACGGCAGAATAGGAGCTCCAGTATAACGCACCGACTCGTAAATTTGTATGAAGGTCCTATCAGCTACCAGATCATTATAGTGAAGGCCGAATTTCGTTGTGGGCATAAATTAATAACAAAAATGTTATCTTAGCTCCCTAACTGCGCAAGCCTTTTTCGCTTTAAACAAACAACTACTGCCAAAGGGATTCTGGTCTGTTAAACTATAAAGTGTTGTGCCTTTGCTTCCGACTACCCCATATTGAAACACGCTACAGTGAAACTGGATGGTTGCGTATGTGACTAGTCCTGAAAAGTCTTAAACTTATGGTGACAAGTCTCAAGCTACTACCCAACGGGCGCTAAATTAGTCCTGAAATATTCCCAAACTCGTGCTGAACTGGTCCATAAAAAGTCCAAACCTTGTCCCTGCCTGATCTCGAAAAAATCCTTAGCTAGTCTCAAAATGGTCCTAAAGAAATCCCGTCTACTAAGACTTATAAATTTTTTCTCCCTTAATAAAAATTAAAATTGTAACAATTTTTATTATTGTATCGAATGTAAAGTGTGGTTGTTTTATTGCTCTTTAGTGTAATTGTACAGAACGCAAGCGTTTAACATACGACTGTACTGGGTACTGTAGATAAACCTTATTAAACGAAATGCATTGGTAAAATTAGCGTAATTACATTAAGCATAAATATGTATATAACATACATACGTATGTACGTACACATACAAACGAGAAACCAGTTTTTCACTGTTTATCTCAGCACATAATAGTAGCGATCACTAGGGACCAGCTTTACGCTGTTCACCTAAGTAACCACAGTACATTAATACATCCATATAGTACATACAAAGAAAGTACCAATGCAAGAGACCAGCTTTAAGCTGTTCATCTAGCTAACGGCATAACAACATGACAATGCAGAGACTAAGCCATATGTACAGACAAGCACTTACCTCCTGAGCGATCGCCAAAGACAATTAAGGTCGAGCGCTCAGAAGATCGGACTTTTATAGGTCAAGGCTAGACTCTAAGGTTGCTTACATTCAGCTTACATCAGCTGTTTGAACGGTCGCAATTATGGATAACAGTCAAATGCATTATCAGCTGTTGATTGTCCGCAGTTATTGATAACAATCATTGTGCAATATTTCCATTAGTTGTACAATATTATTGCACTTATTTTAACATATTCATATATAGAAATTATAATTTGAAGTAAATAAGTGAAAACATATATAATCATGGGAGGACGGAAAGATAATTATATACATAATGTGTACAATACAAATATATATGTATATATACTTGTGCTACAAAATCCTTTTTATAATATATGTCTCTAAATAAAACCCTTTGGAAAGCTACAAAAATGTATCTCGCTGATAATTATTTTGAAAAGGCTTTTATTCGAAACGTTTCCTAATGCTAGTTAAATAAATAAGACCCAACAATTTTTTTCTTACTATAAAGATTATTAATTTAAATTTTTTCCCTTATTGTAGTTATGCTTCTAGGTAGAATAGAGTGGTCCCCTATGACAGTTTGAAAAAGTGCATCTATCACGCAACACATGACCGACTATAAATGTTTCATTTTAGATATACTATTACATATGTATGAGAAAGATATAGTAAAGCGTATCTAGAAAACACAACATCGTGTGGTTTTCATGCGAGTGATGGAGTGTCAGAGTAATAGGTATTTTATCTCCAATTTTGTATCATTGATGTATATATGTTAAAGCTCTTAAAGCTCATTCGATGGCAACGAGACCTGCGGGTTCTACTTCTCATCAATCTATTCTATATAGAATATACATATATTAATTTTATTGTTGTAAACTCTTATTCTATGTTGGTATGTAACTCGCCGTAACAGTTCTCTTATACAACTTTTATAAATATTATGCATAATTATTTAAAAAGAAAATGTATTGTTTGCGTTGCCATTAAGAAACTATGTAACCAGTAAAAGAAATAAAAAATCCCACCAACATGCCAGCCAACATTTTAAATGTAATTAGAAGATAGATATATCCTGTAATTGCTGAAATATTCTGTGGCAGCAGAATCGCTTTGGCATCCGCCTACAAAGCTTTTGGAAGGCTCTTCCTAAGGTGATCAAGTGTATGCAATTGACCACTCTTCTGATATTTAAAAAAACACGAAGAGCTTGCTTTTTAAGATATCAGAAAAAGAGTAAACAGTTGTTGGCAGTTCCATTATATACAGTTACAACTACAGATTAAGGGTTTCAGATTACGCAAAACTTTACAAAGAGGTGAAAAGAGAATCGGGATTGATTCCTCGGATTCCTATATTTCCCACGAACTTATTGCTCCAACTTCAAACGCCTACAAAGATTTTTCGATCACCATAAAAAAAACAAAGATAGACTTTCCATTTTCTTGATACACTTCCGAGTAACCTGTGTTTAACACAATGACAACTCCACACAGGCTACTCTCGACTGTTGAGATCTACAAATCTCCACATTTAAGTAATAAGTATAGGAACGTTGTTTATTAAATTGTACTTGATAATGTTTTTTTTCGGCTGTAAAATAAAAAAAACCTTAAAAAAGTGCAATAAACATTAAATTCGTTACATTTAGCGTCGTTGTTTGTTTTTATTACTTCAGTTTATTGAGCCAACCTAGCTGGCAAATTTACTTCCGCAAATTTTAAGATTTCTTTTTTGAAAAAAATTGCCGCATACTCGGGTTGCGTCATAAACAGCCAACAAAAGCCAGTGCACATTCACAAATATTTTGCGTTAATCTACAATTTACAGCAACATTTATTTGGTTCAAATATGTAAGTAAGTACGAAGAAGTTAATACCTGACTTGGCACCTTAACGCACGCACGCACTTTGCCAAACATTTACGATGTCGAGCACGTGGCTTAATAATATTTATAGAACATTGTGAATGCCACATTTCGCCTTACACAAGTACATAGAGACAGATATAATAACACTTAAGGGACTACATTCGCACATAGAAGTTGCACAAATGGCAAATCAACAAAAGCACGCACCAAAGTATTTAATGTCCTTCATGACTTTTGAGTAAATTTTTAAGTGGACTTATTAGTATGAATTTCAACATAGCAAATGGAAACGTATGAGAATAAGTGGCTAGTTCGTTCGCTGGTTGATTAAGTTGGTGTACACATACATAGATATTTGTACTCGTATTACGTGCTAGCAAGTTCAATATCCTAGACATGCTCAAACGTAGCAAAAAGCGCCCAAAGCCATAATCAACATTAACAATGCAGGAAAACGCCATTTTAGAACACATGGACACATATACATATGTACACAGTGAATGTCCCTGACCAGCGCGGCGAACCGCAGTCGCACTTGCATAAATAAATGTGTATACATATATGTATGTGTTAATCAGTGGCGGATCCAGGACTTGGAGTTCGGAAGTTTGACTATTTTTGACTATAAAATTTTGTCTGCAAATATGCAAGAATTTTTGAAATAATTCTATAGTGAATTACTATGTATGTATAAGTTTATACGAACCGGAAATTGATTTTGCCGAGCGCAATATAGCCCGCCAGCTTTCCCTTTCTCTTGCTAACTGGCACCAATTGGAAATTCGAAGTATAGCCAAGTGTTTTTCTATTTGGTTTTTCCAATGCAGATCTGGTCTTCTTTTTCCTCTGCCATCACCAGTGGGTACCGCGTCAAAAACTTTCAGAGCTGGAGCTTATTTATCCATTCGAACGACGTTAGCCAGCGGAGCCGCCATTATAAAGCTCATTCAGCTTCCATCGTATGCTGTAATCGCAGTCACAAAGTCATAAAGATTCATAAATCTTGCGGAGAATCTTTTTCTCGAACACTCCAAAAGCTTTTTTATCTAATATTGTCATCGTCCATGCTTCGGCGCCAGGACGGGCGTATTGAGAGACTTATGGAGTGTGGTTTTCGTCTATCGAGAGAGGACTTTACTGCTCATTTCCAATCTCAGTCCGAAGTAGCACTTATTCGCCGTTGGATTTCAAGGCTGATATTGGTGTTAAAGCTGGTCCGTAGATACACAAAGTTCTCTACTTTACGAGTAAGCTGATTGTCTACTTGCTGACAGGAGATACTTTGTCTTGCTCTCGTTCACCTCCAGACCCATACGCTTCGCTGCTCTATCTAGTTTGAGAGAGGAGAGAACTAACTGCGTGGTTGTTTAGGTCGACGATGTCAATGTCAGCAGCTTACGCAAGGAGATTGAGATATTAAAATAAAAATTTAACATTCTCAAATGTTAAAGATTTCATTAGCGAGTTACAATTAAAAAATCAAGACTTGGGAGAAGCCACAAATTTAGCGAACTAACGCGGATCTCAACTTTGATATAATACGAGTATATGAAAGAAATGCTTAAATTTGTACTACAATCGTCAAAGACCTATTCAGACACAGTCAGTTGAAGATCACTACAGAATTGCATTCTATATTCCATTCCACGATATTAATAAAATTTTCTCATCTCCAAATTCGGTTTGAAAAACACAAAACAAAAGAGTTTTGGACAATTGTTCTCCAAGCAAAAAAAATACGTATTTCTCTACTGAAATGTTCGGAGCAAATTTATTGAAATTATATATTCCACCACGAAACCTAAGGAATAATCGATTGTTTGAAAGTAAACTGCAATTTTCTAATTATAGTGATAATGAACCCAGATGTGTAAAGCTTTGTAACACCTATTCAAAACATATAGATTTTGCTGTGAATATAAATAAGTTTAAAATGAATTTGTTTTTGCTATTCAATTAACTATTTTTAACTAGTCCTAATTAGTCTGTAAGAATAATTCTGTAGACCGTAAAAAAAATAAATAAATAAATAAAACTACATCTCAGAACATCTAAAATTCTATCGATGCATTATCAATGCGTAGCTTGAAATAGAAAAATATAAGTGTTTGTAAATGTGCACTTATACCGTGATGTTACCAAATAATTTTTGGTAACAAATAACATAACATTCGCTAATGTCAACACGGTTTTGTATGTTCTGGCCGTATTGCCCATAATCACAACAAATCTAGAATGCTGATTTTCAACTTTGAAGTTAATAAAAATCTATCTGAGGAATACGAGAGGAGAAGAGCGTCTCAATGGACTTGCTTCTCCAAATATTCACAATGAAATCTATTTGGCCTCGAAAATTTATGAAATGAAAGATGTTTACTGTATAAAACTATTACATTTATGATTAATTCTATTATTTTGTTATGCAGTGTGAGGATGAAATTACAACATCTATTAACTTAAAAACGTACGATGAATGATCAATTTCCCAACTATTTAACTTCCCAGCTAATTGATTTTTATGTGGTCCCGAAGGGAGGTGCAGACCCGAAACAGCTTGCTCCCCCAATGGATCCGCCACTGGTGTTTTTGCTGTGGCACACAAAGTCAAGCGTATAAAGCGAAAAACATTTATATTTCATAGCGACCAAAACTGCATGCGAAGGTCGTCCATTGGCAACATTTTAAATTCCTTTGGCAAAGTGCAAAGCATTCTATAATTTTGGAATTTAGCTCATGGCTTGACGTTGGGCCTGAACGGGCGGTGCGTAGTTTGCGCTACTTAACCCTTTATAAAAGTACATACATATCAAGTGTAAATATATTTACAGACATGTAACTCTTCCTCCATATATTACGATTTAAATTTTCAACAGGCAACGCGTCCGCAAATCCTCAATAGCTGAAAGCCGTGTGACCAACATCTTCGTCAAACGAAAGAAATCGTGCTAAAGTATTTTCTTAGGAGTACGTATATTTTATAATGATAACCAAGCTCACACTTCTCCTGAAGCTGCATATATTCCAGATTTCTTCAGGTCAAATTTGGATTCTGATCCTGATTTAAATGGAAATAATCTCACGGAAAATATTATTGCAGTTAATATTGGAACCCTTCGTTAAACAAACCAGACGTTGAAAATGGCATCCGAGAAATCAAAGTGATGTGCATGGTTTATCCTCATACCTAGTCAAGAGCTTTTACGCTTTTGCTTCTCCACTTTTATTAATTTTCAACAAATCTGTAAAGGCTGGGGAGTTTAGTGATGCTTAGAAGGTCAATCTTATTGATCCTATATTAAGGAGTGGAGAGCAATATAGCTTACTACAGACCTTTTTTCAAATGATCGACGGTATCTAAATTACTCGAATACATACATATGAAGTTAAACCCAAAGTTTACTTTGCAATTAACAGCTTAATCTCTTCAAATCAGCACGGTTTCCGTTTCTGTAGTTTAATGTTCCAATAAACAGTGCTCTTAAGGGGTTACGTCACCAAGCGATTTAAACATTTTTTTTTAACGATTACGGAAAATATAAAATCATACATAATTTTGACGGTTAAAGTTGTTTTTTAGTTGTTTCAAGCCATGCGCGTCTGAGTGGCCGTAAGCATGTATAAAAACTTCAAACGCGCTTTTCTCGAAACACTGTTTTTTAAAACGGTCTGCCACGTATCTTCACAACTTTTAACAGATTTTATTGTTCTATACATTCCCTATGATGAAACATAACTAATACATTTTTTTTGTCAATAAAATGTTGTAGGTTCCAGAATAAAACAAAAAGTTGTGGCCCCTAGATGGCAGACGAGTTGTATTCGATTTACGAGAGAGGGCATGGAAAAAGGATTATATTGTTTACATTTTTACATCAAACTACTTATTAGAACCCTCTTAATAAATATATTTCATGTTGTTCATTTTTCCAAAAAAAAATCATCAATCTAGGTATGATTTTACAGCCTCAAAGGTGGCCTAACCCATTAAGGAATTCAACTTGCCCTGAAATTATTCTGTTCTTGACTCGGAAATCCGTTTTAAATCTTTTCTCAATGAATTAATACATTTACGAGTATATGTATATAAGTTTTTTTTTGTGTGTATATAACATAATACTTTCGGGATTAATTACAATAATTAAATAAATAAATATAGAGATATAGGTCAGCCATAATCGGGTAGCAGTCGAGGTAATTATCCCAAAACCGTCAATTCAAAAGAGTTAAAGCATGGCATTGAAAACTATATTCGCAATGAAAAGTAAAGAGTAGAGAAAACAACCTTATTTGTTATAGACTGTAGAACTTTTAGCACCTATTCATGGATCCTGTTGATTTTTTTAGAATGCTTAATACTGCAGCACGCCTTTAAAGAAAGGGAAAGGTGAAAATATTATTGGATCTGAGAACGGTGACCTATAACACATAGGGAACTCACGAATTCTGACAACAAATTGTTTGTTTTAATGATAGGAGAAGAAGCACTGAGAAGCTTATTTTTTGCCCCAGCTTTTCCAAATAAAGTACCACAAATTAAAATAAAGATATGTTTTATGACAGTTCAATAAAAATTAATATTTTGAAAAACCAAACTTCCAATCAAAAGCTTTTCCACTGTCCTTTTTTCCAACTTATACGTAGAAGAGGGCGTACATAATGAAAGATTTTCGGAAAGATAAAAAGAACTCTTCTTTCCAAGCCCACACTAACACTGAATATGGGTATTAGGTAAGCAAAGCACTTTAAAGTTTTAACCGCCAAACAATAACATTGGTACCAAGATTCATTGTTTGCTTTAGTTTGTTTCAACCTCGCTCATCTGGACTAAACAATTTTGTGTTTTCTCTTATTTGCAGAATACTGCGCGGACGGCCCGAGTTCTAGACTTTGGCGAAGCCTAAAGCTTAGTAGTCTTTAGCTCATTTTCAAAATTAATTTATCGATAGTTCTAAATGATAAAAGAAGGCTTGGTTTTTTGACGTTAACAACCAAGGGGCAAGCAAATAACAATCTAGTTATGATAATTTCATATAAAAGGAACGTACAGTCCGAGATTTTAGTATTTCTTTTGCTCAGATGAATGAGTCCGATTTTTGTTGAGTGAGTATATTAACGTATAAACTGCATCATAACTCTGCATATTGGCATTGAAAAAGAAAATTAAGCTTTAGAGTGGTCAAAAAAACGTAAGTGGTGCCACGATAATTCCATGCTGACGCAGAAAAACTGTCGCTGGAAAAGAATCGTGCATCACTAGGAGGAGTCTTTGCCTTCGTTGGCACAAAAATCCTCGGACTAAAACTACGCGAGGGTGCCGACTGGAAATGAGTACTACAGAGCATTCCCGAACGATTTCGTTAGGGTGTTTAGCTAAGCTCAGGAATCAGTGCTATGTGCTTATGCTTCTTGATAGCTCTGTCACATGGAAATAGTTATTGATCGTGTTCTTGAGGTAGGGGCTGGATCAAGGTGTCATGCGTACCGTGCTGAAGACCAGCCTAGGAGGAGGAACTCAAGTGGCCCAGTCGCTTACGGTACCCTCTGGGAACCGGGCCGCACCTAGTTGTCTTCTGGCCTTACCCCGGGTAACGCGGATCTCTGCCTGGGGTGGACTAACCCCTTCTCCATCACTCAGGGGGCTTAGCTCCCGAACATACCTTTCACAGCATTCTTAAATGAGAACAAGTAAGAAAAGCTTAATCCGGGCAAACGGAATTTTATTTAACCTTGCGAGGTATTTTTGTATGGTCGGTGCCCATAATATCATAAAATTCCAGTTACTTTGTTTCAAATCACTGATAGTATTAAACTTTACTCAATTGGTTCCAATAAATACTAAAAAACCAAGTTTTTGCAATTTTTCAAAATTTCCGTTATTTGGAAGTTGGACGTGGTTATGGTCCGATTTCAAAAATTTTTTACGGTGATCAAGGACAATATGTTCACCAAATTTTGTGACGATACTCTTTTCATTCTGATCATTTTAGTGTCGATTATTTTTTGCTGTTACAAACAACCGTTATGCGAACAAAGGTAATATAATAAAAAAGAACCTGATAATGTGTTTAGTAGTACAATATTCATTATATACGAGACTCCCTCTTTCAATTGGACAACTTTAGCAAACGTTTTCTGTAAACTACGATTTGCAGCTTTAATTTTCTAGCCCATGCTTTCTTGTAAGACTAAAGGCTAATTTCAATAAATGTAATGGACGGGAAATGAAAAGATAACCACCGGACCTTGCGATGTCTACTATTACAACTATCATGTAACGGAGCCAAAGTTCGCTGTTAGTTTTGAGCGGTTCGAGGCGATACCAATCAAAGTTACTTATTTCATATATGGCTGATAGGTGACCATGGACCGGAGGAGCAATGGCGATGGTACCAAAGAGCTCTTCTATGAGCGCTTCAAGCCCGGCATTATCAATAATTTTTTTGATTTTCAAGGCTGCCCCAGATGAAATTTCTTCATTATTATCTACTTACTGGAATAGTAACCGCCTAAGCAATTTAAGCTCATTAAAAAAGCCATATTTCTCTATATCTTGCTAATTGGATAGACCCAGCGCAACGAAATCATTTAACCCTTGGTTGTCTACCGCAGAGGGTACCGCACAGTAATAATGTCAAAATGTATTATTCACACAACGTCACTAACTCCGTCTGAGACAGGAAGGACCAAAATTAGGATTTAATTATAGCGAGTTGTTATCGCTTTTTCAATTTGGTGTTGGAGAAATTTATTTTCGCTGCAGAATGAAAATTATCAAATTATATATTTAGGAAAGTATACCACCGCTAACGTAATTTGATGAGAGAAAGCTTCGGTGGTAAATTCACAAAGAAAAAGAAATGACTCCAAAAACTTAATATTCCTTGGCCTTTACAGAAATATGTATAAGTGTATACTTTTTATTAAATAACTTAAGGCAGTCTAAATAATAAATACAAAGTTGAGCTTCATATATGTAGCATTTAAAAAAAACCAAACAAGTCAAAGGCACCCTTTATGTGTCTGTGTACACAGAACTGACATTTAGTGGGTGTCAGTGTTGTTAACAGTGCCGCAAAACTTTTAATTAGCTACTGCAAAATGTAGAAGAGAACGTTTTCGAAAAACTACGAGTACCAGGGCCATAGAATACCAACAAACAGCAACTAACTTGTGCAGGGTAAACACCGCAAAAAGAAGCTCGCACACAAAAGTTATGAGCATCAAATGGTTAGTTAGTATTTGTAATTGTGGCTTGTATGAAAGTTTTATACTCAGTTATCTTGTAGACAAATAGTTGATACTTGAAAGCTGCCTGCATGTTGCAAATTGTGGCACTTAAGTGTAAAGAAGCGAGGCAAGCAAAATACAGTTGAACAGCAGTATATGTACGAGTATGTATATTTGTGTAAGGGAGTTATGCATTTCGCCAATGAGCAAAAGTTGCACGTAAGTGGTAAACATAATTGCTTTTGGCCTCAAATTAAATGCAACATATGTATGGTAAACGCCCAGCACAGCTATCTATGTAATTTGGATGGAAGATAATGAGACTTTTGGGAGTTTTTCAATGGGAAAATTTGTTCTCTTTTTATTGTTTTGATACTCAAGGGAATTTTACACCAATTACTCAAATGCATATCAATTACGAAGCGCAGTTAATCTTGCTTTTGGAGCTTTTCACAGAAAATGTGGCAGTCATTGTAGGATATAGATCTTTGAACCCCCAGCAATGGATTTTAAGCATGAAAAAATATTGCGCCTGGGACGCGGTATAGAGTTGATTTGTTTCTTATGCGATCAATAATCCTGACATAATATTGAACTTAAAACGTACCATAGCGTTCATCATTATGAAGTAAAGTAAGATGAAGAAAAGAGAGGTGAGTTGGAGTAAGATCAAGTGGAATGAATTAAGGTGAAGGTCGTCAGGTTAACAAGGTGGAAAAGTTTACTGTGGTGAGTTAAGGTAAGTGGAAATTTAGTGAGGTGAGCTTAGCTGTGGTGTATTTAGGTATGGTGAGTTAATGAGGGATGATATTATATATGAAGAATTTAAGTGTGCTAAATTTAAGTGTGATGGATTTATGGTAGGTATGGTGAGTTAAGCTACGTTTATGGCGGGCTTGAGGGGATGTACTTTGTACATATATTCATTGGTGCTATGCACAAAGTATCAAGAGTAGAGTAGTTATAAAGTGGGTTTTCTTAAGAACTTTTTGCAGCCGAACTTTGTAGCAAGTGGACTTCAACTGTGTCGATTTCAAGTGAAGACAACTACTCAGGACCCTAACATATATTCATAACATACAAATATAACATACTCGTATATTTCTAACCTATTTATTTAAAGGCCTGTTTACGGCAGCTTAACGTAACTTAGAAGCATTCACTTTAAAATTCTCTCGAATGGATACTGCTACTTTTTTTTTTGATATACGAAACTTAGCGTAACGTAGTTCAACAAACTTTGAAGCTTCTTTCGGTTTTATTTGCGCAAAATTTATATTGTCATAATCACAACTTGGCTTTCATCACCTGTTTGCATATGTTGCGTTTATATGACTTGAAGATATTTTTTTATATATCCGTGCGTCATGCGGATGCGCCCCTCGCGTCGGTCGGGCGGGTATGGAGGGATAAAACCGTGGGGATTATTATTATTATTATTAATATTAAAACATCAAGTTAAACATTCTAAGTATCTCTTACTTAAAGTGCTCAACTCTTGAACCGCATAAGAAATGAAATTTCGTTTGGCTCTATATCTTATAAGTACCGAAGTACATAGAATCGGTAAAATTATGAGAACTGTGTTCGCTCGTAGGACTCAGTTTACTTTGTACTGTTCAGGAAATGAATTTCGCAGCCTTCTCTCTGTAGGCAGAGGGTTTTCCAAACAATTTATACCCCTAAATTTAAGGAAAAGATCTTTAATATTGCTTCTTTTTGTTTAACTCTGAAGGTGGCCCTTTGAATACAAAGAATTTATGTATGTACTAATATCCTAGTATAAAAATGAATATAAGTATATATGTAAGTACTTATTACAAAACAATCAGAACGAAAAGATCATTATTAAAGATTAATATTTACAATAAGTTTTGGGATAACTACATGATTTGGTATTTATAGAGTAGCAAGTTTATTATAAAAGACAAAATGAGTTTTATACTTTCATTAAGCTCCTGCGCGTGTAGAACTTCTTCTTTTTCTGGCATAAATTCGAAAAAAAGTCGTATAGCTTACGTTAGTAATGTTATGATGAAGTTATGGTAAAAATGTTGTGCCGATCAGTTCATTTTAACGCTCTGCTGCCATCCTCTCCATCATGTACGAGTATGTATAACCGATTTTAGTCCATAGTTATTTTTTTTCAAATAAAAGCGCAAGATATTGAAATTAATATATATCTTAGAAAATAATTTCGAAGTTTTTATTAAGAAGGACAACAAACATTTTTATTCAGACGAATTTTATATACATAAATATATTTTAATTATCTTTTGTTAATATCTAAAATTATCAACATCAAATGACTCAACAATGTCACATAAAGAATCAACATCAATTGATAAGATTTATAACACTTTTATGTCTATTAGAGTCATGTGAAGATCAAATCACACCATGATATTTTAGTTGCCGAAGTCTGTATAAGTAAATGGCTTTAAATTTTTAAATTGTAGATCCAAGTTCTCTTAAATTGTGCCTTCTTGTTTCCTTTATGATATTTTTAGTGGTCTGCAAGACCGCACAGACTGTGGAGTGGAATTATTCTACATAAGTCTTCCTGAAATTTCACTCAGTTGCACTACCCAGATTAATATTGTTAGAATATGTAATTTTCATAAAATTGTCTTTTTGCAAAAAGCTGAAAGCCCATTGAAGTTGAAATAGAATTTAGTAGTTGACGACAGCGGTTTTAATATCTTTGGTATGTTTTCTCAACAAACTGATAAAAAAAATACTGTACCAGGTATTTCCTAATTGGTTTCTTTAAGAGAGAAACCTGTGGGGACACAGTCAACTGACTTCTTTTTTAATCTCGCGACGATAGTAACAACTCTAAGGACACAAATAAAATGTGAGCTTCTTTCGACTTCGAAACTTTATGCAAACTTACTTGTCTAAACTCTACAAAACACTATCAAATGCAAGTAAAGCACAACTCCCATATCTTAATACAAACTTACAAGTTTTCAAACACTCCAAAAACCATACAAAATAAATAAAAAACAACATTTAGTGAAATCAACAAAGCAAAACTAACATTTAGTGCAACAGCAACAAAAACTTCCACATGTTACACGATGCATAGCATAAGCCCCGAAGGCCAATGTGTGCAATATGCCGCACGGTGACAGTCAACCGCACATCCATACACACGCTAAACCACACAAAACCATGCCGCCTTAAAGTTTTGCGGGATGCTCCAACGAAAAGTGAATGTTCTTTTAAAGTAAAAAATATGGGTTTTTATTTTATGAAAATTGTTAAAGCCTCATTGAGATTTTAACAAAAAGCTTGTTTATAAAAATATTTAATTCTACAATTCAAGATGACAAGTTCGCCTACGAAAGTTCGCATCATTTCGCATTATGATCATCCCGAATGGAACTACTAATGTTCGCAAGATTTTCATTAAAACAAAACTTTTGTTTAACTCTCTGCGGTCCTCGTCTGTAGTGCTTTTGAAAACTTCGCCTCTTTGTTAAAACGCCACTGTTACACTCCCACACACCCACACATACACACACAACAAAACCACACAAGCACGTGGAAGTGCACTCGAAAGACTCCGGCGCGGCAGAGCGATGTGGTCAATTGGCCAGTCGATGTCACATCCGGTTGGGGAGCACATTGCTTTCGAAGAGCACAGAAAAAATGCAACAAAAACATCACCCCTAACATACAAGTTGAAGTGGAAGCAATTGGAGAGGCGATGTATAGACATGCAAGCGGACGGACAGACTGTTGCACTGATAAGAATTGGGACTTGAGGTTAGACAGTTGGAGAGTTTGACAAATAAATACATAAATACACACATATGTTGACACAGAAGACAGGAAAACGGCGCACAGATAAGCAGCCATGCGAGCTGAAGTTGCCTAAGGCAGCAGTTTTGTGTTTATTGCGACAAATGGCGGCGGCAGAATAAGCTACCAGGACATTTGAGACATCCACTCGAAGTGAAATGCTCTCGAATTTTTGTGAAGTTTCTATGAGAAAGATAATACGTTTATTCATATTTGCATATACATACATATGAATGACGAGTAAGCAGAAAGGAGGTTCGTGTTTTCTTGCATGTAAGTTCAGTTGAACGCCTAAGAGCATGTAAACATTTGAAGGAAAAAATCAGGACACATTTTAAAGGCTTAAAGGAGAAGATTATGTGTAAGGCTTGTTCTTAGAATAAGTAGAGAATTCTCTCTAGACTTTCCACTATCTAGAACGTAATTGAAGAGCCTTCTAGAACAAATCCATTTAGAGTATTTAATCTAATTTTGTTCACCAATGTGCCGATATCTGTCAGCCCTGAGGCTACAGTAACCAGAGTTTGTATAGACCTCAAAATCTAAGCCCGCGATACGGTATCTTAGCGAAAGCCTAGTAGCTCTTTCAACCATCGGCCTCCGAAGAAAACAACACTCCTGAGTTTTCTCCGGTAAGCCGAATGGCTCCGACAAAAGAGGTGGCGGTAAGCAGCCCACTGCCTGCAGAAAATGCCGGGCAGACCTCGGCCGTGTAGGGAGAGATGATTTAGCTCATCTAATTTTTTTATCCAGAGTCCGCATACTAGCGACCAGACGCCCCCCTGGCACGCATCCCTCGTAGTACGCTATTCCACCTTATAGTTAGGGTAATTTGTGGAGATAAAGGAAAAACTCAGTGGATCATCAGAGAGTTGAGAGAGACCAATGGCAAGCCCATCACCCAGACAGCCCCATAATTCTCGCACTCCATCCCAGGAGTTTTCTTCTTCACGCCTGACTTCCATCGGTCAGACAAAGGCAAAAACGTGACAGTAGCTATAACCCTTTACCAGCCGCCCCCAACGAGGAGAGTGTAGCCGCACTTCCGGCAGTGCATGCAGACGGAACTCACCCCGGCAAGGGCCCGTCGGCCGACCGGCAGAATGTAGCTTAATTGTTTTTTGTTTCTTTTTCTTGCCGGATAACAATTTAATATCAACATTCGCTCAAAGAGATTCGCTAAATAAAATTGGAATGTTATAAAATTTCAAGCTGCCGCCGCCATTTTTCCCAATAAATACGAAACAACTGCCTGAGGGTACGCCGTTTTCATGCCTTCTCTGTGTAAACATGTGTGTGTATTTGTGTATTTGTTTGTCAAACTATCTAACTGTCTAGCCTCAAGTGCCGTTGCTAACCATTGCAACGGTCCGTCCGTCCGACTGCTTATCTAAACATCGCCTCTACAATTGCTTCCACTTCACTTTGTGTTTCGGGGCATTATTTTTTTGAATTTTTTTTCTCTGCTTTTCGCGAGCAATGTGCTCTCAAACGGGAGGTGGCATAGCTTGGGCAATTGGCCACAAAGCTCTGACAAGCGGAGCCTTTTGAGTGCATTTCCGTGTTGGTTTTTGTGGATATAACAGTTGCGTTCTAAAAATTGCTTTTAAAATGAGTCAGACAAGAGTAAGTAAAAGTTTATTAGAATGATAATCATGTGGACATAAGAAGGTGCATGCTAGCGTAAGAAAAGAACTAAATAATACCACCGGAATACCATTTTAACTGAATTGTGACAACGTTCTTTGTAAGACTCATAGTGGTCGATAATTGACAAATATGGTGCAACAGGATTCTCATTTTTCGGATCTTTGCCAAGATCAGACATACTGTAAAGGTCTGGTCGACTTCCCAGGTCCAATCAGTTCATTTACTGTGCTTGTGAAAAGTCCTTATACGACATATGAATAATACACATTCGGTGACGATTGGCCGTTTTTAAAGAAACGCTCTTCATTTGGATTAGACAGATGATACTCAAATCGCTGGTGCCCTCTTTGCGATTTTAGCAATTAAATTGCCAAGCGTAAGTTTTATATAATCAGATGGAGACAGCAGTCACACGTACGCTCGTGGAGTTCATAGAAGAACTCTTTGGTCACATCGTCCCCCTCCTTCGTTATGGTGTGAGCACAAATTAACGAGATGTTTGAGAATCTAATATTAATGCGAATTGTGGCGAGACGTTTCTGCACCGAATTGAACGACAGAGCTTGGCGAGTCTCTGTTTCATCACAAATAAACCGTAAACAAAGTCGAGTTCATTGCAGGGTTGCTGCAAGGGTTGAACTTTTTTTCCCTTTCCAAGTCTATCGCATATCTTGGGTGCTCAAGATGTTAATCTTTGCTCAAAGGAAAACATCAAAAAGCCAGCAGAAGCACCCTCGGAATTAAGAGTCCGTATGTTTAAGGTAAATGCCGCCAGCGGAATGAAAAGTTTAGTCTTTTTCAAGACATGTTGTTGGTTTTTACTTTGGAGGGGCTCCACGAAAGCTCCCTCTCATTTAGCCGCGACTCTTGTCTCCAAACGGGTTGCTAAGCCCAACTCTCGCATGGGTTCAGAATAACAACTATAACTACATACTCAGAAGCACCACCTCATTAATAAATATGTATAGTTGAGTCCCATGGTAGTGAAAGCATTTAAAAAATTGAAAGTGGAAATTTTCAGAACATTAAAAAAACCACACTTTTTAAACAAAAATAAACTCGAGTGCACTTCTGAACAAAAAAATTGTAATTTTTGCATACAATTTTTGTTAAGTATGTTAACCTGCCCCCAAAAGCCGCTATGTACATACGTATGGTATGTATGTATGTATATATCCTTTGTGACCGATTTAATTACCTGTTTGCACTAGTAGCCTGAGCTTGGGGGGTGCTGGCTAAAGTTATTTGATTGCATGCCAACACAAATACTGAATGCAACAGAAGCACACACTGGGGACTGTTATTAAATGAAAGTGCCACCAAAGCGGTCACTACCACTGGCGTCGGAAGGAAAGGCTGAGTGCAGCAAAATAAAAAAATAATAAAATAATCAACAGTAGCTGCGTGCGTGAGACAACGTGGAAAAAATTATTGCAAAAATACTGCAAATTACGGTGCTGAAATAACAACAGTTGAATGTTGTATGAAAAAGCGGCAGATGAAAGCGGCAGAGGTAGTAAATAAAATAAATGACCGCAACAACTGTCCGAGAAGGAAGTACTTGTTGTGGCAGGAAAACTACTCGAGCATTTAACGCCTGCACATATGCAACGATATGCAACAATGAAATATTGTCAATGACATACAGAGATGTATAATTGCATAGGGCAGCATCCCTGCCGGAAATAAATCACTAACTTACTATAACACTCTTGAAGTTTAAGGTTGCCATATTTGTGGAGACAATTTTCGTAACGCTATTTCAGAGAATGTCGTAAAATTTTAGGTAAGACAATTGACTGACAGCTGTCAATGTCTCTTGAAAGGGCAAATTTTTGAAAGGCCACCGGATTGATATTCTAGCCACGCTAGTCACGAATTAAATTTAAAATTTTCCAATTAACTAACTAACTTGATTGGATCTATAAGCATTTAGTCGATTTTGGCCTAGGTCACCTTGTGTACCAAGTTCTTTAACAGCAACGGGTACCCCGTCGAAAATTTCCAGAGCTGGATCGCCTAACATTACTTAGCCGGCAGAGCAACTGGATCTTGTATCTAAGTACTTATAAAGTGCGTGAAGGTCCTTAATTCTGTCGTAGAATGTTTCTCTCTTACACTTCGAGACTCCTCTGATCTGATATCGTGCATGGGAAGACTTTTCCGTTTTACTGCTTTACTCAATCAATCCGATTTGCTTCTGCGGCTCGCATTGCTTTCTCTAACATTTGGTTACAGAAGGGCGCACGTGAAGGAATTACACTGTTTGTAATCTCGTTTGGTATTGGGCAGAGTACACTTAATTATCAAGCCAACCATATGCTGAAAATAAAGCGGTGCAAGCGCTTTTCCAACCAGGTCGCTTTTGCCACTATAAAGTAGGGGCAGAAGTGTGCCGTCCATAGTTTGGGTGTGTTCTGAACGTCAGTCAACAGGTTGCCGTTGCCGTTCTTAAAATATTTTTACCCGATCCTGAAACATTCAATAAGCCGTCATACCTTCTGAAAAAATACTCGGGTGTTTTTTCTTGTTAAATGGGCATGAAGTATTTTCTTAAACTTATACCACTGGTAAGGTGTTTAAAGAAGCTTTGTATCAAATAAAAAATTTTATGATTGACATCTGGCACATACTTATGTGGACAGTTAATTTTTCAAAAAATAAGAATACCATTTTTAAAATGCGTAGAAAAATTTACGCCGCGAATATTAGGTTGAGCCACTATTCGGAGGTCACTTTGAACTAATCTATAGAAATTTCCAAGAGCAGGCAATTTAATTATGAAAATGTGCACTGTCTAATGGGTTTGCTTGGCAGCAGTAAAAATATATCTGTCAGAAAACATTTTTCCTTTTCTGTCGCTACCAAAAATTACCTTAATTTTAAGATACTACTTTTAACACTTTACTGCTTTGGTGAGTGTAAGACTGAAGGTATTTTTTTCAAATGTGTTTTTTGTTGACCCGCATATGCAAATTAGACCTGCAAGCCTGATCTGCACTATACTCGACTATGCTACGATCGGCTTTAGACCCGATTTCTGTACCCACTGTAAAGGCGAGAACTAATAAGCAGTAATATTATAATTTTCATTATCATTGTTATTATCATCATCATTAAAAACATAGACCAAATTGTAGAGAAACAATCCGCAAAAAGAAAATTAACAACGCTATCACCAAGAGGAAAAAAGAAGAAGAGAAACGTACTCCACAACGAAATCAAAAGTAACCCATGGGGGTCTTGACTGCAAAGTAATAATCAATAAATCGGCTCAATGTCATCGTCATGAAACAGCACCTTTCACTAAAGACGACCTTGAATACATCGCAATTAAAATGAAAAGACACAAATCAGCTGGTCCAAAAGGAATCCCGGTAAAAAATAATAAAAAAAATCTCCACAGAGCTTCGGAGCGGGAGCCTCGTCCTTATCAACAAATAAAATGGAGTCAAAACTACCGATCAACATACCGACTACATTGTTTGAATTAAGGACCAGTACTGGATTGCCGCCGATATCTACAGGAGATGGCTAAGCTGAACGGACTTAACCTCATTTGGGTTCCATGCCACAGAGACATCGAGAGTAACTGTTTAGCAGATGAACTTGCGTGGGAAGGGACAACCAAGAAGATTGTTCCTGGCAAAGAACGAATTGGTATGCCGTTTGGTACTTGCAAGCTGTTTTTAAAAGAATATGCTTATGCTCGTACAAATGACAGGTGGGCACAAACTACGTCTTGTAGAATCTCTAGGCAGACTTGGCCCAGATGGGACCGTAAAAGATCGCGTGGTCTGTACAACTTAAAACGGGATGAGATATCCCAGGGGCTTCTCGGAGTACCCTTTTACAGATGTTATGAGTGGGAGGAAACTGTTCTTCATCTTCTATGCAATTGTCCAGCGCTAGCGAGAAGAAGACTACGCTTTCTAGGGGCACCATTTTTTGGAGACCTCGGAGAATTAGGGTTCATAGGCCCAAGATGTTTGACGAGATTCGTCAAGAGTTATAAATGGTTGAGCAAAGGGGAGTGAACGCTAAGCCGGCGGTATCGTTATCGTTATCGTTTCGTTAAAGTATCGGTGACAGCCACATATACCTGGGCACTGGGCGCTGTTCAAAATATCGTAGCCAAGAAGGAAACAACTCAGCGAGAGCTCTATAACCCTATATGCCTTCTCCTCCCGGCAACTTAAGACGTTCGAAATGCATTCAAGATCACTAAATGGTGTCACATAAGAGAAACAAATAAAGTCTCTAAATATCTAAAAATTACGGTGAAGAGCTACCTGAAAGATCAAATGCTTTATGCTAACCACGAATGGATCCCGTATAGGATATAACGGTTATATCAGGAGCAGTTTGATGGTGAACTGAACTTTAACAAAAAGGAAGCAGCGGATGTCTACAACTCTCAACAGTTTGTTAAAGGGTAAGGCTTTTCCAACTGAGCCCCGATTTTTAATGATTTACGTGTCGGCTTTTAGATTCCGTCCAGTATCAATACTTGATCACTATTATTATAGTTACCCTTATCATTAGCATCTTCGATAAACTTACGATTATCATCATTATTGTCGATATAATAATAATGAGAAAAAAATATATAAATTTTATTCAGTAACATTTCGGGATTAGTTCGGGACCAATATGGGACTAGTTCGGAACTTTTTTGACATCATTTCTGGACTCCTTCGAGACAGGTTCCAGTCCAGTTCAAGGTCGGTTAAGCATAAGATCTTAAACAATAAAAAAAACTTAGTTTGTGGATTCCTGAAATAGCCCCGAAATAGTGCAGAAGTGATCCCGACCTTATCAGTGTGGCTTTGGACCTGGTAAATCCCCCACCGACCAGATATTCACAATACGCCAGATCTTGGAAAAGACCCGAGACAGATGAATCGACACACACCATCTTTTTGTCGACTTCAAAGCCGCCTTCGACAGCACGAAAAGAAGTTGCCTATATGCCACAATGTTTGAATTTGGTATGCCGGCAAAACTTATACGGCTATGTAAAATGACGTTGAGCATCACCACCAGCTCCGTCAGAATTGGACAGAACCTCTCCGAGCCGTTTGATACCAAACGAGGTTTCAGACAGGGCGACTCTCTGTCGTGCGATTTATTTAACCTAATGCTGGAGAAGATAATTCGAGCCGCAGAACTAAGCCGGTCAGGTACATCTTTTATAAGAGTGTGCAACTGCTGGCGTACGCCGATGACATTGACATCATCGGTCTTAACAACCGCGCAGTTAGTTCTGCCTTCTCCAAACTGGATAGAGAAGCGAAGCGAATGGGTCTGGAGGTGAACGAGGGCAAGACGAAGTATCTCCTGTCATCAAATAGACAGTCGGCACATTCACGACTGGGATTACACATCACTGTTGACAGTTATAACTTTCGTTTACTTAGGAACCAGCATTAACACCAATAACAGCGTCAGCCTTGAAATCCAACGCAGAATCTCTCTTGCCAACAAGTGCTACTTCGGACTGAGTAGGCAATTGCACAGTAAATTCCTCTCTCGACGGAGAAAACCCATACTCTATAAGTCTCTCATCATGCCCGTCCTATTGTATAACGCAGAAGCATGGACGATGACAACATCAGATGACAGGGCTCTTGGAGTGTTTGAGAGAAAGATTCTTCGAAAGATTTATGGACCTTTGCGTCTTTGCGACGGCGAATACCGCGTACGATGGAACGATGAGCTGTACGAGCTGTACAATGACGTATATATAGTGCAGCGGATTAAGAATCAGCGGCTCCGCAGACTAGGTCACGTCGTACGAATGGATGAAATAGCTCCAGCCCTGAAGGTTTTTGACGCGGTACCCGTTGGTGGTAGCAGAGGAAAAGGAAGACCTCCTCTGCGTTGGAAAGACCAAGTGGAAAAAGACTTGGCTATACTTGGGATTTCCAATTGGCGCCAGTTAGCACGAGATAGAGACAGCTGGCGTGCTTTGTTGACCTCGGCCAAAATTGCTTAGGCGGTTAATGCGCCAATTAAGTAAGTAAGTAAGATCCCGAAGACGTCCCGAAATGATTTCGAATTTGCAAATTAAAAATTACAATTCAACTAGCCATTTTCGAAAACAAAGCACACATCCATCGTCCAATTTACTCTTTGGCACTCAATGCAAATGTATTTTAATTGTGTGTTCATTACCCTTATTTTTTGTTTATGTTACACACGCTACCTTTGTTGTTTTAATGTCCTTCTGGTTTGTTGATTTTTCATCGTAATTATTATGAGCAACTATTTCCGTTTCCGGCTACCGGCTGATGTAGAGCAACGTGAAACGGAACTACCACACCAGCAACAAAAAATAAAACAAAATAAAATGCAAAAAATATTCAGCCTTTATAAAAACAAAGTTATAAAAAATCAACAAAAATTCCAACGAGCACATTCAACCGACAAACGACAACAGTAAACAACATCCGTAAGCACTACTACACACTACCGCTGCTGCTGCTGCCGTGGCTGCCAACGACCTGCGAAAAAGTGTGTGAAGCTACGTATGTATGTCTGCGTGTATGAATAGTGAAGCATACTTTACGGTGGACATGAGCGGTCGTCTGTCTAGCAACTGAAGCATACGATAAAATAAACACTGTCGCACTCCCAATGACAGAGTAATTGCCAAGTTTAAAGCTCCAGGCAAAACTATGTTGCTATGCCTAAGGTTTTTTTTTATAAAGAATATTAATTGTCGCTATGTACGAATTGCTGGCAGACATTTTGAAATGAGTTTAAACGTCCGGTACAAACTTGTACATGTACATTTATGGCTATGCATTTCAGAAGCAATTTAGGTAAATTTTTCATTAGAAAATAACTTTATATGCACAAAAATAATGTTTGAAGGAATGTAAATTTCATAAATGAGCTCTATGAAATAATTTACAGGGCCCCCATGGATAAAAAAAAAATTACCAAATCTTCAACTGTAGCATTTCGAGTTTAAACTCTGTTATTAAATGTATATTTAGTTATACTGCGTGCATCAATGATTTTGAATAAATTTGGGCACCACATTTTTTTTGCTGGGGTTAAAGACAATATCTGTTTTCAGGAAGATCACAGCCTAGAAAACAATAACATATTCTACGATTAATAGGATCTAATATTTAAACTACATAATTTCAAATTGTACTTTCTATTTTCTTCAAATTTGTCTTCATTGAAGGCAAGAACATCATCATATAACCCTTAGCACAGACAGCTTGTGTCTTGTGTATGTATATTGGATCCAGCATAAACACGTCTGATAATGTCAGTCTAGAGGTCAAGGGAAGAATAAGTCCTGGCAACTGTCGTAACTTTGGGCTTGGTAGGCCGAACAAAAAACATCTCTACAATTCGCTCATCCTGCCCGTCCTCTAAAGTATATGGCACAGAAATATTCAAGATGTTGAACAGCAGTGAGAAGGATTTGGGGACTTTCAAAAGAACTGTAAGACTTATAGCCCTGTTAGCGAGTGCGACAGATACTGAAGAAAATGAAATAATGAACTGTATCAATTTTTTCTTACAGAGTTTTCTCTTTGAGGTGCAATGCTTGGCGACAAATTTAAGTATCTTTTCTTACATATTGAGATTTTTTTTTTTTTGCTTTCACCATTTGAAGAATGTTATTTTTAAAACCAAGATTGGTATTTTTGTAGTAACAATTTGCATTCGGCACGAGTTTTACATTTCTACTGCACTTTCGCCAAACCATTTTCACGGAAATCAATGACAGACATTCTAATCGGAACGGAAACTGAATCGTGCAGAAACACGAGCTGACCAACCAGAAAGGCAGACAAACTACTAATGTGCACGAAACGTTGCAACCCTGCGGGCAACTTCTATGTAGTAAAAGTAAAATCGTGTGTGTGCACAATAAAGCTGAGTGTCTGGGTTTTGCTGTCTGCCCAAAGAGAATGCGTGAGTTGCATTTCGACAATGTAAAGGATATCCTTTACACTACCTTTGAGCGAAATATTTTCCAACCACGATGATGCACAGAAGGTGAAATGACAAGCTACACAAGTATTTTCTGATTGAAAAACTTCGTAGATATATAAATATTACAGTGAGTGCAATAAATAATGATCACCATTATATTTAGGTCTTTTCTAGAAAAAGTGAATGAAAGTAGTTTAATGTAGGAAAAATTTTAAATATTTGAGTCAAAAGTAATGCGCTTAAAGTTATGCGAAAAGATGGTCCCAGCAGATTGGATCAGCAATCATCGCAAGTTGATTGGCTTTAATTTGAGAGTAGCAAAAGCGATTATTTGGCATATGGCAGGTGGTCACACCCAAACTTCCTCTGGGTAACAGCCGTTCACCAGTTTTGAAATGCGGTAAAGTGACAAAGCTTACTTGGTAGGGTCACTCGAACAAATTAGCTTTAAGTGCTCAAGACGCCTTTTCAGACGTAGGAGCAGGATTACAATTGAATGAATTAGCAATACGGATCTAAATGTACACAGGGTCATGTTGTGATAGACGGAAATCATCTTCGTAGTGTCCTGGATGAATCGGATAATTATCGTCGGCTTTCGCTACTAGACTTGTAATTCTACTCACTGAGCACAATGATAAATTGAACGATATTTTCTAGCAATTCGATCACATCCCGCTCTCTGATTTTGAGAATAATGTAAACGAGAAAACCCCAACATTGACAGTGACCAAGTTAGAATAGCGAAAGCGCGGCAAGAGTATATACATATATTGAGCGTATTGTGTGAAAGACTTAAGTCAAACTTCAATGAATTGATTGGATTTAATCTGGCAAATCTAACATCGATCAAAGTTTACTTCGATAAAGAAGATCCGACACGCACCATTATTATGTCCATTTGAAAGTCGCTACCTGGTATTTGTTTTACAAACTGTGTAGATAGGCTAATCGATTGGGTACAGAGATGGATAACGACAAGGCGAGGTACCTCCTGTCATCAAAGCACAAGTTTTTCCATGTGGAAATAGTCATGCAGCGTGATGTATCTTCTTATGCTGGAACCTGTTGTAAAACCTACCATGTTTCGTTGCCCAAAGAATTAAATCAGTATGAGTAAATTAATAAAGATTTCGAAATGGGGACTGAATTATCCGACTTTGTGTTCATAAATATCCTCCTGGCTCACCTTGATATTGGGCTCACAAGCACGAGTTTTCTTTCATGGTGGAGCCAGCATACACACGTGTGATCGAGGTGTTCTAGAAGAAATCTTTGGCGACTGGTTCTGTCTTTTTCATCAGGCCGTGGGCTCGATCACCTAGTTTTTAAAATAACTCTATTAAAAGTAAATTATGGCGAGATGTTTTCTTACTAGAATGAATAACAGCAACTGGCGACGATTTCCCTCTCCCACCACAGGTGCCGAACATTCCAGGTGCGTGCCCTCAAATCATAGTTCGTTTATGGTTTGCCGTGGTCAACAAACAACGGAGTTTTCCGAGGTCTGTTATTCGTTTTCATTGGTATCTCGCTTTTTATGAGACGGTTCAGAAGCATGGAGTTGCAAAGCAGTAATTGATGTATACAAAAAGAGCCGCGTGGATCGAGGTAAGCAGCCGCAGTTTGTGGTTACGAAACACTGCGTACTTTAATGAACACTTACACCGAATATGTCCAAGTGGTTTCACTAAAGCTCCACACGTTGTAGTTATCGCATGTCGCTCCTGAATTACAAACGTTTTCTTTGGAGAGTGCATTAGTGAGACGACACAATTGAGTACAGCCGTACAACACTCTTCCGCAATTGCTCGCTCATAATCATTACTTAACGAACATATTATATATACACATGAATAAATATCTACAAAACACAAAAACAAACATTGAAGTTAAACTTTTCTTTAGAAATTCCGCACATACTATTGGACGCTGTCTGACTTACGGAACATATTTTTTATTCGTCTCTCCGCTTTCTTCAGTGTTGGAATAAATTGCTGCACTTTGTTGTTGCTGTTCATTGTATTTACATTTTCCTGCCTTTGTTGTTTAAATAATTAATGGATTTTTGTAACGCACAGCCGACACCAGCTGCGTCCAGAGCTTATACACTTAAACAACTCTGGAGAGCACCTGTGTGCCACTCACTGATGCTTCCTTACCTAAACGCAACTAAACGTTTGGATATGTTTGAGTTGTTGTTGCAAACACTACATGTGAATTGCTATTTGTTTTGCTTACTTGCACTTCCAGCAGTCAAAGAAGAGTTAGCGTATTCGGATAACTTATGAGCATATTCTCGCATATTCTCGCATATACTCGTATATGGGGTGGTGACCAGAAGTATAAAGCACAGGAAATATTTGCAGACAGAGTGCAGTGCAGAGATGTGGAAAGAAAGGAAATGTTTATGCCTTCGGCGTCGTAACGGGGTTATGCTACGGTTTATTGGGTCAATGGGTTAAGACTTGAGTTATTTAAAAATGTTAAGGAATGGAATTGTACTGGTATAGTAAGGAAAATAGAAGGGGAAAAAGCGAAATCATAAGAGAAGTGGCAGGCTGGAAAAACTGCAGTGTAAGTTAGTCTTCATCAGATTTCAGAAATGTGTGTTTGTAGAAAATAGTCGCAGTTGAACTAAGTCATTAGGAATATAAATTGTGTTGTTGGACACATTGCTCCTGTGGCAGTAAATGGGTTTTCAGTATCGCTTTGGTACATGGGTCAAAGGCTGTATGAAATTTACCGGAGAATGCATAAAATAGAGGCGTAAATAATTGAGAGAACACAAATACTTATTGTAAATATGTATGTCGAGAGCAAGTAGTGCAAGTGAATTGTAAAAGAGAATCTCTACAAAACTGTAATGTAAGTAAATATGCGAAGTAAATTCAAGTGAGGTTATATGGTCTGTTGGAGTACAAAGAATCGCAAGAAATTGAAAACTGTTTCTTATCTAAACTACTTTTGCGGTAACTCTCTGCGGCATTGAAATATACATTTAAAAACGATCTTGTGGCCGTTTTACGCTTCACGTATAAGCAAGCTTCCTTAACCATTGCAGATGGTGAGCGATTAGCTTAAATCCCTTACAGGAAAGCGAAAGCGGAATGGATGCTTCCAGCATTGTACGCTTGTCTGCTATCATTAAAGAAAATCAAATTTTTTTAGGAGATTTGCGCTAGGGTCCAATAGTTCCAGTTTACAAAATTTATGGCTTTAATTTTGATAATTAATAATTGATTTGATGTTTAGTATCCAACTATTTAATATATCGATCTCAGTTTTAAAGGGGATGTAGTGATTAACTGAACTAAAAATATTAACCTTCTACCCTGTTATCTAGTTTCAAGCCAAATGTTCTCTGTATTTTGAGAACGAAAACGACACTGAAGATGGCACAACGCCGAGATCGTTCCAACATACACCAAATGTTCTCTCCTTCACCACAATTCCAAAGTTGACATACAGAAGTCCATATCCCGTGAGCTGGCTTTGTTTTATATTGTGTCGTATCAACCCCCAGCAACTGGTCTTCCATCCGTTTATACGTAAGTAAAGTTAAGTTATTTTAAGTTATAGTTTTTAATGTTTTTTTTTATTGTTCATTTTATTGTTTTTTTTAATTAAATTTTATGTTAAATTATTGGCGCCAAACTTCTATATGTTCGATGAGCGTAGTTCCGTATAAATTAAACGAAAAACGGCATGTTATTATAGCGTATGTTATGTTGTGTTGGTTATGCTTTGTTATGCTATGCTTTGTTATGTTATGTTGTGTTGGTTTGTGATTTGTTAAGTTATGGTATGCAATATTATGCTATGCTATGTTGTGTTATGTTATATTTTTTATGCCATGCTATGTAGTGTTATGTAATGGTATGTTATGTTATGTTGTTATGATATGCTATGTTTTACAATATTTTGGGTGATGCGCTGGGACCTGTTATCCAAAAGTGACATAATATGATGTGTTGATGTGATGTGGTGGGGGAAACATGATATGATGTGTTGATGTCGCATTATGATGTGATGGTATGCCGTGACGGGAAATGATGCGTTGATGTGACGTCTTTTCCTATTTTTGATACCACATACCGATCGTTTCTTTTCTCGAACATAAAAGAATACAAATAAATAATAATAATAAAAGATGAGCCTGCTTAATACACGCAAGAGAAAATCGGAAAAATATCGACAGCTCACACAGCGTAAGCTTAGCTCTGTGCGTTTAGATGCCGGCTTAGGTATTACGCATAATGTCGTGGGTTCGACTCCCGCGAAAGCCAAGAACAAATAAGTCAGATGAGAAGATGTGGTGATCTCCGAAATAGTACTATAACTTCTAACGCTTTGAGTATTGTTGTTTTTTTCCTAATGATTTTACCAAAAAACCGATCAGCCTTCAACTCAAAAATAATTAAATTTTAATAATAATTTATTTACTTATCGCTCACTTAATTACACGTTTATTGCTTATTCGAATATTATCTTGAACAACTTTTTAAACCTACTTTCAAATTTTATTATGATTAAGGCTTTTATGGATTACAATTTTTTCTTATTTCTTGAAAACGTCATTAATTTTTTAATTGGTCATAAATTATGTATTTTCGTATTTGAAATGCCTTAATCTACAGTACAGCGAAGTAAAAATAATGACATCAATTTGTCATTATTAAGTAGCTTAAAGAATGTGAAACAAAAAAATGTAAAAGTAAATTTTTTCGTCATTCAACTGTCCTTCTAGTATCTACCTCTAAAACTTAAAATGCCTTACAGTTCTATTTATACTTGGCTTGTTAACTGTTACAAAAAACGGACTACCATTTAACAATTTCAATAGACGGCAAGTGGCTAAAGTGTGCCATTTGTTCGATTGTGAAACTTTACATTTTTTCTTTCGAGCAAATAAAATGAAATTCTACTAAATTTTTTGTCTATTATACGTACCACTAGACATGCTTGGACCGAAATTCTTTATTTTCATCAGTAACATTTTAGTTGTATGTTTTTTTTTTGTACAGTTAGCAACTGTTGCCGTAAGAAAATTTTGCAAACCACTGCAATGCTAGCAGCAGGATGCGCACTTCCAACGAAGATAAACAGACATAATAAAATAAGTTTTAAATATAAAAAAAAAAAACCTACTTACCAGTACGAATACCAAATGGGATGAACGCACAAAGCAAATAAAATTGAAAATTTATACTAAAGAGTCGAAGATTCTTGTTAGAACTAGCGAAAATATGCGTTGCGCACTTTTTGCAAGAGAAAATATGAAAACTTCGAAATATGCAGAAATATGTAAAAATACGTAAAAGGGCAACTGCAGCATGACATTTTTGGCTAGCTACTAGGGTGTTCGGTTATTCGACTTTTTTGAAACCCCGGTTTTCGAATAATTCGAAAAATCATTTGTTGGGTAACCTAGCCATTCCCCATGCGTGCCCATGAGACAGTGCCCGGTTATCACACCAACTACTAATCTGGGAGAGGAGCGGCTAAGCATCGTGCGAGCTTTAGAGCGCTTCTCATCGGCTTCTGGCCAGATTTGTCTTGTAATGTGGCAGGTGGGCTCCGCTGCCCACCTAAAATTTACCTTACCCATAAGCTCAGATCTTATTCTGTGTTTATAGGATGCTAAGGGTAAACCCGCCTCTTGAGCAGAGTTTATCACAGTTAGTTCCGTCCCTTTCCTTTCTAGTTCATCAGCCAGGCAATTGCCAGGGATGTCCTTATGACCAGGGACCTAAACAACATGTACGGAGCAAACATCCGCCAGCTGGTTTAGAACTGCTCTGCATTCAAAGGCTACCTTGGAGGTTGTACCGTAGGAATTCAGAGATTTGATAGCAGCCTGGCTGTCAGAATAAATGGTAATGCCTCTTTCTAAGAAGGTGCACGTTGTAAGGCCACGAGCTGCTTCCATTATTGCATTTAGTTCGGCCTGGAAAACACTACAGTGGTCCGGTAATCGAAGACTGAGGTTTAGATCGAGTTCACCAGAGTAAATCCCGCTGCCTACTCTTTCGTTTAACTTGGAACCATCTGTATATACAGCCGTCGATCCTGGATCCAGGTCCACGGTACCCATCCATTCGCTCCTCTCTGGAATTCTTGTGGAGAATCTATTTCCAGAGAATGGAGGGTGTAGAAAGTAATCCAACCTCATCGGGTTGTCGGGCAGAGTCCCTGGAGTTGAGATTTCTCCACGGAAGGATCGCATATATGTAACTAAATACAATTATTTCTATGAAAGAAATCTTTTAAAAATAAAATGTAGTTTAATGTCCGAATAGTGGCCGCTGTGTTCGAGTAGGTAGCGGTGCGTGACATTTCTCGATATGCCGCTGTGTTTGAAGTTCGAATTCCAGCAAGGGCAAGTAAAATCTTAAACATAGAAAAAGTTTTTTCTAATAGCGATCACCCCTTGAAAGGCAATGGCAAACCTCCGAGGGTATTTCTACCATGAAAAAGCTTCTCATTAAATACATCTTCTGTTCGGAGTCGGCACAAAATTGTGGTACCTAATATATAAAGACGCACACCACAAATTTATTATTATTATTATTACTGTCTGAGTTCAGTAAGCAGTATAAGTCTCTAATAGACAAGAGTAATAAGTTTTTACGAGCTGGCAATAATTGCTCTCAAGTCCTTTACTCTCAAAACAAAGTCTCTCAATTATCATCAGGCGGTAAGCAAGTCACAAAAATTAAGGCAAACACAAAATACGAAATCGTAAAAGCGAGGAAAGATAATAATATTCAACTCATACATAGTCTCAAGGTTTAAAACTTGAGATTGTACTAAATTACTAAATTCCACATTGAGGACATTGAGCGAGCTACAAGGACTTACTATCAGTAACGGGTTATACAATTTGTTTAAGGATTTGCCGTCCTCTTATGACATTTGTCTTATCATCTAAAATATATTTGCTGTGTTTTTTCTACAAATTACTTGGATTTCGAATATACATATACATATAATGGTCCAATCTAATTGATAAGCACTTTAGGGTTTTCGGTTTAAAAATAATGTAATGGAAGTAAAATTAGTCATTATTTATTAAAGGCTTTAAATTTACAACTGGTAAAAAACCGGTTTTGGAGTTTACAAAAATACCGATTCGAAATTCAAAAAATTAATATTTCAAAAACGCCGAACAAAAATTTATGAAAAGACCGAAGAAAACCGGTATGAAAAAACCGAGTCAATCACCCTACTAGCTACTCAGAGTAAAGTTTTAACCTTAGCATTTTTTCCAGCTTTGCTGTTGAAATCAACGGAATTGAAGTACAGCAAAAAGCTCAATCAAGTTTAGGTACTTAGTTTATTTTTATTAAGCCGATTGAGTTTTCCACATTGTTTCATAAAAACAGTGAAATGGCAGTAAAACGGTCGTTAAGTGAGCTAAAAATTGTTAAAAAAAAAAATACGAGCAGCGAAAGTTGTTTTCTTTATTACCATTTGACTTATCTGCATTTCAAGTGCAATCGATTTGCGTGAATTGCCTGCCGTGTCATGGAAGAATAAACGAAAATGTAACTAACATAAGTAACTGATTTAACTTTTTATAACAATGTATCGAGTTCCATTTTCGATTGTATACGTATCGTAAGCGAAAGAAATCCAATTTTATAATACAGTTTTATGATTTTTTTTCTCTTCAGGAGTAAAACATTTTAGTTATTTAATATTAGTTATCTAAAAAAACTTAGCGTTTTCTTCGTGTTTGATGTCACGCCAGTCAAGATTTTTCGGAGAGCTTGTTGTGTAAGAAAACTTTTCTAATTTATAGCGTTTACGATATTTTTTAATTTTTCTTTTTTAACATTTCCACCAAAACAATGCCTGAATAGATTCTTATTTTTTTTCACCCGAAGAATAAAAGAAATTGTAAAACATTGTCAATGATCCCAAAGTAAATTCGTCTATGAAATTACATACTTTCGATTAAATCTTTAACACGTTTTTTCAGTTATTTATTTATTTATTTATTTCATCAATTGGTTGTACACATATAGATTACTAGAACTATGTTAGTGATTATAACTAGTTTTAATTATAAGCTATATTGGCTATGAAGTAGTGCAGTTAATGTATTCTTAAAACTATCCCTACTTTCCGAAAAAAAGTCCAACTGGCTACCTATCGTATTGGAGTGCCTAAGACAGCGATTGAGCGGTTCATTTAATGAGTAGTTGGTCCTTCTAAGAGGAATACGAAATGTATAAGAGGACCTAAGGTCACGGTTGGGGCAATTAAAAGTGATTAGCTCCAGCAAAAATTGGCAGTTGATTCGGTCTGTCACTATGTCTCTTATAAACATTATACTATGTGTTTTTTTTAGGGGTATAGAACTTC
This sequence comes from Philophylla caesio, assembly GCA_963971545.1. Classification (NCBI taxonomy): domain Eukaryota; kingdom Metazoa; phylum Arthropoda; class Insecta; order Diptera; family Tephritidae; genus Philophylla; species Philophylla caesio. The sequence continues at coordinate 25,198,754 of OZ020608.1, read as the reverse complement.
GAATTGAAATAAAACACAAGAAAAACGTTTTAAGGTCCATCAATTTGGCTTTATTGGAAGGATAATTTTATGCCATTAATGTTTAAATATGATTTCGGGCATGTGGCCGCCGCGGCTGGCTCGAATAAAGCCAATTCTACAGGTCCAATTTTCAACCACTTTTTCGAGCATATGGGGCCGTATGTCGGCAATAACGCCACGAATGTTGGCTTGCAATTCCTCTAACGTTTCTGGTTTGTTGGTGTAGACGAGCGACTTCACATATCCCCAAAGAAAATAATCCAATGGTGTCAAATCACACGATCTTGGTGGCCAATTGACAGGTCCATTCCGCGAAATTATGCGCTCAGCGAATGTTTCCTTCAATAAATCGATTGTGATGTGCGCTGTGTGGCATGTAGCGCCGTCTTGTTGGAACCACAACTCATCCACATTCATGCCATCCAATTCGGGAACAAAATAGTCGGTTATCATGGCTCTATACCGGTCTCCATTAACGGTAACTGCCTCTCCAGCATTATTGCGGAAGAAGTATGGCCCAATGACTCCACCAGCCCATAGAGCACACCAAACAGTCAGTTTTTGTGGATGTAATGGCGTTTCAAGGGTCTCATGTGGATTCTCTTCACTCCAAATGCGGCAATTTTGCTTGTTGACGTAGCCATTCAACCAAAAATGAGCCTCATCACTGAACAAAATTTTGCGATGAAAATCAGCATCGAGATCAATCTCATTTTCGGCCCATACACCAAAATCACGACGCATTGCATGGTCTCGCGGCTTTAATTCTTGCACAAGCTGGATCTTGTAAGGTCGCAAGCCAAGATCTTTGCGCAAAATCTTCCATAAAGTTGATGGACAAAGCTCCAATTGCTGTGCACGGTGGCGAATCGATTCATTCGGGTCCTCTTCAACACTTTGCTCTACAGCGGCAATTGTTTCTTCGGTGCGCACTGTTCGACGTCTCTGCGGATGCGTATTATCACATAGAGTAAACGTAGTGCGAAAACGATCCATGGTTAACCGAATTAATTGCTCTGATGGACGATTATGTCGACCATAAAATGGACGGAGCTCACGGTAAACTTCGCGAACTGAACCATTATTTTCGAAATAAATTTGCACGATTTGCAAGCGTTGTTCTTTTGTCAACCTGTTCATGATGAAATGGCAAACCAAACTGAACATAAATGACATTAGAGTTGCCAGATTTGACCACAAAATGCCAGTTTTATCTCTATTCAAAAAACAAACCTGTAAAAAAAACACCCTTTAGAATAAAATTTCCTAGGTTGGATCTAACAAAGGAGAAGTATAGATTTTTTAAGGCAAACGGATCGTGCAGTTCCTTGGAATTTCTTATTACAAACCCAAGCATCGACCTAGATTTGGCAATTATAAAGTCAATGTGCTTAGAAAAACACATATTGTTGTTAAATGTAACACCGAAATCCTTTTTTTCATAAATACGTGACAGATCAGAGTTACCAATCGTGTATCGGTAGTTAATTATGTCTGTGCGCCTACAGAATGTCAAAACCTGGCATTTGGTGGCGTTAAGAGGTAATGAATTAGTCTCACACCAAGTCTGCAACTTTGATAAATCCTCCTGGAGTTTAACGCAGTCTGATATCGATTCTATGCTGCGAAAGATTTTGAGATCATCTGCATACATTAGACAAGACGATTCTTTAACGAATCAGGGATGTCATTGACAAAACTCAAAAATAGCAGTGGGCCTAGGTGACTGCCTTGAGGTACTCCTGATGTAGCATATATAACATCTGACTTAGTGTTATTAATGTGAACGAACTGAGTTCTTTTGGTCAGATAAGAGGTGAACCATTTGACAAAGTTCAAATGGAGTCCCATCTGAATAGGCATATGAAGTATTTATCACACAGTCGTGCTGAGATGAGGTTTTCTTTTTTATTTTTCTGATTAAATTCCAAGAAAATCGATCACATTTTGATCAGTTGCAATTTGTGCGGTGTACTTGTTAGAGCAAAAAATTAAGGAATCTTCCAGCTTCAATCACTCCAGCTCAATTGTATATAAAATGCCTAGTTTGTTTCTAAAAAAGAATGTATAAGATCGACTGATATGCGTAAATATGATCAAAGAGCGAATTGGAAATGGAAGCCACTTTTATTATAAAAGTAATTTTATAAAAATTTTTGTATTATAAAAGACGTCTTAAAATAATAATCAGCGAGATATATTTTACTAAGCCTTCATAGACTTTTATTTTGAGAAAAAAATGTTCATATCTTAAAGGATGTGAATTAATTAGGACCATTTCGGGACTAGTTCTGGGGTTTTTTTGTAACGGATAGGATCCGGTTTCTCGGAGTTTCAGTCTATATACTAAAGAATTAACGAATATTTTATTTCGCAAGAGGAGAGAGCTCTGAGCGTCGTCTGACTGTACCTCGAAATGAGAATTATTTCAGCCCGATAATTTCTCCACAGGTTTCACTCCACTCCGCATAGAAAATGCTTTGAAAGGCCCCCAGTGAAGTCGAGACATTAGATCTAAGATTGACACCTGTCCCAATGTCTTTCACATTATTTGCGCCATCCGTGTACTATTGCAGAGCGTTCCTCTGCTTGCGGTTATCCAGAATTAAGGGACTTCAGTGTTTAATTCATTTTTATCCATTTATTAATTGGTTGGCTGCACATTTCTATGCTTCAGGGCTCTGTCTACACCTATATGAGGGGTGTCTCAGGGCATCCCAAATGTCCGTGGTCAGCACGTGGCTTCCGTCTCTGTTTATGCCAACAAGCTTCATAGAAAGTTGTGCGAGTGGACGAAAGTGCTATAGCCCTGAAAGTATTCAACACGTTGCCTGCTAATTGTGATAGAGGAAACCTTTATATGCATTCGTAACACCAAGCAGTAAACCTTGGCAGTTATATTAACAATTTGTATTTTTATATCTCACTCCCTCTAAGGGCTAGGTGATGAGGTCGAGCAATGCGATGCTCTGCAATGCGATGCGAAAGCAAATGATACGCTCTAACACATATGCATCGTAAGTAAAACACTCTATCGCATCTCACTGCCGAGTAAGCTTTAAGATCTACTATCATCATGCCAAATTACTTCATACTTTTAGCTCTCTTCCTTCAATCATAACACTTTCTTTTGTTTCTAAATTTACTTCTCAATAAAGCAAACTGTTAATCATAAAAGGAATTCCTACTTTGCAACCATTAACAAACATTACAAAGGCTTCAGCGACCATTAAGCCACAAGAATGGTACAATACCAAACCAAATTAGTGCTTTTAATTATAAACTTCCAAAATTATCGACCAAAGAAATACCAACCAGCTTTTCAAATGCTTAGACAATCAACCAAATAACCAGTCATACAAGCCTCTAACCATTAAGAGAGGGGTTATATGTATGTACATATGTACTAACTACTTACATACTTCATTCATAACCAGCTTATTTTCTCATATTCAGCCACAGCAAAGACTTTATTCTCTAAGATTTCTGGAAGTTATTGCTGTGCTGCAACTCATTCAGCATTTTTAATTAATTTTTCAAATATCAAGCAGTGTGTCACAATCTTCAAGCGGGACAAAGACAAAGGCAATGAATACGGCCAAACTATGCCAGAAATGTTCGTATACAAAAATGACAAGTAGAATTTAGAGAGAAATGGACGCAGATAGACATGCAGAAGCATATAACCGCACCGCACCGTACTTCGGTGATTATGTGAAGAAAGTTATGAAAGCAGTTAAGTCAGAACATAATTGAAAATGAACGCCAAACTGATCCAAGCCGTCTTCACTATGATAAAGTGCATAAGAATACTAGCGACTGCCAGCTGAGTAAACGAGATGCATGAAAATTTATCGTCGTTCGGTAAATAAAACACTGAAAGTGGAACGAAATTACTTAAAATAGTATTTTGTTTTCAAAACAATCAATGGAAACGTAAGATTTCAGTTAAGGTCGACATTAAGAAAAAAGAGGGTTCGACCTTAAAGAAAACAAGCAAGAAAAGCTAAATTCGGGCGAAACCGATTTTTATATACCCTCGTTATGTATTTTTGTATGGTCGGTGTCTATAATTTCATAAAAACCCCGTTTATTTGTTTCAAATCGCAGCAAGTATTAAACTTAACTCAATTCCTTCCAATAAATACTGAAAAACAAGGTTTTTTGTATTTTTCAAAATTTCCGTTATATGGAAGTTGGGCGTGGTTATGGTCCGATTTCAAAAATTATTGACGGTAATGCTTGTGACAACACCTTACATCATTATGGAGACCCCTCCAGACGTTTTTTTATAAGTGGGCGTGGTAACGCCTATTTTTCAAAATTTCATAAAAATCAAGTTTCTTTATTAACTATCTCTCTAAATATCAAATTTTAATTAATATGTTCCAATAGATAAAGAAAAACTAAATTCTTGCATTTTTCTAAATTTCCGTTATATGGGATGGGGGAGAGGTTATGTTCCGATTTCTAAATTTTTTATGGATGATAATAGCGATGTCAAAGAAAATATGTCCACCAAATTTTTTGACGATAACTAATGCCGTTGTTCAGATAAAAAAAAAATTTCCTAAGTGGGCTTGGCAACGCCCATTCTTCACATTTACATAAATACCTAACTTCTTAGTTCAAAATCTCTCCAAATACCGAATTTCACTCAATTTGTTTGAATAGATACCAAAAAAATGAAATTTTTGAATTTTCCAAAACTTCCGTTATATGGGAGGTGGGCGTGGTTATGATCTGATTTCAAAACTTATTGACGGTAATGCTAATAGTTTGTCTAATTTATAATTTTTTCACTGTTGACATTTGATTTTGTGATTGCAAGAATTTAGGTAAGTTTTGCAAAAATTAATGTTATTTCATACAAATATAACAATTTTTCAATTAAAACTTCTTATAAATCTTATTTCCAGTGTAATTAACCACAATACTTAGAATGCGATCTCTTCAATGGGATATTATTTGATCATTGGTGGCCGAGAAGCTCGTGAGTAAATACCAGTTTTGTTTACACCAAAGAGACATCTAACATACGTACTTACATACATCCCCACTTATCGCACGGATTATAATTGTAAATGTACATATATTTTCCCAACAGTGTCCATCGTCGATCGACTGGAGCGTCTTCCTGCTGTCGATCTATAGCAATTTTTGAAGGCATGCACACGTATGTAAATTAAATGGTATACGAACTGCATTTATTAAGGGAAATTCCTATAATTAGACCTTTTCATTTAAAGGTTTCTTCGACCGTTTAGTGTATACATGCCCAAGTGCAAAACCACCGTCTTCTAACTTTTTCCCTGCGTTACACACTCACACGTAAGTTAAATGTATGATCGCAGTTGTCCACCGGCGTAGAAACGGCCGACCTATTTTATGAGCCTTGTTATTGAAATTAATCACCGCAGAACGCTACGTACACGTCGGTGGGTAACTGCGCTCTAATATAGCAAATTACAATAATTGAACTACTTTGTTTACAGGTTCCCTCTAACACTTGGTATTTCCTTGCCCATTAATGTACTTTCCCGAAGACTATACCAAATTATTAAAGATTTCGTTTTTGGGTAAATAAAAATAAAAATGGGGTATATCATAACAGTTTCTACAATAAACTTGTGGTTTTATTTTCATTTTCATTTCAATAATTTAAAGGCCCGTTGTGCAAATCGGAATATATAAATCCTTTCCACTCTATCTGTTATTAGTTTCTTCAGTTCTAAGAGGATCAGAATTTATTTTTTTTTCTTTTGAGAGAATTAGAGACAAGACTTTTAAAGCAAATATAAAATGATCGCTTTCGATGTATAGCGATGCTATTCATTCCGATTGCGACCAGATTTTCAAAATCTAAATACAGATAGGCCTGTATAATTCAAATATTTTTAATTTGAAGGTTATTATGTTTGTAATTCAATAATGTAAAAACGGGTCACCGAGTTGAGATTTAGCAGGAATACAGCTTAAAGTCTGCATTAAAAGATATAATTTTTTTTTTTTATAAAAATATCGATAAATGGGGATGAGATAGACTGAGGGATCTATAAATAATTATTGGAAGTGGAACGGCCTCATCTCTGAATTTTTAATACCGCATTTCTCGGAACATATACATATATAGTTATATGTCCGATAGAGAACTGGAATTATGTTTTTATACACAACCACGACGATTGAGTTTTTTTAAATTTAAATTTTTATTGATAATATTGATTTTGGCCACCTTTCCATTTTAAATTTAGTTCTTTTGCTGGCTCAAGGTTCGACCTTATATTTTTATTATTTGCCAATTAAAATATAGTAAAATCTCCACTTATTTATTTGTATAAAATGGAAGGGTAAAATTCCGCAGATATAAGATAGTTAGTACAAAAATGAAATAATTACTTAAAAAATACATTTTAATACGTATTTTACTTAGTATTTTCCTAATACTTTTTCGCAAAAAGGGATCAAATTTTTCCCCCTTTCTATGTACTTTCAAAATACAACTACAGATTAAGGAGTGTCAGAATTTAGCTGTCAGTAAGTACATAACCTTTTATAATTCAATCATGCTCATAAGGCACATATCTTCATTAACTGGACAATTAAAAAAAAAACTTGCACACAGCTGAGAAATTTCCCCACTATATTTCCACTCTAATTTAATATCTTTCACAAATTAAATTTTCTCAAGTAATAACTAGCTCTTGCACACTGCCTTCATTGCATTCCATTAATAATCTGCGATAGCCCCCAAAGTATTTAATGCACACACACACAGCCATTATAAATATTGAAAATGTATGACAGGAAATATAATTTCCTCTTATATTCACCAAAGAGTCATTGCTTGTCGGCATCACCAACTTCTTTTGCTCCCTAGTTGCGCTGCCCTTCTGAGTTGCACTTAAATTATTACTGTGGCGCAGCGTCCTGCGAAAGCCAGCTGTGTCTGCCTTGCCTACACCGGCTACCGCCAACTGCCACTTGCAGGCGAATTGCACGTTGCACTAGTTAGTTCGCTAAAAGTATTGAGCAACTAACTTAGCTATATACATACATACATAAGCGTGTGAACTGCGTTGGTCTGCACAAAGTCCCATTGTCCTCGACCACGAACAGAATGCTGGTTTTTTGTTGACATTCCATTTTATTTAATTTTTTATTGGTGTCTTGCTTGGTCGCTCGCTTCGTTCTTTGGCTGACTGGTGGTTAGTTGCCGCGGTAGCCTTTTCAACGCCAACGACTGCCAACGCTTTACCGCTTGACTTCACCAATACCGTGTAATTCCATTTTCTGAGCTTATGGTCATTACGATTTGTTTTCCCTTAGCTCATTGTTTTAACCAGCAGCGTTAGCTGAGAAAAGCAGCTCCTCCGTGTTGCATGCCACGCAATGTACAACACTTTTGCAAGATTTTTGCGCTCGGTGGCTTTCCTGCTGCCAACATAAGAGTAAATGTACATAACGCTCATATATTTGTATGTATGTATATACGCTCGTTTGCTTGGTTTTGTAATCTCGGTTTTCGTATGGTTGCTGATGACCTTGCGCATCCTGCATTCTGTTGAGGATTCATTTAATATTTCCGTTCATTCACAGTGTCACCATGCAATCTCCGTTCACCAGCCACGCTGCCCCGTAAATGGTCTCAATCGTTGTTGTTTTGCATGTCCTTCACTTTAAGTGCATTTTTGTTTTTGTTGTCTTCATTGGCTTTGCACACTCATTTTCCGTTATTTTCCATGTTAAAAACATTATTGTTAGCTTTGGACTGAGCGCCCAACAAGGTACCCAAAGCTGCATCACAGCGTTTAAAGCTGCATGACAGCAAATTCTGTTAGTTTTAGCGATAATGGATCACTACTTTTTTGTTATCCTGTTTTATAACGAACTAGCCAATAGCAGTGTGAATTCATTATAAGTGTTAACAATCTCTGATGTGAATTAAGCACGTTTATATCTACATCAGAGGTTTATTATATGTGTTATACGCACATACGGTTACAGGCGTATATATTAAGGATATTATTTGATAGTTTCCATAATAACAAAACAAACATTCCCTTGCCAATGTAAGTAAGCTGCATATCCGCAAAATAAACTTTACTACGGAACAGGTTCTAATCAGTTTCAATTGTTTGGAATGATATTAAACTAGTTTTATTTTTGGGAACCTGTGCTTTATTCGTAACTAGTTTCAAACAACTTGGAAGTCCCGAAATGGTCCAGAAGTTGATCCAAAAAATTGGGCTTAATTCGCCCTTTTCTATTCAAAAATGATAACCAACGGAATCTTTCTGAAATACTCATGAAAATACCCGAAATTTTTGCAAACTAAAACTGAATTAGGTTAAAAAAAATCGTGAATAAGTCCCGGAATGGTCTTGAAATAATCCTAAACAGATTTTAAAACTATCTGGAAATAGCGCTGAATAAATCCCAAACCAGAACCGAAATTAAATAGTTTAGAACATTGCTGAAAACTAAACAAGAACTTTACAATAATATAAAGACGTAAAGGCACAATAGTCCCGGAATGTACACGCAAACGTCCACAACTAGTACATATTTAATGGTGCAGAACTATGTACATAGACCCGAAGTTTTCCTGAAATATTCTTGAACTGTCACCGGAATTGTCTGAAATAATCTTAAACAGATTCCGAAATGTTCTGGAACGAGCTCTTAAAAAATTCCAAACTAATAGAGAAATGATCCTGAAACAGTTGCAAAAGCATACGAGGTATAACGTTCAACTGTGGAGTGTGTGGGTTAGCTTTACCGGTACTATGAGTATAGGCAATGAATACGACAAGTCGACTGCATAACTTCGACTTGTAGCACCAAGTTCGGAACTGCAGGCACAGACAATTGTTTGGAGGAAGAATTTTGTAACATACCACCTTTTCTTCGCCCCTAAAGTAGAAAGTACGCCAGCATTGCAACAATAAAGGAATCGAAACTCTCTTTGGGGACAAACAGTTTTAATTTTGTTAGATCCAAGACTGGAAATGGAACTGGAACGGGCTGATTTCTTGAGGGCAACTTAAGTAGCTCGGCTTATATAGGTATGAAAGTCCCGCGTTTCGATCAGAGCGGTTTGCGATACGGCAATGCAGTCCGAAAATGGTATCAGAAAATTAGACAACAAACAAATGGTTTCAAGACAGCCAGTGGTTTCAGCAAATTTGAGCAAGGAAATATGGTAATAGAGTCCAGGGCACAACTGAGATATGAAGGGAACACTTCTTAAAGCTTTTGATTGAAAAATTTGACAAAAAGCGAAGAGCTTAGACCAATTTTTAGGTCGAGACCTTCGACACGATGTTTGCGACTCACTTTCGTGGAACTTCTTTAATTTTGAAGCTGGAAATAATTATACGAGCTACCTGTCTGAATCCAGGGTTGGGCAGTTTTGCATATTGCACTAACACTGTCTGTTTAGTGGTAATTAAAATCAAAATCCATTATCCACTGTCGCCAAACATTTAATGATAGTGAAAAAAAAATTTCACTATCAATAATATTTTAGTGTTAGTGCAATTTTTTTCACAAGCACTAAAATTTTAGTGAAAAATTATTTTTAACTAAATACATGTGAATTTATATTTTATGACCGATGTTAGATATTAACTAACTTTTAGATAAAAAGGCCTTTTGTATGTAACGATGCTGTTGGGTGACCCATTTCACCCACCGCTACATTCGCTGATCATACATATGTTATTATTCATTTGTCACATATTTATTTATTATATGCTTAAAATATTCAAGGACAAGTGTCTGATGTCATTCGCCCAATGCAGTTATCATTTGTAATTGCATTTAGTACCTGAATTTTCTATGTACACTGGCGAGCAAAAGCGATGGAATGCCTGCTCTTTTAAAAAAAAAGAGCAATGATTTTCATGATAACATTTTTTTGAAACGCTTTTTTAAAAAAATAGTCCTTTAAAATATGTCAGAAAAAAACTTTATAGTTTTTAATAATATTTAGAAAATATTTGTGTATACAGTTTTGTAGCTAAATAAATTAGAGTATAATAAAATTCACATTTCAAGTTTCTCACACTTGGCGTTGATTTAAAAAAAATTTTTGAAATCTTGGATATATTTTTTTTCTTATGACGCAAACATTTTTTTAATATTTTTTAAATAATGATGTTTTTTATAAAAACTTATCGAAAAAATTTTGGCACGAAAATCATTGCAAAGCAAACATTCAATCGTTTTTGCTCGCTAGTGTTCATTGATTTATGCTCCCGCTATGTCTAGTTTGTGCAATTGTACGTAAATATGGTTTTACGCATTAGCTCGTTCTTTTTAGCATATACTAAGCTTAGCTTAGCAGACGATATGTGTGTAAGCTTGCCTTAGGTAAGTGTAAGTTTGTACGTCTGTTTATACAATTGAGTTTATTGTAGTACATACCAAATATCAGCCACGGGTGATTGAAAATGTTCATACATAATCATTGAACTGAATATATGCCTTTACGCTCAAGCGATCACACTTGTTCGAACACTCATATTCAACGTTAATCATCGATCGGCTCAAATCACTCAATTCGGGTATTTGTTCGTTTAACTCAACATGATTTTTTTGATAAAGAATAAATCAAAGAAGGTACAAATTAACGCTTTGATTTTTGTGCCGGTAGAGAAACTGGATGATGGAAAAAGCGAAATTTGGTAGGAAGGAAGGAATATTAATTCATTACAATAAAATTATATTTATTTTCATACACACATAAATATACTTATGTATATGTATGTACATAAATACAACTTAAAAGTAATATACTATTCTTGAAAAAGATAAGAAAAATAAACAAATATAAAGAAAACAATTAAATTCACATTTCTTTATATGAGTATTAATAAATAAGCACAAAATAATAGCACAAAAGTTTGATCGTCCGACATTTTCTACGGCGTTAACAGCTCGATTCCGTATTATTGACAAGGTCACCTCAGTCACTTTCATGACAGTTAGTCATTCTTTACTATTCTAGCGCATTGGCAAAAGCTTTTATTACTGACAGCCTTGTCAGTTCACAAAAAGGTTTATTTTGTGCTTAACGGACATATGGAGTAACAATTTTAATGTTTATATTGGCTATGCAAGCTTATACCAGCTATACTTTTATAGAGATGGCGAAAGGATTCGCCATTGATATATTTCTACACTAATCGGAAAATTTCCTGAATTACCACAAACCAGTGATAGCTCTACTTTTTATATCCTACATTCAATTACATTAAAATATAAATTTAAAAATAATCAACCGCCGTATTGCCAAAATCTCTCTGTGTACAAATTTTCAATAAATAAAATGTTGCACTTCTTGTCTGCTTGATATCCAAACATCTAAACATACAAACATCTAAACCTACAAACATCTTAATGCATATAAGTATGTATGTACATACAAAAGGTTATATCAATATTGACGAGGGAGTTTTGACACTCCCTTACAAAACGTTGCATATACGAAGTACGGAAAAGGGTGAATAATTTTTCCCTTTTTGTGAGACTAGGAGTATCAGAGTAAGGAAAGTTTGCAAAAAGTGGTAGAATACAATATGTTAACTTTAACATATCTGCAAGAAATTTTGTGCTTAAAAGGCAATACTACTGCTAGGGAGAAAGAGTAAGAGGTTGGTATTAAAAAAAGCATATAATAAATGAATTATATGATATATTATCCTACTTTTGGTTCAGTATAATGTTAATTATTACTTAAGGTTTTCACTAACACTTAAAGGTTTAGTGATTGCTTTTTTTTTACTGCCACTAAGTTTTTAGTGATAGTTAATTTTTTTTCACTATCACTGAATCTCAGTTTGCTTTTTAACTTTCACTGAAGAGATGGTGGTAGTGGAATGCTTAATGCATTTATTTTTCAGTGCACTATGCCCAACACTGTCTGAATCGCAGTGATACCATGTATTAACAAAAACCTGAGGCTATATGCAGGCGGTTATTGGTCTAAGCGACAGGACAGTACAACTTTGAAACAATGAAAGACATTGCATAGGCAGTGGAATTGAAAAATAATTTCGCTCTACAAATCCCTCATTATATTCGATCTTTTACATCGCGATGAAACATGAACTTTGTCGAACAAAGATGAGAAGTCTTTCGACATTTTGAGATAACTATTTATGCTACACAAGATATATGGCACTGCACTCTTGGGTCGCGAGTAAGATGAAGAGTAAATGAGTTTTATGAGCTTTATAATGATAAATATAAATATGATTCAAAGCTCTCCATATTGGAGTGGCGTATATTTGGGTCACTTTTCTAGATAATGCACAAGTTACATCCACTTTTCCTCGACAAGTTGCTAAAGCTCTTTAAGAATCTGGAACTCCACGTCTCACAAGATCACTCTTCAGGGCCAAACCAGCTTGAGTGCTGCGAAAAACTTGTGCTCTCCCACCTACCACAAATCCAGTGCAGTTCCGTACCTGTTCAAGGCTTGCTCGAATACGTCGTCCAAAAATTTCAAATCTAAAATATTTAGAAAATAACATTTACTAAAGTCTCGCTCGCAGCGTTACGAAGCGCTTATGTAATAGCTTGGTAAATTAAACTAAGTAAGAATAAATTTGAAAAGGCCACCATTGCAGGAGTTTGCATTAAGAATGACACCTGGTTATTTCAGTGCTTTGTTAGTTTAACAAATGGCTTCCGACGTTTTTTGGTAAATTCATTTAATTTAAATTACACACCGCTGACCTTCACCGCACCACCAGCACACACAAGTGCTGCTGCCACATATGCAATGGCGAATACGAGTGCGGTAGAAAATAAGATATTCACACAATTTATAAACGATGAGCCAGAGCTCCGGCAAAATTTGTAGTCGCACGACCGCCACATGAATCTGCAGGGAAAAAATGCGCTGAGACTAAATGCGCAGCAATACAAAGCGAACCACTAAACTTGCGTACATACATACATACTTACGTACATATGTATGTATGTATTTACATATGCGGAAAAAAGGAGCAAATAAAATGTAATGAATGCACTTAAGCGTTGTGCTGACACACACAAGAGCAGCGAGCATGCCAGTTACGCCCACATATGCTTATGCGTATTACGATAGTAAGTATTTGCGCAAACATACACACTTTAGTATGCATGCATGTATGTACGTACACGTACATAGATAAGTGCGTTCGTGCGTGCAAGCAATGAGCACACAAAGGCGTTACTGAAGTGCTTCCGTTGGCCGTGTTGTGTAAATTTCAACAGATACTGGCAAAAATGAGTGGCATGCAAAAAAAAGAAAACAAAAATGGCAGCAAAAGCACGGTGGTCGTGGTGGCGGTGGCAGCTTCGCCTCAACCACACTAGCGACCGCGCTCCGACACGCATCCTCTATGTGCAACGCGCTAGCTGTAGCTTTGGTTGTGGCAACTATTCCGCCTTTGGCATTTTCATGTGTACATATATTGTTGTGGCTGCTTTTGCGCTGTACGCTGAACGCGGCTGTGTGTGTGTGTATGCGTGTGCTTGTGACAGCCCGCTTAATTCACACAATTATAAAATGTGCCGCGGGGCGTGCTTTGCAAGGCTAATAAGTTAAAGGGTAGATAATGAGCATTAAATTTGTTTTTTTTTTTGTTTACAAGTATTCTGGCTTCAGTTTTACTCCCTCTCTCTCTCTGCTAACTAATCAAGTATGTTTAAGTAAATTGTATAAACGAATAAGTCAGAGATATTTGAAGTACTCGCATTTTAGATTCCTGGCATATTTAATGAAAATAGTGTGGACTGAGTGGCGTACTTTCAACATTATATACGATGAAAACTCGGTTAAACCGAGGACATGACTTAGTATTAGTTTCTTCTACTTCGCTTTGACTAAACTTGCCCATGTCTGCAGTTAGGGCTTGCAGCAGAGCTTGAGCTTCTAAATCAAAATCAATTAGAAACGTCGCGATGCCACCTAGCAATGATACAATTAATGTTATCACTTATAAAGACAAGGTCGAGAATTATATTCAATTTATTTATAAAATTATTAATTTGCAGTTAGTTTAGACTAAGAATGCTATCAAGCAAATATGACTCATGATATAAAGAAATATTTAATGGAGTAAGAACAAACTTTCAAAAAGACCCTGACCATGGCACATTGCATAGGTTAAAATCACCAAAAACGCATAAATGATTTTCTGCTAACTTATTGGAGCTAATATTATCAGCATGCGCGCAATAAAGTTCATCTTTACTGTTGGGAACAAAAAAAAGAAATAAATATTAGGAGAGACCCACTAATACAAATACAAAATTGGCCAAAAAGTGAGTAATTATTGGCTAATTCAACAAAAAATGATTTCAAATTCCTCCGAACTGCAATAAGAACTCCACCACCTCTTACACAGCCAGTCTTTGCTGCATCTCTATCCTTTCGGTACACACTAGGTATGTCAATCGCGGGATCCCGAAATTCCGGAATCCCGGGATTATTCTACCCCCGAATATCCCGGGATTAGTATATTCCAATCCCGGAAATGCAGAAAACAGTGAATTTAATAGCCATTTATTTTTTAAATTGTTAATTAACATTTTTTCAAACAAAAATAAACCTCAATTGATTTAAAAAAGAAAGTTCAAATCAATTGGAATGGCATACAATTTATCAGATGGTTTGGTAAACGAAGTTAATAGTTTTTGTAATGGTGGCGATAATTGCTAATTTCTACAGCGTTCATTTAACTTTTTGTCGACAATCCAACCAACAACTGTTGAGTCGAGGGTAACACACTTAAGCTTTTATTTCTTGCATTTTGATTAAAATAAGGAATAATTCTGCCTCGCTCAAAATGGAATGAATGATGTATTTAATTTTTACTGGATGTATTTCGTATTTTACTGAAACTCAAACAGTGATTTAAAATAGTTTTACTTTATGTAGCTGCATTTGCTTCTATATTAAATTTGTAAATTAGTACTTGAATGTACAATGTCAACATTGTTGAATAATTTATGCAAGCTGCAATCACTTGGCACCTCATCAGTAATTTGAAAAATGCAGATTACAAAATGCAGCAAACCACCGATTGAATGCATTGTTAAGTAGTTGTTTTTGTGTAGTAGCTAGAGTAATGTAAGAAGGAACTATACTCTGTTCACAAATTATAGCACAACCTCATATTGACAGATTTTGGCACTTTATATTTCTTCTAATAAATTTAAAAAAAAATGTCAAGTAAATATGGTTCATTCTCTTAAAAAACTTTAAACACCAATTTGTTTAACTATTTACAAAATGTTTAACGTTTTACAAAATTTCGAACTTTTTAAAAAAAGTTTTAAAATTTTGGTTAAGATTTTTCTTGGCCTTATAAATGAATAATAATTCACAATTTTATTGAACTCGAGACCAGTGGAGAAGTGGTTATGAAGAATACATAAACATGAAAATGTAAACAATTTAAAAAACAGTAAGTGTAAACAAAAAAAAAAACCACAACAACAATACATGAAACGACAAACAGCAAGACGAGGAAATGGCCGTATGTAGATCATCGCATCATCACATTGTTGTCATACGGAGTATTGGTAGCGGACCGACGATCGATTGAACCTTAGCACATAACACTTAATGTTTGTTGTTGTGCATTCGAATTAGGTTGCGATACACATGAGCGCAGTTCTCTGTGTCCATTTTAAAATTCATCCTTCTATTATTAGAGGTGTTCGCAATATGTAGCATTTCTAGAATATATCGTTTACTATAATTTTTCTCTTCTTGCAAGATTGCTACATTTTCGAAGTCGGGATAATGGCCCGTTACATTGCAGTGAGATGACAAGGCTGTTTTGTTGTCTGTATAACCATTCCTTAATTTTATATTTGATTTGTGAGCGAAAATCCTTGTCTTTAGTTTAGATTTGGTTGTCCCCACATATACCACATCGCATAAGTGGGACCCGTCTTCATTGCATGGTATTCTATAAACTATCTCAGATTTCTCACTTCTAGGAATTTTATCTTTAGTATTAGAATATAATTGTTTTAAAGTATTGTCATAAGTAAACGCTATTGGGAAATTTTCCTTGTCATATATTTTAGATTGTTTAATCCTCTCAGAAAGTTCCTGTACGTATGTACGTTGCCGATTTATAAGATTTGACTTCTTTCACTTTTTCTCTGTTGAACTCGACGTAAAGCTCGTGAATGAGTTTATTTATTAATCCAAGAGGAAACTCGTTTTTCTTTAGAATATGTTTAATAACGGTAATATTTTTGTGGTGGTAACATTGGTCACTTATAGTGAGAACTCTCCTTATAAAATTGTTTGCAGTATTCATAATTGTTTTCTTCTCATGTTTGGAGTTAAAATTTATGAGCCTCCCTGATGCTGTAGGTTTCTTATACCAGTCAACTGTTATGCTATTGTCTTTCCTAACTATTAGGGTGTCCAGGTAAGGTTACTGTCCTCCTTTTTTAATTTCTATCGTAAATTTAATTGTTTTGTTATAATTATTTAATGTGCTAAGCATCTTCTCTATATCAGCTGTTTTTACTATTGCAAATAAATCATCAACATATTTGGTAAATAGCCGTGGTTAGTTGTTGGAGTCTTTTTCAAAGTTTGTTAGTATTTCTTCCATAACTATATCCGCTATTACAGGTGATGCTGGTGATCCCATAGGCATTCCTGACTTTTGTTCATAAATTTTGTTATTATATTTAAAATAGCGATTTCCTTGACACAAAATTTTAGTATGTTTAAAAAAAGTTCTTTAGTTAAGAGTGCGTATTCTTGTACTGAACTCCATTTTGACTCTATAATACTCATTGCTAAGTCTATATAATTAATTTAATAAAAGAAGTCTGATGAGGAAATGTGGTTATTTCCGAAATAGTACTATAACTTCTAACATTTAAAAACTGTTGTTGTTTTTTCCAAATAAAAATCTTCCATAAACTGATCTCGACTCAATAAAATTGTGAATTGTTTTGAAAATTTTTTAAGTATGCATTTTTTTGTTTCATTCAATTTCTGAAAAAGTTCAAGTTACTGGCTGTTTTTTTCTCCGTACAACGCAAAATCGCGATTAATTTTTTAAATAGAAGAAATTACCAAAGAACGCCAGTAAAAAAATGTTTTAAAATCAGTGGTTATAGTCACTAGAAACTTATACTTTGTAGTACTGAAAATAAATGAGCTACATATGTATCTTTATTAAATGTATTTTAAAATCAGTGAAACTCATACTTTGTAGTACTGCAAATTAATGAGCTACATATCTGCAAACTCGGAAATATTCTAATTTTTTTTAAGTTCGAAATTGTGATGAAAGTTTTATAAAAAGTTTTCTACGTTTTTTTATAAAATTTCAAAAATTTGATTTTAATGGTGTTTGTTAGAGAATTAACGACGTTTTTAATGAAAAATAGTTTTAATAATTTCAATATGTGTTTGTGCTATAATATGTGCATTTTTTTTTTTTTGTTTGTTTGCAGTCTATTTTTTGCGATGCTGTTCAATTATTAATAATACATGTTAAAATCAAATTAAGGATTTTCGATTGCTGGCGATTTGGGGAGGCTTAAAGTCGTTTTTATCCGCTTCATAATTAAGCGAATATTGTTTGCCATGTTCGTCGATGTAGCTGAAAGAACCGCTTACCACAATAGCGGGATGTTCGCTATCCACATACTTGCTAAGGTCTCCTTCGTGTCTACTGTTGGCATCGCTAGTCTTCACACTACATACAGAGTAGAAAAAAAAGCAGTCAAAAGAAAATTTATTCAAAGCATATCGTTTGCTTTATGCAGCTTTCCATTCAAATACTCACTCGAAAATGTACTGATCCGGTTGAACATCCGATTTAGATTTAATAATCTTAACACCCGGACGAGCTAAAGCCAATGCGAAAACAAAAGCGAATAAAATAACGAACTTCATATTGCTTATAAGTATTTGTATATTCCTTTATAAGAGTTGTGATAAACTGTGATTGTTTGTCAAATTAATCTTGAATTTGTCGTTAATTGAATTAATACGTTTCGTATTAACTTCAAAACTTGTTCTTTCCTCTAAAAATTGTAATTCGATTGCTTTGGAATTTACTTTCTTTCTAATTTATTCTTCCTTGGACAGCCTTTTATATACATTTTTTTTTTCGTCTATTCTTATTCTAAACATATTAAAATAGATCAACGCTGCTTAAGCGCATGTTGTTTGTTTTGTCTTATACAAATAGACCAACGCGGCTCAAGCGCGGCTCAAGCGCATTTGGTTATTCTCATCTTTTATTTACTTATTTACTATTTGACCAATGCTGCTCGAGTGCATTATGTATTGATCTTATCTTATTTTAGGTAATGCATAAATTCATTGCTGCATTTCTATTTTATTAGTGTGTATGTATATCAGCATGTTCAAATACTGCCGAGGGGAAATATTTGTTTGTTTACAATTATAGATATTTTCTTTAATTTTAGTGGACTGTAATCTTTAATACTATTTTGATGTTTTGGCCGGTATGTGTATGCATATGTATATTTTATTTATTTATGTTCATGTATGAACAGTAGGAATGATTAATTTGCGTTACTTTGTCATCCGAAATAAGATATGGGTTTACCGGTTTAACTCAGGTTGAATTATATTATTAAATAAATAAAATTCTTTTTAACAACAACTTGTGTTTGACATGTCGTAGATTGGTTATTTATTATCCCCACCACCTTCTATTTATTCGCGTATTTTTTCCTTCTGACTCCTTATGAGTACGGTCAAATTTTTTTTCTTTTTCTTTTGATTTTACCTTAATCCGATATTTCCTTCGGCTTTTTTCGTCTCACTTTACTGACATTTTTCGTAATCGTCTTTCTGAAAGAAAAAAATTAAGAAAATTCAATGATATAGACAGTTACTTAAATGATGAATAAAGAAGGAAGTCGCGAGTTATTTCCTTGCCTCTTCTTCGTCTATTTTTACATTTGTGTCATTCTAATGTAACGGCTGAGACATTTTAACTCATTTGTGTTTAACAATTAATAAAACAACTTCCACTCTAGAACGGGGAATAACCATCTACTCTGACAGCCAGGCTGCAATAAAATCTCTTAATTCATACAGTACAACCTCCAAGGTAGCCATTGAGTGCAGAAGGACACTAAACCGGCTGGCAGAAATATACTCCGTGTATGTTGTGTGGGTCCCTGGTCATAGAGACATTCCAGGCAATTGCCTGGCTGACGAGCTAGCAAGGAAAGGGATGGAATTAACTACTGTTAACGCTGCCCAGGATGCTGGTATGCCTCTGGCATCTTGCAGACAGATATTAAGATCTGAACTTATACAGAAGGTGAATTCCAGGTGGGCTTCGGAATCAACCTGCAATATTACCAGACAAATTTGGCCAGTCGTCGATGTGAAACGGTCTATAGCAATCACAAGACTTGAACGACCGTCTCTTAGGCTATTAGTTGGGATAATAACCGGACACTGTAGAGGCTAGGTTACCCAAAAAATGACTTCTGCCGCAGCTGTCGGAACGAGAAGGAGCTGGAGAGTATTGAACACTGCCTTTGCCAATGCTCCGGTTCTGGCTAAGCCGCGCTTACTAGCCTTCAAACATTACTTCTTGGACTGCTTAGCTGACTTCAACTCGTAAAGCATCCAAAATTTTCTTCTCTACATTAGACGTACAGTATGGTTAAATTTTTAAGAGATGAAAAGGGGTGCATGGCTTACGCCAGTGGTTTCACAACAGGCTTCTCTATTTTCAGCCTAAGTGTGCCGCCGTGCTATTTGCGCGGTTGGCAGCCTCTCTAACCTAACCTCACCTAAATACATGTATTCATAAACTAGTACTTTTTTGAAAATAATAAGGTTTTAAGCTAAGTTACATCATTTGTATAGAAAGCGGACAGTTTTCAAGAGTGACGGTTGGGACAATGTGTGTCACCCACCTCTCTGACTTGATGTATTCACTTCTCGAAGTGTTACCAACTTGACCTTACTGTGCTAGCCAAATGGTGGATGGCAAGGTGACAGTTTTTTGACAACCGTTATTACCTTATGTTGATTACAAGCTGGCATATCGCTTCGCATAGGATAAAAATATGAAAAAAATAAATGATTAAAACATTTTAACGTACAGCAAATTTTCAAACTAATTATACTTTCAATACATTTCTTCCGTTTATTTTTATTTAACTGAAATCTATATCTACATATCTATCTACATATATAAAAATCAATTGCTGTTCGTTTGTCTCTCTGGTTTTGAAATGTTTGTCGTAGTCCAGGGAAAGTTTAAACTATGAGAAAATTTGGAAAAATTGCGAGGAAGATAGTAAACACCACAAATTCATTTTCCCATATAAACTGTTCTACCCTGTCAAACATTTTATGCTCCCGAACGGACAAGAAAAACTTTCCTTTTTTCATTGCTATCGGCAAAGATCCGATCGCAACACGAAGTAGCCCTGGCGTTGGCTTCATTTGCAATAGCTGCACGATTATTAGAAGGTGTACGAACTGCACATTAAGCCCTGAAATTGCCACTAAACATGCCAATCAACGCAGTACCAGTTTGGAACATTGCCAAAAACAGCGCAATGGCCCACAAGTGGTCACTGGAGGCACTGGACAGAATGTTAAAAGATCGTCGTAAAAACCAAAACATTTTTGTTGGAGCCATTATTCTGTTATGAGGTGATTTTCGTCAGCCTCTTCGATTTTAAGCGGCTACAATTTCCCGATAACCATAAATAAATCGCAACGTCAGTCGTTGCAAGTTTGCGGAATAAACTTTGAGTTTTCCTGTTTCTCGCATGGACAACTAACTATACGTCGCATGTTCGCGCGTCAGAAAACCGTCGCCTTTATGTATTTACGCACCGCAAAAAAAAAACAAAAAATATGCTTTATCAGAGAGCTTTATATAGATTACGTGTATTACTCTGTTTTTATTTAATGTAAATAAAAATTTTGTTTTCATTTGAATTGTTAGCAAGTTTCGTTTAATAACCGAATGAAATTAAAACGATGCGGAATGTGTGTGTGTGTGTGTGCGTGGGCGTTTATGTGAATTATACATGTTGTTACTAAAATATAACCTTCCGAAATAAAATTCAACGCAATACAATTTAAATAATTTAATTGTTGTCAAACTTTATTTTGTAAGTTCCTAGAGTTCTGAAAATTTGTATCGATTGGCGACTTATCGATCAATCTGACGGCGAAGGCAAACTCTGCTCGGCAGGATGCGACGGCGGCGTGTCGGTAGGACCCGTCGACTCCGATTAGTCTGGGTGTACCAGAACACCGGTCATGTTATGCTCCTAGCTTGTTTAGAAAATTTCTAATTGTTTAAACTCTACGGGAGTTATATTTAAATCTGGAAAACTTTTTGATAAATATCGCTTAAATAGGCAAATGAACAAAATCGGGTGGGTGGTTCCAGAGATATACATATGAACTCATAAGTGGGCGGTGCCACGCCCCCTGTAGAAAATTTTGATACAGTCGGATTTCTTGCTCGAATACAACAATACATACCAAATTTGAGCAAATAAGCTTCTTCTATAGCTACTGAAATATAGCAATTTTAGCATTTTCGACAATTGCCGTTATATGGGAGGTGGGCGTGGTTACTGTCCGATTTTGCCCATTTTCAATACCAACCTGCTCTGAGTCAAAGACAATCTACCTAATGAGTTTCATTGAGATATCTGAATTTTTACTCAAGTTATCGTCTGCACGGAGGGACGGACGGACAGACAGACATCGATAAATCGACTTCTCTTTTCATGCTGAGCCTTTTGGTATATATATGTATATATCTATCTTGATTCCGTTATGCTGTTACAAGCAACCGTTATGCGAACAAAGTTATAATATCCTTCTACACAAGTGCAGGGGTATAAAAATGTAGATAACATATTTGTTGACTTAAGAATCTGTAATAGATTAACTGAATAAACCGTGACGTGCAAAAAATGACACTATGGTACAGTAAGAACAATAAAGAGTAGAAAAGCGGAATGAAACGAAAACAAAATAAAACTTCACCTAGAATGTTATCTTAACAAACAAACAAAGGTACTTGGTGTATCAATCTTTCGATATTTATCACTAAAGGGTCTGACGGTGATTGAAATGCTTTAAAAATAACTTTTAAAATACTATTTTTAATTAAGCGTATCTAATAGTTAAAAATCAGATATTATCAGGTTTTTATGAAGTTTAATTATACTTCATATTTTGATCGATAATGTCAGGAATTGCGATTTTCTAAGTTATTATACTCTTAAGTCTGGCAAGTATAATAACCTAGGAAATCGCAATTCCTGTCATTATCGATCAAAATTTTCAGCCATTTTGAAGTTCACTGGGTCATCTTGTTTTTAAATAAAAGAAATAAAATAGACAAAACACTGCCCTTTTAGAATTTATTGACAAATATTCTGTAAAAACAAGAAAAACAAGTAAACAAGGCTGTCGTTGCCTATGCCGAAGACTTCATAACTTTCTTAAATGTAAGAACTGTATGGGAGTTATGTATATGTTTTGTTTTTGTGATCTTCGCTATTTTCACTGCTAATATATTGCTAACAACAACTGGTATCTGTTCAATATCAATGATTTTCACTGCTTAAATACCTAGTCCTAATAATAACTAATATTTGGGTACAGATTTTATGAAACTTATTTTTATATAATTGGCATGAACTTTCATAGCCAATTCGAACTGATTTAAAACACTTAGAGCACACAAAAGAATCCATAGCGGCAGCGAAATAAAAACACGTCTTATCACTTCAGCTGTCGCTCACATATTGTTATTGTTATAGTTAGGATCCACTGAAACCATGAATAAGACTGCGGTTAATTTAACGACCGCTCGGCATATCATTTTAAATAAAGCTTTTCCGTCTTGTCTACCTCTTGGCCGTAAGTCTGCTCGATCGCGGAACAAGTTGCTTCAGAATCTGAGATATAAATCGAGAATAACCGAATTCGCTGCACGCAAAAGGGAATATAAGAATATTGTTTTCTTCTTTTTCTTGTCCGAACGATTTTCCGTCATCCCTTATCAAGTTCGGATTGACGGTTTCGGCGTTGTGCCATCTTCAGTGTCAATTTTCGTTATCTTTAGTTTATGTCTGTTGTTTCGTTTTTTTTTTCGTCAATCAGGTATTGGTGCATAATGTTAACAAATGTTTAGTGTCCTGAGTATAGGTACCTAAAGTCTCGTGCGGTTAGAGTCCAAAAGGGGTATTTTTTATCTCGAAACTGCCTTTGCGGTAAGGACAGGTAGATAGTCAGTCATTTTTAGTCCGTTTAGGTATTGCAGGTTTGTTTTGTGTGTTGGTATCTGTCATTTTACCTACGTTTTTGTTTTGTTTTTTAATGTTGCAAATATCGCATCAGAGCTGCTGTTTATTTGTTCGTTTATTATCCTCCCATCAAATGTTTTTTGTTGATATATTTCCATGTTTTCAAGAGCATTTAGGAGCCGTCCTTTTTGTTGTACGTGCAGTACCTTAACGGTTTTCTTTATGTTTGCGGGTGATCATTTTGCGTTTACCAAATGGTTTACAAAATTAGATTTAGGTATTGCCGTGGGTTTTCGTATCCTTTTGTTGTAGTCTCTTATGTATTCACCTTGTTCTTAGTACACGTCCTGTTTGCCCTATACAGCTATATTGACACTCACAGGTCAGTTTATACATGCCTTGTTTGTTCAATGGGTCTTATTTATCCACGAGCTCCTTTTTATATCCGTTGTTTGTTGCTATGTTGTATATTGTGTTTAGTTCCTCTGTCCCTCCAGTTCTTGCATAAATACCTCCATGACGATGGCCGAGGTTGGATTTCCCGTTCCAAGCCCGTTTGTTTGTCGGTATATTTTATTATTAAACTTAAAATAATTTTGTCGCAGTGTAGTTCGTAATATGCTTGTGATTTTGGTTGTTTTTATATGGTCCTTCGTTTTTTCGAGTAATGTTTTCCGGACCATATCTATTGTTTCTGTTTGTGGGATCGATGGGTATAAATCCTTAATATCAAAAGACACTAGCCTGCGTTGCTGTGTAATTTTTAGGTTGCCAGTTCATAGATGAGTTCCGTCGTGTTTGCTACAATGTGCTCGTTACGCAGTTCCAAGTTATCATTTAACAGCATTTTCAGATGTTTTGGACAGTCTATAAGCAAGAGCCGACTTATAGTAAATTATGGTTCTCATTGGAGTATTCGGTTTGTGAATTTTTGGAAGCGCTATCAGTGGTGTTGCTGCTGAATTCATTTGGCTTAATAAATGTGCTGTGTGGGGGTTTATAATATTGTTCGCTTCTTTTATGGCCTTCTTTATCTATATTTGTTACCTGTCCGTGGGGTCTTCTCTAATTTCTCTGCACTTCATTTCCCCTATTAATGTTTTAGTTTTTTGTATATATTCCTCTCTCTTCATGAGTACCGTTGTATTGCCTTTGTCCGCCTTTGTCGGTATTATGTTGTTCTTCCAAAATTTCTGTTTTAAGCTCTTAATAATGTTACTTTCGTGGCTATATCTTCCATTTTCATTTATTTTAATTTGGTTTTCTATATTATCTCTGCATGCGTGCCTTGGGTGATCTTGTTCCTCATTTGGCAGTAAAGATATTCCTACTTCCGTATCTATAATAGCTTGTTCTGCTATCCTTATCCTGTTATTTTCCTTTATATTATGTTTAAGTCCTTTCTGCAATAATTTGGTTTCCTTTTCGTTGATGGATATATTTGCAAGATTCACTAGTCTGGTGTGAAAGTCATGACCTTGTGACTTGTCTTTTTACTCCATATGGCCCCGTTAGAATATATGAAACTAATTCCCTCTGCAAAGGAGTATCGTTAAAAGAACTCTGAAGGAATTCTGAAAAAGAACCAAACAACAAAGCTGGGTTGGCTCACGAGTAACTAAGGACGAATATACTAGCCTT
The DNA here is from genome assembly GCA_963971545.1 of Philophylla caesio. NCBI lineage: Eukaryota > Metazoa > Arthropoda > Insecta > Diptera > Tephritidae > Philophylla > Philophylla caesio. Next base: position 25,173,761 of record OZ020608.1, on the reverse strand, counting down.
AGAAACGTCTGAAAAGATTGGTAAAGTTGCCCATCATCACTCTGTCATTGCATTAATATGCCTATCAGTCAGATGACGGCTTTGCAAAATCAGTTAGCCAGAACTGGCTATAACTCGTTCATAACAGAATGTTTTCCTTGATATTTTTGCCGACATTAATAGGGTTTTCCATATTTCCATCTTAGGTAGCATGTGTACCTCTTCCCCGCGTTATTTTAGTAGATTCTATACTAGTTAATTGTTCAGGTCCGTGCGGACGATATGGCGTGTCTAGTCACGGACTTATTTATTCAGGCTATTTGTAGAAAATTGCGGAAATAAACATACTTTGTGTGGTATTATAGAGTAGACTCTCAATTAATAATGTGGAAAATCTTTTTGCTAAACGTCAAAGAACATTCTGAAAGCTTTAGTATTTTCAATGTCACAGGTTAGTATGGCATCGTCACCTTTCTTGATGAAACTCTAAAACGTTGAGTTTGCTTAGGTTGAATGCTGATTCAATACCCTACTCAAGCATTGGACTTATACAATAGCGACTCTATACAGGATCTCGGGTTTTTATTAAAAAATATTCTGGATAAGCATCACTTTTTTTATGAGAAATATAATTCGATCTTCCAGGCAGAGGTATTTGCAGTACTCAAGATCATGGACTACGTGGTGGAAAATAAGTGGACAGGAAAGATGTTTTCCTCTAAATTAGTTTTAATATGTTTGTAAAGATAAAGAGCTTACTTAACTCTGGGTACCAAGTCACTCGAGAGTACCGGATAATGAGACATCAAAGATTTGTCCAGAATTAGCTCAGACCCGACTTAGCATTAACCTTCGACTAAAATAGATGGACATGACTACTCCATCCGTCCATCTTGCCTTAAAGAAGGTCAGATAGTGGAACTCATTTGTCCCGCCTTTCTAAGAATATGGTGTGAGACATCTGAGGAACACCTGAGCTCATTTACAACAATCAGCTAAGATTTATTTGTAAATGATACAAAACTTAACCAATTTAAAAGAGACTTGAAGACAGTGCAATGGACGGCTTGTAGTCTGCGTGCTGCTTCTTCGAAAAAACATTCAAAGAAAGCATATTCATTATCTTTATTGCCCGGGCTGCAAGCATTTTAGCTTTTACAAATTGAGGTATAACTGCTTTGATTATTTAGAAAATTTTACATAAATATATTACCTTTTGCACCATATGCGGTCAAACGCTAATCGCAACCACAAGTTCCGGTTAAAGCCACACCTTAAAAATGTCGACTGCATAGCAGCAAAACAGCCATTAATTTAACTGAGCATTCACCAAACGGCTTTTAATCTTTTATGAATCAGTTGTTCTCCCGTTTTTAAGTCAGTACAAATCAAATAATCACCTTTATCATAAGTTTCGCCCGAAAAAAAGTTCACCCGAAATTTTTTCATTCGCCCGGATTGAATCCGCCTATTGTGAGTTTCACCCGGAATAAGTTTCGCTTCGAAAACTCGAACTTACAACTCTGAAATGTGTATACTTGAAATGTAAAATTATTAAAAAATTCAAATTTGACAAAATTTATAAATTTTCCAGATCTTCGTTGCCCACCCATGGGTCCCGTTTCGAAGGAATTTTTCCTATTTTGCATATACAAATTTTTTTTATACGCACATTTAAATATAAATTGTTTACCCGTTTCCATTCAGACTCATTTTTCATTGCAGTCCCCAAGATATGCAGCTTCATCCTTAGCTGTTTTTATAACTCGGCTACATTTTCCTTGTTTTCTTTGACATATCCAGCTTTTTTGCAATCTACCTAATATTATACTTCTTTGAACTTTGTTTACTGTTTTGTTCCTGGAATAGGCGATCTTATGTAAAAAAATTTTAATTAAATTACTTTCATTTTGAATCCGAAATTTTCCGCCTCTCATAAAATAGTAAACAAATTCAACTAATTCGCCAACTATTTCCGCCCGAAATAAGTGTTGTCGATAAGGGGAAATAATGTTCGAAAGCGGAAAATTTCCGCCCGTAATTTACAATAAGCGAACAGTGAAAAGTGAACTATTTCGGGCGAAAACGAATCTCACAATAAGGGTGAATATTTTTTAAAACAAAAAATTAAAATACACCACTGATGGCAATTCATTGTGTTGTTGTTAATTAATTTCGTATTTTTTACATTTAAGTAAAAGGCCTTTTGCAATGCCAACATTGGTGAATAATTTATGCAAGCTGCAATCACTTGGCACCTCATCGGTAATTTTAAAAATGCAGATTACAAAATGCAGCAAACCACCGATTGAATGCATTGTTAAGTAGTTGTTTTTGTGTAGTAGCTAGAGTAATGTAAGAAGGAACTATACTCTGTTCACAAATTATAGCACTACCTCATATTGAAAGATTTTGGCACTTTATATTTCTTCTAATAAATTTAAAAAAAAATGTTAAGTAAATATGGTTCATTCTATAAAAAAAACTATAAACACCAATTTGTTTAACTATTTACAAAATGTTTAACGTTTTACAAAATTTCGATTAAGATTTTTCTTGGCCTTATAAATGAATAATAATTCACAATTTTATTGAACTCGAGACCAGTGGAGAAGTGGTTATGAAGAATACATAAACATGAAAATGTAAACAATTTAAAATACAGTAAGTGTAAACAAAAAAAAAACCACAACAACAATACATGAAACGACAAACAGCAAGACGAGGAAATGTCCGTATGTAGATCATCGCATCATCACATTGTTGTCATACGGAGTATTGGTAGCGGACCGACGATCGATTGAACCTTAGCACATAACACTTAATGTTTGTTGTTGTGCATTCGAATTAGGTTGCGATACACATGAGCGCAGTTCTCTGTGTCCATTTTAAAATTCATCCTTCTATTATTAGAGGTGTTCGCAATATGTAGCATTTCTAGAATATATCGTTTACTATAATTTTTCTCTTCTTGCAAGATTGCTACATTTTCGAAGTCGGGATAATGGCCCGTTACATTGCAGTGAGATGACAAGGCTGTTTTGTTGTCTGTATAACCATTCCTTAATTTTATATTTGATTTGTGAGCGAAAATCCTTGTCTTTAGTTTAGATTTGGTTGTCCCCACATACATATACCACATCGCATAAGTGGGACCCGTCTTCATTGCATGGTATTCTATAAACTATCTCAGATTTCTCACTTCTAGGAATTTTATCTTTAGTATTAGAATATAATTGTTTTAAAGTATTGTCATAAGTAAACGCTATTGGGAAATTTTCCTTGTCATATATTTTAGATTGTTTAATCCTCTCAGAAAGTTCCTGTACGTATGTACGTTGGCGATTTATAAGATTTGACTTCTTTCACTTTTTCTCTGTTGAACTCGACGTGAAGCTCGTGAATGAGTTTATTTATTAATCCAAGAGGAAACTCGTTTTTCTTTAGAATATCTTTAATAACGGTAATATTTTTGTGGTGGTAACATTGGTCACTTATAGTGAGAACTCTCCTTATAAAATTGTTTGCAGTATTCATAATTGTTTTCTTCTCATGTTTGGAGTTAAAATTTATGAGCCTCCCTGATGCTGTAGGTTTCTTATACCAGTCAACTGTTATGCTATTGTCTTTCCTAACTATTAGGGTGTCCAGGTAAGGTAACTGTCCTCCTTTTTTAATTTCTATCGTAAATTTAATTGTTTTGTTATAATTATTTAATGTGCTAAGCATCTTCTCTATATCTGCTGTTTTTACTATTGCAAATAAATCATCAACATATTTGGTAAATAGCCGTGGTTAGTTGTTGGAGTCTTTTTCAAAGTTTGTTAGTATTTCTTCCATAACTATATCCGCTATTACAGGTGATGCTGGTGATCCCATAGGCATTCCTGACTTTTGTTCATAAATTTTGTTATTATATTTAAAATAGCGATTTCCTTGACACAAAATTTTAGTATGTTTAAAAAAAGTTCTTTAGTTAAGAGTGCGTATTCTTGTACTGAACTCCATTTTGACTCTATAATACTCATTGCTAAGTCTATATAATTAATTTAATAAAAGAAGTCTGATGAGGAAATGTGGTTATTTCCGAAATAGTACTATAGATCTCGACTCAATAAAATTGTGAATTGTTTTGAAAATTTTTTAAGTATGCATTTTTTTGTTTCATTCAATTTCTGAAAAAGTTCAAGTTACTGGCTGTTTTTTTCTCCGTACAACGCAAAATCGCGATTAATTTTTTAAATAGAAGAAATTACCAAAGAACCCCAGTAAAAAAAATGTTTTAAAATCAGTGAAACTCATACTTTGTAGTACTGCAAATTAATGAGCTACATATCTGCAAACTCGGAAATATTCTAATTTTTTTTAAGTTCGAAATTGTGATGAAAGTTTTATAAAAAGTTTTCTACGTTTTTTTATAAAATTTAAAAATTTGATTTTAATGGTGTTTGTTAGAGAATTAACGACGTTTTTATTGAAAAATAGTTTTAATAATTTCAATATGTGTTTGTGCTATAATATGTGCATTTTTTTTTTTTGTTTGTTTGCAGTCTATTTTTTGCGATGCTGTTCAAATATTAATAATACATGTTAAAATCAAATTAAGGATTTTCGATTGCTGGCGATTTGGGGAGGCTTAAAGTCGTTTTTATCCGCTTCATAATTAAGCGAATATTGTTTGCCATGTTCGTCGATGTAGCTGAAAGAACCGCTTACCACAATAGCGGGATGTTCGCTATCCACATACTTGCTAAGGTCTCCTTCGTGTCTACTGTTGGCATCGCTAGTCTTCACACTACATACAGAGTAGAAAAAAAAGCAGTCAAAAGAAAATTTATTCAAAGCATATCGTTTGCTTTATGCAGCTTTCCATTCAAATACTCACTCAAAATTGTACTGATCCGGTTGAACATCCGATTTAGATTTAATAATCTTAACACCCGGACGAGCTAAAGCCAATGCGAAAACAAAAGCGAATAAAATAACGAACTTCATATTGCTTATAAGTATTTGTATATTCCTTTATAAGAGTTGTGATAAACTGTGATTGTTTGTCAAATTAATCTTGAATTTGTCGTTAATTGAATTAATACGTTTCGTATTAACTTCAAAACTTGTTCTTTCCTCTAAAAATTGTAATGCGATTGCTTTGGAATTTACTTTCTTTCTAATTTATTCTTCCTTGGACAGCCTTTTATATACATTTTTTTTGTCTATTCTTATTCTAAACATATTAAAATACATCAACGCTGCTCAAGCGCATGTTGTTTGTTTTGTCTTATACAAATAGACCAACGCGGCTCAAGCGCATTTGGTTATTCTCATCTTTTATTTACTTATTTACTAATTGACCAATGCTGCTCGAGTGCATTATGTATTGATCTTATCTTATTTTAGGTAATGCATAAATTCATTGCTGCATTTCTATTTTATTAGTGTGTATGTATATCAGCATGTTTAAATACATATACATACTTACATATTTGAACGTAGTGCCGAGGGGAATTATTTGTTTGTTGACAATTATAGATATTTTCTTCAACTTTAGAGGAATGTTTTGATGTTTTGGCCGGTATGTGTATACATATGTATATTTTATATATTTATGTTCATGTATAAACAGTAGGAATGATGAATTTGCGTTACTTTGTAATCCGAAATAAGATATGGGTTTACCGGTTTAAGTCTTAGTTTTATTATTTTTACTAAAAGTTTTTTTTTTGATAGATGTCTCATATTTTATTAACTCAGGTTGAATTATATTATTAAATTAATATAATTCGTTTTAACAACAACTTGTGTTTGACATGTCGTAGATTGGTTATTCATTATCCCCACCACCTTCTATTTATTCGCGTATTTTTTCCTTCTGACTCCTTATGAGTAAGGTCAAATTTTTTTTCTTTTTCTTTTGATTTTACCTTAATCCGATATTTCCTTCGGCTTTTTTCGTCTCACTTTACTGACATTTTTCGTAATCGTCTTTCTGAAAGAAAAAAATTAAGAAAATTCAATGATATAGACAGTTACTTAAATGATGAATAAAGAAGGAAGTCGCGAGTTATTTCCTTGCCTCTTCTTCGTCTATTTTTCCATTTGTGTCATTCTAATGTAACGGCTGAAACATTTTAACTCATTTGTGTTTAACAATTAATAAAACAACTTCCACTCTAGAACGGGGAATAACCATCTACTCTGACAGCCAGGCTGCAATAAAATCTCTTAATTCATACAGTACAACCTCCAAGGTAGCCATTGAGTGCAGAAGGACACTAAACTGGCTGGCAGAAATATACTCCGTGTATGTTGTGTGGGTCCCTGGTCATAGAGACATTCCAGGCAATTGCCTGGCTGACGAGCTAGCAAGGAAAGGGACGGAATTAACTACTGTTAACGCTGCCCAGGATGCTGGTATGCCTCTGGCATCTTGCAGACAGATATTAGAATCTGAACTTATAGAGAAAGTGAATTCCAGGTGGGCTTCGGAACCAACCTGCCATATTACCAGACAAATTTGGCCAGTCGTCGATGTGAAACGGTCTATAGCAATCACAAGACTTGAACGACCGTCTCTTAGGCTATTAGTTGGGATAATAACCGGACACTGTAGAGGCTAGGTTACCCAAAAAATTACTTCTGCCGCTGCTGTCGGAACGAGGAGGAGGTGGAGAGTATTTAAAACTGGCTCTGGCCAAGCCGCGCTTACTAGCCTTCAAACATTACTTCTTGGACTGCTTAGCCGACTTCAACTCGTAAAGCATCCAAAATTTTCTTCTCTACATTAGACGTACAGGATGGTTCAATTTTTAAGAGATGAAAAGGGGTGCATGGCTTACGCCAGTGGTTTCACAACAGGCTTCTCTATTTTCAGCCTAAGTGTGCCGCCGTGCTTTTTGCGCGGTTGGCAGCCTCTCTAACCTAACCTCACCTAAATACATGTATTCATAAACTAGTACTTTTTTGAAAATAATAAGGTTTTAAGCTAAGTTACATCATTTGTATAGAAAGCGGACAGTTTTCAAGAGTGACGGTTGGGACAATGTGTGTCACCCACCTCTCTGAGTTGATGTATTCACTTCTCGAAGTGTTACCAACTTGGATGGCAAGGTGACAGTTTTTTGACAACCGTTATTACCTTATGTTGATTACAAGCTGGCATATCGCTTCGCATAGGATAAAAATATGAAAAAAATAAATGATTAAAACATTTTAACGTACAGCAAATTTTCAAACTAATTATACTTTCAATACATTTCTTCCGTTTATTTTTATTTAACTGAAATCTATATCTACATATCTATCTACATACATATATAAAAATCAATTGCTGTTCGTTTGTCTCTCTGGTTTTGAAATGTTTGTCGTAGTCCAGGGAAAGTTTAACTGTGAGAAAATTTAGAAAAATTGCGAGGAAGATAGTAAACACCACAAATTCATTTTCCCATATAAACTGTTCTACCCTGTCAAACATTTTATGCTTCCGAAGGGACAGGAAAAACTTTCCTTATTTTATTGCTAATGGCAAAGGTGAGAACGCAATATGAAGTAGCGCTAGCGTTGGCTTCATCTGGAAAAGCTGCAAGATTATTAGAAGGTGTACGAACTGCACATTAAGCCCTGAAATTGCCACTAAACATGCCAATCAACGCAGTACCAGTTTGGAACATTGCCAAAAACAGCGCAATGGCCCACAAGTGGTCACTGGAGGCACTGGACAGAATGTTAAAAGATCGTCGTAAAAACCAAAACATTTTTGTTGGAGCCATTATTCTGTTATGAGGTGATTTTCGTCAGCCTCTTCGATTTTAAGCGGCTACAATTTCCCGATAACCATAAATAAATCGCAACGTCAGTCGTTGCAAGTTTGCGGAATAAACTTTGAGTTTTCCTGTTTCTCGCATGGACAACTAACTATACGTCGCATGTTCGTGCGTCGAAAAACCATCGTCTTTATATTCGTATTTTCGAACATTTCCGTTATATGACAGGTGGTCGTGGTTATGGTCAGATTTTGATAAATATCGCTTAAATAGGCATAGTGTAATACGTGTACCGAATTTGAACAAAATCGGGTGGGTGGTTCCAGAGATATACATATGAACTCATAAGTGGGCGGTGCCACGCCCCCTGTAGAAAATTTTGATACAGTCGGATTTCTTGCTCGAATACAACAATACATACCAAATTTGAGCAAATAAGCTTCTTCTATAGCTACTGAAATATAGCAATTTTTGCATTTTCGACAATTGCCGTTATATGGGAGGTGGGCGTGGTTACTGTCCGATTTTGCCCATTTTCAATACCAACCTGCTCTGAGTCAAAGACAATCTACCTAATAAGTTTCATTGAGATATCTCAATTTTTACTCAAGTTATCGTCTGCACGGAGGGACGGACGGACAGACAGACATCGATAAATCGACTTCTCTTTTCATGCTGAGCCTTTTGGTATATATATGTATATATCTATCTTGATTCCGTTATGCTGTTACAAGCAACCGTTATGCGAACAAAGTTATAATATCCTTCTACACAAGTGCAGGGGTATAAAAATGTAGATAACATATTTGTTGACTTAAGAATCTGTAATAGATTAACTGAATAAACCGTGACGTGCAAAAAATGATACTATGGTACAGTAAGAACAATAAAGAGTGGAAAAGCGGAATGAAACAAAAACAAAATAAAACTTCACCTAGAATGTTATCTTAACAAACAAACAAAGGTACTTGGTGTATCAATCTTTCGATATTTATCACTAAAGGGTCTGACGGTGGTTAAAATGCTTTATAAATAACGTTAAAAATACTGTTTTTAATTAAGCGTATCTAATAGTTAAAAATGAGATATTATCAGGTTTTTATGAAGTTTAATTATACTTCATATTTTGATCGATAATGTCAGGAATTGCGATTTTCTAGGTTATTATACTCTTAAGTCTGGCAAGTATAATAACCTAGGAAATCGCAATTCCTGTCATTATCGATCAAAATTTTCAGCCATTTTAGCTAAGGATAGGTGATTTGAAGTTCACTGGGTCATCTTGTTTTTAAATAAAAGAAATGAAATAGACAAAACACTGCCCTTTTAGAATTTATTGACAAATATTCTGTAAAAACAAGAAAAACAAGTAAACAAGGCTGTCGTTGCCTATGCCGAAGACTTCGTAACTTTCTTAAATGTAAGAACTGTATGGGAGTTATGTATATGTTTTGTTTTTGTGATCTTCGCTATTTTCACTGCTAATATATTGCTAACAACAACTGGTATCTGTTCAAAATTAAATGAAGTAATTAAGGTGTTAAGTGCAATATCTGAATAATCGGTTTCATAGGAGCTTTGTGTTGTATTTCTCCAATATCAATGATTTTCACTGCTTAAATACCTAGTCCTAATAATAACTAATATTTGGGTATAGATTTTATGAAACTTATTTTTATATAATTGGCATGAACTTTCATAGCCAATTCGAACTGATTTAAAACACTTAGAGCACACAAAAGAATCCATAGCGGCAGCGAAATAAAAACACGTCTTATCACTTCAGCTGTCGCTCGCGTATTGTTATTGTTATAGTTAGGATCCACTGAAACCATGAATAAGACTGCGGTTAATTTAACGACCGCTCGGCATATCATTTTAAATTAAGTTTTTCCGTCTTGTCTACCTTTTGGCCGTAAGTCTGCTCCATCGCGGAACAAGTTGCTTCAGAATTTGAGATATAAATCGAGAATAACCGAATTCGCTGCACGCAAAAGGGAATATAAGAATATTGTTTTCTTCTTTTTCTTGTCCGAACGATTTTCCGTCATCCCTTGTCAAGTTTGGATTGGAGACAAACCGGTTTCGGCGTTGTGCCGTCTTTAGTGTCAATTTTCGTTCTCTTCAGTTTATGTCTGTTGTTTAGTATTTATTTTGTTTTTTTTTTTGGTCAATCAGGTATTGGTGCATAATCGTTAACGTTAACAAATGTTAAGTGTCCTGAGTATATGTAGGTACCTAAAGTCTCGCGCGGTTAGAGTCCAAAAGGGGTATTTTTTATCTCGAAACTGCCTTTGCGGTAAGGACAGGTAGATAGTCAGTCATTTTTAGTCCGTTTAGGTATTGCAGGTTTGTTTTGTGTGTTGGTATCTGTCATTTTACCTACGTTTTTGTTTTGTTTTTTAATGTTGCAAATATCGCATCAGAGCTGCTGTTTATTTGTTCGTTTATTATCCTCCCATCAAATGTTTTTTGTTTATATATTTCCATGTTTTCAAGAGCATTTAGGCGCCGTCCTTTTTGTTGTACGTGCCGTACCTTAACGGTTTTCTTTATGTTTGCGGGTGATCATTTTGCGTTTACCAAATGGTTTGCAAAATTAGATTCAGGTATTGCCGTGGGTTTTCGTATCCTTTTGTTGTAGTCTCTTATGTGTTCACCAAACCTTGTTCTTACTTTACGTCCTGTTTGTCCTATATAGCTATGTATATTGACACTCACAGGTCAGTTTATACATGCCTTGTTTGTTCAATGGGTCCCCTTCATTCGTTCTGCTTTTAAGTATCCTTCCCAGGTTGTTTCCAGTTTTGAACGCCGTGTGGATATTATACTTTCTGAAAAAATTTGCAAGTTTGTATGTAATTTTTCCTGTATAAGTCTTTACTGTCCAAGTTTTTCGTCTAGCTCTCTGTCGCTTCTTTTTTGAATTGCATAAACTTTTCGTAGTTCGTAATGTGTTTGTGATTTCGGTTCTTTTCATAAGGTCCTTCGTTTTTTCAAGTAATTTTTTCGAGACCATATCTATTGCTTCTATTTGTGGGATCGATGGGTATAAATCCTTAATATCAAAAGACACTAGACTGCGTTGCTGTGTAATTTGTACGTTTGCCAGTTTATGGATGAGTTCCGTCGTGTTTGCTACAATGTGCTCGTTACACAGTTCCAAGTTATCATTTAACAGCATTTTCAGATGTTTTGGACAGTCTATAAGCAAGAGCCGACTTATAGTAAATTATGGGTTTCATTGGAGTGTTCGGTTTGTGAATTTTTGGAAGCGCTATCAGTGGTGTTGCTGCTGAATTCATTTGGCTTAATAAATGTGCTGTGTGGGGGTTTATAATATTGTTCGCTTCTTTTATGGCCTTCTTTATCTATATTTGTTACCTGTCCGTGGGGTCTTCTCTAATTTCTCTGCACTTCATTTCCCCTATTAATGTTTTAGTTTTTTGTATATATTCCTCTCTCTTCATGAGTACCGTTGTATTGCCTTTGTCCGCCTTTGTCGGTATTATGTTGTTCTTCCTAAATTTCTGTTTTAAACTCTTAATAATGTTACTTTCGTGGCTATATCTTCCATTTTCATTTATTTTAATTTGGTTTTCTATATTATCTCTGCATGCGTGCCTTGCGTGATCTTGTTCCTCATTTGGCAGTAAAGATATTCCTACTTCCGTATCTATAATAGCTTGTTCTGCTATCCTTATCCTGTTATTTTCCTTTATATTATGTTTAAGTCCTTTCTGCAATAATTTGGTTTCCTTTTCGTTGATGGATATATTTGCAAGATTCACTAGTCTGGTGTGAAAGTCATGACCTTGTGACTTGTCTTTTTACTCCATATGGCCCCGTTAGAATATATGAAACTAATTCCCTCTGCAAAGGAGTATCGTTAAAAGAACTCTGAAGGAATTCTGAAAAAGAACCAAACAACAAAGCTGGGTTGGCTCACGAGTAACTAAGGACGAATATACTAGCCTTAGAAACGTCTGAAAAGATTGGTAAAGTTGCCCATCATCACTCTGTCATTGCATTAATATGCCTATCAGTCAGATGACGGCTTTGCAAAATCAGTTAGCCAGAACTGGCTATAACTCGTTCATAACAGAATGTTTTCCTTGATATTTTTGCCGACATTAATAGGGTTTTCCATATTTCCATCTTAGGTAGCATGTGTACCTCTTCCCCGCGTTATTTTAGTAGATTCTATACTAGTTAATTGTTCAGGTCCGTGCGGACGATATGGCGTGTCTAGTCACGGACTTATTTATTCAGGCTATTTGTAGAAAATTGCGGAAATAAACATACTTTGTGTGGTATTATAGAGTAGACTCTCAATTAATAATGTGGAAAATCTTTTTGCTAAACGTCAAAGAACATTCTGAAAGCTTTAGTATTTTCAATGTCACAGGTTAGTATGGCATCGTCACCTTTCTTGATGAAACTCTAAAACGTTGAGTTTGCTTAGGTTGAATGCTGATTCAATACCCTACTCAAGCATTGGACTTATACAATAGCGACTCTATACAGGATCTCGGGTTTTTATTAAAAAATATTCTGGATAAGCATCACTTTTTTTATGAGAAATATAATTCGATCTTCCAGGCAGAGGTATTTGCAGTACTCAAGATCATGGACTACGTGGTGGAAAATAAGTGGACAGGAAAGATGTTTTCCTCTAAATTAGTTTTAATATGTTTGTAAAGATAAAGAGCTTACTTAACTCTGGGTACCAAGTCACTCGAGAGTACCGGATAATGAGACATCAAAGATTTGTCCAGAATTAGCTCAGACCAGACTTAGCATTAACCTTCGACTAAAATAGATGGACATGACTACTCCATCCGTCCATCTTGCCTTAAAGAAGGTCAGATAGTGGAACTCATTTGTCCCGCCTTTCTAAGAATATGGTGTGAGACATCTGAGGAACACCTGAGCTCATTTACAACAATCAGCTAAGATTTATTTGTAAATGATACAAAACTTAACCAATTTAAAAGAGACTTGAAGACAGTGCAATGGACGGCTTGTAGTCTGCGTGCTGCTTCTTCGAAAAAACATTCAAAGAAAGCATATTCATTATCTTTATTGCCCGGGCTGCAAGCATTTTAGCTTTTACAAATTGAGGTATAACTGCTTCGATTATTTAGAAAATTTTACATAAATATATTACCTTTTGCACCATATGCGGTCAAACGCTAATCGCAACCACAAGTTCCGGTTAAAGCCACACCTTAAAAATGTCGACTGCATAGCAGCAAAACAGCCATTAATTTAACTGAGCATTCACCAAACGGCTTTTAATCTTTTATGAATCAGTTGTTCTCCCGTTTTTAAGTCAGTACAAATCAAATAATCACCTTTATCATAAGTTTCGCCCGAAAAAAAGTTCACCCGAAATTTTTTCATTCGCCCGGATTGAATCCGCCTATTGTGAGTTTCACCCGGAATAAGTTTCGCTTCGAAAACTCGAACTTACAACTCTGAAATGTGTATACTTGAAATGTAAAATTATTAAAAAATTCAAATTTGACAAAATTTATAAATTTTCCAGATCTTCGTTGCCCACCCATGGGTCCCGTTTCGAAGGAATTTTTCCTATTTTGCATATACAAATTTTTTTTATACGCACATTTAAATATAAATTGTTTACCCGTTTCCATTCAGACTCATTTTTCATTGCAGTCCCCAAGATATGCAGCTTCATCCTTAGCTGTTTTTATAACTCGGCTACATTTTCCTTGTTTTCTTTGACATATCCAGCTTTTTTGCAATCTACCTAATATTATACTTCTTTGAACTTTGTTTACTGTTTTGTTCCTGGAATAGGCGATCTTATGTAAAAAAATTTTAATTAAATTACTTTCATTTTGAATCCGAAATTTTCCGCCTCTCATAAAATAGTAAACAAATTCAACTAATTCGCCAACTATTTCCGCCCGAAATAAGTGTTGTCGATAAGGGGAAATAATGTTCGAAAGCGGAAAATTTCCGCCCGTAATTTACAATAAGCGAACAGTGAAAAGTGAACTATTTCGGGCGAAAACGAATCTCACAATAAGGGTGAATATTTTTTAAAACAAAAAATTAAAATACACCACTGATGGCAATTCATTGTGTTGTTGTTAATTAATTTCGTATTTTTTACATTTAAGTAAAAGGCCTTTTGCAATGCCAACATTGGTGAATAATTTATGCAAGCTGCAATCACTTGGCACCTCATCGGTAATTTTAAAAATGCAGATTACAAAATGCAGCAAACCACCGATTGAATGCATTGTTAAGTAGTTGTTTTTGTGTAGTAGCTAGAGTAATGTAAGAAGGAACTATACTCTGTTCACAAATTATAGCACTACCTCATATTGAAAGATGTTGGCACTTTATATTTCTTCTAATAAATTTAAAAAAAAATGTCAAGTAAATATGGTTCATTCTCTAAAAAAACTATAAACACCAATTTGTTTAACTATTTACAAAATGTTTAACGTTTTACAAAATTTCGATTAAGATTTTTCTTGGCCTTATAAATGAATAATAATTCACAATTTTATTGAACTCGAGACCAGTGGAGAAGTGGTTATGAAGAATACATAAACATGAAAATGTAAACAATTTAAAATACAGTAAGTGTAAACAAAAAAAAAACCACAACAACAATACATGAAACGACAAACAGCAAGACGAGGAAATGTCCGTATGTAGATCATCGCATCATCACATTGTTGTCATACGGAGTATTGGTAGCGGACCGACGATCGATTGAACCTTAGCACATAACACTTAATGTTTGTTGTTGTGCATTCGAATTAGGTTGCGATACACATGAGCGCAGTTCTCTGTGTCCATTTTAAAATTCATCCTTCTATTATTAGAGGTGTTCGCAATATGTAGCATTTCTAGAATATATCGTTTACTATAATTTTTCTCTTCTTGCAAGATTGCTACATTTTCGAAGTCGGGATAATGGCCCGTTACATTGCAGTGAGATGACAAGGCTGTTTTGTTGTCTGTATAACCATTCCTTAATTTTATATTTGATTTGTGAGCGAAAATCCTTGTCTTTAGTTTAGATTTGGTTGTCCCCACATACATATACCACATCGCATAAGTGGGACCCGTCTTCATTGCATGGTATTCTATAAACTATCTCAGATTTCTCACTTCTAGGAATTTTATCTTTAGTATTAGAATATAATTGTTTTAAAGTATTGTCATAAGTAAACGCTATTGGGAAATTTTCCTTGTCATATATTTTAGATTGTTTAATCCTCTCAGAAAGTTCCTGTACGTATGTACGTTGGCGATTTATAAGATTTGACTTCTTTCACTTTTTCTCTGTTGAACTCGACGTAAAGCTCGTGAATGAGTTTATTTATTAATCCAAGAGGAAACTCGTTTTTCTTTAGAATATCTTTAATAACGGTAATATTTTTGTGGTGGTAACATTGGTCACTTATAGTGAGAACTCTCCTTATAAAATTGTTTGCAGTATTCATAATTGTTTTCTTCTCATGTTTGGAGTTAAAATTTAAGAGCCTCCCTGATGCTGTAGGTTTCTTATACCAGTCAACTGTTATGCTATTGTCTTTCCTAACTATTAGGGTGTCCAGGTAAGGTAACTGTCCTCCTTTTTTAATTTCTATCGTAAATTTAATTGTTTTGTTATAATTATTTAATGTGCTAAGCATCTTCTCTATATCTGCTGTTTTTACTATTGCAAATAAATCATCAACATATTTGGTAAATAGCCGTGGTTAGTTGTTGGAGTCTTTTTCAAAGTTTGTTAGTATTTCTTCCATAACTATATCCGCTATTACAGGTGATGCTGGTGATCCCATAGGCATTCCTGACTTTTGTTCATAAATTTTGTTATTATATTTAAAATAGAGATTTCCTTGACACAAAATTTTAGTATGTTTAAAAAAAGTTCTTTAGTTAAGAGTGTGTATTATTGTATTGAACTCCATTTTGACTCTATAATACTTATTGCTAAGTCTATATAATTAATTTAATAAAAGAAGTCTGATGAGGAAATGTGGTTATTTCCGAAATAGTACTATAACTTCTAACATTTAAAAACTGTTGTTGTTTTTTCCAAATAAAAATCTTCCATAAACTGATCTCGACTCAATAAAATTGTGAATTGTTTTTTTGGCTCATTCAATTTCTGAGAAAGTGCAAGTTACTGGCTGTTTCCTACGTACAACGCAAAATCGCGATTAATTTTTTAAATAGAAGAAATTACCAAAGAACGCCAGTAAAAAAATGTTTTAAAATCAGTGGTTATAGTCACTAGAAACTTATACTTTGTAGTACTGAAAATAAATGAGCTACATATGTATCTGTAAACTCGGAAATATTATAGTTTTTTTTAAGTTAGAAATTGTGATGAAAGTTTTATAAAAAATTTTCTACGTTTTTTTATAAAATTTAAATATTTGATTTTAATGGTGTCTGTTATAGAATTAACAACGTTTTTATTGAAAAATAATTTTAATAATTTCAATATGTGTTTGTGCTATAATATGTGAATTTTTTTTTTGTTTGTTTGCAGTCTTTATTTTTTGCGATGCTGTTCAAATATTAATAATACATGTTAAAATCAAATTAAGGATTTTCGATTGCTGGCGATTTGTGGAGGCTTAAAGTCGTTTTTATCCGCTTCATAATTAAGCGAATATCGTTTGCCATGTTCGTCCATGTAGCTGAAAGAACCGCTTACCACAATAGCGGGATGTTCGCTATCCACATACTTGCTAAGGTCTCCTTCGTGTCTACTGTTGGCATCGCTAGTCTTCACACTACATACAGAGTAGAAAAAAAAGCAGTCAAAAGAAAATTTATTCAAAGCATATCGTTTGCTTTATGCAGCTTTCCATTCAAATACTCACTCAAAAATGTACTGATCCGGTTGAACATCCGATTTAGATTTAATAATCTTAACACCCGGACGAGCTAAAGCCAATGCGAAAACAAAAGCGAACAAAATAACGAACTTCATATTGCTTATAAGTATTTGTATATTCCTTTATAAGAGTTGTGATAAACTGTGATTGTTTGTCAAATTAATCTGGATTTTGTCGTTAATTGAATTAATACTTTTCGTATTTACTTCAAAACTTGTTCTTTCCTCGAAAAATTGTAATTCGATTGCTTTGGAATTTACTTTCCTTCTAATTTATTCTTCCTTGGACAGCCTTTTATATATCCTTATCTTATTTTAGGTAATGCATAAATTCATTTCTGCATTTCTATTTTATTTGTGTGTATGTATATCAACATGTTCAAATACTGCCGAGGGGAATTATTTATTTGTTTACAAATATAGATATTTTCTTTAATTTTAGTGGACTGTAATCTTTAATACTATTTTGATGTTTTGGCCGTTATGTGTATACATATGTATATTTTATTTATTTATGTTCATGTATGAACAGTAGGAATGATTAATTTGCGTTACTTCCTCAATAAGATATGGGTTTACCGGTTTAAGTCTTAGTTTTATTATTTTTACTAAAAGTTCTTTTTTTGATAGATGTCTCATATTTTATTAACTCAGGTTGAATTATATTATTAAATTAATATAATTATTTTTAACAACAACTTGTGTTTGACATGTCGTAGATTGGTTATTTATTATCCCCACCACCTTCTATTTATTCGCGTATTTTTTCCTTCTGACTCCTCATGAGTAAGGTCAATTTTTTTTTCTTTTTCTTTTGATTTTACCTTAATCCGATATTTCCTTCGGCTTTTTTCGTCTCACTTTACTGACATTTTTCGTAATCGTCTTTCTGAAAGAAAAAAATTAAGAAAATTCAATGATATAGACAGTTACTTAAATGATGAATAAAGAAGGAAGTCGCGAATTATTTCCTTGCCTCTTCTTCGTCTATTTTTACATTTGTGTCATTCCAATGTAACGGCTGGGACATTTTAACTAATTTGTGTTTAACAATTAATAAAACAACTTCCACTCTAGAACGGGAAATAACCATATACTCTGACAGCCAGGCTGCAATAAAATCTCTTAATTCATACAGTACAACCTCCAAGGTAGCCATTGAGTGCAGAAGGACACTAAACCGGCTGGCAGAAATATGCTCCGTGTATGTTGGGTGGGGCCATGGTCATAGAGACATTCCAGGCAATTGCCTGGCTGACGAGCTAGCAAGGAAAGGGATGGAATTAACTACTGTTAACGCTGCCCAGAATGCTGGTATGCCTCTGGCATCTTGCAGACAGATATTAAGATCTGAACTTATACAGAAGGTGAATTCCAGGTGGGCTTCGGAATCAACCTGCAATATTACCAGACAAATTTGGCCAGTCGTCGATGTGAAGCGTTCTATAGCAATCACAAGACTTGACCGACCGTCTCTTAGACTATTAGTTGGGATAATAACCGGACACTGTAGAGGCTAGGTTACCCAAAAAATTACTTCTGCCGCTGCTGTCGGAACGAGGAGGAGGTGGAGAGTATTTAAAACTGGCTCTGGCCAAGCCGCGCTTACTAGCCTTCAAACATTACTTCTTGGACTGCTTAGCCGACTTCAACTCGTAAAGCATCCAAAATTTTCTTCTCTACATTAGACGTACAGGATGGTTCAATTTTAAAGAGATGAAAAGGGATGCATGGCTTACGCCAATGGTTTCACAACGGGCTTCTCTATTTTCAGCCTAAGTGTGCCTCCGTGCTTTTTGCGCGGTTGGAAGCCACTCTAACCTAACCTAACCTAACCTAAACACATGAATTCATAAACTAGTACTATTTTGAAAATAATAAGGTTTTAAGCTAAGTTACATCATTTGTATAGAAAGCGGACAGTTTTCAAGAGTGACGGTTGGGACAATGTGTGTCACCCACCTCTCTGAGTTGATGTATTCACTTCTCGAAGTGTTACCAACTTGACCTTACTGTGCTAACCAAATGGTGGATGGCAAGGTGACAGTTTTTTGACAACCGTTATTACCTTATGTTGATTACAAGCTGGCATATCGCTTCGCATAGGATAAAAATATGAAAAAAATAAATGATTAAAACATTTTAACGTACAGCAAATTTTCAAACTAATTATACTTTCAATACATTTCTTCCGTTTATTTTTATTTAACTGAAATCTATATCTACATATCTATCTACATATATAAAAATCAATTGCTGTTCGTTTGTCTCTCTGGTTTTGAAATGTTTGTCGTAGTCCAGGGAAAGTTTAACTGTGAGAAAATTTAGAAAAATTGCGAGGAAGATAGTAAACACCACAAATTCATTTTCCCATATAAACAGTTCTACCCTGTCAAACATTTTATGCTCCCGAAGGGACAGGAAAAACTTTCCTTATTTTATTGCTAATGGCAAAGGTGAGAACGCAATATGAAGTAGCGCTAGCGTTGGCTTCATCTGGAAAAGCTGCAAGATTATTAGAAGGTGTAAGATCTGCACATTATGCCTTTTAATTACCACTAAACATGCAAATCAACGAAGTATCAGTTTGGAACATTGCCAAAAGAGGTCACTGAAGGCACTGGACAGAACGTTAAAAGATCGTCGTAAGCACCAAAACATTTTTGTTGGAGCCATTATTCTGTTATGAGGTGATTTTCGTCAGCCTCTTTGATTTTAAGCGGCTACAATTTCCCGATAACCATAAATAAATCGCAAGGTCAGTCGTTGCAAGTTTGCGGAATAAACTTTGAGTTTTCCTGTTTCTCGCATGGACAACTAACTATACGTCGCATGTTCGCGCGTCAGAAAACCGTCGCCTTTATGTATTTACGCACCGCAAAAAAAACAAAAAATATGCTTTATCAGAGAGCTTTAAATTGATTACGTGTATTACTCTGTTTTTATTTAATGGAAATAAAAATTTGGTTTTCATTTGAAATGTTTGCAAGTTTCGTTTAATAACCGAATGAAATTAAAACGATGCGATATAAGTATGCTGAATGTGTATGTGTGTGCGTGGGCGTTTATGTGAATTATACATGTTGTTACGAAAATATATCCGTCCGAAATAAAATTCAACTCAATACAATTCAAATAATTTTATTGTTGTCAAACTTAATTTTGTAAGTTCCGAGAGTTCTGAAAATTTTAATCGTTTGACGACTTATCGATCAATCTGACGGCGAAGGCAAACTCTGCTCGGCAGGATGCGACGGCGGCGTGTCGGTAGGCCCCGGCGACTCCGATTAGTCTGGGTGTAATAGAACACCGGTCTTTTATGGTCCTAGCTTGTTTAGATAATTTCTAATTGTTTAAGCTCTACGGGAGTTATATTTTAATCTGGAAAACTTTTTCCATCCGAGATGGACGGCATTAATGAAGTGACAAATTTTTGTTTGATGTTAATTTGTGCTTGAATTGATTTTTCTGTAGTTGACCAAATTTTACACAAAAATTTAAGCAATCTGCGGTTATTGTTTCACATTCAGCACAAAGTAACAGATAGTGACAACAACTAGGACATGAACATGATCCACTTTTTGCAAAACGGGCAATGCATAGCTATTTAATAATCTTAAAAGTATTTTGATTTCTTTTTAAAAT
This sequence comes from Philophylla caesio, assembly GCA_963971545.1. Lineage (NCBI taxonomy): Eukaryota > Metazoa > Arthropoda > Insecta > Diptera > Tephritidae > Philophylla > Philophylla caesio. Next base: position 25,153,475 of record OZ020608.1, on the reverse strand, counting down.
AACTATTATAATCACTTTATATTTTCAAAGACATTTGATAACATATTTGTTGCCTGTTTTTTAGTTCTGAAAAATACTAAAAAAAAATAAAAATGTAGGTAACATATTTGTTGACTTAAGAATCTGTAATAGAATAACTGAATAAACCGTGACGTGCAAAAAATGACACTATTGTACAGTAAGAACAATAAAGAGTGGAAAGCGGAATGAAACGAAAACAAAATAAAACTTCACCTAGAATGTTATCATAACAAACAAACAAAGGTACTTGGTGTATCAATCTTTCGATATTTATCACTAAAGGGTCTGACGGTGGTTAAAATGCTTTATAAATAACGTTAAAAATACTGTTAATTAAGCATATCTAATAGTTAAAAATGAGAAATTATCAGTATTTTATGAAGTTTAATTATACTTCATATTTTGATCGATAATGTCAGGAATTGCGATTTCCTAGGTTATTATACTCTTAAATCTGGCAAGACTCTTAAGTCTGGCAAGTATAATACTTAACCTAGGAAATCGCAATTCCTGTCATTATCGATCAAAATTTTCAGCCATTTTAGCTAAGGATAGGTGATTTGAAGTTCACTGGGTCATCTTGTTTTTAAATAAAAGAAATAAAATAGACAAAACACTGCCCTTTTAGAATTTATTGACAAATATTCTGTAAAAACAAGAAAAACAAGTAAACAAGGCTGTCGTTGCCTATGCCGAAGACTTCATAACTTTCTTAAATGTAAGAACTGTATGGGAGTTATGTATATGTTTTTTTTTTGTGATCTTCGCTATTTTCACTGCTAATATATTGCTAACAACAACTGGTATCTGTTCAAAATTAAATGAAGTAATTAAGGTGTTAAGTGCAATATCTGAATAATCGGTTTCATAGGAGCTTTGTGTTGAATTTCTCCAATATCAATGATTTTCACTGCTTAAATACCTAGTCCTAATAATAACTAATATTTGGGTACAGATTTTATGAAACTTATTTTTATATAATTGGCATGAACTTTCATAGCCAATTCGAACTGATTTAAAACACTTAGAGCACACAAAAGAATCCATAGCGGCAGCGAAATAAAAACACGTCTTATCACTTCAGCTGTCGCTCGCATATTGTTATTGTTATAGTTAGGATCCACTGAAACCATGAATAAGACTGCGGTTAATTTAACGACCGCTCGGCATATCATTTTAAATAAAGCTTTTCCGTCTTGTCTACCTCTTGGCCGTAAGTCTGCTCGATCGCGGAACAAGTTGCTTCAGAATCTGAGATATAAATCGAGAATAACCGAATTCGCTGCACGCAAAAGGGAATATAAGAATATTGTTTTCTTCTTTTTCTTGTCCGAACGATTTTCCGTCATCCCTTATTAAGTTCGGATTGACGGTTTCGGCGTTGTGCCATCTTCAGTGTCAATTTTCGTTCTCTTTAGTTTATGTCTGTTGTTTCGTTTTTTTTTTCGTCAATCAGGTATTGGTGCATAATGTTAACAAATGTTTAGTGTCCTGAGTATAGGTACCTAAAGTCTCGTGCGGTTAGAGTCCAAAAGGGGTATTTTTTATCTCGAAACTGCCTTTGCGGTAAGGACAGGTAGATAGTCAGTCATTTTTAGTCCGTGTAGGTATTGCAGGTTTGTTTTGTATGTTGGTATCTGTCATTTTACCTACGTTTTTGTTTTGTTTTTTAATGTTGCAAATATCGCATCAGAGCTGCTGTTTATTTGTTCGTTTATTATCCTCCCATCAAATGTTTTTTGTTGATATATTTCCATGTTTTCAAGAGCATTTAGGAGCCGTCCTTTTTGTTGTACGTGCAGTACCTTAACGGTTTTCTTTATGTTTGCGGGTGATCATTTTGCGTTTACCAAATGGTTTACAAAATTAGATTTAGGTATTGCCGTGGGTTTTCGTATCCTTTTGTTGTAGTCTCTTATGTATTCACCTTGTTCTTAGTACACGTCCTGTTTGCCCTATACAGCTATATTGACACTCACAGGTCAGTTTATACATGCCTTGTTTGTTCAATGGGTCTTATTTATCCACGAGCTCCTTTTTATATCCGTTGTTTGTTGCTATGTTGTATATTGTGTTTAGTTCCTCTGTCCCTCCAGTTCTTGCATAAATACCTCCATGACGATGGCCGAGGTTGGATTTCCCGTTCCAAGCCCGTTTGTTTGTCGGTATATTTTATTATTAAACTTAAAATAATTTTGTCGCAGTGTAGTTCGTAATATGCTTGTGATTTTGGTTGTTTTTATATGGTCCTTCGTTTTTTCGAGTAATGTTTTCCGGACCATATCTATTGTTTCTGTTTGTGGGATCGATGGGTATAAATCCTTAATATCAAAAGACACTAGCCTGCGTTGCTGTGTAATTTTTAGGTTGCCAGTTCATAGATGAGTTCCGTCGTGTTTGCTACAATGTGCTCGTTACGCAGTTCCAAGTTATCATTTAACAGCATTTTCAGATGTTTTGGACAGTCTATAAGCAAGAGCCGACTTATAGTAAATTATGGTTCTCATTGGAGTATTCGGTTTGTGAATTTTTGGAAGCGCTATCAGTGGTGTTGCTGCTGAATTCATTTGGCTTAATAAATGTGCTGTGTGGGGGTTTATAATATTGTTCGCTTCTTTTATGGCCTTCTTTATCTATATTTGTTACCTGTCCGTGGGGTCTTCTCTAATTTCTCTGCACTTCATTTCCCCTATTAATGTTTTAGTTTTTTGTATATATTCCTCTCTCTTCATGAGTACCGTTGTATTGCCTTTGTCCGCCTTTGTCGGTATTATGTTGTTCTTCCTAAATTTCTGTTTTAAGCTCTTAATAATGTTACTTTCGTGGCTATATCTTCCATTTTCATTTATTTTAATTTGGTTTTCTATATTATCTCTGCATGCGTGCCTTGCGTGATCTTGTTCCTCATTTGGCAGCAAAGATATTCCTACTTCCGTATCTAAAATAACTTGTTCTGCTGTCCTTATCCTGTTATTGTCCTTTATATTATGTTTAAGTATTTTCTCCAATAATTTGGTTTCCTCTTCGTTGATGGAAATATTTTCCAGATTCACTAGTCTGGTGTGAAAGTCATGACCTTGTGACTTGTCTTTTTACTCCATATGGCCCCGTTAGAATATAAGAAACTAATTCCCTCTGCAAAGGAGTATCGTAAAAAGAACTCTGAAGGAATTCTGAAGAAAAACCAAACAACAAAATGGCCTTAGAAACTGCAGGCCTATTAGCATGAAATCTGATGTCTGAAAAGATTGGTAAAGTTGCCCATCATTACTCTGTCATTGCATCAATATGCCTATCAGTCAGATGACGGCTTTGCAAAATCAGTTTGCCAGAAATGGCTATAACTGGTTCATAACAGAGAGTTTTCCTTGATATTTTTGGCGACATTGAGAGGTTTTCCATATTTCCATCTTAGATAGCATGTGTACCTCTTCCCCGCGTTATTTTAGTATATTCTATACTAGTTAATTGTTCAGGTCCGTGCGGACGATATGGCGTGTCTAGTCACGGACTTATCTATTCAGGCTATTTGTAGGAAATTGCGGAAATAAATATACTTTGTGTGGTATTATAGAGTAGACTCTCAATTAATAATGTGGAAAATCTTTTTGCTAAACGTCAAAGAACATTCTGCAAGCTTTAGTGTTTTCAATGACACAGGTTAGTATGGCATCGTCACCTTTCTTGATAAAACTCTAAAACGTTGAGTTTGCTTAGGTTGAATGCTGATTCAATACCCTACTCAAGCATTGGACTTATACAATAGCCACTCTATACAGGATCTCGGGTTTTTATTAAAAAATATTCGGGATAAGCATCACTTTTTTCATGAGAAATATGATTCGATCTTCCAGGCAGAGGTATTTGCAGGACTCAAGATCATGGACTACGTGATGGAAAATAAGTGGACAGGAAAGATGTTTTCCTCTAAATTAGTTTTAATATGTTTGTAAAGATAAAGAGCTTACTTAAATCTGGGTACCAAGTCACTCGAGAGTACCGGATAATGAGACATCAAAGATTTGTCCAGAATTAGCTCAGACCAGAGTTAGCACTCACCTTCGGCTAAAATAGATGAACATGACTACTCCATCCGTCCTTCTTGCCTTAAAGAATGTGAGATAGTGAAACTCATTTGTCCCGCCTTTCTAAGAATATGGTGCGAGACATCTGAGGAACACCTGAGCTCATTTACAACAATCAGCTAAGATTTATTTGTAAATGATACAAAACTTAACCAATTTAAAATATACTTGAAAACAGTGCAATGGACGGCTTGTAGTCTGCGTGTTGCTTCTTCGAAAAAACATTCAAAGAAAGCATATTCATTATCTTTATTGCCCGGGCTGCAAGCATTTTAGCTTTTACAAATTGTGGTATAACTGCTTTGATTGTACTGTTAGTACATGACTCATTTGAATATCTTTTTATACATTTTTTGATGTTTTATTTTTTTTTTTTTGACGGAAACTCAACCACCCTGTGGTGCATATAAAGGAGCTGCAGTAAACTTCCCTTCTAAACGCCTCCTCGATCAGATGTAGAGCGATATCAAAAAAAATAAAATCGATTATTTGATATTATTTTTTTTGGCTTACAACGAATTTCCGCTCGGCTGAAGCTTTTTTTTTTGTGGAATCGGAACCTTGAAGGAGAAGCAGCGAAATAACTAAGAAAAAAAGAAAAGTTTATTTAAATATAAATTCAAATTATGTAAAGTCAAAAGTGTTAGTCTCAATTCTTGTGAAATAACATTGGAAACGATTTCTCAAAGTCAATCGAGGAGGTAGTTTTTCAACTGGCTATACCATATGCAGAGCCTTTTGTTTTTTGGACTGGCAAGATCAACTTTTCGTTGGGCAGCAACTTTAGTACAACTTTCCATCGACGTCTACTGGAGAAAGCACCTAAGAAAAGGACTTATTTACCTACAAGTTAAGGGATTTAACAACAAGAAACCTTAACGAAATTAAATACATTTTGTCTTTCCTCTAACATATTTCTAAGCCATGGGCTAGATTTATAAACCGTGAAATACCTTTCTGTTTTTATAACTAAACATACATAGCACATATACTTGTAACATGAACTAACTTTATTAATCTCGAACGAAAATGAAGCGGTATTCTTTAATGTAGTTTTAACAGAATTCAGAAAGAAAAGAAGATATAATGTGATTCCTTTTCTATTGATATATCCATAAATCAATTTCATAAATATTTTATTTACTTAATCACACTTAATTAAATCATTTCATTCGCTTGCATATTAACGATCATACATATCTACGTAGTTAACTGAGTACATACCTATATACATACATAGCTGCAGTAACGTATACACAAATGTACATTTGCATAACATATAGTACACATGTAATAAAAATTAGGTTAAATTTCAATATTGCCATGTGGTGAATCCGCATGGTCCGCTGAACTGACCTAACTCAACAAAGGGTTCATATGTTTTTCTAGTTTATTTCTCTTTACATCTTCTTTCTCCTTCATATGGAGATAAACATAAGTTCTCAATATTCTTAAATTTTCGGAGAGAAAGCTTAATTGTTTTTCTAAGCTTCTTTCATATTCCCTCTTACACCTAATGCAATGTATGTATGTCTGCGGTACAGTACCGGGTCGACTCTAAATTACCAAATATTTTACGCTTAAATCCAAATCTAAGGAAACAAACATATTTTTTTATATTAGTCGCATACAATGCGAGCATTTTACTTCAAAGAAACGTAGATCATCTTTGAGGCGGCAACAACAAAGCGGGAAGGCCTTCTTCGCTTCGTGGGACTCCGCTTCGATGAACAGAACAAAAATCAAGTAAGTGAATATTATGTTTGTTTTCTGTACGCTACTGTAAAGTATATTGATATGTTCGTATGTATGTCTGCAAGTAGTAAAGAGTGGTTTACCTTTTAAGTTTGCCTCCTTTCTTCTGGACTGCGGGCTTACATACGCTCATTGCTACATTGCATATAATCATTGATCTCGTTATGTATACCTATACATATATGCGTATATGGAAACCCCTTTTTTTGGTTATTATTATTTGCGCACTCTCCTGAGTAATTCGCGCATTTATGTATGCACGTACACGATATATATATACATACATATGTATATGCATATGCATATCCTAACTTTTACTTCGTGTTTTTGGTTTTTTTTTCTCTCTCGCAATAGTTATATTGGTTTTTTTTTCTTTACTATTTAAAACACACGCGTATACATACATTTGTGGGTTAAATAAGTAATAATATTTACACGGTTCAATGACCATCAATGACCATCAATGATCTCAAGTACACTGGAAAAAAATATTAGTTCTTAAATTTGTAAACTTAAAATTTTTGTAAAACTTATATTTTACCTTTACCGGTTTTAAACTGAGTTGTTCGAATCAATTAATAATATTTGAGGTAATTTTAAATATGGAATGAGCTTTATATAAATATATATTAAACAATAATGAATTTGTAAGAAAAATAATTTTGGTTTAATTTCGTTGGTGAGGGGCGATATCTCTTGGGGCCATAGGTAGGGTGGGTATAGAGGCAGCTCACAAACTTTATAGAAGAAGCTGTCTGGCATAAGGAGAGGTGTTAATGATTGGTGTAAGGAGATGTTTTTTTTATTTAGTGTGCAAAATATAATTCTTGTTAGGCCTGCTGACTGAGCTGGAGACCTGTTTTTCCGGTAATTACGTTTTAGTGAACCACGACTAGACTGAAGCTCCGGGTCAAAGAAAAAGCCTGTGCACACACCGTGATCGCCGGACCAGGCCACAAAAGAACAGCTCTTTGCGGCGACTAATGTAGTTCGCCATTAATTAGTCAACCGGGCTCATAACATGATTATTTAGAAAATTTTACATAAATATTTTTTGCACCATATGTGGTCAAACGCCAATCGCAACCACAAGTTCCGGTTAAAGCCACACCTTAAAAATGTCGACTGCATAGCAGCAAAACAGCCATTAATTTAACTGAGCATTCACCAAACGGCTTTTAATCTTTTATGAATCAGTTGTTCTCCCGTTTTTAAGTCAGTACCAATCAAATAATCACCTTTATCGTAAATTTCGCCCGAAAAAAAGTTCACCCGAAATTGTTTCATTCGCCCGGATTGAATCCGCCTATTGTGAGTTTCACCCGGAATAAGTTTCGCTTCGAAAACTCGAACTTACAACTCTGAAATGTGTATACTTGAAATGTAAAATTATTAAAAAATTCAAATTTGACAAAATTTATAAATTTTCCAGATCTTCGTTGCCCACCCATGGGTCCCGTTTCGAAGGAATTTTTCCTATTTTGCATATACAAATTTTTTTTATACGCACATTTAAATATAAATTGTTTACCCGTTTCCATTCAGACTCATTTTTCATTGCAGTCCCCAAGATATGCAGCTTCATCCTTAGCTGTTTTTATAACTCGGCTACATTTTCCTTGTTTTCTTTGACATATCCAGCTTTTTTGCAATCTACCTAATATTATACTTCTTTGAACTTTGTTTACTGTTTTGTTCCTGGAATAGGCGATCTTATGTAAAAAAATTTTAATTAAATTACTTTCATTTTGAATCCGAAATTTTCCGCCTCTCATAAAATAGTAAACAAATTCAACTAATTCGCCAACTATTTACGCCCGAAATAAGTGTTGTCAATAAGGGGAAATAATGTTCGAAAGCGGAAAATTTCCGCCCGTAATTTATATCAAGCGAACAGTGAAAAGTGAACTATTGCGGGCGAAAACGAAACTCACAATAAGAGTGAATATTTTTTAAAGCAAAAAATTAAAATACACCACTGATTGCAATTCATTGTGTTGTCGTTAATTAATTTCGTATTTTTCACATTTAAGTAAAAGGCCTTTTGCAATGCCAACATTGGTGAATAATTTATGCAAGCTGCAATCACTTGGCACCTCATCAGTAATTTTAAAAATGCAGATTACAAAATGCAGCAAACCACCGATTGAATGCATTGTTAAGTAGTTGTTTTTGTGTAGTAGCTAGAGTAATGTAAGAAGGAACTATACTCTGTTCACAAATTATAGCACAACTTCATATTGAAAGATTTTGGCACTTTATATTTCTTCTAATAAATTTTTTTTAAAATGTTAAGTAAATATGGTTCATTCTCTAAAAAAAACTATAAACACCAATTTTTTTAACTATTTACAAAATCTTTAAAGTTTTTTCAAAATTTCGATTTTTTCAAAAATAGTTTTAATATTTTGGTTAAGATTTTTATTGGCCTTATAAATGCATAATAATTCACAATTTTATTGAGCTCGAGACCAGTAGAGATGTGTTTATGAAGAATATAACTAATTTAATAAAAAGAAGTCTGATGAGGAAATGTGGTTATTTCCGAAATAGTACTATAACTTCTAACATTTAAAAACTGTTGTAGTTTTTTCCAAATAAAAATTTTCCATAAACTGATCTCGAGCTCAATAAAGTTGTGAATTGTTTTTTTGGCTCATTCAATTTCTGAGAAAGTGCAAGTTACTGGCTGTTTCCTACGTACAACGCAAAATCGCGATTAATTTTTTAAATAGAAGAAATTACCAAAGAACGCCAGTAAAAAAATGTTTTAAAATCAGTGGTTATAGTCACTAGAAACTTATACTTTGTAGTACTGAAAATAAATGAGCTACATATGTATCTGCAAACTCGGCAAAATTATAATTTTTTTTAAGTTCGAAATTGTTATGAAAGTTTTATAAAAAATTTTCTACGCTTTTTATAAAATTTAAATATTTGATTTTAATGGTGTCTGTTATAGAATTAACAACGTTTTTATTGAAAAATAATTTTAATAATTTCAATATGTGTTTGTGCTATAATATGTGAATTTTTTTTTTGTTTGTGTGCAGTCTTTATTTTTTGCGATGCTGTTCAAATATTAATAATACATGTTAAAATCAAATTAAGGATTTTCGATTGCTGGCGATTTGGGGAGGCTTAAAGTCGTTTTTATCCGCTTCATAATTAAGCGAATATCGTTTGCCATGTTCGTCCATGTAGCTGAAAGAACCGCTTACCACAATAGCGGGATGTTCGCTATCCACATACTTGCTAACGTCTCCTTCGTGTCTATTGTTGGCATCGCTAGTCTTCACACTACTTACATACAGAGTAGAAAAAAAGGAGTCACAAGAAAATTTATTCAAAGCATATAATTTGCTTTATGCAGCTTTCCATTCAAATACTCACTCGAAAATGTACTGATCCGGTTGAACATCCGATTTAGATTTAATAATCTAAACATCAGGACGAGCTAAAGCCAATGCGAAAACAAAAGCGAACAAAATAACGAACTTCATATTGCTTATACATATGTATTTGTATATTCCTTTATAAGAGTTGTGATAAACTGTGATTGTTTGTCAAATTAATCTTGAATTTGTCGTTAATTGAATTAATACTTTTCGTATTTACTTCAAAACATGTTCTTTCCTCTAAAAATTGTAATTTGATTGCTTTGGAATTTATTTTCATTCTAATTTATTCTTCCTTGGACAGCCTTTTATATACAATTTTTTTTTAGTCTATTCTTATTCTAAACATATTAAAATAGATCAACGCTGCTCAAGCGAGTGTTGTTTGTTTTGTCTTATACAAATAGACAAACGCGGCTCAAGCGCATTTGGTTATTCTTATCTTTTATTTACTAATTGACCAACGCTGCTCGAGTGCATTATGTATTGATCTTATCTTATTTTAGGTAATGCATAAATTCATTTCTGCATTTCTATTTTATTTGTGTGTATGTATATCAACATGTTCAAATACTGCCGAGGGGAATTATTTGTTTGTTGACAATTATAGATATTTTCTTCAACTTTAGAGGACTGTTTTGATGTTTTGGCCGGTATGTGTATACATATGTATGTATATTTTATATATTTATGTTCATGTATAAACAGTAGGAATGATGAATTTGCGTTACTTTGTAATCCGAAATAAGATATGGGTTTACCGGTTTAAGTCTTAGTTTTATTATTTTTACTAAAAGTTTTTTTGGATAGATGTCTCTTATTTTATTAACTCAGGTTGAATTATATTATTAAATAAATAAAATTCTTTTTAACAACAACTTGTGTTTGACATGTCGTAGGTTGGTTATTTATTATCCCCACCACCTTCTATTTATTCGCGTATTTTTTCCTTCTGACTCCTTATGAGTAAGGTCTAATTTTTTTTCTTTTTCTTTTGATTTTACCTTAATCCGGTCTTTCCTTCGGCTTTTTTCCTCTCACTTTACTGACATTTTTCGTAATCGTCTTTCTGAAAGAAAAAATTAATAAAATTTAATGATATAGACAGTTACTTAAATGATGAATAAAGAAGGAAGTCGCGAGTTATTTCCTGGCCTCTTCTTCGTCTATTATTACATTTGTGTCATTCCAATGCAATGGCTGAGACATTTTAACTCATTTGTGTTTAACCATTAATAAAACAACTTCCTCTATAGAGAGGAATAACCATATACTCTGACAGTTAGGCTGCATTAAAATCTCTTAATTCATACAGTACAACCTCCAAGGTAGCCATTGAAGGCAGAAGGACACTAAACCGGCTGGCAGAAATGTGCTCCGTGTATGTTGTGTGGGTCCCTGGTCATAGAGACATTCCAGGCAATTGCCTGGCTGACGAGCTAGCAAGGAAAGGGACGGAATTAACTACTGTTAACGCTGCCCAGGATGCTGGTATGCCTCTGGCATCTTGCAGACAGATATTAGGATCTGAACTTATAGAGAAGGTGAATTCCAGGTGGGCTTCGGAACCAACCTGCCATATACCAGACAAATTTGGCCAGTCGTCGATGTGAAACGGTCTATAGCAATCACAAGACTTGAACGACCGTCTCTTAGGCTATTAGTTGGGATAATAACCGGACACTGTAGAGGCTAGGTTACCCAAAAAATGACTTCTGCCGCAGCTGTCGGAACGAGAAGGAGCTGGAGAGTATTGAACACTGCCTTTGCCAATGCTCCGGTTCTGGCTAAGCCGCGCTTACTAGCCTTCAAACATTACTTCTTGGACTGCTTAGCTGACTTCAACTCGTGAAGCATCCAAAATTTTCTTCTCTACATTAGACGTACAGTATGGTTAAATTTTTAAGAGATGAAAAGAAATGCATGGCTTACGCCAGTGGTTTTACAACGGGCTTCTCTATTTTCAGCCTAAGTGTGCCTCCGTGCTTTTTGCGCGGTTGGAAGCCACTCTAACCTAACCTAACCTAACCTAAACACATGAATTCATAAACTAGTACTATTTTGAAAATAATAAGGTTTTAAGCTAAGTTACATCATTTGTATAGAAAGCGGACAGTTTTTTAGAGTGACGGTGGGGACAGTGTGTGTCACCCACCTCTCTGAGTTGATGTATTCACTTCTCGAAGTGTTACCAACTTGACCTTACTGTGCCAGCCAAATAGTGGATGGCAAGGAGACAGTTTTTTGACAACCGTTATTACCTTATATTGATTACAAGCTGGCATATCGCTTCGAATAGGATAAAAATATATCAAAAAATAAATGTTTAAAAAATTTTAACGTACAGCAAATTTTCGAACTAATTATACTTTCAATACATTTCTTCAGTTTATTTTTATTTAACTGAAATCTATATACAAGCTAACATTATCGCTAGCGCCCAGTCTGAACGATTCCCACAGCCAAACCCCTACACGTGCCGCTGCATCAGAAGAATTACATTTCATAACATACTGTAATTGGCCCATTGCATAACCAATGCTACACCTGTGGGAAACCAAGGACACGATCATTACTGCCGGATATGCTTACGCAAGTATTTCACAACGCAGTGAAACGCTAGTGGGAAACTAAGACAGCAGACGGTACCATGAAACCTTCGTTACACAAGTGCTGCGTCGCTGCTTCTACACCGAGGGCTGGTGGTCGACACGAATGGAGTTCATCAGGGAGTTGCATAGTAGTACTAGTAGTTCTAAGACACACTTAGAATATTTAGTGTTAAAGTAACATAAGTTGTAGTGTTAAGGTGTTATTAAATAAAGTTTATTGTAACGTCTTATAATCCTTGTGTTTAAGCTTAGGGTGAGTGGGCCCTTCTATTTTTTTTAGTGTAAGGATCGAAGATCCTTAAACTTACATATATAAAAATCAATTGCTATTCGTTTGTCTCGCTTAAACTCGGGAAAGGCTGGACCGATTTATCTGATTTTGGTTTTGAAATGTTTGTCGTAGTCCAGGGAAGGTTTAAACTATGAGAAAATTTGGAAAAATTGCGAGGAAGATAGTAAACACCACAAATTCATTTTCCCATATAAACTGTTCTACCCTGTCAAACATTTTATGCTCCCGAAGGGACAGGAAAAACTTTCCTTATTTTATTGCTAATGGCAAAGGTGAGAACGCAATATGAAGTAGCGCTAGCGTTGGCTTCATCTGGAAAAGCTGCAAGATTATTAGAAGGTGTAAGATCTGCACATTATGCCTTTTAATTACCACTAAACATGCAAATCAACGAAGTATCAGTTTGGAACATTGCCAAAAGAGGTCACTGAAGGCACTGGACAGAACGTTAAAAGAGCCAAAACATTTTTGTTGGAGCCATTATTCTGTTATGAGGTGATTTTCGTCAGCCTCTTCGATTTTAAGCGGCTACAATTTCCCGATAACCATAAATAAATCGCAAGGTCAGTCGTTGCAAGTTTGCGGAATAAACTTTGAGTTTTCCTGTTTCTCGCATGGACAACTAACTATACGTCGCATGTTCGCGCGTCAGAAAACCGTCGCCTTTATGTATTTACGCACCGCAAAAAAAAACAAAAAATATGCTTTATCAGAGAGCTTTATATAGATTACGTGTATTACTCTGTTTTTATTTAATGTAAATAAAAATTTTGTTTTCATTTGAATTGTTAGCAAGTTTCGTTTAATAACCGAATGAAATTAAAACGATGCGAGATAAGTATGCTGAATGTGTGTGTGTGTGTGTGCGTGGGCGTTTATGTGAATTATACATGTTGTTACTAAAATATAACCTTCCGAAATAAAATTCAACGCAATACAATTTAAATAATTTAATTGTTGTCAAACTTTATTTTGTAAGTTCCTAGAGTGGGATGTAAGGTGGGTCGCCTCCTCGCGGTGCATCCTGGGTAACGCTAAATGACCTGCGGCCTACACGGCCACACCTGAACGGTAACGACCCCTGGCTTTTCCTCTGGACTTTCTTAATTTATATGTTTTGGATCTGTTGATCTCGGCGCTGGTGGTTGCGGCATTCTGCCACCTGAGTATGTAGAGGTGACACTCTGCAGAAATGGCTGGTGGGCTAATGTCGCAACTGCCCCCGTCCCGTTAAAACCCTGGCAGGCCTCAGAGTACGTTCCGCTCCCCGTCACCGTTAGGTTGGTGGTGTAGGTGTTGGTTGAGCTTCGCTCCCGCTTTGCGCCGGTCGGCTCTGAACGCGTGACCCCATAAGGGCACGCGTCAACCCTCGCCTTGGCCCCCTCGGGGACAACCTTGGGACCTTCATAGGCGACTACACATCGGGGTGCGGATAGCGGCTCTGAGTGGGGACCCATATAAAATGAACAAAAACTCCAACAAACTTAACATTAAAATTTTTTCATCGAGCGGTAGAGGTGATCCGAAATCGAGCACCAACGCTGGCTCATCCGGGCAGGTAGCAGAATCTACTGCCGGCGAGGCGAAATCGTCTAAGGCTGCAGGCTTCATCTCCAGTGAGATCAGCATGCCCGGCAGTAGGTCTCCTGATGCGGGGGTTGGAGGGTCGAGACCGAACCTCCCCATTGACTCTAGGCAGAAACTGGGGGACAGGGCTGCTGCGCCGAAATCGGCCGCAGCTACAACAAACCGAAGGACAGGGGGTGGGGAGTCAAGAACGAAACCGTCCACGGCTCAATCCAATGAGGCACAGGCTGAAGCAGCTAGCACTAGCAAAGGGGTGTCCAAGCCCAGCATAGAGAAGGCTGTATCGAGGCGGTCTGATAGGCGAAAGGCGCACTCCGACCGACGACTAGCGGCTAAAATCGTCAGTCGCTACGGAGGGCAGGACGCAAAGCAGCTTTCCGAAAAGCATGCTCAGACGCTCGAGTGGGCTCGCAGCATGCTACGCGAAGACAAGGCGGAGGGTAAACTAGCGGAAGTCAAGGCTGCGGGCGCTCCTTCTTCCAACCAGCCACCAAAGAGACAAAGGTCTCTAGAAGGGGAAAACCCTGCGGGGAAAAGGCCCAAGACGGGTGGTCCCCCCTTTTCTTTCAGCGAAATCGCTAAACGGGCGGGGTCGATAACTCTTGGAGTAATCGACAAAAGTAAGGAGGATGGAGCCATTCCCAAGGAAAACTGGAGGCGGGTGGCCGCGGCCATCACCACGGTCTTCATGAAAGTGGTCAGAGAAAACCCTGGGCCTCCTCCAAAATGTGAAGATGCCGGGTGGCACCATGGCATACACAAACGAATAGTTTGTGCCGACGAGCGGTCGGCGAATGTATATAAGGCTGCAGTGGCTCTGGTGGGGGAGGTCTGGGGGGGCGCCAAGCTGGAGGCCGTGAACGAGAGGGATCTACCCTCACGTCCGCGCGCGCGGGTCTGGCTACCAGCAGGGCCTTCTACACCAGATGAAATGGAGGAACTTCTCCGATATTGTAACCCGCACCTCCCGGCGCACAACTGGAAGGTGGTCAAGGTGGAGCGGTCCGAGGACCTGAACAGGCAGGCAGTGTTACTGCTGAATGCGGAGTCGCTCGTGCCCCTCTCCGAGTGCCAGGGCGTTGTCAACTACGGTTTCGAAAAGGTGGTCCTAAAGGTCTACCATTCCGATGCCGGGAGGGACGTACCCGGACTTTCAGTGGTGCGTGGGGCGGAAGAGCCTTCGAAAGCGGACTCCATGAGTATGGAGGTGGAATCTGAGATGTCAGAGGCGGAAAGCGCTGGTGATGTTCCCTCTACGGCGGGTTCGGAAATTAGCATCGGACGCCTTTTTGACAGAGCAGAGGAGGACAGGTTACTGTCCGCGGTTGACGAGGGTGCCGAGTTGGCGTGGTTGGAGGAATTACTGGATGAAGATCCTACAAATAAACCTCCAGCACTCTAAAGCGGCCTCCGCAAACCTTATAATCCACCTGGAGCAGGGTGGAGCTGATATAGTCCTGATTCAAGAGCCGTGGCTGAGTAGTAGCGGAATCTCTGGTATCAGGACGCCAAACTATAACCTGATTATGCAGAAGCAAGTATGTAAACCTAGATCTTGCATGCTCGTAAGAAAGGAACTAAAAGCATTTATTTTGCCCAACTTCAGCAACAATGATATTGTCACAGTAAGCCTGGAGGGCGGCGCTGGTAAACTCTGGCTTATTTCGGCATACATGGCGCACGATGACGTGGTGGAACCACCACCAACCCTACTTCAGGAGGTCACTGCCGAGGCGAAACGGCGAGATGTCGCTATCATCATTGGATCTGATGCAAACTCATGGCACTCGTGCTGGGGAAGCTCGGACATAAACAAAAGAGGTGAGTCACTTTTTGATTTTATTGTTGGCGAGAATTTAGCTATCTGTAACAGAGGCCTTGAGCCTACTTTTATAACTGCGGTCAGGCGTGAGGTACTAGACATCACCCTGGCCTCTCCTTCCTTAATACCACTTATATCTGATTGGAGAGTTCTAGAGACTCATTCCTATTCAGACCATAGGTATATTGAATTCACCTTGAACGAGGACTGTCCCAAAAACAAACCCTTTAGGAATCTAAAGAGAACTAAGTGGGATATATACTGCAAGAAACTGCAGGAAAAGCTGACTGAACCCCCGGTTGGGAGCTCGGATCTTTCGGTACGTTCCATCGACGATTTGGTAGAGAAATTTACCTCAGCATGCAATGATGCAATTAAAAGCTCGTGCCCCTTGAGCAGAGGTTCACGAAGGGTAAAACCGAGCTGGTGGACAGCGGAGCTGTCTGAACTTCGGACGGCGAGTAGACGTCTCTTCAATAAGGCTAAAAAGAGTAACCTCCAGCAGCACTGGGAACTCTACAAAGCTAGCCTCTCAATTTATAAATACGAAATTAGGAAGTCTAAACGCACATCATGGAAAAACTTCTGCGAGACCGTGGAAGGTTGCCATGAGGCTTCGCGTTTTAGACGCATCATATCTAGCAATCCTGTCCCAATGGGATACCTGAGAGCTGAATCGGGAGAATGGGCGACTAGTAGTGAGGAATCTCTCAGGCTGCTTCTGGGAGTCCACTTTCCTGAGAACCCCGCTCCGAATATAGCAACCGACATGGATTTCGGTGGCATCTCGGTCCCCTCTAGTGAACTACTGGGGGGAAGCCGCCTGCTCTGGGCCCTGGACTCTTTTAAACCCTTCAAGTCGCCGGGACCGGATGGTATTATACCCGCGCAACTACAGAGGGCGAAAGATGTCTCATGTCAGTGGCTTGCCCCCATCTATGCGAACTGCGTAGATAGGGGGTATGTCCCGAGGGCTTGGAGGCGGGTGAGGGTGACTTTTATTCCCAAGGCGGGGAAGAGCTCTCACGTGTCCCCCAAGGACTTCAGGCCAATCAGCCTCTCGTCTTTCCTCCTGAAGACCCTAGAGAGACTGATAGACCTATACATCAGAAATAGAATTCCACGCGAGAAATTAAGTCTCTCTCAACATGCCTATATGAAAGGTAGATCTGTGGAGTCTGCTTTGCACTCCACAGTTAAAATAATCGAAGAGTCCTTCGAGCACAAGGAGTATGCAGTGGGAGCGTTTATTGACATTGAAGGAGCTTTTAACAATGTTCTCCCGAACGCGGTTATGCTGGCCCTAGGTCGGCTCGGGGTCGAGTCCAATTTAATTAGGTTTATCTCCAACATGCTTTGCGACAGAACTGTCGTGGCGGAATGGGGGAGTGCGTCGACTCCTCTTGTGCTTTCTGACAGAGTCAGGTACTTGGGGGTTATTCTGGACAGAAAGCTGAACTGGAGGCCGTACATAGAGGATAGGGTCAAGAAGGCGTCGGTCGCGTTATACTGCTGTAGGGGAGCCATCGGAAAGAGATGGGGTCTCTCTCCAAAAGTGGTCCTCTGGCTGTATGAAACTGTCATTAAACCAATTATGTTATATGGAGTTTTCATCTGGTGGAACGCACTAGACAGATCTACTCTAGCTAAAATCTTAGAACGGGTGCAGAGAAGCGCCTTGATTGGCATTAGTGGGGCACTACGCACCACCCCAACACTGGCTCTAAACGTGATGCTTGGCATCATCCCCGTGGACTTGGCGGGTAAAGTTGCCGCCGCTTGCTCTGCCATCAGGCTGCGGAGTGCCGGGTTTTCTCTAACCCCGATGAATGGGCACTCAGCGATCCTAAGACAATTCGAGTTCATCCCGGAGGAGGTAGACCTGTGCGCGCCGAAGATTGCCCCTAGAGGATCCTTCACCACACACATCCCATCAAGGGAGGAGTGGAAGGGAGATGACCTCTGGTGTAAAGGTGCAGTGAACCTGTTTTCGGATGGATCGAAACTGGTGGGCAGAGTTGGAGGGGGTGTTTTCTGCGAGGAACTATCGCTCAGTATTAAGTTCAGGTTACCAAATTTTTGCAGTGTTTTTCAAGCAGAAGTAGCTGCAATCAAGGAAGCGGTGGACCGCCTGGCTGGTATAACCACACCTCGGGGGGCGGTGAACATCTACTCCGACAGCCAGGCCGCCATTAGAGCCCTGGGATCGCTGACGGTGAGGTCAAAATTGGTCGGCGAATGCTTGACCTCCCTTTCGGCCGCGTCAGAGGATTTCCACATCCGGCTAATCTGGGTCCCAGGACACAGTGACATAGCCGGAAATTGCCGTGCGGATGAGCTGGCCCGAAAGGGTACAACAGAGGATATCGCTCCGTTGAGGAAGGGCATTGGGATTCCCCTTTCCACTTGCGGTCTGCTCCTGGAAAAATGGGCCTTCGGTCGGCTTGGCAAACGCTGGGCGGTAACACCGACTTGCAAAGTTGCAAGGTCCTTTTGGCCGGTGCTGGACCGCGGGCGGTCTGCGGAGTTACTGAGCACAACCAGGCCACTGCTCTCGGCTTTGATCGGGGTACTGACCGGGCACTGCGCAATGGGAATTCACGCCGTAAGGCTGGGCATTATCTCGAACCCGAGGTGCGGCAGCTGCATGGAGGATGATGAGGTGGAATCTTCTCAACACTACCTTCTCAGCTGCCCAGCCTTCGCAAGGCTCAGATTTAAGCACCTGGGATCGTACTTCTTCGATGCTCCAGAGAGGCTCTGTGGGGTAAACATAAGTAGGTTGCGCACCTTCATTGCGAGCTCGCGGCGCTTCTTGTAATATATATATGCATCTTACGGTGGGTATCGTCTATGTTCAGGTTAAAATAAAATAGGGTATAATTATACCAGTGGTACCACAATGGACTTTAAATCTAGTCTAAGTGAGCCCAATTCTTGGGGCTACCACCTGACCTAACCTAACCTAACCTAAGTTCCTAGAGTTCTGAAAATTTGTATCGATTGGCGACTTATCGATCAATCTGACGGCGAAGGCAAACTCTGCTCGGCAGGATGCGACGGCGGCGTGTCGGTAGGACCCGTCGACTCCGATTAGTCTGGGTGTACCAGAACACCGGTCATGTTATGCTCCTAGCTTGTTTAGAAAATTTCTAATTGTTTAAACTCTACGGGAGTTATAGTTAAATCTGGAAAACTTTTTGATAAATATCGCTTAAATAGGCAAATGAACAAAATCGAGTGGGTGGTTCCAGAGATATACATATGAACTCATAAGTGGGCGGTGCCACGCCCCATGTAGAAAGTTTTGATACAGTCGGATTTCTTGCTCGAATACAACAATACATACCAAATTTAAGCAAATA
Source organism: Philophylla caesio (assembly GCA_963971545.1). Classification (NCBI taxonomy): domain Eukaryota; kingdom Metazoa; phylum Arthropoda; class Insecta; order Diptera; family Tephritidae; genus Philophylla; species Philophylla caesio. The sequence continues at coordinate 25,134,538 of OZ020608.1, read as the reverse complement.
AGCTTCCATAGCTACTGAAATATAGCAATTTTTGCATTTTCGACAATTGCCGTTATATGGGAGGTGGGCGTGGTTACTGTCCGATTTTGCCCATTTTCAATACCAACCTGCTCTGAGTCAAAGACAATCTACCTAATAAGTTTCATTGAGATATCTCAATTTTTACTCAAGTTATCGTCTGCACGGAGGGACGGACGGACAGACAGACATCGATAAATCGACTTCTCTTTTCATGCTGAGCCTTTTGGTATATATATGTATATATCTATCTTGATTCCGTTATGCTGTTACAAGCAACCGTTATGCGAACAAAGTTATAATATCCTTCTACACAAGTGCAGGGGTATAAAAATGTAGATAACATATTTGTTGACTTAAGAATCTGTAATAGATTAACTGAATAAACCGTGACGTGCAAAAAATGACACTATGGTACAGTAAGAACAATAAAGAGTGGAAAAGCGGAATGAAACGAAAACAAAATAAAACTTCACCTAGAATGTTATCTTAACAAACAAACAAAGGTACTTGGTGTATCAATCTTTCGATATTTATCACTAAAGGGTCTGACGGTGATTGAAATGCTTTAAAAATAACTTTTAAAATACTATTTTTAATTAAGCGTATCTAATAGTTAAAAATGAGAAATTATCAGTTTTTTATGAAGTTTAATTATACTTCATATTTTGATCGATAATGTCAGGAATTGCGATTTCCTAGGTTATTATACTCTTAAATCTGGCAAGTATAATAACCTAGGAAATCGCAATTCCTGACATCATCGTTCAAAATTTTCAGCCATTTTAGCTAAGGATAGGTGATATGAAGTTCACCGGGTCATCTTGTTTTTAAATAAAAGAAATAAAATAGGCAAAACACTGCCCTTTAGAATTTATTGACAAATATTCTGTAAAAACAAGAAAAACAAGTAAACAAGGCTGTCTTCGCCTATACCGAAGACTTCATAACTTTCATATATATAAGAACTGTATGGGAGTTATATGTTTTGTTTTTGTGATCTTCGCTATTTTCACTGCTAATATATTGCTAACAACAACTGGTATCTGTTCAAAATTAAATGAAGTAATTAAGGTGTAAAGTGCAATATCTGAATAATCGGTTTCATGGGAGCTTTGTGTTGTATTTCTCCAATATAAATGATTTTCACTGCTTAAATACCTAGTCCTAATAATAACTAATATTTGTGCTTAAAAGGAAGGGTTTTGGTGCCAAAGACAATATCTGAACAATCGGTTATAAGGGCGCAAATAATAGGAAACATGTTTGTAAAATTTCAAGTTTCAAGTTTCATTCAAATAGCTCAAAAATTGAGAGACTAGTTTGCGTTGAACAGACGGACATACAGACAGTCGGACATGGCTAAATGGACTCAGCCCATCATCCTGATAATTTCGGTATACTTTTTGAGGAGTCTAACTCTTATCAATCTGGTATTTACACACATCAGACCAAACTTAATAATTTCTATGAATGGTATAATTACGTAGAAAAGTTGCTGTCAGTTTAGGGTCGAGTTTATGTTGACTTACTTAACATATATGAGACAATTAGTTGACGGCTTTCAATATAATTTTTAAAGTTTACGATGAAGAAAACATATTTTGTTTCCCGGGTGGGACATCTAATAAGATTATCTGTAAATGCTTGTAATTTTTTATCATAAATTTTATTTTATAATAACTCAATATTTTTTTCATTTATTATATTATTATTATAACCCAACGGAAACCCACTTTCCCGCCCAACCGACACGAGGGGCTCAATCCGCATAACGTACGGATGTTTTTTATATATACAAATCTTTGGTGCCGAGTCGTGACAGAAGAAAGTTTGTTAAGCGTCGACATCCCAAGCTGCTCAGCTACAAAATAAGAATTCATCAGCCGAATACAAAGTTAGAGAAATACAAAGTAAGAAAATTAGATCGTTAGCTGTTATTAAGAGAGGATAGAACAGTTCTTTTAGTTATAAAAAGTGAGTCCGATACATCAAAGGTGCTGGAATGATTGTTAAAGTCTCGGCATAAACCCCGAAACGGTTCATTCAACTCAAAGTAAGTTCTGCAAAGTTACAAGAGAAGTGGTTTAAAGTTTCTCGTTGCACGGGAGGGTACATTAAAATTAATTTGCTCTAGAAGAAATGGACTTGAGATCCATCCATTGACTAATTTTACCATAAATAGTATACCTAATATTTCTCTGCGACTCGAAAGAGTAGGAAGATTTATAAGATTCAAACGACTAGTGTAAGGGGGCTGATTGTATGGCGAATCCCATCGAAGATTTCTCAAAGCAAAAAGTAAGAATTGTTTTTGTATTGACTTTAGTTGGGCTGAGTTGACGTGATAACGGGGATTCCAAACTATGGAACCATACTCCAGTATTGGTTTTACCAATGAAATAAAAAGTGTTTTAGTTATATACGGGTCGCGGAGTTCCTTTGACCAACGCTTTACAAAAGCCAGCACACCCCTTGCTTTGTTAACTGTGGAACTAATATGAAAATTAAAATTGAGTTTACAATCCATACCAACACCCAGGTCAACAAAACTGTTTACATGTTCTAGGACGAAGTTATTTATTTTGTAGTAGGCCGACTGAATGATTCGTCGAAAAAAGTACATGAATTTACATTTGTTAAGGTTAAGCGGCATAAAATTAATGCTGCACCAATTGCCTATGCTGTCCAAGCCGAGCCATAAGTCTTAAAAAGTTTAACATCATCCGCGTACATCACATTTTAGAATACTTTACTACTGTAGAAATGTCGTTTATGAATAGCAGGAACAGAATCGGTCCGAGGTGGCTGCCCTGAGGAACTCCCGAGGAAACATCAATGATCTCGGAATGAAAATTTTTAAAAACTACCTTTTGCGTCCTACCGGAGAGATATGAAGACATTCAACAGAGGATTTACGGATGAGTAAAGAGTGACATACTTTGTCAAATGCTTTACTGAAATCGGTATATATAACATCATTATCAATTAGCTCAGTGTTTGGCCGAGCTTCTCCTACCATTTGTGGCGTGCGTCTTTATATTATACCACAAAATGGAGGGACCTACAGTTTTGTGCCGACTCCGAACGGCAGATGTATTTAATGGGAAGCTTTTTCATGGAAGAAATACCCTCGGAGGTTTGCCATTGTCTGCCAAGGGGTGACCGCTATTAGAAAAAACTTTTTCTATTATTAAGATTTTGCTTGCCCTGACTGAGACTCGAACCTTTAACTCACCAGCATATCAAGTTATAGCACGCACCGCCACCAACTCGACCACAGTGGCTGTGCATTTAGTATGCTTTAAGTACTTTCGATCATTAGCGAATTACTAGCGGTTCTACTAATAATCTTAGGGGTCAAACTCTAACCATCTATCATTATCAATATAGTTTAAGTATAATTCTTAAGTTTATTCGAACGAAATTAATTAAGTAATTACTATTAAGTCAGTATGTACCGACAGCTGTTTGTAGTAAGTGCTTACAATACGAAAAGCTTATCTCTTTTCAGTAAGCAAATGTTTATAAAATCGCCAGCCACAACAGCCACATTAATACTAATACACATATGCATACATATGTATGTACAAAGCCGATAAAAAAAATAGCACTACGATGAGCTCTAAAGAAGAAAAAGTTCATACTTATTATAGTTTAAAACAATAGTTAAAAAATAAAGATTTGAGTTTTATTCAATGATTCACAACATGTTTATAAAATTCAATGGAAACTTTCAAAATGAGGCGGTAAAAAAAAGACCACTAAGATAATATTAAGTATACTCTTAAAAACTAAAGTAAAATAAAAATACTTCGAAATCTATTAAAAAATATCAACTAATAATCAAAAATAAAGTTATGTATTTCAATTAATATTTAGTAGCATGTTATTTATTAGACACAACGGCGGCACAACGCCTTGGCATGGAGTCAACAAGGTCCTGGCACCTTTTTAGTAGTATTTCGCCCCAGGAATCTTTTACTACCGTCCAAAGCGTTGCATTGCTGATGGGTCTTGCATCAAGAACCGCCTTTTTAATCTTAGTTAATTCACAATCGGATAGAGATCAGGTGACTGCGCAGGCCCCCAAACCATTTTTTTGACTTCTTGCTCGTATGCTTGAGGTCATTATCTTGCTGTAAGACCCACAATAATGGAATTGACTCTTCGGCGTAAGGCAACATAACCTCTTGTAGAATTTCGACGTATACGTTCTCATACATTACTTCTTGTATCCATTGTATAGGGCCTACGCCATTATAAGAAAAGCAAGCCCACACCATTATACTAGACCCTCCATATTTAATGATTTTTGTTGTGAATCGAGAATTGTACTCAGTATTTAAGGATTTCCTAACTTGAGACTGACCTCCTTTGCCACCATACAACACGATTTTGCTTTCGTCTGTCCGTAAAATATTCCTCTATCTCTCTACCGGCCAGTCCAAATATCTTTTGCAAACTTAATACGTGTTCCTCTGTGCCTACGAGTCAAAAGGGGTACCATTGAATTGTCTCTCTACACATGCGGTTATATTAAGTTATTTTTTCAGTACAGTTGCCGTTTTAAACGGGTCCTTCTTAAACTCCCGTACAAGTCGTTTGACGGGTAACGATGACATTGCGCGCTTTCGTTCTCGAGTTTCGGTCTTTTAAACAAAGTTTATTGCATTACTGATCATTTTGTTTGAACAGCCTGCAAGTCTTACTTCTGTTAAAGTTTTGCCCTGAGAAATTAGATTCCTTATAATTTCGAGTTTTTCGGCACTGCATTGCTTTCCATGGTCCATAGCTACTTAGAAAATTAATAATTTTGATATTTTTTTTTTTTAACTATTTAAAACAAATTAACATAAATTACCCATACTCAAAGAATTTCTCTAATATATATAAAGGAAATATATTTTTTTCGACACAATGCACTAACAGTGCAATTATTTTTACCGCTTGAATTCGTACCTCGCGCACTAAATTACTCGAAATAAAGAGAACCGTTATGATAGAAAATGAATGTTTGCACTATAAGTTAGAGCTCTTTGTTAGTAAAGAAGCCAGTAAAGTGTGACCAAATCTAATTTTTTTTAAAAGGGAAAGGGCAGTAGTGCTATTTTTTTACCGGCACTGTACTTATCAACGAGTATACCCAGTTTTAAAGGCGCTTTTTTAATTATATTCTCAGACAGCCAGGCGACTATAAAAGCCCTATCCAATAGGGTTATCAATTACAGGCTTGTCAAAGAGTGATTAGACACTCTTCAACTCCTGGCAGCGAAAAACAAGGTATCACTATGCTGGGTACCAGGACACTGCGGGATTGAAGGCAACGAGGCCGCTGATAAACTGGCCAGAAAACGATCTTCGTCTGTCTTTATGGGACCGGAACCGTTTTGCGGACTTAGTTGGTCCTCTTCAAAATCTTTAATCACCAAGTGGGTGGACTTTAAACGCATTAGGTACTGGGCAGAGGCATGAGGCCTCAGACAGGCCAAATTATTAGGGTATCCATTTTCCAGAAAGGACATAATTCATCTAAACAAGAGCAATATAAGGTTTCTTACCGGCTATCTGACTGGTCACAACAATCTACGTGCCCACATTCACCGGATTGGACTCACCACCGAAACGGACTGCCATCTTTGTCTTGAGGAGGAGGAGACATCGGAGCACATCTTGTGCGACTGTCCGGCTATGGCCAGACTGAGAGTTAGATATTTCAACTCAGCAATAGTCGAGTCTCATAACATTAGGAAGCCGATAGTATCTTGGGATGTCAGGGCGAGGAACTAATTGCAGGGATACAAAAGATCTTTTAGGTCGCGGTGTGCCTTGCTCCTACTTTACCCGATAACTTAACTAACTAACTAACTAAATATACCCAGCAAAACATTTGAACGCAGAAGAATCTTCCATTACCCCTACTTATGATATTTTCAGAAAAGGGAATTCGACGAAAATTCCAAAACATTTTTTTGGGAATGACAAAGCGAATTTTACACGACCACGTGATTCGATAAAAGCTCCGTCATATGCTCTTTTCAAAGAGTCGTGGAGTTATGGTTTCGGAAATACCTCTTCCAATTATCTTTCAAATGTTGACTGTTGTTTATTAATTCATCAAGGCAATTGGTTAACTATAAAACAAGCGTTCTTTTGATAGTTATAATAGCGAATTCATTGTATTTAATAATTTGTTTTTATTGCATTAAAAATAGATAGATGGGCAATTAATAATACACTTCATTACTCGCCCAGTGTTGGTTTCACAGTGATCTCATGTATTTGCATGTGCGGAGGTGTAGAGAGTGTGAACAAGATGCAACTGGAAACATCTTGGGATTTCAGAATGGGAATTTCGGCGCCTTTAATGTGTTCCGGCACAATTTCTGTATCGGTCAAACCGGGGCTGACGCTCTGCAAAGATAAAATGTTAATATAAGTAAATATATATGTATGTATGTAAGAAGGTATTGCAAGTACTACAGTTAAAGAGATTGTGCTTGGTTCACGCCAAATCCTTCCATAATTCTGATACATATTGCATACCATGATATAACCTAAGTGATTCAACAAAATAAGAGATGAGGTGAGAAGGAATGAGAGGTGTGGTGATGTGAGGTGAGGTCAAATGAATGACTTAAAGTACGGGATGAATAGATCAGGTGAGGTTAAGGAAGTTTACGTTTGTTGAGTGTTGGTTTCACAAGATTGAGATTTGGTGGGTAAAATGTGACGAGTTTAAGCGTGGTGAATATAGGTGTGGTGAGTATAAGTGTGGTGAATTAAGATGTGGTGGGTTTCGGTAAAATAAGTTACGCTGTAAAAATTCATGTGTGGTGAGTTTAGATATAGAGAGCTTGCGTGTGGCGAGTTTAGATGAAGAAGCTTATATTACGATTTAGACACATACATACATATGTATGTATGTACATACATACTATATGTATATGTATGTACAAAAATGGTATCTTTTCCTGCTGTGTTGATATTACATACAGTGTCGATTAAAATAGTCATTTTTATTCGAAAAATTTCAAATTTTTAATTTCAAACTTTGTGCAGTCTATACAAAAAATGTATATTTTAATTAGAAGGTTTTTGGGTAGCCCACTGAATTTTAGTTAGAGATTTTTTTTTTGCTCAGGCGGCTAAAGAATTTTTCTCATACAAAATACAAAGAATACATTGTTTTGTTCATGTTTTCACCTGATGGTTTTTTTTGGACTACAAGAAATTGATTTAAAAGTTCGAAAAAATCTTGAAAAGACAGTTATAATTTATATCATGTGTTTACAAAATTAGTTTTTGTTAGAGAGTTATCAGTATTTTAATTAAAATATTGAAAAAAAAAAATGTATGAATAACTTTATTGTCAAAATATCTTTAATTTTTGTTCATTTTTTTTGTTTGTTTTTGTTGTATTACACAGAGAAGCAATGTGACATAACAAAATTGAAATTTTTTAAATTTAATTACTTTACGACAATACAATAATTATCTTATCAAATATGAAAGCAGCTATGCAATAAACACACATACAGCTATTTTTAGATAAGCAATTACATAATCGTATATACTCGTTAATACATATCCTCATACATTTGTACATATGTATGTTCATACGAATTGCCATGATTTAAGCTATGTTCAATTACTCACTGTGATTTTGACTTTTGTATTCAATCCTCTGAATTCCTGACGATATACTTCCGTAATAGCGGTAAGTGCATACTTAGTCGGCGCATACACATTCATAATCGGTGTTCCATTATTTTGAACTCTAGGTACATAATGACCCAAAACGCTGTTAACGATCACCACATGTCCATCGAAGTTACGTTCCTTCATCGATTTAAAGGCGCGTTGTGTACAATATACCACACCCATTACATTCGTTTGTACAACTTTTTGCAATTCCACCGGATCTAAAGTTACAGCCTGGCCCTTTTTAAAAATACCTGCATTATTCACGAGTATATCCACACCACCCAATGTTTGGTTTATCCAATCGAATGCCTTATCGACAGATTCCTGTAATGAAACATCGCAAGTGTAGGGATGGAAGCGCTTTTGTTGCTCAGCGGGTAATTCAGCTTTATACTCTGTCATACGCTCTAGGCGACGTGCAAGCCCGACGACAATAAGTTTAGACTTGAGTAGATCCTTGACTACGGCAGCGCCTATACCTGAACTGGCACCGGTAACTACAGCCACGCGATTTTGCCAACGTTCCATTGAACTTAGTTATTATTTAAGTTTAAATGAGAAAAACCGTGTAGAAAATACAGCACTTAAGATCCCGAAGCACCACTCTCAACTAAAATAATATTGCAACATTTCCCTATTTAATATAAAATCGACATGTAATTACTCATTTGCGCTTACATAAATATACTCAAAAGTTGTGTATGTGTAAAGTAAATGAAGAAAGAGAATTGTAGATAGACAATATATTACATCAAACGTTGGGTATTTAAGAGAAAAAACATAATTCTCTTAAAGTGGTGTGAATAGTTTACTCAACAATTTTCAAGTAACAACTTAAAAACAGACTTAACAAGTAGTTAATTTTCTTAATCAACTATGATAAACAAAGAAATTCATGTTCATACAAATGAAGATAATTAAATAAATTATTTATTGCTCAAATAAAGTACATAAAAGTGGAAGTCTCCCTTCGTAGAAATTAAAAAAAAAATCAATCAAACCTTACAAAAATGCACACATTTTTTATACTATTTTTCTTTTAATATTAAGTTTTTGAGCTCACACAACTTTTGTTTAATAAAGGGTAAGTTTCAAATAAGTAGATGCAAATTTTCGTTGATTTTTAACAATTTTTATATTGATGGTGTGGTGTAGTGCACATACGTTTTATGAAATATATTCAATATTTATTTTTTATTTTACAAGTTACCGAAATCAAATATCTTTTATTGTATTTGTTTTTTTTTTTCGTTGGTTTTTTAAATTGTTAATTACTCATGAATGAAAAACAATTTTGAACACTATTATACAACATTTCATAAAGAATATGATACAAATTAAACACCAATTTATGAAAATCGATGCTAAAGAATATGTAAGTACAAAAAATTTATTGTTCATTTAGAAGTTAATTCCGCTCATGGCTATTTAATTTAACTTACATACGTAACCTTACCACAATATAAGTTTAAACTCAGTATGCAGTTTTTCAGTCAACTTTAAACGGAGCTTAAACTAAGTTTAAACGCCGATTGCGCACGGTTAAAATTTGTTTAACTTATCAGCTGTGTGCTGACCACTTCGTTTTGGTTGCAACAAATTTAAATGAGCGCAAGAAAACTAAGTTTAAATTTAAGCTGTGTTTAACTAAACTTAGTTTAAACCAGCACTGAAATACTGGAGCTTAGTGTGTGATAAGCACCTACCCTGTAGTCAAATGTACTAGTTGTAAACTACTTCACAACTATTATGCATCACAAGCCCAACTAATTAGCCAAGTGTCTTTTTTCATACAAGCAACTGACATTTTAACATGGGCATGTCCTACAAGATGGCAATTGTAAGATTTTGAACTGATATGTACTAGTCCCCTACTAGTTCAGAATAGACAAAAAATACTAGTCTAATTATGGACCAAACATACCAGTCTCTAACAAGTTCTTAACAGAGACTCACATTGATGTGTTTGCGGACAAGCACTGTTACGAGTATTTCAGCAAAATACTTCAAAAATTAATATGGAATATCAAATTTTATTTATTGAAGATTTTGTGCAAAGATATATCAATGTAAATATTTTTCGCATAACATATGGGACGCAGTATTAACTTATATATTTAAATAATTAATCGCCCAATGTAGGTTTCACAGTGATCTCTTGTATTTGCATGTGAGGCGGTGTGGAAAGTGTGAACAAGATACAACTGGAAATATCCTCTGGTTTCAAAATTGGTGTATCAGACGTTTTTAATTGCTTCGGTATAAAATCTGTATCCGTTATGCCAGGACTGACGCTCTGCAATGATATACAATTAAGAATATACAATAAAATCAAAAATCAAAATAATAACAGTGCTGATCGCCAAAATATATCAGTTTTCGAAATAAACTTCTTTATCAACGGATGAAAAGCAAACATAGCGATTACTACGGCAATGATTTGACAAAAATCGATACGAAAGGAATGGTGCACACGAAAATGGTTGAGGATGACAACAAGTAGTTCTTTTTGATATCACACCTAAACTCGCCGAAATTAAACTTAAGACTTATATACATATATAATATAATAATTTTGGCGCTTACACTATATAGCTCAGTGTTTGGCCGAGCTCCTCCTACCATTTGTGGTGTGCGTCTTTATATTTTACCACAAATGGAGGGACCTACAATTTTGTGCCGACTCCGAACGGCAGATGTATTTTATGAGAAGCTTTTTCATGGCAGAAATACCCTTGGAGGTTTGCCATTGCCTGCCGAGGGGTGACCGCTATTAGAAAAAACTTTTTCTATAATTAAGATTTTGCTTGCCCTGACTGAGATTCGAACCTCTTACTCACCGGCATATCGAGTTATAGCACGCACCGCCACCAACTCGACCACAGCGGCATATATACATATATACTCACATCAAAATTCAACAAAAATAAACTGGCAATACTGAACTCACTAAACCATAGCATACCAGAACCAACCATCTGAAGCTCATCGCACCTAAACTCACCACATTTTAACTGACCATACCTGAACTATCTACACCTAAACCAACCGTATCCGAGTTTTTCAATCCTAAACTCACCACATCTATAAACTTTATTTACTTCACTTCTTCTCACCTTACCTTACCTCATCTAACCTCGCCCTAAAGTCATTCACCTCACCTTAAAGGTACAAGAGCACCCAAAGTATTTAAACTATAACCAAAAAAATGTCTAAATTTTTCTTTGTTTCTAAGAACAGATTGTTTAAAAATTTCCATTTTGCCATTTGTCCTTTCTTCCTTAGAGTATAAATTTATTCACAAATTGTGCTCGATATTACCTAGGGAGAGACATTTCCTGTTATACTTACAGTGATTTTGACTTTGGTCTTCAATCCTTTGAATTCCTGACGATATACTTCCGTAAGGGCGGTTATTGCATACTTGGTGGACGGGTATACATTTATAAATGGAGCTCCCTCTCCACGAAAACTAGGTATACAATGACCCATAGCGCTATTAATATTCACCACATGTCCGTCAATGTTTCGCTCTTTCATGGATTTGAAAGCGCGATGTGTGCAATATATTACACCCATTATATTCGTTTGTATGACCTTTTGCAATTCTGCTGGCTCCAATATAACCGCTTGACCCATTTTACAAGTGCCGGCATTATTAATCAATATATCAACACCAGCGCACTCTTTGACAATACAATCGAAAGCCTTATCGACTGATTCCTGGGATGAAACATCGCAAACGTAAGGATGAAAGCGCTTTTGTTGCTCGGCGGGTAATTCAGCTTTATACTCTGTCATACGCTCTAGGCGACGTGCAAGTCCGACGACAATAAGTTTGGACTTCAGTAGATCCTTGACTACGGCAGCGCCTATACCTGAACTGGCACCGGTAACTACAGCAACACGATTTTGCCAACGTTCCATTACGATTTGATTTCAGTTGACAAGAAAATGAGATGTAAAGTAAAATTACCTGTGCTATGAAACGAAAGTGTGAAACTGTAAGAACTTTGCATTGCTTCACAGCTTTTGTGGTTCAAAGTTGCTCTTATGCACTGTAGTAAAAAAAAATGTATAATAATGTAACGGAAATGAGGCAAACATTTTAATTGTATATACTGATACATACTCGTAGGTATTTCTAAAATCTCATACCCGTATGTACAAACGAGGGCGAATAGATATGTAGGTGACTGAAAGATAACAATGGTTTAAGGGTTCATTTCGTTATAACAGGCTGTAAAATTTGGAATCGGGAGGGGTTAGAGAGAGAATTTTGAAATTGGCTATTCAAAATTTTCAAAAGCTCCGCCTTAAATCGCGAATTCAGAGAAGTGGTCATGTGACCTAGGTAGGGGTAGTAGATCGTAGATCTTGCAGTATCTGGTTCGTGTTTGGCACAGTAGTCAGTCTTGTTTCGTTTTTCTCAGTGTGTGATTCAACAGGTGATGACGGGTTATTGAAATCTCTGTCTTCGCCACTGAATATATATATGAATACTGTTATGTAAGTATGTTCTGTTTCTTCGTCGATGTTTTCTTCTGTATTTATTATCATAATTTTCAGGTTCTTATGAGCGTCCAAAATATTCACTCGCTTATAGGGACAGCTGTAAAAATACTTTGTAGTCCATAACTGGTTTACTGTTAGACTTATATAATTCGAATGAAATAAAAAATATAAAAAAGTCCGGCTGTAGCCCCCCACAGCCCCTGTATCCCAGCCCCTAGATCCGCCACTGACGTGTATGAACATTTGCTCAATCATCGAATAAATGGAGTTTCGTGTGATCACTATAATGAAACAAAAAAACTTTTTGATTAATAGGAACCATCCATCTTAAACTTGCCAGCGCAAATGGCGCCGAATCTTGTGACCCCCAAACAAATATTGCCAGACCAAGAAGACGCCAAAAAAACTTGCAACTTCCGAATCCGAAAGAACCGGTTCCACACAACACTTCAGAGCTCATGGATTCAGCCGGGTCCACCATATTAATTTTCTGAAAAAAACCCCAAGAGAACAAATCAAAAACTGAAAAATATTGATCACACATATATACTGATCGGCAGCTAATTTTTCTTTTTAACTTTCAGGAACTTATCCAGCCTCCCTTTGGTATCGATGTATTTATAGGAGCTGCTTATTACCATAATAGCTTTTTTGTAATGTGCGCTTTTTCAATATATAATCAATGCAATATTGAATATTATTGTTATATTTTCTTTATTTGTACATATACATACATACATATGTTGTTGGTATGTATGACTTGGATATCATAATTTGTATGAAGATCGTAGTCTTTACCAGAGCTATTAAGTTAAGAATTTATTATGGTATTATTTTCTTTAGGTTATTTTTTTTTTGTAGAGGTGGCAAGAAGCATTGAAAGACGAAAATTGTGACACTTGCCTTTCGGCTTCCGCACTAAAAGAGAAACTTTCCACGGAACTACCGTTAGGTATTACTTCGCGGAGCATGAGCCTATAACCTTTCTATGAAGATCTGTGGAATTGTTCCGCTTGCCGCAATTTTCTTAGGATTATTCTTGCCATTGGTAAACGATGGACAAGTTTTCTATAGTCTCAAGTAAAGTTTCAACTGTAAGGGGCCTCCCAATTTTCATGTGGTCAATCTCGGACAATCAAAAAAACAACGTTCGGCGTCTTCAATTACCGGTTCAGTGGTTCCAACGGTTTTGGTTGCTCTTAGCTTGGTCATCGGCACCTTGCCACTATGTCGACAGGAAAGAGGACTGAGATCAAGAGCAAAAGCCTAAGTGTGCTATCAGAATCTCTGGTAGCCACTTCAATCTACATGACAACAATAGCCCGATGTTTGGCCAAGTTTTGTGGCGACTTTGAAGGTTAAATGTTTATATGATAAGCTTTTCCATCATAAATATGTACTCGAAGATTTGCCATGGATTCATGGATTCAAGAGTGACTACACAATATAAAATGCTGAGAAAAAGCATGTAACGGAACAATTATTAAATCTAAGTTAAATTTAAATGCATTTTCTGACTGCATATTTTGAATAAAATTTAGTTGGATTCGAAAAAATATATAATATATTGCAAAAAAATTTATTTCATATAATTATTTCCCAATCTATTCGCCCAACAACGGTCTCACAGTTATCTCCTGCACTTGCATATGCGCTGGCGTGGATAGTGTAAAGAGTACACAACTTGATACATCTTCAGGCTGCAGAATTGGCTTCTTACCGCCCCTTGAACGTGCAGCTACCATATCAGTATCTGTCAAACCGGGGCTGACACTCTGCGAGCAAATGACAATATTGACTTTTAAATATATTTTTAGATTTCGATTTAACAATTTACTTACAGTGATTTTAATCTTTGTATTAAGACCTCTGAACTCCTGGCGATAGACCTCAGACAGAGCAGTGACCGCATACTTGCTTGGTGCATACAAGTTGGATGTTGGTGCGGTTTGGGCATCAGCATTTGGAACGTAGTGGCCAACGACACTGTTTATATTAACCACATGTCCATCAACACTACGCTCTTTCATTGATTTAAAGGCACGCTGTGTGCAATAGACAACACCCATTACATTTGTTTGCAGTACCTCTTGCATGCGCACCGGATCCATTATACAAGCCTGACCGGCATTATAAACACCTGCGTTGTTAACTAGAACATCGACACCATTCAAATTCTTGGTAATCCAATCGAATGCTTCATTTACCGATTCCAGCGAGGAGACATCACAGACGACTGGATGAAAGTGATTCTTTTGCTCGTCAGGCAGTGCGGTCTGCAATTCATCCAAGCGTTCTTTGCGTCTCGCCAGTCCAACCACTTTCATATTTGCCTGAAGTAGATCCTTAACGATGGCTACGCCTATGCCTGAACTGGCGCCGGTAACTACAGCTGTGCAATTTTGCCAGCGCTCCATTTCAGAAAAATTAATAATGCTTGCTGTAAAACAATTAATCGTCGCCCTTAAAATGCAGAAAAATACTCAGCTGAGTAAATTTTTAGCAAACTATCGATATTTTTTAATTTCTCTAAAAGCTCAATTAGATTTGATTTGAACGTAACTGTGCGTATATCCCTTTGTAGTTTGTAAAGCCAATAGAGTTATGGGTAAATTTTCATCATATCTTTGGAATTTCCTTAAAATATTTAACTAAAATTAATTAAATTATTCAAGCTTTCTCGGTATCTCCCGAAAGGCTTGCATCTGCTGAGCCGGATAATGGAGCACATCAAAGAGAGTGTACTTCGGATGTTTATTTCCGACGATTACTGGTTTGATGAAAATTTTAAATTAACACCACAAAATAAAATATTTTGATTCTAAATATAATTTAATTTAGCTTACTCCCTTATTGTTACTTAAATATGTGTTTTAATAATAAGTAAAACTATTAAAACTGCCAGAGAAGCATAATTTTTTTCGAAAAATTTTGACTGTGCATATATAAATATTATTCGATAATGTTTAAAAATATCGACACGATATATATCGATATATTTTTTTACATTTGCCCATCCCTAGAGAAGAGCGTTAATTTTTGAGTATACATAAACCGGCACAAATTCGTCACATTTTCTCAACACACATGTTTTACAAGCGTAGAAATACTTATTCGTATGTGTATACTGTTATTTGAGTGCATAAACTCTCTCCTACAATTTACAAATGTCCATACATTAAGGTTGTGGCCGCTGTGGTCGAGTTGGTAGCGGTGCGTGCTATAACTTGACATGTCGGTGAGTTCGAGGTTCGAATCTCAGCCATCGTTTTTTTTTTAATAGCGGTCACCCCTCGGCAGGCAATGGCAATCCTCCGAGGGTATTTCTGCCATGAAAAAGCTTCTCATTAAATACATACATCTGCCGTTCGGAGTCGGCACAAAACTGTAGGTCCCTCCATTTGTGGTATAATATAAAGACGCACACCACAAATGGTAGGAGAAGCTCGGCCAAACACTGAGCTATATAGTGTACGCGCCAAAATTATATTATATATACATATATACATTAAGGTTATCGTAAGTTCGATACATGATCGAATTTCGTTAACCAAGCATTTTTAGTTCCCTAACTACTCAAACTTTTTCGCATTAAATTGTATATCTAAAAAAGTTATTTTTGAAATACTTACTTTTTCTGCTCATCGTACCATCATTATGTTATGTAACGTTGTGCTATGGTTCATATTAAGTTACATAATTTTACGCAACGTTGTATTATTTTATGTTATGATCTGTTCTGTTATATTGTATAGTGTTAATTATCTTATTTTAAGTTAGCTTAACTTAGGTATGCGTTAGTGCGGGGCGAAGTTTATTGAAGGATCCACTTGGCCAATGAGACGGAAATGGTGCCGAGATGGTGGAACTGAAATGGTTGAGCCTGTAAAACCTGCATCGTTTCACCAAAAATAAGCCTACTACACATGAAATCACTGCTCATAAACTTACCACATATTTATTGATCTCACCTAAACTAATCACACCTACCATATCTCAATCCACCACACCAAAACTCACCATACCTAAACTTACCATATCTAAACTCATCACACCCAAACTCATTTTTTACTTTACAAACCTCAACCCGCTAAACACAAACACACCGGTCCCTAACTCACCACACATTCACTATGTAAAATCTGTTTAACTGGGTATATTGGTCGCAATATGATAAATATGAATCAATATTACGGAACAATTTAGAAATTAATCAAGAGCAGTTTCGCTTCCATAGCACAGACCAGGCTCACTCTCTTGTTTTCCGTTATGTATGTATGTACATATATGTATACATACATATGTATATAGTACAGCTCTGTTCTTAACCTTATATCCATGCAATTGTATATTCGCTTGAAAGTGAATCCGATAGATAATTTTGAAAATTTTAACAAAACAAAAAATCACATTACCTGTGTGCGAACTAGAATTTGAATTTCCATCTCAGAGTGTACTTATTGACCATCCTAATGTATCAATGCACTTTATGTGCACAATCATGAGAGTTAATACAGACATACAACCATTCGCACATATGAAAACATATACATACATATGTATGCATAAACATGCATATATGTACGAGAGTATATAATAATACTACACACCATCCGCCATCGGTTCCCTATTTAACAAATAATCATTTTAAAAACTCCTCGCCAGTATCAGCTGATTCAAAAAAATCATTTTATCTATGTACTTTCGAACAGAAAGCTAAGCACTTCACCCTATCTTGTTTTTGAACACCGGTAACATCGTTGAGACCATATTTCTCTAAACTTATACAAAATCTAATATTTATGTACGTAGGGTTCTGATCACTTTAGCTTTTGAAAGTTCAATCATGACTGCTTAGTCTTTAGTTAATTTCATAGTAACATTCTAGGAAAGTATTGGCCAACCAAAGTTTGAATTTAATTACCACCTTTCCGAAGCAAAATAAATCTACCAGTTTTGGTAGGAAAGCTTAAAAATGGCAATTCCGATCGCTATTCAAATCAGAATTCAATTCCGAGAGAACGTCCCCCACAGCTTTTCATCACAACAAACTCATATGTACATCATACACATATAAGTACATACAAATTCATTGCCCAAAGAGATTTTCATTCATGTAAACTCATACTCTTACATACTATTATTCTCTTTAACTTTTATCATTTATTCATATGGTAAAACTTTGTTAGTTTTATTAAATTTAAGATTATCTCAATAAACTGTTTTGCAGTGAACTAGCTTGGTAGAAAAACTAGTACTTTTGGCATGATGCATTCCCAAATACGGCGACACCCTACGACCTACGTTTAATGTTTCGCTTTTCAGGGGAAAGGCCACATCTGGCACGTTTTTATTAATGCAAATTGGGCAGAGCGGATCGGGAAATTAGTGCCATTTCCGCGTAAAGGGTTGTTCTGCTGCAATTTTATCTGATTAATCTGCTCCCAGTGAGCGTCCGTTTTCCACTCTTCCCAGGCCCCGAGAACATACAAGCGGAATGCTACTAGCATTGTCAGACTGAACGGTCTGACCAAGGCACATTGCATGGAAAAAAGCATCATTTATTTTGCTTTTTTTTACCTTGGAAATGGCGAAAATGCTTTATCTACTGCTTTGAATTGTAAAGAAAAAAGATCAAAGGTCAAATAAAAATATTAATAAGTGGGAAAATTAAACTAGCTATTCTACTGATGGTATTTGTTCAAAGTTCCTTTTTTTATCGCTGCTCCTAATATTCATAGAGATATTGATGCTTCAATGAAGAATTTTTCAGTGCTGCCCAGGAGACTGGATAAAGCGAACACATAAAAGGCATTATCCTTGTCTTGCAAGACCCTTCAATGGTGCATGGATTGCAGAGATCGTAAAGCATACCCGTAGAAAAACTAGTTTTTACCGTGCAATCTGAGCTTTGCAGGACTTAATAATCCCACTATTATAGTACAGCTGGTTTAGAAAATGCATGTTAGCTGCAATTTTCTTTTTTTCCCATTAATTCTTTAACACGATCATAAATTTGCACAGGTTGCTAAACCCCTCATACGCCCCACTGCACATTATTTTTGAATACGTCCCTGACTTTGTAACAGGCACACAAAGATTTTTCCCACTGAATTTTTAACACTTTCCTGTGAAATTTACCTAAAAAACTGGTTGCTTTCTTTTAAAATTTTACTTTAATATGATAAAAACATTTGCAGCTCTTATCATTTATAACACAAGTCTGCAAAAAAAAATAATTGAGAGCTGTTTTGGTTTTTTTGTGCAATTCTTATGTTTGTGGGTGTGCTGAATACGAAAATAACTTTAATTTTGTCATAGAACGTCACGTTTTCTGACAATGTAGGTGTCTACGTTAAACAAGTTATCATCTTAAAATAAAATATAAATATAAAAAAATTGTTTAACAAAACTAATTTATTTATGTAAAATACATTAATTAGTAAGCACTAAAAAGATCTCTTTGAAGCGTCCAACAGTAGTCTGCCATCATTGAAACGCTCCATCTTCCCTGGTATCTTTTTTCCATCTCCTTAATATCTTGGTGAAATCGTTCACATTGCTCTTCACTCACGTCTCCTAAATTATCTGGAAAGTGGTCGAGGTGGGAATGAAGAAAATGTACTTTTAATTTCATCAAGCAACTTACAGCTTGAAATGCTTTTAACATTCTTTTGACGATTTGTTTGTAGTTAGGATCTTTGTTATTGCCTAAAAATTTTGTTATGACCTCTTTATAGGCAAGCCACCCTTCTCTTTGAGGATCCGTCATGGTTGTGATGAATAGTGGATCAGCCATAAGCCGTCTAATATCTGGTCCAACGAAAACACCTTCCTTCAACTTTGCCTCCAAGAGGCTTGGAAACTTTGATATTAAGTATTTGAAGCAATATCCACTTTGACTTTTCAAATTGCTTCATCAATCCCAGCTTTATGTGAAGCGGTGGTAGTAGGATTTTATGAGGAGGCACCAAAGTTTAATGCAGGACATTCTATTTGCCAACTTTAAGCTCCCGCGGAGGCCAAGCAAGGGAATTTGGTGAATCCAGATTGTTGTCCGAGCGCCATGCTCAAGATTTTGAAATCACCACACACTTGCTAACCGTGGTCTTTATATTTTAATTTGCAAAGAATCAATTCCAAGTTATTGTAGGTTTCCTTGAGGTGTACGGTATGGCCGACCGGAATGGAAGTATACCGCCGTTGTGTAGCAGAACTGCTTTAAGGCTTCTTTTTGAAGAATCTATGAAAATACGCCACTCTGAGATCTTAAATGTATCCATCAAACCTTCAATATTGGTACAATAAACCAACTCGTCCTCTTGGGCAAAGTAGGAAGTAAACACGTTTATGTATGTTTGTTAATGCAGAACACACAGGGTGTTTCTTATTAAAAATTAATGCTAGTTATGGTAAACATTTAAAAACAGTAATCAAAATAATGATACCTATTAAATATTGATGCCTACAAGTAAGCCCAAAAAACCCTTTTTTATAATAAAATTTTGCGTTTTGTAAAATAACCTTACGTTCTGGAATTTTTTGAGTATTTTTTTAGTTTTCAGAACACCTAAATACATAGGAATCAGTTGGAAATATCCAGACACATCTTCTGTTGAAGATCTGTGTTATATCTCTGTTAAATTGATAAAAGTATGTTCATAATGGACGAATATAATCGATAACGAATAACACAGTTTTTTGAACAACTTTACGTCAGCATTATCTCAAAAGATATTGGTTTTACAACGTGTTTAGTGCGAAGTCCCTACAAAGTCAAATTTCCAAATAAGTGGCGATGAGGATAGTAAAATATTATTCTACGCGCCCCAGTCTAATATACACAGAAAAAATAAATGCGAACGTATAATATTCCTGCATAAGTAAACCTACATACATAAGTATTTGTTAAAAATAATATTTTGTACAGTAAATAATTGTAATATATTTTCGTAATAAAATATATATATAGAAAACGCTTTAACTAAAAACAAACATTTTTGTATTAAGTGTTATTGTACATACATACATACATACATATGTATGTATATTCAAAGTACATATATGTATGTAAATATTTAGTCTTTTTTTTTCAACAATAAAAATGTGTACGCTTTGCATACCCACTGTCGCCTTGTAAACAAAAAAAAACACTAAAATGTGCTTAGTACGCGGAAACTCAGCGCAGACAAAAAGTCGCTACTAATAAGAGGTACATATGATATAGATGAATCACTTTTCAGCCACAACTATAGTAACATTGTTCCTGTTCGAACAGAGTGCTGTATTAAGTGCAATGTCCACATCTTCATTGCTTTCCGCCAGCGGAGGCGATCCGTCATTACTTTGTGCCACTTCTTTGTACTCGCCTTCGTCGGATGGGAGTGGCATTTTATTTGTACTCAATGTTTGTAATTCAGCTCCCGTTAGATAGTCGAAGTTTGGTGGTATCAAACGTTTTCTAAATAAAAAAATATATACATACAAGAAAATCAGAGATAAATTTAATTGTAAGGCATATTCTAAACTATCAGACTCACTTCGACAACAGCAGCCATATCATTGCAACGAACATCATTACCGACGTTATGCCAAACGTCCAATAAGTACCAAACCGCGTGTAAATCACACCCACAAAGACGGGTCCTAAAACGCGCGATAAACACCCCGCACCGGTCATCAAGCCCATCCAAACTCCCTGCGGTCGTGGTCCCAACACCTTGGAGAATATCGTCTGTATTAATGTCACACCAATCGGATAGCCGATCGATGTGAAGGCATAGCCGATTATAAATTGTGTAAGCGTTAACGCTGGTGTACGTTCGCACCACAATTGTGTTACGGGACAACCTAGAAAAATTTGATCATTCGGACTGAGATCTATTGTAGCGTTGCCCGTCAGCGGTATCGTCACATTGTAAACTTCAGCGCTAATCGGTGGTGCATCACCCCAGGGTATGTACAAAACACGACCGAGCACCATCAGTGAAAAGCCGCCCCAAATAAGTACATAATGTTCGGGAAAGATTTTACATAGCGGATTTATGGCAACGAATGTTAGCAGCGCCACGATAGCACCCACTGACATGAGAATGCCCATATAATAGAGCGCCTCATGATTACTCCAAGCGAATTGATCCATGGTGAGCGATGTGCCGAGGCTAGAAAATATATTGGAATTAAGAAAGAGGAGAGATATTGTATTATAGAAATACTGTCTGAACATAAATATTAGGAAACTTATTGTTTAAAGTCAACTTATGATTTTTAATATAGAACCAATATATAATAATATATATATGTAGCTCAGTGTATAGCCGAACTTCTCCTACCATTTGTGGTGTGCGTCTTTATATTATACCACAAATGGAGGGACCTACAGTTTAGTGCCGACTCCGAGCGGTAGATGTATTTAATGAGAGGATTTTTCATGGCAGAATACCCTTGGAGGTTTGCCATTGCCTGCCGAGGGGTGAATGCTATTAGAAATAAACTTTTTCTATCATTAAGATTTTGCTTGTCCTGACTGAGATTGGAACCTCGAACTCGCGGGCATATCAAGTTATAGCACGCACCGCTACCAACTCGACGACAGCGGCCACTATGTATAAAACCAATGGTTTGCTTTAAAGTCTAAAAGAGAGATGTAAAGGGGTCAACAATTTTATCGATTGTCGCCTTACAATTAATTGATCGCTCGATTCTCAGTGTTATTCTTCATAAAGTAGCTACGAGTCCCAATATTCTTCTTAAAGATAATTAAGGCTAGCTGTAGACGATGTACACCCTTTAATTGAGTTTCTGAGCAAAGAAGGCTTCCATTAAGAGCACACAACGAGAAAACGCCATAAACTTCTTAAAATTTGCTTTTAGTTAAGCATTTGTTTAATTAACTTGGCAAATGTCGGGCAAATAAATTAATTTACCGAGAGTGGCTCGAAGGCAATCAAATCACCACTCTTGATAACAAGCTTACTATATAACATTTCTGTTGCGCGATCAAAGTTTAAAATGGAGAATTAGTCATTAAGATGCGGTAATTTAAGATCAGTTTCAACTATCTGTTCCAGAAGTCATATTTTAGAAGAAACCCATTTCTTTACTCGCTTCAAAAAAGTGATTTCCCATAAATCTGATTAAGTTCTCCTATTGCTTCCTGCTGAAGTTGGTGACTGCTCAATCCTATTTATTTAAGATCAGTTTAAACTTACTATTCCAGAAGGCATGCTTTACAAGGAAACCATTGCTTTACTCGCTCCGAAAAAGCTATTCCCCAAAAATCTGATTATTACTCTCTGAAATACTGAACGTTTAAAGAGGAACTATTTCATAGATACTCCATCCCCTTGATCAATGCTGGTCTTTCAAAAAATCATGCGATGCTTCCAAATTATTGGTAAGCTTGGAAGGGAATCTTTGAATCCTTTTTTTTATTTATTTCTTTGAATGTTTTTCCTAGCACAACAATTTAAAAAACTATTTTATAGTGTCAGTCAAAAAATACCAAAATCTCCGAGATTGCTAACATATGTATATAACTAGATCTATAAACTGAAAATAGAATTTTCGTAATACTAAATTTATAAATTACTTTTGAACGATAACAACAGAAGGAAAAGGAAACAGAAAGAAAAAGAGAACATACATACATATAATCTCATACAATCTTATTAGTGAGAATATTAATTTGAATAAATTTATAAATTATTATAGTAACGTATTAATTCCTTTTTAAAATGTAGTGCATTGCTTATCAGCCTTAGTCTAGTCGGGAGTGAGTTCCAAAGACGTATAGAGGTAATGAAAAATTTACGTTCAGATGTTAGAATTCGATATTTGGTATGCGTCAGAAGTACTAAACCCGATGATTGAAGAAAATGGAGCCTTTGATAAAGATAGAGAGGTTCTTTTGCATTTATTATTTTATGTAGTGTCGATAGCGTTCTGGCCTTTAACAAATGATGAAATTATCAAAGGAAACGTTACGCAACCTCTCGGCATATGCTGATACGTGGTCAAGTTTCCCCAGCCCATCTATGTATGTACATATCTAGCAATGTTGTTATATACAACATTTAGCTTCTTTTTACATGCATAGTCACAATTTGCATAAATCTCACAGCCGTAAAGCAGCGCAGGTATTACACACACTAGATTACTTAAAGCATTGCGGTCGAGGAGATTTTACTTAGGAAACTTTGACGTTTTGTAACCCAATTCGAACTAATCTTATATAGGCTAAGAGTTTTAATTTGACCTACAATAAATGTAGGCTTCGAAAAAAAAAAATTTAATTTATTTATTTATTGACTTACGTTTCGAGTAGCACAAAGTTGAAGACCAACACGAAGAACGCCATTATTAAAGTCCACGCCGACACATAGTCCGGCTTAATAGCTTTCCACGTTTCACGCTCCGAACTCTTGCCTTGCTTTATCATGATTTCGCGTGCGGCGATCTTATGCTCCTAAAATTATAAAATACAACGAGTTATATTACAAAAAAAAAACTTTAAAACTCCATCTCACACAAAATATGCATACAACCTCAAATAGTCCTGGCAGAAACATCGTAAAATTCCCGATGCTCATTATCACATTAATCCAGCCGCAAGCTGTGTACATATTGAACACAAGTGCACCCCAGAGAAATGTTAAGCCATCATTGCCCAGCGGCGTAACGGCAGCTTGTAGACCCGGTCCGACAATAAAGCCCAAAACTTGAGCTAACGACACCATCGAAACCGCTTTCGTGCGTTCGCTTAGACGTGTCGCAGCTGATAAATATGAACGACACACAGCAATATTTGCCGAACTGACACCAATCAGGAAACGTGAAACCAACATCCAATACTTAACGTTGTCGGGACGCATTTCCAGTGATGAATACAAACCGCTGGCGAATGTGAAGAGTGCCAAGGAGCATAGTAAGGGGAAGCGTATCGTGCTAATTTTATTGCTCCACCAACCGAAAAGCGGACTGAAAATCATCTGCCCCAATGGATTGGCGGCCACAATGAGGCCCATAAACTCTTTGCCTGCATGTGGATCTAGCTATGTAAAAAAAATTTAAATGTAAAAGAATTTTCTTTAATTTTTTTAATACATACCTTATTTAAGTACGGCCATATGCCTGTTAAAATAATACTGAAACCAAGTGACATCAGGAACATTGTAAAGTAGATAACGCGCACCGAACGCCAACGGCTCTGATATTCCTCCAGCGTTTCGAGGCCATCGTTGACATCGTCGGGAAATTTTTGCGCTTTACTAAAACGATTACTACAGTTGCCCATTAGAAGTGGTGATTAAGTATTTCACATGTGAAAATTTGAGAATTTTATACATATGTAAGTTATGTATTTGAAATTGCCGCTATGAAGTCAATAATTTGTGTTTGGCAGTTTTGTGGTCAACATTTAAACGACATAGGTATGCGGTAAGTACTGAACTAATGAAAATCATACGTATAGAAATTTTATTTAGAGTGATTGTCCTTCGCTGCTTGTGCAAATTTACATGTTGCTCGGGATGCTGCAAGAAAGAAGAGAGATAGTATTAAACATGTGTAATAAATTTATATAACTAAGAATTACTCAATGATTTTTTCTTTTATAAATGATAATAAACCTTGTGAAATTATTAAATTTACGTTTTCTCAGTAAGAGCACATTTGCTTAAGCGTGGTGATGACATAAACAAACGACAGGATATGCAATCAGCTGTAGTGAATATATTAATAAGGACGAAGAAAAATGCATGAGCTTTTATGCAATTGAAAAGCTTTAAGCTCAAAGTGCAGTAGGATAGAGAAAATAGAAAGCAAATATCCCTATAAAAGTAACAGTGCAGCTGCAGTTGTGAATTGATGAAACAAAAGTTCGGTTGTCGGAAAAAAACACATTTTTTCATGTTTAAAATTAAATTATTGCAAAAGAAAAGCTCTGACTTGCGGTATACGTACTAAAATTTATTCGTTTAAATGTAAAATTCTTTTAAATTTAACGACTGAAACAAAGCAGTTTCTCTGGAGAAAACTAAATTTTTTTTTTAAATAGGCAGACTTTATTTTAGATCCACTCAGTGGCTCCAAGTCCAAGTCGGACACTTTACAAATTTTTTGAAGGCCTATAAAAGATTCTCAGCCAACTTTTGAATGTTTCCAATAAGTAACTGGATTTAGAAACCAACTTTCTTGCAATGTGTTTTGGAAAAAAAGCATTATGAATTTTAAATGTCGAGGCGAAGACACCTAACCAACATAGAAAATTAATTTTAAAAGAAACCAACGAAGGAAAATCTATGCGCAATATTGGATGAATTGTAGGCAGTAGTCTTTGAACTTTGTACCATATAATTGAACGTTTTGCAACTAATCATAAAGTAGAAAACAGAGCTTAAGTTTAAGCTGGGCCTCTTTTCAGTGCTAGCTACCAAAGCTGAAAATATTCTTGGAAAAAAATACAGTTTATTAACATTAAGAAATGTGCTTCACGAGACTGAATAAAATTGCAGAAAATCTCAAGAAAACTCGCTGATAAGCTGGCACAACTAAGGCGTCTGTAAAAGTTTACCAAGCAGCATGAAAACGTTATATTTAAGAACTGATGAAAGTAAATTCAACGTTTCTGAGTCTGCAAGTAAATCTTGGAGAAAACCCAATGAAGCTGAGCAACGGCAAAATTATGATTTAGGGCTTAATAATGGTCCAAAATGTTCACCTTGACCTCCTAAAAGATTGATTTGTATATCTATCGGGATGCTGATTCTAGGCACAAAACTTATAAAGTTGAGATCTTTGATGTTGTACAATTTCCCATAACAGTCTTGACAAAAGAGATAGACACTAGAATAAAAAACAAGTTATCAGTTCCGAAAATCTACTTGAAGCTCGTATTAGACAGTTTTCTCCACTGTTCGAAGAATACTTTGAGCTATTGCAGAAAAGGATGAAAACACTCTTAACGGTGGTATTCTTTTCGTTTGGCACAAAAGGAATGAGACG
Source organism: Philophylla caesio (assembly GCA_963971545.1). Taxonomy (NCBI): domain Eukaryota; kingdom Metazoa; phylum Arthropoda; class Insecta; order Diptera; family Tephritidae; genus Philophylla; species Philophylla caesio. The sequence goes on along the minus strand of OZ020608.1, from coordinate 25,108,294 downwards.
TTGTCCTTTAGGTGTATAAACCCCACTCTTAAGTCAGGCGATAAGGCTTAATGGTTTGATCATACATATAATTATGATTTTCTGCCTATGGGGTAGGCAATATAGTGGTGTTTGAAGTTAAACAATTCCCAACTTACCTTGCAGAAAGGCGCCATCAATACTCAATGCAAGTACCTAAGTTTATGTTGTTGGTGCCAGGAAAGCAAGATGCTGAATGAATCGAGAATGTTGGGGACTAAAATGTTTCCAAATGTTGCTTTAAATTAATGCTGAATTATAGAAAAACAGGATAAGATAAAACAACTACACTTTAATTCCCCACACCTAAACTCACCGCACTTAATTTCACCACACCTTAAGTCACCACACGACCCTTAAACCCATGATACCCTCACTCAGAACGCCTAAATATCATCCCAACACCGCACCTTATCTTCAACAAATTGAGTATTTTTTAATTCCGTAAACTTGCAAGAGAAGGAACATCCATTCCACTTTCGTCACGTTGGAAGGGTTTCGGTATGCCGCTCGCTACCTGCAAGCTTCTTCTAAGGAAAAAAATGTTCGCGATGGTTTGAGTGGGGGGTCTCTGATGCGGTACCACAAGGGGCCTAAACAAAGGCCTGGATGTGCTAGCGTGATCGCTGGCAACCACTTCCACCTAACCTAACCTATTCCTGTAAACGTGTTCAACTCAAAAAATTAAGTGTTTTCAGAAAATTGTTTGTTCATCATTGTTAATAAAAAAAAGCTGTACTTTATTTACATTGCGATTTAGCTGTGTGATTACATATCAATAAATACTTGCATGCATACAAATTTATACAACAGTTCAAGCGCGAAAAAATTAATGCAATTCTAAATGCATGCATTATTAACATATGTGCATATGTATGTATACATATGTATATACTAGAGTTGTCAATTTTGGACAATCCGGGATCACGAATTTCACGAAGTTTTGATTCGTAAATTCGTCTGTAATCGTTGTATTATAGAATTATGCAAAATAACATTAAGAGAAAAAAGCGATTTGTTATATGCCTGTATGTATTTATTGGTCTTATCAAGAATAAAAAATAAATAAACGTAAAATTTGATACACACAAAATAATTTATACTTCAAGTACAAATATAAATATTTGGCACAGAAGCAATTTTACCTACATACATAAAGTAAAATTATTTTTAATTACTGTTTGAGACCAATATTTATTATTAATGTATTACCATTCAGTAAAAAAAGAAATACATCCATTAAAAGTTTAATACCTCACCCATTACATTTTGAGCAAGACAAAGTTATTCCTAATATTTATCAAAATGCAATCTTAAAGAAATAAAAGCTTAGGTATGTTATCCTCCAACCTGGACCTAAATTTGTTGCATATAAAATCTATAGTGGAAAAGCATCGACTTAACACTTATTGGTTGGATTATCGACAAAAAGTTAAATGCTCTTTGCAGGAATTTGCCTTTATCGCCCACATTACAGAAATTTATTTTACCAAACCTTCTGATAAATTGTATGCCTTTAGATTTTTGGACAAAACTTGATGCCATTATTCTTGTAGACTTTGTACCTTTTCCACTTCAAGCACCTCGTCGTTAGTTCTATTAGATAACATTGCTTTTAGTAAGTCTCATTTTCTACTCGAGGAGAATATTCTCCAGCTCATTTATAATGTCAAGGGCAAAACAAAGCCTTTAGGGAGTTAACAAGCCGTGTTATTTGTCGTAATGGTTATCGTAATACAACAATTGTAAATTTGTTGTTTTTGTTTCTCATGTTGAATTTTTTTATTTCTATAAAACTGTGAAAGGTACATATGTTTGTGTGTTATTTATTTTATTCGATCGGTTCTTTTTGTTTTAAATCATTTGAGGTTTATTTTTGTTTCAAAAAATGTAAATTAAAAAATTCGGGATCCCGGGATTGACATGTCTAATATACACATATATGCATACATATACAATTGTAAATGCGAACGAGTATTCATTCTAAACGCTCTTTCAGTTTGATTGTTTTGTATAAATTATTTAAGGTTGTCGACCACGTTCATCTACACATACGAACATGAATACATGAATACATATACATGTATGTATATACGTTGACATGTTTACATGCACATATCAGCGCCGCCTTAAGGTTATCGGTAGTCCTTAGGCGAATTAAAAGGGCCTCTGAAACGAAAATTATTTCAGAGCACACCGTTAACGTTTCATTTTAGGTTCAAAACTAAATGGAAAATGTTTGAAATTACTTAATTTAATAGAGAATAGTCACACATACCGATAACTTATCGAGTAACTAGCCAATGGCAATGAGCGTTTTGCATGCATTTTATTGAGTATGTTTGCCAATAGACAATCAGGTACAATGACCGCTAATGTCATTAAGTAGGTGTTTCTTAACACACACCATAAGCAGAAGAAGAAAAGCGCAAATGCTTATTTTTAGTAGTTTGTTTTTTATAAATTTTCAATTGTTCACTTTTAAAAAGTATTATATTTAATTTACACCTGCGGCCAAGTACATCTTACCACTGAAATTTTGTAAGCATAAGTATATTTATGCCGTTATTTTTACCGGTAACTGTTGCAGTTTCTTATTTTTATTTCAAACCTAAGTTGGTGGTGCAAATTTAATAAGAATAACGAAAAATTTAGGAAAAAGTATTTCATTCGAAAACCAGTGCTTGCACTTTTTTGCATACTATTCCAAAATGTGCGGTAAATACAAACGGTTGACTCGTGACAATAAAATCGTTATTTTTACTTTGGAAACCCAAGGAGTGTCTTACCGCGAAATAGCGAAGAGAGTAGGGTGTAGTCATCCTACTGTTTTAAATTTGCTTTAAAAAAAAGACTTGGATGATCGGTTAGATGGCGTCAGCAGGAAGGGAACCAGGAGAAAGACATCAAGTCGTACAGACAACGTCATTCACAGAATGAGTATGAAAGATAGCTTCAAAAATGCTGCGGAAATACGAAGAGATTTAGAAAACCAGCATCAGGTGTCAGTTAGTGTGCGAACTGTACGAAGGCGGCTCCAGGAGTTCGGACTTACCGGCAGGCGCCCAGCTAAAAGACCACTGCTTACAAAGAAAATGCGATCCAAGCGGTTGGAATGGGCAAGAGCGCGTCGAAATTGGACTTTGGAGCAGTGGAAAAGTGTGGTATGGTCGGATGAGAGTAAATTTAATTTGCATTGTGCCGACAATTTACCATACGTTCGACGATTCCCGGGAGAAAGATTTAAAGATTCGTGCGCCATAAAAACAGTTAAACATCCCCAGAGTCAAATGATCTGGGGGTGTTTTTCTTATTACATGCGGGGTCCTTTGCTCTTTATTGATGGCATTGTGAACGCCCAAAAGTATGGTGCCATTGTAACGGATACAGTCGTACCCGTTATAGAGGAGCAATATGGCTATGCGGTTGAGGCCATCTTTCAGGACGACTCCGCACCATGCCATCGCGCAAGAGCGGTAAGTTAGACAATTCCTAATTATTTGGCAATGCATTCTTAAGTTTGTGGTTAAAAATTATGCTAATAATTTCTACTTTGCTTACAGGTGCAACAAATGTGTTTGGACCTAGGAATAACACGAATGGATTGGCCGGGGAACTCTCCTGATTTAAATCCAATTGAGCATTTGTGGCACGAAATGAAGCGGAAAGTAGCTCAATATAAACCGCTGAGTAAGACCGAATTAAAAAATATTCTGGTGAAAGTATGGGAGTAGGAAATTTCCGACGAAATTTTTAAAAATCTTGTTTTGTCGATGCCTGCTCGAGTCGAAGCAGTTATTGCAGCTAAAGGTGGACCAACATCCTACTACGTTCAGTATTTCGTAAGACAATAGTTAAGTTTATCTTATTATAAGCAGTTTTATAAAAAAGAAAAAAGAGTTTTAAAAAAATTTGCTCAAAAGCTAATAACGCATACTTCACTCAAAATCATCTTATTTCTTTTATTTATCATAAAAAAACAATATAATGGTCCCTCATTAATTAAAATTCGCTTCTTGATGCCTTTAGGTCTATTAAATGTGCCTGCCAAATTTCAAGAAGCTTGACCCCGTAGAAGTTAGATAAATTTGAAAAGCATTCAAAACCTTGAGTGGTAAGATGTATATTCTATATGACAAATTCTACTAGAAATAGATGCTTATTATTGCTTATTCCTAACCAAGTAGCTGACTGCTTACGAACAGCAAAAAGGTTTTGTCTTGATTTAAAAGTGAATTGAGTTGAATTAAATTCCGTTTTTAAAAGTAAACGAGAGAGAACGTTAACTGAATACTAAAATATTTTCCCTAGAGTCAAAAAAGGTATACAAATGTGAACAGCAAGCGAGAATGTGCCGAATTCAGTACCACGAAATACTATTTTGAATTAATAATTTAAGAATTTTTCAAAACATATTTTTCCCCAACTTCTAACACATCAAAATTTTGTTGAGCTTTCTTTATTTTGTATTCAGCTTAGAACCCTAAATTTTGCATTAACTAAAACATTCAACGGGAAGGATTCGCATGAATATGCTAATAAAAATTGAATATTTATTAAAGAAAATTGTTAAAAGTTGTAGACAGCTTGCTTTATACATATGCTTTACAGATTGATATATGTACCATATTCGGTTTGAAAATTAAATTACTTTATATAGTATGTACATATATAAGTAGTTAACCAGTGTCAAAATTATAAATACAAATGGAAAGGTTGTGAATTTTCGAAACACGGTTATAGTGCCATAGAAGAAGAAGAAGAATGTTTATGAATACATTTTATTTGACATTTCTATTTCTCTGTTACATGTTACCACGCAGAAGGTTGCTGTTGTTGTGATGAGAAAATATTTCTCAGACTTTAAAAGACTCTCAATCGCCTCTCTGTTAAGACTCCGCTGTTGTCTACGAAAGTAGGCAATCGCATTTAACTAGGTAACACTCATGCGTTTAATCGCATGCGAATTTACGATCGCACATCTATATACTTATTTATGGATATGTAAGTGACGTGCGTGCGATTAATGTTAATAAAATGGTAAATGATGACAATCATATTGAAAAAAAAATAAAAATAATAGCAAGTAAAATGCAAACAATGATAAGCTAAATTTCTTTGTTCTTAAACTCTTCACATGCATAGCTTTTATCTTGAATTATTTTCTTCTCTTGCGGGTGGATATATGTAGATATTTTTGTTATGTATTTATTTATTTGTGAACTAGCATGAGTACGAGTATATAGGTGTGAATAAACATGCAAATATACATATGTACATACAAAGATACTCACATATACAGTGTCGGACATATCTACATACATAAGTATAGCAAGCACCAAAGTTCACAAAAGTTTAACAAATTTTACAAAATTGTCATCAAAATGTTTAATCCGAGGTGCATACATTTTTTTCTACAAAGGGCAAGTCTCAAGTGGCTAAAAATTCCCATTGATTTTCTAGAATCTTTTTAAACGGTGCGCGGTAAAATATTAAAAAATTTATATGATGAGTGAGAAGGATATGGAGGGAAAGAAAAGATTGAGGACGGTAATAAGTGCTTCTTCTTTTCACCATACTTCAGTGCAGCTCACCCAAACTCACTATACCCATACTTGCCACACTTAAATCTACGAAACCTACCCACCGCACCAGAACTTACCACGCGTTAACTTACCATACCTAAGCATCATATCTACACTACACCTAAATCCACCATAAGTAAACCCACAAAATGGAAACTCACCAAAACGAAACTCACCATATCTCACCATACCTACATTCCCAACTTCTGAATTCCCCACACTTACACCCCTAACGCCTAAACACACAGCAGCGACGCGTCGATTTTTGAGTTGTTAACCAATTATAATTTTTAATTAATCTAATTAATATCTTATTCAGTTTATTCGATTAGTGTTTTTCTAGAGCCCTTCTTTCGGAATACCACTATACAAGTTTTTTAGTTTAATGATAAGCCTGTATTTTTATCAAAATTAAAAATAAGTTTATATATAAGCGTTAGAAATATGTCCGAATTCTTGGAAGATATTTTGCCCAAAACATCCACCGATTCGAGATCCATTTTCTAGCGATTGTGTTTAAGCCTGCTCTTCTTGCAAAAGCAATAAAAAAATTTTAAAAAAATACTTTGCAACGTTTTTTAATGGAATCATAATACTTGTATCACAGAACATATTTATTTGTAAGTAGATAATCGTAAAAATGTCTACATATCTTAATTTCACAGCTTTTGTACTTTATTCATGGTACAAAGTCAATACAATATGTATGTATGTACATACATAAGTACATAGTTGAATATATCGCAACAACTGTATTTTGTAAAATACATGTAATTTGTATGTTATTTAAAATAAACATTTCGCGCAATAAATACTAAAGAGTCCAAACTCAAAAATTAAAAACCGAAATTTCGTGTAAATCATACAGATGCAGCGTTTAAAACAAGCATATTAGCTGCTCTAGCTAAAGAAAGTCTTAAGAAAGAAATATTTTTTTAATATCATAGTTAAAAATATTTTTTGTATTTATTGTGCAATATTCGTCAGTTTATCTATTTAAATAAATACCATAAACTTCTGCAAAATTTGCAGTCACTAACAAAAATAGTTTTTGAAATTTTATGCAATAATGTCACCAACGACGTTTTCTACAAACAGTTCATTAAAAAATCAACCTTATTATTTCTGCGCTTTTGTTTAGTTAATTCTTGTTACATGACTGAAAATTCTACTTAAAGAAATTCACAAAATGATATTGAAACCAAGTTTTCCAAAGTAGTTAAAATGCTGTATAGATTAACTAAAAAATAGCAAGTGAAAAAGTAAATCTAGGCATGAGCATGTATGTATTAAAAATGTTAGCTTTAAAACAAAAAGGAAATTTTTTAAATTTAGTTTTGCAATAAATATGTATTGTTGATATGTTTTTAAAGTGACGGCCGACAAACCCAACTCACAGCTCATTTATCAGTTTAGGGAAGATTGCAAAAGAGGTTGGTTTAGCAGTGAATAAGAATAAAACAAAGTACCACCTGGCAACAAACAAAATGTTCTGGATCATTATTATATTCACTATTGAAAATTGCAAATTTGAAGTAGTGATGGAGTTTGTATGCCTTGAAAGCCTGGAGATGAACCGAGGTTGGGCTCAGCAGCCAATTGAAGGCAAATTCTTCTTTCGACAAACGAAAATCGAATGCTACAAATTCCTCATCTTGCCAGTTCTCTTATATGGGTATAACGGAGAAATATAAACGATGTCTATTAACGATTAGAAGGTTTTGGTACTCCTTACCGAAACCTATGAATAGCCTCATATATGTTGACCTATGCTCATGCAGAGTATGTTCCTCTCACGCTATAGCCAGCGCCAAAGTGTGCACAGAGTGCTAGGCAATGACGGAAAGGAAACTTGAACGCTAAGGGGAAATTGAAGTCAGCAAAACTGTGAGATTGTGTGTGCGATATTTAGAACACTTGTTGGCATTTAATCGACTGTCAAGCAGCGAGTGTTCAAATTATTTCAAAGATATGAACTGATATGAGGGATTGCAGAATTTGCGGGTATTTTTTATTTTAGACTTTTGCTTTCGGTATTTTTAATGTTATAATCGGTTTTAGACAAGTTATCAAACGAAAAGTTGAAACACCTGGAGAATGATTTTTCACCATTTGCACATTATCAGTGACATTGTGAGAGATTTAATCTATGTACCAGGGGCGGATCCAGAAAACTATTTCGGGCGTTTTTTTTTAAATGTATGTTTATTTTATTGATAAGTATTTTTTTTATTTTACAAGTATTCAGCGTCTGTACAGTATAAATAAACCTATCATAATTTTTGTTTAACTTGTAGAGTCTCAATTTAATTGCGAACACATCTGTCGACTCGTCTGTGTCGTCATGTGAACTTTTTTAACGTTTCGTATGATTATGTCCTCTAAATGTCAGTGGACCTCGATGGAAATGCACTCACACTTTCGGTTGAACGTTTATTTAGAAGCAGGATTCCGTAACAAACCCGAATTTAGTATATTTTTTTGATACCTTCATTTGTTCCTCATGTCTGCGACTGCAAGCTGCAAGCAGTAGTTAAAGTTGAAAGGCGGAGTTCTCTAACCGCGATGATAGGGTTAAGAATTTTGAATCAATGTTGGAAAAAAAAAATTAAAAAAAAAAACAGGAATCCTTCTGATCTAAACGTGGCCGATCCTAAAAAGTTAACTAGAATTGTGCTTCAGCTCTTTTGTATTTTGTGCAACAATTAATGAGTTTTCGAAGCATCTTAAACATTAAATAAACAAGTTTTCTTATTTATTTTACCGAGAAATGCCTTGGTTCACATATCCCACCAGGCGTAAGACAACCAAACGAAAATTATTTCGTGCCTTCAGGAAGAATCGTTCGTCCCTCGGTAGAAAATTCAATTCTGCTGATCTTTCACCTTTCCTTCGTATCGGGATATAAACTTACCAATCTGCTGAATCGAATTTTTTCCCTTGGAACGAAACGTTGTACAGTAAGAAATTAATGCGACTCACGTAAACAATTTTTGCCAAAAATGTTGTAGCTACATGTTAAAAAATTAAGGAATGGGTTTGGGTTCGAAAATATTTAAACAAATTTAGGTTCTACAGCAGCTCAGTGTAGAGTTTACGTCATCACTCATCTGAAAATGAATTTAAATTTCTCACTTCGCGCACTCCACATTTTTAAGGCAAGTGTTGCTGCCGGATGCCAAAAAACACTATGTATTTGAGGTTACGGAAATTTCGTTTGAACCCCCAAACTATCCGAAAGGGTAGACTCGGGTGTACAATCTGGAGACAATAACAAATGGGAAATCAAAGGTCAATTAAAGGCATACTTTAAAGAAAAATGTGTGTCTCTCGATTTGTGAAAAACTTTAACTCAATATGTGTATGTAAATATACCTACTCCAACGCCTCATAGTGTTTGAAACATTTCAATTCAACTAAAGTGGACCAAATATTCCAGCTCCAGGAACATCTAGCGGATCTTTTTTCGTAGACTTCTTCCTCTGCGTATACAGAGTAGACATGATTAAAACTGAATCAGTACATAAATGCGGCTATTCCGAAAATCTCGACTTCAGCGCCACCTATTGCATCCGTTTATCGCAAAAAAGTTTTACTTCGGCCATTGGGTCAACATTTTGAATTACAACAGCATTGGGCCATATCCATTAGGGTATTTAGAAATTTGTTGTTTTCTGCGCCACCTAGCGCAACTCATTGTCGTCGGATATACCCTAAGTCCTTGCCAAGAGCCTAAGGAACATGATTTTTTACATTGGTAATTATGGAGTATGATACTGTTGACAAGTTGCTGTTGTCTTATAAAAAATATGAGGCAACATTATTAAAAAATGTTAGTAAAAATAGTAGTTTTGGGGACTCAGGCAATACATATGTCAGTCGATCCAGTCTCTAGTTAAGCCAACATTCATAACTTCCCTAATACATATGTACATATGTACATATGTATGTTCATACATATGTATGCAATTATGTAAGTTCACATGAACGCAATCTTTTTCTCAAGAAAGTCAATTAACTGTAAATAGCAAAACATTTTTTTTCAGTATGTCATTAGATTTCATTTAGTTTTAAATTAATCAAAAATGAAAAAAGATTGTAATGAATTATATATACATACATACATATACGAGTTCACAGAATTCTTTCATAACTAAGAAAAGGGTTAAGAGTCAAATGAACACAGTTGCCAACAGAGATAATAAAACGGACGTAGTTTTTATACTTTTAATACATATTTCTCACTCTTACTGTTATCTTAGTTAATTGTATTTATATTTTGATTAGTTGCTGTTACGTTAAATAGAAATAAATGAAATTGAGAGCAACAGTGATATAGTGTGAGAGTTAAAGAGCAAATACAATGCGTCGAGAAAATTAGATAGCAACAAAAAAAATAGAGGCAATGTACTGATTGTGGTATTTTTTTTTTCTCTTCATTGTCGATAATCACCGTTCACACATTTTTGTTTTATTGCTTTATGGTGCGGGTGTGAATACTTATCTACATTGACTAAGTGAGTTTATGTTAATAAGCAATAGTTTGTAAAAAAAACGTGAGAAGTGAAAAATAAGATGTTATGCTAGAATATTTTTGCAAACATACAAGGCTACATACTTTTAGGACGTTAGAAGCATAACACCGCCAACAAATGAAAATTGTTTAAGAGTTATTTGTATTTGTGCCACAAATATCACCAATTTATACTATTTGACACACAAAAACACCTACATACACACATATTTGCCCTATCACATAAGATTTAAAGAAATTTAAAGAAAAAATCAATAATTATTGATATATTAATATTATTGATTATAATTACATTACAAATACATATGTATATTCAAGCATTTACAAAGAAAAGATTAAGACTAAACATTGTTGCAGGTCTATTTAGAGTGACATCTTTTACGTCTGCGTGTAGTTTTTTTGTGAGTATCTATAGTTATGTATATCACGTGTCAGTGACCTTGAACCTTTTCTCCATGTGAATCCAGAAAGTAAAGTTTAATACATTTATTACACCCCAATTTTTGATACCTATCTAATAAGTATGCAATCTTTTTTTTTATAGTCAGGGTGTTTGTTATTTCTCAAAAAATTGTTTACAACATTTTTGAACGCCAGCCAAGCATCTATTTTAGTATTATTCATTGTTGCATCAAATTTCTCATCAGCCATCAAAGATCTGATTTGTGGTCGATCGAACACTCTTTCTTTAATTTTTGCATCAGATAATCTTAAAAATGCTTTCCACAAATATAACCAAATGTATCTGTATTATTATGACACTTTCTTAAAGACATTTTGTTTTCTATAACTTACTCAACAACAAATCATTGATAAAATTTATTAAATACTAGTAAGCCGTTTTGAATGGGTGGTATCGTTGTTGCAACTAATATATTTTATCCCGAGAGGTCGCGCCACGCGAGTAAAGAGCGCCAAAATCTAAAATTGTATTTATTTTTGTCAAAAAATGTAAAATAGCCAATGTTTTAACTTTTCTAAAAACCTGATGTGATACGATAAAATAAGGTCTGATTTCGTGATCAGCACTATCAAATTGGTGGAAAAAAATTAGTCAAACCTTGAACAAAGGCATTATGTCGGCCAATGTAATTCATACTATTTTAAAAAGTCTTAAGACTAGACAGCTTAATAAAGATGAATGTGGTTTTGATTTGGAGAATGAGTTTTTGACATGTTTATTGACTCGTAAGGGTCAGTTTTTCAGTGCAAGTTGAACTCTGTTTGTCGTTAAGTTTAAACTCAATTTTTCAGTCAACTTTAAACGGCCGAGTACTTTGTTTTAGTTGCAACAAATTTAATTCGGCGCAAGAAACTAAATTCCAATTTAAACTGAATTTAACTAAATTAAGTTTAAGCTGAGTTTAAACCAGCACTGAAAATTTGACCCTAAGACTTAATAATCGGCAACACCGTCCAACGGTAATGCTAGACAGATCGAAACCCACCAATATTGCAAATGAAAAAGTAACTTAAGACAGTAGACGTGTTTTTTTATAACAATGTGTATAAGGAAGCTTTGTTCCCCACGAAAGACAGTGTCTAGTATCAAAGTGTGTTATCAGTTTTACAGAGGAAGTGAAACTTAAACTTCTTTGGCTGTAAATTCTAGCTGTGCTCGTTCTATAATCGAACTAGCCGACCATTCATACTTGGGAAAACAATTTTCTATCACGGGCTTACTTTAATTGTATGCTACAATGCGGTATATTAGAATATCCAGAACGTCATTGTGTCGGAGTAAAGTTGGACTTATAAAGAAGCTGGAGTCCTTCTTCTGCAATTAGATAGTGATTTGACCTTATTCTAGTGGTGAGAGCTTTTAAAGATGACGAGTATCTCTTGCCTATAGGGGCCCAGTGGTTGAGATATGTACATAGGTACATACATATGTACGACTGGATTATTGCTCGGTAGTCGATGAATATGCCCTATGATGGGCTGAGCCAAAAACAAATGATTTAAGGAAGTCTAGCGACGTGAATCTGTTTGTTGATCAGAGTCAAATCACGTCCAATGTCAACAATTGCATTAACGATCACCATAATCATACAATAATCTGGCGTTTGAGTTAGTATCGAAATAATAATAGGGGAGTGTCTTGACAATTAGTGCAATTAGAATTCAATCCATTTTTCTTTGAGTTTATGTGTTTGTGTTTGCAGAATTGTGCCCCCATCGATCGGTAGCTCTTTTATCAGGGCGATGTCCATTGGGGAACTGAGAATTGAAGCCGTTAGTCATTTTTGTTTGTGGGGTGACGGTAAGGATTAATATTATGCGAGCAATATACATATTAACGCTTTAGGCTCTTAAGGCAAATACAGCAAAAGCCAGGCGTGAGATAGAGCGAGAACTGGCACCAAAGTCACGGAAAACTTGGTGAACGTGATGCGTTACTGCGAAGCTAGCCGAATCAGTCTCTTGAATGAAATCGTATTCCATTAATAAGCGATATGTTTGCTCTTTTAAAAATGATAATACATACATACATATATACATATACCGAAAAAATTAGATAATTCTTAAATGTTTGAATTTTCACAAGAAACCAATTGATAGATTTAAAGAAATTATTCCCCCTTTTTTGGCTAAGAAATATTTATTTCCGATTGCTTTACAAATGTTGTCTTTACTTGAACACATTCAAAAACATATTTCCACAATATGAAAGGCTTAAAAATTTATTAAGCACAAACTTTTCTTTTGGCACCAATGCTTTTCTTTGGCACAAAACTCATTAATCACGATCTTAAACATTGAGTGTATAATTTTCTTAAGTTTTCAGGTAGTAAAATGCATGCGTTTATACATTATTTTCTTTTGTTATTCTTTAGTTATACAGGTTTTACTGCAAGCTAGACACACACAAATATATGTTTTTTTTTTACAAAACAAAGAACAAAGCAATGCGCTCAATGTAAAAAATGCCGCTTTCAATACACAAATACCAGTTTCACATTACTTCTTTCATTTCGATTTTTTTTTAAATTTTTTGCTTCACTATAAAGCAGTTGTTTTAATTAAATTGCTTTCATACTATATGAAATCTAAGCCATTCGTTTTGCTTTTCGATTTTTCTGAATTAGGTCAATATGCTTTGATTGGTTGTTTCGTTTGCATTTTTTATTTTTTTCTGTAATAAGAAAAACACAAACACATTTTTGTTAGATTTTATTCAAATTCATTCACTTGGCTAGTTACATACTCGTATATATGTACATATGTACGTGCATATAAATTAATGTGTTTCAAAATATGTATAGATATGTGTATATACCTATATATATACTTTAATAAAGAATTTACTTTTTGATTTAGTTGTTGCTCTTTTGTCTTTTCACGTTTGTTTTGTCATCGGCAAGCCACACAGAAAAAATACACTTAACAACACGTTAAATCGCTTGGTTCACTTTCCGTCGTTTTCAATGGCACACACGTTTTATGGCCGAGTATTCACACTCGACTGTTAGCAAGTGACTGCTGCTATTTGTTGCCTGCATTAACAAATTAACTACAAAGCCATTAAGGAGAGCGAATCAAAGTGCATGCCAATATTTCGTGATTGCGTCATAATTGCTCTTTGGCTCTCACTGAGTCGGTGGTTTTGTCTCTGTGTGAACACTTATTTTGATAAATAATGCATTGCTCGCGATCTGCTATGCTTTAAGGTAGATTTGGGACTGTGAGTGAATGTGGGCGTTGTAATACCCAACACGGCTGCTAACGTTTGTTTCTGTCATCTGTAGCCGTATTTTGATTTTTCCCTATGACCAATAAGATAACTACATAAATGCGCGCCAAACTAACATATGTACATATGTATTTGTGTTATTCATGTCTAACCAAGTAATTGTAGTGTTCATATTTCGCTCCAAAAATGATGATGTCAAGATTACACATAGCAAAGTGTTAAGTGAAATTTAGCCCTGGACGTTGTGGCTGTTTTCCGAAGAACGCCTCCGTCCTTTATGTACCCGATACCCTGCCCAAAAAAAAAAAAAGGTGAGGTGATCTACGACGTGGATGCGTTTCACCTCTGCAAACTTATATTTTACGGAAGTATTCGGGACTCATGTGGCTGATGGAGCTCTTCGTTTGTATTAGCAGAATGTTGGACTGCGATTGTGTCATCCACGAGACGGGAGTAAGAGAGTTGTTTACTGAACGTCGGAATATCGTCCGTCTGAATGGTCTGAATTCTCGTGGGTTGTGTCCTACTGGTTCAGGCGAACAAATTGGAGTGACATGTTATATAATCGACCTCCTTGTAAGCATCCAACGAGGTTTTTTGCCTTTGTTTCAAGTGCTTCCGGCAAGCGACTAGAGAAGATAGACATCTCGGATATTCGGGGGATTTGCGTTTGCATGGTGCACCCAATTCAGCTTAGTATGACAATGCCTTCAATAGATTCAATGCCAAGAAGGAAGTTTCTATTACAACAGTAATTACGGTTAAGACCAAATGATGCTGTGCTCTTTCTGTGGGTAGTGTTTTTGCTTCCACGTGTTGAAATGGTGATGGAAATCAGATAATAGCAATGTAAGGACTTCACCTCCGGCAAGAGTAAGGTGATCGAGAGATCCATGAAATCGTAAAATCACCTTTCCCCTGTGAGGGTGTCCGTCTACAAATTGATTGCATTTGTCATTTAAACGTATTCTGTGACCCTCAGGACCAATTGCATTGGAGATGACCCCCTTCCTGATGGCCTGCTGTGCTGCAAAACAATGCAATGTGAATTTTCCGTTAGAATAGCTCGCACATGTCATCGAGGTCGCCCCGTGATGCTTTTAATCCGACAGACTAACTGCGGCAATTTTTCATAACACTGGTGGGGGTGTCGTCATGCTTGTGACATAATTTCGAATCATATATGTATCTCTCAATTCGTTTCATCTACGATGGTTTGACAGGCGGTATTACCAAAAATTAAGATTAGCTTTAAAGTCACTTACTATCTATAGTTCTGCTCCTCTGGGTAACGCATCTAGTACGCCAGACAGTGTGTAGATAACGGGGATATATATATGTAGACATTTTAAATTTTCTGAGCTCGACACCGCTAGCCACAAACAGCTACACTCTATAACCGATCATATCCTTGTTCACCTTTATTTTTCATCAAATGTTTTTAAAATCAGCGGATAGTGGATTGATGTCCATCGCGGTTCCAACAAAACAACCTGTGTTTGGCAAATAATGAGCCGAACTTTCATCTAGTTCTAGTAAAGAAGAACGTTTACGGCTTGGACGCCGAAGTTTATTTTGAGAGATGTTAGCCGACGGTTGTTGGTCGCTGGTCGATGGCTTTATAGTCTGTTGAGAGGATGAACTTGTGGACGGCTCATTTGACAATAAAATATATTTCAATTTAAATTTGATCAACAGTTATAAATCAAAACTACACATTTGCAGTTTTTCCGTGGTTCATATTCAAATGCTTACCTGATGAGAGCAAATTTCTAGAATATATATATTCCAATTCCTCAATAAAATCCCTATCGGAGTCTTCCCAACCATCATCGTCGTCTATAGAATCCATCAGCTCAGAGATTTCTTCATCAGTTAAATGCGATAATTTGATACATTTGGGCGACTCAATTTCATGTATAGGCGGCGATTTCAACGTATTATTTAAACACCATATACAAGGGAAAAATTTAAACTGACAGGCAAGTCCGCCTTTAGGCGGTTCGCAGTTTGTGATTAACAAAAGGCTTTTTTTGCTCCAGATTCATTATTTTAGTTGTCTATTTTTTTCACTTTGAAAACTTGGTTAAAGGAAAAATTATTTTTTTGGGCCATGTACGCACATTTTCAACTTAAATTGAATATAACTGTACAATGCTGTCGATAGAAGTTGCGAAGTAAACAAAGTTTTTTAGATTACATATTTAACTACAGGGTGTGCCAGAAATATGCATGAAAATTTAAAATTATGCAGAGTGGCAACGATTTTCCTTAACTCCGCCTTTTGGGGGTTCTGCCGGTTAGAGGGTTAAGTATGCGTTTGCCAATGCGCATGCTTTTTGAGGGTTTTAAGGGATAGCACGACTCTGCACAAAGCTGTTCCAGTTAAACTTATTCTGCGCCTACATGGGACCGCTGCGAAATTGTACTTTAATAATATAAATCAGCTTTAAATAATCATGAATTTATTCACCTGGAATTTAAGATCTCCTATTGGAGCCCAACTTCATATTCAACATTGGATTGTGTGTACTTGTTCCAAAAATCTGAAAAAGTTCAAAACATCCTTAAAACGATTTTAACAACGTTTATAATTTGTTGATAATTAATAGCTAAGTGATTATGTATGACAACTCCATACGAAATTTAAAAAAAAAATTCTATACAAAAAATTAGTTTTGCGTAACTAATGAGCATCAAATTAGCGGCAAAATTGGGACTTGTTTTGAAATTTTTATATCGCGTTTTACTCATTTTCTGGGGGGTCCTTAGCTAACTTCCCGTCAACTTAGCCAAGCACCCCAAAAAAACAAAAACAAAAAGAGCAACATAATAAATTTTATGTAATCACTTAGCAACAAATAACAAACGTGGTTAAAATCGTTTTAAGTACGTTTTAAAATTTTTCAAATTTTTGTACAAGTATGCAAACTCCATATGAAATTAAATAAAACAAAAATTTGTTGTCCAAAATAAATAGTTTTGAAATTTTATATATAGATTTTTAATGAGCTCAAGGCCGGAAAAATAAAACAATTGAATAATGTGTAAATTATTTTATTTATTCGTCAATATTTCGACTTCAGTCTGAAGTCATCATCAGGAACTGTCGGCTGCGCCTGGTAGACATTTTTATATCGCGTTTTACTAATTTACTAGGGGGGGTGCTTAGCTAACTTCATATCAACTTAGCAAAGCACCCCAAAAAATTAAGAACAAAAAGAGCGATACAATTAATTTTTGCGCAACTAATTAGCAACAAATTAGTGGCAAAAATACCAATAGTATACCGTTTCGATTTGCGATTGCTGCTTAGCTAACTTCACACGCATGGTACTTCCCGTTGTGGGTGTCTGTTTCTAGAATCCCCTCTTGTAATATTTTAACAATTTGATTGACGCTGAAAATGTTACTAGTCTTTTCATACCAAGAAGTTTACAGAAATTTTTTTTTTTAAACTTTCAACAAACAATACCGGCACGAATTTACACCGACACAAATAAGAAGACAGTATTGACTTTCCTATAAGTAAATAGCAGAGATCGAAAATAACCCTCTCCACTTATTTTCGTTGTATTTTTCACAGACATAAACACAAAAGTATCAAGCAAAATAAATTTCTCACCGTACAAAATCTATCTGTAGGATCATTTTGTGCTTTCTACTACGAGTTATTTTCCAACTACTGAAATTTCCATTAGGAAAAGACACTTTTATTTGTAAGTGTCTTCGTTTGCGGGTTATTGAAAAACAGAAAAATATAAGTGGAAAAATGAAACGTTAGGCATTTATTTAGACAACAATGATGCATTTATAACGAATTGGTGCTAATTTTTCCTATATTTGGCTTTTTTATGTATAAATTAGTATAAGAAATTTGAATATAAAAAAAGGGCGTTATTATATTTTACAACATTTTCGAGTTAGTTTAAGTAAAATAAAATAAATTATTTTCATAGTAACATACATGCAAACAAAATGATGTAATGATTTAAGAAGGAAACTAAATATTTTTTATAAAAATTGAACATAAATTGTGTGTAAATTACAAATATTTACATTTTTGCAAAAACAAAAAATCACGCCACTGCAAAGTTAACTATACAATTATAATTTTAACAATTGTTTCCGTATATAATTTGACCCGACTCCATTTATAATAAAGATAAGTCCTGAAAAAGCTCTTCCTACAGACAGCTGAGTCGCTGGTACGGCAAATAACACTTGCGCTATTTCAAATAAATGTGGAGTTTTATATTTCAAGTTTTCAAAAAAATCGTTTACAGGTAAACGACCCTAGACCATATTGAAATTCTCAATATATCCATTTAACGCGGTTAGAAGGGACAGTAGTTTGTTTAAAAAAAAAACACCACGTAAAAATAACCACATTTCATCAAACATTTGGTTATTCGTTCCTAATTTGCGAAACCAAGATTTTTACATATTAAACGACGAATAAATCCATACTTCATTTTTTATAATAATCTGTTAATATGCGCTGAGATTTCTCTTTCTACGTGTCGTTATATGAATCCCGGTAGCACTCCATAGGACTATTAAAATCTCGACGAAATTTCATCATTAGCGCTTGTAAAACGCGTTAAAAATAAAACAAAAGTACAAAATCAGAATACGAACTGCGTTAAAAAAGTAAAACCGCGTTAGAAAAAAGCAATTCCGGAATAATCGTGATCAAAAAATCCGCCGCAAAAAGTAAAAACGTGTAAAAAGAAACAATGGGGGAAGGTAGAAAATGTAGAACCGCATTAAAAATAATCGCGTTAAAAAGAATCGCGTTAAAAGGAGATCGACTGTTTATTTTTGTAAGTTTTTTGGAGATCGTCTCCTCTACGTGCTAACGATAATAACAATCACTAAAGCAAAAACAATATACCAGTAATATAATAGCAAATGTAAACATTTTTTTTTTAGCAAATAACACTTTTTTTCTCACTGCGATAAGTGTCCAGAGCATAACAGTAACATAAATTATATGAAAAACTAGATGACCCGCTGAACTTCGTATCACCTATCCTCACAACATTAAAACTCTCCCTTCGGTAAAATGGATTCCCGCCGAGCAGAGTCCTTACGTCTGGTTTACTTTCGCCGTTAGATTGGTCGATATGTCGCCAACCATTCAAAATTTTTTCATAACTCTCGGAACTTACAAAATAAAGTTGGCCTACAATAAAATTTTTTGAATTGTTGCATTTTTATTTCGGAAGGATATGCTTCAGTAACAACATATAAATATGTATGTATATTTCACATCAACCCAACCGCACACTCACACGCGTTCAGCATACTTATCTTTAACTTGGTTCCGAAAACATGCAACAACTGACCTTGCGATTTATTTATGGTTATCGCAAAGGCCTGACGCACGGGAAAGTGTTGACGCTTAAAATCGAATTGTAAATCCGTTGGAATCATCGGTATACGCGGGATCAAGACATCCTCTTCTTCGTAATTTCCCTTAATGATCTTGGCCCGATGACGTTATTCATTAGCTTTTTAACAGCCAGTCTCGTTCCATTGCACAGTCGAGGTTGATTAATGTTACGCAGCATGATCACAACTAATCTTACTTTTAATTTTAAATTGTGAGGTCGTAATCCAGGCAATTGCAGTGAATTTAAAAAATGGGATAGTTGACTACATCATCTTGGTTTGTAACTATTTCAACTGATTTGTAAGAAAACAACGCCCCTGGAAGAAAATTTTCGCATTGAGATCATCGACATCCTTATTTTCGATCGCCAACATTACTCTTTCACTAAGCCAATTAAATATGGTTGTTTAAGTGTTCTATATCCGGAAAAACTTGCTGAGGGTCCTGTTTTGAGTCGGTAATTAATAACTGCTTCGAAAACACAATCGCAGTTTGATCTTGTTACAAAAACACTCGCATGTTAGTTGTTAATTGGAGTGTCTGAACGTGCCACCACAAATAATAAGATTTTAGGCATGCGTTTAGTTCGTCAGCAACTGTCGATCGGGGAATAACTGGAAGAGTCCGACGAAAATCACCTGATAACAGAATAATGGCTCCAAGAAGATCGTTTAACGTTCTGTCCAGTGCCTCCAGTGACTTCTTGTGGGCCATCGTACGTTCATCCCAAAACGATAAATTTGCATATTTGAAGAGTCTTCGACATTCGCTGTTTTTGGCGATGTTGCAAACTGGCGCTTCATTGATTTGTATGTTTAGTGGTAGATGTGCCGTTCGTCCACCTTCTAATAATGTTGCAATTATTCCAGATGAGCTAGAACTACTTCATTCTTGAATAGTACAAGTATGTAAGAATGTAAACAGTAGTTACATGTACAGTGAGAGGTATTGATAAAAGCTTAAAGAGTGACTTTATACGCTTTTTGATGTTTCTGCAGTGTACGATGTCAGATAAATTCTTATTATGGAATATCGTTTCCAGACACGTTACACTGCGGAGGAAATTCGTTGAGCGTTTTTTTCAAAAACCCCTTGGATATTTGGTCCACCCAAGTAAATGATTCGTTGTTGTTGTTCTCATTTTCGTGAAGATGCCGTTTTCGGATAATATATCCGGCGATGTACTGCCATGCATCTTCTTGCAGTATGCCAGCATCGGTATCTATGTCAACCTCTCTCATCGTCTCGTCAGCTTCGAAATCATCAGTCGAGTCATGGTCGGTGTTACATAAACCAGTCATATTTTCGGCGATATTTGTCGTTACACTCCTAACCGTGTGGTCACGACCGTTGTCACAAAATCCCGACAGATCAGATGTGTTAAGCCACTCTGTAGAATCTTGCTCCACATTTCCATTGTTTTGCAAATTTTAGGTGTTCCGCGCTTTATGATATTTAATGGTCAAAGTATAATATAAATTAAATATAATATATTTATTAAAAGTTATGCAAACTTACCCAACATGCAAAGTCTGAATTTAAACTCTTTAGGTGTTGGATGGTCGTTTAACCTCCCTTGCTACAAATGTTTCCAAGGAAGTGTTCGAGGAAGTCTTAGGAAGTTTAGTCGCACCGTCACTATATACTTAAAATTATATTTTCTTTGGACATAGTTGCATAACATTTGCAGCGCATTATTGCTTAGCAAAACACCTTTCCGAAACTGCTGCAATCCTTTTTTGCCTCGTATCACCACTTCTGACATGAACTCAGTCATGCTTGTATTAAAAAACATAGAAGAATCTTGTGCCAAGTATTCCGCACAATGGGATCTAAAAACTTTCAGTTTAAAGTAATCTTAAGCGCCTACGTTTAGCATACTCACATTGAAGAATGTGGTATATTCAAATTAAGGGAAGGGACAGAGTTGGCCATTTAATTCATCCTTTGCGCTCCAGCAATAAGGTCTGATTGCATGAAATGGTCGGAACACACCCAACTGTTTGCAGCAAGCTCCATGCCACAAGCTCTCTTCCAATTGGAATTTCGTCGCAGATCCTGCTGAACTTTAAAAAAAATCTTTCCTTTCCTCTTCTCGTCTCTGGAAACACAACACAATTTCCCTTTTATGAATGCGTATGAAACTTAAATCCCGTGCCTTGCGTAAAATCAATTTTTATTTTCAGCTTAAAAGCCAAATTCATGTTCCAGTAGATCCTAGGAGCAAGAAGGTCCATATTTCACTATTGCTGCACCAACACAAGTATTCAATCCTGAAGCAGATGTGAGTGGTGATTGGCCTGAAGATGCTTCTAGGTATATTTTATTAAATGTTTATTTGTTCCCACTTTTGAAATTATTTTTATTGTACATTCATTGTGCATAATTAGCAAACCAAAATAGATAACGATTGGGAAGCGAATCTGATGATAATTGAAGCTGCAACAAAGCAATACATCCGATTGCAGCGCCAACAAATATTATTAATAACCTCGTATGGACACATCGCATGTGGCTGACGCAAAAGGACATTGAAATATGTTTCAATAGTTATAAGTGTGCAAATTTAAGTGCAGAATAAGCCTAATGGGCATGAAAAATTGCAGAATACTTGGTGTCTAGATTATACAAAACTATGCTATAAGCACCTAAATTTGCCCCTTAATTTCTTTTTGTTTTGAATAGTTAAATAGTAACAAAAAGCCAAGCGATGTGATGGTGACACATTGTAAAATTTTTTTAAAATTTTGTATATACCAATTAAGTTAAATATTAGTTACCTGTAAAGTTTATCACCCTTCGAAATTAATCTTACGTCTAATGTCAAAACCGTTTTTAATACAGGTTAGAAATCTGAAAAATAAAGATATATAAAGATATATTCCTCCTATCCAATAAAACTCGCATATAAAAAATAACTATTTTTTGTTTGCTGCAATAAATTTAAGGTTTTATTAAATAGAAAAATCTGTTTCTTTTCAAACAAAGTGAGATATTAATAATAAAATATTACAAAAGGCACCGCCTTTGCCACCAATTTGGCTTTTCTTCCTCACAGACCATGCCCATGCGTGCGCAGTGGTCGGAGCAGGACGTCGACCACATCAGCCGCTCAGACTCGCTTACTGGAACCTTTAAAAAAGGTCCTTTCCCACTTTCTATTTTTTTAAGGTACACCGCGCACTTTCCCATTTTTTACTATTTTTAAATGTCTTTATTTCTCACAAAATTTCACCAGTTTCGAAATCACGAGCTTCAAAATATCAAAATATGTATACAAAATTCTTCGTCATTACCTTTTACTGACATCCTTAGTTTTAAAAAATAATAAGAATAAGCAACCAGCTGATTGATTAACACCACCTTATATGAATTTGCTTTGGGAATACGGTTCGAAAACCTGAAAGGAAAAAGTTCTTTTTAATATTTTCACATTTACATTTAAGCAGCGTTTTGCTTGGACTTACGTGTACGGGTGCTGCATTGGACAGGAACACTCCGGCAAAGTATGACAATGCGCTTGTGACATACATATGTGCGTATAAAACTTTGCTGTACTCAGGAACACGACGCGTCGTGAAATCCAAGTTAATCGTGATAAGCAAGAAAAAATGTTTTCATTGATGTTTCTCTATAAATGTACACTTCTTAGGGCCGAGTTTTCCATCTACGACTGTGACTATTCTTTTATGCACGTCACAGATATGGAAACATCGTAAACCATTTTGCGTGTATGATTGCAAGTGCGCGATTAGGTTAATATTATTTATTTAATATTTGTTTAAAAAACATTTAAACAATAATTTTCTTAATTGTGCAGGCTCACATTGTTAATTATTTGAATTTTGCAAACGGTAGATAAGTGTTTTAAGTGTAATTTTCAGTGGAATAATCAGTATAATAGTGTGCATTTTATAAACTATAAGTGTTAATTCTCGTAAACTATAAGGCGCTGGCAGCTAAAAACTATATATTTGTAATAGGAGATCCCCATGACCCCCTTGATTTTCAATTCCAGGGGTGCTAAACTAAATCCCAGCCGTGCTGTGTGTCAGACGAAAATAGAAACAGTTCCACTTCGTGTGTACATGTATCTGCTTAATACAGAATCAAATCTAATTTGTGTTTACACGATATGTTTACTTTTACATATGTAAAAAATAACGTGTGCACATATCGTCTAAAAACACTTTAAGCAAATACGAAACGGGATGCTACAAAGACGTTGACGTAAACATGCTATTAGTATACCTATAATAGTCGCAATAAAATAATCGATTGTAATCGGGTTTCCGATAACTGGTGTCAACACTAGTTGCTGCATTCAATTTCATTTTAGCTTTGTGGCGCCATTTACCAATTTGTATTTTCCGGTTAAAATTAACAATGAAGAAATGTAGTAAAACGGTTAGCAGCAATCAAAGTATAAAACGTTTCTTATCGCCTCTACCATCCGACATACCCCGTAAAAAGCCTCGCAGGACGGGAAGTAAAGCTGGGCCTAAAACTAATATCGGCGTCGATATGAATAAACATGCTAGTGAAATGCATAAAGACGCAGTGGGGCAGTTAAGTGTACGGAGCGATGATATTCTTGCGCCCGTAAAATACGCACAAAGTTCCAAGTGAATACTAAATATTTCATTATCTTATGCAAAGTGTCAATATTACAATGGGTTAATATTCGGTATAGCGCCGCATAAAAAGGGGGCGGTGGGCGGTGAAGGAGGGGGCGTGGCACCCCCCCAGCACACCGTTAGAAAGGGGAAAGAATAAACTTTTCCATGAGCCCCCTCTGGTTCCTCTAGACCCTCGGTGAGGCCCTAGGGAAGCCTTTGAAAATGGGCAAAAATCCAACTTTTTCCATACAAAAGGGGGGACAAAGTTACCCAGTAAACATTTTTTATTAAACTCCAGACAAAATGTGAGTTCATTACACATGTTAAAATGCGCGATTTTGAATAACAAATTTTTAATATATTACGAAATATATATGTATTAGTAAATAGCGCCGCAGGCGAAAATTTGTAATAAAAAATCGCGCGATTTTTAATTACAAATTTTGAATATATAGCGAAATATATATTTATTAGTGAAAAGCGCCGCAGGCGAAAATTTGTAATAAAAAATCGTTTATTTTGTTGTTCATCTGTGTGCATTGGAATTTTTCAATTTGGTTTACGCGTTTAGCCACAGTAAACCAAACTTATGCGGCGCTATATCGAATCCCACCCGAATGAAATTCCAACACCATATATGTGAAAAATGCAAAAAAAATAGCATTTTTAAAGTTAAATTCTGTTAAAATTTGTGGTCGGATTTTTGCAAAAAGATAGTTAAACAAAAGTTTATTTTGTTGTTCATCTATGTGCATTGGAATTTTTCAATTTGGTTTACGCGTTTAGCCACAGTAAACCAAACTTATGCGGCGCTATATCGAATCCCACCCTTACAATGAATTAATTTTTCAGCGGTCCCAGTGTAGCGAATGATAAATGTATTTGGAATAACTTTGTGCAGGATCCTGGAGATTTGCAAGAATCGCGTTACCCAGTAACGCTTAACACTTTTAAAACCATGACCCACAGTTTAAGCATTGTCAACCGCATACTTGAAGACTTCAAAAATTCAACAGGCATTGACTTCATCAGTGATCAATTTATGCAAGATCGTGTTTTGAGAAATTATTATAAAAAATTTTATGAACAACCAGGAATTCGAGAGGTATATAGACTAGAAACAAAAGCGTGTCCAGTGTTTGTCAAAAAGAAAATATTCACTATACCAAACATAGAAACAGAAGAAGGTAATTCTTAGAAGTATAAATTAAACTTTCATACATTATTAAATAAAAAATAATTGAATCATGACTTGAATGTATATCTCTTTTGCAGAACGCACTTCCGCTGTACTAGAAATGAAATCTACTCATGCAAGCAACCAAGCGGAACATGAATACATAAAACAAGCAAGTAAACACCAAAAAACAGAAATCGCTGAAGCACAGTCTACAAAAATTCCAGCCGTTGCCGTGCCACAGCAATGGTATATATATTTATAGTACTCATGTACAAAAATGCTTACGATTTATCCATTCAATTTTAATAGCAGTGGTCCCGTGCAACCTAGACAACGTAAAAATATAGTATACCTTTCAAAGAAAACTGTTTTCGACGACTCGAATTTTTTACTCAATCACATAAAGCGCCATATTCAACAGGCTGAGAAACATCAAATAATATTGGAACGAATAAAATCTGAAGTTCTACAACAAACTAAACATACTCACAAAACATCCCCTACACGAAATTCTATCGAGCAAATGTGTTTAGAAGAGACTACAGAAATTTCATCTGATAGTACTGTGAGCTCTGAATGCACAAACGCTGTGATATCGCCAACGAAGCGTGTTCAGGAAGCTAAGGCGTTATTTTTGAAAGAGTTTAATAAGGTAACTTAATATCTTCTCCTATCGTTAGTATAACTACATTTATCAAAATATCTTCCATGCATTTCCAGTCAAATACTCTCGCATATGCGTTACGTTTCCATAAAGGCCTGAAACGTCGTATAATCGATGCTATTCTAAAAATTTCTTTTGAAGAGTTCAAAGTATATACAAAAATACATAATGCTCCTGAAATACACGATAATGTTGAATTGCTACGAAGTTATTATGACCACGTAGTTAAGAAGCCAAAAATATGGCCTATAAACCTTTATATGCCGATTAGTGATCTTCTTCAGTTTCTAATGTTAAAAGGGATTGTACTACCCGAACGAAATCTAGAAGATGTTTCGCCAATGCTGTTGCATTGGAGTGATTTAGCAGCTAAAACCAATTTTGATGAAATAGTGCAATGGGATTACTATCGTTGTAAAGGGGAAAAATTTAATAAAAACAATAACTTGGATTCTTTTCGCATACAATTTTATGAAAAATGTTGGTTTAATAACGCTTGGCTGCGAAAGATACCAATTGTTATGGAAAAAATCGAAAACCTAACCTCGGCAAATACAGAAGTTTGTAGCAATAATGTACTTACGAAGCAAGTAAATGAAAATGCATTACTACCGGAAGTTAGTGATAATATTGAAACTACAGACGCGCCAGCAGAGCGCATTTCCGACTGTTCAGTCGTGGAAATTGTCAATACATTAAAGGCACTACGAAGCGTCATAAAAGTGGAAGCTTTAGAAGACAGTACATGCCACACAATAGACACCCCAAACGATAAGCAAAGGCAAAACCTTGAAGAAAATATGAAAATTGTTAATATGAATAGCGATTCAGCTAATGAATCGGGGACGACAGCAGAAACAGGGTGTAGGTTAGAGGAAGCTGCAACAACCGTTTTGGAAAAACCTAAAGAAACAAATCTTAATAACGACATGGATGTTAGCGCAACGACCTCACAATCACCGGTAGTTGAACAAGTATGAAGATTTTGTGTTAACAAATTGCAACAACGATTTGCGAAATTCAACCTCAAAGTTTCTATTAAATTATTAAAATTGACTGCCGAACGGCAAAAAAAAAACTGATTAGTTTTTAATTGTAAAACACCTCCGTATTTTTTTGGCACTTGATTTTTTTAAGGTTATTAAAAATCTTCAGAGTCAGAATGAAAATAGTAGAAAATATATAGTTTCAAAGTCATTATATGTGCGTATAAATTTTTGTTTGGCAGTCAATTTAATTATACCAACAACAAAATTATTTCAAAACTGGAGGAAAAATTTCACAATGTTTATTTCAATGCGAATTCAATAAAAGGTTTTTTTTTTGCCTTTTGGAGAACTGCTTTCCAATAACTTAAGACAATTAACATCCATCCCAGCCAATCACTATGAAGCAAATCGACAATATGTTCAACAAAATGTAACACTTAACGCCCTAATTGGACCTTATTGAATTCGCCTTGTATAATTAAACCTTTAATGGAAATTTTATATTAATTTTATATTAAGTTTGTTTCGATGTTTGTAAGTACCAGAACGATAAGAGTTAGTTAGACCCATCAAAAAGTATATCGAGATGATCAGGGATACGAGCTGAATCGATTTAACCATGTCCGTCTGTCTGTCTGTCCGTTTGTTTGTTTGTTTGAACACAAACTAGTCTCAGTTTTTGAGCTATTTAAATGAAACTTGGCAGTCAGGTGCTTTTTATAATTTAACAGGCCAGATCGGATGACTATAACGTTTATAGGAGCTGATTGTTCGGATATCATATTTTGATTTATAACTCCTTCACTTAAGCAGCCACAGGCTTGCAATTTGGCAAGAAGGTCCGTTATTCTAAGCTCTATAGAATTACTGGAAATCATATAGATCAAAGATATATAACATATAGCTCCCAAACAACTGACTGTTCAGATATTTCATTTAGAACGAAAACTCCTCCATTTAAGCAGTTAAAGTCTTGAAATTTTGCACAAAGAATAGCTATTATGAGAACTATTTTAGCAGTGAAAATCTTAAAAATCCGATAAATAGAACATATAACTGCCGTACATCCGATAGTTCCGATATTGCATTTTGGGCCAAATCTTCAATAAATCAGCTAAGGGCTTGAAATTTTCCACAAATATTAATTATTACTGGGACTTTTATAGCAGTCAAAATCATTAATATTGAGTTAATATTACATATGGCTCTCATAAAATTTTTCCATTCATGAAAGGATTTTTTTTACTTGTTTTTATTACAACTAATTTTCATATTTTCTACATTAATTCAACATCATTTATAAAAAATTAATCATATAAATAATTCTAATTAGTTTTTGAAGCAAAAAAACATTTATTTTTAACACCATCACTCAGAGATCCTCCACGGCTTCTTTATGTTAAGAGAGTATTAGGAGGTATACGATTCAAAATACTTCAAAACCTCCCTAAGGTAAAACTTAGATTTATAACAGACATTTTGCCAGGTTTAAAGGACCTAATCAGGGAAACCCTATTACTCCTACTCTTGGAGCGTGAGGCCTTTGAACCAACATAGGAGTGGTTCCCAGAACAACATATGGCCAAGAGATGATCACATACATTACTTACCCCCGGGTTTGGTCAAAAGTTTTGTGGAGGCCCTAGGGTTGTAAGGAACAGAAGACACCGTAGACCCACCTTTCTTTATTTATATTTAAGGATCGATAATATCTAACTTGAAATATTCCAAATTCAATAAATCTACAGTAAACAGCTGTTTGGCTGGTAGTAACGGTGGCGGTAGGTCCTGGTCTACCTTTGAAAAACAAGTATCTTGCATACAAAATTTGGGGGTGTAGTCCTAAGATTCTAAGATAATTGTTCAAGCTAAGCTTCAACGCATGGGGCCTCTGAAGACAGCGATGGTGGTATTCCGTTAGATAAGATTGGGGGTGTCCGGCATCCTAAGTGGGGTTAGGTCGCCGAAACAACAGTCCTTGGTCGGATAAAATTCGAGTCACTTCGGTGGCGTAGAAGGAGCTCCAGCTGCTTTGGGAGACGCGCGTCACTCTGGCTCAACTCCGATCTGGATATTGTAGCAGGTTAAACTCCAACCTATCCAGGATCAACCCCGACACCCCAACACTTTCCCGGCATGTGGAGAGTGTCCGCACGACACCAACCACATATTCACATGCCCGGCCAAACCCACTCAACTAACACCCCTCTCCCTGTGGTCCGACCTTGTTGAAACGGCTCGTTTCCTGGACCTCTCGTTAGTGGAGCTTGACGATAATGATTAAGGGAGCCCGCCAGCCCAGTGGGGCGTAGCTAGCCGCTACAATCCCGGGCATCAGGGTTGCTCCTCATTATTTTGGTCCGGGTAGGACTCGGTGCAATTCTGGTCCAGAAACCTTCTTCTGCTGCGTCTGCCAGGGAAGGCTTCATCCGAACTTTACTTCGGTACGGTGTAAATCGTGCAATGGATGGTGCCATCTTAAAGTCTGCTCAAGCCACAAAAAAATTAGGAAGTGGTCCACGGCAGCATATCGCGCTTCCTGCGCTAGTGTTCAATGGCACCCAACGTGGGGATCTGAATCGCCCTTGCTCCTTAAGGCAGTCTCGAGTTGAGGAGGTCCCGATATAATTACTATATTTTGTTATGTTTGTACGCCGCTTTACACAGCGAACTAGTTGAAGATAGTTCGTGTCCGGCAGCCTAAGTGGGGTTAGGTCATCCTTTATTGTTATATTTCCACCTCTAAAGAATGATTGAAATTTACACAGTTTAAATAACAAAGGTTTCTCTTTATTTTTCTTTTACCGAAGTCAACATTGATGGAGGTCGGCACAGTCTTAAATCAAAATTTGGATGATGACACACAAACACGCGTGCAGAAAGCGATACATGTTTATTTTTTGGAAGTGGATAAGGTTCGACATTTTTTTTTAAATTTTTATTAAAAATCGTCAAAATAATTCAACTTTTCTTTTCAGTCTTGCACTCTACCATACCTTCTAAGATTTCTTGGTGGTTTGAAGAGACGTATTGTTGCTACTATTCTGAAAATGTCTTTTGCAGAGTTCAAGCAATATACTCATATACACGATGGGGCCGAAATTTACAATGATCTAGAACTTTTGAACCGTTGCTATGAATATACGATAAAGAAGCCACAAGTGTGGCCTATTAATCTTTATATGCGACTGACGGATATATTTGAGTATCTTAAATTTAAGGATGTTACACTGCCTGAAATTGGCTTAAAATATATTTCGCCAAAATTATTACATTGGCACGATCTTACGTCGATGACAAATTACGATTACATACTCATTTGGGACCACTATCGTTGTACTGGAAAGAAAATGAATAAAAGAAAAACCGTGCTAGATCCATTTCGTCAAGCATTTTATGAAAAGTGTTGGTTTAACGACAAGTGGCCATGGTATACGCCAAAAATTTTACCTAAAGTCTTAAGCCTAATTACGAATGAGCAAAGTGTGACAACTGAAAAAGAAGATAATGCAAATTTTAGCTTTGAAAAGTCGGTTGTTTTCCATGCCGTGGACGAGAGGCTAGAAACGAGTGGTGAAGAAGCTCCAAATGCACTAGCAATCAGAGCAAATGAAGAGCGGGCTACTTTGGACCTTATAAAACCTAGACTTGTCGATGCAGAAATTCAAACATCACGTAAGTTGATATTGCAACTCGTTTATTTCGGTATATGTATCATAGCTATTAATATCTCAATATTTTTTTAAATCTATCTCAGAAAATCATTTAAGAGAAGAGAAGAAAATTGAAAACTTCGCTGTTAAAATAAATTCGAGGGCTATATAGACGTTTGCATAAAAATCGGCTAAAATTGTGGGAATATTGGTCACAGATAAAAAAATTATAAAGCGTTTTTTACACAAAATTATCAAGTTTTTGGGAAAATTTAGCTTAAAGCGTGCGGTACAAACAAGGACTATTCTGAAACAGTCCGTGAAAAATTCGATTATTTTCGAAATCAGTCGAGAATATTTCGGGAATAATTCGAGACAAGTCCCGAAAAATCAGTCGGTTCGGGCCTGAAAAAAAACAACTTGAATTTCATTAGCGTACAAATACTAAAGATTAATTTTTCGGGATACTTAAAACATATATATTTTTTTTTATCTTTTGCTGTTGCTTTCGACAGGGTGTGAAATGATTGGTTTTTGAACGATTTTCGTTCTGAGAACAAAAAATTACACTGAAGATGGCACAACACCGAAACCGGTTTGTCTCAAAACTAACCTTGATAAGGGATGACGAAAATTCGTTCCAAAACCAATAATTTTTTTAAAATTTTTTTACAGTTTATTTTATTAATTTCATTTAAATGTCTTGTATACATGTTAATACTCATTACTTAACAAATTTGTATATAAAAAATGTAAATTTTTATTATTATTCTTAAATTTTAAATTTTTGTTAAAAAATTTTATAAAAATAATCTCAAAAGATGTGAATTTCTTAAACTCGTAGAGACCGTAACGAAAAAAGTTTTAAACGTTTACTAAAATTGTATGAAATATACAACTGTAAGCTACACAAATCTCGGCT
Organism: Philophylla caesio; assembly: GCA_963971545.1. Taxonomy (NCBI): domain Eukaryota; kingdom Metazoa; phylum Arthropoda; class Insecta; order Diptera; family Tephritidae; genus Philophylla; species Philophylla caesio. The sequence goes on along the minus strand of OZ020608.1, from coordinate 25,077,038 downwards.
GAAAAGAGTCTGTCATCGCCGCCCACAAAGAAATGTCATATACACGAAAAGGGAAGAAGACGTTGGGTCCTAGCGCTGTCATGTAACGGACGAATTTCTGTGTCGAATTAGTTGATTTACGCCCAAGCCCAGACAGTCAAGAGCTAACACTGACTCGAATCATTGTTTTGTTGTAGCAAAAAAAATTCGTGGACGATGGCAATAATTAGAAGAGGATAGGTACCTTTGGAATGCTCAAAAGAATGATTTGAAACAACTATAAACCTCTACAGCATAAACGAGCTGTGCGAGGACATTGAAATAGTGCAGTACATTAAGATGCAGTTGAGTTCGATGAAGGTTTTCGACGCGATATTTGCTGGTATATAGCAGAGCAAAGGATGGCCTCTTCTGCGTTGGAAAGGCTAAGCGTTAAAAAACTTTGCTATATTTGCAAATAGATTAAAGAGTCTAAAGTTTAAGCCTTTTATTGATAAACTATAAAAAAAAAGAAGAAGTGACTGGGGGCGGGTGGTCATACGAAGAATAAGACCATATTTTTTAATATGAAAAATATGACCATTTTTCTCATTGAAGTAATTGCACTTTTGGTACATTTTTTTACCTACTAGTGAGCGTATAAAAGTTCTTTGTTTATGCTTAACCAAGAAGATAATTTTGAAAAGCCTTTACATATAAGTGAAGCAATTCTAAGGGTAGCGAAGGAAGAAAGCCTTCAGTTTGTGCCACTCCATATAACAAGATACTAAAAGGGATTGCAAAAGCGAAGGCCCCCTTGAACTCTCATAAGTTCTTTTGGAAGTGCTTTTAGCTCCTAAAAATATTAACTGCGATATGCGTAGATCGCGCTTAGTTTACGTTGTTTCAAAACAGGTACATAAAACGAGATTCAAAATTTGAAACTAAGTTTTTAGCATTTTTCAAAACTTCCGTTACATGGAAGTTGGGAGTGGCTATGGACCGATTTCAAAAATTATTGACGGTGATGATAGAGATATCAAGGACAATATGTTCACCAAATTTTGTGACAACACCTTACATCGTTATTGAGATACTTACAGGCGTTTTTTTATAAGTGGGCGTGGTAACGCCCATTTTTCAAAATTTCATTAAATCAAGTTTATTAATTAACTATCTCCCTAAATATCAAATTTTAATTAATATGTTCCAATAGATTAGGAAAAAACGAAATTTTTGCATTTTTCAAAATTTCCTTTATATGGGAGGTGGGCGATGTTATATTCCGATTTCAAAAATTTTTAACGATGACAACAGTGATATTGAGGAAAATTTGTTCACCAAATTTTGTGACGATACCTTATACTGTTATTGAGATACAGAAAATGTTTCATAAGTGGGCGTGGCAACGCCCATTTTTCAAAATTTCATAAATATTTTATGTCTTAGATCAAAATCGCTCCAAATACAAAATGTTACTTAATTTGTTTTAATAGATACCGAAACATGAAGTTTTGCATTTTCAGAAACTTCCGTTATATGAGAGATGGGCGTGGTTATGAACCGATTTTCTACGATAATAATAGCGATGTCAAGGAAAATATGTCCACCCAATTTTGTGCCGATATTTAATACTGTTATTGAGATACAGAAAATTTTTTAGAAGTGGGCGTGGCAACGCCTATTTTTCAAAATTTTATAAATACCTAATTTCTTAGTTCAAAATCGCTCCAAATACCAAATTTCACTCAATTTGCTGTAATAGATACCGGAAAAACGGAGTTTTTGCATTTTTCAAAAACTTCCGTTATATGGGAGGTGGGCGTGGTTATGATCCGATTTTAAAAAATGTCTACGGTAATAATAGCGATATCATGGAAAATATGTCCAACAAGTTTTGTGACGATACCTTACACCGTTATTGAGATACAGACATTTTTTCCTAAGTGGGCGTGGCAATGCCCATTTTTGAAAATTACATAAATACCTAATTTCTTAGTTCAAAATCGCTCCAAATACCGAATTTCACTTAATTCGTTTTAATAGGTACCGAAAAAACGAAGTTTATGCATTTTTCACAAACTTCCGTTATATGGGAGGTGGGCGTGGTTATTGACCGATCTTGACCATTTTCAATACCAACCTACCCTGACGGACGGACGGACAGACAGTCAGGGCTAAATCGATTTCTCTTTTCATTTTGAACATTTAAGAATATATGTATATGTCTATATCTATCTCAATTATTTTATGCTGTTACAAACAACCGTTATGCGAACAAAGTTATAATACCCTTGTGTACAAGTACGCTCCGGTATAAAAATTGTGAAACAAAGTTTAATAAAAAATTAAAAAAAGATTATTGCCCCATAAACTAAAGCATACATAAATACTTAGTTGCGAGTCACAAACCTTAATCCCGAAGGCACTATCCACAAAATCATCCAAATTTATGCCAGTAATCACAGGTAGCAACACCAAAAAAATATTAAAAAAAGGGAGTGCGGTTTCGGGCAACAGTTTTATTTTTTTAAATGACTTCGATACTTAGTACTTAATATTACCCGACAATTTTCATTGCTGAATATTGATTAGAACCGAAGAACATACTTCAACATAAGTATATTTTATATTTTTGCAACGATTTATTACTCTTAATTAATTAGCTTAACACGTAAAATTTTTTTGAAATTCATATGCAAATTGTAATGTTAAATAAAGTGCATACCTGGCTTAAAACAATCCATAACAAAAATATTTATTAAATTATTTGCTTGAAACCACAGGAGTAGCAATATACATGAAAACTTATTTTCATTTTATAGGTATTTAGTGCAATGTGGACAGCGTAGTGATCAAATATTTATGTATGTATGTATGTGTGTTTTTATATATATTTACAGAAGGACTTCTGGAAGGTTATCAGAGTTCCACAACTCAACCAGAGACTGACAATCACGTTAATGTTGAAGTCTGTAAGTTACTATTGAAAAAAAAAAAAAAGCTTCATTTTTAGTAAATAATAAATGCAATTTATATTATTATATCTTTTAGCCATAAACATCAAAGAAGAGAAACTTGTACCCCTTAACAAATTGCAATTCAATCTAACCAAAGATGAGGAAAAATATGAATGTGTTCAAGCGCCAGATGACATAGTCGACTTAGACGCTACCTTCCCTACGAATGAATCGCAAGAGGAAACGCTACTTCCATTAGCGAATTCAGAAAGCTTGCTACCCTCAGATATCAATGCATTATTGCCGAGCAATTCAATAGATACGGCTGATTTTCATAACATTGCAATGACAACTGAGGAGAGCAAAAGTCAAACCATATTTGTACAAAAATCAAGTGAAGATTCAACACAAACACAGTCACAACAAAGTAGAACTAATATGACAACGACGCCAACGATAATTGAATCCAACGAGACTCTGAATGAATCTGAAAGAGAGGAGCAAGTTCAGAAAGACCCACAACAACAAAAACAACCACATGAACCAATTCTCGAAATACTGCGAACAGATGATGTATCGAACCCGTCAAGCTCAAAAGTACAACCAGAACCACCTTTGATGCAAGTAAAACTAGAGAGAGCGAAAAATTTAACGCCAAAACGGCTAAATCAAAGCGTTGCAACTGCAATGGCAAGAATTTTCGAACAAGTGAGTTCAAGTCGAAAGCAAAATCAACAAAGAGTTCAGCGCCAAGAGAAGCTACAACAAAATCAACAAGAAGTGCCAGCTGAGGAGGCCCCAGAACGACAAAAGATAGAGCAAAGATTACACAATGAAGAGGCAATTGAACAGTCCCCAGAAGGACAACAGTTAGAAGAAGAACAAACAATGGAAACTCAAACTCAACCAGATCCTCAAATGGGTGAACATCAGTTAGTTGTACAAACAGAGCAGGGACCACTTTCAGTAGTAGATGGGCAACAGAAATCACAAAATCAATCAGAAGTGACGGCTGACCAAGACCCAGAACAAGAACAATTAGTGCAAAGACTACAAATTGAAGCGGAAAATGAACTGATCCCAAAACAACATCAACAAAAATCTATAGAATCTCAAATTCAGCAGAAACAACAAACCGTGGAACATGAGTTAGTCGTGCAAACAGATCAGCACCATCCAGTGGTCCAGCAGATTTTAAACGCACAGTCTGAACCGGGGAATATTCAAACTCAGCAAGCGCATCAAAGTGTAGAACCGCAAGACCAACAAACCAAGCTAATTCTTCAAACAGTACAGCGGGGAAATCCACATCAAAACATAAATACATATACTCAACCAGAGCAAGAACAATTATTTCGACAAGAATATAAAATCTCTTGCCCAGTAACTCAGCAACAACCCACGCAACATTGTGTACAACAACAATCTCAGCTGGAGCTACGAGAGGACGAAGAAATTGAAGAACAACTAGAGTCATTATTGGGAGAACGAACACAAATGCAATTGCCACAACAACAACAACAACAACAGTCGACAACACAGCTTCCAGAAGCAAGTCAGTTTACCGAGACCACAAATCAATATCAAGCAACGGAACAACAATCGGCAATAGAGTTTATACCTCAAAGCGATCGTCCGGACGCTTATCAAAAAATTGAGATTATCTCACAACAGTTGATACAGAATCCATCTTCGCAGCCGCAACAACATCAACAACAACAACAGCAGCAGCATCCAGAGCAACACGTTCAATCGCAATTGATTCTACAACGTACTCATACACAGGTGCAAGAACAAGTAATGCTTCGGTCATCTGGTATTTTGCCACAAGACATGCCGCCACTGACCAAGCTATCTAAACATTACACAACAAAGTGTACAACTAAAACTAAAACTGTAAAATCTGCAAAGACTACAAAGCCGGCCAAGATACGAAAGGCCCAAAAAAATACCGACTATGTACCACAACTCACGCATGCGTTTCAACCGTTACCAATTTCTTTAAATACGAAAAAACCGGCCGTATGCTCTACAGCCATCAGTATACCAACCTCAAGTAGTCAAATCCCTGTAAATCTGCAACAAAATCCCTTCATGTCAGATGTGAGTGAGCAAGGCTTTAATGTTGCTTTGCCAACATCAAATGCAAATACCATGTTGTTAACGCTCCCTGCGCCGATAGCTACTTCAAGCGTCAATAGTAGTTCAAATTCATCATATGTGTTTACGCTGAGTGGTGATAGTACGTTCTTTAATAGTTCCGAATTGTTGCGAGCGATTGAAAGTTATCAGCTACAGCATCAGCAGCAGCAACAACAACAACAACAACAGCAGTTTCAAATACAATTACAGCAACATATACCAATCGGTCAACAGGCACAATTGATGATTGGGCAACCACAAATGGTTCAACTTTCACAACCACATTTTGAAGAGCTGCATCAACAACAACATCAACAAGCGCAGCATCACCATCAGATCGCAGAACTTATGGTGTTAGATGTAAATACACAGCAGCAGCAGCAGCAGCCACAGCAGCAAGTTCATATTTCACAACCATTGATGATAGAAGATAATTCGCAACAGCAGCAACAACAGGTAAACGATACTTCGAAACTATAGGAAAGTTTTAGTCTACAGTTAAATACTAAATTCTAGCAGATATCAATTAAACAATGGCGTCATTAAAAGCATTGAAAATAACTTATTAAATTTCCTTAAATAATAGCATTATAGCGGCCTAATAGCACATTTCTCCAAATGATAAGTCCTAATTAAATGTTCCCTTTGGGCATTGTAGCTTATGTGAACTTTGAAATATTTTGTTTGCAACTTGTATGCGAACGATGTGGTATTAAGCTCCAATGTATGTTAAGCGTTAATACTATTTGATGCGGATAAAGACAGTGAGTTTGGTGGACGGCACTGAACCACCGATAAACTAAAAGTGATGTACATATGTAATGTTTTAAACTATTATTTTATTTCGGCTTAACAAAAATATTTAACAAGTTGTGTAATTGTGCGGTAGACAAGATCGTGAAGAATGTCAGAAATTAATTGGAACTCCTCCAGTCCCAGTAATGCGTTCTCTGACGAACGATAAAATAACTTTTTTCTTTTAATAAGAAAGTTCCAAACGATATTTGAAGTTTTGTCGAAAAACTCACAAAGATGTTTCAAGTATTTCAAGAATTGGCACACGTTCGACTTATGTATTATTTTGTTAAATTTCCCTTCAAAAACAAAGGCTTAGAAGCTTGTTGTCCGAACACTCGAAAAAATTAAACGCGAATTGTTCTTACGAGTTCACGCGGTTCTTAACCTTCGTTGGAAAACGAGTATTGCTCACGAATTCTTGAGAAAACGAATTCATAGTAACCGTAGACTTAGTGGTAAAGATCTGTGAAAAATATTTGGTTTGATGGCTGAGGACGCTGTGCAATTTTGGGCGAGTTCCAAATTACATATTGTTTTGTATTTGAGTAAATATCGAGTTCCTGAAGTCTTTATACTTATAAGAAGTAATCTGTCGTCATTCCCATATATTTTTAATATCATAATATCCCAGTAGATAATTTCTGGAGCTTAAAGCACTTCCGAGAGACCTTCTGGAAATTCAAGAGGCCTTCTCTTCTACAATCCCCTTTTCATTCTTTTTGGTTTGAAGTGGCACTACTGATGTGAAGTAAACGGTAGAAATGACAGTAAAACAATGCCATTATCACGGCAATATATTATGCTTTTAAGGCTGCAATGTGAAGCGTGGTTGTCAAGTAAAATTAAAATCGATGGCTCTTTACAGCAGTTGGTATTCTTTTGAATATGCTTCAATAAATCTGTGAAAAGTTCAGCAATCATCCACCTAGATTTGGAGTTCAAAATAGTAGATCCTGGAAAACATCCGTGAGAAACATTCTCGCGTTTAAACGTATTCTTGGAAATACATAAACAGGTGGCAGATGATTTCCACATGCATTTATTAAACCAACTATGATCACCAAACTCCCAAGCTTCGCAGACACAGCCTGCAACAGAACGTTGTCCCTTAGCAGTGAGGACCTACAATAAAAAAAAAGAAAGCAATTTAGTGCAAACAACAAAAACATTTATAAGTTTTTTACATTAGGTGAGGTTATACCAGTTTCGTCAAAGTTATAAAGAAATTCCTTGCATATGTCTGACTCGAGTTTTTTCTATGAAAACTACTTTAACTAACACCCCCTTAATTCATTTTCACTACACTTACAATAATTTATTCCAAATAATTTAAATTATTTTATTAAGTTATTTGAATATTAAATTAGTACTGGTATCTAAATATTAATAATATTAAATATTGTGTTAAGTATGTCCAGACGTCTTGTACAAGTAAAACACGAGACACTTAGTAATTTATCTACGTTTATTTCCCTACTATGTAGGGAAGCCGTTCACAAAAGTGGGAACCGTAACGCGCGAGCGCTTACTCGGGAATGCTTATCACCTAAGGTAAAACTTAATATTTAAACTCAATTCGACCTAGTCGTTTTTTTGTGGTTGTCACGGATTGATTGTTATTGCTCTTTGCCAAATACTGCTCCTTAGGTTCCGTTGATGCCGCAAGGAAGTGTCGGCGCTTTTGGTAGAAATAATTCGTGTTACTGCCGATTCTTCCTCCAGCGAAATATAGTCAGCGCTATGACCGCAGAGATAATCAGTCCGCCAAGGGAACTAAACATTGTGATTAACTTTATATTAATTTCGTTTCTTTGTGTTGTGATATGTCTTAAATTCTGTATGTTGACTTCATCTAGATATGGTAAAAACAGCGTTGCAGAACCCGCGCTGGTCCACTTACAATGGCCCGTTGTGGCCGTGGTTGGAAAATGCAAGAACATTAATTATATCCTGTCTTGGATTTGCCATATTTACGTAGATCTTGATAGCTTCAACAGCTTGTTTCGAACTTATTCGAGTTTCTGTCTGATCTACATAACAGTCACTGTCTGATTCATCCGCATTTTCAAAATTTTTCCATTCTGTACAATTTTCTTCAGGATTTTCATACCACTCTGCCACAAGGGATGCCGTAACGTCCATCTGAAGTAAAAGTATAAAAAAAAATCTTTCGAATATACATTTTTTTTGGTAAACAAACCTGAGGATTTAGCTCCATGAGAAGTTCAACTGAAATTTCTTCCAGCTCGGTTATTTCTTATAAAAACTCAAGCCAATCCACCTGTGCCCATTGATAAGTGCGGTGCACAGGGCACCGATATAATTATTTAATAGAAGATATGGTTTCGCCATATTTTTTTTTTTTTTAATTCAGTAATGTCGGCTTTTTCAGCGATTTTGCTTTGTTTTACCAAACAGTTGACAATTTCGATCTCTTCAGGGAAGAATTCACTAATAAGAAAATTTTCGTAATTTAAAATTTATTTTTATTTTGAGTTGACTGCAATTGATTTAAACTATCTGGCAGAATCGCCATGTACTAAGAATGAAATAATCACTTGTGTTGATGTTGAGATGTCTTTATTGACTAACTAAAAATATATTAGCTATAATTCTTTACGAAAGAGTTCCTTGTGCAGTTGTATGTACGCCCGTTACACTGCTACGTTCAGTACACCGGTGGGAATATGCTGAATTATTTGAAAAATGTTTCGCAACGATTTCTGTTATTTTACGTTCATAATCACTTACTGAACATAAATGTAGTACAAAACTTTCTTGCGCGTCCAATATAGTAATCTTCTTTTTCATCTCATCCGAAGTGGACTTATAACACGTAGAGGAAAAACAAATGGCAACAAAGTTGTTAAAATAAAATCTGATGAATCTGTATTATAAAAGATAAATGTAAAATTAGTTACTCTTTAAAAAAAAGTTTTACACTTTTCATAACATACCACACGTTTCGGCAAGCTGTAACTCTATTAGCAGCTGTTTGCAACTTTCATTATTCAAATTGTGTCTGTAATATAGCTCGATATTCTTTTGGAAAAATTCCCACTTGCTGGATAGCATACACATACATAGAATGCAGGCATGCATATTACCACATCGACAGCTCTGCTATCTGTATATTTGCGCAATTCCTTAAGGAATTTCACAGGATCAAGTGATGACAAATCGGCGCAAACTAAAAGTTGTATGCCATTTGTCAGTCACAGCATTCCAATCCGAAAAATCTCTCTTTAATTCTGTTTTTAAAGCAGTCGAAATGGTTTCATCAAAGTGGTATCAGCCACTTCGGTTGAAGGTGTGCCTCGAAGTTTTTGGCGTTTTGCTCTACTATTTGTATATTTGGCGTATAATTTTCCACCTGGATTCTTTCGGCCAGTCCGGGGAATAAAATAAAATTACTATGAAAATATATTTGAATTAAGATACCGTCTTACAACTAGTTGAGAACTAAGTTTATTCAAATGTTCGGCTCATAAATATTTACTTTAGCTTCACACTCTGAAGGGAAAATTTAGTCGGAAGTTCTTATTGTCACGTCAATGCAGTTGGCTTCTTCCACTATTGATGTTATTAATTGCTCTCTTTGAATATTAGACACATTGGATTTTTTTTCATAATAGCTCAATATGCTTCTGCCTTTGGAACAATTTTGTAAATTGTAACTGATTTCCTGAAATTATTGTAAAATTGTAAAAATAAATAAGATCGAAAAATATAAGTGATTTATCAGTGAACTTTTAGTTTGATTGCGCATGGTAGACAAATTCGAAGTTAAACTTAATGATTTTTCCAACTAAAATTTAACCTTGGAGTCCACCGATAATGTTTCGTCATCAATATTGAACTAATAAGTACAAAATATAATTACTAAGATACAATTTTTTGGACTAGGTTTCTAACCTCATATTTACGCCAAGCAAATATTTTTTGTCAGAATTCCGCTCTTAACCCAACTTGGAAACATATTGTAGACAACGAAACGTAACTCCATTTGCTGAAATAATTTTGAATGAAATTACGATTTTGCAATATTTTTTACTTGGTTTTATACTCAACGTATGAACCTACACTTTAAGCCTTTAAATAAACAATCTAAATCGAATGAACTTAAAAGTTCTTTTAATTTATCGTTAGTTTGCTCACTTTGTATATTAAACATTTTATTGTGTATTAGGAAATTTAATATAAGACCTGAATAAAGTTATACATGAAATAAAAACAAAACTATTTTTATGCGTAATATTCGATCAGCACAAATCTCGTTGAGGAAACGTGAATATGTACAGTGGCGGCCACATTATTAGAAACAGCCCTTGTTTACAAGTTTTGAAATTTTTTTTTGTTTATTAAGTTAAAAATTTTTTTTAGAAAAATTATTTTAGTTAATTCTATAACTCGAACCATACAAATCAAAGTTTGAAACTTTCTACAGTACTCACCAAATTTTTTTGAATTTTATAAAATGGTCATCAAAATTTGAAACTTTTAATCAGAGCTTGTAGAAAAATTCTGTGTAATGTAAACTTGCAGCCATATTAATATCTTCGAAGAATTCTTCCTTTGCGAAAAGTTAATCCATTTTAATTTTTTTGGTTAAGGAATGGTCTAGTAGCAGACATTCATTTGCCGCATCTGTCATAATTTAGTACTTTTTAAAAGCCGTTTTCAGTAGCAACCCAAGTAGTACATAACCCTCGCAAATATGAAAGTGTTGATGTTTTTGTTTTTCGGACTTGTACTTGGTCGCGAGGTCTTCCAGTTAAAGAATTAAAATGTCATGACTTATAAACTATAATTACATTAGCACCACTGTCATACTTTCGAACAAAAAAAATCCCCTTGGTAGAATTGGCATCACAGGCCACGTTACATATGTAAATTACCGCCGCGCCACCGGAACAAATAGAAAAGCCGAGGTTGAGTAGTAGAATGAACTTATAAATTTTATTGTCATTTCCCTTTTATACAAATTTTGCTTACTTGCTACAGTTACTACTACAACTACATAACTATGTACTTAATTATAAGTAAAGGCAAAAATTGGGGAACTTAATTGTTGTTGGAGTTCGAATTTGGAATTACATATTGACTGCTAACGTTGCAGTTTTAGGCACTGCAACTTGGTGTGGCTTATTTACTTTGCTTTGAACTACCTATTGCTTAATTCCTCGCATTAAGGTGAATTATGCTGATAATGCAATTTTAGGCAATGCAGTTTTGGTTCACAACGGATTCACATTGCGTCGGCACGGCTTCCGGTTGAAGTTGGTGCTTGCGAAATGTGAAGTCGTTGTTGTTGTTCTTATTTTACAAAAAGTGCAGACTTTATTGTTTATTGACTTTATGCAATGCTGCAATTTGTTTATTGTGCTAACTCCCCCCTTCTTAAGCATCAGCGTCCCGCTGATAAAATTTTATTGATTTACTGAAACTTGTGGGTAATCTATTATTTGAGGAATGAAAAATGATTTTTTATTGTTGTTTTGTTGTTTGTGTACGGCATATAAAACAAAGGAAAGAGCTATTGCAATAAGAATGGCTGCGACGCTTGTGCCTGTTGAAAAATTGTTTATTGATGACATATGTTGTAATTTATTTACATTGGTTAAATAAAGTTGGTGCAGATAATTCAGATCAAGTTTAACTTCATTTTCCGTTAAATTGTTTTGAAGTATTGGAGGTAAGATTTGGTATGAGCTAGTTTGCCAGTTTGTGTAACTCATATCGTTAAGAGCTATGGTTTCATTTAAGAAATCTATTACAAATGTTCCATTCAATTTAATAGATTTCGTACCGTAACTGACGTTTCCTACAAAATTCGAAACGAAAAGTGTTCCTTCTGTAATTAATTCGATGATGGGTTTATTTTCGTATTGATAATCGCAAGTTGCTTTTCCTCCGCTAAGAACTTCTGTAATGCAATGGTTTTTTCCTAATTTTTGGAGCTGACTTTTTTTACAAATTGTGGTTTCGTCTATTAGTATGCAATTTCCTATAACTCCGTATTTCTCTTCTTGCGATATAAAAAGATTGGAAAATTCTAAGTAAATTCGTTTGTTATTTTTAATGGTTGAACGAATAATTATATTGTTAAATACGGTATCCTCTGTTTGGTGTAGTGAAATTACGTATAGAAGGAGCGAATTTTTTATTATCATTGAAGGTTCGGCGTATTGGAGCGCTTGTAGTTCATTTTTGAAGGGTAATGTCTCGGTTTGTGTGAGAACACTGGCGATATCCGTTTTACTTAGGAGTTGTGAATGAATGATTCCCCGTTTGGCCAGCTGAGCTGCCATTACAATTTTCAAAATTTCGTCTTTAATTATTCCTAGCTTATTAAATAGTTGCTGCTCGAATAGCTGCTTATCATCCTTATCTAGTTCATCTATAATTCTATTGTATCCGCTTAAAATTCTACTACCTGTCTTTAAAAGATATTCATTTATTTTATACTGTTTGTTGTTGTTGTCCGTTAGTTTGTGTTTGTGAAACGATTTGGTCCCAGTCAGTTGCGTCGGGATTTCCAGCTAACCATTTCCACGCGGATCCTATCCAGTTAATAGATCGTTTGTGCATGGTAACATTTTTGGTTCGTAATTGGTCCAGTAAATTGTCTATTTCTGAAAGCTGATGCTCCAGTTGAGGTAAAAAGGTACTTGTTTTGCTGATGTCGTGGTGTACGATTAGTCTCATGTCGTCTACTACCTTCTCGTATTCGTCCAAGTCTATAGTATGTATAATTTTGTACGTTCCTTTCCTTATTTTTCCAAGTCCTATTTTGATCGTAACCAGTGGGTTATTGTATTCGTAAGTGTCTACTGTCGCAGTTGTCCAGTATGGTAAAAGCCTAGGAGGTAAATGTTTGTTAGTTTTTCAAATGCGATTTATGAACCTTTCTATTATCTTTAGTAGTTATTGTGACGTTATTATTTTTAGCAACAGTTTCCTTTTTAAAAATGGGTTTAGTTTTACCTTTAACCCTCTAGTGCCCAAATTTTTTTTCATAGAAAAAAAATTATTTTTGGGTTCATTATGTCTTAAAAGTCAAGGTTTGTTCTGGAAAAAATTTTAGTTCTGAACGGATCGGGTTTTATTGGACCAAAACCTTGAACAGCCTAGAGGGGGCTTTGGGAAAGTAGGCCAAAAAAAATGTCAGTAAAAAATTTTGTTTGTTTACGAGTACACGTTTTATTATAAAAGAAATACTCAAAAATAACAATTAAAAAAAACTCACGTATACATAAAAAAAGTAACTTTAATTTACAAAAATTCAAAATATTTGTTACAAAAAGTTTCTTTACTTATTTGTGATGAAAATCGTAGAAGCAGTCTTTTTGCTGAGAAAGGCACAGGTTTATATTGCATTTACGGCATACAATTTGTGTTTCGGAAGTGCAACCAGGAAGCGTACAGGTTTTTTTGTCAGCGCGTGATAAAAACATCGGAAAATGCTCGACGCCATCATAACGTACATCATTAGGCGGTAGGAAAGTTTCCTTCCCTGTGTATTTCTTTTCCTTTTCAGCAACTTGTCGTGGGCGCCCTGGTCCTTTTGACAGAGAAGGAGTTTGTAGCATGCAAAGCACATATGCGACTTCTGATCGGAAGTTTGGCAGTTGATATTTTGCATTATTAGCGTCGGGCTTGTTGATTCTGTGGAACAAAATGCAAGCGTTTACCATGGCTAAATCAAGCATATGTGTAAATAGTCGATTTGTGTACTTGTTGCTCTTTACTGGAATTTTATATCGACCGATTAGTCCATCCATTAAGTCAACGCCACCCATGTTGCTGTTATATTCGCGGATTACATTGGGGCAATCTATGTCAACGTACTTTTTTTCAGAACGAACAAAACGTGAAACCTGGCCTTTTGAATTCGTTTCATTCAGGAAAGGCTTTGTACCCGCGTAAGTCGAAGCAAGTCGCACTGCCTTATTGTCCTTCCAAACCGTCAAAGACATTTCGACTCCTAATGCAGTTCCACAGAATTCAGTAGAATATCCACGTACTTGTTTCTTGAGGTCGCTGTCAGTTGGCAGCTTACAATTTGGAATGCGATTCGACCGAATGGTTCCCAAAGAAAATATTCCGCGGGATTTTAGATATACCAGAAGCGGCAAAGAAGTATAATAATTGTCGAAGTAGATAATCTGGTTTTTGAAATTCGGAACATTGCTCGACAATCGAACTACTACATTTGCTGACGCACTAAGATCTGGTGAGCCAGTTTGCACAACGTTGTCTCCTGCGCCGCAGTATATTTCAAAATTATAGCAAAAGCCAAAGGAGTCACACAAGTTGAATAATTTCACTCCCTATTTGTGTGGTTTGTCTGGTAAATATTGTCGAAGGAAGGTCTTCATCTTCGTTGCACACATTTGTTCATCCACACTTAAGCGTTGGGTCATCGGAACCGACTGAAACTTCTCATTGAAGTGATTCACGATTGGTCGTATTTTATATAAAGGATCGTGGTCGGCAGAATCCTTGGAGGGCAACTTACTATTATCATTGAAATGCAAATTGCTTCGTATTTGTTCAAAGCGATTTTTTGACATTGTGATCTGAACTGTTGCAAACGCATACTCACCCCAATATGAACGAACATTTGGGTAGCGAAAAACTGACATAAAAAATAAAATGCCAATAAATTGTCGAATTTCCAAATTGGTTATTACAAACGAAGTATTGATATCTTTTTGGACAGCATACAAATTTGTTTGCTGAGTTATATGCTCAATGATAGTACCATTCAAAAAGTATTCAAAACACTTGAATGGCGTATCAAGCTTTTTGAGATCTCCGAGGTCAAGCTCAGTAAAGGAAATCACAGATTTATCCAAAACTAAGTTCTTTTGGCGCCACAATATCTTTTTGAAAATCGGTGACTTTGGATCTATATCCAAAACAGACCCTACAAATTCGGTTATTGTGCTTTCTTCAGCGTGAGCAAGATCATGCTCAGCAGGCGCTTTGCGTTTGCGTTTCTGTGCTTGAGGAGAATTCGATATAATGGAAGTTGAGGGTGACAACAGTTTTGCCAACGGAGCAGGACTTCCGCTTGAAGTTACACAAATCTGTGAAGCCAACATAGATGTTATATTTACCGCTCTTTCAATCGCTTCTTGATCTTCACCATTGACAGGAAACGATGCCTCGCAAACACCATCAGTCAAATCGTCCTCCAATTCTTCTTCTCCGTCCGTATCGAAGTCAAAATCCATCGAATTCAAAAATTTCTCAATCTCCGCATCGCAAAGAGCTGATAGCTTATGCATTTGTTGACGTTCCATGCCTACTGAATCTATTATTTGAACTTAAATATGTATGTTTTGAGTTGTTTTACTTTCAAACATACCTTATAATTTTTTTTTCCCGAATTTTCCCAAGGCCGCCTCTAGACGGGGTACCTTGTCGAAGCTATAAAAAGCTAACGAAAACTTTTTGTTGTTACAACAGCGGTGTTTTGCGTCCTTGACACTATCAGCAACACGTCAATATTTTTTTTTTTTTAGCTTCGACTTTTTATAATAATTTTATTTTATTTTTTAATTTCGCACTTTTTGGCAAATAATTATTGCGATTTTCACAAAAATTTCAACTTCAATGACTGCAGCAGCTGACGCAAGCGCTGGCAAGTATTGTAAACGCAACGAAATTAATTTTTGGACTTCCCCGAATTAGACAAACGCAAAACGAATTCAAAAAGGAATGCGGAAAGCGAACTAGGGTGTTTTGAAGTTTGCCCGTCTAGAGGCGGTCTTGGGCACTAGAGGGTTAATCTGTTTTTTTTTTTATAGATAGTATCACCTGGTTCGTAACTCTTTATTTTTGATCTCCTTTTGTTATGACTATTCAACATATTTTTTTGATTTCTGGCTATTTCATTTCGTAGGTCAGAATTAACTATTTCCCTAAAGTTTGTTAAGTCTTGGTAATTAATTCTTTGAGTTCTTCCAAAGAAAACGTCGGCTGGCTTTCTTTTTGTAACTGAATGTCTTGTGTTATTGTATCTGTCAACTGCAATGTTGATAATTTCCTTGATAGAGTAATCAGGGTATTCTGCTTGCAGGCATCTGGTCATTTCGATAATAGTGGAATGCACTCGTTCTATTGCACCATTAACTTCACTCTTCTGAGGTGGCGCTAAATAGATCTCAATCCCTAATCCTTCCAAGGTCTTTGGTACAGTGAAATAATGAAGAAGCTTTATTAGTTTATCCCTAATATGCAGTACCGATTTATTTTTAATTTTGAAAAATTTTACAAATTTGGAGAATTTGTCAATACACGTAACAAATTTTTCACCGGACATTTCCATAATGTCGATATGCTAAATTTCTGTCGGGTACGAAGGTATGGGTGTTGCCTGTAACTTGGGCTTTTGTGGATGTCGGTCGTACTTATTACATCCACAAATTTCGCATGACTTAGTATACTTTTTAATAAGTTTAGTCATTTGCGGTATCTGGTTTAGTCTCAAGTATCTGGTCTTTGTTTTCTCTATCGTTCCGATGAGCTCGTTTGTGTTCTTGTTCTATAATTTTAAATTTAACTTCTTCATCGGGGATATCGGTGGTACCTTGGGTGCGGCTCCTCGTGAGAAATTTCTTCCTTCCGCTCTTGGAATATAATCTGATTTTTGAATACGTTTAGCGGTGCTTCACAGTGAGGAATGAGCTTTGAGCTATCCTCCTCAGCACTATGTTGTGAATTGTCATCCGAAGATGTTAACGTATTAATTTCTATTGGTAACCGTGATAATGCGTCGGCGACTACATTCGTTTTTCCCGGTTTGTAAATAAGTTTATAATTGTATTCTTCTATCCTTGCTTTCCACCTTTTGAGTTTGGCATTATTATTACTGTTACTTAATGCAAACGTCAATGGCTGGTGGTCAGTGAGAATTCTTATTTTCTTAGCTCCATATAAGTAGGTTCTTAATTTATCAAGGGACCATACTATGGCGAGCATTTCTTTCTCAATTGTTGAGTAGTTTTCCTCGGTTTTGTTGAGTGATCTAGATATGTAAGTTATGGGTCTATCTTTACCGATTTCGCCCTGGGAAAGGACTGCTCCAATTGCAGTGTTGGAAGCGTCCGTTGTCAAAATAAAGGATTTATTGAAATCTGGGAAGGCCAGAATTTCAGAGGACATAAGTAAGGTTTTTATGCCGATAAAAGATTTTAAGCTTTCTTCTGTTAGCGAAATTTTTATTTTTTTGGATTGACTTGCTTTTATTTGCGCATTTTCGCCTCTAGTTAAGTTTGTAAGTGGCTTGGCAAGTTTCGCAAAGTCTTTTATAAATCTCCTATAGTATGACGCCAAACCAAGAAAGCTTTTTAATTCCTTAAGGTTAGCGGGTGCAGGGATATTTTTAATAGCGGATATTTTTTCAGGGTCTGGCAAAATGCCTTTTCCTGTGACGATATGGCCTAAAAATTCCACTTTCGTCCTGAAAAATTTAGACTTTTCCAGATTAACCTTTAAATTTGCTTTATATAAGAGAGCGAATACATCTTCAATATTCTCAAGATTCTTCTTTTGTTTTCCCCATTATTATAATATCATCGATATATACGTAACAGGATTTCCCTATGATGGGTTTGAGAAAGTCATTTATCATTCTCTGAAAAATGGAAGGGCATTTTTAAGGCCAAACGGCAACCTAGTAAATTCGTATTTACCATTGGCCGTTGAAAAGGCTGTTTTTTCTATGTCCCTTTCCTTCATCCTGATTTGGTGGAATCCGGATGTAAGGTCGAGCGTAGTAAAATACTTACATTCGCCTAAGCTTGCAAGAGTGTTGTTTATATCAGGTATTGGGTAAGAGTCAGGTATCGTTATTGCATTCAGACGTTTAAAATCGATAACAATTCTGTACTTCTTTTCTCCTGAAGGACCTGTTTTTTTTGGTACAATCCACAATGGGGAGTTGTACGGGCTTTTTGATGGCCTTATTACACCATTGTTTAAAAGTTCTGTTATCTGTATTTCTACCTCACCCCGAAGGTTGGTTGGGTAAGGATATGATTTTGTATAAATCGATTCTTCACTGGTTGTCCTTATTTCCGCTAATACGGATGTGTCGATTGTTCCACTATCGGAGACTGGACCGAAGAGTTCCGAATATTTGTTTATCATTTCCTCAACCTCATGTTGGTAAAGGGTTTCTTGAATGTTATTTACCTGTTTAGACATCTTTTGTTTTAGTGGCAGAACCACATCTTCGAGTGTTAAGGTGTCATTTTTCCTGTTTATTATTGCTCCTAATTCTTTGAAGGTATCATCACCAATGATACCATCGAAGGATTTTAAATTGGGTAATATAAAGAAATCAAAATTATTTTTGATACCTATACTTAAATTTGGTTCTTTTCAACAGAGTTTAACTCCCTAGGTGCAATTGTTTGCTTAGGTTTTAGTTGGGTTTTTTGCGCTTGATTCGAGCTACCTGTATTTTTTGGGTAGATTGAATAGTTCCTGAAATTAAGGTTTTGAATTTCGAGGCAGGAAGCGTATGCTTCCGGTAGGTTACTTGGTCGTTGGATCATAAGCATCCTAGACAACTCACCGTTTACACCTCTTATAAATATGTCTAGGGCCCTATTCCTATAGGTTTCCACAAGTGCAGCACTTGCTTCCATTGAATAGTTCTGGCCTTTAATTTTATTTATGATAAGGGACAATTGGTGGTTGACCCTGGCATAGAATTGCTCTATGCTATAGTTCTTCTGTGACAAGGAACCTAACTCGTGCTCGAGTGTTCTAAGATCTCGCTTATCTGCGTAATGCAGAGACAAGCACGTCTTTATTTGTCCCCAGTCATCATGAAAAATGTTATAGGAAATCAAGGCGGTGTCCGCAGGACCTCTGACCTTTTGCCTTATATGCCGTAGGATAGCTCTGTATATCGGTTTATTTCTGACTACCTCATAGTCCTGCAATATGGATTCAACGCTATGAATCCAGGACATATATTGGACAGGGTCGCCTTCGAATGTCTGAAGGTTTTTTACGCTGTCGGGCAAGCTACTGATTTCATGTAAATCTGTTTCCGTTAAGCGGATATGGGTTTCCTGAATATTACTCTCATTGTGTGGACTAACCCTGGCCTCTAGTTGAGTAATCCTACTGTTCATTACTTTCATTTGTTCGATTTGTGCATTTACTGCACCGGTTAGTTGAGTTATTGCCTCCTGCATTTCCATTTCGAAAAAAAAATTCCTATTTGAGTTCCACGCAATTTTAAAATATATTTTTTATTAGTAATTATTTGGATTTCAAAAATTTTGATAAAAAGGAAAAAAAAAATATTACTTTTTTCTTTGTGGTATGCATTACAATAACTTAAATAAAGAATTATTTAATTAGATATTTTCTTACAATAAAATGAAGTTCAATTCCCTCATCCTTTAAGGGAACGGTCCGCTGCGTCCTTTTTGAAGTTTTTATGCCTCTACTGGGGGGGCGGGTTACGTTACTGCCTTGCGGTTTCCTTGGTGGCGGTCGAGTTCGGTTGTTTTTATCGTGGTGATTTTAACGGATATGGCTATCCGTTTTAGTCAGGTTTTGCCGGGTACGCACTTTTAATATCTTTCAGTGGGTAGGGAATATCTCCTTTTTTTCTCACTGAGTTTGTTTTAGTTGAAAATGTTTTATTCAGGATTTCACTGATTTTAAATGATGATTATTAAGGATCTTCCTTCACTGATTTTATTTTTCCTCAAAATGTTTATTAAGGATCTTCCTTCACTTATTTCTTTCAGTTCAAAATGTTTATCAAGGATCTTCCTTTTAACTTCGACTGATTTAAATTTTTTCTCAGTTTAAAATGTTTATTAAGGATCTTCCTTTACTTATTTTTTCAGTTCAAAATGTTTATCAAGGATCTTCCTTTTAACTTCAACTGATTTAAATTTTTTCTCAGTTTAATAAGGATCTAACTTCACTGTTTCACTACGTGCGCTCTTTCACTTTCGGGCGCCAATTACCGCCGCGCCACCGGAACAAATAGAAAAGCCGAGGTTGAGTAGTAGAATGAACTTATAAATTTTATTGTCATTTCCCGTTTATACAAATTTTGCTTACTTGCTACAGTTACTACTACAACTACATAACTATGTACTTAATTATAAGTAAAGGCAAAAATTGGGGAACTTAATTGTTGTTGGAATTCGAATTTGGAATTACATATTGACTGCTAACGTTGCAGTTTTAGGCACTGCAACTTGGTGTGGCTTATTTACTTTGCTTTGAACTACCTATTGCTTAATTCCTCGCATTAAGGTGAATTATGCTGATAATGCAATTTTAGGCAGTGCAGTTTTGGTTCACAGCGGATTCACATTGCGTCGGCACGGCTTCCGGTTGAAGTTGGTGCTTGCGAAATGTGAAGTCGTTGTTGTTGTTCTTATTTTACAAAAAGTGCAGACTTTATTGTTTATTGACTTTATGCAATGCTGCAATTTGTTTATTGTGCTAACTTGTATGTGTATATGTATCAGTTCAGTGTAAGAATGATACAAGAATGTACAGTTACTTAATTTGAATTCGGCGTGAGGCATTCACAATAGTTACAATAAATATGGTTCAACGTTAGATTAACAGCCCTATTCGCGTTTTGTCACAGTCTTCAATTGTTATGGGTAAATTGTCATTATATTCTCACGGCCAGTTGTCATAGGTATGCACCGCCTATAATGACAATAGAAAAGCTCTTCTCACTCGCCGCATGCGGCGAAAAGTTCTGTATAGCAAAAACCGCTGATTTGGTTCACGATTTCAAGTTTTATTTTATCGCGTGATACTGAGGATGGGCTCATGGCAATTTCAAAATTGTTTCCAACGCACTTTTGATATGATCCATGCGCGTAGAAATACAAGCAACCAAGAAAACGAATAGTGAATGGGATGCTGGACTTTTGACGGTCACTTGGTTCCAATTTTTCGAGTAATCTGCTTCAAAGTGATTTAGGAAACCGAAAGTTTTGTATAAAGATGGTCTCCTGCATGGAAAATGGATCACTGTTATCACGCAGATTCCTCAGAAGTCGCCTTCTGGCTGTAATTTCTTCTTGCTCCACAATCAAACACATTATAACCACTTGCTCTGCAATAGCTAAAATTCGAACGCAATCTGTGGTGTAAAAACTTCAAAACGCTTGGTTTATTTAAAAATTTAACACCAATTCGCACAAAGCATTTGAGTTGCAAATTTTTACTTTAATAAAATGTAACAAAAAACATCTGTGTCAACGTTGTCACATGCTCTGTAGGTCATAACAATAAATATGAGAGTAGACACAAAAAGAGCTTTCAAAAATTTCTGCGCATACCAAAAATATGACAGTTATCACAATCATAGCAATTGTCATTACGGCGAAATTTGTGACTGCCTACCAATAGGGCTGTAAGTATGCTAGTAGGTTATATTGAACTTTAACATGTTAATTTGACATGGTAAATAATTGTTTGGTTGATTAAATATTTTTTTTTATTAAATTCAAAGTCTTTTATTTTAAAACTCCAAATTTTTCATAATGGTTTAGTTGATTAAATATGAATTTTATTAAAGCCAATGTGATTCATATTCAAGCTCGAAGTTTTTCATATTAAAATTGTGGATACTTAAATTGAATACAAGAGTATTTATTTTTACAAGGTGGCTTTTCTCTGGGTGTAGGAAAGTACTTTACAACTAGTTGCTTTTGCACTTCTTGGTGAACCAGTTGCTCAGTAGCTATCCTCTGTTCAGCTATCGCATCCATAATAGCAGGGTTTTGTATTTCCAGTGCTTCAAGTTGTTTTTCGAATGAGGCACAGTGACTGCAACACACATCCTGAGACGCTTCTTCATGAGTTTCTATAAATATAATTTAATATAGCAATAAATTATCCTTTTTATATTTTTTTACTGGATGAAAAATGTACCTATTTCTATTTCGACTGCTGACGCTGACATACTTTAATGTATATTTATGTATATTGTACATGGTTTCACGGATATTATATGTACATAAGTACATCGTTTTTATAAAAAGCAAAGACATGTTAATTACATACAAGTGTGTAAAATCGGATAGAGAAGAATTTTATGTGTGATTTTATTTTGAATAGACCAGGATTTAAATTTTCCACCAAAAGGCTCCTCAAATAGGTTATTCACTGAGTCTGGAAGATTTTATTCTTCTTCTTCAACAGTTTTAGCAACTTGCGCAGTAGCTCTAGCCTCCACACTTGCACATAATCTAAGCTTTTCGCGATTATGTAATCTTTCATTATTAACTAAACGTCTAAAATGTCGTTACTTCGCTAGATGGCTGCTCTTGAGCTCAATATGTCTAAGTGTGTCACCTTCCTTTCGAGAGTACTCATCTTCTCTAGAAGGGCGTTCACAGCGCCAGTCAAGTTCGTGACAGTGGTCCTTAGGTCCATTCTGAAAAGTTATTTAAAACTTTTACAATATACTCACAAAAGTGTGCCAAATATTTTCATCTAAGTTCTTCTGAACGTGGTATCGGGTTTTTCGGATGTATCCTGGCTGGGATAAAAACTGTAAGCCTTTACTTCTAGTCGGTATCTGCTAGTTCGGGGTCCTTTTTGGGTTGAATTCACTTCACTTTTTAGTTGATGAATTACTTGGTTTATTTTAGTTTTTCCAACAGGTTTTCGGATCTGCTAGTTCGAAGTCCTTTTTGGGTTGAATTCACTTAGCACTTTTTAGTTGATGAATTACTTGGTTTATTTTAGTTTTTCCGAAAGGTTTTTTGTTTGTGTTTTTTTTGTTCTTATTTGTCCACTCTGTTTTTTCACCTGGGTCCCTGCTCAGGCGCCAGTTACCTCACTGTCATTGCTAACAGCTAAAAAAAACTCGAGCCATCAGCTCGCCAATAAAACACTTTGGTATCCTTGGATTCACAACACTTATTATTTATTACAATTACTTAATTCTAGATTCAACAAGACTAAATTGCTACCCGTCCCGAATGCGACTGCCCAATCAATCTGGCAGTTGCCTACTTCACACCTTCATTCTCCGGCAGCGGCGCAATGGTTGTATAACTTGTTACAACCCGTTGTCTGAGACCGGCCGTGGCCTTTACTTCCCATGGGTGCATTATAGAATGCCGGTGAAAATGTCTCCCGTTGCATTATATGGAGAAATTAAAATATGCTGACACTGCGGCTCGTGTAACGAGCAGTCGTGAGAATGCGACCGATGCAAGTAATCTGTAAAAATGTATCCATTCTCTAGGATGCGGAGTGGATAATTATTTTCATAGATTGTTTCGCATTGGGCTGATTTGTCTTCTAATATTTGTATAGTACAATTGTCAGAGGGTTCGGAGTTACAAATAAAGTTACTCATATAATTTCTATATTTGGATATTCTTTGATATTTGTTACATTTTGCGATCTTAGGGTCTAAATTAATTTTACCATGCTACATTTAGTTTCGAGGATAGGATGTTTGTATATTGTAATAATTGCTTCTTGTAGGTAACAGATATGAATGTCGGCATATTCTAATATATTAATTATAGAAAGATCTAGTTTTTCATGGTTTATTAAATCGTACACATCTTTTAAATTTAATGTGCCAGAATAAAAATTATTAGTTTTCGCAAAATTTATAGTGTTTGTTATTGATTGGAGTTCATTATAAACTTCTGATATAGCAATTTTTTCGGTTATTATTTTTGGATCAATGGTTTCGAGTATTCTTTCGAACTGTGAGTTAATTGTTCTTTGCTTGTTATTATTTTCTATTAGCATATTAAGTAAAGTTTTGATTTCTACGAGGTCATCGTGGTGTGGTGTGCCAGTGATGAACTCGGAGCCAAGAAGTTTAGTGATCTGTTGGGTCTATAAATATTTGGAATGAGTTAATTTTTCAGAGTTTCGATTTTGTTCACTAAAATTTGAGTTTCAGGTTGGTTTTCTAGAATATATGATGATTTCAGTATACTTTCATATGACGCTAGTATTTTTGAAAAGATATGTGATACAAGAAAAATGTATCCTGGTTAATGTCAACAAGGTCGGTTTCCACTAGAACATATTTCCTATTAGTTAAATCTATTATATTGACGCAAAGTGCGATAGAGAAAAGTAAGGTAAACACTATTCCGTACATGCCTTTACTCTTATAAGTAAATCAAACACGGTAAGTCTGTGGTTTAATTATTTATTTCCCTTGCTATGCAAGGGCAGCCGATAATGCCGAGCGAGTCAATACAACTGAATTGCGGTGTCTGCACCTGAATGCCTAGTTCCCTAACTACCAACACCTCACGTAGACTGCCGCGTGACTCTTTTTAGCTGAGTCGGCGATTCCCACGATTTCGGACTGCTGGCATGCGCTTCCGTTGTTGTGTCTGCGTTACCTGAGCTGCGCATTTTATTTGTTTCAGTTGTTGTTGGTTCATTTGAAGTCGCCTACTATGGTATGTTAACTATTCCCCCGCTAGAAGAGGAGACGTCCACGGATTCCTTAAGAACGCTGTCCAATATTGCGATACTAACATTGCGCTTCCGGCGATTGTTGATTATGTAAGCTAATATGGCAAATACAAAAAAAGCAATTGTAACGGCGTAAGCTATAAGCCATTGAGATGATTGTGCTTCAACAAATCCCCTCAATGATGCAATATGTCGCAGATTCTTTTGGTTTATGTTGTGCAGGTATGGAAGTGACAAGAATGTTGTATGATTTGTTAGGTTCAGAAATTGTGCGGGTACGGCCTCAGGATACAAGCGTACCATCTTCCGCCAGTTCGTGTATGTTGTGCCATTAATGGTTACATTCTCTGTAAACTGTATCACAAATGTTCCATTCAAAATTACTGGTAGGGAATCTTTTTCGCGAACTTCAATCAATTTATCGTTAATAACGACTAGGCCTTCGTCAATTTCCTCCACCGGGTCGATATGGTCAGCTGTAATAGTCTGGCAGGATGCTGGTCGTTGGCTTAACAAGTTTAAAACACAAGAGCTATTTACATTTGATAATTGACAAAATATAGTTGATACTGAGTTTTTACAATTTTCAAGCTGTTGATATTTGTTGTTACATTTTGACACTATACTAGTCTCTATTATAATTGATTTGGAATCTTTTACAACCGGCTTAATTTTAAATTTCTTACAATTCTGTTTTACAATTGGGTATTTAATTACGAAATAAATGTTTTCATGGTCTTGTAAAATTTTCAATTTTGACACTGTTAGTAAATCGCTTATTGTTATATCTGTAGAGTGCTCGGTGGTTAGTAAGTTCTTAACCGCATCACTATTTAACAACATTGGATTAATTAATTGTATCTTACTTGTCGTCTATTACTGCTGTTTGTTGCTGATATCAAATCAAAAAGGTATCCAGTATCGAGTTCATGTTTTTTCGTTATACTAATTATTTTGTTTACGGTGTCAGTTAGCTGGTTATAAGGTTGCTTTTAATTTCTTGCAGATATTTTGATGACGCGAAATGAATTATGTCGATGGGCCGTTGTCCTGTCACGGAGTGTATTGTCCTGTTGTATTTGTAAGTCGCGAGTAGGATAAGATCGTTCGTGTCATTTAGTCCCTGGCTTAGTTTGATACACCGACTGATTTCTGAAAGAGTTCCGTGAAATCGTTCTATCTGTCCAGTCGTTGTACTATGGTGCGGGGGTGTCGTAAATATTGAACTATTAAAATGGTCTTTTAGCAGTGACTTTCTTGTGTTAGAATTTAGTGATTTTTCATTATCACATACAATATTCTGAGTGTTTTTAAAAAAATTCATAATGCGGATCAAGGGTTCCTTTATATCGACTATTGACCTAGAGGGAATTGACTGAACTATGGCAAATTTCGAAAATTTGTCGATACAAGTTAAATAGTGTTTCTCATCGGTGGAAAAAATATCTACATGCAGGATTTCTCCGGGTTTGCTAGGGATTGGCGTCCGCCCCATTTCAGGGCTTGGCGGGTGGCGCTGATATTTCGCTTCTGCGTCAGCCTAGCTGTCAATGCGTCCACTGTCGATTGGAATTCTCGTCTCGTTTGTTCTGTTGCGGCACCCATTAAAGCGCGAATGCTATTTTCGTCCATGTCGAGTCACTTTGTTATAATGTTATAATATAACTTTTCTAAGAGGTCTTTCTTTTATATCTTTCCTAACTTAATTTTATGTAGCACTCTACTTACAGGTTCATGCTACTCTAGACTCTAATTAATATTCCCGTCTTCCAGTTCCTTTGGTCAGCCAGGTGGAGAGGGAGTTGATTGTTGTTTTAATTTTATGATTTGATGATTCTTTCCTTGTTTTTAGCCTTCAGCTAAATGTCCTTGATTTAACACTGTTAGTGGTCAAACTACGGCTATACGGCCTTTTTTTATTCAAACACTTTAATTTAGTTTTTGTTCGTGTTCACTTTTGGCTATACGGCCTTTTTTATTCAAACACTTTAATTTAGTTTTTGTTCGTGTTCACTTTTGGCTATACGGCCTTTTTTATTCAAACACTTTAATTTAGTTTTTGTTCGTGTTCACTTTTGGCTATACGGCCTTTTTTATTTGAACACTGCCCTGGGTCCGGGCACACGGCCACGATACTTTAATATTAAATACGCGTGGCCCCACGTTGGGCGCCAGTAAATCAAACACGGTAAGTCTGTGGTTTAATTATTTATTTCCCTTGCTATGCAAGGGCAGCCGATAAGGCCGAGCGAGTTAATACAACTGAATTGCGGTGTCTGCACCTGAATGCCTAGTTCCCTAACTACCAACACCTCACGTAGACTGCCGCGTGACTCTTTTTAGCTGAGTCGGCGATTCCCACGATTTCGGACTGCTGGCATGCGCTTCCGTTGTTGTGTCTGCGTTACCTGAGCTGCGCATTTTATTTGTTTCAGTTGTTGTTGGTTCATTTGAAGTCGCCTACTATGGTATGTTAACTTATATTCTCCTTATAGATAATGACTCTTTTATTTGTCGTTACTGTTTCGCCGTTGTCTTTTTTGACTATATGTCTCGCGTATTTTTTTACGTTTTTGTTCCGTCTATGCGTCTTTGAATATATTACGTATCCTTCCTTGTAGTTCAGTTGTTTGCGATTGCGGTTGTGGTATCGCAAAATTCTCTTTTGGTTTTGTTGAAGACGCTCTTTGATGTCAGGATACCCCCTTTGATTGAAAAACACGTCCTCGGGTTTCTCGTTGGTTACCGAGTGAATAGTTTTGTTGTACTGTCGGACTGCTTCAAATATCTGTTCATCAGATGCCGAACTGTGTTGGTGTGCCAAAACTTTTGCGAGTTCAATTATGGTGCTATGCGTCCGTTCAACTTGGCCGTTTGTTGTTGAATGATAGCCTAGTGCACGTTCGTCTAAACTGATTTTTATTTTTGCACTTTGATTCTTGCATATGCCGCCGTTATCTCCTCTGAGGAACGTAGTAAGTGGCTTGACTATGACTGCGAAATTCTGTATGAATTTTCGTTAATAACTCGCAAGGCCTAGGAAGGATCTGAGTTCCTTAGGCGTTGTGGGAATAGGGAAATCTTTAATGGTTTTAATCGTTATAAATACGCTTTATATTTTTTCATATATTAGGTACATTTATTATTTAAAATCAACTTAAAAATCAAAACTAATATGAAAATGTTCATTTAGAAACCACACAATTCATTTGTGTTATGAATATCATATTTGTTTTCAACGAATGGCAAAATGCTACTAGATGATCTTGGCAAATCGCAAAGTTTTATAGAAGGATGTGTTGCCGCATGTTTTATACATTTTTCCACAAGCCTTGTACCTAGCGTTCGCTCCATTTTTAAATTTTTTAAAAAACGTCCACACTTCCGATTTTTAAATTCTGCTAGTCTTAGGGCTTTTGATGTATTTACCGTCAGAGTCGCTGAGACATTCACTATTCGACATGTTGCTTTCTATACACTTCCACATAAATAAAAATAAGTACGCACTGAGTGTCGCACTCTCAAACTTTCAGAAAAAACTTTAATTACCTTTTGATATCTTTTCCACGAATTTATCCATCCTTCCAAGCTACCAACTCCAATTAAAGTTCAGCTAAACTGTGAAAGATTATGAGTTTAGTACGCATTAATATTTATAAATCTTGCTTACCTCAAAGTCGTCTTTTCCACAAATCAGCAACGGATAAAATTCGTAGAGATAAAATATCGTCAAAAAACATCAATAGTACAAAAAACATCGATGTTTCAAAAAAAAAAAATTTAAACATCGATACTATCGATAGTGCTCCGATATTTTTGAAACTCTAGGAGGTAGTCCTTGCCTCTGGCGGTCATAGCTGTTTTGTGGTGCGGAATGGTTCCTATTATAATTTGTGGATCTCGTGTATTTTTGTGACGGATCTATTTCCATTGGTTGGTACTCTTGCCTGGGTGCAGTTTGGTTGTATTGCACCTGTACGTTAGGTATGTACCTTTGTGTCTATGTGGTTGTACTGGGGAAAGTCGAGCTGCAAGTTCATGTTGTCGTGATGTATAGTGCTGGCGATAGCGTAAGCGGTTTCTAATTCCTTTGGACTGTGGCTGTCCGCCTCTCCTTGAATTTTGGAATGAACGATCGCCGTATAATACGTAGGTGTAGTAGCGTAACTCTTGATGTTTTCCATGTGTGTCTAGGCACGTTCTCTCCACGATCTATAATGGTTCGTGTCGCCTGTGAATATTAGTAGTATTTTAAAAACTTCCAAGTTAATTTGCGACGCATCAGTAATGTTGGGTGCACAGTCTTGGCATTGATCTGTGACTGTGACTGTGATTGTTGCGTTGGCTTCAAGGAAATTCACACTCTCTTGGGTTTCAGTCAGGGTTGTGGTCAAGGCAGCTATTTGTGCCCTCAGGTTTGCTATCTTCTGTGCGCTCATTTCTGCGTCCGATGATAAACGTGTTGAGTCAAAGATGTGTTGTCGCTTTTTTCGCGATTCCAGTTTTATGTGGTATCCTTAGTGTTTCACTTTGTTCGAATTTTTCATAAAGTTTTTTCTTTTTCCATTAATTATTTATGCACTTTTTTCAAATGTTCGTGCTGGAAATCTTATTTCCAGTGGAAGTAGTTTTTTTATAATTTTCACATTTAATTATAAAAGTGGCTTAAAAACGGTTGAGCCCCCAGTTAGCCGCGACGATTGTTTGTTGTCACGCGCAATCTGTTCGACGCACCGTCAGCAATATCGATGGGAGTGGAATGTTGACCGGATACGCGTTTACCGGTGCTAACTTGTATATTGTTATAATACAAGGTTAAAGGGCATATGTTTGTTTATCGGCCTTTTTGTTTGTAACCAATAATTATGTGTATATATGTATGTATGTGGTGTATAAATTTATATACATTTTTGTTGAAATTTTGTGTAGCGCTTATACTTTGCTTCTTAAATTGATAGAAAACTATTTTTTTTTGCGTGGGGTTGAGGCTGGGCTGTTACATACATACATACATATATGTAACGTTGATCACTTCCATACGAATTGTGCGAATTAACAGGAGGTATGTATGTATGTATATATTTTCATTTATTTAAAAAAATAGCACTTTTATTTCGAAAGCAATTTAAAAGCAACACAAATAATGGGGTTTTCTTGAATAAAGTAACATAAAATAGACACGGGCGTATAAGAAGTACTTGGCTTACAGGTAAACAAAAAGTTTTTAGTTTATAAGGTGATACCTTTGAAAGCAATCAACGCACAATCCAACATTGCATTTTACACATTCTGTTGTAACGCTAGATTTGCAATTGGGGCCTCGACATCTTCGTCTATTTCCAAGTGGAATTCTTGCTATGAAATGCGCCTGGCAATCATATCGCGAATTCGGTATTAATTTTTGGTCGACGATAACCGCCAGGTGGTTTCGCCACACTGAGAGTTCTGCAATAATATCTAGCAGTGCGATATAGGAGCCAAGCATTCTGCATAGAGACGTCAACAAGCCAAGTAAAAATTGATGACCACCACTTTCTTACTCTGGCTGATATGCGATAAGTAGGGGAAGACGGGGTACATTTGACACTTTCATTTAAAAGTCCTTTATTTTCTACCAAATATAATATAATTTTAAATGAGTTACAGCTTTAAAAGCACCAGGGTTTGGATACTTAGTAATGAAAGTAAAAAGTTGGAAAAACACTCAAAGCTATTCTTTATTTGAAATTAAAAAATAATACATAATTTGTCAAATGTCCCCCACTAAGGGGCACATTTGACTTATTCGGGGGCACATTTGACAAGCATATTTTCCGTGAAACTTTCTTTTTTTTTTAATTTAATTTGGTTTTCATTTAAATAAAACTCATCTTTTATAGTTTGTTTCTGAATGTTTTATTAAAATAACAGTAAATGTATTCATAAAATAATACCACTATTTTTGGAAAAACATACATATCAACGACAATTATTTTGGGAAAAGAAGATAAAATTCAATATTTCAGACAATTTATTTAATGTATAAGCTTCCAAAGTTAACATCAAACAAATATTTAGCGCGGCAGCGAGAAGTTGAAGCTGGGTTATTAGGAGTCGGAAGTTTAAACTCAATTTCGCTTCTAAGAGTTATATGTAGATATGTCTTCCACAACTGGTTTTACAAAAACCCAGTTGTCTGGAGATAGTCTACGCAAATAATTTATGTTGAAGGTAGCATCGCAAAATACCTCTACAGTTTCGCCAATGTAATAAAAAGGCTTCATACCATTTTCCCCAAAGTTTACCAAAACGTATTCTCCAACCTTTAAATTCTCATCATCCAATAACGAAAATTTTAGCAAACAATTATCTTTGTTGACACATTTCTCTGTGCTGTCTGATCTCAGACTGATAATACTTTCGTCAGATGATGTAAGGTTTTCATTTAATGAACGCTAATTTTGTTTTGATTTTTGTTTTTTTTTGATTTTTCTTGCTTTCTGTTGAAAATTTTAGAGAACGTTTGGAAAACTGAGTGATTCTCTTAGTTTGGAAATCCAATGCTCGATTTTTTTCTGGTGAACTAGTGAGGATTCGCGAAGATCCACTTTTCTGTGTTATGTTTGGCGCCAAGCGCGCAATAGGCCTCAACTGTTCTGGTGTTAAAGTTTGTGTTGGAGTTACTTCAGAAGCCCGTGCAAGCGATTGAGAACTTATAGGAGTGATCACTAGTGTGTTTGGTGGATAGATAATTGGTAAATTATCTTGCTCTTGCTCCAATTCCACTAAGAAATCACTATCCATGAATATCTGTGAATTCAAAGGATAAATACCCGTAGCTCTGAAGCCACTTAATATATTACTCGTAGTAAAAGCCATTTCAAATGGATGATGAGTCAATTTTGCTACATCGTAAATGCTTATATGCTTTCCATGATGACTAATCATAAAATCACTGAAGGACTTTTTGCAAAATTTTTTGAAAGGCCCGAATACTGAAACGTCTAGTGGTTGAAGACGGTGAGAGGTATGCGGTGGAAATGACAACAAAGTTATGCCGTTATCGCGGCAATATATTATGCTTTCAAGACTACAATGTGAAGCGTGATTGGTTGCTCTTTACAGCAGTTGCTGTTCTTTTGAATATGCTTCAGTACGTCTGTGAAAAGTTCGGCAACCATCCACCCAGATTTGGAGTTCAAAATGAGAGATCCTGCGAAACATCCGTGTGAAAACCTAACGTTTGCACGTATTCTTGGAAAAACATACACTGGCGGCAGATGGTTTCCACATGCATTCATTATGCCAACCATGGTCACCAAACTTCCGCGCTCTGCAGATACAACCTGTGCAACCGAACGTTGTCCTTTCGCAGCAAGGACCTATAATGAAAAAAGAAAATAAATCAGTGTAAATAAAACAAAGATTTATAGGTTTTTTGCCTTAGAAGTGTCCATGACAGTGGTTACGCCAGTTTCATCTAAATTGTATATGTCTTTAGGCTCAAAAGAATACTGTGCATATATCTGACTCAAGTTTTGGAAAAATTCCTCCACCGCTGCTTTTGTAAAACCCCTGAGCCTAGCCAAGCTTGTTTTTTCAGGCTTTCGTAGTGTGAGGGATGGATTTCGCTTCAAAAAGCCGTAAAGCCAACTTTCTCCAGCTGCCTTGTTAGTTTCCCAAGTGGATGGACATGGTATGTTATTAGCGGCAACAAATTCGTAAACAAATCTTTTGAATATATCATACGACAATCCATATGCAAAAAACGCACACTTCTTAGCATATTCGACTAATTGCTCCTCTTGAACTCTCGTTAGCGTTTGATGGCTTGTGTATTTAGAGTGATAAATTAAATTTTCATCACAGCTACTCTCATTTCCAGAATCTGAATCGTTCCTCAAAGGATCTAGTTTCTTCAATCGCATGATCAAAGTTGTTCTTTTTAATCCGTACTTTTCCGCTGCTGACGTAGCTGTTTCGCGTTGATGCTTTATGTCTGCAAGAGCTTTTTTCATATCATCCTCACTTATCTGACATCGGTTGGTCTTTTTCTTATAGTTGCGCACCATTGCTAAAGTAATACTTAGCATTAGAAAACTCCTTAATTGTTTTAACATTTCCAAATGTTACATTTTAACATTACCAAGTCAAAGGTGCCCCATTCCACTCAATTTTATATTTTGCAAATTCTATTACACTTCAGATAAACACACTATTTATTTTCATAGCACACATAAACGGAGTAACCAATTTCGTAAGATGCTTTAAAAAATGTATTTTATTGTTTAAGAAAGACTTTACTTCCGATCTACCGAAAATTACAATTACGTTCCCGAAAATAGAAAAACACGTGTAACTCTATTACGCGTTGGAATATAATTGTGAAATTTTTTGACGCTTCGTTTAGTTCAATAATGGTGGTGGCCACGTTTTTACATTTTCAATAAAGCCCCAGTTAACGCCACAGAGACTGAAGTCAAATGTGCCCCAGTGTCAAATGTACCCCGTCTTACCCTACAGACGTTTTGATCCATTCGGCCTTGAGGTGTGTTTAGCGACCACATTTTATAGCCGAATCGCACAGGCTTTCCTCCTATGAACTGCTTGCAACTATGGCGGCCAAAGTATTCCACCATACTTTCGTCATAAGAGAGATGTTGCTCTGGGACAAAGTTCTTTCGGAAGCGTTCTTTCAGGATATGGGTGAGTGGACGAAGCTTCCATATTTTGTCTTTCTCATTATACTGAGACATACATATCTGCAAAATGTAGGTTGGTGTGTATCGTTTCGAAACGATGGCGTCTCATAGCTTCTTGAATCATAATACTACCCATGTCATCTTCCTCATACCAGTAATCCCTTTTGGCAGGGACAAGACGATATCCAGTTACAATGAGAATCCCCAGAAATACTCGCATTTCGTTTGATCACACAGCATATTGACTACTTCATCGAAGAATTTTTCAAAAAATGTGTACGGTGCAATGTCATTTGCCGTTGGATAGACCAAATCGGGGACAATATTCAGTGGTCTGGCATATTCTTTTCGTGCAACCTAACGCAAATCTTTATTCATAATCGCTCGTGGCCTTGTTTGCTTCATTGAAGCGATTGGAACTGGTTGACTTTTCTTTTGCCGTTTTGCTGGAGGTTCTGTGATTTTCGGTGGCGTACGAAGTGGCAGTTTCAGTGTTTTGCGAAGTTTCAGTCGTCGATGCATTGTTCTTATAAAAAGATGATGTAGGCAATCCTTTTTTGCAAACGAGGAGGTGTTTCAAGAAGGTTCGTTTCCACATTCGACAATGAATGTTCCAGCACATCCTTGATGTATTTTGCCAGCTCGTCTTCAGCTATAAGATTATCGTCTTCGAAGTCATGTCGAACGCTCCTGCATATATCACTTCACAATTAGTCATCCTCTGTCTTCTAGATAAATTTCTCAATGTTCCTACTCGTTTGAAATATTTTCTTCATCCGACGGCTCTAAAAATATCTTCTCGACATCACGTTCGTCGTCACTTTGTGCTTCTAGCAGCTCAATGAGCTCTTCAGTGCATAAAACATCACTTAAATAAAGATAAGCGTAGCGAAGAAAAAAATAAGTCTACTTCTTATAGTAGTGACCAACGTTACATATATGCAACGCTGATTTTTTCAGGTCTTAACACAAAGGAAATCAAACAATTTTTGCTTTTGGTTTTTTAATTTTTCGTTATCACAGCACTGAATAAACCTGCACGAAAATTCTCCCTAAAAAGAGATAAAAAACATTTGTAAACAATTACTAACATTTTGCGCTTTCTCATAACTGCAAAATAAGGGCACTCAAGAAAATCACACAAACTATAAACTTCTATTCACATCGGTGGTCCTAAGTAAACTGATCCCACCACGCTTCGTTGTAAAGTTTATGCATACACTTTCGCATTGACGCATGCATAAATCCAATTATAGTCGTTCAAAGTTATTTTCGTGTATCATTATCTAAATCTATGTTACTGTTACATATATGTAACTTAGGGCAATTTTTAATTTTATGGTCCCCACTACAATATTCGCAATATAATATTCTTTCATATTTAATTTGGGTATTTCCCATTTATAAAAATTACTTCAAGTACATATATTTACTATAAAAATCTTCACAATAACTTAACTTTATTGGATTTTGGTCCATTGGCTGCAAAGCTGCTGTCACATTTGGTGAAAAGAAAAACGCAACTATGTTTCCCGCATCACTTTGAAGCTTTTTAATTGGTGCGTGAGCAGGGCAGTTGTCAATAAGCAAAAGCGCTTTCGGTGGCAAAGAGTTTTCTTGAGAAAAACGAGTGACCTGAGAAAGTCCAGCTTTAACAACATATAAACATATTACATATGTAATTTCGTCACCTTCACTCATTGATAAATATCTCATGAAACCACTGATGGAGGCTCTGTGACGTCATCCAAGCATTATTCGAAAAATTATAATTAAGTGGATAATAAAATCCATTAAAACATCTTGGTTTTTTTGCCTTTCCAATAACTAAAGGCTTTAATTTGTGTGATCCATCTGCGTTTGCACCTAGTAAAATTGAAATGCGTTCTTTTTGTATTTTGTACCCAAAAGCAGTTTTTTCACAAGCGCCCACATACATATGTTTTTTCCGGTAGACAACGGAAAAATAGTCCGCTTTCATCGACCTTATATATTGGCGCTTCGGTTAGTCTCATTGACGACGTTTAAACTTCGTAAACCATCCATTGCTTACACTGAATGCATATGCATTAGAAAGTCAGAGATTCCAATTTGTTCGTTTATTGGGTCAAGCGAGCGATCTAGATGCACCACAAGGCGGTTGGAACGGCCTAGGTTCCAATTCGCTGTGATGCATTGATTGCTGCGCTGCACCTTTGTCTAAAAAATACTTTTATATTATTCTTTTTTGTTTTCTCTATTGTTTTGGATTTGTTTGTATGTATGAATTTGGGTGTTTATTTTACAATCAACAACATCATGAAATAAAATTGTTGGCTGCTGATATACATACATACATGAATTTCGTTTAACAACTGTGACTGACAACAAATGGTTTTTGTCAATACTGATATTACATTTGAATGTAAGTATTTATGTATGTACGTGTGTATACAATTTTAGTTTTCACCAACCGCCCATTTGCGGTTTTCGAATTTTTTACGCAACGTTAACTTGTTTTCGTTGGTCACTTATGTATATATAGTGAATAACTTATTTCTTTATTCAAATAACTTTAATTTGTCAGGATGTATTAAAGTACAACGTTATTGTTCAAGAATATTCTACAGACTACGTTTCTATTTCATTGTTCGTTCTTCTTCGGTGTCGGTGCCGGAGTTGCCAGATCGGTTGACACATTGGACTTAAATATATATAGTAAATCTTCAAGTAAATTGTTGACGCCTTTTGTTGCGAAGTCAGCCTTTGCGTGCACCCATGCTGCCGCTCTGCCCTTCAACTTGCTCGTAAACAGCAACAGTTTAGCTTTTTCGTTGACTTCGTACGTCTTGGTGATTGCTTCGAACAGCTACTTTGATATGCTCAATATCATTGACTTTGCAGAATTCTTGGAACAATGATCACGTAAACGATGTTCCTCGATCAGTGATAATATTCTTAGGCAACCCAAAATATAATATTAACTGCTGACTTAACGCATCAATAACAGGTTTGGTTTTCGTAGACTTCACTATTATCGTATACCGCGTCAACGCATCAATAATCACGAGGATATACTCGTTGTCGCGTCGACGCTTTACAAATGGCCCCAGATGGTCCATATGCAATACTTCAAATGGCAATTTGGGAACCTCCATACCATATAGTTGACATTCCTTCTTCTTAGGTTCGCGACAGAAACAGCACTCGATACACCCTTTAAGATAGCCTTTAACAAAATTACGACTTCGTGGGAACCAAAAGTGTTGTGCTATTCGCTTAATTGTACCATCGACCCCTGGATGTCCAACTTCGTCGTGACATTATTTCACAATTCTCCAGCGCATGCCACATGGAATAGCCAACAGTATATTCTCATCACATTTTCTATAAAGTCGATGATGTTTGATCACATACTCTTTCTCGTATATCTTTATTTGGTCTGAGTTGGTTTTCTTAGCAAGGATATTCACAATGTCATTTAAATATGGATCTTGTTTTTGCATAGTAAGTATATAATCTTCTAAAGCAATGGAAACTGGTATCACACATGATATTACATCTTCTAGATGACTTGGAGCTTCAACCGGTGCTCGACTGATGGCATCAACATGACTCATAGTCTACACCGTGCTAATCGTGGTATAATTGGCTTCAAAGTTGAGATGGCGCTGCAATCAGTTACGACAACGAATATTTTACCAAGAACATACATGCGAAACCGTTGGCAACCATCCACCAAAGCTAAAACTTCTAACTCGTACCCATGATATTTGCTTTCAGCATCATTACATCGATGACTATAATAAGCAATTGCTTAAAACCCAGTACCTTCTTCTTGCAATAACATAGCTGCAATACCATTACTACTGGCATCTGTGTGTGTACAGACCTTTTTATTTCAATCAAACTTCCCTTCTTACCGCGGGTGGGGGATAGTGAAGCTAATCAAAATAGGTCTCGTACTTTTGAGATATGTATTGTATCTGATCATTTATTCAAAATGTCATCCTTATATACAAATTTCTTAACCTATTCGTTGTAATATTATTTTATTATATGAATACATGTGAATGTATGTATGTATCATGATATCAGAGACCAATGCATTTAACGTGCACTACAACTTATGTGTCTACATATGTTTACATTTGGTTATCTTGTACATATTCATAAGATATTAAACACCAACGCATTGATCCTATTGTAAAAACTAAAGTTAATGAAATACGACCACTTATGTGATGGAAATTAGTACTCTTTAATTCGATCTTTTCTTTTTCTGATGTTTTAGAGTTAGGATATCTTGAGTGTTATTTATTAATGTTACATCAAAAGGTTTTATTTGCAGTTGGGAGATGCTTTGATGCTTTTTACCCAAGAGGATGATAGCAATTCTTTATTGATATCGGATTGTATATGATGTGATGCTGTTAGAGTTACTCCTTCATGTCGAGCAGTGCATCCTTCTTTAATTGTAATAATGCCCTGTTGTATAGTTGATTTGCTAAATATTTTGTAAAGCCAAAGATTTGCTGAAGATAATTTAATCCATACATTTTCATTCGTAGTGGGCTTGAATCCACAATACTCATTCTCCAATTGTTTCAATGCTGCTATTTCACATGATTTGTCTGTAGCTGACTTCCACGCCCAATTTCCTGGATATTGATACTGGCCTTCCAAGTTAGTTGTACACTTGTCTAGATCTACTTAGTTTATCAATAAATATTGATTTAAATCAAATTTGTATACTAAATATTCTGCCTTTATATCAGGAATAATCATCATCCCTTTGTATTTTATTGGTAGTGGATTCAATTTGTATGCGTTTGAAGCTTCATATGAGATTAAAGGAATTTCTATGTCAATGATCATTCGCGAATCTACAATTAACCCTTTTGCAGTCATCGAATTATAAATCTCTTTTAATTCGTTGCCAAATTGTTTTCCAGGTATTGATAACACTGTCCAACAGCATTTTTGGAACAGAATAGCGACCCTATAATTCTGAAAGGGTATGTTGAGTAGATCATTTTTGTAGATCAAACTTATGGTCCAGCACGTCTGAGTTTTTTTTTTACAGTGGGTCGAAGGGAGCATTATACTATATGAAAAAAATGTTGTAAGTTAATGTCTGAGAGAATTCTTATGGTCAGAGTTGTATTGTGGAATTGTATGAGGATTATTTTTGTGGAAGATCTTAACCCTCTAACTGGTCTCTTTATGGGTCAATTTGACCCTTTTTTCGAGAAAATCAAAAAATATCCTTTAAAAAAGGACATTTAAGGATTAAAATATTCTACGAAAATGTTTGGCGGAAAATTTCAGTGGGGGTCACCAAAGACACCATTGTTGTAAATAAAGCTCTACGATTAATTGGTGGACGCAGCAAGTTTATGAAAAATATTATTTTTCCTCGTCCTGCGGATCCCCCGAAGTTGCAATTAGTGTTGTCCGCACGAAGTGCAAGTAATTTTTGACTTAAAAATATTAAAAATATAATATCTGAGTATGTCTGATGTTTCACCCCGCAGGTCACTAACTTCTAATATTTTCAATTCCACACCTTTCTCCGGTATAAAGTATCTAACAAGAACTGGGCATACTTTCGTACTACCGTGATTTGAGCAGTCGGAAAAAACAGTAAAAAACTAACAACTCTCAAATTAGCTTAGACTAAGTGCATTGCAATTGGTGCTTATACCTTACATATAACTAGGGTTCAATCGATACCCCTAAGGTATCACTCTTATGAGTACATGTACTCAAATGATTGAAAGTATCGATACCTACTCAGTATCGGCTAAGTATCGAGTATTTACTTGAATCGTTGTCTTCTTTTCTTTCGAGAGATAATTGCTTCTTTTTGTATCAAAAGATAGCCAAAAATTAACGATAGTTTTTGAATAAAAATGGGGAATTTAGATGAAACTTTGAATATTTATTATTATTTTTGTACAAAGTTAAAATTATAGAATGAACTATATTTTTAATTAAAAATTTTGTATTAAACTTATTATAAAATAAAAATTAAAAGTCAAAACTTATTCATATGACCTTATAATTATAACAAACGCACTGCATCATTTATAAACTATTTATGAACTGCTAAGGAACAATATTAGTTATTATTGCATATGTGATATATATGTACGTACGTATATTATTCACAAAATATTTATAAAAAAAAGAGTTTTTGGGGCACACTGCCAAGGAACAACAACTTTTCTAAATGCTTTCCAGACAATCGATTTATACTTTTAGAAATAGTTGCTCCTGCTTAAGAAAATAGCCTTTCACAAGGCACTGAAGACCCAGTTACAGGCAAAAATAAACGTGCTTGCTTATAGAGCTGCGGATATGTTGATTTCATATCTTCCCATTCTTCTAGTGGGTTACTTTTTAACGAACATACAGGTGTTGACAAATAAAGTGATAGATCATCATAAGAATTGGGTGTGCTTTTTTTTCTCTTGTTTCCTACCACTAACTGGCGGTGATGGTGCCAAAAGTCGAACTGAGAATTTATTGGGCTACTTTCGCCCTCAGAACTCTTTGGTGAAACAGGCAAATCGTTTCGAATCAAATCCCTTACTTTAAGAATAGCTTGACTACAAGCCAATGAATCTTCGAAATTTAAGTTTTTAAATCGAGGATCTAAAAGTGTTGCAATAGCTGCATGCGAATTAAATTCAATTTTCCCGAATCTACGATTTACTTCAAATATAAATGTTTGAGCAATATTTTTTGCAACAGAGTTTGAAAATGTAAGTTTTTGTAAAGAGGTCTTTAAGCAATTGATCATCGGTATGATTTTAGAAACTGTAAGATAGTTTTCTCCAGATGTTTCTCGGGTCATATACTCAAATGGTTGCAAAAGTAAAAGTAATAGTTTAAGTGACTCTATTTCCTGCCCGGTTGGCATCTCTGGACTTGATGAAGTTTCTAATACCAGTTCTGATATATATTTCAACATTTCTAAAAACCTCTACCATATAAAATACCGAATTCCAACGAGTAGGAACATCTAGAACCATTTTTTTTACCGACCCTTCAGGAACACCGTGTTCTATTTTAATTTTGCGCATTTTGTCAGAGTTAATTACCCTGTTTTTTATCCATTTAACAATTTTTCTCACTTTTCCGAGAGTTACTGTCATTTCATGATTATTCAAACCTGCCTCTACTACTAAATTTATCGTGTGTGGAAAGCACGGTAAATGGCTTTTTGCAGGTACAATATTTTTCACAGCAGCTACCATATTTTGACCGTTGTCAGTCACAATGCATCTAATTTCTGATATATTAATATCCCATTCGAACAAAATATCTTTCAGTGCGTCGCTGAGATATATCGCTGTGTGTCTATCATACAGCTGCCTCGTGGCAATAGCAAAATTTATAATTTCGATGCCTTCTATAAAATGAACGGTTACACCTAAAAAAGATTTTTCGGCCATCGTTTCAGTCCAGATATCCATTGTGATACATAAAGAGGATGCTTGTTCGATTCGCTCCTTGTATAATTTCCTTGTTACGTCATATTTATTTGCTAACTTTTTTTTTAAATATTCGCCTGAAGGGATTTTATATAAAGGAGCTACCTCCTTCATTAGCCGCATGAATCCTTCACCCTCGACGACGTGAAATGGTCTCATATCCTTGCAAATGAAAAATAATATTGACAAAGTAATACTATTACTTTTTTTACCGTCTCCTGCAAATATTTCAGATGGTATTAATGATCAGTTAAAACAAATTGATCCAAAAGTATACCTTTGTAGCGAGCTATATTGTCAAATACAGTTTTTATGGAATGAGCTTCACAGTCACTGCTACTTGGAACAATTGAGACATCATCACAAGAATCTTCACTTATGACACTGCCCTCTTTAGCTTTACGTCTGAAATTTATAAAAAATATGTTTGGCAAAATAAGTTAATTAGCGCTACTAAATAGTTTTAAAGTAAAAATTACTCTTTTTAAATACGTTTGCGTGCATTTACGTGTGAATTGCAGAATTAAGCGCCAAAAACACATTGTACGGAAGCAAACCTTTTATTTTTTAAGGGAACACACTTCTGAATAATTGTGTAAAACATAAAACAGGTTTGCTATTTTAATGTGAATCACACGTGGTTGACTTACGAATCAGCTGCACCGTGTATGGCTCTTTTAATGAAGCAGCTACCATTTTGAATACACATTCATACTTCGAAACTTTTGTACATTTAGTTAAAACAATATTGTGGGACTTCAAATGTTTATGCAAATTAGATGTTTTACCACAATACTTAACTGTATTGTGGCACCGTTTGCATGAAGCCAAATTATTGTTTTCTTTCGCGAAATAGCCCCACACTTCTGATACAGGAGGAGCCATATTGTACTGCTTTCTACATATGTATTTCTTTAGCACTTTAATCAAACAATAACAACAAAAAGGTTAAGTTAATCACAAAACACAACTTTAATATATAATATATAGTCACAAAACCAAGCTTTAATAGATGTATGTTGGTTAAAAATTATTAAATTGTAGCAATTGGCACGACCGCACTTTTCGTGAAAACTCTACTAACGGGCGTCATGTCTTTCGATACCAAGTACTTTTTTTCCGATACTTACTCGATACCGACCAAAAAAGTATCGAGTAAAAAAATACTTGGTATCAAAACAAAAGTATCGAGGATGTACTCGTATTTACTTGTATCGATTGAACCCTACATATAACAGCTTCACATTTTGTGCGAGCTGATGAATAATTTTTATCGAAACACCTTTTAATTAGTTTTGATGTGCAGTCATTAGAACGGAAAAAAAAACTTATGTTTCACAGTGGGGCATGCTCAGGTCCCTTCATTTATGCTGGTTTTTCTCCCTTGAGCATCCATCGTACGGGTCCGTACAAAGTTCAGCACGCTTTTGCTGGTTGAAGCTGACACATCAGCATTTCAATGTTTTCTAGTTTGTAAATGACGTAGCACATCATATTTGCCTCCATTGGCAGTGGAAAAAACTGCCATCCATTTTAAACATTGCACTACACTCACTTGTATTTTTTTTAAGAACTTGTATTGGTTTTGCATTTCCTCATTGAATATGCACTTTCTGTGGAGCGGCATTATGTAAAACTGAAATAAAGGAATACTTGTGAAGCTAAACCAAAGCTTTATACACTATTTACAGAAAAGCTTATATATTTGGTTGATGGCCA
This sequence comes from Philophylla caesio, assembly GCA_963971545.1. Lineage (NCBI taxonomy): Eukaryota > Metazoa > Arthropoda > Insecta > Diptera > Tephritidae > Philophylla > Philophylla caesio. The sequence goes on along the minus strand of OZ020608.1, from coordinate 25,034,816 downwards.
TGACGGCGCAATGACAACAGCAACTTAGCTGCAAATTCACAATCAGCTGTTTAACCCTAAGCCACCTAACGTCTTTTTTTAGACACTCTACCACCTAACGTCGGTCAAGGTGACCCCTTACTTAATTTTAGTGTTTAAAGTATAAATATAATAATAAAACACGCAAAAACCGCACATAACTCTTTTGTACCTTTTATTTGATTAATATTAACAAAAAATTAACTTAAAAGAAGTTTCATACGTCAATAACATTTTTTATTCATTGTTATACGAATTTTGTAAGAAAACGTAGATAAATTTATAAAATGAGATCTAATTAGGAAAAAAATATTCGAACTTAAAATTTTTTTCTTTTTTTTATAACTTAAAAACATGGACTTCAATAATAAATTGTTTTTGGCGCGATTAAATCGCAATTAAAATAAAATTGCAAACTGCCAACAATCACAATTTTTGGCGGCATGGTATACACATTTTTTGGGAACATTCAATACAAATTGGATTTTTGCATTCAAAACACATGTGGAATGTTTTGCGTTTCTTTTTGGGATCACATAGTGAACAGGTTTTACGTTTTTCAAATTTTTCTACGTTGTCGGCCAGCGATGTACTGGGTACTTGATCCATTTTCAGTACACGGCGAATAGCGCTTGAAGTTCTCTGTGTAATCCATTCTGGTATGCACGGCGTTCTAAATGTGGTTTCACGAGATCTTCAGCTAATTTCTTCATAAAATTAAACCGAAGTACCTTTTCCTGTGTTTGGTTCATCTTGCTTACGATATATGCATTTACAGCAGAAATATCTAGCATTCTATAGAAGATCGCCATTGGCCATCTCTGCGTTCGCCGAGAAGTGGAGTAAACGGCACATTTTTGATCCAGCATGTCTACTCCGCCTTTTGTGCTATTATAAAACATCACCATTTCGGCGTTAGGTGGCTAAGGGTTAATAGTGATTGCTAGGTGATATCGATAGCAACCTACATTTTGATCAGTAAAGGATTGCCGCCACAAAAAAATTTTTAATTTGCATAGTTCATGAAAGCATAACAAAAAACAGAACATTTTTGTTATTTTCCACACAAAAAAAATACGCCGAACAAGCGCTTTGAAAACAGAACTGTTCTGCTAAAAACAGAACGGATGGTCACCGTATTTATATTATAAACCCTAGATATCTTTGGAGCAACCCTTTTAGTTGACTCCAATGGTCTCTTAGTAGCTCCAGGCTATTGTTTTCTTTGGAAGCTTTGCATCGCACTCCTAAGACTTCTATCCACTTCCATAGGCTCTGAGGCACTATCCTGGCTCACGTTTGGATTATTATTTCCAAATTCCTGTTGCCGCTGTGGTGTAGTTACATTTTGTTAGTGCGTGAATGGACGGGATGTCCTTTGGTAATGAGGTGAGGATGTGGGAATTGGGTTTTGTCTAGAGTTATTCCAGAAGGTATTGGCGAAATTATACCTAACCTGGTTCGATTCCAATTCTTGTGCTAAGAAAAGGGCTGAGGGCATATCTTCTGGTTTGTAAGAAAATAATATATCGCACATTGGACGCCTCAGTCTTGATATAAAGACTCTTAAGGGGTCGTGCCTATATTTTGTGTTTAGTGAGTCAATCAGTTGTTGATTGCCTTCGTTAGTCATGATGACCTTATTTGTTATTAGCGTTAATTTGCTTTCGACTTCGTCATAAAAGTCTGTAATTGTTTTAGAACTCTGTTATAGGGATGAAAGTTCTTGTTCGAGTGTGTAAAGCGATCGTTTGTCCGCATAGGCAAAGTCCAACCTGGACAGAATTGCTTGAAAATTTAGCATAGTGTTGTAAGAACTTAGAAGCATGCCAGCATTAACAGTTATTTTGTTCCGTATTATAGCTACGGCTTGGTAATATTTAAAGCTACCTTTATATTTTTCATATAATTTATGTGCTGTCACCGCAGCCTGGCGCCAAGAAACATATCTTTGTAATTGTCCACTAAACTCTGGTATCGTTTTTACAACATCCAGTGATTCCTTGCATTCTATATTATCAATTATTTATATTCTTCTACTGTGGACGGGATTTCTAAAACGTTTAGTCTACTTGTCATATATTTGCCTGGAATTGTTTTCTATTTTGTTCTAACGCCTGTGCGACGGCTGTCTGTATGAGTGTCTGTACCGTACTTTGGCCCATGGTTTGTATTTTGAGATTGGCTAGGCTGTCAATAATATATTTTTACTCCCTCAAATCCTAAATACTCATAAAGATTTACCAACAAATTTTTTTATTTAGTTAAAAAAAAAACCCCATTTACAAAACACAACCTCTGAAATTTACTGAGTGTTTAATTTTTGCAAAACTTTTGAATATTCATGAAAATTTACTGAATATTTGTGTACCTACATAATTACTAAAGGATTATAAAATTTTTTTTTAACTACACTTACAAAATAATGATTCTGAATGTCATCTCGTTATCCTGCTGTGCTGCCGCTGACCCAGATACCACAATCGTTCCGGGTGATGTGATGTTGATTTGGTTAGTATTTTTTCCTTGCTGCTCCCTTTTTTTAAATATGGTGAATTTTCTCTTTTCTTTGACGTATTTTGCACGTTTATGGTTTTGCGGTATTGTTCGCGTGGATTAGTTTTTCACTACACTACTACACAACTATCGCTCAAATTTGATGCGTTTCTTGCTTTAAGTTGGCAAACTTTAACTGATTTTTATTAAAAGTACAGTTTCTTTTCTTTAAAGAAAAAGCACCGGAACGTAACTTCTTTGCGTAGATAGAATTCTTTTTGCATATAATTCTTCTTGAAATAATGTTTGTTTTAAACTTTTAAACTCTACTACTATGAGTATATTTGTAATTTTTTAAACTTTTTAAATTTTTCTACTACTATGAGTATTTTATATTCGCGGTTGGGCGCCAGTAAATTAAACGCGTTGTTCCGGTTGTAATATCCAATATGAACTGACTTTATTTTTAATTATTACCTCCTCTTATATAAGTTTTACAAATGTGTTTTTCTTATTTTAATACCTATAGTCTAACTTACCACTACACTCTTTGTAATGCGGTTTTAATTAAGATTAAGACCTGTTTTAATTTCTATTAGGTCATTGTGATCTGGTGTACCTGTTATAAATTTTAAAATTGAGCCTAGCAAATAAATTGCTCTTTTGCTGCGATGCTCCGATGGTATCAATTGTGATTTTAATATTTCTATTCTATTAATGAGAATGTTTTCTTCTTGAGATTGTATGCTACTGTATCTGTTTCCCATTATATTTTCATAAGATGCTAATATTGTTGAGAGGTTTGCTACATGATACAGGTAGGTTGAACTATTATATGTAAGTATGTGTAAACGTTTTCTGTTTCAGTTAGAACATATTTCCTACCTGATGAATCTGAGTTTATTACGTCGGTCTGTCTTGCTAAATATAATATCACCTGTTTTATATGTTATAACTTGTCTGCTTTTATTATGATATTCTAGCAGTTTATCCTGTTTTTGTTCTAAAATATCCTTGATATCAGTATATTTTTCCCTATTGAAAAATACGTCTTCGGGTTTGTGTCCTGTGGATGAGTGAATAGTCCTGTTATATTCGCGAACTGCGTTGAAAATTTCTTCTCCAGGTGCGGTTTTATTTTCAGCTGCTAAACTCTGGCAAAGTTTTATGATTGTACTGTGTAACCGTTCCACTTGAGCGTTGGATGTTGAATGATGTACCGGATTAACTGAATGTATTATTTTTTTCGCTAAAGTCGATTGTATACTGATTTAACCATGTTTCCATTGAATACACTTTCATTATCAGTCATAAGATATTTAGCATTTGGGTAAACTTGTGTGAGTATTTCTTCTATTGATTCATGACAATCTATCTTTATATTTAGCTTTCGTAAATAACAATATTTGGAGTACCTATCTATTGAACTAAGATACTGCATGTTGTTTATATGGAATACGTTCATTTGTATATATTCTCCTGTTCGGTTTGGTATTGGAGTTTTTTCTTATAGGTTGTTTGTTTGGTTTTCGTTCGTATTTGTGTTGTAAACATATTTCACAACATATTGCTTCCATTTTACACATTTCTCTAATGTTAGGCCAAAAATGGGTGGATAAAATTTCCTGTGTGTTATTCTTGCAATTTCTGTGTGCACGTTTAAGAACTTGTGTGACAATTTATTTTTGTTCGTTTATCAGTTGGGTTTGAGCTAACACGATCTTAGAGTTTGGGAGCGTAGTGATAATTTCATCTTCTAAATGGAATAATATTTCTTCATCTATTTTTAAAGCATTGGTGACGTTTGGTTTAATTATATCTTTTAATTTGTTGAGTAAGTCGACTGTATCTTTATAAAATATTGTGTGCCTAAATCTATTAGGAAATATTGTTTGGGTAATTGCTTCACTCTTTTCATTATATTGAAGTAAGATTATTTGATTTTTTAATGAATTGAACTATGCTGTGAATGATTTGAACAATTTGTTGTATTATATTTGTTGACGCGAAAGTGCATCTGCTACAACATTCTGATGTCCAGGTTTATAAACTAATTTCGCACCATATTCTTCAATTAAGTTTTTCCACCTTTTCAATTTTGTATTGGCATTTTTCTCAGAAATCGAAAATATTAAGGATTGATGATCAGTGTAGATTGTTAAATCTGCAACACCATATAAATAATTCCTAATTTTTTGCAAAGACCATACTATTGCTAATAGTTCTTTCTCATTCGTACTATAGTTTTGTTCTGTTTTATTTAGTGTACATGAAATAAATGCAATTGGTTGACGATTTTGAGGCTTCTTAGTTTATCCAGCTTTCTTTTTTAGTTTTTTGCTTCAAAAGTATTATCCACTATTTCAGGACCTATACTTATCAATTAATTGTTGGTGGAAGTCATACTTCCCGTGGAATTTTTGAAAAATTTAATTTAATCTTTTTTTCGTCACCTCAAGATTAAAATGGCTTCTTCAACCGGCTTGAGCCCTGAGTTATTACATTTATTACTCTTGACTAAAGTCAGACTGTTTTATTTCATATATTTTGGTCCTATGTATACTACATATTATTTCTTAACCTAATAATAAGTCTTACAGATAAAGATTGTTGGTTTAGGAAAACAATATGTTTACTTGTCGGTAAACATGTTTTCTTTAGTTATAATGTTTGTTTAGGAAAACGATATGTTTATTTAGAAAGATGGTATTTGTGTTGGGTGATAAGGAACGTGTTCCTTAACTCACGCGATCCCAGTTCTGAGGTGTAGGATGTAGACCGAGACTAAAATTAATGTGTCTTCTTCGACGATAGAATTTATTATGTTCTTCACAATGTTTGCTTACGCACTCCAGTTCGGGAGTACGTGCATTTACGGAGCGAATCGCTCCTTCTTTATTGAGTCAGGAAAACCTACTAACTGTGCTCATAGTCTGGAAGACGCGTAGTCAGCAAAAATGTCTTGCGCGTGTAGCGCATTGGTTAGATTATTTTGCGTGCAGTGCACAGTTAAGTGTTGCCTTTTTTATTCCTAATTTCTTACTACTGCATTTTACAATCTTACTGCTATTTATACTTATGCGAATGTTTGCTTACTTGCTAGAACATAGATAGTTTTATTATGCTAATCGGTTTTTCCTTATGGAATTTTGTCTGTTGTGTTTATGCGGGAATTTGGTTTTATTTTAGGTTAAGTGTGAAATTTATTTATTTATTTTTTTGCCGGCAGCTTTATGTCCTGGATGAGAGAAGAGAGGGGGAGAGCGAGCGTAGCTGAAGGGAGGTAGTTTTGATGGCTTTCGGTGCGCACGCTAGCAACGCGTCAAGAGGGGGGCGGGGGGAGGTTCTGTCGGCAACGGCGAGGCGGTTAGGGAGAGTGACGGTGACTCTCTGAGATGGTCGGAAGATCAGAGAGTAGCAAGCGGAGTGTCGTTCTTATCGTGCTAGCAGCACGTTGGTGAACCTCGGTAGCGGTCTGGGCAGCTGCCCAAAATGCATGTCGCCGAGTCTCTCATGACCTACCCTCGAGAGGAAATGCCATCCCGTAGTTGCCCGCTACGTATGTATGTAGGGGCTGGAACGGCGCTGGCGGGGATTAGGAGTGAGAGTGGGATGTGTTCAACCAGGAGGGAGAGCTAGACCTATCCGAAGATATGTCGGCGCGTCTCCTAGCCGGTCGACCGGAGTAGGCAGAACCAGGAGGAAGCGCTAGACGCTTCAAAAGACCCGTCGGCGCGTCTTCCGCTCAGCTTGCCAAGAGGAGGTCGGCCAAGGTGCTGTAGTTAGGTTAGCCTGGCCAGGGAGGCCAAATGGCACGTCGCCGCGTCGACCGCCCGTCAAACCCCCCGCCCCCCCTTGCCAGGTCAGATCTAACCAGTCAGTAAGAGCGCTGGACATGCCCGAAGGTATATCGCCGCGCCTCCTTGCTACCTAAGTATGTTGATTTTACTAGAAATGGGGCCTTTGCAGGCTCCACCCCCTCTTTAGATTCTAAATTTTTTTAAGTAATTTTTAGATGTCCCGGTATCGATTAGGAATTTTAATTATTTTCCTCCGAATGTCCTACAAATGTAGGGGAGGAGGGACTGTCCCCTAAAAAATTGACTTCATCTATATCTTCTAGTGCTCGCTCGTTCTGCTCAGCGTATTCGTCCTGCCCCTCTTCATAATCGTAATAATCAGTATTATCATTCGCCAAGACATTGGTTTCGGGTTTGGAGTAGTCTGCCAGGTTGTTTATCCTTTAGATCTTAGGCATTGTTTGCCTGTCCGAAGTTGGTGGTCTCTTTGCAGTCCCAACCTGAGGAGTAGGTCCTTTCCAATTTGCATTGGTTCCGGTATGAGCATTTCCTGTCGGTGTTAAGAACGGCCTACGTTCCATAAGGCCTCTCGCTGGTTGATTATTGGAAATCTGAGGTGTTTGCCTGAAACGAGAAGGCGAGGCATCCACATCCATTGGCACCACTCCAAGCTGTGCCTGCTGAACGGGTGCGCGCCTATATTGAGGTGAGCCAGGGCTAAATGAGAGTTGGCGCTCATTATAGGAAGCGAAAGTGTTCGCAAACACCGAGCGCTGCCGATTAGATTCCAACTCTTGCGTAAGAGCAAGAGCTGACGGCATGTCCGTGGGTTTGGAGGAGAAGAGGATATCGCACAAGGGTTTGTTGAGCCCAGACACAAAGGTCCTGAGAGCATCTTGTCTATATTTCTGGTTAAGGGATTTAATAAGTTCGTCATTGCCTGCATTTGACATTATAGTTTTGTTAATGAGGAGCGTTAATTTACGCTCTACCTCGTCGTAGAAGTCCGTGATTGTTAATCTTCGCTATCTTGGTGTTCCCATCTCCTGTTCGATAAGATAGATAGGCCTCTTATCGTAAAGTCGAGTCTTGAAATAATTGCTTTGAAGTTTAATACCGTATTAAATGAGGCAAGGACCACGTCCGCCGGACCAACGACCTTGTTACGGATTATGGCAACTGCCTGGTAGTGCTTTGAACTACCTGCGAAGGCTTCATAAACCTTATAGGCAGCGTGAGCAGCCTGTCTCCACGATACATAATGTGTTTTGTCTCCATTAAATTCTGGTAGTGACTTCACAACATCAAGCGATTCGTCGCATCTGACATCACCACCAATTTCAACCGGCTGGAATTGTTCAACCCTAGTAGGACTCTTTATTGAAGCGAGACATGTCGTCAGTCCGTCAATTGACTGTTGGAAGTCTCTACGGGGTTGGTCAGTCGCGGCTCTAATAGCTGCATTCAACAAGTTCTGTACGTCCATTATTATTCCTCGAGTAACGTAATCAAAACAATTGCCTTACAAGACGTATTGCCTATTATTTATTATTCTAATTAATGATGTAGTATTCTAGTTTTGTTTAATTAAATAATTATAAAATTAATTTTGGATAATCTTACAAAAGGATTGCTTCCGTCAATAGCATGATGATGATGCGTTAATCCCACGAAGGTTTCTGGGTTAAATCCCACGATGGCGACGCCTGGGCGTTGTGTGCGATTCTTCTATTTCGCAATTAAAGTCCTATAATTCGTCTTCAATTAGACTTGTTTCTATTTAGATTGTTCACGTTGATTCTTTTATTGTCTTTTATAAAGATCGGTGTGCCTTACACTCCGTATTAATTACACTTGTTTATACTTTTATCGTTCATGATGATTCTTTTATTGTTTCTATAAAGATCGGTGTGCCTTACACTCAATTCTTTATTAATTACACTTGTTTATATTTAAATTGCTTATGCTGATTCTTTTATTGTTTCTATAAAGATCGGTGTGCCTTACTCTCACTCTTTATTAATTACACTTGTTTATATTTTAATTGTTCACGTAAACTCTTTTATTTTCACTAAGGGTGTGTTCGATCACCGCGGCCACTCCGATTGTCCTTATTTATAAGTAAAAGGATTATACAAAGGAAACACTTGGTTACACTTTTGAATTATTTATTTCTCCTGCTATGCAGGAGCAGCCAATTCTTGTCGATTACAGAGTCGTTCTTAGACTAATTATTTCCCTGCACAAAAGCTAGCTCCTAACTTAACGCTACCCTAAGCGTCGCTGCTGCTGCCGTTGCGGTTCACCGTTGTTGTCGTTATTGTTGTCACACGCTACTTTCCGTACCGTGGGAATGCAAAAGCGTCGTCCGTTCGGATAGTGTTTCTGCTGGTGTTATTGTCGCTGATTTTGCATACTGTTGTTGCTGTTGTTGTCATGCGCGGAAGGTGAGTTGCATCGTAAGCACTTCGATGCACTACAGGTGAAATGGATAAGCGGATGCCCGTTTGGCTACGAGCTACTGTTGTTATTGCTGTTGTTGTCATGCGCCAAAAGTAACTTGGCAGCTTGGTATTTATTATGGGAACGGAAACGTACCTTAACTTATATACATATACACACCTTAACTTATATACATATGAATTGCAGTTAAAGCACTTTTGCCTTCGCCGTTTCTTTACGGGCACCTGTCTTCACTTTCAGCTGTTCGTCTGGTATGCCCTCTACTAGGTACTCGATGAGTTCGGATTCTTCCATCTGCAATGGTGTCGCTAGTAAGCTTTTATCGCTAAGGTAATCGCCGAAATTTTCACCCGCTTTCCATTTCTTATCCCAAAATTTTTGCGCAGTAACAACTTGTTTTCTGTATTTTTGAAAATACCTGCCATTTCATCGAGTAGGCTGCTCACCGTTGTAGTTGCGAAATCCACTTTCGATTGGATACATGCAGCAGCTCTGCCTTTTAGTTTTGTTGCAAGTAATACCAACCTTATCTTATCGTCGACCGCGTCAGCGACATTTTTGAATTGTGCCACCAACAATTCATAATTTGCACCACCGTCGAAATCAGCTAGCAGGTTTTTCAGCATGTCGATGGGAATTCGTGTTGACTGTTGCACTGATGTTTCGCTACACATAGCTCCTTCGCTATTTGTTACACTGCATGTAGACATTTTCTTTGTCGCACAATTTTTTCTCTTTTCAAGAGTTCTATTACCCGCTTAAGGAGGGAGGTTTCACTTACTGAACCTTGTTCACGTTCGCCCATGTCAGAGTCATTTTCATTTTCGGGCTCCATCACATTGGATGCACCACCTTGTTCTGATAGTCCTGGACATTCGCCTTGCTTACCCGGCGATACCGAGTTTAGGCGACAAATCAACGCACTTTTTGAGCCACCTGTAGGCAAATTAAGTTTACGTAGCCATTCGCGTAGCTGTACGGAACTATAATCTTCCGCGGAACTATAAGTGTCCACTTGGTGAATCATTTTTATTTATTTTTAGTTTTTGTTCTTAGTTTGTTCTCACTTTGTTCTTACTTTGTTCTAACTTTGTGTTACACACTTTTCTGTTTTTGCTAACACATTCGAACGACTGAGAGTCTGAGAGTATTTGCAATAGTGTGTGGCATATATTTACTAACAGTTGAGAGACTGAATATCAGTGCTCATATACTTATACTCTAAAAGAAATAGCGCATGCGTGCTTTCAAACTGTAACGGTTCAATCGTATGATGCAAAAATAGATGACGCTTTAATTGATTACAGAAAACAATCAAAATATTCGTAGGTGCATAAAAAAACAAAATAAATAAATGTCTTGTTTGTATTTGTTCTATGAAATGCTCCATATGCACCTAAGTCAACTCAGTATAAGACTGCGAGACCACTTACATAAATCTGGCGATTCTCTGGCAATATTTTGTCCTCAATTTCCTTTAGACTGTCTTCAGTTTTTATCGGGAAAAGTTCTGCAATTGGTGCTCCCAAAGACTCTTGACGAATCAGTTTTTGAGTAACAATTTTTTGTTCCGCCAGAGCTGCCATAATGGCTTTATTTTGGGCAAACTGAGTCTCTGAAATAAATAGATAAGGTACAATTAGTGGTTTTATAATGCATTACGGGGATATAAAGTGCTTCCTACGTTCCATTTGATCCAATTTACTGGTGATGAAGGTTTTTAATTTCGCGAGTTCTTCTGTAATGAGACAACCATGTACATATATACGTATGAATGTATGAGATATCTGCACATACCTTTAAATTCGGTAACTCTGTCGTTTAAGCTATCACAATTAGAGGACGAATCCCTTCAATCTGTAATAAAGATTTGTATACACATTGTTTATTAATAGCATAAATAAGGAAGTTTGTGGCATATACTTACATTGCGGTCGAATGTTCTCGCCCTCACTTAGTTTAATTTTTTTATATGTCTATGTATGTGAACAATAATAATGTTAATGTGAATTTATTGTTATTATTGATTATTAAAAAGTTATTACAAACAACCATGTAAGATTAGAATCAAGAGTAAGCGGACTTTATTCCTAACGTTGTTGAGTCTACAGCTTCGGTGAAAAAACTTCCTGAATTGCCAAAGTTTTTTCCTACCAATAAACCACCATTATCATTTTAAAACCTTGAATTTCTATAGGCGTATACGGCTTTGTAACACAATAATTGTCAGGATTCTTCGAAGTAAATACACAATTATCACGATAGTATGTACTTTAACTTCCCATTTTTAAGTAGTTTCAAACCAATGTTTACAGGCTGCCTCATTAAATTAAAGCTTTATTATATTATAAACTTGTTGTAACATATGTGTCGGATTCTTTACCTACTTCTTAAGGGTCTGCAAATAGTTTTCAAAATTATAAGCAGATGAACCAGATATAATTCCTATAGCTTTAATATTTTCTGCTAAATGAAGTAGGTGATGGACATAATACGTGTCACTTGTTTCTCCAAATATTACGGGAAAGTTTTCAACAAATAAAGACTACTTATTTTGGGCTATATTAATATTCGCAAGATAAGTTTTAGGGCATTGTAATAATCTACAAGCTGAATGTATAAGCAAAAATTCGTAATATAAATCATTAGAAACATAATCTCTTAAAACACAAATCCCTGTGTAGAGAAGAAATTGACGAAATTCAGTCGCCTTCCAATTTGATATTTCTTCAAAACCTCTGGGCTTTCTAGCAAATTCTTTGGGAATATATGGCTTCAAATCTTTTAAGCTATTTGAAATGCTATCTTTGTTTGCTTTTGTCACCTTTACGTTAATTTTATCATTTAAAATTCTTAACAAAAATTTGCGCGTTACTGCCAAGTCAATGAGGTGCATACTGTCTATGTTCACTTGCCTAATAATTTTTACTCCTATTGCTTCTAATGGCGTCTTTTTGTTCCTATATTTTGGTAAATGATGATTTTTATATTTCCTATCGGCAAATTCATCATCCGTTACTAATTACCCGCTTTCTACACTATATACTAGAGTATTTTGAATTTTGTATTACTACCCGCTGTCTATGCTTAGCAATCAGTGTATCAGCACTTTGCGGCACGTCCAAGTTAACGCTACGTAAAAGTTGTAACAACTCCTCAAAACTTGCACGCGGGGATATATTTTTTATATACCACTAAGTTAATTTTTCTTTAAAACTTGGTTCTTCAATATTATTGTTCCTTTTATTCACTTCACTTGCCTGCACTGTTTCCTTTACCTCGTTATACACTTCTGGCTGCCCTACTTCTAAATCTTCATCATTTGTTTCACTTAAACTATTTACGTACATTTCCTTTTGCTTTTTTATTAACCTTTTTAAGTGCCGCTTCCTCATTATGTATTTATTTTATTTACTTGCATATTCACTTAAATTTAGCTTTACTCACAAATAAATTCCAAGCTACAAAATTTCGTGCACCACACAATGAGCGGATATGAGTTGTAACAGCTGATTGTTAAGATGAGCGACTATCGATAATAATCAGTAGCGCAGGCAACAAAAGAAGCCAACAGCTTGTTTCAACCATCTCGCTCTGCATTCCTTTTGGTGTAGTTCGGAGTCAGTCACGAAATTCATTGTTTAGAACTATTGCTGTGAGAGACTGTCTCTATATTTCGCTGCAGGGTATATACTAGACATCTGCATGAATTAACTCATTCATGAATGCACAACTTACTCGTACTGGTTTTTTTGGTCCCGTGAAGCCGCTAACCATTTGAAATGGTCCGTATGAATGCAGGCGGCGAAGTTGTGTGGCAGTTGGTGGCTTTGCTATTGCCGAAGACGCAATTCGTTCGTTTCATAAGTAAAACGAAGCCTGGCGCCGAACCTATGAATGCGAGCACCATGAGACAAGAGCGGCTTAATAATTCACCATAATTCAAATGAACTCGAAAATGTGATATGCGAAAACGCAATAGCAATTTTTTCCGAAAGATTTTTGCGATGATATTGCTGTTGATGTACATACGTACATATGTGCTCACATACATATGTAAATTATTACCTCGAGTCACCGGTTTTTTCACCACAGTTTTTTCACTTACTCGCTATATTCCATACTACAATAAAGTTATTTACTTACTTATTCTAAATTACATATGTTGTTTATTTACTTATTATAAATTACATATGTACTTATTTCTACATACATATAAAAGGTGAGTTATGCTAACTATGCAGATTGAGGCAACTCAATTTGGGCGACAGCGGGTTCATATTGCGTCGGCACGACTTCCGGTTGAAGTTAGTGCTGGCGAAATGTGAAGTCGTTGTTGTTGGATTTGCAGAAAATTGCTTAATTGTGTGAACGTATTTTATTTGGTTAAAATACTAAATGTGCTTATGCAATGCGTATTGTTAATTGTGTTGACTGCATTTGGTTGCACAACGTTCTTATTAAATATTAAGTGAACTTTCGCAACGCTGAGACACAGCGTTGTTGTTATTGTATTATGACAGAACTGCTTATGGTCAGGCTATGGTGCTAACTTAATATGTACATACATTTTCTTATCCTGTTCACGCAACTGGTTTCTTCTATACACATGCATACATACATACATTATGCAAACACAAGAACGTAAGACCGCTTTCAACTATACCGCTCAAATTCAGAAACACCACAAATTTTTCGCGGGCGTGACAATGCTGAAAATTTGTACATTGTTCTTAACAGTTTTTTTAAATACACATGCAACAAGATCTTGCCTAAGTATGTATTTACATATATGTACATATAAGTTAAGTTTCTATTTAGTAAACTTTATTTTTAAAAAGTAGGCGGACTCGTGTCCGCCGCGTCTTTATTAATTTAACTTCAGCTTAAGACTAATTACAATACAATTCTTAATTCTACATTACACCTTTTGCTACCTACGGTCACGTTGCACTTTCATGTGCCAAATTCAATATTAATTGCTGATTAGCAATATTGCCCAATTATTTCCCAATTTGCTGATATTAAGCTTAAACGGTTTCCAGTAGGTCACCAGCGCATTTCTCCACAGTCAGCGGTTATGCAAATGCGCGTGTAGGGTCGTTAACCGTAACAGTTGTGGGTTATGACCAACGTTTAATTATTTGTGTAAACTGTTGTGTTAACTCCTCCCTCTTTAAATATGATCGTCCTCGATCATCAATAGAAAGGTAGGTCGTTGAATTCAACATGAGTTGGGATATTTTTAATCTCGGCTGGTGTGAAATTAGCTTGTTCGATTTTAGGGTGTACCTCTTCTTTCGTAATGTATTGAATTTTCATTGTCCTCTTCTTTAAGAATAAAAGGAGTATGGTCGTGATTATAAATGCTGCTGCTGTTAGGCTCCCTATGGAGAAAGTTGCCTTTTTGAGGAGGCTTATCCGCTTGTTGTTATTGATATGGAGTTCTTTTAAGGCTTCCAATGAGAGTAACTCAATATGATCTTTTTCGGATGGGGCTAACTGTAGTATAGCTGGAATTACTTCAATTACTTCTGTTTCGATATTGTCAAATGTCTGATCTTGTGCTGTGTCTTGTTGGGCATCTGCCTCTATATGGAAATTCCTTTGTTGTTTGAAAGGCACTTGTTGCGAAAAATTTGAGGGTCTTTTAATTGGGTTGTTTAATGGAGGTCTATTCATATAATTGACCGCTTTTGAATGCAATGATCGGTCGACGTCCATTGGCTCTGGACGTGGAAGTTGAGGCTTCGCTGGAGGTTGACCCGATGGTCTGTAATGTTGCATATTGCGATAATTATTCAATGGCGCTTGATAGCTTTGATTATATGCGAAGTTTTGCGGTGGCATGGGTGGCTTTGGAATGTGTGCCAATTGGTGATAAAATTCATTAATTGGCTTCTTGGGTGGTAGGGGTGGTCGGAAATCGTGGGGCTTCCTAACCTGATTGTTGGTACTCAGCGCGTAATGTGAGCGGAAGTTTTGATTCTCCAATTTTAGACAAAGATGGGGAGCTTGAGGGAGGTCTACTGGCTCCCTCATGCTAAGAAGTCTTGGCAAGTCGCCTTTCAGTCCTCGGATGAAGGTGTCAAGGGCTTTGTCCCGGTAAGTGCGTGTAAGGAGATGCATAGATTCCACACCGACTTCCATGCATCCAATCTTATTAAGAATGAGGGACAAGTGTGAGTACACGCGTTGATAAAATTCCTGAATAGTGAGGTTGCCCTGCACCAAGGAGGTCATTTGGTACTCGAGAGTACCTAAATCACGCTTATCAGCGTAGTGGAGAGTAAGGCACCTAGAGATAGCCTTCCAATCCAGCGGTGTGTTATACGATTCGATGGCGATATCGGCGTTACCTACAATTTTGTTTCGTATAACGTTAAGGATACCGTAATATTTCGGTGATCCTTTCAAAAGTTCGTAGATCTGTAGGATCCGATCCACGCTTTTCTTCCACGAGTTATATTCTCCGGGATTACCCGAGAATTCTCGAAGGCATCTAACAACATCTGGTATCTTATCGAGTTCTGTTATGTTATTGGAAAGGTTCGTGTCTATTGTTACATCAGTTATATCAGAAAAACTTGCATTAGGGTTAAGTGCTGCCTGTACAAGGTTTCGCCCTTCCTGTTTTAATATATTTTGGACAATCTGTGTTATGGTCGTAGTTAACTGGTCTGGATTTATATTAGGGGAACTGGAAGGAGCTGGTGGGGCGGATGCGTTGCTATGCATGGCAGGTCGGAATAGGTTGGAAGGATTTGACATTTTCTTGAGAATCGCTTTTCTTTATTATGTTAGTTTTATTTCAATTTAGTTGTCCTTATACTCTGGAGGGTCCCCCGTTAGGAAGTGAATCGCAGAGTAAGACTTATATTATTATAGCCGGAGGGTCCCCCGTTAGGAAGTGAATCGCGGCTTTTTTGTATATTGAAGTATGAGCTTTACAGGCCCCTTTTTTCACTTAAAATTTATCACGTCTTAAATTTAAATAGATCAGTTTTACGTTTTAATTTTCCTAAACAAAACACTTCTTGATTTAATAATTTTTATTTTCCTGATTTAAAATTATTGCAAATATTTTTCTCACTGAATTTTAAATGTTTTTTTGGAACATGTAATATGTATGTTTTTCTTTATTAGTTTCTTAAATATTTAAAATAAAATTTTAAATATGCTTACTTCTACACCACCTGGCGATCCGCTGTAACTCCTTTTCACTTTTTACTAGGGCAGCTGCAATTCGCACGAATGAAGGAGTGCGTCCTATTCCCACAGGATTCTGACGCTTGGGGTTCTGTTGCTGGACCAGTTAATCGCTTTACCAACCACGGTTGTAGTCCTTTTTCCGGCTGTCGTTCCACAGGCGTCTTTATTTCATCAAGTTTGTAAGCTTCGACTCCAGCTGTCGTTCCACAGGCGGTTTTACTTAGTCAAGTTGTCGGCTTTAATTCCGGCTGTCGTTCCACAGGCGGTTTGTGTTTTTTTTTTTACTATGAACTTGAAAACGGACACTACTACGCGACTTGAACTGGTCCCTGCTCGGGCGCCAGTTAAGTTTCTATTTAGTAAACTTTATTTTTAAAAAGTAGGCGGACTCGTGTCCGCCGCGTCTTTATTAATTTAACTTCAGCTTAAGACTAATTACAATACAATTCTTAATTCTACATTACACCTTTTGCTACCTACGGTCACGTTGCACTTTCATGTGCCAAATTCAATATTAATTGCTGATTAGCAATATTGCCCAATTATTTCCCAATTTGCTGATATTAAGCTTAAACGGTTTCCAGTAGGTCACCAGCGCATTTCTCCACAGTCAGCGGTTATGCAAATGCGCGTGTAGGGTCGTTAACCGTAACAGTTGTGGTTTATGACCAACGTTTAATTATTTGTGTAAACTGTTGTGTTAACTTATATGTTTTCCAGCTACCGTACGTTTGTTACTAAAACAAAATAAAAACAACAAATTGTTGCCCTTATCCCTATACTGTCAGGCACAGCTTATACATATACCACATATGTATATATGTATGCATATACATATGTACTTATGTAAATTAACGTCTTATTAATTACAAAGTCGAAAAAAATTAAATTTGTATGGTCAAGAAGACCTTTATTGGTTGAAATCAAATTCTTCACTTACTAACTTACGATAAACATGTTCTTAATATTACCTAAATCTACTTGCGTTAGCACCTTTGTTAACGTTCGCTTATGCGGCGCGTGGCGGATGTTGTTCCCAATTGTTTGGTTTCTGTTTTGTCGACGTCTGGAATATTTCCTATAGTGAAGTAGTTGACATCGGCTGTTATTGGTTTATTGACAACATTTCTGGTGTTAACTTGTATGTACATAATACTCTCACTAATTGAAACACTTCTATGCGCATAAACGATGGCAAAGGACATCGTTTCAGCTTAATTTTTTAGTGTTTGTTTTATTTTGTATATGTAATTAAATATGTATGTATGTACATATATGAGTGTATCCAGCAAACCAGATTTGTCTAACTGAAATATTTGGGCTATGTACATACATATAATTATACAATTTATTACTTTTAATTTTGATACAAGTAATATGTACATACATATGTATTTATGTATATAAAAACATACAATTAGGCTTACTAAACTTACGTCTATGTTTAATTCTTATATATTATATTAACTGCGTATTTCTATTGTCAACAACCGTTGCACGTCACATTCGCTTTTTAACTATTCCGCATAATTTAATCATTCGAACTACCCACTGCACTAGAATATTTATTAGTGATCTCAAACATAATTCAGCTTCCTTTACGCACAAGTTCCATTCATACCACACACATTTTCTACAATGTTCATTCGAACCAAAGTACATGAACGCTGTGGTAACCGATATACATATGCTGGGGATAAAATTCATACGTACCATTCTGTTGAGCACCAAATGCACACATTGAGTTTGAGTCTGCAATTCATTGGCAATGATTTGAATGAGTTCGAAGCTAAAATTTGTATGAGTGATTCATGAAGCCATTTTTTCGCATTCATGCAGACCGTTTGTACATATATAAGTTAACTCATGACTAGTTTAAACACTTAAAAAAAACAAATTTTTGTTTTCGGCTTGTGCCGGTCTTCGCTTCTTTATTGACAGAAATCAGCTAACTTACAATTAAATTCTTACACCTATTTATTGTAAGAAGTCACGTTGCTACTGCAGGTGATTCCGCTTGTTGTTGTTGCTGAAGATAGCCACTGTCGTCGTTCCCATGAACGGTAATGCGCCATCAGCATTTGAACGGATGCGCGTGTGGTGTCGTTGCCCGTGGGATACCCGCTCGCATGCTTACTCAGCATTGCACTTATTATTATGTTGGTTTACATATTTACAAGTGAGAAATTATGTAGACCAATTTCAGAGAATTTGGTGTTAACTCCTCCCCCTTTAAAACATGCAGAGTCCTCGTTGGATGGCATATCCTTTGAGAGAGTTGATATTTTTGGAATTTCTGATGACGGGGGTTTATCCTCTAAACTGCTTGTAATGACCTGAATATTGATTTTAGCTTTTCTATTGGAGATTATCTTTTTAGTTATCTTGGTTATTAGGATAACTATTGATACTAGTATAAGTGTAGAGCCTATGGAAAGGCTTATCTCGTATTTTGTGCTTAAAGCATTGATTTCTTGGATGTTTGCTACATTAAGCTCTTTCAAATATTGTAAGGAAAGAACTTCTTCAAGGTCTGTTGTAGCGTTTGACGATTTGATGATCGCTGGTTAGGGCTTCGCAAAAAGCTGATTTTTGTTGGAAAAATGTCTGTCTTCAATTGACAAGCTTGAATTGTCGTATTTAATTAAAAATGTGCCGTTCAGAGTTATTTCTTTGTTGTCTAATTCTAATGGTCCGTTGAAACTGTTGATGAATAATAGGCCGGGCGTAATTTCTTCTATTGTAGGTATGTGGTGGCTGTCTATTGTACAATTGGATGCATATCCCTTCAGTAAGTTTGGTATGCATTCGGTTAACGTGACTTCTTTTATACTACTTTGCTTACATAAAATTAAGTTATTCATATTCTTACAACTATATTTTATTCCAAATATTTTTTCGTTACAAATTATTAAGTTTTCATATTCAAGTTTTATTGCTCTATTACCTTGTTTTACAGGTTTTATTATTATTGACTTACATACTTCTTTGTTTGTTAAGAGAAATCTTACAATGTAAATAATGGAAGATAGATTTGATGCAATTTTTACAACACTAAATTCAATTGCTTCGATTAAGTTTAAATAAGGCATATTTTGCTCTTCAACATTTTCTTTTATAAAATTTAATTCTTCGTTCGATAATATAAATGAGTTTACAATTCCGGCTTTT
This sequence comes from Philophylla caesio, assembly GCA_963971545.1. NCBI lineage: Eukaryota > Metazoa > Arthropoda > Insecta > Diptera > Tephritidae > Philophylla > Philophylla caesio. Next base: position 25,015,656 of record OZ020608.1, on the reverse strand, counting down.
ACTACAGTGGTATATGTTAATTTTTCGTCTGGGTCGGAAAAAAGTTGTGGGTATAAATGGCTTAAAGTTTGAAGTTTTTCTGTTTGTTGGTCTGTGAGGTGTCCTGTTCTAATTTCGATATTATTGACTGATTTTGCCTTTTGTTGTTTAATTGCTATTTTTATCCTGTTTTTTATTAGCATGTAATTTTTTGATGTGAAAATTGTGGCTTCTAGCTGTTTTAAGCTATCGTTACCAAGAATTCCGTGAAAGGATTTCAGCGTCGGTAGAATGAAAAATTTAAGATTTTCGTCTTTTAATCCAAAAAGGTTAATAAAGGTATGGTGGGTTATTTTTATGTTTCCCCCTACTGAGGTTGCGTAGAAAATTTCTTTGTTGGGAATTGAATTTTTGGCAAGATTTGGTTGAATGTAATTTTTATTTGATCCTGTATAGACTAAAAAATTTAAAATTTTTCCGTTACCGTCTTTGCATTGGAAGTATGGTAACGTGGAATTCGTTAGTCTAAAAAATGAATATCGGAAAATTCGTATGGGGTTTCTTGTGGCGTGTCGTCATAGGTGTTATTGTCATACGCGGTGTATTGGTTGTAGTAATCTTCGAAAGTTAGTTCCTCTAATTGTTCGTTTTGCTGTCCTGAGTCCTGTACCATGTTTTCGGTGGTCTCTATATTGTTAATTCTATTTTGTTTAAATGGCTGATGTGCTATTGGACGTTTTCCGGCGAGGAAGTTATTGTTGGGCCTATTCATTTAATTAACGTTTTTTGTCCTGAGAGATTCATCTATTTCCATTGGGGTTGGTGGCTTCGGTTGGGTAGGTCTTGATGGTGGGTTGTTGAACTGATTGGGTCTAGGTGGTTGGTTGTTGAACTGATTGGGTCTAAGTAGTTGTTTTGGAGGGTAAGTGAAATTTTGTTGAGGACTAGGGTTGCTTGGGTACTGCTGGTATTGTTGATAGCGTGGAAACTGTTGGTACTGAGGCTGTAAAATCCTATAATTTGATGGTTGTCCTAGATTTCCTGAACGAGGTACCGGTGGTGGTAGGTAAGCGAGATTAGGGTAAAAGGGTGTTTGCTTCCGTAGAGGAAGTGGAGGCGCATTATTTTTACGCAAATTGAGCTGGTTTCCGAACGCGTGTTGAGTTCTAAGGTTTTGGTTTTGCAGTTTCATGCACAACTGGAGTGCTTGAGGTAAGTCGGTAGGCTCTTTTATTCCAAGTAATTTTGGAAGTTCACCATTTAAACCTCTAACGAAAGTATCTAAAGCCTTGTCACGGTGTGTTTTGTTAAAATGTGTAGGGATTCTGAGCCTATTTCTAGACAAGATATTTTATTCAATAATAATGAAAGGTGAGAAAATACCTCTTGGTAAAAATCGTTTATTGATTTGTCTCCCTGGAAGAGGGTTGACATTTGGTATTCTAAAGTAATGTCTCTTTTGTCCGCGTAATGTGTATTTAGGCATTTGGAAATTGCTTCCCAATTAAGAGGGGTATTGTAGGATTCTAAGGCAACGTCGACATTTCCCGTTATCTTATTACGAATGACATTTAAAATGCCAAAATAACGAGGAGTACCTATTTCGTTTTCATATATCCTGAGTATCCTTTCAACGCTCTTTTTCCAAGAAGCGAATTCCTTGCTGTTACCTGAGAATTCTCTCAGACATCTCACTACGTCAGGTACTCTGTCGAGTCCTGCCAAATTATTTGCATATCTGGGCTCAATTATTTGGTCAGTCACAATTACCCGTGCAGGATTTATTGCGTTTTGTATCAGGTTTGGCGCTTCCGCCGAAAGAACCTGTGATTTTAACAATCTCTGGAGGGTCCCGTGGAGGTGAATCGCAGAGTTGTTTTTTTGATTTATCCTAAAGATTTTATTTATTTTATAGGCTGTACGAGCCCTTGGTTTATATTTTTTTTTCTAAAAAAAAATTATTTAATTAAATTTTTTTGTTTTCTTTTATTTACTATTATTAATTGAACAGAAAAAAAAATTTTCAAAGCACTAGTTTCGTCAAATGTTCTTAAAAATTAATTAGAACGCATATTTTCGTAAAATATTTGCCTTAACTTAACTCGAGCACTTGTCTTTAAAATATTTCCTTTAAAAATTTAATTGAGCTCTTGACTTTGTTAAATATTTTCTTAAAATTTTAAAATTTTTATAGGGGTACTTGTTTTATATTTTCTTTTAAGGACTAGTTAGAACACTTGTTTGTTTTTCAAAATATTATTATTATTATTTTTTTTTTTTTTTAAATCACTAAGAGCACTTAATAACATAATATTTCTTGAAAATCATATGTTAAATCTAAATTCTTACATTAACAGCAACATGTCCCACGGCGCAAGCTGAGTTATCCTGTTTGATTCCTACTAAGGCTCCCGCGTTGCGCACTCTTCGTGGTGTGTGATTATCTTCTATAGAAGTTTATCACCGTTTATTTTGTTGTTTCTGGGTCAGCCGGTCCTTGCGCTAATTAGGGCACTATCTCAGTTAAGGGATCCTTGAAGATTATTTTAATTTTAATTTATTTCACGGATCGCGAGGCACTACTTTAGGGCCTTTACTTAATTGAGCGGACGCGACTGGCACGTTGGGCGCCAGTTAACTCATGACTAGTTTAACCACTTAAAAAAAAACAAATTTTTGTTTTCGGCTTGTGCCGGTCTTCGCTTCTTTATTGACAGAAATCAGCTAACTTACAATTAAATTCTTACACCTATTTATTGTAAGAAGTCACGTTGCTACTGCAGGTGATTCCGCTTGTTGTTGTTGCTGAAGATAGCCACTGTCGTCGTTCCCATGAACGGTAATGCGCCATCAGCATTTGAGAGGATGCGCGTGTGGTGTCGTTGCCCGTGGGATACCGGCTACTGTCCCGCTCGCATGCTTACTCAGCATTGCACTTATTATTATGTTGGTTTACATATTTACAAGTGAGAAATTATGTAGACCAATTTCAGAGAATTTGGTGTTAACTTACATATATGTACCATATATGTATATATGTATGCATATACAATGTACTTATGTAAATTAACGACTTATTAATTACAAAGTCGAAAAAAATTAAATTTGTATGGTCAAGAAGACCTTTATTGGTTGAAATCAAATTCTTCACTGACTAACTTACGATTAACATGTTCTTAATATTACCTAAATCTACTTGCGTTAGCACCTTTGTTAACGTCCGCTTATGCGGCGCGTGGCGGATGTTGTTCCCCAAATGTTTGGTTTCTGTTTTGTCGACGTCTGGAATATTTCCTATAGTGAAGTAGTTGACATCGGCTGTTATTGGTTTATTGACAACATTTCTGGTGTTAACTTGTATGTACATAATACTCTCACTAATTGAAACACTTCTATGCGCATAAACGATGGCAAAGGACATCGTTTCAGCTTAATTTTTTAGTGTATGTTTTATTTTGTATATGTAATTAAATATGTATGTATGTACATATATGAGTGTATCCAGCAAACCAGATTTGTCTAACTGAAATATTTGAGCTATGTACATACATATAATTATACAATTTATTACTTTTAATTTTGATACAAGTAATATGTACATACATATGTATTTATGTATATAAAAACATACAATTAGGCTTACTAAACTTACGTCTATGTTTAATTCTTATATGTTATATTAACTGCGTATTTCTATTGTCAACAATCGTTGCACGTCACATTCGCTTTTTAACTATTCCGCATAATTTAATCATTCGAACTACCCACTGCACTAGAATATTTATTAGTGATCTCAAACATAATTCAGCTTCCTTTACGCACAAGTTCCATTCATACCACACACATTTTCTACAATGTTCATTCAAACCAAAGTACATAAACGCTGTGGAAACCGGTTTATGCTGGGCATAGAATTCATACGTACCATTCTGTTGAGCACCAAATGCCCACATTGAGTTTGAGTCTGCAATTCATTGGCAATGATTTGAATGAGTTCGAAGCTAAAATTTGTATGAGTGATTCATGAAGCCATTTTTTCGCATTCATGCAGACCTTTAGTATATACTAAACAAGTGCGCACACAGAAACTGTGCGTATATAGAAGCTGTACAAACTCAATTAGACGGCGTATCTGACGACGCTTGCAATTATATTTACAAACAATTGAAATACATGCGTACATGAGAGTATGCGCAAATAGAAACGGCACGAGCCAAATTGTATCATGCAATAATATACATGTGGCGCCAGCATACATACATATTTATTTACAGAGTACCGCGACCTACGAATACAGTACATGCCGGTATAGCAGAACCTTACCTTACGGTATACACTGCTACAACATACGCTGCTATACAGCAAAATTAAACTAATTTAAATATTAAAAGTTATAAGAAAAATACATGCCCAGGACTGTATCAATAGAGCACTGGCGTTCCATATTAATAATATTGGTCGATTTTTCATCTCCGGCGCATATGGCGATTTTTTCTCTTGAGACTTCTTCTGCTTTTAGATCGTTCCCAAAAGTTACCACTAAATCATCGACTTACATGTTGTTTAATGTGGCGGTTACTCCTCTTTGCAGTTTTTTAAACTTTGGCCTTTACTCCTTGTCATAATTTTTCGTGTGAAACCGAAAAGGAACAATTTTTTAAAACCATTGGGTATTCTTGTCTCCTAAAGGGCTTTTGGAAATTAATTCATGAGACATAAACCAATTCTTAAGGAAAGGTATCCCGTTTGTAATGATAGAAATGGAAATACAATACTGGACATCAAAAAAGATAACCCTAGTAAAGAGGGATCAGAGGGAGATTTAAGTGTATGAAGCGCATGAGCGCATGCGGAAGGTTCGGGTTTATAAGTAGTGTAAGAAGCTCCATCCCTCTCTTGGATTGCTACTCCATCATCGAGGTTTGATGTTAATAATGTCATTAGGAAATTGATTGATCTGGTAAAGATAAATTAAAAGAATATTGACGAATTGAAATATCAGAACCATGTAGGAATGATGGAACCAGAATTGGGGAAATGGTGTAGTCCGAATCACACGGATATGATGTAACTTAACGAGCCCACGCACTGCGGCCACAGGATGTTCCTGTGAAATTAAACAATCTTAATTGGTTAGTTATCGGTATATTTACCATTCCAGTTTTCTCGGAAGAATGAATGCAAAAATATTATTAAAGCTAACACTTATTATCTAAACGGCATTTATTAAATGGATAACTGCTGACGATGTGCTTCCCACGAAATGCATTTCGCCTAAAAATTAATTACGTTGCAGGTCGGTTACCTGCATTGGCTATGCGCGTGTTTGCGGAAGTGCAGCGTCAGCACTTTTACAGTAGTAATCGAACGTGTTTTTCTCGACTTACCAATTTGAAGCTCGCAGCTTCGTTTGGTTTAGGTGGAATTGCAGTACAGTACGCACAGCTTTGCCTTGGATATCATGCAGTGCTGCCTCGATCAATTTCCCCAAAGCCATGTTGAAGTAGTTAAGGTCGACTACATTGACTAGACTAAAGTGTCCGTTCAGGATCCAAAATCCACAGGATCCGAGAATGTTTATTGAAAAAAAAAACAATTTTGTTAACGTTTTTTATGTAGTTTTACATTTCTATATCAAATACTCCGTTCTAATTCACTATCCTAGGGTCCTGTGATTTCAAAAATTTTTTTGGATGGGCAATTTTTGCCTCTTTTTGTAAGCGTTATTTGTTCATTGTTCATTGTTCATTGTTTTTTTATTTTTTATTATTATTATTTGCTTTATTTTTAAATTGTTTTTATTTGTGCCTTATGAATCTTCCTGCCTTGTTTTTGAGTAAAGTCACTTTATTATTTCTACTAACAATTTCTATTTTGTAAAGTGCCTTCTGCTTTGCCTTTATTTGTTTATCCTTTACATAAACTTCGTCTTCTGTGGTCTTTTCCGATTCTTATTCAATCGGAGATTCCTTAGCTTCTGATTCCTCATAATTTGTTCCCTGATCTCTCTATCAAATCTATCTTTGAAGTCAATCCTTAGTAGTTTATTCTTTCGGTTCTATTGAAAAAAGTGTCGCTGGGCCTCTGTTTTTTACAGAGTGTATTGTTGTGTTGTAACGATCGACTGCGTACATGTAACTCCTTTGGTCTGACGTTTTTTATCTCTTTCCGAAGGCATCTATAGATCTCAATAATGGTAAAATGCAGTTTTTCAACCTGACCGTTTACCTCACTTCGTTGAACAGTGTTTAATATATTTTTGGTTGTTGATTACAGTTACTGGTTTTTTCTTACGCTTTGACAGTTTCCTGCAAAAGAAAAAGAAAATAACCGTTAATTGGTTTGTGAAACTTTTACCGTGTTCTGATGGAGACGGCGACATGTACCCGGTTGGCGTTTCACATACATTAATCTACAAATAAAGTAAGTTTTGGTCATGGAAGGGTTGTGTTATTCTTTTTAGTCGGCGACAATCAGATTGAAGGCAACCTACTAAGGCCCAGCTTGCTTTACAACACAATTTTGGACCTATCGCAATCTCCAGTGTGTTCTGATGTGTACGCTGGAAGTGCCATCGTGCTTTGGGAGTAGCTATCGTGTTCTTATGTGAACGACAATGTGCCCCTAAAACTGTTATTGGCTTTCGCATGATCGCAAAATATGTTAACCCATTGGCTTTTGTGGTGGTGAACTCCGGCCTGGGAGTTTAGAAACTCGGATTCACCCAGCCAAGAAGATTGCGAAAGGATGTCCAGTGCGATGACTGGATGGGGAAAGAGTAGTTGCTTTCTTTTCTTTTGCATTAATAAAATTTATATGCGTATATCGAAGATTTCAGTTTTTATTACTTTTGTTATAATTTCAGTGTATACCTGAGGGTCTTCGTGGTCACAGGATAATTTAAAGCAATTTTATTCATATATTACTGACAGTAGAGGACGTAGCTATTTATGGTCTAAGCCTGAAGTTCCTCGGGGTCACAGGACTTAGCCGTGTTCGACTAACTGGCCATATGTGCCTTTTTAACATACTTATTTTAATTATTTAACTTGTTGACCTCTTCTAGGAATAGGAGCATATTAACTCGGGACGGGGGCACTCCAAGCTAATATTATAAACCGCAGGGTTCTGATGAACGCATGTGGGGTAGAAAAAATTAAAGTTGCGGGCCGCCCCAGGATGTTCCTGTGAAATACAGGTGCGAGATGAAACTGATGTAAATACGACATTTACTAATGTAATAAAGAAAATGGGAACCAGAATCCAAAAAAATAAAATTTATCCCAGGACTTTATTAATAGAGCAATGGCGTTCCATATTAATAATAATGGTCGATTTTTCATCTCCGGCGTATATGGCGATTGTTTCTCTTGAGACTTCTTCTGCGTTTAGAGCGTTCCCAAAAGTTACCACTAAATCATCGACTTACATGTTCTTTAATGTGGCGGTTACTCCTCTTTGCATTTTTTTAAACTTTGGCCTTTACTCCTTGTCATCATTTTTCGTGTGAAACCGAAAAGGAACAATTTTTTAAACCATTGGGTATTCTTGTCTCCTAAATGGCTTTTGGAAATTTATTCATGAGACATAAACCAATTCTTAAGGAAAGGTATCCCGTTTTTAATGATAGAAATGGAAATACAATACTGGACATCAAAAAAGATAACCCTAGTAAAGACGGGTCAGAGAGAGATTTTAGTGTATGAAGCGCATGAGCGAATGCGGAAGATTCTGGTTTATGAGTAGTGTAAGAAGCTCCATCCCTCTCTAGGATTGCTCCATCATCGGGGATAATGTCATTAAGAAATCTAATTGATCTGGTAAAGATGAGTTAAAAGGATATTGACAAATTGAAATATCAAAAGAACCATGTAGGAATGTTGGAACCAGGAATGGAGAAATGGTGTAGACCGAATCACACGGATATGATGTATGATATTCAACAGGGCTGATAATACCAATTTCATTCCTTAACCAACCTTCTAAGGGCTGTGGTGTGTCTGGAAGATAATATTGAACAAGTAAACTTTGTTTACGCCATATCCAGTATGTTAGGATTGGTATTAAAATTAATCCTACTCACCATCTCTGTAGAGTGAAGCCAAATAAATTTCCCTTTCCGACCCAACACACTTATTGGAGGATCATTAAGTAGTAAAACTGCAACAGGATATGGATTTTCATACAACTCTCGAGCTATCATATACTTCTTTTGCCGTTGTAAACATGTATTATATTTGAAAATAAGTGTTTCTCGCGTCAATTGAGATGGAGTTTATTAAACTCGAGAAGAAACTTTGGAAAAACCTGATGTTGTTTTTCTTTTAAATAAGCTAATCTCAGGTATTCCGGCTCGATAAGAAAAATAAATGATTATCAAGTGAATTCAATATTGTACGAAACATTATATGACGAATTGACAATATCCAATAAGCGCATACAAAAGTTACAAAACAAAATTACTATACAACACAGTAGGAAAAAATAAAGTTGCGGGCCGCCCCAGGATGTTCCTGTGAAATACAGGTGCGAGATGAAACTGATGTAAATACGACATTTACTAATGTAATAAAGAAAATGGGAACCAGAATCCAAAAAAATAAAATTTATCCCAGGACTTTATTAATAGAGCAATGGCGTTCCATATTAATAATAATGGTCGATTTTTCATCTCCGGCGTATATGGCGATTGTTTCTCTTGAGACTTCTTCTGCTTTTAGAGCGTTCCCAAAAGTTACCACTAAATCATCGACTTACATGTTGTTTAATGTGGCGGTTACTCCTCTTTGCATTTTTTTAAACTTTGGCCTTTACTCCTTGTCATCATTTTTCATGTGAAACCGAAAAGGAACAATTTTTTTAAACCATTGGGTATTCTTGTCTCCTAAATGGCTTTTGGAAATTAATTCATGAGACATAAACCAATTCTTAAGGAAAGGTATCCCGTTTTTAATGATAGAATTGGAAATACAATACTGGATATCAAAAAAGATAACCCTAGTAAAGACGGGTCAGAGGGAGATTTAAGTGTATGAAGCGCATGAGCGAATGCGGAAGATTCTGGTTTATAAGTAGTGTAAGAAGCTCCATACCTCTCTAGGATTGCTCCATCATCGGGGATAATGTCATTAAGAAATCTTATTGATCTGGTAAAGATGAGTTAAAAGGATATTGACAAATTGAAATATCAAAAGAACCATGTAGGAATGTTGGAACCAGGAATGGAGAAATGGTGTAGACCGAATCACACGGATATGATGTATGATATTCAACAGGGCTGATAATACCAATTTCATTCCTTAACCAACCTTCTAAGGGCTGTGGTGTGTCTGGAAGATAATATTGAACAAGTAAACTTTGATTACGCCATATCCAGTATGTTAGGATTGGTATTAAAATTAATCCTACTCACCATCTCTGTAGAGTGAAGCCAAATAAATTTCCCTTTCCGACCCAACACACTTATTGGAGGATCATTAAGTAGTAAAACTGCAACAGGATATGGATTTTCATACAACTCTCGAGCTATCATATTCTTCTTTTGCCGTTGTAAACATGTATTATATTTGAAAAAAAGTGTTTCTCGCGTCAATTGAGATGGAGTTTATTCAACTCGAGAAGAAACTTTGGGAAAAACCTGATGTTGTTTTTCTTTTAAATAAGCTAATCTCTGGTATTCCGGCTCGATAAGAAAAATAAATAATTATCAAGTGAATTCAATATTGTACGAAACATTATATGACGAATTGACAATATCCAATAAGCGCATACAAAAGTTACAAAACAAAATTACTATACAACACAGTAGGAAAAAATAAAGTTGCGGGCCGCCCCAGGATGTTCCTGTGAAATACAGGTGCGAGATGAAACTGATGTAAATACGACATTTACTAATGTAATAAAGAAAATGGGAACCAGAATCCAAAAAAATAAAATTTATCCCAGGACTTTATTAATAGAGCAATGGCGTTCCATATTAATAATAATGGTCGATTTTTCATCTCCGGCGTATATGGCGATGGTTTCTCTTGAGACTTCTTCTGCTTTTAGAGCGTTCCCAAAAGTTACCACTAAATCATCGACTTACATGTTCTTTAATGTGGCGGTTACTCCTCTTTGCATTTTTTTAAACTTTGGCCTTTACTCCTTGTCATCATTTTTCGTGTGAAACCGAAAAGGAACAATTTTTTAAACCATTGGGTATTCTTGTCTCCTAAATGGCTTTTGGAAATTTATTCATGAGACATAAACCAATTCTTAAGGAAAGGTATCCCGTTTTTAATGATAGAAATGGAAATACAATACTGGACATCAAAAAAGATAACCCTAGTAAAGACGGGTCAGAGAGAGATTTTAGTGTATGAAGCGCATGAGCGAATGCGGAAGATTCTGGTTTATGAGTAGTGTAAGAAGCTCCATCCCTCTCTAGGATTGCTACATCATCGGGGATAATGTCATTAAGAAATCTAATTGATCTGGTAAAGATGAGTTAAAAGGATATTGACAAATTGAAATATCAAAAGAACCATGTAGGAATGTTGGAACCAGGAATGGAGAAATGGTGTAGACCGAATCACACGGATATGATGTATGATATTCAACAGGGCTGATAATACCAATTTCATTCCTTAACCAACCTTCTAAGGGCTGTGGTGTGTCTGGAAGATAATATTGAACAAGTAAACTTTGATTACGCCATATCCAGTATGTTAGGATTGGTATTAAAATTAATCCTACTCACCATCTCTGTAGAGTGAAGCCAAATAAATTTCCCTTTCCGACCCAACACACTTATTGGAGGATCATTAAGTAGTAAAACTGCAACAGGATATGGATTTTCATACAACTCTCGAGCTATCATATACTTCTTCTGCCGTTGTAAACATGTATTATATTTGAAAATAAGTGTTTCTCGCGTCAATTGAGATGGAGTTTATTCAACTCGAGAAGAAACTTTGGAAAAACCTGATGTTGTTTTTCTTTTAAATAAGCTAATCTCAGGTATTCCGGCTCGATAAGAAAAATAAATAATTATCAAGTGAATTCAATATTGTACGAAACATTATATGACGAATTGACAATATCCAATAAGCGCATACAAAAGTTACAAAACAAAATTACTATACAACACAGTAGGAAAAAATAAAGTTGCGGGCCGCCCCAGGATGTTCCTGTGAAATACAGGTGCGAGATGAAACTGATGTAAATACGACATTTACTAATGTAATAAAGAAAATGGGAACCAGAATCCAAAAAAATAAAATTTATCCCAGGACTTTATTAATAGAGCAATGGCGTTCCATATTAATAATAATGGTCGATTTTTCATCTCCGGCGTATATGGCGATTGTTTCTCTTGAGACTTCTTCTGCTTTTAGAGCGTTCCCAAAAGTTACCACTAAATCATCGACTTACATGTTCTTTAATGTGGCGGTTACTCCTCTTTGCATTTTTTTAAACTTTGGCCTTTACTCCTTGTCATCATTTTTCGTGTGAAACCGAAAAGGAACAATTTTTTAAACCATTGGGTATTCTTGTCTCCTAAATGGCTTTTGGAAATTTATTCATGAGACATAAACCAATTCTTAAGGAAAGGTATCCCGTTTTTAATGATAGAAATGGAAATACAATACTGGACATCAAAAAAGATAACCCTAGTAAAGACGGGTCAGAGAGAGATTTTAGTGTATGAAGCGCATGAGCGAATGCGGAAGATTCTGGTTTATGAGTAGTGTAAGAAGCTCCATCCCTCTCTAGGATTGCTCCATCATCGGGGATAATGTCATTAAGAAATCTAATTGATCTGGTAAAGATGAGTTAAAAGGATATTGACAAATTGAAATATCAAAAGAACCATGTAGGAATGTTGGAACCAGGAATGGAGAAATGGTGTAGACCGAATCACACGGATATGATGTATGATATTCAACAGGGCTGATAATACCAATTTCATTCCTTAACCAACCTTCTAAGGGCTGTGGTGTGTCTGGAAGATAATATTGAACAAGTAAACTTTGATTACGCCATATCCAGTATGTTAGGATTGGTATTAAAATTAATCCTACTCACCATCTCTGTAGAGTGAAGCCAAATAAATTTCCCTTTCCGACCCAACACACTTATTGGAGGATCATTAAGTAGTAAAACTGCAACAGGATATGGATTTTCATACAACTCTCGAGCTATCATATACTTCTTTTGCCGTTGTAAACATGTATTATATTTGAAAATAAGTGTTTCTCGCGTCAATTGAGATGGAGTTTATTCAACTCGAGAAGAAACTTTGGAAAAACCTGATGTTGTTTTTCTTTTAAATAAGCTAATCTCAGGTATTCCGGCTCGATAAGAAAAATAAATAATTATCAAGTGAATTCAATATTGTACGAAACATTATATGACGAATTGACAATATCCAATAAGCGCATACAAAAGTTACAAAACAAAATTACTATACAACACAGTAGGAAAAAATAAAGTTGCGGGCCGCCCCAGGATGTTCCTGTGAAATACAGGTGCGAGATGAAACTGATGTAAATACGACATTTACTAATGTAATAAAGAAAATGGGAACCAGAATCCAAAAAAATAAAATTTATCCCAGGACTTTATTAATAGAGCAATGGCGTTCCATATTAATAATAATGGTCGATTTTTCATCTCCGGCGTATATGGCGATTGTTTCTCTTGAGACTTCTTCTGCTTTTAGAGCGTTCCCAAAAGTTACCACTAAATCATCGACTTACATGTTGTTTAATGTGGCGGTTACTCCTCTTTGCATTTTTTTAAACTTTGGCCTTTACTCCTTGTCATCATTTTTCATGTGAAACCGAAAAGGAACAATTTTTTTAAACCATTGGGTATTCTTGTCTCCTAAATGGCTTTTGGAAATTAATTCATGAGACATAAACCAATTCTTAAGGAAAGGTATCCCGTTTTTAATGATAGAATTGGAAATACAATACTGGATATCAAAAAAGATAACTCTAGTAAAGACGGGTCAGAGGGAGATTTAAGTGTATGAAGCGCATGAGCGAATGCGGAAGATTCTGGTTTATAAGTAGTGTAAGAAGCTCCATCCCTCTCTAGGATTGCTCCATCATCGGGGATAATGTCATTAAGAAATCTGATTGATCTGGTAAAGATGAGTTAAAAGGATATTGACAAATTGAAATATCAAAAGAACCATGTAGGAATGTTGGAACCAGGAATGGAGAAATGGTGTAGACCGAATCACACGGATATGATGTATGATATTCAACAGGGCTGATAATACCAATTTCATTCCTTAACCAACCTTCTAAGGGCTGTGGTGTGTCTGGAAGATAATATTGAACAAGTAAACTTTGATTACGCCATATCCAGTATGTTAGGATTGGTATTAAAATTAATCCTACTCACCATCTCTGTAGAGTGAAGCCAAATAAATTTCCCTTTCCGACCCAACACACTTATTGGAGGATCATTAAGTAGTAAAACTGCAACAGGATATGGATTTTCATACAACTCTCGAGCTATCATATACTTCTTTTGCCGTTGTAAACATGTATTATATTTGAAAAAAAGTGTTTCTCGCGTCAATTGAGATGGAGTTTATTCAACTCGAGAAGAAACTTTGGAAAAACCTGATGTTGTTTTTCTTTTAAATAAGCTAATCTCTGGTATTCCGGCTCGATAAGAAAAATAAATAATTATCAAGTGAATTCAATATTGTACGAAACATTATATGACGAATTGACAATATCCAATAAGCGCATACAAAAGTTACAAAACAAAATTACTATACAACACAGTAGGAAAAAATAAAGTTGCGGGCCGCCCCAGGATGTTCCTGTGAAATACAGGTGCGAGATGAAACTGATGTAAATACGACATTTACTAATGTAATAAAGAAAATGGGAACCAGAATCCAAAAAAATAAAATTTATCCCAGGACTTTATTAATAGAGCAATGGCGTTCCATATTAATAATAATGGTCGATTTTTCATCTCCGGCGTATATGGCGATTGTTTCTCTTGAGACTTCTTCTGCTTTTAGAGCGTTCCCAAAAGTTACCACTAAATCATCGACTTACATGTTGTTTAATGTGGCGGTTACTCCTCTTTGCATTTTTTTAAACTTTGGCCTTTACTCCTTGTCATCATTTTTCATGTGAAACCGAAAAGGAACAATTTTTTTAAACCATTGGGTATTCTTGTCTCCTAAAGGGCTTTTGGAAATTAATTCATGAGACATAAACCAATTCTTAAGGAAAGGTATCCTGTTTTTAATGATAGAAATGGAAATACAATACTGGACATCAAAAAAGATAACCCTAGTAAAGACGGGTCAGAGGGAGATTTAAGTGTATGAAGCGCATGAGCGAATGCGGAAGATTTTGGTTTATAAGTAGTGTAAGAAGCTCCATCCCTCTCTAGGATTGCTCCATCATCGGGGATAATGTCATTAAGAAATCTGATTGATCTGGTAAAGATGAGTTAAAAGGATATTGACAAATTGAAATATCAAAAGAACCATGTAGGAATGTTGGAACCAGGAATGGAGAAATGGTGTAGACCGAATCACACGGATATGATGTATGATATTCAACAGGGCTGATAATACCAATTTCATTCCTTAACCAACCTTCTAAGGGCTGTGGTGTGTCTGGAAGATAATATTGAACAAGTAAACTTTGATTACGCCATATCCAGTATGTTAGGATTGGTATTAAAATTAATCCTACTCACCATCTCTGTAGAGTGAAGCCAAATAAATTTCCCTTTCCGACCCAACACACTTATTGGAGGATCATTAAGTAGTAAAACTGCAACAGGATATGGATTTTCATACAACTCTCGAGCTATCATATACTTCTTTTGCCGTTGTAAACATGTATTATATTTGGAAAAAAGTGTTTCTCGCGTCAATTGAGATGGAGTTTATTCAACTCGAGAAGAAACTTTGGAAAACCTGATGTTGTTTTTCTTTTAAATGAGCTAATCTCTGGTATTCCGGCTCGATAAGAAAAATAAATAATTATCAAGTGAATTCAATATTGTACGAAACATTATATGACGAATTGACAATATCCAATAAGCGCATACAAAAGTTACAAAACAAAATTACTATACAACACAGTAGGAAAAAATAAAGTTGCGGCCCGCCCCAGGATGTTCCTGTGAAATACAGGTGCGAGATGAAACTGATGTAAATACGACATTTACTAATGTAATAATGAAAATGGGAACCAGAATCCAAAAAAATAAAATTTATCCCAGGACTTTATTAATAGAGCAATGGCGTTCCATATTAATAATAATGGTCGATTTTTCATCTCCGGCGTATATGGCGATTGTTTCTCTTGAGACTTCTTCTGCTTTTAGAGCGTTCCCAAAAGTTACCACTAAATCATCGACTTACATGTTGTTTAATGTGGCGGTTACTCCTCTTTGCATTTTTTTAAACTTTGGCCTTTACTCCTTGTCATCATTTTTCATGTGAAACCGAAAAGGAACAATTTTTTTAAACCATTGGGTATTCTTGTCTCCTAAATGGCTTTTGGAAATTAATTCATGAGACATAAACCAATTCTTAAGGAAAGGTATCCCGTTTTTAATGATAGAATTGGAAATACAATACTGGATATCAAAAAAGATAACCCTAGTAAAGACGGGTCAGAGGGAGATTTAAGTGTATGAAGCGCATGAGCGAATGCGGAAGATTCTGGTTTATAAGTAGTGTAAGAAGCTCCATCCCTCTCTAGGATTGCTCCATCATCGGGGATAATGTCATTAAGAAATCTGATTGATCTGGTAAAGATGAGTTAAAAGGATATTGACAAATTGAAATATCAAAAGAACCATGTAGGAATGTTGGAACCAGGAATGGAGAAATGGTGTAGACCGAATCACACGGATATGATGTATGATATTCAACAGAGCTGATAATACCAATTGCATTCCTTAACCAACCTTCTAAGGGCTGTGGTGTGTCTGGAAGATAATATTGAACAAGTAAACTTTGATTACGCCATATCCAGTATGTTATATTGGTATTAACCCTCTCATGCCCGAATTAAAATGGGCGAGGCTAAAAAATATTTGAGTACAGATATGCTTTAATCGCGACCTGAAAATGAACTGACCAAAATTTCAAAGTCCTAGGAGTCCTGATTTGGGAGTTACAGGATGTTGTCTATAGGCAACATTGGGCAATAATGAACAATTTTGAAAAACAGATAAATTTTGAATAGTATGTATGTTTTTATTTGAAAATTTTCGTACATTTAGGTTTGAAAAGATACAAAACAATTTTTTTGCGGGTTGCAACATAAATACATCTTACATTTGCTGCACCTTGATCGAGGACATTCAGTTTGACATAGTCTGCAGCGTCCTTTTGAACCCCATTCGACCCAATGTCCCGTTTGGTCATCCTTTTTACTGTTTTCAGGGTTTGGAACATACGCTCTTTTACGGGAGCTTGTAGAGGCAGCTGATGATGATGGGGATGAGGATATGGCTGATGATGATCTAGCTGGTGAAGTTGGAGCTGGCGAACTCAAGGAAAGTAACGATGGGCGACCTCTTTTGCGTGGTATAAACGTTATATTTGTTGCGTGCATTAGCTCATTTGCGATATCAAGCTGAAAATCGAGCAGTGACATGAATTCTCTTCACCCGTATTATTTGCTATGTCTCTTCGGTACAAAAGCCAGCTGTTGACTGCCGCAGAGTTTATGCACCAGTAGACAATTCGCATATACCACTTTTTTGAACGGTGGTTGATTTTATATAGTTCTAGTAACATGTCAGCAAGGTCAACTCCTCCCATATGTCTATTATAGCAATCAACTATACCTGGACGAGGGATAGTCACATATTTTTTTTCTTTTCGGCACCATCGTTTACATTCACTCATCGGACTCTCACCTATGTATTTCGAAAGAAGTTGTACAATCTTGTACAAATAATTAAATTGTGAGCAATCTCAAATTTGAAGTCACTTGATCCTCGTCCGCTTTTCTTCAACTCCTTTTCGGATTGCAGTTCGCAATTTTTTATCCGGTTTGCTCTCAATGTTCCAACTGCTAAAATGCCTCTTTCTTTCAAAGTAATCATCAAACTAACCGAGGTGAACCAATTGTCGAAAAACAATTTGAAATTTTCATTATTAGGAATTTTTGAAGACAAAAAAAGTACTATGTCCGAGGATATCCCTAATCCATATGAGCGGCAAGTTCCCTCGCCAACATAGAGCGCAAAATCATACATAATTCCCGAAGCTCCAGCTCGAGTAAACATTTTGAAACCCCACTTGTGCGGCTTTTTTGGCAAATACTGCTTCATACTATTGTGACCTTGCAAATAATAAAAAAATGATAAAATATAAAATGCACAATCTATTTATATACTGTTGATATTACCTTTATAAGCAATAATTTGCTCATCAATACTTTGATATTCCTCTTGGGGTATTTGATTGTACTTTTCTTTGAGTTTATCTAATAGTGGACGTACTTTATGTAGTTTGTCGTAATTACTATCTCCTTTTTGAGGTTGTGTAGAATTATCATTGATGTGGAAATATTGCTTTATTTTTTCAAAACGATTTCTTGCAAATGATTCTGTTATCGCTGTAAGTCGGAAATTTCGCTCCCACGCCATTCTCATTTGAGGTATTTTCACTGCACCTAGGTACAGTAATACACCGATAAATCTCTTTATTTCGTAAGGTTCACATTTCAGTTCAAGTCCACTTGTTTGCATCGCGTAGAAATTCGTCTCAGCACAGATCTTTTGAATAATTTCATCATCAAAAAAGTCGACAAAATATGCTAGTGGATCTTTACATTCACCGCAGATGACTTCGTTTTTCCAAGAAGTATCGCAATCATTCATTCCAATACTTCTCCATCTCAAACTATCTAAGTTAATTTTTTCAACTACCTGTGCTGTTTCTTCGTTTATAGTTTCGCTACTTAGTTCTATCCCATCTTCAACAACCTTCTCAATCAACTCAATATCAATGTCATTTTCATCCACTTTATGCAGTGTCTGCTGTATTACATTTTCCAAAAAATCGCCCTCATCGATATCTTCATTTTCGCTGTCCATATCAGAATCATCCCAGTCAAAATTGAGAAATTTTTCAATCTCTTTTACATTCAAACCTTTAGACGTCATTGCTGGTAAAGAAAATACACTTACATAGAATTAGCATATAATAGACCAATGTTGCCTATAGGCAATGTCGTGTTTGACAAAATACTGGGGTCAAACTTGAATTAATTTGTTACCTATTTTTGTTTTATTGTAATCTCTTACCTGTATTTAATTATAAAAATCACTTATAACACAAGAACTGTTTTATTCAACTTTTTATTTTATTATTTTGCAAAGGCATTTTTTTTTTTTAAATTTGTGATCACGTGTAGACACAGAGACAATAAGCTCGCAATTGAACAATAACAAGATTTGATACTTGGTATATGCATACACAAAACCTTAATCTACTGCACAAAAAAATCCGTTATCGAAAATATTAAGAATAACGGGAGTTATAAGAGCATAAGTACAATGTTGCCTATAGGCAGCGTCGGGCATGAGAGGGTTAAATTTAATCCTACTCACCATCTCTGTAGAGTGAAGCCAAATAAATTTCCCTTTCCTACCCAACACACTTATTGGAGGATCATTAAGAAGTAAAACTACAACAGGATATGGATTTTCATACAACTCTCGAGCTATCATATACTTCTTTTGCCGTTGTAAACATGTATTATATTTGGAAAAAAGTGTTTCTCGCGTCAATTGAGATGGAGTTTATTCAACGCGAGAAGAAACTTTGGAAAAACCTGATGTTGTTTTTCTTTTAAATAAGCTAATCTCTGGTATTCCGGCTCGATAAGAAAAATAAATAATTATCAAGTGAATTCAATATTGTACGAAACATTATATGACGAATTGACAATATCCAATAAGCGCATACAAAAGTTACAAAACAAAATTACTATACAACACAGTAGGAAAAAATAAAGTTGCGGGCCGCCCCAGGATGTTCCTGTGAAATACAGGTGCGAGATGAAACTGATGTAAATACGACATTTACTAATGTCATAAAGAAAATGGGAACCAGAATCCAAAAAAATAAAATTTATCCCAGGACTTTATTAATAGAGCAATGGCGTTCCATATTAATAATAATGGTCGATTTTTCATCTCCGGCGTATATGGCGATTGTTTCTCTTGAGACTTCTTCTGCTTTTAGAGCGTTCCCAAAAGTTACCACTAAATCATCGACTTACATGTTCTTTAATGTGGCGGTTACTCCTCTTTGCATTTTTTTAAACTTTGGCCTTTACTCCTTGTCATCATTTTTCGTGTGAAACCGAAAAGGAACAATTTTTTAAACCATTGGGTATTCTTGTCTCCTAAATGGCTTTTGGAAATTTATTCATGAGACATAAACCAATTCTTAAGGAAAGGTATCCCGTTTTTAATGATAGAAATGGAAATACAATACTGGACATCAAAAAAGATAACCCTAGTAAAGACGGGTCAGAGAGAGATTTTAGTGTATGAAGCGCATGAGCGAATGCGGAAGATTCTGGTTTATGAGTAGTGTAAGAAGCTCCATCCCTCTCTAGGATTGCTCCATCATCGGGGATAATGTCATTAAGAAATCTAATTGATCTGGTAAAGATGAGTTAAAAGGATATTGACAAATTGAAATATCAAAAGAACCATGTAGGAATGTTGGAACCAGGAATGGAGAAATGGTGTAGACCGAATCACACGGATATGATGTATGATATTCAACAGGGCTGATAATACCAATTTCATTCCTTAACCAACCTTCTAAGGGCTGTGGTGTGTCTGGAAGATAATATTGAACAAGTAAACTTTGATTACGCCATATCCAGTATGTTAGGATTGGTATTAAAATTAATCCTACTCACCATCTCTGTAGAGTGAAGCCAAATAAATTTCCCTTTCCGACCCAACACACTTATTGGAGGATCATTAAGTAGTAAAACTGCAACAGGATATGGATTTTCATACAACTCTCGAGCTATCATATACTTCTTTTGCCGTTGTAAACATGTATTATATTTGAAAATAAGTGTTTCTCGCGTCAATTGAGATGGAGTTTATTCAACTCGAGAAGAAACTTTGGAAAAACCTGATGTTGTTTTTCTTTTAAATAAGCTAATCTCAGGTATTCCGGCTCGATAAGAAAAATAAATAATTATCAAGTGAATTCAATATTGTACGAAACATTATATGACGAATTGACAATATCCAATAAGCGCATACAAAAGTTACAAAACAAAATTACTATACAACACAGTAGGAAAAAATAAAGTTGCGGGCCGCCCCAGGATGTTCCTGTGAAATACAGGTGCGAGATGAAACTGATGTAAATACGACATTTACTAATGTAATAAAGAAAATGGGAACCAGAATCCAAAAAAATAAAATTTATCCCAGGACTTTATTAATAGAGCAATGGCGTTCCATATTAATAATAATGGTCGATTTTTCATCTCCGGCGTATATGGCGATTGTTTCTCTTGAGACTTCTTCTGCTTTTAGAGCGTTCCCAAAAGTTACCACTAAATCATCGACTTACATGTTGTTTAATGTGGCGGTTACTCCTCTTTGCATTTTTTTAAACTTTGGCCTTTACTCCTTGTCATCATTTTTCATGTGAAACCGAAAAGGAACAATTTTTTTAAACCATTGGGTATTCTTGTCTCCTAAATGGCTTTTGGAAATTAATTCATGAGACATAAACCAATTCTTAAGGAAAGGTATCCCGTTTTTAATGATAGAATTGGAAATACAATACTGGATATCAAAAAAGATAACCCTAGTAAAGACGGGTCAGAGGGAGATTTAAGTGTATGAAGCGCATGAGCGAATGCGGAAGATTCTGGTTTATAAGTAGTGTAAGAAGCTCCATCCCTCTCTAGGATTGCTCCATCATCGGGGATAATGTCATTAAGAAATCTGATTGATCTGGTAAAGATGAGTTAAAAGGATATTGACAAATTGAAATATCAAAAGAACCATGTAGGAATGTTGGAACCAGGAATGGAGAAATGGTGTAGACCGAATCACACGGATATGATGTATGATATTCAACAGGGCTGATAATACCAATTTCATTCCTTAACCAACCTTCTAAGGGCTGTGGTGTGTCTGGAAGATAATATTGAACAAGTAAACTTTGATTACGCCATATCCAGTATGTTAGGATTGGTATTAAAATTAATCCTACTCACCATCTCTGTAGAGTGAAGCCAAATAAATTTCCCTTTCCGACCCAACACACTTATTGGAGGATCATTAAGTAGTAAAACTGCAACAGGATATGGATTTTCATACAACTCTCGAGCTATCATATACTTCTTTTGCCGTTGTAAACATGTATTATATTTGAAAAAAAGTGTTTCTCGCGTCAATTGAGATGGAGTTTATTCAACTCGAGAAGAAACTTTGGAAAAACCTGATGTTGTTTTTCTTTTAAATAAGCTAATCTCTGGTATTCCGGCTCGATAAGAAAAATAAATAATTATCAAGTGAATTCAATATTGTACGAAACATTATATGACGAATTGACAATATCCAATAAGCGCATACAAAAGTTACAAAACAAAATTACTATACAACACAGTAGGAAAAAATAAAGTTGCGGGCCGCCCCAGGATGTTCCTGTGAAATACAGGTGCGAGATGAAACTGATGTAAATACGACATTTACTAATGTAATAAAGAAAATGGGAACCAGAATCCAAAAAAATAAAATTTATCCCAGGACTTTATTAATAGAGCAATGGCGTTCCATATTAATAATAATGGTCGATTTTTCATCTCCGACGTATATGGCGATTGTTTCTCTTGAGACTTCTTCTGCTTTTAGAGCGTTCCCAAAAGTTACCACTAAATCATCGACTTACATGTTGTTTAATGTGGCGGTTACTCCTCTTTGCATTTTTTTGAACTTTGGCCTTTACTCCTTGTCATCATTTTTCATGTGAAACCGAAAAGGAACAATTTTTTTAAACCATTGGGTATTCTTGTCTCCTAAAGGGCTTTTGGAAATTAATTCATGAGACATAAACCAATTCTTAAGGAAAGGTATCCTGTTTTTAATGATAGAAATGGAAATACAATACTGGACATCAAAAAAGATAACCCTAGTAAAGACGGGTCAGAGGGAGATTTAAGTGTATGAAGCGCATGAGCGAATGCGGAAGATTTTGGTTTATAAGTAGTGTAAGAAGCTCCATCCCTCTCTAGGATTGCTCCATCATCGGGGATAATGTCATTAAGAAATCTGATTGATCTGGTAAAGATGAGTTAAAAGGATATTGACAAATTGAAATATCAAAAGAACCATGTAGGAATGTTGGAACCAGGAATGGAGAAATGGTGTAGACCGAATCACACGGATATGATGTATGATATTCAACAGAGCTGATAATACCAATTTCATTCCTTAACCAACCTTCTAAGGGCTGTGGTGTGTCTGGAAGATAATATTGAACAAGTAAACTTTGATTACGCCATATCCAGTATGTTAGGATTGGTATTAAAATTAATCCTACTCACCATCTCTGTAGAGTGAAGCCAAATAAATTTCCCTTTCCGAC
Organism: Philophylla caesio; assembly: GCA_963971545.1. Taxonomy (NCBI): domain Eukaryota; kingdom Metazoa; phylum Arthropoda; class Insecta; order Diptera; family Tephritidae; genus Philophylla; species Philophylla caesio. The sequence continues at coordinate 24,993,038 of OZ020608.1, read as the reverse complement.
CCAACACACTTATTGGAGGATCATTAAGTAGTAAAACTGCAACAGGATATGGATTTTCATACAACTCTCGAGCTATCATATACTTCTTTTGCCGTTGTAAACATGTATTATATTTGGAAAAAAGTGTTTCTCGCGTCAATTGAGATGGAGTTTATTCAACTCGAGAAGAAACTTTGGAAAACCTGATGTTGTTTTTCTTTTAAATAAGCTAATCTCTGGTATTCCGGCTCGATAAGAAAAATAAATAATTATCAAGTGAATTCAATATTGTACGAAACATTATATGACGAATTGACAATATCCAATAAGCGCATACAAAAGTTACAAAACAAAATTACTATACAACACAGTAGGAAAAAATAAAGTTGCGGCCCGCCCCAGGATGTTCCTGTGAAATACAGGTGCGAGATGAAACTGATGTAAATACGACATTTACTAATGTAATAATGAAAATGGGAACCAGAATCCAAAAAAATAAAATTTATCCCAGGACTTTATTAATAGAGCAATGGCGTTCCATATTAATAATAATGGTCGATTTTTCATCTCCGGCGTATATGGCGATTGTTTCTCTTGAGACTTCTTCTGCTTTTAGAGCGTTCCCAAAAGTTACCACTAAATCATCGACTTACATGTTGTTTAATGTGGCGGTTACTCCTCTTTGCATTTTTTTAAACTTTGGCCTTTACTCCTTGTCATCATTTTTCATGTGAAACCGAAAAGGAACAATTTTTTTAAACCATTGGGTATTCTTGTCTCCTAAATGGCTTTTGGAAATTAATTCATGAGACATAAACCAATTCTTAAGGAAAGGTATCCCGTTTTTAATGATAGAATTGGAAATACAATACTGGATATCAAAAAAGATAACCCTAGTAAAGACGGGTCAGAGGGAGATTTAAGTGTATGAAGCGCATGAGCGAATGCGGAAGATTCTGGTTTATAAGTAGTGTAAGAAGCTCCATCCCTCTCTAGGATTGCTCCATCATCGGGGATAATGTCATTAAGAAATCTGATTGATCTGGTAAAGATGAGTTAAAAGGATATTGACAAATTGAAATATCAAAAGAACCATGTAGGAATGTTGGAACCAGGAATGGAGAAATGGTGTAGACCGAATCACACGGATATGATGTATGATATTCAACAGAGCTGATAATACCAATTGCATTCCTTAACCAACCTTCTAAGGGCTGTGGTGTGTCTGGAAGATAATATTGAACAAGTAAACTTTGATTACGCCATATCCAGTATGTTATATTGGTATTAACCCTCTCATGCCCGAATTAAAATGGGCGAGGCTAAAAAATATTTGAGTACAGATATGCTTTAATCGCGACCTGAATATGAACTGACCAAAATTTCAAAGTCCTAGGAGTCCTGATTTGGGAGTTACAGGATGTTGTCTATAGGCAACATTGGGCAATAATGAACAATTTTGAAAAACAGATAAATTTTGAATAGTATGTATGTTTTTATTTGAAAATTTTCGTACATTTAGGTTTGAAAAGATACAAAACAATTTTTTTGCGGGTTGCAACATAAATACATCTTACATTTGCTGCACCTTGATCGAGGACATTCAGTTTGACATAGTCTGCAGCGTCCTTTTGAACCCCATTCGACCCAATGTCCCGTTTGGTCATCCTTTTTACTGTTTTCAGGGTTTGGAACATACGCTCTTTTACGGGAGCTTGTAGAGGCAGCTGATGATGATGGGGATGAGGATATGGCTGATGATGATCTAGCTGGTGAAGTTGGAGCTGGCGAACTCAAGGAAAGTAACGATGGGCGACCTCTTTTGCGTGGTATAAACGTTATATTTGTTGCGTGCATTAGCTCATTTGCGATATCAAGCTGAAAATCGAGCAGTGACATGAATTCTCTTCACCCGTATTATTTGCTATGTCTCTTCGGTACAAAAGCCAGCTGTTGACTGCCGCAGAGTTTATGCACCAGTAGACAATTCGCATATACCACTTTTTTGAACGGTGGTTGATTTTATATAGTTCTAGTAACATGTCAGCAAGGTCAACTCCTCCCATATGTCTATTATAGCAATCAACTATACCTGGACGAGGGATAGTCACATATTTTTTTTCTTTTCGGCACCATCGTTTACATTCACTCATCGGACTCTCACCTATGTATTTCGAAAGAAGTTGTACAATCTTGTACAAATAATTAAATTGTGAGCAATCTCAAATTTGAAGTCACTTGATCCTCGTCCGCTTTTCTTCAACTCCTTTTCGGATTGCAGTTCGCAATTTTTTATCCGGTTTGCTCTCAATGTTCCAACTGCTAAAATGCCTCTTTCTTTCAAAGTAATCATCAAACTAACCGAGGTGAACCAATTGTCGAAAAACAATTTGAAATTTTCATTATTAGGAATTTTTGAAGACAAAAAAAGTACTATGTCCGAGGATATCCCTAATCCATATGAGCGGCAAGTTCCCTCGCCAACATAGAGCGCAAAATCATACATAATTCCCGAAGCTCCAGCTCGAGTAAACATTTTGAAACCCCACTTGTGCGGCTTTTTTGGCAAATACTGCTTCATACTATTGTAACCTTGCAAATAATAAAAAAATGATAAAATATAAAATGCACAATCTATTTATATACTGTTGATATTACCTTTATAAGCAATAATTTGCTCATCAATACTTTGATATTCCTCTTGGGGTATTTGATTGTACTTTTCTTTGAGTTTATCTAATAGTGGACGTACTTTATGTAGTTTGTCGTAATTACTATCTCCTTTTTGAGGTTGTGTAGAATTATCATTGATGTGGAAATATTGCTTTATTTTTTCAAAACGATTTCTTGCAAATGATTCTGTTATCGCTGTAAGTCGGAAATTTCGCTCCCACGCCATTCTCATTTGAGGTATTTTCACTGCACCTAGGTACAGTAATACACCGATAAATCTCTTTATTTCGTAAGGTTCACATTTCAGTTCAAGTCCACTTGTTTGCATCGCGTAGAAATTCGTCTCAGCACAGATCTTTTGAATAATTTCATCATCAAAAAAGTCGACAAAATATGCTAGTGGATCTTTACATTCACCGCAGATGACTTCGTTTTTCCAAGAAGTATCGCAATCATTCATTCCAATACTTCTCCATCTCAAACTATCTAAGTTAATTTTTTCAACTACCTGTGCTGTTTCTTCGTTTATAGTTTCGCTACTTAGTTCTATCCCATCTTCAACAACCTTCTCAATCAACTCAATATCAATGTCATTTTCATCCACTTTATGCAGTGTCTGCTGTATTACATTTTCCAAAAAATCGCCCTCATCGATATCTTCATTTTCGCTGTCCATATCAGAATCATCCCAATCAAAATTGAGAAATTTTTCAATCTCTTTTACATTCAAACCTTTAGACGTCATTGCTGGTAAAGAAAATACACTTACATAGAATTAGCATATAATAGACCAATGTTGCCTATAGGCAATGTCGTGTTTGACAAAATACTGGGGTCAAACTTGAATTAATTTGTTACCTATTTTTGTTTTATTGTAATCTCTTACCTGTATTTAGTTATAAAAATCACTTATAACACAAGAACTGTTTTATTCAACTTTTTATTTTATTATTTTGCAAAGGCATTTTTTTTTTTTAAATTTGTGATCACGTGTAGACACAGAGACAATAAGCTCGCAATTGAACAATAACAAGATTTGATACTTGGTATATGCATACACAAAACCTTAATCTACTGCACAAAAAAATCCGTTATCGAAAATATTAAGAATAACGGGAGTTATAAGAGCATAAGTACAATGTTGCCTATAGGCAGCGTCGGGCATGAGAGGGTTAAATTTAATCCTACTCACCATCTCTGTAGAGTGAAGCCAAATAAATTTCCCTTTCCTACCCAACACACTTATTGGAGGATCATTAAGAAGTAAAACTACAACAGGATATGGATTTTCATACAACTCTCGAGCTATCATATACTTCTTTTGCCGTTGTAAACATGTATTATATTTGGAAAAAAGTGTTTCTCGCGTCAATTGAGATGGAGTTTATTCAACGCGAGAAGAAACTTTGGAAAAACCTGATGTTGTTTTTCTTTTAAATAAGCTAATCTCTGGTAAACCGGCTCGATAAGAAAAATAAATAATTATCAAGTGAATTCAATATTGTACGAAACATTATATGACGAATTGACAATATCCAATAAGCGCATACAAAAGTTACAAAACAAAATTACTATACAACACAGTAGGAAAAAATAAAGTTGCGGGCCGCCCCAGGATGTTCCTGTGAAATACAGGTGCGGGATGAAACTGATGTAAATACGACATTTACTAATGTAATAAAGAAAATGGGAACCAAAATCCATAAAAATAAAATTTATCCCAGGACTTTATTAATAGAGCAATGGCGTTCCATATTAATAATAATGGTCGATTTTTCATCTCCGGCGTATATGGCGATTGTTTCTCTTGAGACTTCTTCTGCTTTTAGAGCGTTCCCAAAAGTTACCACTAAATCATCGACTTACATGTTGGTTAATGTGGCGGTTACTCCTCTTTGCATTTTTTTAAACTTTGGCCTTTACTCCTTGTCATCATTTTTCATGTGAAACCGAAAAGGAACAATTTTTTTAAACCATTGGGTATTCTTGTCTCCTAAATGGCTTTTGGAAATTAATTCATGAGACATAAACCAATTCTTAAGGAAAGGTATCGTTTTTAATGATAGAATTGGAAATACAATACTGGATATCAAAAAAGATAACCCTAGTAAAGACGGGTCAGAGGGAGATTTAAGTGTATGAAGCGCATGAGCGAATGCGGAAGATTCTGGTTTATAAGTAGTGTAAGAAGCTCCATCCCTCTCTAGGATTGCTCCATCATCGGGGATAATGTCATTAAGAAATCTGATTGATCTGGTAAAGATGAGTTAAAAGGATATTGACAAATTGAAATATCAAAAGAACCATGTAGGAATGTTGGAACCAGGAATGGAGAAATGGTGTAGACCGAATCACACGGATATGATGTATGATATTCAACAGAGCTGATAATACCAATTGCATTCCTTAACCAACCTTCTAAGGGCTGTGGTGTGTCTGGAAGATAATATTGAACAAGTAAACTTTGATTACGCCATATCCAGTATGTTATATTGGTATTAACCCTCTCATGCCCGAATTAAAATGGGCGAGGCTAAAAAATATTTGAGTACAGATATGCTTTAATCGCGACCTGAATATGAACTGACCAAAATTTCAAAGTCCTAGGAGTCCTGATTTGGGAGTTACAGGATGTTGTCTATAGGCAACATTGGGCAATAATGAACAATTTTGAAAAACAGATAAATTTTGAATAGTATGTATGTTTTTATTTGAAAATTTTCGTACATTTAGGTTTGAAAAGATACAAAACAATTTTTTTGCGGGTTGCAACATAAATACATCTTACATTTGCTGCACCTTGATCGAGGACATTCAGTTTGACATAGTCTGCAGCGTCCTTTTGAACCCCATTCGACCCAATGTCCCGTTTGGTCATCCTTTTTACTGTTTTCAGGGTTTGGAACATACGCTCTTTTACGGGAGCTTGTAGAGGCAGCTGATGATGATGGGGATGAGGATATGGCTGATGATGATCTAGCTGGTGAAGTTGGAGCTGGCGAACTCAAGGAAAGTAACGATGGGCGACCTCTTTTGCGTGGTATAAACGTTATATTTGTTGCGTGCATTAGCTCATTTGCGATATCAAGCTGAAAATCGAGCAGTGACATGAATTCTCTTCACCCGTATTATTTGCTATGTCTCTTCGGTACAAAAGCCAGCTGTTGACTGCCGCAGAGTTTATGCACCAGTAGACAATTCGCATATACCACTTTTTTGAACGGTGGTTGATTTTATATAGTTCTAGTAACATGTCAGCAAGGTCAACTCCTCCCATATGTCTATTATAGCAATCAACTATACCTGGACGAGGGATAGTCACATATTTTTTTTCTTTTCGGCACCATCGTTTACATTCACTCATCGGACTCTCACCTATGTATTTCGAAAGAAGTTGTACAATCTTGTACAAATAATTAAATTGTGAGCAATCTCAAATTTGAAGTCACTTGATCCTCGTCCGCTTTTCTTCAACTCCTTTTCGGATTGCAGTTCGCAATTTTTTATCCGGTTTGCTCTCAATGTTCCAACTGCTAAAATGCCTCTTTCTTTCAAAGTAATCATCAAACTAACCGAGGTGAACCAATTGTCGAAAAACAATTTGAAATTTTCATTATTAGGAATTTTTGAAGACAAAAAAGTACTATGTCCGAGGATATCCCTAATCCATATGAGCGGCAAGTTCCCTCGCCAACATAGAGCGCAAAATCATACATAATTCCCGAAGCTCCAGCTCGAGTAAACATTTTGAAACCCCACTTGTGCGGCTTTTTTGGCAAATACTGCTTCATACTATTGTGACCTTGCAAATAATAAAAAAATGATAAAATATAAAATGCACAATCTATTTATATACTGTTGATATTACCTTTATAAGCAATAATTTGCTCATCAATACTTTGATATTCCTCTTGGGGTATTTGATTGTACTTTTCTTTGAGTTTATCTAATAGTGGACGTACTTTATGTAGTTTGTCGTAATTACTATCTCCTTTTTGAGGTTGTGTAGAATTATCATTGATGTGGAAATATTGCTTTATTTTTTCAAAACGATTTCTTGCAAATGATTCTGTTATCGCTGTAAGTCGGAAATTTCGCTCCCACGCCATTCTCATTTGAGGTATTTTCACTGCACCTAGGTACAGTAATACACCGATAAATCTCTTTATTTCGTAAGGTTCACATTTCAGTTCAAGTCCACTTGTTTGCATCGCGTAGAAATTCGTCTCAGCACAGATCTTTTGAATAATTTCATCATCAAAAAAGTCGACAAAATATGCTAGTGGATCTTTACATTCACCGCAGATGACTTCGTTTTTCCAAGAAGTATCGCAATCATTCATTCCAATACTTCTCCATCTCAAACTATCTAAGTTAATTTTTTCAACTACCTGTGCTGTTTCTTCGTTTATAGTTTCGCTACTTAGTTCTATCCCATCTTCAACAACCTTCTCAATCAACTCAATATCAATGTCATTTTCATCCACTTTATGCAGTGTCTGCTGTATTACATTTTCCAAAAAATCGCCCTCATCGATATCTTCATTTTCGCTGTCCATATCAGAATCATCCCAGTCAAAATTGAGAAATTTTTCAATCTCTTTTACATTCAAACCTTTAGACGTCATTGCTGGTAAAGAAAATACACTTACATAGAATTAGCATATAATAGACCAATGTTGCCTATAGGCAATGTCGTGTTTGACAAAATACTGGGGTCAAACTTGAATTAATTTGTTACCTATTTTTGTTTTATTGTAATCTCTTACCTGTATTTAGTTATAAAAATCACTTATAACACAAGAACTGTTTTATTCAACTTTTTATTTTATTATTTTGCAAAGGCATTTTTTTTTTTTAAATTTGTGATCACGTGTAGACACAGAGACAATAAGCTCGCAATTGAACAATAACAAGATTTGATACTTGGTATATGCATACACAAAACCTTAATCTACTGCACAAAAAAATCCGTTATCGAAAATATTAAGAATAACGGGAGTTATAAGAGCATAAGTACAATGTTGCCTATAGGCAGCGTCGGGCATGAGAGGGTTAAATTTAATCCTACTCACCATCTCTGTAGAGTGAAGCCAAATAAATTTCCCTTTCCTACCCAACACACTTATTGGAGGATCATTAAGAAGTAAAACTACAACAGGATATGGATTTTCATACAACTCTCGAGCTATCATATACTTCTTTTGCCGTTGTAAACATGTATTATATTTGGAAAAAAGTGTTTCTCGCGTCAATTGAGATGGAGTTTATTCAACGCGAGAAGAAACTTTGGAAAAACCTGATGTTGTTTTTCTTTTAAATAAGCTAATCTCTGGTATTCCGGCTCGATAAGAAAAATAAATAATTATCAAGTGAATTCAATATTGTACGAAACATTATATGACGAATTGACAATATCCAATAAGCGCATACAAAAGTTACAAAACAAAATTACTATACAACACAGTAGGAAAAAATAAAGTTGCGGGCCGCCCCAGGATGTTCCTGTGAAATAAAAATAAAATTTATCCCAGGACTTTATTAATAGAGCAATGGCGTTCCATATTAATAATAATGGTCGATTTTTCATCTCCGGCGTATATGGCGATTGTTTCTCTTGAGACTTCTTCTGCTTTTAGAGCGTTCCCAAAAGTTACCACTAAATCATCGATTTACATGTTCTTTAATGTGGCGGTTACTCCTCTTTGCATTTTTTTAAACTTTGGCCTTTACTCCTTGTCATCATTTTTCGTGTGAAACCGAAAAGGAACAATTTTTTTAAACCATTGGGTATTCTTGTCTCCTAAATGGCTTTTGGAAATTTATTCATGAGACATAAACCAATTCTTAAGGAAAGGTATCCCGTTTTTAATGATAGAAATGGAAATACAATACTGGACATCAAAAAAGATAACCCTAGTAAAGACGGGTCAGAGAGAGATTTTAGTGTATGAAGCGCATGAGCGAATGCGGAAGATTCTGGTTTATGAGTAGTGTAAGAAGCTCCATCCCTCTCTAGGATTGCTCCATCATCGGGGATAATGTCATTAAGAAATCTAATTGATCTGGTAAAGATGAGTTAAAAGGATATTGACAAATTGAAATATCAAAAGAACCATGTAGGAATGTTGGAACCAGGAATGGAGAAATGGTGTAGACCGAATCACACGGATATGATGTATGATATTCAACAGGGCTGATAATACCAATTTCATTCCTTAACCAACCTTCTAAGGGCTGTGGTGTGTCTGGAAGATAATATTGAACAAGTAAACTTTGATTACGCCATATCCAGTATGTTAGGATTGGTATTAAAATTAATCCTACTCACCATCTCTGTAGAGTGAAGCCAAATAAATTTCCCTTTCCGACCCAACACACTTATTGGAGGATCATTAAGTAGTAAAACTGCAACAGGATATGGATTTTCATACAACTCTCGAGCTATCATATACTTCTTTTGCCGTTGTAAACATGTATTATATTTGAAAATAAGTGTTTCTCGCGTCAATTGAGATGGAGTTTATTCAACTCGAGAAGAAACTTTGGAAAAACCTGATGTTGTTTTTCTTTTAAATAAGCTAATCTCAGGTATTCCGGCTCGATAAGAAAAATAAATAATTATCAAGTGAATTCAATATTGTACGAAACATTATATGACGAATTGACAATATCCAATAAGCGCATACAAAAGTTACAAAACAAAATTACTATACAACACAGTAGGAAAAAATAAAGTTGCGGGCCGCCCCAGGATGTTCCTGTGAAATACAGGTGCGAGATGAAACTGATGTAAATACGACATTTACTAATGTAATAAAGAAAATGGGAACCAGAATCCAAAAAAATAAAATTTATCCCAGGACTTTATTAATAGAGCAATGGCGTTCCATATTAATAATAATGGTCGATTTTTCATCTCCGGCGTATATGGCGATTGTTTCTCTTGAGACTTCTTCTGCTTTTAGAGCGTTCCCAAAAGTTACCACTAAATCATCGACTTACATGTTGTTTAATGTGGCGGTTACTCCTCTTTGCATTTTTTTAAACTTTGGCCTTTACTCCTTGTCATCATTTTTCATGTGAAACCGAAAAGGAACAATTTTTTTAAACCATTGGGTATTCTTGTCTCCTAAATGGCTTTTGGAAATTAATTCATGAGACATAAACCAATTCTTAAGGAAAGGTATCCCGTTTTTAATGATAGAATTGGAAATACAATACTGGATATCAAAAAAGATAACCCTAGTAAAGACGGGTCAGAGGGAGATTTAAGTGTATGAAGCGCATGAGCGAATGCGGAAGATTCTGGTTTATAAGTAGTGTAAGAAGCTCCATCCCTCTCTAGGATTGCTCCATCATCGGGGATAATGTCATTAAGAAATCTAATTGATCTGGTAAAGATGAGTTAAAAGGATATTGACAAATTGAAATATCAAAAGAACCATGTAGGAATGTTGGAACCAGGAATGGAGAAATGGTGTAGACCGAATCACACGGATATGATGTATGATATTCAACAGGGCTGATAATACCAATTTCATTCCTTAACCAACCTTCTAAGGGCTGTGGTGTGTCTGGAAGATAATATTGAACAAGTAAACTTTGATTACGCCATATCCAGTATGTTAGGATTGGTATTAAAATTAATCCTACTCACCATCTCTGTAGAGTGAAGCCAAATAAATTTCCCTTTCCGACCCAACACACTTATTCGAGGATCATTAAGTAGTAAAACTGCAACAGGATATGGATTTTCATACAACTCTCGAGCTATCATATACTTCTTTTGCCGTTGTAAACATGTATTATATTTGAAAAAAAGTGTTTCTCGCGTCAATTGAGATGGAGTTTATTCAACTCGAGAAGAAACTTTGGAAAAACCTGATGTTGTTTTTCTTTTAAATAAGCTAATCTCTGGTATTCCGGCTCGATAAGAAAAATAAATAATTATCAAGTGAATTCAATATTGTACGAAACATTATATGACGAATTGACAATATCCAATAAGCGCATACAAAAGTTACAAAACAAAATTACTATACAACACAGTAGGAAAAAATAAAGTTGCGGGCCGCCCCAGGATGTTCCTGTGAAATACAGGTGCGGGATGAAACTGATGTAAATACGACATTTACTAATGTAATAAAGAAAATGGGAACCAGAATCCATAAAAATAAAATTTATCCCAGGACTTTATTAATAGAGCAATGGCGTTCCATATTAATAATAATGGTCGATTTTTCATCTCCGGCGTATATGGCGATTGTTTCTCTTGAGACTTCTTCTGCTTTTAGAGCGTTCCCAAAAGTTACCACTAAATCATCGACTTACATGTTGTTTAATGTGGCGGTTACTCCTCTTTACATTTTTTTAAACTTTGGCCTTTACTCCTTGTCATCATTTTTCATGTGAAACCGAAAAGGAACAATTTATTTAAACCATTATGTATTCTTGTCTCCTAAATGGCTTTTGGAAATTAATTCATGAGACATAAACCAATTCTTAAGGAAAGGTATCCCGTTTTTAATGATAGAATTGGAAATACAATACTGGATATCAAAAAAGATAACCCTAGTAAAGACGGGTCAGAGGGAGATTTAAGTGTATGAAGCGCATGAGCGCATGCGGAAGGTTCGGGTTTACAAGTAGTGTAAGAAGCTCCCTCCCTCTCTTGGATTGCTGCTCCATCATCGAGGTTTGATGTTAATAATGTCATTAGGAAATTGATTGATCTGGTAAAGATAAGTTAAAAGAATATTGACGAATTGAAATATCAGAACCATGTAGGAATGATGGAACCAGAATTGGGGAAATGGTGTAGTCCGAATCACACGGATATGATGTAACTTAACGAGCCCACGCAGGGCGGCCACAGGATGTTCCTGTGAAATTAAACAATCTTAATTGGTTAGTTATCGGTATATTTACCATTCCAGTTTTCTCGGAAGAATGAATGCAAAAATATTATTAAAGCTAACACTTATTATCTAAACGGCATTTATTAAATGGATAACTGCTGACGATGTGCTTCCCACGAAATGCATTTCGCCTAAAATTTAATTACGTTGCAGGTCGGTTACCTGCATTGGCTATGCGCGTGAGTTATGGGTCTGTTCCCTTGACTTATTTGCTTATTTAAATTGTTGCGGATCCCTTTTAAATAAAACTCTTTAATTTTGTTATATTAGTTATACATATATATCAGCCTAACTCTGGAGGCGAGTGGACTCCTCTGCTGTGCCACTCGAATAGTTCTGAATCTTTCTACCTATCCCATCCTACTTTGGACCATAGTAGCAGTTACAATCTTATGTTTGTATGTATTCGTTTTAAAGCTATTATGTACATGCATATGTACATATGTATCTGTTCGTATGGATTTGCTATTTCTGTCTACTGCTGGCCCTTGCTCTAGTGGCATATTTGTAGGTGGGTGGCATGTATATGTAACTCCCCCAGGGTTAGTTTTAGGATTCTCCTGAATTCTTTTATTTAATATTCTTATGTTTATATTCTTTCTTTTCCAAAATACAATTAATACTATTACTAATACAATTAAACATGACATTATGGTTATATTTATACCGTATGTAACATTTTTATGGTATATTAATTCTTTGATTTTTTGAATATTTTTCAAATTTTCTGTTTTTAATTTGTCAAAAATTACATCATTTTTATAGCTTTGATTCAGCATTTTAGCTGGATAATTAAACTTTTCAATAAATTCTATTTTTGTGTTTGTAAATATTTTGTTATCAAGATCAATTTTACAATTAGTGAAAATAATTAAATAGTTTTTATTTAATACTAGTTCCCTGTTATTGCAGTTTTGAACTAGTTTTTCTTCAAGTGCATTCACGATTACCAGTGTATCGTCACTTAAAATGTTAAATTCTGTTTTATTTTCATATTTAAATTTGCAGTTATTTTCGAAAATACAATTTTTACTTAATTTTAAGTCTTTTAAAGCTCTGTCTTTTTCATATTTGTAATTTTTATTATTAATTGTAACAATTAATTCGTTTTCTGTATCCACTTGTAAATTTTTCTTATTTGATAACGGAATAATTAATTTCAAATCCGTTTTTACATAATTTCTTGGGATTTTGATTTCAATTACAATTGATTGGTTTTTATAAGATAAAACTCCCATTTTAGACAATTTTAGTTTATAAAAATCTATTTTGAAATAATCGATCTCTTCTTTAGTTAAAATACCTGGATGGATCAAATTATACTTTGCTGCTGCTGTTTGTTTGAATATCGTTAATTCTGCTTTCTAAGTTTTTCAATTTATTGAACATATCATTATATAGAAGATGGTCTACTATATCTTTATTTTGTTTACCAATTGAACTTATAAGACTTTTGATTTTTTCTCTATCTTCTTCTATAGTGTTTTTTAATAAATTTATGTTATCATTAAACTGTTCGTTTATATTGATTTGTTGATTTATTGTTTTAATAATATTATGGTTATTCTTTTGTTTAACTTCCAAATAGCTCAAAATCTCTTGTCTGTCATCGTCGTCCATCAAGGATCTCTTTATATTTGCTGTATGAACATTTTGTAAAGGATTGATTCTAAAATATGGTTCATCCTTGTGTCTAACTCTTTGTAATTCTTTATTGGGCCTGTTGGTCGAAGTTCTTCGTATTGTTCTCTGGTTCTATTTCTTTTATTTATTGTGTTATTCTTTGCTTGGTCTATCCTGTTATTTAGAATGGCTGGGTCTAAACTATCTTTTGCAAATCTGGGTTAACATTTTATTGTTGAGTGATAGCGATCATTATAGTTACCTATAACGATTTGTATCCTCATTTCGGTTGAGAGACTTAAATCCTCAATTCCTGTTAGTTTCTCTAACAAGGTTGAGTGGAGCCTCTCAATATCCGCATTACCTGTGTGATTGTTTGGTTTTGTTAGGTGAACTTCAACGCCCTCTGAATTTAGAAACTGTATTAACTGCTCGGCTCTGAATTCATTGTCCATAATTACTTTCTTTGGTTTTCCGAATTTTGCAAACTGATCTATTATAATAGCTTTTTTCATTCTCCAGTTTCTATCTGTTATAGGATAAGCTGCTGCAAACTTTGTTAATTTATCGATAACTGTTACGAAAGATAGCTTTTTAAAATGAAAAATATCAACATGTATGATTTCATTTTCTGTTAATTGAAATTTAGGTTTGATGGGATTTCTATCATACTTAATTTGTTGGCATTTTTGACAATTATTTATTATTAACTGAATGTGTTCTCTGAATTTAGGAAAGTAAATTTTATCGTTCAATGTATTGTATGTTTCGCTAATACCGCTATGCATCGATTCGTTATTGTGGTATAACGAAATTTGTTTATGCAGTTCTTCTTCTTGTAAGATGTCTGTTGCTTTCTTTGTGCATTTTATAAATTGAAGTTTACTATTGCAAGAAAACATGGATATCAATAATAATTGAATTTTGTGATAATCATGTTCTTCAACTTCGGAAAAAATTCCAACTTTGCCCCCTTTTATATGTCTTTGAAATGTATTTTTCAATACATTTTCGTTGTCCATTGGATTCACTTCAATTATTTTCCTGCCATGCACTGTTTGAATTTCAGCATGTGGGCTGTACGTTATTATAATTTGTGTTTTGTATTTATTAACAATATCTTCCTTTATAGCAAAATGCCCTAATAATTCTTCTGCTGCAGAATGAATCGTGTCGGACATTTCCAAATTCGATTCTTGATCATTGCTTTCATTGATTTTTGGAGCATTTTCAATCCGGCTTAAGAAATCTGCTACTACATTATTTCTTCCTTTTACATATTCAATTTCATAATTATATTCTTGTAATTTTAAAAGCCACCTTTGATGGCGTTGCGAAAATTCTTTTCCTTTGTATTTATTATTTAAATACATAATTGGGCAATGGTCAGTTATTATTTTAAATTTATTACCATATATGTATGGTCTAAAATATGTGACTGCATACATTATGGCTAGAAATTCTTTGTCAGTAGTTGCATACTTTTGTTCGTGATTATTTAGAGTTCGTGAGATATAGCACACTGGCTGTCCTTCCTGAGACAACACTGCACCTATGGCATAGTCACTTGCATCTGTTGTAAGTGAGAACTCTTTTTCATAATCTGGATATTTAAGGATCGGGTGAGATGAAATTAAAGATTTAAGATTTTCGAAGCTTGAAATATATTGAGGATCATTGGGGTTTATTTTGCATCCCTTTTTTAGATATTTAATCATTGGGTACGCGATTTTTGAATAGTCTTTTATAAATTTTCTATAATAACCCGTAACCCTTAGAAAGCTTTTTAATTGCTTTTCGGTTTTTGGTATTTTCAAGTTTAAAATCACTGCGATTTTATCCTTATTGGGCTTTATTCCATCTTTGGTTAATGTGTGTCCCAGAAATTTTGTTTCTTTGTTTAAAAAGCTACATTTGTCAGCTTGAATTTTTAAATTGTGTTCTTGCAATCTTGAAAAAATTTTGTCAAGAGAATTTAAATGTTCTTCCAACGATGTTGAAAAAATTAATATATCATCCAGATAAACAACACAAATTTGATTTATGTAATCTCTTAAAATATCATTAATTAACCTTTGAAACGTAGCCGGGGCATTCTTTAACCCGAACGGCATTCTGACGTATTCATATAAACCTACTGGAGACACAAAAGCTGTTTTCTCGATATCCCTATTTGCCATTAAAATCTGGTGGTAACCTTTTGCGAGATCAAGAGTGCTAAAGTATTGAGCTTTGCCCAACTTGTCTAGAATTCCATCGATATTTGGCAAAGGATACTTGTCATCAACAGTAATTTGATTTAACCTTCGATAATCGATTACTAAACGAAATTTTTTATTGCCCGAATTATCACATTTTTTCGGTACTATTATTATAGGTGAGCTATATCTGCTCCTGCTTTTTCGGATTATACCCTGGTTTTCCAACTCTCTAATCTGTCTAATGGCTTCTTCCTCATGTTTTGGGGGTAGCCTATAAATTTTCGAGTTGATTTGTTGGGACGTGGTGGTTTTAATTTCATGAACCACACTATTTGTAGTTGTTAGTTCATCTCCTTCCTTGTATATTAACTTTTCGTATTTTTTTAGTAATTTTTCAACCCCTTTTTGTTCATCTGATTTTAGGTGAGATAGTTGAATATTTCTAAATTCGCTTGATTCCAATGCATAAACTTGCTCTTGGATTGTTTTCGCATAAAATGGAATTTTAATGCCATTTTTTAGTTCAATTTCTTCCTTTTCGATGTCGATTATATTAACGTTTTTAAATATAAAATCATTTCCTAAAAGAAGGTCATATGGTTTATCGAAACTCATTTTCAACCATCTCATTTTCGCGTTATCCACATATTGGAATTCTAACGGGCAAGGAGAGATAACTCTCTCATTTTCCTTTTTTATGTTTCCATTTAAAGTGCTCACTACGACATTATTTTTTTCAATAACTGGTAAATTAATTTTACCAAAACTTTCTTTTTTCATTAGGCTTATAGTAGATCCAGGATCCACCAATGTTAACCATTTTTTGTTAAACATGTTTAATGTTATAAAAATTTTATTTTGATTTTCCGAGGCTAATTTATAAAAAACTCCTCATTAGTATTGGTCTCTTCTGCTTGACTTGTAGTGTCAACGTCCATGGGTTGAGGCCCATTCGAACGCCTTGTCTGCTGAGACGTATTTTGCCTATTTACACTATTATTCTAACCTGATTCGTTTTGAGGTCGATTATTCCCTGGTTGATAACTATTCTGTCTACCGGAACGATTATATTGACCAGATTCATTTTGATAACGGGAATTATTTTGAGAACTATTCTGCCTGCCGTTGTTATTGTGGTATGAGTTAGGCCTATTTCTTGTTTGTTGAGAGTTATTCTGTGACTGGTTGTAATTTTGTGCTACAACACTTTGCCTACGATTGTAACCTTGTTCTGGCTCGTGGCTACTTTGAGAACGATCATTTCCCCATCTTGTACTATTTTGTGACCTATTCATCCTTTGGTTTTGCGGTTGACCATATTTATTATTAGTTGAGGTATTTCTTAGAATGAACACTGGGTTGAGATTTCCCTCGTCCATTCCGATAAAATTATATATTACATTCGCCATTTCTGACCATGACGTTATATTCCTGACCGAATAGGCTAACGTTCCTGCTGTCAATTGTTTTATTTTTTGAATTAACATTCCTGACAGAATTTCCTTCATAGTGCTTCCGTTTTCATTCAAAGCACTATATTCTGTGATGCTATCTATTATATCTTTCGCTTTTCTTACTAAGTCACTAATACTCCTCACTTTTAAATTTGTTATGTCATTTGTTATTGGCATTTGGTCCTTGGTGGGCCTATAATGTTGCTTTAATTTAGTTTTGCAACTCTCCCAATTCTCTGGTGGGTTTAGGGACAAAAAATTTTTTGCCGCTTCCAATATTTTGAGGTCGTATACTATTCTGTAAACTATTTGCTCTTGGCCTTCGTAATCCCTAAGAATTCTATCTATACTGTCTATAAAAGCGGGTAGTTTTTTTGAAATACCCTCGAAACCTTGGAGATATTTTAAGTTTTTTTCTATTCTTTGCCTAACTGTCACCGTCCTTTGGTTTGCGTTTTGTTGCAATAACTGAGTTATTGCAACCAGACAGTGTTCCATATTTGTAAGATTTTGCGCCTTTTTTTTTGCAGAAGGATAAAGAGAAAAAAAAAAATTTCTTTTATTTTAACTGTCCTGTTTTTTTTTTCTTTAATAATCTCTGGAGGGTCCCCCTTGCGGTGGTGAATCGCAGAGTTATTTTATTTTTTTTTATAAATCCGGAGGGTCCCCCTTGCGGTGGTGAATCGCGGATTTTATTTTTATTTTTATTTATTTATGGCTGTACAAGCCTTTTTATTATATGTATGTTGCACTTGTTTAAAGGTAAAATTGTACCATTACACCTTAATTTTACACTATTTATACATACAAACTATTTGCCGCTTTGTCCTGATGTTGCCGCTTCGTTTTGTTGTTGTCGATTCGTGTTGTTGTTGCCGCTTCGTTTTGTGGAGCTGTTCCCTTAGACTGCGCCAGTTATGGGTCTGTTCCCTTGACTCCTTTTATTTGCTTATTTAAATTGTTGCGGATCCCTTTTAAATAAAACTCTTTAATTTTGTTATATTAGTTATACATATATATCAGCCTAACTCTGGAGGCGAGTGGACTCCTCTGCTGTGTCACTCGAATAGTTCTGAATCTTTCTACCTATCCCATCCTACTTTCCACCATAGTAGCAGTTACAATCTTATGTTTGTATGTATTCGTTTTAAAGCTTTTATGTACATGCAAATTAATTTATTTGGTGGGTAATTTGATTTTTTAAAAAGATCTTTATTCTTCAGATGCTAGCGTAAGACTAACTCTTCAACTTATGAGTCCACTCTGGAGGCGAGTGGACTCCTCTGCTGTGCCACTCGAATAGTTCTGAATCTTTCTACCTATCCCATCCTACTTTCCACCATAGTAGCAGTTACAATCTTATGTTTGTATGTATTCGTTTTAAAGCTTTTATGTACATGCAAATTAATTTATTTGGTGGGTAATTTGATTTTTTAAAAAGATCTTTATTCTTCAGATGCTAGCGTAAGACTAACTCTTCAACTTATGATTAGTTTAAAAGTAACTTATTTGTTTACATTAAATGTTCGGATTGAGAAACTTATTTGTTTACATTGCGTGTTCAGATTGTTTATGCGATCTTAGGGATCGTTTTAAATTACACTTAAGTGCTAAGCCAGGCAAGCTGAATGTTAATCAATTCTTTTCCCAAGAATTTCTAAGTGTTTTGAAATATAAACATTTTAGTTGCTTGGTAAGCAACTTATCGCTTATAGCTCAATGAAACAGAGGATGTTAACTCCCCTCTTTCTTAATAGAAACGTCCCGTTTCTTGGAACTGAGTTGTGAGGCCTTTAATTGTATTATTTAATTCTGTAAACATTATTTCATTTCTTATGTTAATACTTTCGTTTCGGCGTTGAATTATTACCATAATTAATTTGTGTGTGATATATAATATAATTATTATTGTGAGCAATGTGGTAATGGAATAAGTTACAGGATTATTTAGAAATTCGTTTTTTACTTTATTTATAATATTAATGTTCTCAAATTTTAAATCTTCATTTTCTGTTTCCAAATATTTTACAATTTCATAATTTATCAGATGGTTCGTTTTTAGATAGTTTAAAATTATTGCAGTTGGGTTTTCATATTTAACATTGTCAATTACAGTTTCATTTTCAAATGTGACTAAGTAAACTCCATTTGTGGAATAATTGTTCACTGTATGGTTGCCTGTTATTAATATTGCGCCATCTTTAATTATTTCAATATTCTTGTTTCTTTCTTTAATTTTTATGCATTTTCCCTTTCGATTATTTAATATATCTGATAAGCAAGAATTTTCCAAAGATAGTTTACAAAATGTACTGCTTAATTCTAATTTACAATTTTCAACATTAACGTAACTTTCGTTACATTTTACAATTTCATTATCAATGAACAATTTGCCATCATCTTTACTTATTGCTCTAGTTTCATAGAGTTTACAATTTTTATCAATTATTGGATATTTAATATGTATAACAATAACATCTTTATTTTGTAGTATTTTAAATTTTGAAACATCCATCAAGTCTGTCAAAGTAATCTTTTCGTGTTCATGATTAGTGATTTCTTTGATATCATTTAAATTTAGAATTGCCGTATTTAATATGTTTACTTTGGCTAGTGTTATTGTTTGAATCATGTTTTGTTAATTTGTTAATCTGACCTGTATAAAGTTCTGTCCGTGCTGTAACTTCTAAGCTTCTTATGGAATTAGTTAATTCCTTTATGGTTTGAAATATTTGTGTGTTAGTTATAAATTGTTTATTATTATTTTCTGTTAGTTCATTTATCTTATTTGTTATCAAAACCATATCATCGTGGTCTGGAGAACCTGCTATCCATTTCCCTAGTGTTCCTATTTCATTTATTCCTCTTTTAGTTCGATAATTATTATTGGGAGTTAGCGTTAGTTGGTTAAGCAAAGTCTCTATAATGTCTGTTTCTAGTGCCAAACCTAAGTTATTTGAATAATGATTTTTATGTTTTTCGTCGACTGTCACGTAGCCTTGATTTAAAATATTTCGAGCGTCCTGTAATAATGTCTTGTAATATGTCAAGTTCGTTACATGAAAAATGTCACCATAGTCCCTGTAGAGTTCGGTGTTTCCATTTTCAATTAGTATGTATTCGTCTCGTGTGTAATCCATAATGTCGGCTATTGTATAGCTGAAGAGCATGAAGAAGACTTTGAGGAACATTTTGCTGAAAGGTCAGTATTTAAGTTTTAATATTATCTTTGTGGATTATTCTGTTATTTTTATTTATACTTATTTTGTTTCCTAAATCTTCCTTAACTATTTGCTTTTTGTATTTAGGACGTAATTTATTTCGTTCGCCTATTATCTTTTCATAAATTACTTCATTCGGTTGAAATGTTCGTAAGTGTCTCTTTTCGTTATTTCTTCTTAACATATTAGTTTGAGCTGTTAAAAGTAGTGACGGTAAGTTGTCATGTGCAACCTTATTGTAAAGGATTTCGAAAGGTTTTTTATCTGTTACCGAGTGTATTGTTTTGTTATATTGCTGAGCAGCCCTATACATTGATTCTAAATCGCTAATTAAATGGTATTCTTGTCTTAAACATCTAGCTATTTCTATTATAGTTGAATGAACTCTTTCAACTTGTCCATTTGTTGTGCTGTGTTTTGGATCGCAAAAATAAATTTTAATATTTAATCTTTGCATTAGCGTTTTAAATTGTTCAGCTGTGAAACCTGGCTCATTGTCTATTGTAATTGATTTTACTTCAGGAAAACTTTGTAATATCTCCAAAACTTTCTCATCTAACTTTGTTTTATCTTTAATTAATTTGATAACTAAAAATTTTGAATATGAGTCAATACAAGTTAAAAACTTTAATTTTTGTGCAAAGAAGATATCCAAGTGTACCTGCTCCCCCTCTTTCTTAGGAATTGGAGTCTCTCCGATTGGTATCTTCTGCGGATGTCTATCATATTTGTTTCTATTGCATATTTCGCAGTTGCGAACATATTCCTTAAATTTCTTTTTCATTTCTGGCCAAAAATACATATCAGATACTTGTTTTATATTTTCCTTATAATTCCTATGTGCTCTAGTATGTGTTTGTGAAATTATTATACTTTGGTCTTCACTATTTGTTATATCTAGTACGAAAAGTTTAGTATATAAAAACTTATTACTAAATGTATTTTTAATTGAATTTTTAATTTCATATAAATCTTCTGGAGTACAATGAATGGCTGTAACCAGTTTTGGTTGAATAAACTCTTTCAGGATTGTTAATAAATTGTCAACTGTATCGTATTCAATTATATGCCTAGTATTACCAAAACATTTGATCTGCTCGTGAATTGTAAATGTTGCTTTGTATAACAAAATTTGCTGTTTAAATTCATTTAAAGGCTTATTGGTTTCTGTGATAGTTTCGTTATCACTACTTTCTGCAGAATGTTGTGTATCAAGTGATGAAGATTCAGAGTCATCAGAAATATTGTTCAAGTATTGTCTTGAGAGAGCATCAGCAACTACGTTTAAAGTTCCTGGTTTATAGACAATTTTTGGGGCAAATTCTTCAATAAATGCGTGCCATCTCTTCATTTTCGCATTTGGATTTCGAATGGATACTGCAAATGTGAGTGGCTGGTGATCTGTATGAATTTCTAAATCTGATACACCATACAAGTAGTTTCTTAAATTTTTTAATGCCCAAACAATTGCGTACAACTCTTTTTCATTGGTAGCATAGTTCTGTTCTGTCGAATTAAGTGTTTTAGAGATAAAAGTTATCGGTTTCCCTTCTTGTGTAAGAACACCGCCTATTGCATTGTTAGAAGCATCTGTTGTAAGAATACATTTTTTCCCGAAATCTGGCTGTACAAGCTCGATTTGTTCTGTTAATAATTTTTTCAATCTTTCACAAGCTACAATTCCTTCTTCATCAAGTTTTATTTGAATTTTCTTCGACATGTGTTGGGAAGTTTTCCCATTTTCTCCAGATAAAAATTTGGTTAGTGGTTTAGTAATTGCGGCGTAATCCTTAATAAATTTACGATAGTAACCTGTCATTCCTAGAAAACTACGGAGTTGTCTTAGTAGTTGGTAAGGCAAAATTAGAAATAGTTTCTACCTTTTTCTTATCTGTTTTAATAATATTGTAACCTACAATATAACCTAAAAATTCTACTTCTTGTTCAAAAAACTTACACTTTTCTAAAGATATTTTCATGTTCGCATTTTTGAGCGTATCGATTATAATATTTAAATGTTCTTTGTGTTCATCAATTGTTTTTGAATAAACATTTATATCGTCAATGTAGACGTGGCAAAATTTTCCAATAAAATTTCGCAGTATATCGTCCATCGCCCTTTGAAAAATACTTGGAGCATTTCTCAAGCCAAAAGGCATTCTTAGGAATTCATATTTTCCATTATTCACGGAAAAAGCCGTTTTTTCAATGTCTTCTTCACTCATTTTTATTTGATGAAATCCGGATTCTAAATCAATCGTGGAAAAATATTTAGATTTTCCCAAATTAGAGAGTATAACATTTGTATTGGGAATTGGATACCGATCTGACACTGTTTGTTCATTTAATTTTTTATAGTCAATCACCATTCTTAACTTTGGTGACCCATCTTCATTGGTGCCTTTTTTTGGCACTACCCAAATTGGTGAATTGTAGGGACTTCTACTAGGACGAATGATATTATCATTCATTAAATTTTTTACTTCTTTATTAACAAACGAATTAACAGACAGTGGGTATGGATATTGTTTACTCCATATAGGAGTTTCAACAATTGTTCTAATTTCTGCCTTGACGTCTGTTCTAAAAAGAGAATTCGTATTTATATTTGAATGAATTCTGTTTATATTATCCTTTATTTCAGTCCTGAAATCTGAAATGTTTTCACATTGTAAGCTTTCTGGCATGTTGAAGCTTTTTAAAATATTTTCATTTTCAACTTTTTCGCTGCAATCGGAAAAATTTATACGCTCGATGTCATTTTTATAAATCAATAATTTTTTATTAAAATTCAAAATTATATTTGCTTGTTTTAATAAATTAAAGCCTATTAATAAGTCAGCTTCTAAATTTTGTATCTCATAAAATCTCACTAATCTATCAAACATAAGGGTCTCATAATAATGAGTTATGATGGTAAAACCATTAATAGTTTTTACCCTCTTCTTAATTGTTAGTTCAAACCTATTAACTAAAACATTGGGCCTACAATAACAACTAGTGGCTCCAGTGTCAATCAGGATTTTTAAGTTTCTTCCTGTTGTTCTATACTGCCTGAATATGTAGGGCAGTTCAAGCCTTCGTCTAAAAAAGCTTGTTCATTTATATTATTTATGCGTTGTTGTTTTACTTGTGGTTGAGAACTATGTTGACCACTTCCAATGGGTATTTTTTCCGCATTATTTTGGAATTGACGCTGATCATATCTGTAATTGTTATTATAATTATTTGCATAACGCTGTACGTTATCTTTTTGCCTGAAATTACGGCTATAATTAGGCATTTGAATGGATGTATCGACCTCCATCGGTTCAGGCTTTGGAAACTGATTTGATCTATTATTAAAGAAGCCATTGTTTTGATTTTGATAATGGTTTCTCTGAGGGAACCTCAAATTATTATTATTATGAAAATGATTGTTTTTGGGGACCTGTGTTTGATCTTGCCGTTTTAAATGTTGACTATTCACATTTTGATTCCTATCAAATTGAATTGCAAATTGTGTTCTCAAGTTATTTGACTCTAATTCTTGAGCCTTTGCAGGTGCGCTTGGTAAATCGTCTGGTGACAACGAGAACAGTATGTTTGAAAGAGGTTGGTTTAAACCTGTTATAAATATACGCAAAGCATTGCGTCGGTTTGATTTATTAAGTTCTTTAGTCATGTTCGAATCATTACCGTGTGTCATAATTATTTTATTGATTAAAAGTGTCAATTTAGCGTTCACCTTATTATAAAAGTCTATTATAGACAATTGTCCTTGCCGCAGGATACTGAGTTCCTGTTCTAAAATATGAACTGGTCTTTTGTCTGCGTACGCGAAGTCTAGTCGACTTATTATGGCATCATAATTAAGTACTGTACCATGGTTTGTTAATACATCATTGGCCTCCTTTGTAATTTTGTTTCTTAAAATTGTCAAAGCAGCAAAATATTTCCTACTTCCTTTTATGTATAAACTTATAGTGTTATTGGCTGCTTCACGCCAACTAACATAGGAATTTGCATTGCCTGAAAACTCTGGCATAGATTTAACTACGTCTAAGGGTTCAGTACATGGAATTGCTTCGTCAATTGTTTGTCTTGTATATTCTGTCACATTATTAGTATTTGTAAGGATATTAATTTGTGCCTTCAATTGCTCGATTTGAGTTAATAATCCTACATTATTCGCGGTTATAAGTCGCGTAATTAAGTTTGCGTCTGGGGCAGTAGCGCTGTTTGTGTTGTTAGTAGTCATTTTAGAAAACAATCCTATTAATTCGTCCACTTTGAAAAAGAATGTTTTTTTTTTTTTTTTTTTTTTTTTGTGGTGTTTTTAAATGAGGTATTCTTTGTCGACTTTTTCTTTTTTTCCTTTCAAACTTATATTCTTAATTTGTTTTATAATTTTTTTCAAATTGTATTCTTTTTGTGAGTTTACACTTTTATTTTTATTTTCACTTCCTAATTTAATATATTTAATATTAGAATTTTCCGTATTCATTTCCTACAAATAATAATTCTTAAGCTTAAATTTAATGATGTATTTTCTTATATTTTCTTAGTATAATAGCCTTAGACTCACGAACTTGTTTATCTGGTGCTCCTTGAGATTTTGTCTCGTCCTTCCTTCAGTTGCAGCTTAGATTTGTTGCCTTCCTTCAGCAGTAGCTTCAAAATTTTTCAGATGTAATTCTTCGATGTACGGCAGCAGCACACGATAGTGTAACAATTTTTTTTATTTAATGAATTTCTCCTTCTTGCAGGATTCTTTTTATACGATTATTTTCTCCTTTTTGTAGGATACTATTTATTTGTTATTGACCACACAGTTTTTCCAACACTTATTTTCATGAGGATTTTATTTTTGTGTGGCCCCACGTTGGGCGCCAATTAATTTATTTGGTGGGTAATTTGATTTTTTAAAAAGATCTTTATTCTTCAGATGCTAGCGTAAGACTAACTCTTCAACTTATGATTAGTTTAAAAGTAACTTATTTGTTTACATTAAATGTTCGGATTGAGAAACTTATTTGTTTACATTGCGTGTTCAGATTGTTTATGCGATCTTAGGGATCGTTTTAAATTACACTTAAGTGCTAAGCCAGGCAAGCTGAATGTTAATCAATTCTTTTCCCAAGAATTTCTAAGTGTTTTGAAATATAAACATTTTAGTTGCTTGGTAAGCAACTTATCGCTTATAGCTCAATGAAACAGAGGATGTTAACTTGCATATGTATCTGTTCGTTTGGATTTGCTATAAAGCTTATGTGCATACATATGTATGTCTTTTTATTATATGCATTCTAGCAATTTAATATTTGTTTGCATATATGTATATATATTCTAATAATTATTTGCAACAATGTTGCTGTTCTCAGCAATGTGCTGACTGGCCATCTTCTGGCATGTGAATATGTATTTTTATGTATATATGTTTACTTCCAGCATATTCTGTTTAGTATCAGAATATGCTGACTTTGCTATTTCTGTCTACTGCTGGCCCTTGCTCTAGTGGCATATTTGTAGGTGGGTGGCATGTATATGTAACTCGTGTTTGAGGAAGTGCAGCGTCAGCACTTTTACAGTAGTAATCGAACGTGTTTTTCTCGACTTACCAATTTGAAGCTCGCAGCTTCGTTTGGTTTAGGTGAAATTGCAGTACAGTACGCACAGGTTTGCTTTGGATATCATGCTATGCTGCCTCGATCAATTTCCCCAAAGCCATGTTGAAGTAGTTAAGGTCGACTACATTGACTAGACTAAAGTGTCCGTTCAGGATCCAAAATCCACAGGATCCGAGAATGTTTATTGCAAAAAAAAAAAACAATTTTGTTAACGTTTTTTATGTAGTCCTGTGTTTCAAAAAATGTTTTGGATGGGCAATTTTTGCCTCTTTTTGTAACCGTTATTTGTTCATTGTTTTTTTTTTATTATTATTATTATTTGCTTTATTTTTAAATTGTTATTATTTGTGCCTTATGAATCTTCCTGCCTTGTTTGTGACTAAAGTCTACCAACAATTTCTTTTTTGTAAAGTGCCTTCTGCTTTGCCTTTATTTGTTTATCCCTAACATAAACTTCGTCTCCTGTGGTCTTTTCCGATTCTTATTCAATCGGAGATTCCTTAGCTTCTGATTCCTCATAATTTGTTCCCTGATCTCTCTATCAAATCTATCTTTGAAGTTGGTCAATCTTTAGTAGTTTATTCTTTCGGTTCTATTGAAAAAAGTGTCGCTGGGCTTCTGTTTTTTTACAGAGTGTATTGTTGTGTTGTAACGATCGACTGCGATGTATGTACATGTAACTCCTCTGGTCTGACGTTTTTTATCTCTTTCCGAAGGCATCTATAGATCTCAATAATGGTAAAATGCAGTTTTTCAACCTGGCCGTTTACCTCACTTCGTTGAACAGTGTTTAATATATTTTTGGTTGTTGATTACACTTACTGGTTTTTTCTTACGCTTTGACAGTTTCCTGCAAAAGAAAAAGAAAATAACCGTTAATTGGTTTGTGAAGCTTTTACCGTGTTCTGATGGAGACGGCGACATGTACCCGGTTGGCGTTTTACATACATTAATCTACAAATAAAGTAAGTTTTGGTCATGGAAGGGTTGTGTTATTCTTTTTAGTCGTCGACAATCAGATTGAAGGCAACCTACTAAGGCCCAGCTTGCTTCACAACACAATTTTGGACCTATCGCAATCTCCAATGTGTTCTGATGTGTACGCTGGAAGTGCCATCGTGGTTAGGGAGTAGCTATCGTGTTCTTATGTGAACGACATTGTGCCCCCAAAACTGTTATTGGCTATCGCATGATCGCAAAATATGTTAACCCATTGGCTTTTGTGGTGGTGAACTCCGGCCTAGGAGTTTAGAAACTCGGATTCACCCAGCCAAGAAGATTGCGAAAGGATGTGCAGTGCTATGACTGGATGGGGAAAGAGTTGTTGCTTTCTTTTCTTTTGCATTAATAAAATTAATATGCGTATTTTGAAGATTTCAGTTTTTATTACTTTTGTTATAATTTCAGTGTATACCTGAGGGTCTTCGTGGTCACAGGATAATTTAAAGCAATTTTATTCCTATATTCCTGACAGTAGAGGACGTAGCTATTTATGGTCTAAGCCTGAAGTTCCTCGGGGTCACAGGACTTAGCCGTGTTCGACTAACTGGCCATATGTGCCTTTTTAACATACTTATTTTAATTATTTAACTTGTTGACCTCTTCTAGGAATAGGAGCATATTAACTCGGGACGGGGGCACTCCAAGCTAATATTATAAACCGCAGGGTTCTGATGAACGCATGTGGAGTAGAAAAAATTAAAGTTGCGGGCCGCCCCAGGATGTTCCTGTGAAATACAGGTGCGAGATGAAACTGATGTAAATACGACATTTACTAATGTAATAACGAAAATGGGAACCAGAATCCAAAAAAATAAAATTTATCCCAGGACTTTATTAATAGAGCAATGGCGTTCCATATTAATAATAATGGTCGATTTTTCATTTCCGTTCCCAAAAGTTACCACTAAATCATCGACTTACATGTTGTTTAATGTGGCGGTTACTCCTCTTTGCATTTTTTTAAACTTTGGCCTTAACTCCTTGTCATCATTTTTCGTGTGAAACCGAAAAGGAACAATTTTTTTAAACCATTGGGTATTCTTGTTTCCTAAGGGCTTTTGGAAATTAATTCATGAGACATAAACCAATTCTTAAGGAAAGGTATCCCGTTTTTAATGATAGAAATGGAAATACAATACTGGACATCAAAAAAGATAACCCTAGTAAAGACGGGTCAGAGGGAGATTTAAGTGTATGAAGCGCATGAGCGAATGCGGAAGATTCTGGTTTATAAGTAGTGTAAGAAGCTCCATCCCTCTCTAGGATTGCTCCATCATCGGGGATAATGTCATTTAGAAATCTGATTGATCTGATAAAGATGAGTTAAAAGAATATTGACAAATTGAAATATCAAAAGAACCATGTAGGAATGTTGGAACCAGGAATGGAGAAATGGTGTAGACCGAATCACACGGATATGATAATACCAATTTCATTCCTTAAC
Organism: Philophylla caesio; assembly: GCA_963971545.1. Taxonomy (NCBI): domain Eukaryota; kingdom Metazoa; phylum Arthropoda; class Insecta; order Diptera; family Tephritidae; genus Philophylla; species Philophylla caesio. The sequence continues at coordinate 24,964,911 of OZ020608.1, read as the reverse complement.
CAACCTTCTAAGGGCTGTGGTGTGTCTGGAAGATAATATTGAACAAGTAAACTTTGATTTCGCCATATCCAGTATGTTATATTGGTATTAAAATTAATCCTACTCACCATCTCTGTAGAGTGAAGCCAAATAAATTTCCCTTTCCGACCCAACACACTTATTGGAGGATCATTAAGTAGTAAAACTGCAACCGGATATGGATTTTTATACAACTCTCGAGCTATGATATAATTCTTTTGCCGTTGTAAACATGTATTATATTTGGATAAAAGTGTTTCTCGCGTCAATTGTTTCGTAGCCCAGTGGAAAGCCCAATAAAAACACAAACAATTCAGTTGGAAAAAGCCGTAGCCAAAAAAACCAACATTTATTAAATATCCACAATATATAATAAAGCGCTGCATGAATACATTTAAACCGCCCAACAAGACATTTGCCAGCAGCGCAATTACTGAAACTCTTTGTCTCTCCGTTCTCTTGTAGTAAGTAAAAAGCCGATCATAAGCAATACAAATTGTATTTGCTTTGCAAGCTACAATTACATAGAGTGAGAAGTATGCTAAAGTAGTGAACTGTGCTTGGAGTACTTGCGGATATCTATGGAGCTGTTGATTATTGGTACACTCAATTTGCTTTGCTGCATTAAGATAATGAAAACTCGTTAATGAAACATAAATTTTTATATGTAGTTTATTTGATAAACAAAGATGGATATAATCTTTCAGAAAAAACACGGAAGGAAAGAAAATACAAAATTAACAAAAGAACTTTTTTCAAAGACAGAGAAAATAATTATAATGCACATAAATTCTTATTTTTTTAAATACACTTTTAAATACGCTTTTAGTCTATACTTGAATGCAGGAACATTATCTTATTTATTGCGCTGTCATTACAACTAATGCTGCAGCGTTTCTCGGTTATAATATTCCGGGCGACGGAAAACACTCTTTCAGAAGGAGCTGAGGATGCTGGAGTTGCTAAAATTCGACAGCTCAGTTTATATAAAATTGGAAAATCCTCTTTGTGACCGTCCCACCACTGAATAATGTCGAAATCATCATAAAAATCGACGTCAGTGTTTTCGTACTTATGCATTTCTTTATCGATTTTATTTTCCACATTAAGCGTTTGTCTTGGTTGTACAAAATCCGTAAACAATATACTATTTTCGGTAGAACAAGACGGCGTGGGATACGACTCAGTGTTTATTGCATCTACAGTGAATTCTGCCATTAGCCGCTTACATTCATTTCTAGTACAAGTTTTGTCTATTTCGGAGAACGGTACAAGTTTATTTGCAGGAACGAATAAAAAGAGCGCAATTTTATGAATGATATTCAGATTTTCGATAACTGTAGACTGTAAATATGTGTTCAGTTTTTCCTTGAATTCTGTAACTGGTTCGGAATCGGTGACAGCAACAGTACAAACTTTTTGTAACCTATGAAGTAAAACATAGATGAGATAAATTGTGGCATATTTTTCACCCTCTAACTTTTTAGACGTTTGTTCGAAAGGCTCTAAAATGGCGATTATAGCGTTTAAGTGATGCAACTGAATATTATTTATTTTGTCTAGATTATTTTCCTGCTGCAATATACTAAATATTTCGCCCCAATTTCTCTGTATAGATAAGAGCAAATAAAAAATTGTATTGAAACGTGTCGGAGAGAAGCTTTTCAAAGTGTTTCTTAAAGACGAGTTTTGTCCAGACTTTTTAAAATATTTGACAAGCTTCGTGCAGGAACGGCACAGTTCCGCCATATCTTTGGTCGCTTCAATCGCTTTCTGAAGTACATTATGTAGCAAATGATTCACACAGGACAGGTGACGATATGAACGGAATGCAGCAACCATATTGGATCCCCTGTCCGTCACAATAATTGCCTTTTCGTCCAGACTAAGCTCGAACTCTTCAAGGATTCTGGTAACTTTTGAATGAATATTTACACCTGAAATTAATAAACAAGGAAAAAACGAATTCCAGTCTAATTTTTATAAAAGCTAAGGTCTACGTAGCCATCATATGTATGTATATGTACATACAATAATTTTCAAACAGTGTTTAGGAGGGTTCGGAAATATTCATTTATGAATATTCACGTACGTACTTTTATGAGGTTACACGCGAAAGTGAATATTAAAAAAAAATTTTGCTAAATAGGCGAACCGCAAAGAAAGCAGTTTAATACTTAATTACTCAAAAGATTTCGGAAATATTGCAAAGACTATTATTTAATGAAATTGCAAAGAAGGAAAATTTATGAAATGTTAACACAAAATAGAAAACGGGGTTACGCCCATACTTAACTCGATACCTAGTTGTATTTTAAGAGATGGTTTTTTTTTAGCAAACGATAGCTATGTGCGAAAATATTTCATATTGAAACAACATTTATTTGCGAACCTAAATTTAGTTATTAGTACACCCCTCTGTTAGTAAATACTCGTATGTACATACATACATATATGAAAATTTATTTTTAGGGAATTCAATGTTGCGCAAATTTAATATTGTATAAACATGCAGGCATACATATTTAACTATGTATATGTTTATTGTTATCTAGAAGGGTCCTAACGCATTTTAATATTCAACAGGCATAGAAAAAAAAGTTATATACATAGTTGTGGTTTTCTGCATATACATACATGGCAACAACGTTTACAAAAAAAAAATATCAAACTCCAAGAAAAATAGCCAAAATTGGCCTAAATGTGGTGTCGCATTTTTTTCCATGACTGTAAATTAACTAGTGTTTTTAAATATTCCAAAATTACTTACTTGTATTTTTTTCGCCGCTCATAGACCGTAAGCCAAGAAGTTGGTTTACAATATTTCCATTTTTAATGTAATGAACTGTAAGCGCTAAATACGTTTTCCTTCAAAAATTTTCTGTCCAAAGGTCGGTTGTTAATCCATATCCATATAGTTTGGCATATCCAAGGTCGGCTCTTACTACGTTAAAATATTTGTCGTATATATTATCTATGTTTCTGGATACTGTAGTCGAATGCGGCAACGCACTTTGCACATTGATAGGCTGCCCATATTTCACACCAAGATGAGAAAAATATTCTAATAGTTTATGTAACCCATTGTCTTCAACTATTTTGATTGGCCTGCAGTTTTTAATGACCCATTCAGTTATAATTTCCAACGCTTCCTTTTTGCGTTCTGCACTTATTTCTACTTTATTGATACTTTCGCAATTACTGGCCAATGTGTATTTTATAAAGCACTTGTGCTTCAACAAGTTTGAGGTGGATTTTTTGCAGTGCTTAAATATATTGAAACACGTTTTGCACGCTACAATATTTGGAATTTGTTCATTAATTTCATTTACTACTATTCCAAATACCTCCCAAACTTTGCTTTTCCCAGTAGCTTTAGAAATTTTTAATTCACCACTAATAATTCTTTCTCTTATGGCACTATTACTTAAGCTACTACTTAATGTGATGTTTGCTGCAGGTGAGTCGTTAGTAAATGACTGCAAATATTAATACATTATAAGAAAATAAACAAAATAAATATATACATATTTAATAACTTACGCTATCAAGTTCCATATCCGTAATTAAATAATAACAAAATTTCAGCGCAAGCAATACCAGCCAAGTCACAAACAAGCAAAAACTAATTTCGGATTTAAAAGTACTTGGGAGTAATACAAGCAGCACGAAATATTTTCTCTACTTGTTGCTGTAGCTTCGGTTAACTTTTGTTCACGATCGTGGCTAGTAGTTTACTACATTTGGTTCAACAGAAAGAGTATAATTAGTAATTGCACTCTCAATGGATAGTAGCGGCTTTGTGCTGTTAAAGGTTCGCATTCTCTTTTGAGTAGAGTACAATACTAGGAGTGCTTGCAAGAAGCATGTTAGTGGCAAATGTATTTTTGCAGCTCTTTAATATATAACGAGCACACACAGCAAGAAAAAATCACTTACTAACACTACTAACTTCGCTCACCAGCAGGGTTGCAATAAACCCTCGTTGGATGGATTCACACTTCGTGTGAATACCAGTTCATACGGAACACTGCCCCGTTGAGCTCGCTCAATATGTCTAGCACGCAGATGACTATGTACTTGTCTCGACTGGTAAGACACAAACCTTCTGGACAGGTCTAACTAGCTCACTGGTCGCAGTTCGTATTACCACATTTTGCACCAATCCATCCTTGCTCGTTATCAGTTTGCAAACTCTTCCAAGTGCCCATGCTGCTGGTGGAAAGTTCTCGCTCTTAGTTATAACTGGCTGGCCGATCCTCAAGCTCTCCTTCTCTCTTCGCCATTTCTTCCTCTCAAATAAGGTAGTAAGGTATTCGTTCCGCCATCGTTTCCATATGTGATCAAGCATGCTCTGTCTTTCTTGCCACAACTTACGCCCCTTGCTCCCTGGCTGTGGCGCTATTTGAAACGGAGGAGGGAGCACCAACGGCTCTCCTACTAAGAAATGACCTGGTGAAAAATGCCTGCATGTCCAGCGGGTCATCTGTCAAAGGATGTAGCGGGCGCGAGTTTAAAATTGACTCTATTTGTGCCAGCATCGTTTGGAATTGCTCATGCTCCAAGCACTTCTGGCCTACTACTCGGGTCAGATGGTGCTTCATGGACTTCACAGCTGCCTCATATATACCACCTCGATGAGGTGCTGCCGGAGTCATAAAATGCCATTCCGTCCCTTTCAACATTAGCTCATTGAACACATCACTTGCTTTCCAACACTCATATGCTGTCTTAATCTTTGATGCACCTAAGAAGGATGTCCCATTGTCGCTATACATCCGTTCGCAGCGCCCACGCCTTGCCACAAATCGCTCGAAGCAAGATATAAATGCTCTAGCACTCCTCTTCAGAACGCATTGCTCATTTCTATCCAACTTTCTAATCTCAAAGGGTCCCGCGTAATCCACACCTGTGTGTAAGAACGGTTTCCCGACCTGCACGCGGTCTGCTGGTAGATCAGCCATCAACTGTTCACTTAGCCTTTTGGCATATCTAGCACATGTGACACATTTATGTATAAACCTGCGAAGCTCATTTCCCAATCGCGGAATCCAGAAGCGCTGTCTGATATACTGCATCATAACCTGAACACCTCCGTGCTTTGTAGCCTGATGCGCCTTGCTCAAAATTAATTTGCTCAAACTGGAATCAGGTGGGATGATAACTGGATGCTTCATTTCATAATCGCATTCAGCTCTGTCGATTCTACCTCCCACACGCAGTACCCCTTTCGAATCCAGCAAGGGTGCTAGCGATTATATCTTGCTACCATCCGGTAAGGATGCTTCTTTCCTCAATTCTCGTATTTCATTGTAGTATGCTAGCCCTTGCGCTTCCTTTATAATTAGCTCCAATGCTCCTGCTCTTTCTTCCGCGTTTGGAACCGGAATATGAAGGTTCCTATGCTCCGACTTCCGTAACCGCTGGCTTCTACTTTCTTTCAGCAGACGAATGAATCTTAGCACTAGCGCCATGATTCCAATCAGCCTGTCCAATGAACTAACACATTGCACCAGAGGAACTTCCTCCTCGCTAGCGCTCTTTCTGATGATCCACGTTGTTGCTGCCATAGCCACAACATGTACTTTTAGCTCTGCCGTTGCTCCCTCGGGCATTTCTTTGTGCCCAAATCTACTTTCCGGCCATTCGCATGGTCGTCTAAGCCAACTGGGTCCATGCAACCACAAATCATTGCCCACTATTTCACTAGCGCTCAAGCCTCTTGTCAGGAGGCCCGCTGTATTATCAGCAGTGCTGACATGGCGCCATTTGGTAATGTCAGTGTTAGCTTGAACAGATGCCACTCGATTTGCCACGTAAACTTTCAGCTGGCATGGCAACTTGCGCAACCAATGCAAAACTATCATTGAATCTGTTCACAGCACGCAATAGTGTGTTTCCCATTCCATGCTCCGTACTACACTTGAATACAACCTACCCAGGAGTTCAGCAGCAGCAAGCTCGAGTTTGGGTATGGTAATCGTTTTCAACGGTGCGACTCTAGCCTTTGAAATCAGCAGCTCGGATGTTATGTTGCCCACTTCGCTCTCTGCCCTCACATAAATAACTCCCCCGAAGCGTCAGCAAAGCCATGTAGTTGAATCCTTGTATTGTTTGCTACCCCAATGAATCGAGGCAACCTGAATGTTTCTAGCGCAGTAATATCTTGCCAGAATTCTAGTCATCTTTTCCGAATATTCGGGGAAACCTCTTCATCCCAGCCCATGCTCAAACGCCACAAATCTTGCACGATGATCTTTCCAATAAATGTAACAGGTGTAATATACCCATTAGGGTCATACAACTGAGAGACACAACTAAGGATGATTCTTTTGGTAATAACCGCAGGCACCTCCGGCATTTTCACAGCAAATGTGAACTGATCCTTATCGGTGATCCAATGCAAACCAAGCACAGATGCATTACAATCTTCCGCTAGAAGTAATGCGTTCGATTCTCCTGACTGGAGAGCACTTGTTAGCGCCTTACTATTCGATTTCCACTTGCACAATTTCATTCCTGCACTGCCTAGCACCCCCTGCATATCTTTAGCTAATTTTATTGCTTCAACTTCATTACTAGCTCCTGTAATCCCATCATCCATATAAAGGGTGTTTTTTTTACAGGTTTGTTTTTCGAATAGAGATAAAACTGGCATTTTGTGGTCAAATCTGGCAACTCTAATGTCATTTATGTTCAGTTTGGTTTGCCATTTCATCATGAACAGGTTGACAAAAGAACAACGCTTGCAAATCGTGCAAATTTATTTCGAAAATAATGGTTCAGTTCGCGAAGTTTACCGTGAGCTCCGTCCATTTTATGGTCGACATAATCGTCCATCAGAGCAATTAATTCGGTTAACCATGGATCGTTTTCGCACTACGTTTACTCTATGTGATAATACGCATCCGCAGAGACGTCGAACAGTGCGCACCGAAGAAACAATTGCCGCTGTAGAGCAAAGTGTTGAAGAGGACCCGAATGAATCGATTCGCCACCGTGCACAGCAATTGGAGCTTTGTCCATCAACTTTATGGAAGATTTTGGATGGCATGAATGTGGATGAGTTGTGGTTCCAACAAGACGGCGCTACATGCCACACAGCGCACGTCACAATCGATTTATTGAAGGAAACATTCCCTGAGCGCATAATTTCGCGGAATGGACCTGTCAATTGGCCACCAAGATCGTGTGATTTGACACCATTGGATTATTTTCTTTGGGGACATGTGAAGTCGCTCGTCTACACCAACAAACCAGAAACGTTAGGGGAATTGGAAGCCAACATTCGTGGCGTTATTGCCGACATACGGCCCCATATGCTCGAAAAAGTGGTTGAAAATTGGACCTGTAGAATTGGCTTTATTCGAGCCAGCCGCGGCGGCCACATGCCCGAAATCATATTTAAACATTAATGGCATAAAATTATCCTTCCAATAAAGCCAAATTGATGGACCTTAAAACGATTTTCTTGTGTTTTATTTCAATTCGAACTTCTATACCCCTAAAAAAAACACCCGATAGAAATCATCTATTATGGCCTTAGCTGCTGATGGGAAAAGTGCCGCTTGCTCTCTAGCTGCCTGTATTAAGCATCGTACAGCTAAGTGCGCTGACGCTGTCATACCATACGTGACTACTGTCAAGCAGTATTCTTTGAATCTGTCCTTCGTGCTTTCTCGCCAAAATATTCTTTGCAAGTCATATTGGCTCTCAACAATGCGCACCTGCCTAAACATCATCTTTACGTCACAACTGATGCCTATCATGTGGCGCCTGAATCGCATTATGATTTCAGCAAGATCACGCTGTAGCTTCTCACCAAGAATTTGAATCTCATTCAAGGAAACCCCTGAGTCTGTCTTGCAACTAGCATTAAATTCGACGCGGAATTTCTTGAGCACACAATGATGCGGGATATAATATACTGGCTCACCAGGTAGAGGATCATGGTTGGCCTCCTGCATGTGGCCAAGCTGCATGTACTCACGCATGAAGTCAATATATTTGCGAGCAGTTTCAGGTGATCTGGCTAATCGCTTCTCTAAATAGAAAAATTGCTTCAATGCGCACTCGCGCGAACTGCCCAATCTGCTTGCACTACGTATTGGAATTGTCACAACAAATCGCCCTGACTCATCTCGCACATGGGTTTCCATAAATATTTTCTCTACCATTTCTTGCTCTATTGTTCGCACAGGAACATCTGGAATAAGATCCATTTCCCATAAACGCTGCACTTTCCTTCCTAGCTCATCCATGCTCTCACAGCTTATTGCCGAAGCAGCTGCCCCGTTGCCGCAGGCTAGCTGCTCAAAGTATGGCCCGAGCACTATAATACCCAGGGTGGTCTCTATCATTGTTGTGTTATCTAATGTTCTAGCTATCAGACCGATAAGGCGAATACTTGCACACCTAGCACCAACTGCACATTGTTAGGCGCCCAGTAATTGGGATTCGCAAAAGGCACATCTGTTGGATTCACCATTCTGCCCAAGCTCATTGAGTCAGGTGGCACTATTAGCTTCAGCTGGCTCTGTCCTGGTAAAACCCAAAATTCCGCCTCAATGTATTGATCCGACTTGTACCATGGCCTAATTTTAGCATTTATCTTTCTTTTAAATACAAATGGTTGTCCATCTATACCAACCACATATCTGGACACACCAGCTACTGGCAGGTGATAACTTTTTATAATTCTATCGGATATGAGGTTCGGTTGTGCACCGGTATCTAGCAAGGCACAGAAAGGTCCAATGTTGACATTATTTATCTCTAATTGTACTAATGCTGTGGGTAACAAGGTTACGCTTTGTCTTTTGCTAGGTAATGGCTTGAATGCTAGCACCTGAGTATCCACTACCTGCCCCGGTTCATGATCGTCTCCGATACACTGGCTCCCACCCTTATAATCAAACACATGCTCATACGTTGTACAAACTTCTGTAGGTTTATTAACTGGCTCTGACATTTCAAGTTCAATTACCTCATTCTCTGCATCTAGCTCTATCCTGCTCCTTTTAGGTAATTGTCAAACCGTAGTGTTAACATCTGCACGCTTACGTTTTAGTTCCTGCTTTGTTGAACCACTAGCTCTTGCTGACTTGACTGGGTCTTGCACCACCATTAAATGCTTGTTTACGTCTCTGGTTGGGCATAGAACACTGTTGTGCATAATATTTCCTGGACACCGACTGCGTGATCCAGAATAGCAGTCCTTGACTGCATGCCCCTGCTTGTAACAGTTTGGACACAATTTATGCTGCTCAATATATGTAAGTTTTTCTTGCGCGTAAGTTCAGACTCAAAAAGTCTGGGCACTTGTACAATCCATGATCACCCCGGCATAGGTGACATGGATAGTTTTTCTTGGCTCTCTCATGATTTGCCGTTGTTGTACTAGCTCTAGCCTTGTTCGCTCCTTGACCTGCACTCTGACTAGCACCTTGTTGACGCCTCTTATTTTGTTCGCCCCAGGCCGTTGATGATGATGCACTGCTCTCACGTGCGCGGCGATTCTCAAATTGATGCGACGACGCAGCAGCTTGCTTATCAAGGAATGCTCTCAACTCCCGTTGGAGTCTCCGATTGCCGCTGAAGCTCCCAAGCTTTGCCCGTTTCCTCATCAAGCCTTTCATGTAGATTGTGTACCATGACCATGTCCCAATGCTCTATAGGTAGGCAATGTGCTCTTAACTGACGCAGCGTCTCGTGAGTTACGTTAGACATGTGCTGAAGTGCATCTAATGACGCTCGTTCTATAAATGGAAGCCTATAGAATTGGCGCAAGTGTTCACGACAAGTGTGGTATTTTTTGTCATAAAGCTGTCGTAAACGTTCCCATGCTTCATTATAATTTTCATCGGTTAACTGCCACTCGCCCAGAGTACGTGCCGCCTTGCCCACTAACGATTTCTGCAAATATGTATGTAAATTTGAATGCTGGCGCAACTTGCTCGTTGTCATGAACGGCTGCCTTGACCCGATCATGGAAGCCCTTCCATTTAGTAAGCGAGCCGTCAAATTCGCCTCAATTGCTTTTTAAATCCATCTGCCTCTGCGGATACTGTAGCTCTACTTGTATATTTGCCGGCGCACTAGCTGGTGCCGGCGATGGTGCCAGCATGTCAATCTTGCACTGTAACGCCGCACGCGTCTCAATATACCCATTTTCAGCTTTCTCGAGCTCTATATCCAAAACGTGCACATCACTGCCCTCTGTTGCAACGCTCACTAGCTCATTATGGATGGAAATACACTGCTTTCAGCGCTCCTCCAAAGTATCCAAGCGCGCCCTGGCACCCTGATGAGTTATGGAAGCAAATGCATCGCTCTGCACAAATGCCATTGCACGTTCAATTGCCCTTACGCACGCTTCTAGCTGCTCGATTTTCACCATTTGTAATTAGTTTATTTTTAATAAGCCTCGGTTTTTCTGCGAATTTGATGTTCACTGCGCAAATATTTCTTTTGCAATGACGCTATCTTACTTTTCTCTACACTAGCACCGCATTCCGTTACTCACATATCCCAACGTAAAATTCTGGAATGTTCGATTTTACCTTGCCCCGCTCTAGCTCTTACTATGTAAATAGGCAAATGTATTAAATACTAAGCCACAATACATGTACTAATGCCCGCTCTCCAGCACGAAAAAAAAACATCGCATAATAATTCAACTGCTCAAGATTGCGCACAAATACATATGTAATTATATATACATATATATATATATGCTCGCTCAGGCATTCTCTAGCTCAAGTAATTTCATGCAAACATGCCCATTCACCGGCTCTCTAGCACAAGAGTTCATTTTCAGCGCCGACTCGCCCGCCCGCTCTATTGCGCACAATCATTTATGTAATATTTATTACATATACGTACAATACATGTTCACTTGATCGCTCTCTAGCCCAAGAAATAATTTACTTAGCATGCTGTTACAATTGCTTTGCTTTCTCGGACATGCCCATGCTCGCTACTGGCACATCATGTATGTACCTAATAAGGATTTTTCTTACAAGCAATTAAAGTAACAAATTTCCTTTTCATTTATTCTTGCTTTGTGGACTGTATACATACTTGCACATATATACATACATACATGTGTATGTTTCTTAACTTTCGTATATAAGCAATCATGCAATATGATCGCATTAACAAACAAAATTGCACCATTTTCACTAAGCTCTTATCAGGCTCGATGGACCATGTTTCGTAGCCCAGTGGAAAGCCCAATAAAAACACAAACACTTCAGTTGGAAAAAGCCGTAGCCAAAAAAACCAACATTTATTAAATATCCACAATGTATAACAAGCACACACAGCAAGAAAAAATCACTTACTAACACAACTAACTTCGCTCACCAGCAGGGTTGCAATAAACCCTCGTTGGGTGGATTCACACTTCGTATGAATACCAGTTCATACGGAACAATGTTATATACAGGAAAGAAATAAAATATAATAAAATGCTGTTACTATTTTTTAACAGTTCTGGTCGATATGCATACACATATGTATGTATTTCGAACGTACCGTATAATGTACATACATGAGAAAAATGTATAATTTGCCCATGGATTGCGTTTATGGATTGTAAAGGGATGTTGTACGTGGTAACGGATTGAAATTACTTATAAATTGTTTGTTATTGGCACTTACCTTTAAATTCGGTTATAATTCGTTCATCTGACGAGAAGCTAACAGTAGTTGAAGGCAGAGAATTAGACGATGAACCATCTATTTCGATAGATGGATTTAAGTGGAATGGTGCGTTGTCAACTAAAATTAAAAATAGACATAAGACGGGATATTGCTTTATAATTAATTTAAATTTTTCCTAAAATAGACATGTTTGTTGAATTTTTAATTAAAATATATATACATATCAATATCGGAATTCTACCAAAATGTCTATCCATAATAATAAACTGGAATCGATGGTGCGATACTTAACCCTTTCGCGCCGGAGTTTTATTTCGGTTCCCAGGATATTTTTGTGGCATTTTGTTTTCAATATGTGAAAATAACGTTAAAAACCCATGTTCTGCGTACTTAAAAAAGCGCTATGGCCTTTCGTTATCCTGGGACATATTATCCCAATAAGGAATGTCTCATGTTGTAAAACATTTATTTATTTATGATAGGGAGTAAAGCAGTTTAAACATAGTGCATTATTACATCCGGAGCAAATATAATTAGTTCTCGTTTCCGTTTGTAACGAAGTGCACCGTACGCAACGACGTCGAGAAGGCCCTTTTATTGGTAAATAATCGCCTATATTCAATAATTCAATGCGTGTACGTTTAGCTGGTCTTCCGACAGTCCTACGAGTTTTTATTTTTTGTGTTTTGTTCCATCCGAAATCAATGACTCTGCTAACGGTACCATGAACTGTATCAACGATGTTTTTTTGCGATTGAGGTCGTTGTGAACAATCCAAGTATTTACAGTGGTAGGCATCAGAACTTTGAAAAATACTTTCTTCCACCACCTCTGAGATTTTCGATTTAGATCGTATACCGCTGATTTTTGATCGGCCAGGTCTACGCCGCCCATTATACGGTTGTAGTCCACAATAGCTAAGGGACAATCAACTTGTTTCTTTTTATCATCCTTTTGTTTTCTGTCTACGTTGGATATTATTGGTTTGTGGCAGTTAGAAGCAACTAGTACTTCCTTTGAATCCATCCAACACGTAGTCTCTATACCATCACAGCTTATTTGGAACTGACTTTGCCCACGTACTAGTCCCGACTCGAACTCCGGAGTTTCCTTTCGATTTCGCATATATTTATGTTCCAGCAGCCGGAAAAGGAATAGTTTTCATTAGTGAAATTGATGTGAAAAATCGGTCGAATACAATAGCCACTGCCTTATCACGGATAGTACTAGCTAACTTTGTAACAACCCTTTCCCCAAGTGTGCCAGCAAGATTTGGAGTGATATCTTTACCAGTGTATACATTCAAATCGTACGTATATCCGGTCTTTGCATCGCATTGCAACCAAATTTTAACACCGCGTTTAATTGGCTTCATAGGCATGTATTGTTTTGGACTGTCACTTCTCATACGCAAGAAGGTGTTTTTCATGCACGCAATGACTTCACAATATAATAATCTTTTGCAGCATCATTGGGTTTGTCGCAATCATTCAAATATAACTTCGAAGAAAGTAATTGTGAAGCGATCACGAGAAATACTATTTTTTAACATTTCATTTCCCATTGACGCATGTTTGCTCCAATAATCATGTAAAGACGGCAAATGATTGTAGTGCATGAAAATAATTACACCTAGAAATACCAATATTTCATGTTCATCCCTTAGGGCCCTATTAGCATTTGTCTCTCTATTCAGTTTTCTTATTCGCTGATTTGTACAATGTGCGATGAAAATGCACAAACTTTTTGGAATGCACAAGCTTTCTGAATGCATTGAACTCCGTAGCACCTCGTGGAAAAGTTACCAGAATTTGCGGATCTCTTTTCAAAGGCATTTCAAATTTGGGTTCAAAGTTTACCTCTTCCGTTAGGTTAGTCCAGGTAGCAACGGCAACTGGTTCATTTGCAGCATTTTTACATAGTTCTTCTTCCTCTTGCACCTAAGTCGTCTTCAGGCTGTTCTTCGTCGTCCGATTCAGAATAGGAAGCATCGCTGCCATCTTCGCCTGCGAATTGGCAAAATCTACATATGTATGTGCTATTTTGCTTTACAAAACGTGGCTAACGGTAAATAATAATAAAGACCATGTAGTGATTTCTGTTTTTTTATTCCAAGTTCAATTATTTTACAAGGATGACCATTTACGCAACAAATATTATTAGGGGATTTCTTTGAAAAATATATCTCGTTAAATTTAAGTGATATTAAATGCTTACCTATTACGAAATTAGTTACCTAAATACATTTTTCGATTGGAATATCGTTTAACTTGTTATTTAACTGCATAAGAATATGTTGCGGTGTCTTAACTTTTTTCTTTAAAATTTGCAAAAGGTTTTCAAAATTGTAACTGTCTGTCAGTCCTATTTCTTTGATTAATCAGCTAAATGAAGAAGCCCGTGAATTTTATATTTATATTTACCAAAGTCTGTAACAAATAACTGCAACATACTTTTTACTACTTCGCTATTAGCTTGACAGATTTTTTCGGAAAGGCATATTAAGCGCAACATAAAAGTAAATAGTTCTTGGCATAGAATATATTTGAATTCTATTATTCCAGTATACAAAATCAGTTGGTGGAATTCAGTTCCTTTCCATCTCAAAAATTCATCGAAATGCCTTGGCTTTCTAGAGAATTCTTTCGGAACAAATTTTCTAAGGTTTATCAACTTATTGGATAATTCAACTTTATTTTGATGAGAAACATTAAAAGCTGGTTCCAATTTGCTTTGTTTAATTGTGAAATCCATTTTTTTTACCTACACCAAGCGAGCTCTTTCCGTATCACCTAATAATTTTTTTGTCTCCGAAGAAACAATGCTGAAGTACGCATTACTTCTTTGTATTGCGGAAAGGCGACGTTCGTCTTGCTGTTGTTGTTGTTGCGCGCGGCTTTGACTTGTGGTTTTACCTGAGGCACTATTAATGTTATGACGTATTTTTTTTTTCATTTACGGTTTTTTTTTTGTTATTGCTCACACAATAGAAATATTGCATGTGCAATTATACACTGCAATTAGCGTCTTTTCGCTCAATCGTTTAGTATATTTTTGCTTATTGAATCACAATTTGGGCACAATTTTATTTATTGCGCTCAAATAAACCGCAACGTTAACCGGCTCGAAGGACCATGAATCGACGTGCCGCAAATAACCTTGGTCTCGTTGGCCGTCGATTATCCAAATGAGAAAAATTACAAAGATTTGTATTAGTCGAAATTCGCAAATTCGCAGTATATGATTATGATAAAATATATGTATGTATATAAAATGGATTCAGACTTACACTTGTACAATAGTGTCCGCTGTGTTGGCTGGCTGCTTTTGATCGAAAAAAATAAGAAAACGCTGGTCTCGCTGGTATGGTTTAATTGCTGATCCAAAGAAGAGTGGCCTCGCAAAAATTCTATTTGTCGCGAACAAAAGGATATCCCGTTAAATCGGGTGACAAAATATAGCCAATGACGAGTAATTTCGAAAACCAGTATTTTTGAGTGCTGGCTGCCTCACGCCTTCTTACAACGTTTGCCGGGTTTGGGCACGAACGATGGTCGTGGCCCATTTTCCAGCAAGGGAAGCAAGACCCGTCTGGTCGTAGTTGAAACGGACATCTGCTGGTGTGTTTTACGTGGGTCCCTGCCGCCGACGGCTTAACCCCACGGTGTTCTAAAAACCACAGCGGATCAATACAATGCGTCAATCAACGCCCCGGAATGCAAAAACATTTCCGGTACCAATTGGCGGTGTGGCATGGGCACACCAACCTCCTTGGTTGGGATCGAGGCCTATCTAAACCTCCGCCGTGCTTTGGGTCCGGCACCCGGTTGCAATGCAACTCCACATCGAGCTCGGCCGAGGCCGAACTCTACCCGCATTTGGGTGTAAACCACAGCCACCACGATACTCCCCGAGGGGCCGTTCCCAAAAAACAGGCCAGTGCAAGCTCTGGGGGCTCCTGTTTCCCGTGGTACCAGATTAAAGTCTCCGGTCAGACTTCGTAGCCGAAGCTACTACCAGTTGAGTTTCCATACTACTCTGGACTGGTGACCAAGGGTTGGACTACGTTCACACATCCCCTATTCTTACATGCATCCCCCATTCGATCACGCAACAATTACTAACCTACCTACTGCAATGAACGTCTACGCCGCCCAAACACTTCACGCGCATACACTTCCAACCTATCGACATTCTGACGGGAGTGCAACACACAACCAACATTCAGTCGTACATCTGTCCAGCTAATCCCCATACCCCCAAGGTCCCTAATGTCTGAGTACACCGGGCATTCCGCTTAAACATGGGCCCAGTCCTCCCTCCGGGCCCCGCAAGAGCAACCCGCCCCCTGAGACAGGCACCTCTCATGCAAAAATGCATTAAGAGGGCCATGCCCAGTTAGCAGGAAGCCCAAGCTAAGGGAAAACCCGAAGTCGGGACACCGGCCCACAAACGAAACGTCCCGGATGTACCCGTATGTCATCCCCCTTCTCAACCTGAAGGATACAGCACGCTGTATTACCACCAGGTCAAGAGGGGGCACACCCAACAACACTTGCAACGCATCGGTCGACACAGTGCGGCATACAGGCAAACAGGCCAGCAGCATCACTCGCTGATAAGCGTAAATTTTTCGGCGACCTACAGCCGCCGCAACCGCCCCGAACCAAATCGCCGCCCCAAACGTGGCACAAGCCA
Organism: Philophylla caesio; assembly: GCA_963971545.1. NCBI lineage: Eukaryota > Metazoa > Arthropoda > Insecta > Diptera > Tephritidae > Philophylla > Philophylla caesio. Next base: position 24,948,528 of record OZ020608.1, on the reverse strand, counting down.
CGAAGAGGCCGCGATATATGGTCCGGACGGCACGACGACCCAGCCCCCAATCGCTCCGCGCAATGCGCCGCACTTGCCCTACTATTGCCTGCAGCCGCGCCTTCACATTCACCAGGTGTGGAGTAAAACACATCCTCTCACTCATGGTCAGACCCAGGTACTTGACTTGCGTCGCATACCGGATACTGACCTCATTCACACGGACAATCGGTGGACGTCCAGCAGAGAGTCTGCCTTGCAGCAGCATTGTCGCCGACTTTTCCACCGATATGTCAACCCCCACGTCCAGGCCCCATTCATGCACAACTGCAAGCAGTTGCGTTCCCTTTTGCTCTATATCCATTCTTGACTGACCTTCTACCATAAGTAGAAGGTCGTCCGCATACGCACAACACTTACAGAGTGGCTCAGGCTGCAGGGAGTCCATCATTAGGTTCCAAATATATGGACCACAGATGGATCCCTGCGGACAGCCACGAGCCACCCCGACCTCAACACTTCCATTCACACTAACGATGGATGCCTTCCTGCCCGAAAAATAACTCCGCCATAGAGTTATCTCCTCGCATTCCAGCTCTTCCAAACGTTCCAACACTCGACCCCAGCTCAGATAGTCAAAAGCCCCCTTGAAGTCAACAAATATGCCAAGGACATACTTGTTGACATTCAGCCTAACTACATTCTGAACATACATCCAAGCATCCTCTACACTGCGTCCTTTCCTGAAACCATACTGCCTATCCGACATTCTACCCCGCATTAGCTCCTGAAGCCTTTCCACCAGTACTCTTTCCAGCACCTTACCCAGCACCGGTAAGAGACTGATGCCCCGATAAGAGTTCGGATTGCTCCTCACTCTGTCGGGGGACTTCAGGAGAGGCACGACCCTAGCACTCTTCCACACGAGTGGAAAGTATCCCTCCCATATGCATTTATTGTAAACGGCCTCCAAGTATTCCGGAATGAACTTCCACAAGCATTTGCAAATCTCTCCGTTCAAACCATCAAGACCCGGCGACCGTTTAAACCTGACCAGGCCAAACGCATAATCTAACTCGCTAACTTCTAGTGGAGGGACAGGCACCCCTTGTGCATGAGGAACCTGTTCCTCCGCCCTGGGAAAGAACGCGCCTAACAGAGCCCCTGCACACTCTCCCCACGTCGATAACATGGAGTCACCAACGCAGAGAGAGGTGATTTCCACACTTCGACGAGCCCTGCAAATCCGGTAAACCTGACCCCAGGGGTCGTCCCTATTCCCCGCAACAAAACTCCTCCACTCAGCCTCCTTAATATCTACCAACATTTTCTTATACTCATTCATTTCCCTACTAAGTTGACACCGGAGCTGGGGCGTGCTCTTCGAGTTGGCCCGCCGCGCACGCTGAAACATACGTCTCAAGCGGCGAACGGACCTTCTCTTCGAGCTCAATTCACGCGACCACCACTTCACTCTCCTTGCACTACCTAACAGTGGTTTTCTAAACATACTATCATTCACGCTCCACACACATTCATTCAGACGAGGCATTCGCATCCATACCCACGACCAACGGATTGCTACTCACCAGTAGTAGCACCGTGTCCAGGTATCCCAAATAGGGCTCTATCGGCGCGCCAAACCTGCAGTACAGGCTGGCGACAAACACTCTGCCGAATACCCCCTCAACACAGACACACACCCCCCATTCGGATCTATCCACAACTACACAGTCGTAGTTGGAATACTCACAACCACCGCGGCATTGACTCCAAGGTCTGTAAAGACCCTGAAGCCTCCAGGAAGACCCCTCACCACCCCATTTGAGGAGTAAGGTTCCCGGAGCAAAGCAATGCCGCAAGCCGCCTCTATCATACACTCACCAAACTCACACATAACATTATACGCCCCCTGACAGTTTAATTGCAGTATTACCCCCATATTAATGTCTGGCGGCGGCACGGGCAACAATTGCTCCGTACACCGGGCAAGCGGCTGACACCATCAGGTGCCCCGCCGGTTTGCCCCTGAAGGCGCAGTTACGGCAGTGCGGTGCATTGACGCAACTCGCCAACTCTTTGCCCTACACTCAGCCACTCTATGATCGAAACCCATACACCTGAAGCAGCCAGGCGTCAGGATTTCCGGCCGCACCCGGTAGGAAAACCATTTGACGTAGCAACGCCCCGCCGCCAGGAGGGTGGACATTAACTTGTCCGTACCCTCCAGGACGACGTTCGTCACACCGTCAGGATTCACCACCCAGGGGCGGCTCACCATCCTGACGTCTTTTTCAAGGCATCCAGGGCTGAAGTCCGATACAACTCATCTGGGGTCATCGCCGTGTGAACCCCCTGGACCACAACCCTAGGCCCCAGCTTCTTATTCACACTCACGTCCAACCCTACCTCAGCAAACCTCTTATTTTGCGCCACTTTCTCCCTCTCCGCCACGGAGGGGGTACGAATTATCGCACCACCCCCTTTAAGTGGATTTACTTCGTGGACCCTCACGCCCAATGAGGGGCCCACCTCTTTTACGACTCTGGAGACAACCTCCCTTGATGACTCATCCGCCTTCCTACTCCTCACGTCCACCGACCACGTTTCCACCGGCTTGGGCACCACCGCAGCAGGCATCGACGGTGCAAGCACCTCCGGCGCCGACATGGGCAGCAACCCCGCCTGGGTCGCAGAGACCGGTGTGAAGAGAGCCTCCATTCTCTGCCCACCCTTACTATAGACTTCAATTTGACCGCGAAGACGGGCCTTCTCGGCTAATGCCGTCATCAGGAGCTCCTCATACTCAGAGGAAAACTCCAACAGCCTCTTCGCCGCCACCAGGTCTACCCCCTCCAGTACAAATACCGCACTGGCGAATTTAGCCAAGACCGACTTAAGTGCCCGAATCGTGGCCGCATCGGCCTTTCCTCGCGTTATTGACACCGGGTCCATAGCGGATGCCGGTGCCACCCCCCCCCACAGACTTACCTGCTGGGGCTTCAGGTGCCCCCGCAGATATATCAACCTCTGTTTTGACAGCTTCGGGTTTCTTCCCCACCTCGCTCACACTAGCAGGCGAGTTCACGCGCGCGACGCTTCTTGGGGGGGGACCTAACGACGGCCCCATCCCCTCACTCTCTGTCTCCGACGTTGACGCATAAACAACGGACGACGCAGAGCCCCCATTGCCGGCGAGGGTGTTGGCCCTCTTCTTCCGCATACGCGGCATTACAGCCTCTGGCCACCAACCGTCGGCCCACTTCCCGGTGGTAACTCCGAATACACGAACCGCGGGATCGCCCACAGCAGTCCCGAACCCAAAAAACGGTCTAGCACTACGCTTAGCGTAGCTTGGCGCAGCTCACACCACTTTTACACCTCCACAAGAGGCAAGGTCACCACCGTCGTCCTGTCGGCCGGAACACTGTTCCACGTCACAGGAATGGGTCGACCAGTGTGAGACTACACGAGACACGAGTCGTGAGAAAACTCGGGACCACAGCAATCAAATCCCCCGACACGCACCGTAACCCGACACACCGAGGTCGCGAGCAACACGGAATCCCGGACTAGACCCGAGAAATCCCGAACCAGTACCGGCACAACCCCACAACCAGTCCCGAACTAGTTGCTAATTGGACCGGATGAGGCTTTGGGACTCACGTCACTAGCACAGTTTATTCTAACCCGCGACTGTACCGCGTCAAACAGCACCACGCCACTTAACTGTAATTGCACTAACTTGTAAACAAGTAGCAACAATTACACGCACGCACTAAACTAGTAAACAAGTTACCGTTGCACTGACGCACAAACGTAAACAACTTGTTTACTTGTTATTTGGTACAGCCACTCGCGACTGTACCCACGCGGCGAATTTTCACGCCACTACACAAAGAATTACCGTTCGCAATGAAAAATGCGTAAAGAACTTGTTTACAATTTTTCACGCCACGAAGCCGTTCACTGCGCACAATTGGTAAACAAGTTACCGTATGCAAATATTTTGCAACAACAAAAAATATACACGCACGTGCTCGTATTTGGTAAACAAGTTACCGTAGTCACTGTCTACATACACCGTCACAGCGCAATACGCGACGATACCGTTCAATCGTTTACTTGTTTACTCGTAGTTGAATTTTTTATTATAAATTAAATTCAAAATGAAAAGTGAATGTAGGTACATACATATGTATATGGTGAATGAAACAAGTGACTAATTAGACTTTTACTCCTTCTAGGAGTTATTATATTATTTCAAATAAATATTTATATATGCTTCACTAAAATCACATATCAAAAAATATTAATATTTTTGTTAACGAACAATAAGCGATCTAAAACCTTCGGCTTTAAGGAGCAGCGTCTATCCGACAGGGTTTGTCCAGCCTTGCTGAACATCCTTTCAGAAGCTGTAGATGTTGCCGGCACACATAAATATCTTTTTTCGACTTCTTTTAGCGGGCTCATGGCATCATCGTTGTTCATCTAAACAGAAAGTTATTAGTAAAATATTTATATTATATTTATTACAATACAAACAATACCTTCCAGCAGATGAGAGGATCGTCGTCCTCTGGCAGATGACATTTTTCCAAATATTGCCTCAGAATTATTATTGCGTCTGCTGTGCAGTTTTTTGGTTTATGTGAAATTTTACTTTTTAGAAAGGAGAATTTCGGTTTTCTGGAATCGTGGATTGGAGTATGCGGTGATGTTGGAAGTTCCTGTGTATTTTTGGTTATTATAGCGCGTATTTCCTGCTCAAGCGCTTTGGAAGCTTGAATTGCATTAGACGGAGCATTGAAAGCGTCTTTGTTAAACCGCGGATCTATAATTGTTGCAATCCTTGACACTGTCCTGTTTTCGTATGTTGAAAACCTTTCTGGCAGTCTTTTTTGCAGCAAATTAAATGCTTCAACTGCTTGGGCAGTCTTTAGTTCGCTTCTTATTTTCAGCAAGTTTTGCTGTATTTCGCATACAAGTGGAATAATTAGCGAAATAGTGACGTATTTGCTTCCGGATATTTGCAAAGTGGAATCGTAAAAAAAAAAAGAATTTGTGACATCTCTTGTAAAATTTCTATTTCATCGGCGTTCAAGGGTTGTGGAGCTTTTTGAGTTGTGAGTAAAATACAAATAAGTACATATATATTCGGACAGAAGTAAAACCCGCTTTATCATTAAATATGAACTATTCCAACGAGTGGGGACTGCTTGAATAAGACCAAAAACAGTTTCAGCAGTTTGCGACTGTTTTAGTTTTTCATTAGCCACAGTACTTGATTTAAAAAATGTCACGATTCGCTTACATTTGGAAAACACATCGTTAAGGCTAGGAAGTCGAAGAATTTCTTGAACTAAAAGGTTAATCGTGTGGTCAAAGCACGGAAAATTTCTCAGTTCTAATAATTCACATGCCTTTTTAATTGTAGCATCGTTATCTGTTACTATTGCAACGACTTTTTTAGATAATTCGTATTCATTCAGTATAACTTTAAGTGTGTCTGCCATATTATTAGCTGTATGGTTAGTCGCCACTTCTAACTTCCGGGTGGCCAAAACAGCTTCTTTGATTTTAAATCTCTCATTTGTATAATGACATGTGACCGTAATGTATCAACATACACAATAGGGCTTTGTTGACATCGATGTTTCTCCAGCTCTAGTGTAAAGGGTGTTCTAGCTCATCTATTTTCCTGCGCAGCGTCAGGACCTCGAAGAAGTTTATCAATTTTTTATGAGATTAGAAAGACGTGTTCACTTGTCTGAGTCAAAACCTTGACGTTTCTTTATTTATTTTTACAGGGTTGCTTTACATGCTTCACTTATTTCTAAAGAGAGCAGGGTTGCATTACCTTCTCCGTAATAACTTAAGTATACGATTTTTTAATGGTTTGAATGCTGCAACTTCCCCCTGTTGTAATATGCTTGTTGCATTCGAATATAACGCCATCAATATGATTCCCAATCGGACACATAGTTTATTAACTGATAGTGTTAAATGGGTAGTATGACCATCAACGAAAAATATAACGGGAAATTTGGTTCTAATGCTGACGAGATGTGGATGGAATACCTTTGAAATATATTCATAAAATACTTCTTTCGTCATCCAATCATTGTTGCTCAAACCAATACCCCATCCATCAGGCATAGATTTGCGAATTTCCTCTGGTATTCTTTTGTAGGGGTTTATAACCATAGGCGGCACCAAAACAACGGATTCAGAAAATGAAAACATTACGGTAAAGTTCGATTTTGCAAGTCCTCGGTCGATTTAATATACATTTTGTGCACCTTTTACTGCCAGCACTGTATTTTTTGGCACAATATAAAGTTGGTTTCCCCACTATTAAATATTTTGCTACTATCTTCCTGAAGACTGAAAAAATTTGAATTCTCGTCTTTCAAAAAACTTTCAATTTGGACGAACCATGATTTAATATCTGATGAACCAACAGTTGCGCTTGCCGATGTTACAGGATCTGGCGTTATATGTAAATGCAATTGAAGAATTTCGCTTCAGGTACGCCTTGAACCACCCATTTCATTACCAATGCCATCCGTTTCCTAAAGATTTTACTACCTCATTAGCCTTTGATCTGGTGACTTGCATTCATGATGTATTATTATATATTTGCAGTACTTTTTCAGCAATGTCCAGTTGGACATCAAGGATTTTTCCTCTATTTAAGCCCATTTTGTTTTTTTCTTTTTTTGTTTAGTTGGTATTCACCAAAGGAACCGTGGGAGGTAAATTGATTTGGTAGCCTGGTTGACCTTGCTGTTCCTCGACTCACAGCGGATAGTATTCCTTTGCATTACAATTCTCTTTTATTGTAAATAGTTTTTTTTTTTACTAATACTGCTTTTAACTGTCGCTTTGAGCTTTGAGCTTAGTTTTGAGGCTCGATTGGACTAAAATCGTCCTACTGCCTATACACTTTAAATGGCTTTTTTTTTGTAATGCGTCAAATCTCTTGCTTGTACGGTTTAAATACATTTGGTTTGCTTTGTAATGCTTTGTTTTCTTCAGACGCTTATCTACTTTTGCTTGAGCTCTCACTAAGACTCGATTGACCAAAATGTACATATTTGCTACTTTATCTAATATTCCTTACAGCTGGTGGGGGCAAATATAAAATATTCAAAAATTTATGTAGCTCTGTACACGTGAGAATTTATTTTCATTCCTAGTCTATTCTTATTATAATCACCTATATCATAGGTTTTCAAACTTTTTTCGCTCACCGCCCATTTTGAGATACACTTTTTGCATGTGCAGATTTTTTACCGATTTTGTCTGCCATAATCTGCATATAGTGTTTCTTATGTACAGACCATTTGTTTTGCAATTACACGATCTGTTTACTTTATCCAGATTTAATCGGTAGGTACTTATCTGTGCACAACAAATATATAACAGATTATGGCACATCCCAGTTAAATGTACAGATCTACTACTTTATCGAAAATCCCTTACCGCTAATGGGGAAAAATATAAGAAAATCAGAAGTGTCACACGCATCAGAACGCTGTTTCCATCTTTCACGTTTAGCGTTTACGTTCTTGATGGCTTCTATTCGTTTTTCGGTGATAGATGCTTGAAAATTATTGTCATTGATTTTGAATGACATCACGAAGTTTGAAATCAAACACGAGTTCATTTGGGCAATACCCGTTCGTTGAGTTTTTCTGGCTGTTAACATTCCATTAGATATATCTCGGTATTAAATCCCATTCTTTTGGATTGTCAGTCGTTGTACGTAGAAAATTTACAATTTGCTGATTCATCCTCTCAACTTGGCCATTTGACCGAGGGGTATGTACGGCAGTCCTTATATGATGAATGTTATTGAGTGCACAATATTCTGAAAACTGATTCCGATGTAAATGCTGTGCCTCGGTCGCTGACGATTGTTGTTGGAAGTCCAAAGTAACTCGATATTTCATTCAAAACGTTGAGGACAAGAGTTGTTTTGGCGTTACGGACAGCATTTACAATCAAAAACTTGGAAAATGCATCGCCAAATGCAATGTAATCTTTAACGTATTTGCTCATTTTGGGGAACCAAAAATTACGTCGTATGCGCACCAAAGTTTTCACTGAAGTGATAGCATTCTTTTTCAACTTTAGTTGTATTCCAAAGTTTGTGGTATTGGTAAAAGAGGTATTTAGCGAAGCCCTCTCTTGATTTCGTAAACACATTTGTTGCAAAATATGATTCGGCTTTAAATGTTGCATATAGTTCTTAAACTTACATATATACTGAGAAACTATGTATCAAGAGGTACGTATTTACAAACACTAATAGTATTTGTCATCCTATATTATTTTATATTCTATGAGATCTTTCACAAGACAATAGACGAATGCCTGCATGCAGTAACAAAAAATGGTAGTAATGGTCGCTCGGGACAGATTCTTTAAGAACAAATATCCCAGAGTACAGTAGAAACTGCCGGAATACAGTTGCTTTCCAATGCGATATTTCATCTAAGTTTTTTGAAACTCGACCAAATTCCTTTGTACACATTTTTTAACTAAATTCATTATCTGGTTAATTTTTGTAACGTTGCCCAGTTTCATTAGAAGATGGAGCAATTTTTTCACACACCTAAATCAACTAAATGCATCACGTCCAGGGGAAACTGAGATACCATTCCGGTTTGTCAATGTTGTGTTACAAAGTGCTGGTCAAGCGTCCGCTGCGGAGTAGCCGTCCTACATACATACATACATAAATTTATTCATGTGTACAAAATAAGAACTCGACTAAGAATGATGATATTTTTGCAAGTAAAATTCATGTGACCCATTGTTAATAGTGACGTATTCATATCACATTGCTTTTGACAATCTTGAAAATTATAACCAAACTTAAGTTATTCCAAAATCGGTCGGGTTTAGACTCAAATGTGTGTAAATACATGTGTAGTAAAACACTTTCTTTAGTTTATAATTAAATATTTACGAAAACAGTTTATTAAGGTTATTATGTACATTGTAATAAAAAATAGTTGATTTTCTTAAGAATTTGCAAAAGTGGTTTTTGTAAATATTGTCATGTGCCGGAAATGTAAGGTTCCAAAGAATTGTTTTGTCTTAAGAAGAGTATTTGCTTGTGCTAGTCGAAGGTAGTTAAAGGTATTTACGAATCTATATTGTATTAAGAGGTTTTGCTATAACATCGAAATTCATGTCTGCTATTTTTTTTTTGTCGCAGGCATATGGCTAACTGCCAGGGAAATTTTTCGTTTCTTTTTCGTTTGAAATGACAATTCATCGGAAAGAGCATTCGTGAACCCCTGGACTACTTATTCAATCTTCGTCCTTGTGCTGCTATATTTATCATTCGTGAAGTAGTCTTCATTACCAATGCCATCCGTTTCCTAAAGATTTTACTACCGCATCAGCCTTTGATCTGGTGACTTGCATTCATGCTGTATTATTATATATATATTTGCAGTACTTTTTCAGCAATGTCCAGTTGGACATCAATGATTTTTCCTCTATTTAAGCCCTCTTTTACTGCCAGCACTGTTTTTGGGCACAATATAAAGTTGGTTTCCCCACTATTAATAATTCTGCTACTATCTTCCTGAAGACTGAAAAAATTTGAATTCTCGTCTTTCAAAAAACTTTCAATTTGGACGAACCATGATTTAATATCTGATGAACCAACAGTTGCGCTTGCCGATGTTACAGGATCTGGCGTTATATGTAAATGCAATTGAAGAATTTCGCTTCAGGTACGCCTTGAACCATCCATTTCCTGGCGTGTATTCTGAGCCATCTGAAATTTGTCGCTTAATGGAAATAGGAGAGTGCTTCGAGGTATACCATATAATTTCGCTGCGTCTTTTTAGCAAAATAATTAGTCCGTACCTCATCAATCGCTTTTTGAAGACCTTTTTCGCTGTATTTTTTGGTTGATTTAGACATTTTATTATCCAGCTAAACAATAGTTTCAATCGCAAAAAAAGGCAACGACTATTGACACTCTCTTAAAAGTATAACCATTGACATACTGTTAACTTTTATATTAATACTTATATGAAAACTTGAAACTAGTATGAGTTCATATAGTTAATTAATACTTATATGAAAAGTTAAAAACTTGCAACTCAACTCACGCGTTCGTTGGGTTCGTCAGGTTTGTCCGGTTTGTCCGGTTTGTCTACTTTGTAGCTGGTCGTCCGCTGCGGAGTAGCCGTCCTACATACATAAGTATATTCATTTGTACAAAATAAGAACACGATTAAGAATGATGCTATTTTTGCAACTAAAATCCATGTGACCCATTGTTATTAGTGGCGTATTCATATCACATTGCTTTTGACAATCTTGAAAATTATAACCAAACTTAAGTTGTTCCAAAATCGGTCGGGTTTAGACTCAAATGTGTGGAAATACATGTGTAGTAAAACACTTTCTTTAGTTTATAATTAAATATTTACGAAAACAGTTTATTAACGTTATTATGTACCTTTGTAAAATGCACTTTATTCTCTTGATGTCAATTTAGAACTCAACTTTATTGTCTTACAATCTACCCTAGTTCCCTACTTGCGGTTTGAAGCTACTCCCTGATTGGTCGATGTGTGTGTATTAGTGTAGATGCACTGTCCGATGCGCCAGTAGCTCTGTTTATATGTTGGTGTGAATGCATTTCCAGTTGCATCGCCGCAAGCTGCCCTAAGTCTCGTACGTTATCAGCCCAACATACCAAAACGCTTTGGAAATAACTTGTAACAAGCTTGCTGCCCTTAGCCTTATGCTTAGGAAACTGTAGTGACTACTGTTGTGAAAGGCTTTTTAATAATTATAGAAGAAAGAAAAACGATCCCTCGCAATAAGCTTAGTAGTCGAAGTATTCAACAAGCTTAGAAGTCTAATTATAGAACAAGCTTACTGAAAGAATAGTTTTCTAAACATGCTTACAATAAGCTTAGTTTAGCAACATTTTTATAAGCTTGTGAAAAATTTAAAATGGTAAGCGTTTTTAAATTGTTGTATTGTTATTTCTCATTTATTTCATTTCATTTGAGATTACAGTTGAGCTGATTTTTTTTTATTTATATTTTTCTTTGCTTTCTTGGCGGTTTTTGGCAAATTGGAAGAAAGACTTTGTGTTCCGGATGAATTCATCCTCTCCGATTCCAATAGAAATTGCAGCATCTGAAAAAATTGTGAAAAATAAATTAATATATACATTTCAAAAAAACATTTAAGTATTTACTTCTAATTGATTTCGATGTACTTAGGCTGCGTACACTTTTTTTTTGCCCCGTCCCTTTCCAGCACAGTTTTTCCGCCAGTTCATCGACCAATAATTTTCTCCAACAATTTTTGGTAAAGTTGGGCTTTTTTCCAACAGTTTTGAGTTCCATTTCCTTTGATTAAAAATAAGAAAAAACAAATGATTGATTATCGAACAAATTAATTTAGTATTTTAGTAAACTTACGAATGAAGCAAACAAATTTGGATCTTCCTGTAGCTGTTTTTCAAAATTTAAAAAATCCTCCATTGTTTGAAATGGCTGTTGTGGGATGACCAATTCTATGTTATATCTGTCCTGTTTTAACTCACTGACTTCCTTACGCAGAGATTTGACCTCCTGACGCAATAAAGTTATCTCGTTCGTCAATCTGATGAACATGGGTTCAAGAGTCGCAGCAAATTTTCGAGATATTTCTAGAAATTAATGAAAAAAAGTTAGAAAGTGCATACAAATTTATTATAAACAAATATTTTTACCATCAAATGACACAGCTTCAACTTGAAAAGTGTTTTGATTTCCATTAATCGAATCGTTATATACTGTTTGGAGTGTTGATAAATGTTGTGTCTGTTGAAAGATGTTGTTGAAATTATTATTCTGTTTGTCCGCCATCATGAATGACTGGAAAAAACCCGAACTCATTATTTTTATTGGAAAGAGCACAGATTTTATTTATATTTTTAGAAAGATGTTCGTAAGTGTCTTGCGAAAGTGTTAAATTTGATGTTTCCCATATGTTGAGAAGAGATGATTCTAGCGGATTTTGAAACATAGATCTCAAATTTAAAACTTGATGACCAATAACTTTGCTATTTATTATTGATGAGACTTTATAAATATTATTTCCAACGCTGTAATAATTGTTTGGGTTGGTTTCTGACAAAAAAGGTATTGTTTTTTTTTTTTCAAAATTTCCTTGACTTGAGGGATTAATGCTTTGCTCCACCAAACGATTATATAGTTGTACCGATATGTTGTTTTTTTTTTAAAGTCTCTTTAATATTCCAAGTTTATTTTCAAATTTGAAGGCGCTGATAGATTCGCTTGATCCATACAGCAAACAATCATTAGCCAGGTGAGTGAGACAATGAAAGTTGTAAACTGATATAGATGCATCATAATACTCAGGCAATAACTTCACAAAACTCTGAAATAACTCATCAGCACACCTATTGTTAGTTTGGCATTGCTTACTGTCCAATAAAATCCTCATGGATAAACTGAGTTGCAGAAAATGCAAATACCGTTTTTCGTCTAAAACAGTTTTTAATACAAACGGCCCAACATATAGCAGAAAAGTTCGAAATTCAGTCGCTTTATATCTTTCGAACTCTGTCAAATCTCTCGTACTTCTCCGGAATTCGCGTGGTAGCTTTCCTTTTAAAAACAGTAGCTGATCGTTAAGGTTAACAATATTTTGATTTTTAAGTGAATATGGTTGGTTTTTTTTTTAATCCAAGCATTCATCAATGTTTTCACAACACCCAAACAAACAACATGCATGTAATCCATAGGAAAGGATTTTATAAGGTCTACGGATAAGTCTTCTATGGCCATGTGATTAAATTCTTTGTGGAAATTTGTATCCGATCTTTGTCTGAAACTTTCTTCCGTCCGCAATGTGCTGTTTTTTTGAAATTTGAACACCATACGGTGATTTATGTGCTCACCTCTTTGGTTACATTTATGGCAAGAACTGTAGCCTGTATGACTTTTTATTCCCATTAGTAGCGACCTAGCTGGAGCATCACATATGATGGCATGACAATTAATTTTATATATTTTGTTATTGTATGCAAAATTTTCGTTCATTAATTCTCTTAATTCGTCCACAAAAGGTTGTATAAACTCGTTAACATCTTTTGGCTTGCTGTTTCCAATATAAATGCCAACAGTTTGTACTGCCTCCGTACCATTAATGTTAATTAAAATTGGCCAGGCCTGTGCTAAGGAACTTTTCGCTACTGGAAGTCCGTCTATGTTTATATTTAAATCAATTATATTATTTAAATATGTTGTTTCACTTAAAAAATCGGTGAGGCAATCTCTTAGGCCGTAATGAACATAATTGCCGCCTTGTATTTGAGTTATAGGTGCATCACGAGGTGTTTGTTTTAAAGTTCTTGCATCCCGTGGTACATATGGAAAAGTTTTTCGTAAGATAATCAGTAACTCATTGATTGCACTATTTGATATAGTATGCTTAACTGACCAAATAGCAAGATCTCTTTTTATATCCGCGTTATTAATTAAGAGCTCAGCATTATCATTTTCCTCAGAACTGTAAATTTCATTTTCTGTTTCATTGATTTCATCACAAATAATATTTGCTTCACTAAAATCATTTTGACTGGAGCTGGTTGCAATATCCTCATCTTCATTATTCTTTTTTTTCTTTTTTGCACTTAATAACAAACTAACAACTTCACTAGACTCATTACGAACACACTGTTTTATTTTATGTATATGGCATTTTAAATTATTTTAAGATATTATGTTCACTCTCACCTTATTCACTTCGTATAAAATTTTACAATGACAATGAAAAATGTGAAGACGCTTACAACGGCGCGACAGAATAACGGTAAACGAAACAGTAAGCTTTGGAAACTGTATTGAGCCTAAGTCTGTTGCAAGTGTTGTTGCAAAACTTCATGTACACAACAGAGCTACAAAACTATAGCGAGGCCTAAGTCAATTACAATCATATTTGTTATGTTGTTACTATGTGAATCATTTTTCAAGCACGTTTATAAAAGTATTATTATTTTATAATTAAATAAACCTTTCATAAATATGCTTATTAAATGTTTTCGAAAAATCATTACAATAAGCTTATTATATAACTCTATTGCCGTTCGCTTATGGAAAGGTTTATTGGGAGGTGTCCGTCTGGGAATGCAACTGAACGGCAAGTCAAGCGTTGGAGTTATTCTGATGAATTGGCGATCAGCTTGGCAGCAGTGGAGTCTTATTACAAACAACCAAGAACGTGGGAATGATTTTAAAGAATCGTCAAAGCGGTGTTTTCCACGATACTGTCTGTTAGCTTTCAAACTTGCAACTCAACTCACGCGTTCGTTGGGTTCGTCGGGTTTGTCCGGTTTGTCAATGTTGTGTTACAAAGTGCTGGTCAAGCGTCCGCTGCGGAGTAGCCGTCCTACATACATACATACATAAATTTATTCATGTGTACAAAATAAGAACTCGACTAAGAATGATGATATTTTTGCAAGTAAAATTCATGTGACCCATTGTTAATAGTGACGTATTCATATCACATTGCTTTTGACAATCTTGAAAATTATAACCAAACTTAAGTTATTCCAAAATCGGTCGGGTTTAGACTCAAATGTGTGTAAATACATGTGTAGTAAAACACTTTCTTTAGTTTATAATTAAATATTTACGAAAACAGTTTATTAAGGTTATTATGTACATTGTAATAAAAAATAGTTGATTTTCTTAAGAATTTGCAAAAGTGGTTTTTGTAAATATTGTCATGTGCCGGAAATGCAAGGTTCCAAAGAATTGTTTTGTCTTAAGAAGAGTATTTGCTTGTGCTATTCGAAGGTAGTTAAAGGTAATTACGAATCTATATTGTATTAAGAGGTTTTGCTATAACATCGAAATTCATGTCTGCTATTTTTTTTTTTTGTCGCAGGCATATGGCTAACTGCCAGGGAAATTTTTCGTTTCTTTTTCGTTTGAAATGACACTTCATCGGAAAGAGCATTCGTGAACCCCTGGACTACTTATTCAATCTTCGTCCTTGTGCTGCTATATTTATCATTCGTGAAGTAGTCTCATTACCAATGCCATCCGTTTCCTAAAGATTTTACTACCGCATCAGCCTTTGATCTGGTGACTTGCATTCATGCTGTATTATTATATATTTGCAGTACTTTTTCAGCAATGTCCAGTTGGACATCAATGATTTTTCCTCTATTTAAGCCCTCTTTTACTGCCAGCACTGTTTTTGTTTTTGGGCACAATATAAAGTTGGTTTCCCCACTATTAATAATTCTGCTACTATCTTCCTGAAGACTGAAAAAATTTTAATTCTCGTCTTTCAAAAAACTTTCAATTTGGACGAACCATGATTTAATATCTGATGAACCAACAGTTGCGCTTGCCGATGTTACAGGATCTGGCGTTATATGCAAATGCAATTAAAGAATTTCGCTTCAGGTACGCCTTGAACCACCCATTTCCTGGCGTGTATTCTGAGCCATCTGAAATTTGTCGCTTAATTTCAATCGCAAAAAAAAAAGGCAACGACTATTGACACTCTCTTAAAAGTATAACCATTGACATACTGTCAACTTTTATATTAATACTTATATGAAAACTTGAAACTAGTATGAGTTCATATAGTTAATTAATACTTATGTAGATATATGAAAAGTTCAATTAATACTTAAATGAAAACTTTAAGCTAGTAAGAGTTCATAATTATATGAAAAGTACAGTACTTTTCGCTTAAAGCGAACTTCAAGGGACTGGGCAAACTGGTTCGTTTTAAACGAAGTTCGGTTTAAATGAAGACTTGAAGAAAACAATTTATGTATGTAAGTGCACATGTATTGATTTATTAAAGACAATTTTGGGATATTTTAATACATATGTATAAAAAAATTAGTTTTTACAAAAATCAGTTATTTTAGTTTGCTTAGTACCAATATTAGTTTTATTTGTATACACTTCTACTTGAGCCAAGTGATCAAGAATTTGTTGTGGGGTGTCGCGTCACTGAAGAAAAGGTCTTACGTAGCTTACGCTACACATTGCATCCACGACAGTTGTGGCTCGGATTGGCTCTTCGTTGTCCATATCGTCGTCAGGGTCGTCATCATCAGCGCGAACAGACTGCAAAATAGCTGCGTCGTCCAATTCCTCCGTAGTTACAAGGTCGTCATCAAAACATATGTTATCGTTGGAGCTTTCTGTCCCAACTGTAAATGCAAATAATAAAGGTTAATTTAAAGTACGACAACTAAGCAAACCCTTTTTATTACCATCTGTAAATGTTTCCATTGGTTGATTAAGCAATTCTATTAATGGCAGATCATCATCCGAGTTGAACTCATCTTCATTGCTGGTAAATCCGCCGTGCTGAAAGCAATTAGCAACTGATGTTTTGCTGACTTTTAACCATGCCATATGCAAACAATTGATTGCGTCCAGTATACTAACTTTAAAGTTATCTTCACCCATATCAACCGAATTAACAATTTTTGAGAGAAGCAAGTGGCGATATTTACTTTTCAATGCGTGAATGACACCTTGGTCCATAGGTTGTAAAACTGAGCTTGTATTTGGAGGCATAAACACTAGTTTAATGCACTCTAAGTTCTTTGTATCTGGATGAGCTGGTCTACCAGAAGTATAATTTTTCGAATTTTTAAAGCATCTGGGACTTTTTGATTTTCCGATTACTAAAAGTTTTCGTTTCTCTGTACCCGTCATATTAGCTACTAGGAGCACTGTTAGCCGATCCTTTGATAGTTTACCACCTGCACAGGTCTCACCTTTGAATCGCAGTGTATTATTGAGAATGAGTTTATAAAATAAACCAGTTTCATCGCCGTTAAATATGTCGTTATCTTTATAATTTGTTCTTATATCTGGCCACTTATTTTGCAACCAATCATTGACCACATCAACATTGACTTCAGCCGCCTCTCCAACAGTTTTTCCACTAGTGATGTTGTGGAGTCTCTTAAATAAATCGAACAATCCAACTTTCGCTGCACTTAAAATCGCAGTAGTTAAGCTTTTTTCCGAATTCTTGTGCATTAGCTTGTAAAACAGCATTTGTTATCGTCATATTATTGACTTTTTTCTGAGAAAACCATTTTAGTAAGCAATGGTCCAGTTCCATGAAAGAAGGGGTTTTAACCTTCTTCACATTTGAGGAGTTTTGCTCAAAATTATTTAGCACCAAGTCCTTATTTTTCCAAATTGTAGCGATTGTTGACTTGCTGAGGCCCATTTCTTGACATATTTGCTTTTGTTTTACACCTTGTTGTAATCGTTTAATTATTTCATACTTCTCTTTTATAGAAAAACACTTTCTTTGCTTTCCAACTGCTACTACTTATGTACGTCCATCTTCCAGCTTTGTAATTTTCAACTGCTGTCTGCACATCGCCTTCACACAAACAATCCAGAGGAAATTTTACAGTTTTTGGTATTCGATTACCCATAATTGTGCCTGTCGCCAGATAACCCAACGTGCAACGACGCCATCAAAGGGATTGTAGTGAAAAACCTGTCGCAATATATGTGGCTGCCTTTTGGAAGGTTTTTTATAAGTCTCATAACAATGGACGGCCCGTGCCCAAAGCCAACAGGTCGTGGTTTTGATCTGATCACTTGCCGTGCTGGGCACCTCCCCGTAAATGGTATCATTTGTTCGTCGATAGAGTACCGCGTTATTTCCGTTGCTAGTTCGTTGCATCGTTTTCTAACCATATCAATTACTGGCTGCACCCGCTAAAATTTATCCGTCGAACTTGGTGAAGAAAAGTCTGTGAAGTGTACATCCGATCGCATTTGAAAGAATTTATCTCGGGCCATGGAGTTATAGATCGCAGGAACTTTGCAATCTTGTGACCAGTACATTCGAATAGCAGGGTAGCCAAGACATCCCATTATGATGGCACAACCGTAAAACCGTTTAATATCTGCTACATTATAACGCACTTGCTGACCGCGTTTGGCCAATACATACATTTTTGTATATTTCAAAACATCTTCATAGTGAGATTCTGGGAAATAGTTTTGAAAATATTCTAATGTCGTTTTCACTGCTACTAAATTTTGACAGCCAGATGTAATTGGAAGTTCTGTGTTTGGAAATGATACACTCTTCCATATGTCTTGCTTTTTTGGTGGTTTAGGGTTGCCATTTGATGTTTGAGGTATATCTGGTAGGACCAGGGAGTTTGACTGTTCAATCGCTGTACTTGGATTTTCATTCGTAGATGAATAGATGTTATCATCATGCGTGCTGTCATCACTGTCATCACTGTCTTCAGCATACCCAATTGCATTAGAAGGAGCCCATGTTTCATCTACAGCATCATCATCATCGCTGAAGTCAACATCAGAGTTGGTTAAAAGCTCCAATACTGCTTCTAAGTCGTTTTGCTTATTTAAATGAAATACTTTTCCTAAAAAATTGAGATAAAACACAAACGTGAGCCAAAAACAAAAAATCACTTTATGCCTGAACCACACGATTGTGATATCTTTATTTTTATAACGCAGGTAGACGACAAATCTAAAAATGTGTACACGTTTTTTTGCACAAATAGTTTATTTAACCAGTGTGATTGTTATCAGTTATAAAAATCAGCATTTTTAATGAAAAATTATAAAATAACCCTTACCACGTGGACGCATGTCTTCTTATGTGAATAAACCAAACAAACTAAACTCGTTTTTCTGTTCTCTTTTTGCTTGTTTCTCTTTTGTTTCTTTACGCTTTACAAAAAAACATACACTCACAATCGCTGTATATCGGTCAACAGAATACAAAAGTGTTTTGATATTATTTAATGCGCAATAAGGCAGATCGCACAATTGATTCAGCTGGGTGTGAAAGGGTTAGTGGTTTCTTTGAAATTTTTTAAACATATTTCTTCTTCCGATTTATTTTCTTCATCCTGTTCTTACTCTAGCACCAAAAATATCTTATGGTACATTATTGCCGATGTAATTTTGTTGGGTCTCTTTTGTTTGACTATTCCAGATAAAATCCAACCGAACTTTGTAGCTTGTGCAAGAACTCCGTTGTATTTTTGTATTTAAAATTGAACCTGAATTTCCTTACCGCTGGTGGGGGGAAATATTATAATATAATATATTTTTTAGCTCTGTACACTTGAGAATGTATTTTTCATTCTCTTATGTAAAATAAAATGTATAGATCTACTTCAACATACATCAAATATCCCTTACCGCTGTTGGAGGGAAATACATGATAATCAAAAGTAGATCTGCACAAGTGATTCTAATGTATTCTTCCTGTGACAGCCTTTTATATACAAATTTCGTTTCTAAATATATCGCTGAATTGTTTGTATCAGCTTCCAATTATTTAAAGTTTATATATTCATATCAGCTTCTGATGATGGTATTGATAATCCTCACCACATTCCTCACCACACACCTCACCATATGTCACTGTAGTCAGCTTGTATTCCTCTATTTTATTTAAAGGATGATCTCGCCGGAACATATTTTTTTTTTTAGTTTTATTCTCCAAAAGAACCCTTGGAGGTAAATTGAAATGGTTGCCTAATTGACCTTGCTGTGCCGGTCGCTTTGAGCTAAGTTTTGAGGCCCGATTAGACTAAAATTGTCCTCCTGCCTGTACAATATATAGGGTTTTTTTTTATAATGCGTCAAGCCTTTTGCTTGTACGGCTTACATACATTTGGTTTGCTTTGTAATGCTCTGTTTTCTGCAGAGGCTTATATACTTTGCTTGAGCTCTTACTAAGGCTTGATTGACCAAAATGTACAGATTTGCTACTATATCGAATATCCCCAACCGCTGGTTGGGGGAAATATAAGATATTATAATATAAAATATTTTTAAAAATATTTTCTAAAATCGGTCGGGTTTAGACTCAAATGTGTGAAAATACATATGTTTTCATGTGTACAAAATAAGAACTCGATTAAGGATGATATAATTTATGCAAATAAAATCCATGTGACCCATTGTTATGAAGATCATACTTATACCACATAGCTTCCAACAACTTTGGAAATTTTAACAAAAACTAATTTGCTCCAAAATCGGCCGGGTTTAGACTCAAATGTGTGGAAATACATATATATTTATGTGTACAAAATGAGAACTCAATTAAAGATGATGCAATTTTGCAAAAAAAAAATCCATGTGACCCATTGTTATGATTATCATAATCATACCACATAGCTTCCGAAAATCTTGAATATTATAACCAAAATTAAGT
The DNA here is from genome assembly GCA_963971545.1 of Philophylla caesio. NCBI lineage: Eukaryota > Metazoa > Arthropoda > Insecta > Diptera > Tephritidae > Philophylla > Philophylla caesio. The sequence continues at coordinate 24,928,263 of OZ020608.1, read as the reverse complement.
TATTCCAAAATCGGTCGGGTTTAGACTCAAATGTGTGTAAATACATGTGTAGTAAAACACTTTCTTTAGTTTATAATTAAATATTTACGAAAACAGTTTACTAACGTTATTATGTACCTTTGTAAAATGCACTTTATTCTCTTGATGTCAATTTAGAACTCAACTTTATTGTCTTACAATCTACCCTAGTTCCCTACTTGCGGTTTGTAGCTACTCCCTGATTGGTCGATGTGTGTGTATTAGTGTAGATGCACTGTCCGATGCGCCAGTAGCTCTGTTTATATGTTGGTGTGAATGCATTTCCAGTTGCATCGCCGCAAGCTGCCCTAAGTCACGTACGTTATCAGTTGTCCGTCTGGAAATGCAACTGAACGGCAAGACAAGCGTGGGAGTTATTCTGATGAATTGTCGATCAGCTTGGCAGCAGTGGAGTCTTATTACAAACAACCAAGAACGTGGGAATGATTCTAAAGAATCGTCAAAGCGGTGTTTTAGCTCTGCAGCTGTGCAATGCGCTAACTTGTACATTGTAATAAAAAATAGTTGATTTGTCTGTTAGCTTTCAAACTTGCAACTCAACTCACGCGTTCGTTGGGTTCGTCGGGTTTGTCCGGTTTGTCAATGTTGTGTTACAAAGTGCTGGTCAAGCGTCCGCTGCGGAGTAGCCGTCCTACATACATAAGTTTATTCATGTGTACAAAATAAGAACTCGATTAAGAATGATGATATTTTTGCAAGTAAAATTCATGTGACCCATTGTTATTAGTGGCGTACTCATACCACATTGCTTTTGACAATCTTGAAAACTTTTCCAATAATTAAGTTGCCCTATAATCGGTCGGGTTTAGACTAAAATGTGTGGAAATACATATACATATATTTATGTGTACAAAATGAGAACACAATTAAAGATGATGCAATTTATGCAAGTAAATCCATGTGACCCATTGTTATTAGTGACGTATTCATATTACATTGCTTTTGACAATCTTGAAAATTTTAACAAAAACTAATTTGCTCCAAAATCGGTCGGGTTTAGACTCAAATGTGTGTAAATACATGTGTAGTAAAACACTTTCTTTAGTTTATAATTAAATATTTACGAAAACAGTTTATTAAGGTTATTATGTACATTGTAATAAAAAATAGTTGATTTTCTTAAGAATTTGCAAAAGTGGTTTTTGTAAATATTGTCATGTGCCGGAAATGCAAGGTTCCAAAGAATTGTTTTGTCTTAAGAAGAGTATTTGCTTGTGCTAGTCGAAGATAGTTAAAGGTAATTACGAATCTATATTGTATTAAGAGGTTTTGCTATAACATCGAAATTCATGTCTGCTATTTTTTTTTTTTTTTTGTCGCAGGCATATGGCTAACTGCCAGGGAAATTTTTCGTTTCTTTTTCGTTTGAAATGACACTTCATCGGAAAGAGCATTCGTGAACCCCTGGACTTCTTATTCAATCTTCGTCCTTGTGCTGCTATATTTATCATTCGTGAAGTAGTCTTCATTACCAATGCCATCCGTTTCCTAAAGATTTTACTACCGCATCAGCCTTTGATCTGGTGACTTGCATTCATGCTGTATTATTATATATTTGCAGTACTTTTTCAGCAATGTCCAGTTGGAGATCAAGGATTTTTCCTCTATTTAAGCCCTCTTTTACTGCCAGCACTGCTTTTGTTTTTGGGCACAATATAAAGTTGGTTTCCCCACTATTAAATATTCTGCTACTATCTTCCTGAAGACTGAAAAAATTTGAATTCTCGTCTTTCAAAAAACTTTCAATTTGGACGAACCATGATTTAATATCTGATGAACCAACAGTTGCGCTTGCCGATGTTACAGGATTTGGCGTTATATGTAAATGCAATTGAAGAATTTCGCTTCAGGTACGCCTTGAACCACCCATTTCATTACCAATGCCATCCGTTTCCTAAAGATTTTACTACCTCATTAGCCTTTGATCTGGTGACTTGCATTCATGATGTATTATTATATATTTGCAGTACTTTTTCAGCAATGTCCAGTTGGACATCAAGGATTTTTCCTCTATTTAAGCCCATTTTGTTTTTTGCTTTTTTTGTTTAGTTGGTATTCACCAAAGGAACCGTGGGAGGTAAATTGATTTGGTAGCCTGGTTGACCTTGCTGTTCCTCGACTCACAGCGGATAGTATTCCTTTGCATTACAATTCTCTTTTATTGTAAATAGTTTTTTTTTTTACTAATACTGCTTTTAACTGTCGCTTTGAGCTTTGAGCTTAGTTTTGAGGCTCGATTGGACTAAAATCGTCCTACTGCCTATACACTTTAAATGGCTTTTTTTTGTAATGCGTCAAATCTCTTGCTTGTACGGTTTAAATACATTTGGTTTGCTTTGTAATGCTTTGTTTTCTTCAGACGCTTATCTACTTTTGCTTGAGCTCTCACTAAGACTCGATTGACCAAAATGTACATATTTGCTACTTTATCTAATATTCCTTACAGCTGGTGGGGGCAAATATAAAATATTCAAAAATTTATGTAGCTCTGTACACGTGAGAATTTATTTTCATTCCTAGTCTATTCTTATTATAATCACCTATATCATAGGTTTTCAAACTTTTTTCGCTCACCGCCCATTTTGAGATACACTTTTTGCATGTGCAGATTTTTTACCGATTTTGTCTGCCATAATCTGCATATAGTGTTTCTTATGTACAGACCATTTGTTTTGCAATTACACGATCTGTTTACTTTATCCAGATTTAATCGGTAGGTACTTATCTGTGCACAACAAATATATAACAGATTACGGCACATCCCAGTTAAATGTACAGATCTACTACTTTATCGAAAATCCCTTACCGCTAATGGGGAAAAATATAAGAAAATCAGAAGTGTCACACGCATCAGAACGCTGTTTCCATCTTTCACGTTTAGCGTTTACGTTCTTGATGGCTTCTATTCGTTTTTCGGTAATAGATGCTTGAAAATTATTGTCATTGATTTTGAATGACATCACGAAGTTTGAAATCAAACACGAGTTCATTTGGGCAATACCCGTTCGTTGAGTTTTTTTGGCTGTTAACATTCCATTGGATATCTCTCGGTATTAAATCCCATTCTTTTGGATTGTCAGTCGTTGTACGTAGAAAATTTACAATTTGCTGATTCATCCTCTCAACTTGGCCATTTGACCGAGGGGTATGTACGGCAGTCCTTATATGATGAATGTTATTGAGTGCACAATATTCTGAAAACTGATTCCGATGTAAATGCGGTGCCTCGGTCGCTGACGATTGTTGTTGGAAGTCCAAAGTAACTCGATATTTCATTCAAAACGTTGAGGACAAGAGTTGTTTTGGCGTTACGGACAGCATTTACAATCAAAAACTTGGAAAATGCATCGCCAAATGCAATGTAATCTTTAACGTATTTGCTCATTTTGGGGAACCAAAAATTACGTCGTATGCGCACCAAAGTTTTCACTGAAGTGATAGCATTCTTTTTCAACTTTAGTTGTATTCCAAAGTTTGTGGTATTGGTAAAAGAGGTATTTAGCGAAGCCCTCTCTTGATTTCGTAAACACATTTGTTGCAAAATATGATTCGGCTTTAAATGTTGCATATAGTTCTTAAACTTACATATATACTGAGAAACTATGTATCAAGAGGTACGTATTTACAAACACTAATAGTATTTGTCATCCTATATTATTTTATATTCTATGAGATCTTTCACAAGACAATAGACGAATGCCTGCATGCAGTAACAAAAAATGGTAGTAATGGTCGCTCGGGACAGATTCTTTAAGAACAAATATCCCAGAGTACAGTAGAAACTGCCGGAATACAGTTGCTTTCCAATGCGATATTTCATCTAAGTTTTTTGAAACTCGACCAAATTCCTTTGTACACATTTTTTAACTAAATTCATTATCTGGTTAATTTTTGTAACGTTGCCCAGTTTCATTAGAAGATGGAGCAATTTTTTCACACACCTAAATCAACTAAATGCATCACGTCCAGGGGAAACTGAGATACCATTCCAAATCTACAAAGCTCAGGCAAACTTTTCGAGTAATTGTAAAGTATGATATAATTTTTCAGTGCGTAACGAAAGAAGAATCTGATCGAGGTGTATGAAGATGTTTTAAAAATCTAACTCTCCTATTCATATAATTTCCCACTTGACTACATTTTGGACAGCCATTTACCGCATTATGAGATTTAACACCAGTAACATAAGGCCGAGCAGGCGCATCACAGGTGGAAAGGCGGATATTGATCGCTTGAGATTGTCACTATATCCGACCTTTATATAGTCAATCTTCTCTTAACAAAACCACTTCTTCACAAAAATCACGCATAATGTCGTCAATGTTTTCGGGTTTTCGATTGCTCTTGGAATCCTACTAGATATCCTTATATCTGCCATACGACTTTACTTTAAATAGCCTTAGTCCGTCGATGCCTATATCAATTTGAATTTCACTATCATTATTTAGGAAAGAGAAATTGTACGATGCAAAGTGGTTTTGAATTCCAAAATAAACAAAATGAGAAATTTTGCAGTTTGACTTTCTGCCGACTTGTAGACAGAAGAGATTTTGCTGAATTTGAAAAGTATTTAACACCTACTCTTCTCAACATCTAAAGCAAGTCGTTTAGGGTATTTTGCGAAATGTTATTCCGCACAAGATTTCATTTCACTACACTTTTCAGGTAAATCGCCAATAGTTTCATTGCATCACTTATTTCACTATCATTGCTTTTATTTTTTTTTCTATATTATTGTTTTCAATCCTTTGAGCAAATTTATCAATACTTTTCAGCGCTAGACAGACAATTTTGTTTTTCTTTGCTCATACGGTTTGAAAATTTCTTTTTACTCATAGTTTAAATTTATATTTGTAATAATTCTCTATATTTTATTTGCAATTCTTCTTACAGTTATCAAATTATAAGTTTTTCACTTCACTTAATCTTCTTACATGGACTGCACCAGAGTTGCCGTTCTCCAACTTTGAGCATGTTTTTAAATAACCGAAAGTAGTAAGTTGTCTAGTTCTTTAAATATTTTCCAATAAAGAATTCATAAAAAAAAACGAGATTAAAAATATATATAATAATTTTGAGGCTTTGTTTATACATTCATTTATATTTGCGTTTATATTTTGTACATACATATATGTATGTATTATATATATTTTCTTCTACGGTCTAAGAAAAATAGATTAAGTGAATTGACAGCGGCAGCACTATACTACATCGCCATGGGAACTTATGTAGAAAAATAGCGGCCATAGCCAATTTTAAAAAACCTACAGGAAGCTTTATCCATTGTGTGTTAGAAGCAGAGTGCATTATAACCGGGACACAAATTGCTAAAAAAAGAACTTTTTAAAGTTTCAATGAAATTGATAAGCACGAATAATTTATTCTTTTGTTTCCACTCTCGAGTTTCGGTTAAGTTTTGCTAAATACATATGTACATATATTTGAACATACTGCCGAGGGGAATTATATGTATGTTTGTTTACAAATATATAAACTTGCTCTTCTTTTGGGACAATTCCCACAAAATTTCAAGATTTATTTATTGATATCTCACGGCTGATGTCTTGTCACTCTAGAATCCAAAACGGAAGAGAGCGAACCAAAGTGACAGTACGATACATAAAATGGCCGACTTGACGTAACAGGGTATTTTATATAACCTAACATCTACAAAAATCTTAAACATGCATAGGGTTATCAATATGTCTTAAGATAATTAAAATAATGTTAACATCTCGGCCAACCTAAACAATTTGATTGGCCTCAATCAAAGAGGTACAAATAACTTACGAAGCAGTGTGGCCAGCTTGCGCCGATGACAGGAGAGGGTTGTCGCTTTCATTGACTGGGGCAAGCCACTTCCGTATTCTTATATCTTCAACAATGCCATCATAGGGCAAGTGTGTAAGTTGACAATTATCGATATCCCTGAAAACGTATCGATCATTTGGTAGAATTTTGTGTATAACGTATGGGCCGCGATATTTTTGGATGAATTTTTTATTTATTCCGGGGTATATTTTTCTTAAATAATTAAAGTAAAAGAGTTTCATTGCATCTTATGAATGTAATAAAGAAATATTCAATTTTAAAAGTCGTTTGGGCAATTTTGATCCATGAATACAGGATAAGTGTTAATATACATACATTGCTTTTAGCGATTCTATACTTGTTTGTATATTTTCAATATGAAGTATAAATATATGCATACTTATATACATATGTATAAGTACAATCATCTGCAACAATGTTGCTACAGTGTCTTGTACAATAAGTTCTCAACAATGTGCTGACCAGTGATGTGCCGTGTAGACTACACGGTGTCGACAATACTATTGTCGACGTGTCGTTAATGCCGTGTCGTCAATTCAGAATTGTCGACACCAAATAAACGACACGTCGACAATAGAAAATTCACTGTTTAAACTGTATAATGATCCGAAAAAAGCAAAAAAACACAATATGTTATTATATTTATTTGTATTTCCAAACTTTTTAATTTATATTTGTAATTTAAAAAATAAAAAAAAAAAAACATTAAACAATTCTTATGCTTTAGATATTTCCATTATTCATTTATTATGGGAATTAAAAATCTGATTCATCTGTTTCATTTTCTTCTGCAACATCTTTGATTCTCAGGGCGTAATATACATGTAGTAGTTTTTTTGACCGCTCAAATGTTAGACGGTTTCTTTTGAATGAGTGAATGAGTCGCTCGAGTTGAGCAGAAGACGCCGGTATCTGTAATAATTTTTTTGCAAGGTTTGCTAACGTTGGATATTTCATTTCCGCCATGTTCCAAAAAACAAGAGGCTTTTGAATATCTTTTTCAAAGAGCGTTTTAAAAAACCCTGTTTTGTTTCGATAATTATCCCACTCTTCAATTCCAGTTCCATCCAAATTTTTGAACAAGAATTCAAAAACAATGCCATCATGATCACTGCTTAATTTTGCTTTATCCTTAAAAGGATGAAAGTAAAATGCACTTAACGAGTATTTGTTTAAAGCCATATTTTGTCTGTTGAATATTCTGCAGGCAACTCCAGACTCAGCCACATGTCCACTGCATCTGCTGCAGAACACTTTTGCGACTGACAATCATTTATTAATTTGCAAATTGGATCCAGATATTGAACATATTTTTTAATTTCAATCATAAATTCTTCATCGAAAAGTAGTCCCACAGATTTAGCACTCACTTTTGAATCAGCTGCAACTTGCCTCATAATTTGAGAATTTACAATTAAACATTTATATGCATCACGGTATGAACACCATCGAGTGTCACAAGGAAGTTTCATTCGGGTTCCACCTTTCTCAACAATTTGCTTTTCCAAATCTGCATGCTTAAATTCTTTTAGAATCGATTTTACTTTAAGATTAAGCTCTTTGTTTACAACATCTTTAGCTAAAAGGTTTCCCGTATGACTACTACAATTGCTTTTCCAAACAAAATGACTCGTAATTTGTCCCATCTTATTCATTGCGCTTGCATTATCGGACACGACCGCATATACATGTGTTGAGTACATTTTTTCAGCCAAACTAACAGATTCCGACACGATCTCGGCAAGTTTTTCAGCAGTTTCACTTTGACCAGTCACATCCCACGCTTCTAAAAATCCCTGGTCTCCATTTGCGTTATGTACCATCGAAACCACAGTCTTACAATTAGATGAAGAATTTTTCCATCCATCAACTAATAAAACAGCTTCGGAACCCATAGTTTCTTTCGCAGTAGCTAAGCACTTTTCATATGAACTGTCCAAAAATGAAGTTGATAGCGCTTTCCGGCCGGGAATTTTATCAGCATACGCTGGTCTTAATTTTTTAATAAGGTTTTTAAAATATATTGATTCGACTACACATAGTGGAATATTACATCCGTAGAAAAACTCAGCCAGAGACTGGTGAATTTCAGCTACTTCTTTTTCAGACAATCTGTCAGCAAATGCAGTAATAGAGCTGGAAATTTTTTTTGAAAGTGGTCGTTTCCTGTTTTTACTTGATGCGAAAAGTGATTGGTCGTCGTTGGAAGACAATGCTGAGATGGAACTTGTAGTAGACAATGAGCCTGAACTTAAATGAACAACCTTGCTATTTATCGTTTGTTTATTATTGTTGAAGTAAAGAGATGTGGCAGAGGCTGGTCTGGGAACAAATTCTGGTCGGCGTGCTGGAATGTCCATTTCCTGAATATTGCTTGAATTCAACGATGTTGATGAACATGATATTGCATCTTTATTTTTGAAATTAGAAGAAACTGTGGATCGACCATTTTCCAAAGCATTGGAGCTAATTCCCATCTGTGGGAAGAATCAGTCAATATTGCAATATATTTCAATTAATGTGTTTCAATTAAAACTTACACCTATATCAAATATTTCATCGGCATCAAAAAGCTGAACCTCATTGTTTGAGTTATCTTCTACGAAGTAGATTGCAGAAAGATCTAACTCATTTTCTGGATTTGCATCGTTTGGTTTAAGTGGTTCTTTCAGCATTTTGCAAACATTTCTTTTAAAACGTATTGAAAAAAAAGTAAGAATAGGTGTAAATGAAAAATGTTTAATTCGAATTACCTGTGCTGTCTTAGTCGACCTTCTGCTGTGTTCAATAAATGTTTTTTGCACACATTGCAAAATGCAGCATGTTTGCCATTCACTTTCACCAACTTATAGCTTAATTCTGAGAAAGCTTTATTTTTCGCACGCCCAACCATTTCTTTTGTTTGAGAATTTACTTTTTAGGAATATAAAAATCGCAATATAAACTTAAAGGTGACAGCTTAGGGATGGGAGATATATGTACATCGATGCATTTCAATACGATGTTTCATGCGATAGACTCGATGTATTTATAGCATACTATGTACTCGATACATCGATGTATAAATACAATATATCAGTATGTGCTTTACATACATTTGGAAACAATTTTGCAGATCCAATTTTCAAGATTAAAAAGATTTTCTCTTCTTCATTTTAAATTGATGTTACTTTTTAAATTTATTTATTTGACGATAGTTGCAAGTTCAGTTCCTTCCGAAAGCCTGTTCTCCAAGGCAGCACAAACACTGTATCAGCAGAAGAATAGTCTGAAGCCAAAATTGCTAAGTAAAATATTATTTCTGCAAGAAAACGACAAAAAATATTGGGAAATATGTTGATTTATTTTGCTTATTATTTTCAATAAAGGAACCTCTAATCGATGCTTCGATGTTCTTAATTGATGCATCGACAAACATCGATGTAAGCATTTGATGCATCAAAACAAGAAAAACATCGATTTATTTTTCATGTGCCCATCCCTATGACAGCTTACTGCGATTTAAAGAACAGCTGATTCTGATTGACGACACAATTGTCGACATAGGTGACATTGGCGACACAATTGTCGACATAGACGACATTGACGACACATTAACGACACAATTGTGTCGACAATTAAAAACGACGTGTCGAGGAACATCACTGGTGCTGACTGGCCATTTCTAGGCATGTGAATATTTATGTTTGTATAATTCCAGCATATTCTGTTTCCGTATCAGAATATGCTGACTTCACTATTAGTGGCTACTGCTGGCCCTTGCTTTAGTGGCATATTTGTAGGTGGATGGTATGTATGTACATATATGTAACTCCCCCAGGGTTAGTTTTAGGATTCTCCTGAATTCTTTTATTTAATATTTTTATGTTTATATTTTTTCTTTTCCAAAATACAATTAATACAATTACTAATATAATTATACATGATATTATGGTTATATTTATACCGTATGTAACATTTTTATGGTATATCAATTCTTTAATTTTTTCAATATTTTTCAAAGTTTCTGTTTTTAATTTGTCGAAAATTACATCATTTTTGTAGCTTTCATTCAGCATCTTAGCTGGATAATTTAATTTTTCAATAAATAAAATTTTTGTGTTTGTAAACATTTTGTTATCAACTTCAATTTTACAATTAGTGAAAATAATTCAATAGTTTTTATTTAATACCAGTTCTCTGTTATCGCAGTTTTGAACTAGTTTTTCTTGAAGTGCATTCACGATTACCAATGTATCGTCGCCTAAAATGTTTAATTTTGTTCTATTTTCAAATTTAAATTTGCAGTTATTTTCGAAAATACAATTTTTACTTAATTTCAGGTCTTTTAAAGCCATGTCTTTTTCATATTTGTAATTTTTATTATTAATTGTAACAATTAATTCGTTTTCTGTATCTACTTGTAAATTTTCCTTATTTGATAAAGGAATAATTAATTTCAAATCCGTTTTTACATAATTTCTTGGGATTTTGATTGCAATTACAATTGATTGGTTTTTATAAGATAAAACTCCCATTTTAGACAATTTTAGTTTATAAAAATCTATTTTGAAATAATCGATCTCTTCTTTAGTTAAAATACCTGGATGGATCAAATTATACTTTGCTGCTGCTTTGTTTGTTTGAATATCGTTAATTCTGCTTTCTAAGTTTTTCAATATATTGAACATATCATTATATAAAATATGATCAACTATATCTTTATTTTGTTTACCAATTGAACTTATAAGACTTTTGATTTTTTCTCTATCTTCTTCTATAGTGTTTTTTAATAAATTTATGTTATCATTAAACTGTTCGTTTATATTGATTTGTTGATTTATTGTTTTAATAATATTATGGTTATTCTTTTGGTTAACTTCTAAATAGCTCAAAATCTCTTGTCTGTCATCGGCGTCCATTAATCCAAATAACCAATTGTATGTTTTTCCTACTATATTAATTAGTCCTCTTTTATCTCTGTTAGATTTTTCGGGTCGTATTGTTTTAATTTTTGCTTCCAGTATTTCTATCTCGTTTAGAAGAAAAGCTTTCTTTCTTATCGTGCTATTTTCAATATCTGCTCTAAATTGGTTTATTACTTCTAAAATTTCTAAAGGTTGAATTATATGCAGAATTGTATTGGTTTCATTTTCTATTTCTGTCTACCGTTGTTATTGTGGTATGAGTTAGGCCTATTTCTTGTTTGTTATTCTGAGAATGGTTATAATTTTGTGCTGCAACAGTTTGCCTACGATTGTAACCTTGTTCTGGCTCATGGCTACTTCGAGAACGATCATTTCCCCATATTGTACTATTTTGTGACCTGTTCATTCTTTGGTGTTGCGATTGACCATATTTATTACTATTTGAAGTATTTCTTAGAATGAAGATTGGGTTGAGATTTCCCTCGTCCGTTCCAATAAAATTATATATTATATTCGCCATTTCTGACCATGACGTTATATTCCTGACTGAACAGGCTAACGTTCCTGCTGTCAATTGTTTTATTTTTTGAATTAGCATTCCTGACATAATTTCCTTCATAGTGCTTCCATTTTCATTCAAAGCACTATATTCTGTGATGCTATCTATTATATCCTTTGTTTTTCTCACTAAGTCACCTATACTCCTCACTTTCAAATTTGTTGCTTTAATTTAATTTTGCAACTCTCCCAATTCTCTGGTGGGTTTAGGGACAAACAATTTTTGGCCGCTCCCACTATTTTGAGGTCGTATACTATTCTGTATACTATTTCCTCTTGACCAACGTAATCCCTAAGAATCCTATCTATACTGTCTATAAAAGCGGGTAGTTTTTTTGAAATACCCTTTAAAACCTTGGAGATATTTTAAATCTTTTTCTATTCTTTGCCTAACTGTCACCGTCCTTTGATTTGCGTTTTGTTGCAGTTTTCTATATTCGTAAGATTTTGTGCCATATTTTTTTTAGAAGGATAAAGAGAAAACAAAAAGAAATTTAGTTTTCTTTCTTTTATGTTTTATATTTTTACTTTTATTAATAAAACAAAAATCTTTTAAGTTTTTCTTGGTAATTTCCCCTTTTTTTGTATTAACCTCTGGAGGGTCCCGCTTATTGGCAGTGAATCGCAGAGATATTTTAATTTTTTATAAATCCGGAGGGTCCCCCTTTCGGTGGTGAATCGCGGATTTTTTTTTTTTTTTTTTTCAATTTATGTCTGTACAAGCCTCTTTGTTATTTCTTAAACTTGTTTAAGGTACATATATGTATGTATGTACGTCTATGTACCTTTACACATTAAACTTTTTTTTCACAATTCTTAATAATAAATTATTATTATATTATTTAAATACATACTAAATGGTTGCCGCTTTTTAAGGATTGTATAGTTATTTCCTGAAGATGTTGCCGCTTTCCAAGTGTCAGGAGGCCTTTTAGTTTCATGTATTCAATTTCACAAAAGTATTAATTATCTATTTAATAAAGTTGACAAAGTTTAATATTTTTACTAACTAAGAATTTCACGACGAGCTCTGCACTTTCCGACGGTTCAACTACGACTCTCCTCTTCAACGACTCTCAACTTCTTCTTTTCTTATTTTGGTGCAGAGTTACCAGCTTGCTGACATTCGGCCCTTCCTGATATGGAATCGACCCCGATTTCGTCGTCTTCAGAGTCGGTACAATTTGGATCATCATCGTCAAGTTCGGAAAAGTAACGACACCATGGTTTGATTTTGCTTGATTCGAAAATGGATGAGAAATTACGTGTTTTTCCCAGATAGCAATTGCAATCAAATTTGAGTCAAATAAGATACTGCAAGATGATTGAAAACAGTCACATATGTGCTCATTTTCTTATCAAAAAAGACTCTACCGTCGGGAGAAAATGGTACCCTAGCGATGACTCTTCATGAAGAGTCTTATATGATTCTACTTTTCAATCAGTTTCTAATAAGTTTTGAAGTCAGTTTTAACTCAGTTTTGGTCTCATTTGTGATTATTATATGAAGTCAGTTTTAACTCATTTTTGGTCTCATTTGTGATTATTATATGAAGTCAGTTTTAACTCATTTTTGGCCTCATTTGTGATTATTATATGACTGTTTTTTCCTTATTTATGAATAAATAAAACAGATTAAACTTCAATTCATTTTATTTAATTCATTTTATTAAATTCATTTTTTATTTAATTCATTTAAAATTTTTTTTATTTATTTATTATGCTAGAGCACCACTGTTTCTTCTACAGACGCTTGCATTTTTTCAGCCGTTCTTTTGCGTTTGTCCACACGTTCTTTTGCGTGAACAAAATGTTTTTGTAGAACCGAATTCATTTCTTTGTCATCGCAATTAAATTTTGTATGGCTTATATCTATAGATGAAAAGTATTATTATATGTTTTTAAATAAAAAATTTGTAGTATATAGGTATATTACTTTTGATGACATTTATACAGAAGCATTTTTCTGCGCTAGGTTTATCCTTAGTACCTTTCCAACTGAATTGTTTCGCTAACTCGTCAGTAAATACTTTACGCACAGCAGCTCTAACAAATTGTGTTTGACCATCTCCACCAACTTTTTCAATTAACATTTTCTGGAAAAACAATTGTTTCAAAAAATTATTAGAAAAAGTAATAAAAGCTGTAAATCAACAAAACATACAAACTGATCCCGTATTTCTTCATTTTTTCTGAGGTCCTCATCAAAATTTTCCAAGTCCTTTATGGTATGAAACGGTAAATTTTCAAATTGTTTTTTACTGACAATTGTTGGTCCTTTGTGATGCTGTCGGTTTTCTAATTTTACAGCAATTACCTCCTCTGTCAATCAAGCCATTGATTTCTTATTTTCTTTTATTTCCGTTTTAAGGTCACTGACTTCGCTCTTAAGTGCACTGACTTCCGTTTTCAATGATTTTAGTTCGTGTAAAATTTCATCGAAAATATTTACAGGTACTATAGGCTGGACATTTTGAACTTTAAATATAGAAATTACTAACTATGTTATAAGGAATAAAGTTTTTTTTGTGTATACTTACGACTTATGAAGTCATTATTGGTAGTATATGCAAACTCAGAAGTATTATTAAGGGTATTATGTGACATTATGAATAATTGGTGTAAAATAAAAAGGGTTTTCTAATGAATTATTTAAACATAGTATTTTCGTTAAAACATCATTTTTTGAAAATTGTATTTCATTATCAAATTAAACCTATTTGAAGCTATTGGTTGAACAAAATATGGCGCAAGATTTTTAACTGGCACACCATGAAATTCCGGAACATTATTATTATTTTTTTTTTGTGTAATTTTTATAATTTGTTTATTAACTAAACAAAAGTTATCAGGACTTTTCAAAGAAAATGTGAATCCATTTAACTGAACATTTGAGATTCTGCCCCTAATAAGTTTTCCAAATAATATCTTTTGTTGGCTTGTTTCTAGCGTTTTTATGTGATAACTGCGTTCCACTTGTCTTTTGTATATTTGAGCAGCCACATTCCCGCCTTTTCTGACATTTCTTTTAATTTTTTTTAGATGATTTTCAAATTTGAACGCACTTGTTGATTCTAATGAACCATATAACCTGGCATCCTCGTGCATGTGCAAAAGGCAATGAAAATTGAAAACTAGAAAGCATTTATCATAGAGCGATGGAAGTTCATTGACAAAAGATTCCAATAAATTTTTAGCACATGAGTTATTGTTTTTAGAATCAACTTCATGCAATAGAATTCTGAAAGCCAAAGACAGTTTTAAAAAATTTGTATATCTTTCTTCGCTCATTATATTTTTCAATATAAAGGGGCCCGTGTATAATAAGAACTGCCTTAGCTCTGTAGCCTTCCATCTGTCTATTTCTTGAATACTTCTGGGTTTTCTACTGAATTCCATTGATATATTTTCCTTATTAGTAATCAACTCTTTTGAAAGAGAATTAATTTTGATGGAATTCAAAGAAAAGTCTTCACCTTTTTTTTGTACCCATGCCTTTATAAGAGTTCGCAATACTCCCAAGCATACAACGTGCATATAATCTAATGAGCACTGTGAAACTATGCCCACATCCAGAAATTCCAGTGTTGAAGTTTCTAGTATATTGTGGTATTCTGGGTGCAATCGACTTCTAAACGTTTCATTGGTTCTACATATAAGATTGCTAGTTTCAGTGAAAACAACATGGTTCTTGAAATATTCACCATTTGTTGTGCACCTTGTGCAGGAAAAATATCCACTATGGCCCTTAGTACCTAAAATAAAAGACTTTGCGGGCGCATCCATGACAAAACATCGAATATTTATATGGAAAAATTTATTAACAAAAAATATACCTTCTTGAATAAGAACATTAAGTTCTGTTATAAATTCTGCTAAAAAATCTTTTGCACAATGTGGTTTGGAAATACCTTCATAAATACCTATCATAAAAACATAATTTGTGTTGACAATACTGCCAAGAATTGGCCAAACCCCTTTTGAGGTGCTTTTAAATAATGGTAGGCCATCAATGCCAAAATCTAGCGTAATATTTTGCAAACTATATTTATTTTCGACCAGGAAATCTGTCAAAGCATTTTTTATGCCATAATGAACATAAACACCCTCTCCAACTTTTCTTTGAATAACTTCAGTTGGGGTTTTTAAAAGAGTCCTAGCATCTTTTGGCACATTCATTTTGCACATACGAAGCAAACGTAGCAATGCATTTAATGCAACAAAACTAATTGCATATTCAACAGCCCAGCTACTCAATTCTTCGCAAAAATTAAATTCTGGTTCACTTTCACTTTCACTGCTTGAAAATTTAAGCTCACTTTCAGTTTCATCATTTTCAAGAAAGTTGTTAACACTGCTCTCAATTTCATTGTTTGTTAAAAACTGCACGTTCATATTATGTTGAACTTTTTTGCTATTACTAGGCGACATGATTTTTTGAGCTTCTCTTATAGCAATACGTTTAATTTTTTTAGCTGACATTGTTTTTGTTAATTAATTCTATCAATTTTTATTATTTATTATTAAATTTAAAAAATTTATTAACGTCACAGTACCACTTATTAATAACTGCTTCACTTTGCGTGCACAAGAACTAAATAAATGCAAAAGAACAAAAAGAGCAGTTTCTCCACAGAATAGCTGAAGATAACTGTTTTTTCTCTATACACTTATCATATTTTGATCATAAAGAATAGTCAAATAGTAATCATCTAGAAGATCGAAATATGATTTCTGGGCATTTTTTATTCTTGTTCTTCTTTTAGTCATATTTTGATCATAAAGAATAGTCATAAATGAGTATTCTTAGGTGATAATCACAAAACAATCATCTAAATGCTATCTGGGTTATCGGCATACCCGGTACGTCTTCAATCAAATACCGATCATTGTTTAAAACGTTGGCGATACGATACGGACCACGATATTTCGGCTCTAGTTTTCGCGATTCACCCGTAGCGGTTGATTCGTTCTCAATAACTACTAAATCATCTTCGCGATATATATGAGGTTTTGCACGGCGGCTATCAGTTGATTATGTACGATATCGCGTAAATTAAAATCAAAAATTAATTCGTTTGGACTATATCCCGTGGTTTTATTCTTTTGGGAATTTATAGTAAACTGTAAATTTCTCAATAATAAATCCCAATCTTTCGGATTGTCAACGGAAGTATGCAAATAATTTAAAATTGTTTGATTCGCGCGCTCCACTTGTCCGTTGGACCTTGGAGTACGTACGGCGGTTTTAACATGTTTAATACCGTTCTGTTCGCAATATGACGAAAATACTTTAGACGTGTAGGCGGTTCCTCGATCAGTGATGACTTTACTCGGTAGCCCGAAGTGGCTAGTAATGTCGTTTAAAGTATTTATTACATGTATTGTTCTTGTATCACGAACCGGTTTAACGAATAGACATTTAGAAAATGCGTCTGAAATCGCTAATACGTACAAATTTCCTTTTTTACTACGAATAAATGGACCGAGGTGATCCATGTGGAGTACACGGAAAGGTATCGGTTCGACCGCATCGAAATGTAAGGTACCTTCTACCTTACCAGATTGTGCTTTGCGATAGCAACATTCAGTACACGCCGCGATATAATTTTTTATATATTTACGCGTTTGTGGAAACCAAAACGTTTGGCGAATTCGAGCTATTGTTTTCTCTAAAGCGTGGTGTCCCATCTTGTCGTGGCAGAGTTGAGCAATGCGCCATCTAACGGACTTCGGAACGACGAATTTTAACCCATCTTCTTCTTGGCGATATAGACGATGATTGTGAATACGAAAATTTTTCTTAATTTCTGGCTCTCGTTGTGATTTTTCATGACCTTGTAGAACAGCAATTATTTCTCGTAGCTTTGGATCTTGAATCTGCATGGTATAGAGCCAATCGTTGTCGTTGGGTGTTATTTCGAAAATAGAACCGGCTGGTTCAACAATATTAGCGGGTTGGTCAGGTGCTCTACTCATAGCGTCTACATGAGCAAGTCTACTTCCGGGACGGTGTACTGCTTCAAAATCGAATTCTGATATCTTTAGCCACCAGCGAGCGATTTTAGGCTTCAGTTCCTTATTATCGCGTACTTTGGCAACTGCTGAACAATCAGTTACAAGGCGGAATTTCTTACCCAGAAGGTATATACGAAATCGTTCGAGTACTTCGACGACGGCGAGAGCTTCTAGCTCATACGAGTGGTAACGACTTTCGGCATCTGTACAGTGACGATTGAAGTACATGGTTGGTTGCCAAGTTTTATTATCGTACGATTGCTTTAACACGCCTGCGAGGCCGATGCTGCTGGCGTCGGTGTGGACCTCATGCTGCGCGGTTTGGTCGTAGAGTGCTAATACGGGAGTGGTTGTTAAAAGCTCGATAATTCGTTCGAACGCTGTCTGCTGAAGCTCCGTCCAGCAAAATGAATTCTGCTCGGATTTACGTAAAAGCATTGTCAATGGTTTAGTTATTAATGAATAATCAGGAACAAACTTCCTGAAGAAACCCGTGAGGACCAGGAAACGTCTTAGTTCGGTGACATTTATTGGCTTTTGAAAGTCTCTTATGGCTGATACTTTGCGATTACCAGGCGTTTTCCCGTTATCGGTAATGACGTGTCCAAGATATTCGATTTTTGTTTCTAAAAATTTACATGTATCAATTCGCAGTGTTAAACCACTTTCTTTTAAAATACGCAGAAATTTTTCAAGACGTTGTAGACCTTCTTCAATGGTGCGGCTCGGTATTCTATTTTATTCATTACTGCTTGGAAAACAGCCGGAGCGTTGACCAAACCAAAAGTCATTCTATTAAATTCGTAGTGCCCTTCGGTAGTCACAAATGCTGTGAATTGCTTCGAATCTTCGTCGATTTCTATTTGGTAATACCCCATTCTTAGGTCTAATATCGAAAAATACTTGTTACCTGCTAACTGGGCGAAATGCTCTTCCATAACAGGCATCGGATACGAAGTTTTGTTGGTCATTTTATTAAGACATCTATAGTCTACGCAGAGTCGGTATTCACCACTTTGTTTTTCAACAAGCACAATTGGTGAAGCGTATGAAGATTCGGATACTCGAATTATTTCGTTATAGAGTAAATCTTTAATTAAATCTGCAACGATCGGTCGTTTGCTGAAAGGCAGACGATATGGCTTCATAGCCACTGGTGTGTTTGAATTTAGTTCAATTTTCATTTTCGTTATATTACAACGACCGAGTTCTGAAACTTTTTCAGAAAACACGCCACGATACGATTGGATTAAATTTTCCAGTTTTACAAAATCAGTATTTGCGAGATTTGTGCGTTCACGTATGTTCAAAACATTTTCAATACGACAATATCCGTTTTCTATAACTAGGCGATTTCCGTTTCTGTATAAGCAATCAGTTCCGAGTAAAATGTGTTCACTTAACAAATTATCTTTTACGATCAAAATGTCACTTTTGATTTTTTCACAGTCTATCTCTATTATCGTGTCAATTTTCTCTTTACATTCGAATTTACCTCCTCCAAAGCCATTTAGTGTAACGGCGCAAGGGGTAGGTTTACCAAGTTTTCTTGCAAAACTTTCTTTCACAAGAGTACGACTGCTCCCCAGATCTACGAAAGATTTTGTCGATTGTCCGTTCACTTTAATTTCTTTTTATATTTTTGCGGATAATTTTCGGTTAAGTGATTAGTGCGTTGACACTTTGTACAACGGATTTTTTTCTGCGGTTCTGGGCATTTAATCGAATAGTGCCCCATTTTTAGGCAATTGTAGCATTTCACATTATCGTAAGTTTTTAAATTTGTATTTCGCGTAATGGGCGTAGAATTTGTCAGCGGAGCTAATTTCGTTTTAAATTGTGAGGTTGGCTTCACGTCGTTAAAATTATTGTAATTAATTATATCGCGTAGTAAGTCAATACACCGAGAGTAATCGTTTGATATTTTCTTTTTCAAATCACTATCGTTTATACCGTTCACAATGTGTATCGCAATGTCGTTTTCAGAGATACCTCTTTTCATACCATATGCAACCATACGGTAATAAAATTCTTGTGGCGATTCTGTATTATTTCTTTTCATTTGAGACATTTTTATGTGCCCATCAGCGACACTTTGAAAACATGGAAAGTCGTTTAGTAATCGATGAGAAAATTCAGACCACGTAGTGTACACGACTGGTAGTGAGTCGATCCACTGTTTAGCAGGTGCTTGCATTTTCTGCTGCACCGCACACAGCAATATACCAGCATCGATGCAGTATGCGTTTCGAACCATTTCGATGCGTTGAATATATTGGGTTGCGTTTAATGACGAATTAGAAAAAGGATTGAATGATGGCAAAAGTTCTATTATTTCGCGCACATTAAACATTGGACGTGTTTGCCACACTTGTTGATTAGACGGAGGATTTGAGTTAGCGGGACGTGCTGCGTAATTTGCAAACTGCGTATAATTCACATTCGGTTGAAATACTGGTTGGGATGTACCCACAGTGCTATTTACGGGCATTGTGTACGTTACTCGCGGATGCGGGGTATGTAGAATTTGGTTGTTTATGGAATTAGTTCCATACGGATGCGTTGACATGTGCATATGCGGCTGCAAATTTTTTGCTGGTATTGGCGGTACCATCGATTGCATCGTATGCAAATTTGTAGATAAGGGTAACGTTTGTATTTCTATTGGCGAAGAAATACTTTGTGGTTGAAACATTAATTTGTCGTTGCTCCATTTCGCGAATTGTCTTTTCGAGTTCATTAACACGCTGTTCTAACATAGAAGTCGCGCTTTCGTAATTTTCGTCGATTTGTTTATTGTCTTCTAAACGTTTGATTAGAACATTTTTGTTACCACTACTCGAGAGACCTGCCTCTCTGCACATTTGCCGAAGTGCAGCGACGTTGGCAGAAAGAATATTTTCCATGTCCACTTATTTACATATATGCGTAAAATACGTATATTTCTTCTCTTTTCTGTCGTTGTATTGCGGCTACGGCACAATACGAAAAATTGAAAAAAACAAATAGAAATATCAAGTTGATCGATCGTAGAAAACATGTACAACGTGAAGTTTTCTAAAAGGCGAATAGGCGTAGCAAAACAAACGTATGCCTTATTTCAGTTGTCGTTCTTTGCATTATGGCTGCGGCATAATACGTTCCAAAGAAATATCGAATCAAAGGAACTCGAAGAACACAACAAAATTATACGTAGCGAAGGTTGATGTGTAGCACTTCTCCTTGTTGCCATACATGTATGTACACGTGTAAATGTACAATTGTGTATGCGGCGATCGGCAAAGCGTTGAACGTTGAAATGGATGAGCATAGAACGAAGTGGATCGTAAAGAGTATAACGTAGCCTGAAGCAAATGTGCAACAAGCGATGAATGTCTTTACCCTTTCGTGCTAAGAAAAACGATATGCGGCAAACGAAAGAACCGATGTAAACTACTTTGCGGCGAATTCTGTTCGGTCTTTTTGTGCTGAGAGAAAAGTAATACGTTGAACGAGAGGAACGATGCAAACAGTGTTTCTCGAAAAATGTATGTATGTAGCGACGAGTATAATTTTAAAATAACGAAGTGTTGACGTATTCTTATCACTTTTCGTAGTGAGAGAAATATGTCGCGTTAAACGAAAAAAAAACGAAGCAACGATGTTTCTCAAATTCTGCATGTAGCGATGAGCAGGATTTTGAAATAACGACGTGTTGGCGTGTATTCTCGTCACTTCTTGTAGTGAGAGAATTTTGTCGCGTTGAACGCAAAAATTTATGCGAACGAATATTCTCGAAATATGTTTTTAGCGACGCGTTGAATTTTGAATTAACGGCGTGAACGATGGAAAACGAAAGTGCAGAGGAGTACCGATTTCCACGAATTTTCCACGTAGTTTCACTTTTTGATATACGTTTACAATGAACGTAATCGGAATTTAATGTCTAGCGAAATATGCGTATTACGATTTTGATCATATTTTTCTTGTAACACTGTACACGAGTGCGAACCTTCACACTTACACATGCACTTATGCGCTTTTACGTTTATTTTCGTGAGGGTGGATTACATCTTACTTCTGAGGCTGTCAGGAGGCCTTTTAGTTTCATGTATTCAATTTCACAAAAGTATTTATTATCTATTTAATAAAGTTGACAAAGTTTAATATTTTTACTAACTAAGAATTTCACGACGAGCTCTGCACTTTCCGACGGTTCAACTACGACTCTCCTCTTCAACGACTCTCAACTTCTTCTTTTCTTATTTTGGTGCAGAGTTACCAGCTTGCTGACACAAGGATTGTCGAGATGTTATCGCTTTTAAGGATAGTAAAGTTCTTCTTTTATTCGACTGCGCCAGTTATGGGTTATCGCCTCGTATCGCTATCCACTTCACTCACTGTACGAGTATTTGCAATTTAAATAAAACAATGAAACTTTTTGTTAATTAAATTATTTCATTAATTCTTAGGTTTTGCACGGAGGAGTTAGACTTATCCTTTGTGCCACTCGAATAGTTCTGCTCTTCTTAGCTCACCCCATCCTACTTTGGACCATTTGTATATAGCTGTTACAATCTTGTATGTTTGTAAAAATATCTTCATATGTATTTGCTTTAAGAGCTTTTATATACATACATATGTATGTTTATGTCTCTTTTTTAAATATACATTGCTTTTAGCGATCCTATACTTGTTTGTATATTCTCAATATGAAGTATAAATATATGCATACTTATATACTACATATGTATAAGTATAATCATCTGCAACAATGTTTCTACAGTAATCTTGCGATAATGGCATTAAAATTAAGCACGGTGTTAAATGATGAGAGTACTGCATCGGCAGCCCCTCTTATCTTGTTCCTTAAAATAGTTACGGCCAGGTAATGGCGTTCGCTGCCATCGTATCTTTTGAATAACTCATAGGCATTGTGCCCCGCCTCACGCCATGACACATATGTGCCTGTGTGTCCCTGAAACTCAGGTAGTGGTTTTATTGCGTCTAATGTAATGTCGCATCCTACCGATGGGTTTATTGTTACTTTACTATATTTTTCTACTTTGGGCTTGGCAATAGTAACTTGATTTTGGATTGTCACCAGTTTCCTATCGAACTCCAATTTCTGTGCTGCTAATGCAGTTCTTACTTCTGCTTTAACCAGTTCGCTCACCTGTTCTGCGTTCATGTTGCTATCGGATATACCTAATTTCAAATTTTTAAAGAGGTCCTCCAGCACCTCACTCATTTATTATATAACTTACAGTTCTCTTACTGAGAACTGTGGAAAAGTTAAAGTTCCGGCGAACCAACCGTTCACCGTTTATCAATTAAAACACTGCAATTCAATATAACAAGGTTTTTATTACTACTACACTACTCGCACGACTAATTACAACTCCCCTAAACAATTCTAACTTCTTACCAAGTAACTTCTTAGTTTTAATATAATTATGCTAATGTTGCGCATTCCGCACTCGATGGGTTGCGCGTGTAGGTCAATATTGCTTACACCGCAGTTCTCACGCCTTTATTGAGTATTTGTGTTATCAATCGCTTGCGCGTGTACTGAGTCAGCGAAAGTCCTATGGTGAACTTTATGTAGGGCAGTGAAATCACATGTACAGCAACGTGAGCACCGGGTGTGCCGTAGCTTAGGGTTAAGATAACTCCTCCCCCTTTAAAGATCTGCGTCTCGCAGATCAAATGAAAAACCTGAAGGGGCTATGGTATGTACGGAGTGGTTATGGCTCCCTGTTGGTAGGATAGTTTCTGGGTAATCAATTTCAAATGAGGATGTGCCCTTCGTGATCCTGTTGGAGTTGGTGCCACTGCTCCAATGTTGGGAAATTTCTGGAAAGTTTGGCTTTCTAGTGTACCATATCCATAGGATGGCGGCGACCACGATTATTGCGCATATTGTCAGGGTTTCTGTAACGATAGAAGCATTGATTTTCTCATTAACGTACCCTAAATACTTAATGTTCTCCATTGTGATGTCGTGAACATATTCCAGGTTGATCTTCATTGTGTGATTCCTGACACTCGATAGGACGGCTGGCAGAGCTTGCGCTGTTATGGCCTCGTTGCTGGAAAACACTTGGTCACCGATCCTGACTGTTTCGTTACTAAGTTGGATGACGTAGGTGCCATTAATAGTGCTTGAGGCATTGCTGCCCCTGATTACGCCTTGATAATTTGAGAGGAATATCGTATTGTCGTTTACCAATTCCGTAATCGATCCGTTTCGCCTGATGAACAGGCAGCTAGCATCTCCTCCTTTTAGTAGTCGTGGTATGCAACTGTCTTCCTCCAATTTTGGGTCGACTGGTTGCTCATCCTTGTTTGTCTTGATCCTGAGTAGGAGGAACTTGGTCTTGGCCGGTTGCTATCATGACACGCGCGGCTGTTATTCGACTGGCTTGATTTTCTTTGAGCCGAATAGCCTTGATCTAAATTAGAATAGTTCCTTTTATCGTGGGAAAAAAATTTATGGGGTGTATTTTGGTAATTTTCATTAAAATTTTTATTATCCTTGTGGAAAGCTGGACGGTAGATAGCATTTCTTCGATCTACGTTCAAGATCTTGAGGCATGCTGAATAAGCCTCCGGTAAGGTTTTCAAGTTTTGGACTAGAAGCAGGGCAGGCAGATCTCCGTTTAGGCCCCTTATGAAGACGTCTAACGCTCTCCGACGATGTGCTCCTGCCAATGCTTCTACAGTTTCCCCGTGTGCGTATTTTTCGGCCTTTATTGTATTTATCATTAGCGAAAGTTGTCTCTGTACCTTTGCATAAAAATCGGACATCGTCTGACGTCCTTGTGACATTAGCGTCAATTGCTGTTCTAGGGTTTCGATATCCCTAATGTCTGCGTAATGCAGGGAGAGGATTTCTCTTATCCTGCCCCAGTCGGAATCTTCTATATTATGCGCGAGTAACGCAGAATCTGCCGCGCCTCTAATTTTTCCCCTAATGTGCCTTAAGATGGCTCTATAAATCGGCTTATGCCGCACTATCTCGTAGTCTTTTATAACCTGCTCAACGCTATGGACCCAGGTGCCATAGTGCTCCCGTGATCCATCGAATACCTGTAACTCTTTAACACAGTCTGGTAATTTCGCAACCTCCGCTAGCTCGCCTTCCGTCCGAGGGCTCACTAGCGGCTCTACCACTGGTTCCGGCCTGTCATCCGAGGATTGTCTTCGCACCTCCCGCACTTGGGCCTCTAGCCTCTCTTAGTTGCCGCTTAATCCAGACAAGGACTCGTCGCTACTTTTCGACTCTACGCTTTTAAGCCGTTGGTCTATCTTCTTAAGCTGGGAGAGTATGGCATTGATCGCGCCATTCGTCTCCGTGAGTGATTTCCTAATTTCATCTGAGTCCATGATTTATGCTACTGAATAAAATAAAAAAGAGGTAATAAAAAATGGTTAGAGGGTACTCACAAAGACCAATATTTCATTGGAACTTTTTCCACAAGATTATAACCACAAACTGTTCTTAATTCTCCTTCTTTTTTCGTATTTGAAATTTTTGTTCACTTTTCACTCGTAAATTTTCCAATGTTTCTTTTTTTTTTTTTTTATATATATTTTCTTTTTTTATTTTTTATATATTATTTTTTTTTTTTTTTTTAATTAGTTTAATTAACTAAGTATTTCTTTGTCCACTTCGCACCGACTAGCTGGGGCGCCACTTACAGTTCTCTTACTGAGAACTGTGAAAAAGGTAAAGTTCCGGCGAACGAACCGTTCACCGTTTATCAATTAAAACACTGCAATTCAATATAACAAGGTTTTTATTGTGCACTACTCGCACGACTAATTACAACTTCCTTAAACAATTCTAACTTCTAACCAAGTAACTTCTTAGTTTTAATATAACTATGCTAATGTTGCAGTTCCCACCGCCAACCGGCATTCCGCACTCGATGGGTTGCGCGTGTAGGTCAATATTGCTTACACCGCAGTTCTCACGCCATTATTGAGTATTTGTGTTATCAATCGCTTCCTATGGTGAACTTTATGTAGGGCAGTGAAATCACATGTACAGCAACGTGAGCACCGGGTGTGCCGTAGCGTAGGGTTAAGATAACTTATATATCTTACTATCTTCCAACACTTAACTCATTTATTTTCACAAACAGTTTCTATCTTAAAATCACTTTATTTTAAATTGAGCACTTGACTCACCTTTCCATTATTGCTTAAATAATAAGCTTAACTATTGCTATTTGCTGTATTGCTTGGCCCGTCCTCAGGCTCTCGCTGGTGAATGTAGGCTATGATGTCCCGGAAAAATCGTTCCTCGGTGGCTTTGCTTCCGTTGCACTGTTTTGCTGGTGAATGGCGGCTACGCTGCCTAAGATAAATCGTTCCTTGGTGACTATCGTTCCCTAGTGAGTAAGTCCGCTTTCCGTTAAGGACCTTTCAGATGATTTCACAGTGTTTAGGCCTACAGCCTAAATAACCACCCTAATGTTTAACATAACTCAGCGTTGGCTATGTTAAAATTTCCCTTTTGTAAAACCGTTTGTTGGCTAGCGCAACTGTTTAAGAAAACGGGTAACTTACTTGCGTTCAAGATTCAGGATCGAGAAGATTACTCCAGGCCAACCACCACGCTCCATTTTCATTTTGATTTAAACGGATTCACGTCCTAATACAAAAGGTAATCTATAAGGGAAAAACTGTATTGAAATTTATTGCGTTTCCAAATACATATATTTACATATATTCAATCTAATCAATAATTATTGTTATTATTTCCATTTGCATAAATCCACACCGGTGCGAGCGTGAGCTATCGATTCATACAGCCCTCGCTACGGTGTCCATGGTCCTTCGAGCCGGATATGAACCAGCGACCTATGGACGATATGTCCCGTACGTCGCATAATTTGCATCTACCACCTTGTGATACCGATATATTCAAAGGTGACTACTTGTCATGGCCAACTTTTCGTGACATGTTCACGGCCATCTATATTTTAAACAAACGGCTCACACCTATTCAGAAGCTTTATTACCTAAATCAAAAAACGCAGGGTGAAGCCAAAGACATTGTTAAGAAGTGTGAACTAACCAATGATGGTTTTAATATAGCTTGGAAGAATCTCTGTGATAGGTACGAAAATAAGAGGATCCTAGTTAATACCCAATTGAAGATTCTCTTCAATCTGAGTTCGGTAGAAGCTGAATGCAGCAGCTCTATTAAAACGCTCCAGAGAGATATCAACAACTGCATATCCTCTTTGGAAAGTCACCAAATAAACATTTCAAATTGGGATCCAATTATAACGTACCTATGCTCTACTAAGCTCCCAGAGGAAACACTTTCGCTTTGGGAGCAGTCGGTTGAAAATAAGACTGACATTTCTAAGTGGGAAGACATAGACCGATTCCTGTCAAGTAGATTCCAAACATTAGAATCGGTCTCAGGTTTAAGAGGAATCAAAAGTACAAAGCAACCAAAAGCTTCGAGCCATAAGCATTCCTCTGAACCACCACAAAGAAAACTTGGCATTTTCCAAACTAGTGTCGCCAAATATATGTGCAAAATGTGTCAGAGCAACGAACACAGGATTCAGAGTTGCCCGAAATTCCAAAAGTTACCCACTGCAGATAGAATTTCTTTCGTTAAAAGCAACCATAGTTGCTTCAACTGTCTTTCCTTTGGACATTCGGTGTCGAAATGCACGAGTTCTTACAATTGTGCCATTTGCCATTCTCGACACGATACACTGCTTCATGCTCCGACTTCTGCTCCAAGAGCAACGAGTAGAAGAGATATAGTGGATCCTGCGGACAATGTACCGTCCACGTCAAGGCAGGCTCAATCGCGTAATCTTTCTGCAAAGAATAAAGGCAAACCAACTAAAAACATTCAGTCACATCATGCTAATACTAGTAAAGGTGTGTTATTGGGTACAGCTCAGGTTAATATTCAATATAATGGTACCAACTTTTCAGCAAGGGCATTGATTGATTCGGGCTCTGAGTGTTCCTTTATTACGGAGAGGCTCAGACGCAGAATCAATTTGCCAACAAAGAAAATGAATGCTCAGGTTTCGGGCATTAATAATACAGTTTCTGCACTGGTTACCGAAGCATGTTCGATTCAATTGCGGTCACTAGTGGACCCACTGGTTTCTATAGATGCTGTTGTGTTAGTGATGCAAAATCTTACTGGAAATTTGCCTACGTGCCACGTAGGTGCGCTAACACAACAAGCATTTCCAGATTTGGTTTTGGCAGACAAGAGGTTCTTTGTGAACGAACCAGTTGACTTGGTGTTGGGTGGAGCAAGTCATTTTAAATGGAATAAAGAAGAATGTTCTAAGCACTCTTCTGGCTCAAGAGACAGTATTCGGTTGGATATTGACTGGAAGTGCGAATACAGCCAATCCAACAAACAATCGTGTATCGTTCTTTAGTGAAGTTGCATTAGACAAACAACTCAGCTCCTTTTGGGAGCTGGAGAACCTTCCAAAAGGAAAAATTGCAACCGCGGAGGAAACCCAGTGTGAGGAGCTGTACAAGCGGACCACAATGCGCAACGGGGATGGGAGGTATACCGTGTCTCTTCCGTTTAAGGACGGGTTTCCTGGAAAATTATCTCTAGGTCCTTCACTAAGAATTGCACTGTCTCAATTCTACAAAAACGAGAACCGTCTGGCCAAAAATTCTGACCTGCAAAGGGAATATAATAGAGTTATAGCGGAATACGAAACCATGGGGCATATGAAAAGGATTAATGAAATACAGTCGACACATGCAGTCGACAGTTACTACTTACCTCATCACGCAGTTACCAAAGAAGAAAGTACTCCAACAGCTAATGGTATCAGTCTGAACGATATTCTTCTACCAGGAGCAGTGCTGCAGTCAGACCTTACCATCTTAACACTACGTTGGAGATTGTTCAAATATGTCTTCAATAGCGATATTGAGAAGATGTATAGGCAAATTCTATTAGATCCAAGTCAGACCAAATATCAGAAAATTGTGTTCCGCTTTTCCCCGAGCGATACAGTGAGCTTTTACGAACTTAATACGGTTACCTTTGGCGAATTGCAATAAAATTCTGGAGGGTATTCAAAAATCACATCTTTTACACGAAGATTTTCTAGAGTTCGAGGATACAAGCAGTGCAAAAGCGCTTGGCATCAGATGGAATGCTCTTTCCGACCAATTCTATTTTATAGCCAGGCCTATTGAGGATCAGAAGGGTATTACTAAAAGAGCTATCCTATCAGCTATTGCTAAACTGTTTGACCCACTGGGGTGGCTGGCACCGATAATCGTCATTGCCAAAATATTGATGCAAACAATTTGGCTAGAGGGTACTGATTGGGATCAGACTGTATCCTCATCGACATTAGATCGATGGAAAAACTTTACGACAAATTACAAGGAGATTGATAGTATTCGGATACCCCGATGGGTGAAGTATTCACCAAATGGAAACATAGAAGTCCACGGATTTTGTGATGCATCAGAGAAAGCGTTTGCAGCCGCTGTGTATGTACGGGTAGTAATGGGAGAAAACACTTATGTTAGTCTGCTACTTGCAAAAACTAGAGTAGCTCCAGTAAAGACAATTTCTCTTCCTCGCCTAGAACTTTGCGGGGCAGTATTGCTGGCAGAAATAATCGAATCGGTCATTAACAACCTCGACTTAGGAAATTTTAAAACCCGACTATGGACCGATTCAACAATTGTGTTGGCTTGGATACGCAAACCCCCTTGTTCGTGGTCAACCTTTGTTGCCCATCGAATTACAAAAATTATCGACAAGGTAGGGAATAGGAATTGGTCGCACGTGGATTCAGCAACAAATCCAGCAGATTTAGCGAGTAGAGGTGTAGAAGCGCAAGAACTATTGAACAATTCTTTGTGGTGGCAGGGACCTTCTTGGTTACAAGAAGATGAGGGAAAATGGCCACCGCAACCCACTGACTTCAACACGGACATTGAGGAAAAACGAGTCAACGTTCATGCAATGACATTGACAAACGACATAGACACTATTCTTGATAGATTTTCTAGCTTACCAAGAGCTTTGAGAGTGGTCTCATACATTTTGAGGTTCTTTCAGAGAACTCACCCGAAAACAAAGGCTTCTTATCAGCCACTGTCCTGCTTAATTTCACCGGATGAAATTAAAGCAACGACTACAAGACTGATAAAAATGACTCAGAGGCATTATTACGGGACTGAAATAACGGAATTGAAATCGGGAAGATATGTCGACTCAAAAAGTGAAGTACTTTTCTGAATCCATTCTTTGATGATGAGGGCGTACTAAGAGCAGGTGGTCGTCTGGGTGCATCCCTCGATCTGGCCTACAATGAACGTCACCCGGTTATGCTTCCCTACAAGTGTATACTATCACGTCTAACTGTTCAATTTGCTCATGAGATTTCTCTACATGGTGAGAACCAACTCATGTTGCGCCTCATCCGAACCCAGTACTGGATTCCAAGAGTAAAAACGATGATAAGGTCTATAATACATAATTGCAAGATTTGCACTGTACATAAGAAACGCTCGCGGAACCAACTGATGGGTATACTACCCCAAGAGCGAACAACATTTTCTCGTGCTTTTACCAACACGGGAGTTGATTTTGCCGGACCGTTTGACATAAAGAGCTACCGTGGACGTGGGTGTCGTGTTTCTAAAGGGTACCTCTGTCTGTTTGTCTGTTTTGCTACTAAAGCCATTCATTTGGAGGCAACAAGCGATTTAACTACGTCGTCCTTTCTAGCAGCACTCACACGATTTGTGGCTAGAAGAGGATGTCCAAAAAATATTTATTCCGACAACGGAACGAATTTTGTAGGTGCGTCACGAGCGCTCAAAACTGAGTTTAAGGCTTTCATAGCTGATGCTCGTTGCAAAGCGCTATCAAAGTATGCCCATCAAACCATGAATAGGCATTTCATACCCGCTGGAGCACCACATATGGGGGGCTTGTGGGAAGCGGGCGTGAAAAGTTTCAAAAATCATTTCAAAAAGATAGCAGCGAATACGAAATATACATTTGAGGAGTTTAATACATTACTGTGTCGGGTTGAGTCATGCCTCAACTCGCGACCTTTAAGTCCAGCCTCAAATGGACCGTCTGATCTTGAGCCGCTGACTCCGGGTCATTTTCTAATCGGTGGACATTTGCTTTCCCCGCCGGAAATCGACGTGAATCAGACTCCAGCCTCGATCGTTAATCGGTGGCAGAAGTTGAAGGCATTGCATCAAAACTTCTGCCAGAGATGGAAAACTGAGTACCTTACCGAACTACAAAAGCGGATAAAATGGAAACACCCTAAATCGAACCTTAAAATTGGGGATATGGTGGTAATCAAGGAAGACAACCTGGCACCTAACGAATGGAGGTTGGGAAGGGTGGTCAACCTGCACCCTGGCTCCGACAGCCAGGTGCGTGTCGTCGATATTAAAACAGAGAAGGGCCAGGTGACAAGACCGATTGTCAAACTGGTTTTACTGCCCCCCTGCGAAGAAAACTCATCTACTGCATAAATCTTATATATTACCCCATATCCAATAAATCCTCACCGGTGCGAACGAGAGCTAACGACTCTAACAAACCTAGCAACGGTGCCCATGGTGCTTTAACCATTTCAAAAATGGACGTTGTTTTCGAATGGAATAAAAGGCAGTACTTGTTTCTTATATTTACTCACTTTTTAATACATACTGGTACTCGTATATGTAAAGTGCCTGTATGTTTAAGTCGTAAAATTACTTTTCCTTTATTTACAATTTATTAAAACCTTCTTGCTTCAAGGCGCATAGTGAATAGTTTTGCTTCTTCTAGCTACCATTTCAGAACATATAATAGTAACAATAACTATAACAAAATGAAATTTGTCATATTATTACCGACTTCAAAATTATGTTGATATAAACTCAAAACAGCAACCACTCCGTACGCTTGTCCCTTATAAGGGATTGGACAAAATCTTATCTAAAGACTACCGTAAATAAAAAAAAAGTTGATATTATTCGTTAAATCACTTATTTAATATGCTGTTAACACTCACTGATTTTATTTATCAACAAATTTAGAAATAAAGCACTTTCTAGAGCCGCCAAAGTTTAGACTTATTAGAACACACAACAAGCTTTCATTAAAATCGCCACAACAATGACAATAATCATGAAGTCAACGTAATGTTTACCTTTTTACAACGGTAAAATGCCGTTATTTTGCACAGCATCAATAGAATACAAAGAACATATCAACATCCAGCGATACATGACTTTAAAAATCAGAAACTCTTTTGTCCTTTATATGGGACATTGTGTCTGAGAGGGTTAAAACCTTCTTGCTTCAAGGCGCATAGTGAATAGTTTTGCTTCTTCTAGCTACCATTTCAGAAAGATTCTCTGACAAGAATTCACACACAGCGGATATTTTTAAAAGGGGTTCTCCAAGATTTATGTGCATACATAGAAAATCTACAATAAACTTATGTAAAATGAGAATAGCGTTCACTTACCCATTTGCGGATATTACACATCCCCTTCCGTGTACGTAACTGCGACTACCCGCACAACAGCTCTGACCATTGTCCTGTGTCTCAATGCTAGCCAATACATGCTTGTCGCGGTCCATAAGACTACATATTTTGTTTATCAAATCGGTGCGTTGCAGTGAGTCAGTGTGCACCATTCATAACACCAGCAGGAAAGCCAGCGCCGCCATGTGTAGTGGACTTCATTGCAATTGTACAACCGACAGCAAGTGTAGGTCCCCACTTCCAGGCCAACATGTGTAACGGCCTTTTGTAGAGAATTATCACTATTTCACAATTATGAATGTATTACACTGTCGAAAGACAAGCTTGCGAAACCGTCTACAATGTTGAATCGGGTAAACAGTATGGAATAATTCAGTCACAATCACAAATAGAAGCATCGTAACGATGAACTAACACTAGCAACTGACATTTTTAAGTATCTATTTACCGGAATAATATACTAATATGGTCCGTCGTTAGAAATGTGTACATATGTACATGCATATTTGCTGGCTTATCACGTCTGCATTACTTGTAATTCCATGATGTGTGAACACTTGTTTGTTTTTTCTTTGTTTTATTTATTGATAATAAGTACTCTTTGCACCACCTGTTAGACAACACAATTAAATTAGAAAACAATATTGGCTCATGAATGGCGGAAGTCATCCATTCATGAAACTCCTGTCGATTAATAAAAACTTATTTCGATACTTTTCCATCGATTATTGTGCTATCACCTTAGGCCGGGTGCGCACTAAGCCTAACCCGACTTGTGTACACTTGCTCGAAACTTGCGCGTGTGTACTGTCAGAATATTGGCACTGTAAATTTAGCAAATTTATTACTTTGTGTCGTTTCCACTTATTTCGCTGTAATCAAATTTCACAATTACAACATTTTCAAACTTTATGAAAATTTAGTACAATTTTAGTTTGATTGTGAAGAATATTTTGATGCACAACAACATAGAATTCGCACACATGCTAAGAGGGAAAGCTTTATTTAGGTTCTTTCCGGCGTGCTGGCGAATTCTTCTTGCGAGTTATTTCTGGTGAGCATGCGAGTTCTCGCGGGTGTGACGGCAAATCATTACTGGCATGCTAGGTAATTATTGCTGGTAGCATTATGATCGAGTTAGACTCTAACAACTCTGCCGATAATTGACACAGTCATAAAATAGCCATACACAACCGCGAAACATCGTCAAACATTAAAGGGCGTTCCGAATATTATATTGCACTATTAATAAAAAACAAACACGAAAACTTGCACAGAGAGTATTGATCGCCACCCAAATAACGCTGTCACCCATAGGTTAATTATTCGGGGGAAACAAAACTTTTCAGAAATATGACACGTTACAGTATGATGCGCAAACAAGCCGAGGCCGGCCGTTATGCCTTAAAATGCAGGCTGTGCGAACAAAAACACCCGTTACGACTGTGCCCAATTTTCCGATCGAAGGCTGCAGAAGAGCGACTCAGTGAGGTACTTATCCATCAGTACTGCTCGAGTTGCTTGTCAGGAGCACACCGTTTGGCTCAATGCACACACGAGGGGAGATGCCGGCGGTGTAACGAGCAGCATCATACGTTGCTCCACATCGTGTCGCAAGACGAAAAGCTGCGCCATCGTCACCGACCAAGTCGAACCGCGATATTTAACGACGACGACAGCGATGTCATGTCGATGCAAGCGTCGGAAACCGGAGCGGAATCCATTGCATTCCACCCGGCGACCGAGGAGGTACGAATTCCGTCACCGGAAACCCACGCTTTCCGTTCGGATAGGGCATCTGGAATGGAAACCGGGGCTTTCCATCCAGAAGAGTCACGAAGACCGGCACGTCCTCGCCCTGCCCTGCAGCACGAAAGGCGTCAGAGGAACGGATTGGAAATCGCTACTTTCCAACCGAACAGCCAACGACGTCGCAATCAAAACCGCCCTCAAGGTAATCGTGAAAGGAGAGTGGAATCCCGCGCATTCCACCTACCAAGCCGATTCCGATCTGGCCTTCAAGACGGCCGAGCAGCAGCGATGACCGCACAGTGGTTAACACCACTGGCACCGACAGCGGTGGTCAAGATCGAGTCTGGAGGACGGCTCCATTTGATACGGGCTTTGATAGACCAGTGCTCCCCGACGTCGATAATAGCCGATGATTTGGCAAGAGACCTGCACCTCAGCATGACGAGGGTGAGTGATCAGCGAGGCTGCTTCATCAAAATGCGGGGAAAGCACGGCCAAATGTCGACAGTGACGACACACGCGTTAATTGTCCCTAAGTACCGCAGGAACTCCCCAGGCGCGAATCTCGACCCAGCAATACAGACGTCGTATATCAATTTGCGATTGGCGGACCCTCGCTTTTATATCTCGTCGCCAATCAAATTGGTCCTCGGAGCCGATGTCTTCCCAAAGATTTACTTGGGCGCCATCACCCCAGGAATTATGGGCCCACTCCTGGCCCAAAACACCATATTTGGCTGGGTACTGTCGGGAGCCTGCTAGGCATTACCGAAGTAAAATTTTAATTATATTTTCACCTTTCTATTTATATTGTTAAATAATACAATGAAATGAATTTAAAAAAAAAAAAACCCCAAAAAAAAAAAAAAAAGTGCAAGTGACATTTAAACCACGTAATTTTTTATTTTTTCTTTTCTAACAACCCATAATAGGAATTAGTTTATTTACAACTTAAGACAAACTTTTATTACAATACAAAAAAATGAAGCATGGTGGCTGGCTTCTAGTTGTTGCATACCGCAAGGGGGCCGGCATGTTTAGGCCTACAGCCTAAATAACCACCCTAATGTTTAACATAACTCAGCGTTGGCTATGTTAAAATTTCCCTTTTGTAAAACCGTTTGTTGGCTAGCGCAACTGTTTAAGAAAACGGGTAACTTACTTGCGTTCAAGATTCAGGATCGAGAAGATTACTCCAGGCCAACCACCACGCTCCATTTTCATTTTGATTTAAACGGATTCACGTCCTAATACAAAAGGTAATTTATAAGAGAAAAACTGTATTGAAATATATTGCGTTTTCAAATACATATAACTTAACGAGCCCTCGCATGTGGGCCCGAAAAAATTAAAGTTGGGGGCCGCCCCGCGGCCCCAGGATAGTCTTCTGTAATAAAACAACTTAAATTTGTTAGCGATTTGTATATTTACCATTTGGCGTTCCTCCAAAGAATGACCACAGAAATATTCTTAAAGCTAACTCTTAGTCTCTAAAAGGCCTGAATTAAATTTTTAAATGCTGACGCTGCGCTTCCCACGATTTGCATTTTCAATTTCGTCACAGGTCGATTACCTGCCGCGGCTATGCGCGTGTTTTGGGAAGTGCGGTGTCAGCACTTTTACATTAGTGAATGCGCTGGCCCCCTTGTTAACTACCCCCCCTTCAAACATCTGCGTCCCGCAGATGACTCAATCTCTGAGGAGTGTCCTTGGTGTGAGTCGTTGGCTGGTCCTGATGTGCTGTTTTGGTCTAGTCTAGGAAAGTTGATTGTAGCCGTAAGTTTCTTCCAAATAATATAGCATACGGCTGCCAGGATTGTTAGGGCAACCGCGTCAAAAATTAACGAGAAGTGAAAATTATTGCCAAGTTGCTTCAGGTGATGAATGTTTTCCATACTGAGCTCGTGGATGTAGTCCAAATTTAACTTCAACCCATCGCTTGTAACGTTGACCAGAGCGGGTGGCAAAGCTTGAACTGCGCGTACTGATCTGCTGGTGAACGTTTGATTTCCCAACGTGATAGTTTCATTATTTAGTAGAATTACATATGTTCCATTGAGGTGCGTGGAGTAGTTTCCCCCTCGCAGTTGTCCTTGAAAGTTTGTAGTAAATATTGTTGCGTCCGCGATCATCTCGACGCTTCTGTGGTTATCTAGTTCAAAATGGCATTTAGCATCGCCGCCTTTTATCAATCGAGCTAAGCATCCGTCTTCAGGAAGCTTCGTTAGTGATTTTGGCGAGCAGATTGTTATATTGCTAATCGAAGGACAATCTTCGTTCAGTCCGAACGTTTCCTCCTCGTTTACCAGCATCTTGTTGTAACTAAGGTCAACGTGTTGTCCTCTTATAACAGCGGCACGCGTTATTAAAAGCCGGTAACCATCTGGTTTCACTTTTGGCATTGAAAGAATGTACAAAAGGATACTGCCGTTCGAATATACGGATGCCGATCCATACTCAATAGCTTCGATGGTATTTTGGTATGGCAGCGAATTTTCCTCTGTAATAAGCCTTTGGATTTCCTCTCTGTCAAGTAGGTTTGTATTTATGACCCCAGATTTTGCCATCTGGCACGCCTGCACGATTTCTGAAACCTGTTCTTTCAGGATAAGAACCTTGCCCAAGTCCAAAAGCTCCATATTTTCTTCGTCAATATTTTTGTTTATAGCGTTAATATGTAGCATCATCTCATTCGCTTTCTCAATCGCCTCTTGGGTGACGTTAAAGAGCTTTTCGTTGACGCGGTACTGGTGATTGTTGTTAGCTATGACGTCATTTGTGCTTTGGAGGATGTAATCCCAATCTGCCGCATCTGGAGACCCGGCGATCCACTTCCATGCCGAACCAATCCAGTCAATGGAACGTGTTTTTCTTGATCTACTCATTTGAAGCTCGTCGAGTCGCAGTTTCGTTTGGTTTAGGTGGAATTGCAGTACAGTACGCACAGATTTGCTTTAGATATCATGCTGTGTTGCCTCGATCAATTTGTCCAAAGCCATGTTGAAGTAACTAAGGTCGACCACATGGACTAGACTAAAGTGTCCGTTCAGGATCCAACCACGCCCATGCTCAATAGTGACCAGTGGAGAGTCGTAGTTGTAAATATTAAGGCTGCAAGCGCCAGATATAAAAAGTAAACTGTCTTACCTCCATCATTGGAGAAAACAAAAATAACAATTTCTTAAATTAGTATTGGCCTTTTTTACCATTTATCTCGCTATTTTGTATTATTTCATATTTTTTTAATCTTCAGGGACGGTGAGGAAAAATGAAATTATTTTACAAAAGCATAGTAATGAGATGATTATATAAGATTCCTTTCTTAAATAGTAGTTACAAGTTGTTTAATTTAATTAGCAAAGGTAAGTTGGTTAGTTATATTTTAAAATTTTCTTTTATAAACTTTGTGAAGTTGTTTAAACTTATCAAAGGTTAATATTAAGGATTACACTAAAGTCAAAAGAAAAAGAAAAAAAAGGTGGAAAAGGACGATTAATTAAACTTTTTTCCTTTTTTTTTTTTTTTTTTTTTCTGGTATTTAAATTTACGCTAAAGTCAAGTTTTTCTTGAAGAGAAAAAAGAACTATTGATTACAATTTTCGTGACTTTTTTTGTGTTTTTTTTTTTTTTTTTTTTTTTATTTTTTTATTTTTACAATATTTAATATATTCCTATATTCTACTACCGTCCCCGGTTCTCTTAATCTAGTAATTGCAAAATCCACAGGGTCCGAGGATGTTTATTGAGAAAATCAAGAAATGTGTAACAGTTTTTGTTTAGTTCTACATTTCTATTTCAGATTATGCCGTTATACTTCACTATCCTAGGGTCCTGTGGTTTCACCAAAAATTTATGAAAGTTGGGCCATTGTAGCCTTCTTTAAAAGCGTTTTTGATGGGCAATGTTTGCCTCTTTAAAAGTGTTTGAGATGGGCAATGTGTGCCTCTTTAAAAGTGTTTTTGTTGGGCAATGTTTGCCTCTTTAAAAGTGTTTTTTCATTTTGAAGTAGTTTTAATTTGTGCTTTATGAACCTTCCTGCCATTGTGTGTGACTAAAGTCACTCTATTATTTCTGCCCACAATTTCTTTTTTATAAAGTGCCTTCTGCTTTGCCTTTATTTGTTTATCCCTTCTGCTTTGCCTTTATTTGTGTCTCCCGGCTTAAAATTTTGTGGTTTCTTCCGATTCTTATTCAACCTCAGATTCCTCAGCTCCTGGTTCCTCTTAATTTCCTCCCTGATCTCTTTATGAACTCTTTCTTTGAAGTTGGTTGGTCCTTGGTAGTTGATTCTCTCGGTTCTATTAAAAAATATATCGCTGGGCTTCCGCTTCGTTACAGAGTGTATCGTTGTATTGTAACGATCGACCGCGATATATACTAGTTCCTTTGGTCTAACGTTTTTTATCTCCTTTCGAAGACATCTGTAGATCTCGATAATGGTAGAGTGCAGTTTTTCTACCTGACCATTTACCTCACTTCTTTGAACCGGAGTCTGATACAGTTCGATTCCTAAGCCTCTTATATAGTTGCATACTAGAGGCGTCATGAATCCCCTCTCATTGTCTGTTACTATTATTTTAGGAGTTGTG
This sequence comes from Philophylla caesio, assembly GCA_963971545.1. Lineage (NCBI taxonomy): Eukaryota > Metazoa > Arthropoda > Insecta > Diptera > Tephritidae > Philophylla > Philophylla caesio. The sequence continues at coordinate 24,890,040 of OZ020608.1, read as the reverse complement.
AAGTAGTGGATTAATTTCGCTAGCTTAGCGCGAAGAGTTAGGGAAGCTCGGTTTTTAATGTGGAAAAGTTTGGCAAATTTGAAAAATTTATCTATGCAGGATAAAAACTTCTCACCCTGAATTTCGAAGATGTCCACATGGACTATATCAGATGGGTACTTTGGAACAGGAGTATCTTTCATTGGCGGTACCGCAGGATGTCTATCATATTTGTTCGCCAGGCAGGTTTCACAAATGGAAGTAAATTTTCTTATTCTGCTCGCCATTTTGGGAAAATAGTATTTTTCCAGTATTTGTTCCCTGTTTTCTCTCGAGTTCCTATGAGCCCTCCTATGTTCATCCTCTATTATTTTACAAATTCTATCTTCGTTGGCTACATCTTCAACCACCCTCTGTGTTATCCTGATTTTGTACAAAAGAAAATTTTCTAGGTACACTTCTTGTAGAAGCTGTAAATGGTTTTCTGAAATTTTTATGCCGTTTACTAATAATGGGTTCAGGCATTCTTTCAAGGCTGTGATCAAATTGGATTTTTCAATGACAGGTAGGCTGACATAGTGACGAGTGAAACTTGGGTGGGGATTTTCTACACAACTCATTGCATTCCCTTCCGTGAAAATTATTTGGTTTCGAAAAACGTTTAATGGACTTTCCACATGTGGAATGAGGTCCGACGCATCCTGATCTGCGCTGTGGACTGTCCCTTCTTCGCTTCTAACTTCTGCTGGTAAATTGCTTGGTTCTATAGGGTCTGTTAAATGGTTTGCCTGGCATGGAATTCTGGAGAGAGCATCTGCCATAACATTTGATTTACCAGGAGTGTAAATCAATTCGTGGTTGTACTCTTCTATTCTAGCTTTCTACCTCTTCAACTTTGCGTTGTAGTTCCTACTTCCCAACGCAAACGTGAGAGGTTGATGTTCAGTGAAAATCCTAATGTTTTTCGCCCCATAGAGGTAAGACCTTAAATTATCTAAAGCCCAAACTATTGCCAACATCTCCTTCTCATTTGTGGCGTAGTCTTCCTCTGTTTTATTTAGGGACCTTGAAATATAGGCAATCGGCCGATCTTTTCCTGGCTCCCCTTGTGATAGTACTCCACCAATGGCATAGTTAGAAGCGTCGGTCGTAAGGTTAAATGATTTTTTGAAATCAGGAAAAGCAAGAATATCTGAGGAAATAAGTAGTTTTTTCAAATTATTGAAAGCTTGAAGGGCTTCCGAGCCTAGATTTATGCGTATTTTCCTCGATTGGTTGGCCCTGACTTGCGCGTTTTCGCCCCGTGTGAGATTAGTTAAAGGTTTCGCAACCTTCGCGTAATCTCTAATGAACTTTCGGTAGTATGATGTCATTCCCAAGAAACTTTTCAGTTCTTTAAGTGTTTCTGGAGGCGAAAGATTCTCTATAGCCTGAACCTTTGAAGAGTCTGGTTTTATCCCGTCAGATGTGATTACATATCCCAGAACTTCTACTTCCGTCCGCATAAATTTTGTTTTTTCCAAATTCACCCTTAAGTTAGCATCCGCGAGCCTATCAAATATTATTTCCATATTTCTTAAATGATATACTCTTTAAGGACATCATCAATCATACGTTGGAATATAGCCGGCGCGTTTTTCAACCCAAAAGGTAGTCTCAAAAACTCGTATTTGCCATTCATGGTCGAAAAAGCTGTTTTGGGTATGTCTGCCTCCTTCATTGGAATTTGGTGAATACCTGATGTAAGGTCAATTGTTGTAAAATACTTAGCGTTTCCTAGACTAGCTAGCGTCGCATTAATATCCGGAATAGGATAAGCGTCTGATACGGTAACCGCATTCAAACGTTTGAAGTCTACGACCATTCTATACTGTTTTTCACCGGAGGGCTTAGGCTTCTTTGGGACTACCCAAATTGGAGAATTATAAGGGCTTTTTGAAGGTCGTATGATGCCTTCTTCGAGCAATTCGGTAATTTGTTTGTCTACTTCTTCCCTCATGTTCGCGGGATAAGGATAGCTTTTTGTATATATAGGCTCATCCGTAGTTGTCTTTATTTCAGCACGAACTGAAGTTTTGATGTTTGATTTAATATTAAGTGGACCGAATAAATTGGAATACTTTTCTACCAGAGACTTCACAACTGGAACTATTGCTATCGGGATTTCAGATAACTCAGAAAAATTAATGCTCCCAACGGGTTTGTTTCTCAATGGAATTTTAATATTTGGTTCGATTGTGAGAATATGGTTTTTTCTATCTATCACTGCACCGAGTGCCTTAAGCGTATCGTCCCCTATAATTCCATCAAAAGTTTGGAGTCCTGATAATAGATAAAATGTTGTTCTGGTGTCGTTTCCTACTTTGTGGAAAAATTTTCCACAAATTTTTTTGTTTATTGTAATTGGTCCTGCTACTGTCTGTACCGAGCATGGTGGATCGACTGGTGTGGAATCAGTTGCTAGACTAGGTTTAATAAAGTTTTTGTTTGCCCCTGTGTCTATAAGAAATTTTAAGACATTACTGCCGTTGGTTAGGCACGTCAGGTAGGGTATGCTTGAAAAGGAAGCACTGTTTCTTATATGAAATAGGCTGGTGGACCGGTCAATAAAAAATTTACTTGCTGTTCATCGTTGTATGTGGGTTCACAATGGTTAGAGGAGTTATATGCTTGTTCAGGACTACAGGTTTCGATGTTATATAGTTTCTGTTGTTTTGGGAAGCCACCTTTTGACGATGTAGGCCCTCTCTTAAACGCGTTTGTGCTTGATGGTCTGTTCATGTAGTTGACATTTCTTTTTTGCGCACTGCCATCAACTTCCATTTTCTCAACGGGGTTAGGACCCGTTGGCCTAGTTGGTGGTAATGGAGTCAGGCCTTGGTTTGGCTGAGGCCTATTATAAGGGTTCCTCTGATATCCCGGATTCGAATTCCTGTTCACCGATCCGATTGGCTGAGTGTGAATGCACCATCGTATTCCGTAAAGTTAAATTCTGAATGTCCAGGCAAGCTGAGTAAGCTTCTGGCAAAGTTTTTGGTTTTTGCACGATGAGCATTCTAGATAACTCAGGGCTCAACCCACGTATGAACACATCTAGCGCCCTGTTGCGGTAAGTCTCTACAAGATCGGAAACTGTTTCCTGTGAGTAATCGTCGCACTTTACTTTGTTGACTATTAGCGACAGTTGGTGGTTTACCGTCGCATAGAATTCGTCCAGCTTAGAAGCTCCTTGAGTAAGTTGGTTCAACTGATGCTCGAGCGTTCGAATGTCCCTCTTATCCGCGTAGTGAAGCGATAAGACTCGCTTGATCTCTGCCCAATCGCTCAAAAACGTTGTACGCCACCAACGCCGCATCAGCTCCACCCCGGATTTTTTGCCTGACGTGCTGCAGGATGGCGCGATATAGAGGCTTCTCTTTGACCACTTCGTAGTCAGCGAGTATGCCCTCGACGTTATGAACCCACGATATGTACTGGGAGGGGCTACCCTCAAAAATTTGCAGCTCTTTTACGCAGTCGGGGAGTCTGCCAATGTCCTTTAGATCCTGTTCCGATAGGGGTGTTCGCACCGCTACCGGCGCCCCTTGCGGCCTTTGGCTAGCCTGCTCTACACTACCTAACCGCCCATCAATTGTAGTCAGATTTTGGTCAATAATTACATTATTTGACTCAATCCTCCCTAGCCTAGCATCTAGAGATGCACCATTGCTCTCAATCGCACCAAGTCGTCCCTCAAGTCTCCTTATCTGCTCGAGAAGAGCATTAATACCCCCATTGAGTTCATTGACTTTGGAAGTTAAGGCGTCCATTTCACGAAAATTGAAAAATTTATTACTATAATTGATAGTTTGTTAACAGATTCAAGGCACGGGATACGCACTTAATTTTTTATTTTATAGCACAGTACGACAATGATAGTAATATTAATTTCTCTTGGTTTGGCTCACAGTGGCTCTTTAAATAATTTTTATATATGCGTTTTTTTCCTATTTCTTCACAAACAATTAAAAAAATTTTGTTTGGCACACAGTGGCTCTTTATAAATTTTTTGTATGCGCTTCCTGCTTTTTTCGCCTTTTTTTTGTTTGCTTAATATTTTCTAGTTGTTGATTGAAGTTACTGGTCTTTTCTTACGATTTGACAGTTTCCTGCAAAAGAACAAGAAAATAACCGTAAATTCTTTTGTGAAACTTTTACCGTGTTCTGATGGAGACGGCGACATGTACCAGGTTGGCGTTTCACGTACATTAGTCTTTAAATAAATTAGTTTTGGTCATGGAAGGGCTGTGTTATCCTTTTTAGTCGTCGACAATCAGATTGAAGGCAACCTACTAAGGCACAGCTTGCTTCACAACACAATTTTGGAGCTATCGCAATCTCCAGTGTGTTCTGATGTGTACGCTGGAAATGCCATCGTAGTCAGGGAGTAGCTATCGTGTTCTTATGTGAACGACAGCGTGCCCCCAAGACTGTTATTGGCTATTGCAGGATCGCAAAATGTGTTAACCAGTTGGCTTTCGTGGTAGTGAAATCCGGCCTAGAAGTTTAGGGACTCGGATTCACCCAGCCAACAGGATTGCGAAAGGATGTCCAGTGCTAGGACTGTGGATGTGCCAAAGGTTTTCACTTTCACTTCGTTTTTTTTGTATAATTAAAATTTATGTGCGTGTGTCAAGGATTTCACTTTTTATTACTTTTGTTATAATTTACGTATATACCTGAGGGTCTTCGGGGTCACAGGATAATTTAGAGTAATGTTATTCCTGTATCAGCCCACAAGGGTTGACAGGATAGGACGTAGTAATTTATGATCTAAGCCTGAGGTTCCTCGGGGTCACAGGACTTAGCCGTGTTCGATTAACTGGCCATATGAGCCTTTTAAACATATTTATTTTTATTATTTAACATGGTTGACCTCTTCTAGGAAGAGGAGCTTTTTAACTCTGGAGTGTCCCGTAGGGATCGCAGAGCTAAGCTAATATTATAAACCTCAAGGTCCTGATAGACCGTGGTTTCAAAATATTTTTTTATGCGGCTGTACAAGCCATTATTTATAACTTTCTGTTTTACCTTAATCTTTTTTCCTTTACACTAACACTTTGTCACAACCACTTTAACACTAGCACTTTTCAACACTTCAGCAATCACTAGGGAAGGACTTCCACAGTTAAGGGAATCCATCCCGGAGGAGCTCTACAGTTACGTAGGCTTCTCACAAGGACCCACATTTCAGTGGGTCCCTGCTCGGGCGCCACTTAAGGAGCCCACGCATGTGGGCCCGAAAAAAATAAAGTTGGGGCCCAGGATAGTCTTCTGTAATAAAACAACTTAAATTTGTTAGCGATTTGTACATTTACCATTTGGCGTTCCTCCAAAAAATGACCACAGAAATATTCTTAAAGCTAACTCTTAGTCTCTAAAAGGCCTGAATTAACTTATTAAATGCTGACGCTGCGCTTCCCACGATTTGCATTTTCAATTTCGTCACAGGTCGATTACCTGCCGCGGCTATGCGCGTGTTTTGGGAAGTGCGGTGTCAGCATTTTTACATTAGTGAATGCGCTGGCCCCCTTGTTAACTTATATGTACATATATTCAATCTTATCAATACTTATTGTTATTATTTCCATTTGCATAAATCCACACCGGTGCGAGCGTGAGCTATCGATTCATACAGCCCTCGCTACGGTGTCCACACAGTAAGAAATAATTTGTTTCTTCCTTTAATGTCGATTACAACCTTTACGACATTTAAACTTTTTAAATTAATAACTGTAATAACTTTCGCGCCACCCCACGTTGGGCGCCAATTAAACGATTATATTACAGTTTTATAAATTTGATTTATTTCCGCACCTGTTGCGTTTGATTAGGAACTAGTTTTCTAACTAACTTTGCAATAGTTGTTTAGCCTACTCCTAACCCACGGCGTCGCGCTGCGCTGCTGTTGTTCTGCTTGCGTACCAACCGTGTGAGCGCAATTCTGCTAACGTTGCGGCTCGTGTGGAATATTTGTCGCCGTCAACTGTGTAGACGCAGTTCTGCTGACGTTGCGGCTCGTGTGGAATATTTCATGTGGATGAACTGAGTGAAGGTTAAATCAACCGGATGTGCTGTTGACAATAATATAATGGTGGGGACCTATTCATGATAACTTATACATTAATCAAGTCGATTAAATCTTTGAAGGTTCAGAGCAAAGAACTGCAACGCGTAAGCAGTATCGGCATCGACCAAATTATTTAGATAGCTATGATAATAACGAGTTCATCAAGAGGTTTCGATTATCCAAACCTACATTTCGGTCCGTTTTTTAGGTACTGTTCTATATCACCAAGAACAAAGCTGATAATAGCGTTAAGATTATATGCCAACGGCTGTTTCCTAATAACTGTTGGAGATTTTTGTGGGGTTAGCGTATCTACAGCAAGCCGAGCCGTTAAAGAATTGTCGTTTGCTTTGCCTGCTTTGTACAAGGATTTTATTAAACTTCCAAGCGATCCTATGCAAACGGGGGCAGAATTTTTCCAAATCGCTAAATTCCCAAAAGTCATCGGAACTATTGGTTGTACTCACGTAAGAGTACAATCACCCGTTGGTTGCAATACAGAAATTTTTCGAAATAGAAAAGGATACTTTTCGCTGAATGTTCAGGTAATGTGCAGTGCAATTTTGATGGTCTTAGATGTGGTGGTGAGGTGGCCTGATTCTGCACACGATTACAATATTTTCCGCAACAGCCGTCTTAAATTTTGTATTGTAAAAGGGCATTTTGAGAATTGTTTCATCCTTGGTGGATACAAGCAAAGTAATTACATTATCACAAATCCGCACGCGAAATTCAATTGAGAGATCTTTTGGCGTATGGAAAAGACGTTTTCCAGTATTGTCGATGGGACTACGAACATCAATAGCCATTGTTATTATAGTGGCATGTGGTGTCTTACATAACATTGCAATACTCTCAAATGACCCCTTCCTCGTACAGATGAACTAAGTCTACAGGAGATTCCAGACGATGACACAGAAAATAATTTCATGGCAATAAATTCCACCTCTGTTGCAAGATACCAACTGATACGAGACTATTTTGCTAGGTGACTAATTAAGAAATGTGACTAATTAAGAAATGTTAACACATTCGAGTTATACATAACACTTACGCTTTTTAGATTATAAATGGAGTTCTATTAGCATATGCACATTACAATGATACGAGTAAGGGTAGTACTCTGTCAATGGAATTTTTCGAATAAAAGGTTTATCAGTTTGGATTTAAGTTGAATATGCATATGTATATTTGTCTTTATTTATCAAAATAAAATAAATAAAAAATCTTTTAATTACAAACATAAAAAAGTTAAATGTTATATGTACTTCAATATAAAGATTTAATTTCTTAAACGCATTATTGTAAATAATAGAAATTATATAGGGGCTTACATATATGTATATATGTAATGTGACGATCAACAGTCAAGTTTATTCTGTTATTTTTTTCTTCTTTTCTATAATTTCTAACTGAAAAAGTGCATTTTTCAGTTTTAAAGCTATCAATTCTTGTTGGTGTTTTTCCTGAGCCCGGACATTTTCTTCTTCAAACATTTTTTTTTGAAAAACTGTCAAATAATAGTGTTTTCTTTTTACGCAATAATGATGCAGGGCTGTCAAATTTTCGTGTTCTTTTTTTGCGTATAAGTCGCGACCTTACCGAATATCTTGTGGCTAAATATTCGGCGAGCACTTGGTATAAGGCAAAGAGCTACAAAGGAGGAAGAGTGCAAATGGCAGCGGAATCTCATGTGCTCCAATTTTTGTGGTAAACTTAAAACAACGCTTAAACGGGAAACTCCTTTTCAGAGTATTTTTATTTTTGATTTAGGTTCGCCGCAAATAAAAAAAGTGGAAAATCTATTCGACATGTCTTTGTCGAATATGTACCATACATTTAACAAAGTTCAAGGATATCGCGCCGATAGCAATAAGATTTCCAAAAGAAACCTAAGAAACGGAAGACATCGCCAAGGCGTTTGAAAATGTAAATATAATTCAATACCAGAATTTCCTCACAACATATGTACAAACATACACTTTGTGTATTGTGCAGGTTGCTGGATTTCCTAGTCTCTTGGGTTGCATTGATGAAAGCTTCATCACCAGTAGGAAGCCACGGCATAAAATACGGTCCAATTAGACGAACAGACACGATTATGTCTGCAAGGCATATGCGATGCGAACTTCCGTTTCCTGTAGTGCGATTCAGTAACTTTTTTAACAACACTCGAAGTTGCCAAATCAGCTAAACAACAGAAGTTAACAATACTGCTATTCAGTAACTCTTTTTTTTGAAAACATACGTTATTGCAAAATCAGCTGTGTTGTTAAGCTAGCGGCATCTACACAGAAGAAAAAAAACATTCCTTGGCGCAACGAGAAAACACCTTATTCATTTCATTGAACTTCTAGTGCAGTCTTCACTGCGGCTTGTACTAAATTTTGTAACTCTAATGCATTCATGTTAATTTTCTCTTGTAACACACTTACTTGTAATTTTTTAAAATTTTCAATTATCTGATCGATACCGCTCATCAAAATTTAAATGTTCACTATTCTCTATTTTGGCAGTTTTTATTTAATTACCTTTTCAACACAATAAATTTCTTTACAAAAATAAACAAGCAATCACATTATGTTAAAGATAATTTGGATGTTGTTCTCCGCTCTTAGTGACTGCTTCCAAACTACAATTGGATTTGAGGTTCTTGATGACTGCTTCTCAGTTCCAGATGAGTTGCTGGAGGTACTTGTTGGCTGCTTCTAAGTTCCGAGTTTTTAGTTCGCGTTCTCGCGCGGTACAAGGAAAATTTGTTCCTTGGTGACTTCCAATAGTCCAATCAATCGGTTCACAGTAAAAATATTTTAATTTGTTCGTTTGCGGTTCAAAGTTTTATTAACTCTTTAGAGTATTTCTTTTACTGCACTTGAACGTTCCCGAGCCCCACGTTGGGCGCCAATTTTCAAATTATACTTTATTATTCGAGCTGTGCTTACAGACTAAAGCTTACTCGCTAAGACATAACTAATATAAAGCCTATTCGGCCCGTCGCTGCTGCTGTAGTCGCTGTGACTGCGACAGTACGTGCCATAGGATGATGTGATGTTTTCGTGGAATTCTTCCTACTTCAGCATAGTCACATTCCCACGATAGGGAGTCGTTGCTGCTTATTTCGTTCAAAGTATAGTATGTTGCAGTAGAAACTTTCCAGTAAAGTAGCTGCAGGTGTTCGGCCAGACGCTGTGTCAGCATAAACGGATTACCCTGATGTGTGGGAACCGTTTTGTCTTCTGAATGCCTACACTGCTTAGCTACTTGGCATAGCGGGTGATAACTTATATATGTAAGTATCATTTGTTGACAAATTATGATAAATTTTTAAGTGCGAAAACAAAAATTTACATTCAGCAAATATTTTTTGACAAACAAAACATGAAAGCGACATTTTTTTATTTTAAAATTCAAACTTTAAAATGCAGTTATTCATATTGATTTTAAATTTCGTAAGTCACTTAAAAATGCCGACAAAGGACTACACATGTCATTTGAGTCAATTGGGATTTCATAAAAATACATATGGAAAAATAACCATATCAGCTTACAGTCATTTGCATATTCCAAGTTGAGCACATGATATATTTTGAAAGATATATCTAAACATTTTATGATATTGTCAAACTTGCAGTATGTATCTGCAAAATACACAAAATATTCTTCTATTTCCTTTAAGTTAGTACCAACTCCGCACATAAATGGTTGCACAGTTTGGTTTCGACACTAAACGACGACGATTTGCTAAAATCGGTATTGGCGTAGTCGTTATCGATAACTATTGACAGCTATTGACACACATTTGGTATTGGCTAAGCAAAATAGCTGTCGACGTTGAGTTCAAGCGACGCCATTTCAGTCGACACCGAATTTTAAGGTATAATTGTTTTTTTTTAAGAAATTAATTTTTAGTAACAAACAAATATTTAAATTGAATTATTACATGTGTATATGTATTGATTTAGAAATTACAAGACTCCACTTTCCATTGCTGGATTAATTTTTTTCAGCACATACTTACATAATCGAAGTTTTGTTAAGTCGAAAATATTCTTCAAATCTGGAAAAAAAAATGTTTAACAACTATCATGAAAAAATCCAAAAGACTTATCCAAGAATGTTAATTGTAACACTTACTTGTTTTCTGGCAAACTTAATACATCTGAATTCGGCTTTATAATTTTTCTTTTTGCTGCAAGCTATTTTGTTATTTTAGATGTTCTGTTGGAAATCACTTTTTTGGAAGTTGGTTTCAAAACTGCATGTAATAATGAAAGTATCATATTGTCCCTGTGCCCTATGATATAAGTATGTATATAAAATAATAAATTAAATGTGAAATGAAATTTTTACCAAAGCATATCCAAATGATTGTTTGTACAACGGCCACTCAGCTAAAATTATATCCAAACTAGTTTCGGATTTCAGCGCTTTGAATCTGTTTTCAAACGTAGACTCCCATTTAGATCGGATTTCTTCCAGTGGTTCTATGTTATATTTGAGCCAGCTTTTTGCCATGATTGCATCATTAGATACAACTTGAGCTGGTTCTTTAAATGTAAAAGAAAAATATTAAACAAATGCTTTTATACAAAGCGTATGTATGTATATGCATGTTTGTATGTACAAATATATATCTGTACAAACCTGGTTGTAACGGAATTTTTGAATTTGAGGCATCCTGGCTTGTACTAATATTTAATTTCTTCAAAAGAATTCCATCGCGCCTAAGATTGATGATATCTTGCATAAAGGCATCCACCAGGTTTCTTTTTTATTCGGCGAACATAGTAAATGCTCTAAAATCGAAAAATACGAGTATAAGTATATCAGGAGCCCTAGGATAGGTTAGGTTAGGTTAGGGTGGCTGCCACCGCACAGGAGCACGGTGGCACACTTAGGCCGTAAGAAGCCCGTTGTGATACCACTGGCATAAGCCATGCATTCCCTCTCTCCCTTCTTTCAAAAATTGAACCATCCTGTGCGCTTAATGTAGAGTAGAAAGTTGGAGATGTTTGCTGAGTTCAAGTCAGCTAGACAGTCCAGAAAGTAACTTTTAAAAGCTTTACTGCGCGTCTTGGCCAAGCCGGGGCAGTGGCAGAGGTAGTGCTCAATACTCTCTACCTCCTCCTCGTTTCGGCAACTGCGGCAGAAATCATTTGTTGCGTAGCCCAGCCTTTCCCCATGCGTGCCCATGAGGCAGTGCCCGGTTATCACCCCAACTACTAATCTGAGAGAGGAGCGGCCAAGCATAGTGAGAGCTTTAGAGCGCTTCTCATCGGCTTCTGGCCAGATTTGTCTGGTAATGTGGCAGGTGGGCTCCGATGCCCACCTTACATTTGCCTTACCCATAAGCTCAGATCTTAATCTGTATTTATAGGATGCCAAGGGTAAACCCGCCTCTTGAGCAGAGTTTATCATAGTTAGTTCCGTCCCTTTTCTTGCTAGTTCATCAGCCAGGCAGTTGCCTGGAATGTCCTTATGGCCAAGGACCCATGCAACACATACGGAGCACATATCTGCCAGCTGGTTTAGAGCTGCTCTGCATTCAAAGGCTACCTTGGAGGTTGTACCGTAGGATGTCAGAGATTTGATAGCAGCCTGGCTGTCAGAATAAATGGTAATGCCTCGTTCTAAAGAGGTGCACGTTGTAAGGCCACGAGCTGCTTCCATTATTGCATTTAGTTCGGCCTGGAAAACACTGCAGTGGTCCGGTAAACGAAGACTGAGGTTTAGATCGAGTTCACTAGAGTAAATCCCGCTGCCTACTCGTTCGTTTAACTTGGAACCATCTGTGTATATAGCTGTCGATCCTGGATCCAGGTCTACGATACCTGTCCATTCGCTCCTCTCTGGGATTCTTGTGGAGAATCTATTTCCAGAGAATGGAGGGTGTATAATATAATCCAACCTTATCGGGTTGTCGGGCAGAGTTTCCAGGACCATTGCGTGCCCATGGTTAAGATTTCTCCACGGAAGGATCGCATTTAGCCTGGCCGTACTGCAGGCCGCCAGAAAATTGCCGTAGAGATCCACCGGTGGGAGATTCAACATTATTTCCAGAGATTTGGTGGGTGTAGAGGGCAGTGCTCCCGTGGTGAGCATTGCGGCAGCCCTCTGGACCCGTTCCAGCTTGGCTCTGGTACGAGTCCTGCTCAATGCCGGCCACCATACGACGATCCCGTAGAAGAGAATGGGTCTTATCACAGCTGTGTACATCCAGTGTATAATGTGTGGCTTTATACCCCACTTCTTCCCCACGGCCGTCTTACAGGCGTATAGAGTAACAATAGCTTTCTTGGAGCGGTCTTCAATATTCCGCCTCCAGTCGAGTTTTTTATCTAGTACAATTCCGAGATATTTGACCTCGGTTGAGAGACTGAGAACCACTCCGTTTACGGATGGTAGTTTGAAAACGGCAATTTTGTATTTCCTTGTAAAGAGCACTGCTTCGGTCTTGGCGGGATTGACGTTAAGTCCACATTCCACCGACCAGCGAGCTACGGTATTTAGAGCGTTTTGCAGTAAATCGCTTATGACCTGAAGATGTTTGCCCGTTGCTGTGATTGCCAAGTCGTCAGCATATGCCACGACCTTGCAGCCGGTGCTCTTGAGGTTTAAGAGTAAGTCGTTTACAGTAAGGTTCCAGAGTAAAGGTGACAGAACACCTCCCTGGGGTGTGCCTCTAGCCACATATTTGGATTTAGAGCTGTCCCCTACTGTTGAGAATATCGATCTTTTCCTGAGAAGGTGCAGATTAATTTGTAGAATCCGCACCATCTCTAGAATGACCGACGTCCATTGCCTCTGGCTCTTCTCTTTGGGTGACGGCCCTGACTGTGATGTCCAGGTCCGCCTCCTTAGATTCCGAAGCCAGAAGCTGGTCCTCATCATCAGGCGCTACCCATCGGCTGAATATCGACCCGACGTATGCGGATACTGAGCCCGTTTCGCTCTTAGCATCCGTCGCGACGTCCGATACCCCCGGTGGGATGTCCTCCGTTGCGCTCAAGGCGCTCGGTTTTAATTTGTTGTTGGAGTCTGGCTCCGGGGCCTTGGGGACGCTCGAGGTGTCTCCCGGTTTGTTGGCCCCCTCGCCAGTGAGAGTAGTAATGGAGTCGGGTGCGCTCGAGGCGTTGCCCGTCTGGTCCGTCTGTCTGGCTCCCTCCGCCCTCTTGTGGACCTTAATGGTGATGGAGTAGAAGCCGTAGCTTATTACCCCACCACAGTCCGCGAGCACTGGGATAGAAGCATCGTTGATGACAAGGTCAACGTAGCGCTGCTTCTCCTTGGTCTCGCCAACTCGGACTATCCTCCAATCATTGGTGGGTAGATCTCCGTTGCCAAGGCGGATGAGCTCGAGGATCTCCTGCGGTTTAGATGGTTCCGCTGGGACCCAAGCCCAGGCTCGAGGCCGCTTAGGGATCTCGTCCCTGTGGACAGCCATCAAGTCTGCCCCGGGCCACAGCTGTCCCACCGAGGAGATTGCCTCCTTGTACAGCCTGCAGACTGCACGTTCGTCCGCGCACGCGACCAGCTTGATTCGCCCTTGATACCAGCCGGCGTCGCGGACGACTGGTGCAGGGCCGGGATACTTCAGGAGTATGCCCTTATAGACCCTGCAGAGACCCATCAAGACGGACTTCCAATTATCCGTGCTGATGTTCCCGTCGGGATGGCTCTTATCGAGCACAGCCAGCGTCAGGTGCTCCTTCGCAGCCTCACTAAAAGCCTTGGCTGATATGGCCATCGACCGACGGTTCGGGGGGGAGGAAGTCCTGTGCCTCTTCGATCCACTGGGGGTATCGTCTTGAGATCGCTGTCTCTTAGAGGCCAGGTCCTTCTTCTGGTCCGTGCGAGTGGGAGGTTTGTCCTTCTTGCCGTTCCCTGAGAGGCGCTTTCCGCTGGCGTTCAGGACTCCCTTAGCCCACTCGAGGGAGGAGCCCTAAATTCACCAAAAAACTGTTGGCACTTTTTGTCGCTCTCGATGAACTCACTTACGGCAAAAAATATATATTATTGTTAATATTTTTTTTTAGTCATCAGATTATAAACGTGCATACCTTTTCTTCATTGGTGAAGTGTCCAGTAATCTGGCCAGCAATTAAATCAAATGTGAACGGGTTAGGCTTAATGCCATTTTTGATAAGTTAATTAGTTACGCACTTCGCAAGCAAACTTCTATATTTTGGTACTAATCGTTTGTTGTTTTCGTAAAACTGAACAATTTGTATGCCAACAGCAGACGCGTTCAATATTGCTAAAATAGATAACTATACAAATGTAATCATTGAATTTTACACCAAAACACTCAGGCTTTACCTCTGATATATTATCCACATAAGTCTCAAAGCTTTATGTAACCGAAAGCGTAGAATTTCCGGACGATGCCAATGAATTATCAAAATTGACTCCCTTAAGTGACAAATAGTACAAGGAAATTTTCGCGATGTACAAAATTGCTGCACTACTATTTATTGCACACTCTTACCTGTTCCATTTGCCAATTCAACAAATTGTGTTCAAATATTACGCGAGGGCCATACAATGAAGACGGTACAATGTTATTTAGATGCTCTGGTTTCAAATATTTTAAGCTTTCCACAATAAAGCCACAATCTACAATTAAATACGTAGGTATTCCCAAACGTGTTTTTAGTTTAATTTAAATGCATTTCTCAAATGGAAAATGTTCACATACATATGTTGCATATACGAGTATATTGCATATGTTATTTTACCTTTTAATACATCATAAAGCACTTCACTTTTTAATAAATTTAACACATTTAGCAATTCATTTTCGTTTTCCATTGCTAAGCACATTTACAAGCGTCTATTCAGTGGAAAATTTTCAATACGTTAGGCAAGTTTAGTAAATTAATAACTTACAAAACTTTTAATTTTTGCAACATTTGAATTGTGCGTCTTAATGTTTCGCCACCTCTACTATGATTTTTTCATGTTAAATGCTACATGTAGACATATTGCACATTTTAATAATGTCTGCATTTTGCATTACTATTATGTTACTGTTTCATTATGTAATAATTCTTAAAATTTCTAAAATTTATATTTCTTAGAGGCTGAACTATTGGGAAATATGCTTTGTTGGAACCTTTCTATATTAATACCTGTTAATAATATAAAGAACATAACTCATCATAATGATGACTTTTCATTTTTTAAACACCAATTGAATACGTAAGCAAATGTATTATATATCTTAAATAACAAAAATTTATATATTTTAAATGACCGCACTTTGGCAACTCTGTGGCGCCGCTGCGCTTGCTTTGTCTTAACAGCTGTGTCAAAACTCAAAATTACTTAAGGAAATTATTACTTATATTAAGTAAATTTACTTCCTCAAATTAATGACACAATGTTTTGAGCATAAACTTGAATTAAGGAAAAATTTCACATTCTGAGGAAATTTTTCATAATATTAAGGAAAAAACTGCCACTCAAAATTAAGGAAACTGGTTTCTTGTTTTAAGGAAACTCTTTTTTCTGAGTGTAGTTTTGTGTTGGTAAGAAACGCGATGGTTAATTTATTTTCATATACTTACATGCTTTTTATTTTATTATTATAAATTTGTAGTTCCATCTTTTAACTAAATCGATTAAACTAACATGACAGTTTTATTAAAAAAGAATATATTTTATTAAAGCAATGAATGTTAAATGTACCACAGCGGCCACCTACATACATATGTACTTATATATAAGTTATGAATCCGCTCCTAGTGATCAATAATAACACGGATGGTGGGCTGCTAGTTAATCTTTTATTAAATCCATGAGTGACTGGACAACTCTCCTCGTGTAACGTCTAGGACGCACTAACTGAACTAAAACATTACCCTAAGCGATGGGCCGCTCGCTGTCACTGCAACGTTGGCCTTGAGTAGGAACCTTGTATTCCACAGCGGTCACTCGTCGCTAGCTCCACGTTGGCTGGTATACTCTGACACACGCACACACGTAGTACTCAGCAGTTGATGTGCACCGACACACGCACACACATAACTTACGTATGGGATATAGTTGTTAATGTGCAGTGAATTCCGCACATACGTGTCGGATATCTTACTTGTTGACAAAGTCAGTAGACGTGGGTAGCTCAGCGCGCATTCCAAAGCAGGGCTCAAGTCACGTTATGCTAGGTCAGCAGACGTCCGTGTCCAACTCAGTGGTTGGTGGCAGTTGGAGACAGTTAACTTATAAGTGAAGTATATGCATTGTCAACATAAACAGAAACATTTTATAAACCTTATTTATTATTATTTATATTCCATTGGCAAGCTTTCTGTCACAGAGTTGCCGGTTAAAGACTGCTACCTTCTCCGGCCGCGCACTCTGACACTCGTCCTACTTTTTAAATCGTGCCAAACCTATGTTAGAAGAAATAAAAAAACACCATTAAATAAATAGGTAGAATTATACATACATACATATACACAAAGAACGTGCGTAGTGGCTATACATATAATTGGCTTTGCAATATGCACAAACAAGATATTTATTTTCACAAACATTGAAACACTTCTATTAATGAAAGTCATGAATTTGTTTATACAAAATAAAAAGTTTATTTATCGGTTAACATTTATTTATTTCTACAGCATTTGGCTGTAGTCTCATGAGTACAGTACCCGTACGTAACTAAAACTAAATACAAAAAATGCATTACTTATACCCTCAAGCTATCCGCTGTTGGGAACGCCGCCGACGACACTGCCTACGCAGTGCTAGCAGTTCAGCTATTTGCTGACTCAGGCCAAGCGCAACATTTTCTGTCTGTTGAAAACTTGACTGCGCCGCCCGAGACAGCTCTTCCCCTCCTAAGTTAGGGACGTCCTCGGACCTTCTTGTTGACCCTTGTGCGATGTTTTCTACCACTCTTACTATTGCCGCCTGTCTGCTCTGATTTAAAAAAAAACTTACACAGAGTAGTAACGCGACGCCGGTTGCCAGTGTTATTAGAATCAGTGATGTTGCAGTCAATCCTGTCTTATAACCAATGTGTTTTCACCATACGGCGATCTAGCAAGTAAATATAATCCCCCATATGTTTCACAAAACAAGCGATCATCAGGCATCACAATTCCAAAACCAAAATAAATACACATCCTCTTTTTTAAATGGAAAAAGACCACAGTCATAAAAAACCCGTATACTTATCTTTTATTCAACACTGGCACAGACACGACCGGCACACTTTACATTCCAACTTCGACTCCCATTCGTCCAGTGACGACAGTCCCTGCGCGAAATCGAGCATTCGCACAGTGACATCGTCCCTGCGCGAAATCGAGCATTCGCACAGTGACATCGTCCCTGTACGAAACAGTTCCAGCGAAAACCTCTGGATTTCCATTCGCTTGAACACATATACAATAATCTTAGCTCTAGTTAAATTTCTAATTCTGCTCCACATTGGCCGGTTCCATCGGCAGTATGCACAACTTCTGTACCGGCCTGGTTAATCGGCTCGTCTGCGTCTCCACCACTACGGATCTCACCAGCTTGTCCTTGCTCACAATTATCTCGCTCACTCGACCGAGAGCCCACTGTGCAGGTGGAAAGTTTTCCGCCTTAATCAGCACAAGTTGGCCAACTCTCAGATTTTCTCGCTCTCTGCGCCATTTCTCTCTCTCTTGCAGACTGTTCAAATAATCAACTTGCCATCTTGCCCAAAAATGCCGCAGCATAGTTTGGCGTTGCTCCCAAAGTCTAAGTCCCCTAGCACCAGACTGCTTTTCTAGCACAAATGGAGGAGGTAGCACCAACGGCTCTCCTATAAGGAAGTGGCCTGGTGTCAATGCTTGCACATCATCTGGATCATCAGATAGCGGGTACAATGGTCGAGAATTGAGGATTGCCTCAATCTCAACCAACAATGTCGCAAGCTGATCTTGTGCCAGCGTTTTCTGGCCCACTATTCTAGTCAAATGAAACTTCATAGACTTTACAGCTGCTTCATAAATCCCTCCTTGATGCGGAGCGGCAGGCACGATCATCTAGTGACCTAAACTTGCTCTCTATCAGACGGATACACTCTGCAGTCACTTGCTTACTATCATCTCGCACACTGTTGAGCCGCACTTGCTCTCTTCTAGCTCCGTCTCTTGCACCACCCTGGCGTCAATCCATTTTCCTTGACATTCGGTTTAGATCGGTCGCTCTGATCGGGGCCTTTAGTTCTGACAATCTTATGAAATTTCTCAAATGCTCCCGGCCAATCAGATAGCTCTGATCATGCATCTGATTCAAGCGCTCCCATGCCTGGCCGTAGTTTCCAGCCGAAAACTGCCATTGCCCAAAGGTAAGCTTTGCACGCCCAACCAATGAATTTGTCAAATACATAAATTTAGATGCTGGATCTATTTCCATATTCTCGTGCACCGAAGCCTTGAACCGATCACGGAAACCCGTCCACTTGGTGGGAGTGCCATTAAACTCGCCCCACGTATTTTTAATATTATTGGCTTGCACCGGTATCTGCACCTGCACACTGATAGGTTGATCATTTGAGATTGGCTTCTCTACTGGCACCATAGCATTTATCTTCTCCTGCAATACTGCAGAAACTTCACAATAGTAGCCCTCAACTAGCGCCAAATTTTCCTCATCAAACTTTTCTAGCGCATCGGTGTCCACATCTTCAATCGCCATTGCATATTCAGTATTATACGCCTGCCATGCAGACTCTAGCACCCTCATTCGCACCTCCATCTGGCTCACCGTTACCTGTTCAGCTACATCTTCGCAAAATCTATTGCCCGTTTAATTGTTGCCCCGAACGACTTTAACTTCTTACTTTCTGCCATTCTAAAATGAAAACAACAAAATAATCAACATGGATGGATAACCTCGTATCCCTTGCCCCCATGCACACAATTCTTGCTCGCTTCAACATAAACACCATAAATACATGCACACCATTCTTTAACATTCTGGCGCTCATGAACATATGCACACCATATACATATATCGCATCTATTAACTGGCACGCAATTCTTTTACATTCTGGCACTCGGAATCACATGCACACTATAAATATAATATCTATTAACTGGCACACAATTAATATTCTGGCCCGCTCTAATGTGTACCGCAATGGTTTAAACCAAACCTTGCTTGCAGCTCTTGCCAAACATTTCTGTTCCCAACTAGCATCTATGTTTGAAAAGATTCAAGCTCCCAAAAACCATGCTTATTCATATCTAGCGCCTGCTCAAACATGCTATTGTTGGAATTCTAGCACCACCTGCAGGATTTCTGGCACTCTGCGATTTTCTTTTCGCTTTTGATCTACGATCAACATGCTCACGCACCAATATATGTATTCTAGCTCACATACATACTGACATATGCACATAACTTATGTCTGTCTCTAATATAAGTAAAAGGATTCCTCCCTTCGGTTCCTCCTGCTATGCAGGAGCGGTCACACAAAAGAAACACTTGGTTACAGTTTACGTATTTATTTCTCCTGCTTATGCAGGAGCAGCCAATTGTAGTCGATTACAGAGCCGGACTTAGACTAACTATTTTCCTACACAAAAGCTAGCTCCTAACTTACCGCTACCCTAAGCGTCGCTGCCGCTGCCGTTGTGGTTCACCGTTGTTGTCGCTATTGTTGTCACACGCTACTCCGTAGATATAGCATCAGCACATTCCGTACCGTGTGAATGCAGAAGCGTCGTCCGTTCGGCTAGTATTGCTGCTGGTGTTATTGTCGCATACTTTTGCTGTTGTTGTTGTCATGCGCGGAAGGTGAGTTGCATCGTAAGCACTTCGATGCACTACAGGTGAAATGAATAGCGGATGCCCGTTTGGCTACGAGCTACTGTTGTTATTGCTGTTGTTGTCATGTGCCAAAAGTTAGTTGCCAGCTCGGCATTTATTATGGGAACGGAAACGTACCTTAACTTCTCCCCCCCTTAAGAACGTTCGTCCTCGGGCGTCGTATGGATATGAATTGTAGGCTCAATGCCTGCATTTCTGATGATGCTAGTGATGACCCGACTCTTTTGCTTCTTTTTCCATCTGGTAAACAATATGATGATGATAGCAACCATGATCACCGCGCAAAGCATGCTGATTATTACAACTGATTTCAGGTTAATGTCTTGACGGATAGATGCAATGTGTCTAAGGTTGTCTATATTGACCTCGTTTAGGTACGGTAAGGATAAAACTGCTATGTGTCCTGTGAAGTTTAAGACCTGCGCGAGGGGTATCACCGGGGTTAGGTGACTCTTCCTTCTTCGGTTAACGTATCGCGTTCCGTTTATCACGACTTCGTCTCTGAACGTTATTAAGTAGGTGCCATTCACAAAAATCGGTAGCTTGTTGTCCTGTTGAACTTCCGCAGGGCAATCATTGACAACAATCATGCCTTCATCTATAGATTCTACTTTGCCTCTATCGTGCGCTGACATAGTTTGACAATTGGCGGTGAAATTGTTTAGTAACTGATGTAAACACGAGCCGACCGAGTTCCTGAACCTTTCGCAAAACGTTGAAGCTGTTGCCTTTTTACAATTTCCTACTAGTTCATACTGTTTATTACATTCTGCTACTATTCCTGTTTCTAGTGCTATTATTTTTGGCGGGGTGTCGCTCGACCATGGGACTTTCGACCATATGGTCGAATGTCCACTTTTTTTGGGACTTTCGACCATATGGTCAAAAGTCACTGTGAGCTAGTGACTTTCGACCATATGGTCGAATGTCCACTTTATTAAATTGAAAATATGGTCGAATGTCCACTTTGTTTTGGGACTTTCGGCCATATGTTTAGTATGCATTTTGTTAAAGTATGCATTTTGTAATTAAGAATTGCTTGAAATAAGTTTGACCTTTTACAAAATAATTGTTAGGCATGCCGTGGGATAACATAAGGTCCATGTGTGATTACTACTCTCCTTCCCGTCCCGTCCCGCCGTGCCGTGTCGCGCCCCCCGCCGTGCCGCGTCGCGCCGCCCCCCCCCCCGCATAACATACACTATGTAAAGTATATCATAAGAAGATTTTATTTTATTAATTTGAACATTTGGAACTTAAACATTTAGAATTCTTGCACATTTAGAAAATATTTATTGATTTTTTCATTTTCAATAATTTTTAATAAAAATACTTTGTTGTTTATTAAAAACATATCTAAATAATTTGTATTTTTACAAAATATTTAGACACCAAAAAAACTGCAAAACTTATAATTGTTATTTTTCATTTTGAGTGCAATATTTTTAAGAATATATTTCTGTTACGTTTTTAATAACGGCCCTGCAAACTGGACATAAAGTTTTAATTTGTTTACTAGTAGTATCTTCTTCTATTTTCCCATAGCAATTCTTACAAACTTTGTAATGTTTACATGGATGGAAGACCAATTGTCGTTCATTATCAAAACAAATGATACATAATAACGTACTATTTTCATTGTCCTTGTCGTCATTAATTCCTTCCTCAGAACTTTCGTCTTCAACTGCATCATCGGAAGTATGAATTTCATTTATGAAATGCTCTGAAACCATGCAATTTTCACGCTTTGAAAACTGGGTGAGTATTTCACGCAATGTTATTTTATTTTGATGAAGTAATGACAGTCTGTTACGAATGAAACTGTCTTTAAGAACCTGGTGATTTTTCTTGCTTTTATATATAGATGTACAACCAGAAATAGATTTGCGGTAATCAATTGATTTTATAGAATCTAAATCTGATAATACATCTAAAAACTGTAAGAAATTTCCACGCTTCGGCAATTTTAAATTTAAGCGACTATGAAAACTTTCAGCCGAGTTGCTAGTCCTAAATGGTTCCTTATAAACCGAAAAGTTTACTGGCTGTTCCTGAAAAAAGTACAAATAAATTTATTTTTTTAGGTGTTAATATACATATGTAACAGTTGAGTACGTACTTTTTTCATCCACTGATGCTCATAATATTTAATGAATGGCATAAAGAAATTCTGCGAATGGTTTCCAGTGCAAAAATTATTCTGCATTGCATCTGCTTTTAACATGTTGAAAGCTTCTTTTATTTGCCCTGGTTTAAGTAGTGGTATATTAAAAAATTTCGAAAATAATTGTTTAGCTTCTCTATTTCTATTCAATTTCGAAATAAATCCGGGTATTCTAGATGCTTTCCGCCGAAGAGCATTAGTGTAATGAAACCAACAGCCGACCATTTTCACTGCTGGAAATACACATTTAAATGCATTACGTAGGCTGCTTTCAAAATCGGTTATTATTGTTTTAGGTCTCAAGTCTAAGACATTTGCTTTTAAATATTGCAGGACATGCACATATGCTGCTTCTGTTTTTTGTGACATCAAGACGTATATGAAAGGAAAGGCCTGGAAAAAATTATACATTAAATTACATTTTTTTCTATTTAAAAACATATGTATATACTTACAAGATTATTGTGAATAATGTGTATTATGAGTAACTGCTTATAGGCTTTTGAAACTGGAATAACTTTGAAAGTACCATCAACAATGTAATTGCGCGTTTCAGAGGGACTCATTGCTCTAATACCATTGCAAATAGTTGGCGAAACAAATAATGTGTATGCAAATGTGTCTTCGATAACGGTATCTGTATAAAACTTCTCTTCAAAATTATCTCTAGACATTCCGAATTTACTTTTTATTTCCGCATTTTCGAACAGTTTTATAATTTCATGAAAATTCATCGGAGATTTCGGAAAATTTTCCTGCTTTATTCTGAACAAATTCCTACGCATTTTACCAAATTCAACTGCATTTGACGATTCTTTATACTTTTTGCATTGTTCGTCAAACACATCGCGGACACCTGCTCTTTTTATTGGCGCTCTCTTAACCTCACTTTTGATAGCATTTAATACTTTATAGTGTTCAACAAGTGCCTCTTGGTCACCATGCATATGCTCCCGTTCATTCCTTCCAATTCCACGGCAATATCGCGTACTGTTGAATTCAATTGCAACACCAACATTGCAATTTTGCTCAAAGCAATAATAGTATTTCACATTTTTCTGAGTATACCTAAATTTATAAATTTGTTTCTCTTTTTCAACATACAACAAATTGCTATTTGTCCTTATTCCCGGTATCATTATATATTCAAAGATACATTCGTCTGAATAATTCATTTTTTTCTCCGAAACACGTTTTAAATTCTTTGTTAAAGTTTACACAATACGATCCACATACATTACAAAACATCAAGATTTTGACAGCCCAATGCATGGTTCAACAAAACAGGTTAGGTTAATCGTACAAAAGCAACACTTACCGTTCAGATATTAGCATGGTTGTGTCAAAAAGCACACATACTTTGAGAAAAAATTTTACACATACTTTGAGATCACACACACACTTTGAGAGTATGTAAACAATCAAAAGCAAAACAAGGTGTTTCCATTTAAATAGGTTGACACGTTTTGAAGTAAGACAGGGTAAC
The DNA here is from genome assembly GCA_963971545.1 of Philophylla caesio. Classification (NCBI taxonomy): domain Eukaryota; kingdom Metazoa; phylum Arthropoda; class Insecta; order Diptera; family Tephritidae; genus Philophylla; species Philophylla caesio. Next base: position 24,866,487 of record OZ020608.1, on the reverse strand, counting down.
ATAATGAAATGAGAAATAATATTAAATTGAAAATATGGTCGAAAGTCACTGCCACAGAGTGACATTCGACCATATGGTCGAATGTCCACTTTAGAAAATTAAGAATATGGGCGAAAGTCACTGGCACAGAGTGACATTCGACCATATGGTCGAATGTCCACTTTATTTGAGACCATGGTCGAGCGACACCCCCCCTTATTTTTTTATATTGCATCCACTGGATATATAATAGTTTTGTTACAAACTGACTGAATTTTTGGATATTTAATTATAAAATAAATAACATCTTGATTTTGCAAAATTTTTAGTTTTGAGTTCATTACAATATCACTTACACTAATTTCAAATGAATTTTCGGATTTGACAATTGTCTCGATTTCTTTCCTGTCGAGTAAAACGGGATTTATTACATTGATTTTACCAAGCGATATTGAGAGGCCAATATTATCTAGATTGGTGATTACCGCTTTGTTTCTGCTACTTATTAGTTCGAATAGATGTCCTGTGTCGACTTCCGTTCGCTTAGTACTTGAAATAAGTTTATTTAAGGTATACGTTATCTTATTTATTTGGTCCTGAAATTCCGTATTTTTTTGTATTTGTCGTTCGTTGGATTCTATTAGTAGTTCTGAAGTCCTATTCAGGGTTAGTAGGTCATCGAAGTCGGGGGTACCCGCTATGTATTTCAGAGTGGTACCAATAAAATTGAGGCTGCGAGCATGACGATGGTGAATCCTTAGTGTTCTTAGCAGTTGTGAAATGTGTTCTACGTCAAGCTGTACTAGTTTCCTCATATGGGACATTGGTAGTAATTCTGCGAAATTTTTCGTCTCTTCCATAACTAGTTCGAAATCTGTCAGGTTCGCTGTATGAGTTAGGTAGTTGTAGTCGGAGTAAATAGCCACCAGGCCATCAGTTATTGGTATGTAATGAGATTGTGAGTAGTCCAACAATTCCCCATGGGTCTTGGCTAGCAGCCATGTTCTGTAATGAAAGTTTTAGCGGAGGTTACTTTTGTGCACACGTCTATCTCCGATTAATACAGTAGTCCCTAAGTCCTTTGTCACGGTTTGTTCAGTATAAAGCTTCCTAAACTTATTGCCAATACGCTTGTTTGTTTTAACGAATACCCTATCTCCTGGTTTATATGTTTGTATGTTTCTATTTGAGTTGTGGTGCTGTAGCTCTGATTGCTGAGCTTCCAAAAGTTTATTTTTAATTTTTTCCCTGAACTCTTCAGTTGTCGAATGAATTACCTCTATGGGTTTATAATTGGTTACGGAGTGAATGGTTCTATTATACTTACAGGTCGCGAGAAGTAGTAGTTCAGCAGTGTCTAAAATACCTAACTCCATTTTTATGCACCGTGCTATTTCGGTAAGCGTGCTGTGTAGCCTTTCTACCTGGCCATTCGTTGTGCTATGAAATGGTGGTGTGGTATATATTTGGGTTCCGAAATGGTTCTCTAGCATGGATTTTATGGTTTTTGAGTTGAGTGATCTCTCATTATCGCAGACTAGCTGTTTAGTATTACTATAAAAGTTCATAATGTTGTATAGCGGTTCTTTGATGTCAACTTTAGCTCTTGACTTGATTGGGAAAATGATTGCAAATTTTGAAAATTTGTCCAGGCAAGTGAGGAAGTGCGTATTGTCTGTGGAGTAAATATCCACATGCAGAATTTCACCTGGGTAGGAAGGCACGGGCGTTTGTCCTATTTCTACTTTAACAGGGTGCCGCTGGTACTTGGCTTCGAGACAAATCTTGCAATTTGACGTGATTTCTCGTAATTGTCTTTGAATGTTCGGGAAATAGTAGTCCTCAAGTACCTGCAACGTATTTTCCCTTGCCGATCTGTGAGCGCGGGTATGCTGAGCTGTTAAGATTTCGAGCTGGTCGTCCTTGTTGGTGACATCCATAACTTTTTTTAAGGTGTGCCGAAACTTAACTGAAGGGAACATTTTAATATGGTTATTTTGAATTTGTCCTAAAACTGGTAATTCGCAATATATCCCGTTAATTACATTTGGGTTTACTGCTGATTTTAATTGGTGAAAAATATCGGCAAGTGAAGAGAATGTAATTTCGTGTCTCACTTGAGATTTAAAAAGGATTTTAGTGGTTTTTCTTGATGCAGTACCTGAATCGAGAATTATCTGGTTTTTAAAACAATTGATAGGGTTTTGGACTGTTGGTATAGTTTGTGAAAGAGATTCTTCGCTGTGATTAGTGACAACGCTTGACGCGTCCACTTCGGTCATCGCGTTTATAAACTGCCTGGATAGAGCATTTGCGACAAAATTCTCTTTTCCCGGCTTATAAAAAAATTTAGGAGAGAATTCTTCTACAAAGGCTTTCCATCTTTTGATTTTCGTGTTGGAGTTTTTGTCCGATATCGCGAAAATCAGCGGTTGGTGGTCTGTAAAGATGTTGAGCTGTCTCACACCGTAAATATAGTTGCGGAGCTTTTGTAGGGCCCATACTATTGCCAATAATTCTCGTTCATTTGTCGCGTAGTTTTCTTCCGTGCAGGATAACGTTCTTGAAATCATCATAATTGGTCTATTGCTTTGGGATAAAACGGCGCCTATTGCATGCGAGGAGGCGTCCGTAGTGAGGTGGAATGGTTTTTCGAAATCTGGATATAAAAGGAGAACGTCCTCTGACGCTAAAATTTTTCTAATTCGCTCAAATGCCTCGATTGCCTCCTTGTCAAGATCAATTTCAATTTTCTTGGATTTGTTTGCACCTACACTGCCATTCTCACCTCTTAAAAATTTAGTTTTCGCAATTTGCGCGTAATCCTTAATGAATCGGCGATAATAACCGGCAAGGCCGAGAAACGATCGTAGGGCGCGGAGGGTTTTGGGTTTTTCGTAGTTAAGAATAGCGTTAACTTTATCAGGGCATGTTCTAATACCATTGCTGGAAACAACGAATCCTAGGAACTCAACTTCGTCCTTAAAAAATCTCGATTTTTCAAGGGAAACCCGCATATTTGCATCATAGAGTCTGTCCAATATTCTGCCAACATCTAGGAGATGTTGTTCCTTCGTCCTTGAGAAGATGATCACATCGTCTATGTAGACGTGACAACATGTACCGATCTCGTCTCTTAGGATGTCATCGATTGCTCTTTGGAAGATGCTAGGGGCGTTTTTGAGCCCGAAAGGCAATCGGCAAAACTCGTACTTCCCGTTGTTGATCGAGAATGCCGTTTTTTCTCTGTCTTTTTCAGAGAGGTTAATCTGATGGAATCCCGATTTTAAGTCCAACGTAGTGAAATAAGATGAGTTACCTAAGTTTGCCAGGATAACTGAGGTGCCCGGAATCGGGTATTTATCAATTATGGTTTTCTCGTTTAGTTTCCTAAAATCGACCACAAGGCGCATTTTGCGCTTACCGTCCTCGTCAATGCCTTTTTTATCAACTACCCATATTGGATTGTTGAAAGGCGACCGTGAAGGTCTAATAATGCCGTTAGCAAGAAGTTCCCTGGTTTCCTTGTTTACGAATTCAGCTGCTGCCATTGGGTACGGGTAAGCTTTGGAAAAAAACAGGTTCGTTATCCGTAGTTCGGATGGTCGCAATGACATTTGTATTGTATGGTAAAGCTTCCTTAGGGTCAGCAAATACACCTGACCGAGTTTGTATCATAGCTAAAAATTCATCAGCAAGTTCCTCCGGAACCGTACTATTATCAACAGTTAAGTTATTAATTTTTCCAGAGTATCGATAAAGAAATTTCTCACTCCCACCCTTGAAATGCAGAATTCCCTTTTTACAGTCAATTTGGGCATTAATCTCATGCAGGAAGTCAAATCCGATTACTCCGTCAAAGCCGTCCAGATGGGGTAAGATGTAGAAGGTGGTAGTTTGGTTAAACACGTTTACCTGACATTGTAGGTTAATTTTTGTTTCGCCGTGTATTGATTTTACTAGGAATGGGGCCTTTGCAGGCTTCACCGCCTTTAAAGATTCTAAATTTTTTATGTAATTTTTAGATGCCCCGGTATCGATTAGGAATTTTAATTCTTTTCCTCCGAAGGTCCTACAAATGTAGGGGAGGAGGGACTGACCCCTAAAAAATTGACTTCATCTATAACCTCTAATGCTGGCTCGTTCTGCTCAGCGTATTCATCCCGCCCCTCTTCGTAATCGTAATAATCAGCATTATCATTCGCCAAGACATCAGTTTCGGGATTGGAGTAGTCTGCTAGGTTGTTTATCCTTTGGATCTTTGGCATTGTCTGCCTGTCCGAAGTTGGTGGTCTCTTTGCAGTCCCAACCTGAGGAGTAGGTCCTTTCCAGTTGGCATTTGCTGTAGGTGCTAAAACCGGCCTACGTTCCATAGCGCCTCTCGCTGGTTGATTATTGGAAATCTGAGGTGCTAGCCTGAAACGAGAAGTCGAAGGATCCACGTTCATAGGCACCACTTCAGGTTGTGCCCGCTGAACGGGTACGCGCCTATATTGGGGTGAGCTGGGGCTAAATGAAAGTTGGCGCTCATTATAGGAAGCGAAAGTATTCGCAAACACTAAGCGCTGCCGATTAGATTCCAACTCCTGCGCAAGAGCAAGAGCCGACGGCATGTCCGTGGGTTTGGAGGAGAAGAGGATATCGCACAAGGGTTTGTTGAGCCCGGACACAAAGGTCCTGAGAGCGTCTTGCCTATATTTCTGGTTAAGGTTCGTCATTGCATTTGACATTATAGTTTTGTTAATGAGGAGCGTTAATTTACGCTCTACCTCGTCGTAGAAGTCCGTGATTGTTAATCTTCCCTGTCTTAGTGTTCCCATCTCCTGTTCGATAAGATAGATAGGCCTCTTATCGGCGTACGTGAAGTCGAGTCTTGAAATAATTGCTTTGAAGTTTAGCACCGTACTAAACGAGGCAAGAACCATGTCCGCCGGACCAACAATCTTGTTGCGGATTATGGCAACTGCCTGGTAGTGCTTTGAACTACCTGCGAAGGCTTCGTAGACCTTATAGGCAGCGTGGGCAGCCTGTCTCCACGATACATAGCGTGTTTTGTCACCATTAAATTCTGGTAGTGACTTCACAACGCCAAGCGATTCCTCGCATCTGACATCACCACCAATTTCAACCGGCTGGAATTGTTCAACCCTAGTAGGACTCTCTATTGAAGCGAGACGTGTCGTCAGTCCGTCAATTGACTGTTGGAAGTCCCTACGGGCTTGGTCAGTTGCGGCTCTAATAGCTGCATTCAACAAATTCTGCACTGTCTGTACGTCCATTATTAATTTCAATTTCAATTCTCAAGTAACGTAATCAAAACAATTGCCTTACAAGACGTATTGCTTATTATTTATTATTCTAATTATTGATTTAGTATCCTAGTTTAGTTTAATTAAATAATTATAAAATTAATTTTAGATAATCTTACAAAAGGATTGCTGCCGTCAATAGCATGATGATGATGCGTTAATCCCACGAAGGCTTCTGGGATAAATCCCACGATGGCGACGCCCAGGCGTGGCGTGCAATTCTTCTATTTTGCAATTAAAGTTCTATAATCTGTCTTCAATTAGACTTGTTTCTAATTAGATTGTTCACGTTGATTCTTTTATTGTCTTTTATAAAGATCGGTGTGCCTTACACTCACTCTTTATTAATTACACTTGTTTATATTTTAATAGTTTATGATGATTCTTTTAATGTTTCCTTTATTAATTACACTCGTTTATATTTTAATTGTTCATGCTGATTCTCTTAATGTTTTCTTTATTAATTACACTTGTTTATATTTTAATTGTTCGTGCTGATTCTCTTAATGTTTTCTTTATTAATTACACTTGTTTATTTGTTCATGCTGATTCTCTTATTTTCACTAAAGGTGTGTTCGATCACCGCGGCCACTCCGATTGTCCTTATTTATAAGAATTTTTTAAAGTGGCCCCACGTTGGGCGCCAGTAAAAGGATTCCTCTCTTCGGTTCCTCCTGCTATGCAGGAGCGGTCACACAAAAGAAACACTTGGTTACAGTTTACGTATTTATTTCTCCTGCTTATGCAGGAGCACCCAATTGTAGTCGATTACAGAGCCGGACTTAGACTAACTATTTTCCTACACAAAAGCTAGCTCCTAACTAACCGCTACCCTAAGCGTCGCTGCCGCTGCCGTTGTGGTTCACCGTTGTTGTCGCTATTGTTGTCACACGCTACTCCGTAGACACAGCATCAGCACATTCCGTACCGTGTGAATGCAGAAGCGTCGTCCGTTCGGCTAGTATTGCTGCTGGTGTTATTATCGCATACTTTTGCTGTTGTTGTTGTCATGCGCGGAAGGTGAGTTGCATCGTAAGCACTTCGATGCACTACAGGTGAAATGAATAGCGGATGCCCGTTTGGCTACGAGCTACTGTTGTTATTGCTGTTGTTGTCATGTGCCAAAAGTTAGTTGCCCGCTCGGCATTTATTATGGGAACGGAAACGTACCTTAACTTATATTCTTGCACACACATTGACATACATACATATGTATATAACTTATGTCTATCTCCAATATATTCTTGCACACACATTGACATACATGTATATATAACTTATGCCTGGCACTCAACGTCTTGTTACAATAACATAAACTCTCATGCGATTATTTTGCATACTAAGATTTTTCTCGCACCCCGAAATCTTTTCATCATTTTTTGTGCATACCCCAAACTACTCTCAACATCTCTTTTCTTTTTCGCATAACTACGATTACACACAGGCACCACACGCACACAACTCCAAAACGTCGTTGCCAAAAACAACCACCGCTGCGCAATGGAAATTTCCAGAACTAGCAAGAACAATAACAACTTTTTCGCTTTCATAAATTCTAAATCATGCTCAAACATGCACACTCAGCCAATTATTAGATTTTCAACTTATTTGCCATTATATTTTCTCTACTTTAATTAACTTAAGCACACATTCTAAATATTTTCACTCTAGCACCTTCTGCTACTACTGATATGCATGTATACATTTCACATATACATATTTCCTTGCACCCCGCACACTACACTTCGCTATAAGTGGACTGTATCAACTTACTTGAGAGTTGTCCTTATTTCAATTTTTTACAAATTGAAATAAACTTTAAATCTTCCAAGAATACGAGTAATCAACTAAATTGCTCCGCAATGTCAACGCTTCAAAAACTTTTTCCACAATAAAATAAAAATGCAATTCATCCAGCCTAACAGTTGACCATGCATTTTGCTCTCACCGCTCTCATTTTTCGCCTCCATTTTGAAGTGAAAAAAAAACCAAAGGCACCGAATCTGGCTCGACACTGACCAATGTTTTCACCATACGGCGATCTAGCAAGTAAATATAATCCCCCATATGTTTCACAAAACAAGCGATCATCAGGCATCACAATTCCAAAACCAAAATAAATACACATCCTCTTTTTTAAAGGGAAAAAGACCACAGTCATAAAAAACCCTTAAGGGCCGTACACATACAACTTTCCTCGCTTTACTTGACAATTCGAAATTTAACAACAAAGCATGAGGTGTAGAAGGTTTGCTACATAGAACGCTTTGACAGTTTCTACGTTAGTGGTTTGTTTTCAATTGTTATTTGTGTCTATTCCAAATATTTTGTTTAATAAAATATTAAGAAATGAGTTTTACTTATATAATTAAGAGGTAGTTATGCTACTTATGTATGTTTGAAAGTCGGGAGTTTAATAAACTATATTGAGGCCGAGCATATTTCGACAAGATAAATAAAAACCGATCAAAGAGGTGTTTTATTTGCTATTTATTAATATTTCTCTTCCTTTATCTTTTTAAAAGTAATTATACACGCAAAAACTATGAAATACTAGTAAATTTCCTAAATCGTGTGTATATGCACGCAGAAATAAAATGGAAATGTAAACAGTTGGTTGTCAAAGTGTACAAAAGTTGAGAGTTCGCAATGATTTTGCTTCGTTTTGCTTTGCTTTACTTTTCTCGCCTTGTATTTAGCAGCACTCATATAACATGTGTACTTTAACTTATCTGTCAAAGCGAAACTCTGAAGCAAAGCAAAGCGAAAGTCTTATGTGTACGGCCCTTTATACTTATCTTTTATTCAACACTGGCACACACACGACCGGCACACTTTACATTCTAACTTCGACTCCCATTCGTCCAGTGACGACAGTCCCTGCGCGAAATCGAGCATGCGCACAGTGACATCGTCCCTGTACGAAACACAATGTTTAGGTGGTTCATCAACTGGCGATTTTCTATTTAACGATGCCGCAAGTAAGGTATGCTCATTATATCGTCATGCCCAGTTATATTTATTCGCGTAGCCCAAGGAGTTTCCGCCGTTCTTATTTGTAGGGCGTTTCGATTAAAGAATATCGTTCCATTCACGCTAGCCTCGCCCGAAAATGTTAGCAGGTAAGTACCTCTTTTCAGCGAAATAATCTCATTGTCAGATGTTAAAATTGCGGTGTGATCGTTAATGACAACAAGTCCATCATCAATTTCTTGTACGGAATCTAGTTGACCAAATGTTGTTCTGCATCTCGCTGTAGTACCAGGTACCAGCTGCTGAGCGCAAGACGGGATATTTGATTTTCTGCAAAATTTCATAGTCGTACCTGTGCATCCGTCCAAGGAGTAGATGTCTTTACCACATACTGCTACAGCGTTATCTCGTAGGGATAGCATTTTGTTGTCGTGAGCTACGGGCAGTATAGTCCTTTTTTTACAAATAAGCTTAGGACTAGGATACTTAACTAGGAAATGAAAGAGATTATTAACATGAAATACTTTGAACTTAGAAACTAATAACAAATCGATTACAGTTAGATTGCTGAGGGACTCGTTCTTCAGAATTGAATCGATTTCGATGTTATCCAAAATAACGGGATTCAATAATCCTAGTTGCGCTAGGTTTTCGTCGAAACCTTTTTTATCGACAACCCGTATGGGGTTTTTGTATGGCGACCTCGAAGGTCGTAATATATAATTTTTTAGTAACTCTGCAATTTCAGATTTCACAAAATCCGCAACACCTAAAGGGTATGGATAGAATTTTGCGTACGTTGGTTCACTATCTCGAGTACGGATTGTAGCCACTACATTTGTATTGTAGTGCAGTTTCTCATTCGGATCTGCAAAGACTCCAGATACGCGTTTTATCATATTAAAAATTATTTCCTTAACGTTGGAAATTTCCTGAATATTGTATGTGTTTTGATTATTTCTTTGACCGATTCCAGTTTTTCTCAAGATGTCGGTTGATCTATTCGCAAAGCTTACCGCTAAAATATAGCCTTCATGATTGGCATCCACCTCTTGAGCTAGTGCCAACGCAGTTGGCATGTTACCGGGTTTCGATGCGAACAGGATATCACATAGTGGTTCTCTGAGCCCAGAAATAAATACTCTAAGCGCATTTTCACGATATTTTTCATTCATAGCATTTGCTATATTCGTTTTATACGACATTTTCGTTTTGTTAGCTAGCAAGGATAACTTTCTTTCTACTTCGTCATAAAATTCTAGCACGCTAGAAGAGCCCTGTCTAAGCGTAGAAAGCTCCTGTTCCACTAAGTAAATTGGCCGCTTATCGGCATACATATGTGAAATCAAGGCGGGCTATTATAGCCTCAAAATTTAGGACCGTACTAAAAGATGATAGAAGCGCCTCGGCCGCTCCACGGATTTTATTCCTTATAATGGTAACGGCTTGATAGTGCCGTGAGCTACCATCGTAGCACTTAAAAATTTCATATGCGTTATGTGCCGCCTCACGCCAGGACACATAACATTCACGTTGTCCTTTAGTGGCAAGGGCTTTACCACGTCTAGCGATTCCTCACAAGCTCTGCCCGACACAATCATAATTTTTTCATTTTTGACCACTACAGGTTTCAGCGATAAATTTACAATTTGTTCATGCATGACCCTAAGGCTATCCTCAAACTCCCGTCTCTGCATTCCTAAAGCGGCAGAGACGGCCGCATTTACCACCTGCGAAAGCTGTGCCTCGTTCATGTCTGTCCGCTCTGATAGGTCGATATTATTAAAAATAGAAATTATGTCGTCAGAGAGATCTGTCGTGTTTTCGTTGGTGTGATTCATATACCGGGCCACCAAGTTATTTGTTTAAAAACCATTTAGCATTTAGATTTAAAATTTTCCAATGTTGGAAATTTACTTTCATTTAAAAATTCCGAAAATCTAGTCACTCAACTTACATTAATTCCATATTATCGTATCTCTAATCACTTAAGTTTTAACAATGGTTGTTCCGACACTTGTACTTGAATTTGTTGCGAACAAATAGGGTTGATAAAATGTCCAACGGTGTTATCCACCGATGCAATCCTTTAGCGATGTCGAAGGGGTTGATGATGATGCACGAGCCGGATAAAGACCAAGACACCAAGAGCGAAACACGATAAAATATCTTTACAAAAATCGCGTTAAAATTTTATTTATTACATTAAATTTAACGTGAGCGACAACTAATTCTTTAAAAGCACAGCCCCACGTTGGGCGCCAAATAAAAGGTTAATTTATCGGTTAACATTTATTTATTTCTACAGCATGAGTACCCGTACGTAACTGAAACTAAATACAAAAAATGCATTACTTATACTACCGTCAAGCTATCCGCTGTTATGAACGCCGCCGACGACGCAGTGCTAGCAGTTCTGGTGCTTTGCAGTAGCTGATCGTGCGAACACAGCTATTTGCTGACTCAGGCCACGCGCAACACATAGATGTAACTTTAGAGTTGTTTGTTCGTTTAGATTTTGTCCGCGCTAGCTGCTACGTCCAACCTGCTGACTCAGGCCACGCGCAACATTTTCTGTCTGTTGAAAACTTGACTGCGCCGCCCGTGATAACATACATACGCGGTTTAATTTTTCACAATTCCAAGCACAATGCACATTTGCCACCACCACACAGCTCCTTGTGGGTACATTCAAACACAATGGGGTCATTACTTACCGTGCGCCATTGTTCGGTGGACTTTTCTGCACCTCCGATGGCGTTTAGCTTGACAGCCATCTCCTGCCACATATTTTCTAGCTCCATCCTGCCATGGAGCCGATGAAACTTTCTGCTGTCTAGCCCCGGATGCACTTGAAAGAAATCCATCATCCCTTTGCTGCTGGGCTTGTTGAGGCCATTCTGAAAATAGAAAAAGAAAAGTAAATAATCTGTTTAGTAACTTTAATTAAGTATACTTGCCTTTAGTTTGCTGAATTTGCGGTCCGATGCTCCAACTATTGGCCGGACGAATTGCAATGTTTTATTTTTTTGCATTCCTTTTTTGTGTTTTTCGTAAATTTTGACACTTTGTTGACAGAGGTGCGATCTTCATAATCTTTGCATTGAAAGAGACGACATTACCGATATCAGCATAATAGATGATGATATTGAAAGATTTTCCACGGAAAGAGGTGATAGGAGAAAACAACTACTTTCGCAATTAGGACATATTAAAAGAAACGATGTTAAAAACCAGTTGTACATTCAAAGAAACCTACGAATAAAATAATGTTTCGATAAATTCATTTATTTAAAACATTTGTAATTCATATACGTATGTATATTTATACATACTATGTATGAATATGTTAGGTACTTCAGTTTTTTTATAAATATCGTCATACAAGTCATCCAGCGAATTGTACCCTCTGCCTCTTAGCGTCAGAAGTGTGGTTGTTTTCAACTGCTGCTTTTCTTCTTTTTATAACAGTTTTGTATCTCTCTTCACACTGTTTTGCTGTACTGCCCTCTATTTCTGTTGAAATCTTTTTCCACATTTCTTTTTTATTCCGAAGAGCGTTAATGGGTCCAATCTCTGGAAAATAGCTGGCATATCTGTCAAGAAGAAGTCGGGTCTCGCTGTCTGACCACACTGAAACAAGAAACATATTTACTATTTACTTTTTTACACTTATTTGAATATTTACTGATCTGTGGCAGGGTAGCATTTTTGTTTGTTCTTTTCTCTCTAGGATAATGCAACCACATAATCGGGAAACATTTTTTTCGAGAAAAGGAAACACCATTAGTCTTCTCTTCTTCCAAAGTACGCTTGCGGGTGTTGGAACGGTCAACCAAAAGTTTTGAAAATTTTCAGCTTCTCAAAGTGTTTGGAGTCCAACTTCCAGATCAATAACATTCATATTTTCTTATAAAATTAAATATAAAATAATTCTTATGTAAGTTTATGTATGTATATACAAGTTACCGTGCGCGAGCCAATGGAAAAAACTGTAGTTACCAGATGATCAACAGACTGGACTGAACCTGCACATTTAATTGATTTTCACCTTTTATATTACATTTTTGCTTACATTGCTAAATTAACCCACGGCTTAAAGGTACTTAATATTATTTGTCTCACAAATACAATTTTGGATAACTGCTTATAATGCAATTTACTATGTTTATTTCGCAGTACAATTTTGGATTATTGCTTATAGTGCAATTCACTACTTTAATTTACTGCAACTGTCTTTTGATGGTTCGGGTTTCGTCGCGATCACTTCCGCTCGCAATAACAGACGTGACTTTTTTGTTGATGAGTTATTACTGACCGGCTATTGTACAACTAAATGTTTGGTTGTGCTAACTTACACATAGTATGTTATATGTATATGGCGATTTTGCATAACCATGATACCCGATTTTGTACTTTAAACGGCAATATACGATATACTTCCTTAATGGAAAGTCGAAAAAAAATAAATTTTTCAGGTGGTAAAAACCGAACTTTATTTGATGAACTTTACTTATCAACTGCATTACAGAATTAAACATATTATTAATGTAAACTAAAGCTATCTGCGTCAGCATTATTAAATTCCGTGGATGCCCGCTTATGCGGCGTATGGCGGATGATGTTCCCAATTTTGTTTATTTGCTGACCCGGCGTCTGAAGTATTTCCTATTGGGAATTAGTTGACGTCGGCTTTATTGCTTTACTGGCAATATTGGGCAATTTCGTATTGCTTTTTATTGTCAACATTTTTGGTGTTAACTTTTATATATGATCGTATACTTACTTGCCTGGTTAAACTCTTCGTTTGGTTCGTCATTGTGGGCCTTGAGTTTTTCCGCATTACTAGTGAAAAATGTTATGCTAGATTTATGAGTTGAATTCATACCTCATATTATTTATTAACATTAAATTGAGCTTAAATCTAGTAAGTAATTAACAGAATTACATAAATTGTATGAAAGATTGTATTTTTACCGCGTGAAAGGAATCTTTAATGTTGATGCAACAATCATATGTATAACTGTGTGTTCATGCGCATACATATGTACAAGCAAATACATATGTATATGCGTGTAGGTATTGCTAATACATTGGTTTGATTAATAATTCAGGTGGATATCGAAATTACTGTGTAAAATGAAAATTGTATACTTAGATCGATGATCTGGATGCGGATGCAAATGATGTTTGATGATGTAAAGCTGATATGAAGATGATTGTTGATGCAAATGATATTGGATGATATAAAGCTGATTGAATCTTGTAGATATATGCTGCGGAATATTCCCTCGATGGTAGTATGGGTGAAAAATGATGTTCCCACGATGAAAGCATAAAAAGAAGAGAGGGCTCAAAGATGATGAGCACCTGCCTTTATAGGCGTTTACCTAGCAACGTCAACCGTTCGCTTCCAGCGAGTTCGAAAAACAGGGTGTCTGCTCTTGTACAATAAAGGGATGCATTTTAAGGTAGCGAAGTACCTTAAACATGGCGGCCCCGTTGCACTGGTGCAAGGGACAACGATTGATGCACCCGTTCCAATGCCGCGATAGCTTTTTTCACGGCCCGGCGCGTTTGCGTGTTTCGCAACTGCGATGTTTTGAGTTCGCCAGGCTTGACTCGATGAAGTAATGTATGGTGTGGTTGTTTGCACGTCTTGCATTTGGCCTGCGATGAACATCCTTTAGCGCGGTGTGTCCTGGCCAAGCAGTTAGAACAATATCCGTAGGTTCGTACACAGTGGATCCTGTCTTCTACGCTTAGCTTTAAAAATACTTCACAGAAGCGCAGTGCGTGATAGCGATGGCAAACGAGACCAAGATGTACGGTTGGATCCCGACGGAGGCATTTTTTAATAGATCCTAGCGGTGGTGGACTTCGTCGTGCTTTCCCCACGACTGTTCTGTAAATATGATTTGCTTTAGTGGATATTTTTGATAAACTTATGGCTAGGATATGGTACAAAATGCAATGGGTGGCAGTCAGGACTGCGGGCTAGGCATATTAGGTTTAACCGGAAGCAGACATAATTTTACGATTGGCCTGGTTAAAATACCGTGTTGCGTTCGCACATCTGCGACACGAACCTTGTTATCGGAGCCATGGTATACTTTTTCTACGCTCCCTAAGCGCCATTCATTTGGTGGTGTTAATTCGTTTTTAATGACGACAAAATCGTTGACTGATAAATCCTTTTGGGGATATTGTCACTTGTATCTTTTATGCAATTCTTTTAAGTATTCTTCTTGCCAGCGGGCGCTGAATTGTTGGTGAAGAATTTTGAGTTTTTCCCAACGGTTTTGTAGAGAGAGATTATCAATTGCCGGTTCAGGTATAGCTAGTAGAGGTGCACCACGAAGAAAGTGCCCTGGAGTTAAAGCTACCAATTCTTCTGGATCGTCTGACATGGGCGATAAGGGACGGGAATTGAGTACCGCTTCAACACGAACAAGTAATGTTGTAAATTCCTCGAAATTGAAATGCATATTACCGGCTACTCTTTTGAAATGGAGTTTAAAACTCTTTACCGCGGATTCCCATAAACCGCTTATATGGGGAGCGTTTGGAGGAATAAACCGCCATTCAAACCCGTGAGTAATGAACTTAGATTGAATGTCGCTCGATACTTCTTGGAGAAATTGTTGGAAGTCTTTCTGTAGAGCTCGGCTGGCACCAACAAAATTTTTTCCGTTGTCAGATAAGATAAGTTGAGGTAAACCTCGCCGGCCAACAAATCGAGAGAAAGCTGCTTGGAATGCTTTCGTGGAGAGATCCGAACAGAGTTCTAAATGTATTGCTTTTGTAGAAAAGCATATGAAAACGCTCACAATACCCTTAAGGAAGGGTGCTTTACGAGTTGTTGAGGATTTGATCTCGAACGGACCCGCGAAGTCGATTGCTGTTCGAGTGAATGGTAAAGAAAATGTACTCCGTTCAGGAGGTAAAGCGGCCATAATTTGGATTCGCTTTTTTTGTTTATAAATTGTGCATGTCTTACAATTGAAAATGCATTGCTTTACTTTGGATTTAAGTCTTGGAATAAAGTATTCTTGTTTGATAAGCCTTATCATGAGCTGATGCTCTGCATGCATTAACAAATTGTGTACGAATTGGATGAGTAGATAGCACAATCTTGATGATTCTGACAAGATAATTGGATGTCTTTCGTTGTAGCTAAGGGACGCGTTTGCTAGACGTCCATTTACTCTGAGCATAGATGGGCACTTTGCATTACCAGTAAAAATGCAGTAACCAGTAATTTTGTACTGATACTGAAATTTAATTTGCATTACCAGTAAATTTTTACTGAATACTGAAATAAAAAGCAGTAATCAGTACAATGTTACTGAATACTGAAATGCAAATGCATTACCAGTAAACTTTTACTGATTACTGAAAAAAATTGCAGTAAGCAGTAAATTTGTACTGATTACTGAAAAATAGCAGTAAGCAGTAAATTTGTACTGATAATTAGAGTAAGCCGCACAAAGAAAAAAAAATTGTTACTAGTAGTTAAAAGTCAATGCACAACCGTCAAACTAAGAAAGTCATTCAAAAAATTGCGTCCATATTTTTCTTTCAATCGCTTATTACGCCCATATGTACATATTTATTTATCTACTATACACTGTTAGCTTTTCTCAAAACAAGCATTTCAAAATTTGTATCGCTGAGTTTTTGTCTTCTGGAACGGTTAACAATCCCAGCGAATGAAAACAACCGTTCTACGGGCGCAGATGAGGGTAACGGTGTATTATATTTAAAAAACGTTTTCAATCGCTGGATGTTTTTTTAGACAATTTGTTGTTGTGTCTCGCTCGACTAAGTACAAAAGTGTTTCCTGAAGATAATTTCCCGAGTCTGTGGTAGTGCACTGTATGCAAACATCTATTTAAGTGGATAAACAAATGCATATAAAAACATATATTTAATAGAAAATAAAGTGCAATAATTTTACCGTTACTGTCTTCATCGAAATCAAGGAACGATTTTAGCGACGTTTGTGGCAAAACACGAGTTTTTGCATCGGCTATTTTACCATTCTTCAACACAAAAGTATTGTTGCTGTTTCTAATAGAGCTTTTAAAAACCGTAGTTTTATAGAAGGAATAGTTATAGCAGCAATAACAGCATCCCAAGCGTCAGGTTTCATTAAAAAATATTTATCAAATCTTTGGAGCAAAGCTTCTTGCATTTTTTGGCTTACTTCGGCTAAATATTTAAAGCTTGTGGGCTCTAAACGACGCATTTTAATCCTTAAAGACACTATACTAGGGACAAAGTAACCAAAGTACATGGTCTTTTCTCCCTGGAGAAAATCTATCGCTTCTGCTATAGGACCCATAAGCTTTACGTATTCGTCCAAGTACTCAAGCTCGTCACTGAGAATGGTGGGAATTTTCAGACGGTAACACAACTCGGCTAAATGAATTTTGTATTGCAGTAACTTTTTAACCGACTCATAAAGTGAGTTCCATCTTGTTATGCAAGGAGTTAATAAATTGGCGTTTATAACTTCGTAGATTATTTCTGACGATTTCGGTCTATTACATTTGTTCCAAATCTGTGTGCATCTAAACAAAAGACAAAAATATACATATGCAAGGTATTCAGTTTAACAGTTATCAAGTTTGGTTAAAGTAAAGTGGAATACAGCTATTCAATTCTTGTAAATGAGCGATATGTATGTATCTGCCTAAATTTTTTTTTATTTGGATGCAGAGCTGAAGGGGATAAATTTTCCTATCTTGTAAACCTGTGTGTTATTATGAAATGTAAACAAAACTTAACAATTCAGAGTATTATCCAAATGAAAAAAATTTCAATAGCTGCTTTGCTGATACTACGTGCTTCGACAGCCGCGGAGTTACAGAACCAAAATGAAGAGGTGATTCATCTATCGAATCATCTGAACCAGAGCCAGGGTCAGATTCCTCATCACTATCATGTACATTTATGCGTCCTAAATCAATAAAAATTCACTAGAATACATAATATTGCAATTAAATAGGTGTATCTGATATCATTTACCCAATTTAACTCCAAATTCTTCAAATGCTTTGATGAAGTTTGACCCATTGTCAGTGATCGTACACACGACTTTTTCAACTGGTAATTTACATATATTGCTTGTTTATGTGGCATATCATTTTCGCAACACGACCAAAGAATGGGTTCCCTTAAATCTTCGACAAGCCAGGGCTACAGACTTCCTTTCATAATTGTTAGCATCTAACCAATGGCAAGTGTAACCAAAAAATGATTTTTTTCCTCCGGACCACACATCAGCAGTTACGCAAACGTATTCAATTTTATCCATCTCAGTAGCAAGTTTTTCGACATATTTATTGTGGCTCTCTAAAAGTAACCTGGTAATTGAACGTCTACTCGGGATACTTTTGCCAGGAAACAATTTTTTGAAGCTTTGATCAAGGGAGACGTGGTGTTGCAAATAAAATTCAAAATATCCCTGTTAAAAGAGCACTTGCGGCCTGCATTTTGCCTGCTTTCTTCTTTTAATTCTTTAAAATTGACAAACTTTTGTGGATGATCTCTTTTCAAATGCTTAATAAAATTGGAGCTAACACGCAGTGATCCCTTTATGTTTTTTCCGCAAACTTGGCAAAAGGCAATCAAGCCACCCACTCTTTTTTGATGAGCAGTTCTGTCCACCTACATGTTATTAAAATTGTAAAGCATTATATAAGAAATGATGTCATCCATCCTTTTAATTTACCTTTTCAGTAATTTTGAAAAATTCGTCACTAAAAAGAACTTTATTTACGCCATTCAGTTCTTCATTCATCGACAAATCTGGAATGCTACTAGAAGTTTCACTAGTGTCACTTATTTGCAATCCCCGACCACTTGAGCAACTTGGAACTACACAATCCTGTTCATCAGCAGAATCGTCACCATCGTAATTTAATGCACTCATTTTATTTTTATTTATTGACACTTGTAATATAACACTTCAAATTCCTGAAAAAGCTATTGCGATAACACCCGCTAAATTATGAATCTAAATTAGAATTTGCATACGTGATTTGGTCATTGGTTGCCCACATGGTACATAAATATCATAATAAAAAGCATAAAATCGTTCGTTTACTAAAAGAATAGCGGGTATTTATTTAGTCAGTGCACAAACAAATATTTTGTTTTGTTCTTTCCTTTGACTTATTTTTCATTCATTATTTTGCATGTTCATTACATGTTATAATTGACTCTGTTTGTACTTTGTGTAGTCAAATGTTCTTTATGCATGTACGTCATCACTTAAACAATTTAATACATATTTAAATAAAACGTAATTTTATGAAGGGGAAACGAGATACATAATTTCATTGAACTTCTTTGTTTTATGCAAATTATGGAAATTGCAATTTTTCAGTAATCAATATAAATTTACTGCTTACTGCTATTTTTCAGTAATCAGTACAAATTTACTGCTTACTGCAATTTTTTTTCAGTAATCAGTAAAAGTTTACTGGTAATGCATTTGCATTTCAGTATTCAGTAACATTGTACTGATTACTGCTTTTTATTTCGGTATTCAGTAAAAATTTACTGGTAATGCAAATTAAATTTCAGTATCAGTACAAATTTACTGGTTACTGACATCTTGAATGCAGTAACTAAATACTGCAGTGTGCCCATCTATGTTCGGAATAAACCCGTATGTAACGCGACCGCTGGGGCTATTATCCCAACGCAACATACCGAGAAGTCTGTCATCCAGCAACCTCTAACATTCATAGTACCCCCTCTGTATGTCACCGTCCGATAACCACCCAGCTAAGGGTGGAATGTCAGCCCCCCTTCTCAACCTAAATTTGATAGCTCGCGCCATCACCACCAGGTCAAGAGGGGGCACCCCCATAAGTATCTGCAGTGCGTCCGTCGAAACAGTGCGACACACCGGAAGACAACCCAGTAACAATGTCCTTTGGCATGACAGTACCCTCCTGCGACCGACATGGGTGTCCTCCACCACACCGCAGCACCGAACGTGGCACAAGCCACGAAAAGGCCCCGATAAATGGTGCGGACAGCACGCCTGCCGAGGCCCCAGTCGCACCTTAAGATGCGCCGTACCTGCCCTACTACACCGACCATACTCTCTTTTAGGCGCACCAAGTGGGGAGCAAAGCTCATGCGCTCACCCATGGTCAGCCCCAAGTACTTGACTTGCGTCACGCACCTGATGGGGACCTCGTTGAGAGGCACGACCGGTGTACGACCAAACGACAGTTTCCCCTTGAGCAGCATTGAAACCGTCTTGTCAACCGATATATCGACTCTCAAATTTGACTCGCAGTTACTGACAATCGCCAGTAACCCTTCTCCCCTCCTCTTAATAATGGCCCTGGATTGACCCTCCACCAAGACGAGAAGGTCGTCGGCGTAGGCACTGAAGCTGCAGTTAGGCTCGAGCCGCCGAAGCAGAGAGTCCATCATGAGGTGCCATATAAATGGACCACAGATGGACCCCTGCGGACAGCCACGCACCACCCCAACCTCAACGTTCTCCTCCAACCCGACCATTACGGCCCTCCGATCAGCGAAGTAGCTCCGCCAAAGAACTATCTCCGGGCACCCTAACTCTTCCAAGCGCTCAATGACTGTCCCCGCCAAGGACATATTTGCTGACACTTCCCCTAACTACCCACTGTACATTGGACCAAGCATCCTCAATACTACGTCCTTTCCTGAACCCATACTGCCTATCCGACAAGTTACCCAGTGTTAGCTCCTGAAGTCGTTCAACCATAACCCTTTCCAGCACTTTTCCAAGTACTGGAAGGAGGCTGATACCCCGATAAGATCGAGGATCACTCCTGACCTTATCGGGTGACTTCAGGAGAGGAAAAACCCTTGCAGTTTTCCACTGACGTGGAAAATAGCAAAAATGCATTTATCATAGGCAGCCTCCAGATACTTAGGAATAAATTTCCACAAGCATTTACACATTTCTCCATTTAAGTCATCCATACCTGGTGACTTCCTAGACCTAACCAGGCCAAATGCATAACCCAGCTCCTCAACCATTAGCTCGCCCACGTCGCACATGACGGCGTAGGCGCCCTGGCAATTAAGTTGCAGGGCTCTAGCCATTAATGGCTGGCGAACGCCCTAGCAACTATGCCACTAAAAACTGGACACGTCGTGGACATCATAAGATGATCCTCGGGCTTGCCCTTAAACCCACAGTTGCGGGAGTGCGGTGACCTTCCTGGCCACATCGCCGGCAGACATCTTGTTTGGCCTTGCAATCTGCCACCCTGTAATCAAAGCCCATGCACCGGAAACAGCCGGGCATCGGGGTGTCCAGCCGCACACGGAGGAAGAACCACTTCACGTAGCAACTTCCCGATTCCAAGAGGGCGGACATAAGTTAGTCCGTACCCTCAAGGACAACGTTGGTTGCGCCATCCGCAGTCACCTTCCACGGGCGGCTGACCATCCTAACATCCTCCTTGAGGCATCCAGGGCTAAACTCCTGAAGGTTCAACCGGTAGAGCTCCTCCATGAATTCATCAGGAGAAATCTCCGTATGAACCCCCTGAACCACAACCCTAGGTCCCAACTTCCGGTTCACGGTGACGTCAAGGCCAACCTTAAAAACCTTGCGTTATTCGCTACCTTCTCCCTCTCAGCTACCGTGGGAGTGCGAATAATCGCCCCACCATCCCTAAGAGGTTTTACCTCGTGGACGCGTACGCCCAGAGAGGGTCCCACCTTCTTAACTACCTTATTGACAACCTCCTTTGAAGTTGTCGCTGGGGTCTTGCTCCTGACCACCACCGACCACGTCTCAACCGGTTTGGGCAGTACCACCGCCGGCACCACTGGCACAGACGCCTGCGCAATCGTCATCGGCCCTGCACCCACCAACGAAGACCCAGCCGGCCGTAGAGGAACCTCCTCCCGCCTGGCACTCAGCCCTCCCACTTGCCCACGTAGGCGGACGTTATCCGCGATGGCAGTCATTAGAAGCTCCTCGTACTGAGACGAGAACTCCACCAACTTCCTCGCTACTCCGAGGAAAACTCCCTCCATCGAGAAGTCTACACCCGTAAATCCCGAGGTGACGGCCTTCGTTTTGGTAATGAATTACCCACCCTCCAAAAATTCTTCATTCAGCCCCGTTTCAGCCGTTGAAGCTACTCTCCCCTTCACCTTCTTCGGTTTCTTTGGCTTAGCAGCCCCCCAGCCTCACTTGACATGGCCTTGACCACCATGCCACCCTCAACGGTTGAAAGGTCAACTGTAGGTGGTGAAACCACTCTGGCCTTCGCTCTCGGCGGGGATCCCATTAAGGAGACCTCAGCCTCACCCTCTCCACCCGACGTCGTCTCCTCGATAACCGTGGACCCGGTAGAATCCACCGTTGAGGACCTAACCCTCCTCTTACGCGGTGGCATCTCCGATACCGCGCCTTACCACAAAAACCCGAAACCCACAACAAACCCCGAAATCTACGAGTCCCGAAAAAGTTCAAAATATTTATAAACAAGCAATAAGATTGACTTACCGCCTTTTCAAATTTTTGTTTTAAGCTTACACACTTCCCGGTGGTAACTCCGAACACACGAATCGCGGGATCGCCCACAGCAGTCCCGAACCCAACAATCGGTCTAACACTACGCTTAGCGTAGCTTGGCGCAGCTCACACCACTGTTACGCCTCCAACAAGAGGTAAGGTCACCACCGTCGTCCTGTCGGCCGGAACACTGTTCCCCGTCACAGGAATGGGTCGACCGGTGTGAGACTACACGAGACGCGAGTCGTGAGAAAATCTCGGGACCACAGCATCAAATCCCCCGACATGCACCGTACCCCGACACGCACCGTAACCCGAAACACCGAGGTCGCGAACAACGCAGAATCCCGGACTAGACCCGAGAAATCCCGAACCAGTACCGGCACCACGCCACTTAACTGTAATTGCACTGACTTGTAAACAAGTAGCAACAATTACACGCGCGAGTTAATATCGTTCGCACGATATGAGTTAAAAAAATATCTTTTATCGCTACGCCGAAATGCGTGCTCTTTATTGATCTTCTAAAAACTGTCTTACATTTTGAATTCTTAGTTCTATTTATACTATTGAGATGTGGTGGTAGTTATCGTAGTGGATTATTCCATTGTCAGTTGTTTGTTGTTTACGAGTGTAGATATCTATTGTTTGTAGTGATAGTGCATTTCTATTGTTCCAATGATTGTCCGTTGCTTATGTGCAGGTCAGTTGTTTGTTGTTTACATGCATTTCTCGGTAATGCATGTTTATCTGTTGTTTACGTGTTGATAATGCATTTCTCGGTAATGCATGTTTATCTGTTGTTTACGTGTTGATAATGCATTTCTTGATAATGCATGTTTTGGTTGTGGAAACGTTGTGCCTTGTGATGACGTCATTAACTCGCGCACTCAACTCGTAAACAAGTTACCGTTGCACTGACGCACAAACGTAAACAACTTGTTTACTTGTTATTTGGTACAGCCACTCGCGACTGTACCCACGCGATGAACTATCACGCCACTACACAAAAAAGTACCGTTCGCAAACGATAATGCGTAAAAAATTTCTTTACTATTTATTCACGCCACTTAACCGTTCACTGCGCACAATTGGTAAACAAGTTACCGTATGCAAATATTTTGCAACAACAAAATACACACGCACGTGCTCGTATTTGGTAAACAAGTTACCGTAGTCACTATCTACATACACCGTCGTAGCGCAATACGCAACAACACCGTTCACTCGTTTACTTTTTTACTCGTAGTAAACAAGTCGCAATAACAACGCTTGTATAACGCACTACGAATATCGCACAAAAGAAAAACGCCGAAAATTTACTATCCGCACAGAAGAAACACAACCGTTCGCAAAGAGAGCTCAACTGCAAGTGACTCTTTAAATGGACAGTCGGTTTTATCGAGGTGTTGGAATATTTCAACCAAACGATTCACAACAGCAATATGGTCTTCCTTCCATTGCTTCATTTTATCACTAGTACAATAATTCTTCACATATCTGAGTTGCGTTTGTAAATTAGATGCGTTTTCAGTGGCATTATTTATTGTTATTCAACTTAATGTCTGTTTTTCCATTATCGCTTGAACATCAACCCATTTGGGAGTTTCGGTAAGTCTCATCCACCCAAACAGTTTCAGAGGCTCAAATGGCGACGTCCAAATATTGAAATATGATAAAGCATTGTCTTCAAAATAAGATTTTAAATAAGTTTCATATATAAATATATAAAGGCAACACTTTTACCAAAAAAAATCGTTGCAAGTGGCATTGATTTCGTTTGAATTGTAATGTTGATCGAGGAGTTTTGTTTTTTCTTCGGCTGTATGTGGAGATAAAAAGACAACTTCTTGTCGCATTTTTAGTGTTTCCTGGAGTTCATTTATAGAATTTGCAACCTCAATTGTAGTGACATCATCACCTTCAATTTTTAGCACATATTGAGCGAATAATTCAGCCTGAAAAATTAGAATAAAATTTAATAAAGCGAAGATGTCATTCTTCTCTAAATGTTTTACCTGTTCGAGTACGAATATCAACCAAAACTTGGACGATTGACAGTTAAAAAGCTCCTTCAGCTTCTTTTCTCCTCTTTTCAGCGAACAAAAATAAATTTTTAATGCATCAAATATTTTTAAAATACGCTTGATAGCTGGCCCAAGTGCCAAAAATCGAGTGTTTGCGTATCCCAGTAGTTTGTCATATTCCATTTCTGCTTATACGCAAAATTCTCTTAATGTAGTCGCACGCACCGTATTAATATAAAAATGAGAATATATTTTGACAACAGCCCACTCCACGTCAAAAGTTATTTCTTCACATGCGTATTTGAGAGCATTGTGTGCTACGTGCGCGACACAGCCGACACCAATCAAATGTGGAAGACACTGCTTAAATCGGTAAAAAAACATTATTTTGGCCTCCTCGGGTTTCTCCACCAAAATTAACTTTCGCATTATCACCACAAAAACAAACTATTTTCTTCAACATATCGTACTTACGTGCCGCACTCTTTATAAGATCAGATATTATTGTGGAATTTTCGCCATTTTCTCTCGTTATGTTTAAGACTTTAACCTGAACACCTTTTAAAGGCATGAAATATCGCACGAGTACAGGAAAAAGCTTAATGTTTCCATGATTCGATGCATCTGTATATATTGAGACATAATTGCACAATTTTAAAGCAATTCTTGCGCATGTGGCGCAAAAATATTTGTCACTATTTATAGCTTGACATTTTTTTTGCGAACATGAAAACTTCTTAATTTGAAAGCATGATTTATATATTTCCGTCGAACAATCTGAAGATCGAAAGCTGTGATTAGAGCTAATCACGTGATAGGCCCAAACACCTTCCATAGATGCCAAATGTTTGTCTAATGCCGATTGGAAATGGGACGTTATAGATGTATTACCAGCAGCTGCAAAAAGTGCATCCTCGTGTTTTTTTGTCTTAATGTGGCGTACAATATAGGCATTACCACCGGACGTAATAGAAAACGTTGCGGTGCATTTTGTGCAAAAAACATCACTTTCACTTTTAGATTTGACAAGAAACGGATATTTTTCGCGTAGTTTTTGATTAAAAATATTTTTGTTTCTCGGTTTCGACATTTTGCGCACAAAAAATGAATGGCAACTTACCTAAGACAAGAGAAATATGTGTGTGACCGGTTGCACTCTATTTATGTGCATATATTGATCTCGTTTGTTTATGGATACCATTAACCACTACATACATATATTTGAAAAATCGTATCCCATAAGTGTTGCCATTCTTCTCTCTGACAATTAGGGTTAACAACAATCATTTTTAAAAATGGAAAAATGAAAATGTTTATTAAAATATAAATAAATTCTGAAGTATCATAACAATATTTTCTAGAAAATACAGTATTTTTCGATTAAAAAGCAGTATGCAGTATTTCAATCAAAAATACAGTATAATACTGCGAACAACAGTATAGATACGCACGTTATGCAACATAAAAATAAACGAAACGTTAAAATGAAACGACACGTTTTATTATCAGCACTATGTGCTTGCTTCTTGAGCTTTATTTCAAACTGACCACTTAATTCTATTGTTAGTTATTATAAAGTTAAACTCAAGCCTGATAAATGCCTAGTCATCGAATTTGGGGTTGCGCGTGTTTCGCTCACCATTCTAATACCTGAGAGAGCGGATGCGCGTGTAGCGCATTCCATTAAGCCAACGTGTAATAGGAGTCTTAACTCAAGGTAAGTGCACGTAAAATGCAGTTGGACGTAAGTCGAAATAAATGGTAAGTTGACTCCTAGTTATGCAGACATTGTTGTCAGCGAAATAGTGTGGGAATAGAATTTATGTTGTGTTAATTCCTCCCTCCGAAATTCCAATCGTCCTCGATTGGTCTTTAAAAGTATGGTATGTCGTTAAGACTTTGGTGCCTTACAACTTTTCTTGTCGGCATATGGATAGGTTCCGCGTTTTGAATAGTGATTCTGGCCGTTTTTCGTGACCGAATTTTAAGAGCTATAATTATGATTATAACAAAGACTAAAATACCAAAATGAGTTAGCATACTAGACTTGACTAGTAAATTTAGAAAGCTAATTTTTTTATATTTTTAATATTAAGTTCTTTCATAAATTTTAGAGATAGTACTTCTTCGTACTCCGATCGAGAATTTGAATGTTGGACTAATGCTGGCAATGGTCTCAGGCTATGAGCTTCTAAGGAAGTGAAGTTCATATTGTTAATTTTTATTGTTTCATTAAAGAATTTCAGTAGAAATGATCCATTTATATTTCTCGTTACATTATTTCTTACAGTTAAATTTCCTTGGAAGTTATTTAATAAAATTAATCCAGATTTTAGTTCTTCAATGTTTCTAACATGCTCAGTATTTGTAATAATACAATCATAAGGTTTGTTTCCTATCAAATTTTTAATACAATTTTCATTTCGTAAATCTTCAATTTGGTCTTGTCTGCATATTTTTACGTTATTTATTTGTTTACAATTGTTTGCTACTCCATAGTATTTTTCATTACATTTCAAAACGTTTTCAAATTTTAATTTCAAAATTGTTCCATTTTTGCTTATTGGTTTTATTAAAATAAAGTTACAGATTTCGTTCCCTGTTTTTGGTACTTTTATTACATAAATAAGTAAATTCTGTTTCATAGCGATTTGAATATTTGCAAAGTTTAATGATTCCTCCAAGGAATTAAACGGCATGTTTTCTTCAATAAATATGTCATTTATCTTGTGAGCCTCTTCATTCGATATTATGAAACTGTTTATTATGTTTGCTTTGGTAAGATGTATTGCCCTGTTAATGTTTTCAATTTCTTCTTTTATTATATCAATTTTAAATTTATACTGGAGTATTAGTGAGGTTCGATATTCATTGCTATTTTGTAGTGTTTTTAATATGCTGTTGCTTACTTGGGTAATATTTTTAATTCTTTCGAAAATGTTTCTATTAATTACTAGCTGTTGATTATTGTTTTCAATGATTTCTTCGAATTTACTATTGATCGCTACAAGGTCATCATGGTCGGGATTACCAGCAATCCATTTCCATGTTGATCCTATAAAATTTAATGACCGCTTTACTCTATATCTTGGTGTTATATTGTTGATTGTAACCTTAATTGTTTTGATTTCTTCTGCAATGAATGGGTGCAAAGGATGGGAAGGTGGGATATTTTTTGTGAAGTGGGTATTTATTTCATCTAGGATTGTGGAGTACTCAGTAAGGTTGATGAAGTGGAGGATCCTGTAAGTTCCAGACTGCACTTTCGCGACGCCATTCTCGATGGTAACGATTTCGGATTGAGAGTAATCGAGTACCTCTACCGAGGCGTAGCAAAGGATGTGGAGGTTTACGGAAATTAGTAATATTAATCCTAGCTGCTGCATTGTGTCATAAAATTGCTGATGTTGATTGCTGGTTTATAACGCTGTTGAGGCTGCTGACTAGTAAATTTGTTGTCGTCACAGGGTTGATGATGTTGATTGGTGTTAATAGCACTGCCGGTGCTGATAATTAGTAACTGGATTGATGATGTTTTTGTTCATTCGTTGTGTTTGAGTATTTTCCCGAATTTATTTGCTTATTTTGTCTTTTTTTTTTTTCTTGCCTTTGTTGATTTCTGTAGCACTTATTTAAAGTTTAGTGCGTTATTCGTAGTATTAGAATACACTATTTTAAAGTCAATATAGTTGCTATTTTAAAGTCAATATAGTGATTACTATTTTAAACTCAATAAATTTTTCTTGTTGCTTTGTAATTTAGATTTTCTTTTAATAGTTTTAATGTTCACTTTAATTATAATTTCATTTTTAGGTTTTCCTTAACACGATGTTTGGGTACTTGTTACTTCAAAATTTCGTTTACCTCCTTTTAATTGTAATTTCTTCTGTTCATTTAAGTGTTCACTTTAATTGTAATTTCTTTTGTTGCATTTATATTTTTTTTTCCACTCACTTTCGATGTAAAATTTACTGTTTTAGTTCTTGTTGTCTTGCACTTAAAAATTGTTTATTTCTTATTTAAATTCTTATTGATACTGTTAATATTCTGGCTGGCGAGTCCGTACAGACCGTCCTTTTCATTAACAAAAGTTATTACTAAGGAGCCAACTACCAGAAGTCTTTTAATATTAGCCGCGTATCCTTTAGTTAATTCGCACTGTTCACAAGTTTACACTTCGCGATGTTAACTAATTTTCGCGGCCCCACGTTGGGCGCCACATAAAAATAAACGAAACGTTAAAATGAAACGACACGTTTTATTATCAGCACTATGTGCTTGCTTCTTGAGCTTTATTTCAAACTGACCACTTAATTCTATTGTTAGTTATTATAAAGTTAAACTCAAGCCTGATAAATGCCTAGTCATCGAATTTGGGGTTGCGCGTGTTTCACTCACCATTCTAATACCTGAGAGAGCGGATGCGCGTGTAGCGCATTCCATTAAGCCAACGTGTAATAGGAGTCTTAACTCAAGGTAAGTGCACGTAAAATGCAGTTGGACGTAAGTCGAAATAAATGGTAAGTTGACTCCTAGTTATGCAGACATTGTTGTCAGCGAAATAGTGTGGGAATGGAATTTATGTTGTGTTAACTTGCATAACATGTAACCAGGTATCTTCGAAGCTACTTTATAATATTGTCTCATTAGACAACCTGATCCTAAAATTTTTGCAGGGATGTTTTAGGTTTGGCCAGTAGTAGTTTAAAAGTATCTCTTGAGCGTTGTTTTTGTAATTTCAATGGGCTCTTCTGTGAGTTTGTATATTAACCTCGTTTTGATTATCGCTATTCACAATATCATTAAGAAGTTTTTGCGATTGTACAAACGTACAATTTGGAAAAGTATGAATAATATCTTTCCCGAAGTGAATATTTTTTTCATTTTCTACCCTTAAAGTATTGGTAACGTTTGGCAAGACTACCCCTTTTAATTTGCTAAATAAATTGTCTGGGAGATCGTTTCTTTCTCTTCATTCTTTTTTATAAAAATTATTTGGTTTTTAAACGAGTTAATGGCTGTGAGCCTCTGTTTCACAGGAGGGTAACTGGCGGCGATAGCTGCACAACACAGTGGCGACGGTGCTGTTGGATGGCTGGTGATCGATGATGGTGAAACGGAACGATAGTTGCGACGTTGAAGTTGCAATAGAACCGCTGCTACCGGAAGATTTAAACAACCGATACCTTTTTCGCGACAAACTCTTTTCCGTGGAAATAACTAACACCTTTTCGCGACAAACGCTTTTCCGTGGAAATAACTAACACCTTGCACGTTTAAATGCAATTTATCTTTATTAAAAGTAGTTCACAAAATGTGGTAAAAATCGTAGCGCACAAATTACAAAGGTATTTAGCAGAGCGGCGCGAATTTAGCCAAAAGTTTATATATTTATATACGTAAGCGAGAAAACAAAGCGGTAGAATTTAATCGTTCTGACAAAATTCTCAAAAAACTTCTGGCCACCGAATATAAATATGTGCAACTGACATCTGCCAACCTGCAGAATGGGTGATGCCAATACTTCACAAATTCGATAACTGTTATACAATAGAACAATTTGCGCAAACTTACATTAGGATTAATACAATTCAATAATTTGGAATACAATTCAAATAATACCGTGCAAAAGCGTAAGGTTAGGTCATAACTAGGTAAACTCATGACTAATTCAATAAATACTGTAATATAGCAAAGGCGAATACGTATTAGCTGCCATATAAAAGATTAAACAGTTTAGTCGGTGACAGACGCTTAAACAGGCTGTTTTACTTTTTTCATTATTTGACAAAGTTTAATAAAGCGTTCGATCATGTAGTAAGTCGAATTCCATCGCGTTTTAACATCTATTACCACTTTCAATACTTTTCCTTCTGGAATGCCTGCTGAATCTTGCATCTTCCTTAAGTCATCATTTGCTTTAACACTCCGATTGAACCATTTAGCAATATTTTTGCATTTCAAAACAGCATCATTTATTTTTGGAATACTTAGCGAATTCGTACAAACCAAATTCAGGGTATGGGCGAAACATAGAATATGTATTTTTTTTCCGAACATGTCATGAACGGCTTTCACAATGTTCGCAGCATTGTCCGTTACAACCGCCATTACTTTTCTTTAGTCAATAGAAAAATCTTTTAATGCAAGAGATAATACATCCGAAATATGCGATGTGGTATGGGATTCAGATAACTCAAATACCCCAATTGTTCCATTAAATTGTTTTTTTTTTCATGTAAACCATGAACAGTTACTCCCAGCATACTTTTCATGTTTATATTCGTCCATATATCTATGGTTATAGTCAAACACGATAAATTTGACAGGTGTAATACACACTTTTTTTTTTTCTTCTTCATACAACTTTTCAATGCGATCTTTGATAGTATTCCTTGTAGGGACTTTAAACAAAGGAAAGTTTTGCTTCATAAATTTTAAAAAGACCTCGCCTGCAACAAATAATAAATACATGGGGTTAAAAATAACAAATGCGTCAATTATTTAATATATACCTTCGACAAAGTCAAACGGCAAGTTATCTCTGGTAATCTCTTTTATAATAAGTGGCTGACTCTTGCTGCAGCTCGGCATTTCGTTTGTAAAATTTTCACTGTCTTTATCATTGCTGAGACTCAAACTATCATCTGTACTTGTCCTTTCAATTACGCTTTCTATGCTGTTTTCGTCGCTGAACAGCACATCCCTTTCTTTGCTTTGGGATTGACGCACCTAAAATATATAGGTTACAGGTATATAATCCCTGAAGGAAATTGCTAAAGGATTATGTTTTAGTTTACCTCCTGTTTTTCATATTCATTAGCATGTTTCAATTTCAAATGTTGAAACATGTTTGGTGTATTGTTTGTAAATTTCAAGTTTTTGCTACCAAATTTGCAAACCACAAAATTGTTTTTGTTTTTTGTGAAAAACTTCCATGCTTCACTCTTTATAGGTGCCATTTTATTTTACCACACGACAGATATTTTAATATTAAGAGAACCTTCTTTTAAGTATTCTTTAACTCAAGCACTAGTATCTACAGTATTTCTGTTCGCAAAAATTTTTTTTTCCATCAGGCAATTATTACTCAGCACAAATAAGATCGAAAGTGACGCTTAAGTCTAGGGTTGCAAATAACTAACTATATATAGTGTGGCTTTCTTGTTAAAGTACTGATATTAGTGTTGCCAATGCTGTTACTGCTGCTGTTCAGCATATTTTAAATTAGTTTTAGCGATTAATTTGGAAATTAATCGATTAAAAATCAATTAATTGAAAGGGAAACTTTGATACAATTAAATCGTTAATTGCCACAAAATAATCGATTAATTCACTTGCTACGATTAATCTTGCCATCACTAAGCTGGCCCAAGTGCCAAAAATCGAGTTTTGGCGTATCCCAGTAGTTTGTCATATTCCATTTCTGCTTCTATACAAAATTCTCCTAACAGCCCATTCCAAGTCAAAAGGTATTTCTTCACATGCGTATTTGAGGGCATTGTGTGTCACGTGCGCGACACAGCCGACACCAATCAAATGTGGAAGACACTGCTTCAATCGGTAAAAAACATTATTTTGGCCTCCTCCGGTTTCTCCACCAAAATTAACTTTCGCATTATCACCACAAAAACAAACTATTTTCTCCAACATATCGTACTTACGTGCCGCACTCTTTATAAGATCAGATATTATTGTGGAATTTTCGCCATTTTCTCTCGTTATGTTTAAGACTTTAACCTGAACACCTTTTAAAGGCATGAAATATCGCACGAATACAGGAAAAAGCTTAATGTTTTCATGATTCGATGCATCTGTATATATTGAGACATAATTGCACAATTTTAAAGCAATTCTTGCGCAGGTGGCGCAGAAATATTTGTCACTATAGCTTGACATTTCTTTTGCGAACATGAAAACTTCTTAATTTGAAAGTATGATTTAAATATTTCCGTCGAACAATCTGAAGATCGAAAGCTGTGATTAGAGCTAATCACGTGATAGGCCCAAACACCTTCCATAGATGCCAAATGTTTGTCTAATGCCGATTGGAAATGGGACGTTATAGATGTATTACCAGCAGCTGCAAAAAGTGCATCCTCGTGTTTTTTTGTCTTAATGTGGCGTACAATATAGGCATTACCACCGGACGTAATAGAAAACGTTGCGATGCATTTTGTGCAAAAAACATCACTTTCACTTTTAGATTTGACAAGAAACGGATATTTTTCGCGTAGTTTTTGATTAAAAATATTTTTGTTTCTCGGTTTCGACATTTTGCGCACAAAAAATGAATGGCAACTTACCTAAGACAAGAGAAATATGTGTGTGACCGGTTGCACTCTATTTATGTGCATATATTGATCTCGTTTGTTTATGGATACCATTAACCACTACATACATATATTTGAAAAATCGTATTCCATAAGTGTTGCCATTCTTCTCTCTGACAATTAGGGTTAACAACAATCATTTTTAAAAATGGAAAAATGAAAATGTTTATTAAAATATAAATAAATTCTGAAGTATCATAACAATATTTTCTAGAAAATACAGTATTTTTCGATTAAAAAGCAGTATGCAGTATTTCAATCAAAAATACAGTATAATACTGCGAACAACAGTATAGATACGCACGTTATGCATAACATGTAACCAGTATGTAACCAGGTCTCTTCGAAGCTACTTTATAATATTGTCTCATTAGACAACCTGGTCCTAAAATTTTTGCAGGGATGTTTTAGGTTTGGCCAGTAGTAGTTTAAAAGTATCTCTTGAGCGTTGTTTTTGTAATTTCAATGGGCTCTTCTGTGAGTTTGTATATTAACCTCGTTTTGATTATCGCTATTCACAATATCATTAAGAAGTTTTTGCGATTGTACAAACGTACAATTTGGAAAAGTATGAATAATATCTTTCCCGAAGTGAAAATTTTTTTCATTTTCTACCCTTAAAGTATTGGTAACGTTTGGCAAGACTACCCCTTTTAATTTGCTAAATAAATTGTCTGGGAGATCGTTTCTTTCTCTTCATTCTTTTTTATAAAAATTATTTGGTTTTTAAACGAGTTAATGGCTGTGAGCCTCTGTTTCACAGGAGGGTAACTGGTGGTCTGGGGATGACGGCCAGTGGCTGGTTATGACGCTGGCACGGCGATAGCTGCACAACACAGTGGCGACGGTGCTGTTGGATGGCTGGTGATCGATGATGGTGAAACGGAACGATAGTTGCGACGTTGAAGTTGCAATAGAACCGCTGCTACCGGAAGATTTAAACAACCGATACCTTTTTCGCGACAAACTCTTTTCCGTGGAAATAACTAACACCTTTTCGCGACAAACGCTTTTCCGTGGAAATAACTAACACCTT
Organism: Philophylla caesio; assembly: GCA_963971545.1. Classification (NCBI taxonomy): domain Eukaryota; kingdom Metazoa; phylum Arthropoda; class Insecta; order Diptera; family Tephritidae; genus Philophylla; species Philophylla caesio. The sequence continues at coordinate 24,833,281 of OZ020608.1, read as the reverse complement.
GCACGTTTAAATGCAATTTATCTTTATTAAAAGTAGTTCACAAAATGTGGTAAAAATCGTAGCGCACAAATTACAAAGGTATTTAGCAGAGCGGCGCGAATTTAGCCAAAAGTTTATATATTTATATACGTAAGCGAGAAAACAAAGCGGTAGAATTTAATCGTTCTGACAAAATTCTCAAAAAACTTCTGGCCACCGAATATAAATATGTATGTGCAACTGACATCTGCCAACCTGCAGAATGGGTGATGCCAATACTTCACAAATTCGATAACTGTTATACAATAGAACAATTTGCGCAAACTTACTTTAGGATTAATACAATTCAATAATTTGGAATACAATTCAAATAATACCGTGCAAAAGCGTAAGGTTAGGTCATAACTAGGTAAACTCATGACTAATTCAATAAATACTGTAATATAGCAAAGGCGAATACGTATTAGCTGCCATATAAAAGATTAAACAGTTTAATCGGTGACAGACGCTTAAACAGGCTGTTTTACTTTTTTCATTATTTCTATTGGTGAGCTTTGTGCAGAATGATCTGAACAATTCGTTGAGTTGTTTACTAGTTGTCGAGAAAGTGCATCTGCTACAACATTTTGATGGCCTGGTTTGTAAACTAATTTTGCTCCGTATTCCTCTATTAAGTGTTTCCATCTCTTTAGTTTGCTATTTGGATTCTTTTCAGAAATCGGCCACTCCGTATAGATAATTTCGTAATTTTTGAAGAGTCCACACTGCAGCTAAGAGTTCCTTTCCATTATTACTATAACTTTGTTCGGTATCGCTTAGAATTCTAGAAATAAAAGCGATTGGTTTACTATTCTGTGCAAGTACAGCTCCAATAGCGAGATTACCTGTGCTTGTAATTCTAATTTGATCTTTTCAAAGGCCTGTATTGCTTCTTCGTCTAAATTTATTTCTATTTTCGCGCTTTTGTTTTTTTTTTTTACCATACCTTGTTCTCCTCTAAGATGGATAGTCAAGGGTTTTGTTATTTTTACAAAATCTTTAATACATTTTCTGTGGTAACTAGCGAGTCCTAAAAATGATTTAAGCTCTTTTAAAATGTTTCGTTCAGGGAACTCCTTAATTGTTTCAATTTTATTTGGGTCTACAGTTACTCTATTGTGTTTAATGATGTGTCCCAAATATTCAACGGAATCTTAAAAAAAAGCGACTTTTCATTCGAGATTTTCATATTAGCATTATGGAGTGCATTGATTATAGTTCGGATGTGTTCAATATGTTCTTCAGGTGAGGAAGAACTTTCATCATTAGATGATTTAGTGTAATTTATTTTTGTTCTTCTGTCCTCTTTTTATATTTCAGGCTATAATCAAATAAGTTCCCTTCTGCTTTTAATACTCGTAATCCATGTTCACTTAAAATCATATCGTAGTCATTTAGTTCATTGATTTCGTAAAAGGATAAATGATATCCGAATAGTGTAATTACTTTTTTTTAGTTTATTAATGAGTGCATTTGCATAATTTGTACAGATTTTCCTATACCACAATTGAAACGAATATAATTATTTGTAGCTCCTGTATCCACTAAAGCTGTCACTGGTTTGCCCACAATGCCGAATTTTGTCACAATACATGGCAAACCTTTTACACGCCAAAAAAAGTACTTCCTGTTTCGTATTTTTTTTTTTCAAAATTTTCTAGGTCTTTTAAATGGGTTATTATATTTGTTATTAGATCTATCTGAGTTGAACGGACAAATTGACGTGAATTGTCAACTTCCATGGGGACTGGTCTCTGTGGCTGTTGCTGGTGCTGGAATCGCTGACTATGCCCTTATTGTACTTGTATAACTGGGTTATATCAGTGTTGCCTGTTCTCGTATCGTGGTGATGGAGGTCCTGTCGGTTGTATTTCGAACTGCTGGCTTGCGTTGTCGTGGTGAATAGTAGAAGCGATTGCGAAGGCTACTTCCAAGTTCTGTTGCTATAATGCGTACCACTAGTATACTTGCTGTTAATACCCATGATGAAGGATTCCTTCATTTCTGTGCTATTCTGGTTAACGGACATTTCGGTCTTAGTCCATGCGGTTTATTATTGCGTAGAAATATAGTTGAGTGTTATGGTTCGTTAGGATATCTGCTGCTGAGCCTGTAATTTTAGTACGTAAAATACACAAATGCGCTGTAGTAGCGAGGATGATGCGCAAAATCCTTAATTGCGTCCATAAATGTCCATGCTTGTGATCGCCAAGATCTATACTGAGCTTTATCTCCATCAAATCGTGGTAAAGATTTGAAGAGCTCCAAATCTATGTCTTTAGGATCATTGATGGAGTTATTTGCTAGAAACTTTGGCGTTGTTCCTTTGCTGTAATTTATTGAGTGAACGCTGTGTGTTGCACCTGTATATTAACAGCTAGATTTGCTAGTTGTGCTTTTAGTGCCGCAATTTCTTGTTCCATATTGTGATTTTTTTTTGCGGTTTCCGTCAAATGATGACGTTTTGCTGTATGCCCGGATTTTCCTAAGGTTTTCCAGTTTGTTGCAGTTTTGTTTATTCCAAACTTTCAGGAATCTGTTTGTCACACGATGCAATTGCTGTCCGCTTCACAATTCATTCGAACACTCTTTTTAAATTGCTCCGGATCTCGTTGATACATTTTGTCGAAAGCAGTCGCGAACAGGCCCGCCTTGTCACGATCTTGATATAATTCCCTTACCCACATTTTCCGCCTTGATATGTTTTTTAAACATCAAATCGTGGTAAAGATTTGAAGAGCTCCAAATCTATGTCTTTAGGATCATTGATGGTTAGGCGAATCTCTTCATTCTGCACCCTTGGAGTTATTTGCTAGAAACTTTGGCGTTGTTCCTTTGCTGTTATTTATTGAGTGAACGCTGTGTGTTGCACCTGTATATTAACAGCTAGATTTGCTAGTTGTGCTTTTAGTGCGGCAATTTTTTGTTCCATATTGTGATTTTTTTGCGGTTTCCATCAAATGATGATATTTGTTGCAGTTTTGTTTATTCCAAACTTTCAGGAATCTGTTTGTCACACGATGCAATTGCTGTCCGCTTCACAATTCATTCGAACACTATTTTTAAATTGCTCCGGATCTCGTTGATACATTTTGTCGAAAGCAGTTGCGAACAGGCCCATCTTGTCACGATCTTGATATAATTCCCTTACCCACATTTTCCGCCCTGATATGTTTTTTAAACATCAAATCGTGGTAAAGATTTGAAGAGCTCCAAATCTATGTCTTTAGAATCATTGATGGTTAGGCGAATCTCTTCAACTTTGGCGTTGTTCCTTTGCTGTTATTTATTGAGTGAACGCTGTGTGTTGCACCTGTATATCAACAGCTAGATTTGCTGTGCGGCAATTTCTTGTTCCATATTGTGATTTTTTTTTGCGGTTTCCGTCAAATGATGATGTTTTGCTGTATGCCCGGATTTTCCTAATGTTTTCCAGTTTGTTGCAGTTTTGTTTATTCCAATTTTTCAGAAATCTGTTTGTCACACGATGCAATTGCTGTCCGCTTCACAATTCATTCGAACACTATTTTTAAATTGCTCCGGATCTCGTTGATACATTTTGTCGAAAGCAGCCGCGAACAGGCCCACCTTGTCACGATCTTGATATAATTCCCTTACCCACATTGTCCGCCTTGGTATGTTTTTTAAACATAATAAGGCATCGTGAAGTAAAATAACTATTAATAGCACTTCCATAATGTCTATAATTATGCCGAATATTTGTAAATAAATAAATTTGTAGGCGTTCTTTTTTATATATTTCAATCCCGCTACTGTCACCACTTGTAGGATTAGCCGACACCAAATACTTTTATTTAGATTTCAGTTATTTATTTAAATTCAGTACATGAGTATGTACAATTTACACTTTTCTTATTTTAACTACTTAGCCTATTCGACGCCCGTATACGTTAACCGCCACGTTCATAATGTTCGTTCTTTATTAAAATTACTGTCGTCGCTATCCAGTCCTTCGATTGTGCTCTTTCCAGTCCGTTCGCTTTCTACTTTTCACCTCACGCAAAGTTGTAATTGTCCGTCATATGTTCTCACTGTACTGTCACTGTCCTACACACATTTGGTCTGCTTTGTAGTGTTCTGTTTTCTTCAGAGGCTTATATACTTTTGTTGAGCTTTTACTAAGGCTCGATTGACCAAAATATACAGATTTACTACTTTATAGAATATCCCTTACCGTTGGTGGTGGGAAATATAAGATATTATAATACAAAATATTATTTAGCTGTGTATCATATCGTAGAAATGGTACTTAAGATTCTGCTCGTCCCTCATCTTGACTAGCCGTTCTCTTTTTCTGAAGTGGCTCTGGCATACCATACTTCTTGAATTTGCTGAATAATTAAGTTGATTTTTTCTCCGAGTTCTATTGCGCCTAAATTAATATGGCTCTCTGTGCCTTTTGTTTTTGAAGTTTGTTGTTGTTTTTGGTTTATTATTACTTTTTTTAGCTGTTCCCGCTGTTATAGCCACGGGTACGCTTCCCACAGACACTTTCTTGTTTCAATTTCCGGAAACGCTCTTCCCGCTTTTAGTTTGCTTAGTTATTTCTTCTAGGAAATATAAGATACTATCATATAATATATTATGTATTTTTATGTGTGTTCTTTATTCCATCTTCAAATTACAAAATTGTGATTTTACTTACATATATGGTGTCGGGTGTCCAGACTTGTAGTCTGCAAATTCGGCGGATGCGCGTGCAAGAATGTTAGATTTGGAATGCAGGTGAACTGCATTAGCGGGGGAAAGAATTTTTGGATGTTTAAATAATGTAAACTTGTATACAATATGTATGTGTGTATTTTGTTGTGCAAATTAAGGTCTCGCGAACGGGGAGAACATTTTTAAAAATATTATAAAAAGACATCTGTATTCTGTTGTATCGAAAATCGAACTCCAACTTTATTAGCATAATTATAACATTTATATGAAGCTTAAAATGATGTTTATCTTAATTCTAATTTGACAATTCCTATTTGAATGTCATCATATCAGTAGACACTTCTTATTGGTTTTTATGTTTACATTACATTAATGGAATCTGCGTTAATGTACAATCAACCAGCAGTGAATGAACGTTTGATGCAATTTTCTGTATTGCTAAAACATCTCGGTTGTTGAAAGTCTTGTGAAACTCTTCTTCGAAAAGTGGCTTAAATTCCTTCCTGGAGCGGGATGACGTCATCTGAAGGAACAGCTGAGCACTACCAGTGAACAAGCGAAAAGCCAAAACAAATTTCATTTGACCCGTGCATTTATACAAATATGTCCGTCGTGTGTTCAAAGTCGGCGATGCATTTTTCTACTTCAAAGCCATCATCACCACTAAACTTTTCCACTAAGTCTTTCAAATGATGAAGCGTCTTTTGTGCGACATGGCCGGCATTGTCGATATTTTCCGCGTTTATAAAATGCCTGCCACATCGTGCCTCTTTGTTGTTGTTGTTCTGGTTAAATGTTGAGCGCTCGGTATAGTTTTCACGTGTACCGTCTGCTTGAGGAGTCTCGCTGTCGTCAGTGTGCGGAACCGCAGAATATTCTCCACCTCTATTACCAAGTGCCTAAAGTTGGCCCATAGTTGCAGAAGCTGCAAAATCGATGACCATGTCTCATAAAGTACGTTTTACTTACTCTGTTGTATTAAAAGCGTGCATCTCGGCACGTTTTTGTTATTAGTTTTATAAATTTCGCTTTTATTTTAAACATTTTCAGTAATTACAGCGTTTCGTAGATCACCGTTCAGTCCTCTGGTAAACGTATCGAGGGCTTTGTCTCTATAGGAGTTCGTCATTGTCCTTATAGACTCGTCGTTTAAATCGAGGCACGCAATTTTATCCAAAATTGGAGAGAGGTGTTGATATACCTTTTGGTAAAAAATTGGGATATCGTCATGGCGTTAAGCCAACGTTGTCATTTGGTATTCTAGGGTACCAATGTCCCTTTTGTCCGAATAATGCATCATAAGGCACTTCCTGATTTGCGTCCAGTCAAGTGGAGTGCTATAAGACTCCAGAGCCGTGTCGGCATCGCCGACTATTTTGTGCCCTACGGTACACAAAATTGAGAAATATTTTGGGGTGTCCTTAAGTCCTTCATATATACACTTTTCCTCCAGGAGTTGAATTCTTTTGGACGACCCGAGAACTCCCTAAGACATTTTACCATGTCTGGGATCATATCTAGTTCGTTTATATTCTGTGCGCAAAGCGCTACAGCGTGGTCGGGCTCCGAGTACTTCCCTCACTATTGTTTCTACAGACGTGGGATTTGGAATAGTAGGATTTTCAGAATGGTAGGCTCCGTATTATATTCTAAGTTGATTTAGTTGTTCAGCTAATTCTTAGGCAATGTCTGGCATTTTGCTATTTTTACGTACATATGTATATCCTTTTGCAAAAAATCTGTTTTTGACTTAATTACTTATCGCTTGATTTTGGAATTTAAATTATATTAATTTGACGCAGCTCCGTAATCGAATCACAATTTCTTAAATATTTATATCACAAAGCCAAATTTTAATTATTTATTTCACTTAGTTATCTATCTTCTAGAAAATTTAGGTAGTACTAGTTTGTCACAATTTCTTAATCCTGTAATATTAATTTCGCATGACTTAATTTTCATTAATTATTTATCATTTAATTTTCGAATTCAAGTAGTATTACTTTGGCACAGCTTTTTTCAATCATTTAATAACAATTTCTTAGTATTTTAATATTAATTCGACACAACTTAATTTCAATTAGTTATTTATCGTTCAATTTAAAAGTTTAGGTAGTATATTTCTTAATATCAGTTTCTTACATTAGTGTCCAGCGTGACATTGACGGGAATTTTATGGGCGCTCTGGGATGGTCCTTTTCCTTCAGTACTAGGGGCCATCGGCGTCAGTGGTTTTCCTCCTGTCCTGCTGGTTCTTGATGCGTTTTTATTTTTCACATTCACTAATCGCATAGCCGTACTTTTTGTTGTTCGGGCTTTACTACTTTCGCGCGCTGTCCCTGCTCGGGCGCCAGTTAAAACATGAGTTCAAAAAATATATGTTTAGGGGAGCCGTGCTCCTTTAGTCACATCAAAATTCTAACTGCATATTACAAACTATATTTCTTATAACTAAACCTACGTTTGCCTTGCTGCAGCGTGAAAGGAATTTGCTGACGCTGCCCTTGCCACAGGTGAAGTTGTTTGTTCCATTGGTCGTTCTCACGGTTCGCTCCACACGTGTCCAAGCTCAGCAATTTGTCAGGTTAACCGAGTTTATTATTTATTTATTAAAAGAATTAAACAACTATAATGTCAGGAATTAGAAAATATACATTAGTATGCGACCGGCGCGTGCCACGGCTGAAACAATACTCTCCATTCTCGTCGTTCGCTCGGTCGTTCGTTGAAAGCGGTTGATGCCACCTATATTGTAGGGGAGGGCGCTACCATATCAGTTGACAGCTCGGCCTCTCCTGACAATGACATCGTCTCGATGTCCGACGAATCGTCGTTTTCGTTGTCGCCCTCACCATCATACCCATCGAGTTCAGGAGGTGAGGTACACCAAGGCTTCAATTTGTCAGATGAATAAACGGACGTGAACTTTTTCTGACTCACTTGCATTCCGTCGACATCTCGAAGCAGATAGCGGTCTTTACCAAGGACTTTTGCAATAACGTAGGGCCCTCGGTACTTCGGCTCAAGTTTTCTGGACTCTCCAGTTGCGGTAGGTTCATTCTGGACTACAACCAGATCATCAACGTTGTAAACGGTCGGTGATTTGTGTTTGTCGTCGAACCGTTCTTTCCATTTAGTACGCTGTTCTTGCATATACGTCAGCGCCATGGTTCGTTTTTCACTGATTGATTGATTGTCATCAGTATCGATTACGGCAGCTATTAACTGGTTACGCGTTATGTCGTTCAGCTTAAAATCGAATACTAATTCGTTAGGTGTGAACCTTGTCGTCGCATTTTTCTGGGAATTAACACACCATTGTAGCTTACGTAGTTGCTCGTCCCAGTCCTTCGGATTTGTTGTCGCTGTTCGTAGGTAATTCAGGATGATTTGGTTCGCACGCTCCACCTGTCCATTAGCACGGGGAGTACGAACGGCTGTTTTAATATGCTGAATTCCGTTGTCGTCGCAATACTTTGTGAAATGTTTTGAAGTAAACGCAGTGCCACGGTCCGTGACAATTCGTGCTGGTAACCCAAAGTAAACAGTTACCTCATTTAACATTTTCAGCACAGGCATGGATTTTGTGCTGGGAACAGGTTTCACGATCATGTACTTCGTGAAGCCATCGCTGACAGCGATAACGTGAGTTTGGCCTCGCTTACTCTTTATAAACGGACCTAGGTGGTCAATGTGCAAGAGTCGGAACGGAATCGGTTCAGTTGGTTCGATGTGTAGGACACCCTCAGGCTTACCTCCTTTAGTTTTGTTATAGCAGCAATCGATGCATGAAGAAATATAATCCTTGACATATTTCCGCACTCGTGGAAACCAAAAATGTTTGAGAACTCTCTCAATCGTCTTCTCCAAACCAAAATGACCTAGTTCGTCGTGGCAATACCTGGCGATACGCCAACGTATGGCCTTGGGAATAACATACAACAAGTTATTGCCCCTTCGTCGATATAATCGATTACGTTGTATAGCGTAATCTTTCTGTAGCTGCTTCAATTGCGAAGACTGCTCCAAACCTTTCAATACGGTGATGATGCTACGTAGATCGGGATCTTGCAATTGCATCGTCAATAGCCAATCGTCGTCCATAACGTCAACCCGCTTCACAAGCTCACAATGGATTGGTGCACGACTAAGCGCATCGACGTGAGTCATACGTGACCCAGCACGATGGACAACTTCACAGTTGTACTCCATCAGTCGTACCAACCATCTTGCAATTCGAGGAATCATGGGCGTCTTCGCCTTCAACGCAGAAATCGCTGAACAGTCAGTAACTATTTGGAACGACTTACCTAGCAAGTAAATACGAAATCGTTGTAATGCTTCGACTACCGCCAGCACCTCTAATTCGTAGCTGTGGTAGTTCGATTCGGCTGGAGTGCAATGGCGGCTATAATACATCACCGCTCTCCACTCTGCACCTTCAGCTTGCAGGAGCACTGCTGCAAGGCCCACACTAGAAGCGTCGGTGTGGACTTGATGTTGCGCATTAAAACTGTACAAAACCAACACTGGTTCAGAAACAAGTTTCTCGATGAGTGTATGGAACGCTTGTTGCTGGGGTTCGCCCCAAACGAATTTCTCAGCTGCTGCTTTCGTCGTAAGATTAGTTAGCGGTCGCGCAATCACGGAGTAGTTCTCAACGAATTTCCGGAAAAATCCGGTCAGACCGAGAAATCTTCGCACTTCAGTTTGCGTAGACGGTGTTTTAAAGTTTTTAATCGCGGATACTTTTTGCTCACCCGGTTTTATACCGTTGTAACTAATTTTATGTCCAAGAAAACTGATTTCTTCATTTAAAAAATTACATTTGTCTAACCGCAATGTTAACCCGTTTGATTCAACAACACGCAAAAAGTCTTCTAATTTCTGTAGTCCCTCTTCAACAGAGCCACTCGGGATGATAACGTCATCCAAATACGCGATTATGTTTTTCGACGTGCACTGTTTCACTAATTCATTCATAGTCTCTTGAAAAACAGCCGGAGCATTTACGAGCCCAAACGGCATACGGTTGTATTCGAAGTGACCTTCAGTTGTCACAAATGCCGTATACTGTTTCGAGTTATCGTCCACTTCTACTTGGTGGTAACCCATTTTAAAGTCCAAATTTGAAAAAAACTTATTACCTGAAAGCTGCGCGAATAGTTCGTCAATGACAGGCATTGGAAACGGTTGCTTTACTGTAATTTTATTCAACTGCCGGTAATCAACGCATAACCGGAACTCACTGTTTTTCTTCTCCACCAAAACTATTGGCGACGCGTATGGAGAATTTGACGGTGTAATAATTTCACCTTTTAACAAATCGTCTATGATTTCTTTCACAATCGGTCGTCTCGCGAACGGAATTCGATACGGCTTTATGTTTATCGGCGCATCCGACGATAGCGCAATTTTCATTTTTACCAAATCGGTTTTTTCCACGACCTTGTCCACGGAAAAACAACTTTGGAATTTTGTCAACAATTTATTCAAACTACCGAATTCATCGTCTGTGATTTTCATAACTTTGTTATCATTTTTTGTAAACCGAATGTTTTTTCCTTCAAACACGAATTTGTTTTCATTTGCGCACAAAACGTCAATGCCAAGTAACACCGGGTAGTCGATCATATTATCGTCAACAACTAGCACATCACTCATGCAGTCTATATCGTCGATCGTCAAAACTACACTTACTTTGGAAGTACATTGATACTGGCCGCCCCCAAAGCCTTTGAGAGTCACACAGCACTGTTCAATATTACCAATTGTTTCTGCAAACGTTTTTCTAATTAACGTGCGCTTACTGCCGGTATCGACAAAAGCACTTTCACTGTGTCCATTTACTTTTATTTGTTTGATAACAAAGTCATTTTCAATATCTTCGATCGCATTGCAACTCACTTTCATGGTTGCACTTTTGTTTTTATCATTTGCATTAATTTCAGTCTTAGCACTACGATCACGTTTCTGCGGCTCTGGACAATCACGCGAAAGATGTCCAGGCTTTCGGCAATTAAAACAAACAAATTGCTTTTTTTGCTTTTCGTCTTGCTTTATTAACTTATGGGACTCTGCAGGTGTATTACGTTTCACCTCGCCGGTAAATTTTGAATGATTGTAAGCACTATAATTCAAAATCACTTTCAAAAGTTCGTAACAATTAGCGTAAAAGTAACCAGAAATACTTCTCTTCATGTCTGAGTCATTAATACCGTTTATTATATACTTTATTAATGAACTCTCGTCGATTTTACCGCGTCGACCAACTGCAATGCATTTGTAGTAAAATGTTTCCGCACTTTCGTTTTGCGCTCTGCGCATGTTCATTAGTTCCATGTGTACATCAGCAGGAATCACGACACACGGGAATTCACGCAAAAACTCATGTACGAAATGTTGCCAATTTAAAAAAATCTCTTGGCTAGAGTCTACCCAAAGTTTTGCAACACCCTCGAGTTTTGTTTGAACCGCAAACAATAAAACTTTATCGTCCCAACGATATACACTTTGCATTTGTTCAATGCGATTCACAAACTGAATCGATGTTATCGTTATCCTACTGGGGTCGAATGTAGGCAAAATCTTTGCAATATCGCGCACGTCACCAAAATAAGAGCGGTTATTATGATGAATGTCTCTTTCGTTTAGTCTTTGTTGATTGTTCGCAAAATTTGACACATACGGCACAGAATGTGTATGTGCATGTGGATGTGTATTTCTAAAAGAACGATTGTCGCTCGTCGGTAGCTCATTACGCTCGTCTCTCACACTACCATAAATATTGTGTTCACTATTTGCATGTTCACGCATGCACTTGTAATTGCCGGTTACGTTAGTCGCTGCTGTAGAATGTTCACGAAGCCCTTTGTCGTGAAACATTTCGTTCGACGTCGCACTCTGGCACAACTCGCTAGGCAGAGAAGCGAATGCGCTGCTCTCTGCGTTGTCAACTTGCGTCGACCGTGTATGTGCGTGTGTACCGAAATTCAAATATCGGTTCGCAACTGCCACATTTGTGTGTATGTTGCCTTGTCGATGCTCGTGTTGCAAAGGAACATACACGCTGTTTGCTGCGCTGCCATTTGGCGTCTGCAACCAATTCGAACAATTAACACCACTATTGCGTCGGCTTATTACGTCAGCCGATTGCTCGGATCTTCCAATCTCACCAAGATTATTGGAAGCCGAATGTACTGGGTACGCAACTGAACCACCATAAAACGTCGGTAGCATAACGTCAGTTGTTGCACCCCAATGTACCCGTCGCTCAGGTTCCCACTGTGATGATGCCATAATCGCCGCACCATACATCGTCGTCGGAACACACGGCGATAACGTCGCACTAGTTTTCACTGGCGAAGATCTGCTAAGTGGAACATCATCCACTTCCACAGATGAGCCCGTCGTTTCCCGAGAAACGTTCGCATTTTTATTTTCGTTAAGCATTTTCATGCTTTCGTTCACTACGCTGGCGTAGCGCTCTGCCGCGAAATGTTCGTGCAGACGTTCAACGAGTTGCGCTTTGTTGCCGCTGCAAGGCAAACTCAATTTTCGCAACTTTCGCTTCAAGTCTTCGACTTTCCACGCACTAAATTTCTCCGAGGCGGAATTCATGTCACTTCTGACTATTGTCAGGTTAACCGAGTTTATTATTTATTTATTAAAAGAATTAAACAACTATAATGTCAGGAATTAGAAAATATACATTAGTATGCGACCGGCGCGTGCCACGGCTGAAACAATACTCTCCATTCTCGTCGTTCGCTCGGTCGTTCGTTGAAAGCGGTTGATGCCACCTATATTGTAGGGGAGGGCGCTACCATATCAGTTGACAAATTTATTGTCTGGAGTTGTGTGCATTGTTGATATTATTTTATTATATTACACAAATATGTGTCGTGCTTAAATATATACTGAAATATGTCAGAGCGGAGTGGTTAAAATAAAGACGTGATCGTCGGCTTCGCTAGCATATAGCGAATTGTCTTCTTAATTCTTTTTAAGATGGGGTTTTACCTAAAAGCACAAACAACGTGTAATTACAACGAGCCTTAAGGGCTAGTTACATCTACATCTTAACAACTACATCTTAAGGTCTAGTTACGTAGGATGTACATGAAAGTTTACTGAAAGCTAGTTACGTACATGCACACGCCTCCACTCTACTACCTCTTACAACTCTACCGGCCTGACACATAGAATCTCCCGATTCTACGATGTCATAACTTTCCCAACTTCTTCGGGTAAATTAATTAAACGGAAAGCTCTCACCACTTCTGTTGGTAAAGTAAAACGAGTATGTTCGTTGAACGCAAACACGGATTTCATTTCGGTCGGTAGTTTGTCTATGTTTTTCGGGTACGTTATTTTGGCATTGTACCATGACAGAGCTGCTCCCTTTATCTTTAAGCGCCACAAATGCTTTCGCCGTTTTATATTTTTTTAGAAAGGCCTTAAGATTCAAAAGTTCTTAATATTTTTCGATTAGCTCTGTCTTCTTTATTCTTTTAAAGATGTGGCAAATATATGTCACTCAAAGATTTTGAGAGCGCAGTTACATTTGTCGACTCTATATCGAATATTGTATCAGTATCAAAAGGTATTTCTGAATAAATATCCTTACAAGAGTACATGCTGCAGGATATTTTAACGATATAAATTGAAAAATCTTATAACATATCGAGCCCTAACCGCGAAAATAACGTAAGCGACATTTTTTCCAAAATTAACTTTTTGATGCAGAACTGTTCTAAAACTGATAATACGTCATCTGGCTAAATATTGTTTCGCTAATCGTTATAGTTATGGAGATGTACGACTTTACATTTTATCGTAAGCGACATTCACTCTTAAAAAAAAAAAAAAAATATATAAAAAAAACCTACTCCTGTAAAATTTGGTTTTTGTCGCTTACGCTAAAATGGCGGTAAAGGCTCGATATATCTAAACTTTTTACGAATGAATTCATTTTAAAAAGCGTTATATAATAATCATTGATGTTCGTTTCCGAAAATCCTTATAAGATGAGAAAAGGTTGCATAGTTAAGGCCGCCGTATAATATTTAGAGATAACAGCATTGACCTGCCTTTTGAAATCATTGATCGGTGTAACTCGTAAAACTAGACTCTTTCGGGCGTCTACTTTTGTCACCTTTTTATTTCGTTTGCCTAAATTGTTTTTAATCTTGAAAGCAATGACAAAATTACGTTTACTTAATTTGTATATAAGCAATATTGAACATCTAGAAAAATATTTATATTTGTATTTACTTTTCTTCTCTTGATCAACTTTGCTTCTGACCTCTGCACAGTGGACGAAATGACCAATCTGGCACGGATTAATTAATAACTTCAGAACGAAAAGAGCAATCTCCGTTCTGTTTTTTCCTTTTAGAAGTTAAAATATAAGACCAAATTTTGGTTAACTTCGAAAATAAAAAAAAATTAATTTTTTTTTTTTTTAATTATTTATATTATTTATTTATTTATTTTATTCCGAGAACTCTGCTGCAGTATAGACAACTTGAGTTTAGGGAATTTTATTCTGGTTGTTAACTTTCTCCATATCAGCAAAATGAAGACCATTAGCAAGGTAAGTAAGTCCCAGAGATTCGGACGTCGCGAACCAATTAGTTTTGTCCTTTAGACCGTATATTGCCAGAAGTCATTCCGTGAAGGAGATTGAGATTCACCTCCAGGATCTGGTTCGTAACGGTGGACAATACAAATGGAAGAACTTGAACACCCGAGCGGCTTGTACTCCCATAGGTTTGATTATGGATTGTTACCGTATCGTTATCCAGCTGAAAAATATAAGAGCCGTTAAAGTAAGTGTAAGCTTTACCTGACCAAACGCTGCAGTTGAAATTATCAGGAAATATGGTGTCGTCCTTGAGAACTTCAACTGTTGAGCCCGTGCAGGTTATATAGCCGCAACTCGTTTGACCTTCTTTGAGTAAGCGGGGCAAGCAATCTTCTTTGGGTAGTAAAACAAGTGCTTTCTTTTTGCACACCATTGCGGTTGAAAGGTAAAGACAACTATCCTTCACCCCATAGGTTTGTCGTTTGTTCATCAAGATGGTTTTATAGTTGAGGTCCTACCGTTGACCATTTTTTAAAATTGCACGTGTATTTAAGTGGTTGAATCTTGTTTCTGCTACTTTTGACATGGACAGCACATAAAGAAAAAGAGTGTTATTCGTTTATATAGACGGTTCGATTGCTTCGATAACGTTGCTGTAAGGAAGAACCTCGATTTCACTTATTAGCTGGTCAATTTCTTCCTTGTTCAGCAGGTTACTGTTCACTATCCCAGCCTTGGCCATATGGCAGGCTCGAACCAATTCGCCGACGTCTTGCGCTCTAGATACTGTGAAAACTTCGCTAGGTGGTTGCGGCTCAATATGTCGTTTGTGATCGTTACCATGCCGTTGAAAGTCTGCATTAACCCTTGAGTCTTCTTATATATTTCAAAGTTTACCTTGTACTGCAAGTTATTGTTAGACATCAAAGCGTTTTGGCTGCGCAACACTGCATCCCATTCCGATGCACCAGGTGAGCCGGCAATTCATTTCCATTTTTTTGTATACAAATTTATCTCCAACTGGTAATAGTTGATTTATTGCACATAATTATTTATGTACATATGTATATAATTTCATCTTCTTGTTAACTTACATAAATTAATCCTCGAGTTACACAACGATTTAATGAACTATACGTACATACATATTTTAAAATCAAGATCGTAGCATTATTTGAACACATAAAGGAAAACTTTATTAACAAAATAAATTAAAGCAATTTTTTTAAGAATTCAATTCTTTAAAATTGATTGATTATACATAAATACACCCACATTTTGTATGATGAGGAACATTAGGATGAAAGGTACCAATACTTAAATACATATCTACATACATATTTTATTTTAAACAATGAAGAAATCTGTGATCTTCTTTTGATGGTGGGTTTGAAAGTTACATTTAAACAGTTTTTCTTCAAGCGATTCAATTTCATCAAGATAAAGATTTTTACTTTCCATGAAATGTTTAACTGTTGAATGCGCACCTATAGCTGCTACTAAGATCATTACATTCATCTTCTGAATTTTCTTCAGAAGATGCTTCACTGGATTTTTCGTCTAATATGTATGACAGAATTTCATCTTCCGCCAATGTTTCAAAACATTCAAGCTCTTTATCGCAGTTAACATATTCATTAAACTCTGCAGGATCTATTGTAACATCTATTACTTCTTCAACGACGTCAGAGGAATTATTTTCAATAAAAAATTCACCCTGTAATTTGAAACAAATAAATAAAATATTTAAAATGCTAAGAAATTTTCAACAGGGTTTATTAAACCCTACCTTACGGAAACAGTTTTCTATAGTTTCCTTCTTAACAAGCCACTATGCCCGCTTTGCAAAAGTTAGAGCATCTAAGATTGAAATCGATTTCACATAATCTTTGTTTGTTAAGCCCTTTTCGATTGCAAATAACTGTTTTCTTACAAAAATTTGTCTGAAATAGACTTTGAAGGCATGTACATATTATTCCTTGATCGAGTGGCTGGTAATATCGATGTGGTATTAGCAGGAAGAAATTCTATTTTGACATTTTCCAGAACTAAATCGGTCACCTTTAGGAGCATTATCAATAAAACGCTTGCGTATGCAGGTGGCGTTTGCAGCTTCCTCCACTTGTTTGCGATTCCTCAAAATCCTATTTATGATTGAAATATCACACTTAAAATGTTGTGCAATGTCTTTTTTCGATTTTTCATTACGCTCAACTAAATGAAGAATCTGAATTTTTTGTTTAATTGATAAACTTGTGTTTTTTCGCCCTTTGCCAGGCATTTCGGAAGTTTTTAGATTGAATTGACAACTAGCGATGCTCGATAAACTAGCGGTGCAAGTGAAATTAAGAATCGATTGTATAGTGCTGCCACTGAAATAATTTAAGAAATTTTTAAAGCGCACTTAAGAGGGGAAAATTATAAGTAACATGGAAGTTGTGGTACGAAAAATTTAGGTACTTAGGCGGCTCGGGTAATTAAGCGGGAAGGCACTTCAAAGAGGGATTTTCCTCAGATTACATTAAAAAATTCACGGTGCCCGAAAATGTTGGTTACTTAAGCGGGGGGTACTAAAGCGGGTTTCACTGTACTTATACAAATTAGGCCCTTATTATGATTCACAACTCAACTGAGTTGAGTTGTCTCAGACACAACTCAACTCAACTTTTGATTTGTATTATGATTGACAACTCGATTTAGTTGTCAATTGTTGAGTTATCGATAAGTTTCAAGACAACTTAAAAACAGCTGATCAACACAACTGATTTGTGCGCCGAATTAAAAGAAAATACAAATATTTAATATGGAACCGAGCTTCGAATTTTTTTTTGCAGAATCAGAAGATCAAATTGGACGAATCAGGAGGACAATAAGAGATTCGTCCAACCCGTTTGAATTGCCGGAAGCAAGGTAAAATATTTATTATGTCTATGTAAGTACATGTGCAAAGCGTTTTTATTACAGATTTTTGAGTTACTTCCGCATCAACAAAGAGGGAATGAAGTACCTAGTGGATGCCATTACCCCTTTTTTAAAAAAAATTGACACGGTCGTCCGCTGTTCCGCATTCAGCTCCGTTGCAAAATTCACCCAAGTGGCAGCCATTTCCTGCCGGCTACATCCAAATTGGCCAATGCCCCTCGCATGTTGTGGGTTTTCCTCCATCAATTTCACAAGGCGCTCAATTTGTGATTTACTTGATACTTTTCTGAAATAGAAACAATATATATGGTCATGTTATTAAAATTTTAGCTCTAAACTTTAGAATACTTACATTTTACTCTCCATTTTTACATGTGCAGCGGCAAGACAACTAGTTAAAAGTGGTTGTCTTGTTTTGACAACTAATTCATGTAAAATTACAACTAGTTGTCAATCATAATAGCGAAAAAGTTATCGATTATCGAAGTTGTCTTGAGTTGTGAACAGCTGATTAAAAAGTTGAGTTGAGTTGTGAACCATAATGCGGATTTGACAATTACAACTCAACTGACAACTAAGTTGTGAATCATAATAAGGGCCTTAATTTGTAGTTCTTTTCCAAAATTGAACTTTATTATTTTCATTAAACTTTATTTCACAATTAAACTTTAATTCCACATTATTTTATAAATTACTTGTGGTCATGACGACACGACTCGCCCTCCACACGTCAACTTTGATAATAATCTCCTACTGCTATTTAAGCGTTTCCTTTACATTGTCACTAGGCACGCGACTGGGAGTTAAGCATTTACTTCCGCCTTACCCATAATTGCTGTTGCACTCCTATTGGTAAGAATGCTGAGCGCATTCATAGTTTACTAAACATGCGCTGTTGCTAGGTGCGTTGGTAACCTTGAGCTCTACGCTTCTGTGTTAGCTATTATTTATAATTGTTGTTGCAACGGATATTGGTGAAAACGTTGCGAGCATTTCTAGTTGACTATGCGCTGTCGTTTCGCTTTACCCATAATTGCTGTTGCAGTTCTATTGGTAGGAACGCTGAGCGCATTTCTAGTTGACTAAACATGCGCTGTTGCTAATTGCGTTGGTAACCTTGAGCTTCGTTAGCGCAGTATATACAGTACACAACCTTTTCGATAATTTATTGGAAAAATTCATCTCCCAAAAGGACTTGGGTTTCGTGTTACTCTTTTTAACGAAAAAAATCTTTCAACAGGGTTTTGTGCAGCAAGGAACTACACAAGTTTTATTTTACTCATTAATAAAAAGCGCGTATAGAACAAACTCACAGCTTGTACTTCTTCATTAAAGATATTTAATATTTGTAATTGCTGAAGTGAGGACCACACACAAAGCTCGTGAACGTTAAAATCCATAAAATTCTGTCGAGACTTTGTTCATGCTGTATTAAGTTCGAAGGAATATCTTTACAAAAACCGTTGACGGTGCGAGTAGTTCATAAACTAATATTATGTTGCATATGGTGCTAAATGAAGGTAATATGCATGTTATTTTCTTTTTTTTTGTCATAATTAAAATGAAAATTAATTCTTAAAAATATTAACTGCTGAAATTTTAACTGGATATTTAAAACCGGCGCTTAGATAGCAATTCAGACTTACTCGCACACAGGTTGAGTTCAACATTATTTGTAATATATTCATTAATATATTTGTTTTAAAATATTTTTTTAATTGTTTATGAAGTCAATGAACATAAATTCTTACAGACTATACTTAAATTTTCATATTTCATTAACACTTCAAGGCGTTATTCATACCTACCTAATAGTTGCATGCAAAATATATAATACATTTTTTGGTGATAGATTATTATTCAAGTATATATTTTAAAACACGAATGGTTATACTTTTTAAAATATTTTTTGTTCTGATTAAATTTTTCGACCGGAAAAGAATGTAAACACATTTTGAATGGAAAATTATCCCTGACAAATCCCTATTGATCCCCAGTATATATATCCCGTAAGTATTTATATACTTTGCAGGCTGCGTGGTTCGAAATATACGTAAGTATATGGACAATGAAACAAGAAAATAAAATTTGTGCATGCTTAGCAATAATACTGACATTTTCATTAAAAATAAAACAAGTAATGAGAAGGTACTGGAGTAGAAATTAGTCGCATCGACGAAAAAGAAATGCTACAATATTTATTGACGGTATTGCGATCCATATCCATGGATTTAAAAATTTCTAATTATTTTGCAATACTTATTCTTATCCATAAATATTGCATGCTACAAGAAATAACACGATACTTGCATCACGTCAATAAATACTGAACGTGTGACAATGCCCAATGGTAAGAAACTGCTCGCAGCATCATGCTACTATGTATGTATGAATATATTTATTTACGTTTCTACAAATTTGTTCACTTTTAAATTTTGTACTTTTGTACATATTCAGGAATCTTCACCATGAACATTGAGCTACACAGAATTCGATGTAAATTCTAAGATCTTGAAGTATCAAAAGTCCTTTGCAGCTATTCTATTGGCCATGAAATCATAAAAAATAGCTTTCTTTTTGATTATGCATGCAGATGAGGCAGTTAAACTATTCTAGGAATACTCTGCTTCAATTTGTAGCTGTATTTTTGCTTGCGCTCCATGTCAGATATTTATTTCCTTGATGTAAATGTAAAAATGCTTCAGTTATAAGGAAATTAATATATTTATTAACAAAAATAACTGCTTTTGTTTACAAATTTAACCGAAACGAATGAATGACATGAAGAAGAAAACTCACCACCGAAAAGTGTACTTTCCAGGGTTGCTTTTTTTATTGTACACGTTGGTTATAGGAGAATTGTGGTGAGCCGTTGAATAATTATTCAAATGTGGAAATAAAAACAGTCGTCACATATTTTCGCACTACATATTTGGCTTTAAGTAATAATTGTAAAGTGTATATTCACTGGCTAATGCAAATATTTACATTCCGCAAAATTTTGTATGTGTTTTTCAAAGTTTATTATGAAATAGCATTGCATGCAACTCTGCTATAGTTTATTTTCATTATCCACCATGGAAACTCTTATCCCTGAGAAGGACTTCACCTCAGTTTTACACTGTATATGCTGTGTCGTTAGTTTTTGTTTAGGCAATTGGTAATCGTTCTTGCAGCGGATAGCGGTGTTAATGCTGATAAGGCTGATCACAACTGCTGTTGCCATTAACATTTTGCTACTTAACCCAGCATATAAATGGTGAGGATCAACGCCACGTTAACTTACAATATGCAAAACTCTCATTAGTACACCCCCTTAGAAAGAAGAAAATCATTAATTTTTTCAAATATGTCTTAAAATAATCATTTTAAATCAATTTATTTTACAGAAAAATCAATAATACAAAAGTTCAAGAACAAAAACGTAGAAAATAATGCATTGTGTTTAAGAAAATAACAAAATAAGCAACTTAACTTCTTCCACTATATTCGTATTAGTACATATACAGTGAAAACTCCCTTGCGGCGGACACTCACCGTCAGTCAACTTTTGTCCGCCCATGAGAGGTGTCCGCTCAATGGAGTGGGTAGCTATTTGAGAAATTTTTAATTTTATTATGTCCTTAATACTCACCACTTTCGGATTTAAACGCAAAACTATTCATATAACATTATTCAAACAAGAATTTATGTATGTATTACTTCAAAAATTCATATAAATACATATATAAAAAATATAAATATTAAATTCATTGCTTGAAAAACTGGGTAATTGTAGACTGGCTTAAGTTTTTTTGCTTTTTTAAAAGAAAATTGTTTTGCAGATGGCTTTCGAAATTTTGCAACAATCCGAATGCAATAAGGTCGCCGCTACAAAATCTTTTTAAATTTGAAACGGCAGTCAATGCGGTTTCGTTTGAGAAAATTTCAATTCTTTCTTCGGTAGTACTCTCATTATCAGTACTATTATCGTCAATAGTTTCGTCAATTACAACGTCTAACTCGAAGGCTGAGCTTTCGGTCCATGCATTATTATCTATTTCGACAAAGTCATCCGGATTTGAATGAGTAGACTCTCCAAGGGCTTTTGATAATTCAAAAATCGAAGCCAGCGTTGATAACGGCAAGTCATCTTCGGAATCGAATTCAGGAGCCAGATTTCTATTTTTGTCAAATCCTGCCTTTTGGAAGCACTTTTTTACGGTTTGTGGTTGAACATTTGCCCAGGCTTCTTTTATGAAATGTATTGCCTCTAAAACGTTTATATTTTTTTTTTGGCGAACCAGTCTCTATGCTTACCAAAATATTTTTAACCTGAGAGTTTCGGTAGTGAATTTTAAAATTTTGAATAATTCCTTGATCCAAAGGCTGGCAAACTGAAGTGGTGTTACTAGGCAGAAATAGTATTTTAACATTTTTCAAACTTATATCTCGAGGGTGGGATGCTGCGTTGTCTAAAAACAAAAGTACTTTTCTGTTTTCCAACTCCATTTTTTTGTCGAGTTCTTTCAACCACTGTGTCATCACTTCACGCGTCATCCATGCTTTCTTATTGGACTGCCAATTTACTGGAAGCTTTTTAAATCTATTGATGCAAACGCTCTCGGTCGTGCAGCTTTCCCTATGACAAGGGGTTTTTCTTTTTCCCTTGCCATATTTGCACAAAGCAAGACAGTCAACCTTTCTTTCGATAGTTTACCTCCACGGCATACTTCATTTTTAAGAGCCAATGTTTTGTTTGGCAAAGCTAGGAAAAAAGGCCTGTCTCGTCCGCATTGTAGACATCCCTAGGGCTATACCAATCATAAATGATAGTAGTTTATCTACAAATTGCTGCACATCTTGCATATCAACAGCAGCACTTTCACCACAAATGTATTTGAATGTTATATTATGACGGCTCCGCCATTTTTATAGCCAACCGTTAGAAGCCACAAAATCATTAATCCCCAGCTTTCAGGCAATTTCTCTTGCCTTTTCTTGGATTATTGGTCCAGATATTGGAATGTTTTGGCTTCTTGCCTTATTGAACCAGTCTAAACACATTTCATCAACTTTTTTTCCATCGCTTTTCATGAATGACCTTTTTGATTCGACATTGCTCCCAGACATCCATTTTGTTCGAATTTCTTCTTTATTTTTAATAACCAGCGCAGCCAGCGTTTTTCCAATTTTGAACCTGATAACAAAAACTGGGCACATTTTCAATAACGTATTCCAACAGGAACTCAGTGTGTTTATAAATATGTTGCAGAAATATGTGAAACAGGAAAATAATACTAAATTTTGTGGTACTAAACGATTGTGTTTGATTTAAAAAAAATTGTACACACAAAAAAAATTTTTTAAATAATTTTTGCACGATTTTAATATTAAAACTTACCTTTCGGCCAATGCGCGGACAGACAAATTGTTTTCCTCACTAACGTTGATTAATTCAATTTTTTCTTTTAAGCTCAGGTTTGACCTCGCCATCTTACGCATTATGTACATAAATGTTTACACAATCACTAATCGCAATTCACTGAACAAAAAACCTAAGCATGCGCTTCATAAACACATTACATTGAATTCGGGGAGTCCCCTTTTTTCATTTGTTATAATCTGTTATTTATACATACGCCATACACACATTCTCATATTTTGTCCGCTTACGAGGGGCTCGCGTCCGCCCAAGAGAGGTTTTTGATTGATTTGTTATGAAAACAGAAGTCAATGTCCGTCGATAAGAGCTTCGTGTCCGTTTAGTAGAGGGGTTTCGTCCAACTTTGTAGCAGTGAACTGTCCGCGTCCGGCCAAGAGAGTATCCGCCTAAGGGAGGGCGATTTGTTCTGAAAATTGTATTTAAAACTTGGTGCATGAAAAAATGTCCGCCCAAGGGAGGTGTCCGTCTAATAGAGGTGTCCGTTAGGAGAAGTTTCTCTGTATATTTATCAACAGGCTTGTTGTAAAAAATTAGCAAATGTTTTTTAATGCTAATATTTTGTGGGATAACCTCGTTGCTTTAGAAAAGCCGACAATCTGTTTGTCACAGATTCAACTAATTTTTTTGAGATTTGGTGAAATTTTTCTTCATTCCAGTTTTAGGTCCTTTTTTCAAATCATCGCGGTTTTTTTTCAATGGGTTTAGGTCCGGGTTTTGGGGTGGTGTTTTTAAATATTTTGGTACGTTATAGAGGATCCATAGCCTCAATTCCAGCGCTGTGTGCTTTGGATCGTTGTCCTGCTGAAATAAAAAATTCTTCTTACAGCTTAATTTTTTGGCACTTTTACGCAAATTTTTTTTTTAAATGTCGATGTAATGCTTAGTTGTCATGATGCCATCAATAAAGTGCAATTTACCCACTCCAGATGCACCAAAACATCCCCATACCATCAACAAACCTCCGCCGTGCTTGAAAAAAGGCTGCAGATTGCGTTTATGAAGGCCGGTGTTTGCATCTCTGCAAATTTGTATGCGGTATCCGAGTATTTTATATTAAATTTAAACTCGTCACTAAATATTACCTTCTTCCAAAATGGTATGTTCTTTTTAAAGTATGTTCTTGCGAATGCTATGCGCTTTCTTCTATTCGCTGAGCTCACAAAAGGTTTTCTAACAGCAGTTCTACATTTGAATCCCAAACCTTTTTTAATAAAATTACGCACTGTTTGCGGTGTGACTTGAATAGAAAAATAATTTTGTAATTCAGTAGCAAGATGGACACCACTTATTGCTGGAATACTTCTAATAAGGCGCTTTAAGACAAAGACAGCCTTGTGTACTAATACGAATTTTGCTCGCACTCAAAATTTACTTCTGTTCTTTGAGGTAGTATTGTTTAAAAGTTTCTCTATTTTAGTCTTTGTTCAATATATTTTCGGAGCATTCTAAAAACAAGACTGATTTTTACCATATAATTTGATTTGAGTGTAATATTTTTTTTTTCGCGTATTGTCGCATTTTTGTATCTTATTTTCGTAGGTGCCTTACCTAAAGTTTACCAGCGCCTGATAATTGATTCTGTTCGATCTGTTGAAAAAATTATCTGTTGGTTTCCTTTTTCTAACAGCTGCGATTGAAACTCGCTCCTTTGGTGTGAGTCTACTAAATTCATCTGTGATACAACGGTATATTTCTATCAATGTAGGATGTACGCGCTCAACTTGACCAATGACCTTGCTGCGCTGAGTTGGAGTCTGGTAAAGGTTCAATTAGAGGTACCATACCATAACGCCATAACCATAACCATATTTAAGCAATCGATTAGTGGTGCCATAACCATAAACAGCTGATATTTGCAATAAACTGAAAGTAAATAAAAATTTAGTAAAGTATGTAAAACGCGGACCCAAAATATAAATTAAAACTCATCAAAACAAAATAAACTGCACACGAAGAACAAAAATATCACAATAAACAAGGCGAATCAGCAATCATTTGTTTATGGTTACGGCAAAAACCAAAATTCAGTTGGTCGCTATGGTTATGGTTATGGTTATGGCGTTATGGTATGGCACCACTAATCGATTACAGTGTAACCCATAAGGTTGGTTGGATCAGCTGTTTTCTATGGTTATGGTTATGGCACCTCTAATTGAACCTTAAATTCCTATCCCTGGTGAACGGATATAATTTAAAAACAATGGAATTAGTATCTTAGGCACGGAAAAGTAGTGCAAGGGTCTTGTTAGTTTCTTACGCAAAAGAATTGATGATTTATTTTTTATTGAGAATAATTTATCGAGAATTTATCAACTGCGCTAAGGCACTTTTGTTTGTCAATATCGAAGATGTCGATATGGAAAATTTCACAAGGATAACTTGTGATAGGGGTTGGCTGGAGGAAGGGTTTCTTAAGGTATCCATCGTATTTATTCAATTTGCAAATAGTACAATTTTTAACATAATCTCTAAATTGTCTTGCCATGGCGGTGCAGTAATAGCTCTCAAGTATTTCTAACCTGCTCTCATGAGGATTTCTGAATCAAATTTTTATTTTTAAATACGTTGTTGGAGCTTCCGTTGACGGTATTAAATTCTGTCCTGTGCTGTCATCGGAGTGAGTTGCTATTGTTACTGAGTTGAGTTATGGAGGTCGAGAAAGAGTAATTTTGTATTGTCATTTTTATTATTAAGTGCGTATGGTTGGTGGTCCCATATAGATAGTTTCTTAGAGATTTTTGTGCCCAAATGATGGCGAGCATCTCTTTTTCATTGGTCCATAATTTTCCCCTATCCTTGTTAATGTTCTCGAAATAAACGTTTACCGTCTTGTTCTAAAACTGCACTAATCGCGTATTTTGAGGCGTCAGTTGTCAAGTATAATTCTTTTTGATAATTGGGTTAAGTTAGTATTACTTCTCTTGAAACTTGTGAACTTTTGATTTTGTCGAATGCCTCTTTCACTTCGTTGTCTAAATGAAGGATTTTATTTCTTGATATTTTTCCATCTTTTCCTCTAAGAAGAGTAAAGGAGGTTTAGTTATTTTAGCTTAATCTCTCACAATAGTAGCCAGAGAGACCTAGAAATAATCTAAGGTATTTTAGAGTTCTTGGGTAATCAAGATCAAC
The DNA here is from genome assembly GCA_963971545.1 of Philophylla caesio. Classification (NCBI taxonomy): domain Eukaryota; kingdom Metazoa; phylum Arthropoda; class Insecta; order Diptera; family Tephritidae; genus Philophylla; species Philophylla caesio. The sequence continues at coordinate 24,807,515 of OZ020608.1, read as the reverse complement.
TATCGCTTGTACTTTTGTGGGGTTTGTGGCAATTCCATTACATGAGACTAGGAATCCTAAAAAATCAAATTCCTTTTAAAATATTCGCATATATCTATTTGTACCTTCATGTTAGCTTCTCGTAAAGTTTTAAAAATTTCATGGATATTTTGGGCATGGGTTTATTCATATTTGCTGAATATAACAGATCTTTCCAATATATTTTCTTAATATGTCATCCAAAGTGCGTTGAAAAATTGCGGACGCGTGTAAATTCATATTTGCCTTTTTTAACTAAAAAAGCAGTTTTCTCAATATCCGATTCTTCCAACGGAATCTGGTGGAAATCGCTTTACAGGTCAATTACTAAAAGGAAGATATTTATATTCTGAATAATGTTCCGTAAGCCTGTATTTAGGATTTGAGTTACTACATCTCTTATGAGAATCGCTAAATCAGGTGCAGGTTGCAGCATTGTGTTCGGGGTTGGGATTGTTGTTACCTAACACTGGGGGTCGTACGAGATTGTTCGAATTTGCCATTGTTTTATTTAAAAAAAATATTTTATTTTTTTGTATATTTTTTTATTTATTCTTCAAGAGAAATTATTTTCAAATTCGGTTTACCAACTCTTACAGTTAATCCTTGTTAATTAGAATTTAATTGTTCCTTCGTTTATTTTGGATACTTGATATAATTTAACAATCCGGAGACAATTTTTAAAGGACAAATTCACAATTTTAATACAGGGTTTTCTTTTTCAAAATATTTCAACAATTTATAACTTTTTACAAAAATTACTTCAGATTCGATTTTATAATTAAATGCTTAAAACTTATTTTCGTGACTTACATAACTAGGTGAGCCTTCATTTCACGTCGGCCCGATCCAGGGGGATTGTCCTTTTCTTGAATGTGTTGCAGTTCTTTCCAGGATACTGGGTGCGCTGATGTCCGGTGCTGGTCCCTTTGTTGATTATTTAGTGGCACTTTTATTTTTGGTTTTTGCTTAGTGGCACTTTTATTATTTTAGGGACACTCATTTATTTGTCCGTATATTTTAATTAATATTTGTTATAGTTACTATTTTTTCTTAGTGGCACTAATAGTAGCACTTTCAATGTTTTTCAGCTAATTTCCACAAATTATTATTGTAAACAACGTTTGTTTTATTTAGTGGTACTTTAAAATGTTTTTCGGTTAATTTTTACTAATTATTTTTGAAAAAAGTGTTTGCTTTATTTAGTGGCACTTTATTAATGTGTGCGCGGGTTACTTTAACACTGTCTGTCGCTAATTGGGGTTTTCGAATATGTAACGACTACTTTAGGTTTCGACCAAACCCGGACACTATGAAATGAAGACTAAAAATTTAAAATAATCCTTACACTTAAACAAACTAATGCCTTACATTAATAGCAACAACAAAGCAACGCTGGCTAAAGTGTGCCAACGCAAACGTCAGCTTTTTAGCATAAGCAAAGGCATTGCAGCGGATGCGCATGCAATGGGTTTGCTGACAAAATTTAATTCGTTGTGCTAATTCTTAGAATTAAGCGCAACTTTCATTGTGAAATAGAAATTCAAACTCCCTTAAAATTAAATCGAATTTACTTCACTGTGGAAACAAAAAGAAAATATTCATATTAAGTATAATTATTTGAAATTGGCTTAATCGTGGGCATCAAGAAAAGCAAACGATTACTACGTAATGAGAATCAATGGGTAATTGAACACATTATGTGTTAACTTATATACCAATATATGTATGTTCATCTTCATACGCGATGCATTTGGTTCCGAGCTATGATTGATGATTGATTGTTCGTCATTTAACTTCATGTTTAGTCCTTTTAGTGCGTAAATGCTTTTTTTGGTGGTATCTAAAAGCTGCTTGCTTGCTGCACTTTTACCTATGTATGTGGTCGGTTGGTTTAGAAGTCTGTCTTCTTGTGTTGTTAATTGTAATCTCTTGTTATCATATCTTTGATAGGGAATTTGCCACGCTGCTTTTTAGTTTGACTCGGTTACGGTTAAATGTTGAATTAATCTTCCAGCTTCAGTAAAGTGCTTTGAATTATGCACTAAACCTTTGAAAATATCGCGAATTGATGATCATTGCTTCATTTTGCCATAAAATATTGTTTTTTTTTAATTTCTTGTAGTTGCAGATAACACCACTTCGTCTGGATGGGATATTTTTAATTTTTGCGTTAATCTTTCAATAATAACGGCATACTTTTTTTGAAATTCCTCTATTTGTTCTTTTTTATTCACAATTTCTTCGAGTCTTCACTCAATTCATATTTTTTTAAGTGGTTTCACTTTCAAGACTTCTGGAGGTTATAAACATACATACATATATGTAAATATAAAGGGTGTTTTTTTTAGAGGTTTGTTTTTCGAATAGAGATAAAACTGGCATTTTGTGGTCAAATGTGGCAACTCTAATGTCATTTATGTTCAGTTTGGTTTGCCATTTCATCACGAACAGGTTGACAAAAGAACAACGCTTGCAAATCGTGCAAATTTATTTCGAAAATAATGGTTCAGTTCGCGAAGTTTACCGTGAGTTCAGTGTTCAGTGATGAGGCTCATTTTTGGTTGAATGGCTACGTCAACAAGCAAAATTGCCGCATTTGGAGTGAAGAGAATCCACATGAGACCCTTGAAACGCCATTACATCCACAAAAACTGACTGTTTGGTGTGCTCTATGGGCTGGTGGAGTCATTGGGCCATACTTCTTCCGCAATAATGCTGAAGAGGCAGTTACCGTTAATGGAGACCGGTATAGAGCCATGATAACCGACTATTTTGTTCCCGAATTGGATGGCATGAATGTGGATGAGTTGTGGTTCCAACAAGACGGCGCTACATGCCTCACAGCGCACGTCACAATCGCTTTATTGAAGGAAACATTCGCTGAGCGCATAATTTCGCGGAATGGACCTGTCAATTGGCCACCAAGATCGTGTGATTTGACACCATTGGATTATTTTCTTTGGGGATATGTGAAGTCGCTCGTCTACACCAACAAACCAGAAACGTTAGGGGAATTGGAAGCCAACATTCGTGGCGTTATTGCCGACATACGGCCCCATATGCTCGAAAAAGTGGTTGAAAATTGGACCTGTATAATTGGCTTTATTCGAGCCAGCCGCGGCGGCCACATGCCCGAAATCATATTTAAACATTAATGGCATAAAATTATCCTTCCAATAAAGCCAAATTGATGGACCTTAAAACGATTTTCTTGTGTTTTATTTTAATTCGAAGTTCTATACCCCTAAAAAAAACACCCGTTACTATACATATGTATATGATTTAAAATTTTGCCTTTGGTTTCTTATTTTACAAAAATGGTTTTGGCTTCTACTGTGGCTGAGTTCGACTGCTTTTTTAACGCTCTTCTCAAATTAAGTGCGGCCAATATATACATATGTGTGTATAGTTGCTGGTGTAAAATTTGTATGTAAAGGAGCCTACCAGACATGAGTTTGTCTACTAGCTATAGCTAGTGTAAAGCTTTTTTTTCGCACCGTCCATCATAATTAAAGTGATGCAGTAGTTCGTCAGTGAAAACTTTTTTCATAACACTGCCAACGTCTTCAGCAACACCTTTGAATTTAAACAACACTGCGATCTCTAAATTCATATAGCGAATGTTAGTCAGACGAATTGATTAAAATTTTATAACTTAAATAAATTATTATTTAAAAATATCCATAGCTCTCTTATTTTCTTCGATATCATACAATGCCCGCTAATGAATTCAACAGCAAAAGGCATTTAATTTCGGAAATTTGGAATTTTCACCGGTTATGGTTTTTATAGAGTTTTAAATAAGCAGAAGTTTTGTCTAAAAAAAAACTTGTGCATATAACATGTACTATATATGCCGCGTCTGGTCGTCCTGTAATTTTGTTTCTAATCACTTAATATTCCAAAGTATTTTGGACGACCGAGATTGGTGCCTAAATTTGTATAGTTCGCTATGCTCTCTTTTTCCAAGGGCTGAATTCCTTTTTTTCACCAGAGAATTCTCGAAGACTCCTGAATTTTGTTTAGTTCCTCTATATTATCCTATACACCTAGTCGGTGTCAACTAATCTATTAACCAGTTCCGCTATTTGGTTACTCATATCCCTTTCCGTATTTGGTTGTGGTAGATTACTTGGCAACACTGGTGGCCTAATTACGTTGTTATTTGTAGCCATAATGCTTCAAAGAACAAAAAATTATATGGGTTTTTTTATAATTTCGTTATTGTTGTCCTGCTCTTGGAAGAGGGCCTTTCTACACCGGAGGGTCCGTATAAAGATCCGCGGAATTTGGGTAATATTATAAGTTGAAGGATATTTTAAAAACTTCAATTGCGTTGTATTTTTTAATGGTTAATTTTTTTTTTTTAAATAATCCTTCGCTGCTCATGCTGGATTTTTCCTCTTTGCGCTCGTCCGCGCTACTAGTGGTCCTACTCAAGAGACGAGTTGACAAGGTTGCATGCGGACGGACACTACAGGCTTGTTTTGGATCCGGTAATTTTTTCGCTGTTCGCTTACGGTACGGTAGCCGTCGATTATTTTAATGCGAATGATGATAAATAGACCGTAAATGACCTCCATGCTCAGTCACGCATATGCGACACCTAATTAGAAAATTATTCATTTAGTCAAATTTCTTGGTTTTGTTTTGTACACCTCTTGCTTGACATAACCACATAAAAAAAAGTCTGGTGCAGTCAGGTCAAGTGACCTTGGAGCCAGCTGAAAGTGGTTTTCTTCAAAGAAGTGTGGCCCGACAATGCATCTTAGTAAAACTGCGCACCACACAATGATTCGTTTTGGGTGAAGTTCCGTCTCATAGATTATTTTGCTTGTTTACATTGCGGTTTAGATCAAAATGGGCCTCATCAAACATAAACAGGCAATTTATCAAGTTATTGTCTTCTTCGGCCATTTCAATCATTTTTTTGTTATTTGAAATTTGTACTGAAACAGGTTTAAGTCATTATAAATTATCCGTTGTAATGACCGTTTGCTAACTCCAAGTTGCGCCGATAAGAAAAATAGTTTAAATAAATTAACAGCGGCGGCACTATCAATTGCCATAGCAACGTACATACATATGTAGGAAAATAGCGACCATAGCGAATTCAAATAAATTCACAGCTTTATCCATTTTGTGTTAGTAGGAGACAGCCTTATAACCGTGATGGCTAAAAAAGAGAACTTTTGCAAGTTTCAATGAAATTGGTGAGCACGCATAGATGAGAATTCAATGGTTTATACTCTCGAATTTCGGTTAGACTTTGCTAACAGGGTAGTGTTTGTATATAAGGCTGCAATCGTGGGAAAATATTAATTGTTCCATAAGAAGGGAGGGACTACATACATATGTACATATACTGAAGTGAATCTCATGTTGTCATTTAATTCTAATAAAAGCTAAATATTTTATTAATAGAGCTTAAATCCATGTCACCAATCTTATACACTTATTAGAAATTAATCAAAGTGAGTAGTTTGGAATATCTGTGTTCAGCTGGTGGTGTATTTTGTAATCGTTCAATTGAAAAAGACAAGTAGTTGTAATATTAAATATTACTGCACTAAGAAATTTTATTGAACACTGAGTAAATTTACATTATGCCAATATTATTAGCGATGATGTTGGTTAAAAATTGATTGATGTCTTTTTCAACTGTTAAATGGCTTTTTTTCACTGGAGGGTTTGTTTTGATATTCTGTTATCCTGATAAATTAGTTACTACCTACCACATATGTATCACATGCGGAATGATTTATACGCTACGTATGTAGCTACAACCTATTCTTGCCTCACTCTCGCAGCCTCAATAAATTGATTGTATTTTTATTGTACCATAAACAGCAAATAGTTTTTCCACTATTCTCCTTTATATGTAGAAACCGCGCCGTTATGGTGAACACCATCAGCTGCCAGGGGAGCAATTATATACTCAAATTGAGCATAAAGCGCCAGAGGGCAATTCCAGAAATCAAGTGCAACTGCTCCTCATTCCAGACCACGAAATAATGCAGAAAAATTCCAAGGAAAGGCACAAACATGCACACACAACTTCAACAGCAAGAGCGTACCCATATAATTCAATCGAAATGCTGCAGGTAAATGCTAGAGAAAGCACAATCAAACAATGGCACCATCAGCACTAAAAGTACTATTATCACCACTAGTATCACCAAAAAGCACTTGTCGAAGGAGACCTGAAGAGCACTTAAAGCCCTTCCTTTTTCGAATAACAGAAATTCGACTATCATCAGCAACAGTGAACCGTTTGAAAATTTGGTGATCTATTTTTTTCAAACCACTTTGTTGTCGCAACTAAATTGTATTGCATTTTCAATATAAGGAAACCTAACGGATAGTTGGAGTGTCGTCGCTCCTTTTTGTCTTGCCATTTTAAAATGCTTGGCTAACTGTATGTCTGGTTCTATTAGTTCTCCTATGATGACGACGTATGTGACGGACATTGATGCTAATTTTTGGATAGGTTAGCTGCTTGAACAAAAGTAGTCGGCAGTTTTCTGAAGTTAAAGAAGTAAGGAGGCTACGCTATCGGTTTTTGATCGTTTTCCATGAATAACTGCTGATGCTGGCAGACTATCAAAAGTATGCTGTTTCGGGGCAGTCAATTCCTATGTCCCGCTAGGCGTTAGCTGTTTGTTGTTTTTCAGCCGTCTTAACGATTTATAATTTCCTTTTAACGATCATTGTAATTTTTCACAACTGAACCATAAAAATTTACGTTTTAATTGTATTAATTTCCTGATAGTCTTGCCGTGTATACATGATCGCTAATAATTTTTGGCAGTGTTGACAGATTAATACTATTTGTAGGCATGCATTATATTGCACGGCGCCTGACTATTGCAACTTATATTATAAGGCGTTTGCACTTCTATAAACATTACATTAGCTTATTTAATGTTGGATCATTTTACGTACTAGTTATTCGTTTAGCATTTCTTTGTGAGACCGTAGTCTGAATAAATCTGAATTGCACCATTACAAAAAATGAATTTTTCTATCCACTCTATGCAAACAAGAACTTTTGCCACATCATCGTTTCAACCTGTGAACGTTTGATAATATAATATATTTAAAAAAATATACTTCTAACAATAGTTTTGTGCTTACACTGCTCTCCTTCTTATGTAGGCGCCGCGTGGTTATGATCAACATCAGTTGCAAGGGGAGCAATCGTATATTCAAATTGAACAGACAGTGCCAGAGGAAATTATCATAAATCGGGTACAACAGTTTGTCAACCCAGATCATGCGTTAAGTCCACTTTACATTGCCGAAACAATGCAGGAAAATGCAATGGAAATACACGAACAACCACAGACTACATCAGCATCAACATTTTATCCACATTATACAATCGAAATGTTGCAGGTAAATGTTAGAGAAGAGCACAATTACTCAATGGCACCATCAGCACCAAAAGTACAATTCCCACCACTAGCCTCACCAAAAGGCACTTGTCGTATGAGACCTAATTCGCATTTAAAGCCATTCCTCTTTCGCAAACTAGAGAAATTGGACTATTTTAATGAAGTATCAGCCGAGAATATCGCCAATTATCAGCTACAGTGTACCAGCATTGGCCAGCCATATTTACAAGCCAATATACGCACACTACACTTGAGAACTATTGTGAGTGGCGATATTTTGGCGGCACTATTTCCGCGTATTCAGCCTACGTTAGTGAAGGATTTGGAGCTTGTATTGCAATGCCTCAGCGAGTTTCACTACAATGCATGGGAACAACGAGAGCAACGTAAAGTCATTTCAAAAAGCACACATCGTACTATTCACATTCTAAGCGCACAAGCACTGTTATTATTTTTCGCATATTCAACTCCATTTCAAAGTAAATCTTTGAATTTTGACAGTAATACTCGGCATTTCGAAATGTGTAATTATTTGAGCAACACTGCTGTTGTTATCAGAAGAGAGCCGGCTGTGCGGCCGGCCGATACGTTGGACGATCTAAGCTTAGCCATTGATCCGGGTATATTGGCACAGATGGCTGAACTAAAGCAAAACTTGTGAAATGCTATATATTTGTGCGCGGTTTTCAAAAATTACAGGTTTTCGCCTAACTATTAAATAGCTCGTCACCGCTAAAATCTCGTACCTACCCCGAGTTTCCATACAATTTAAAGAGCTGTACGCGATTTCGAGTCAGATGCATATCTCTTTGGTAATTTTTTTATTATATAATTTAACTACTAGCATTTGGTGTATTTTTGTAAAGTTATATCCGAAATGCAATTGACAATATTCAATTTTTTCAAATGTAAATTATGTTTCACAATTGTCTAACAAAATTTGCAAAGTTAAATTCCATACTGGCGGGTACGACTAACAAGTCTTTAACCGGATCGTTATAAATCAAAAACAAAAAAATTGTAATATTGAGTTTCTAAAATGTTTCTTACCGCTCTTATTCAACCTTATTGCATCTGAGTTTCCCATGGTCAAAACATTAGCGAGTCTTCTATTGCTGGTCTGATACAGTACGGTCCAAGTTGCTTTAACGTCTGGTATACCCTCAATAAAATACTCTACAATAAGGACCGGTACAGAAAGTTCTGCAATCCAAAAACGTTTGGTAGTTTTTATTTTATAAAGTTCATATAGTTAGTTTGTTTTTATTAATATAAAAATGCATATTTATAGTGATGATAGGAATAGATATTATTTCAATTTATTCGTTGCTGTCCGTACGCGCGAACTTTCAAAGTCTGGTTTTCGTCAAAGCACAATATCGCTCAATTGGTCACAACTCTGGCACATTAGGCGGGCTCAAGTATTTCCTTACGTAATTCACATTATTATCTTCGAATCACTTTTGGGTGACATTAGCGTAATAAGTTCTAGCCAAATCCTGCCAAAATATAGTTGGACCATTATGATGTCGTAGGAATGGCATAATTCGTTTTTGTAGACACTCTTCACGTAAATTTCAGTGTTGATAGCATTGTTCTTCCATCCATCAATGAAAATTACAGAATGAGGATCAACATCTTATTTTGCAGACCTTGTGTGTTTTTCGTATTATATGTATGTATGTATGTATGTATAGGTATGTTGCATCCGTAAAAAATCTTGCGAGGGTAGAATTACCTTATTTTTTCCAAAAAGTTTGCAATGCCGCCTTGCTTTTTCTTTTGGTGGTACTTTAAAGTTTTCTGTCGTCATTGATGAGGATGGATTAGATCCCGTTAGCGTTATTGATTGAAATGATGAAGTTGCTAAAGCTGGAATTAATTCAGTTGTTATCGAAGTAATATTATCGCTGGCCATAATTTGACTGTCGTCAATGTGATCTTATCATCAATGTTAAGTTGCAGATATGCGAGATTGCATACCGTAGATGTTTTACTGTCTGCGTTGCTATTTTTAAAACTGTTGTTTTGCAAAACAAAATTATTTTATTCTCTACTAAGAAGAAAATCCGCTGTTTTGTTGACATCTAGAGTTGCAATACATTATTTACATTGTTTACAATAGAGGTCTTTGGGATCTGTTATATTTGCCATAGTATTTTGTATTCGTTATTTCTATGGTTTTTATACCAAAAGTAGTAAAAATCCAACAATAAAATATATGTACGTTCCACTTCAAATCCAAGAGAGCAAGCTAACACAATGGTGGGACCCTGCTGTAAATGTGGTTTTTCTTTTGTACATTTCTCGCAGCTGATCGCAACAAAAAAAGATTAACTGTTGAACGTGTAAGTTTTCATCTAATAATAAAAATCTAATATTTTCGTTTTTTCGCGGCATATTACTTTTGTTTCTGTTTGTGGTACATACCAGGGATGAAAAATGAAAATTTGAAAATGTACCTATTTTCCCAAATAATATGTACCTTTTTGGGTGCGAATGTACCTTAAAGTGTTCACCACTGTTTGTTAGTTTTTATGGAAATTTTTTTTATTAAAAAACATAAATTCAATATGCATATACATATTCTGTATACATAAAATAAAAACAAAAAATTAGCGCTATGCGCTATTTACATATAATAATTAATTCTTCTCATTGAGATCAATATGTTAATTCAGTTTAAAAATTAAGCAGTAACGCAATAACATTGCGAACGGTAAACATTTAATCAATTAATTTATTTTCATTAAGTTTATTGTTTGCAAGAGCATATTTGCCTAAATTTTTAGCATCAAAACTGAAACAGCTGCTTTCGTTGGATCTAATTAAATCTTTCGTTTGAATTAAAGCCGCACAAGTTTCCAATGCTAATTTGTTTCTGCATTTTGATTTTATTATATTTTGAATCGAAAATATTCGCTCAACACAAGCAAACACAATGCTTTGGTCTTCCTCCAGCCACGGATGCGATAATTTCCATTCCTTTCTTAAGTTGATGTCATATTTTTTCTTTATAACTGGCGCCTCATTTTGCGCGTCTTGTTATTGCTAAAAAAAATAAATGTGTCAAAAACCCAAATTAAAAAACTCACTTGTTGATAGGAATACATACTTTTCGTCACAATCAGCTTTGCAATTTTCATTAGATTTGCGGGTGATCCACCTAAAACAAGTAAATTCAATAAATACCTAACATTTTAATTGATGAACTTACTTATCCATTGTTGTAATTTTAAAAGCCGCCAAAAAACCACACAGAAGGAAAGTGTTCTTAAAGCTTATTTTTTTCTTGTTTTATGTGTATTATTCGCAATAGTTTAGAATTGAAAACAGAATAGAGTTGCCATCAAATATTTTTTGGTCTTAAAACAACTATGTAGTTGTCAGTTTAAAACAAAAAGTATTTGTTTGGTTACTTTGCAGAAAATTCGTTCGATCAAAGGCGGAATGTACCTAAAATGAAGCGATTGTACCTAATGCACCTTTAAGGTTGAAACGTCGGAAAAAGGTACAATTGTACCAACTTTTTCATCCCTGGCACATACATGCATGTGTGTACTCGTAAATCAGCCGTTCGGAAAATTTTACAATAACACGACGGCAGATATTTCAACAAGGTGTACTCACGATTTACTTGTGTAAATCCCAGTTCGTCGTAAAATTAGTAAATATTATCTACTACGAATACCACAGATCCCGAATACTCTTAATATGTTACAATTAAGAGTAAGTGTAAAAAATGTAAAAACTTGTTTAAGTGCCCATCCCTGGTATTCACTCTCAGTAATAGACATGTCGTCTCCGCTAAAACTAATCCGCGTTGCTGTGTTTCCGGAGCGCTACGTTTAAGTTCTTCAATTTCTTTCATTAGTTATAAAAATTTATATTTGTTTGGGTGAGGCTATGAGCTCTTTATGACGATCAAACCTGATTTAAAGAACTTCGAAACATGCAGTTTATGTCTGTACGGCGGATGCCCATCGATTCGATGTTTTGTTTGCTCAAAAATTCATTTGTCAGTGCCGTGTAGAAGAACTCGCATTGTTTTAATGATTCGTCTCTTTTTTGATCTTTTGCCGAATATCTTGTGGCAAACAATTGGTTCAATATTATTTATAGTTGACAGTTTTACTTTGCTATAATGCCTTTGTATAGCCACATGATATAATGATTAAAATCGTAAAAAAACGGCAACCCTTTGCGTTGAAAAGAACTCTCAGTATGTGGCATGACGATATTGTTCAATTGTAAAATGGGGCGTAAAATACAATGCTCCTAATTTCATTGTAACAAGTGTGGGCTGAAGTGCCAACGCCTAAATTTTGACTATGAACTTGCTCAAATCTGTCAGCTAATTTGTTGATTTTATCAAATTTAGAATCTATAATGCTATCCGCATCATCTAACAGATCATGTATATCTTAACGTCTTGTGATTCCGCTAAGGTTTTTAACACTTCTGTTAGTTTTTTCATCCATTTTTATATTTTTGAAAAAATTTATCCAATATTCATCTTCGTGTTTTATTTATAAATACATAGTTCCGAAATGATCTTCATTCATTTTTTTTTTTTAATTTTTACCATTAATACACATTCTTTTAAAGCTTTTTCAAAAACAGTTTCCATGATATTTACACATTAATTGTTCTCTCTAACGCTAGCTAAATAAGAGCGTCCTTGCCGCGAAACAATGAAAAAATTTTGTTTTCAATCCACTACAATTGAATTTGTGTTCGTCGTTACAACACAGTAAACACAATTTATTGTCAATAATCAGGAAGTCACGAATCGAATCAAAATGAACTGTTACGATCTTAAATGATGAAGTTTTATAAGCGAAAAAATCGACTCGCTGCAAATGTTGATCGTCTTCGTTTTGTTTATGTCTATTTTATATGTACACAATGTTTTGCAACTAGTTTGGTGATAGCACTCGTTAGTTTATTTTTCATTGTCGTTCGGGGTCATGCTCGCCATTAACCCGTTCGAACAGCACAGTTGCCACATAAAGTAAAATTCTACTCAATTGAACACAGATGTACATACATACATACTATATACATATGCTCTTAGATAATAAAAATCAATCAAAAAAACCTAAAAGTTGTTCAATATAAAAATAAAAAGTGGGTAATACTGCTGTATAAGTAAAAGTCCAGCAATTTTATTACTCTTGCTAACTGCAAACATTCATACATCACTTTTATGAAGCCATAAAATATTCGCAGAATTTTTAAAATTGTATTAAGGTACCCAAAATAACATTTTGAAAAATTACGAACGTGAACGTGAATCAACTTAAAAAATGATATTTGTGCTTTGTATTTTGTTTAATTTCAATTAAAGACTGATAAAGAAATAATGAAACAGATTAAGAGCCTACTCTTTTTAGTTTTATTGTTAAAAAAAACTGTATCCAAATGAAACGTTCGCAACGTAAGGAATAGTCATACATATAAATAATATAAATGTTCACATAAAGCCAACAGTTTTGCTGGAAAGCAAAACTCAGAAAAAGCCAAATGAATTTAAGAAAACTCCAAATGAATTTCAGCAAAATATTTTAAGATATTTTTAATTAAGTAAAATTTTAAAAATGTCCGTCTTATTATGATAAAAATATAACAATTAAACCTCCTTATTGGATTGCAATTATATTTACATATGCAACTTCTTTTGTGCCACTACAGCCGTGACTAAAAAACTAAGCCAGTTGCCTCGTTCCTTTGCGAAGTTACACCAGGACAGGTCCATCTGTACCTTCTCTTGCGTGTAACTCCACTTGTACTTTTAAAGCTATATAATTATACATTAAATTGGCGATAGCCATTTGAAGGTCATGCGAGGTACACAGTTTTAACATTTTTGTGCATTTCTTAAATTTTTGAATTTCCGTAAAATATGTTTTTCTAGAAAACATATTTTTTCTCACTCGGACCATTTCTAAAATACATTTGGGTTTTTCACAAAAACTGTTGGAAAAGATGTAGTTAACTAAATATAATTACAAAGCTAATGAAAAAAAAACTAATTTTATTTATGCTATGAATTAACCCTTCAACCAATGAACAATGAACTAAAAATGGAGGAGATTTAATTTTTTAAACAAGAAGTACCTACTTCGAGATATCATAACTATGATTTTAAGAATTATTTAATTCAAGCAAGTATACCAAATATGATAAATTAATTTATTAAAAAAATTATCTTGTTAAGTTTAGAATATTAAATAAAACTAATAAATTTACCAAACACGAAAGCTTACAAAATTATTGTGAAATCTTATATATTAATGTACAGATGTATTGCCAAACTATTTTGATTAAAACTATCCTTTACAGTATGTCTTACTTTTATAAGTTTCTTTAAGTATAAACAAATTTCAATAATGAGTTTTTATTCATACGACAACACAATTGTTTTTACAGCGTTAAACAATAACTTTAATTGAATATTTAATTTCTATTTTCACTACACTTCAATCTCATTTATTTTAATTCACTACACATTACGATATACAAACACTTAATTATTACACAAAATTTAGTTTTTACGGGTTTAATATTTTTATTAAGTTATAAATTGTTAAATTATTATTATTTATTGAATAAATTATTTTTCTACGGAAATTTTAAATGGTGATTTGTTTTTATTTTCTTTAAAAAGTTGTTTGAAATAAATTTTTAATTTCTACTGCACTAATTTTTAGTTCTTTATTTAAATTCTTGGTATTTTTGTATTTTCAGTTAGCACACAACACCGCAACAACACGTTTCAAATTGTTTATATACTTTGGAAAACTAAGTTATTTTCGCTTTTATTTCATTACAGCATAATACACAAAGCGCACCATCATTGTCGTCATCAGAATTGATGTGGTGGAGCCCCGATAATGTCCAATAATACATACATACATATACAATCGTTAATGAACACAAAAGCAAATGTCGCGCTTTTAATAATACACATGCATATTTAAATAAATATAAGGTCGGAAACAGATTATTTATCAATTAAAACTGTATCGCTAATGTAAAAAGGTCCTTACTGAAACTTCTATCGATATGCGTTTTTTGTTTTTTTCATTTCATTACTAAAACACACCTTTCTCAAAAATTCTAGAGCCGTAACTTAAAGCCGAATGATTGTGTGAAGGTTTTTTAAAGCCTTTTGCACATAATCTTTTGTGTTGAAAATTTGTTAGCATTTGCTTCCTCTTAAAAACAAAAACAAACATGTCAGTTGGGCCTTTCTGCTTTTTATGAACGATAGATGATTTCGAAACTGTAAATCAAAACAGATAATTCTTAAAGATATGCTGATCACTTAATTTAGTTACCGAATTTCACATAGATATTTTCGTTTTTTAGCATATACAAGAGCAAATACATATTTTTGTTATTAAAAAATAGACTTTAATAGGTATAACTCAAAAATTTGAATGTTTCATTTTTCTTCATTTTTCGTAATAAAACTAGCCTGTTCGATTTTATTCCTATGAAATATTCTAATAAAGGGTTCTAATTTTTTTCATTCATGTATATTCATTTGTTTTTTCATATTTAGTAAATGTACGTACGTATTTCTACATGACTTCTTACAGACTACTACAAAAATACTTAACCATAATAGTTCATTCTTAAATTATATAATACATTCAATGACAACTTAAACAATTGCTGAGAAGACAAAAAATCAAAAGCCAAAGATTTTGAGATTTGATTCAATTCTCTCAACGTTGTATAAAGACAGAGCAGCATAAGATGCATACACCGTTATAACTCGCACCAAAAGAAATAAATCATTGCTCCGCAAGTTTCTTTGAGGAATATAAAAATTCGAAGAGTATTCTTTTGAATTCTTTCTAGTCTCCTAATGTAACAAAGGTGATATGGCCTCCATATAAAGACAGCATATTATAGCGCACAAGCGTGGTAAATATGTAAGTTTTAGAGTGTATGGATCAGTAAAGTCAGAACCAAAGCGCCTAATAAAGGAAAGTATAGAGTATGACTTAGAAATTATGTTAATTGAATTTACTCTGAAATAGGAATTTTAACTAAAAAATTACACCCAGATCTGAAATTTTAGTCGAAGTCGACAAACGCGTTCCGTTCTTCTTCTTTCTTTCATTGGCTCGATAACCGCCTATGCAATTTAGCACAGCACGCCAATTATTTCTCTCTTTCAACCCAAGTCCCAAGTCCCTTACCGCCTGGTCTTTCCAACGCAGAGGAGGCCTCCCTTTTCCTCTGCTACCACCGGCGGGTGCCGCGTCGAATACTTTCAGAGCTGGAGCGCTTTCATCCATTTGAACGACATGACCAAGTCCGCGGATCTTAATTCGGTGCACGATATCTACGTCGTTATAAAGCTCGTGCAGCTCATCGTTCAATCTTCTACGGTATTCGCCATCGCAAAGGCGTAAAGGCTTTCTCTCGAACACTCTTAGAGCCTTCCGTTGATTAACATAAATATGAGTTAGCGATTAACTGCCTAGACTTAGAATAGGTTATGTGAAGGTGATTTTTAACACACCTTGCCGCGACGTTAATGAGATCTGCCTGTAGCTTACAATAATTATAATAAGTTACATCAGTAATAAAAATTATGAAGAGTAATGTACCAAGAATACTGTCTTAAGGGACACCTGAGAAGGCAACAGAAGGATGGGACGAAACGTTGTTATCAACATAAAAGATACGACTTTACCCAGTTTAAAAAAAAGGAGTGTCTGTCAAAAGCCTGTGTAGACTGTATCAACTTGGAGTGTCATTGAAAGCAGACACACAAAATTCCGAAAACACCCAAAGATGAGTGACCTTTGACCTTTTAGCCATGAAACCATGCTGTCTGTTGGATATGTAACGCAGGACATGTCTGGAAGAAAAAAGAATAACAGACCATCAATATTCGCACGCGAAGAGTTTTGAATGCCCTGAATACCTTCCTTAACATCGTCAATAGATAGCGAACGAGATGAAAATGGGAATTGGCATTCCAAGAATTATCACCAGGAGGTAATAACAAACGAGAACACTTTGCTGTAATTCATGAACATACATACTGTTAGCGTCAAAAGAAAGTGACACCTTTTTCCCAAACATTTCGCTCTTTATTTCAATATAAAAAAATAAATAAAAACATTTCAAATCAATTTTCATTTACAAATGATTAGATATTGTTCCCACAAAAAAATTAACAGCAATTCAAAAAAACTACAAAAAAAAATTAAGGAGTTTCAACAGAAAAACTTTACATCCACTGTAAAGCATGGTGGGGGTTCGGTGATGGTGACCTAAACATTTTAAAAGAAAATTTTCTTCCCAGCGTTGAGAAATTGGACTTAGGTCAACCCTCGATCTTCCAACAGGGTATTGATCTTAAGCATAGGGCAAAAATCGTAAGAATGACTGGCTTAGGATGGCAAAAGAAGGATTCAAAATAGTATACACGGATGTATCTGTAAATGAAGGCAAAGTAGGCTGCGCGGGACCCAAAGTGTCATACCTCTACAATATAAATGACAATCTAACCTCAACCAGTGGAGAAAAAAATAGATCAGGTGAGCAACTTTGAAATTTAATAGCTAATAATCAATTGGGTACCCAGTCATTTGGGTATAATCTTTAACAAAAAAGGTAAATTCTTGAAAATTGACTAACAAAACATGAAACAATAAACAGGTCAAACATTACGGAAGGAAACCGTTGAAGAAATAAAAATGACCCTGAAGATGGCACAACACCGAAACCGGTTTGTCTTTAAACCAAACTTGACAAGGGATGACGAAAATTCGTTCCAAAACCAATTAAAAAATAATGGCACGAACTGGAACAAGAGCCTAATAGACAGTATAACAGTTAAAGCAGACTTTTGACAGGATATGTGTACTTATGACAAATGCTTTTTGCACCTTAAACACAATCACGTTTTAGAACTCCTGAAACCTGTAACACCAAAGCCACGCACCAACATCTAATTTTTGACTGCACGAAACATAGCAATTGAGAAGCGAATTCCAAATTTTTTACAACTTCAACAAACTGACAGAAAAAATAAAAAAACATAAAATATTCATGATTTAGTAAAGTTTATATGCAAAGGCAAACTTGACAAAGCACTTAAAAACAAATGAATCATGATAGAAACATAGTTACATATGTATGATAAAAAAAAATTATTTAAAAAAAAAAGAAGCAAAATGTACATATGTTTATACCATGATTCAATTATTGCAAAAATTGTCTAACCGAATCTCTTTTTTAAAAACAACACTTTCCATTTGGTTTCTATACACACAACATAAAAGAGACGAACTAATTGATTTTTTTTATCATGAAAACATTTTTATTTGTTTTTCTATTCTTAAAACATTTATTTTTACATTATGTTTCGTATGAAATGGTAATACATTTTTGAAATTTAAACAAAAAAATTTGTATTTGTTATTGTTTGGCCATATAACTATTTATTTAAAATATTTTATAAATGTAATAACTTCTACCGCTTTGAGTATTGTTGTTTTTTCCTAATAATTTTCCCAATAAACTGATCGGCCTTAAGCTCAAAAATATTTAAAATATAAATAAAATCTATAATTAACAATCTTGTTAATCTCGTAATACTAGCTCCGATATCTTTTCCTGCCGTTCTTCATCACAGATCCACAGGATCAGAAAAATTTATAAATTGATAGATTTTATGAGAATAAATATATATGTAGATGTGCATATGTATATTGAATATTGTAATACAATAGTAGATGTACGAGTACTTTAAATAAAAACTAATATATCTACATATATTTAGAAAACTGAAGAAAGCAATAGTAACAACGCGTTTTCATTACCAAATCGGATTTTAAGTAAACACGCATTGGAATGTAAATTAAATCAATATTTGTCAAATAAATTGACCAAAAAAATATCATAAAATTAATGGGTAAATCACTTGGAGTTTTCTAGGAAAATGACAGGCAATCCACAAGTAAATTTCATAAAATTTTTGTGTAAATTTACTAGTAAAAAACCGAACACTTCTGACTTGTCTAAGCAGTATACATAGCTTACACATTAATTGTTCTCTCTAACGCTAGCTAAATAAGAGCGTCCTTGCCGCGAAACAATGAAAAAATTTTGTTTTCAATCCACTACAATTGAATTTGTGTTCGTCGTTACAACACAGTAAACACAATTTATTGTCAATAATCAGGAAGTCACGAATCGAATCAAAATGAACTGTTACGATCTTAAATGATGAAGTTTTATAAGCGAAAAAATCGACTCGCTGCAAATGTTGATCGTCTTCGTTTTGTTTATGCCTATTTTATATGTACACAATGTTTTGCAACTAGTTTGGTGATAGCACTCGTTAGTTTATTTTTCATTGTCGTTCGGGGTCATGCTCGCCATTAACCCGTTCGAACAGCACAGTTGCCACATAAAGTAAAATTCTACTCAATTGAACACAGATGTACATACATACTATATACATATGCTCTTAGATAATAAAAATCAATCAAAAAAACCTAAAAGTTGTTCAAAATAAAAATAAAAAGTGGGTAATACTGCTGTATAAGTAAAAGTCCAGCAATTTTATTACTCTTGCTAACTGCAAACATTCATACATCACTTTTATGAAGCCATAAAATATTCGCAGAATTTTTAAAATTGTATTAAGGTACCCAAAATAACATTTTGAAAAATTACGAACGTGAACGTGAATCAACTTAAAAAATGATATTTGTGCTTTGTATTTTGTTTAATTTCAATTAAAGACTGATAAAGAAATAATGAAACAGATTAAGAGCCTACTCTTTTTAGTTTTATTGTTAAAAAAAACTGTATCCAAATGAAACGTTCGCAACGTAAGGAATAGTCATACATATAAATAATATAAATGTTCATATAAAGCCAACAGTTTTGCTGGAAAGCAAAACTCAGAAAAAGCCAAATGAATTTAAGAAAACTCCAAATGAATTTCAGCAAAATATTTTAAGATATTTTTAATTAAGTAAAATTTTAAAAATGTCCGTCTTATTATGATAAAAATATAACAATTAAACCTCCTTATTGGATTGCAATTATATTTACATATGCAACTTCTTTTGTGCCACTACAGCCGTGAATAAAAAACTAAGCCAGTTGCCTCCCTCCTTTGCGAAGTTACACCAGGACAGGTCCATCTGTACCTTCTCTTGCGTGTAACTCCACTTGTACTTTTAAAGCTATATAATTATACATTAAATTGGCGATAGCCATTTGAAGGTCATGCGAGGTACACAGTTTTAACATTTTTGTGCATTTCTTAAATTTTTGAATTTCCGTAAAATATGTTTTTCTAGAAAACATATTTTTTCTCACTCGGACCATTTCTAAAATACATTTGGGTTTTTCACAAAAACTGTTGGAAAAGATGTAGTTAACTAAATATAATTACAAAGCTAATGAAAAAAAAACTATTTTTATTTATGCTATGAATTAACCCTTCAACCAATGAACAATGAACTAAAAATGGAGGAGATTTAATTTTTTAAACAAGAAGTACCTACTTCGAGATATCATAACTATGATTTTAAGAATTATTTAATTCAAGCAAGTATACCAAATATGATAAATTAATTTATTAAAAAAATTATCTTGTTAAGTTTAGAATATTAAATAAAACTAATAAATTTACCAAACACGAAAGCTTACAAAATTATTGTGAAATCTTATATATTAATGTACAGATGTATTGCCAAACTATTTTGATTAAAACTATCCTTTACAGTATGTCTTACTTTTATAAGTTTCTTTAAGTATAAACAAATTTCAATAGTGAGTTTTTATTCATACGACAACACAATTGTTTTTACAGCGTTAAACAATAACTTTAATTGAATATTTAATTTCTATTTTCACTACACTTCAATCTCATTTATTTTAATTCACTACACATTACGATATACAAACACTTAATTATTACACAAAACTTAGTTTTTACGGGTTTAATATTTTTATTAAGTTATAAATTGTTAAATTAATTATACTTTATTGAATAAATTATTTTTCTACGGAAATTTTAAATGGTGATTTGTTTTTATTTTCTTTAAAAAGTTGTTTGAAATAAATTTTTAATTTCTACTGCACTAATTTTTAGTTCTTTATTTAAATTCTTGGTATTTTTGTATTTTCAGTTAGCACACAACACCGCAACAACACGTTTCAAATTGTTTATATACTTTGGAAAACTAAGTTATTTTCGCTTTTATTTCATTACAGCATAATACACAAAGCGCACCATCATTGTCGTCATCAGAATTGATGTGGTGGAGCCCCGATAATGTCCAATAATACATACATACATATACAATCGTTAATGAACACAAAAGCAAATGTCGCGCTTTTAATAATACACATGCATATTTAAATAAATATAAGGTCGGAAACAGATTATTTATCAATTAAAACTGTATCGCTAATGTAAAAAGGTCCTTACTGAAACTTCTATCGATATGCGTTTTTTGTTTTTTTCATTTCATTACTAAAACACACCTTTCTCAAAAATTCTAGAGCCGTAACTTAAAGCCGAATGATTGTGTGAAGGTTTTTTAAAGCCTTTTGCACATAATCTTTTGTGTTGAAAATTTGTTAGCATTTGCTTCCTCTTAAAAACAAAAACAAACATGTCAGTTGGGCCTTTCTGCTTTTTATGAACGATAGATGATTTCGAAACTGTAAATCAAAACAGATAATTCTTAAAGATATGCTGATCACTTAATTTAGTTACCGAATTTCACATAGATATTTTCGTTTTTTAGCATATACAAGAGCAAATACATATTTTTGTTATTAAAAAATAGACTTTAATAGGTATAACTCAAAAATTTGAATGTTTCATTTTTCTTCATTTTTCGTAATAAAACTAGCCTGTTCGATTTTATTCCTATGAAATATTCTAATAAAGGGTTCTAATTTTTTTCATTCATGTATATTCATTTGTTTTTTCATATTTAGTAAATGTACGTACGTATTTCTACGTGACTTCTTACAGACTACTACAAAAATACTTAACCATAATAGTTCATTCTTAAATTATATAATACATTCAATGACAACTTAAACAATTGCTGAGAAGACAAAAAATCAAAAGCCAAAGAATTTGAGATTTGATTCAATTCTCTCAACGTTGTATAAAGACAGAGCAGCATAAGATGCATACACCGTTATAACTCGCACCAAAAGAAATAAATCATTGCTCCGCAAGTTTCTTTGAGGAATATAAAAATTCGAAGAGTATTCTTTTGAATTCTTTCTAGTCTCCTAATGTAACAAAGGTGATATGGCCTCCATATAAAGACAGCATATTATAGCGCACAAGCGTGGTAAATATGTAAGTTTTAGAGTGTATGGATCAGTAAAGTCAGAACCAAAGCGCCTAATAAAGGAAAGTATAGAGTATGACTTAGAAATTATGTTAATTGAATTTACTCTGAAATAGGAATTTTAACTAAAAAATTACACCCAGATCTGAAATTTTAGTCGAAGTCGACAAACGCGTTCCGTTCTTCTTCTTTCTTTCATTGGCTCGATAACCGCCTATGCAATTTAGCACAGCACGCCAGTTATTTCTCTCTTTCAACCCAAGTCCCAAGTCCCTTACCGCCTGGTCTTTCCAACGCAGAGGAGGCCTCCCTTTTCCTCTGCTACCACCGGCGGGTGCCGCGTCGAATACTTTCAGAGCTGGAGCGCTTTCATCCATTTGAACGACATGACCAAGTCCGCGGATCTTAATTCGGTGCACGATATCTACGTCGTTATAAAGCTCGTGCAGCTCATCGTTCAATCTTCTACGGTATTCGCCATCGCAAAGGCGTAAAGGCTTTCTCTCGAACACTCTTAGAGCCTTCCGTTGATTAACATAAATATGAGTTAGCGATTAACTGCCTAGACTTAGAATAGGTTATGTGAAGGTGATTTTTAACACACCTTGCCGCGACGTTAATGAGATCTGCCTGTAGCTTACAATAATTATAATAAGTTACATCAGTAATAAAAATTATGAAGAGTAATGTACCAAGAATACTGTCTTAAGGGACACCTGAGAAGGCAACAAAAGGATGGGACGAAACGTTGTTATCAACATAAAAGATACGACTTTACCCAGTTTAAAAAAAAGGAGTGTCTGTCAAAAGCCTGTGTAGACTGTATCAACTTGGAGTGTCATTGAAAGCAGACACACAAAATTCCGAAAACACCCAAAGATGAGTGACCTTTGACCTTTTAGCCATGAAACCATGCTGTCTGTTGGATATGTAACGCAGGACATGTCTGGAAGAAAAAAGAATAACAGACCATCAATATTCGCACGCGAAGAGTTTTGAATGCCCTGAATACCTTCCTTAACATCGTCAATAGATAGCGAACGAGATGAAAATGGGAATTGGCATTCCAAGAATTATCACCAGGAGGTAATAACAAACGAGAACACTTTGCTGTAATTCATGAACATACATACTGTTAGCGTCAAAAGAAAGTGACACCTTTTTCCCAAACATTTCGCTCTTTATTTCAATATAAAAAAATAAATAAAAACATTTCAAATCAATTTTCATTTACAAATGATTAGATATTGTTCCCACAAAAAAATTAACAGCAATTCAAAAAAACTACAAAAAAAAATTAAGGAGTTTCAACAGAAAAACTTTACATCCACTGTAAAGCATGGTGGGGGTTCGGTGATGGTGACCTAAACATTTTAAAAGAAAATTTTCTTCCCAGCGTTGAGAAATTGGACTTAGGTCAACCCTCGATCTTCCAACAGGGTATTGATCTTAAGCATAGGGCAAAAATCGTAAGAATGACTGGCTTAGGATGGCAAAAGAAGGATTCAAAATAGTATACACGGATGTATCTGTAAATGAAGGCAAAGTAGGCTGCGCGGGACCCAAAGTGTCATACCTCTACAATATAAATGACAATCTAACCTCAACCAGTGGAGAAAAAAATAGATCAGGTGAGCAACTTTGAAATTTAATAGCTAATAATCAATTGGGTACCCAGTCATTTGGGTATAATCTTTAACAAAAAAGGTAAATTCTTGAAAATTGACTAACAAAACATGAAACAATAAACAGGTCAAACATTACGGAAGGAAACCGTTGAAGAAATAAAAATGACCCTGAAGATGGCACAACACCGAAACCGGTTTGTCTTTAAACCAAACTTGACAAGGGATGACGAAAATTCGTTCCAAAACCAATTAAAAAATAATGGCACGAACTGGAACAAGAGCCTAATAGACAGTATAACAGTTAAAGCAGACTTTTGACAGGATATGTGTACTT
This sequence comes from Philophylla caesio, assembly GCA_963971545.1. NCBI lineage: Eukaryota > Metazoa > Arthropoda > Insecta > Diptera > Tephritidae > Philophylla > Philophylla caesio. The sequence goes on along the minus strand of OZ020608.1, from coordinate 24,783,763 downwards.
ATGACAAATGCTTTTTGCACCTTAAACACAATCACGTTTTAGAACTCCTGAAACCTGTAACACCAAAGCCACGCACCAACATCTAATTTTTGACTGCACGAAACATAGCAATTGAGAAGCGAATTCCAAATTTTTTACAACTTCAACAAACTGACAGAAAAAATAAAAAAACATAAAATATTCATGATTTAGTAAAGTTTATATGCAAAGGCAAACTTGACAAAGCACTTAAAAACAAATGAATCATGATAGAAACATAGTTACATATGTATGATAAAAAAAAATTATTTAAAAAAAAAAGAAGCAAAATGTACATATGTTTATACCATGATTCAATTATTGCAAAAATTGTCTAACCGAATCTCTTTTTTAAAAACAACACTTTCCATTTGGTTTCTATACACACAACATAAAAGAGACGAACTAATTGATTTTTTTTATCATGAAAACATTTTTATTTGTTTTTCTATTCTTAAAACATTTATTTTTACATTATGTTTCGTATGAAATGGTAATACATTTTTGAAATTTAAACAAAAAAATTTGTATTTGTTATTGTTTGGCCATATAACTATTTATTTAAAATATTTTATAAATGTAATAACTTCTACCGCTTTGAGTATTGTTGTTTTTTCCTAATAATTTTCCCAATAAACTGATCGGCCTTAAGCTCAAAAATATTTAAAATATAAATAAAATCTATAATTAACAATCTTGTTAATCTCGTAATACTAGCTCCGATATCTTTTCCTGCCGTTCTTCATCACAGATCCACAGGATCAGAAAAATTTATAAATTGATAGATTTTATGAGAATAAATATATATGTAGATGTGCATATGTATATTGAATATTGTAATACAATAGTAGATGTACGAGTACTTTAAATAAAAACTAATATATCTACATATATTTAGAAAACTGAAGAAAGCAATAGTAACAACGCGTTTTCATTACCAAATCGGATTTTAAGTAAACACGCATTGGAATGTAAATTAAATCAATATTTGTCAAATAAATTGACCAAAAAAATATCATAAAATTAATGGGTAAATCACTTGGAGTTTTCTAGGAAAATGACAGGCAATCCACAAGTAAATTTCATAAAATTTTTGTGTAAATTTACTAGTAAAAAACCGAACACTTCTGACTTGTCTAAGCAGTATACATAGCTTACACATTAATTGTTCTCTCTAACGCTAGCTAAATAAGAGCGTCCTTGCCGCGAAACAATGAAAAAATTTTGTTTTCAATCCACTACAATTGAATTTGTGTTCGTCGTTACAACACAGTAAACACAATTTATTGTCAATAATCAGGAAGTCACGAATCGAATCAAAATGAACTGTTACGATCTTAAATGATGAAGTTTTATAAGCGAAAAAATCGACTCGCTGCAAATGTTGATCGTCTTCGTTTTGTTTATGTCTATTTTATATGTACACAATGTTTTGCAACTAGTTTGGTGATAGCACTCGTTAGTTTATTTTTCATTGTCGTTCGGGGTCATGCTCGCCATTAACCCGTTCGAACAGCACAGTTGCCACATAAAGTAAAATTCTACTCAATTGAACACAGATGTACATACATACTATATACATATGCTCTTAGATAATAAAAATCAATCAAAAAAACCTAAAAGTTGTTCAAAATAAAAATAAAAAGTGGGTAATACTGCTGTATAAGTAAAAGTCCAGCAATTTTATTACTCTTGCTAACTGCAAACATTCATACATCACTTTTATGAAGCCATAAAATATTCGCAGAATTTTTAAAATTGTATTAAGGTACCCAAAATAACATTTTGAAAAATTACGAACGTGAACGTGAATCAACTTAAAAAATGATATTTGTGCTTTGTATTTTGTTTAATTTCAATTAAAGACTGATAAAGAAATAATGAAACAGATTAAGAGCCTACTCTTTTTAGTTTTATTGTTAAAAAAAACTGTATCCAAATGAAACGTTCGCAACGTAAGGAATAGTCATACATATAAATAATATAAATGTTCATATAAAGCCAACAGTTTTGCTGGAAAGCAAAACTCAGAAAAAGCCAAATGAATTTAAGAAAACTCCAAATGAATTTCAGCAAAATATTTTAAGATATTTTTAATTAAGTAAAATTTTAAAAATGTCCGTCTTATTATGATAAAAATATAACAATTAAACCTCCTTATTGGATTGCAATTATATTTACATATGCAACTTCTTTTGTGCCACTACAGCCGTGAATAAAAAACTAAGCCAGTTGCCTCCCTCCTTTGCGAAGTTACACCAGGACAGGTCCATCTGTACCTTCTCTTGCGTGTAACTCCACTTGTACTTTTAAAGCTATATAATTATACATTAAATTGGCGATAGCCATTTGAAGGTCATGCGAGGTACACAGTTTTAACATTTTTGTGCATTTCTTAAATTTTTGAATTTCCGTAAAATATGTTTTTCTAGAAAACATATTTTTTCTCACTCGGACCATTTCTAAAATACATTTGGGTTTTTTCCAAAAAACTGTTGGAAAAGATGTAGTTAACTAAATATAATTACAAAGCTAATGAAAAAAAAACTATTTTTATTTATGCTATGAATTAACCCTTCAACCAATGAACAATGAACTAAAAATGGAGGAGATTTAATTTTTTAAACAAGAAGTACCTACTTCGAGATATCATAACTATGATTTTAAGAATTATTTAATTCAAGCAAGTATACCAAATATGATAAATTAATTTATTAAAAAAATTATCTTGTTAAGTTTAGAATATTAAATAAAACTAATAAATTTACCAAACACGAAAGCTTACAAAATTATTGTGAAATCTTATATATTAATGTACAGATGTATTGCCAAACTATTTTGATTAAAACTATCCTTTACAGTATGTCTTACTTTTATAAGTTTCTTTAAGTATAAACAAATTTCAATAGTGAGTTTTTATTCATACGACAACACAATTGTTTTTACAGCGTTAAACAATAACTTTAATTGAATATTTAATTTCTATTTTCACTACACTTCAATCTCATTTATTTTAATTCACTACACATTACGATATACAAACACTTAATTATTACACAAAACTTAGTTTTTACGGGTTTAATATTTTTATTAAGTTATAAATTGTTAAATTAATTATACTTTATTGAATAAATTATTTTTCTACGGAAATTTTAAATGGTGATTTGTTTTTATTTTCTTTAAAAAGTTGTTTGAAATAAATTTTTAATTTCTACTGCACTAATTTTTAGTTCTTTATTTAAATTCTTGGTATTTTTGTATTTTCAGTTAGCACACAACACCGCAACAACACGTTTCAAATTGTTTATATACTTTGGAAAACTAAGTTATTTTCGCTTTTATTTCATTACAGCATAATACACAAAGCGCACCATCATTGTCGTCATCAGAATTGATGTGGTGGAGCCCCGATAATGTCCAATAATACATACATACATATACAATCGTTAATGAACACAAAAGCAAATGTCGCGCTTTTAATAATACACATGCATATTTAAATAAATATAAGGTCGGAAACAGATTATTTATCAATTAAAACTGTATCGCTAATGTAAAAAGGTCCTTACTGAAACTTCTATCGATATGCGTTTTTTGTTTTTTTCATTTCATTACTAAAACACACCTTTCTCAAAAATTCTAGAGCCGTAACTTAAAGCCGAATGATTGTGTGAAGGTTTTTTAAAGCCTTTTGCACATAATCTTTTGTGTTGAAAATTTGTTAGCATTTGCTTCCTCTTAAAAACAAAAACAAACATGTCAGTTGGGCCTTTCTGCTTTTTATGAACGATAGATGATTTCGAAACTGTAAATCAAAACAGATAATTCTTAAAGATATGCTGATCACTTAATTTAGTTACCGAATTTCACATAGATATTTTCGTTTTTTAGCATATACAAGAGCAAATACATATTTTTGTTATTAAAAAATAGACTTTAATAGGTATAACTCAAAAATTTGAATGTTTCATTTTTCTTCATTTTTCGTAATAAAACTAGCCTGTTCGATTTTATTCCTATGAAATATTCTAATAAAGGGTTCTAATTTTTTTCATTCATGTATATTCATTTGTTTTTTCATATTTAGTAAATGTACGTACGTATTTCTACGTGACTTCTTACAGACTACTACAAAAATACTTAACCATAATAGTTCATTCTTAAATTATATAATACATTCAATGACAACTTAAACAATTGCTGAGAAGACAAAAAATCAAAAGCCAAAGAATTTGAGATTTGATTCAATTCTCTCAACGTTGTATAAAGACAGAGCAGCATAAGATGCATACACCGTTATAACTCGCACCAAAAGAAATAAATCATTGCTCCGCAAGTTTCTTTGAGGAATATAAAAATTCGAAGAGTATTCTTTTGAATTCTTTCTAGTCTCCTAATGTAACAAAGGTGATATGGCCTCCATATAAAGACAGCATATTATAGCACACAAGCGTGGTAAATATGTAAGTTTTAGAGTGTATGGATCAGTAAAGTCAGAACCAAAGCGCCTAATAAAGGAAAGTATAGAGTATGACTTAGAAATTATGTTAATTGAATTTACTCTGAAATAGGAATTTTAACTAAAAAATTACACCCAGATCTGAAATTTTAGTCGAAGTCGACAAACGCGTTCCGTTCTTCTTCTTTCTTTCATTGGCTCGATAACCGCCTATGCAATTTAGCACAGCACGCCAGTTATTTCTCTCTTTCAACCCAAGTCCCAAGTCCCTTACCGCCTGGTCTTTCCAACGCAGAGGAGGCCTCCCTTTTCCTCTGCTACCACCGGCGGGTGCCGCGTCGAATACTTTCAGAGCTGGAGCGCTTTCATCCATTTGAACGACATGACCAAGTCCGCGGATCTTAATTCGGTGCACGATATCTACGTCGTTATAAAGCTCGTGCAGCTCATCGTTCAATCTTCTACGGTATTCGCCATCGCAAAGGCGTAAAGGCTTTCTCTCGAACACTCTTAGAGCCTTCCGTTGATTAACATAAATATGAGTTAGCGATTAACTGCCTAGACTTAGAATAGGTTATGTGAAGGTGATTTTTAACACACCTTGCCGCGACGTTAATGAGATCTGCCTGTAGCTTACAATAATTATAATAAGTTACATCAGTAATAAAAATTATGAAGAGTAATGTACCAAGAATACTGTCTTAAGGGACACCTGAGAAGGCAACAAAAGGATGGGACGAAACGTTGTTATCAACATAAAAGATACGACTTTACCCAGTTTAAAAAAAAGGAGTGTCTGTCAAAAGCCTGTGTAGACTGTATCAACTTGGAGTGTCATTGAAAGCAGACACACAAAATTCCGAAAACACCCAAAGATGAGTGACCTTTGACCTTTTAGCCATGAAACCATGCTGTCTGTTGGATATGTAACGCAGGACATGTCTGGAAGAAAAAAGAATAACAGACCATCAATATTCGCACCCGAAGAGTTTTGAATGCCCTGAATACCTTCCTTAACATCGTCAATAGATAGCGAACGAGATGAAAATGGGAATTGGCATTCCAAGAATTATCACCAGGAGGTAATAACAAACGAGAACACTTTGCTGTAATTCATGAACATACATACTGTTAGCGTCAAAAGAAAGTGACACCTTTTTCCCAAACATTTCGCTCTTTATTTCAATATAAAAAAATAAATAAAAACATTTCAAATCAATTTTCATTTACAAATGATTAGATATTGTTCCCACAAAAAAATTAACAGCAATTCAAAAAAACTACAAAAAAAAATTAAGGAGTTTCAACAGAAAAACTTTACATCCACTGTAAAGCATGGTGGGGGTTCGGTGATGGTGACCTAAACATTTTAAAAGAAAATTTTCTTCCCAGCGTTGAGAAATTGGACTTAGGTCAACCCTCGATCTTCCAACAGGGTATTGATCTTAAGCATAGGGCAAAAATCGTAAGAATGACTGGCTTAGGATGGCAAAAGAAGGATTCAAAATAGTATACACGGATGTATCTGTAAATGAAGGCAAAGTAGGCTGCGCGGGACCCAAAGTGTCATACCTCTACAATATAAATGACAATATAACCTCAACCAGTGGAGAAAAAAATAGATCAGGTGAGCAACTTTGAAATTTAATAGCTAATAATCAATTGGGTACCCAGTCATTTGGGTATAATCTTTAAAAAAAAAGCTGCTCTTGGGTACGGTAAATTCTTGAAAATTGACTCAACAAAACATGAAACAATAAACAGGTCAAACATTACGGAAGGAAACCGTTGAAGAAATAAAAATGACCCTGAAGATGGCACAACACCGAAACCGGTTTGTCTTTAAACCAAACTTGACAAGGGATGACGAAAATTCGTTCCAAAACCAATTAAAAAATAATGGCACGAACTGGAACAAGAGCCTAATAGACAGTATAACAGTTAAAGCAGACTTTTGACAGGATATGTGTACTTATGACAAATGCTTTTTGCACCTTAAACACAATCACGTTTTAGAACTCCTGAAACCTGTAACACCAAAGCCACGCACCAACATCTAATTTTTGACTACACGAAACATAGCAATTGAGAAGCGAATTCCAAATTTTTTACAACTTCAACAAACTGACAGAAAAAATAAAAAAACATAAAATATTCATGATTTAGTAAAGTTTATATGCAAAGGCAAACTTGACAAAACACTTAAAAACAAATGAATCATGATAGAAACATAGTTACATATGTATGATAAAAAAAAATTATTTAAAAAAAAAGAAGCAAAATGTACATATGTTTATACCATGATTCAATTATTGCAAAAATTGTCTAACCGAATCTCTTTTTTAAAAACAACACTTTCCATTTGGTTTCTATACACACAACATAAAAGAGACGAACTAATTGATTTTTTTTATCATGAAAACATTTTTATTTGTTTTTCTATTCTTAAAACATTTATTTTTACATTATGTTTCGTATGAAATGGTAATACATTTTTGAAATTTAAACAAAAAAATTTGTATTTGTTATTGTTTGGCCATATAACTATTTATTTAAAATATTTTATAAATGTAATAACTTCTACCGCTTTGAGTATTGTTGTTTTTTCCTAATAATTTTCCCAATAAACTGATCGGCCTTAGGCTCAAAAATAATTAAAATATAAATAAAATCTATAATTAACAATCTTGTTAATCTCGTAATACTAGCTCCGATATCTTTTCCTGCCGTTCTTCATCACAGATCCACAGGATCAGAAAAATTTATAAATTGATAGATTTTATGAGAATAAATATATATGTAGATGTGCATATGTATGTATATTGAATATTGTAATACAATAGTAGATGTACGAGTACTTTAAATAAAAACTAATATATCTACATATATTTAGAAAACTGAAGAAAGCAATAGTAACAACGCGTTTTCATTACCAAATCGGATTTTAAGTAGTACAATAGTAGATGTACGAGTACTTTAAATAAAAACTAATATATCTACATATATTTAGAAAACTGAAGAAAGCAATAGTAACAACGCGTTTTCATTACCAAATCGGATTTTAAGTAAACACGCATTGGAATGTAAATTAAATCAATATTTGTCAAATAAATTGACCAAAAAAATATCATAAAATTAATGGGTAAATCACTTGGAGTTTTCTAGGAAAATGACAGGCAATGCACAAGTAAATTTCATAAAATTTTTGTGTAAATTTACTAGTAAAAAACCAAACACTTCTGACTTGTCTAAGCAGTATACATAGCTACACATTTTCTAAAGCGCACAAGTAATAAGTAAAAACGAGAAGTACAATTACACAACAGGAATACTCGTATATGGTATAAAACGGTCACAAAAGTTCCCTTTTAGCTTTAAGAATTTGATGGAAGAAATACTGAAACTATTAGGCACAACTACAGGTAAAATTACCAGTAAGGTTTTCAATATCTTTCTTGCAGGGTGTGTATATGTATATAAACTTTAAAAAAGTTCCAAGTTAAAAAAAAAAAAAAAAAAAAAATGAAAAATGAAACAGACATTTATGAACATCAAAAGCTAAAAAAAGGGAAAATATCACATGAATGTAAATCTCATTACATCTAGTACATACATATGTATATGATAAGTTTCATTTGTAATATAAAATCGCGTTATGTACGTATGTTAATACCCCACATATGAAAAAAGTGTCCATCATGACAGCGACAATAATATAATATAATAAATAATATACTATAAGTATTTAAACACTTACATAGTTGTGCTTTAGCTAACCTATTATAGTATAATTACATACAAACATGTTGCCTCTATTTATCCACCCTACATCAGCTGCAAAACATCGAATAGAAACACAACAGGACAGAGGCAAGTTTACAACGACTGCTCTTAAATAACCTGGCATTTTAATTAAGCTTAACATGCCTGTCATAAAGCTCCTTCAGAAGAAGGAACTCCGAAAGGGACAAAAAAAGAAAAAACACTACTTTAAGAGATAAATGCACATTTCTCGTCAAGCGCACGTATCGTCACATACATGAACGTACCATTCGTCACGTAGACTTGTGACATTCGTAATCGTAATTCGGTATGATGACATACGTGAACGTGTGATTGAACGTACACGTTTGATTGAAGTGTCATTCGAACACTAGCAGACTATCGAAGCGTCCGAATTTAAACCAAAATGTAAGTAAATTATTAAAATGTGTAATAAAATACAAGTTTTAACGACTTTTATTATTATAGGTCGAATTATAATAAACTTAACCCCAGCCAGAAGGAAGTAATGGCGGAATTTATGGCAAGCCACCCCAGCTTAGCAAAAAACAGTTTGCCAAATTGTGCACAAGGTAGAGCTACTGCGAGTAGACTGTGGGAGGAGCTCTCAAGGCGCCTTAATGCTGTTGGACCACCTCTTAAGGATGCTAAGATATGGAGGAAGGTATGCAAATCTATATATTTTATTTATTTGAATAAAGTAATAAATATTTGTGGTTTGTTATAGACATTCGCTGATCAAAAATATCAAGCGAAGAAAAAGCTTTCCTTCAACAAGGCATCTAAGCAGCGGACATGTGGGTCATATGACGAGATTGCTCGCACGGAAGAACTTATAATTGAGGCAGCAGGACTAGAGGCTTATGTACAAGGGAACGAGAATGTCCCAGAATTCGACAATGTACCGGCATCGACAAGCATATGTGAGAGTGATGACAGCAACGAAGAAGCTAGCTCCTCTTACAGTTATTTACCAGGCACATCCACAGCTGCCTTGAGCCCTAGTCGAAGCGAAACTTCTGGTCGGAGTAAAAATCCGCGGAGGACGAAAAATAGCGGAGACGAAGTATTCGCGCTGCCACAGAAAAAAACTGACATAGATGGAAAATTTGATAGGTTGCTGGAGATACATGAGAGATTGGTGTTAGTCCAGGAGAGATCGGTGTTGGCGCAGGAAAGGTCGGTGCTTGCGCAGGAAAGGATGCTTCAAATTAAAGAAGAAAAGCATCGCAAATCCCAGGAGGCATGCCAGATAGACTTGCAAATAAAGAGACTTGAGATGGAAGCCTTAAAAATTAATTTAAAGAGACAGAGTAATGGTCATTGCACATGCTGTGCGGGAACCCATCGAAAGAAGTGAAAAAGACGCTGCCAATTATAGCACTGGAGGCACTGGCTTTCTGATGTTTTAGATTTAACCTCTGCAGGACAAAATCAAAAGCCTCTTTGGTCAGACGGAATCGTTCAAGAAACTTGAAGGCAACATTAATAAATAAACATGTATATTCACGAACTATTTGGTAGTTTGCTGAATCAAATTTGGTAAGAAAAAAATGTCATGCCTTACTATTTTTTAATTATTTAGAGTTTGTATTTGTTTTTTAGCTTTGCAATATTTTTTTATAAATACTTAAGTTGTCCTTTAACTTTCAATGTAGCTTATCATTAAACATGTGTAAAAAATTACATAGAAAAACAAAATTTGCAATCTCATGAATTGATTTTGAAAATCGTGCTAGTTGTATATCTTGAATAAGAGACAATAAAATATTTACTAAATGATATACAGTTCTTAAGAATATAAGCAATTTTCGCAGGTTTAGTAGTATACATCTTAAAAATATTATTTTAAATTGCTTATGCAGTGTTAAAAAGACTTTTCTAAGCACTAACTAAAAACAACAAATTTAAGACATATTAAAGTTTTGCGTAAAATCGTATTCGATGGTCGGTATAACAGTTTGTACGAATTTCAAGAAGATAATCAAATACATATGCACGCCCAGTTCTCCTCCCCCCTCTTCGACCGTTTGAATTATTTTCTTCATGATATCAGCGTGACGACATGGATGAACGCTTGCCATATTTGGTCCAGGTAAATGTGGATGGCTTTCCATGGTGACAGTCTTCTTAGCATGATCTTGCGAAACATCTTCGTACATTTGTTCAACACTCAATGGTTTGCGGTTCTGGAAACACATAGTAAGATATATATTCATACGTATGTATATATTATTCCAATACATCGAAAACTTTCTATCACCTCATCATAGCCGACAACCCAAAGACGTGGCGTCTGGTAGTACTTATCATAAGTAATATGTAAATCGTAGGTGCGTGTGTGCAACACAGAGTCCGTAGCATCAGTACCTCCAGCTGCTTCTGCAGAGTTGGCGTTCTTCGTTGCCAGTTCGGGTTCCAATTTTCGCGTTGTTGTTGCTACAGCAGGGTCCACTAATTGCAGCATACCACTTTCTTCAAATTCATCCATATCAATCGCTTCGTCATCATCTTCATCATCATCGCAATCGTTTTCATTCATGCCCGGGCCATTCGTGTTTTTGTCACTGTCTGGCGTAAGCATTTCATCCTTAATTAGAGAAATATCATTTTAAACAGGATTTAAACTCAATTTAAGATTGATTACGATTACCTTGCTTTCGTCTAGGGTCAATTCGCATACTTTTTCCTCCAACTCGGCGGTGCCATCTTCGTTCAATTGATGTGTTTCGACCCATCCGCCGTCCCCACCTTCTTCTTCCACCACCGTCTCTTCACCAACATATTCCATTTGCCTACAACGTCTATAGCAGGGCACATTTCGAGTAATTAGAAATTGTTTATCTAAGGAATGTTTTTTTCTTTACTATTGATTGAAAAATTTGTTTATTTTTTAAACCTTTCGGTAAATATGGCTTAGTCTTTGAATCATCACCAGCAGCCCATTGCCAGGTAGGACAATGATGCACTAAGTGATCTCCAGCAGCTACAAACTCTTCCGGAGTTAACACACCAGTCTCGCGAAATTTTGATTCCTAAACAGACAAATTTTGTCAACTATGCATATATGTACATACATACGTTTTGTACAAAGCACCACTGAAAAGTTACCTTGAGAACTGGAGTAAGATATTCAGCCACATTTAACGCCGTTCCCTTAACAGTGTTCAAAACACTTTGCATTTTTCTAGCTTGCTTTCGTACAATAAATTGAATGAGTTTAATCGGTATCGAATAAAAACACCTAGAAAAAAGCTATTTTCCTAAACTTTCACCGACCGTCTGGAGCCTATCGGAAAATGACGTTCAATCGCGTTGCCAACTCCAGAAATTTTTTTATTATTTTACTCCAAGCTCACACGTTCAAGTTTTCAAGCACATTTTATATTTATACATATTTTATATTTAATACAGCCAATTCAAAAGAAAATGGCACTTAATATTTTTTTCTACTTTATTTTGATTATTATTTGAAAACAATCAGTGAGAGTAACATTACACTAGTCATCTTTTGTAAGCGACTAGCAAAAGAACGTCTAACTCCTTATAATCAAACCTCTTATATTTTGAATACACTTTACAACACTAGTCTGTCCACCATTAGCGTTTGTAAAATTTGCTAGCAAAACAAAACGAGTAATTCTTATAATAGGCGCTATTATTTACGTCTGCTCTATCTTGCATTCAATTCTCGCTTACTTCTGAAAGCAAGCGACATGTCGTCTCTCGAAAACCGATCGGTAAGCGAGCGCTCGCTTGCTTTTAACTGTCATTTTTGTAGTTTGACAGCCATTTTCGCATTTCGTAGCATGGTTCATTGTGGCAACATCGTTATCATTGGCTCTTCTAGCACAAAAAAAAAGTCGTTTGATAAGATACATTGATAAAATCGAGTGTCGCGTTACTAATCTTTCTAAATTAATTAATTTATACCGACAATATGAGTGGGTTTGAAGTTTGAATAGCACGCAAGATACGAACCTTCTTGCTCAACCCGCTTATATCAACTCAACTCGCTTATTTTTGTTGTTGCTTTCCACGCTATACGATAAACTTCCTACTGTTCTTTGCAAGTCGCTTACAAAAGATGAGCACCCCTATGCTGTAATCCGAATGTTCGTTGTTAGGAATTCGTAACTCCGTTCCGAAAGTTCAAAATTTGTTATGCTGAAATCCGATCGTACACATGTAATAAATCTAGTTTTTCTTGCATAGTTTATATTTCATGTGTACATAAATACAAATGTACACATGTATGTTTATACATACATACATGCATATTTGCTTATTTTTGGGTTTATACACGTTTATTTTCCTAAAATTTATTTCGCTCCGACAACAGTGACTGTTCGTACAAAAATTCCGCAATTGACAGCTCCGACGGATTTTGGCATACCGATATTACGATTTGAATTACGTTTACGAAAAGCGGATTTGAGGATACCGATTTTACGATTCGTAGCGTAATCGAACGTACGACGGATTCCAGCATAGGGGTGGAGATCTACTGTTTAATATACATATATTTTTCATACCTGTATTTAGGAAGAAGTTTTCGTCTTACCTTGTAAAGTTGAATTTGATGGCAATTGATCATCCTTCTCTCTTTTGGAAAGAAATTCGTCATAGTATGTACTCGTAATAGTAAGTAATATGTGTATTAAAATAAGGGCTTCTATGTCATAATCTATGATCTTCCATTTAAAAAAAAATGAATAACATATAACTTCATTCAAGTCACCCTACTCTTTCAGAGCCATCTATACTTCGCATTTTTTACCGAACGCATCACAGAAAGTTGCCATACAAGCAGATTATATTTTTAATATATCTTGAAAATCGACGCTATACAATTATATATTCGTCCTTTATGATTCGATAATTATTTACCAAAAATTATGTTTCGTTGCGTAATATCAAAATAACATAAAATGGCTTTGACTTTATCTATGAATATCAAATATTTTTAAGTACCTGGTAAATAACTGGCAACATTGCCAGTCGGATGAGTGTTGGTGTTTGTGCAGTGAGGTGGATTGAAAAAAGTGATGATTTTTCCCAATTTTTCGTGAAAATCATTACGAAAAACTTCTGGAAATCGCCAAGAAATATCAAAGATGAGTGATACTATATCAATAACACGATATTAGCGAAACTTTTCGCAAAGGAGTGAACTAAAAGTACATTTGCAACTTTACCTTGCAAAATCCAACGAAAGACAAGACAAAGCGAAGTACAAAAAGTGGCAGCAGCAATACGGTGTGGCACCAGCAGCATAGGGCGGTAGCTATCACGCAGACGAATATTTGGGAGGAAGGTCTGTTAGTTAGCTAAGGGCCCAGTATATACCTTGTGTGTGTGTAAAAAATAAAGCTGAACGTACTATATTTTGTATTTGTTGCTATCGAAAGGTTTTATACACATTTAGAAATTTCAATGCAACGAAGCTTCTGAGGAAACCGCGAAAATTGCATTTTCGAGAATTGCCACTTGGAGTTGGTCCTGGTGTTTTGGGCTTGTCGTTGACAAAGACGCTAAGGTATGTAAAAAATATATATCTAACTTTTAATGTATGGGTTCAAAGTTAAGTAAGCTAATTGGTAATTGGCTCAGAAAAAGTGGGCAAAGCTATTGTACTACTAGGCAATGGCAGTGGCACAGATAATTTCATTGTTGTTTTTGTGCTGGTGTGAGGGCTGTGGACAGCTGTTGTAGGCAGCGGTAATGAGACGGAAATGGGTGGGCGAGAAGTTCTTAGTTTATTAGGTTTTGCTTAGTTCTTTGTGATATTTTTGGAGCTGAGCAGAGAGATCGAAATTATGTAGAACGTATTTGATTTTGGATATAAAAGACTATATTCAATATATTAAGCAGTAGTAGTGTAGTTTATTGAAAGTATAAAACCAAAATAAATGCGTTCAAAATCATATGTTGCTGGCTTAGAGTGGAAATCTACAAAGTCTATTGTTTTAAACAATATTATGTTTTGCGGCAAGCTGAAACAATATATAAAAATAACTAATTTTAGTATCTGTCCCTTACTATTTACACTCTAAACCTACGATTAATTTTTTATGTAAGTCATTTTTATACAACATTCCTTATAGCATAAAGATTATATTATTTGATTGGTTTTGGAACGAATTTTCGTCATCCCTTGTCAAGTTTGGTTTTATGACAAACCGGTTTCGGCGTTGTGCTATCTTCAGTGTAATTTTTCGTTCTGGTTAATTTTATTTTTCCGTCCTTATTTTAAGTTATGTTCCGGTGGAATTCATTGTCTATGTTCGTGTAGGTCGTTCTGGTTAATTTTATTTTTGCGTCCTTATTTTTAGTTATGTTCCGGTGGAATTCATTGTCTATGTTCGTGTAGGTTAGGTCAGTTGTGGGTCGGTGTGTTACTTTGGTTTTTTCAGGTACCACTCAGGTACTCCAATTATGCTTATTTATTCATGTTATATTTTCTTAAGGTTCCCGTTTGTTAAGCCGTTATGTTGTCGTTTGTATCTGCAGGTGGTAATCGGTAATTTTCCCTTTCTTGGAGTTTGTGTCTTCGATATTTGTTGTGTAAAAAATTAAATTAACCAGAACGAAAATTGACACTGAAGATGGTACAACGCCGAAACCGGTTTGTCTTAAAATCAAACTTGAGAAGAGATGACGAAAATTCGTTCCAAAACCAATCACTTCACACCCTGTCGGAAGCAGCAACAACAAAAGATCAGATTATATTATTTATTTGATTTTCATATAATTTAATTTATTGGTGTCGCCTATTCGATCAATAATATTTGCAGATAGACGCGGTGTGGGGTTGGGCTTCTGCCCCGCTGCGTTTAGCGGCGAACAGGATGGGTGATCCTATGCTGCCAGGTGCGGCCGGCAGCGGTGGCGCCTCTACCGGCGCCATTGATCGGCCACCGTCACCGGCACGACTTTCGCACACCTCAGAAAAACACCCCAAGGTAACATTGTCCGAGTTGAATATGTTACGACGCCATCGCGAACTTTGCGATGTTGTGCTCAATGTTGGCGGGCGTAAGATATTTGCGCATCGTGTTATACTCTCCGCATGCAGTCCCTACTTTCGCGCCATGTTCACCGGCGAGCTGGAAGAATCGCGTCAAACTGAAGTGACCATACGAGATATTGATGAGAACGCTATGGAACTACTAATCGATTTTTGCTACACCGCTCACATCATTGTTGAAGAGTCTAATGTACAGACCTTACTGCCAGCCGCTTGCTTACTGCAATTAGTCGAAATACAGGACATTTGTTGTGAATTTCTCAAACGTCAGTTGGATCCAACAAACTGCTTAGGTATCCGCGCATTTGCCGATACGCATTCTTGTCGTGAACTTTTACGCATTGCGGACAAATTCACACAACACAACTTCCAAGAAGTCATGGAGAGTGAAGAGTTTTTGCTTTTACCAGTCGGACAACTGGTGGACATCATTTGCAGTGATGAATTAAACGTCCGTTCAGAGGAGCAGGTATTCAATGCAGTTATGTCTTGGTTGAAATACAATGTTGCCGATCGGCGTCAGCATTTAGCACAGGTAAGCTTTAAGCGCTTAATTTTCAAAAATATGTTGGGATCAATATTTTACCATCACCTATAGGTACTGCAACACGTACGTTTACCGCTTCTATCACCCAAATTTCTCGTTGGCACTGTTGGTTCGGATTTGTTGGTGCGCTCCGATGAAGCCTGCCGTGATCTCGTCGATGAAGCAAAGAACTATTTGCTATTGCCACAGGAACGTCCACTAATGCAAGGTCCGCGCACACGGCCACGTAAACCAACACGTCGTGGTGAAGTGCTTTTTGCTGTAGGAGGTTGGTGTTCAGGTGATGCCATTGCCTCTGTTGAACGATTTGATCCACAAACCAATGATTGGAAAATGGTTGCGCCCATGAGTAAACGTCGCTGTGGTGTCGGTGTTGCTGTACTCAATGATCTCCTCTATGCCGTTGGGGGGCATGATGGACAAAGTTATTTGAATAGCATCGAACGTTATGATCCGCAAACGAATCAATGGTCTTGCGATGTTGCACCAACCACCTCCTGCCGGACCAGTGTTGGCGTTGCGGTGCTGGATGGGTTTCTTTATGCGGTTGGTGGACAGGATGGTGTGCAATGTTTGAATCATGTTGAACGCTACGACCCTAAGGAGAATAAATGGTCTAAGGTGCGTAGATTTATCGAGTTGTCTAGGAAAAAGCGAAACAACACCGTTTCCATAATATAATTGTTGAGTATAACTATATACAAAAATATGTATATACTCTTTGATATACTCTTATTCACTTAGAGTATAAATAGTTAATCATATATTTAGACCCTTGTGGCTGGAAAAAGCACTTTCAGAGTTTCAAGTTTTTAATTATTCGCCTTATTTAAAATTTTATTTCTACCAAAAATAGGTTGCACCGATGACTACTCGTCGTTTAGGTGTGGCCGTAGCTGTATTAGGCGGTTACCTCTACGCAATTGGGGGCTCCGATGGTCAATGTCCTTTGAATACTGTTGAGCGATACGATCCAAGGTGAGTGCAACTATTAACTCCTTTCGACATTAATTGCTAACATATTTTAATAATATTACAGACAAAATAAATGGTGTGCTGTCAATCCAATGTCCACCCGTCGTAAACATTTGGGTTGTGCTGTATTTAATAATTACATATATGCTGTCGGCGGTCGTGATGATTGCATGGAGTTATCTTCAGCAGAGCGTTATAACCCGCATACCAATACATGGAGTCCCATTGTGGCGATGACCTCGCGTCGTAGTGGCGTAAGTTGAAATTTTTTTTTAATATTCTGTTAGTAGATCCAAATCACGCTTAAGTTTCGGAAGCATCATTGCTAAAGACTCAAGGTTCCCTACAAATAATAATTGGTAAAAGTCTCACTCACCGGAGCATTCCTGACTTAAATTATTCTTTTATAGCGAAAAGACATTTATTTCCAATATTCTTTAAGCCATTAAAACTCGAACATCCTCCATGCGGTCGAGGAAATTAAGTAAGGAAACTCAGCGCCAGGTCTATAAGAACAGGAGGAGGAGGTCTATAAGAACGGGAGAGATATCGTGAGTTGAAGAAGGAAACAAACCGTATTTCTTAAAAGAAGAAGTGAAAGGCCGAAATGAGTGATTGCGAAGAGCTTGAAATGCTGGCCGACAGGATAAGCGCCCGAAAATTCTTTCAGAAAGTACGACGGCTAACAGAAGGTTTTAAGACCGGGGCGAATTCCTGTCAGAACGACAACGGCGACCTGGTGACTGACGTTCAGAATATTCCTAGTTTATGGACGGAGCACTTCTCCACATGCATGGCTTATGCCTGTGGTGTCACAACGGGCTTCTTACAGCCTAAGTGTGACACCGTGCTCCTGTGCGGTGGCAGCCACCCTAACCTAACCTAACTTCTCCACACTACTAAGGGGTAGTGGCAGATACCACCTTGGAGAAGATCATGATCCCGAAACCCCAATGACGACGGAATTCATATTCCGTTACACGACTGCGATGAAATTCGTATAGCAATAGCACGGCTAAAGAACAACAAAGCGCCCGGAGTTGACGGACTGCCAGCTGAGTTATTCAAATACGGTGGAGAAGAGTTGGTAAAGCGCATGCACCAGCTTATCTGCAGAGTATGGTCGCACGAATGCATGCCAACTGATTGGAATCTAAGTGTACTTTGCCCAATCCACAAGAAGGGTGATACTGCAATTCGCGCCAACTATCGTGGTATCAGCTTTCTTAACATCGAGACAGCACGAGAAGAAGTTTCCTATATGCCGCGATGTTTGAATTTGTTATCCCGGCAAAACTTATACGGCTTTGTAAAATGACTTTGAGCAACACCACCAGTTCCGTCAGAATTAAGAAGGACCTCTCCGAGCCGTTTGATACCAAACGAGGTTTCAGACAGGGTGACTCTTTGCCGTGCGATTTCTTTAACCTGATGCTGGAGAAGATAATTCGAGCCGCGGAGCTAAGAGTGTGCAATTGCTGGTGTACGTCGATGACATTGACATCATCGGTCTTAACAACCGCGCAGTTAGTTCTGCCTTCTCAAACTGGATAGAGAAGCAAAGCAAATGGGTCTGAAGGTAAACAAGGGCAAGACGAAGTATCTCCTGTCATCAAATAAACAGTCGGCACATTCACGACTGGGATCAAACATCACTGTTGACAGTTATAAATTTGAAAAAGTAGAAGACTTCGTTATTTAGGAACCAGTATTAACATCAATAATAATGTCAGCCTCGAAATCCAAAGGAGGATCACTCTTGCCAACAAGTCCTACTTCGGACTAAGTAGGCAACTGAGCAGTAAAGTCCTCTCTCGATGGACAAAACTCAGATATAGTGCACCGAATTAAGATCCAGCGGCTCCGCTGGCTTGGTCATGGCGTTCGAATGGATGGAAGCGCTCCAGCTCTGAAAGTATCCCATGCGGTACCCGCCGGTGGTAGCAGAGGAAAAGGAAAGCCTCCTCTGCGTTGGAAAGACCAGGCGGTGAGGGACTTGGGTACGCTTGGTATTTCCAACTGGCGCCAGTTAGGAGTGGCATACCTTACCAAGGTCGCCAATTTTTCGATGATCAACCTTGTTACTTCAGAAATCTGGAAAATGGGCAGGGTGACCCTACGTTTGAAACCGGCGAAACCGGCCGATCTGTCTGTTTTCCCCGGGGTTAAGCATTGTTACTCCCGTACTTTAAACACCACCTTTTTGCTAGCACTGGAGCTATCCCCTAGGCACCTCAGGGGGCACTTATTGCAATTGACTGACGAACTCTAGACATACATACAACAACTGCTGGGTCCGACAACGTTCAGACGCTCCTTGGCGATATTCACAAATCGTCCATAATGGGGTGTACCTAGCCGCTACAACAACAACAACGACTATCCTATATTTTTAATTAGTAATACTAGCGTACATAACTTTTAAGGTCTTTTAAATAGCCAATGCATTTGATGCTAGTAAAATCAATTTAATAATTCTGAAAAGCATGGGTACTCTAAAGTCAATTGAATGTTTTCGAAAATCAAACAAATGGTTTATAATACGAATTGAAGTTTTCTAACATCAAATTATTATTTTTGAAAGTGTTATTGGAAAAGCTGTAGAGCAATACTATTTCGAAACTAGCCTGGTTTGATATTTGAACTGGTTTACAGACGACTTCATTCGATGTCAAGACAAACTTTGTTCTTGTAACGGTTGGCTTAAGGGCTCTAGAATGCATTGAACATTACATCTTACTTGTGGTGGGTACCTGATCCATAAGAGATGAGCTTAGAAAGGGATCTGGTCGAGTGAACTTTGTCACTTCTGTAGCCCGGTCAAGGATACGCTACATCACCACCAGACGGGAGAGGATCCTGGGACGGCCATGGCATGGAAAAATTTGTGATCACTTCGAGATGATCCTGAAAGAATCGAAAATTGGTCTCGACAAAATGAATAAAAAGAAATGAAATTAATGTTTGAAATCTAACCTATTTATGCACATATGTAAATAAATCGCTAAGCTTTACGGAAATGTTTTTATAAACTTCTATCAGGTTGGCTTGGCCGTGGTAAATGGGCAATTATATGCAGTTGGCGGCTTTGATGGCTCAGCCTACTTAAAAACAATCGAAGTTTATGATCCTGAAACAAATCAATGGCGTTTGTGTGGCTGCATGAATTACAGACGTTTAGGTGGTGGCGTTGGTGTGATGAGAGCACCACAGACTGAAAACTATATGTGGTAAGTTTTTGTATTTGTACGAGTCTAATTTTTTTTTAGATTTTGATACTGATAAATCTTTATTTCACTTGTCGTAGGATACGAAAAGATTCCGTTGTTTGATTAAATCCAAAGGTTTGTTATTATTGAAACCGTGGCTACGTGGTAACTATTGGGCGTTGCTAAGGTACATTTTAAGGCTTTTAGCTTAAACTAAATTTAAATTAAGCAAAGAATATATACATATATAAAAAACTAAAACCAAGGAAAGGAAATTCGAATAACCTAATCTAAAGGTAATTAAAAACTATGAAAAAGCAAAACAATCTATTGCGCATGAATTCCATTTACAAGATACCAATCGAAATGCAATGTTTGCCGCTTGCCTGTGATGATAGTGTGGAGTGTGAATTTGTGCGAGAGGCAATTAAGCGCTTATCCAAATATCACTTTCACAAACATTTCCACATAGCTGTTTTAAACAGTTATATGTCCCGTGTGCTGTACAGCAGCTAGCACAACAACAATGCTTATAATATGATAACGAACGTTACAGTGCACGGGACACGCAAACCTATAAATTTGTAATAAAATTTAATTGCATTACCATTAAAAAATTATGCAAATAATGTCAACTAGTTTTAAGAAAAGTTTAACGAAAATAGGGGTAAATAAAAAATTTTAACTGCCTTCAAATTGAAAGTAATAAAAAATAATTTAAAATAAGCTCTCGACCTTTAACCCACTATTGTAAAAAAGTTTATTTCACTGATGATTATTTTCTCTTCGGACTGACTTGCAATACAATTGCTAGTTGTCCTTCAAAAATCTAACCAACTAAAAATGAACCTGAAATTTGCACCTCTCACTCATAGTAATAAGCTAAGCTACTAAAAATATGTTGAAAATTAACGAATAAATAAGATTCAAATATGAAATGAAATGTATGAAAACCAAAAATATATGTAGTATGCAGAGGAAAAAAAATATTGTGAACTTATGTATGTTGAGCTGAATGCCGCATAGCTTGACACTCATGCTGATCTTCATATTTGAGAAAGTCCTTTTTTAAATCTAAGTTTATTTAAGAAATTCTGTATTTCCTCAAATAATGGGGTAATTATATTTACATGTAATATAAATTGCAATGAATGCATGTTTGCATATGTATGCATGCACGTACATTGTCCTTTACTGAAAAAAAAATGTTGATAAATTAATTAAGAAAATATATTGTGTATGTATGTATATGCAAAAAGGAAAATAAATAAACGTTGACAACAAGGGTAGATTGAATTGCAGTTGAAATTGACTGTGAAAATATTAACAAATACTAATAAAGTAAAAAAAAAATAAAGTAAAAAATGGACATTATTATTAAACGCTTTCAATTCACTTATGTGTAATTGTTTTTTAATTTAACTTTCCGTCGTATTGAGGCATATATCTGTACCGCTTTATCATAACACCTTATACTTACACTTTTTCCCACAGTATTTCAGAAAAACGCAAATGTATTTCAGAAAAGCCCAAATGTATTACAGAAAAACACAAATGTATTTCAGAAGAGGCCAAATGTATTTCACAAAAGCACAAATGTATTTCAGAAAAACACAAATGTATTTCAGAACAACCCAAATGTATTAATTTCGTCTTTTCTGAAATAGATTTGTGTTTTACTGAAATACATGTGTGCTTTTCTGGAATACATTTGCGTTTTTCTCAAACACATTTGCGTTTTTCTGAAATACATTTGTGTTTTTCTGAAATACAATTCATCTTTTCTGAAATACATTTGTGTTTTTCTAAAATACTGTTGGAAAAGGTGTAGTTAAGTCAAAAAGAAGTTAAGGGCATATTCTGGTTCGCCTTCTTACAATCAACATTTGGATCTAATCTGTTTTCAAATATGTACTCTGGTTTTCGAAAAAGTTTTCGCAGTTAATTTTTCAACGTCCACACTTTTTGAATATATTTCACACGACAAAATATCTTAAGTAAACTTAAGTTTTTTGAAATGTCTTATCGGTTATTAAAGATTTTTCCATAAAAACTTATGTCAACGTAAACTTAATATACACTAGACAATGTTTAAAAAATGTAATATAATCAAACATCATATGTTTACTTACGAGCTTATGTATAAAATAACTTTCCTGATTTCCACCTTTTAAAAGCACTTAAGTGCTTATGATAAAATTAAAATTATCAAAAGGGTTAAATATGTCGTTTTTCAGTACATCTTAAGTCTGCTTAGAATACTCTGCTAAATGTTCGTTTGACGATAACGGTATTTTAGCTTAACATAAGTTTGTTTTATGTGTGTTAATTTCATCTCTTTTTCTACATACGATGTTCAGTTACTGAAGGACTGTTGAGTTAGTAAGAGCATTTGCTTATAAAAATGGAAAGTGAAAATATATTTGGCACATTAGACATTAACAATGAGAGTAATGTAGATTTTTCTAGTGACGATTCGGTTGTTTATCCTAATATAAGTAATTGTACTGCGTCTAGCTCAGATTCAGTAAACGAAGTTGTAAGTGTTGTACTAACATCATTTATTGGCTGGTAATATTATCTACAAATTAAAATTTAGGAGAATTCGAAAAGTGGTGCTAAAGGAAATCTCACAGAGGTCGCGAAAATAATTAAGAAACATCGAGGAAAGTTATACTTCCACAGCTGGAAAACTTATTCCGCCCGCTGGAATCTTGCAGAAAAAGATGCGCTAATAGAATATTATATATGTATTCATACACAAGTAGTATTGGGGACAAGGCTCCTATAACTTACGTAAGGCATATGTTATAGGCTTAATTGAAATTCAAGAAACTAGCATTATAAATATAGTAAAACACCAAATAAATAAATCCTCGAATCAGAGCGCATTCATATTTTTAATTTTTGTAGGTTGGTGTTAGAATTTCAGTTTGCCAAAAGTACTTCAAACTCACACTATGTGAGACAACAATTCATAAAAATGGTTGTAAAGGCAAAACTTGAAAGATATAGTTTCAATGGAGATTTGCGCGGGAAACATACGTGCTCCAGAAAACTTTCTATGGCAAAAGAAAATCAAATTTTAGATTTTAGATTTTATAAGAAGCTTTCCGTCATATAAATCGCACTATACTCGTCGTGATACCTTTAAGCGTTATCTACCGAGTGATTTGTATGTAGCTGAAATGCATCGCCTCTATGGAGATAAATACGACCATTCCATATCGCCTAAATTTGACGCTTGTCTCAAATGCGATTTGCTTCAATGTAAAATACAAGTTGCCAAATCTGAAGAACTTGAATCTCTAAAATTACGGCAAACTGAACATCTCAATCTAACACAACAAGCTTATGATTCCAAAAAAATGATAACGAAAAATCTTTAAATGACACTAAACTTAAAGTGTTTTGTTTTGATCTTCAGCAGTGCCTTCCTACACCTCTCTTGAGAACTTCACTGTTTTTCTACAAAAGGCCCTTGTGGACCTTCAATCTTACCATTCATGACTGTGCAACATATCAACCAATATGCTACATGTGGCACGATGCAATAGCCAAAAGGGGTGGAAACGAAATAGCTTCATGCGTATTCCTACATTTATTGCGATTAAATGCCGATGTAAATCATGCTGTTTTCTACAGTGTTTGCTATCCAGGACAAAACAAAAATTCTTACATTACAACTATGTTTGAGATTTTCATACAGTTAGAAAGCAATGTAAGCATTATTGATCATAAATTTATGGTTCCTGGTCACACACACATGAAGTGTGATAGTGACAAAGCTGCTATAGAGAAAAATAAAAACAAATCTTCGTCGGTATTGGTTTTTTGCAGTTATGTGTTATTTATTTTATAATAAAACAAAATAATTTTCTAAAAATTGTAGTAACGGGTGTTTTTTTTAGGGGTATAGAACTTCGAATTGAAATAAAACACAAGAAAATCGTTTTAAGGTCCATCAATTTAGCTTTATTGGAAGGATAATTTTATGCCATTAATGTTTAAATATGATTTCGGGCATATGGCCGCCGCGGCTGGCTCGAATAAAGCCAATTCTACAGGTCCAATTTTCAACCACTTTTTCGAGCATATGGGGCCGTATGTCGGCAATAACGCCACGAATGTTGGCTTCCGATTCCCCTAACGTTTCTGGTTTGTTGGTGTAGACGAGCGACTTCACATATCCCCAAAGAAAATAATCCAATGGTGTCAAATCACACGATCTTGGTGGCCAATTGACAGGTCCATTCCGCGAAATTATGCGCTCAGCGAATGTTTCCTTCAATAAATCGATTGTGACGTGCGCTGTGTGGCATGTAGCGCCGTCTTGTTGGAACCACAACTCATCCACATTCATGCCATCCAATTCGGGAACAAAATAGTCGGTTATCATGGCTCTATACCGGTCTCCATTAACGGTAACTGCCTCTCCAGCATTATTGCGGAAGAAGTATGGCCCAATGACTCCACCAGCCCATAGAGTACACCAAACAGTCAGTTTTTGTGGATGTAATGGCGTTTCAAGGGTCTCATGTGGATTCTCTTCACTCCAAATGCGGCAATTTTGCTTGTTGACGTAGCCATTCAACCAAAAATGAGCCTCATCACTGAACAAAATTTTGCGATGAAAATCAGCATCGAGATCAATCTCATTTTCGGCCCATACACCAAAATCACGACGCATTGCATGGTCTCGCGGCTTTAATTCTTGCACAAGCTGGATCTTGTAAGGTCGCAAGCCAAGATCTTTTCGCAAAATCTTCCATAAAGTTGATGGACAAAGCTCCAATTGCTGTGCACGGTGGCGAATCGATTCATTCGGGTCTTCTTCAACACTTTGCTCTACAGCGGCAATTGTTTCTTCGGTGCGCACTGTTCGACGTCTCTGCGGATGCGTATTATCACATAGAGTAAACGTAGTGCAAAAACGATCCATGGTTAACCGAATTAATTGCTCTGATGGACGATTATGTCGACCATAAAATGGACGGAGCTCACGGTAAACTTCGCGAACTGAACCATTATTTTCGAAATAAATTTGCACGATTTGCAAGCGTTGTTCTTTTGTCAACCTATTCATGATGAAATGGCAAACCAAACTGAACATAAATGACATTAGAGTTGCCAGATTTGACCACAAAATGCCAGTTTTATCTCTATTCGAAAAACAAACCTGTAAAAAAAACACCCTTTATATTTAAATTTTTTTTTTTCTCTTTTAAATAAAGAGCATTTGTCGTCTCGTCCTCGTCACATTATTAAAAAAAATTTAAAGTTTTGACGAGCACGTACATACATATATGTATTTCAAAAGACGAATGAACATTATGCGTTATCACCTCGTGTCTTCATTCGATAGTCAAAACGGAGCTCATCAAACATTTTCGTTTTTAACTCGTAAGTAGTTTATTTATTTGTGTATATTTTTAATACGCTACAATGAAAAGAGTAAATGAAGAATGAAAAAATTGTACTTATATTTTTATTATAACATGTTTCCTGACTTCTTGTCGGTTGCTAAGGCTCTAACAGAACTTTACTTTAAAATCTGTACGGCAGAAAGAAAATTTTAATAGCGATGTACAAGTTTTAGTTTTAACTTATATGTACATAATAATTTAAGATTGTTTTAATTGCAACGTAGAAAATAAATTCGAGAAAGGAACTGTTGGAAATTATATTGATTATTCCTTTCACATTTTCAAAATAGTTTTCATTTATTTTCCCAAAATTTGCGACAACCTGTTCTTACATTCTAATGTCATTTGAGTCAGACGTTCCATTAATACTCTGAAAGAAAAACACCAATCCACTAACAAAGCTTGCACCTAGAGCCTGTCACATTCACAGCCTGTCAGAAAATTAAGAAGAGAATACTTGCGTTGCTAATGAAACTGTACTAAATATTTCTGTTTTTGAATTGCAAATAATGAAATTGTGAAAGTTTGATGTCTCCAAGTTCCTTCTATTTTTCTCTCCACTGAGCAAAATATGTATATATGTAGATACGAGTACATACCTTAATATGACCAGAGTATGGTATGTCCGGATTGGGCCTCGTAATTAAATATTAGTTTCTGATTTTGGATGTACATACATAACATGTGGCCGCTGTGGTCAAGTTGGTAGCGGTGCGTGCTATAACTTGATATGCCGGTGAGTTCGAGGTTCGAATCTCAGCCAAGGCAAGCAAAATCTTAATAATAGAAAAAGTTTTTTCTAAAAGCGGCCACCCCTCGGCAGGCAATGGCAAACCTCCGAGGGTATTTCTGCCATGAAAAAGCTTCTCATTAATTACATCTGCCGTTCGGAGTCAGCACAAAACTGTAGGTCCCTCCATTTGTGGTAGAATACAAAGACGCACACTACAAATGGTAGGAGAAGCTCGGCCAAATACTGAGCTATATAGTGTACGCGCCAAAATTATATTATATTACATAACATTTATAGTATAATTTTAATTTTGATGTATGTATGTATGTATGAAAATATACACACAATAAATAAAATTAATTCAAACAATTTACATTAATTTTAATAATGTTTTATTACTGGACTTATTTTATCCCTTTTTTACTACTTTAAAAATGCATGCCACAATTAGGACAGTGTTTTTTTGGTGAATTCGAATCGACATCACTTGTATATAATTCCACCCATGTTTGGTGTTAAGGAGCCAGCTGGTTTTTTCACTTTTTTTTTGCTTTGCTGGACTGAATGTCAAAGGGTTTCGTTCTGATTGGCTGGCGATGTAAATCACCTACAGAAATTTGACATTCAGTTCAGCAAAGCAAAAACAAAATACATGGACGCCTTTTACTTACATATATATGTACGCTTACCACATCCTTGATAAATTCGCCTTGAATATAACTTATAATATTTAAAAGCAAACATAGATGCTCTGGAATTTTATGCAAACAAAAATAAATGTGACATTATCTTAATTCCTTACTTAATTGGCGCATCAACCGCCTAAGCGATTTTGGCCAAGGTCAACAAAGCACGCCAGCTGTCCCTATCTTTTGCTAACTGGCGTCAATTTAAAATCCCAAGTATAGCCAAGTCTTTTTCCACTTGGTCTTTCCAACGCAGAGGAGGTCTTCCTTTTCCTCTGCTACCACCAGCGGGTACCGCACAGTGGGCGATTGGGCCTCGTTTAATTAATAACTTCTAAACGAAAAAAGATATCTTCAGACGGTTTTTTTTCACAGCTCAGAAAAAAGTCATAGAATTTTTTAAGAAAAAAAAATTTTGTTTAAATTTATTTTTTTAATTTTTAAAATTTTTAAAAATTTTTTTAATTTTTTTTTAATTTCAAAATTTGTTTTTACCTTCAGTAAACAAATTTTATAAATCAAAATTATCTTCGGAATCTTCGGAATCAGAATCAGGCATATCTAGATGCTTCATTAAAAGCAAGCTCTTAACATCATCGTCCATAATAATATTTTTTGCAGTCGAAATTGAAGACCCATTTGACAATGAAGATATCAAAGGGTCAGACGAAACTAATAAAGCATTTATGATATCTTCCATTGTATTTTTCCTGGAATTTTTTCTTGTATTGCTCTCGCGTATGTTTCGATAGTCCTTGTTCCTGGCTTCAAGAGCTTCTTCGGACATCATACCAATCGGAAGGGAAAAATGGTTTATTATATCTGCTCCATGAATTAAAATTCTGTGAACAGACGATGGCATGTAAAACCAGGAGTATGCTTTAACAAAAATTTCGGCAGTTTCCAATGAGTAAGATCCGAATGCGTCCGAATTTATGTCGTATCCACAAGCCAATGCTCGTAAGATTACGCTAAATCGATATATTAAATCATAGCTTACTCCTGTTATACGAGCAGCCAAATTTGGTTGTTGGAAAAACCTCCTTGCAGTGTTTCCGTTGTTCGTGCTGCCAGTACCAGCTATTGGTATATCCACCAACAAATGCATTTCTTCCCTTAGCTTCTGCTGAATACTTCTTTTATTTTGTTCAACGACATCCTTGTCAGCACCACGAGCTTGCCACTTTTGTATTGGTATTCTATATGCAATGTGCAAAACACACTCGAAAAACCTAATCCATGCGTGGAGACTTGATAAGCCATATTCAAATAGGTTTGCATTAATAGGAAAGCTTTTCACCAAATTTAGATCGTTCATATTTTTGGGAGTCGCGCTACAGATTCCGCATGTTTGCGAAGCCGATTCCGATATGACACTGAACGTTTTGCCATCAAGCATGGTCATATGACAAATTCCATGTGTACTTGGTATGTCCAACATCTACAAATAGCGCCAGTGCTTTTTCATCAGAAAGTTTTGTCGGTAGACGCTGAGGGGTACTCATAGTTTTCAAAATCTTACCGCTAAACTCTTCGTCGGCGTTTAGCATTGACACCACCTGTGAAGCACTACGTTTTCCACCTTTATACAAGCTGCAGCTTGCAGCTACCAACAATGCTTCTGATGGCACATCTTCAGTAAGGCCTGACAATTTCTTAACTTGCGTTTTTTTGCAACACTCCGAAATATCTTTTTGTGGACGTCCAATAATTTCGGAAGATGATCTTTCAATCAATACTAACGGCTTATCTAGCCATTCCTGGTTTTTGTTTTCAAAAAAAACCTTATTTCTTCTACAGTTTTTCCACTTTTCTACAAGCTTACTAGTAAAATTTCGCAGCTTTTTGTCAATCTCGTACTGCTCCTCCTGAGTATATTTAAGGTTTTTGAGAACAGTACCAAATACAAAGTTTTCCATGGTGAGAAACTTCTTGGTTGGGATCGCTTCTTCATGCCATACTAAAAAATGTACCCGTTTTGCTACCGACATTGTTCCTAAAAAGTGCCATGATTTAAAGGTAATAGCAGTTCATATTACACATTTTAGACGCACAATGACTCATACTTCTAGCTAAAAAAAGAGTTAGACCTAATCCGTGCGAATGTTGTAACTTCTACTCCACGAACGACAGGTGCACGCTAGTGCGGGCTAGTTGTTAATACACTTAATTACCACTACGTTTTATGAACAACACATTTACAGACCGGTCACAAACACTGATTTTTTATGTAATACATACCTTGAAGTTAATAAAAAGCCACACTTTTAATAAAACAAGTAAAAATTGTAAATTTCCAAGGAGCTCGAAATCAATGCGCACAACAAAGAAAAAATATTATAAAGCACTTGCTAAAACATATTTTGTTTTTGACAGCTCACAGCTGATGATCAGCTGATCGTAGAGCTTATAAAAAACCGCCAAAAATCTAATCAAAGCATCTGTTATCGATTTGTGAAAAAAATTAACGCTTTTTCAAATTTGAAAATTTGAATTAAATGCCGCTAGCGAGGCCCAATCGCCCACTGTGTACCGCGTCAAAAACCTTCAGAGCCGGAGCTATTTCATCCATTCGTACGACGTGGCCTAGCCAGCGGAGCCGCTGGTTCTTAATCCGCTGCACTATGTCTATGTTTTTGTACAGCTCGTACAGCTCATCGTTCCATTGTACGCGGTATTCGCCGTCGCAAAGACGCAAAGGTCCATAAATCTTTCGAAAAATCTTTCTCTCGAACACTCCTAGAGCCCTCTCATCTGATGTTGTCATCGTCCCTGCTTCTGCGCTATGCAATAGGACGGGCATGATGAGAGACTTATAGAGTATGGTTTTGGTGCGTCGAGAGAGGACTTTACTGTGCAATTGCCTACTCAGTCCGAAGTAGCACTTGTTGGAAAGATAGATTCTGCGTTGGATTTCAAGGCTGACGCTGTTATTGGTGTTAATGCTGGTTCCTAAGTAAACGAAGTCCTCCACTTTTTCAAATTTATAACTGCCAACAGTGATGTTTGATCCCAGTCGTGAATGTGCCGACTGTCTATTTGATGACAGGAGATACTTCGTCTTGCCCTCGTTCACCTCCAGACCCATTCGCTTCGCTTCTCTATCCAGTTTGGAGAAGGCAGAACTAACTGCGCTGTTGTTAAGACCGATGATGTCAATGTCATCGGCGTACGCCAGCAATTGCATACTCTTATAAAATATGGTGCCTGACCGATTAAGTTCTGCGGCTCGAATTATCTTCTCCGGCATCAGGTTAAAGAAATTGCACGACAAAGAGTCACCCTGTCTTAAACCTAGTTTGGTATCAAACGACTCGGAGAGGTCCTTCCCGATTCTGACGGAGCTGGTGGTGTTGCTCAACGTCATTTCACATAGCCTTATAAGTTTTGCCGGGATACTAAATTCAGATATTGCGGCATATAGGAAACTTCTTGTCGTGCTGTCGAAGGCGGCTTTGAAGTCGACAAAAACGTGGTGTGTGTCGATTCTTCTTTCTCGGGTCTTTTCTAAGATCTGGCGTATTGTGATTATCTGGTCGGTGGTAGATTTACCAGGTCTAAAGTCACACTGATAAGGTCCAATCAGTTCATTGACGGTGGGCCTAAGTCTATCACACAATACACTTGACAGAACCTTATACGGGATGTTAAGGAGACTAATCCCGCGATAATTGGCACAGACTGCAGGATCACCCTTTTTGTGGATTGGGCAGAGCACACTTCTTCTTCCGACCATATTCTAGAGATGAGCTCGTGCATGCACTAAACCAGCAACTCTCCGCCGTACGTAAATAACTCAGCTGGTAACCCATCGGCCCCTGGGGCTTTGTTGTTCTTCAGCCGAGCTATCGCTTTCCGAATTTCGTCATAGTCGTGTAATGGTACATCGCGTCCATCATCATTGATTGGGGATTCGGGTTCAACATCTTCTCCAGGGTTGTTGCAGTTGCTTCCATTAAGCAGTGTGGAGAAGTGCTCCCTCCATAATTTAAGTATGCTGTGGACATCAGCCACCAGGTCGCCGTTTTTTACAGGAATTCGCCCCGGTCTTAAAACCTTCTGTAAGCCGTCGAACTTTTTGAACAAATTTTCGGGCGCTCTTCCTGTCGGAAACATGCGTCTTGCTTCCTTCTTCAACTTACGATAACGCTCCCGCACAGCTCGCGTTGCGCCCGTTCGCAGTGTGGCCCTGTAGGCAGAGTCTTTACGTTCCGTAGCGTAAAGTTGTTCTTCCGGGCTCGGTGAAATCCGATGGATTCTTCAGCGGCGGTATGTAGACAGCGAGATATATGGTTCCACTGCTCGGATATATCGTTTTGTTGATTATTGCTCTCAGAGAGCAGGAGTGCAAGTCTGGTGGCGAAGTGGGTGGCTGTCTGTTGCAATTGCAGCTTTCCGACGTCGAGCTTTCCTTGTGTCTATTTGTGCGCGCTTTTTGCTGCACAGAGGCGCGTGCGGATCTTAGCTGCCACAAGAAAATGATCCGAGTCGATGTTGGCTCCTCGATTCGTGCGCACATTTAGGACACTGGAAGTATGCCTTCCGTCTATCACAACGTGGTCGATTTGGTTTGTGTCTTACCATGGAGACAGCACGTAGCCTGGTGAATCTTCTTATGCTGGAACCTGGTACTACAGACTACCATGTTTCGCGCTCCGGCGAAGTCTATCGGTCTCAATCTGTTATCGGACGTTTCGTCGTGGAGACTGAATTTTCCGACTGTGGAACCAAAGATGCCCTCCTTGCCTACCTTGGCATTGAAGTCACCAAGCACGATTTTTATATCGTGGTGGGGGCACCGCTCATACGTGCGGCCAAGGAGATCGTAAAAGCAGTCTTTAGTCCCATCGTCCTTCTCTTCCGTCGGTGTTTGGGCGCAAATCAGGGAGATGTTGAAGAATCTCGCCTTGATGCGGATTGTGGCGAGACGCTCGTCCATCGGAGTGAACGACAGTACTTTACGGCGCAGTTTCTCTCCCACCACAAATCCGACATCAAATTTGCGCTCCTTTACATGGCAGCTGTAGTAGATGTCGCAAGGGCCTATCACTTGTTTCCCTTGCCCCGTCCATCGCATCTCTTGGATGGCGGTGATGTCAGCCTTTGCTCTGCTAAGGACTTCAACCAGCCGGGCAGAGGCACCTTCCCAATTAAGGGTCCGGACATTCCAGGTGCATGCTCTCAAATCATTGTCCTTTAAACGTTTGCTGTAGTCGTCATCAAAAAAGGGGGTCACATCCGAGGCTTTGTTTTGTTTTTTATTGAAAGTTTTTTTTTTTACGTGGCGGGTTCCAAGCCCTGCGCACAACCCATTACTGGGGGTTGAAATTTTAAATTCGTTTATATAGCGATCCGCTTGCTCCAAGACAGACGCCCGCTTGCAGCCGCACCTCCTGGTGAACAGACGCTGCGGACTTTGGTGGACCCTTAAACCGAATATGTCGGAGTGGCTCCGCTAAAGCTCCCTCTCTATTAGCCGTGAACCATGGCTCCACACGGGTTGGTTACCGTATCTCGCTCATGGGTTGCTCACGTTGCCAAGGGTGCACGAACGTGGACGTTAGAGTAGGGATTGAGTACAGCCGTGCAACTGTAACCGCATACCCAGAAGCACCACTGCACCCCATTGCACCCCTGTGACATTATCTGCTATTGTGAAATATATGGTTAAAAAATGTCGCAATAATGGATACGAAGGGGTTGCTATCGCCTTAAAAGGAAACTTCAATGTGGGGCCAGAACTTAAGCATGGTGAATTTCACCACACGCAAAAATGGGGAGAACGGTTGCTAACATTGATAAATAAAGGCCATGCCACATAAGACTTGCTTCGCTTTACGTGACATTTGTAACTTTGTCAGAAAAGCGATAAACGCAAAAGGTATGCCACAATAAAACTTTGACAATACATACTTTTCGTTTGTTTATTGTGTGTTGTGAAAATTGCACGGAACTTTATAAACATATTTACATACATTCGGCATAATTATGGACATTATGGAAGTGTTGTTAATAGTTCTTTCTCTCCACGAAGCCTTATTATGTTAAAAAAACATATCAAGGCGGAAATGTGGGTAATGGAAATATATCTTTGCTTCCACCTCCTGCACGAACCGGCCACGAAGTGACTTCCACCGTGCTCTGCAATGCTCCTCTATTATAAAAGAAAAAGCCTTTAGTAAATCATCACATACATATGTATGTGTATACATCCAAGGCGAATTCGCCTTGTATATATCCATATATGTACATATATTTAAGCATTTAGTTCAGTTAAATTTTATATTTATGTCAAAAATATACAAAATTGGTAAGAGCGAACTGTCAAAGTAAGCGAAAAGATGAGAGTTGCCCAAGATTTCGCTTCGCTTTGGCGACGGTGTTGTCTATGTGGGAAATTTCGTATAATTGCATGTATTCATCTTTGCTGTCAAGGCTAAACTGTGACGTAAAGCGAAGCAGAAGTTTTATGTGGCATGGCCTTAAGAGATTGCATCTTGCGCAGGCCCGTTACATTTTAGCATTACGATATTGGCATTCAGCTGCTCAAAATGACGTCACATCGGCAAAGTTTCTTTAAAGTTCCAACACGAGTGAAGTGAATATTTGGTGTTCTATAATTTTAAAGGTTTAATTAAAGTTTTTAATTAAACTTATAAAGCAATTCTCCAATCAAAATACGTTATTGCCGGTGTGACGTACATGCGCAGATCGTAAATTATCTTTGTTAGCTGTCGGCGCAATCTCTTCTATATCAATCTTGCGGTTGCTTACCGAACGCGAAGAAAGTGCTCTAGTTGGTAGCGGTCAAGATGTATCTATTATATGTACATAGGTGACATCGATTTAAGACGTGCTTCTTCTTATTCTTGTTGTCGAAAAAGCGTATGTCAAATTATCAGGTGTGTTGGCTTTGTTTACGTTTTATTGTTTACATCTTTCTTTTGCGAAAAGTATTGTGTTTTGTGACTACGCGTTATTTTTGTGAATAATATTATTTTTTACAAATTTAAAATATGTGCGACATTTGCGGAAAGCCGAAAAGGAGAGGAGGATCATTTTTTCGTGTTCCGGGTGATATGCGAAGCAGAGCTGCGTGGAGTGAATCCGCCGGCATTGCAAATTTTAAATGACTTAAGTATTTTATTGCAGTAATGTTTACACTAATACCTTTTATATTTGTTTAACAAATTCACGTATAATATTCTCTCATACTTCTTCCCGCACATCACTGAATGCTTTTCGCAATGCTCCTGCACTGCTAAGAGTGTTACCACTTACACAACAAATATAAATAAAGCATTAAATTAGCAATTTGTATTTAAATATTTTAAGCCTTTAACTTTTCAATATGTTTCCATCGATTTCATTTCCTTGTTTTACGAAAATATGTAAATAAACAAATCAAAGCAGCTGTCTCTGACATGTCGGAAAACAGTCGGCAAACGGGATATGTTGTTGTTGCCTGATCAACACAACCTTACATTATTGAGTCATGGTAGCGGTGCGTGGTAGCCGCTGTGGTCGAGTTGGTAGCGGTGCGTGCTATAACTCGATATGCTGGTGAGTTCGACGTTCGAATCTCAGTCAGGGCAAGCACAATCTTAATCATAGAAAAAGTTTTTTCTAATAGCGGTCACCCCTCGGCAGGCAATGGCAATGGAGGGTATTTCTGCCATGAAAAAGCTTCGCATTAAATACATCTGCCGTTCGGAGTCGGCACAAAACTGTAGGTCCCTCCATATGTGGTATAATATAAAGACACACACAACAAATGGTAGGAGAAGCTCGGCTAAACACTGAGCTACTTACATATGTATATAGTGTAAGCGCCAAACTTATATACATATATATATTTTATTTAAACTTAAACCGAATTAAAACGTTGAAAGCTATGTAA
Source organism: Philophylla caesio (assembly GCA_963971545.1). Classification (NCBI taxonomy): domain Eukaryota; kingdom Metazoa; phylum Arthropoda; class Insecta; order Diptera; family Tephritidae; genus Philophylla; species Philophylla caesio. The sequence continues at coordinate 24,748,997 of OZ020608.1, read as the reverse complement.
AATTAACTAAGTAAAAAATAAAATAGACTGTGTGCGAACCTAAGATTTAAAAAAGTAAACGTTTCTAAACTAAATTAAAAGTAAAGCTACAGTGGAATTTTTATAAAATTCTATAAACTATATTTCAAAGAACTAAAATCAATACAAAATTAGTATAAGTGAATCTGTAAACTAAATGAAAGAAATTCAAATGAATATACAAGAAAACAATAACAAAAGCCTACAAATGGCGTCAGAAGTGAACAGTTTTAAAATCAAATAGTGCAAAAACTTTGAATTGTGCTCAATTAACTTATGTACATATAAAAAACGTAAAACGTTAGAACTGTACTAAAAGTCAGACCAAGGTCAATTAAAAAAGAAGCGCTATATGTAAAGACTTGTTCGTTGTTGTAATGTACTTATGCCGCTAAGCCAACGTACATAGAAGCCGTTAGTTGCGAAGTTTACATGCTAGTGGTTTGCTGTTGGTTGAAAAAGTTGAAGTAACCCAGCAGAAACTTTCCGTTGGCAACGAAACAATTGTTGAATAGTTGCGAAGAAGTTGTTGTTGTATGCAAGTACTTGTGCTAATCGAAAGTGAGTAATACGGCTGGGATTTAGTTTAGCATCACCGGAATTGAAAATCAAGGGGGTGATGGGAGCTTTAAGGGCGACTGATTACAAATATATAGTTATTAGCTACCGCCGCCTTATAGTTTTCGAGATATTAATATTTAAAGTTTATAAAATTCACACTATTATACCAATGCACTAACTGCCAGGAGTATGGTCACACCAGGTCTTACTGCACTCTTCGCTCAGTGTGCGTAGCTTGTGGAGAGCTACACGACTCTGCCACCTACACGTCAAACAAAGAAGACCCAAATGCAAAAAAGTGTGGTAACTGCGGTGGAAACCACACAGCAAACTATAGGGGTTGTCCAGTCTATAAGGAGATGAAAAACCGGATCAACCAACGTGTGGCCTCTGAACGCACTGATAACGTATTGAATACCTTTGTACCCTCCCAGACAAATCCTAGCGTTTTCTTTGCCAAAAAAACCATGCCGCCAATGGCTTTATCAAACACCGTCAATGGTGTCTCATTTGCAAGTGCCGTAAAGTCAGGCCTAGTAAATCCTGCACATACAATAACTGCACCTCAAGTTGCGCCACAAGAACGGGAGCCCACGCCCAATACGGTAGTCAATCCAATATCGAAGCCATGATAGCATCGATGCAACAAAGCATGATGAATTTCATAACTTACATGCAAAACACAATGCAAGATCTCATGCGAAATCAAAACACCCTGCTCAAACTGCTTGCTACTCAACAAAAAAAATAATGACCTCAACTAAAATAGCCCTCTGGAATGCAAACGGCATTCCTCGCCACAAACTAGAGCTGTCAAAATTCCTTAACGACAAGGAAATTGACGTTATGCTCCTTGCTGAAACACACCTAACTAACAAATATAATTTCAATATTTCGGGATATACTTTTTACTGCACGAATCATCCAGATGCATAGGCGCATGGCGGAACTGGTATTTTAGTCCGAAATCGCATTAAACACCATCCCTCGATTGGAATTGCCAAGAATTATCTGCAAGCAACATCAATATGCCTACAAACAAAGCAAGGAGATATTACACTGTCCGCGGTTTATTGCCCCCCACGTTTTACGATAACAGAAAAACAATTTATGGATTTCTGCAGTTTGCTGGGAGAGCGCTTAATTGCTGCAGGCGATTATAATGCGAAGCAGCCTCACTGGGGCTCACGCTTGTCCAACCCTAAAGGCAAGCAATTATATAACGCGCTTATATGTAAAAGAAACAAACTTGATTACGCTTCTCCTGGAAAGCCCACATATTGGCCTTCAGATCCGCAAAAGCTGCCAGATTTGATTGACTTCGCGGTGATAAGAAAAATTCCTCGTAGTCTTATTAGTACAGAATCAAGTGCAGACCTCTCTTCAGACCACTCACCTGTACTCTTCACTTTGTGGCACCAGCCGCACGAAAAAGAGTCACTCTACATGCTCACGACAAAGGCTACAAACTGGTTGAAGTATAAAAAATATATCAGTGCGCATATAGAACTCCACCCAAAATTAGGAACACCTGACGACATTGAAAACTCCGTAGCAACTTTTGAATCTACAATCAGAGCTGCCGCTAGCATTTCCACTCCAAAGCAATGTTATATGGGAAACAAAAAACATTATCCAACCAATAGAAAAATTGAAATGCTGCTATTAGAAAAGCGACGCCTACGACGGATATGGCAGACTCATAGGTCACCTGCTTCTAAACAACTGCTGAAGGCGGCTACATATGCGCTAACGAGAGCCCTCAAGAGCGAGGAACAGCACGCACAGTACCGGTACATTCAAAAGCTTTCTGCGACTAGCACAAAGTACCCGCTGTGGAAAGCACATAAAAACTTAAGTGGCCCAATGGAGACTGAAATGCCAGTACGGGACAAGAATGGTAATTGGGCTCGGAGTGACGCGGAAAAAGCAAACACCTTTGCTGCTCATCTACAAAATGTTTTCAGACCAAACTCAGCAACCAATGGGTTTACACTACCACCCGTACTCAAAGTGTCGGAATCTGAGCCACTGAAATTTGTACCTGAAGAAATTTCAATTGTAATTAAGGAACAATTGAAACCAAATAAGGCCCCTGGGCACGACTTGATTACTCCAAAAATGATTATTGAGCTTCCAAATTGTGCTGTACTTTGCATCTGTATGTTATTTAATGCAATTACTAAACATTGCTATTTCCCACAACAATGGAAAAAGTCAACTATTGTAATGATACCAAAGCCCGGAAAAGACAAAACACAACCATCCTCCTATAGACCTATCAGCCTGCTACCGTGCATATCGAAATTATTCGAAAGACTTCTTATGCTGCGCATTTACCCAAATATTCCAGCCCACAGCATAATACCATCCCACCAATTTGGCTTCAGGGAGAAACATGGTACGATCGAACAAGTAAATCGCATTACATCTGAAATCCGTACATCGTTTAAAAAGAGGGAATATTGTGCTGCAATATTTCTTGACGTGGCCCAGGCATTTGATCGAGTATGGCTAGACGGTCTAATGTATAAAATACAAATGTTACTTCCTCAGAGCACCCACAGACTACTTAAGTCCTATCTGTATGATCGAAAGTTCACAGTTCGATATAACACTGCCATCACTGAAGCTCATCTAATAGAAGCTGGGGTACCACAAGGCAGTGTTCTCGGCCCGATGTTCTACGTCTTATACACCTCGGATATTCCAACAAACGGCCGCCTGACAATGTCCACTTTTGCCGACGACACTGCGATAATCAGCCGCTCCAAGTGGCCGCCCTTGACTTTGAACAACGTCCAAATACCACAAAGCAATAATGTCACATACCTAGGGGTCCACCTGGATAGGCGACTTTCTTGGCGCAACCACATAGAGGCTTAACGGACTCATCTTAAGTTGAAGAGCAGTTCTCTACACTGGCTTATTAACTCTCGCTCACCCCTGAGCCTGGAGTATAAAGTGACTATATACAACACGGTTCTAAAACCCATTTGGACCTATGGATGTGAGTTATGGGGCAACGCGAGCAGCAGCAACATCGAAATCTTTCATCGTGCGCAATCTAAAATCCTTCGAACAATAACCGGAGCACCATGGTATATCGAAAAGAGAATATCCTCCACGACTTGAGAATCCCGGAAGTACGAACTGAAACAGAGCAGCGGCAGGCGAAATATGCATCGAAGCTTTTAGCGCACCCTAATCAGTTATCAAGAAATCTATTGCATGTAAACAGGAACTCAAGATTACGTAGGAATGACTTTCCAGCCCAGTCGTAATATTTCTTAGGGCCAGTTAATAAAAATACTCATCCCGACTATGGGATGTAAATTATGTGATTAGAATAAGATTTGCAAACTTGTTAGGCTCCTTAGTTGAGCAGATTCAATAAATAAAAGTAACAGTTAAAAAAAAAAAAAAAAAATTATACTGGTTATTTCACTGAAACTATATTTGTATGGTTTATATGTATGTACATACATTTGTATATTTTACTATTACTTCCAAGAGTTTTAAAAAGCCATCTTCATACATGTTTTCGCGCATGACTATTTTTCTTATTATTTTATGCACATCACAGATATGGCATCACACTTATCTAATGTTAGTGCCAAGTGCGCGATTAGGTTAATTTTATTTATTCAATATTTGTTGGATAAACTTTTAAATATTAATTTTCTTGATAGTGCGGGCTCGGAAATGTTAATTATTAGTATTTTAAAAACGGTAGATAAGTGTTTATAGTGTAATTAATATAATAATGTGCACTTTATAAACTTTAACTATTGATTTTCAATTCCGGGCATGCTAAACTAAAATTTTTCCAGGAATACTTTCAAACCTGTTGTTGGATGCCAAGTACTACTGCTGATTCAAGTCGAAGATTAATTGGAAATCTGTTGTTAAACTACCAAATACTGGAGCTGGTCAAAGCCGAATATTTGGAAGGTTGTTGTTGCTGTATGCCGTTGTCTATAAAGATTGTTGACTAGTACACGTAGAATTTCCGTTTGTTGTTGCGATTGCTATACCTATGTTGTTCTTGATTGCAAGCCTTACCGCATAATTAAGTTGTGGGCGATTGTGCGAGTTATTGTCGATGAGCATTTTCCCTTGAGTTGCTACTGCAGTCACGCAAAACGAACTAATACATGAAGGCCGATAAGTATAAGATATTTACTAACCAAATTGTTTTACAAAATTCATTTTTCAGTATCCATTTTCTTTATATTCATTTTTCTACTTAACATATTCATTAAAATAATTTTTGTAAAGTGTACGGAACAAGATGGACCGAAACGAAATCGTAGCGTTGACCGTAAGTGACTTGAAAGAACAACTTGCTGAACTAGGGCTTTCAACAGCGGGACGAAAATCAGTCTTGCAAGACAGATTAATGGAACATTTTGGCATTGCCATCAGTGATGACGATGGCGACGAAGATCTTGAGACTGCCTCCGGACGCTCCGTAGTCGTAGGTGCGCGTGAAGTTTATAAAACATCCTTCACACTTCAAATTATCGAGGATTCTTTAACTTGTTTTTCGGGTTCAGGTCAACCTTCGTTCGAAAAATGGTTACACAATTTTGAAGATAATGCTGTCGCTGTGCAGTGAAACGATTTGCAAAAGTTCATTTACGCAAAGCAGTTACTTAAGGGCGGTGCTAAAGTTTATATACAGAGCCCAAAGTGCATAAATAGTTTGGAGTTTTTAAAAGAGTCGTTAAAAGAAGAGTTCGGTTCAATATTGTCAGCAAGCGAAATTCATCGCATGTTGCACAACAGACGCAAGCGACACAATGAGGACCACAAAGAATATTTGTATAGTCTAATGGAGATAGGAAAGCTGATAGATCTAGGTGACGTTAGTTTAATTCAATACTTAATAGAAGGTTTACCAGATTCGAGGTCCACCAAGGCAAATCTGTACATGGCGAAAAATGTTAGTGAACTAAAAGAACAAAAATGAGGTTTCGAAAAGATTAAATCGTGTGATCGAGCAGCCATGGCTAAAACAACTGATCAAAACACGTTAAACGTTGCTTTCGTTGTGGTGATTCAAAACGTATTTTGCGCGATTGTCCACAGTCTACAGTCAGTTGTTTTAAGTGTGAGCAGCTTGGTGACATATCGTCTAAGTGTAATAATATTACGAAGTAAACAAAGACAGAGCCGTCGAAAGCTGGTATGATGGGAAGAAGAAACATGAATGTAAATTGAGGCGGATTAATATTCAGGGATATTAACGTTGGAGGCTTTGTACATTCGGCGATTATAGATACAGGCTGTGACTTATGTCTTATCAGATACGATGTATTAATGTCTTTAGGTGAATTCGAACTAACCAACGAAAAACATCAACTACTTATATGGGTTAGCCGACAGTGGTCTCACTACGTTAGGCAGTTTTAAGAAATCGGTAGATTTTGATGGTTTGGTTATAGAAATTAACTTTCACGTCGTTCGTGAAAAGGATATAAGATTTGGTGTTATTATTGGTAACGACTTATTGAAATCGGTAGATATCATACTAAAAGATGACGAAGTAGAGTTTAGAAAACGCGAACCTGTAGTAATAAGCAATAACAAATCAGTTGTTGAGCGTCATTCAGTTGTTGATGCCAGTGCGGTTGCTGATAATAGAGAAGAATCGTTCGAACTTTATAATGAATTTGGGAAATTGTGTGTAGTAGTAAGTAGCGAAAAGCAAATAAGCGTAGACTTGTCGCTTGAAGTGGCTGGACGAAGGCTCTTCTGAATACGCTTCACCGATCGTTTTTGTCTCGAAGAAAGACGGTAGTAAAAGACTTTGTTGCGATTGCCGGCAATTGAACGAAAAGATTCACAGGGATACTTTTCCTATGCCGTTGATTGATGACACACTAGAACGACTACGAAGTGCGCAAGTTTTTGCGACACTCGACTTATCAAATGGTTTCTTTCACGTTCCTATGGAAATTAGTTCTCGGCAGTACACGTCATTCGTGACCCACATTGGTCAATATGAGTTTTTATATGTTCCGTTTGCTATATCCGATGTTCTAAGACGAAGTATCTCCTGTCATCAAATAAACAGTCGGCACATTCACGACTGGAATCAAACATCACTGTTGACAGTTATAACTTTGAAAAAGTAGAAGACTTCGTTTACTTAGGAACCAGCATTAACATCAATAATAATGTCAGCCTCGAAATCCAAAGGAGGATCACTCTTGCCAACAAGTGCTACTTCGGACTGAGTAGGCAACTGAGCAGTAAAGTCCTCTCTTGACGGACAAAAATTACGCTCTATAAGTCTCTCATTATGCCCGTCCTGATGTATGGCGCAGAAGCATGGACGATGAAGATATCTGATGAGAAGGCTCCGTTTGCTATATCCGATGTTCTAAGACGAAGTATCTCCTGTCATCAAATAAACAGTCGGCACATTCACGACTGGGATCAAACATCACTGTTGACAGTTATAACTTTGAAAAAGTAGAAGACTTCGTTTACTTAGGAACCAGCATTAACATCAATAATAATGTCAGCCTCGAAATCCAAAGGAGGATCACTCTTGCCAACAAGTGCTACTTCGGACTGAGTAGGCAACTGAGCAGTAAAGTCCTCTCTCGACGGACAAAAATTACGCTCTATAAGTCTCTCATTATGCCCGTCCTGATGTATGGCGCAGAAGCATGGACGATGAAGATATCTGATGAGAAGGCTCTGGGAGTGTTCGAGAGAAAGATTCTCCGAAAGATTTATGGGTCTTTACGCCTTTGCGATGGCGAATACCGGAGAAGATGGAACGATGAGCTGTACGAGCTTTATAACGACATGGATATAGTGCAGCGAATTAAGATTCAGCGGCTTCGCTGGCTTGGTCATGTCGTTCGAATGGATGAAAGCGCCCCAGCTCTGAAAGTATTCGACGCGGTACCCGTCGGTGGTAGCAGAGGAAAAGGGAGGCCTCCTCTGCGTTGGAAAGACCAGGCGGTAAAGGACTTGGGTACGCTTGGTATTCCCAACTGGCGCCAGTTAGCGAAAGAGAGAAATAACTGGCGTGCTGTGCTAAGCTCGGCCAAAATCGCATAGGCGGTTATCGAGCCAATGAAAGAAAAAGAAGAAGTTTGCTATATCCAATTCCATAGCAGTCTTTTCGCGGTATATAGCAGCAGTCCTACGTAAGTTAATACAAAGAGGTATAGTGGTAGTTTATATGGATGATCTGATTATACCAGCGAAAGACGAAGTGGAAGGCATACAAAACCTGAACCTCGTCCTTATAACCGTAGTGGCAAGTGGGTTAAAAATAAAATGGAGTAAGTGCAAGTTTTGAAGAGTAAGTTTTCGCAATTATTGAGGCGCTAAAAAATGGAGAGTTTATTTTATGGGCATTATTTTAAGATCGTCACCGATTGTAACGCGTTTACAATGACGCTGAAAAAGCGTGACGTTCCACTGAGAGTGGAAGGCTCGTTGGGCCTTATACCTGCAAGATTTTAGCTACATGTGTACATAATCGAACATCGTAGTGGAACCCGGATGAGACATGTCGACGCGTTTAGCACAATGTCGTGTTTAGTGTTAGAAGATACGTTGAATCATAGACTAAAGCAAGCTCAGCTAGACGACGAATGCATTAGGGCGGTAAGGAAAGTGTTAGAACGAAATTCTTACGAAGATTATACAACGATATTTTGTTTAAACATCTCGTAAAGACGTTAATAGTTATTCCGTCCACGATGGAGGGCAAAATTATACGAGCTGCGCATTACTAGTGTCATTTTTCCACTAAGAAAAGTCAAGAGGTAATGGAGAAAAAATATTATATTAAACCACTATCGACAAAAATAGCCAAATTCATTAAGTCATGCGTAGAATGTTTAGTTGCCGAATCAAGGGAGGAAAGAAAGAGGGTTTTTTACTCCCATTAACAAAGAAGATGAGCCTCTAGGTATTTACCACGTTGATTGGGACCAATGGAACTGAATAACAAGCAATACAATCATCTTTTTGTCGTAATTAATGCTTTCTCTAAGTTCACTTGGCTTTATCCTACGAAAAATACAAGAATCGGTAGTAAAAATATTAAAAGGACAGTTGTCGGTTTTCCGAAACCCGAAACGAATTATTTCGGACAGGGGCAGGGGCAGGTTCACGTCAAATATCTTTAAATAATATTGCGAAGGTATACAACATTTACTTATAGCTGCAGGTGTTCCACGAAGAAATGGTCAAGTGGAGAGAATACATAGGGTCATTATCCCAATGCTAACCAAACTCTACCTTGATGATACAAAGTCTTGGTACAAATATGTATGTAGATAAAGTACAACGAGCTATAAACAACACTCCACCAAGAAACACAAAGTTTTCTCCCTTTAGGGTACTGACAGGGTTGGAAATGAGGGTCACAGACATACCAGAACTAACGGAACTGTTGGACGAACTACGAGTTGAAGAGAATGATATGGAACGCCAAAAGGTTCGTCAGAACGCGAGATATAACATCAGTAAAATACAAGAAGAGAAAAAAAAGAACTTTAATGCAAATCGGAAGAAAGAAACGCAATATAACTTAGGGCAGTTGGTACCCATCAAGCGTACCCCATTTGGTTCGGGGTTGAAACTGAAGCCGAAATATTTAGGACCATAAAAAGTTATAAAGAAATTTAATCAGGGTAGATACGAGGTGGAAAGACTGGGATACCACGTAGGTCCAAGGCGCAGCACAACGGTAGCAGATCTTATGAAGGCACATGGTGAATTTCACCACACTTAAGAACAAGCAAACTGCACGTAGGCAACCCTATAAACGAACCAAAGGACAGCAATAAGAACAAGGACACAGTGATTGTATCATACGATAAACTAACGACATTTTGAACAGTATAAAAAGAACGAAACAACGCGCGACTCTAGCAAAAATGAGGAGAACGGTTGCTACCACCGAACGCGAAGAACGTGCTAAATTATGAATAAGTATTTTATTTAAACTTAAACCGAATAAAAACGCTGAAAGTTATGTAAAATAAACTAAGTAATAAATGTTTTGTTTTTATGTCCCAAAATTAATAGACTGTGTGCGAACCCACGATGTAAAAAGGTAAACGTTTATAAACTAAATTAAAAGTAAAGCTGCATTGGAATTTATATAAAATACTATAAACTACATTTCTAAGAACTAAAACCACTACCAAATTAGTAAAATTGAATCTGTAAACTGAATGAAATAAATGCGAGTTTACAAGAAAACAATAACAAAAGCCTACATAAAGTACAAAAAAAACAATTTCAACACACATTTATATAAAATACTATAAACTACATTTCTAAGAACTAAAACCACTACCAAATTAGTAAAATTGAATCTGTAAACTGAATGAAATAAATGCGAGTTTACAAGAAAACAATAACAAAAGCCTACATAAAGTACAAAAAACAATTTCAACACACATTTTGACATAGTCACAGTCGAAACAATAAACTTACGTCCAAATATAACTTTATTGTCAATATATTTTCCACCAAATATTAGCATTGCCGACTTTAATAATAAAATAAAAAAATGTTTGACTTCTTTGAAAATAAAGAGTATGTCATCCTAGGCGATTTCAATGGGCGATAGCTTTGACTCCAACAGAGGCAAGCACACATCTTGCATTAAAATTTCCACTGTCTCAACATGGGCAACACAACATATCAACAAGATTTTAGATCCAACAGAGGATCAGTGCTCGATCTAACATAAACAAATAGCAACATGTCGTGCAATTGGCAGGTGGATCCTGTTAGAATTGGTGGTAGCCACCACTTCCCAATTCAAATCCATTTCGACAAAATTACTAACAACTTCAGCCGCTTTTTGGCAAAGAATAAACATTTAAAATCCTTACAGACCCTTAAATGTGACGCCAATCTGGAGGAATTTGAGAACAAAATTCATGAGGAAATTAAAAGTGCCATGTATGAAATTGAGAACAGTAGATCTCCAATCCAAAAAAAGACAATTTTAACAATAAAATAGAGGAAATTAACAATACACATGCAGCAGCACTTGGAGGTTTGTAAAAGCCCTCAGGGGTGATTACAACCAAACTACAAGCAGTCCAACCACTTTAAATGATATTTTTCTATCAAACAGATCGATAAAAATAGTTCTGATACCCAAAGGGGCAATGATCTAAACGATGTGCAAAATTTTATACTAATAGCCTTAATTTCTGTTCTTCTGAGACTTATCAGTGCATGCGTTAAAGATAGAATATATTTCCGGTTAGAATTAAATAATATGTTGCCCTCAAACTCCTTTGCTTACAGGGAAAACAAATCTTCTGCGATTTGTTTAAAGCACATACTTCTTCAAATCAGTATACACAAACACAACAAAAAACAAGTAATTTTCTGCTCTACCGATATTTCCAATGCTTACGACTATGTAGACATTAACATCCTCCAGGAAGTACTTTGTGAATTCAACTTCATGAATTTCCACAGGGAATGGATAACACATTTTTTAGCATTTATAATTTTAAAAATTGGTACAAACACCACCGACATTTTCAAAGCAGCTGTCTGTCGCCATTGCTTTTTAATATACATATGTATGTATATACGGCAAATCTATACACAAAGCTATAGACGCTCGATGTCAAAAACGCGTTCAACTCGGCTAACTGGGCAAAAATTTTGGACACCTTAGAGCGCATAGGAGTATCATACTACTTGCGACGGCTTATGAGGAGCTACTTCCAAGATCGCATACTGTGGTATGACACGGAGCAAGGAAGAAAGAAGTTGGAAATTACGGGCGGCGTACCACAAGGTTCAGTCCTAGGCCCATTACTGCGGAACATCATGTACGACGGTATTCTACGCCTGCAGCTACCGCAGGGTGTGAAGGTGATTGGCTTCGCCGATGATATTGCGGTGGTGATAACGTCCAAACAACTTCAACAGATATCCGAAACAGCTACTGCTTCTGTGGAGAAGATTAAAGAATAGCTCGACAACCACGGGCTCGCCCTAGCGGAACAGAAGACAGAGGCAGTTCTTATCTCAAGTAGAAAAAAGCTGGAAGATATAACGTTCAGAGTAAATGGCTATCCTGTCTCCACAAAGCCTGCGATAAGGTATCTGGGTATCATTATCGATAGAAGGTTGTCGTTCAAAATGCATCTCGAATACGCCAGAGACAAGGCGGCCTCTACAATGACCTCTTTATCCAGAATAATGCTCAACGCAAGAGGACCAAAGCAACGAAGCAAAAAATTGCTTGCAGGCGTAATAAGAAGTCAAATCTTGTATGGAGCCCCGGTGTGGTTCGATGCGGTATGTCACTCATCGTATTATCGGGGCATAAAGTCAACGTATCGTCTGTGTGCACTCCGGGTATGCAGCGCATTCAAGACTGTATCGGATGAAGCAGCCCTGGTAACTGCTGGTATGTACCCACTAGACCTACTAGCTAAGGAGTCTGCTCATATGTTCTCAAGTACGGAGATAACTACTGAAGCCACCCGCAAGGAAGCTAGAGTAAAGAGTCTAGCCGAATGGCAAATTAAATGGAGCATTGCGACAAACGGACGATGGACATACCGATGCATTCCAGACTTAGAGCGCTGGGTTCAAAGAAGCCACGGCGAAGTTGACTTCTACACGACCCAATTTCTGAGCGGTCATGGATGCTTTAAGTCGTATCTGCACAGATTCAAGCACGAGGTTGATCCTTACTGTGACTGCTGCGGGATCGGCGTAGCAGACAGTGTGGAACATGTATTCTTGAGATGCCCACGCTTCATCGACCAAAGGGCCATACTGCAAAGACAAATTTGCGAAATCCTTTCGCCGGAAGCAATTGTGAACTACATGCTAAGAGGCAAAGATGAATGGAACCTAGCCAATGGCATTATTTCAACAACGATGAAGATTCTTAGAAGAGAAGAAAGACAAAGACGCAGAAGCGCAACGTAACAGTGCCACAGGATACGTAGTAACGGCACCATAAGAGTGGTAGTAAGTGTTAGATCGGAATCTAGGCCTTTCCGACTGCACTTAGCTTACCAAAAAGGCCCTAGGCATCTCAGCGGAGTGGAACCTAGGCCGTTCCAACCGCCAAATGGCGCTCTCAAATGGGCAGATCGGAATCTCGGACTTTCCGACTGCGTATGCGAAAATAGAGCTGATTTTCTAGGCTCACGAGCGATACCGAAACATTCACATTCAGCCGTCAATGCGGATTGGAACCTAGGACGTTCCAACCGTAAAATTAAGCAACGAAAAGCCATAGTAATATAAAAGTTTAATATTTCTCAGGTATAAATGCAGTCAAAGAATCAAGAATGCAAAGCGTCGGGGCGGATTGGAACCCAGGCCGTTCCAACCGCCAAGAGCTACAGACGCAAAAAGCTAGGCTATATTTCCCTTTGAACAAAACAAAAAAAAAAAAAAAAAATATGGAATACAGCTTGTGTTGCAAAAGCAGAAGCAACAATGGCGTAGCAGCGGCGACTAACCGCCCTTCCCCCCCATGATGTTATGATTGACGGCAGTCCCGTGGGGAGTGGAATTCGACGGAAAACAGGCTTATCCTGGTTTCAAAGGGCCACTTGAGGGTAGCGCGCTACCACAACGCCCATGAAAAAAAAAAAAAAAAACGGCAAAGCTATAAAGGCTTGTGGACACTGACTTCCAAATGTTTCAGTTTGCAGATGACTTTTGTTTTGTTGCGGTTTACAAGAAGTACAATACCTTCTTCAAACTAAAATAAACAATTTCTCGGACATATGCAATGAACAAAACCTTGCGTTTGATACAGAAAAAAAAGTTGATGCACATAAGCCAGGGACAAAAAAAAGACGTTGACAGTATGTTAATGGCAGTAAAATAACTCAAGTTATCAACTTACAAATCCTGGGTAGATACATAAAAAATTAATTGACAGTTAAAAATCACTTCTCAGCGATCACAGAGGCATTAGCAAACAATATCAAGCTATTCAAGTATTTAACAAATGCTGCACAAAACCCTGATTAAAGATTTTTTTTCGTTAAAAAGAGTAACACGAAACCCAATTCCATTTGGGAGGTGAATTCTTCCGATACATTTTTGAAAAGATTGCCTACTGTATATACCAGCAGCAAGGAACTATACAAGTTTTACTTTATTCATTAATAAATAAAAAAGCGCGTATAGAACAAACTCACAGCTTGTACTACTTCATTTAAGATATCTTATATTTGTAATTGCTGACGTGAGGACCACACACAAAGCTTGTGGACGTTAAATTTCATACAATTCTGTCGAGACTTTGTTCAAGCTGTATAAAGTTCGAAGGAATATCTTTACAAAAACCGTTGACGGTGCGAGTTGAGCTAATTAGTAGTTCCTAAACTAATATTCTGCTGCATATGGTTTGTTTTAAATTTTCAAATTGTTTTCTTTTAAATTGATTCTCAAATGGTGCTAAAGGTCATATGGATATTATTTTCTTTTTTTTTTTGTCATAATTAGTATGAAAATTAATTCTCACAAATATTAACTAGATATTTAAAACCGCCAATGAACATAAATTCTTACAGACTAAACTTAAATTTTCATATTTCATACATAGGATTTTGACCCTACCTCTAAATAGTTGAATGCAAAATATACAATACATTTTTCGGTGATATTATAATTAAAGTATATATTTTAATACACGAATGTTTATCATTTTTTATATATTTTCTGTTCTGATAAAAATTTTTCCACCGAAAAAGAATGCAAAACATTTTCAAAGTAAAATGATCCCTTACAAATCACCTTTGATCCCCAGTATATACACCCGTCAGTATTTATATACATACGTTGCAGGTGGTTCGAAATATGTACATATACATATATACACAATGGAACAAAAAAATAAAATTTGTGCATGTTTAGCTATAGTACTGGCATTTTCATTAAAAACAAAACAAGTAAAGAGAAGGTTCTGGAGTAGAAATTAGTCGCATCGACGAAGAAGAAATGCTACAATATGCATTTAAAAATTTCTAATTATCTTGCAATCCTTATTCTTATCCATAAATATTGAATGCTATACGGCCAAGAAATAACACGATACTTGCATCACGTCAATAAATACTGAACGTGTAACAATGCCCAATGGTAGAAAACTACTCGCAGCATCGTGATGTACATATATGTATGTATACAAATATTTATTTACGTTTCTACAAATTTGTGCACTTTTAAATTTTGTACTTTTGTACATATACAGGAATCTTCACCATGAACATTGAGCTACACAGAATTCGATGTAAATTCTAAGATCTTGAAGTATCAAAAGTCCTTTGCAGCTATTTTATTGGCCATGAAATCATAAAAAATAGCTTTCTTTTTGATTATGCATGCAAACTATTCTAGGAATACTCTGCTTCAATTTATAGGTGTAGTTTCGCTTGCGCTCCATGACAGACATTTATTTCCTCGTAGTAAATGTAAAAATGTTTTAAGGAAATTTGTTAGCGAAAATACATGCTTTTGTTTACAAATTTGACCGAAACAATGGAATGAAAAGTTGTTTTTTTAATTGTACACGTTGGCTGTAGGATAAATGTGATGAGCCGTTGAATAATTATTGAAATATGCTAATAACAACAGTCGTCACATATTTTCGCTATACATTTTTCGATTTCAGTAATAATTGTTAAGTGTTTCTTCACTGGTTAATGCAAATATGTATTTCACATTCCGCAAAATTTTGTATGTGACTATTAAAGTTTATTATGGAATATGATTGCATGCAACTCTGCTATAGTTTTTTTTCAATATCCACCATGAAAAAAATTTATCCCTGAGAAGGACTTCACCTAAGGCACATTCCTTAGGTGCGTTTTTACGTCGCTCGCTATTTGTACTCTTTATCGAGCGTTTAATGTACCTCTTTTATCAGCTGATAATTATAAACATATGTTTTGGCGCGCGGGCGCAAATATTTGACGTTTTAATTGAACATTTCGGATTTTATTTAATTTTTTCTCGCATAATTAGTTTTTATGGTTTCCCAAAAATGCTCACGCGTAATAATATTTCGATGCAACAAAAGTATAACCGAGTAATTGTGCTGGTTGACATGGACTGTTTTTATTGTCAAGTCGAAGAGAAACTAGATCCGCATTTGAAAGGACAACCATTAGCAGTTGTGCAGTATAATGCATGGCGAGGAGGCGGGTAGGTTAATGTTTTTAGATATAAATTTTAGTAAAAATCGGCTCAATTTCTCCATAAGTATTATTGCGGTAAACTATGCGGCTCGTGCAAAAGGTGTAACCCGCCATATGCGTGGAGATGAGGCAAAGGAGCGCTGTCCGGAAATACATTTGGTAAAAGTGCCCAACATACGCGAAAAAGCCGACTTGAGCAAGTATCGTGACGCAGGTAAAGAAGTGGCAAATGTATTGCAACGTTTCACACCATTACTAGAGCGCGCATCTGTCGATGAAGCATATTTGGATGTAACTGAAGCGGTTAACAAGCGTTTAGGAGACATGAATGCGGTAGGTTTTAAATTACGCAGACGACATTTAAAAAATTTTTTTTGATAAATTTATGTATTAAATATTTCTTAGGGTTCATTCATGCTTCAACCGCAAGGACTCACAAATACATATGCTGTTGGTTATGCAGGCATAGGCGATTATGTAAACGTAATTACGAAGCGTTTCAACGATCCCAATGTAGAGGATTTCGATTTAGAAAGCGGTGCATTTGCGCAAGCCCACGATTCTGCCGATATGGCTGCAGTGCGACAAAGTGATATACGTTTGCTAATAGGCGCAGCCATTGCAGGAGAAGTCCGAGCGGCAGTCAAAGTCGACACTGGCTATGAGTGTTCTGCTGGTGTAGCTCACAATAAAATACTCGCGAAATTGGCGTGTGGTATGAATAAACCGAATAAGCAGACCATTTTGCCGTTGGCCCAAATTCCATCGTTATTTCAGACGTTGTCAATTGGCAAAATACGTGGACTGGGTGGAAAATTTGGAGAAGAAATATGTTCAAGTTTGAAAATACAATTTTTGTCTGAGTTGTTGCCGTACACAGAGCTGGATTTGCAAAAGAAATTCGATGAAAAGAGTGGGTAAGTTGTGAAAGCACCTATCTTATTATATATTTTTATCAGTATTAC
The DNA here is from genome assembly GCA_963971545.1 of Philophylla caesio. NCBI lineage: Eukaryota > Metazoa > Arthropoda > Insecta > Diptera > Tephritidae > Philophylla > Philophylla caesio. Next base: position 24,732,256 of record OZ020608.1, on the reverse strand, counting down.
GACATTTTTAATTATTGTAAACTTGACTTCTAGCACCTGGCTATATAACATGTGCCGTGGCATAGATTTAGAAGCGGTAACGCCGCGTTTTTACTCAAAAAGCATCGGTTGCTGCAAGAAATTTCCAGGGCGTAACAACATTACCGGCTTAAATACACTCCGTCATTGGTTGGGTGAGCTAGCAAATGAGGTATGTGATCGCATAGAAAAGGATATGTTGGAAAATAACCGTCGTGCCAAACAAATGGTTATCAGTTTTGTGCAAGAATTTGACAGAGAAGAGGTTTCCAGTTCACGTTCAACGCCCCTTAACAGTTATGATCACGAAAGCTTAACCAAATGCAGCTTGGAAGTGATCCAATCACATACCAAGCAGTTTTTTAAAATTGGCAGCACATTGGTATTGAATAATCCCATAAAGTTTCTAGGCATAAGCGTAGGGAAATTTGAAACTATACAAAATGGACAAGGCAAACTGCAGGAAATGTTTGCCAACCTAGCAGCTAAGAAGAAAAATGAAGCCGATAATAAGTTGGTACAGGAGGTCCAATTTGAAAGCGAAACTTTAACTAAAGATATGCAAGCTGTACAGTTACCATTGGTGAAGAAGCCAACTTTTATGCAAAGTTTTTTGCGACGTGCCTGCGAAACAAGCACTACCAATACAACCATTGCACAGTCAAGTTTAAATACGGAAATTGAAGACTGCAAAGATGAGGAAACTGACACACATACTATAACAGTCCGCAGAACTGAGATTGACAAAAACTTTACTGTTTCGGCAACACCAGCAGCAGAGAAGCGTAGTTTCTTTTTAAATGCACTAAAAAGACAAAGAACCGAAGAAAGTGTTGGCGGTGAAGTTGAAAATTGCGATAACACTGCAACGAATATGGAAGCTAACGGCAGTGATGTTTCAAAAAGTTTCTTTGCAAAAATTTTAAAAAATTCAAAAGAAATGGAAAACAGATGTAAGTATGTTAAAACAATAAACGTTGGGGAGCTTTTTACAGATGACATCTTCAGTGCAACGGAATTGCCAAATTCTAATATTGGCATAGATCGAACTACTGTAGCATTGCAGCAAACGGAAGGGCATACAGTTGAAAACGATGCATTTGTCAAAAACGAAACCACTTCTACTTTAAGTGAAAATGTCGGTTTATCAAACAATAAGCGAAAATTTACAGCTTTGCAGGAAAAAACAAGGTTACAATCAGATGAAATCGCTACTTCTATGAAACATAACCCAAGAGAAAGTTTTGAAGCAAGTTACGCTGAATTCGCCGTACCTGAATTACGTGCAGAATTTCTGGAAATGAGTAAATGTGAAATTTGTAATGCGAATGTGCCTACTGATGAACGTTCTTTGCAACTGCATCAAGATCATCACATAGCCATGCAACTCAGCCAGCAATTGCGTTATGAACATCGCACAGAAGTTAAAGCCCAGTCTATTACTAACAAGCCCCAAGGCGCTGTTGCTGCGCCCAATAAAAAATTGAAAAAGTCGCCAGGACAATCAACTAAAGCCATTAGTGGCAAGAATGGTAAAAATGGCATTGATATAAAAAAATTTCTAAAGCCTGGTGTCACTAGTTCAACAAATGTACCTGGGCTGGTAGCAGAATATGAGGCTATCAACTTATTGGACAATACTGTAGATACGGTACTTTGCGACGAATGTAACACGCTTATCGCCTGCAGTGAGCTTCAAGCGCATAAAGACTTTCACGTTGCCAAAGCGCTGCAGCGCGAACTCAACATGTTGGAGGTGCGCACTGTACCTGTGACCAAGAAGGCAAGTGCTTCTTCCCATAACATACCGAACGCAAAGCAACCAAGTCTTAAAAATATTAAACCCATTACACAATTCTTTTCACAATCAAATTGTTAGTACCAAGTAAGAAATAAGCAGTACTGAGCAGCGAAAAGTATTAAATACATATAACTACATATCTTCTATAAACATTGCTAACTGTATTAAAAATGGCATGGTAAACGATTTTTATTGTAACTCCAAAACTTTCCAGTGAAATTTCTGCAAAAAAAATGTTACGTCTTATTTGATTTGCTTTCAGCACATGATTCAATTATAAAAGTTTGGATAACTAAGCACACTCGTAACAGGTGGTCTATCTTATTTACCATAGTTACATTTTCTAAGCATGTTTTTTCAAATTGTGGTAGAAAGTTAAATTTTTAATAGGAAATTTACATAACTGATTCGTTTATTTTTTCAAATTGCGTGAAATGAGTAAGTATTTTACAAAAACTCAGATATTTTGAAATATACCTAATTATATGTTTTACATTCATTAAGTCATAAAATATCGTTAGCTGCTTATTCCACAGTGTTGTGCTGATTTTCGAAGAGTTTTTGCTGTTTCATTGGCCAAAGGTGTATTTATTAAAGTAAGTTGCAATCCAGCTTTTTACAATCAAAATGTTGTCAAATCTTTTCTTTACAGAATTTCCTGCTGGTGTACATTGCGAACCGTCCTCGCACAACGTTTGCGCAAGTTTTCCTGATGTAAGGTAAACAAAAATATGCTCAAAAGGGCCGGTTTATCCATCTCCGGTTAAGCACTTTTCTGAGCAATAAGAGCCAGTTAAGGCTATTTGTGAGAAGAGTAAGCGCAGAATAGTAACCAACAACTTGCACTTTTAACCGGAGATGGAAAACTCGGCCCTAAGAAGTGTACATTTATAGAAAAACATCATTAAAAACATTTTTCTTGCATATCACAATTAACTTGGAGTGTTTGCCGGAGTGTTCCTGTCCAGTGCAGCACCTGTTCGTGAGTGTATTCCTGCCCGAGTGCAGCACCCGTACACGTAAGTCCAAGCAAAACGTTGCTTAAATTTAAATGTGAAAATATTAAATAGAACTTTTTTCTTTCAGGTTTTAGATCCGTATTCCGTTTGTCAGCGTGATCATGCCTCAGGGCAGTACCCTAATAATTTTTTATAAAAAACCTGGTTTAAAAATATTGATTCACGTTATTTTATTCGAATAAATTATTGTTTTATAAAAAACTTTGAAATCCCAGAAATAGAAACTGTAATTTTATCAAATGTATATAAATTTAAAATAATAAGGCTCGTTCTCATTTCGATTTCAAAGAAAAATTAGTGGTAATCGGAATGAATAACATTGCCCGAGTGCAGTACCCTTTTACGAGTACGCACACGCACCTTATTTATAGTATTTTGTATGTACATAAGTGCAATAATCGTTTAAATCCATTCTTGCAAAAATGAACGCCGTTGGATCGACTGCGAGCAGATTAATAGCGGAAGAAATATCGCTCCATGATTCATGGACGTTTTTGTTTTCGTGAAAGAGACTCCACATTAGTTGGGAGCCTCTCAAATTCAGCGAATTTGTTTTTAAGGATTTCCACCTCTGCGCCTCGAGAATTGCCTCTCGACAATATTTTCTAGAGTACAAAGTTAATTTGAAAAATGCTTTTGAGTCAAATTTTCGTTATATTTACTATGTTAACTTTTTGGATGGTTTTTAATCGGAAATTTTTTTTTTTAAATCTCAAATGACATTAAATTGGCGTTAATACGCGCCACAGTCTTTAAAGGTGTAAAATCATAATAGGGGTATTCATCTAAACGCGCAAATGCCTCGCAACTGCATAAACCTCGTAACCGTTTTTATTACTGTATGAAAAAACAGTTTATTTACGAGGTTTACGAAGTTACGAGGCATTTGCGCGTTTAGATGAACACCCATAATATGAACCAATTCTGCCGTCTAAATTTCACTTTTTACATTTAATGTTTTTGTTTAAATTTTTAATTATAATCTTTAATATATGTGCATAAGAATATATACATATACATATACGTATGTATGTATGTATGTATTATGTTTATCTAAAAATGTTTTCACAATTTATTGCAAAACTTTAAATAATTTTACACCGTCCTTTCCTCAAATCGCAGACGCAGAACGTATAAAATTAGCAGTCCTGCTAAAGTGTGCAAAAGTGGTTTGATAAATTTGAAAAACAAAAAAAAATGCCGATGCCTATGAACTCACTGCAAAACAGAAATAAGTATGTATCAGCAGATGAAGCAGTTAAAAATAAGGTCGATGAATAGCTGAAGCAGGACATTGTACGGCGGAAGTCGTCATCGAACGTAGCTAGTAGAGTAGTCGTTGTTAAAAAAAGGATCACACACTCAGAGTTTGCATATACTACAGAAAATTAAACAGTATGGTGCTGGATGACTGCTTTCCAGTGCCACTAATCGAAGACGTCATAGTTAAGCTGCATGGGGCACGGTGGTTTACGGTTATGGATCTGTAAAGATATAAATTTGAATAAACATTTTATGATTTCGTATTTCGCACAAATCTTACCTCAAAAGTAACGGAAATGCTGGAATACCAAGATAGGCGCTCGCTGTATATCAATCGAGTAAATTAAAACACATTAAATTACATTTTAATGTAAATAAATATATTTACTTACCTCAATTAAAAATTTTCACACAATTTTGTAAAAGCAAAATGTAAATAATTGTTATTGTCAGTTTCTCAGTAATCTCAACGCAAATTTTTGTTCACAAAAGTACCATCTTATTTATTTTGTATGGAAAAGTATTGGAATATTGACTAAGTGTACATTACTAAAATTAACACAGCGAGAAATGCCAAGATTTACAATTTGAAAGTTATTACCAAGGCGAATTCATTAAAGGTGGTGTTAATCTATTAGCTGATTGGTGGTTGGTTGTCAAGATAAATTGTTTAGTTGCAAACAATCAATTTCAAGATTTGGTTCACTATAACTTTTTGCGGTGACCCTTATAATTTAAAATTATTTCTCGAAAGTTAAATACAAATGAGACAATAACCCACCAAAGGGTTACATTTTTAGAATCGCTACCACCTTACATCAATTCGCCTTGGTTATTACTATGCCAGCTGTATTTATTGGTTCGAATCTGTATGCTCACAAAGCAGTTTAATTTCTGAGTTTTTTTTTGAGTTCCATAAATATTTGTTTTTGCCATATTTGGCAATCTCAAGTTAATGTAGTCGGACTAAAATTCGATAAAACGGTTAACAGAAACCATATCTTTCTAGGTTTTCGTAAATTTATTAATTAAAGAATGTTTATCACTAATACACTTTAAATTCTTTCGGGTGGTTTTTTTGTCGCCCAGAGTCTCAAGATCTCACACGTTTCGACCTCTTCTCACGAACAATGCGTCTCGCTTCCTTTCTTATTTCACGGTATCGGCCCACATGGCTCGAGTTGCGCCCGATTGCGGCGTGGCTATGTAGGCAGCATTTTTCCCTTCCGTAGCGGCATGAAATTTCTCATTGTATGAGCTTTTATTTCGGGCTCGCAGAATTCCAATGAACTCTTCTGCGGCGGTAGGTATAAAGCGAGATATGTAGTCTCATTATACGAAACAATCGTTCCGTTGATTATTGTTCTCAAAGAGCTGAAGTATAAGTCGAATGGCGAACTGTGTGTCTGTCTATTGTGGTTGCAGCTAACTGAGAACGATCTTTCCTTTTGTTAATTTTTGCACACGTTTTGCCGTACAGAGGCGTGAGCCGATTTCGGCTGCGACAAGATAATGATCCCAGTCGATGATGTCTTCACGGATCACGCGCCCATCAAAAACACTATAAACATGCCTTTCATCCATCACAACATGGCCGATTTTGGCAACGTGTTTTACCATCCGAAAAAATCCACGTAACTGATGGAATTTCTGATGATGGAACCTGCGCATGTTTCGGGCCCCAGCGACGTCGATCAGTCTCAATTCGATGAAAAACATTTCGTAATGGAGACTTAATTTTCCAAATGTTAAACCAGATGATAAACCTCCCCTCGCCATGTTGCCTTTTCAATTGATAACATCCGCTAAAGAAGTTACGCTTCAATTAAACGGAAGAATCTGTGCAAATTTTGAATGCTCCTGAAAGAGTAGCAGAGATGGTCCACTTTGAAAATGTGTACCATAAATTTAAAACATTTTTTTGTACATAAAAACATAAAGACAAAGACTTAATTTGCCCTATATTTTTCGTCCTGCCTTCATTTTTTATCGCATTCGATAATTAACAATAATTTTCAGTATACTTTTTGAATTGCCTTGGCAATTTGTTGCAATAAAATTTTATTTTCACTTGCTTCATTAACATTTAAAATCTAATTTAACACTCAATGATCAAACAAAGTAGGTTAAGAACTTAATCACAGTGTTTTCTTTAGACAAAACTTCCAAAATTTCTTAAGAAGTGCCTGATTTGTTTTTAAATTTAATCCACGATCAGCGGGTGACTTGAATTAATGGAAGTACTGGCTGTAGTATACATTGTAGAAGTTGTAGTCAAAGTGGCCATAGTTTTTGTATCCGTGGTAGTATTGCTGGAGTGTGTCGTTGTGGTAGATGCTCATATCCTTGAAGTACATGTTCGGAACAAAGAACTCGTAGGTGTCGATGGGACGATCGAGTGGGAAACCGAATGGTTTGTTGTCAATGCAGCGGGAACCGGAACCAATACCAGCAGAGTATGACGAATCGTAGGTTGAGTGTTGTTCAATATCTGATTTGTATGATCCAATGTAGAAGAAGAATTGAACTGGGTAACCACTCTCCCAACCCCTAGGCAAGAGGAGACGATCAGGGAAGCCAGAGTGTGGCTCACTAATGTCTAATGGGAGTTCGTATTTGCCATCGAAGGCAGCCATCACATATTGATACAATTCAGAGTAAGTGGTACGATCTTTAACAGTCCATGAGTAGTCTTCGGATGAGCGCTTGATCACATTTTCGCCAGCAGCCAACTCATAAACGAATTCATCCAATTCAATGAAATTCAATCGGTTATCGTTTGGAGTGATTTGAAGAATTTGTCCATATTCATCGAATTTGGGTCCGTAGAATGTGCGGATCACAACCTTTTGTGCCTTGTCAGATTTCACTTTGAATTCAAAGTTGAATGGCTTGTGGTTGAGACGCATTTGACGGGCGTACAATGATTTATCCCAAACGAATGAGCCATCAGCGAAGACCATTTTGTCGTTCAACAAATTGGTAACATCATTGTCTACAAAATCGAAGTATGTGACCAGTTCACTGATACTGACATTCATCATCTCAACACCAGGAAGAATAAGTTCTTGTTTACTGTAAGGAGGAAGGCTATGCTGGAAGTGTGCAAAGACATCGGTGATTCTCTTGTAGAAACTGTAGAATAGGGGATCACGCATCATAGTTTCGAAATTCAAGAACACATTGGGCAAAACTTCGTTATCATCGTAATCGACGCCAGCGACATACATATGGCTCAACAAATACCAGTAATTGAGGAAGTAGTTGTCGTAGGTATCAACATTGCCTTGCAAGCAGTTTCCGATGAATTCGACCGAATTGGGTTGACGCAAATCGATATGTTGACCGTCGTGAGTGGTGTAGATTCCTGAATCAATGATGCTATAAATGCGTTTGTAAGCGCTTTGGATTTGGTTCACCAGATCGAAGTTGCCGTAAGCTGTAATTACGTAGTAGTTGTGACGATAAGAGTAACCAACACCATTGAATGAGACCAATTGTGGATTATAACCTTGTTCGTAAGCATTGTACCAAGAAAGTTCTGAGATTTCACCGAAGCCATTAGACAAACGCTCCAAATAGTAACGAGCTAATAGTTGCTCAACATTGTAGATCCACCATTCACCACGACGATCCTTGTCCAAACCGAATGTCTTGCCATCCAAGAAGAAAGCATAGTCCATGTTCAAGTAGTACCAATATGAGTTCCAGCCCAAATCCTCTGTGAAGTAAGACATTACGGAGTGTTGGTTGAACATCTCAATATCACGGGTGTAGTCAACTGGGTGCCAGAACATGTTGATATTCTTCATCAGTGATACATATTTAGCGTCAGAGACAAATTCGTAGCTGTTTTCACGCAATGGATAGCTCTGCTCTGCAGCATACCAGTTCTCACCCAAGCCCATCAGACGCCACCATTGGTAGGTTTTGAAATCCTTGGCGTAGAAGTAGTCTCCGTTGTAGTAGCTGTTTTTGTTTCCGTTGTAGACGTCGTTGAACTCCTTCTGGTATTGAATGTATTTGCTCCAAGTGTTGTAATCGAATTTCTCAGCAGCGTAAATAAATTTGCTGTTGTAGAAGTATTGTGGGAAGATTTCGTAGATGGAAGGAAGTATCAGACCTTGACAGTCATTACGATGAATAACAGCCAAAGAAAGAGCGTAGACGAAGATGCCTTCGTTAACATGGATACGAGCCCAGGCAACGTTTTGTTGGAAGGTTTCCCAGTCCTTGGCGTAGTAGAAGTATTCGAATAAACCATAAGCCTGTTGGTAGTGAGTTTTGACCAAGGCACCAAAGAATTCACCTCTTGGCAAGAGTGCGCCCATTTTGTAGGACTGGTAGAATCTTTCCATTTGTTGATCAAAATGCTGTAATGTTAATGAGTTTAAAGTGTAAATATTAAGTTTTGGTTAAAGTTTAAATTATTGCAACCTTATAAGTGATTTTAACTTACGGAGTAATGCGAATCATCGTAGACTAAATGTTGTCCAAGCTTAATGTACTCCTCGAACATCAATGGATCCTCCATGCGGTAAAGAATCTCAAGGAGGAATCTCTGTTTTTCCAAGAAAGCATGATCCGCGATTGTTACTTTGTTGCTGGAAGGAACGCTAGCGGCGGCCACAAGACCGACGAGGGCCAAAAGAACGATAGTTAATTTCATGATGACAACTGCTCCGGATTAGATACTTTGCTCCAATGCCTAAAGACTGTTGCTTTCGGATACTTCAACTTACGGTTTTATACAAAAATTCGGACAAGTTAATTGCATACATTGTGTAAGGTCAAACTTTGATAACTGCATACTGATGATATGATTATTGCTAAAAATAATTTATATATAATATATATGTAAGTATTTTTTATGTGTATTTGCATGCACCTAAATTGTATGTAGGCATAGTGCAAATTTAATTACAAATCCTTATGATTTGAATTTAGAATCAATGTCGTTGATAACGGGATTTGTTGCGCTTAACACCAACAAGAAAACAATTATTTTGACTTTAAACATAAAATAATTATATGTATGTACATACATATGTATTTCTTTAATTTTGCACGTATGCATTGATAAGATAATCTTAATGTTCATTGTTGTTCGTATTGTTTTTCAAATATCAAAATATGATTTGAACATCTGCAAGTAAGGGAAACCGATTCGCCAAATATGTAAATTTCTTATGCGATGCTTAGCTCCTACTACGTTTAACGCATTTTTAACTATTACTATAAATGAAACGGGTCAATTTAACTTCTCTTTTTATATTATCTCTTTCCATCAGATAGTTTTGGTCAATCAAATCAGCGAAAAATTTCCCTTCATGTTATCGCCAAGTGGTTGTAACCTTGCCAAAATTCCAAAGTGAATAAATCAGTTATGAAGTTTTAACAAAAGCTTTATGTACGTAAAGAAATTATTATTTTTTTTATAAAAATATTTAAAGGAAATATAAACTTTTTTAGTTGTGTTGCATATAGTAATGTGAAAAATTTTTCTATGCCATTTAAAGATTTTTTTTATTGTTATTATTATTATTATTAACCGTAAAGATTAATACTCTATCCTTAGGCTATTTATGTAATTAAGTGCTTTAATGGAAATGCAATTTTATCCAAGATGTATTAGTGTATAATGCTAGCCCAACTTACATACATACATACATCTATGCGGGCATTCATATAATATATGCATAGAGGTTTCCTCATCTAGCCCAAAAACATACAGTTCCTCTTCTGACAGAATCACATATAGTGAAGATAGCATCTATGGCTGCAGTTTATAGACCGACGATAGTTCTTGGACCCTCTCTGCTAAGTGAAATCAGTCGCTCGGGGACTTTTCGGGAAGGAGTCAGGACCCTTTAAGATTGTCAATTACCTATTGAGGAGTGCTACTGGGTTCAGACAAACTCTATCTGCTATTAGTTTCTAGTTTTGCCAGTTTTGTTTTGCAATTGTCTGACATGTTGTTAATTGTAAATAAATTAATCCTTCTATGAAAACACGTCCCCAGTGTAAAATTTTCGACCGTAATATGGTTGTATATGTTCCCGCTGGGGTGCTTTTCTTTTATTTAGATCTGTGTATGAGGTACCACAAGCTTTAAAGCCGTTTTTTATAGAAAAAAATAAAAACTTCCCATACGACACCATTTTTAATTTGGGATCTCAAAAAACGAATACGGCTATGTAGAACGAAATATAAAATATATTGCGAAATATCTTCTGAATGGATTTAATAATTTTTTTTTATTTTAAAGGTACTTGTTTTGACTTTAAAATTTTTGTTTTGAATACAAAAAACAAAAATATGAATAATTAAAATCGAACCAATACTTTTATGAAAAGTCTACTACTACTTTTGGGAAAACACGCTTAAAGATATTTTACGGGGTATAACTTGATGAAGACGGGGACATTACGGAGCCCAGGAGCATGGGAATGTGATTTCTACGAAATCCTCTCTGTGGCGTATTCTTGGATACATATACATATACAATTTCAAATAAATATAAAAAAAAGTGGATTTGGAACTTCGCCGAAATGAAGCTTAGGATAAATATACTTAATTTCGTGTATCTTTTGCAATTTGTTGCTGGAAGTTGTATAAGAAGTTGCCAATCTAGATTGCAGAGGCACCATATAACCAAAGCGTAATACAGCTGACGTATGCAGAATAACATCGTTGGCCCCACAAACCCCTTTCGAGAGAAAAGTTCTTTGTAAGACTTATGGCCCTGTTCGCATGGGCGACAGGTATCAAAGAAGATGAAGATGAAATAATGAGCTTTATATTTATATGCGCATAGTGTATGGATGATATAGCTCCAGTGAAAAAATCTTTTAACTCGCCTCCCAACAATTTGTGTTCTTTTTCAAGAGGCTCGGATTTATCCTTTAACATTGTTATGCCATAAAAACGTTCGTTTGTACTTTTTATGTACGTATAGACATGCTAGTAAAATATACTTTCTGACAAACGATGACGACGGGGAGGTGGAAAGCATCGAACATTACCTTTGGGGCTGCCATGGCAAATATGAAGATGTGCCGCAGTAATTTTAGGGGATCGACAAATCTCAACGATCTTCTGTTTTCTATTATAATCACTACTTGGATTTCTTTCCAGGGTATGAGTCGACAAAAACCCCTCGTTACTGTTCTCGCAATGAGTTGAAAATGTCTAAGTCTATCCGTTCCTAGACATGGCTAAGGGCAGCCGCTGTGAAGTGGTTTGATAAATTTGTTGTCCTAAAATCTGAGTATCTTGATAACGAATCGAATTTAATTACATTAAAACACACACAAAAAATATTATAGCTATACAAGCATCCCTACTCGTGTGTACACATACATATGTATGTACATACATGTATCTTAAGCGGATCTGATCAGTTTTCTTGTTGAAAAAATTCATATTTCATCTAATTATTAAGTAATTAATTTAATATAATATACGATATTACCTAAAGTACCTAATGACCTTGATCGGCGTTGTCGGCTAATATATTTTTAAATTGAAAATTTTTATTTGCGAAGGCATAGAGATTGTGATAGCATTTTCACTTTTGCACACCTATGTATATATGTATACATATATAAACATATGTACTTTTTTATGAAAGCGGCAAAAACATCACCCGATTCTTTCCACAATCGTTTATTAAAATGCATCGGCAGTGTTGCCGATTTGACCTGTGTGGCTCTTCATACTTTTTCATATACAATATTTTAATTTTATCTTTTTTAGTTTTGCTAAAATTTGTTGCCAATTTTTTTTATGAGAATTAATTAAAACCGGCAATGCATCTAATCGCATCTCAGAAGAGCATCTGCATACACTCCCAGAACATAAATAATAATAAAAACAATTTAATTTTTTAATAATCGACAGTTTATAATCACAATCTTTGCAACGATAGGTCATGCAGAAACGGCATTGGTATCGACGCATTTTGCTTAGACGTAAGAAGATCTATGCGTTGACTGATAAGCAAAATTGTATAAAAAGGTACATTTTCTGGCATAACATCAACAGTCTTTAGGCATTGGGACAGAGCATCTAATCCGAAGCAGTTGTCGCGATGAAATTAACTATAGTTCTTTTGGCCCTCGTCGGTCTTGTGGCCGCCGCCAGCGTTCCTTCCACCAACAAAGTAACAATCGCCGATCATGCTTTCTTGGAAAAACAGAAATTCCTCCTTGAGATTCTTTACCGCATGGAGGATCCATTGATGTTCGAGGAGTACATTAAGCTTGGACAACATTTAGTCTACGATCATTCGCATTACTCTGTAAGTTAAAATCACTTATAAGGTTTCAATACTTTAAGCTTTAACCAAAACTTAATGTTTACATTTAAAACTAATTAACATTACAGCATTTTGATCAACAAATGGAAAGATTCTACGAGTCCTACAAGATGGGCGCACTCTTGCCAAAAGGGGAATTCTTTGGTGCCTTGGTTAAAACTCACTACCAACAGGCTTATGGTTTATTCGAATACTTCTACTACGCCAAGGACTGGGAAACCTTCCAACAAAACGTTGCCTGGGCTCGTACCCATGTTAACGAAGGCATCTTCGTCTACGCTCTTACTTTGGCTGTTATTCATCGCAATGACTGTCAAGGTCTGATACTTCCTTCCATCTACGAAATCTTCCCACAATACTTCTACAACAGCAAATTCATTTACGCTGCTGAGAAATTCGATTACAACACTTGGAGCAAATACATTCAATACCAGAAGGAGTTCGACGATGTCTATCACGGACACAAAAACAGCCACTACAACGGAGACTACTTCTACGCCAAGGACTTCAAAACCTACCAATGGTGGCGTCTGATGGGCTTGGGTGAGAACTGGTATGCTGCAGAGCAGAGCTATCCATTGCGTGAAAACAGCTACGAATTTGTATCTAACGACAAACATGTATCACTGATGAAGAATATCAACATGTTCTGGCACCCAGTTGACTACACGCGTGATATTGAGATGTTCAACCAACACTCCGTAATGTCTTACTTCACAGAGGATTTGGGCTGGAACTCGTATTGGTACTACTTGAACATGGACTATGCTTTCTTCTTGGATGGCAAGACATTCGGTTTGGACAAGGATCATCGAGGTGAATGGTGGATCTACAATGTTGAGCAACTATTAGCTCGTTACTATTTGGAGCGTTTGTCTAATGGCTTCGGTGAAATCCCAGAATTCTCTTGGTACAATGCTTACGAACAAGGTTATGATCCAGAATTGGTGTCATACAATGGTGTTGGTTACTCTTATCGTCAGAACTACTACGAAATCCGAGCTTACGGCAACCTCAATCTGGCGAATAAAATCCAAAGCGCTTACAAACGCATTTATAGCATCATTGATTCAGGAATCTACACTACTCACGACGGTCAACATATCGATTTGCGTCAACCCAATTCGGTCGAATTCATCGGAAACTGCTTGCAAGGCAATGTTGATACCTACGACAACTTCTTCCTCAATTACTGGTATTTGCTGAGCCATATGTATGTCGCTGGCGTCGATTACAATGATAACGAAGTTTTGCCCAATGTGTTCTTGAATTTCGAAACTATGATGCGTGATCCCCTATTCTACAGTTTCCACAAGAGAATCACCGATGTCTTTGTACACTTCCAGCATAGCCTTCCTCCTTACAGTAAACAAGAACTTATTCTTCCTGGTGTTGAGATGATGAATGTCAGTATCAGTGATCTGGTCACATACTTCGATTTTGTAGACAATGATGTTACCAATTTGTTGAACGACAAAATGGTTTTCGCTGATGGCTCATTCGTTTGGGATAAATCATTGTACGCCCGTCAAATGCGTCTCAACCACAAGCCATTCAACTTTGAATTCAAAGTGAAATCTGACAAGGCACAAAAGGTTGTGATCCGCACATTCTACGGACCCAAATTCGATGAATATGGACAAATTCTTCAAATCACTCCAAACGATAACCGATTGAATTTCATTGAATTGGATGAATTCGTTTATGAGTTGGCTGCTGGCGAAAATGTGATCAAGCGTTCATCCGAAGACTACTCATGGACTGTTAAAGATCGTACCACTTACTCTGAATTGTATCAATATGTGATGGCTGCCTTCGATGGCAAATACGAACTCCCATTAGACATTAGCGAGCCACACTCTGGCTTCCCTGATCGTCTCCTCTTGCCTAGGGGTTGGGAGAGTGGTTTCCCAGTTCAATTCTTCTTCTACATTGGAGCATACGAATCTGACGTTGAACAACACTCAAACTACGATTCGTCGTACTCTGCTGGTATTGGTTCCGGTACCCGCTACATTGACAACAAACCATTCGGTTTCCCACTCGATCGTCCAATCGACACCTACGAGTTCTTTGTTCCGAACATGTACTTAAAGGATATGCACATCTACCACAACGACACCATCCAGCAATACTACCAGGGATACAAAAACTACGGCCACTTTGACTACAACTTCTACAATGACTACTACACTCAATACCACCATTAAGTTAAAAGCTCCAACTGGCTGTGGATCAAATTTTATATCCGAAAAGGTTAAGAAAATCTTGCATTAAGTCAACCTCATCTGTTTAATTAGTTTTAATGTTTTTAGAGAGCAAAAAAATATATAAAATAAAATGTACATGTCCATATAAACATTTCTAGTATTCATTTGGCAAATATATAAAGAAACAAAAAGCAATATACACATTTAGAGATGCTTGAAATTTTAGAGATAGCAAATATTGAAAACCTGCTGCAGATCTTCGCTCTGATTCGTAGCTGATATGTTTGCAAATTGAGTGTGCCCGCGAACGCTTAGGATCTAAATGAAGCTCAGTTATGTTTCCTTGAAAGATAAATCTTAATATGAAGATTTATTGGGATGATCCGAGAGCAATTTTAAACTGAAGATTCAATAGGACATAGTAAAGAACAAGTTCTTGAACCTCAATTTAAGGGATGGTAATGGCGGATGCGAAACTATATCCCCTGTAGACACGTCTCAACAATTTTGTAAATAATTTTTTGAAACATATAATTACAGTTTAGTAAAATTGGAGTGTATTTTGATATGTAGTTCAGATGAAGAAAATGCATTATGTATTTTCAGATGTGTTTTATTGAACATATTCCACCGATACAACGGCTTTGAAAGTGAAAAATATCGACACTGTTCAATAATTTATTGCTTTCTCAAGTGACGAACCGAATTTTACGAATTATTGAGATACTCGAATTAATGGAATTCCAATTATCGCGATATCACTATATACATATGTAACTGCACCCATTATAAACAGTTTGAGAGTGTATGAGTGGATGAACCATTGATTTTCATGAAAACATACAGTGAGACTTGAGGACTTTAGACGCTGCTTGACTGTATATAAAGAAGATAAGCTTTGCGACAGCAACGTTTATCATTTCACTATGCACGTGAAATATTCATATTGAATGGGTGTTATGTATACAAGGTTAGGTTAGGTTAGGTTGCCAGCTATCACCAGCTCAAATCATCGTGGACTTTCTGCATATTTTAATATCTGACGTGCCACTACCCTAGCCAGGTCACTAAGGTCGTTGAAAAACTCGGAATTTTCTTCTTATCATCCATAGTGCGGGACATTCGCAAAAAAAGTGCCTCACGGTTTCAGGCTCTTCTTTATTTCTGCAACTTCTGCAGAAGTCGTGTAGTGGGCTCCAAGTCTTTCTGCATGCCTTCTTATCAGTATGTAACCTGTTATAAGCTCGAAAGCCAAGAACACGTTAGCTCTGCTCAGCATGAGCAGACCCAGTGACCGTTTGACGTCCCACTCCGGCCACATGAGTTATGATGCTGGTGTTATCATTTTTCCAACGACCTCTGCTTCTCTCTTAGAAGGAGCTTGCAGGTAGCGAGGGGTATACCAAAACCCTCCCAACGTGACAAACGCGGAATGAATGTTCCCTCTCTTGGAAGCTCGTCCGCTGACTCATTACCTGGCATATTATTGTGCCCTTGTACACATACGAGGTGAAAGACAAACTGTTCAGCCATGTTCAGTCGCAGTTGACTGAATCCCGTGTTTTTAGTGCAGCTTGGCTGTCAGAAAATATGAACATTTTATTACATCTAAATACTCTTGTTCTTAAGTAATCTACCGCTTCCTGTATTGCAGTTACCTCAGCCTGAAAGACGCGGCAGTGGTTAGGAAGGCGGAAAAACTTTTTAAGTCCTAATTGGGCTGAGAAAACACCCCATCGTACCCTATTCTAAAGTCTGGAGTAATCGGTGTAATCGGGACTCCTTCGGACAACCAATATTTATCGGAAATCGAAATTCCAAACTTTTTTGTAAACTTTGGGTTGGAACACAGTAGTCCGTATCGTGCGAGTCTAGTTTGTTTGCGATTGTTGCGTGACCCGCGAACTGTTTCTCTGTGAAATGAATTTTAAATTGAGACTAACGCCTCCGAGCGGGTGGTACGTAAAGCCCCGCAGATGCATATCAGCGCCGACTCTTGCATCCTTTCGAGAGCTAGTAGTGATGTTTTATTATCGAGACAGAATAGGTCTAACCACCGCTGTATAAATCTAGTGCATAATTTTAGGCGACAAGCCCCATATTCTGCTGATCGCTCCCTTACAACTGCGGAGGGCCTTTTTAATGCGCTCCTGGGCGTTTTGTGCCCATGTAAGCTATTTATCTAGTATCACACCCAAGTACTTGGCATATTCCCCTAGCACTAATCTTACTTGTGATATTTTATACTCTCTTGTGAAAAGAACCAGTTCTGTTTTGGTGGGGT
Source organism: Philophylla caesio (assembly GCA_963971545.1). Lineage (NCBI taxonomy): Eukaryota > Metazoa > Arthropoda > Insecta > Diptera > Tephritidae > Philophylla > Philophylla caesio. Next base: position 24,715,341 of record OZ020608.1, on the reverse strand, counting down.
TCCGCCCAAACTTTTTTTTTGGTCCAGACTTTTAGTTTTTTTTTAGTTTTTCCTCCATAATGTTGCATAACTTTTGAGGAAACTTACCCCTTACTACCGCCGTAAGATCGTCGGCATGACCTTAGATCCTCCCCCTCCTCCAAGGTTTTCAGTGGGTCATTGATGGCCACCACCTAGAGTGGGGAGAAAGGGCCCCACGTTGCGGGGTTCCTCTCTTTGTGCTGCGTTCTGGTGTTGCTTCCGCCAACTCAGCCTTCACAACCCTGTCAACTAACAGTTTTTGTAAAAAGAATACCAACTATAGATCAACGCCCAGATAAACCAGAGCTCTTGTGACCGCCGAAGGTTCTATATTATTAAAGGCACTCTCAACGTCGAGAAATGATATTAATGCATACTCCTTGAGCTGTAGAGAGTACTCTATACATTACAAGATTTGATGCAGCGTTGTTTCAGTAGTCTTCCCTTTTATGTAAGCTTGTTGAGAATACATAAGTTTATCCGAAATTGATTCCCTGATATGGCTCTAATATCTTAAGTTGAAAGGAGGAAAGAATTATAGGCCTAAAGTATTTCTGATTAACGTGAGATATTCTCTCTGTTATAGGGATAAAAACTACCCTCGATTCTTTCACATTTTCGACAAAGTTTAAGTATCTTAGTTTTTCGATAACGTTGAAGAACCTTATCGATGTCTGTATTCTACCATGGTGGTTTCATCTTGCCTCTAGGCTTCTATATGGGGCAAGCCTGTTCTAAAGCCTTCTAACATGCCACTGTAAATTGGTTTACCATACATTCTAGCTCCCCTTGGCTGACCGGTACTCTTACTTGTTTGCCAGCGAGTCGCTTTTCTAATTCCCTTCTATATCTAGACCAATCAGCATTTTTAAGGGTTCTCAAAGGTTAAATCATAGGCGAGGTCTTCTCTAAGTTGCAACCTAAATGGCGGTGGTCTGAAAAGGAGTGCTCGTCCAGCACTTTCCAGTTTTTGAGAAAAGCATCTGCTTTTTCTGAGATAAGGGATACGTCTAGGACTTCTCTTCTGCTACTACTTACAAATGTGGGTTCAGAGACCCTATTATTTACAGCTATGTTAGCTTTTAATATAAATTCGAAGAGTGACTCACCTCTTTCATTGGTGTTGCTTCTACTCCAGGTGAAGTAGTGCGCATTAGCTTCACCTGCAAGTATGTATAAGCGTTTCTTCTGTATGATCAGCTGCCCTTTCAACCGTCTGTGTAGGGATGGAGGTTATCGTCCGGAGAGATCATCCTTCATCCTCACTGTTCTCTTCCACCTCTACTTCTATACTGGGCGTCGCATCGACTTCATTGGAGCATACTCTTACCCGAGTTGTGCCGAATCCGTACTTTACGACTCCCTCCGTCCTTTGCAGGAACGGCAGGGACTCCCTGTTGAGCATCAGTAGCACCCGACGCGTCGCTTTAGTTGTGTGCTCCACCTTCAGCACCTATGTATCAGTTGCGAGTAGGCAGAGCTTAGTTAAATTGCCGTAAGTTTTCCTGAATTTTCTCCGGCTCTGCGGTTTTCACCAGTAACCATACCCTCGCCCTAGGCCTAAAGGAAATGTACTTAAAGTCAATGGCCCGGAGCCTCGCACCCGGGGAGACTTCACCTAAACTGGCTACTGTCTTCTTATAAAGTTAGGCAGATCTAACGTCTTCACAAGCCTTTACATTTCCCTGAAACCGCATCTTTGCAAGATGCCCCGGGGTTCGCACGAAGCGCGCTTACTGCAATGCTTGACAGCTCTGACTTCACCCATTTCGAGTACGTCAGCAGCACCGTTTCATCGCCCTGGTTTTCGTTCACCATGCCCTGTACGATATTATCTTTCGCGACTTTCGCTAAGGATGGGCTGTGGATCCTGACCCTCCATTGATATATTGCACTTACTTAATTCCGTCTGCACCTCAGGAGCAGTTAGCTGAAAGTTAGGCATAATGGTTTTTGACTGACATCCGGCCTTGTAAACGCCGTAGGTGTGTTTTGGCCATCTCCATGGTAGCAGACTGCATACCACAATCGCCTCCACTAGTGCCAGGAATATTACTCGGAGGCCTCCCGTATACAATGAAATCGCAATAATTGGAATTCCGTCAATTCGAGAATCTGAATAATTCGTAGTAGCAATAAATTAAAGAAACAGCGTCGATGCTTTTAATTATTCAGAGACGTAGGTTCAATAAAACACATCTGAAAACTTTCTTCATCTGTTTTATAAGTCCTTCTTGTCAGAAGTACACTCCAATTTTACTAAACTGTAATTATGTGCTACAAAAAATTATTTATAGACTGGATGCGTAGTTTCGCATCCGCATTACCATTCTTTAAATTAAGGTTCAAGAAATTGTTCTTTATTATTCCTAATAAATCTACAGCTTAAAATTGCTCTCATATCATCACAATAAAACTTCATATCAAGATTTATCTTTATAAGAAAACTAACTGAGCTTCATTTAGATCCAAAGCGTCCACGATGTTTTAGTCGATTTTCTCGATTGTTCAAACATCTCGATGGTTCTCTCTCGTTAGATAACAATCGGCCAAAATATTTTGCACTAGCTTGGGACCCATGGCAACTTTATTTGTACAAGCAATAACTTTTTATAAATAAAAAATAGAATCAGAAAAAAGTATATTCTTGTTGGTTGGTAAAAAATAAATGAGATCAATTATAGTAATTATTGATATTCAGTAAGTTGAATGGGATGCTTCGTTTTGATGTGGTCATGCAAATTGGTTGTACTTCCAAAATATTTGTAGCACAATTTGCAGTTAACCGATGACTCCTTGCCACAATCCAATATTTTATTTAAAAAATTCCCATACCACTGATTTTTTAAAACAGCGAGGCATTTTGAATTTTCGAACAATATTTTTAACATATAAATTTGTCTGTAATATATACATAAATATATTTAAAATAACGCTCGAATATCTACACTTTCAATATTATCAATTTAAAAAAACCATCAATACAAACCTGCACAAGTCTACGAAATCTATTGATTGAGTTGGCACAACGTCGTCGATCATAATATCTGCAGCAGGTTTTCAATATTTGCTATCTCTAAAATTTCAAGCATCTCTAAATGTGTATATTGCTTTTTGTTTCTTTATATATTTGCCAAATGAATACTAGAAATGTTTATATGGACATGTACATTTTATTTTATATATTTTTTTGCTCTTTAAAAACATTAAAACTAATTAATCAGATGAGGTTGATTTAATGCAAGATTTTCTTAACCTTTTCGGATATAAAATTTGATCCACAGCCAGTTGGAGCTTTTAACTTAATGGTGGTATTGAGTGTAGTAGTCATTGTAGAAGTTGTAGTCAAAGTGGCCGTAGTTTTTGTATCCCTGGTAGTATTGCTGGATGGTGTCGTTGTGGTAGATGTTCATATCCTTTAAGTACATGTTCGGAACAAAGAACTCGTAGGTGTCGATTGGACGATCGAGTGGGAAACCGAATGGTTTGTTGTCAATGTAGCGGGTACCGGAACCAATACCAGCAGAGTACGACGAATCGTAGTTTGAGTGTTGTTCAACGTCAGATTCGTATGCTCCAATGTAGAAGAAGAATTGAACTGGGAAACCACTCTCCCAACCCCTAGGCAAAAGGAGACGATCAGGGAAGCCAGAGTGTGGCTCGCTAATGTCTAATGGGAGTTCGTATTTGCCATCGAAGGCAGCCATCACATATTGATACAATTCAGAGTAAGTGGTACGATCCTTTACAGTCCATGAGTAGTCTTCGGATGAACGCTTGATCACATTTTCGCCAGCAGCCAACTCATAAACGAATTCATCCAATTCAATGAAATTCAATCGGTTATCGTTTGGAGTGATTTGAAGAATTTGTCCATATTCATCGAATTTGGGTCCGTAGAATGTGCGGATCACAACCTTTTGTGCCTTGTCAGATTTCACTTTGAATTCAAAGTTGAATGGCTTGTGGTTGAGACGCATTTGACGGGCGTACAATGATTTATCCCAAACGAATGAGCCATCAGCGAAAACCATTTTGTCGTTCAACAAATTGGTAACATCATTGTCTACAAAATCGAAGTATGTGACCAGATCACTGATACTGACATTCATCATCTCAACACCAGGAAGAACAAGTTCTTGTTTACTGTAAGGAGGAAGGCTATGCTGGAAGTGTACAAAGACATCGGTGATTCTCTTGTGGAAACTGTAGAATAGGGGATCACGCATCATAGTTTCGAAATTCAAGAACACATTGGGCAAAACTTCGTTATCATTGTAATCGACGCCAGCGACATACATATGGCTCAGCAAATACCAGTAATTGAGGAAGAAGTTGTCGTAGGTATCAACATTGCCTTGCAAGCAGTTTCCGATGAATTCGACCGAATTGGGTTGACGCAAATCGATATGTTGACCGTCGTGAGTAGTGTAGATTCCTGAATCAATGATGCTATAAATGCGTTTGTAAGCGCTTTGGATTTTATTCGCCAGATTGAGGTTGCCGTAAGCTCGGATTTCGTAGTAGTTCTGACGATAAGAGTAACCAACACCATTGTATGACACCAATTCTGGATCATAACCTTGTTCGTAAGCATTGTACCAAGAGAATTCTGGGATTTCACCGAAGCCATTAGACAAACGCTCCAAATAGTAACGAGCTAATAGTTGCTCAACATTGTAGATCCACCATTCACCTCGATGATCCTTGTCCAAACCGAATGTCTTGCCATCCAAGAAGAAAGCATAGTCCATGTTCAAGTAGTACCAATACGAGTTCCAGCCCAAATCCTCTGTGAAGTAAGACATTACGGAGTGTTGGTTGAACATCTCAATATCACGGGTGTAGTCAACTGGGTGCCAGAACATGTTGATATTCTTCATCAGTGATACATGTTTGTCGTTAGATACAAATTCGTAGCTGTTTTCACGCAATGGATAGCTCTGCTCTGCAGCATACCAGTTCTCACCCAAGCCCATCAGACGCCACCATTGGTAGGTTTTGAAGTCCTTGGCGTAGAAGTAGTCTCCGTTGTAGTGGCTGTTTTTGTGTCCGTGATAGACATCGTTGAACTCCTTCTGGTATTGAATGTATTTGCTCCAAGTGTTGTAATCGAATTTCTCAGCAGCGTAAATGAATTTGCTGTTGTAGAAGTATTGTGGGAAGATTTCGTAGATGGAAGGAAGTATCAGACCTTGACAGTCATTACGATGAATAACAGCCAAAGTAAGAGCGTAGACGAAGATGCCTTCGTTAACATGGGTACGAGCCCAGGCAACGTTTTGTTGGAAGGTTTCCCAGTCCTTGGCGTAGTAGAAGTATTCGAATAAACCATAAGCCTGTTGGTAGTGAGTTTTAACCAAGGCACCAAAGAATTCACCTCTTGGCAAGAGTGCGCCCATCTTGTAGGACTCGTAGAATCTTTCCATTTGTTGATCAAAATGCTGTAATGTTAATTAGTTTAAAGTGTAAACATTAAGTTTTGGTTAAAGCTTAAAGTATTGAAACCTTATAAGTGATTTGAACTTACGGAGTAATGCGAATGATCGTAGACTAAATGTTGTCCAAGCTTAATGTACTCCTCGAACATCAGTGGATCCTCCATGCGGTAGAGAATCTCAAGGAGGAATTTCTGTTTTTCCAAGAAAGCATGATCCGCGATTGTTACTTTGTTGCTGGAAGGAACGCTGGCGGCGGCCACAAGACCGACGAGGGCCAAAAGAACTATAGTTAATTTCATCGCGACAACTGCTTCGGATTAGATGCTCTGTCCCAATGCCTAAAGACTGTTGATGTTATGCCAGAAAATGTACCTTTTTATATAATTTTGCTTATCAGTGAGCGCATAGATCTTCTTACGGCTAAGCAGAATGCGTCGATACTAATGCCGTTTCTGCATGACCTATCGTTGCAAATATTGTGATTATAAACTGTCTACCATTAAAAAATTGTTTTTATTATTATTTATGTTCTGGGAGTGTATGCAGATGCTTTGCTAAGATTTGACGCATTGCCGATTTTAATTAATTCTCATAAATTTTAGCAAAACTAAAAAAGATAGAATTAAAATATTGTATAAGATAACGTACGAAGAGCCAGAAAGGTCAAATCGGCAACACTGCCGATGCATTTTTATCAACCATTGTGGAAAGAATCGGGTGATGTTGGTGCGGCTTTCATAAAAAAAGTATACATATATGTAAAGTACATATTTATATACATATGTATGCAAAAGTTAAAATGCCATCACAATCTCTATGCCTTCTTAAAAAGTTATTTTGTATATTATAACACATATGAAAAAAAAACTAAGTATGCAGGCACAATTATATTAAGAGTAATTACATTTTAGTTAGGTTTAAGTATTTTTCAAAAACTTTATTTATTGTTGCTTTGTTGCGCAATGAAAAGTTGTTTCTTATACAGTAATAAACATTTTATACTTTAACTTTCACCCAACACCATCACCTTTGCCACTATAAAACGGCAAAACTTCCGTAAAAGTTTTTCCTGGAAGAGAAATTAAGAAAATCCAAAACTCCTATCGTATCGTACTTATTGCTCATAACCAGGACAAAGATTTTACGGAAATTGCCGTTTTGAGAACAGAATTGAGTGGTTGTAGGAAAATATTTCCACGATGAAGCCGTACTTGTTTCCATGGGTTCACATGTGGATGAGTGATTATTCACCACTTTAACACCCCTATGCTGGAATCCGTCGTACGTTCGATTACGCTACGAATCGTAAAATCGGTATGCTCAAATCCGCTTTTCGTAAACGTAAACTCGAAAATTCGTAATATCGGTATGCCAAAATCCGTCGGAGCTGTCAATTGCGGAATTTTTGTACGAACAGTCACTGTTGTCGGATGCTTCTTTGTTGAGACGAAAACTTGTCACAAACCTTTAAACCATTAAACATTAATATATCAGAGCAATGAAATTGACAATATCACCCACTTCATCATTTAAGAAATTTGTATTTAGATCATCTCTACATACAAACGATGCATATTTATGCAATTCTGCCTTTAATTAACGAAAACTTCTTATCAAATAGCTTACAAATGTTGATATTAAACTTCATTCTTCACTTGCAATAATATTGGTACATGTACATATATTTCTGCCAATATGTCTACTAATTACGATGCGATGCACTGATTTGATTTTGTGATGCTTCTTGAGATGATATTAGCTTCAACTACTTAATGGTTCCATGTGGGATCGATATAGGTTTCTGGCAAAGCCTTGGTGTGTACAGTGTACGAATTTATTGCGATTAATTAATTCAAAAGATCGCCCTACTGACACTAAATTGGAAGGGTCCTACAATAATTGAAAAATTGCCTCTTAAACTCATTCATATTGTAACATTTAATATACTTTGGCAACTCATTAAAACATTTTTATCCATTGTAAAATGCTTATTTAATAGAAAAGAAAAATACAAAGTTCACTGAACACTTAGCTTAGGGCTTCTTTGAGTTTGGACTGTCCGAAGCAATATCGGACGAGAACCGCACTCGCCAAAGGACCGCAGCTAATTGAATTGTCATCGATCGAATACACATACATATGTATAGCGATCGCAACTGTCACGACACAGAGTTGTAGTATTAAAGAGTTGCATTAGAAGTATCAAATAAGTACAGAGTGTTTAGGTACATAGAAATATAACACAGAGTTGCATTAGAACTATCAGATAAGTAAATGGTAAGAAATAAAATATTGATGAAATAGGATCGCTACAGTCTCCCCCTAGGATACTGAAGTCGACCCGACGAAGTATACTATGTGGTCTTTCGAGGTCGTCCTCTGCGCCGCATCATATTAACTGGAGCCTCGTATTCATCACTGGAACTCCGGAATGGTGTTAATGAGGATGCATGGTAGGTGCCCAAAGGTTTTAAGTTGGTCGTCTTATATCGCTGGCAATCAGTACAATTATGGACATGTTTTCCAATATCCTTGCGGATTCCTGGCCAATAATAGCGTGACGTTATTTTGTACGTTGTTCGGTCGATTCCATAATGACCCGCTGTGTCCTTGTTATGATAGTGGTCCAATATAGCTGGACGCTCGGACTGAGGAATGACCAATTGCGCATCTTCGCTGTCATCGTCGTTGTAGCAATACAAGACTCCATTATTCATCGTATATCCTCTTTTGGACCAATGTACCGCATCATCTGTTTGATTCTCGAAACAGTCGATTATGGCTTTGAGATCAGGATCACTAAGCTGGCCTTCTCGAATATCCTTCGCTCCTCGTCGTGGAAGGTCAATGCCAACTGAGCATATTTCACAGGATGTCTCATTGTCATGGTTTTCTTCACAGGGAGGCCGTGACAACATGTCAGCTATAACGTTATTTTTCCCTGGCTTGTAGTCAATATGTATGTTGTAGGATTGTATAAGCAATGCCCATCGAGCTAGGCGTCCAGTGGGTGATTTGTGAATTGTCATTAACCATTTCAGCGGCCGGTGGTCCGTAATGAGCGTTACGTTGGAACCTTCGATATATCCACGGAACTTCTGGACAGCCCATAAGATTGCAAGAGCTTCTCGCTCAATTGTAGAATAACTTTGTTCAGCTGTTAACAACCTACTGGCGTATTCTATGGGATGTTCATCAGAACCCTCCCTCTGGATCAGAACTGCCCCTAGATCATAACCACTAGCATCGGTTTTGAGAGTAAATGGCAAGTTCTCGTCAGCTTGTTTTAGAATAGGCGAAGTTGTTAAAAGGCGTTTTAAATCGTCGAAAGCCGTTTGTTGCTTCTCTGTCCAAGCCCATTTCGCGTTCTTTTTCGTGAGTTGGGAAAGCGGTTTAGCGACGTCTGCGAATTGAGGCACAAAACGTCTGTACCATGAGCACGCTTGGAGAAAGGACAGTAATTCCTTGACGTTTCTTGGCGATTTACGCATCGATAGTGCCTTAGTCTTGCTTGGATCAACCTTGATGCCATCTGGAGTCAATACGTGCCCCAAATATTTTACCTCATGACAAGCAAAGCGGCATTTTCCCTTGTTGACCTTGAGTCATGGTCAACTCGTAGTTGACGGATTGCGGTGGTAGAATCACTTCGAAAGAATTTAGTCGTAAAAAGTTTTCGTCACAAAATTTTTCAAATTCAGCGTTGCTGGTTTTTGTTCTCATTGGAGGTGCAAAAAGTCGAGAAGTATTCTCAGGTGTAGTTTCGCCAACCGGTAAGGAACCTCTAAAAATCTTCTGCACGGAGTGTGATGAGTAGTCATTCGACTGTGAGCGTTTACTCGTTACTGATGGACCGTAGTTTTTCTCTGAACAAACCTCTGGAGTATTAGCGGCATCTGGGTTCGTGTTGTACCTTTCGACGTAGCGTATGAAGTTGGAGTACTCGTTCTTAGCTTTAGTACTAGGCGACTGCAAAAACCCTGTTACTATGTGTGCACCCGCTATGTTAATAGCAGACGGTAAATCACTAGTGCTCGATTTTTTAAAGTCATATTTCACTTTTGGTTCGTCCTCAAAATACCAAAAACGTTGTGCCATATTCAAAACTATGCCCGCTTGTTCCATAAAGTCTGCTCCTATGAGAGTTCGATTCTTCGTTGCGTTTGGTAAGAATATAAATCGGATTTTTCGTTCTCTGTTACCAATTGTGACGTTACAAATTGAGGACAGCACCTTTTGTTTTGTAGTAGTGCCATCTGCCAATGTTACATCTGCCATAAAATCTTGAAAGACGCAGCCTTTGCTCGATAAGATTTTCTTCAGGTTTGCACTGGCTACACTGGTTTTCGCTCCAGTATCAAACAACGCTTCCCCTTGCATACCAAACATCGTAATGGGGACCATTGGTATCGCTCTGCCAACGATAGTGGTGGACACGCTGTTAAACGATAAATACTGTGGACTCTCCTTGCTGTGCCCACTGCATTTTTGGCAATTTGCGCGATACACGCCTGGTGCCCCCCAGCCGTAACATGCAAACGCGGCTACACGCTTAGCTTGCGGCGCTGACATGCTCGTACTTGCTGTACTTAATTGCTGTCGTTGTTGTGCCTGCTGCGACTGTTGCTCCTTCTTCTTCTTAAAGCAAACATCTACAGTATGGCCTCGTAGCCTGCAGAAAGAACAACGCTTTGTGCTGTTAGAATTTTCAGGTTCCTCAGTAGCTGTCGGCATAAGTTGCTTTGCTTCTGCCATAAATAATTCCGCATCTCGGCAACGTGCTATTAACTCATCAAACGTCACAAATGTATCACGGCGCACACGGTCTCTAATTTTTATTGAAAGGAGGCCGTATACCATGCTTAATTGTACTGCTTCGCTAATGGTATCCATTAACTGCGAAAACAGCAATCGCTTCTTGCAAATAAAGCTGTCTGTAGCTTCACGAACAGTTTGCTTTTGATCAAAAATGCTTTAAAAAATTTTCCAATCCGGCGTTGGAGGCGAAAATGTAGTGCGCATCAATTCAGTTGCAGCGGTGAACGTTTTCAGGGAATCCTTAACGCCAATCCACCACGTAGCGGCATATTCTTCCAGCAATAGCGGCATACCGCGCAGGGCGTCGGCGTCGGAAATTGCCTCTATATCTTTGTACAACGTTATAGCGGTAATAAATTCTTCCACTATAGCGGGATCTGGTTGTCCTCGGAAACGTGATGTACATTGCGTAAAGGAACCGCCTTTTTTACTGCTTGATATCGCAGCTAAAATTTGCGTAAACTGCTCCGGTGAAAATGTTGCCATGCTTGTCGGTGAGTCACGATTGGAGTTGTTCGTGGCCATAAAGTTGGGCGCCAATAAAATGCTGAGTGTCCTTTTACTTCTCAGATCGTATGTCATGAGACAATTTATTTAATAGAAAAGAAAAATACAAAGTACACTGAACACTTAGCTTAGGGCTTCTTTGAGTTTGGACTGTCCGAAGCAATATCGGACGAGAACCGCACTCGCCAAAGGACCGCAGCTAATTGAATTGTCATCGATCGAATACACATACATATGTATAGCGATCGCAACTGTCAAGACACAGAGTTGAAGTATTACAGAGTTGCATTAGAAGTATCAAATAAGTACAGAGTGTTTAGGTACATAGAAATATAACACAGAGTTGCATTAGAACTATCAGATAAGTAAATGGTAAGAAATAAAATATTGATGAAATAGGATCGCTACAATTGTAATATAAATTACATTTATCTGCTTCTGTTTTATAAGCTGGAAAATTAAAATCATTTCTGTTACGAGTATTTTTGAAGTGTAAATTATTGACCTATTTTTTATTACTCTTTAAATAATCGGGCAAGTTTCCCTCTATAATATTCTTAATAAACATCATTGTATACATATTAAACAAGAAAGAAAAGCTAAACTCGGGCGAAATCCTTTTTAATATACCCTCGCGATATATTTTTTGCTCTGCATGGTCGGTGCCCATGATTTCATAAAATTCCCGTTTCTTTGTTTTAAATCGCAGCTAGTATTAAACTTTACTCAATTTCTTCCAATGAATACTGAACGACGAAGTTTTTGCATTTTTCAAATACTTCCGTTATATGGGAGGTGGGCGTGGTTATTGACCGATCTTCACCATTTTCAATAGCTACCCTGTCCCAAGAGCAATCTCTGTACCAAATTTCATTAAGATATCTCAATTGTTACTCAAGTTATTGTAACTACGGACAGACGGATGGACGGACGGACGGACAGACAGTCAGGGCCAAATCGATTCCTCTTTTCATTCTGATCATTTAAGTATATATATGTCTATATCTCTCTCGATTATTTTTTGCTGTTACAAACAACCGTTATGCGAACAAAGTTATAACATCCTTGTGTACAGGTACGCTCGGGTATAAAAAGCTGCTGCTTAACGCTCATCCAGTTTAGTGTGGGCAGCATCCCTACAATATCACTGCCGGTCAATTTACCGTTAGTCGGTGGCTGAAAAAATTTTGTCAGCACTTAGAACAAAGTTGCTATCAGTTTCTTAGGGCCACTATGTAAAAACTGATGTCAACAAATGTGTACGTGTGGTATTGTATTTCACTAAAACACATTAATATTACCAAATAGACAAACCTATAGCTCTACTTCTTACTCTCGTTCATTTTTACTGGGTCAATGCTCATCATAAAATCATCAGTACTGAAAATATTCCTTTATACCTACATATAGCAAATGATATTTCCTTTTTTTGTTTGATTTAATAAAAAAGCTTTTTTATTTTTTCAATTAAATTTTAATTGATTTACTACAAGCTAATAACTTTGATCATGATAAAAAAAATTAGATATATTTTTGCTGAACTATTTTTTGCGCAGAGCTCTTTCATGTTTTACTTATATTAGATTATAAAATCCTCTTTTCTTTATAATTAGCATTTAGAAAAGCTATTTTTTTTATTTAAAACATATCTTTTATAAAAACACGACGATTGAAAAGTTTTCGCAACAAAACACTTCAGAGTTTTCCTAATACTGCGCGCCATTTGCAAAACTCCTATCAATTTATCGTATGTTTCTTTCTCGCATATGCGAAATTAGCCTAAATGGTCATTGTTTTTTTTTGTGCAACTATAAATGACAACTATTTTACATGTCATCTTACGGTCAGTAAAGATAAACATGAAAACTTCGTTGTTTCTTTCTCGCATATATGCAACCATAGTAAGCGTAGCGAGTCCCAAGTGTCTCTGTTTGGCATGCATCATGACAGTTATTTTACCAGTAATCTGACAGTCGGTGCTGATTTTATGAATTAGAGTGTAGTGGTAATTCTGGTCAGCATGATCTTGTAGGGATATTATATAGCGTTTAATAAGAATGAATGTCATTGCTCGGTTCTGTTGCTTTTGTAACTTATAGATTTGACTATCTCTCATTATGAAGAATATTGTGGGACAGAAAAGGAATGAGGTTCAATTATAGATCTATACACCATTTACTACTTAAGTATTTACAGGTTCGTTGAGTGAAGTATAATTTTTAAGCATAACAAAGCATAATATACATGACGATATAGGCAAAATAAACTTTTGAAGAACGAATTTATATAATAATTTGGGTATTTGCATCAAGGATTGCGTATAAATTTAATGAAAGAGTTATGGCTTTTCCACACATTGACACTTTTGGACAAATTGTTTTCCTTCTAATTAATTCAAGTTATATTTCAATTAAAATACAGTTAATTTTCTAACGAAAGCCATAACATTCATATTTTTTAAATTGAATGCAAAATGTATAACAATTTAACAAAAAATTTCGAACTGTCCAATAAACGAGTATGCATTTTAAATGGTAATTCTTTAAAGTAAAAAAAATAAAAATGTCTAATTTTTTTCTGATATTTAAGTAAAAGTTGAGTAAAATTGTGGATAAACCCTTGAATAGTTTTTTAATCAATAACCCATAAGAGATATCCCAAAATCTGCTCTACTATTTTTATATTCTGTCTTCTTCAGGAAAAATTTGTGTTTAAGAGTTTATTATATACAAATTTTGTAAACTTGTATAATTTGTTTCATGAACAACGTACAAGAAGCAGCGAGCGCATTCATACATTTCAAATATTTTTGCGTCTTGTACATACTATAAAGCACGTCGCGCACACGACGCTGAAATCCTGGAAAAATTGTGTGACTAATCTTTATATAGAGAGTAGTCCTCATCGCAAAAAGGTATAATAGTTTTTTAAATGTTATATTCAGCATTTGCACTTCAAGAAACTAATTCGTTATTTAACATCATACATAGTAGGCCAATAGAGAGTTTGAGGTGGTTGTCGCGTTTACCTGGGTAGCAGCACCAAAACAGAATAATTTTTTTAACATGAAGTGCCAAATATTGAATTTTGTTAAGATAAGAACTTAACTTTACTACTGCTACCTGTTCAATTTGGCTTGAAAGTCCCAAAATGATGACCATGATTCCATTGTTAAGGGCTAGATAACTAAGCAGCGAATTCGCCGACTTTTTATTAAACGGCTGCCTTAGCATCGAAATCGTGTCGCTCTACACAATAGCAATAGTAGTAAAAAGCTTCTCGAAAGGAAGGGGGAAAACTAAAGAAAAATAATTGTACATAATACTCGTAGTTTATAAAATTTCTAGTGTATCCTCGCACGCAAAATTAAACGTCTGAGGGTATTTGTTTAAAAACTTATCTAGGTAAAATTTCTCTAAATCATCACTATTTAGAATCGACCGCTTAAGATGATATTATGCTTAATAAAAATAAAATTTAGTATACTCGTATTTCTTAGTAAAACTCATTTGTTAAATAATTATTAAACAATAACCAATTATGAATTTCAAATTGTTACTTTTTTCAAGATAACGTTTAAAGAACATTCTAAAGTGTTAAAATTTTTCCCTAAAACACACAATCGTTTCCTTTTTAACTTTTGCACGGTTTGAATGTTAAAAATAATAAATAACTTTTATTTACATATGTACATATGTATGTATGTATGTATGTACACTCTGTTCGCAAATTATAGCACAAACACAATATGACGCATTTGAACAATTACATCATCGTTAATTCTCTAGCAAATACCATTGAAAACAATTTTTTAATTTAATAAAAATATAGAAAACATTTACCAAAATTTCATCAAAATCTGTAACTTTTTAAAAATAATTTTTAGATATGTATGTAGTTCTTTCAATTTTGGTATAACAAAGTTCAAGTTTCTAGTGACTTCGAATAACCACTGATTTTTAAAAGTTTTTTATTGAGGAAACTGCAAACAAAAAAATTGTTTCGCATAAAAATTTGCAAGCATCTCTCTTGAAAGAGAATACTTGAAAATTCTTAGATAATTCTTGTTGGACTTTTATTATAATATTATTTTTTTTAGGAAGTGTCACAGCTCATTTGTAAGGACGCCAACATGGACGGATCAGAGCGAGAAGGCTGTCAACGTACCACACCTCTTCGATAAAGGCATTAAGCAATTGTAAGGGGAGTCACGATGCATAAGAATATACTGGAAATTTTCTTAGATGTAACTATGTTGTTATCAGTGAATCAGAATAACACTTTGCAACGTAAAAACACTCAGCAAAGCTCGTTGTTCGCACCTAGAATAGCAAAAATCCTAAAATGATTTTGAATAGTTATCTCGCTTTAATAAAATATTGTCGTTTGAAATATATGTAGCTCTCAGTTACATTTAAAAAATAGTGTTTACATTATAAATTTTATTAATATTATTTATTTCATTGAACGTTGCCATCGAGTAAATCGTTGATGTCGCACTCCATTACTTCTGTTGGGTCACATTGTATGCGCCCTTTTATACAGGCCGCCGCTGAACTGCATATTAGTTTCTACGCTTTGCCATGGGCCCCCAATCGCTTAAACAGCATCAGCTGCTGTGATAAGAATTCGGCAAGCCGCTAGTTGATCGCCCTTGAACTTGAAATTTGGAGCAATGTACATATTTATGTATGTATGTATGTACGTATGTACGTATGCACATACGCTTGCATACATTTGCTATTATTTTTTGCACATAACTAATAATATACGACAAACATATTATTTTCGCAAGCTAGTAATATATGTATATGTACGTATGTAAGTATGTACGTACAGTTTCTGCCACAAATTTAGTTGCCGCGTTAAATTCAGCATTGCCGCCGGACAAACAAATTACTGTTATTACGTTACTAAATTTCATCTTAATACTGCTTTTAAAAAGGTATAGATTAATTTAAAGTTAATGTTAAAAAAAACATCTTATTAAAAGTTTTGCCTTGGATTCCGTTGGTAGATGTACGTTGAAATGTTGCAGATAATGATTTAAGAAGGGAATGTTAAGCGACATATTCATGCCAGTATTGGAAAACGATTCCATCTTACAAAATAATTTCGCGATTACACTATATAGCTCAGTGTTTGGCCGAGATTTTCTTACCGTTTGTGGTGTGCGTCTTTATATTATAGCAGAAATGAAGGGACCTACAGTTGTGCGCCGACTCCGAACGGCAGATGTATTTATGAGAAGCCTTTTCAAGGCAGAAATACCCTCGGACGTTGGCCATTGCCTGTCGAGGGGTGACCGCTAATAGAAAAAACAAAACTTTTTTATAAATAAGATTTTGCTTGCCTAGGCTGAGATTCGAGGCTCGATTTCAGCGGCATATCGAGTTACAGCACGCACCGCTACCAACTCAACTACAGTGGTGAATATTAATAAGGCGATTTAAATTAGGCGTCCATATTGCAAATCTTAAGCAGAAGCGGGTGGCATATATCCTAAAATTTCAGCAGGAAATATTAATATGTATTATTAAATTTTAAAATAATTTCGATTAAAATATGAAAATTAATAATAAAATTTAATTGCTTAATTATATAAGTACTTATGTACGTGTGCTATGGCATACGAAATATATATTATAATATATATTTTCAAGCATTGCAAATAAGTTAGTTTGTGGAATATATACAACATCAAAACAAATATTTACAATAAACAGATCAAACTTAAAAAATAAAATAAACACACATATTTAAAACAAAAAAAAAAAATAAGCTGAATAATATTAAAAAATATTAAACAAATTTTAAAGAACTAATGGTTTGAATCTTCATAATCACGACTCTTATCATTTGTGGTATAAAAATTGTATATGATGGTATGTTATTGGAAGGCCACATTGACTTACCTAATGTTCTTAACAAAATTTTCATTAACAAGGTGTTAAACATGTATATATAAGGAAAAATATCGAGTTCAAATAACATTAAATATTGCTTATGCCAGTAGCAGATTTCACTTCAAGAAAATTGTAACAGATAAAATATTCGTTAAAGAATTAAAAATATAAAATATGCGGAAAAACCTATTGTCCGACGGTGCTTAACACAGTGGAATACACGAGATATTCTTCTGTTTAAATAACAAAATAGTATTGAAAATGGCATCGTCCCCAAAAGTGGCTAATTTCAATAGTAGTACCAGTTGAAAAGTTACCCTACGTCAAGCAAACGCCAGACAATCATTTTGACCGATAATTACGGCAATTTGATTGCATAATCATTTGTAAGATGGCGACAGACAAGTACGTTCGATGCATTAAAGCGAAAATATCCTTTAAGTATTACAGAAGATGTGATATTTCCCTTCTAAGTACATACTAATAGATAATACAATTGGAAACAACTCAATATTTGCTTTCGTAGTATTATACCAATGATGTTGCCGCCAATAACTTTTCGAGCAAATGAAAATTTAGCTGTCAAAGCATCACTTTGACAGTTGATTGCCAGCAATGTGTTGGCAATTGATAACTTAAAATATTTCAAAATATAAATTGCTAACATCATTCAATTTACTGTCTCCATTGGCAATTTGCTTCAAAATTGCGATTGAACGCAATCATAAATTGCGTGTCGAGTTGTCGGGTTAAAAAATATCAATAGAAAATGCAAAATATGGCAATTAAAACAGAGAAATTAAGACCAACAAATACTTTGCATGGTGACGGAAAAATTTAGAAGTATTTGTAAAGGACTTATGTGTTCAATATCTGGATATAGTTTAATAGCATAGCCGCAATTTGGATTCAGATGAAAAAAACATTTTTGTGAATCAAAACTCAATATTGCACCGTTTTTTGAACTTATCCAACTTCGTTACTAAAGACGGATTTAAATCAAAATAGTTTTGATAAGCGATTGGTTATGCTTCCTTGTGGAACCCCAGACGAAGCAATAAATGTGTCTGAAAATTTTTCATCTACTGAGACTACACAGCATATATTAGTTAAGTAGGATTGAATCCACTTCAAAAAAACCGAATGAAAGCCAAGAGAGCCTAACTTCTGAAGTAAATTCGAATGAGAAACTCTGTCAAAAGCTTTGCTAAAATCTGTTTATATGCAATCAACCTGGAATCCAGCGGAGAATGATGAAATACAGTATTCTGAAAATACTGCTAAATTTGTCACCGTAGACCGATTGGCTACAAAGCCATGTTGATTAGGTATAACTAAGCCTTTTATGATGAAATATTTTTTTTCTTTGACAATAATTTCGAAGATTTTCGATACAACTGATAATTTACAGATAGGTCTATAATTGCGGTGGCCGCTGTGATCGAGTTGGTAGCGGTGCGTGCTATAATTTGATATGCCGGTGAGTTCGAGGTTCGAATCTCAGTCAGGGCAAGCAAAATCTTAATAATAGAAAAAGTTTTTTCTAATAGCGGTCACCACTTGGCAGGCAATGGCAAACCTCCGAGGGTATTTCTGCCATGAAAAAGCTTCTCATTAAATACATCTGCCATTCGGAGTCGGCACAAAAGTGTAGGTCCCTCCATTTGTGGTATAATATAAAGACGCACACCACAAATGATAGGAGAAGCTCGGCCAAACACTGAGCTATATAGTGTAAGCGCCAAAATTATATTATATATATATATATAATTGCGAACATTATTCTTATTCCCACTTTTAAATATAGGGTTAATAGAAGTAATTTTCCAATCGTCGATAAAGACACCAGACGCCAGAGACATAATAAAAATAAATTTTAGAGGAGAAACAAGAGAGGGGCAGTACTTAAAGAGAATAGCTGAAAGTCCATCTACGTCGGGTTTCGCAGACGGTTTCAAGTTGGCTATACCCGAAGCTACGTCATCATCAGACAACTCTAGAGCGCCTAAGCTAAAAGCAGAAGCTTTTTCAGTATCAGCAGCTGCATCTGGCGAGTTGTTACCATTCTCACAGACATAATTGGCTTTAAAAAACTGTGCAAATAAATTGGCTACCTCCGTAGGGCAGCTAGCAAATTTGTCATCTAAAAAAACAGCCGAAGGTAGTGATAGTGCAATTTTTTTTTCACTAGCACTAAAATTTTAATGATAGTGAATTTTGCTTTTCACTATCACTAAATGGATTTTGATTTTAATTACCACTAAACAGACAGTGATAGTGCAATTTAGTGGTAGTGCAAAAATGTCGAACCCTGGTAGAGGCACATTTTTTAGACTTTATAAAATGCCAGAATGCTTTTGGATTTGATTTTAAGAATTTGAAGAAATTTATCAAGGCAGTTTAAATCTTTGGAAAATTTCTTATATTTATTAAAGGAAAGCTGATTTCCAGAAAGCTTAAACTTCTTAAAGTATTTATTTCTAAGATCTTTCAGTTTTTTTAGGTTCCGATTATACCATGGTAACTTATAAGGCTTAATTTTCTGAATGGGAACATATTTAATGCATAGATCAATCAACACTTCTCTAAAAGAGTGAAAACATTTCGACACATCTGGGATTGAAAATAATTCACTTCAATTTTCACAGCACAAATAATGGCTGTCAACTGTGTAATCATTAACTTATTCACAAATTGCTTTCTCATTTACCCATTCAATAATGAAAGGTGTTGAACGTTGGCATTTTCTCGCTCTAAATCAGCCATCTTGAACGCCCTTAGTTCATTTGGTTCATTTGCCAAATTTGGTTACCAGTTTTGTAAAAAAAAATAATTTGTTGATGATTGATTTTCTAAAAGCGCGAATTTTAATAAATTTTGTAAAAATTGTCAAGTATTTTTATAAGAAACATTATTTGGTAAATTACTAAATGAATCAAAGATCTGTGGTTCATTTCGGAAGACACGGTCAACAATTTTATTGGCATTTCTAATACAATATTTTATCGGCAAGAAGAAAAATTTCCATTTTTTTGATAAAGTATCAAGAATAGTTAATATTTCTCTATGGGCTCTGAAGATATCCTCTATATAGTTTGATAATCTGCTAAAATTGAAGGTTTTGACGCTGCTGCATAAAATCATCGTCATAGAAGAATTCCCATTTCCCAAAAAGCCGCCTTCAACCGACTCGGTCGTCTTGATCACATCAGCTCTTACATTTAAATTACAACTCTATAATATCCCAACGTAAATTTTTTGTTTTCTCGGTTCTCATTAGGAACAAGCTAATTTTATATTCAATACAACCTATGGATGTTGTATTCTAATAATTATAAAGGCTAAAGAAACTCCATCGACCTGTATATTTATGCTTCTTCAGTAGTCAATTAGTATTTTTTTTTTTTAAAACCCGGCTTCAGTGCTTTTATGCTCAGAAATATTGAGGATTACCTTCAGTTTTTTCATGAACCAATGATTGGAACTAAACTAAATAAATGTGGGAAAACCCGCGAGGTTCTACTTTCCCAAAAAAAAATTTATCGGTGGACAAACATTGTTATGTTGTTGGTACGGTTTGAATGCGTTTGAACATTTAATATTAATTTTTAAATCATTATCGAAGAGATTTTTCTAATTTTGGCATCCTAAAACACTAAAAAGTCGTACTGTGCGCAGGTTTCACTAGCAATTTAAGTACAAATTATTATTTTTTTCACAGTTTTCATATAAAGTTCATAATAGGTACGTTCGTTTACAATCTCCAACAGAAAATATCCAACAGCAAAATTCCGGAGAAATGTCTTCTGTTCTCTCACAAGAGAAAAATATCCAAAATAGTACGCGAACGTAAAATTTGGAGAAACTTGCAAATTTAACGAACAGCTGATTGAATTCTTGTCCGCATTCAAATATGCAAAACGAAAAATTGTGCATTAGTGGTTTCTTCAAAAATTCTGCAAAGGAAACTTATACAGTTACCTGCTTATTGTATGTTTAACACTCATAATTTATAATTTTCCGTTTTAAAATTCTTAAACAAAAACTTTTAATTTATCTAAATTGCAATCATCTGTTATTGATCAGCTGTTTTCTTGTTGGCAAACATTTTTCCAAAACTCAAAATGAAATGTCAGTTTCACTTTGCTCTTTCAATTTCCCCTACTTTGTTAGTTTTTGGCGTACGCGAACGCTAAAAGCTGATAGATTTCCAAAACTTTCAATAATTATCCGTACCCTAACTTTCCTAATATTCAAATTATTGTGGTTGATTTTTTTATGTAAATATCTTCACTTATTTGTAATTTTTCCTAAGAACGGCCTTCTTTTATTTCCGTTTCTCTAATACCTCCTAAATTCAATATTGAGACCTTTCATTATTCCATCATGAGCAATGGAAAATGCAGAATATTGTGCATGTATTGGAGAATGCGTGGGGTCATTAAAACAAATTTAAGTACATACATATGTAAGTATATGTATGGCATAATATATGTACAAAAATACATAAATTCTTAATACCCCATGAATAAATTTGAGCCTTTTTAAGTCGTTATGGCAAGAGATACATTTTTTTATTTGATTTTGTTTGCATCTTTAACACTTAAATTACTAAATTAAAATTTGATGTTCATACAATTTTTTTCGTATTATTTATACATATAGAGAATTCGAGTTCTGGGTGTAGTAGTTATTGTAGAAGTTGTAATCAAAGTGGCCGTAGTTCTGGTATTCCTGGTAGTATTGTTGAAGTGTGTCCTTGTGGTAGATGCTTGCATCCTTGAAGTACATGTTCGGAACAAAGAACTCGTAGGTGTCGATTGGACGATCGAGTGGATAAGCAAATGGTTTGTTGTCAAGGTAGCGGGAACCGGAACCAATACCAGCTGAGTAGGACGAATCGTAGGTTGAGTGTTGTTCAACGTCAGATTCGTATGCTCCAATGTAGAAGAAGAATTGAACTGGGTAACCACTCTCCCAACCCCTAGGCAAGAGGAGACGATCAGGGAAGCCAGAGTGTGGCTCACTAATGTCTAATGGGAGTTCGTATTTGCCATCGAAGGCAGCCATCACATATTGATACAATTCAGAGTAAGTGGTACGATCTTTAACAGTCCATGAGTAGTCTTCGGATGAGCGCTTGATCACATTTTCGCCAGCAGCCAGTTCATAAAGGAATTCATCTATTTGAACGAAGTTCATGCGGTTATCGTTAATAGAGATAATTTGTCCATATTCGTCGTATTTGGGTCCGTAGAATGTGTGGATCACAACCTTTTGTGGCTTTTCAGATTTCACTTTGAATTCAAAGTGGAAGGGCTTGTGGTTGAGACGCATTTGACGGGCGTACAATGATTTATCCCAAACGAAAGAGCCATCAGCGAAAACCATTTTGTCGTTCAACAAATTGGTAACGTCGTTGTCTACAAAATCGAAGTATGTGACCAGATCACTGATACTGACATTCATCATCTCAACACCGGAGAGAGTAAGATCTTGCTTATTGTAAGGAGGGAGGTTATGTTGGAAGTGTACAAAGACATCAGCGATCTTCTTGTAGAAACTGTAGAATAGGGGATCACGCATCATAGTTTCGAAATTCAAGAACACATTGGGCAAAACTTCGTTATCATTGTAATCGACGCCAGCGACATACATATGGCTCAACAAATACCAGTAATTGAGGAAGTAGTTGTCGTAGGTATCAACATTGCCTTGCAAGTAGTTTCCGATGAATTCAACAGATTCAGGTTGACGCAAATCGATATGTTGACCATCGTGAGTGGTATATATTCCTGAATAAATGATGCCATCGATACGTTTGTAAGCGCTTTGAATTTGGTTTGCCAAGTCGTAGTTGCCAAAGGTTTGAATTTCGTAGTAGTTCTTGCGATAAGAGTAACCAACACCACTGTATGATACCAATTCTGGATCATAACCTTGTTCATAAGCATTGTACCAAGAGAGTTCTGGAATATCACCAAAACCGTGAGACAAACGTTCCAAGTAGTAGCGAGACAAAATTTGAGCTACATTATGGATCCAGAATTCGCCACGACGATCCTTGTCCAAACCGAATGTCTTGCCATCCAAGAAGAAAGCATAGTCCATGTTCAAGTAGTACCAATATGAGTTCCAGCTCAAATCCTCAGTGAAGTAAGACAATACAGAATGACGGTTGAACATCTCAATATCACGGGTATAGTCAACGGGATGCCAGAAAAAGTCGACGTTCTTCATCAATGATACATATTTAGCGTCAGAGACAAATTCGTAGCTGTTTTCACGCAATGGATAGCTCTGCTCTGCAGCATACCAGTTCTCACCCAAGCCCATCAGACGCCACCATTGGTAGGTTTTGAAGTCCTTGGCGTAGAAGTAGTCTCCGTTGTAGTAGCTTTTGTTGTTTCCGTAGTAGACGTCGTTGAACTCCTTCTGGTATTGAATGTATTTGCTCCAAGTGTTGTAATCGAATTTCTCAGCAGCGTAAATGAATTTGCTGTTGTAGAAGTATTGTGGGAAGATTTCGTAGATGGAAGGAAGTATCAGACCTTGACAGTCATTACGATGAATAACAGCCAAAGTAAGAGCGTAGACAAAGATGCCTTCGTTAACATGGGTACGAGCCCAGGCAACGTTTTGTTGGAAGGTTTCCCAGTCCTTGGCGTAGTAGAAGTATTCGAATAAACCATAAGCCTGTTGGTAGTGAGTTTTAACCAAGGCACCAAAGAATTCCCCTTTTGGCAAGAGTGCGCCCATTTTGTAGGACTGGTAGAATCTTTCCATTTGTTGATCAAAATGCTGTAATTTTTATGAGTTTAAAGTGTAAACATTAACTTTTGGTTAAAGCTTAAAGTATTGAAACCTTATAAGTGATTTTAACTTACGGAGTAATGCGCATGATCGTAGACTAAATGTTGTCCAAGCTTAATATATTCCTCGAAGAGCAATGGGTCTCCCACACGGTAGACAATCTCAAGGAGGAATTTCTGTTTTTCCAAGAAAGCATGATCCGCGATTGTTACTTTGTTGCTGGAAGGAACGCTGGCGGCGGCCACAAGACCGACGAGGGCCAAAAGAACGATAGTTAATTTCATGATGACAACTGCTCCGGATTAGATACTCTGCTCCAATGCCTAAAGACTGTTGATTTTAAACACGAAGAGATGCCTTTATATACCATTTTGCTTATCAGTGCTTCGAACATTTTTTTCCAATCAAACATTGGATTCTGCTTGACCTCAGTGACCATGCTGCGGCATTTAAAGTCTGTTTTTTTTAAGATGAATGTTTTCAATTTAATTTAAGGTAAGGCTAATTGTGTCGTGTGTTTGTGTATGTGTGGTACATATTGAAAATGGCTGTGATAAGACCATTATCACCCCTCATTAATATTATGAACAGCTGTCCTTTATGTTTTTGCTGTATATTTTTGAGCAGATGTGCCATGCTATAATTAAGTTTGTACTTATGTACACATATTTGATGACTATTAAATTAAATATATGTAAATAAAATTTTGCGTGGTTATATTCAGCAATATCATAAGTATACGTACATATATAATTCTTATATGACTCACTCTGGTATGCGCTTATTAACATCTTTGGATCTCGACGCTTAACAAATTGTTACATTTGACAACTCGTTACAATAGAAAAAAAACGGACAGTCCTCCTTGGTTCGGTTTTATTATTATTACTTTATCCAGTAAAAACTACCGTACTTTAAAGGAGTCCAGTTTGAACTCGGACACTAAACTAAACTGGAAATCATCCGGTTCTACAAGCTATTGGGGTTCCTGTAAAAAAACATAGGCTAGTGAGCCAATGCAATGAACCTAAACTCTGTGATTTGGTGCTTGAACTTCTCTGTTATTTAAGTTCCTGACTAAAGGAACAATGAAGGTAATGCAAAGGTCGATGAGTTTGTCAAGTCACGAGCCTGTGTGCTCGAATCCGTTGCCGTGGCCTTCAGATGCCCTCTAAGAGCAGTTTGGAGAGAGACTCAACTACACTGTTAGGAATTAGCCGCCAATAAAATGGTTATACGTCATAAATATGCAGTTTAGCAAAAGAGCTTTGCCCAACTACTGCAAAACTAGAACAATCAGCGTGTTTGGTATCAAACGGTTCGCAAAAGTCCTCCCAGAGTCTGACGAAACAAGTGATGTTGCCCAACTTTCTTTTGCACAACCGTAAAGGTTTTTCGGGGCAACCAAATTCAAATAGCAAGTTGTTCTTGTGCTTTTAAAAGCGGCTTTGAAATCGTGAACAATTTAGTAAAAAATGAGTTCCCTCAGGTTGTTTCTAAGGCTGGTAGATTTGCCACGTCTAAAGCCATGTTAATTTGTTCAAATGCATTTTTATACCCGCGCACTTGCGTACAAGGGTATTATAACTATGTTCGTATAAAGGTAGCTTGTAACAGCATAACGGAATCAATATAGATATAGACATATGTATATATACCAAAATGTTCAGAATAAAAAGATAAGTCGATTTAGCGATGTCTGTCTGTCCGTCCGTCCGAGCAGACGATAACTTGAGTAAAAATTAAGATATCTCAATAAAACTCGGTAGGTAGATTGTCCATAATAACCACGCCCACCTCCCATATAACGGCAATTGTCGAAAATGCTAAAATTGTTATATTTCAAGTTTGGTATGTAGTCTTGTATTCGAAAATTTTCATATGTATATCTCTGGAATCACAACAAACCCCCCCCACCCCTGATTTTGGTATACGTATTACACTATGTCTATTAAAGCGATAATTTGATTTGATAATTCTCAAAATCTGACCATACCCGAAAACACTAAAAATCGGACATTTCAATAAATGTTGAAGGGAAATGTCTTTGAGTTTAGTATGTGGGGTTGTATTGAGATCATGTCTAGATGTCTGGAACTACTTTATCGATTTCGTCTAAACTTGGCACTCATGTTAGATTGTACCTAGTTAGGCGAGATTATGAAAATGCTTGAAATCGCCCGTCTCCGATATAACGGTAATTTTCCAAAACTATGAAAATTTGATACTGATAGTAAAGTATTGGAATCAAGTCAACAAATGCATTTAAACGAACATTTTGGAAAAGGTACATGGTACCGCCCACTTTAGAGTTCATATGTACATATATCTCTGGAAATCCTTAATCGATTTTGCCCAAATTTAGTAAAGATATTTTATTACGTCTAAATAAGCATTAATTTGAAAATCAGTTTTTGAAACCCGTAAAAATCGGATACTTCTGTAACTAGTAAAGCTAATTTGCTCAAATTTGGTATGTGGTTTTGTATTAAATCAAGAAATCCGATTATATGAAAACTTTGAAAAAAGAAGCCTACATCAAGTTCGGTTTTGCCCGAACTTAGCCTCTGCTTTATTCATTAAAAAATTTAGCTGAAAGCGTGCGCCGGGTATATAAAGTTTGATCGAACTTAGCCACTTCTTTACTTGTTTAACTACACCTTCTTCTAAGAGGTCGCTCCGAACACCACTAAAAAGCATGGAAAAGTACTCTCGCCATTATTTAAGTATGCTTTAGAAATCACTCACCTGGACGTTGTTTTTCTTACAAGAATGAATTTATAGCTTTCTACACCCCGTCGAATTTTCTAAAGGAATTTTCGTGCACTTTTAATATTGCCTAGCATTCCAAGCTCTGCACACTTACGCGTTTTCATCACTTTCTTCTTCTTACCGAAAGTGGCTCTCGCTACATTCCTCAATTCACTATACACGTTCAGTTGATTTTTGGGCTCACTAAAAGTCAATGACTTTTTCGAAGGCGACATATGTATGTGATGTTGTTGCTAGGAAATATAGTAGTGCTATGAAATATTTCTCAACGAAGAGCTTTCCTTGTCTCAATTTGTATGCATTTTTTGTTGTAAAGTGCAATGTGAGTGAGCATTTCCGCTGCTATGAGTCGATGTCAGCTCCTCGGTTGGAGCGTACTACGAAAACACTGCCTTCTGTCTATAACAACATGGTCGAATGTGTTAAGAGTTTTACCATCTGGATACAACCACGTAGTTTGGTTTTTCTTCTTAAGGTGAAACCTAGTTTAAAATTAACTGTAAGTTAACTGCAGCGATAGCAGTTAATATTCAAAGTGCATAATCATAGAAAACTATTCGCGCTGCTAAAGCCCCATATGAACCGCATTAGAGAGAGTGTAGTGGTAAGTTAGACTATAGGAATTAAAATAAGAAAAACACATTTGTAAAACTAATATAATTGGGTTCTACAACCGGAACAAAAAATTACAAATATACTCATAGTAGTAGAGTTTAAAAGTTTAAAACAAACATTATTTAAAGAGGAATTCTATGCAAGAAGAATTCTATCTACGCAAAGAAGTTACGTTCCGGTGCTTATTCTTTAAAGAAAAGAAACTGTAATTTTAATAAAAATCAAAAGTTAAAGCTTGCCAACTTAAAGCAAGAAACGCACCAAATTTGAGCGATAGTTTAACAAATTAAAAAAATTAAAACAAATAAGAAGCAGATGTTTGAGAATCAGTGAGTGCAGTGAAAAACCAATCCACGCGAACAATACTAAAAAACCATAAACGTGCAAAAAACGTCAAAGAAAAGAGAAAATTCACCATATTGGAAAAAAAGATAGCAGCAAGGAATCCAAATCAACATCACATCACCCCGGAACGATTGTGGAATCTGTTAAAACGATACCCGAGTTTAGTCGACAATTACCCAGATATGTATGTCTCTTGGCGCCAGGCTACGGTGACAGCACATAAATTATATGAAAAATATAAAGGTAGCCTTAAATATTACCAATCCGTAGCTATAATACGGATCAAAATAACTGGTAATGCTGATATGCTTCTAAGTTCTTACAATACAATGGTAAATTTTCATTCTGTCCAGGTTGGACTTTGCCTATGCGGACAAGCGTTCGCTCTACACACTCGAACAAGAATTTTCAACCCTAAAACATAGTTCTAAAACAATTACAGACTTTTATGATAAAGTCGAACGCAAATTAACGCTAATAACAAATAAGGTCATCATGACTAACGAAGGCAATCAACAACTGATTGACTCTCTAAACTCCAAATATAGGCACGACGCCTTAAGAGTCTTTATATCAGGACTGAGGCGTCCAATGTGCGACATATTATTTTCTTACAAACCAGAAGATATGCCCTCAGCCCTTGGCTTAGCACAATAATTGGAATCGAACCAGGTTAGGTATAATTTCGCAAATACCTTCTGGAATAACTCTAGACAAAACCCATCCCGTCCATCAACGCAACAACAAAACGTAACTACACCACAGCGGCGACAGAAATTTGGAAATAATAATCCAAACGTGAGGCAGGATATTGCCTCAGAGCCTATGGAAGTGAATAGAAGTCTTAGGAGTGCGATGCAAAGCTTCCAAAGAAAACAACAGCCGCAAGCTACTAAGAGACCATTGGAGTCAACTAAAAGGGTTGCTCCAAAGATATCTAGGGTTAATAATATAAATGAAGACCAAATACCAGAATAAATATATTTTTTAGACTTTGAACAATGGGCAGGGACTTAAAATATTAATAGACACTGGGACTTCCAAAAATTATGTCAAAAAGCTAAACAATCTTAAAAATATAACTAAACTCGATAAGGCATTTAAGGTAAAAACTATAAACGGTGAAACTTTTGTTACAGAAAAATGTAAAATTTCACTCTTGGGTCATATAGGCACATTTTTGTCCTTTCGGGGTTGACCATCTTTGATGCTATTGTAGGATACGACTTTCTAAAGGAAATTGAGGAAGAAATAAGAAAAATGATATTTTACACTATGGAGGTGGGAACGAAGTAAATAATTTTAACATTGACTTTAACACCGTTCCAAGAAGCGTTGAGAAAGTATTCATACAAATAATAGGAAAAAATCACTGTGCATTCAATCAATAGGGCACTCCCTTGCAATACAAATGTGGTTGCAAGAATTAAAACAACCACTGACGAACCTATTGACACTAAGACCTATCCATACCCAATGTCAGCAGCAAGTTTAATAAATAAAGAAATATAGTCTCTGTTGGCGGATGGGATCGTGAGACCTTCCTGCTCACCATATAACTCACCGATACATGTAGTAAAAAAGAAGGGATTGGATGAAAGCGGTTAACCTAAGCTTCGGATGGTAGTTGATTTTAGAAAAATTAATGATAAAACCATTGCCGACAAATATAGAATACCCAAAACTTCAGTTATCCTAAGTAATCTAGGAAATTCAAAGTATTTTTCGACACTCGATCTAAAATCCGGATTTCATCAAATATTATTAGCAGAGAAAGATAATAATAGCAAATACGAGTTCTATCGTTTGCCGTTTGGCCTTAAAAACGCCCCGAGTATCTTTCAAAGGGCAATAGATGATATATTCAGGCCTTATATTCTCTCCCGACGAGAGAACACATTTAAATCATAAAGATACAATACTTGGCGATTTGGCTAAGGCACATATGCGGGTTTCGGTTGAGAAATCGAAATATTTTAAACAAGAAGTAGAGTTCTTGGGGTTTAGAGTATCACAAAAGGGTGTAAAAATATCTCCAGAAATAATAAAAGATATTGTGGGCTACACAAGGTCATTCCTTGGGTTGTCGGGATATTACAGAAAATTCGTGAGAGATTATGCGGCAATAGCCAAGCCTCTCACTAGGTATTTACGTGGCGAAAACGGCCACATGGGAGGAAATGGGTCCAAAAAATCCACATAGATGCCTCTGAAGATGTCTTATTGCTTTATCCCGATTTTGAGAAGCCTTTCGAATTAACTATAGTCATGCATTGAGAGCTGTCCTATCGCAAAATGGATGCCCAATAACCATGATTTCCAGGACATTAAGCAAAACAGAGGAAAGCTAAGCTACAAATGAGCGGGAACTTTTGGCAATTGTTTGGTCATTGAAGTCTTTAAGAAATAATCTGTATGGGGTGAATAATGTAAACATTTTCACGGATCATCGGCCTTTGACGTTTTTTATAGGGGACAAGAGTTCAAATTCAAAAATGAAGAGATGGAGATCTTTTGTGGAAGAATTTTGCCCAACATTCTGTTACAAGCCTGGAAAGGAAAACGTTGTTGCTGACGCCTTGTCACGGCAGTTCCTGAATAATATGACGGACAACGAGTCTATCCAATGTTATAAAATCCATTAATTTCCCCGTAAATCAATTTAGGAATCAAATGATCCTGATCGGGGGAAATGAAAACTGCAAAAAGACAAACAAATTTTTTCAACGATATGTTCGACTACAGTCGAATTTAACAATATAGAAGATTTATTTTCAGCTCTAAAAACGAGCGTAAGCCCTAAGGTGGTAAACGCAATTAATTGCGACCTCCCTACACTCGCAAATATACAGCATCGTGTCGGGGAAACATTCCCATCTGTTAAATTTGTTCATACAAACAAAATTGCCATCGATCTCGTGAATCCGAATGACCAAATTGTGGCAGCAAACCGTGAACACAACCCAATACCAGGAGAAATAGATCGGTATATGAAAATTTCAAGCAGTTACTAGAAAGCTATTATTTTCCGAATATAAAAAATCACTTAACGCTATTGTAAAAAAATGCAAACATTAAGATACTAAGTAGATTCAAAAAAACCAAACTGATAGTTTCAGACAACGAAAAGGCCTTTCAGGCAAACGATATTCAAAGCTTATTAAAAAAGTACATTGATGCCGAGCAGTTCTTCGTACCACCTCTTCATAGCAAGAGCAATGGGCAAGTGGAACGGTTCCATTCGACCTTGATGGAGATTGCGCGTTGCGTTAGGGTTCAACAG
Source organism: Philophylla caesio (assembly GCA_963971545.1). NCBI lineage: Eukaryota > Metazoa > Arthropoda > Insecta > Diptera > Tephritidae > Philophylla > Philophylla caesio. The sequence continues at coordinate 24,684,820 of OZ020608.1, read as the reverse complement.
GAGATTTCGGATACATTTGATTTGATTATTTTAGCCACATTAAAATATAATGAAACTTATCATTCAGTCACAGGGGCAAAACCAATTGATATAATGAATGATTTTGATTACGCGAGATTAAATAAAATTAAAAGCAAACTAAAAGCAGCTCAGGAGAAGCTATTAAAGCGTACTGCTGCGGACAAAAGAAATTTTGAAGAAGGCGATGTAGTATTTGTAAGAAGAAACAAGAGACTAGGTAATAAGTTTGATAAGGTATTTGTAGTAAAAATGTACAAAAAGATCTAGGAACAGCGGTACTAATAGACAGTAGAAAAGTTCACAAAAATAACTTACGATAGGAGATGAAATTAAAAAAAATATAACATAGCCGATTTTCTTTTTCTCTTTTTCAGCATTTTGCTTATGACAGGAGTTCCTATTACGGAAGGGCGTGTGGCTATTTTCAGGACTACACTCCCTTCGCACACTTGACCAACTTAACAAAATACGAACAACTGCAACAAGAGACAGAAAATCTACTGACATTTATAAATAAATAGAGAACAACAGATTTTCGTTAACCCAGAAACCCCATTGGCACACAGAGTTAATATCACAGATCACATAAAAATCCTTTCCTTGCCCGTTCTTCAAGAACTTTATTTAAAAAATCTAATCCATTTAGAAACCCTTTGAAAAAGAGTGACATTGCATGCTTCTATTTATAATTTGCTCTTCAGTAAGAAAAAGAAAGCTTAAGAGAAGCAATTAAATCGCTTCAACAAAAACTTAAAAAAGCCGAGGACGACTTTTCTCTAAGGGGGGGAGTAGTTAACTGCAGCGATAGCAGTTAATATTCAAACTGCATAATCATTAGCGCAGCTGAATAAACATTGCATTCTTTAAGATGCACTTTCAATTCCAAATACATAATTCTAATTTGTCGTCCCACACATTCTTTCAGCTGCAAACTTAATTCGTAGAAACTATTCGCGCTGCAAAGTTCCATAGGAACCGCATTACAGAGAGTGTAGTGGTAAGTTAGACTATTGGAATTTAAATAAGAAAAACACATTTGTAAAACTAATATAAGAGGAGGTAATAATCAAAAATAAAGTCAGTTCATATTGGATTCTACAACCGGAACATCGCGTTTAATTTACTTACATATTATAAATACTTTTTATTAATTTAGAATTTTTTAAAAGATCATTGGCATAGTTCACCGGTTTAAGATTCTATAGCTCCGCTAGCTTGGAATGGATGAAGACGTATGCTCTTCGGCCCGGAAAGCCTTCGACGCGGTACTTGCTGATGGTAGTTGAAGAGAAGGAGGGATTCTTTTGCATTCGAAAGACTAAATCGGTATACGATGTGGGTACACTTGATGTTTGAATTCAAGCAAAATCGCCTTGGCAGTTATTCATAATTTTCTCATAACATACTTTTATATCATTTTCATTTCATTTCATTTTTTGCCAAAAAATTAGTACAATAAAAGATCGTAATAAGTAATTAAAGCTATAAAAGTTATTAAAGCTAAGTTTTTAAAGGAAACTACAGAAAATTATAAATAAAACAGTGGATTACATATTGAGCAGAAAGTAGGAATTACATAGCGAAACTCATAATAATACAATATATATATTTATTTTTATTTTAACGAAAGTACATACTTATATACGTATAAGACATTCTTGAAGTTGCTTTTATTCAGACTACTGCGAATGTGCATTGGAATAGAGTTCCACGTACGTATGGCATTGTCAAGGAATAGCCGTGCGGATGATAGATAATTATAACTCGGTACTATCAAGTCATTAATTCGAGCTGACTTAGGAAAAATGAGACAGCTCGGTTCCTTATACATAATACTAAGTCGACAGAGAAAAATACAGTTTCTGGCTTTCAAATAATTGGCAATTTCACAGCCTAATAAACGCGATCTCCAACCGGATATGTGATTAAATTTTGCTAACCCGAACACATAGCGTGTAACATGTTTGAATGCTACATTAATTTTATGAGCGGAATGAGAATTTAATTTACTGCAAACTAGTTCATGGAAGCAGATGATCGGCATTATTAATTGCAAAGCAAGTTTTCAACGAACAGGGACCGGTGTAAAAGTTGCAGACATTCGTAAATTTCTTAAAATATTGTACACTTTGGTAACTATCGAGTTAACTTGATCATCACACGTTAAGCTAGTGTTAATAACGAACCCGAGATTAGTCACTTTTGACACAAGTTTAAGACACTTGTCGACAATATATAGAGGCGGTATATATATCTAAAAAATTTATTCGTTTTTTAGTTATAGGTAGCACGTACGATTTATGGCAGTTTAGACATAGCTCGTTTCTCCTTGCCCATGCAGAGATGGATTTTAAATCGTTATTAAACTTTGTACAGAGATAACCAGTTTCCTCATAAGTTCCAGATAGATATAGTTGAATAAAATCAGCATATGCATGTATATGTATGTATATGCTGGCATGCATACAATTTGTATTTAATAAAGAGGCTGAATAATAACGGACCAAAGATAAATCCTTGGGGTACATCAGCTAACAATGGTTTTAGACCAGAGGTTTAAGAGCCAACCCTGACACATTGGGTTCTACCCGCCAAGTAGCTCCGCATAAAACGCGTTGCGGAATCCCCGAATCCAAAGTAGTTTTTTAACTTCATGCAGAGTAAGTCATGATTCACAGAGTCAAAAGCTTTTGAAAAGTCAAGTAGGCATAACAAAGTCGAAATAAATAATATGCACACACTCTACCTTCTGAAGTGCTTAAACTCAAAGGGCTGAATCAAAATGTTACCACCAAAGATGTTTTTTATACCCGCTGTCACCTTCGGTTGTAGCATTGTGCAAATCAAAAAACTTTTCTTTTATCTCCCTGTTCCAAGGTTCCACCTGTTTTCATTGTATTGCATAACGCGCAATAAATGGTGGCGCCAAGCTTATCTCAGCCACAGACTGTTCTTTGTTTTTACCAAAAATGCAACTCATCAAAGATTAAAATGAGAAAATAAATTTAAAAATCTTATAAACATTGAAAATATAAAATTATTTTTGGCGTAAAACCTAAAGGTTATCTCCCGCAAATGTTAGTCTAAACGTCTTCAATTGTTTAGTGCCTTTGTACCTTTCTGTAAGTATAAAAACTTCTACGTGATACTTAGAAAATCACAGTCGCGAAAGATCATCAAGCAGTTAATTGATTTCCGCCATGAACAGCCTATCGGCTGTTCCCAGATCCGTTTGCGCTTGCTGGGCAGGGACACTCAATTGATGCTCGAAAAATTCGGTATGTTGAAAATAATATATGTATGTATGTATGTATGTAGATATTTACTTTAATTTTAGTAGCAAATGATCTTCATTAAAGTCGTTTGTATAAAAGCCAAAGGGCATGTTAATACGATTCAAAGTAAACAGGATTTAAAAACAAGACTTTAAGTCCGCACTTTCACAACTAGCTTAGGTCTTTTGCATTTATGTCCATACATTCATCACATCGGAAGTATCTAGTATATCAATAATCGTTGGAGCTTTAGTTCAATATTTAAAATTAAGTTAAACTGAATTATTTAGAATTTCTTTTGAAGGCGCCAAGTGGATGGTTCCAAACTAATTAATACAAGAAATCCTGGCACTGAGAGCTCTTTTAACCGAGAACAGCCATTTATAATTTCATAAACTTTATGCTTTGTCGACGTCATTTTTTATTTTCATGCTTTTGATCTCTAAGATCACGTCAGGTCAGGAATTATGTGTTTTATTAGTGTGTATTCTAGGCTATTGTTTGATTATTGTTTATATCATCTGGTTCGTATCGTCGCCAGCTTATGCACTGTCAAAGATGCCAAACTGTCCGAATCAATACAGGTTGTAACAACAACATAGTGAACCTGCCAACCTGTGAAACAAGACGGGATACAAATATAGTCCATTAACAACTATTAAACTCTGTGTCCGATGGGCTTGGTTTGGTTGTCATTCGAGATTGAGTAAACCTCCGAATCAAGTTGAAAGAGAAACGCGACTTTTCAAGCATTTTATAATTGGGTATCGCATTTAAGTTGCTTCTACGTTCGGCAAAATTTTTCATTTTTGCTATGACTGGAGCAATGAAGTACACATTTTTAAGTCCTCGGCTAATCTTGTACTCACAAGTTAAGAAAAATAATTGAAAGAAGTTGTGTTTTAGAACGTCTTAGCGCCTTTCGTAAACAAGTTGAGTTTGATGTTGTTCAAACTTCACTGTCACTAAAGACATTTATAAAAAACCGATAACACCTTGCCTGTCTACAAATCGCACCTCATTATAACGGGTGATTTTTTAGCAACTTTCTTTTTGGCAACATTATTTTTGACAGTTCACGCGGGTATCGTGCCTTGTGTCACTGTCAAACATATTCAGTTTGGTCTATCATTTAACCATGAACCGATTTACAAACGAACAACGCTTGTAAATTATTGAATTTTATTATCAAAATTCATGCTCATTGTGTCAAGCGTTAATTGTATTCAATTGTGTTCAGCGACGAAGCGCATTTCTGGTTGAATGGATACGTGAACAAGCAAAATTTCCGTATTTGGAGTGAAGAGCAACCAGAAGCATTGCACTGGTGTGGATTATGAGCCGGCGGCATCATTGGGCAGTTAATGGCGAGCGCTAACGTGTGATGATTACAACCTTTTTTTTTGCCCAAAATGGAAAAGCTGAACTTGGCTGACTTGTGGTTTCAACAAGACGATGCCACATGCCACACAGCACGCGAAACAATGGCCCAATTGAGAGGCGAGTTCGGTGAGCCGTTCATTTCACGCTTAGGGGCCCGTTAATTGGCCGCCTAGATCGTGCGATCTAACACCTCTAGACTATTTTTTGTTAGGCTATGTTAAAGCTCATGCCTATGATTAACGTACTGGAATCCACTATTGAAGAATTTATTCGTGAGATATCAGGCGATATGTTCAAAAGAGTATGCCGAAATTGGACCCGACATATGGGTCATTTGAAGCGCAGCCGCGGCCAAAATTTACATGTAATAATCTTTAAACATTAAATTATATCGACCATGCTATCGACTCAAATAAAGATTGCATATATTTTCCCGAACTTTATGTGCCTTTTTTTGAAAATCAAATCCGAAAACTCTTAAAAATAATCCCTTAGCCGTATCGACTTCTCGGTGACTCCTTAATTTCAGGCATAAAAAGTGGCAAGTTTGGATCATCAACTTCTAATTAACTTGTTCTTATGATCGGAAGGAAATAAATTCTTTCTGTAACACAATTTTAATAGTTGACGTATCATAAAAAAAACTGGTAATGGTCTATCATAGAAAAAGTGTTTGCTAATAGCTGTAACCCCTCGGCAGGCAATGGCAAACCTCCAAGGGGATTTTTGCCATGAAAAAGCTTCTCAAAAAATACATCTGCCGTTCGGAGTCGGCACAAATCTGTAGGGCCCTTCATTTGTCGTATAATATAAGACGCACACCACAAAGGGTAGGGGAAGGTCGGCCAAACACTGAGCTATATAGTGTAAGCGCGAAATTATTATTAATACATATAATGGTTTATCGCATTAAACGAAGTTTGATAATTGTTCTCACTAGCTCATTGATTGGCGAGGGCTACACCTTTTGACAACGCGTTCAAATTCGGTATATAGTTTTGCAAATTCGAAGTTCTAATGCGTGTTCTGGAGGTTTGAATGGTTTTGTTCAAATTTGGATGACATAAGAAAGGCACTAGTTGAATATATGTATATTCGGTTCTCAACAAAAAAACTTATTTTCTTTCCATCGTCAATTTTTTGTTCTATTTTTTCAGCAGCTTATGTACAAGTTCAGCTTTTATAAACTTTCACTTTTTTACATAGAAATGGACTCGTACACTTTTTGCCGATAAAATGCCGCCGGAAGTCGACCGCTATCCAACGTGATGGTGATCAGGCAGATAATTCGTCGACTTTTTCCTCGTATTTATTTTAAACGTATTAATAAGACATTAAACTGGTTGGTTATCTAAATCTAATGCTGCTAACGTAAGTTACTATGGTACTGTCCATATCACTTTCTTCTGACAGAAAGTAGAAAAATATGTGAAGGGGTACATAAGCTATTTCTTTCATATACGATTTTTTTAATATTATTTTCTATATTTTATTTTTAAGTTAGAACATCATAAAAAAAGAATAATTTAGTTTAAAAATAAGCATATTATAAATGTTTAAAATAATATACGTATGCACATAAAATAATTTTTATCTTAAATCGAATTTATATAGACATTAATAGGAATTAAAGATGCCAACATTTTTATTTTTAAAAGCATTTTCTTCGATTTTTTTTAATTTGTTAATTTAATTAAAAAATTTTAAATATGTAATTATAATTTATTAAGAGTTATAAATGTTTTTTCGAAGTTAAAAATATTAATAGACTTGTCTCGCATTAATAAATTGTTTTAATTTTTATTGGTTTGACAATTTCTCCGGGCTGGAAACTAATATGTTCACAACAGTATTTGGTAAGCTGCTTTCAAAAGTGTAAGGACGGACTACGATCTTCGAGGAAAATAATATATCACTGATCTTGCACTCAACAATGCTGTGAAACATGCCTGCTGTATTATCACAAGTTTTTTTGTAAACATTATTTTTCAGATTTCCATCTATGTAATTTCTTCGGTCGCGGCATTTTCTCTAATTTTGTGAACCTTTACAGCTATAAGCAATGATACTTATCGACATTTAATTACTTACTTAATTAGGTCTTCTTAAAAACTTAATATGTTCGAGCTCTTACATTGGGGATTTCATATACATACATATATATTTACTTGGATTAAATCTATTTTATTTCAAATAACGTTAATGTATTTTTATATGTAAGTACTTTCATTCTCTAAATTAAATGTGCTACTATTTGGATCTTTTGAAGATTTCTTATTGCCAATTTTATTAGCTTCATGTACTGTCGTTGGTAAAACCGTATTGGAGGTTTCTGGAAAAAGCAGCGAGAGACAACCGCTGACCAAGGCACAGGATGCGAACAATATTGCTGGTGCATTTTCATAGTATTTAGCCTTAAATGAGATAAGAAAAAAATCGTTAGTTAGTAGTTAGCTGGAATGCCGTCTTCACTTGCTACCGTTATTTTATTGGATTTCAAGTAAGTTATGTTTTGAAATATTTTGAGAAGTCGAGCAGTAATGAGTAGAAAAATTATCTCGTTATCTCAAATCTACACCGAAAGCAGCTGACAAGACGAGCGGAAGATGAATGTATGTACATATGTATAGTTCTTTGCGGACTTACCAGGAGAAGTTAAGTTGACAATATATCGCTACGACACAAGAGCTTTTACTCAATATTATTATTATTATTTTTAAATAGAGGATTCAACAAGTTCAGCTCACTTGCTGTTGCTCGAGTCCTCTGAGTTTTCAGAGAATTTATTTTGACCAATATTTTGAAGCCAAAGCTGTTAACATAATTCCGATCAAAGTAGACATAATTCAAAACAACCAACAATTTGTATTTGTAAATAAGGTTATGTTTAAATCTTACCAGCAATGGCGTTTGCGGTGCCAACATTGAACCAAAACGGCCTATCATTGAACATAATGACATCAAACTATTGCGTAAATTCGTTGGAAATATCTCCGAGGTGAAGAAATATAAAACCTGGAACGCAGCGGTAATGGCCAGCTTTCCCACCAAAAAAAAACCCAACTGCAGATAATAATGATCTATGTATGTAGATGTTGAAGAGCACATTATTCACAAATTTTACAGCAATAGCGAATTAATTATTCATACCGGAATCCACAAACACTGTACACAAACAGCAAATACCACTAAGTAGCATGTAACCGCAGAGTGAATACCTCCTGCCATATCTGTCCATTGTGAGACAGGGTATGAAGAAGCCGGGAATTTCCACCAGCGCAATCAGTATGAAGTTGTAGTACTTGTTGCCACCCAAAAGCACAGAATTCAAGCTAAGTCCATAGTATACCAGCACAGTGACCACCCAAGATAGCGAACAGTTGGCAATGCGAAAAAATAATGTACCACAAGCCTCACGAATGGGAAAGCGACCGCCAGTCTGACTATTTAACTTCTCACGATTGGCTAATATCAATTTATCCAGCGTTGCATCGGACACTCGACGCTTATTCGTTTGCGCCGCACGCTTCAATATCACCATTGCTTCCGTTTCACGCTCTTGACTCAGCAGCCAACGTACGCTCTCCGGCAGTATCCAGTAGTAGGATGCTATGGCTAATGCGGGTATGTATAAAATGCGTAGCATAATACGCCAATTCTGAATATACATAGATACAAAAGCTAATATCATTTCACCAATAGCGTAGAATATTGTGATTACGCTACAAGCGAATACACGCTTGTTCGGGCCGACCAGCTCGATGCCAATGATAAAACAAATGGAATAGAGCGAACTATTGAAGACATTGTCGAGGAACTCGCAAATGAGAAATGGCACGTAGGATGTGGTGAAAGAGCGTATAATTCCAAAGATAGCGCTGAGTAGACCACCAAGGGCGAGTGCATTGCGGCGGCCATATCTGTGAATGAGTTGACAGTTATAAAAAACCAAATGTTGGCAATAAAAATCAACTCACTTATCCGATATTAGTCCACCTAATGGTATGCCGAAAAATTGTCCCATATTATTGATTGTCCCTGTCAAGGTCAGCTTCCATTCCTCATTGCAATAAATGCCGAACTATTTTAATTCGAAAGTATATATTTGTATGGAGTTCTCTTCTAATGATTTTTACATCTCGCCGCATACTCACATCGTTTGATATTGTCACTTCCGTATCACGAAAGATAAAATTATTATCAGGACAATCCTGTATTATTTCGCTGTCAAAATTATCCGCCGTACAATATTGCTCCTGCTGGACTGGTGTTGTCCAATTTGAAATTCCGCGTGGCGCATAACGTTGACATTGATCGAGTTCGCGATTTTTCGCGGGTATAGCATATTTCGCCCACGGCTCTTCGTAAACGCTTTGTTCACTATCACATTCGCTGATATTGCACCTAAAAAAGGAAAAATCGTTTTTTATATTCGAAATATCACTACATGTAGTTATTTGAAACCCATAATTTTGTTCTGGGCAAATTCGACGGTGGCCGTTTTGGTCGAGTAGCCAGGGCAAGTAAAACCAAGCCATGATAAAGTTTCTCATAAAATTCATCTGCCATTCGGTACAAAAGTGTATGTCTCTCCCATTGTATGTAGTCCAACATAAAGACACACACCACAAAAGAAAGGAGAAGCTCGGCGCCAAGTTATTATATTATATAATGTGTTATAGCTTATTCTCCAGATGAGGTTATATATGGAAAGCCTCAGGGCATCCTATTGGTAATGTACATCTAATAATTTACCTGTGTACTGAAATTACATTTCTTAAATTTTTTTAAATTTAATGTGTCGACGTGACCCACATACATACATATGTATACTGGTATATACAAATTTAAGGTACTTACTTAAAAACATTGTTTGGAAAAATTTTATAGAAAGCTCTTCTTTTGTTACTCAAAAATCCATGGTCGGTTTTAGCCCCATGCAATTTTTTTAAATTTTGAATAATAAGGTGAAATTTTACTGACATGTTTTTTTTGGAGTTCTTGCTAAACTTTATTACAAACAATTTATTTTATGCACCGAACTTTTTAAAAAAAAAAATTATTAAACATATATCAATAGAAAGTAGCAAACAACTTAATTAAGAATTTTTCGACCACTGCAGCACAAAGCTATCTACAAAAATAACATTGACTATATATTTTGCTTTAATTTGCATTATTTTTTAATTAACAATCCGTTCGTTCACTAACAAAAACCTTTTTAACTAATGTTTCAAACTTTATAAAAAATTTAAAGATATCAAAATTTCGAAATTTCTTACACAAATTTTTAAAATTTTTTTGAGTACGCAACAAGTCTCTATAACATTACATTACAATTCATTGCAATATAATTCTGGTAAGCAACCGTAACATTTTTCTCTGATCGTTTTTTATAATGACTAAAACCAATGCAATGAATTTAATTTTAGTTTTTATGGATTATTTGACACACATTCATACTCGAAAATACTTTATCGGTGTCATTAGTTTTCGAATTAGCCATATACTACCACGCTGAAATGCCGTATATGAAATGTTAACAACTAACAAATTAATTAATAATTTAGTTTCAATTAACTATACAAATAACATAATAGTTTGGCGCGCTCACCAAGTATTATAAACTAGCAAAGTCATGAAAGTTATTGGGAATAAATGTAAACTCATTATTCAGATATACAAAATTCATTGTGATTCTTCTGTCTCATGTTTTAAGACTATTCCATTCCGCCGGGTAGGATAATGCCCTCTTCTACTGAAAATGTTATAAAGAAAGAAAACAAAAACGCTTACTGAAAACATTGGAGTATTTACCAGAAGTAGGGATTTTTAAAATTATCGATCATCTTTGCATCAGCAAGGTCAGCGCAAGATGGTTGTGAATGGGGTTAAAAATAAAGATTAAGTAAAAGATAAATATAAAGCAAAACATAAAGATAAAGACAAAGATACAGATAAATATAAAGATAAAGATAAATACAAAGATACAGATAAATATAAAGATACAGATACATATAAAGATAATGATAAATATAAAGATAAAGTTAAAGATAAAGGCAAAGATAATTATAAATATATTTATAAAGATAAAGATAATTATAAAAATATTTATAAAGATAAAGATAATTAAAAAGACAATTATAAAGATAAATATAAAACAAATAATAAGTAAAAAAAATAATGAATATGGTCATGTTGATTGTGCAAAACTTTTCATTTAATTTGTCTTCGCATTAAAATATATTTAGCTTTGTTATTGAGTTTTATGTTTTTGTAAGTATGAATACATTTATTCGTTCTCCGTCTTCGTATTTCACCTTGTAATTAATCTCATTTTAATTTTCATAATCATTTTCGTATCCATCTTCGTTTCATCCGTCAATGTCGCCATATTCGTTTTCATCTCCGTTTTAGTCGTCTTTTTTTATATTTGTACATGGTTGTTTTTTCATTTAATTATATTTCCGCCACGATTATAAAATTAATTATTTTTTAAATTTTAAATGTTTGTTTATTTTTCTGTTGGCCTAGTAAATGTTAATTTTACAACTTTTATTGAGCTCAAGGCCAGTTTATGGAAGATTTTTGTGAAAAAACAACAACAGTTTTTTAATGGTAGAAATTATAGTACTATTTCGCAAATCACCACATTTCCTCATCAGACTTCTTTTTATTAAATTATTTAAATTAATTTTTCATAACCACTTCTCTCAGGCTTTGAACCCGGGAGCTCGGAGTTGCAGAGCCATACCGCTACATATTGTGCTACGCTAGCCGAGTTGGCTGTTGTGTTTATTTCATCTTCCTTAAACAAACCAACTACAAATAAGAGCAACTGATCTGCCGCTATTTAACTTGTTTGTGTGGTTGTTGTTTGTGTTTTATTTGCAAATTCTGTACTTAAGTTATTTACTTGGGTTCAAAGCCTGGGAGAAGTGGTTATGAAAAATAAATTTAATTCATTTAATAAAAAGAAGTCTGATGAGGAAATGTGGTGATTTCCGAAATAGTACTATAATTTCTACCATTAAAAAACTGTTCTTGTTTTTTCACAAAAATCTTCCATAAACTGGCCTTGAGCTCAATAAAAAATTGTAAATTTTTTTAATTAATTTTTTTTTAATTCATTTGTAATTTTTATGTACTCATTATTTAAGTATATATACACAATAGCTATGTTCATTCGAGTAGATCTGTAAATTTCCTTCTTTACGTAGTTCATTAACACATTTTCATTATTCCGCAAATTAAGTTGAATTACAAATTACCATGATGTGAGTGTATAGTGGCGTTACTACGTCGTAAGAATAATGTGATTTAACACATTTTATATGTATGTAGCACAAACTTATTCTTAAATTTGTTTATGCGACCTTTAGTTTCATGCAACACTCGGACGTTTGTCATTGCCTGTTAAGGGGCGATCGCTCTTAGAAAAAACTTTTCTAGGTGAAATTCGAAATCAGGAACTTAGCGGAACAATAACGACTATCAAGATTTAAATAATGGAAATAAAAGAGGAGGGTTTTGAAAGCAGCTGATTTAGTTGACAATTATGGATTCAGTTACAATTTTAGCCGAAACTAAGATGTGTTTGAGTCAGTTAAAGACATCTTTATTTCGTAAGGAATAAAAGTTTCATAATAATGAGTTTGAAAATGATTAAAGTGGTCGGTAGAGTAGAGCGAGTATGATTAGCCAAAAAACAAAGTTTTTTAACTAATTACAAGCATAATAAAATTCCAAGTGCTGGCAGCGATTTGAACGTTTAGTATTTTTGATGTTGAAATTTCACTTACATATACATACATATGTAATCTGCAAATTTTACTTCATTTTATATTTTGGGGGTGTCCTAAACTAAATTATTTTTTCGCTGCAACTATTCCCAAAGCTTTTTTTTTTTTCAAATATCGAAAAACTGAAATTAATTAAAATTGTATGCAAATAAGCTTAATTACTTCGCATGGACAAAAAAAGTATAGATTATTTTTTTTCCCTTATTTTAATTTCTCCTCAAATTTTATAGTAATTATGGAAAGCTACTTAAGAGTTAAATGCATCATATGGCGTCCGAAGTGACTTAAATTTGTCTAGCATATTGTACTCGTATAGTGTCGCTTGTCAGGGCAAGCAAAATCTTAATCATAGAAAAAGTTTTTTCTAATAGCGGTCACCCCTTGGCTGGCAATGGCAAACCTCCGAGTTTATTTCTGCCAAGAAAAAGCTTCTCATTAAATACATCTGCCGTTCGGAGTCGGCACATTATATAGTGTCGTTTGATTGAAAAAAAAGTGTGCTAGTTAGAAATCCTAAAATCGACAAAAAGGAAATGATATCGGATATCGGACGTGAAGAAATACGGATCTTCAAGGTACTTAAAAAAATAGGCAATGCGCTAAGTTGTTGTGGGGTTTTGCCTAATTGCATATTAGAATTGCGATACAATCTCCCAATCTCAGAAGATGTGTTCGTTCAGTGAACCGTTAATATTTTTATTTTTGTGTATTTTTTCACGAAAATGTGCAAGGTGTTCATATTTTCTACATTATTGCTTTCTTTATTTTTTGTTTGGTGTAAGTCAAAGCATTGCTCAAGAGCATTTGAGTTATGTGTATGATTAACCTGACCAACTTAGAAGTGTCATAACAGGCAACGAATGTTAGGTACTTGGTTGTGCTGACGAAATGGTGGAGCCCAGTGGAGATGCGATAAAATTGAATAGTTTACCAGCTCTTGAACAACAACTAAAAAATTGTTCACATGTAAACTTTGTTGTACAAAAGAAGAAAATATTTTGGTCACTCATAATTTTCACGCAACTCTCAACAGAGTGTATGCTGTTCACAAACACAAATTGACATATTTGGAGAATTTATTTAACCTCCAATTATTTAAAAATATTTTTCAATTAAAACATCGTTAATTATCTAATAAAACCAATAATAGCATGATTTTAAATTTTATAAAAAATGTAAAAAATATTTATTAAAATGACGAAGTTAAAAAAAAACTTTTAGAATTTTTCATAGTATACTCATTTAATTTTAGTAGTAGTTTCTAGTGACTACGAGTTACCACTGAGATTTGATAATTTTTTTACTGGCGTACTTTAACAATTTCAAACATGTAAGAAAAGCTAAATTCGGGAGAAACCGATTTTTATATACCCTCGCGTTGTATTTTTGTATGGGTGGTGCCCATAATTTTATAAAAACCCAGTTTCTTTGTTTCAAATCGCAGCTAGTATTAAACTTTACTCCATTTCTTCCAATAAATACTGAAAAACTAATTTTTTTGCACTTTTCAAAATTTCCGGTATATGGAAGTTGGGCGTGGTTAAGGTCCGATTTCAAAAATTATTGACGGTGATGCTAGTGATAACAAAGACAATATGTTCACCAAATTTTGTGACGATACCTTACATCGTTATTGATATATGTACCTACAGACGTTTTTTTATAAGTGGGTGTGGTAACGCCCATTTTTCAAAATTTCATAAAAATCAAGTTTCTTAATTAAATATCTCTTTAAATATATATATCTCTTTAAATATTGAGGAAAATTTGTTAACAAAATATTGTGACGATACTTTACATAAACATAATTTTTCCATAATTACATAAATATCTAATTTCTTAGTTCAAAATCGCTCCAAATACCAAATTTCATTCAATTTGCTTTAATGGATACCAAAAAAACGGAGTTTATGTAGTTTTCAAAAACTTTCGTGATTATTGACCGATCTTGACCATTTTCAATACCAACCTACACTGTCCAAAGGGCAAGCTATGTACCAAATTTCATTGAGATATCTATCAATTGTTGCTCAGGTTATCGTCTGCATGGACGGACGGACATCTATCTTGATTCCGTTATGCTGTTACAAGCAACCGTTATGCGAACAAAGTTATAATACCCTTGTGTACAAGTACGCTCGGGTATAAAAACAATTGCGGTTTTGCGTTGTATGGAATAAACTCGAAACTTGAACTTTCTCAGACTAAAATGGAATGAGCCAAAAACTGCAGACACAAAAAATTTCTCAAATTTTTTCATTAAATGATCAAAATTTTGGGAAAATTTTGTTAGACCATTACATATTTTGAAAATAGCTTAAAAAATATATTTTTCACGGTTAGCCAATTACTGTAATTTTCTCGCTATGCACGTTTTCGCGCATATTTCTACTGAAAAACACACAAACATGTTAGTTAACATCACAACCGGCAGCAAATGCTTAAAGAATGAACCACATTTTACGTGAAAAATAATTTTAATTAATTATATGCATGTGCTATAATTTGTGAACGGAGTATGCATACAAACTGCGACAATGCCACTAACTCCCCGTTTGTGAAGATGTCACCGTTTCGCTACAGGGAAGTAATTAATTGACACTTAATTTTGGGTATTCACACACACATACAACATACATATGTATATGTACATATGTACATATGTAAACACAAGTAACGCACAACGTAAATTTAATTCTTTTTTGTCTTATAAATAAAGTGTTTGCTATATTTTTTCTTTATTTATTAATTATTTTGAAATTATACGGTATTTTGCTCACCTGTGCGCTACATTACCAGCTGTGAAAACATAAGTGACCGTCGATACGGCATTGAAAAGTACCGGCAGGCAGGTAAGTACGAGTATTGCGATCTGGAAGCTTCCGAATTCACCCAAACGAATGAGTATGGCATCCAATGTTGACTCTTCCTTGTTGCTGGCAGCGGTAGGCAATGATTCAATGCTTTGTGTGGCATTCGTTGGCGATTGCATATTTACCAGACGATTGAGTGGCGGATGTTTATTTAAATTTATTAATAATTTCTCTTGCTTATAACAGTAAACGATCGAGTTATAACGAGATAAGCGTAGGATGAGTCGAGAAAAAAGTGGGACACACAAACAAAATAAAAATGACTAGGGTTTTAAACGCGCATTTTTTTACATATTGAAAAAAAAAAGTTTTATGTATTTTTTAAGCGATAACTTTTTTCTAGAAATTTTTTATAATTTCACTGCCTTCGCTTACAATATACTATCACGCGCATTCAGAATTCGCTAAAAATAGATTTTTCACGGTTAGCCAATTACTGTAATTTCTCGCTATGCACGTGTTTGCACATATTTCTATTGAAAAACACACAAACATGTTAGTTAACATCACAACCGGCAGCAAATGCTCGTAACATATGTAGATCTTGTATTATTTTCTCACTGTACTGGCATTCAAAAATCCCAATCAAGCGTTTACTATTGTCACTTGCACCCGCTTAGTTGTACACATTTAAGCCGAACGAACGCTTGCTATGCAACGCAATGTTGCGCACGCGTACACTTTACAACTTTGCAAGTTAGCAAACTATTACGAATGGAGTAATACAAATGAAATGTTATAAATAGAAAGTATCAATCAAAACGCTTTGCGTACTAAATGATCTGTTCACCAGCACGTGTACAATGCGAATGTTAAACGTTAAGCGTTTAAGTGAGTTAGTTGGTTTTGAGGGAGTTGCGAATTCGGTTAAACGTTTAACACTTGTGTGTGTCACAGAAAATTACAGATGCAGGTGGTGTTATCTGGTCAAACAAAAATCGCTTCTTTTTTATGGAAACACGAAAAACTAATTGTTCTTTAAACCCATTTTTTATAAATTTTTTTTTAGTTTTTCGTGCGATTGTTGTAAAATTTATTTTTTTAATTCATTCTTTTTCATTATAATTAAGGTAGAAATCACCTTAAATTATAATTATTAAATGAAAGCTGATCTGTAAATTTTTCTTTCGATATTTAAAACCACTTAAATCTCGCAAATATAATGTTTGTAATAAAGTTTTATATTAAGTTTTGTATAATAGCCAGCTTGTTACGCTCAGTTCGTGACTGTTTTGCAGTTAGGTGGCAACGCCATTCAAATTATCTTTTGGAAACATCAGTTTACAATTTACAAAATATAGCGACTTTGCAGTCACTTTATTAATTTTGCAACAATAATGTTTAATTAAGTATTATAAGATAGCCACATCGTTATTATTCGTTTGTTTGCTAGAATATATTCGTTTTAACAATAAGTGACAACTTCAATAAAATTTTCTTTTCTTGTATTGTTACCGATATTCTAAAATTTTATAATGTTTTGTTTCTACATAATTCTTTCAGTAAAAAGGGTGCTAACGCCAAAAAAATTCTTTAAAAGTACAAAGATTGGTTTAAAAAAAAAATTGGCAAAATGTTATTACTATTGCAATAAACTTCAGTTGGCAACGCTAACAAAAATAATTTTTTAAAAAAATTTTAATATTTTCTCATGCAACATGGCTTTGGTTCCTACATTGTTATAATAATTTCAGTTTTTTTATATGCTTCTTTTTTAAAATAAAAATAGGTGTCAACTTTGTTAAAAAGAAATCAAATGATTTTTTAAATAACAGAACTTATATAATAATATAATATAATTTTGGCGCTTACACTATATAGCTCAGTGTTTGGCCGAGCTTCTCCTACCATTTGTGGTGTGCGTCTTTATATTATACAACAAATGGAGGCACCTACAGTTTTGTGCCGACTCCGAACGGCAGATGTACTTATGTATTTAATGAGAAGCTTTTTCATGGCAGAAATAGCCTCGGAGGTTTGCCATTGCCTGCCGAGGGGTGACCGCTATTAGAAAAAAACTTTTTCTATCATTAAGATTTTGCTTGCCCTGACTGAGACTCGAACCTCGAACTCACCGGCATATCAAGTTATAGCACGCACCGCTACCAAAAAAAATCAACTGAAAAGCGTGCTCCGAGCCGAATAAAAATGGAAATACTCAATAATATTTTTTATAAAATGTCTTCGAAGTGGTAGGATACAAAGACTTCTGCTGTACACTGTATATTCATTTAGTTTTAGTTTTAAGAATTTTCAAATAAAATTCAGTTCCTAATATAACATAAAACATGTAAAATCAAATTTGAATCATTGTAGCAAACGAAATAAAAACAATTCAACTTTCTAAAAAGCTTGTACCCAAGCGAAATACTCATATTATTGTACCTCTCTAGTATATCAAAGAATCAAACTTAAATCGCTTTGGTACCCGTCACACTTGGCACATACATATGGGTTAAATAACTATTCATATTTACCCGTAAGATTCTACATGATCTGAAAGCGAAATTCCGGGACAATCCCGGGATCCCGAATTTCACGAAGTTTTGATTCGTAGTATTTAATTTGCTAAAAAATGTAACACGTATGGAATAGTTGTATTATAGAAGTATACAAAATAACTTTGATATAACAAAGAAGAACGATTTGTTGTAAATAATGTATGTATTTATTGGTCTTTTAAAAAAAAAAGAGGAAATAAACGTAAAATTTGACACTCATATAAAATAATTTATACTTCAAGTACAAATATACATATGTATATACATTTTTGATATAGAAGCAAATGCACCTACATAATGTTAAATTATTGTTCATCACTGTTTGAGACCAATGTTATACATAAATATATTAATGAATTACCATTCAGTAAAAAAGAAATATACATCAAGTAAAAATTAAATACATCACTCATTCCATTTTGAGCGAGGCAGAATTATTCCTTATACGAGTATTGATCAAAATGCAATCCCTAAGAAATAAAAGCCTTAAGTTTGTTATCCTCCAACCTGGACCTAAATTTGTTGCATTTAATATCCGAAGTGGAGAAGCGCTGTTAAATGCCCTTTGTGGGCTATCATTACCAAAACTATATATCTTTTACCAAGCCTTCTGATAAATTTTATGATTTTCGATTTATGGACAATTGCGAGCTGCTCGTTAAAACTTGATGCAATTTATCTTTGAGACTTTCTGCCTTATCCACTTCAAGCACCTCATCAGGCTCATTTTCTACTCGAGTGTGATATTCTCCAGCTCATTTATAATAGCACGGGCAAAACAAAGCCTTTAGGTAGTTAACAAGCCGTGTTAATTGTCGTATGGTGTTATCGAAATACAACAGTTGTAAACTTGTTGTTTTTGATTCTAATGTTAAAATTTCTTAGTTCAATACACCTCTGAAAGGTATGTTTAGTGTGTTATTTGTGGGTTTTAATCGATCGACTCTTTATGTTTTAAATCATTTGAGGTTTATGTTTGCTTCAAAAAATGTAAATTGAAAATTAAAAAAAATAAATGGCTATTAAATTCACTTTTTTTTTGCTATTTTGAAAAAGGCTGGGATCCCGGGATTGACATGCCTAATAGATACGTACGTATGCATATCTACGTATGTGCATATGTGGATTATTTACAATGCGGTGAATGGATTTGAGTCAGGTTGGAAGCTTTATTTGCCCACCGGTGACGTTAATTTTTTGGCGTTCGTGCGTGATTTTTTTTTATTGAGTTATACAAGCTTGTTATTTGTTCATTTCTACAGCATTTTATTATTTGTTGCTTTCCATTAGCTCATTATTAAGCGTTTTTTTTTGTATTAAATAGCATTGAAGCAGTTCAATGACAATGGGCTCTTTAAAACGAATTTTAATTCGAAATCATTAATAAAGTTACATATGTATACGGGTATTATCAAAAAGTGTACATAGAATATTATTGTTATGATATTTAATTTTAATGATAATAAAAATCCAATACAATATGCTTGGTTACTTCAACTACGTGACTTCAGAACTTTTTGAAAACAAAAGTAAAGTAAAATACACGCAGTTTCTACAGAACAACGAAATAAAAAAAAAAATTTTTTTTTTCATTTATTCCACAATCAGCATTTCTCATCTTTTTAATGAGTTAGTAGAAAGCATTTTTAATATGTATGTATGTGCTAGTGTATATACATATGTACACCAGACTGTGTCTTGAAATGACTATTCGTCGTTATAAATTTAAATCCATTTGAATTTTTCCTAAATGTGAGAATTTAATTCAAAATATTAGTATTGCTTTAAATTATTATTATATAGATGTAAAAAACAACAAGCAAACGAACTTCGAAAATTAAAATTTTAGTACACTTGCCAAGCTCTGACAAGCTCTTCCACAATTTTTCGCATCAAGGCGAATTCATATAAGGTGGTGGTAATCAATTAGCTGTTTGCTTGTTCTTCTTATTTTATAAAATTAAGGATGCCAGTAAAAGGTAATGACGAAAAATTTTGTTTACATATTTTGATATTTTGAAGCTCGTGATTTCGAAACTTGAGACATTTTGTCTAAAAATAAAGACATTTCAAAATATTAAAAAATGGGAAAGTGCTCGGTGTGCCTAAAAAAACAGAAAGCGGCAAAGGACCTTTTTTTAAGGTTCCAATAAGCGATTCTGAGCGGCTGATGTGGTCGAGATCCTGCCGAACGCAGCTTGGAGCAAAAGATTTTGTCTGTTCCGACCACTTCGCACGCATGGACATGGTATGTGGAGGAAGAAAGTTCAAATTGTTGGCAAAGGCGGTGCCTTTTGCTCCAAAGCCGTGCGCAGCTAGCACCTGCTTGCCGGCTCTGATTTCAAATCCGGAAATGACATCAGATTTAGGCAGTTTCGGTAATTTACAAAATTATTATCTTTTTAAAATTTTATAGGTATGTATATTTTTAATATAGCACGGAAATAGGTCCCTCTTCTTCGCATGCTAACGAAAATGTTGATTTGCAGCCTCGCCTGGAACAACATCAAGAGTTGGATATAAGTTCTCCTAAGTATGTGCTTTGAAATCCATGTGTATTAAAAAATTTTACCAATGTTTTTACAATAGCTGGACCTTTTATCTGACGCAACCACCGGAAGTTAGTATTAAAGATTGCGCAACACAAACTGAGTAAGTGTAATGCTAACAGTATTCGTTGAGTATTTTACAATTTCTAAATAAACTTTTAGCTTTAGATTTATGGAATTTCTGAAAGACGTGGAAATAGCCGAAAGGAAAAAGGAAGTGAAAAAGTTGAATGCACGGAATAAAGAATTGACATTAAAGTTAGACCAGGTGAATGCTGTGCTTAATTCTGTCAATAGGATATTTACCGAAGGGCAAATTAAGAAATTGACGTTCCCTGGTATTTAAAAAAA
The DNA here is from genome assembly GCA_963971545.1 of Philophylla caesio. Classification (NCBI taxonomy): domain Eukaryota; kingdom Metazoa; phylum Arthropoda; class Insecta; order Diptera; family Tephritidae; genus Philophylla; species Philophylla caesio. The sequence goes on along the minus strand of OZ020608.1, from coordinate 24,664,065 downwards.
TGTTCACCTCCAGAGTAAGAAATCCTTTATATAATCCTATATCTGAATTTTAGATAGCAAAGTAAAATGGTCTTACAAGGACATTTCGAATGCAACATGCCTACACGCGGCCGGTCCAAGAGCATACAAACATTTGTATGAAAAAGGATTTCCGCTTCCGCACGTGTCCACACAGCAGCGCTGGTTCCGTAAAAACGACATAAGCGATGGTCTCCTGACTGGATCAATTGATTGTATGCAACACATGACTGAGCTTTGCGATGACGATAAAATATGTGTTCTTGCATTCGACGAGATGAAGGTCGTTGAAGCATATGAATATGATCAGCCAGGAGACTATGTACGAAAACCCGCAAATTATGTCCAGTTAGTAATGGCTCGTGGGTTGCGGAAATCCTGGAAACAGCCAGTTTTTTAATTTTGATTGTCAAATGACAAAAAAAATGTTACTTAACATTATAACGGCACTAAAAATTGCAAGTTTTCCTGTGGTTGCGGTCGTATGCGATATGGGCCCTACCAATCGGAAGCTATGGAAAGAATTAGGAGTGACTGTAGGTAAGATTAACATTCCTTTTTCTTCCATTAAACATTTTTTTTGTAATGTTTATTATCATTATTTAATTTTTATACTTTTTCAGATAACCCGTGGTTCGCACATCCTAACGACGAAAGCGTAAAAGTGTTTACATTTGCTGATGCACCACATCTTTTAAAGCTAATAAGAAACCATTTCTTAGATACTGGTTTGTTATGGAAAGGACAAATCCTAACCCCCCGGACAATTGCTGATCTATTGAAGTTCACTGCAACGGCGGATATTTTTATCACTTTTAAAGTAACAGAAGAACATTTATCAGTTAAAGGCATAGGTAAGAAATTACTATCATTGCTACTAACCCATAAAACTAAACGAAATATTAGGACGCCAGAAGGTTAAATTAGCAGCGCAACTGTTTTCAAATACTACTGCGAATGCGATAAAGAGCTGTTACTCTTTGGGTTTTGAATTATTTAAGCCCACTGAGGCAGCAGATCTAATTCAACTAGTTAATGACTGGTTCGATGTGTTAAATTCGAATATAAGAGCTTTTGGCTATCCGGGGAAGGTATCTAATATTAATTATAGTTTAAATTCTTTTGATATGAATTTATACCTGAAGGAACCTTTTGGAACCGCGCTTCCAAATCAATTACACGTTTTGAAAGCCATGAACGAACTCATGCTGTTGCCCATTATTCCCAACAAGAAGGGTGTAGAATTTTTTCAGAAGGGATTAGTTATGACAAACCGCGCCTTAGTAATGCTCTACGAACAAGTTAGGCAAAATTCGCACGTGGAATATTTGTTAACAAATCGCCTAAATCAAGATGTGCTGGAGCACTTCTTGGGTGCCATCCGCAGTAAAGGTGGCTTGAACGACCACCCAACACCACAGGAATTTAAATATAGGCTACGCAAGTACATTTTAGGTATGCATATTAAATTATACTTCTTACAAAGATGTGATATGTGATTTTTATTCTTACTATTTTTGCAGCGCGCAACACAGAAGGAAGGGGGAATGTGATGGCAGACACAAGCGAATGGCTAACGTATTCGGAAACACCGACCACCTCAAGTTTAGCGGACGTTAGTATGGTAAGTAGTCACAGTTACATAGAGGAATTTGACATTGACGGCGGTGAGGATAACGCGCAACAATTCGAAATGGAGCCGGAAATCATCGAAGGGTTGAATAATCCAAATCCGGTTGAATGTGGTATTCTACAGGAGGACGCCTTGGAAAAATTTCCGGCTGTATAATAAAAAAACTAAGTCTAACGGACCATAAAAGTACTGAAAATACTTTCACATGGGTGGACCAGGTATCGAAGGGATATCTCAACAAGATGTGTCCAGACGAGGTAATTGTTGGTGCTGCGATCGGATGTGTTGCAGTTTCAATTATTATCAGATTCGCTTCCCAATCTTCATCTATTTTGGTTTGCTAATTATGTTGTGGGATAGCAAGTTTTAATCAATAAATGTAAGGCTACGTTTATGACCGAGCGAATTCGCGTCGCGCGATGAGATGAAAATCGTTACTAGCGATCAAATACATCAATTCATACGGAGGTGTTTATCGTGCAGCGATGCAGCGAAAAGCGATTTCAGCGAAAATGCAGCGACTGCTAGCGACGAAAATCAGCAATCAAAGTTTTTGATTCAGTTGAGCGAACCGCGTGTAAGACGATGGACAAATTTATTGAAAAAGTGCGAAATAAAGAATGTTTGTGGAATCTGCGTCATCCAGATTATCATAATAGAACCAAAATCAGAAAAGCTTGGGAAGAAGTAGAAAAAGAATGCGGTTTGGAAGGTAAGTAATAATATTATTTTATTTTTATCTAATAAACAGCCTATACTTAAGTAAATATAACATTTTTTTGAACAAAATATTCCTTAAAATTGTTTCGTACAGTCGTAGCAGCTTCAGAGCTTCTGTTATACTGCCTCTGCCTATTCATATTTATGGGAATAGTTTGCTGAACTTGCATTAAGGTTTGCATACAAACTCCCTCTTTATCAATTATAATATTGTGTAGCAAACAAATAGTTTTAACAAATAGTTCTGCACCATAAATATCAGTTTCGATTGATTTGGTTAGTAAACGCCATTTGTTTGTAATAATACAAAAAACACATTCAATGGATTTTCTGGATTTGGATAGCATTGTATTGAACAGTTCAGAGTCACTGTTCAAATTTGTTTTAGAATATGGGCGCAATAAATATTTTCTGAGTGGATATGCTTCATCCCCAATCATTACGAATGGTGCTTTAATTTCTGTGCCTGGTAGATTCCGCTCTTCTGGAATTTCATATTCTCCAGTTTCGATAAGCTTATGTAATGTTGAAGCTTCAAAAATGCCACCATCACTCTGTTTGCCTTATGCTCCAACTTCAATTGCAGTAAACTTGTAGTCAGCAGAGGCAACGCCTTGTAAAACGATGGAAAAAAAGTGTTTGTAGTTGAAAAACATGCTACCAGAATGCGGTGGCCTTTTGCAACGAATATGTTTGCCGTCGATACTTCCAATGCAATTCGGAAATCCCCATTTGGAGTAAAATTCGTCTGCTATTTTTATCAATTCTTCATTTGTTTTGCGATTCAAATGTTTGGAAACCAGAGACGTCCAAAGGGCGGCACATACTTCTCTAGTAATTTTGGCCACTGTAGCAATTCCTATGCGATAAGAAAAAGCCAAAGATCGGAATGAATTTCCCGTTGCTAAAAACCTGAACATAAATTTAAACGAAATTATTATTTTACATGTTTTTCAGCTGGCTCTGGTGTAAAAAAATGGAAAAACTTGAAAGACACCTATCGTAGAGAACTTCGTAAGGAAACTGTAGTGGCTTCAGGCAGTGCTGCAATGCCGCATTCAAAATGGACACATTTTAAGGATATGTGTTTTTTACAAGATATTATGGAACCGCGATCCATGTCAGGTAACTTGATCAATGGAACAAGTTGTGATGAATTCGTGGAACTTGATGATGAAGATAAATCGGAAACTCCTGAATCCATAAAATTGATGCAGCCTACACCTAAAAAATTAAAGAGAAAACTTACAGAAAGCTCAGCGTTTTAGGAGTTGGAGGGAAAGAAGCTTAAGCTTTTAGAAAAAAGCAACGCTGAGGAGGATGATGATTACCATTTTCTTATGAGTTTCAAAAAGTACATGAAAAATATGGGTGAAGAAAAAAAACTAAAATTTCGCATAAAAATGCAGGAGGTTCTTTACGACGTTATGTACGACAGGGGTAATCAGGAATCGGCTACGCCAGTTTCTTTTATTAGTTATGTGAGTAAGTAGCAGCCCTAATATTGAAACGCAGGTTTCAAACAGCTTCATTTTTCCAAATTCGCAAAATTTTAATCAAGCTTCTTAATAATAATGTGTGTAATATTATAATAAAATGGATACATAAATGAAATGAAATGATATAATGAGAAATGGATACATAACATTGTATATTACTTACCTTATGGCCAGTGCGAGCCTTTTTGCAACATCAATTGGTGTTTTTTGATTTCTAGTATTTTTTTCTATGTGTTTGGATATATTATTTAAGATATAATTAAATGTGTCAATTCTCATTCGGTAATACTCCATAAATTTCTCAGGATATTGTAGAAGGCGGGTGTGTAAATGATGGAACTCTCCATGGCGTTTGCGTTCTTTGCAAATTGGATGCACTTGGAATCTTTTCTATTTACAAAATCCTAAAATCTGCTGACGCACTAAAAGACTACTTTCTGTAAGCAAAATTTTACGAACGTGTGCACACATGTCTTTTTTAATAAAAAGTAAAAGAAACTACGAACGGATGCGATGTTATAAATTTCCAATCGCTTCTGAATTCGCTGTACTGTAAACACTCAATCGCTAGCGATTACGATGGCGATAGCCTAAAGAATTCAACTTACCAAAATAAATTTTCTTTCATCTGACAACAAAACAAACAATAACTTCCATTCTTTAATTCTCTTCGATTATGACATTCTTAATAGGACAAATTTTGATGAATTCGCTTTGCCACCACCTTTAATCAATTCGCCTTGTTTTCGCATATACATATAAAAAAATATTACTGCAAGGATACTATGTAATAGGAAACAAGTAAGAAAAGCTAAATTCGGGCGAAACCGAATTTTATAATCCCTCGCGATGTATTTTTGCATGGTCGGTGCCCATAATTCCATAAAAACCCCGTTTCTTTGTTTCAAATCGCTGCTAGTATCAAACTTTACTCAATTTGTTCCAATAAATACTGAAAAACGAAGTTTTTTGCATTTTTCAAAATTTCCGTTATATGGAAGTTGGGCGAGGTTATAGTCCGATTTAAAAAATTACACTCAATTTGCTTTAAGGGATACTGAAAAAAGGGAGTTTTTGCATTTTTCAAAAACTTCCGTTTAGCGGAAGGTGGGCGTGGTTTTTAACCGATTTTCAATACGAACCTACACTGCCCAAAGAGCAATATATGTACCAAATTTCATTGAGATATCTCAATTTTTACTCAAGTTATTGTAACCTCGGACAGACGGACGGACGGACGGACAGACAGTCAGGGCTAAATCCATTTCTCTTTTCATTCTGATCATTTTAGTATATATGTATATGTAAAATGACGTTGAGCAACACCACCAGCTCCGTCAGGATTGGGAAGGACCTCTCCGAGCCGTTTGATACCAAACGAGGTTTCAGACAGGGTGACTCTTTGTCGTGTGACTTTTTTAACCTTATGCTGGAGAAGATAATTCGAGCCGCAGAACTAAATCGGTCAGGCACTATCTTTTATAAGAGTGTGAGTACATCATCGGCCTTAACAACCGCGCAGTTAGTTCTGCCTTCTCCAAACTGGATAGAGAAGCAAAGCGAATGGGTCTGGAGGTGAACGAGGGCAAGACGAAGTATCTCCTGTCATCAAATAAACAGTCGGCACATTCACGACTGGGATCAAACATCACTGTTGACAGTTATAATTTTGAAAAAGTAGAAGACTTCATTTACTTAGGAACCAGCATTAACATCAATAATAATGTCAGTCTCGAAATCCAAAGGAGGATCACTCTTGCCAACAAGTGGTACTTCGGACTGAGTAGGCAACTGAGCAGTAAAGTCCTCTCTCGACGGACAAAAATTACGCTCTATAAGTCTCTCATTAGGCCCGTCCTGATGTATGGCGCAGAAGCATGGACGATGAAGATATCTGATGAGAATGCTCTGGGAGTGTTCGAGAGAAAGATTCTCCGAAAGATTTATGGGCCTTTACGCCTTTGCGATGGCGAATACCGGAGAAGATGGAACGATGCGCTGTACGAGCTTTATAACGACATAGATATAGTGCAGCGAATTAAGATTCAGCGGCTTCGCTGGCTTGGTCATGTCGTTCGAATGGATGAAAGCGCCCCAGCTCTGAAAGTATTCGACGCGGTACCCGCCGGTGGTAGCAGAGGAAAAGGGAGGCCTCCTCTGCGTTGGAAAGACCAGGCGGTAAAGGACGTGGGTACGCTTGGTATTTCCAACTGGCGCCAGTTAGCGAAAGAGAGAAATAACTGGCGTGCTGTGCTAAGCTCGGCCAAAATCGCATAGGCGGTTATCGAGCCAATGAAAGAAGAAGAAGAAGTATATGTCTATATCTATCTCGATTATTTTATGCTGTTACAAACAACCGTTATGGGAACAAATTTATAATACCCTTGTGTAAAAGTACGCTCGGGGACAAAAATGCGAAAACCCGTAAAAATAAATCCGGGAATAAACTGTTATTTACAGATTAGAGTGTGTTATATAGAACAGTGCAGTGCTATTTGGGAACCAATTCGCTCGCAGTACCAATACCTATGAAGGTTCTTTTCAGAGGCATCAAGTGAGTATTTAATATATGTTTTAATAATATTTGGGATTAGTTCTGTGCGATTGGATACTAGTTCAGCGCTAAGTAGTGTTCACTTCAGGACAAGTTCACAGAATATTCCATGACCATTTCGGTATTATATGAGCAGCGTTTCAAGACAAGTTTGAAATCATTTCGTGAACTGCTCAGAAAAATCTTAGGATAAGACGCGATCATTTTGCGGCTATTAAAAACCACTTGGAATCGTTTCAAGAATTTTCTAAGGTTATAACGGGACACGCTTACTATTTTTTCAGAACCACTCCAGCCAAAGTACTGATGCTAGGTCAGCTAGGAATCATTTCGAGGTAGCTCGAAATTAAATGGGAAATGCGTACTCTTGCATTAAAATTTAATGGACTACAAAACTCCAAGCTTAAGAAATTTTAACACTTCCCACAAAAAAATTTTAAATTCTAATGAAATTGTGTGTATTTTTTTATTATTATTTAACAAAGTTTGAAACTATACCTAAAAAGTATGCAGCGTATGGAAATAGATACTTTTCAAAGCACCGCTCACCAACATGTAGAAAAAGGCGAATAAATTATATACAAAGACACATAAATTATTTTAATTTTACTAGAAATAAAATTGTGCATTCATCCGTATAAACTTCGCTGGCAATTAAATGCCACCCTTAGTTCTGTGAAAAATGTAAAGCATTTTGTATGAAAAATAACTTTAAATAATACCCGCAGCTGATATATTACTTGTAGTGTGTCAATTAAGTATAAATGAGCACGCGTAGTTTGAGTTAATTACATGGGTTATGGGGGATTTTTATTAATTCATATTTCTATAATAACACAGTGTAATCAAAGTTAAGATTTCAAAAATCCCGCCGGGTTTCCCAACGGTTCCTAAAGCTTTTGGATATGCTGAATCGGAATCAGAAGTCAGAACTTTTGAGTCACCTTAGTTTTTCTCTACTGTTAAACTAATATTAACTATATTTATATAAACGATTAATAAGTTTTAGTGAACTTTTTATTAATTTTATTTTGAAAAACAAACTTTATTCAATATAAATATAATGAAATGCAAAAAACGCACATATTTGGATAACATATTATGAAGTTGGTAAACAACAACCGAAAATCAGCTACATTCAACTGAGTTAAAAGTATAAGCTATTTACTATACTATACTGATTATCACTTCTCCATCATCAGACGACTTTCCGAGACAAGGATTCGAATTCCCGCCTTGTCTTTTCGCGGAAGTTGTGAGTAGTTGGCATTCCACCAAATCGGCTATTGATGCCCTGTGCAAGCTGCAGTCGTTTGTTACTTTAAACAAAAAAAATAAATAAATAAATAAAAAATTAGTTGAAAATGTTCTAATTTTTTGCTTTACAGCGACATCTGTATGCGGTAAAATATAAAAATTAAAATTGTATTATAATTTCTTGACCCCAAAATCATTTAGTTACACTTGTTCAAGTTTTAAAAATATTTTTTTTTTTTTTTTAGAAATGCCGGTTTCTGTATTGATATCCAAGGGTGACTTCAGATTTGGATTCAGCAGAGTCCAAAGCTTTAGAAACCGTTTAGAAACCCAGTGGGATTTATTGCCTGTTGAACAGAGTTATTTTCTACAATATGAAACTTATTATTTAAATAATACACCTCTACTAAAAAATTCAAATGGAAAGTAAAAATAATTATTGCCAAACATCTGCAGTGGGATTCACTTGAGGGAAATTTCTTTAATTGCAAAAACCTTAAACCTTCGTTATTGCAGCTAAGCGCGCTCGGTTGATAATAAACTAACAAACGTTTATTTGCCATTAAGAGTTTCTTATGAAATACATAAATATACGTGCAAAACTTGGTTGACTGTTTTTGCATTTACTGCAAATTAAATATATGTATTTAATTGAAAGACGTGTCAAACACGTTCTATAACAATTTCATTGACGGGGGAATTGTTTTCTACTAAGCTGATAAGTCACGTGCAAGGCATAATGTCGAATAGTTGTTAGTGAGATTAACGGCACAATATATATTTACATACATACGTACATACATGCAGATATACAATGCAAATTCAATTTTCGATACAACTTTTTGATATTGGCGAAATTATTGAAAATACCACTAGTTAGTGGGCAAAAATTTTTTGATACTTAGCATCGCTAAAAATAATTAAAAATAAAATCTGCTAACTTCAAAAACATTTTTACGAAAAGCAGTTTGCCCTGGCGATGATATGTGTATTCATTTGTTTTCGAAAATCCGCAGTTAATTTTAGCTAATTTAAACTTGCACTTTATTGTAACAAAATTGAATGGGAAACGATTTTGCGTATTAATTACAAAACTTCCTTTTTTTTAAATTAAGTTAAAGTCCAAAGTTTTGAGTCATTAACGTGCGATAAAGTATTGAAGCCATGTACATGGACATGTGCGTGTATGTACCCTGTCGGAAATCAAAGTAATTTAAAAGCAATTTAAAAGTGACTTTTTCCAACTACAAGTGGTTTGAATTCTTCTTTTGATTTGATTTCAACCTCTTCCAAATATATTTCATTGAAAAAAAAATCAAATGGTTCTCTTCCAACTGCATTAAAATGTGTTTATTTCCACCTATATTTTTCAATTATTTTCTAAATAGGTCTTTTTTACAGTTTTATAATTTATTTCTCTTTTTTTTGTTTTAAATAATGTACCTACCTACATATCAATCTATGTATGAATTCAATATACTTTTCAAAGAAAATATTACGTTACGCTAATGCTTTTTTTATTTAAGGTTATCTAAAGTTTTTTTTTCATACACATTTTTCCGTGCTCCTGGTTCTCAATATAAAAAATCAATTAATATTGATAAAGAAAGAATTCAAAAGTTTTATATATCACGCATTTTATAATATTTTGTAAGCAATATGCGATTTTAAATTCTTTCAAAAAATAATTTTATATTTCTTATTCTTCATTAAAACATTTTTAAAAGTTTTTAACATGTTGGGTAAAAAAAACGAGGAACTAAGGGTTCGCACGCTGCATTTGTTTTAAAGCACTGGATTTCTAAATACTTTAAAATTGGTAAATTTTTTAACTGTCTACTTTTACTTCGACAGGTACATATGTACATAAATATCGAGCCATAACCGCCAAAATAACGTAACCGACAAATAAATTTCTTTAATCAGAAGGTGCTTTTTAGCTAATTTTCTCCGCAGTTAAGCTTCACATTTGAATGGCGCTTTGTATACAAGATTTACGTTGTTTTTTCTTCAAAACGCGTCTATATTTATTAAAATGTGTTTTGCTTCTGCCGAGAAATTAAAGAAAATCAACCTTCTTCTCTAAAAATTTTCATTTGTCGGTAACGTAATTTGGCGGTTATGGCTCGATATGCACGGCTGTGGTCACCCCCCGGCGCGCCTAAATTGTACAAAAATGCAGCTACATAGTTTTGTTCTATAAAACTGATATTTATGTAAATAAATAGTGAGTGCCTTCAAATGTATCAAATTTCCAAACTATCACAAGTGTTTTTTACTTCAAATCCTTAAAAATACGTAAATCGTTTTTTGGAAAGTATTCTCCAAAAATTAAATTTAAACAAACTTTGCACTGAATTTTGAAATACTGTGCTGTACGTATCAGTAGTAACCGAATTAAAAACTACATGGTTTATTTTTAAGAATTTTCAGTTAAACTGCAGTTCATTCTCTTAAATAAACAATATAAATTGTTCAAAATATAAAAAAATTAAGCAAATTTTTAATTAGATTTTGAACTATTTTCTCAGAAGTGTTAGCATTTTTTTTGAGTATGCAGTTTTATAGCCCACTGAGTTTTAGTTTGGAATTAACGTTGGTTTTTTAGAATTTTTTTAGTCGCATTTACTTCCATATAAAATATAAGCGAAATTTATTCTTATATATAAGAAAGTTGCATCACCCTTGACAAAAAAAAAAAAAAAACATCTATTTAAAAGTTTATTGATTTCTTATTTGTTTGCTATTAAGTTTTCAACTTGGATTTATAAAAAAAAAATTTTAATTCTTAAAAATAAATTAATGAATATATGTAAATGGCAAACTATGTCATTTTGAATTTGGTTGCTAATGATACGAACAGTACCGTAAGTGAAACTCAATGATTTTAGAAACCTTTAACTTATATTAAACTGGCATAACTGATTTTCTATATTTGGTTTAAAAATAATTCTGTTCTAAAACAACCATGAGATCACTGAATTTCATTCGACATCTATCAGAAAAGCCGGGTGTTTGTAGAGCAAATCAAAAACAAGCTTTCGTTAGATGTCAAATAGTCAGCACATTGATATTGGCGATTTTGCTTACAAATGGATTTCGTTTTAACGCTTTCTGAAATACCTTATGTTTAATTAGTTTCTTTTTTTTTTCATAAAAAAAAACTATTAAAGTGAATATTTCACTCAAAGATAATTATGCATTAAAAATTTCATATCCATAATTATGTTAATTAATTTTTTACTGCATTTAAAACTTAGGTGGCAGCCAGTGCGAAAAACACCTTGCTGATTACAAATTTGTGGGAAGCACCAACGCTTTGTTAATTTGTGTAATGAGGTTCAATAGAAGAAAAATCGTTTTCGATTTCGAGATGAGTGGTAACCTTATTTTTAAATATGTATACTCGAAAAAACTTTGTTTAATATAACTTAGATATTTAATGGATTCCAACTGGCAACAAAAAGTGTTGTAGCGCCAAAACTAAGTTTCTCAAGCGCTATATTTTTACCAAGTTTTAAACTTTTAATTTAATTAATTTTAATTTTATTTCTTAGAAAATTTCATACCGCAAAAACTTATACACATAAGTTCATATTATCAGATATGCATACTATGACAAGGAATAACTTTCGTGTTCTTTTCTTTTTGCTTTGCGCCTATATTTTGTGCATCGTGCATTGTCGTTGGCAGCTCAATTAATGTTGTTTCGGGAAGGAAAAGCGTTAAAATGCCACTAATAATCGCAGAAATAGCGAATAACAGCGCTGGTGCGTTTTCGTGAAGTTTGGCCTGCAAAAAAATAAAAGAAATTAATCTCGGAAAATAAAATGAATCGTTAGTGGCCGAAAAACATTAAAAATTCCAGTTAAACCCGCAAATTTAAATATTTCAGTTAACGATGCTTAAAATTTGCATCGCAGATACATAATATACTTACGTACTTAGAAAATTACAATAATACTTAATTATTTAATAATAAAATGTTAAGTGTAGTTTCATTAGCTGTTATGAAAATGTTGGATTATTATTATTATTATTATTATTTATTAGGAAAAATATATCAATATTAAACCTAATTACATAAAGGAGTGCAAGCTACTGTGGCCATCGACTCCGACAACTTATAGCGAAAGAAATTATATTTTATAACATAAATTACATTCTTTTAGAAAATTATAGATAATTATAATATTTGCATAAGAAGGTGTTGTTAACAATTTTTTATACTGAGTGGGAATAAAATGTTTATGCCTAATACTCTCTAATGCCCGACAGGAGTTAAAGATGTGATCGATGGATAGCGTATTTGAGCAGAAAGGACATGGCGGTTCTGGATCTCCGGTGAGAAGGTGTTGATGAGTGATTTGGGAATGCCCGATCCTTAAACGTGTAAAGATAGTTGCTTGTAGGCGGGTGATGTTGCTAGGGTAGAGTACTTTATTTCGTGATGGGTTGAAGTTGGTGTACCAGTGTTGGAAGTTCTTCCATTCTGCATATCTCCTATCATGAATGTGCCGTTGTAACCATTTTCTGAGATCATTTTTATCGTTGGGATCGCTAAGAAAAGTAGGTGCTGATTCAAAGTATTTTGCTGCATTGTCGGCGTGTTCATTCCCAGTGATGCCTACGTGACCAGGCACCCAGAGCAGCGCGATTTTTTTTCTGTATTTGATGCAAATATCTCGTATTTTGGAAATAAGTGTAGAGTTATTACGTATGTTGCGAACTGCAGTTATACATGAATAGCTATCGGAGCAGACAACAAACTTGCCTTTATTATGAATAGCGTATTCTATCGCTTTGTAGATGGCAAATGCCTCGGCCGTAAATACGGATGAATGGGATGGCAGGATTCCGCCCGTAATGGTTGACCCATTAGATGAGGTAACTGCGTAAGCTGTATTGGTTGCTTTTGATCCATCTGTATATATTGCTGTAAAATTTTTGTATTTATAATACTCAACGATTTCTAAAAAATGCTGTTGAAAGGTTGCATTATTGGTGTTGATTTTTTTTAAGACATGCAAGGATGTATCTATGGTGACTTCGTTCAACAGCCATTCCGGTTGAGTGTTAATTTTGTTGCACTTAGGCGGCAGATGGATGTTCAAGGTTTTGCTATAGAGAAGGCAGCGGCGAAGCGTAGACTTTAATCGACATTTTTTTTGTGTCTTGAAGCATTGTTTAATGTTTTATGGATGTCGGCGTTTGGAGAATTCAGCAGTTTTGGGAGCAGCTGGAGCGTTGTTTCGTATACCCTTTCCCTTATTGATGGTAACCCGCTTTCGCCCAGGATGCATTTTATTGGTGACGTCGGAAAGGCATTGATGCTACGACGGATCGCAGCGTGATATGGGGACTCTATTTGTTTTACATGCGTATTCGCACACCATCCAAAAATAGGCAGGCCGTAGTCGATTTTAGAGAGTATTATGGCTCTTGTTATATTAATAAGAGTATTTGGATGGATGAATGATCTTTTCCCAGATAAATATTTAACTATGTTTAGTCTTTTAGAAATACTTTTTCTTAAGCTAAGGCATTGATGTTTAAAGCTAAATTTGTTGTCAAAGTATATACCTAAGATTTTCAAGACACTAACAGAGTCAATTACAATGTCATCGAATACCAGATGGGGGTATACACAATTAATCTTTTTACAAATATGTAATATTTTACATTTGGGAATGGATAGTGATGCACCTGACAGTGAACCCCATTTTTTGAACTCTGTTAGCACTTTATGAAAGGCTACGTTAACCGCTTTTGGGTCTTTTATATTAGTATAAATGATAGCGTCATCGGCATACATTGTTAGACTAATATTCTTTATATTAAAGCAGATGTCTGTAAGCTTATCGAATGCAATAGTAAATAAAACTACCGATAACGGAGAGCCCTGAGGTATGCCATTTTTAAGGGGGTTTAAACCCGAAAAAATATTGTTAACGCGAACCCGAAACTGTCGATGTGTCATAAATGTTTTTACTATCGTAAAAACTTTTGGACCAATCTTCCAGGCAGCGAGTTGACTCAAAACTGCATGGGGTCCGACGCGGTCAAATGCTTTCTCGAAATCAGTAGCTAATATCGTGGCGTGGTTTTTAATGGAAATAGTGTCAGACACGTAATGCTGAAGTTGAATCAGTGAGTCGATTGTACTGTGTTTATTTTTGAAGGCGGTTTGATTATGTTTTATGTGATTATTTTTAGTAACAAACCAAACCAGTCTTTTCGCAATTATTTTTTCAAACGTTTTACTCAAACACGATAGCAAAGAAATAGGCCTGTAAGAGGAAGGCAGTTCGGCTGATTTGTTCGGTTTGATAATTGGTTTGATTGTAGCTATTTGCCACTGATGAGGGTATAGACCTTTGTCGAACATGGTGTTATAGAGGGAAAGTAATCTCTGTTTGGCTTTTAAAGGCAAATTTAACAGCATGGGATACGAAATCCGGTCGAGCCCCGGTGATTTGCCTTTGGCGTGTTGAAGGGCGGCCTCCAATTCGCAGAAAGTAATTTTATTCTCTAAATAAGTTGCAGGTAGCGAGAGATTTGTCGGGGCGTACGTCCCCAAGAGCCAGCGTTGTTTTTCCATCGAGTATTCGGCGGAAAAGTTGTCGTCGTCCGAGTATTTAGACCAAAGTTGGGCGAATGTGGCGGCAATATCTGCGGGATCTGTGAGAGTTATGCAATTAGATTGGATAGCTGTCAAAGGATTGTGAGGAATGCCGGTTAAAAGTTTAATATCAGACCAAATTCTTTTAGGATTAGAAGAAGGTGAGATTTTTGAAGTAAAAACTTCAAAGCTTTTCTTCTTTGAAGCCTTAACAGCTCTTTTAAAAAGGGCGTTAGATTTTTTATAGTTCATGAGACTGGCGTCCGAGATAGATTTTTTAAAGATTTTCCAGCATTCAATTTTTTTGGCGCGAAGGAGTTGAAGCTCCTTGTTCCACCAAATAGGAAATTTTTTCGAAAAATGACGTTTGCTTTGGGGAATCGATTTATTAGCCGCAGAGCGTATAGTTTTGGTAAAAGATAAAGTTTCTTGGTTGATATTGCCTATTGGCGAGTTTTTTAGATTGTTTATGATTTCTGACTGAAATATATCCCACTTTGCGAGATCGGTTCTAAATTTGGAAATGTGGTTATACTTTGCGGGGTGGAAATCGGTTTGAATGCTGATAAAAATGGGGAAATGGTCGCTACCTTTGAGATCTGACGATACCCTCCAGTTAATTCTGGGGGAAAGCTGGGGAGATGTTAGGGAAAGGTCTACATTGGTAAAGGTTGAGTGAGTGGAAAAGTGGGTGGCAGTACCATTATTAAGTATTATTAGATGGTGATTTAATATGAAATTTTCTATAGTTAAACCTCTTGTATTAGACTTAGGGGAGCCCCATAGTGGGTTCCACGCATTAAAATCGCCTGTCCACAAAACCTGGGAAGGTAATTGAAAAAACAAGTTCCTTATATCACTTTCGGCGAAAGCTTGCTGAGGAGGAATATACGTGTTTGCTATACCTAAGGGTAAGTTTAATTTTAATTGCAGTGCAATGGTAGATAACGTGGAAGTTATATCGATAACTTCATGGGGAATGCATCTTTTTATTAGAATACTCACTCCTTGTTTGTTCGATTGAATATGAGGCAAATTGGAAGAATAGCCGACGTATTGTTTTGGATAAGAGATATTATTGTTAAGAGATATTGGAATATGAGTCTCTTGAAGACATATGACATCTGGATTCTCTTCTTTGATGAGCAACTGTAGCTCATGATAGTTATTCAAGTACCCGTTTATGTTCCACTGAACTATTTTTAACATCTGAAGTTATAAAGAGAGAAAATCAGTTGAGAGTATGTGTGCGTAAGTATGTATGTAAGTTTGGTCTTATTGGGTTTCACTATCAGGCAAGTATCGTTTTTGAGTAGCAGCGAGCACTTGAGAGAGAGATGGAAGAGGTTGAAAGAATGATTGAGTATGTGGCGATGAGTGAGGTGAGTTTGTTGGAGTAGGTTGATTGTTATTGTAGTTAGTGTCTATTTCTGTTGGATCATTGAGAATAGGTGAGCTGTCAAAAGTTGAAGAGTTAGATGAGAAGTTGTACTTTTTAGTTTTTGTTGTTGATAAAATATTATTATTTTTTGCTTCTGCGGTATTTACTGCTATGGTGTAGTCTGAATCGGTAAATTGATCAATAGGAGACATAGAGTTGGAAGAGAGATTTCCAATATTTTTGGGTGCTTTTTCAAATTGATTGTTGGTGATGTTTTCGGTATTGTTGTTGTTTTTCGAGTAAGAAGAAACGTCGTTATTGTTTTTAATGGGTATTGTGGACGAATTATTCGTACTGTTGGAGTTTGAACTCGAGGCTATGGCAGCGTAGGAGTAACTGGGCGAGCTTGCTATATTTAATTGTTGTTTATGAAGTTTGATGGCTTCTCCCATCGAACATTTATTTATTGTTTTAATTTTTATAATCTCTTTTGCTTGCAAGAATTTCGTACAATCTTTAGAGGATGAGGGATGGGGTTGGGATCAATTGGCGCAATGGGTGCGTTCGCAATCGGATGGAGAATGAGGGGGGAGGGAACAATTTACACAAAGAGGAGAGCGTTTGCATGTATTTTTTGTGTGCCCAAGAAGCTGGCAAGATTTGCAGCGCATGGGAAGAGGAATATATTGGCGAACTAGTACCGTACACCAGGCAATGTCAATTTTACTGGGTAAATTATATAGATTAAATGTTAGCAATACAACTCCCGAAGGTTGAAGATTACCATCAAAAGATTTTTTAAATTTGTATGCTTCTACAACACCTTGGGAGCTTAGCTCTTTAACGATTTCTTCTTCTGCAACATTGTTGAGGAAAGGGGCAAAAACAGTGCCTTTTACGTGGTTAAGCGATTGGTGCAAGTTGGCTGTTATGCAGCATATGTTTTCTAATTGTTTCACTTTTAAGAACTTGTCAGCGATTCTATTGCTTTTCACTAGAAGAAGTAGTTTACCATCACGAAGAGTGGATATGGAATGCACTTCACTGCTTATTTGCTTAATAGCACGATGTAAGGCGAAGCATGAATAGGAGGAAAGGGGTTTGGACGGATCAGTTGACTGAATAACGACGAATTTTGGGTCATCAGCTTTATTTTCAGGGAGGAAGGGAAAGTCAGTTAAGGGAACACTTGTTGCAGGTTTGCGTTTCTTTTTTTTAGGACCAGTATCGAGTATTGCGAAGCGGTTTGCTTCGATGTTTGGTGGCCCCGGGGCCATTGTACACGTGTAATTGAAGGTTGCTGAATCGATAATATATGTATGTATGTGTCGACTTAAAAATGAAAAGAAAAGAAATTGAAAAAGCGGTGAGACCGGTATAAAGAAGAGAAATAGTCAAAAGCACTCCGTATGCGAAAAACAGACGTCTTATCGGCGCGAGAGATAGTCGATGACTGATGTTGGATTATATTTCGCATTGTTCTATAAAAAAAAAAAAAAAATTATAAATGACAATTGTCATATCTACTGGCCTTTAAAATCCTGCCTCAAAAAGTTATCAAAAATGTATATTTCAAATATTAAGAATGCTGTTCGGGTTTGAGCACAGTAGTTCTGACGATAGTCATGCGATAAGCTTTGCCATACACCTATTCCTGCATCAAAACTCATTGCATGATTATTGTGATAAATGCTGTACCTACATCTGCGCCAATATCTCATGCTAGCACCGGATTTTTATGACCTACTTAGTAAGGGATAGCGATGAAATAACGTTTATATACATTCGACGTCGGTGTCTTAGTTGTTATGACAACAGTCATTCATTGACTTTTGTCATAGGCATGGCGATTGAAATGGGATGTCTGGTAGTCATTGAAACATCAACGTTACTGTCTGCCCTCTCGAATAGTTGAACCTTGACAAAGAGTTTCACATTTCTAACTCTTGGTAAAGACAATAATGAAGTGATAATAAGGCTTCCTTCCAATTAAGCCAGAAAACAAGCCTATTGTCATTGGTGAAGGAAAAAGTCTTCCGAACTCTTAAAACTAAGTAAATGTAGTGGTTGATGTTTTCAAAGCAATGCGCCTACTTAGTATTCTACTTACCAGCAGTGGCGTTTGTGGTGCCAACATTCCTCCCACACAACCAACCATCGAGCAGAAGGAGACTAAACTGCTTCGTAAATTTGTTGGAAGTAATTCCGATGTCAGAAAATACATTACTTGTAATGATGCGGTAATATTTAGCTTGGCAATTAGAAAGAACATGAGACGCAATAGAAAATATTCTGTAAAATACAATAAAAATCAATGAATTACTGATGAGAATGTGACTTAAATATAGCTATTAATTTAACCTTTTGGTAGTAGAGCTGTTGCCAAGCAACCGATCCCACTTAGCAACATTGTGGAACAAAGCGAGTATCTTCTACCAAAACGATCTATGATGAAGCATGGCAAAATGGTGCCTGGTAGTTCGGCGAGGGTAATAAGTAGAAAATTATTATATTTATCGCCATCCAAAAGCACAGCATTCAAACTGATGCCAAAGTAAACTAGCAAAATGACAATCCAACAAAATGAACAATTTGCAATGCGTCCATAAAGTTTTTTGAATGCCTCCTTAATAGGAAAATCTCCGTCTGTGGCTATTGCCAACTTCTCATGATTCGCCAAAATCAATTTATCCAGCGACGCATCGGAGAGTTTACGCTTATTCACTAAAGCTGCACGTTTCAATATATTCTTGGCATCCTCATCCCTACCCTGACTTAGCAACCAACGTGCACTTTCAGGCAGTAACCAGATATATAAGATAAATAATACCGCTGGTATATAAAATATACGTAATACGAGACGCCAATTTGGAAAATATTTTGCTGCGACGGCTAGTAGGATCACGCCGATTGGATAGAAGAGGCTGATCAAGGTGCCTGCAAATACGCGACGTTTTGGACCAACCAATTCAATGCCTAAAATAAAACATATGGGAAATAGCGGACTCGATGCAATATTATCGAGAAATTCGAAAATTATAAACGAAATGTAGTTTGGTGTGAACGAGCGCGTGAGACCCAGTAGGGAGCTTAAGAAACCGAAAAGCGCAAGCGCATTGCGACGGCCATAGCTGAAAGTGAGCAGAAAAATAATTTTAAGTATAAGTTAGAAAAGTCTTCTTAGCGTAGCGTTTGGAGATTTACCGATCTGATATGAAACCGCCTATGGGTATACCCACAAATTGTCCCACATTGGCTATAGTGCCCACCAAGGCCAACTGCCATTCATTCTCGCAGTAAATGCCGAACTGTTGGAAGGAAATGTCAATTAATGTACATTTCAATGGAAGCTATATAAAAACCTCATTAGATATAGTCACTTCCTCATCGCGAAATATGAAATTGTTGTCTGCACACCTTTCCCTTTTGTTGCTATCGAAATTGTGCGGATGGCAAAGTCCTTGTTCCTCATCGAGAGGAGATGTGGTGATTGTTGGATTTGAAGTATAGTTCGCCACATAGCGATTGCATTGGTCCAGCTCATTACTTTTAGTTGGAATGGTAAATTGTGTCCACGGCTCCTGGTAGGCACTCCAACTCGTGTCGCATTCTGTAATCCTACATCTGTTTGTATAGAGAATGTTTTATATTTATTAAAAATTCTATAAAATGTTGTTGTTTTTAAAATAGAAAAGCAATCATTAAACATAACTTAAAGAAGCTTTGTATATGTTCTATATTAATTATACTGAGAATAGTTTGGTAACTCTTGTTTGATTTTAATGCTATTCATTTGAATGGAACTCAACTTAATTGTTGTATGCTGACATGAGATAAAAGAGATTTTAACCAAGGCGAATTTTAAAAATTGTGATAATTTTTCTTCGAAAATTGACACAAATATAAAAGAATTTTTTTCAAGGAAAAATCATTGTAGAAATTTAGAAATGTTCGTAGAATGAATCCCTAACAAAAATCTGTTATACTTGTGTGAAAAATTATCGTAATTTTCAGCATTATTTACAATTCTTCGATACGTACAGTCCATGACAAAAAGAGAATATATTTGAGAATATATTTTTATCGTTTAATTTATATACGGAGAATTTTCTAACAATAACCATATAAACTCAAGTTTTAAACTTTTTACAGTTTTAATAATACATATATTCACACATTTGCATTAATAGTATTAAGATTATTTAACATTTTTTTGAGTTTTGTAGCACATTTAATTTTAGTACAGTGAAGTGCAAGTGTCAAGTTGCTAAAATTACCATTGAGTTTTGAAAATTTCCTTTGGGGAGGTTTTGCGGATTTCTCTACATTTTATGTAAAAAAAAATTAGCTTATACATTATATGGAATCAAAAGCGGAATAAATAAATCGACTAAAACACAATAAAACACCACAAAATTGTATACTCGAAAATAAATTCTAATCACTTTTAATTTATTTAATTATTATAAATATTTTCATGAATAAATGTATTTATGTCTTTTTTTATTATGGAAATCCTTACATTTGCATAAAAAAAATGTT
The DNA here is from genome assembly GCA_963971545.1 of Philophylla caesio. NCBI lineage: Eukaryota > Metazoa > Arthropoda > Insecta > Diptera > Tephritidae > Philophylla > Philophylla caesio. The sequence continues at coordinate 24,643,839 of OZ020608.1, read as the reverse complement.
TAAAAATGTCAATTTGTAGATTATGCATCAAAAGTTGCGGTTGCGTACCAGCATTATACGAGTATAATTGAAATATTTGATAAATTTTGCATAGCCACAAATTATAAACCATATTTGTAAACAATGTGACTTTGACTCGTTTTTATGACTTTTTACACTTATTTATCAGTCATTTTACGGCGTCTAGGTGATAAGTAGGTGGAATTGAACTTTTATTTGCACAAAGCCCATAAATTGGTATTATAATGTAGTACCAGTAATGCTAAAATAAACCCCATTGGATTTTATACATTTCGATTCAAGGCAATAATAAAAGGAATTTTTTAATTATACTACTAACCGACGATAGAGGCGGTATTCATACACAAAGACTTTGAGCTAGGGACATTTCTCTAATTCGAAGAAGCTTTCAATTATGATTTACAAATTGTTATTGTGTCTTTCAGGCACTGCATCTAGGAAGCGGTAGAATAATTGCTCAAGAATGTCACAACTTTCAGGGAAGGAAACAATTCACTCAGCGACTCTAAGTGCGCTTGGAGCATTGATGGTCCACTTGAGCCATATGTTTATATGACCTTTATATTAAATACATCTAAATATTTTTACATTCAAGTACCTTACGCTTGTATAAACTCTGCCTCAACTGCGTCAGAATACTTTTACATAAGGCTTGTACAAACCCAATACAAAATACTGAATACCATGTTTGGCTTACAAAGACGCAATAGCGATTCCAGGTCTCTCCGGATTACTTTAGAATACACATTTCCTTAGTTTGAACTTTGCAAAAATGTTGAAAGAAGTCACCTATAATTTTCAACTAAACTTTTAGGTTTTTACTTTTATAAAAAGTCGAACCTGGAGCTCAACAAATGTGGATATAATGTAGTTAAGACCATAAAACCACCATACATGTTTATTTTTCAATGCGGACGGCGGGAGTATGCGTACGGCGAAAAAGTTAACCCGTAAAGAAACTAATGTCTAATATACAATAAAAGGCTCATGCCTGAGCTACTTTACCGAAACGTGTAATATTTAAGATCTAATCGCACCTGTGAACTACACTACTCGCCGTAAATATGTATGACAATGCAGCGATGGAATTGAATGTCATCGCCACGCATGCTAACAATATGATATATATCTGATAGGTGCCCAATTGGCCAATACGCTCAAGTATTTCATCTAACGACGATTCCTCGTCATCCGTTTCACGGGCAGCGACTATTTCGATGTGCGGCTGTGAATTGTGTGAGTCGTGTGTCAAATCACACAAATCTCTATGACTGACATTTGAATTCATTTTAAATATTTTTAGAATAATTAATCAGTCTTTTTTTTTGTAGTATTTCAGTTGAATTGCACTGTCAATGATTTAAGCTATGTACAATATGTATACTATTTTAATTCACAACCGTTTTATTAATAAACAATTTTACTTCGTTGCATTTTACACGTCTTAATTTATTGCGATCCGTTTGGTTTTGCTGTACGTTCTCAACTGTCTACCCACTTGATAATTCACAATCAATGCAATGAATGAAATTCACTCCCATAGCGCAACCACATATTGACAGGTTTGGGCACTTTATCTTTCTTCAAAATAATTAAAATAATTTTTCAATTACTCTCAACACTAAGTTTCTAAATTGTGACCTGGTGATGAGCAATAATCTCTAGCTCATTTCGAGACTTGAGATTATTATGAATTCGTGCATAAAACGACATATAAATAAATATTTGAAATTAATGTTTGCTTACTTTCAATGCCGTTAATTATTATTTTGAATTTTGAAACATATTCTTGTCGAAAATTATAATAAGAATTTTATGTATACATACATATAGATACTCGATTATTACAATAAAAAAACCGACGAATTTTCATCGAACTATTCGTTTAAGTGTGCTTATTTTCATCGCCTAGGGTTTGCAGTGCGTGCCAGGTTGATATTCTTCAGGATAAAACGAGCGTAGAAAAGGGTATGTAAATTCTATTACTTTTGGCTAAGCTAGGGACTAGTCCCTGCTTCAAAGGGAAAGAGATTTATCAAACGTCGTGGTTGATCCGCCTACAAGAAAGAAATAATGCGCCTTTTTCTCTTACAACTTAAGGAAATGTAAGCCGGTTTTACTATTACACCCCTTATATGCTTTTTTTTATTAATTAAAAAATTTTTTCGCTACCATAACAAATTAAGCGATCCTAAAATGGATTTTGTTCCCATTGTTTGTTCGGCAAAGTCTTTAAGAATTTCATGCAAAACACTCCCACGTCAACCCACATAGTAAAAGAACAGATACCCTTATAAATGTTTTTATAAATCCTATTCGTACATAGCTTGAAAACGGATAAAATTTTATACAAAAATGTAGTATTGAAAAAATTCACCGTTTACAAACCTTTGCTTTTGACCGTATATACATACATAGATATTTAAAATAAGCCTGGCCTGTTCCGAAATTCGAACTTACGAATTCAACTCAATATTATTATTTTTTTAGACATATTACAGTAAAATCTTGATTCAGAATTTCCATTAAAAATATTCATTGTTTTTTGCATTAGCTACGAGTATAATCGAAAATTATATAATTATTTAAATGTGGATGAATCTGAATTATTCTTTAATTCATTCCCGGTTTCTTTTCTTGTTGCTTGGCGCCTATTTTGTTTATCTCATTTAGTGTTGTCGGCAACATAGTCTCGTATAACTTCAAATTTTACGGTGACCGGTTTTTTCGGGTTGCTTGGTGGTGGACTCCAATTCTAAATAACGGTAATTTTGTAAAGGTTACGAGTGGCTTTTATTACTGAAGTTTTTTTTTACTTACCACATTATAGACAAGTTTATTTTCATTTCGATAAGGGTTTTATTTTAGTTGGAGAAAATCGAAACTCTCTAGAAGAACCCCTAGAAATATAATTTGATCAATTGTGTAAAGACAATTGTTCGAGAATCCCGCAGATGGCCGATGACGGTTTTTATGCTATGGTTAATATTGCTTGCATCAATTCTTGCAGAAAGCAATATAGAATAAGCCTTTATAAAGAATTGGTAAAACGTTGGCTTGAGTATCGGTTTCAGTTGCCAACTTTGCAGCTCTCATTTAAACAAATGAGCGCCAGTATTTTGGATTTGAAAATGGAGGATCATCAAGTGGTTCCTATTGTTTAAAAGAGGACCGCAGAATGACTTAATTTTATTGCCGTTACTGCAATCCAGCTTTTTGCAAAGAACATCGTGCAATTAAGTAATTAGACCTTAAGTAGTGAATTTTTTTATTCTTTTATGTTTGTTTTTTAGTTTCAAACCATTCTATTTTAGGAGTTTTGTTTTTGTAATGAATAAAAAAAATCGTAAAATTTACGAAAGTTGCTGTTTAAGTAGCTTCAGTGGATGGTTAGAATTCTAGAGTTTAAAAAATGCGAGCGCCATTTAAAATAGCGATTCAAGCGAAAATGAACTATGTGAAGGGAAACCAACATACAATTTTACAAAATTTATTTAAAGGTTTGGATATTTGCAACTCGGATACTTCTCCAAATGAGAATCAAAGCTGTTTTTTCTGTTACAACTTCCGCTAATGAAAAACAAAACGACTCCCCGGCACTCAGAGAACTTATATTTGACAGAGAAGATTTTCACGCGAATATCGGTGTGAATTGTCAAAATCCAACAAAATACATACATATGTCAGCGTAGTTCACCTCGTCAGAGCTAACAGCGGAAATAGCAAGAGCGGCAAGTTAACAGAGCTGAGTTAGACCGAAAGAAATTTAACAGCTTGTATATTCTCATAAATGTAAGAAAAATATACTTATTTTGGGTTGATTTTGACAATTTAATAAAAAGCAGAATAATTATAATTGATTGATAAAATGTATATTCATACTTATGTATGTGCATTTGTGAAATTAATGACTGAAGTCGCCCCCTTTTTGGTTTAATGAATATGGGTTAGAGTAATGCACAAATGAGAGCATAATCCACCTGTTGTTTTGCCGACGGCATTACGGATTAGGAAATTTTTGAATTTCGTTGGATATTGGAAAAATAAAGTAAAAAGCCGAATTGTATTTGTCAAATAATAATTAAATTTGTTTTATTAATTAATGAAGATTCCTCTTTAGTGTTATTTGTGTGTACGTAATACATATACATACATATACAAATAATACTCATATATTGGCAGTAACCTATCTGCGCAATGTGTAAAAATTCAGCAATCAAAGGGAGATAGTTTTAGTGTAAATGTACCGCAGGTTTTACATGTTTGACGTATCTGCAGTTGCGCCAAAAAATAAATTTGAAGAGAGTTGCTTCACTAGGGGGGCTTATACCCTTTTTTGACGAAGTTTACTCATACAAAATAAAGTGTGCTGATGAATTATAAAAATTTTATTTTGTAGCTCCTAGGAAATCAAACAAAAACGATTTGATTTGTATTGATAAGCAATTTTTTATATGTGAATGTTTAATTCATATGCATTTTTATTAATTTCCATTTTCAGTGAGTAAAAATTTAATCATTGACTATTCAACTAAAGAGAAAAAACATTATGTTGGCTCAACTCAAAACGGAAGTGATATTTTTACAATATTCGCAATGTGGCTCATTTGTTTGTTAATTTTTTTTTATGAAGATTTCTAATTTTTGCACATAGTATATAATTTAAAAGCATATGATTTTTGTCAAATGAACTATAATTTAAAATAAAAAATAAATAAACGAAAAATTTTGAAACGATAAAAACAATTTAGAGTTCGAGAACTAATTTTTGGCTGCACCAATGGATTTTTGTGACTTACGTTTACTCGGTTTTCCTTTTCTAATTTTATATATCTGTACATACTGTAATGTTTGCTGACTGCACTTGCTCATACTGCCAAAAATGAGTATTATATATATGACGTAATATGATATGATAAGATTTCCTATAATGATGGTGCGCAAACACAAATGTTGAAATGCCGGCAGTGATTTGCATTTGCTGACATATAATTTTTACGCTTTTATATGTATATGTTTTTTTCATATAGGCAAATCATTTTATACATATACTTACATATGTATAAAATGCATGGATATTAATAACAATTATTTTTATAAATTTAAGTGAATGAATTTTGACAAAATTTAAATAAATATTCAGCTCGACCGATAACAGAACGAAAATACATTAAAACTCTCGTTTTCTCAATTCCCGCTCTGCTGCTGTTAGTTTTTTGCTCAATCGCTGTCGAATAGTGGTGAATAATTTTGAAAAATATTGTGGTGAACCATGCTGACATATACGAGTACAGTACCCCTCAAAATCAGAGGAATGTGAGTCGGTATGGACTGAGATAAGGCTTATCTGTCAATACACGTTCTCTGCCGGCACTATACTTGAGAGTTATTTAACAAGTTCCTGCCTACATAGGTTTGCATCACTCAACATACTTCCATCTCCAAGTATCACATGGGAGACACTGAAGATGAAACTCCCACTAAGCCTTTTAGACAAGGCGGATATGACGATGGTCAGAGAAGGAGTTCTAGTTTCGGGCGATATAAATATATAATCTTACTCAATAGCAGTGGCGTTTGCGGTGCAAACATAGACCCAGTTCAACCATCGAACAGAAGGACAGTAAACTAATGCGTTAATTTGTAGGAAATGAACAATTTGCAATGCGCCAAGTTAGTTGTTTAAATGCATCTTTGATGGGAAAACGACTATCTGTGGCCGTTGCCAACTTCTTACGATTATCTAAAATCAATTTATCCAATGACGCATCGGAGAGTTTACGTTTATTTAATTTAGCAGTGCTTCTCAATATATTCTTGGTATCTTCATCTTTACCTTGACTTAGCAACCAACAACCCTCTCTGGCATTAACCAAATATACATACATATGTGATAAATAACACTGCGGGTATATACAAAATACGTAATACGCGAGCGCCTTCCGACGACCAAAGCTGAAATGAAGTAGAGTATATATTTGAATTAGAAAAGTCTTGTTGGGGAAATGCATCAATACTAACCGATCAGATATGAGACCGCCTAGCGGTATACCAACAAATTGTCCCAGAGTGCCTAATGTGGCCACCAATGCCATTCTTTCTCGCAGTAAATTCCGAACTGTTAGAAGGAAATGTCAATTATGTATTTTTCTATGGAAACTATATAAAAACCTCATTGGATATAGTCACTTCCTCATCGCGAAATATGAAATTGTTCTCTGTACATCTTTCCCTTTTGCTGCTATCGAAATTGTGCGCATAGCACAGTCCTTGTTCCTCATCAAGAGGAGATGTGGTGATTGTTGGGCTTGAAGTATAGTTGGCCACATAGCGATTGCATTGGTTCAGTTCATTACTTTTTGTTGGAATGGTAAATTGTGTCCAGGGCTCTTGGTAAACACTTAAAGCCTTGTCATATTCTGTAATCCTACATCTGTTTGCAATGAGAAATTTCCTTTTTAAAGACCTTCCAACAGGATAAAACGATCTACATACATAAAAAGTTTTCCATCATCGGAATAGTTTTGGAATGGCAGAAAGCTTTGCTATACCCCGATAATTTTCTATAGCGAATCTACTCCCGGATTTGTGAAGGGGTATAGTGAATGATTCTTTCCAAGCGGAAGAGAAAACTTCAAGTTCAAGAGAAAGATTAAACAAACTCGTTAAGGGCTCATAAAGATGTTTAGTACAGTTTTTAAGGAGCCAAGTCGGGATTAAATCGCGGCAAGTTTTAAAAGATATCTCTAAGTTACTTAAATAATAAATTACTTTCTCGGAAGATATTGCCGGAATAATAGCAGAGGTGATGGGACAAAGCTTGGTGCAGGGCAAATATGTTGGAATAGATTGGCAGTCACAAGACACGTTATTTTGATATTTCATAGCCGAAGGAAAACCATGCATTCTGCGCTTCGAGTTAACGAAAGCATAAACCTTTATCGATTGACTACGTAAGTCCAAATCAACTTGCGCAATAGCATCTGCGTTATGAACTCCACCAGAGAATTGCCAATTTCAAGTTTTCTCAAAACTTATGTTATGGCCTCGGATCTTTTACTGTTAAACGCACCCTCGATGTCTTGAAAGGCTACAAGACCGTAGTCCTTACCTGATATCCTTCCGATTGGTATGTGAAATCTTTCCGGTCATAGAACAATGAAAATAGTTCCCCCAGGCAAATCTTCATAATCAAAACTCTGGAATCGTTAAACGTACATTTTAAAGTAAAACTTAAAACTTTCAAGTAATTTTCAAAAAATATTTTGTGTTAGAACTGAATTTTCTTTTATCTTTGTATGCGTTTCCGCACACTCTTTGTATGTGTTTAAGTTTGTAGCTGCTAATAGCTACATTAAAATTTAAGATTAGAATTTCCTTGCCGATATCAAAAATGTCTTTTCATTAATACACATAAATCAGATTTGTTATGAAAGAAAAACAATACTTCTACTCGCACCTGTGCACTACACTGCTCGCTGTAAACACATATGTTATTGAATATATAGCATTAAGTCCCATCGCCATGCAAACTAGCAAAAGAATAGATAGCTGGAGAAGCCAAACTGGCCAATTTGCACAAGTATTTCATCCAACGTAAATTCCTTTTCATTATTTTCGTCTGAAACGGGCACTTCTACGTGCAGCTTCGTATTACGTTCGCCATTTGGCAATTCATACAAATCTTTATTCGTCAAATTCTTATCCATTTTGAGTATTCTTTATATTTTAGACAAAAAGCCCTATTTATGAACCACATTCACTTTGCTATAGTTTCCACCGCAAATAATCCTATTTCTTTTTTTGATTGTTCAATTTCGATCTGTCGGGACCAGCGACTAATTTGGTTTTAAATCATTGTATTTTAATATTATCGTGAATCACTTAGTAATTTAATTTAGTCGCACTTTATAACATTTGAATTGCTTCTTTATCAACACCGGCTGATGATTTTTATGAACATAAAAACACAATAAACTTGATCTTGAGTTTGGTTTTGTATCAATCATTTGCGCGCGAAAATCGTCCATGGGCCACAAGGATGCAAATTCCATCAAATTTTATGAATGCTCCAAAATATGTTGAATTATATGGCGTTTGTTAGTAAATAAACTAAGTTTTATTTGAACACGATAAGGAACGAAATTAAAGAAAAATAAATAATTTAAACATACCCATATCTGGGTGTCATAAATTTGTGATGTTTTGTATACTTTACAAAACAAACTTTGATAATATTTTGAATACTTTTTTTGGTATTTTTGCCGAATTTTTTATATGAAAATATGTATTTAACTTTTTACAGAAATTTGCTACATTTTAGCGGTGGTAGTGAACCGCGTAAAGCGACGGAAATGTCGCCGACAAGAATGTTGCACATGTATGTATGTAAATGGTTAGTGACAGCATCAAGTGCTTCTTCAGATCAACGTTTCTGAACTCACCACACATAAACTACGCTCACTATACCCGAACTTACCACATCTCAACTGGCCGCAGAATCGTCCCCATTCGAACGACATCTTTAGATATCGCAATCGCTCATACAGTTCAGAGCTCTATCTTCTATGGTACCCGTCGCCCAACCGAATAGGTCAATAAATTTTGCTAAGAAAATTTCTCTCGAATGCCCCCAAACTCTCTGAATGTAGATCAACATCGTCCATGTTTCTGCGCCATGTAAAAGATGGAACATGATGAGAGATTTATAGAGCAAGATTTCCTTTCACCAAGAAAGGTCTTTTCAACTGCATCTAGGGGAACTCAAATTTCGGCATGTTATCTTCTGTGCTTATTTAATGTCTTTTCTTAGCGTTCTGTGGATTGAACAAGTCTGAACCCTCACTGATAAGCTCCAATAAGTTGGTTCATACGTATGTGGTGTTAGTAATACATAGGTATCGTCGCTTGAACCAACTAAAATTCCATTCTTTTGACAGTCGGCTTTACAATCCTCAGTCGGTATTCCATCTGCTCTGGGCGCTTTGTGGTTCTTCATCAACCTAAAAGCACCTAAAAGCTTATCTCACCTCGCCTTGACCGATAGAAGGGATTTGACGATTTATTTCAAAAGATTATGTTGGGCTCCTCTTCTCCAAAAACGTCAGAAGAGGTTTTATTTGAAAGTGTGCTCTAAACGTCGGTATCCCTCGATTCCAACTGGCTGCGTGTTTTTCTGAAGCAAGGACATGACACTCTTCGTCATACTAGCAGCTTCGAAGTGACCATTACTCGTTGACGTCGGCTTGTTTTAACAGGATTGAGATTCAATATTGAAAATTCTCAGCTGTCCGTTAGGTTTGCTGCTTCGGGTTGCCAAACTTTCCCCGCGCTAGTTGATCTACGAAGGCACATGCAGACCTTAAATGCAACAAGGTAAAGATGCGCGTCGATGCTTACTCCTCGGATTGAAAACACACTCGAAGCTTATCTCGCCATTATAACGTGATACATTTAAATTTTCGTTCTTTGATAAACTGCCACCCAATGTTAATACATAGCTGGTCCCAAACCCAACGCACAACTTATTGCTGGGAATTAAAAAAGTTTTAAAATGGATCCTAATGCAGCAAGACTATATCATGACTATGGAAATACCATTACTTGTGGATAGGCAAGGAATGTACCCCTGCCACGACAGGAGTGAGCTTTTACAAACTCTGAAAACTTAAGAAACTTTTAATAGGTTTTACTGTTACGATGGCGCTTGCGCTGGCAGATATAAAAAGAAAAATGTATGGTCCAGAAATTAATTGCTCATATCAAAGTTCCCCTTATTTAACGTTTTTTATTATTTTTAATTAAAACATATTTATTCAACACTACACAGATTTTAGCAAGTTCGAAATAGACTTTACCCTTTCTGCACATTCTCGTATAATTTCATCCCTTGTCAAATTTGGTTTTGTGACATACTGGTTTTGGCGTTATGCTACCAGTGTCATTACCGAAGGACCGAACGAAACCAGTAAGTCACAAAACCCAATTTGACAAGGGACGGAAAATCGTCCCAATATATCTACATCAAATTTCCACCCTGTCGGAAAATCAGAAGAAAATCATTATACTAACTTGTTTTTGACCGTATGTAAAATCAAAAATAAGACAGGCCTGTTCCGAGATTCAAACATTTGAAATCGAATTAATATTTATATTTTTCAGAGATTTTAAAATACAATCTTAAAGCCTGACACTTATAATATATAATGATACTAGTTAAATAGTTCTATTTAAAACATTCAGTGTTTTAACAATAAATATAATCGAAAAATTATACCATTATTTAACTGTAGCTTCCTTTTTCTTTTCTTGTTGCTTGGCGCCTATTTGGTTGGCCTCATGTAGTGTTGTCGGCAACACAGTATTTGCTGTTTCAGGGAAGAAGAGCGCCAAAATTCCGCTGGTAATCGCACAAATTGCAAATAATATCGATGGAGCATTCTTATACAATTGAGCCTGGTAAATTTTAAAATAAAATCACTTAAGGTGTAGTAAAAATATTAACCAAACTATATAAACATTCATTAGAATAATATAGTGCAATTGTATCGTTTCGGGTGATATAAATATCGAACAATACTAATATTCTACTCACCAGCAGTAGCGTTTGCGGTGCAGTCATAGATCCAACACGTCCAACCATCGAACAGAAGGACAGTAAACTATTGCGTAAATTTGTGGGAAATATTTCCGATGTGTAGAAATACAATATTTGAAATGCTGCTGCGATCATTAACTTGCCAATTAAAAAGGATATGAGACGCCATATGAAATACTCTATAAATATCGAAAAAAAATTATGAATGGTAAAAGAAAAATATTTTAGTTAAGTCTACCTGTCGGTATCAGAGCCGATGCTAAACAACCAATACCACTTGACAACATTGTACCAAAAAGCGAGTATCTTCTGCCAATACGATCCATAATAAAGGACGCAAAAAGTTGTCCTGGTATCTCTACCAGCGCACTGAGCATAAAATTATTGTATTTATCACCATCAAACAGCACCGCATTCAAACTGATGCCATAGTACACCAAAACAATAACAATCCAACAAAATGAACAATTTGCAATGCGCCAACTTAGTTGTTTAAATGCCTCTTTAATGGGAAAACGACTATCTGTAGCTGTTGCCAACTTCTTACGATTCGCCAAAATCAATTTATCCAACGACGCTTCAGAGAGTTTACGTTTATTTAATTTAGCAGCGCGTCTTAATATATTCTTGGCATCTTCATCTTTACCTTGACTTAGCAACCATCGAACGCTCTCTGGCATTAACCAAATATATGTGATAAATAACACTGCGGGTATATACAAAATACGTAATATGAGACGCCAATTTGGATAATACTTTGCCACAACGGCTAATAGAATTTCGCCCATTGGATAGAAACTGATGATCATGGTGCCTACGATCACTCGACGTTTGGGCCCAACCAATTCAATGCCTAGAATAAAGCTTATGGGGTAGAGCGGGCTAGATGCGATATTATCGAGGAACTCAAAAATTATAAACCAAGTGTAGTTTGGTGTGAACGAGCGCGAGAGACCTAGTAATGCGGTAAGAAATCCCAAAAGTGCGAGCGCCTTCCGACGACCAAAGCTGAAATGAAGTAGAGTAAATATTTGAATTAGAAAAGTCTTGTTGGGGAAATGCATCAATACTAACCGATCAGATATGAGACCGCCTAGCGGTATACCAATAAATTGTCCCAAATTTCCTATTGTGCCCACCAATGCCAACTGCCATTCTTTCTCGCAGTAAATTCCGAACTGTCAATAATGTACTTTAGTGATTTATCTCTGTTCTATGGAAACTATATAAAAACCTCATTGGATATAGTCACTTCCTCATCGCGAAATATGAAATTGTTCTCTGCACATCGTTCCTTTTCGCTGCTATCGAAATTGTGCGCATAGCACAGTCCTTGTTCCTCATCAAGAAGAGATGTGGTGATTGTTGGATTTGAAGTATAGTTGGCCACATAGCGATTGCATTGGTCCAGTTCATTACTTTTTGTTGGAATGGTAAATTGTGTCCAGGGCTCTTGGTAAAGACTCAAAGCAGTGTCACATTCTGTAATCCTACATCTGTTTGCAATGAGAAATTTGAATCTTTTCAAAACTGCCTGATAGTTTAGGAGGAAATCGTAGAAAACTAGTAGAATGGCGGTCGTATGCAATAAAACGGCAAAATTTTTTTCAGCACTGCTATAGTGATATCAAAAGAAATGTTTTGACTAGTTTGAGGCCCTATACTAAATAAAAGTATATACAATATTTTTTTTTTTGAAGTTCTTTTATTTTCGATGTTTTGATCTCAATTTAAGATTATCCTCAGAAACTCTCGCAGGTGCGTGATCTCAAACAAAGAACGAAATGTCGTGTAACTTTTTGTGGTGTCGGCTTCAAAGAAAACTTTCGAATATTCTTGCTGTTCGAGGGGGATGGAGTAGCGGGAATTCCTCTCGAATTCCGCATACGGGGAACACGGAGGGGGCCGTTCTCTAAGACAATAAATTATTCTGCCTAGTCCTCTAAAAATAAAAGCCTACTTCCACATGGTTATCAATTATTACTTTGTACCACATTTTTTTTAGAAATATAGTCGATCTACTTTTAACGCGGTTCTTTTTGCGCAGAGTTTTCAAGAACCCCTTGGCTCTTTTTACACGGTTTTACTTTTAATGCGTTTTGTTTTTAACGCGGTTTGCGATTCATTCTGATTTTGTCATTTTGTTTTATTTTTAATGCGTTTTGCAAGCGCTAATAATGAACGTTTAGCAAAATTTCATCTATATTTTAATAATGCTATGGGGTGCTACCGGAATTTATGTATATAACGACATGCAGAAAGAGAAACCTCAGCGCGTATTAACATATTATTTTAAGAACTGAATTATGGATTTTTTCGTCGTTTAAAATAATTTAAGTTATAGGTGATCTCCATATGATTTTCTGTAAAACTCTGAAAACAAAGTTTCAAAGCATATCGCATAAGTACATATCTAATAAATTTGGTTTTTGTTCCCCAAACTTGGGTTTCGGATGGAGACTTGGTTATTTCAACGCGGAATTTTTTTTTCGCGGATTTTTCGCAAATTAAGAACGAATAAACAAATTTGAACTGGAATGTAGCTATTTTTACGCGGTTTTTTTTACACGAACAAAATTCTGACACTGTGAACCGCGTTAAAAAGAGTTCGACTGTATAAGTACATACAGGTTTATTGGAGAACTATCTACTCACCGCTGATAACGCTGTTCAATGCTGATCATAAAAGAAAGCGTTTCACGAACAGTTGCCGTAATCCACAGAAGGTGGCAACGGTATCGGATAATAGGAGTCGTGCAAAAGGAAACGAGAGCAACGAGTTCTATCAGCCAGTTGTCAAGCGCGACATCTCTCGGAGACATGCCTATCCTAATTTTAGGGTGCAGGCCTAAAAACTCCCTTTCAAGTAAACAGACATAAATGTGTTTACATAATGCCTATGCCGTTAATTTTGATATTTATGCTTTGCTTAATGCTGAAATAAGAGAGATTTATACTTCAGCAGTTATTTGAATGTAATTCGTTTCATATGATTTATCGTCCGATACGATCAAACGATCACATCACATCATTTGATACTATCAGCAAGTTTTGACTGATTTGTACCATATTTGATAACAAGTAGCGTTACTTATAAAAGTAATTCCACTTAGTTTCGATTTCCATTTATTAGCCACTTATTTGAATGTGTTCCGCTGATTGTGAGAAAATACATATGTATTGTTCATACCTTGGTGTTGTACAGCTGATGCAGAATTATTTGGAACTTACCAAGTATATTAACATTAGTTGCTTTACTTTAAGCAGGCCCCCAGACATTTACTCCATAGTGAAGTAGTCTAACCACTGCTATATATACGAGTACATATGTACATACATATATAGTACAACGGCATACACATGGGTTCAGACTCCAATGACCCTTTTGAAGGAAAAAGAATTATAATTAAGACTAGAAAATTTATTGAAATACACTTCATATATTCTGCGCCGAGTCATGAAAGGCAGGAGGTTGTTATGTGTCGAGATTTAAAACTGTTTAGCTACTGGGCTAGAAATCAAGCCTGTTAGTAACGTGACCAAAAATACTATGCCTAGTATTTCTTGACGACTAGCAAGGGTAGGAATATTAATTAGTATTAAGAGACTAATATGTATATGGTGGCAGGTTAAACTGAGAATCCCAGCGAAAATTTCTTAAAGCAAGGAGCAGAAATGGTTTTTGTATTGACTCTAGCCGGTTGGAATAAAATTGATAGCGCAACAACAGATCCACATTCCAGTATTGGCCTCACTAACGTTGTGAAAAGAGAGTTCTTAATGTAAGAGTCATTGAATTCTTTTGACCATCGTTTAACAAATGCAGTAACAGCTTTGGGTTTGTTAACTGTAACATTGTTGCGAAGATTGAAATTAAATTTTGGGTACATTGTAATTTCAAGATAAACAAAGTTAAACACAGATATACGATCCAACAACGAGTCGAAAATATTAAAATTTACTACCGAATTTCGGAGTCAGTGGCCTGAACTTTAAGAGCGCTACGTGCGATTTATGATGAGGCTCATTTCTCGCTGAATAGCTGCGTCAATAAGCAAAATATGCCTTATTGGTCACACAGCAACCCACACGTACTCAATGAGTTACGAAAAAATTACGGTTTGGTGCGGTTTATGGACCGGCGGCGTCATTAGGCCGTACTTCTTCCGTGATGATCAAGACCGGCACGTTACTGTGAATGGGAATCGCTACCGCTCAATGATAACCGAATATTTTTTGCCAGAATTCGATGATATGGACTTGGACAATATGTTGTTTCAACAGGACGGCGCCACAAGCTACACAGCGAATGCCACAATTGGTTTATTGAAAACCAAGTTTGATGAACGTGTTATCTCTCGGAATGGCCCAGTCAATTGGCCGCCTCGGTCGTGCGACTTAACGCCGTTGGACTATTTTCTGTGGGGATACGTCAAGTCTATGGTCTATGCCAACAAGCCAGCGACGATTGATGAACTTCGTACGAATATCGAACGTGAAATTATAGCAGTATCGGCCGATTTATGCTTGAAAACTGTCGAAAATTTGGTTCAGCGTGCCCGTGGTGGCCATGCAAAAGAAATCGAGTTCCATACACAATGGCATCGAATATTCTTTCGCAGGAATAAAGAATTTCATTGATATCCCAAAACGTTGTTGTTTTATTTAAAAAAACTTTTGTAGCGTCCCTATTGAAAACCCCTTTATGTATGTCATTTATAAAATGTAAAAACAGAATCGGACCAATGTGAAGATACATGAATAATGATTGAGCAAATATTTTCAAAAAGGACTCGTTGTGGTAAAAAGATATCCAACGAAGAAATATAAGTTGAAACCCGAGCAGAACGTGTTTATGGATGAGTAAGACTGCCTAACTCTGTTGAATGCTTTACTAAAATCGGTGTTTATAACATCGATATGCATAAGTTTTCTGAATACATTTCAAAACTCTTTAGAGAATCCATGTTACGTGCATCCTTTCGATTTGTATGTGAAATCTTTGCGGTAATAAAACAGTGGAGATAGATCTACGAGGCAAATCTTTATAATCCAAACTCGGAAATGGTTAAACGTACATTTTAAAGTAAAACTGAAAACTTTCAAGTAATTTCCAACGAATATTTTGTGTAAGAAAAGGATTTAATTTTACGTTTTTATTCGTTTCCGCACACTCTTTGTATGTGTTTAAATTTGTAGCTGCTAATAGCTACATTAAAATTTAAGATTAGAATTTCCTTTCCGATATCAAAAATGTTTTTCATTAATACACATACATCAGATTTGTAGTATAAGAAAAACAATACTTCTACTCGCACCTGTGCACTACACTGCTTGCTGTAAACACATATGTTATTGAATATATAGCATTAAGTCCCATCGCCATGCAAACTAGCAAAAGGATAGATAGCTGGAAGAAGCCAAACTGGCCAATTTGCACAAGTATTTCATCCAACGTAAATTCCTCTTCATTATCTTCGGTGGCAACGGGCACTTCGACGTGCAGCTTCGTATTACGTTCGCCATTTGGCAATTCATACAAATCTTTATTCGTCAAATTCTTATCCATTTTGAGTATTCTTTATATTTTAGACAAAAAGCCCTATTTATGAACCACATTCACTTTGCATTAGTTTCCACCGCGAATAATCCTATTTCTTTCATTGATTGTTCAATTTCGATCTGTCTGGTTTTGCACGACGCGCTCAACTGACTGACCAGCGACTAATTTGTTTTTGAATCATTATATTTACAATATCCAATAGTTATCTTATCTTGACACTTTTATTAATTCAATTTAGACGAAAGTGTGTTGTTGATTAACGCACTTTACAACATTTGAATAACTTCCTTATCAGCACCGACATTCATTTTTTAAGAACATAAAAACGCAATAAACTTGTGTAGGGTTAATCATTTTCTTATATTGCATTATTATATGTTAAGGTACTTTGTTCAATTTAACTTTGTTTGTTGTAAAATTTTAAATTCAAGTAATTTTTGTAATGTTAAATCAAAAAGAAAATTTAATATTAATTTTGAAAATATACTTTACGAAAATAAAATTTTTATTAATATATAAATATGTATGTATGTATACAAATGTGTTACTTAAAAATTAAACGCAGAGTTTTTAAAGATACTACTAATTATAACAATAAGTTATCATCAATGGCGATGTGATTACCGCAAATGAATACTATTGTCCACTGAAAAATACAACACAACGAATTTTGTGCCACCACTTCAACATTCCAACGATCATCGTTATAAGCTCGCCGCACCTATGATCCTGGCAGAATATCCATCTAAATGCCAACAACAACAAAATTTTAACATCATCGGCGCACATCCGTGTACACAAAAGTTGTGTGCATCGTACAGGTCTATAAGTAAGATAACAATCAGCTGTTTTCCCGGAAATAGCTCACAACTGAGATCACATGATTTTAGAGTTGATTTTCAGAGCACGGTTGCATTTAAAACTACTAAGGGCCAGTTTTTCAGTGCTGGTTTAAACACAGTTTAAACTAAGTTTAGTTAAACTCAGTTTAAATTTAAATTTAGTTTCCTTGCGCTCAATAAAATATTTTGCAACCAAAACGAAGTAGTCAGCACACAGCTGATAAGTTAAACTAAGTTTAACCGAGCACAATCGGCCGTTTAAACTTAGTTTAAACTCCGTTTAAAGTTGACTGAAAAACTGCATACTGAGTTTAAACTTAGTTTAAACGACAAACAGAGTTCAACTTGCACTGAAAAACTGGCCCTAAGTACTCACAGAGTAGCTAGAAATATAAGTTAATTTTCTTAAAATAGTAGTTAAAATTTGTACTGACTTCCGAGGTAAAGAGCAAGATGCATTAGACATTTAAAAGTGAAAGATAATTAACTCTTCAGGCTTATTTTAGTGTTTTTTTTGAGGAATTTTAATTTGTTGATATCGAAATTCTATGTAAGCTTCAAAATTTTGTTAAACTCTTATGTAAATGTAATGATGTGCGAAATGTGATTTATAATAAATAAATTCCATGTTAATACATTATTCTTCCAATTCTTCCTTGTTTTCTGCTTCACTGGGCATTTTGAAGGCTTACTGTTTCATTTGCAATGTGCCTTCAAATAAGAATGTTGTGTCTTTAACGACACTCCCTTTTGTCATTTTTACTAATTCAAGGCCTTTTTTTGATAGAGAAGACGCTAAAAAAGAACGACGTTGCCACAATCAAAGAGAGAGAGATGTTACGAATTGAGCGAGAGTTTGCTTACTGATCGATGGGAGAAAAGTCATATATCAAATTATTGAGAATTGAAAGCTGAGATCAATTTTATTAAGTGGAAATTCATATCAAATAAATGGCTGGAGTCCCTAATAAAATGATATCCCAATTAAGTAGTGTCAGAAAGTTTTAACTTACATACTTTAAGAAAAATCTAAATTTTTTGACTCCGGTGAACTCGGAATTAAATTAGTTGAAGTCAGTTGCTACAAGTTAAAATATATTATATTTTAAAATAATTTATCATTACTGTTGTTAAATCTGATTGCTTTCAGAATCATTTCTTGTATCAATCAAAATTGCACAGTTGTGGTCCGTAATCCTTTATTGATACGTATGTACATATAAATCAAATTATGTAGGATTTCAGCGCACTCGCACACATCAACTATTCGATTCAATTTTGATTTTAAAAGCAATCCGATTTTACAAAGCCCTGACTGATTACATAATTATATGTACAAACGTATGTGTTATTGCTTTATAATAACAATAATGTAAATTATTGTATGAACATATGAATACATACATACATATATATTTCAAACTTTTGTAAAATTAAATTTTCAGAATACCATTTATTAATTTTGCATAATATGTGTCAAATTAAGTAATAGGAATAAATTTTCACAAATCCCTTTAAATACAACCGTGAACTTAAAAATGGTTGCTTGTTATTTTGTTTTGATCTCACTATTCGTTTTTTGTAATTTTATTTCTGAAATTGTGCAGAAAAGGCGATCGCGTGTACAATTTCCCAAAATTTCGGTATCATTGTAATTAATTCATTTCCGCAAGCAGTATGATAACCCTATGGTAAAGAAGTCGTTTACTGCTAAGAGACTTCACGGTCTTTTGCTGCTTATCAAAACCCCTTCAGTCTTGTGATCGGCCAGCGTTAAGTGCATTGATTAGAGCCAAATCTTGATCTTTATTGCGGCTTCGGGATTTTATAAAACAGAAATTTTCTGATACGTATAATCGTTTCAAGAATTTTCCCAAGAATTCATGAACATTCATAACTGGTTGAGGATAGTTTTGTGCAAATATATGTACATATAAAAGTAATATTAATATTACATATCGTATACATACATATGTACATACATATGTATGCACGTACATATACATAAGTATGTGTGAACAAAATTCGTATTAGTACACATACATACATACATATGTATATTTAAAGATTATTTGTGAAGCATAAGCAAATTTTTCAATTGTTATTATTTTATGACAAATGCTTGTTGTAAATAGCAGATCATCTATGCGGTTAAATTTTACTCCATTCTAGTTCTAGTATCCAACGCTGTGTATTTTGGATACTTATCCTTGCTTTCGAATTAGAAATTATATCACACCGCGAACAGTTATTTATTTATATTAAAAAAGCAATTAAAAAAATGTATGTGTACTAATACGCCACTAGTAAATGAAGTTAATTTACTTATTTTCTTATTTTGTTAAGTACAATGCATTATTTTCTACGTTTTAGTTTTTGAACCTTACCATTATTGATTCTCCTGCGAAATAAATTTATTTAACGGACTGTTTTAGGATACATACTCGTACATTTGAAATAACTATTGTTGCTTGTTCTTATGAGAAGGTGTACTAAAACGAGTTTTGCATACTGTAGATACAAGTTTAAAAATAATTTTCACGAAAAACGTCAAAATTGTTTTTGAATTAACAAACCGATAGATGTCAAAGAAGGGTTGGTATGGACTTTAAGTAGGCAATGAGCAATTTGCGTTCTTCATATTTTGTTAATTTTCACTCCAAAAACATAAAATGCATATTTTGCTTGATAGTTGAGTATTGCTTAACGCGTTTTTACTAATTGTTATTCAATAAAATAAATTTTATCTGGAAAAAAAAAATTTATGAATAAGCATGAGATATCACGGCAACACCGCACAGGAAATGCCTTCGGAATTTCTTCCCATAACCCTGGTTATTTTTTTCATTCTAATGTCGTTCGTACAGGTCACCCATTAAAATTACACTTTCAAACCGCTGGAATCCATTAAAATTACACTGTCAACACAGAAAGAGACAGGGCGGAAATTAGAAAGGGATGGAATGAGATATCTTACTTGTAGAGTTGTACAATGCATACAAAAAGAGAATCAATAATTTTTTCGCAAAAAATCAATAAAAGTAAGGTTGAATAACAAAAACGTACAAAACAATGCATTGTTCTTACCAAAATAAGCAAATTAACTCCATTTATTAAATCAAAATTGTGAAAAGGTGTACTAATACGAGTTTTGCATACTGTAGATAAAAGTTCAAAAATAATAGGTAAGTTCGGATACGGATAATTATTGAAAGTTTTCGAAAACTATCAGCTTTTAGCGTTCGCGTACGCCAAAAACTAACAAAGTAGGGGAAATTGAGAGATCAAAGTGACATTTCATTTTGAGGGAAGCTGTTGGTTTCTGCCAGCAGAAATTTGCCAACAAGAAAACAGCTGATCAAAAACAGATGATTGCAATTTAGATAAATTAAAAGTTTTTGTTTAAGAATTTTAAAAGTGAATATTATAAATTATGAGTGTTTAACATACAAGAAGAAAGTAATTGTTAATTTGGATAAGTTTCCTTTGTAGAATTTTTGAAGAAAACACTGATGCACAATTTTTCATTTTGCATATTTGAATGCGGACAAAAATTCAATCAGCTTTTCGTTAAACTTGCAAGTTTCTGCAAATCTTACGCTCGCGTACTATTTTGGATATTTTTCTCTTGTGAGGGAATAGAAGACATTTCTCCTGAATTTGGCTGTTGGATATTTTCTGTTGGAGATTGTAAACAAACGTACCTATTTTCACGAAAAACGTCAAATTTGTTTTTGAATAAACAAACCGATAGATGTCAAAGCAGGGTTGGCATGGCAATACAAGTAGGTTTGCATGGAAATCCATGTAGGGAATCAAACTTTAAGTAGGCAATGAGCAACTTGCGTTCTTAATATTTTGTTAATTTTAAATATTTTTGATCAAGTTTGGGGTGAACTGCGCTATATATTTTATTATTAATATATTTTATTAAAATAAAGGTTGTTATATTCTATTTTATTAACTGAATTTAGTTCAAATTATATTTAAGTTTTTATCAATTGTAAACACCCCTTGTAGAGAATATTTGTGTGAAGTTGTTACAATGTTCCGTTCACCACGTAGTACACTTACACACACGTCTACACGGACAAATAATTTAATTGACTTACTTATCAATTTACAAAACAATACATTTAATGCGGAACTTGAAAATCGCCAGTAGTTGGTATTATAAACTACCTATAATACTTCTTGGCTTACGATCAATATATGTACATACAAAGAAAGTGTTTCAGCCACACCATCCGAGATGGTTTTTGGACAATCTTTGCGCCTACTGTTATGTGGGTGTCAGCTGGCTAAGGCGAGGTGGTACACAGGCATGGTTGCTTAGGCCCAGGCTAGCTCGCCGGATGGGGGGTTTTCACCTGCATTACCCACCCTACATAAACAAAAATAATCTTGCCTGATTGTGGGGATCGTAGCAAAGGCAACCGAGGAGAAATTTACTGAAAAAAGAAAAAAAAAAGGAGAAAGGAGAAAGCAAAGTGACATAGGAAAGCCAGTCCTGTCTTGCAAACGCGGCCTTGGCCGCTGCGTCGACCA
The DNA here is from genome assembly GCA_963971545.1 of Philophylla caesio. NCBI lineage: Eukaryota > Metazoa > Arthropoda > Insecta > Diptera > Tephritidae > Philophylla > Philophylla caesio. The sequence goes on along the minus strand of OZ020608.1, from coordinate 24,622,268 downwards.
CGACCACCTTTGCAGCGCCCCCCTTACCTGACAAAGTTCGTCTGTCTACGCGTCTACCAGTCTTGTCACGGTCCTGTCATTAGTCAACGTCCTCACGTCCCCCCTTATGCCCTAGAGTAACTCCCACACCAGAATTTGGGGGTTTACCACTCCATATTGTCCATTATTCGCTCAGCCAGTAAATGATGTGAACTGAAGTTCATATTTCTTATGAACCTTTACAATTTCTCTTTATTCCTCTAAACTTCTACAATACTACTAACACTTTTTCTTTGTATAAAGAATAAATTTAAATCCGAATTGCAAACTCTAAAATAATCACGGTTCTGAATACAAAAGGCAATACAGTTAACTTAATAACTACGGAAAACTTCAAAAATGGTAACAAGACTGCTAATTCGTAATTAATCTTTATTTTTTAAGCTAATCCCAATTAGTATACATATATGTATATCTGTATGTTTAAAGCTAAATATGCCTTTCCCTTTGTTTCCCTCACCATTACCTTCGCACATTCTTCATATTCACATGTGTATCTAAATATGTATGTACATATGTATACAGCAAAACTTTTTTCCACTTATCTCAGCTGTCCCGCGATGATGGTACCAACATGCAGAGAGGGCGCTGTAAAAATCACTGGAACAGAGATCTGTCAGCCTGCCCGCCCAGCCAGCATTTCGTATCGCGGAAGTGTCTTCCGCGAATCTTCTTGGGGATTAATTTGTCGCGGATGATTACCGCTGAAGCCTCGCGGAAGACACTCCTCGGAATCAAAAAAGTACCCTACGGCGATATGACCTAGAAGATACGAAAGCGATACGATATGGCGACTCGCTATCGTATCTTCTTTCAGATACTAAAGCAATACAATTCCTGTAAATACTGTATTAAAATGAATGTTTAAATAAAAGTTACCTTTTAAAATGGACAAGCAGAAACACAATTCGGCACTTGGTTTGTCCTTTGTGCCTTTCCAGCTGAATTGTATGGCCAGTTCGTCATTGAAAATGAATTGTATTGCTGTGCGCAAAAATGATGCCCCCTCAATGCCACCCAATAGATTTAAAAGTTGTTTCTAAACGAAAAAAAATTATTGAAATTTGATGTATTTATATAAACGAAATAAGGCTCACAAATTCCAAAACAGGATCTGGATTTTAATGCAGCGCCGCATCCAGGGCTTTCACTGCATCGACCTGTGTTAATGGGAATGCAGGCAGGTGTCCTGTAGATGAAGTGCCAAAAGCTCCACCTACTTTTCTCACCTCCATCTTAAGCCCTACTACCTCTTCGGTTAACCTCTGAATAACCTTGGTGGATTCTGCATCCCGCATTTTTAATACACTCACTTCTTTTTTTATTTCCAGCACTTCCTTTTTGATTTCCAGCACTGCTTCCAAAATTTGCACTGCTAATAAATTAAATGTATAAAATTCGCGCATAGATTTTAAAAATAACTCACAATATATAACTTCCTGCGATGGGATATAACCAAAATCAATGTCTGCAATGCCTGAGAAAAGACTCGTTATTAACATTGGTATAGATTATATTTATTATTTTGTTGTATCACTTTCGTTCTTTCACTTATTTAAAAATGCACGTCTTATCTGATCACCTTCCAAATTATAATCAAGTGAAGCAAAACTTAAAAAACATGCTCAAAGAATAGCCAATTTTTTGCTTGGAAGATAAATACGTGACAATAAGTACCGTTCTTCAAAGGGTCTGTAAAAATGATGAAAAAATTTGTTTTTGTAGCCAATGCAAGATGCGATCGCCGGTATCGCTTTATTATTGCCACCGCGATAGACATGTGCCATTGTACGTATTACTATTATCTTCTTTCTATTTTCTTGGCGATATCGCAATATATATCGCGCAGAAGATATATCGCTAAAATATCTTCAAAGCCATACATACACGATTCGCGCAGAAGATATATCGCTAAAATATCTTCAAAGCGATACATACACGATTCGCGCATAAGATATATCGCTAAAATATCTTCCAAATACTTGCTGGGCGGTTCGGTCTGCTAACCATTCGCTCGGGTTAGCGGGCGGCGAGCGAGTTACTCTTCTTCCGTAGCGATATAGAAAAATTAGTTAGTAAAATTCACGACTGGATTATTTACTTTAATTTTTAATTATTGGAATCAGTTAAATGAACATTGGTGATTAAAACGCGACATTCGCTCAATTTGTAGCACACGCACACACATATACTAAACACTGCCTTATTGTATCGCCGGGTTAGCAAGGTTTCACACCATTGGCCTTTACTCAGGTTGGCTCATGAAAATTATAGTTACAGCCCTATTCTAATACCCTCACAAAACTCACCTACCTGACTATTGTGAGGTTTCCCTTATGCTGACGTAAACTCAAAAGCTCAAATGCTCATAACTGTCAGGAAAGTTGTGATGTGCGAACGGCAGCCTCACAATACGAAAGCAGCTGATTTTTGTTAAATTGATTTTTTTTTTTAATAAAAAAAATATTCAGGAATGGTGGAGTTATTGCTTGTTTGTGCAGGAGTATTGGAGAAGCAAGAGGAGGTAGTGAAGAGAAGGAGAATTCTGAGAAGCTTGCGGGATAAAAGTGATCCCTTTTCCATGCAGGATTTCACTTTCATCCAAACTTTCCGGTTTCCCAAATCTTGTAAATTTGTTTTTGTGGGTGCCATTAATATACGATCATTACAACAACCATACGAAGGACCGTAATGGTAATGAAATTAGGACGATTCCAATAGAGAGACTGAAACCAGTAATAATTGAAGCAACACAAATACCTGACGCAAATATTCGAGTTTAATTTATATAATATTAATCCTTTCGAAGGGGGGTATTGTATGGTTAATAATTTTCTTATTTTGCATTATTATGTGTTATATTACTTTGTTCAATTTAACATTGTTTGTTGTAAAATTTCAGATTTTAAAATTTTTGTAATTTTAAATCAAACCGAAAATTTTATATATTACTTTTGAAAATATATGTATTTATGTATGTAGTATGTACATACTTCAAGAAAATAAAAATTTTATTCATATATAAATATATGTATGTATATGTACATATATATGTGTATATTTATAAATTAAATTATTTTTAACTAATAATATAAATTCATCTCCACAACTTGCTCATGAGTTTGGTTTTGTATCAATCATTTGCGTGCGTAATTCAAATTTTATGAATGGTTTCAGTCGTCAATGCGGAATTCTTCGTCATACCAGCAGCTTTGAAGTGGCTGATAGTAGCCGGCCACCTTTTTTGCAGCCGTGCGAAGAGAGGTTTTTATACCCGTGCGTACTTGTACACAAGGGTATAATAACTTTGTTCACATAACGGTTGCTTGTAACAGCATAACGGAATCAAGATAGATATAGACATATACATATGTACATATGTATATACCAAAATGCTCAGAATGAAAAGAGAAGTCGATGTCTGTCTGTCTGTCCGTCCGTCCGTCCGTCCGTGCAGACGATAACTTGAGTAATAATTGAGATATCTCAATGAAATTTGGTACGTCGATTGCCCTTTGAACAGGGTAGATTGGTATTGAAAATTGGAATTGGAAAAGATCGGTTAATAACCACGCCCACCTCCCAAATAATGAAAGTTTTTGAAAACTGCATAAACCCCGTTTTTTCACAATCCATTAAATCAAATTTAGTATTTGGAGCGATCTTGAACTAATAAATTAAATACTTATGAAATTTTGAAAAATGGGCGTTTCCACGCCCACTTATTAAACATTTTCTGTATCTCAATAACGGTATTAGTTATCGTCACAAAATTTGGTGGACATATTTGCCTTGATATCGCTATTAAATATTACCGTAGACAATTTTTTAAATCGGATCATAACCACGCCCACCTCTCATATAAAGGAAGTTTTGGAAAATGCAAAAACTTCTTTTTTTCGGTATCTATTAAAACGAATTGTGGTAATAATAATTTGTGGTATAATATAAAGACGCACACCACAAATGGTAGGAGAAGCTCGGCCAAACACTGAGCTATATAGTGTACGCGCCAAAACTATATTATTATATATATTAAAACGAATTAAGTGAAAGGTATTTATATAATTTTGAATTTGGTGAACAAAATTTTCCTCAATATCGCTGTTATCATGATTAAAAATTTTTGGAATCGGACCATAACCTCGCCCACCTCCCATATACTCGTAACGGAAATTTTGAAATATGCAAAAATTTCGATTTTTCTTTATCTATTAGAACATATTAATTAAAATTTGATATTTAGGGAGATAGTTAATTAAAAAACTTATAAAAAAACGTCTGTAGGGAGCCCAATAACGATGTAAGGTATCGTCACAAAATTTGGTGAACATATTGTCTTTGTTATCTCTATCATCACCGTCAATAATTTTTAAAATCGGACCTTAACCACGACCAACTTCCATATACCGGAAATTTTGAAAAATGCAAAAACTTCGTTTTTCCGTATTTATTGGAAGAAATTGAGTAAAGTTTAATACTAGCAGAGATTTTAAACAAATAAACGGGGTTTTTATGAAATTTTGGCCACCGCCCATACAAAAATACATCGCGAGGGTATATAAATATCGGGTTCGCCCGAATGTAGCGTTTCTTACTTGTTTTTCTTTTATTTTGAATTCAAACACTCTTCAACAACACTACAGCGAATCTAGCAAGTTCGAAATAGATTTCTAGTTTTGTATTTATTTATTTATTAAATATTTACTTGATCAATTACAAAATTAAATTTTTATTTAGAGCAATACCTATAGAAAATGATAGAAACGGTGATGCTCGCAGAATATGACGATGAAGATGGGTGGAAAAATGAGTGTGGTAAAAAACAGGGTTGTGTTGTACTTAACTAACGTTGGTTGTTGTGATGAATTGAAAAGTAGTCTTGTGGAAATGCCACAATACTACCGTTCCAGACTTTTAGGTAGCAAAGCGTACTGGCAGTCGAATGATGCGTTCACGTCGTGTTGCTTTGGTTGTCAGCGATGGTTTCGCAGGACAATCGGTGTTTGGAGCGGTTTCAGCATGTTCGGGAATTGCTTCTGGGCGTTGGATCGGGTGCGGTTTTGAATCTAGACAATCATCGGTGGTAATAAACGCTGGTTTGAGGCCATCTATGGATATGTTAAGTGCTCTGTTATGTATTCTTACTTTGTAATATTTAGAGCTACTTTTTTCTACTTTGAATGGGCCATCGTATGGTGGTGTGAGCGATGGTTTCACGGTGTCATTTCGTATGAAGACGTGAGTTGCTTGACTAAGCGCAGGGTGCACGAAAATCCTTCTTTTTTCATGATGCGCCGTATCTGTAGGTTAAACTTTTTGAATGGTATATTTGAGTTGTTGAACGAATCCTGATGGTAAAGAGTCCTTAGCTGGCTCGAACATGTCACCAGGCAGTCTGAGTGTCGTGCCGAAGACGAGTTTAGCCGGGGAGGCATCTATGTCAGTCTTATAAGCAGACCGCAATCCAAGAATAATGATTGGTAGTTCAAGAGACCACTTCGTCGGGTTTGAAGTACACATAATTGATGCCTTCAATGTGCGGTGAAACCTTTCAATAATTCCGTTCGCCTGTGGGTGGTAGGCTGTTGTACGAAGATGTGTGATACCCAAGGCGCGGGATAATTCATTGAAGAGTAGCGACTCAAATTGCCTTCCCTGGTAGGTTGTGATGCGTAATGGTAAATATCGTGGTCCATATTGTTCCAAACGAATTTCTGTTTGATTAATTTTGATTTGGAACTTTTTCCTCCATGTGCGATGTTATGCAACTTTGCTATTACAGATGAACGACATACCCGTGGTATGAATTGGCGGGCCACCTCTCCAGAAACGTCGCAGGTGATTGCTGTTTGTGTGTGAGGAAGTCGGATCGTTTTGAGATTTAAAGATGTTGGGCTTGATGCGAGCAACTTATGCTGCTCTTCACAAGACTTCTGTTGTTGAGCAATGACCTCATAATCGATTGTAGCGTTTTTTTCTTGAAGATAGTTGATACGTGAGAGAGTATCAGCTGTTGTATTTACCGCGCCAGGTAGATGAACAATTCGGGTGCAAAATTGACCGATGTAATCCAACTGACGGACTTGTCTTGACGATTCTTTATCATTTCTTTGCGGAAAGGCAAAGGGAAGTGGCTTGTGATCAGTCGCAATAGTGAATTCTCAGCCCTCGAGCAGATAGCGATAATTTTTGATGGGTGTATAAATAGCAAGTAGTTCACGGTCATACATGCTGTACTTACGTTGAGCGTCTTTGAATTTCCTGGAGGAAAGGCAAGCGGCTGTGGTACGTTGTTGATCATTTGATGAATAACTGCGCGCATAGCGGAGTCACTAGCGTCCGACAACGTCAGCTCCTGGAACTGGATGAGCGAGGGAAGTAGCGTATGTATATCAAATCTTCTTTGCATTCGTTAAAATGTTTATTCGTTTCATCGGTCCATGTAATCGGTGTTCTATCGTTTTTGATGTTGCTTCTCACGAGCGCAAGAAGTGGTTGCTGATGTTCCCAGGCATGAGGGATGAAACGACGGTAAAAATTCACCATCGCGAGAAATCGTTTTCATTCACACGCTAATTTTGGAAGTGGGTAGTTCTTGATTACTTCAATTTTTCCGGCATTGGTTTAATGCCATCAGATGTTATCAAGTGACCCAAAAAAATTATTTGCTTTTGAGCGAAGACGCATTCCGGCATTGGTTTAATGCCATCAGATGTTATCAAGTGACCCAAAAAAATTATTTGCTTTTGAGCGAAGACGCATTCCGACGACCAAAGCTGAAATGAAGCAGAGTAAATATTTGAATTAGAAAAGTCTTGTTGGGGAAATGCATCAATACTAACCGATTAGATATGAGACCGCCTAGCGGTATACCAATAAATTGTTCCAGATTTCCTATTGTGCCCACCAATGCCAACTGTCATTCTTTCTCGCAGTAAATTCCGAACTGTTGGAAGAACATGTTAATCATGGACTTTTCTATGGAAACTATATAATAACCTCATTGGATAACGACACATTCTATCGCGAAATATGAAATTGTTCTCTGCACATCTTTCCATATTGCTGCCATCGAAATCGTTGATGGCTGGTAGACAGTTAAACATTTTACGGTACTGCTATAGTGAAATGTCGATATTAAGGAATTTTTGTTTAGAATAGTTCGAGGCCCAACAAATTACTAAAACTATGTACAATATAATATTTTATTAATGCTCTAATCCTGTCTATCCTTCGATCGCAATTGGTCCTTCTCCTCAGGAAAGGAAATTAAACTTATATTACTAATGCTCGAACTTGTGAAAACAAAAATTTAGTTTTTGCTTAATGCTGTAATAAGAGAAACGTATAGTATGCAGTCAATTAAAATCATTGCAAACAAAATATCAGCCACCAGAGTAATTAACTCTTTTCAAGGTTTTTGGTTCTCCCTTCTACTCTTTCATAAATTTAACAATAAAGTTTATTATAATTAAATTTAAGACAAGACTTCGGTGTAACTTAACTTAATTAAGTACTACTAGAATTTGTTTCTGATTTATTTTCTAGTTGTTTTGTGCCTATGTTGTGTGCGTCATGCATTGTCGTTGGCAATACAATATTTGTTGTTTCTGGGAAAAGAAGTGCCAAAATCCCGCTGGTGATCGCACAAATGGCAAATAGCATCGCGGGAGCACTTTCATGAAACTTGGCCTGTAAAAATATATATAAATAAAGCGGGTCATAAAAAATAATTGGAAAATAAATATTCGCATTAAAATAAGTAGCATGTCTGTTAGCATTTTTTCTGCAATCCAACTAAATGGATAAAAAAAAAGTTTTTTAAAGCTAAAGAAGCTAAAAACTAAATGGAAATTATTGAATTAATTTTTGCTTGGTAAATAAAATAAAACATGTTTTTAAATTATTATCGAGTACATCTCAGCGATACTTTGAGTAATTAACATCAAACATTTTGTTTGATAGTTTCAATCATAGACACATAATAATAATTACTTGATACTTTAAAGTCCCACAAATAAATCATCCAAATTCTCGAAAAAATTATAAAAGCCTTTCGATAATAATTATGAGTGAGAAACATTTTTGAAGTCATCAATAAGCCTTATTTTACTATAAAAGTTTTTGTATTACGATGATCGGCCTTTTAATTTAAATTTTTAAACAATTTTTATTTTTCAAGCTCGAGGCCCCCAAATTTAATAAACTTCGATGTTAGTTTATTTTTGTATTTAACTATATACATATATATATATACATATATATATATACATATATATATATATAAGTTTTTCAAAAATAATTATCAGCAAGATAAATATTTATATTTAATTTTTCAAAAACTTTTATTCAAAGTCTTATATTGTAAAAGTATGCTTGCAACTATTATGAAGGTGAAGGATATGTTAAAGAAAAATGCCTCAAAATGTCTCGAACTAGTTTCGATATTTTTTCCTATTAACTATAATAATTATTGATTGACTTATGTTACTCTCTTTTAAAATAGTTTGATTGAATTCCTGTATCGAGTGCGTATGGCCGGTTACTTAAAGACTGATAACACTAATCGGCTATATTCAGTTCAATATTCCGTGCTTTATTAATTGACGTCTTAGTGCTCGTCTTGAGTTTATTGCGCCATTATCGGTTGCAATTATTATCAACTTCTACTTACCAGCGTTGGCGTTTGCGGTGCAATCATAGATCCAATACGCCCAACCATCGAACAGAAGGAGAGCAGGCTGTTGCGTACGTTTGTGGGAAATATTTCCGATGTGAAGAAATATAATATTTGAAATGCTGCCGTAATTAATAGCTTACCAATTAGGAACAATATAAGTCGCCACAAGAATAATTCTATAAATATCAATAAAAAAGATTTAAAAATATGGTAATCCAAAAAATCCAAAGGTTTACAAGTTCCTTGTACTTATACCGACCTGTTGGTAACAGAGCTGTTGCTAAACAACAACACCCACTCAGCAACATTGTACCGCAAAGCGAGTATCGTCTACCGAAACGATCCATGATAATGTAGGGCAAAAAGAAGCCTGGTATCTCAACGAGCGCAATAAGCATAAAATTATTATATTTATCACCATCCAACAGCACCGCATTCAAACTGATGCCATAGTAGACCAACACAATAACAATCCAACAAAATGAGCAATTTGCAATGCGCCAACTTAGTTGTTTAAATGCCTCTTTGATGGGAAAACGACTATCAGTGGCTGTTGCTAACTTAACACGATTCGCTAAAATCAACTTGTCCAACGAATCATCGGATAATTCTCGTTTATTCATTTTAGCAGCGCGTCTCAATATATTCTTGCCATCCTCATCTTTACCCTGACTCAACAGCCAACGTACGCTCTCTGGCAATATCCAGATATATACAATAAGTGCGATTGCGGGCGCATAAACAATACGTAAAATGACACGCCAATTTTGATAATATTTTGCGACAACCGCTAAAAGAATCTCGCCGATGGCATAGAAAATGGTGATCAAGCTGCACGCGACCACACGACTTTGTGGACCCACCAACTCAATGCCCACAATGAAACATATGGAGTACATTGGACTCGATGCTATGTTATCGAGAAACTCAAAAATTACAAATGAGGTGTAGCTTGGCGTGAATGATCGCATAAGACCCAGAAATGCGCTAAAAAAGCCACATAGTGCGAGCCCCGTGCGGCGGCCGTAACTGGGAAAAGGTGCAAAATTATTTGGTCTAATAAAGTTTGCTTAAAAATTAATAACTCCAGACTTACCGATCAGAAATGAAACCACCCAGCGGTATACCAACAAATTGCCCCAGATTGCCAATTGTACCTACCATCGCCAACTCCCATTCATTCTCGCAATAAATGCTGAACTGATCGAATGGAAAAAGATATTATATCAGCTTCTTATTGCAATAAGTTCGCTCGTAATACAACAAACCTCATTCGCTATAGTCACTTCTTTATCGCGAAAAATTAAATTATTATCTGCGCATCTTTCGCTCTTGCTTCTATCAAAATTGTGAGGATGGCAAAATCCTTGTGCCTCATCGAGAGGAGATGTGAGGATTGTTTGGTTTGTGGTATAATTACCCACAAAGCGATTACATTTTTCCAGTCCATAACTTCTTGTTGGGATGGAAAATTGTGTCCAGGACTCCTCGTAGCCACTCGAAGCTGTGTCGCATTCTGTAATTTGACATCTGTTGTAATAGGAAATTTTGAGTTTTTAAAAATAAATATATATACGAGACTGTTTAATTTAAAATTGTTGTACTAATATTGAAAATTACTTTAACCTTTTACTTGGTCGTTAACTCAGCTGCACCATGTATGCATTTTCGAAGACTGATATACGACCTTGAATATCACTAAATAGTTTAAATCGAACTGAAAAATTAAATCGGTCAGGCAAATCTTTCACATCGCCCCTAACAACCGCGCAGTTAGTTCCGCCTTCTCCAAATTAGATAGAGAAGCGAGGCGAATGGTTTTCGAGTTTAAAGAAGCCCAGACAAAGTATCTCCAGTCATCAAATAAATAATCAGCGCATTTATACATGACTTTTGCCAGTAACAAATTTGAAAAAGTAAAGGACCTTGTATATTTAGGAACCAGCATTAACAGCAATATTAACGCCTTGGAATCCAACGGAAAATCTCTCTAACCAACAAGGGCTACCTCAGAATAAGTAGGCAATTGAACAGTAAAGTTCTTTCTCAGCTAGCAAAAACCACACTCTATTACTCCTATTGTATAGCGCAGAAGCTTGGACGATGTTAATACCAGATGAGAGGGTTATTGGAATATTCGGGAGAAAGATTCTTTGAAACAAATATGGACGCTTTACGCCTTTGCGATGGGGAATACCGCAGACAATAGAACGAGCTTTACAAGGACGTATACATAGTGCAGCGGATTAAGAACCAGCGTCTCCGCTGGCTAGGTTATGTCGTTCGAAGTTCCGACGCAGTACCCGCTTTTGGTGGCAGCCGCCTTCCATATAACAGAAATTTTGAAAATTGCAAAGACTTCCTTTTTTAGCTTTTGGTACAAATCTTGTAAAATTTATATAAAATTCTGTTTCGCCCGAATTTAGCTTTCCCTACTTGTTCGGTATGCGTTTGTGTATACAATTCAAGTTTAGTATTATAAAGTACAAGTTTGAAGTGGCACAAATACAAACTGATTGGCTGCCAGTTTGATCAGAGAGAATTTTTAACAATGTTTGTGCTTTAACTTACTACATATCATAAATTGTATATGATGATTATTGTTGGCTTATTAATATCAGTCTGTACAAATTCTATATTTAATTGCCATGGAGTACATTTACAAGGGTGTCTTTTTGAATTACCCGCGCTGAAACATTAAATCGCAACTAAGTACCCGTAGCTACATCACTTTTAACACGAATATTTGGATATGAAATAGCTATCGCGCGATCGATGCCGCGATTGCTTACACCTGACCATAAGCGCAATCGTGTGAAAACTTCAAAAGATTGGCAAAAATTCATTAATTGAGCTTTGAATTGCTAGCCATCCGTGCAACTATTTCCTATATCCAAACCTAAACAAATGGCTGGGTGATAAGAGGTTTGGGCCAAATGAAGCTGTCATCGCAAAAACAAACGCCTCTTTTAAGAAAAGGTTTTATTTGGAAGGAATAAAAACTTGAACTCTGTGTACAGAGTTAAAAGGAGATACTATTAAGAAATATAACGCTGTTTTCTGAAAAATTTTATTTTATAAACAAAGTCACAGACTTATCAAACCGTCATCGTATAAAACCGTTGTAACTACAGATATGAAATAGTTATTATTTATAATTTGTTGTTGCAATAGTCTATTTTTGGATCATATTTGAAAACGTGCATCGTAAAGTGACATAAAAGTTTATATTAATTACAAAATGCACTTACTGATCACACATCTGACGTAGGCGCACTGATAAGTTAATACGAGTACTTTGTAAATATATATGTACATACACACATATCTGCATGCATGCCTATAAGTGTATGAAAATATGTATGTATGAAATAAAATGTGAAGCTGTTCGGACAATTTCAATTAATTAGCTTTAAATGGTGATAGTTTAATACTCGTACTTTTTTGAGTTGAACAAGTTTACTTATTGGTAATTGCAAATTTAGGCAAAAAAATAAGATTAGTGAATGTCTATTGCAAGAAAATACTGCAGTCAATTTTGCATTAATAGTTCCAATATTTTTTTTTTCTTAAATTTTATGGCTTGGTTGTGAAATAAAGTAAATAAAGTTTAAGAAGTTATATTAGTTTTTAGGGAACTTATATTTTTGATTTGAAAAACATAACTTTGTAAAAAATATTTGGGTTTTAATTGTGTTAAAGCCATTGACATTGCTTTATAAATATTTTGTATTTGTGGTCTTATTTCCTCGCACTGCATGTTGAACGATTCCAGGCACAAGCGTATAACTACGAATGTAACATTTTTAGAACGGTTACCAAAACGTTTTTATATTTCTTATAAAGTTTATATTAAAAAAAAAAATGTTCACAAATAATGCAGATATATAGCGAAGGCGTTTAAAAAATTCTGTACACGGATTTTGTTTAACTCTATGTCAACAGTAAGGTATATACAATAGTTCTTCAGAAAGGAATTTTCATAGATATATGGTATTATTTACATTTTTCTCTATTTTCACTATTCACATAATGATCGGTGATCCGAATATGTACATACCTCCAAAATAATATTGAAAAAAGGCTTCATACCTTTTATGAATGGAAGAATTGAATGGGAGCTGTATGTTATATTTCTTTGATCTTTATAATTTTTACTGATAATATATGCCTAACAATAACTGATAGCTCTTCAAAATTGCATGCCTTTAGCTGCTTAAATGGAGGGTTTTTGGTCCAAAATGCAATATCAGAACTATCGGTTGTATGGGAGCTATATGTTAAATTTTTTTTTTGATCTATATGACTTTCACTGCTTGTAAGGGGCTTAGAATAGCGGTCCTTCTTGCAAAATTTCAAGCTTCTTGCTGGTTAAATGAAAGAGTTATGGAGCAAATATGTTATATTTATCCTATCTTAACGATTTCCACTGCTAAAATAATTCTCATAATAGCTATTATTTTTCCAAAATTTCAAGACTTTAGCTGTTTAAAGGGAGGAGTTTTCGTGCTAAATGGTATATCTGAACAATCGGTTATATGGGGATTATATGTTATACTTCTTTGATCTATATGATTTTCACTGTTTTTATAGAGCTTAAAATAGCAGATCTTCAGAAATTACAAGCTTCTTCCTGCTTAAATGAAAGTGTTATGAAGCAAAATATAATATCTGAACAATCCGTTCCCATATACGATGATAAATAAATTATAAAAAAACACCTGACTGCCGAATTTCATCAAAATAGATTTAAAATAGAGAGACTAGTTTACATTCAAACAGAGGGACAGACGGACAGACAGATGGACATGGTTAAATCGACATCATCATTTCGGTATACTTTTTTAAGGGGGTAACTTTTATAAATCTGGTACTTACAAACATCGGACCAAACTTAATATACCATTTCAATTAAAGGTTTAACAAGGAATTAATCAAAACTTAGGTACAACGCATGAGCTTCAAAAAAGTGTTGGGTTATTACAAAAATATATTTATGGGGAGAAAGAAAAGGTTGTCCAACTCATCACCACGAAAGAAATTTTTTTCATTATAACTTACAAATGTGAAAAAAATAATTTTTTGGCTTTGTTGCAGTAATAATTGTACAAAGCGAATTTTTTTTAGTAACATAGAAAATAGTACAAATAAAAGATTCAAGAAATATTTGTACTTAATTACGACTCGTCCCACTCGTCACAAAAAATATTAATAATATTCATAGTTGTCTATGATTGGGAAGCGAACACGTAAACTCAAGGATGCGCAAATCATCGCTATCCCACCCGTCGGCTTCTAAGCCAACCCGTTATACATATGTATGTTGTGCAATGCTTGAACTGCTGTATTTTTCCGTCTTTAGTGCATAACCAATCAATCAATAGTTGCTAATCTGCCGCTACTTGAATTTGTCTGTGTAGTTGTTGTTGTGTTCCAAATATTAAATATCAATTTCAGAATATTATTTCAGGCTTTATCATTCTTGCATATATGTACATATGTTATGCAAATTATTCGTTTAGGGAGCATATTTTATTTGTCAGAACTAAAATATGCTAATGTCAAATAAGTCGGTTTATTTAAATTCCACAGATATGGATGTACGCAGGAATATGCTTTATATAGCATTGGATTTAAAATGTACATACATAAAAATTGCATGATGCAAAATTTTTTGTATTGCATCAAATGAAATGTCTTGAAACTCCCAGGAATCCGGGATATATAGCGATTCTGGGAATACAAATCGGGTCGGGGGTTCAAAAATGAAATTTAATTATGAAATTGGTCCGATGTTTATAGGCACGAGGATGGATGAGAAGAACTATCAAAAGTTATACCGAAATGATCAGGATGATTAGTTAAATCGATTTAGCCATGTCCTCCTGTCAATCTGTTTGAACGAAATTTAGCCTCTCAGGTTCAGAGATACTCGTATCTAACTCAAATTTGGTGTGAGGCTACTTTTTAAAAATATATTAATAATTTGTCGAAAACGAGTTTGGATTACTGCAACGTATAGCTATCGTATCACTGATTTTTCAGTAATCGGATTACGTGTTATAACTACTCCAAATAAGCAGATAAAACATGAAATTTTACAAATTTTTCTCATATATCAATGTGAAGTTGACTGTATAAAAAATATTTAAATCCGGATCACAGCAATATTAGTATATAAAAAGCCTACAAAAAACTATTTGTAGATAATGTTTAAAAATTTTAATATACCAATTCAAAATATAAATGCAATAAAGCGTTTTACTAAGCTGAAGGCATCAAGGAAGACCAGCTGTTCTTAATGGTATTTATTATGAAAAATACCTACTGTTTCTAAGGATATGTTTTTAAATGATTTTTGGTATATTTTGAAATTAAACAGTTCTTAGAAAATAAGATCACCAGTTCTATGCACATAAGGGTGGCCCAAAAATAAGTAAAATCAAAGTTTTAATGCTCTCAGAACCTTAAATTGATCCATGTCGACAAACTTAAAGCCCATTTTTTATTTTGCAATTAAGAACATTTTAAAAGTCGTTCAAAGCCTTCAACATTTTTCGTACACGTTTTTTATTTGAAGAAAAATATACATAGTTTTCGTAGAAGTGTCATAGAATCGTTAAAAACCGACATTTTTATTTTTCAGGAGACTTAAAAGAATATTAACCAATCGTGTTTTTACCATTTTTCAATAGTAAACATTTGTTTTGGGCCACCCAAAAACCCCAAAAAATAAATACTCTTTAGAGTTGAATAAGATTTAATATTTTTTATTCAATGACTATCGTCATATTGAAATTTATATTTTGAAAATTTATTTTAACAAGCTCGAGGCCCAATATATAATAAAACTTCAATATTCGTTTTTGAAGAAGTTAATTCTCGATATTTCGACCTCAATTTAAGATTTGTTAAAATACATTTTCAATAGTTACCATTAAAAAATGGTAATACGTTTTGAACTATCCTGAAGAGAAGCATCGATTGAAAAATATTAATTTCAATTTTTCGAAATTTTACGAAAAATTGTTTTCACTCACACATCAAAAATGAATGTGATACTTTAAGTGCTTCTTTTAATCTCAACTGAGGTGTATGAAACTAACTACACGTGGCACTAGAATATTGGTACCCCCTCATAGCCACAATGATTTTTTCGATCAACGAATTTCAGATGACATCGTCAACAAAGGTAGTGGGATTTTCGAAACCTCTGGTCAATGCCAATAAGGCCGATGGCATCGGGGGTTGTTTGGACAAATAGAGGGATCTACGCTTTTATGCCGACTCCGAACGGCAGATGCGCTTTATAAGAAGCTTTTACATGGCAGAATTATCCATTGCCTACCGAGGGGCGACTGCTATTAGAAAAAACTTCTATGATTTAGATTTTACTTGCCCTGGCTAAGATTCGAACCTCGAACTCAGCGGCATGGTAGAAAAAACACTATCATTAGAAAAATTGGTGCAATGGGATTATGAAAATCCCTAAATGTATTTATATTTGCCTTTTGAAAAAAAATATTTTATCAAAATTGTTTTCATACCTGTAAACAAGACTACTCGCCGTGAAAACATATGTTATTGAAAAAATCGCACTAAACAACATTGCCACGCACACTAGCACAAGTATATACAATTGAAAGGGACCAAATTGGCCAATACGAACAAGTATTTCGTCCAATGTGGATGCGTCGTCATCCTTTTCGTGCGCAGCGGATACTTCAATATGTGGTAGTTGCGCAGTCGAGGCGCCACTAGGCAAGTCATACAAATCTGTATGCGTCGCGTTTGGATCCATTTTGTTTATTATTTAACACAATCAACAGCCAAAAATTTAATTTATACTATTTTAACTTTGAACTTATTCGTGAGCGCATTAAAACCTAATGGTCCGCTCGATTGTCGCGTTGGGATCTATCAGGTTTCGCTTTACGCGCGCAACTGTCCGTCCACTGACTAATATGCTTCCAAATCAGCAAAGAGATAGTAATACATCACTTCGGAATGCTTATCTCAAGCGTCTCGACTTCTGACTAAATTGATAAATGTATCGCTTTGCGAATCAGCCTATGGGTTTTTGCGGGCAGGTGTTGCGGTTCGCGTGCCAGTCAAAAGTTGTGAGGCATCGATTACTGTAGTGTTTGTTTTGCTGTTCTATTTAGCACACAAGTGGGTATGTACAAAGTTGTGAACACTTAAGCACGCTTAATGATCTTGTTTATTTTAATAATTCTAATCTTGATTATCTTAAAGTACGTTGTTGATTAACGCGAAATTTGATTTATTCTCTTATCAATGCAAGTGGGCGAGGAAAGTTGAAATGGATATATGGACTCGTTAATGCATAATTACCATTGTCTGTATAAATATACATATGTAAGTATGTATGAATCTTTGTATTATTATCAAGGAATCGTTGACCTTAATGAGCCTTTCGTAAACTATATGTTTATACAAAAATTAAGAAAGTTAATGAATAGTTTTTAACAAGCTAATACGAAGTATTGATGAAAAGAAATTAATATTTGTTCATTTTTATTTAAATTTTCATAATTTTTTTTTTTGGTTTTTATTTTTGAATGGATTAAACTTTCTTGAATGGCTTTGAATGAAGTTGAAAAATCAGCACGAACAATGAGACGGAAATTGTGCATATGCGGAAATGGGAAATATTTTACGAATATCTTTGATCAATTAATGATAGTTTTGGCTAAAATGTTTCATCCACTAAGCAAGTTGAAATTGCTGGAGGTTTTGAAGCTCTAACTTTTATTCAAAGTATTTAAAATTCAATACAATAAATCATTGGCAAACCTACGAAAGTGAATGAATATGCAGGGGTTCCACAATATCTTGAATGAAGATGATTTAAATATCTGACGATCAATAAAGGGTTTATTTGGTATGTAAATGTGTGATGACTAAGAACGTGCTGCTCATGCATCCCATGCTGGATGAGTTCTCCAAAAAAAGGTATTCACATGTCACTGAGAGCTCAATATTTGCACTATTGTTTGGAGTACTTCGGTTGACAATTAACCTCTAAATAGAATAATCGAATACGACGGGTTCTGTCGATACTTGTAAAAGTTCAAATGTAATCTGAAAAACATGCAACATTTGATAACAATTAGAGCACGCGCTGACCAAATCACTAGTATCTTTATAAAGTCTCCGTTCATTTCTTGCTCAGCAAAATGTTGTCTTAGATATAATCTTAAAACGAGAGTGCGTATTTTTTTATAATAATTTAGATTAGTGTCATAGAGTTTTTGCCTGAGAAGTTCGCTAGATCTTTAAAATTAGTTTGTTTTTTTGAGGGGGTGCACAAGCAAATAATAAGGGAATAAATAAGCGAATAAAATGACACGGTGTTCAACCAAAATTTAGAAATATGCGAGATAAATGTCGCTCGGCGCAAACGATATAAAATCTAAGTATTTGCGAAAATTGTGAAATACGCAAAAATCATAACAAATACTTTTTGCATCATGTTAAACGGTTATCAGTGATAACGAATGTTAGTTTTTCGTATTTGGTATAGTAAATATTGTATTTATTTATATATTTATATATTTAATATTTCGATATAAGTTTTTAACGTGCTATATTAAAAAATAATAATAATAAGTACTTAATATAAAAGTGAATAATTTACGATAAACTAGTGTAATACGAAAATCGTACTCAGCTCGGATTTCACATAAAACCGAAAGTTTGCCTACTTTGTGAAATGACTGTAAATTACGAGTATTAGTTCTATCAGCTAAATAAATCACTGTGAGATAATGAGTGTGTAACTTTCTTTGTTTGTAAATCGTTAAAATAATTTACAACACCGTCGTGTACCTTTATGTTATATTTGACCTGCCGTAAAACTGTATAAATAACTGACTAGATTACGTAGTATATACGCTACTAATCTACATACATAAAAGGGCATCTAATTAAATATTTGGGATTTCCTACTAGAATATGTATGTACATAAGTACTTACTTACCTTTTTTTGTGTTATATGTATATCAAGTGCCGTATGAATAATAAGTGTGATTTTTATCTTATTGATTCAGTCGTTCTGTAATTAAGTAATCAGTTCCCGTCAGTAGGAGCACCCATTTTTTTTCGCCCTGACTGTCTGTCCGTCCGACCGTCTGTCCTTCGTATGTAGATTGCTATTTGGCCAAGGTAGGTTGCTATTTAAAATGGGTGAAATCTAACGATAACCCATATAACGGTATTTTTGAAAAATGCAAAAACTTCGTCATTTCAAAACTGAGCGGTGCCACGCCCACTTATGATGAAATGCCTGTATCTCTATAACAGTGCTAGGTATCGTCACTAAATTTGGTACACATATTGTCCTTGACATCACTAAGCAAATTGTTGAAAATTTTTGAAATCGGTTTCCAACCACACCCACCTCCCATATAAGGGAATTTTTATACTCGAACATGGTATATTAACTTTGTCGGAATCGAGATAGATGTAGACATATACATACATATGTATATACTAAAATTATCAGAATGAAAAGAGGAATCGATTAAGCCCTGGCTGCCTGTCCGTCTGTTCGTCCGTGAACACGCTAACTTGAGTAAAAACTGAGATATTTTAATGAAACTTGGTTTGTATATTGCTCTTTGTTCATAAACCGGCATTTTTGAAAAATACGAAATCTTCCATATTTCAGTACCTACATATGTATATATTGGGGAATTATGATATATGTATGTACATATGTATATGTACATACCAAAGTGCTTTTTTTTTGCAAATTTTTGAATATACAAAAAATTTTGCATATCTAAGGAAGTACCTATAACATATATCGCGAGGGTATAACAAATTCGGTTTCGCCCGAATTTAGCCTTTCTTACTTATTTCGTTTAATAAGTGGCATAATAAAAATGACAATATTTCACTTAACAAATAATACGTTATTCCAACATACAAACTATGTTTTAAGACCCGCCATAATCTGCAACTTCTGCTAGAACTACAAAAATGTACTCGTACATATATACATACATATGTATGTGTATCGATGTCAGTTTTGAAATATAAATAATTCGCTTTTTTGTGCGGACATCGAGTTTTATACCCGAGCGTACTTGTACACAGGGTTTATTAACTTTGTTCGCATAACGGTAGTTTGTAACCGCATAAAATAATCGAGATAGATATGTACATATATATACTAAAATGATCAAAATGAAAAGTGAAATCGATTTAACCCTGACTGTCTGTCCGTCCGTCCGTCCGTCCGTCCGTCCGTGGTTACAATAACTTGAGTAAAAATTGAGATATCTCAATGAAATTTGGTACATATATTGCTCTTTGGACAGGGTAGGTTGGTATTGAAAATGGTCAAGATCGCTCAATAACCACGCCCACCTCCCATACAACGGAAGTTTTTCGGTATCCATTAAAGCAAATTGAGTGAAATTTGGTACTCATACTCGTATAACGGAAGTTTTGGAAAATGCAAAAACTTCGTTTTTCAGTATCTATTAAAACAAATTGAGTGAAATTCGGTATTTGTAGTGATTTTGAACTAAGAAATTAGGTATTTATGTAATTTTGAAAAATGGGCGTTGCCACGCCTACTTAGGAAAACATGTCTGTATCTCAATAACGTTGTAAGGTATCGTCACAAAATTTGGTGAGCATATTGTCCTTGAAATAACTAGCATAACCATAACCACGCCCAACTTCCGTATAACGGAAATTTTGAAAAATGCAAAAAAATTCGTTTTTCAGTATTTATTGGAAGAAATAGAGTAAAGTTTAATACTAGCTGCGACTTGAAACAAAGAATCATGGGCCATGCAAACCATGCAAAAATATATCGCGAGGGTATATGAAAATCGGTTTCGCCCGAATTTAGCTTTTATTACTTGTTATGTTTTTACTGATGAACCCGACAGAACAAGGACGGGGAAGAGTTTAGTTTTTGGGTGTTCCTTTATAAGATCATTATAAAGATACGAACAAAATTTCATTGTCATGCATTAAGATCTGACAGTTAATTATCGTCCTGCAGTATTGTGAAGTGGAAAATATTTTCATAAATTCACCACGATCGCAATGAAGTAAAGTAGATAAAAAGTTAACTACGAAATAAATGAATGTGGTATTAGTGGAAAGTTTTTTCGTTTCACTTTACAATAACGCAGAGAAAATAAGATTAATCATTATCATTAGCAGTTGAGTGTGAGGGTTGACATCGTCGTGGGGAAAGAGGATTTTATACATTTTTTTTATGATTTTGTCGATGGCTTTGGGCATCTTGTCTATCATTCAACATCGACAGTTTTTCATTACTAATGAGCAACAGTTGCAACTGACCGAGTTTTACAGAAGAAGAAGAAAGCGATCACTTGTTTTTTTACAGCTCCAAGAACGAACTATTTTTTTCGGATTTAATAGCTCGTTTTTACGCACTCAGACAGTAGATTGTCCATATTTTCGTCTTCTGCTACAAAACTTTCGACGTTTTCAGAAGCACCCAGTGGAATTGTTCACATTTAAGCTCTGAAGTGAAAAAATAAAAATTTCTGTATACTGCCTGTTCAGCATTTCGAATTCGACAAATTTGGTTTCGAAAAATATAGTCAAACTAATAAATTTTTTTCTATATTTTCAAATAAAAACAATTAATTTTCTTAAAAAATTATCGCATTAAGGTTGTTTAAAACTGCAAAAAACACCAACAAAATCCCACCCACATTTCAAACTGTTCAACATTTTTTTCTTATATTTACTTTTCGAAAATTTTCAATTAAAGACAGGTTATTTCTATATTGTTTTCTTCTTTTTCTTGTCCGACAGGGTGGAATGTTGATATTTGTTGGAACGATTTTCCGTCATCCCTTGTCAAGTTTGGTTTGGAGACAAACCAGTTTCGGCGTTGTGCCTTCTTCAGTTTCAATTTTCGTTCTGTTCAGTTTATGTCTGTTGTTCCGTATTTATTTCGTTTTTTGGACAAGCGTAATCGTAAATGTTAACAAATGTTAAGTGTCCTCAGTGTAGGTATCTAAAGTCTCGCGCGGTTAGATTCCAAAAGGGTATATTTTATCTCGAATCTGCCTTCGCGGTAAGAACAGGTAGATAGTCAGTAATTTTAGTCCGTTTGGGTATTGCAGGTTTGTTTTGTATGTTGGTGGCTGTCATTTTACCTACGTCTTTGTTTTGTTTTTTGTAAACAAGCCTTAATGGTGCAAATATCGCATCAGAGTTGCTGTTTATTTCTTCATTTATTATCCTCCCATCAAATGTTTTTTGTTTATATATTTCCATGTTTTCAAGAGCATTTAGGCGCCGTCCTTTTTGTTGTAACGGTTTTCTTTATGTTTGCACATGAACAAAACGAAATAAATACGGAATAACAGACATAAACTGAACAGAAAGAAAATTGACACTGAAGATGGCACAACGCCGAAACCGGCTTGTCTCCAAACCAAACTTGACAAGGGATGACGGAAAATTGTTCCAACAAATATCACAGGATATTTCCTTACAATCATCAAGTAAATCCGAGCCTTAAACTTCATTTTAAAACTAAACAAATCTTCGCGTTTTCTTTACTCGAAAAAAGTGTTGGCTTCTCACATTGTAACTTTTCCATTAGGCTATCTGTCATCCTGAAAAATGGTTACATAAGAAGAAATTGTTGCAACTTTGAGTGGGAAAATGGATATGCAATGTCTTGAAAGGGCTGAGAAAACAAACGGGGCAACATTATTTCAAGAAAAGAAAACACTTTAAATAAAATTATAAGCAAAAGTTTTTAAGAGTTTGTGAAGAAGGTATTGGGGATTTCTTTCATATAAAAATCATATTTGTTGACCAGTATTCGTTGTAGGTGAGGAAGAATGTGGCAAAAAAAATCAACTGTAGTTTATGGCCTTTTCAAACTTGCACTTCATAAAACTAAAATTAAATCATAAAACTGCATACTTAAAATAAATTCAAATTTTTTTTAGTTTCGAAATTTCGATAAAACAAAGTTCGAAACATGGGTTCATAAGGTTTTTGTAGGCTATTCTGTTGATATTCTGATCTCTTGTTGTTGTTGCTTCCGACAGGATGTGAAATGATTGGTTTTGGAACGAATTTTTGTCATCCCTTGTCAAGTATTCTGTTGTATTTGCCATTGTATTTTGTATTCGTGGTTTCTGTGGGTTTCGTAGCAAATATGGTAAAAATCCAACAATAAAATACACGTTCCACTTCAAATACCACAGTGCAAGCAAATACAATGTGTGGACCCTGCTGTAAATGTGGTTTTTCTTATGTAAATTTCTCACAGCCGATCACAACAAAAAAGATGAATCTTCGAATCATAATACAAATACCTTAGTCGAATAGCAATTTGATTTTAACAATTATTAGTAATAAAATCTAATATTTTAGTTTTTTCGCCTTTTCACTGCATAATACCCACTTGTGTTTATTTGTTGGTGGCATACATACTCGTAAATCAGCCGTTCGGGAAATTTTACAATGACACGAAGACAGATATTGCAACAGGGCGTGTTCGCGATTTGCGTAAATCCGAATTCGTTGGAAAAATAGTAAATATTACTATAAATACAACAGATCCCGAATATCCCTAATGTTTTATAACAACGTACAAATTTAATAATTAGTTTTTTTTTTAAGTTTAAACAAGCATTTTTAAACAGACTAACGAATTACCAAATGTCCCGACTTATCACATTTGTCACTTATGGAAAAATTGTATATAAGATTTTTTTTGTTTGGACTCTCTGGTTAAAATTACCGGCGGTTAGCTACAATTCAGCGCTTACTTATCTGAAGGATTGTCTTAACCGGCGCTTTTAGTTCTTGTTAAGCGTTTGACCGTAAATGGAGCAAACGGCCCTAATTTGATTGCTTTTATGTTGACATTTTGCCTAGCTAAAATTCAATAATGATAAATTAGAAGATTGCGACACTTTCGTCCCGTTATCTTTTTTCAGCTTGACAGCTGTGTGACGTCATAGCATACCAGAATATTGAGTCAAAAGGTACAGAAAATTCACATTCGCGTAAAAAACTATGAAACAATTAATAAAGGGTATTTTAATAAACGAAGAGTACAGTAGCAAATTGTGGTAACGACAACATTAAACCGTTGCATTTTCACTATATTTTAATATTAAAGTGCTTAAACAAAAGAATTTTATAGTTTAATGTTCCTTATCCACTTTTTGAGAATTGTCCCAATTGCTGTATATTCGCTAAATTACATCGGTTTTTGATCAAAGTCTGCTTTTTTGGTTATTGGCGAGCATAGAGCACAACATTTGTATAAATGCTTCACAATTACACACTGGTGTAAGCGCGTTTGTTTACGATTTCGCCGCCATGTTGGTATTTTAATTTCGCTTCATACTGATATTCCGTACGCTATGACGTAGAAATGTCGCAGTCGCAATCTTCTAATTTATCATTCTTGGCTAAAATGTGTATACTTACCATTTTGTACTTTAAAAAAGAATAACATGACATTTAATTTTTTTTACTTGTTTAATACGAGTATATCTAAACACATACGTTTATTAACTTCTTCAAAAATTGTATTTATGTATGTAAGTGTGAATTACAACATTCTGCTTTATTTTCAATTTATTTCACTTTATTTTTTAATCTAATTATATGTATATATATACCATTTAAATGACTTATAATATGTAGTGCAGTAATACGAGTACAATATTTTCTTTTTCTTAATTTCCCTCAAAATATGTACGTCCTTACACGTTCCGCTAATCATTCAAATGAGATTTAAAACAAAAAATAGTGCATCAACTGTGAGCCACTATAACAAGAGAGTTTTTAAGTTATACTTAAAACTAACCGGAATTGTTAATTAAGCGCAATAAAAATCGTTTCCATTGCTATGAAACGGAAAGAATGTCACGCCATTAGTTAAAACAAAACAACAAAAAAAATTAATTTTGTGTTTTAGATTTAAAGTATTAATTAATAATGGTAATTATTGTTTAAAGCTTATAAGCTAATAATAAAGATGTATGTATGTTTGTTTGTATATATTTTAATGCGAATTTTAAGTAAATATTTTTATTAAATATGTATACGAACGTATGTATGCTTGTATAAGTGTTTGTATATTTGCGTAAATAATTAAATATTGTAGTTGCTTCTTTTATTAAATGCGCTAATAAATATAGTTACATATGTAAGTATGTATGTATGTATGTATTGTAAGCATGCTTGTTAATTATGTATGTTTGTATGCCGCCAGTATGTATGTATATAAGCAATAATGCACTTGACTGCAAATTTTTTTGTATGTAAATATGTTATTTTCTTACTTAATTGTTTTTTTTTTGCTTTAATTGATTAATGCACATAATTCATGTTATTTACTTGCTTCTATTTATAACAAATTCACAATTTTATTGTATTGTTGTTATCGACTCAAAAACTCTTTAAACCACATTTGCTGACATGTTTGCGTATTAAGCGTAACTAATTTAATATTTTCTTTTCTTTTAATTTCTGACAAAATTAATCTTTCACATCCTCTTAAATAAATTGTTCCTAAATATTGGAGTATGCGATAAGGTTCTGTAATTGAAATGATATTTTCTACAAATGAAAGAGTAGGCTTAGGTTTTCAGAATAATATTGTATCAAGGAAATCAAGGAAATAAATTTATTTGAACTTTTTTTTATAATAAGTATTTGCTAACTTAATAAACTCCATTTTTAGTTTCAGTACTCTCCTACCTCCTTTTACTTCCTTCCGAAAACCAGATAAGTGTTTTGTCACAAATTAAAACGTGATTTAATTTCTTGTACAGACAGACATGAACAAAACTATTCTTATTTACATAGTAGTATATATACCCATAACAAATATCAGAATTTATATTTATTTTTTAAGTTTTTATTTTTTTTTCAATTATGAAACATATGTATAACGAAAATTGACACTGAAGATGGCACAACGCCGTAACCGGTTTGTCTCCAAACCAAACTTGACAAAGGATGACGGAAAATCGTTCCAACAAATATCATATATAGATTTCTCAAAAACATTAAAATATTAGAAACCAGCTTTACACTAACTATGTATACAATTAAGAAAAGGCAATGAACTTTCATAAAATTTTTATTTTTTTGTGATTCTTTTTTTCGAGTATACATACATTTTTGTAAACCCTTCAATTCAAAACAGAACAGTTAAACTATCAAACTGATTATCGTTGATTTTTAACAATTTCTTTTATTGGCGCTCGTCCGAAATTTTTTCAATAAAAAGATATCTTCACAGTTCCGTCACTTTCGAGAAATAGCAGTGAAAAAATATTATAACTTGAAAATTAACGAACGAATGCGACTCGGAGCGGTGATGAAACAGCCACGTGATTAATTGTGCGAGGACACAATGCTCGAGATTATTATATATGCAAAAAGATACTGAACATACTGAAAGAAATTCACATTGGATTGACAATCTCGAAAGCGCTAATGCAGAAAAAGCACATTCGTTAATTGATGTACTACTACCAAATGTTTCACAAGCTTCAAACAGACGGAACGTGTCACATAAATGCATTTTTATATGGGAACAAAATCTTTAGAACGTTGCTACCTGTGTTTTCTGGTTTGTCGTTTTTCTTTTCCAGCAACTTCAATACCACATTGGACTCTACCTTAGACTGCAATGTCAATCCTATTCAAGTGGTTTCAAGATCTAATGCTCTGGCCAGTCCAGGGGGTGCTGAGCCCCCAATCGCGCCCACCTAGTTGCGGCCCTGCATATCATTTGCATTCCATATATACCCTGCAACTGTTCATCAGATTTACCAAATTTATGATCAAGAAAGTAACGACAAGTAAGCGCCCTTTTTTTTGGTAAGTTTTTCGGAAGAAGTTAAAGTAATAATTAAAATAAACAAAAAAATAGAAGTCAACTAGAAACTAAGTGGATATTTTTCATTGAAGTAACTAAAAATGTAAGCAGTGTTTATTAATGAAATTTAGATCTATTTGTCAACAGGTCAAGACCATCCACTAACCGGAACTAGCATGAGAGACTGGTGAATATGATGGAGGAGCGGGCATACATTGCGCAAGGTTTTCCAAAAACCCCTTAAGAAAATGTACATAGTTTTTGTGTGCAAGAGGCCGTGCAGCTGAACAGCCTTGGTCCTCCAGTTAAGGATTCGCCTTTCATAGTCAGCTTATTCCATAGACATATGCACAGAGAAGTGCATATACAAAATATTAAAAAAATTCCAATAGTATTATTAAGGAATAGCTGAATCATTAAACATAAGTTGAAAGTGCTAATAAGTAGACAAAAATATTTGCTATTTAATTGAGTTCTTGTAAAAAGTTAAAAAGTAAAACGATATTTTGTTTTTGTTATTCTTTTCATTTTGCAGGTTTGGTTGGACCATAAAAGCTATGCATAATGGAAGCTATCTCTAAACAAAACTAAACCCAGAGCAACGAAAAGGGAAAGCAAGCTAATGAGCTAATTTTTCAAAATATCAAAGATGTTGCAATTAAGCAGGGATTCGCATTGCAGAAACTTAAAAAACAATTAAAAACTTTTCTCCGCTGATTTAAATGTTTGAGTGTTTCCATTTTAAATCAAAATTCTCGAAATCTTTAAGAGTTTTGGCGATGCTCATACATATATTATACTTTGAGAATTACTCTCAAGTGGAATGGTTGACACGCATTTTCTGTATACATTTTTAAAGAAAAAACTGAAAGGTTTTTACCGATAAGATAACGATTTCTTTTAGAAATTGATTGCTTAAAAAACTATACCATAAAGAATTCACAAATAAATCGAAATATAATAATTTAAATACCTCTACGAATTTTTTAAATTTCGAAATTTTTCAGAGGATTTCTAAACCCATAGTTTGCAGTGTCATTAAAAAGTGTTTAGCTAATGTCTTAAATAATACCTGCAGATATTGTGAAATTATTTTCTTAAAATCCAAGTTTGTATACATAATCCCGAAATTGTGATGTAAAATCCCCTCTACCAAAAAACTTCGAATTAATATTTCATATTTTAGTAAATTTTAAAAACTGACTTCTTCTTTCCTTTCTCTTCATATAAATATGATATATTATGAATACACATACATACTATGTATTTTGGTATATTTTTTTTTAACTATTTGATAATTGATTTCAAGCGTGTTGCCACCTGCTGTCAAATTTTTAAAGGCGTATATATATGTATAGGGCATTATGTCCGTTTTTAAGTCGAAATATTCCAATATTTACATGTATGAGAGTACTGAAATTTCAAAATTATTACATTTTACTACATTTTTTAAATAACATTTAACACATTACAAGTTTTAAATGTGCGATTTGAATAAAGACTTATGATCAATTTGGCATTAATTTTAATAACTGTGTTATTTCTTATAACTAGCTGTTGTGGCATGAAAAGTATCTGAGTAATAATAAAAAAAAAACTTAGTCATATCCTTTTATAGTAAAAAGAACAAAACACGGAAAGCGAAAAGTTAATTAACTACACACAAATTTTTCACTTTTATTGCTTGATTTTTTTCATTTCCTTAGAATGCATTACTGGTTGTTAGATTTTATTTTACATTTTCAATATTAAATAACGCTGTAGAACTATTTTCATTGATCTTATCCTTATATATTGTGGCGCTAACAAGGAGTGGCTTATTTCTTGGGCGCGTTTACTTTGGATTTTTCACTACTATTTTTTTTGGCTACATTTGCGGTGCTCGATTTACAAATACATTTATAAGTATTTACGGTCATAATTTTTGTAAACATTTATGCAATAATTATTGGGGATTGTGCAAAACAATTTGAAAGTGGTATTTTATTTTAAATTTCAGATTTTTTTTTGTTTAAAAAATTAGTGCGCGGAAGGAAAGTGTGATGAAAAAGGACACGTAAAATGGTTTGTAATTGTTGTGTGTGTTTTGTGTTGAAAATATTACATACGAGTATGTATATCTGTAAGTGTGGCTAAACAGCGAAAAATGCAAGTTTAAAATTTTCAATCACTATTTATGATGACTTATTTTACTTCTGCTACTGCTGATACGAGTGTAAGCTTGCTTTTTTGTTACTTGGGAAATAATCTTTGTTTTCTTTGGGATTTTGGTTTAATTGAAAAACATTTGCATGTTTGCGAAACCAATACAGCATTTTACTTTAATTTTCGCTTTTCTGCTCTTACTTATTATTGTATGCAATTGTCGGTGATGAACCATAAACTTCGTTGATGCGGTGTTCCTTTTACTTATTACCTATTACTTATTGTTTTTGTATTAAATTTGAATTTGCACTTCTTTTTTTTGGTTCTTTTGTTTTTCTTTTCTTACTAATACAACTAATAAATTCGCTTGATTTTTTTTTTGTTTTTTGGTATTTTGGTAAGTGTGCTAATGACACGCCCTTTTATTTTCTTTGACAATTTCCTAAAAAATTAAAAATTTCAGGCTAAAACCACTTTTGTGTATCAACTGTCATTGAAAGTAGTTGCGCTTGTGTTTACTAAGGTTTGTACAAACTATAAGCGTAGCCTATTTTTTTGCAGCACGTCATATTTGCAAACTATGTATGTACATACATACATATCTTTGACGAGAACTGTACTTATTGCAGCTACTCCTGTATTTATCGATTTTATTTATTTATGTAAATCGCTTCCAGCAGAACATTCAGCGTCCATTGGGCACTCATTTGGCACACAATCAATATTTTCACAGATTTTCTCAAACAATTTTTATTTATTTCATATGAAACTGTACATGTTTTAAATGCAACATTGAATTTAAATATTTCGTTATGCAATTTCACTTTTTCGATTTGCATTTTTTGCTTGATTTTAACTTTGTTGTAATTTTTTTTTCACTGATACTAATTTTATAATAATAACTGTGTTATTGTTGCTTATGTAAACTTGCTATTTAGCAATAAAATTTTTCATTTCTGTATTTGCTTTTTATTAACATTATGTATTTTTTCTCCTTTATGTTACTTTGTTTGCATTGCGTTTTTTGTATTTTTTTTAATCTTATACGAAGCTCTAGTTTAATGATTGCCTTGCATTTCTTCAAAGTTTTTGTTTTTGTTAGCATGTTTTTGAAAATTGTTTTCTTCAAACATGTTTTAAATTCCATTCCATTTTTCTTAAATACTCGTATGTATTAGTTTACGATAATTCTTAGACCTTTGGTGGCTATTACTGGCATATCCTTGCGTTTACTTAAAAATAAAACATGCGGAAAGTGAAAAACAAAATACACAAATATGAAATGAAAAAGTGCATAAAAAAGTATTGAGTTGGGTATATGTGTATTGTATTAAAACGCTTTAAATCAATTAAGTCCTTTTAAATACATACTTTAAATACTTTTGTATATTGGAGAGTTTATCGTTTTTAAACAAAATATTTTTTTTTTAATTATTTACTGAACGCTTACTTCGGTTTTAATTCATTTGTATGCGAATTCAACAATTCTCTACCAATGTTTGTTTTTTATTAATGCGGGAAATAGGAATGTCTTAGAGATGAATTTTTGGCTTTGGTTTTTATTTTGATTTATTTTTTTTGTCTTTTTATAAAGCTTGAAATTTTCTGTAAGTGAATGTGCTAAAACATTATTTCAGAGATCGTTTGCCGAAAATAATGTGATTTTCAAAGCAAACAATTTTTGAGTTTCACTTCTAAAATGCAACAAAAAACTCCAGAATTGGAATTGCAAAAGATAATATAATAACATTTTTCCTGATGACTTTATGTCAGCAATTAGTATTACTGCCCAATTCTTTGCTCTTAAAATGCATCAAGTTTTTAGTATACTAATCACAGATAAAAAGTTTTTTTCTTTACTTAATTATAAATATAAAAAATGTTATTGTAAACTTTTGAATATTTTAAACATTTCCTTCAAAATATTAAAGTGCAGCATTTTTTTTTTTAATTTGAACTTCAATTCCTTTAGCATTCCTTCATGTGATTATACTTTGTTATCCAGTAAATTTCATTGCAAAACACAGTGCATTACAGATTTATACGGCACCGGCATATATGGGAATTCCCTGAAGGCAATCTTAAGTGATGCCATTCGACAAGACCTTCTCAAGGGTTTAAAAGGTGGTTGCCAGCATGCTTCCTAGAAGGGCATGTCTTACGTAGTAGCAGCCTTAGGAGAACTGCCAGCAAGGGCCTTCTAAAGTACATCCACCAAAAGCCCTTCTAAGGGTAGCGAAAGTAGAAGGTCCTTCGGTTTGTGCCACTCCAAACAAAAAAGAAAGGAAAAGGGAATGTAGAAGAGAATACCTCTAGAGTTTCCAAAAGGCCTTTTGGATCTCTTTTAGCTCCTGAAATTATCTACTGCGTTCATTTTTTTAAATTTAATTTATGTATATATAGATTTTTAATGAGCTCAAGGCCGGAAAAATAAAACAATTGAATAATATGTAAATTATTTTATTTAATCGTCAATATTTCGACTTCAGTCTGAAGTCATCATCAGGAACTATTGGCTGCGCCTGGTAGACAGTAGAGTTTGATTGAATAATATGTAAATTATTTTATTTAATCGTCAATATTTCGACTTCAGTCATATTATTCAATTGTTTTATTTTTCCGGCCTTGAGCTCATTAAAAATCTATATATAATTTTTAATTTAATTTTTAATATTTTTTGATTAAAATATTATTAATTCTCTAGCAAAAACCATTTAAATTCAAGTTTCAAACCGTATAAAGAATTTAATATATTTTAACAATAATTTAAGTGAAGTAAAGTTGAGATTTCTTGTGCCTAAAAAATACTGTGAATATTTGCGTTTTTTTTTAATAACGCTCTTTCGCAATTTCTTCCCTGTGTAGCATGTGTTAAATGAAAAAATGTTCAAAAATCAACGATGTTATTAAGCCACATCAAACTTAAACATAATTCTACCAACATCTTATAGTTTTTTGTTTCTATTCTTAAAATTGTGATGAAATTTTGATCACTGATTACAAATGTTTCATAAGGTTTGAAAATAAAGTTTGTAATGTTTATTGCAAGGGAGTGAATATATTTTTAATTGATGAAGGTTTTTTTTGACGAAAAGAGTGGCTCGGGGTTTTTCCAATTTTTTAAGGGGGTCCCCGTTCTCACGAAAGACAGTGCATTGCTACAAAATTGTTCTGCTTTTTCCTAAAAAAGTTGTAACCTTAATTTTATCCTTGCAATAAAAGCGTTACAGAAAAGTATAGATTTACACGACCTATTCCCACGCCTCCGTTAGGGTCTTTCATTTTTATGCCCTTCTCTTTTGAAAAATTGATATGATATTTTTTGGAGTTCATATGACGATTATTTCGTTAAGTGCAGAACCAGTTTTGGACAAGTTCAGAACTTTTAAAGGATAAGTTAGGCATTTTCTTTGGGATTATTTCGGGGCAATCAGAACAGTTCTGAGATTAGTCCAGGATCACTGTGAGACTAGTGCTGAAAAAGTCTTTATCTTGGGCAGTATAGTCACTGCTACCGAATTAGTCCCGAAAAATTGTCAAACACGCCCAAAACTAGTCCAGAAATGAAACCAAAACGTACAGCACTAGTCCGGGACTAGACCCGAAATAGCCCCCCGGTAAATGTTAGAACTTATTAATTTTTTTTTAATCCCCCGTAATTATTGATAAGGAAAGACTTACATACATATAACATAAAATTAAAAATAAAAGTCTTCGATAATCTCGAAATAATATTTCCAATTATTGATTGGCCTCAAAAAACCCACAAAGAAGTGTTGTTTAAAAAAACACCAAAAAGAAAAAGTAGCGAGAGAGTTAAATATGAAAAGTGGAATAACTTAGTTTTATTCGCACCTCAAAACTCAGATCAGACTAGCCGAATTAAATCTCAGTACTAATCAAAAAGAACTGATCGGATTAAATATTTAATTAAATATTTCTTATTGTTGTATTTATGAATGAATGTGTGTGTAATAATGTATAAGTATAAAATAAGTAAATACTCACGAAACCGAAGAAAAAAGCAATTCCGAAATAAAAAATCATTTTTGTTTTCTGTTTTTTTTTTTTTGTTATAATAAAACCACAATTTTTTATTATTGAATCCAACAAATTAAACGTTTTACATAAAATGCCTACAATTAACTTTGTTTTTAAATTTAATAATAATATAGTAAAGTCCATTTTTATTAAATATTTTATATATGTTTGTTTGTATATATGCATTGTATTACCATATAAGTATATGAATGTATGTTCTTGTATGTTATGCATTTCCTTCTTGTTTCTATTTATTTGTTTTCTTGATTTTGCTTTTTATTTATTATTGTTTTTCTTCCTTCGCTATTGAGGTTATGTCTATGTATTGTTTGTATGTATGTATATAATTAAACGTATTGCATTTACATGCATATGTATGTTTTATGTATATTGAATATATGTATATACATATGTATGCAGTATAAATATGTACGATTGCAAACACATGTATTGAATACTTTAAAATATTTATTTATGTATATGTAAAATTTATTGCATTTTAGTTGTAAAAATTTTATAATTTTTTGACCGTTTGAATGTATGTAATAAGAGCAAAAACGTATATGTATGCATTAAAAAAATGTATAATAAATAAAGGCGTCTCTTGGTGATTTATTGGTTTTTCATATTTTTTTTCTACATACTATGTACTCGTATGTATGTATGTATGTATGTATATGAGCAATGATTCTAGTTTGTGTGATAGTGAAGTGTTTGGGGAGAAGTAAAAATTTGATATACATATAAAACATTTTAAGAGGAGACAGAGTTTCAAAAATTTGACGGACCTTCAAAATAAAAAACGCATTACTAAAAAAAATTTTTTTAACGCAATTTTATTTTTTATTTTTAATTTTTATAAATATAATTATTTCAATTTACAAAAGATTTTTATACTTTTTTGATTTCTAAAAAAGTGAATATTTAATTTAAAAATTTCAAATAGAAAAAATCATATTTTGTAAATTAAAAATTAGACCTTAACGTAATTAATTCGTTTGATTAACTACCATATACTCGTATTTATGTATGTAAAAACACATTTATAATTGAAATTGCGTTTCTTGAAGATAAATACCATTATTGCATAAATTTGTTCTATTATTATTTTCTAAAAAAATTATGGAAATCCATATTTTATGACTTTTACTTTTAATAATAAACTATTAATTAGTGAGTTATTGCTTTAATACCCTCTGGCGTTATTCAATGTAGTATAGTAAATTAGCTAAATTAAAAATCTTTCCTTCTTTTTTTAGTTTAAATCTTCTTGTATAAAATTTATTAATTGTTTTTAAAGTTTAAAATACAGCTCTCAAGTAAAATTACAAGCAAATCTTTTTCATTATTTTAGCTGCTTGTAGAAGTACTTTGCAGTTGCTGTAAATTTTTTTGAAGAAATAAATATACGAGCATTTTTATCTTGAGAGCTTCAGACTGATTTAAGATTTTAAAGAAGAACATTTTTTTTCTTGAGTGCCATTTTATATGAATTTTTCGATTTTATTAAGAGTGCCAAGCTTGTAATATTTTGACAAAAAAAACTTTCCACGATTTTCTTATCAAGCATAAAGTGTAATATTTGCAATGCAACTTTTATTTAATTGTTCAAAGTTTATTCACCAGAGTTTAATTACAATACTTAGGGCCAGTTTTTCAGTACTGGTTTAAACTCAGTTGAAACTAAGTTTAGTTAAACTCAGTTTAAATTTATACTTAGTTCTCTTGCGCTCAATTAAATTTGTTGCAACCAAAACGAAATAGTCAGCACGCAGCTGATAAGTTAAACTAAGTTTAACTGTGCGCAATCGGCCGTTTAAACTCAGTTTAAACTCCGTTTAAAGTTGACTGAAAAACTGCATACTGAGTTTAAACTTAGTTTAAACGACAAACAGAGTTCAACTTGCACTGAAAAACTGGCCCTTAAACTGACAACAAACTTAAAAAAAGTATCCTCAAACTATAATAAGTTCTCCCACATCTATTGTTTGTTATCAAAAGTTCTTATCCCGATTTGGTACTTTTTCCCATGCAGTACACAATTTCTTGGGTTTTATAAAATGGGAATGCAACTCTTTTTGGGACTGAATTTGGTCACACTTTTGAAAACTGTGGCCTCACTGTTGCGCAATGCGGCCCCACTTTTGATAGTTTTCATAAGAGAAATTAAATAAACAAATATCAAACTAAACTTTAAGTTTGTTTAGCCTCTTAATTTGATCACTTGACTGTTGTTTATAAATATAAAACCGTAAACTCGCGCAACGTGAACATACTATTAATGTAAGTGAAGTCCTTTAACAAATCAAAATTGCGCCATAAAATTAGTGTGTAGAAAGTCATGATAAATTGAGCTAAAAACGAACTGTCTAAAGACACATAGAATTAATTTATTTTTTGCCAAAAACCAGGATAAACTTAAAGCTTAAGTATCGGTACTCTTTGCTTAGACTAATTTTTCATACAAATAAATTGTGTTTTGTTTTAGACTTGCAGATTTTTTATGATTTTTTTTACGCTCAGAAATAATTGCATTAAAGCATACTTTGCTCTAAATTGTTTATAATTAATTGATTTATAATGAATTGATTTAATTTAAATTACGCTAAACTTATTCCGTATTTTAGCTAATCAATATAAATTGTATTCCTTATAAACTTCATTTTTTCATGAAATAAAATTCTTTAACAAATTCAGTCTCAATTTTAGATTAAAAAAAAAATTCCGGTTCAATTGATTACCACTATATATTTAAGAAAAAACCAAAACATATTAAGAAAATAAATGAAAAACGGCTCATTTGTTATGGTTGTTAAAAATTAATTTCAGTCAGTAAAAGCCCTTTTTGCTATTGTTTTGGCAATTTAACTATTTTTATAAAAGACCCTTTACAAAAGACCCTCTCCCAGACAACAAAAATTAGTGAGGCGACTGCCAGATCTCAAGATTAATATGATGTGTGTGGCTTAGTAGGCAAAATACAGAAAACAGAAAAGATTCTGAAACTTAATACATCTGCAGAGCGCATCCTTACCAACAATGTGTCAAAGATGGTGATTACAAAGAAATACTCTCTGTCGACACGTCTCAAGAAATTTAAATCACGTTTTTTCAACAGTCTGCGGGTTCGGCGATATCGTATCTTCTCCGAGTCTATTGAGATAATTGCCATAGAAAATAAATGCAATATACATCAATATTCCACTATGCCGGAAAAGAAAATAGAAACTTTTCACCCTTGTAAATTGGTATCCAGCTTAAGGGAATTTTTTTTCCTCCTGACACTCACACAGAGGGTGCTCTGCGGTATGTATGAGCAATTATGGCGTCGAGTGATAGTAAGGAATTAGATACCCGCCTTCCTAGCCTTACCTTACAATTTCTTTAAATTTTAACTGTCATCTTTTGTGAATTCGACTTGGTGTAGCACAGCTACACGAGAAAACTTTCGAACCGCAAAAAAACATTTTTTCTATTTGCGAATTAGTAAAACTAATCTTAAAAAATCGTATTAATATTTTTCTGTTAATGAATTTTAATGATATTTTATTTAAACGCAAATTAATGTTTAGGCAATTTCTTCTTGTTCATTTAATTCATTAATTTGTATAAAGAAATAAGATTTTATGGATTCAACCAGTTGAATCTGCTTCACGATTTTTTCGTAAATTCTACTTTTGACTTCTTCAACGCCTATTCAAAGAAATTCTCTTAAGTTAAAAATTTTATAATACATTTAAATATAGATTTTCGAGTTTAATACAAACTAATTTATAATTTTCCCCTTCAATATGTGTCGGTTTCAATGTTTTCCTGTTTGTGTAAATGTAGATATGTATGTATGTGCGGTGTGTATGTATGTATATGAATTTTTCTTTTATAATTTGCTAAAAATAATTACATTAAAAAGACAAAGTTTACTTTGGCACAAAATATCTGCTTCGCTTAACGAAATCTTACATATTTTTATTGTATTTATTTTACTAAATTTATTTTTGTTAATTTACTGCTTTGCTCTTCTCTCACACTAAATACTTACGTGTCTGTGTGTGTTTTTGTTATTTTTTTAATATTGTTTTGCTCGTCCTCAGTAAATATAAATATAAATATGTATACATATTTATTTATTAAATATATTTTAACTTTCAATTAATTTGTATACTTGTGTTACTATTTGTTTTTTCAATTGCAAACTCAAACAAAATTTATACAGTCTCTTGCAGCTTTAAAAAATCAATTGAATGCTTAATTTTAACATATATGCATATTTTTTGCAGTATTACTTATTTTCTTCTGCTCAATACGATTGCTTTTAACTTGCACGCGTTATTTGTTTCCATAATACTTGGTTTGCTGTTGTTTTTATTACAATAATTTGTTTTTATTTTGTATTTTAAAATTGTTAATTAAGCTCATTGCAGCAGTTACAAATCGTGTTGGTACAGTTTCCAATAATATTTTATTTGATTGAATATGTTTTATGTTGTTTTTTTTTGTTTGGTTTTGCTTATTGTTTTGAAATATACTATGTAAATATGTATGTTTTTTTATAATAACAATCAAGTGCTGTTGTTGTAATTATTTAATATTGGGTGTTTGCATTTTATAATGAAGTTTCATAAAAGGCTATGTATGCTTCAATGTATTCAATACTTGCAAAAGAAAATTATGTATAATAAGATAAACTATAGAAAATAAAGCAGTAAACGCATTTGATGGCCGTACAGCTAATCAGAGTGTTGCCACCTGTTCGCAAATAGTTTTAAGTTCTTACTTAGCTTTGACTTTTCTATGTATTTTTCGCTTTCCCTCAGTGTTACTAATAGAAATATTTTCTATGCCGTAAATATTTGTGTTTGTTTGTTTAAATACTCGTATGTTCGTACTTTTTCATTTACCTAATTTACTGTTTGGTGAAATTCGTGAAATTCCTTTGTGTTGTTGTTGTCAAAGTGAAATAAGTAAATTTTTTTTTTTTACTTTTTTTGCAGTTGTTTTACTTGCTCTATTCTAATAATGCCTCTTTATTCACATACTTTTTTCACTACTTTTTGCTTAACTAAATTGTCGTTTGTTTTACACTCACATTACATAATTAAGTTTTAATTTTATTTGTTGTTGTTGTTTTTTTTTTCAAGTTGTATAGACTTGTATACTTTATTCAACTTTTATAGCTATATAAGATTTTTTTAAAATGGTGCCTACATACCATTTAATTTTAAATTTAATTTGTTTTTTTTTTGTTTGCTTTTTGTTTACTATAATTTCAGTGATAAATTAAAGCCAATCAAATCATTACCCTTTGCGCTAAAATCTCGCTTTCATTACTCTACTAACTTGCAGTTATGTCTGTTTGTTCGCAAAAAGTTTGGTAAAGCACTTTTCAACAAATAAAATATTGCACACGAAATTGCCGCTACTGCAATATTTGTTACAAGTAAGTTTACGAGTATATGCTAAATGTACATTTAAAGTAAAAAATTTAAAGTTGTTTAAGTTATTGAGAACGGTTTTTAGTGAAAAATGTGTAAAAGTTAAATATTTAATTAGTTTCATTCAGCATTTCGGCACATTTTGAAACTATAAAGCGCGTAGTGATAGTCAATATAACTACAGTCGATGTCAAAAGGCAGCGCCCTTACTTTAGAGTCAAGTCGCGCTTAAATTTTTTAAAGTTAAAAAATTTTTTTATTTAGAATAGTCCAGTTCAATGCGTGGTGGAAGTTCGCTAAGCAATTGATGTTTTTTTTCTATTGTTAAAACACTTTTTGAGCCATTAGAGTCACTTGTGCTGCTGCGACCATAACGGTAAAGATTTTTTTATGCAAAAAAAAACAATGCTGTGCTGGTATTTAAAGTTACCGTAATTCAAAAAGTATCAGAATTTCAAAATTGTACTCGTACCAAATCCACCTTTGTGCAACACGCGTAATCCCTTAACATCGATTCTGCACCGTTAAATATTTAACCTCGAGACGAGACGAGAAAAAAAAGTTTAAATTAGTTAAACAAATTTGTTTGCTAATAAATTCTATCAATCAAACTTTTAACTTCTACACCTTTTCCAACAGTATTTCAGAAAAACACAAATGTATTTCAGAAAACCACAAATGTATTTACTAAAAACACAAATGTATTTCAGAAAAACACGATTATATTTCAGAAAATCGCAAATGTATTTCAGAAAAGACGAAAGCAATACATTTGTATTTCAGAAAAACGCAAATGTATTTCAGAAAATACGAAATCAATACATTTGTGTTTTTCTGAAATAATTTGTGTTTTTCTGAAATATATTTGTGTTTTTCGGAAATACATTTGTGTTTTTCTGAAATACATTTGGCCTATTCTGAATTACATCTGTTTTTCTGAAATACATTTGGCCTATTCTGAAATACATTTGTGTTTTTCTGAAATACATTTACGTTATTCTGAAATACATTTGTGTTTTTCTGAAATACATTTACGTTATTCTGAAATACATTTGAGTTTTTCTGAAATACTGTTGGACACGGTGTAGTATGTATGTACTTGCTCATTCAAATCAATGAATATTTATCACAAAAAAAAAAATTAATTGCTTTACTTTTCACAAACACCAGATATTGCACTACATACACTTTTCAACTTATTTAGCTCTTAACTGCTTTAGCGCTTTGTTTTGTTTTTTATAAAACAATGTTTTTTTTCTTTTATTTTTTTCTATGTCTTTTTAATAAGTATACTATTTACAAACAATATTGTCTTAAACATTTGCTCTTTTTGTTTTTGTTGTTTTCTTGTAAATATCTTTAAATTTAAAATATTTTTAATTAATATTTCATATATTTTATTGTTCAATAAATTGTGATAAATTTTGCTGATTTTTATCGCTTCAGATATTGAACATCGGTTTTGCATAATTTCATTATTACATTATTATTATTGTTTAATTGTTAATCTAAATTTTTGTGGTTTTGGTTGCGCTTAGTTTTATTTTTATATGTATTTATATGTAGATTTGCTTGTATGCGTGTGTGAATCTATGTATTTATGTATGTATTTACGTTTTATTTTTTTTTTTTTTTTTTTTTCATCATTAAGAAACCATGTCTATTTCGAAAGTCGTATGTATATTCTCCGTATTTACGATATGCATTTTTATCAATGCAGTATATGTATGTATGTATATGTTTGTATATTTGCAGTTCTTGACCTTAACAAAATGGTAATATGCCATTAGAAGTTAATATGTGAGTCGTAAACTTTTATCATCATTGGAAATTCCAGACTAAGTTGAATATTTTTGGATTATTATTCAAATAAAAAAACTAAAACTTATTCACAAATTTTTTATTTTTAAATGTAGACTAAATTTTTAATCACAAAGAAAATTTCATTCATCATTCTAATAGTTTTGTATAACAAATGAATTTACATTTTCATTTAATATTTAAATAATTTTGAGTAATGCAATTTTTTTTATTTATAGTAAAAAAGACACGAAAAACTGAATGTTGATTTCAGCACTGACGAAAACAAGTTATGATTTGAAATCCAGCTCAAGTACATCACAGTTTTTGAGACTTCTATTTAACTAACTCTAAATAATGATGTCGAATAAGTAATATTTTTGAAATCAGCCAAAAATTCTGCAAACTGTTTATATTTTTACTAACTTCAACCTCGTACTTCAACTGCATTACCCAAAAATGTATCACTGTCTTCTATATATGTAGATAATTTGTATACACACAAATTTACCTATTTATTTAATTTTTTTTTTGTTTTAGTTTTTTTGCATATTGCCAACTCTTAACTATTAAATTCTTTCATTTCAATTTTAGCCTACTAAATTTTCTTTGTTTCATTTTGCTGGATATTAAATAAGAATATCTAAAATACCTTATATTGTAGATACTACTTTTTTATTTATTCACTTTTTATACAAATTTCACTGCTACTCCTTTTATTTTCTTATTTTTTCCTATTCAATACCTTTTTGCTTTCATATTTATGCACAAATGGATGTATGTAAATAAACTTTAACAGTACTTTTTTTGCTTAATAATTTTTTAATCAAGTGTTTTACCTTAAAACTAGGTTTACTTCTTATTTCCTACTTATTCATGTTTCTAAATTAATAATTTAATTTAATTATTTATGCTAATGCTTCATTCTGCAATTGCTTTGTACAAATACACATACAATTTGCGGGTCATTGATTGATTGGTGTGTGTGTGTGTGTTAAAGATATTTGTGTGTGTTATTATTTATTGGGTAGATTGCATTTTCGAATTTCAAAAACGTGTTCGACATGTACACGCACACATATAAATTACATAAGTAAACATACATTTTATTCAGTACACACTCATATGCACCATGAAGTATGCATACACTTAAAAGGTGTCGGTTTTACATTGAGATACTTAAAAAAAGGGTTTTAAGCGAAAAAACATTCAAAAATTGTTGCAAGTTTTTATAACACTACTGTATTGTTTTTTGTATTTTTTTTTTAGCTCGCTCATGGTTTTTCGATTTCAATATTTTGTGTGTGTACATTTTTGCACTTTCACGAATAATCAATTAATTTAGTTGGTTTTTTTATTTCTTCTTAAACTTTTTGAAGATCAACTACTTTTTGATTTACTACAATAACATAAAAAATGCTATGCTCTATTAGAATCATTTCATTTAAATAAATTTACATGTATGCATATTGTTTTGCTTTTGATCAATTTCAATTATCGCTGGTTCCTTAAGTTTAAATGTACACAAAAGTACGTACTTATGTAGTATGTAACATAATTATGCTTTTTTTACTTGCATTCAACTACAGTGGTTGTTGGTCATAGAGAGAAAGAGAGAGAGATGCAGTTGTTTCTGTCAGACGAACGATAAGAGCGGCATCGAGTAAGAAAATACTTAGCAATGCAGTCGGAGATATGCACGAAAGTGTGATCAAACCTAATATCTGTTGCAGTTGTAGAACAATTTTCATTAATTACATAAATTGTGGTTAATCATTACAGCAAAGCGATTGGCTGACGGACTCATTTCTCGGCGGAGAGAGTTAGCAGACAACCCGTCAGATTAGCTGAGCGAAGGCAAGAGGCAGTGAGGTAAAATTTTTATGTTTAACTGGGTTAGGCCGGTGGTTATGCACCTGTAAAGAGATAGTCATTCATAGGCAGGTGCTCTCCAATGTAGTTACCTAAACCTATACAAATGTATTAACAGATTGTTTTAAGATTATTAGTCGCTAGATGACAAAAAGTCTTCTAGTGACCCCAAGACAAGAGATAATCTTTGCGCTGTCTCCACAGCAATTCCAAAAAGATTTCATTTGGCAGAGAAATTGCATAGACTTTCATTGGCTTATAAATTCGTAAAAAAAATCCTGAAGGCTGCTGCAATATTTCTTGAAAACAACGATTCTTAAAATATTCAAGAATTCTACACTGTCGAACCGAATTTTAGCACGAAAGTGTTAACAAAGTAGGCCAAGCCTGACCCACAAAGAGTACAAAAGACCAATAGGATGATTAGTTGGTCTAGCGATCCAAGCCGGAATCGATGTTAACGGAGAAAGCTCTCTGAAGAGTTTAATTAAGTCACCTGGTAAAACAAAATAGGGGCACGTGCACGTTAACTCTCGCTGTTCAGAAAAACTATTTAAGTCTTCCAGAGGCCTACTACTCCGAAGGTAAACCTGCGTATTTGCTGGTTTCTAGAATTTAAAATTCGTATTTTAACCGACTTAAAAAGAAGACAGAATTATCAATACATCGGAACTATTTTAATTTTTTTATTTTGCTAAATTTTTTCTATGTTACCGCATAACTTTGCTACCCATGTACCGATTTCGATACTACGTGCTTTATGTGAAAGCTGGTACCTCAAGGGTGGTCAGATGCTAAACTTACTCACAGGATGTTTCTAAGTATACAAGGAAATTGAGGTTAGCTTTTTCTTTTTGTTAAAATCTGCTTCCGGGTCAGAATATTGTTCGACAATACTTCGTCGGTGTGTTGTTCTGCTGTTTGATTAACTTCCATTCTTAGGTTTGATACAGACTTTGAATGAACTTTTGCATTTTATCTCATTAGATTTTATTCCTTACTTTTTCACCGGTCACTTTACACTGCTGTTGCTACCGGATCTCTTCTCTTTTTAGATGCCGCTCAATTTGTCGACAGCTCAAACTGTGTTTTTTTTTGGTTTTTCATTCGTCAGGGATGAGATCGTATGGTATATGTATGTATGTATATATGTATGAATATTTCTTAAAAATATCCATACTCTTTCAATGGTTTGGATTACTGATTTAGTTGTAAATTTTCAAATCGTGCATATTTTTGCAAGCTATTCGAATTTGGCCATTGGTTTTACTGGTAAATAACTCTGGCTGGGTTTTTTTTACACGTATTTATCTAAGTGGTGTGTACATATTTCGTTTTGTTCTTTTCTTTTTTGTTGCTAT
This sequence comes from Philophylla caesio, assembly GCA_963971545.1. Classification (NCBI taxonomy): domain Eukaryota; kingdom Metazoa; phylum Arthropoda; class Insecta; order Diptera; family Tephritidae; genus Philophylla; species Philophylla caesio. The sequence continues at coordinate 24,579,001 of OZ020608.1, read as the reverse complement.
TTTTGATTTTGGTATGTGGCCAAGTATGGTTGAAACTGTTCTGGTTCACTGCCTGTACTCACTATTTAACAGAACTGTTTGGTTTGCATTCAACTTCTTAGGGATAACAACATTTGTGGTGGCGCATAAGGGGGCACACAAAGCGGAAATTCGTATAGATACACATTTTTGTTAATTTTTTTTTCTTTTCACAAATTGTAAGAGTTTTACTTTTGTTTTATACATTTAACGGAAGAGCTGATTGCTGGTCATAACGTCGTGGGATTGCTTTCGATTTTTGTTTACGTGTCACGTGTCTGAGAAGTGTTGTCTTTGTGTGCTTCCCGGTGTGTTGCTTGGACCATTTGGCAAATCAGCGGAAATCATTAAGATGCCCAGTGGACGCACGATAATTGGGTATTCGGTTTGTTCTGGTGAAGCATTCAGTGGAGAAAGTTGTTTTCATATAAAGGGAAATATGTGTATTTTGTAAGTAGAAGAAGCCTTTCATGTCTCGACTAATGGAATCAATTATTTATACATTACATAATAATCATTATTGATTTTATTTTTAATATATTTAAATTTAGGAAATTAAACACTTTGTAATTAAGGCACCATTACAATTGCTTTCTTTACACGTATTTTCCATTTTATTTTGGCGAATGTACAATACAAAATTTCCAACAGTATCATAATTAATCAATGTTAACATTTTTAGCAATATATCCACACAATCCTGCTCAACATCATCAACTTCATCATCATCATCATTAAACGTTATTATCAACCTTACCTTCGCTTGTGCAGCATTTTCTTTCGAATATGTTTTATTTTTTTCAGTAATTACAAAGCAGCAAAAACTGCTAAAAATATAAACAAGTAACTGTAAATGAAAAAAATCATTTCAAGAAATCGCTTTGAATTGTCTTAAAAAAAATCAAGCTAATAACTTCTATTGCCTTTACATTTCCAACGTTTTGATTCCTACTCACTGTTCAACTTATTCAGCTCACTGTTGCATTTTCTTTAATTTTTGCTAAATTAACTAGTTCCTCAACTTAATGTAAGTATGTTTGTATGTAAGATTTTCATTTTTTAAATAATTTCATTTGTTAGTATTGCATTATCCCTTTTTTGTGTTGCAGTTGCAGTTCAGTTTTGGCTTTTATTTTGTTTATATTTATTTTGTAGTATTGTTGTAGTTTTTTTTCTAATCTCGTTTTAGGCTCCGTTCGGTGCAAAATTCTACAAGATATTGTTACCTTTTCTCTCCCGCTGTGCTGCTGCAGTCATTACTCATTAGTAGCTTCCAACTGTAGTTTATATCGTTAATTTAATAATATAGAAAGGCCCTAACTCATTTGCATTTCAAATTAAATATTACAGCGGAGATACAAAATTATGTTCAATAAAAATAGACACTTCGATGAAATTCACAACTGTAAAACTTCACTATTTCCCATATTTTTAAATTACACTGCGTTTAACAAAAAAATAACACATTAGAATAATTTATATTTCTTCTAATTAATTACAATTAATTAAAAAATTGAAATTAATACAAATGCATTTTTTAATGAAATTTTAAGAAAATTTCAAACTTTTAAAAAACAAATGTTAGAATATTTTTGAGTATGCAGTTTTGTAGGGCAAGTTTCAAGTAGCTACAAAAAACCATTGATTTTTGACAATTTTTTTACTGACCCTCTTTCGAAAATTTATTTCGGGATTTAGCTACAAAACTGCTTAATCAAAAAATTAAATTTTTTTTTAACTACGAAATTTTCTTAAAGTATGAATTGTAATTTAAGTGAAAAATATTTGAAAAATAAATTGTCCAACTTTTTAAATACATATGTGGTTCTTGAACGCAGTGCCTGCCTGATAGAAAAAAAGTGTGAGATAGGGTCTTTGTTACTATATTACATTTTCGATATATTTTTGAATGCATGTATGTATGTCTGTATGTTTGATTGAATTAAAAAAAAGAAAGAAAAACATCACACATTACTTCGTCACTGATTGTTGTGCGCATCACAATCTACATCACCAATTGCAGTGTATGAGCATAAATTCGACACATTCAGCTGGTACTTCGCGTATTCAGCGTTTGATAACAATTTAAATTCTATGCATTTCGAGTATTTGCCAGCAAGTGGTTAATGTTTCATTTACATTCAGCTGGCATTTAGTTCATTCAGCTGCCATATTATGCATTCAGCGTTTCGAGTATTTGCCAACAATTGGTCAGTGGTTATTATACATTCAGTTTATATATTATGCATTCAGCTAATACTTAATGCATTCAACGAGCGCTTAATATGTTCAGCAAAATATTGCTCCTTAGTGCATTCAGCTTCCATTATTTCACTCATTTAGCTGGTATTAGGTGTATTTATATGATGCTGCCTGGTGAAAAATAAAGCGATTAAATGCTCTCAGTATATTCAACAGAAAATTTATATAAATCTATAGTACTCTATTCAGCTACCATATTCAGCAAAAATTTAAACCGTTCACAAAGTGCTTAATGTTAAATTTAGTTAATATTAAACAAAAAAAATAATTAAATAACAGCTAAGGCCTTTTTTCGTAACATTCAGCTAACACCTTATGTATTCAGCTGTTACGATAATTTTTTACAGCTTTAACTTCTTGTATTAATTTAGTACATTTTTCTAACTTCATGTCTGTTTGTGAATGATACGTATTTTAGTATACTTCAAAATTATCTCGGCACTGTTAGCATTCAGCAGGCATCTTCAGTTCTTAACATTTAAAGTTAAAATATATAAATTATTTTACTGATATGCTGACATACCACAGTTTTTCTTCTGTTAAATATACGTTAAGAGCATTTTATAATACTTTTGATGTTTTTTCGTGCTTTTATAGTTAAATTTAAAGCAGTTTATTTGAGAACATCAACCGCTTCACCTAATTAAGCTTTTAAAATTGCAAAAAGTAAAAACATATTCAGGTTATGGTGCACGCTCTAACTTTATATATGTAGCTCTTTTAGCTTGGCTTCAGCTTTACATGAGCTCATTGTCTATGCACGAAACTTCTTAATAATTCAGCTCTTTTGGTAGCTCTTGTTGCAACGTTGCAGCATTTTCTTCTTGCAGTTCAGCTCTTCAATTCAGCGCAACTATTCATCGGCACACATGCATCCTTTACATTTATTCCCATTGCTTTTCGGCGCATTCTAAAAATATATTCAGCTCATTCAGCTTATTGCCCTCGCAATTTAGCACATTCTATGTAGTTTTCGGTTAAATTTGTGGCGTTTTGAGTTTTTTTTTTCTAAAGCGATTCATATTAGTCGCAGTTAAAGCATTCTGCAATTTTTTTTTTAATTTGCTTTGTCATTGACTTTAATTATAATAGTATAATAGTACATAATTAAAAAAATTCACTAAATATTTGTGATATAATGTGTAATAATATATTTTTAAAGATTTTTTTAAGGTAATACCTTTTTTCTATCTTCAAAAATGATTGCTTTGAAGTTGGTTTGTCGTCGAAAGCGAAATATTTGTCATTAAAATCACCAAATAGTTCCGCCCCCTTTGTTTGTTTTGGTTTTTGTTAATAGTTTGGATTTTTTTTTGGTGCCTACAATTAGCTTTCATAATAGCTGTGTATGTACTTATATACATATATAATAAACGTATGCCACATGTGTATATGTATGTAAGTATGTAAGTGTGGCAATTTGTATATATGTAACTCCGTATATATTAATGTATATACATACATGTCAGTGTTGATAGATGCTATTGTTTTTGGGCCAAAGCCCATTTTTTAATTTTCATTTTTCTTTGAAAGTGTCCCCTGTCTTTTCACTGCAAAAAAATCGTGTAAATTTCTTCAATGTTTACAAAGATTTTCATGTATTTTCCTACTGATTTCTTTGGTTTAAAATTCTATGTTTTATATTTGAAAGAGTGTTGCAAATTCTTTCATGCGTTCGAAAACCGCAGTTTTCATGTTGCAAAATTTTGAAATTTGCAAAATTCTAATTACATGCTAAAATGTTTTTTTTTTTTAATTATTTTGACACTTATAAGTTTATGTGTGTGTGTATGATCTTTTGTTTTTAATATTTGTAAGTAGTTATCAGTTATTAAATTTAAACATTTTCTTCCTGTAATCAAGTGTTTTAAGTTCATAAGTTTTGTTTGTGTTTGTTGTTCTTTTTTTTTTACTTTTATGCTAACATCGAAGTGACACCAATGAAAATTTTATTTTTTTAATGTAAATTTTTTACATTCATATTTTTTGTTAAATGTTTGTTTATATTAAATTGTTGTTTGAAATTTTAATGCGTATCCGGTTTACAAATTCAGCATAAAAAGTTATTCTTTTTTTTATTTGTTTGTTTTTCAGTTCAGCGTATATAAAGCTTTTTACTTCATGACTGTATGTACGAGTATGTGTGTTTCTTTACATTCTTTATTTAAATAGCGTAACTGTTAAGTTAAACTGGCTGGCAAAAGGACCTAAAGAACTTGTGACATTTTTTTTTTTTTTTTTTTGGTTTATCCCTTGGCACATAGAAGAGTTAGTAATGGCGTTTTGTTATTTTAATTTTTGTGCAGCATATACATATGTATGTATGTATGTAACTTTTTTTTAAATAAATAATGAACGAAAAGCTGATATGCAAATATTTTGTTTTAAACTTCAGAACACACTTCGTCAAAACTAAACTAGTTTGAATATAAATATTGTATAGCAATTCATTGGCGAAAGCTACCCGCTTCATATTAATTGTGCTTTTTCGAATCGTGAATAACTGTTAAGCGTGTAGCTTTTCTCTTAATGACAAGAGAGATGACAGTGGTTATTCGCATTAACAGCCGTAATGCGCATTAATTCGTGAATTATCGTCTTCGAAATATGCACTCATACGAATTGGACACAGAAACGTTATCGTATGCAGTCGTTTCCTGCGACCGTACAGAAGCAATTAAGAAGTTTGTATACGTGCTGTTGGAAACATCTGTGATGATAAGATTGTGTTTGAATGATTTCAAATTAAAATGAAAAGCAAATAATGACTGAGTGAATGAAAAAACGCAGTTGTTATGCACAGATTGCTATACGCAAGCGAGTATAATAAGTTTGTAAAGCGGCAATCTGAAGCAAGTCCGGTAGTTAGAGAGCCAAGGAAGAATCCTCTCACAAAGACAGGGTAATTATCACAACTACAGGAATTCAAAAATCTTAATGACGTACATACATACTCTTATCATAAGCAGAAAATAATCAAATTTATTTTAAATCACGGTCTTTCTTTGCAATAAAGATTATAAAGCGTGATTAATTTGAAGGCAATTTTCAAGGTACCTATTTTATTTATGAGAAACAGTCTGACATTTATCGATAAATCACTGTAAATGAGAAGTACTTCAATACTTCATCTAGCAAGAATAACAATTGGTGTTTGCTTAAAGACTTTTCAGTACTCGCACATAATCTATGAAAATTTAAAAACCTTCTAATTTAAAGTATAATGGTTTTAAGAAGAAGAAACAAAAAAGAAATAGAAGCCACGCTTAAATATCTTTGCTATATTTTTTTTTCTTTCTTGACTGCTTTCTCTGCTACATCAATAATTAATTCACTATGTGTGCTGTTATTTCTCTTTGTGTAATATCTTGAAAACTTTTTGTATATGCGCATTTAAAAGTGCTTCAAGGTTAGTTTTTTCAAACATTAAATTGTATGTGGAGAAAGTGTGCAATGGTTTTTCTGTTTTTAATTCTCGCCAATTTAAAAGATAAACTTATAAAATTGTTTGTCGTGATTTTACTCTTAGCTAATTTTTTGCATTGTGATATTTGTATTACACATTTAAATTGCAGATCTGTTTGTTATATCATTAATTTTTTCGGTGTTTTATTTACTAAAAACTAGTAAAGCTTAAGCGCTAAAAATTGTTTTTAATTTCTTTAAATTTTTTTATTTTGCATTAATTACATTTAGAAAAAAATATCGCTACAAATTCATATATATCATTAGTTTTCTTTTGTTATTAATATTTTATGTATGCTCAATTCCTTTTTGCCAATAATACTTCCTATTTTTGTATTATTATTTATTATTTAATTCAATTAATTTGTTATAATTCTTTTTTAGTATCTCCCGATTTATTCATTAATATGTTGAATGCTTAAAGTGATTGTAGTTGGTTTACTTTTTATCAGTTTTTTTTTTAACAAAAGAGAATTTAAAACTAAAACACACACGCTTCCATAGATATTTTGTGCGAAAAAAACACTGCAACGGTACTCATGTACGCACCTGGTATTTTATTTTATTCGTTTTCATCAAATTGCTTCTTGATTACACAATTCTTGTAGACAATTTTTAGAAATTCACTTGATTGATCGCAGCCACGAAATTCGTTTGGTAGGCGATATCATAAGTTTCTGGTCATAAATATGTACATCATTCGCCATATAACAATAAAATATATGTGTATATGTATATATTTACATATGTATGTATATCCCAAATAAAGAGTTAATAAATTGTAAAGGTTTTACAAGTTATGAGAGTTGCATATTTTGCGCAAAAATATATTATACATAAGAAAGAAAGTCCATCCATGAGATGGATATATTTATTTGTTTATGTACACACTAGTATAATTATTAATGCATTCCTGCTTTATTGTACATACATATGTACGAAAATATACGAAAACATTGTTCATCCATATGATGAAAAATAATTAGCAGTTTTTTTCAACTTTATTTGTATGTTTTATTTTTTTTATATACTCAAAATTCAATTTACGTGTTCTTGTAATTTCATCCATTCAATGAAAAATGCTTTGAACTAATTTTTTCCAAAAATTGTGAGCTATTATGTGAAATAATTCATAATTCCGTATAAAGTATTTGCCATGACAAAATATTTCATTAAAAATTTAAAAACTAACATAATTTCATCCTTTCGATGAATAGGCATATACGATTATTGTAAAATCAATTTTAGAAAAACTTAAATTTGTTATGTATGCAGTTTTCAATATTTTTCCAAAATAAAAATATTAAATTTTTTCATCCATTCGTCAACTTAAAAAAAAATGTATATTGCTTACTGCGAGCTAACAATGGTTTGATCATATTTAAAGTCAGACTTTTGCAACTATACGGCGAATAAAACTGTAGAATAATATCTTAAAAAAATGGTTTATTGTGTTTTGATTTTCCGAATGGATTGTCTCACACATTTTATTTTTATATAGAACCATTTCTGCCATTCTCCGCATAGGCATTTAAATTCATTAATGTATGCGGATACAGTTTTATTCATATTTTCAAGATGTAATAGTTTCATCCATTCGACGAATAGACATTTAATATTTAATATTGCAATTTTATGTGTAATAAAACAAAAAAAATATATAAATGCAAATTTCATCCATTTGACGAAATATATTGCATATGCGCTGATGTAAAATACGCTGTTGATGAATTGCACTTCATATTATTTGACACGAATGAAATTTCAAAAACAAAAGCAAAAAAAAATATGTCATCCATTTGACATACGCAAGTACATATGCATTCATATGTTTAAATAATAATACATCCTTTTAATTTTATGCCATACTCTTTACTTCATTTACTTTGCTGCATTTTTTCCTGTTCTTTTTTAAATCTCCTCATTGTTTATATGTATGTATGTATGCATTTAAACTATTTTTTTCTTTTGCTCTAAAGCAACCTGAATGTCCTGTTTTGTATGTACACACGCGCGTTATTGGCGCTGCTTATATATTTGGTGTTATTTTTTTCCGAATATTAATGTTTTTTTAATTCATAATTTGTGTACATACGAGTATTTATGTGTGTATGTATGCATGTATTATTTTATGTGCTTTTATGATATTATTGTACATATGCTTGCTTTGAGATATTCATAATTCTGTATTGTAACTTCTTCATATTTTTGCGATATGTTTTATTTTAATAAATATGTATTCATAAAGGTATGTGTTTTCTTTACGCTTTTATATATAACTTTACGTGTATTTATGTATGCATGATATTTTCGATGTGTTTAAAATTAATAATATCATCCTGTTTTCAAAATATGTAAACAAAAAGGTGTGTGAGATAAATTGTTCAAATTTTTAAAGGGAACTATATAAACTGATGTGAAAATAAGATCTTTTTGAATTGTAAAAATATTAAGAAATACTTTTGGCTAGACGGTTAAAGCTGAAGGAGAACAAATCGCTATTTACTAAAAGACTATAATTGTTAAAAAAACAAACCAACTGATGTGAAGTTTTGAATTTACATACGAGTGTATTCCTATAGTAAAAATGAAAACACTTTTGTTGTAGTCAGCTACTTCGTTGAAATTTTAACACAACATAGAAGAAGTGATAACGGACATTTCTGCATACTTAACTCGATTTTTGTATTTTTTTTTTGATTATGCAAATTTTTTAGTAAATGAGCGTTGCATAAATGCCATAAGTTAGAAAGGAAATTTTTAGCGTTTGGAAAACTATCGGAAGGTAACATTTTCTGCAATGAAATTGTTCTTAAATTTAAAAAAAAGTGTCTGCTCTGAAATCGCGGCATTTGGTATTGTTTTGAATACGAAACTTTCACTTAAGATCTCGCTAATCGATAAAAAAAAGAGCATCATTTTATTTTTATTTTCCTATCGATACGAAATGCGTCCATCTATAAAGAATGCTTCAATTCGGCCATTGTATCTCATGCAGATTTATGGACAAACAACTCAGCACACACAAGACCGGGACGACACTCCAAGATTCATATACAATAAAGTTATAGCAGTTAGTTGTGTTTGTAATTAGTTAATAATTTCTTTAATGTTAATTACAAAATCACAAAAAGTGTTCAAATTTTAAAAACATGTCATCTAAATGATATTGGAATATGCTTTTTTTTTTGCAGATTAAAATTGAATCCAATAAGAAGCAATTTAGATTGTACTAACGCTTTAGGTTGTTACCCCAACCTGAGGCTATTTATGAAGATAAGCACTTTGGAGTGTGTCGTTGTCCATGTTTGGACTGAAAATGGTAGTCGCTCCCGAATGTGTATAAGTCTGCGTTTACTTATGCCCTAGCATTATCACAGTATATGCTCAGAGGTTTCCTCAACCAGGTCACAATACCTGCAATCCATAACCGCGATTTTGTGAAGATGGTATTTAAATCTACAGTGACCTGTCAGGTAGCCGGTGAGTGTTCTCAGACCCTCTCTGCTAAGTTTGAGAAGTCTTTAAGAGGCTTCACGGAATGATTGTCCATTACCCTTTGGCGATCGCCATTGGACTTCGATTCTTGAGTCCACTCACTTGCGGAGTATCCCTTGGCGGGACCACAGAACGGCTGAGGGCCATAAAAATTCCGTTGCGCTCCTCTTTTGGCAAAATAATTACCAGTAACATTTAATGCCAGAAAAAATACGTGAATTTAAAACTACTAAATTTTGATAACCCTAGGTTAATAAAGATTCGGGTTTAGTTAGAAAATACCAGAAAATACGCTTCAGGTTGAGTTTAGTTTTAGCAAAATCTTAAATTTTAATGAAATTTGGCATATTAATCATTAAGCGTAGGCTCATAAAAAAAATAATTTTTGTCAATCATTAAAAATTAAAAAACCATAAAAAATATTTAATAAAGAATAATTAAAAAAATAAATTTATTAATCAAATAATAAACAAATAATAGAGTTTTCCGGTAAAACCTGACGAAAATATTTATTTAAGAATTAAATGATATAAATGAAAAGTTAAAAAATGCGGGAAAAAGCGTTAAACTTTTTTCAACATTTAGTAGTCGAAAGTTCATATTAAATTGCCTTGTACTTACTTTTTGAGAATTAAATAATTTTTGAAACAATTTTTTCTCGTTGGAAAAGAGCTGCGTGCCATTTTAAGTGCTACTACGCGATTGTTTTGACGTTTTTTTGTCCCATATGACAGCGTGTTTTCACTTAGCTTACGAATGGGCATTTCGTTTGAGTTTACCGTAGCGAAAATAGCCGCAAGCTCATAATGTTCGTAGTGAGGTACCTAAAGCTCCCTTACCCACACTCCAAATACCTTTCTAATTAATTTGCATGCTATGTGCGATGTTGGTCTTCACCCCTTGAGATTGCAAATAAACACGTTCAAATCTCTGAGTTTCACAATTTTCCTTAAAATTGTATTTTGACTAAAACTCACTTTTTATCGCTTTTAAGGTAAGCTATAGACAACCGGCTGGAATTTTTTTCGACTAAGTATTTTAAAGTGAAATAATAATCCCTAGTCACCTGCCTTATTACTGGCAGTATGTGTATTCAACTGTAACCGTCAGCCGTTTTTTGATATTTTCACTTCAATTAAAAATGGTTTATGTTTCATGTTTTCGACTCTTAATCGTCAGTTATTTTAAAAAACGTTTTCACTAATAGCTTAAAAGGGTTCAGGCATAACTAATTTTTCTTTTTATTTTTTGCCCACTTCCTTTCTGCGTTATTGACTAAAGTGTGCACGTTTGCCTCTAATTTCAAAACAAAATCTGAAAAATTAAAAACTCAGAATCAATAAATACAAAAGAAATTGTTAAAATAAAAAACGACGCTTTACTTTGCAGTATGTGAATATTTTCGCTTTTTATTATTTAAATATTAAATATGAATTTTATATATGCATATATATATATGTATAAGTGTATATATATATATATATATATGTACGTAAACTATATGCTCGAAAATTCCAACAACAAAAAGTCGACAATGCGAAAATATAAATGAATAATATTTTTTTATATATATAAATTTATTAATATATTTATATAATAATTTACTAATACAATAAATTTTAACCGCCAATAATTTTGATTTTTCCAAAACGAAAAACATTTAAATATATGTATGTATATATATTGCAAAATTTTCAACAATTCTAGTTTGTTTGTATTTTTGACTAAAACTAAAACGTTACAAACGTTTAAATAATTTTTTTTCTTTGCTTCGTTTTTCAATAAATGAAATAAAATTTATTTTAAAATAATTTGTATATAAAGTAAAATTATTAAAAAAAAGTCTTTTGTGTCTTTGCCGTATTTGGCGCATTTCGCATTTGCATTTGCTTTTGCCATCATCTACTTCGTTATCTCTTTTTCACATTGCTTAATTATATAATAATAATAATAATAATAACGTTAATAAATTATATTTCTATGAAATTTTGGAAGCTTGTTAGGCATTGGCTAATCAGTGTATTTACTTTTTATTTTAAATTTTTTCTTCTAAATTTTTAATTAATTTAAAATGTATGCAAATATATGACTGGAGAAACGCGAACAAATTTAAATAAAATAAAAAAAGTAAGAAATGTGTTAAATTAATAGTTATCTATGTTAAAAAAAAAAAACTAAATTTAGATAAGGTGCTTGAGAAAGTTTGTGATATTTTGTAAATATTAGAACAATTGAAAAACATTGCTGAGTACATTTACACATGCAGACGAGAATGCTTTGCCTTCGAGTCGACATTGAGCTTAACTATGCAAGTAATAGCGAAGTGAAAGTATCATGATTTTATACTTGCAGCTAATGTTGGGTCATCTGCTAACACAAAATGTGAATTTAACAAAATAAGGAATACCTTATTTTTTCAAATTAATTCTAGTATTAAAAAACGAGGTGATAAATATGCTTTTCAGTGAATTGTGTCGAACAACTTTTTGGTATTGCGTATGTCTTATATTAAATAGTATGTTGTGATAATGCCAATTTAATGAAGCACAAAATTTCCCTTAACTCACCAGAACTTTGATAAATTAGCAGACCGTTAAGTATGCCCTTAAGACATGAAAAACTTTCATGAAAAAAGAGCCCACTACAATGAAAATAGATTATTATTGTTGGAGCAAAAACTATGAAGCTGTGTTTTTGTTTTCGAAATGCTTTTAATGCTTCATAAGAAAGCCAGTAAAATTGCATAAACGAAAAGCAGTGATTAATGACCCATCATTAGTCATTAGCTAGTGCAATTTTTTAATTAAAAGTAAGTCAAAAGTATCTAGTTAATTTTGAGTAATATAAGGTGAGTTATTTAAATCATGAATTGTGAAAAAAATTATATAGAAGTTGATGGTGTTGAAGACAAAACGTAAAGCTGAGCTACTTTATTTTAGTAATGAATAAACAAAAATTCTAAATAAAGTTACAAAACAAAAAAAGAAAAGCTTTTAATGCATATTAATACATATGTATGTATGTACGCATGCATGTATAGGCATTGTATATGTGTGTATGTATGCAATTTCAACTAAACTTGCTTCCCTTATTCAATTAACATAAATTGTTTGCTATTTCTTAACTACGTATTTTTTTGTATTTTATTTTATAATTTTTTTTTTTTAGATTTTCATTCGCTTCACTCAGTTGCAGCTTATTATGCTTATTGCCACGCTTCCATTTTTATTTTTTAATATACATATATACATATGTATGTAGATATGCATGTACATATGTATGTATGTATGTATGTATGTGGGTTGTGATAAAATGTGTTTAAATGATCATTGATATTTATGTGATTTTTTGTTTTAAACTACTACTGCTTCCTCTTCTTCTGCTCCATTGTCACTCGTGTTTGCATCGAAAATGTGTAGAAGTAAAATTAGTAAATAGCTTACATTTAAAATCTCTGTGTATGTATGCTTGTATGTGTAATTTATTACATATGTATGTATGTATTATTTTAATTTTATTGCTAACACATTGCATTCATATAATTTTAAATGTTTACGAATGTATGTATGTATAATGTGTTTTTGGTTATTTTTTTTTAGTTTTCTTGCTTAGCTATTGTAGAAAATGCAGTGATTTGTCCCATGAAGATATGAATATATTTTCTTGCAGCAAATTTCTTACTCGATATGAATTTGATATTACACGGTTTTTGGAAAATGCACATAATTTTTGCTTCGTGTTATATTTCTGATATGAATTGTGGTGTTGGCAGAGCATTTAGTGCGCCGATTCCAAATTACAAAATCTTTGTAATTGCACTTGCTCGCATAATATTTGTAATGAAATAATTAGCAATGTTCAATATTTTTTATTATTACATTTTTTTACTTCTTCGCCATGCGTGTTTTTTAAACACTCTTTTTTTTAACAGTTTTTGTGTTTGGCTTTGACTACAACTACAAAGTGCTCTTGTTTGTGTGTTCGTATGTATGTATGCATTTATTTGTGTGTGTTTGTATGTTTGTATATGTATATGTGTATGAATGTGGGGTGTTTTGCTATTTAAATTTTTTTTGTATTATTAAGAAGAAAACCAGCACGAAATGACAAATGTTACACATTTATGTATGTACATATATGTATATGTAAATAAATAATTGTGATTTTTGAAAATATATTTTTTTATGAAAAATTTAAAATATAACAAATTTAAACGCACACACAATTACGTTAATTTTTACATGAAATTATGCCTTTTTAGTTGCGTAAAATAAATAAATATTATAAAATAGAACGGCTGCTACAACTATCATCAGCTTTTTTCCTAATAAATTTTCTGTCTTTGCTTATTATGTTATTTCACTTTTTTCACAATTTTTATTTTTTTATTTTATACTTTCTACCCATTTGACTGCAAGTGTGTGTGTGGGTGTGTGTGTGAAACCAGAAAATTGCAAAATAACTTTTTTTAAGTTATAAGTGTATTTTTGTTTCTTTTTCGTATATTTTGCTTTCTTCTCTCTTCTTTTAGCTAAACCTGTTTTTTTATATATTATTCTTTTTTATTGCTTATTTGTTGCCATTTTTGTTGTTGTTGTTTATTTTTTATTATTATGATTATATACTCGTACATAATATTAATCTGCGTGGCCTCATTTCTCGCTATTCCTCGTTTTGCCTTTTCTTACTTTTTATCATTCACTTTTGTACAGCGCTCCTTTTTGTTGAATTTGACTTTGACTTTACTTCAACTGCCATAAAACTCCCTATCCCACTTCTTTTCGTTTCGCTTCACTTTACCGCTTAAGAGTTGTGGGAGCGTACATTACTTTCGTTTATTTATTTGCTTGTAAATTTTTTGTTTTTAATATTGTTTCACGCATTGTTGTTATTGTGTTTTGTTTTATTTTATTTAATTTTTTTAATCTTTTGGCGCTTTAATGTATTGGCGTTTTAACAATTGCATTCGGTGCAATATAATGGTAACCGGGTATAGGCAGTCCAGCTGTCTCCATTGATATTCTGTAATGAAAAAATTTGAAGAGACGAAATGTTTGAGATGAGTGAGTAGTTTAGAAAATATGTGATAGAGAAAATATGCACAAATAAAAAAAAACAAACAGAGAATGTAAAAAAGTTCTATATTAGAAAAAAATATTTATTATTTGTTTTTTTTTAAACTCTTATTTTTGTAAGTTTCACTTTAAAGTACACGAATTACTTAACCTACAAAAAATTTGTAATTTTAGACGACTAAACGTAAAATATTTCCATGAAAAGTTTCAGCGCTTAAGTCGAGGTACCAGCGCTGTATTGTTCTCTAACTTAGATTTGTAATTTTATAATATTTCCAATAAAAATTATTTTACTAAAAAACTTAAAAATGTACCAAAGTTCACCCATACGTTCATCAATAAAACAAAATCATTTTCACATTAAGTTTTTAAAGTTTTGATTTTTGAACGTTTCACTCTAAATATGACGACTTACTTAACCTATCTACTTTATATTACTTATATTTTATTACATTTTTATTTATAAATGTACCAGGAAAACCGCAACGTAGATATTTGTGTATCCGCACGTTTTGCTCTATCAATTATTTTGAAATATTAAACCGCAAGCCGACAATGTTGCTATACTCTTTTTTCCATCTTATTCCACATCGGGCCGCAGTGATCACGTCAAAAAATCGTATTTTTCAGGCTCCCAGTATGGAAAAAATGAGGAAAACTTGTAGCTGTTTCCCATAATTTTTTGTTTTAATATATTTTAATACCCTAACTACATCAAGTAATATTATTATAAAACATATTAACTAATCATTTAACTATGCCTGAAACAAATGTGGCGCGGAAACATGAACGATGTAGATCAGCGATGATAAGGCTTTGCGGGTTTTCGAGAGAAATGTTCCTCGCAAGATTTATGACCCTGTTTGCGTGAGCGACGGATACCGAAGAAAATAGAATGATGAACTGTAAGTTTGTACATATAAACAAAACTTTGAAATTTAAACTTTATACCCAATATTCTTATGTATGTACATATATACAAAAAGGTCGTGTGTTGAGCTCATTCTTAGGATTCATTTTTACATAGGACAAAAAATAAAACTTCTGATTGACTTAAATTGACACAAACAAAGGACAAGGCATGTTAATATAAACATTTAATTTCAACATTGGCCCGAAAGGTGGCGCTGGAATCGCACAACACTCCGATTTGTTTGAAATGAAAAACACGTTTAGTAAGGAACGTACGTATGTATATATAAATATTTCATTACAAAATTGGACCGATATTTAGCGCTGGAGTCCTGAAAACACATATCGTCGGTGATAATAAAATTTTTCCCATGCCCACAAATCAATTTATATTTATTTGTATTAAACATTCATGCTTGCATAAACATTTCGAAAAGAAAATAATGCTTGAGGCGAGAGAGAAGTTATACTCAACGCGATTTGGAAACATATCTAGAAGCAAATTTATCACAATTGCAGTTGGAGCATAGAAACGTGAGGGGCCTATCATCAGCAATTAGCGATCGAACTGGTGGAATGTATATGATTGATTTATCCGGCGGAACAGGAAAGATTTCGTTAAGTTAGGCAAAGGTTTTGTAGAATGCGCAATCCTGGCGAAATTTCCGTTGAATATTGAGTTTTCTGTTGAACAGATTTTAGCAAATGAAAATTGCTTCGAACAGAACTATCGATCGTAGTCGAAGATCGATTGCATCAACGCTTCTTTGCATTTGCGCCAAGTGCCGCCTGTGAGCAACTCATGCACTGTATTGAGTCCCTCCATATACTTTGTAGTGATACCCGATAAAAGGTAGAACAGGCGGCGTTACTATTTTTAAAACTTTACTTATATATTTGATGACAGAGGTTACTGCGTATCAATGCTAACTTTTAATAAGTATCATACAGATACTCCAAACGAAAAATCGTTATCAGAATGTGCCTCGTAGCAAGAGAATTCTAATTTGGTTCTACACTGACGAATCAAAGCTCGAAAATAAGTTACCTAGAGAAGTTCAGGCTGACTAACTCGAAACGGCACTGTTGTCTGTCACAACAAACATACAAGTATTTAATTACTACCTAAGACACTTGACTCTGTCACGAACGATTCGGAAGCATCGAATTAAACGGCTATGGGAGTTATAACAGACAATTTGTTTTTAGGAAGGCATGCAGAACGATTAGAAATTCTCCGATTACATTGCCAGTCGCCATAATTGTGCAATCGTACGCATATGCGATACATAAAACTATCTCTGGCGGTTGAGCAACTTTCGAGGTGTACTAAGAAGTCGGAAGAAACGTCTTCAACTTAAACGGGATATTTGCTGACCACTCCGGTAATTCATTGAAAGTCACTTAAGGATATAAAAGTCCACCCCCTTAGTTAGTCTCACAGCATGAGTTACGGTGTCTAAGGCCTTCGGCAAGTCAGGCGCCACAAAAGCGCCAGACCACAGCTGATTTGAATGTTTATAGCTTTTGCTTCGGTTTCACCTGTTACAATAGTGGCATCTGTTCACATTCATTTTATTGAAACTTACTCAACTTGGTGCCAACAAATATTCTCGCTTTCACAAAACTTATGAGGGCAACACTCAATAAAAAAAAAACATTACAAAAAAAATTATATATAGAATAGGGTCGGTGTTTGGTACCCCCTAGTTGTGTTTTATAAATCATTTTAAGCAACTTTTCCAATGGAAGTATGGTTTTATTTTGAATTCCGAGCCCCCCAATTTTTAAAAATAGGTATTTTTTTTCCTTTTCTTAGATCTTCCTCTATCTACTCGCTAAATGAACAAAGCCTATTTTTCTCATTTCAAATTTATTATTCTTTACAATTCCAACCTTAAAGATAAAAACTTATATAAAATATAAATGAAAAAAATTCAATTGAATATTGTTAGAAGCGAGAAGGACTTATTCTTGAAAGTCTTTCTTGCTGTCAAGTTTAGGAAATTTTTTACGGCTTTCTAATGTCACTGCCATTACTTCTTCTCGTTTCTGTTCTTAAACTCGTTTGGCCACGCTAGCTAGCAATTGAACATGTCTTTCCGTTGCTTGTATGTGTAACGGAATTTTTGGATCAGGTAGCGGTCGATCATCATTTTCCAGATATTGTTCTATATGTTCATAAGGGATGCTTAGAGTAAACGGTGGTTCGAATATGATTGAATTATCATTCATATCAATCATATTCGTATAATCCGTGCAATTGAAGTTCAAGATAGGTTTTTTATAAGCTCTCAGTTGCATCGGATTATCCACATGGTTGCGGTAGTGTACAATTTTTTTTAGAGCTAAGTCGCGTATGTTTTTTCATCGTCGAACAACATTGCTAATAAAACGTTTTCTGAGTGAGCATAATACGCGTTTTCTTGAACAACATTATTCACAATTTTTTTTAAATTCGAATCCAAATATTGAGTCCAACGTATGAATTTACAAAGTAATACACTGCCGTAAACGACAGAGTTATAGTACTTAATATTAAAATACATTGGCGTATACACTTTCATTACATAGTTTGCCAGAATTTTTAAATTTTTAGACGGCTTATTCGTTGTCACGTATAACCGTAATAATCTACTGGCTTTGGTGAGCCAGCGAGAATGTGCAATTGCCCCTGGTTTAATGTTAGACAAATCGGCTGAAACCTCACCAGAAGAAATTGCGAGTGCCATTCTGTATAAGTACATTGCGTCGGTAGTTAATTCAACATCACTCAAATCTTTTATTTTATTTGATTCTTCTATAAACTTCTTGAACATTATATGCGATTTTGTTAGAAAGCGCTAGAACATTCTATTCGATTTTTCTAGAAATTTATAGAATATTCTATTCGATTCTTCTATAAATTTCTAAAACATTCTATTCGATAGATTTAGAAATTCCTAGAACCTTCATTAATATTCAGGACGTCGATGAACTGCACTGCCACGTTTTTTTTTAAAAGACGTTATTTTTATGTATTTAGAAATTGAAATATTAGAAAATGCTTTATTGCTTCTTGTGTTTTTAACATACATATGTTTCCATCTTTAGAGTTGAATTTCTGAAGAAAAAAAGCTTTGATAAAAAATGTTCTGTTCATTTAGCGAGTAGATAGAGGAAGATCTAAATTTCTGTCTTCCAGAGGGTTCCATTTTCTACCTGAAATCTATAGTAGTAGTTGCAACATCATAACGAGAACTCTTGAACCTCTCTTTTTAACTGAACTTTACAATCTCAGCAAGTTCCAAGTCATTCCGATAGAAAATAAACATATTTTCCATACAAATTTTTCAATTTTTGGCCAGAAAAAGGCTAAAAATCGAAAATCTTGTATGTGAAGTACCCTTAATTTTTATTGTATTGCACTGTAAGTTTCATTATCTTTTTTTTTTTTTGTAAAAAAAAAAACTTTGTGCAAAATTTTAAGTCATCACGATGAAAAATGAGGGTACTCTCCATACAAATATTCCGATTTTTGTGCCATTTTCGTCCATCTTAAGCCTTTTTTGTTCAAATTGAGTATCAAAACATAATTTTATCGCCGAGCCAATGTCAAATTCGGTTTTTTCGTACCAAAAAACCCCTTTCCACATACACAGCAAAATATTGTAATCCTTTTTTCAATGCTGTGTCCAAGTCGAATCTTGAAAAGGACGAAAAAATACCTATTTTTAAAAATTGGGGGGCTCGAAATTCAAAATAAAACCATACTTCCATTGGAAAAGTTGCTTAAAATGATTTATAAAACACAACTAGGGGGTACCAAACATCGACTTTTTTTGACCCATACAATTTGACCGACCCTAATATAGAACCATATGTAAGTATGTAATACTCATGATTCAATTATAAAAGGTTGGATACTTATTGACGTTTAAGTTTTCCGACTACCTTGTAAGGTTGCATTTAGGAAGGTCTGATAAACGGGAAAATATTTTATCCCTTTTCGCGCAAAGGTAGTAGAAAAGTAGGCAACTAGTAGCGAAATGCGGTTTGTACATAGAATGAAACATATTTGCAAAAATTTGATATTTCAATTTAATAAAATGTAACCGAATATTCAACCAAACATTGACGTATATTGTACATAGCAACTTAATACAACAAACTATATAAACAAAAAAGGGTGATTTAGAACAAATATTTTTTACACATTTTGTTAACAAAAACCATGTGATTTCAACCGTTTTTAATTTTTTACATGCAGAAAACAGAACTATCACATTTGGAAAAATTTTGATAATAAATTGTTCTTTAATTCAATATCAATTTTAGCAACCAAAATAAAAGGTATCTATGAAAAACCCAGTAACCAGGATTGTATACATATTTCATTACATTTTTAAACTTTTTTAAAAATATAATTACCATTTTTGTAGATTTTTATATGGAAAACACCACTCAATCTTTCGTCAAAAAATTAACGGAATTTTTATTGATATATGTACATCTGTTAGAAATCAACTAAAGACGTTAGTCAAAACTGGTCAAAATACTAATAAATATTCTTCTATTCGATATTTTAACTTTATGGTTTTTATTTATGTATATAAATTCTTTTTTTTTTAATTTTATGTTATTTTTTATAAAATATATACAGTAAAAAATTTAAAAACATAAAATGCTTTCTTTGAAAAAAAATATCAAACAAAATGATCTGACCTGGCCGGAAATCGAACCAACGACCAATCAATTTCATACATGCAAAGAAAAAAATTTCAATTCCTGTTCGCTGCTAGATAAGCAAGGCTACTGGAAAACATACGAGAATGCAGTCAATGCGATTATTTAGATAATGTAGGGCATGCTGAAATAATTTAAAAACTGCTAAAAGGCAACAGTGCTGCTTGCCAAGCCATTTCACAAGAAAAGTACTAATTTTCACGTGTTTAATAACATTTTTTTCTCTTAAATTAAAAGAGAGCAACACAGGCTACCTTAAGGCAGCGTGCAAGAGTGAGACAACTGCCTAATTATCCAACCCTGTATGATTGAATCATGTGTAAAACGTATATATTCATTCAAGGTGGTATATTCCACATATAAAAAAAATGTAATACTCGTACTTATATATTGGCAGTATCGACAAGTGCAGTCAGCAAACATTACAGAACAGATATTTAAAAAGGAATAGAAAAACCAAGTTATCGTATGTAAAAATGTCACCTGAATTAAAAAAAAAAAATTCCAGTGGCGTAACCAAAAATTGTTTGCCAAGCTCAAAATTTTTTCAATCGTTTCAAAATATTTTTCGTTCATTTTTTTAATTGAAGTTCATTTCAGATAACTCATACATATACTTTTAAATTATATACCATGTGCAAAAATTTTAAATATTCATCAAAAAAATTAACTAACAAATTCCAAATGAACGACATTGCGAATATTGTAAAAATATCACTTCCGTTTTGAGTTGAGCAAACATAATGTTTTTTCTCTTTAGTTGAATAGTCAATGATTAAATTTTCACTCACTGAAAATGAAAATTTATGAATATGCATATGAATTAAAAATTCACATTTGGTATACATAATTGCAAATCAAACAGCACATTTTATACTATGTTCTGACTGCGCCGTTAGCTCGATTTTATGAGCAATTTTGGAGTTTAACGTCAAACACTTCTCATAAACTCGGAGTTTACTATACAAATATTTTTTTTCTAACTCGCTTTAAACACCACTTTTATTTGGTGTTTATGGATATGCAACCCTTAACTGCAACCCAACATTAGGCCGCAGTGTTGACAAATTTTGGCACATTGTTTAAAAGTTTTGCTGCACTGTTTACTGGTTTGATAGCTCATAATTTCAAATACGAGGACTGTTTGATAAGTCCTAAGTGATCTTTTGATTTTCTTCTTGATTTGCAACAAAAATTAAAATTAAGTAAATTTCGTGTGCTGATTAATCATTATTTTCTGCGTAAAAAACCATCACAGAAACCAAGGAAAGGCTTGAAAATACTATAGCTATCAATTTCAATGCTTAGGAAGTGGGTTCAGGTCGTCCAAAAGAGGTCGTTACACCAGAAATTGTCGATAAAATCCATGGAAGAATATTGGATGACCGTTGAACGAAAGTACGCAAAGTGGTTGAGTCTGTAGGCATCTCAACTGAGTGGGTAAATCACATTTTACACGAATATTCTGATATGAAAAAGCTATCCACATGATGGGTGCCACGATTGCTCACTATGCTACTCCGTCTAACATATTCATCAGATTTAGCCCGTACGACTATTTCCTATTTCCAAATCTAATGTTTAATTTATAACCTTAACTTTTTTATCAGAGTCGATGGCCTTATTAGCTCGTACTCTTATATAAGATTAGGTTTAATAATACTTTGTATATTTTTCCTAATATTGAATAATAATAATAATATATCCAAATCTGAGGAAATGGCTGAGTGGTAAGAGATTTGGGTCAAATGAAGAGGTCATCACAGAAAGAAACACCTGTTTTAAGAAAGAATAAAATAATTGAAAAACGCTGGACAAAGTGAAGAGTTGAGAAATAAAACGATTTTTGACGAAAAAAAATCTAATTTATTCAAAAAGTCACTGACTTATCAAAGCGTTCTCGTACAATATTTGTAAACAAAGGTAATCAAATTAAAGAAATGTAATCTTCGCATAATGGTGCAACACCACCATCGCCGTCTACCATGATGATGCCTTCACGATCACCACTGACTGAGCTTTCCATACAATCGCCGTTGTCACCAGAATTTCCGCCGTGTTCCAATGCTCGGGCAGCAACACAAACCGTTTTACTTTCGATGGTGTTGGCATCAAATGCAAAACAATATTCAATTTCATGCTCATATTTTTTTAAATATTTCTAAATACATACATATGTATATGCACAAATGTATTTTCACAAATATTTTTGAATATAAACAAAACAATATTTTTATTCAGAAGTAAATAAACAATTGTCAATTAAACTTATGGTTTCTTAAACACCACAATGAGAACGCTTGCCAGTTGTTCATAAACTCGAGTTTACTGCGCAGTCAGAACATTGTATTAGTTTGTATAAGTACCAGTCGCTAAAAAGGGTATAAGCCCCCCCCAGAGTAAAATAATCCTCTTCAAGATCGTTTCTAGGTGCTCCTGCATATATGTCAAACTTGATTGTATGTGTTTGTCACAAATATTCACAGATACTAATACATGCAAAACCTGCGCATGCGCACAACGTACATTTGTACTGAAACTATCTCTTTTTGATTGCTGAATTTTTACACATTGCGCAGATGGGTAACTGCCAATATATGTATAAGCATTATATATATGTATGTATGTATATATAGAACTTGCAAGTTTACTAGTTATTTTTAATTTCTTGCATTTCGACAATATTTTCGTATAATACATATAAATTTGCACTTTCTTTGAGCAACTGGTTTCGGTTGGTCATGGGTCGCCGGATATAATGTGGAGAGGAAATTGGGGGGAAAGTAAGCAATCAGTTGTTGTTGTTCTTGTTATCATTAAGCCAAGTTAAGTAAATACTTTTACAGCTATCAATAATATATACATTTATATATTTTTCAATTATTAACTACTACACTCTTAAAAGCTAAACACTTATTTCAAAATATAAAACAGCTTATGCAAAATTAAATAAAAGTCACAATTATTTTATTTTCATATTTATTTGTAATTTTCAATGTATGCATGTAGTATGTATGATCTAGTATGTATGTATGAATGTATGCTTGTATAATTGTATATGTACGAATGACTGCAATTCGCTTTTCGCCGATACGCTTGAGTAACTTTTGTATTTTTATGCATTTAATATAGTGTGTATGTGTGTATGTAAGTTTGTAAGTATACGCTTTTCATTACAAATTGGTTGTAGTAAATAAATTGATTTTTTTTTTTATTACAAGTTACACGTTAAGTAGTAAGTTTAGTTATATATGTAAATATTAACGCTTGTTTCTTTGTATGTACGAGTTTCTCTGTAAGTATGTAAGTAGTTTCGCTGTTATTCTAATTGGTTATATATGTATATCGATTACAAAATGGTATGCTTGTCGCTGCTTAATACACGATTTTTTTCTTATTAAATATTTAGCGGTTTTTTGAGAATTATTATTTTTTTTTAATTTCATTTTCGACTGAATGTTAATGCTTTTACGGAGTAAAACTCACAATACTTGACGATTGAACTTTACGCATAGTTTTAATTTTATTTTAGTTTTTGATGATTTTTTGTTTTAATTTCTGGATGTACAAGAGGTTCAAGGCTTTACAACTCTTAATAAAAATGTAAATAATTAATTTGATCAAAACTTCAATGAGTAGAGATGAGAGCTTTTTATTGATATAAACAACATTGTTTATTTTTTTGGAACGTTTTTAGCCAACGTGTGGTGAGTTGTTACAAAAGCTGTTCTTTTCTGGAAAGCGAAGCATGCTTCGTTTTCAGTGAACAAATATATTTAAAAATTTAACAAAATTCGAGTGAATTGTAATTTAATAATAATATGTTATAAATTATTTAAAGTTTTTTTGCACTTAAAATTTTACACGGCTTAAAAAATGTACTTCTTTTAAATCTATTTGTTTACGTTATATTTTCGCCACATTTCGACTTCCAGTCGAGGTGTGTTAAATTTTTTTTAAGAAATAGGTGTTTTAATCCATTTTCGATACATATTAAATTTTTGTTTAAGTGTTGTTTTTTTTTGGTTTTTTGCTTTTTTTGTTCTTATTGTGTTCCTTTGTCAATTTGCGAATTGTCTGAATGTCTACTAATACTAAGTATAAATTTTAAATACACAAATATGTTTGTATGTGTATAGTGCAATTATTTAGTTTGCATTACTTTTTATAATATAATTATTGAAACTAATTTTACTGAGCGAATTTTCTTTTACAAAAAGTTTAGAACTGGAATTTTAATAACTTCTTTGAGAAGTTATTATCCGATTTTTCTAAATTTAGCTTTTTCGACTAATCAATTTTTGTAAATATCTTTTAATTTTTATACTTTTTTATCATTTATTCACTTTTAATAATTTTGAATTTCTTATACTAAATACATTTTATAAGGTAGGTATAAATAGTAGGAAAAGGGAATACTTTTTACTTGTATAGTATTTTTTTTTTCTAATTATATGTAGATACAATAGTAAATTTGTTACACCATAAATACTCGTAGTTGCATATTTTTTGGGTTTAAAGTTAGTTTTTTTTTCAGCTTATAATTCTGTGTATATTGATTTCATCTCTTTTTATAAGTAAATTTTGGAATACACGTGCTTCGAAATGCGCCTTTAAAAATTGGTTACGCATTGAAATAGTTTGATTGCATAAGGGTTAATGTTTAGGATTTAGTTGTATGAAGCGATTATTGAGAGAGTAGTTAAAAGTTAAAGGGGAGAGTAAGGAGTGTGTAGAGTATTTGCTAATAACTTTTGACATTTTTTTTTAACTATTAATGTTTTTTATGTAGAAAAACCAAATAGGAATAGGTGGTGACAATTGAGAAATAACTTATTAAAAAGTAATTATACAATGTGTAAGCTCCCTCCTTATAAATTATGTGGCTTTTAAAAGAACGAACTATACACAAATTTATTTAAAATGTGTTATTTATTTATTATTGCAGCTTTAACTCATAAAAACTATTACAAATCAGCTGACTTGAGTTTTAAAATATAGCTTCCGATTAAATGGGAAAACTGGCTAAAAATTAAACTCTGTATAGTTCAAAGCATACATACACGCTACGCAATAATTAATAAATCTTCTATAAATCACTTAAAAAAAAGAGAAAACTGAAAACCAAAATAAATATAGCGCATGCAGTTTTCTACAACTACTTTTCTATCGTTAGTACGCGGTAATTTGTCTATCGAAAATGACAATATAACGAAAATGTCAGCTTTAGAGAGCTTTTGGTTGTAAGAAGAACAAAATATAAATATTTATTCTTTTCATTCTACAGAATCTTAAAAATGATAGCTTTTACTTTTTATAAGCTTGAAGGTAAGTTTTTTGCTTAGAGAGCTTTTCTATTTTTTTTTTCGTTTTACAAAACGCATAGTTCAAAAAACATTCTTCTTGATTTCTAACGATTATGCAGTCTAAAAACAATAAAATGGCGTAAACTTATACAAATATTGCTATGGATTATGCTTTCAAAGTGAACGCTTACTACTATCCTGGTGCTTTAAGCTTACTTAAGCTATAAATTGGTTTTGAATTGCATTGTAAGTTAGCTAGCTTTCAAATATATATTTTATTATAATATTATAATGCTCTGAATTTGCGAAAGTTCGATTGAACTAGTTTTATAAGTGTAATGGTTTGATTTTCAGTAATTTACGATTTTTCTAAATTAGCTTTGAACTTTAAGCTCTTACATGCGAATAGCGTGCATTTTTAAACGTATATTTAATAGTTTCAGCTTTTGGATATTTTTGTTTTGTTTCACAATTTTTTTAGAGAATTTGCGTATAATTTTCAATAATGAAAAATCTCAAGTTTTAGACAAGAGCAATTAAAACTGCCTTGCAAAACTTTAAGGAAATATTCCGACACTCTATTATGATATGAGTTAGGCAGAGCTTTTAATTGTATCGCGAGTAAATTTCAGCTCTGGTCAGCGCTACTCCAAGGTGAAGAATAACACAAAAGTTTTAAAAACTCGAACGCACTTTATCATATCATAAAATAAAGAGTAACGAAAGTTTCCAATTTTACCAAATATTTACTTAAGAAGTCAGATTTTCAAAATTGATTATCGACATTTTATGTTCAGTTCCACTTTATATTACGACTACATTAGCTTGATTTAAATAATCTACATTACATTTGAATTAGCGACTCTTATGAAACTAACTTTAAAAATACACGTTATATATAATTTTATTTTTATTTTAAACGCCAATGATTACCAAACATTTCTAATTTGAGAAACTGATCAAACTTCAATCTAAATTTTCTCTTCAGTCAATTTTTAAGGGCAATGATAGTAAGCTTGCATTGAGAATAAAAGTTTACGTATATAAATATTAGGGTGCCGCGATGATTTTCAAAGAGCTTGATTAAATAAAACGGTATTTGATGCATTTTCAATAGTAATTTTTGCTTATATTTTTTATTTTTAAAGCAGCGGAAACAAAAAAAAACTAGGAGTAAGCGAAGAGAGATTTACCAGAACACATTTTCATTCAAATAAAGTACCGTTATTTATTCATACTGAATTGCATTAAATTTTCAAAATTTTTGATATAACTATCAATCAGAAACTGAAGATTTAGAGAACACATATGTACTATGTATGTTTGGCAGAACAGAACTTGCAATTATAGACCAAAAAAGGTGATTTTTTAAAAGTGAGAAAATCATTGTGTTTTTACGCAACCACGACAATATACATACATACGTTTTTTTTAATTGAAAAATCAAATTAAATTAACGTCTGTCTGTAAGTTTAATAACGTATGTAAAACTTCTATAATGATTTGAAAGATTTTTTCATTTGTGATGCAAAATGTGAATATTTCATGTGCAATCTGTAAAAAAATCTTTTTCAGATCGCATCCCTTTAAAAATTTCCAAAGTATACGTATACGTACCAATATGTAAAATTTTATATAAATTTATCTTTTTAAAATTTTTTGCGTTGATTTAGTATCGTCTTTTAAGAAGGCTCTTTCCCTCTTTTTTTTTCAATAAAAACAAATATATAGATTTAGTACATACATATGTATATGTATGTATAATAAACAAGTAAATGAAATATCACAATCTGTTATGGTCATTTCTGTTGTTTTTTGTATTTTCATTTTTATTTATAATTTTTCCAATTTATTGCTGTTGTTTGAAAAACATATCTTCACTGGCGTGTATTATCTGTTCGGTATATATCATACAGAAAAATAATTATCGTTTTCTTTGCATACACTTCTGTATGTTTGTATATTTGTTTTTTACTTTTAAACAATACATTTTGAAAATATCCGTTCAATGATGCTTAAAAGTTCTTTATTGAAAAAGTAAATTCAAAAAAGCGTAGTGAAGCGAATCGATGTTGTTCTAGTTTTTGAGAGCGTTAGAGAAATAATTCTCATGATTTCGGATAACTACCGATAACACTTTGAAATCATAAAAAATTATCTCTACCCGTATTTTATTACGTTTTTTTATGTTTTGCAGCACAGTTTTTAAAAACCAAATTGTAACACATATTCTCAGTTCATATTAAATTGCATGCTCGACTCTCATTGCCCACGTATTTGTATAATTTAATTTATAATTTAATTTAACTTTAAATTTTAATCACATTTTTTTTTCACTACGGTCTTTTCCCAAATAAATAAAAGTAATCCAACATTATTTTTTAGCTTACACTAAAATCGAAAAGCTTCGATTGATTCGTATACGAGTTTTTTTTTTATACATATCTATGTATGTATACATGGCCATGCAGGCTGTTCGATTTCAAAAGCTTTTATACTATTTTTTATTGTTTTATCTTTAAGTTTTTTAAGTAGAAACCTATTTTTCCAACTATATACTTGCTACAGCTAACGATTATTTATATATTTTTTTCTTTCAATAATATGAGATGACAATCTAAAAAAATATCTATCTGATTATTCTCTAATTTCTTACCATGTGCAATAATAAACAAATAAAATCATTTTCGATTAAATTTGTTTCTACTACTCGCTCATGCACGCTTTTCTACTCATAGTTTTTTTTTAATTCATACATATGTATATTTCACTTAGAAACTACCATGATTACATATTTCCTTTGCGCTTAAGAACTAATGTTTAAACTTACTTATTAAAAAAAAAAAAAATTATATTAATGTGTGCATGTATGTATAAGTAAGTATATAAGCAATGATTGCTGAAATACTAGCAAAAGTATTATTATTGTATGATAATAAATGTATGTATATATTTAATTTAGTAATTTTGTAAGGGCGGGAACGGGAAAAATTAGGTTATTTAAAAAAACGTATGCCAACCTTGATTGACTTGCTTCTTCCTTCTTTTGAAGAAAGCTCTTATAATTCTGATGTTGTAAAAAACATGAATATTAACAATTGCGTTCATAACTTTGCAAGTGATCTAACTCATTTCCTATCTCTTGTGCTAATGTAAATGACCAGCTACATGCAACTGAATGCATATGTCAACCATCATAAATTAATAACAAAACTTGTTATCTTTGGTCGATAAAGCTGAACGAATAAAAAATATGTGTGTTCATATAAAAAAAAAGATCACTTAAACAAAAAAGGCATTATTTGACGCAGAACTCTCTCAAAATTATAGACGCAATTATTTACTTGAAAATATTTAAAAAAATATTTGAACACTTTTCAACTTTAACTTTTTTCGTTATAGTAATTTTATTGGCAATAGCAGGCATTCGGCGTGTATATGTATATATGATGATGTATGACAAATGAAATGATTAAAGCCAATATAACAAGCTAACAAAAATTTAACTAAGCAACCCTTGTGCATAGGTTTAGTTAATACTTTAAATTTAAAATTAAATTTCTTGTCTTCCAATAATCAAATGTTTTTCAAATTCTAACGCCTATACTTGTTTTTTTTATTTTTATTTGGAATATAACCGTTTCTAAGCTCTATATTTTTCAACAGAAAATAATAAAAGTGCGTGTGCCAAAAATCAGAAATTAAGTCACACACAAATAACGTTTTTCATACAACTACTAATACTACTTTTAAGCTAACTACTAAATAAAAGCGCGTTGACCTCGCTCCAATCTCGTGACATATCTTTTGAAAGCTTTAATCTTCCTATTGCGAAACTTTGACTTTTACATCACTAGTGCAAAACTTTCATACGTTTATAACTAAAGTTTTCACTTTTCAATTTTAAAAAGCTCCCACAAGTTCAATGCCTTAAGCTTTCATTCCACAAACGCGAAAGCTTTCATCTTCCTTACTATTTCACAAATGTTCATTGTATCATTTGAAAGCCTACACCCACTTTTTGTTTTCTTAAATATGTAGCTGCAAAAGCTGTCACACTCTTTCACCCTTTTAATTCAAACATTTGCATCCTCTTTAATAGGGATTAAACTTATTGCGTGTTTTCTCGCTATCCGTATTGCCATCGGCATGAGTGTGACTGCGAAAACGTGTCGACGCAAAACTTTTGGTTCGATGCACCCCAGTCGTCTGTATGGGTGGGCCATTGAGAGTGGCCAATCCGCCCAAGAGATCGGTTAGTCCACCGAGCGCGGTCAAACTGGAGAGCGCATTTAGAGCGCCGGGCTTGGATAGCAATTGAGCTAATGGTATAGCCGTGGCTAGTGAACTAACTGCTGAGGAGTTGGCAAAAGGATTTGGTGGATTTGAAAATGATATTGAACTGGAAAATGGATTGGTTGGATTGCTGGATGTTGAATTTAAGGATAAATTGCTGCTATTGCTATTAGTGTTGTTGTTGTTGTTGCTGCTGCTGTTGGTGTTTGTGATTGTCATGGCTGTTGCTGAGTGTGTGTTGTTAGTGTTGCTGTTCGAATTGCTTGAATTTGTGTTTAAATTGTTCAAACTATTGTTGCTGCTGTGATTGCTGCTGCTCAGATTCAAACTATTATTGCTGCCGCCGCCGCTACCACCATTGCCGCCACTACCCAAATTGGATGTGCTGCTGCTTAAGTGATTGCTGTTGTTGGTGTTGGCATTGCCATTGTTGCCACCATTTGCGGTGTTGGCATTGTTGCCTTGGCCATTAGCGACATTGTTCGCCTCCTGTAGATTAGCCTTCTGCAGTTCAACGCTGGAAAAGGGATAAAGAGAGAGAGAAAGAGAAAAAAGGACAATAGGATATTGTTTGTATGTGGTGATGAGATAAGGTTTAGTTGCTTTTTGAAAGGTGATGACTGTACTTTTTTTTTGATGGTGATTTTGTGGAATTGATTTGGTATTTTGCAATTTTAAAACTTTTTTAATAATTTGGAATTTGATGAATTTTTTGCGTTTGGGGTTAAGGAGGGAATTTGCTGGATGTTTTTTTTTTTTTTTAGGAGGGTTCTTTAAATGTAACATTTTTTTTGCGGTTTGGCGTTCAAAATGGTACAAGTGTGTGGGTGGTGGTGGTCGTTGGTTATTTTCTTGCTTGAAGGGATTTAAATGGAGGATTTGAGTAAGTTGACATCGAATGCAGTCGAAGGTGTGGTTGAATTTATATGAAATTAAAAGTAATTAGAAATGTGGATCACTAGTTCAAGAAAACCTGTTTCGAGTCCTACATATAAGAAAAATAATCTTTCTAACGCTTGACGAAATCAGAAAAAAAGCATCCTTTGACATATTTTCCGCCTAGACGTTTGCCTTACATTAATAATCAGATATTAAGAAATAAACATGATCAGCCTGAAATAGGTTTGAAAAGACTTTTGTCTTATGAACGCTTCTTCTAAACACCGTATCACAATCGTTCGCCATAACTTGGTGTATACAGGCGCGTAAAGCCATTCGTAATAATATAAAAAAAAATAATCTATGTACATTGTATCCCTTCCTCACTTCGCCGAACGACATCAGAATGCTTACACATTTTGAAGACGAACTCAAAACGGCCAATTTATTAGCAAATATGGTTATGATTCAAATAACACATTTCATTTCTTTGATTGGTTCAATAAGTATTGGAACTGGGAGAGAAATTTGGAAATCTCGATTTATCGCGAAAAAGTCAGCTGGTGCTAGCGACAGAAGATATCCTTCTAATAGTCGCTTTTACAGAGCCTCTCTAGTGTCTCTTACTTTTAGAGACTTTAACTCTAACAGTTTAGCTGCATTCAGGATTCTAGGGACTTAATTGGTGCCGGAGTTCTGCTACGATCATTTTAGAATAGATATGTCAGATATATAGCAATTTAAGGTGTTGAGCGAAAACCATAACATGCTAAATTGTACGGTTCTTTTGGCTTGATCGTGGTTGTTTTCTTACTGTAACAAAATGACATCTCTCAAAAACACCGTCATTTCTTGTCATGTCATAACAATTGGAACTAGAAAAATTCAAATACTTATGTATGTATGACAAGTCTGTTCTCGTAAAAACCGAGATGACGGTACATGTAGACAGTAGTTTTACTCCGAAAACATAAAAAGCTAAGAGTGAAGAAGAAATCGGGCAAAAATATGTTATTTCCAAAAAAATACAAAAATGAGATATTAATGTTATAAGAAACGAAGAAGTTGCCCGAATTCAATATTTATGTCTATTTCGAGGTCTCTATGTTCTAAAAAAAAACGGAGCATGGGATGGCAAAGTGCAAGATTTCAAAAATTTAAAGCTTTTGAATGCTTGTCTAGTTTAAGGTAGACGGAAATTGTATAAGTTTGCTCAGCGATCCAAGTGAAAATATTCTCAACTTTTATTAATTTGTAAATTTGTAGCAGGAAAACTGAGCAAGACCTACGCTATTGAAATACGCGACAATTTTCAACTCTTTTTAGGTTCCTTTATTAAATTTTTTTGGAAGAAAAAATATGAAATTGAGTTTTTGCCCCCAGAACGCTATTGCGCCACGTACTGATGCATAAATGCAAAAAAAAATACCTGACTGAATATTTGATAATGGATGGTGAGCTAATTTCTGAGAGCTGGTATCGATACGAAAACTTCTCTTGAAATTATTATTAAAGGAATTCCTTTAATCCAAGTAACGGGGCATAATAAACCTTAAATGTTCCAGTGCATTTTCCCCCAACAATAATACTCAATGTATAATCACTATCTTGATTACTTATGTATGTATTTAAATTGCCTTGCACTAAACAAATACCCTTGGCACAATGCGCTGCCATACATTAATATTTAATAAAACACTTTAATTACTCATGCGCAGCTATTCCAGAAAAAAAAAGTTCAAAATATAAACGTATAAAATAAAAGTATTTCACACCCTCGCTGGCATTCGAGTAGGCTTTTTAATATGCATATTTAATTTCAGCGGATTTTTTTTTTTTTATTCGGTTGGTCTTAGGCTGGTCTCAAAGGGATTCATGGTACTGACATTATTGGTATGGATTAAATGATATTCGGTTTTTATTTTCATTGTGATATTGTTTTTTTTTTTTGGAAATTTGGGTTGCATTTACGGCTACAAATCCATGGGTGGCAACAACACAACGTATATTCATGTATGAGACGATTTTGATTGTGTGAGACAGCGCGTCATTCTGATGCCTCGGCTGCTGTTGCTACTGCTGCGAAAATTGTGGCAGCAGCGAGTTTTGTGTTTTTTGTTTGCATTTTTCTGTTGTTGTTTGGAATGTGTGCTACAGCGCTATGGATGACAGAAACAGCTACGTTCTACATACATACTAATTCTTTTATGTATACAGACTTACAATAGATAAATGGCAAGTAGTATATGAATGTGGTAAAAGGTGGTGAGAGTGAAGGGGTTTTCTTATATCTTATGTTTTACGAAATACATTTTTTTTTCATGGAAACCATAGAATGATTACTGTCTTTATAATGAGAATTGACAGTTCATTTTACTGGCAACATAGGAAATGTGGGAGGAATGCAGTGGTGGTGGTGTTGTTGTTGGCGGTAAATATATGTTGATTTATTATTTCATTTGCTGAATATTTAGGGGAGGAGTTGTAGAGTACAGGCGCCGATTTTTTTTTTAAGTTAAATGTACGATGTTTTTTAAAATTGGTAGGCGGTGGTACGAACGAATACAATACAAGTAGTTTGCATAAATGTAAGGTGGGGCATTATTAGTATTGAGTAAGTGTTTTCTGGAATTGTTTATTGATTGGGGTTGACTGTTTCATGTCGGCTGTTCCGATTTGACTTGCCGCTAATCAGCAGTAGAATGTGCAAAATGAGCGCGCTTGCGCGGGAGTTTTGAATGTTCGGTTATTGGTTATGGCTGTGGGTATTTTAAAAGTTTTTTGATTTCTTTCTTCATTTGCGGTGAATGTAAGGCAAAATTAATTAGAATGTCTGTTCTGTAACAACTTAAAAAAAAAAGTATTGAATAGTATACGGAGTTGGTAACGTTTCAACATTTTTCACATAGTGCATAAATGTTGTCGTAAAATAAAAGGTTATTAATATGGTGCATAACTTAAAGGAAAGAAAACTATAAAAATTGGGACATCTTTCTCTCTCACTTTTTTTCGTTTTTATTTTGAATGTGGAAACATGGTGCAGGGAAAGAGTGGTGGTTGGAATTTTTTATAAAGTACAAAGTTGACTTGCTTTTAAAGTATTCACTTCTTTGTTTGTTTTTTTTTTTAATTTTATTTTTTTAGTTGAATACAAATATTAGTATCTAGTTATTATTTTAATTACTAAATATTTTGCACATTTTTTATAAATGCTTTTTTGCCTGCTTAAAAATCAGTTGTCGCACAGTGTGTAGCACTGCAAAGTTTACAGTTATTTCAACGTCTTAGTACAACGATTTGAGTATGAGTGATGGTGCATCCTTTATAGGCACTACTAATTTAACCTTAGTAATAGAGCGCGAAGACTAGCACAAAAACTCTAGAGACTAAGCTGTAGGACAGCTAAGCATTTTATTGCTATTTATTAAGAGTTAGTGGAAATAATATATACACAGATACTTTTTCAGAGTTGGTATGTATTTGTGACATTTTAGAACGCATTTTCAGTTGAATTATTATATAAATTGCATTGTTTTAAGTGTGTTATCATCATCAAAGAACCTCCTTATACCGCATTATGTTATTTCAGACTATGTACATATGTATGTATGTAGCATAAATTTCAAATTGTAAAAGTACGATTGTTATTCGTTTCCATTTACTTTGATTTGTTTTACGATTGAACTGATAGTTTGTTCGATTATTGTTTGATCGATTGATTGCTCGACTGATTAATTGATTGTTTGTTTGAACGTACAGTGTGTGCGTATGTTTGTATATCAATTACTTGTTGTTATTCAATACAGCGTACAATGTGATTCGTGTAAATTTATTAATCATTATTTTGCAATTCAATTCGACAAAATATACATACTTCAATTGAATTTAAGAATATAATATATAATTACAATACACCTAAATATTAACTAATAGCAAATTTTCAGTAATCATCAATGCATTTTTTTTTTGCCTTGCATTTAAATGTCAAATGTTTCAAATTTCAAATGTACGAGTTACATAATATGTTACATAAGTATGTATACATTTTTACTCACCTCATGTTGATTAAGTATTGAGCCAATGCCACCGAATCCGGATTGCCGCTAATGGTGATTGTACGATCGGTGTTGCCACCCTCGCGTTCTTCACAATTCGAAATTCGTATCATTGCACCGGAAATTTGACGGATTTCGGCAATCTTTGTGCCGCCCTTGCCGATAATGCAACCGATTAAATCATTGGACACGGTCATTTCGTGCTGCTGCTGTTGGGTGCGACTTGTATTGGCTGTACGCAGTTGTGAGCCAGCGAGTGCGGCCAAAGCTGCTTTAGAGTGTTAAATTAAAATGCAAAAAACAAAAAAAATAATAAATTTAGTATATTATTGCAATGGAATGTAGTTATGCATTACAACTAACCTGTGGGGTTGAGACCACCTGTATTGGCTGGGGTTATGCCAGCCAAACCCAACGCTGCCAAACTAGCCAATGGATTCTTTGTCACCTAAAGCACACAGAGTGGTGGGAAGCCAGCGCACGTTCGGAGCGGGTAAGGGAGAAAAAAGGAAAAATAAATAAAAAATAATTAGTTAATGTTTGAATCTGTTAAAATTAATTTCTTTTGAAAAAAAAATGTATAACCATTTCAGTGAAAAAAAAACGCACTGCTTTGCAATAGAAAGTTTAAATCAAAATATTTAACACTACAAATATTTGGTAAATACATTTACAAAAGAACAAACAAACAGAAAGTTAACACCGACAGATTTTCTTTTTGCAAAAGGATGTTAGAATGCATTTTACAGTTAACAATAAGTAAAGAAATTAACTTGAAATACATAAATTATAAAGACAACTATTACATTGGAATGTTAACACATATAACATATTGATGTTAAAAATAACTTAAGGTTATGTAAAATCTGTTTGTAAAATTTAAAATTTGAATGTACATATACTTTCAAATGTCAACTTATGTATGTACATAAATTCGAATTTGAAACTACCAAACTTATGTTAAGTCAAAACTTAAATGTTCACTCAATATTTTGGTGTTAACTAAACATTTTCATGTTAACCGTACATTTTCATGGTAAACGAAGATTTTCATGTTAAACGAATATTTTAATGTAAACTTTTGATTATAATGTTAACTTAACATATTTGATCTAAACTCAACATCTTATCTTAACATTTATATGTTAATTAACCGAACATTTGAGCGTTAACTTAACATTTTTGATACGAACTCAAGGCTATGACGAAAATTATTCCGTTGGCGAACACACGAAATCAAATCCACATAAAAAGCTTACTGCAATTGGCATGGTTGCATTGATATTACGACTTTCTAGGAAATTGAGCTCAATTGCCACGATAAATGCTCAATGAATAGCCTATTAGCAAATAGCATAAGAAACCATTCACACAGAGCTTTAAATGAGGCAATTAACAAATTGTCTAGGAGTATTTTGGAAAGACAAAATTTACTAATTGTCTTAATTAAGCGCTTTCTCGTACGGGCCTAAAGAATGCTGACGTAAACAATTGAATATTACCTTACAATCTTTTTGTTAACTTTAATATGAATATGAACTATTTCGATTTATATGTTTCCCTTAAAATTGCAATGTTTAATTTAACATTTTATGTTGTCATAGTTAAAAATCTAGCATTTAAATAAAATACTCGTATACAAATTTATAGCTACGCCAGATTATTTCTAAGGTGAATGTAGGTGGAACTGTTTGTGATTATATTCTGCTAATTCTTATTAAACCTTTTTCGGTGTAAGTAACTTTTATTTTTATAAAAATTTATTACTTTAGGATATTTAACATATATAAAAATGTATTAACATTGCAACGTAAGCTTTAATATTTTGAAAATGTAACATTTCGAAAATCCAAAATTTGATATCGCTAACTATAAATTTGAATAGAAATTGTTAATTTTGTAAAACAATAATTTTAACAAACTTAATTTTAAGAGCAGACAGAATAACAGTGCACTGGTAAAACATAGGTATGTATGTATGTGTTATGGGAATAGAAATGTGTTAACATTTTAATATGGGAACAAGTACAGCAAGATGTTAACAAGTATTAAGATTGAAATTTAAGATACATTTCTAAATTAAAGAGGAATTTATATGTAAGCGCTGTTCAGACACTTCTTTGCCAAAATTAGCTTGTTGCTAAATTTATTTTATTGGCTGTTTTTTAATAAGTAAATTATAAAAAAAATATTAGTTCAATGACCGTTAGTCTAAAAAAAATCTGAAGAGGGAATAAATAAATTTCCTTCATAAAAACTGTAACATATGCCGATGTATTATTATTGTTTTTCTAAATAAAGTTTCCTTAAAAACTAGCCTCAAGTACGTAAAACGCTTGTTTATATAAAATTAAAATTTTTAAGATGAAAAAATTCCATGTAATTCACATACCGAAATGAAGTTAGGAAAGATATACTTTATTTTACAAAGCGTTTATAAAGTTGTGTTGGTTTTAGTTAAAATTTGAGGAGCTCTATAATAAAACGCAATTGCTCCACTTTAGCATTTAGCAACACACGTTTTTTTGAAAATAATTATTCATACCGATATGCAATATTTTTTATAAAATTTTTGCAAATATTAAAAAATTTAAACGTAATGTTTACGAGCTTGTTCATTGTTATTTTTTAAGAAACTTCACAGTGTGCTTTGCTCCTTTTTTTATATTCTGATTTGAGTACGGCAACATATTGACCGATTTTATTTATGAAATTATAAGTCACATAAGATAAAGTAGAGTAAATTTTCGGGTTTAAGTATTCATATAACTTTTTTCGTAAATTTTATAAAAATATCAAATTATTGTCAAATATTATAAACATAAAATTTCAAGTCTTAAACCAAAATAACGAGAAATTGATTCCAAACAAGTTGTTTTTTTTTTAGAAATACAAGTTATCAGAAATTAAGCCAATTTTTCGGCACATCAAACTTGCACTTACTTTCTACGCCATTTAATAATCAAATGTTTTAAAATATACTTGCAAAATAATTTTGAATAAAAAGCAATAAGAATGTTTTAACATTTGTGGCTCAACATTTGGACAAAATTTCGGTAAATCGCTGAGTTTTTTATGCATCTGCAATATAATTCTGCAAAGGTTACCAAAGGTATAGTTACCAGCACAAATCGTAAGGATTTTGTTTGCAAAAAATTACATCACGGAAATGTATTTTTGGTCTAACTTTGGTGTATTACAACTGAGGTTCGCAATGAAAAAAATTTGTTTTTAAAACATTTATAAAAAAAAACGGAAAAATTACAAAAAATATATGTAAGGCACAAAAAATAAAATTATAAAAATAAATAAAATAATACAAAACATGCGCTACATATTTATTATATGTTATTACTACTGTATATGTAGTTTTGGAGAGTTGATAGTGATAGTGACGAAGAGGAAAAGTGAAAATGCAGCTCAATATTTTGAAGAAGATGAAAGGAGATGAAAGAATATGAACGCATAGTGGATAGCAGATATGTATAAGAAAAGGAAAATGTTGAAGGTACATATGCACTTAGAAGTATGTACATATGTATGCAACATACATATACTTCATCATATACAGCAAAATATTAAGTAGGATTACGACTAAGTACAGTACAAAAGGGTACAAATATGGGGGACTGGGCACATTCCAGGGGACATAGTATGCAACAACAAGAACAACAATACGAACAAGAAATGCGTGTACATTTAGAAAAGAAGGAACATACAATTACTTTACAAACGTAGATACGTGTATATATGTACATATATAAACCAGAAATTGAATGTACATATATACATACTAAGTAAGAGGGATAAGAGTACAGTATAATGCAAGGAAAATTCGGAATTGATTGATAAGTTGAGAATAAAAAAATTTGGTAATTTATGCATTGCCGCTGAAAGATTTTTCGTTATTTTTAACTATATCAGTAAAAAAGTTGTGCACTAACATTGTAATGCTCTGTAAAGGCGCTACGTTGCCAAAAATAATTTACTAAGCGCCCAAGTGAAATGTTTTTTAAATTTTCTAAGTTTTAATGCTTTGCCTTATAAAATAAGTTGTTTTTATTCAGTTTCAAATATTAAAATTATCTAAAAATAACTCTTTAGTATGACCATTCATAAATCAAGAAAATACACTGTGGAAAATATTGGACTAACATTTTTTCAGAAATGCGCAGAATAAACTTCTGAACAAACCATAATTAATTTTATACTGGGATTGTACATAAGAAACGATTGTCAAAGTCTGAATTTAAAAATTAAACGTTTATCGCAATCAGAATAAGATGAAAATTCGAAAAATGAAAAAAAAAAACTTTTTATACTTTAAGTTGGTATTTTTTGTATAATCTTTAAATTGATCGAATTACATAAAAATAACTGTTTAAATCAATATTTTCACTATGTCCGTCTAATAAATAGGAAAATATTGTCTAAGCTAAATAAAACAATCTAAGTAAAATTTTTTTGGGTACAAATTTTATATTTAAAAAATGGTAAAAAGTTTTTT
Source organism: Philophylla caesio (assembly GCA_963971545.1). Taxonomy (NCBI): domain Eukaryota; kingdom Metazoa; phylum Arthropoda; class Insecta; order Diptera; family Tephritidae; genus Philophylla; species Philophylla caesio. Next base: position 24,540,003 of record OZ020608.1, on the reverse strand, counting down.
ATTCTGTTTAATGCGATTATGATTTAAATATTTCCTGAATTTCCAGCCATTTACCGGTGTTAAATTTAATCGAACGGTGAATTCTGGACATATTTTGTTAGTTTATTTCTTTATTTCCTCTAATTTTTTTGCAATTAAAATGCAATCCATTCAAAAACCCTGTAATTTTTAAAACCTGATACAATTTTTTTTTGGTTTTAACATTTTTTCATCAAAACTCTTTAAGAAGCTTTAGAAAATGTTCATGTACAATGGCTAAAATTTTTGACATTTTTTATCCATAAACGGTTGAAAAAAATGTATTTTAAATAGAAAAGGGGAAAACTAAAATATCAAACGTAATTTTTAGGCACATGAAACTTTCTCTTTATAGTACTTAAATTGAAAGACTAACTTTCTTACGTACTAGTTTGAATTTAACAGCGCCTCAAAACTTTGAATTTTATAAGATAATGGAAATTTATAACAACATTTAAAATTAATTTAACTTAAAAACAAACTTTTAACGGCTTCATTTAGATTTTGGGGAATATAGGCACGGTTTCGGGCTGGTAGCGACTTCAGCCTGACGAATTGTAGCGAGAGATGTTTCAGATAAGTTAAAAATATTTTGAAGCTTTGTTTAAAGCTCGAAATTCTGAGAAAAAAGTATAAAGTTTTGATGAAAATTTGTTAAAATTATTAAAGAATTTGTTCATATGGCGTTTGTTATAGAAGTAACTATTTTTTAATGGAAAGCTATTGGGAATTAAATGAAAAGAAAATTAAACGCAAAAATTTCTGGAAATATCCTTTTTAAAATCCGTTCATTCGATCATTAAAATAAAATGTGCAATTTAGAAAAAAATTTGCTTTTCCAGTCATTTTTGAACATAATTAGTCGAGAATTTCCTTATGAATGATGTGGCGTATGAGCAACAAATGAACGCTTTTATCAGTTGGTTCATGCAATGATTTCTTTCTGATAAAAATTTAGTGCATTTTAGCACGTAATCAGTCTGAAAAATTGAGCTACACAAATGTTTAATTTTATATAATTTTTTTTTTGTTTATTGAAAACAATATTTGTACTTAATTTGTTCTCATTTGTCAATAATTGCGTTGTGCATAAATTGCCATATTTTAAAATGAGTAAGCTACAAAGCTAAATGCCGAACATAATTCAAGATCATAACTGCATTCCAGGGGAGGGAATATGCAAAACACAAAAACCACTGAAATAACACAAACATTTCGTTACAACTCTCATTGCAGCAACATGAGGAACGGGGCAAAAGTATAAAGCAAGATTTGTATGTTTTTTTTTTTTTAATTGAACAAACATTTCTGCTGAAGCTTGGTGGGCATATTAATTTGATGACTACGGTAAAAAGACTAACTTTATTGGAATACGATTTTGGGGTTGGGGGTTTGGGTGGTCGGGTGGTCGGTTGAAGGGGCATCATCATACACACATTTTTTATTGGATGTTGCAGTATACACCATTCACAATTGGCGACCACAAGCAAGTTACCAGAGTTAGGTGTGTACGTGTGTGGGTTAAAGGAAAGTAAGGGGTGCGCATAAAATACCTGTATAGCGGAGGGGATTTTCATTGTTATTTTCATTATTGAATAATTTCATAAAATTTCCATTATAGCACAAGCAAAACATTTATTTGCTACAACAAGTTTTTCTTTTTCTTTACAAGAACTAATTTTTTTTCTCAAGCTTGGCTTCTTGGATTGCTGTAGTATACGAATGCAACTCACATCGGGTATATGCTGTAGGTGATGGTGGGCTGCCGGCACCGCTCCTTGTAAATGTGCCCCTTTCAAGAGAGGATCCGTTAAACCTGAGATGCCGGCGTGTAGGCCACCGGCGGCTAAGGCCAGTGGAAATACTGGACATGTCTATTTTGACGTTGGGTTTTTGATTTTTTTTTTTTTATGCATAAGTCATAGTTTAATTCGTGCGATTTATATATTTGCGAATATGTAGAAAGACGAGGTGCGGCGACGCAGTTGTGTTGGTAGTAGACCCGATTTGGCGTTGGTTGTAGTAGTAGTAGTAGTAGTAGTTGGTAGTGGTGGTGGTGATGGTAAGTAGTAACGAGTAGTTGTTGCAGAAGTAATTTACATTTTTGTTGTTGTTGTAGGTGAGTTATACGATTTTCGAGTATGTTTTTTTATGCACGAATTACAACAATAAGAAAGAATATAAAGAAAATATGTGTTGTAATTAAAAAATAGATTTCTTGTCATTATAAAGACACACAGTTTTTAAGATTTTTTTTTTCAACTACCTAAGCCATGGAATGGGCGGGAAGGTAATAAACAAATTTAACATAAAAACGAATAGAAAGTAGATAGTACGATACAAAGGATCTTAACGAAAATAAAAACTTAATGGGGCAACAGAAATTATAAGAAATGCGCTAGTTAACCAAGAAAATTATACGAAAACTTATATTCATGTTCTAAAAGTTAAAAATTCCCAGCACATAACAATGGAGAATAGGTGGAAAATATTGAGTTTTTTCTTAAAGCTATTGTCAAGAAAAAAAAAAAAACACAGTTTCTTTGCAACAAATAGAGGTTTGCGGAAATAGTACGTTTTTCCTAGTAATAGTGCAGGGTATTGTCTCGTTTACTCTCAAATAGACTATTACTGGGAAATATTCCACCACAGAGAGATTGTGATAAACAGGATTGGTAAGGGAGTTGATGGCCATTTGGTTTTGCAATGTGAGAGAAACTACCTATTTAGGTAAGCGGAACAAATAGTTATACAAACGATTAAAGGCGGCAGCGAATTGGTTTTCTAATTCGAATATGGTCGAATATATATTTGTTTTTTTTTTTTACAAATATTAAAGAAATGACAATGTTATACATAAGTTAAGAGATAATGTGTGTAACATTTTTGATTTATGTTTCAATTAAAATTGATGGCATGTGACGGCAGTTCGAAAGGATTGTTTACCTAAAAGATATGTTTGTACAAAATTTTATGATAATAGAAGAGTTATGAGCAGTGAGTGATATTATGATATTTAAGCTGATAAAAATTTAGATTGCCTAAAATATGCGCAAAATATCCTAAATATTTTAAATGGGTGTTACAACATTTTTGCATAGTGTTTTTTAACCAAATTAAAAACAAAAACTTTTTGCTTTGTTAATTTGAATAAAAAAAAAAAAAAAAAAAAAATAGTGAGAATTTCTTTAAAAAATTAAATAGCGTTATGGGGAAACACAAAATTAAACTTTTTATTGCCTTAAGAATATTGGGAATTTTTTTTTTAATAATTAAAGAAACTTTTTGTGCTGTGTATTCTGTTTTTGCTTTATTCAAAAAATAAAAGAAAAAAATTAAGTTATTTTTACTACTGCTACCTGTTTGATGTACCAATTTTTTTTGTTACCAAGAGTAGTGCAGATTAAAATATGGGAAATTTTTTCTAACGCTTGAGATTTAAATTTCTTGCTCACATATTTATTTGAGGATAATCAATGACTTCTTAGTTGATTTAAAAATAATCGCTTGGAAAATATATTGTTGATGAAAGGAAACTTGGCAATCGCAGCAATAATGGGGAAATTATTAATTATAAATTATGAAAATTACTAACGGTTTTTTCTGTTTGAATAAAGTCGTGATACCGATATATTTTATTATTATTTTGGGCGCATATCTTTTTATTTCACGTACACTTTTTTAACACACCGAAAGTAACGTTTTACTGGGAATTTGTTTGAACCGATCAAAAAGTGAATACACGAGAAACGAGTTAAGATTTCGTTAGAGAAAATAGTCATTAGGATATACAAACATAAACAAATCAGTTTTATTCAATGCTGGGAATTTCTAAAGTGTTATTGCGAGAAATTTTTTTCATGAGGTTCTTAAGCACATAAGACAAGAACTTTTCTAAAGAGGTCGAGGATTCTGAAAACCACTAATTAAAGTTTTTATTAACATGGGCTAGAAGGGCAGGTGGGATGAAAACCCTATTTTTCAGAATAACCCCTACGAAGTAACAAAAAGGAGCAGTCTTATGTGATCAATTTCGAACAATTATCGCAAAACGAACCATAAGGAAATGATAATGAAAGGGGCACAATATGGAATAGAGATCAAGTGGAATGGCAGGAGAGATACGAAACTAACGGATGGTATGTCTATGATAAGTGACCCAAAACAGTATAAACGTGGCAAAGAGAGCGGAGGACTAATGGAATTCATCACTACATAAAAAAAAAATATCGATAAACACATGTATGTAAGTATGTAAGCGGTATTTAAGACCAGAGCGGATGGAAATATTTGCCTTTAGGAGCTATATGTAAGTGCTGTTTTGGCAGATTCCTAGTGTGAGTGTATGTATGTATGTATGTATGTACATATAGTGGGTTTTTCGGCGCGGAAAATACTGGTTTTCGAGTTAATATGTATGTTTATTATTATTTTTTTTTTTCAATTTTACGATAAAAGTTTGCATGGCTACAGATGGTTTCAAAAGAAAATAGGGTTAATTTATAATCATTGAGAAGTTTGCGAGTGAGGGCTCGGGCAGGTAAATATTGTACAAACATTTTTAGAAAATAGTATTTTAATTATTTAAATGCTTATTTAATGTTAAAAAATGCTTCATTTGTTTTTTTTTTGGTGGTAAGTTAAAATGTGGCTAAAAGGGTTAAAATTGCCTTATAGAGGTTGTATGTACTAAGTATAGTTTAACATTTAACAACGAAATTAACGAACATTAAAAATAGGTGGACCGTTCAAATATATGTTACGTAAATGTTCGCATTTTAATTAAAATTTAAGATGCTGTTTTGATGCACGCCGTATGCGTTTTGGTGGTACAATGAATAATTTACTAACATAGTTATAGGCACCCTTGACGGGAGGTTTTGTGGACTGGATTGGTGAAGGTATGTATAAAAATAGTTATATATGTATATTTAGAGTATCTAAACGGTTCGTGGTTTAGTTTACTTGTAACATTTGCTTAGGATGCCATTTTGCATAATTGTTTAATTAAAAATTTCAAAAAGGTGTAATTAAGGTATAACACAAAATAACAAGTAGTGAGATGGATTGTAGTAGTTAACAAAGTACACATACTTTTCATCTGCACACGAGCCCTCGTGCTAATGAAAGAGTTCCTCAATCAATATCAGTATCAGTTCAGTTTACTATTATCGGTATATATGTATGTTCCCCTGTGGGCCCCGAACTAAGTAGACGAAGTACGAGAGTAGAGCACAGAGCACGGCAGAAGAGTGAATATCCGTTTTTCGATTTTCAGTGAACCCAGAGCGAACCAATTGAATAAGTTGAAGTGCAACATTTGCTTATTGGCATTATATTTCTCTCGCACTCTCTCTCTCTCTCTCTCTCTTCTCTCAACCAATCCTTGTAACACACTTTCTGCGGTGGCTTTAAAATTTTACATTTGTATATCTCTCAGTTTTTTTTTTTTGGTTTGCTTTAGTAAAGCCTCTAAAACCGTTCTATATTCCTTTCTGTAAATTTTCAGTTCATTTTTTATGTTGGTGCGACAGGCTTTGTTTTTCTTACACTAGCGAGCGAGCGAACGAACGAACAAGCGACAAAGTGTAACGACGTTGAACTTATCCTAAGAGAAAGTGCAGAAAATATTAAACAAAATACAAAAAAGAATAAAGTATAAGTAATCAAAAATATTCGTGCGTATCATATTTTTTTTATATTAAATACATAGTAACATCGTTTAGCTGTTAATGGCTAAACATGATATTTGTGAAGAAGGAGTTGTGGGTGGTAAACAATTTTTGTATACACTAAACAGGGTGAGGGTTGCTAAATTATGCCAAAATAGTTAAGGAAATAGGAGCAGCAAAAGTAAAGAGGTAGGTAGTAACTTAAAAGAAATGCTGACAATCTTTCAAGTTAGATTGCATTTCTTTATAATAAGATCCTCAAAAAATACTAAGTCATATAACATTTTTAATTTAAACACATTAGTAAACAATATTAAAATGCTTCGAAAGTTTGATCTAAAAGTTTGGGGTCGAGAAATCTCAATAGTTATAGTCGTCGCTCAAAAGGGTTCACTATTATAAAATACATTTGCCATTTGGAGTCGGCAAAATACTGAAGATCCCTTCATTTGTGGTACAACATAAAAGACGTATACCACAAATTATTAAATAAATTATTATTATTATTAGGTATTTCACATCTCTTAACGAGATAACTCAGCCATTTTTTTCTAATCTTATGTGGATTCAAGGCCGTAGGGATTCCAGATTGAGCTCTAGGTCTAGGAGACATTTTTATCTGGGCGAATGAATAGGTGATTGGCGTTCTACGAAGTGTCTTCACTTGCCGAGCATATGACTAAAATGACGCCATCGATGGTTCAACCAGATAATTAGTAAATTTTCTTGGTGGATGATAAACACTCAGCTGTCGTCAAAAACTTTTTGTGAGGTATGCGGTTATACACATCGACAAGCATTTTGTGAAACGTGACATCCCAAATCTTCGAGTGCATAGAAGGAAGATAAAGTTGTCATTTAAGATAGAAAAGTACGCCCGTTTTTCTTTAATTAAATAACAAGGCGAAAAATACTTTACGTTTACCGTTGGTAAGAGCTTGACTGTCGCTCTTATGCATTGAATATGTTCGGTTTTTAGCTGACCAAGCTGTTTCAGCAATCTAACACTATTTTGTTTGGCGCACTTCAACAATAGTATGCAAATTTATTTAGCTTTCAATAAAATTGTCTTCTGGAATGTCTTTTGGCGTCGAGTTAGTATCCTTCTGAGTAGATTACCAATGTCTCTCTTTTCTATAAGCCTTGTTTCTTTTCACTGGAGGCGGTTCTTACCATTTGCATAAAAAGAAAATATTGCAAGGCCACACTTCTTAATTAAGTTTATGCTTGAAAATTACAGATATCACTCAATAACATCGCCCATAACCCCTACAATGGTTTTTTTTTGACAAGTGCTTATGCTTCACTCGCTCGAAGAAAATGGGTTTCTTACAAATTAAATTACTGAAAAGAGACGTGGCTCGCCCAAAAACAACATGTCGACATTAATGACAACTTCTGAATACCCTAAATAAAATATGCATTTTATGGCTCACGTGTATAATATTTACTACGCGGCCATTGAACTGGAGTTTGAGACTTTTTTTTGATAAATAATCAGTATTACTTCATTTCGCACAAATAAAGGGATTGGATTCGTTAGAGAAGAAATTAATTTTCTGTTTCACTTTCATATTTAAAAGACTTTTAAAATTAAAAGCGACATTCTCGCAAATATTCGATTAAAATTGAACTTCGAAAATCTATTTCGTTTCTAGTGGCGAACAAATCAAATTATAGGCACTAAATCTAAGTTAATTTGTAGGTGATTAGAGGAAGACAAGTGGATAGACACAAGAACTTTTGAGAAATAAAATTAAAAGTTAAAAAAAAGAACAGGCGCAAAAAAAGGGTATAAGACGATAGAAAAAGAAACGGAGCTTAAAAGAGCAAAGTGATGTAGAGTAAAGTAATTTAAAGTAGAGAATATTAGAAATGGGAGCACGACAGGGAGCGGAGCGGAGAGTTAAACCGATTGCATTTTATAAACGTATGGTAGCAAAACTTGTGAATATGTATGTTAAAAAAAATACAGTAGATGTACGAGTACGTATGTATGTATATATAAATATGCAAAGCACAAACTTAGTTGACAAATTAAATATTTTTTTAATGGACAAAATGAGGAGCAAAAATGTAAAAAGTGGCAACTGCGGAGCGCAATAAACTATATAAACAATATAAATGTAGAAATAGTAGAAAAAGGAATACATAGTAGTTATATAAGAAGAAGAAGAAAACCAAAAGTAGGCACATACATATGTATTTACTAAGAAAATACATAGACGACGAAAATTTAAATTTTTTTGTAAATGTAGATAGCGCTGATGTTGTAGGGCAGATTGCCTAGGCACTCGGACCAACAAAGAGAACTCTTTAAGAGTGCGCATCAGTAGAACGCCAGAAAAAAAGCAATTTTAAAGTGGTAATATAAAGTAGTAAAAGGTGAGAAAAAGGTAGCGAATGGTAGACACAAGAGCACGTCATGTAAATGTATGTAAGTATGTGCGCGTATGTATGCATGTGGGCACTCTTGTGGCGAATGTGAGATAAACATATACATATGAATTACTTAGTTATATAAGTAAAAAGGATAATTGTAAATGCGCCTATATACGTGTATGTATGCATGTAAGTATGTAGGTATGTATGTATGGAGGTATGCAAGTTATACAGGCACAGCACGTCAATGCCAACACGCTTCACTCAACTCACCCTCTAACCCTGCTGTTAGGTTAAAAAAAACTTACGAATCTTAGGTTAGAGGACAATTTGGTCCATACTGCAGTTTTCATACAAAATAACAATTTAATCTTAGTCTTTATATTTAGTTTGGTTCAATACTTGCTAAATATTATTATTTTATTATTTACTCAACTCTGGTAAAATAAAAACTTGGAGAAATACAAACACCTTCCACAGCACCAGTGGCCTGCTCTAAAAATGCTTCTAGTCTAAGTCTGATGTAAAATGCTCCATTTGCAGTGCGTTTATTTGCAAAACCAACCGAAAAACATTTTGCTCATCATGTAGTGCCAAAAAATATCGAACAAACTAATAAATACTTATTTTTGGAAAATTAATGTAAAGAAAATCAAAGAAAATATACTATGGACCAAATGGTCCCTTAACCTAAGATTCGTAATTTTCAATTTATCTTAGTCCAGTTTTAAGTCAGAGAATTAAATTTTCGCACATAATATTGTTTTATAAAAAGACCACCTGAGCTGAAAAATTTAGACAGTATATATCACCGTTCCAAAGTTACAAAGAAAACAAAAAAAAAATTGGACCAAATGGTCTTAACCTAACAGCAGGGCTAATTGGTAATGGGTAGAATGTGCAGCATGTCGCTGGTGTGTGTCAAAGTCTCTGTTTACAGGGTGGATCCATATAATGTTTTTTAATTATGTTTTTATTTTAACAGTGACACCTTTTTTCTGTTCGAAATTCCGACAGATTGTCAGTTTCATATTTTAGCTGAGTGAAATTAATCGCTTGATGCTCAAACAATTTTTCAGATATAATGCAAACGAGGTGTACTACGATTCTACGCGAATTATTATATTTTCTGACGAAGCATAACTTCAATTGGAAGGACTTTTTGTTCATTAACAAGCAAAACTGGCGCATTTGGGGATTGTAAAACTCGCACGTGAATCGAGAAGCCAATGCATCTACTGAGAGTGATAGTGTGGTATGGATTTTGAAGTATTGACCGTATTCGCACACTTTTCATTGAAAATCCTGCTACAACACCTATTCGGTTTTCGCTACGTAGATATGATAAAAGATCTTTTTGAGATCGAAAAGGACTCGGCTGTTCTTTGGTTTGAGCTGGATGGTGCGCCGTTTCACACAGCTCATGCCATAGTCGATATTTTGCACGCCAAGATCGCAAATGTCAATTGGTCGTATGGACAAATCGATACCATTAAGGTATTACTCAAATCAGTACTTGTACTTTTATCAATCAAGGTATCGATACCCACTCAGTATCGGAAATATATCGAGTATATGTACATATAACTACGATTTTGCATATTTTGCAATGTTATTGTATTTGGCTTCACAAAAAGTATGCATTTTTACAAGAATATTTCTCATTTCAGATTTTTCCATTAAAAAAATTAAGCCAATAATAATTTTTGTAAAGTTTACAAACTTATGGAATACATTTTTACAAGATCAATAGATACAGTTTTTTTCATATAAATGAGGTTGAAGAAAAGAACACATTTGGAAAAAGGTGTTTTCCTGAAAGGCGTTTTTAAAATTTTGATATACATAGTTGTATCTGTTTTTGAAAAAAGTCGTTGGCAGGGAACAGATGCCCCAACAACCGATAAGGATAGACGGTCTTGCTTAGCTATAAAGCTGTGGCAATGTAGTGCCACATATCTTTCAGTTCCTCTCATCGGTTGCTTTTCAAAGAAATTATGAATGAGAACAGATATAGAGTAAATTCGTCTTTGCGTTTTTTTGTGTGCTATAACGAACTCTCGATGGTGTTGCTAAAAATAAAATTGTTTTACAGGACTGTATTTTACTTCAGATTCGCTTGATGAATTTATTTTTTTTCCTTTAAAGATATTTCGTAGTTTTAGCATAGCCTGACTTAATGCAAGCGAATCTTGAAAATGTATATTCGGCGCTTCCGATGCAAAAATTATTATTTTCGACACCTACTTTGATCGCAGTAAAAAGTTTTGAGTACAAAAATACTTGGTAAATTGAGAAATGTTTCGTGTATGTACTTAGATGCTATTGTATCGATACATTCCGAATTGATCGCCTTGGAGCTGCGATTTGACGCCGTTTGAGACGATTCTTTGTGAGGTGCTGTGAAGGAACGATGTTTTGCGAACAATCTATTAACGACTCAAGTACTCAATAACAAAAATCGAGCAAGATATTCGTGAGACAGAGCCAGAAACCGTCAACAAGGTTTTAAAAATTTCGGTTCAAATCATCTACCATAAATAATAGAAGTTTGCGCTCATTCGAATGGACCAATAACATATTGAAGAAATTGAGTTTTGTTAATTCTTTTGAATTTAATTATATGTATATACGGACCACCAGTTGTATTTAGCTATGCACCTGTATAACCCTAAGGTACATTTGTATCTACACATACTTGTATTATTTTGTAAGATATCTTGTGCATGGTGCTTATGAATAGCTTTGTTGCGTGTACGTTTATGTGTGCGGTTAGTTTACCTCTTGTGCGGGTACAGCATAGTTGCCTTGTATGGTATAGGCTTGTCCGTTTGCCAAAATGACTGGTCCAGATACTTGCGGTTTTGGCCGATACGGTATGGTGGCTCCCCTTGGTGGTGACTGTTGTTACATTGGGCGAATATCAAGTAGAATGTGTGTGTTTAGAAAACAAATTTAATTAAACCGAGCAGAGTGCATTTGAGCCCGCACACACACATGCACATACACAACCACGTATGATGCATGTATTATGCATACTTTCTTTTTAACTAACTTGCAGCAACTAGGTTGTACGTCTGCACATATGTGTGTGTGTGTGTATTGCAACTATGCACTATGCCCCACAAAAAGTACTTTAATTCAATACTCACCTCCAGCATTACGAGACAAATCTGATAGATGCATTGGGTTATTTGCTCTGCAGTGCCGCTCAAAGTGACGGCTCGCTCTGTTGAATTTGGCAACATTTCGCTGGCAACCTGAATCGAACAACCAGTGGATTGGCGTATCTCCTTAATTTTTGAGCCACTTTTGCCTACACAGCGGCGAGTGGGAAGATGGAAGAGGGAGCATGTAAAAAAGGCGAAGAGAAGATATTTTAATTACATTAGTGCAAATGAGCCTAGAAAGTATAAACATCTTTGTTGTATGCATTTAGGTTTTTTTTTTTTACCAATTAACGATCCACATTGACTGGCGGGCACAATTAAACGTATTGGTATTTGAGTTTTGCCAACCTTGCCAACATCACTGAACTGTGAGCACCACTAAAAAGAATTGTAAGTATTAAATATGCAAACAAGTAACGATTATGTGAGAAAAGGGTGGCGTAGATATTGAATTGTAGGCAATTTAATGGAAACCGTTCTAATAAAATTTTAACTTTTTTAGCAGTCTAAAAAAGTCTGCAGCACTTTCCTGTATTCAATTATCAGCAATAAGTGGAATTTATGGGATATGCCTTTTTTCGGAATCTGATACACCACGAGTTTGCTTTATTAAGCATTTTTCAAAACATATGCGATTTTTGCCATTTTGCCTTTACTTTAAAGATTATTTTTTTAAATTTGATAATATTATTAATTTAAACATTTTATTAAATAATGTAATTAAAAATTAACGAATTTTTAGCCTATATTTAAAATTTAAACATACATATGTATATATTTAAAAAAAAATTTTTAATATTAGACATACAAGACCCAATTCGAGAGCAAGTATTATGAATTGATGTAATTTTATGAAACCTTTTTGGCAGGGTACCCAATCTATAGGACAATATTCAGAAGCGTTTAAGTAACTTTTAATCGTTATAAAAACGGCATTTTCCTTGAATTCACCAAAATCGTTCTTTTCGCATAAAACGCTTTAAGTTTAAAAAATATATGTAATATAATATTTTACTTCAAGGTGTTCGGCGTTGACTTATATTTTAACGATTTTCCGTCATCACTTGCCGAATTTGATTTTGAGAAAAACCGGTTATGGGGCACAGTGGTCTGAAAGCGGCAAAACCAATTTTCCAAGGTGGTCAGAAAATGGTAATTTACTACGAGGGCTGTTTGAGAACTCAGTGACTTTTTAAATAAAATATATTTTTTGCGGCCAAGAGGCGTTCTATTTTTCAACATAATCTTCTTTTAACTCAATCTACTTAGTCCAGAGTTTATCCATTTTTTTATTTTTTCTAAACAATAGCTTTTCTCAAGACTCTCAAAATAGGCGTTTGACATCTTCATTTGATCCAAATCTCTTGTCCGCCAGTCATTTGTTCAGGTTTGGAAATAGGAATAGGTCGCATGGGGCTAATTCTGGAGAATATGCTGAATGGGCTAGCAGTTCGTAGCCCAATCGCGGCACTCAGCGCGGATAGTTTTTCATATCCCAATATTTGTCGAAATTGTAATGTTCCCCCTTACTTGAGATGACTACGACCTCAGCGTACTTTCATTCTCCGGTCATCGAATATCATTCCATGGGTTTTAGCGACGATTTCTGGTGTAACGATCTCTTTTGGGCGACTTCAACGTTCGGCGTCTCTAAGTTAACAACTTCTAAACGATTTAAATTGATGATGGAATGTCCGTATAGTATTTATCCACCCTTTGTTTGGGTGATGTTTTTGTTTAAGCAAAAAAATATGCTTAATCACCACAAGAAATTCACTTTTTACAATTTTTGTTAAAAGTCAAGAGGTTATCTACTTTTAATTGATGTGAAGCATAAACAAAATGACTCAGGTTGCTCAAAATTTGACAGCAATCTAGGGAAGCTCAAAAAGCCACAGACTTATCAAACCGTCCTCGTATATTATTGAAGAGAGGGATGCCTAACTAATATATTCTTCGATGATTTCAGAAAAACATTCCTCCATTACCAAGGTGGTCAGACAATTGAAATTGGGTACATTATTAAAGAGAGCGATAACTAACTGAGATAAGAGCATGATACAATCATTTTTAAAGGTAGTTTCACTCTCCCATTTCCGACGCTATATTAACCATTAGACAGAAACAGTGCTCCGGATTTTTGAGCTACCAATTTCTTATTAAGAAAATCCTCTATTTTTCGCATTAAGAAAAACGAAGACAACAGAAACAAAATTTGAATATATGCAAAAATTGGGACAAATTTAGTTAAAAATGTATTTGCTATTGTTTGGCCATATAACTATTTATTTTAAATATTTTTGATCATTAAGGCCGATCGGTTTATTGGAAAAATGATTAGGAAATAACAACAATACTCACAGCGGTAGAACTTATATTATTTCGGAATTCACCACATTTCCTAATCAGACTTCTTTCTTCTTGGCTTCTGCGGGAGTCGAAATAATGTAGTTATACTTAACTAATCTTAAGATCTTTTAAATAGCACTATCCTTTTTTGGATTTCTCCTTTAGAGTCGGAGATATTGAGTAAAATTTTGCCGTAAGTCCCTAAAATTTTTTATATACGAAAATTCTACATATAAATTCCGTGCTTTGAACACGCGGAAAAATATTGTCAATTACCTTGGACAAAATCTTAAAATCACTAAAATTTAGTCGTACAATTTTTTTTAATTTTTTAGTATTGTCGCACGGATAATTAAATGTTATATGTGAAAATATTGCAAATAAAGTTAACAATGCAGTTATTCTTCATCTATATATCAAGCCATTTATAATGCGTTATTCTTTTTTTGATATCTTCTTTAGTTTTCGATATATTGAGTATAATTTGTATCACATTTAGCCGTTTGTTATATACATTCCTGCAAATGTAACCAACGACAAAATTTTACTGAAGTTATTCTTTTTTTGATATCCTTCATAAATTCAAAAGTAATAAAGAATAAACAATAAAAATTAACCGATTTAAGATTTTCATGAACTAATAATATTCTCCAAGACTTTGTGGAAAATTGAATTTCAAACTTCAATTGCGATTTCATAAAAGTCTTCAAAAAGGCAATTAAAGCCTTTTAAAAAAAATGCCTCTTGTAAAGACAACTTTAAGGCTTAAAAAATCGTAAAGGCTTTGATTTTACCCGCACTATGCTGTTTTTATTTTATTTTTCCAATTCTATTAGAGCATATCGTTTGCTCGGTTTAAAGAATAGGCCACAAATTGTACATTTATGTAAATTCATAAATAAAATTCCATTGCGATGGTAAAAAATATACAATAAATGAAACATATGTATGTACATACATTTACAAAATTTACACGATTTGTTTTCAAAATACAATAAAATTAAAATTAAAATCCCCAATGTATATTTTAAAGTAGTGGCAATATTGGGCGTCTGCTGTCGAACACTGTTTCTGTCAAAAAATTAAAAGTGAAACTACCTCTAAAAATATTTGTATCATGGATAAGAGTATACATTTCGAAAATACCGATTATATTTTGTTTTAAAACCATTGAATGAGATATGCAATGTAACTATTGAGAAATCAAAACATACGTTTAATACGCTTCTTTACGCTCTCCCGAATTGTTCTGGATGCGTTTTGTGCAAATAAATTAAAATAAATTTTTGAAATAAGTCTTTCTTGAGATATCGCATTTGTTATAATCAAAAAAATTAACTACCTTGCGCCAATGTAGTTTCCAAAATAAGCTGAAGCAATAGTATTTCGGATCTAATATTATGGAATAGTATTTGGGATCTAATATATAGGAATGAAGAAATTTAATATATGGCATAGATTGCCAAATTTTCACACGTATGCATATTTCACGAAAAATTTCGCAGCATTTGGTATTTTTTTGGACATAGTTTTTCTGGTTAAAAATAAGAGATCAACAAGATTTTTTTTAAATCGGATAAATCTTACACATCCCGGAGTGACCAATTTAAAAAAAAAAATTGTTTAGTTCGTAAACAAACAAAATACTAAATGTACTATGTATATCGCAAAAGTAAAATTCACGCACGTTTACTAGTTTTTGACGCAGCTTATTTACCACTGTCATTGCTAATGATGCTTACTCGTAACTTCTTTCCCGGTGAAATACTGAGGAGGAAAGATTTTTGACTTTGTTTAGCTCGTTGTAAAGATTGTCACCTCTCATGAGAAAAAAAAACTACCAATATCCAATGCTTGTTTGTTGGCATAGAAAGAACACAAAAAAAAAAACGAATCTGAATAGCTCTTCTGATCACTCCTGCCACCCTTTCTGACAAACTCAACAAAATATCTACATTACCTCTTCAAACTTCTTCGTAATGAGCGTAAAAGCCGAGAAGATCGCGCTAGTCGTGCCCGACACAGTGACAATGCGCTCCGGGCAAGAACCATCCGAAATGTTGATCTTTGCGCCCGACTGTAAGGAGAATAGAAACATTAGTAAGTTTGTAAAAAGAATAGAAAATATAAAAATTATCAGTACAAACCTCCTCACGAAATCTGTTCACAATCTCGCCCTTTTTGCCAATAATGCTGCCGACTTCCTGCAATAGCAAAGAATAAAGAGTTATTATAGATAAATTATAGAAAATTGAATTCAACAATAAAAAGGTACATGAAATATCGATTAGAAAAACATAAATGTGGTAAAATATGGCAAAAATTGTATTTAAAAAAATTACTTAAAACTATTTGCATACGCAAAATAAGACATTTTGTGACTTAATACTCGCACATAAATGCACTTGTTTGTAAATATATTTGTATTGGGAGTTGCACGGCAAGTGCACAGGTGGCTTATTTGTTTGCATACGAAACTTAGCTAACTCGAGCAAACAGAAATCAACAAATTACTTCGATTGCTAAATCCTGCCAAAATGCCACAACAATGCTGTATCAATTTGTTGTTGATATGCACAAAACATATAAGCCATAGATAATGTGTACGAGTACATTTATACTGTGTATTTTGTTTATATGCGTACGAGTATATATTTAAGTTTCTACATAAAAGTGCAACGGAATGCACTTTCAAAGTTTTGCTCAAAAACTTTTCCCTTCCAAGTGTTGCAAGTATGCAGTGGCTAAACCACAGAGCCTTGCTTCACTAGTGAATATGCTGCTGTATACTCCCGGTAGGAAAACCCACTTGTACCGAAGAACTGAACTCTTCTTTTTATAATCGGGTGATGTAAAAGGAATAAATTGCCCCCACGTACACATCTCTATTTGTATATGAATAGTAAAAAGACAATTTTAAATTCGATTTGACTAGGCATCCATTTTTTGACATTCATATTTCCCCAGCAAAGACATCTTTCGACTTTATATAAGAGTTCCAATGTAGATTTATACCTTTTTTTTTAATCAAAGTTCGAATACGATAGGAAAACTAAAGATTTTTTTATACACGAACAACTAAGGTCCTTTTTTTTAGAGAACGACATACTTCTCGATAATTTCTCACGATCTAACTTAGAGAAACATATTAAAATACCATTCCTTCTTTATTCAGTCACTCAACTCAATATTTTATGTTATCAAATCGATAATTGACTAGGAACTTAGTATGGAATCGTTTGGTAATATCAGCAGTATCGTTTATAAAAGTTCGAATTGATTGACTCCATCTAATCTGTTGCAAATCACCCAACAAACACCAAAAAATAGTTCTACAAATTTTGAAAATTTCAATTGGAGAATCTCATTCGAGTTCAAGTTGAGAAGTTACGTTTTCTCAACATGAGAAACAGTCACATGTTTGATGACGTGTTGTGTAGATTAGTAGATTAGGTATATATCTACCCAACATTGCATATACTGTTTACCAAAATCTTGGGCGGAGTAAGACAGAAGATGTTTAAAAAATAGTTAGAGCATCTGCTATTTATCAGCAAGGTGACGAAACAAAGTATCATTCCTAGATTATTCTGTCCAAATTTTGCTCAGATAAGCGCGTTTCAGAGACTCAACATTTGATTGTTAAATCATGGCATCCAGAATGAACCACAATTAGTACTACAACGGAAATAAGATTACCAATCATCGATAGAAATGTCATTCGAAATGTGATTTTAAAGCCATATTTATGTTGATTTTGTCTTAAGGGTCGCATCGGAGTCTTGCTGAAAGATATTTTTTCATTTGTGTAAAAAATCGAGATTTCATTTTCTCAATTCCTATTTTCACTCCTTTCTACTAATGACAATTTATACAAATTTTCCACATAGTCCTATCATTGAAAAATGTATGCAAATTTAACTCACTAAATAGTTCATTACCTCCCTGCAGGGTATAAATGTCTGCTAGATTTTGTGTGTTTGCACGCCTGAGTATATTCAAATTCCATTATGTCGGTTAGCATTTGTCGGTGCAAATATTTTGACTAGAATTTGTTGAAATTTTTAAACAAAACTTACATGCATAACAGGCGACACAAAAATTTAGTTTGTACAACTTTTTCATTCTGCTACTCAGTTACGCTTTGTACTATGCCAATAACACTAACAAGTAAGTATAATGGTGTGGATGTAAAACCGCAGATTCTACTACACTCTAAATGGTAAGAGAATGGCGTTACACGCTTGTAAAAAAAAAGTTTTTTATATGAATGCCAGTATATGTACGTATCATACGTATGTGTATGTGAAATGAAGTACTAGGAAAAAAGCAAGGAAATTGTGGTTAAAAATTACATTGAAATGAAAGCTACACCTTCAACTATGGTTGAGTTTGGAAAAAGTTTGCTGCCGTACTTGATACTTATGGAATTAATTTGATGTGGAGAAATAAATTGTAAGATGGCGGACAAATACAATTAGATGGAAGAGTAATGTCGGAACATTAAAACGAGGATAGGATGTGACGTCGTCTAGGAAGAGTGACTTAATATCGAACTCAGACAAGAACTTATCAAATTTTGTTTACGATTTTGGTGGTATTGGCTTCTAAGCTTTAGCACATTCAACTTTTTTAATTGCTTGCTTTATGTTTTCAAACAAAAAGATGCGACCTTATTTTGTAGTTCGAATTGAAAAGAAGTTATGTCCGAAAACTTAATGACTTTATAGTCTCTCAATCGCTCCAAGTCGAACAAGTTCTCTATAGAATCAAAACACATACTCTTTACAAATACCGATGGTGCAAGTTCATAGATTAGTTCCGATTCGCTTAGAGGTTTGAAGAAAAAGAAGAGTAGACAACACGTAGAAAACGTAATTGTCGGATGGTATCTGTCGTTCCAAAAATGCATCGATCTCATCAAGTCCTTCATTGTGGTAGTTACCGTTTGAAAAAAATGCCGAAGAAAAAAAACCCGTAAGGTGACCAGAAAAATATTGTTTTACGAAAAAAGCCTTGCAACAATAGTTTTGATTGGCTGATGTACGTCGAACCTTTTTATGACATTTTCTAAGGTACATGTTTAATTCGAAAACACTGTTGAAAATATAATTTCTGTCAAAAGTACATACTAAAAAGCCGCCATTACTCCCGATATAAGTACGACAACGATGCTCGCGTTATTTTCGAAAAGGTAACAACTAAAAAAATTTAAGTATGCATCAAATTGTCAAACTTTGCAGCTATACTATAATTTACTACACAAAACTAAATTTTATCCACTAAATTTTAAAACATGATTATAAATTAAATCAAAGGGCTACTAAGTAATTCGATTCGAAAAGAAACCGATCGAATACACATTTTTTGTATGTGGTAGCAAATACAAGAAATTGGAATTCAAAAAAGTAGCTCCCAGATCTCTGCTGCTGTCTTAAGCCGGATAATTTAAAATCTCAAAAGATTAGAGTATAATTTAGAGAGAAGTAACCTTATTTTGATCAACCAAGATCTTGTTCTGATACGTACACATTTTTTTTATGTTTTTCAAACAATGCTTCCGGCAATGAAGATGAAAAAACTTTCGTGACTCACTGAGAGCGAGCATCTCTAAACAGAACCATACCTCCAACATCGCAGTCTATATCGCAGTTTGAATATCTCATATATTCTCTTCTGGAAGCAAACCATACCCGAATGCAAAAATTTGTTTGTTTTTGTTGCTTCTTATACTATAACCTTGAAACAATGTTAATTAGAAGCAGATATGCTCACTCTCTCATTTCCTCCACACTTTTCAATTAACTTAAATAATCAACAACAGGTTCAATCTTAATATAACAAAAAATCCTAATTAAATTTAAATTAAAATCTACTTTAACTAGAGATGGATTATAATCCATGCAGATAAATGTTTTTCTATTTGCCACCATCAAAATTGTTGTACTCGTTTGTATTGACTTAATACTTTGAATTGAATTGGAATTACCAATGCATTACTTCACTCTAATTTCAGTGCCGCCGACCGCTGAAGCTTTTAATTCATTCAAGGCGTAATTAATTCACAAAATTTTAGTTAGAACTCACGCAAAAGTCAATTATTCTATAGCGCATAAGGTAATTGTACATACATACATAGCATAGTTGTTAATAGTAGCTAAGCTAAAGGATGCGGCGATGCTGTTTGTGAAATTTTTTCGTTTGTTTACAGAGCCTAGAACGTCTGACTAAGCAATTGTTAATAGAATTTAGATTTTTGTTTAATCTTCTGCCTTCTGATTTGGGCAAACCCAAACTGTATAAGGAATAATTAGCAACAGAAATGTGTAAACTTTGATTCTACATTTGCTGTAAAACGCCCTGCAGGGATATACAACAAAAAAATTCAAAACTCAACGAAATTTGTAGCTACTTTAAACTTGCATTTAATTATAATAAAATTGAATGTATTGCAAAACTCCAAAAGCTAAATATTTATCATAAATAACAATGTCAATATTGTAGAAAACTTCACAAGTTTATTTTCAATGCCAGTGACTATACTACGAGTTGGTACGAAATTTAAAAAAAATGTCAAGTAAAAGGCTTCAAAGAAGTACTATTATCGGGGGGTCAATTCCTTGTGTTCTTTGAGTGTGCGGCGGCGATAAAGGAATTTCATCTAGTACTTTAAGCAGCCGTGTGGTTCGGAAGCTGGTAATTTTCGGGGAAACAAATTGAATATGGTGATAGAAGAAACCTTTGGTTAAGTTCCGTTAAGCGAAGGAAGAAGGCAGTCCGGCTCGAAAACTTTTCCTTTCAGCTCGACAGCCCTAAACAACATCAGGATAACCGAAGACGAAACGTGGGGAGCTGATGATTCATTTTTAAACCGCTCAAATTGAACGCCGGGTGATTCGCCAAATTTGTGCTGATTTGGTATCGCCAACAGCAGTAAGCTTGGCGGAATTCAACAAGAGATGATTCTGGAAGTCATTCCATCAGACATGCCCAACTCGAAATCTAACGTAACATTGCCTTTCCAACGGCGCAATTAATTAGTAGAACAAACGAAGTAGAAGGAAGTGAATATCAAGACGTAGTCTTTTAAGACCGAAAACAAGTACTGCGGCCGAGTGTACCGGAGTTTCATACGTTGGGAACAACTAAACCAGAGCTTCCAATAGGGCATTAATTTGGATTGTAGCAGCTCTTTTTTAGACCTTCTAAACCTGCGGCTTTGGGAACAAGTAATGTAGGCAGGTATGTGTAGGGTAAGCTCGAATGACTGAAAATGGGCTTGAGATAGCACGAATTAGTAGAAATCTAAGGCACTTCATTGAGTTAGGATAGTTTATCGCACGACGTTGAAGATAAAATAGTGTTTGTGCACTCAAAAAAGTTGAGGTAAAGCAGCTAAAGGCCATCTTTTTGCAGAAATTAGCACGTGAAAAGCGGAGTTTCAGATTAAACTTGGAATATGATAAATTATGTATAAGAAGAAGATTTCAAAAGAAGCTAGACAGACAACGATTAATTTCGACAGTCTTTGAAAATTGTGGGGTATCAACTAAGTTAATTGAGTGGGGAAATTCGAAACACAGCTGATTTCGTGGACTAGTTTTCAATGTGCATTTATTTGCATGTTGGCTTCAATTCCCGCAGGGAAATTTTTATTTGCCAAGCTTTGATTTTTCGTCAATTACCCTCTAATACTAACATACGAGTATTTATACAGACTCTACATACTCTATATGTAGCTTAGCCGCAATTTCTAAAGTCTGCTTATTGTGAGAGCATTAGCAATTCGAAAAAGAGTTTGGAAATTGAATCTATTTAAATGGCGCTTAACTAATATTTTCAGGAGCAATAGCAAACAACTGTTTAAAATTTGGTATGGCGAAATGTTTATAGAGATGGTAATGCAGAAAAAATAAAATGAAACTCTACAATAATACAATTGCTAAGTGAAAATAAACAAAATTTGCCCAACAAAAACTGGCCTTTAGCTCATTAAACAAACAATGAAATTAGATACTAATGTATAAGGCCAAAAATAACAAGCAAGAGTAAAGAAAAACCTTCAATTATAATTGAATACCAGTAATAAGGACAAAGGATCGCACATATCGAGCCATAACCGCCAAAATGACGTAAACGACAAGTTAAAATTTTTAGAGAAAAAGGCTGATTCTCTTTAATTTCTCGGCAGAAGCAAAGCACATTTTAATAAATATAGTCGCGTTTTGTAGAAAACACAACGTAAATTTTGTATTCAAAGCTGCATTCAAATGTGAATCTTAACTGCGGAGAAAATTAGCTAAAAATCACCTTCTGATAAAAAACCTTTATTTGTAGCTTACGTCCTTTTGGCGGTTATGGATCGATATGTACGCGAATGTAAAAGATGATTTCTCTGGAGGCTTCTTATGTCCTTACAGAACAAGTGGAAAAAAAGTAAAACTTTATATCGGAGTGAAATATGTTAAAGTATAATGTCGCGAGGAATATTTTTCAATTTTAACCCACGAAAGGGTCTTGTTGGCACCCACCTGTGGAGTGGCGGAATTAAATATAATTTAAGAGGTCGCTAGAGATATTAACCCTCTGGCGAATAAGAAAAAATGTAACTAAGGAAAAACTGACAAATGTATGATAATAGCGCCAATGGTTTAACAAAATATCAAATTTTAAAAACCATTAGGAAATTTTTGAGTGTCAATTTTCGTACAATAATGTGCAAGTTTCAATTGATTACAAATGTGGTTTCTACTCTGAAACTTGTTACAAATACACTCCTAAAATATTTTAACGAAATATGCATTAGTTTAGTTTTCTGGGAGCTTTGAAATGCAATTTCCCAAAAGTCGTGTTTCTGCAACTGGTTGGCAAGGTAACTCAAAGACTAATTTATCAATCGACTTGGAACAACTTGGGAAATGTTTGAAAAACGAACCGCTATCGTCTGACACGAGCTTTATTTCTCATTTTGCAAAACCTACCGCTTTTTTTCTAACCAAAAACACGAGAAAAAATTTGTTTGCCAAACTTTAAGATTTTTGAAAAACGTTGTGTCAGACGATAGCCAAGGGGATACAAAAATAAATTATTTTTGAATTTTCTGATTCAGATGAATTGCATGACCGGAATCCTTCCAACCGTCAAACAGAGGTCAAACAACATTGAACAAAAATTCATGTTTAAAGTTGAATAATAAACGATTCGAACCCAAAATATCTCATCACATTCGCATTAATGGTTCTCATGGATGGATTGCAGCATCCTCAAAAATTTGTTTAAAAAGAAAGCGTTATTATTAGATTATAGATTACCGTTGATTTTCGACAATTTTTTTTTCTCCGTATTTCCTTCCAAATATCACACGCCCGATATTTTGTGTGTATGAAAAAAATTTCGGAGAGCATCAGTTGTGCGAAATCATCTATGTATGTACGTAATTTGTAGCTTTTTGATAATTGCACTTTATTGTACTAAAATTTGAATTTGCTGTGTGCTTGTTGATTAAAAATGTGTGTTAACAAATAAAAGTTGTATTAAAAAAATGTATAGTATGTAATTAATTTTATGTTATGAAAAGAATAATGACTTGTTAATTCATTTTATGCTACTTAATAAAAATAATTTTCACCTAACATATGACATTAATTGGAAGCTTTTATCGACGAAACTACTAAGTCATGCCATGGCATGCGTTTGCGGATTTAAAAAAAAAATAACATTTATAACAAAATATTATAAAAATTGGTATATCATTTTGTGTTTTATATATTTGTGGACTTATTTGATGGGGACAATAATTTTTAATTACTTAATAAAAAAGCGCTAGCTTGCTATATTATATTAATTTTTAGCATTGTTTTCTTGCGCTATTTAATTAATGAATATGTTATTTATTTTTGTGCACAGACTTATTAATCTGTCCCTATTTCTAGCAATGACATTGCACTCACCACACTCAATATCTCCAACTCTCCTGTAAAGGCATTTCACTCGTCAGTCGCCAACATTTAACTCGATTAAAATAATTATTCGCAATTGATTCTTTATACTTTTCACTCTACTGCTATGTACATACATATGCATTTATTTCCCCTCCTCCTCCACTCTAGTATAATTCTCCTATTGCCATTAACCGAAGCTCTCAATCAAATTGCAATCGATACTTTGCTGCAACGAATGAATACTTTCAGGTTTTTTTTCGCGTGAATGCTAGGCATGCCAATCCCGAGATCCCGGCCTTTTTTAGCTCCCCAATATCCCGGGATAAGGCTATTCAAATCCCGGAGTTGTAGAAAACAAAGAATTTAATAGCTATTTATTTTCCTTTCAAGGGCAAAACAAAGCCTTTAGAGATTTCGCAATCGACAAATAACGCAGCTTGTTAACTCCCTTAAGGCTTTGTTTTGTTTTTGCCAATACTAATAAGCTGGAGAATATCCCACTCGAGGAGAAAATGAGCCTCATTATGAAAGCGATGTTAATATAACGAACAACGAGGTGCCTGAAGTGGATAAGGCAGAAGTCTCAAAGATAAATTACATCAAGTTTTAACGAGCAGGTCGCAATGTCCAATAATCGAAAGGCATACAATTTATCAGAAGATTTGGTAATAGAAATTGAAAATTTCTGTTATGAGGCGATAAAGGCTTATTCTTACAGAGAGCATTTAACTTTTTGTAGAAAATCCAACCAACAAGTGTTGAGGCGCAGCAGTGCTTCTCCAGTGCAGATTTTAAATGCAACAAATTTAGGTCCAGGTTTAAAGATAACACATTTAAGGCTTTTATTACTTTGAGATTGCATTTTGATCAAAATAAGGAATAATTCTGCCTCGCTCAAAATGGAATAGGTGATGTATTTAATTTTTGCCTTTTTACTGAATGGTAATATATTGTTATTTAATATTGGTCTCAAACAGTGATTAAAAATAATTTTACTTAATGTACATAGGTGCATTTGGTACTGTACCAGATATGTATGTATGTATATTTGTACTTGAAGTACACATTATTTTGTATGTGTGTCAAATTTTACGTTTATTTCTCTTTTGTTCTTGTAAAGACCAATAAATAAATACTTAAATTACAACAAATCATTCTTCTTTGCTATATTTATGTTATTTTGTATACTTTTATAATACAACGATTACAGACGTGCTACATTTTTTGGCAAATTAAAAATTACGAATCAAAACTTCGTGAAATTCGGGTTCAACAAAATGCCCAAAATTGACATCCCTAGCGAATGCATGTATGTACATACATACATATGTATGTATGAATATATTTGTTGGGGCGTTGTGAAAAAGGCGCAAATTAAATGTGAATTGTTAAAAAATCGTTGAAATTTATATTTTAACAAAGTGTTATTTTATTGTTTTACTCAATTCGAAAAGAAAGTGAAAAAATGTAAAAGCTGTCATTAATTCATTTAATTGCTTTGTTTTTGAGTGATTAAAGACCATCAGTCAAAAAGTTGATTGCAAAAGAACTGTGCTGTGTGTGTGTGGTGAAGTGTTTTGTTTTTTATCGACTCATTGAAATTAATGCGAACAGTAACTTTGGCGATTTATGAAGCTGTAATTTTTTTTTTGTAAAGACAGGTGCTAATAATTCAATAGTCAAAATTAAAATGTCAACGCCAGCAAATGAGTTAATTAATAAGCCAGCTAATTTTTCATTCAGTTGAAAATTTTTTGGTATGAATATTAAATTTTTTCGTGGCCGCTGTGGTCGAGTTGGTAGCGGTGCGTGCTATAACTCGATATGCTAGTGAGTTCGAGGTTCGAATCTCAGTCAGGGCAAGCAAAATCTTAATCATAGAAAAAGTTTTTTCTAATAGCGGCCACCCCTCGGCAGGCAATGGCAAACCCCCGGGGTATTTCTGCCATAAAAAAGCTTCTCATTAAATACATCTGCCGTTCGGAGTCGGCACAAAACTGAAGGTCTCTCCATTTGTGGTATAATGTAAAGACGCACACCACAAATGCTATGAGAAGCTCGGCCAAACACTAAGCTACATAGTGTACGCGCCAAAATTATATATATGTATATATTAAATTTTCCCATGCTCGATTTTTTGACAAATTTTCGACAGTTTTCAAGCATAAATAGGCCGATACTGCTGTAATTTCACGTTCGATATTCGCACGAAGTTCATCAATCGTCGCTGGCTTGTTGGCACAGACCATAGACTTGACGTAGCCCCACAGGAAATAGTCTAACGGCGTTAAGTTGCACGACCGAGGCGGCCAATTGACTGAGCCATTTCGTGAGATAACACGTTCACCAAACTTGGTTTTCAAAATATTTCGACTCGTTGTTGGATCGTATATCTTTGTATGGTAGTAAACGGGTTTGATCTTTTGAAATGTGTCCGTAAGGAGCCGTCAAAGCGGTCAGATAAGTTCAACTATCGTAGGTGTACGAGTACCTACATATGTATATGGATTCAGGCTAAGATACTCGAAACTAATCGGGGCACAGATGTCTGGTCAAACCATGCTAGAATTACTAAAATGAATTGGCCCTCAATTCAAACCAAAAAGTTTGATTTTTTCGTAAATTATTAAAGAAATTGAAATTTTAATATCAAAAAACAATCGATTAAACAAAGAACAGGTCACAGAAATGATTTGAGATGCGTGTAAGAATCTTTGCCCATCGTGTCGAGCATACAGAGTCTATCGATATGCTGATGGTTGAATGGGCGATTTCCTTGGTTTTTGCAAAAGGAATACCCTCTGTATTTTTTATCTGCAAGAAAATACAACTTTCTGAATGCAGACATCGAAAAGTTGAACGTATGCCAAAGCTTTTATTTGAATTACTGCCTTGACAGAGATCGGAATCCCCTTGAAGTTGTCGTCAGTTAATATAATCAAGAATATGAAAAGGATGATAATAAAAAACATATAACGATGAAAATAAAAAATAATAAAAATTGCTCTGATTAAAAAACTGACATTTATCTTCTTCTATTCAGCGCTTACTTACTTGACGGTTCGCTTTAACTGGAGTTTATAGTTCCGATTAGCGGAGATGGTACAATAATGTTCGCAAAAGCCAATTAGCTAATTGCATATGCGTCTACTATTGTTGCAAGTTCAATTTAATTACGAAAGCATATTTGATTTATGCCCGACACTTACGAGTTCATAAAAATATTTTATTGCACTTTTATGGCATTTGAATAATTTTAGAAAACAAGCAAAATGTAGAGATTTTAACATTTGACAAATAAATTAGCATTGCTTGTGAATTTATGTTGCATATTTGAAAATACCCCAGACACATAAAACAAAACAACACAAGTATAAATAAAAGAGCAACAAAAAAAAATAAAATTAGTGGTACAAGTATATAACCTGCAAGTGCACATAAATTACAATGAAAGCTTTTTCAAACGTATTTTCCTAAGCATGCAGTGATAAATGTATTTGTTACTAGATGCAAAATAAAATTATGTACCAATGTTTAAGCATACAAAGTACAAGTATATACACAAATCGCATGTAGTAAATACTCGTAAGACAAATGTTTGCATGTACATAGTTAAATAGGTAATGCAGAATATGTACAAACACACGTTCGCCAGTATAAATTAATAATAAATTTAAATAATTTGCTAGAAGAAAATTGCCAATAAAAAGGGAAGCCTAAGAATCGTTCAAGAATGTAGCTTTTCAAATGCTGCACTGCACAGTGGGATTTTGGGGGAACATTCGGCATTTTCGGCAGTTTTGGAACATACAATTTTTTTTGCATGATTTAGCCATACAAAGCAATATTTCAATAAAATAAATTGATTATATACTTTTTTTATATTGTACTTAAACTGATTGCGAAATTATTAGTCAAAATAGTGAACAAATCAATATGTACTACCTACCATATATTTCGTTGTTCAAACCTGACTCAAAAACTACTCCGTACATATATTTCAATCAAAATTGAAGAGGTTACTAGAAATATCGCTAGATGGCGATGAAGTCGAGTTGCTTATAAAAGTCAAGTCGAACTCATAATTCGTTTTTTTAATAAAAAAAAAGGTATACTGCTTTGCAAGTTGAGAAATAAGTTTACGAAGAATGGATACAAATCAAAATTTATATTTCCACTAGAGGATTCCTTGGTTCAAACCTGATAAGCGGTGATGAAGAATAAATAAAATTAAAATTTAAAAGAAGAGTGGCTGAGGTGATCTCCGAAATGGCTACTATAATTTTTATCACTAAAAAACTGTTGTTATTTTTTCCAACTAAAATCTTTCAGAAACTGGCCTCGAGTTCAATAAAATATATAAAAGTCAATTAATGATAATTTAAAGCCGACAAAAAACTTGACGAAAAGTATGTTCGCGAAAAATTAAACCAATAGGTGGCGCTAGAGTCGGGGTATACGTGAAGATCATTTCAATGGCCCGAACTGGTTCGAGTTTTTTTTCATATATTAGTCTTACAGACTAAGAGAGTTAATAATAATAATAATAATTTGGCGCTTACACTATATAGCTGCGTTTGACCGAGCTTCTCATTTGTGGTGTGCGCGGTTTATATTATACCATAAATGGGGGGACCTACAACTTTGTGTCGACTCCGAACGGCTTTGTGTCGACTCCGAGAAGCTTTTTCATGGCAGAAATACCCTCGGGGGTTTGCCATTGCCTTCCGAGGGGTGACCGCTATTAGAAAAAAACTTTTCTATGGTTTAGATTTTGCTTGCCCAGGCTGGGATTCGAACCTCGAACCCAGCGGCATATCGAGTAAAAGCACGCACCGCTACCCACAGCGGCCACACATGAGAGAGTTAATAAGATTAGGTAATAATAAATAATTTAATTAACGAGAAACGTTATATAATTAAGTTTAAAATGTTCACAAAAGATGACCTTGGTAGAGAAAAATCAAGCTCGATAGAGTTAGAGATTAAATTGAATTCATTTAAAGCACGAACAAGGGAAGCATTTAAATTAGTATATAGTAACCAAGTACGTGAAAAAAATTAGTTATGCAAATAAATTTACTATATAGATTGTGTTAGACTCCATATAGTATGTTGAAAAGCTGTACCTATGGTGGGTTAGGTTAAAATGCAGACTGTGTGATAGTTGTTTGAAAATAAATATTTGACCTCATAGATGGAGCTTGAGTCAGTTTTATTTATTCAAATTCAAAATTCATACTAAACTCATTATAAAAAATAAAAAAATTAAATTTGTCCCAAGTAAACTAAGCTAATAACTGCAAATTATACCTACTACAATGTGGTGTAAAATATAAGTAATGACTTTTTTACTAATGGCCCCTTCCATTTCAAAATGTCCGCTCGTTTCGGTTCATGATTTTAGATTTTAACTTTAATATGTTGTTTTTGGGTATATTTAAGGAGACACGTATTTTTTTTTGCCCACAAAATGTTTTTTTTGTCATTTTTTCGCAATTTCATATTTTGGTAAAAATCGATTTTTCTCGTTCGTTTTACGAACTTTATTTTTTAAACACCGATTAAATCTACCGATTTAAGTAATTTTTTTTTTCAAATGTTTATAATTATGTATTCTTTTAAATAAAAGCGTCAGAATTACATTTACAAAAAATTGTGTCTTCAAAAATTGCAAAAAATTTTCAAAATTTCATTTTTCAAAATGTGTTTTTTTTTTGTCAAAAATTTTTGAATGAAAATATACAGCTTAAACTTTTATCTGGCCAACTTCTAAGTAGCCAAAATTTGTTTTTTTGAAGTTATGATTTTTTATACAAAAACCATTTTTTTTGCAAGAAACGGCGTATTTTTTTCATGTAAACTCTGCAAAGCAGGTTGAATAATATCAACTGTCGACCAGAGACGCTACATTTTTAGCATTTCTTGAGTCAGAACAATTTTTGGATTAGTTTGTTCAAAAGAATAAAGTTGAAGTTACATTTTTTATTCGAAATTGAACTTTTTAATTTTTTGATTACGTAAGATAAGTCCTTCAGGCTATATGAAACCACGAAATCTTTTGTTCGTTTGATAAAGTATGTTTAGAATCTAATTAATTGATATTTTTAGCAAGATTTATCGAGTCACACACCGTCTTTTTGCACAAAAATTTGCCACAATTTATATTAATATAGCCTTATTCAAAAGCTACAACGTGGCAAGGAAAAAATTTTTTTTTTCAAGAAAAGAAAACGCCTTAAATCTATAGCAGTTTTTTTTCCTTAAAAATCTATGCTTATTTTTTTTGGATATATAGTAGTTATCGCTGCGGTGAAATTTTGCGCTGTTTTTGAGGTTAGGTGTGTTTTATATGGACAAATTTTCGTGGTCGCATATTCATATTTGTACGCTTTTTATGGTATCTTAAAAGTGGTTTTGAATTTAGGTTTGTATGGTAGTTACGAGTTCAAGTAAACTGTTTGCGGCCACTTTTTTGGTGTTCTAGTATAATGTTTTTTTAAACTGTAAGCAAAATTAAGGTGTCACGCATTCAGCTGTAAAACTTTTATCAGGGAACGAAAATAACAGTTATTTTTTTTTTCGATGTTATAAAAGTGCTGGCAAATTATTGTTTTAGAAGAAAGTTATCAATGTTTCTTTGATCTCGGGAGCTCCAGGACAAGAATCCTTGATTTTATTTATTTTTCCAACATTTTGGGAAAAAGTCTAATAATAACTTAAAATTAGCACCTTTATTATTATAGTCAAGCAATAACAATAAAACTTGCACACATATTTTTTTATGCCGAAAAAAAATCCTTTCCTAATAATAAAAAATGATAACAAAAATTATTGAATTTGACATTTTCAAAGCATTTTCGAGGTGGGCTTTAAAATAAACCGATCACTCGCATTTTTCTTTTTTTGATGTTTGCGCACAAAATTAACATAAGAAACAATAAAACTCTGCGCCAACTTCTTTAAAAATGTTTGCCGAAATATCTATGGTTTGTGTACTACCGTGCCCGCTAGCGCAGTTGTTTTTGGAGAGGGTGGGGGGTTAGGTTAAGACATTTATGCTGTAAATTCATAAATATGTACGCGAATATGTATGTAAATACATTCGTGGGATTTCTTAGCGTGCATGTACTTGCGTATGTTAGCATTCATGCCGTTGCGCATCCACCAAGTACATACAAGTTTCTATGCGCTACTTATAAGGAGAAATCTAAGCAAATGTTTAGTTGCATGCAGTCAAACATACCAACATACCAATAAATAAATTACTCTAATGCTAACATGTTTGTTGTGACGCGCTGTTATTTGTTGTTGTTGTTCTTCTTGCACCACCAAAAGTACAGCTACAACAAGCTAATTACAGTTTTTGCACAATAATTGGCAAAATGCCATTGAGAAGCCATGAAAAAGGGGTACAAGTTGATTGTGCTCGTTTTAGGTACTTTATAACACATACATATATACATATGTACATACATACATATATAAATACATATGTATGTACGTAGTACGATATACAAGTTTCTGTGTTTAACTACAAAATGGAGAGTAAAACAGCGTTGTTCTAACAAAGATAGTTCAGAGTCTTAAGAAAGCCAATAGCACGAAAGTGGGAGCGACTGTTTGAAAGACACTGTGCATTTGGGCACAGAGTTCTAACATTAACAGCCTTACTACCGAACTCTCATTACGAAAAGCTTTTTTGACAAAAACAATACCTCACAAAAAAAGCCGACTTCTACTTACTTTTAACATTTAAGTGTACTGGAAGTTTCTTCATGATCCAAAAATCGCAACTGAGCCAAATGAATGAGGTACCGCCTTGTAGATAAAGCAAGAATTACCCGTCAACGAAAAGTCATACATTATAATAAAATCAGTTTAAAAAAATATTACTCCTCTATTTTGGAAGCTTGAAATATTGAATCAAATGAAAAGCTCGATTTATTTTAGACCGATTGAAGTGTGTGCTTTTACCATTCAGTAAGTCATCGGTTCAATGCAACTGAAAACTGATTTTTTTAATCGTTTAATCAAATTTATAAGCGCTCCTCATCATCGCGGAAGTAGAAATAGTTCGTCGACCTGGTACAGTTTTCGTTTAAGTATTTCAAAAGTTAGAAAAGAGTTTTCTATCCGAAGAAGAGAACTGTCAAACAAAATATTTGTTGTAAATCAACAACCATTGAATCAGCAATACAAATTGGATATGTATAAAAATAAAAAAAAATCCATATTAATGTAAAGAAATATATATTCAGTTATTTTTTTTACATTTTTTTTATTATTATAGTCCTATTATTTGATTCTAGAATTATAATAATTTTAATGAAGCATATAAAAATTTACAGTTGCAGGACTAAAATTCAGTGGAAATGTGATGGTTATAAAAGAATTCGCGCCAACTTTGGTGAACCCAAATGATTTTTACCGTCTACAAACGATACGGAAATACATAAACTATACATGTCATTCGTAGGTTTAAAAAATGGGCGCCCCCGGTGTAAGCAATACATCAATTTTGTTTTTGAAAAAAAAACATGTTAAAAGTGAACAATGCAACCAAACATTTAAGAAAATCAGAAAATGATTTATAAAAAAAATCTCAAAGAGTACTTCATAGCATCTCTTAATTGAAGTATCATGGAAGCCAATTTATCGTACGTTACTGTTGTGCTGCGATCTTTGAACTCCATAAGTGAAACTTTTTGGAATCCCAAAAGATTTTGGTCATACTCTTTTTCTGAGATAGAAAAAGTAACAATTGAAACCAAAACTTGTTTTTGACGGGCTTCCCAGAGAGGGAACCCACCTTGCAATGACCTTGTTTAAACCTTAACATTAGTGAAGTATTCGAATCACTTTTGTTTTTGAACTCCAAACAAAACCGCGATTTCTTTAGTTTTTAGTCGTCTGACATCCAGCACTCTCTGTTCTCCACAAATTAAATTTTTCATTTAGTTGAGTGATCCAATTTCTCTTTACGCATCCGGTGTTTGGTATATGTTGTTAGTAGACAAATTTATTTGACAAACAGATATATTACGAATGAATATATTACATTTTCTATCCTTATTCCATCGTTTGCTATATCCCTCTATTTCTAAGCAGACAATTGCCCGGACAGCGCGCTAGAAATCCATATCCATTTTCCAACACACCTCCCATTCACTACAGCCACTTCTGAATCTGTCGCTCTCAACTAATATTCGTATATTGAAATTTGAAGTACCCAAAATAGACCTACTGCGATATAGAACTCTATCTCTCTCAATCGGCTTAAACATAAGAAGAGGAATACGAAATCGCAAATATTGATAATTGTGAAAAATAATACAATAAATAAATAGAAAAAGGTTACAGAAAAAAATGCAATTGCAATCAGATTTGTATGAAGCAAAACAAAAGCAGCCCTAGTTTAGTTCAAAAAGTTGAAAACAAAAGGCATGAGAAAATTTATGTGAGAAACTGAATGTAACAGAAAAATGCTGTAGACAAAATATTAATAATATGTAATATATACATATGTATACATACATATGTACATGTAAATGCCTAAATGTATATATGAAGTCATGTGTAACATAGAGAAGCCATGACGGCAACGGCATTGGCGCGACGATGATTGGCCAACACATGTTGCAATAATTTGCAGCTATATGATGCTACGTCGAAGGCGTATAAATCACGATGCATATGTTTATAAGTAAATATATTTAAGCAAATAAATACTTATGTACATATAAGCATGAGTATGAAGGTAGTTGGTTTTTTTTTAAAAGAAATATTCTAGGGCGGGTCAATAAGACCGTGACTTTTTGAATTTCTTATCTCTTAATAAAATGGCAACACTGCTACTATCAACAGGCATCTGTCAGTTGACTCCTGTCACAATTTGAACAAGCTGCTGCATTTAGTTTGTGTTTTACAGCCATTCATAGCAGACTACCGCGTGACTTGAGGTTAAAATGAAAAAAAAAAAAATTATTTCGTGTGCTCATTAAGCATACTTTTTTGCGGAAAAAAACCATCACTCAAAACAAAGCTAAGCTCAATAAATATTATGGGGACTCTTCACCACCAATTTCAATGGTAAAAAAGTGGTTTAATGAATTTCGTTGTGGCCGTACACCCGAAACAGTTGGAAAAATTCAAGATATGGTGTTGGCCGATCGGATATTAAAAGTGTGAGAGATTGTGGAAGCCTTAGGCATCTCACATGGCTCAGTGGTTTCAATTTTAAATAATCACTTGGGTATGAGAAAGCTTTCCGCAAGATTGGTGCCGCGTTTGCTGACAATCAACGATAAACGCGAACGCACACATGTGTAGTTTCAATGGCAAAAATCCATGAATTGGGATACGAATAACTCCCTCATCCGCCCTTTTCTCCAGATTTAGCCCCCAGTGACTATTTCTTATTACCAAATCTGAAGAAATGGCACGGCGGAAAGAGATTTGACTCCAAAGATGAAATCATCTCACAAACAAATGCCTATTTTGATGCCCTCGACAAATCTTATTTTTTTTGAAGGGTTAAAAAAATTGGAGAAACGTTGGACAAATTGTATAGAACTCAAATGAGACTATGTTGAAAAATAAAATATTTGTTAATCCAAAAACTTGTGTTTCATTAAAAAAGTCATGGACTTATTGACCCGCCGTATCTCAAAAAGGCTTAACTCGCCCGCTGCATTGTCGGCGATGAAAGAAGGCAAACATAAGTTTTTTGTATACATGTTAATGAAGGTTTTAGGATACATATTTTCAAGTCAAAATTTCGGATCAAAGAAGTGTTGGTATGAATGCCACATGAGTAAAAAAATGCGCGCTTCTTTCGAATGTACTGATAATTAAAAATATGCAACGCTCCTCAGTAAGGACTTATGTAAAATACGGTAAAATTATATCGTAATATTTCGCCTGCAACCCCTGTCTAGTTTCGTCTATGGTATGACACCAATTAGCGCATTAGACTCGTGAGGTACAAAACAGGTTTGAGCATGCAGAAATACTTCATGAAATATAATTGGAGGGGGCGGGGGAGTTGGCTTAATGGAGTCTAAGCTGATGTAAAAGGTAGCACTGATAAAACAGTAGCTGCAGTGGAGGAGATATCCATCTACACTGAGACTACATATCTGCTGAGACCGATATCTGCTCGGAGGAACTGCAGGTCAATCAGTTCTTTTGACTACCGAGCAAATGCAATCACATTAAGGAGTATTTGGGTTATGGGAAAAATGCCTTAGATAATATTCAGGGAGGCTTGAAAGTAAGTTTTTAAATTACTTAAATCAGAAATTGTGCAAATATTGAGCCGTATCAACGTCATCGTAGAGAACGAGTAGTCTAATAAGATGGCCAGATTAAACGAGTTATTGACAATTAATCAGGCAGAAAAATATTTATTACCACCACTTAGTGACAATTTATGACTTGTACGAAAGCTGAGGAAAACTGCGCTACATCACGACTATTATGCTGCGGCTTAGTAAGAAATAAAAACAGAAAACCTTCTGAAACTTAATAGATCTGCAGTGAGGATTTTTTAACATTGCGGGGACGCTGTGCCACCAATGCTTTAACAATGACGAATGAATGTGTCACAGTAAGGCTCTATAGTCGAAGCGTAGTAAAAACTTTGGACTGAGCTTCTTCAATCATCAGGCAGAGATGGCGGAGTCGGATCTTTCAAAACTATCCGGCTCCATTTGGGGTTGCAAATGGTTCAGAAGGTTTAGGCCACTTGGCGCATACACTATATAGCTCAGTGTTTGGCCGAGCTTCTCCTAGCTTTTGTGGTGTGCGTCTTTATATTATACCACAAATGAAGGGACCTACAGTTTTGTGCGACTCCGAACGGCAGATGTATTTAATGAGAATCTTTTTCATGGCAGAAATATTCTCGGAGGTTTGCCATCGCTTGCCGAGGGGTGACCGCTATTAGAAAAAACTTTTTCTATTAACTCGGCATATCAAGTTATAGCACGCACCGCTACCAACTCGACCACAGCGGCCACAAAGAAGGGGTGAATACTTATGTTCAAATAATTTTGACAGGATCGTCGGATGCCTTTTGGTGTCTGCCGCTAAGTAAGTTGAGCCCACTCTTAGATAATTCAGAAGGTGCTTCTCTTATGTAGAATAAACTACTGAAGACGTGTTATTCGAAAAAGCCATGAATGAGTCCTTATTTTGTTAATTGTAGTAGCAAATTACTAACTAGTTAACGAAGAGGAAATCCACTGCCTATTAAGGCCATCGTTATCTCGGCGCGATTGCATTCTGGATAATGTAGCAGGATAAATGCTTACGTTTCCATGAATAATTTCGATATATCTTACGCACTTAAAGGGTCTTAGCATGATATTAACCGACTTCTCCCACATCTCCTTCCCTTTGGTGCAACTCAGCATAAACAGTAAGCTTGGATACGACGAAGCCATTAGCTTCCTCTAAGTGGATAAACCCCCAATGACAGACTCTAAGTGGGGCCGTTTTGACAGAAAGAAATACTCGATACAATTTTTCAATAAAGCATATCGATAAATTTATATTTTTACTCAAGCTTTATTTTCGTGCTTTAAGAAGAAATACGCAGAATAAATTACTAGTTACATGAAGTATTAAAGAAAGCACATTTACGATTTAACAATAAAATCACTACAACAGTCAGCACGACAAAGCACTCAAGAACGTGAAAAAGTTAAAAAACAAAAAAACAAAGTAATTTCTTTAGTTGTTTGCCACCAAAAAAAAAAAAAAAAAGCAGAGAAACAATTTGAAAATTTCACAAACAACTTTGCAATGAAATTACATTGGTTTCATTTATTGTGTGAGTGCAGCCGAAAAGTAATTTAAGATTTCGAGGAATACGCTTGTGAAAATGACGTTAAGCGAAAGACACCGTGGGAGGAAAAAGTAGTGAAGTTGGCGAATAAGTAGCGACTGTGAGGAATGAGCAGAGGAAGGCGGGTGCGGGTAGGTAGGTGGCTGGGTCAAAAGTAATGCTACTGAATTTTGGTAGTGACATTCCCCCCGCCGAAAAGTGTCCAGGATTTAAACTGCACATCAGCGGTCTAGCCGTTCTGCTGTGTGCGTGTGAGTATGCAGAAAGCGTGTCAGGAGGAGTTAGGCTGCCTGCCCCATTCGCGCAACGACTCTACGGCTGTTGCTGTCATTCTACCGCCGTTGGCACTTTTGCGTAAATTATTTACCTCGGCATCACGGCCCACATTCTTCGCTTGCCGCGCCGTGCTTGATCGCTGGCTTGGTGAGGCTTCGTCTGCTCTTCTCTTCGCTGCGAATTCTATGTTCAAATGTACTCATGAACAATTCAATTCGCTGCTTTTGCCGGTTGCATAGGGCCTCTTTGCCTTCTCACTACCTCTCCCTCTCTCTCTCTCACTCTATACTCTATACACCGTACGTTGCATACCGTTGTGTGCGCTCGCGCATTGTTAATTGAATTCAATCGTACACTTTGGTTAATTAGTTTCAGTCAAGTGCATATCATGAGTATAGTTTTGGGTCGTTCAGCGATTCTTTTTTGTTTGGTTTTTTTTTTCTTTTTTAGTTCACTCATTTCATTTTATTTTAGTTTTTGTCTGCTTGTTTTTTCTTTATTTCGCTGCAGTTTCTTGCATTTTCGCCATTTAGTTGTGCTCGTTCTCGTTTTTTTTTGTTTTCAATTTTGTTCTTGTTTTTGTTGTTTTTAGCTCTTTTCGCATGCAACAACTGCTGCAGCATAGTTGAAAATTCGCGCAAAGGTGTCACTAACTCATTCGCTAGCTGCTGTACATACATACGTACATACATACATACATACATACATATACATATTTGCCTGGCGGTCGTCATTATTGTCGCCGTTTGTCTAATTAAAAATGCATGAGTCTTCTTTCGCTCATCTTGTCTCCTCGTCGACGTTTCACTTCTTGCCTTTTGCTTGCAAAACTTGTTACATTCAATTGCCGCGAGCCAACCTAAAACAATTCTATTGTTAAATATATTTATTTTCAGTTAAATGCGCCAATAAGTACATTATAATGAGCACTGTGTATCTGGGACTTGGCAAAACCTCAAAAGGCCCGCTGCCGCACCAACTGCACTACTCAGACACACTACTATTCGACGCCAGGTTGTTGCATTGTCTGTAAACTTTACAGTCGATTTGTCCGTACGTCCAACTTTACGTCAGCCACTTTGTCTTCATTTGCAGGTTTTCACAATATTTTTTTTTTTTTTTTTTGTTTTTCTTCGTGCATTTGTTGCCCACCCATATAAATTATTCGTTATTATTACACCTCATCTCACAAAGTCAGGCAGTGAGGCAGTCATTTGTTGGGCTCTTGCGAAATTTCGCATATGAAGAAATATAAATAAAAATGTATGCTGTATATGAAAATGCATTTGATTTAGTGTCGCACAAAAGTGTGTAAAAAGAAACAAAATAAATTTCGCAACAAGTAAGGTAAAGGGTATTTGAAAAACTGAAAAAATTATACTATTTGGTTTTTGATGATCTTATTTGCAGATGGTCTTACGCATTTACTTCCACAAAAAGTTCGAGTACATAAATAGTTAATTAGGGGGGGTGGGGGAGCTGGTCATTTAATTTAAGTGATGAGAACTGGTATTTAAGTAAAAGACTTTACGGTTATCCATTATTTGCGCGGTTGGTTTCCGTCCTTCGCCACTCAACCTAATCTCGTGCAAAATTGCCGGATATCTGTAAGTTATTCGACAGTCTCTTCAGCAAAAAAATGTCCGATATTTTTATGATTTCTGGCCAATATACGAGTATGTAGGCTAGAGAAATGTAATGAGAGCTTTCAGAAAGTCCGGCCGACACGTGCTTGAGTTATTTTCCGACGAATCTGATGGATATCTAAGTAATTTCGCTTGTCTGCGTGAAATAGGAAAGAAACTGAACAAACATGTCGGATGAGGAAATAAATAAAATTGTCCAGAAACTTCTGCTAAATTTTTTTTTACAAAATCGGTTTACTCCAAAAAAAAAAAATTGCAAGATTTGTCGAAATAGTAAATTTTTTTCAAACATTTGCCAAGCTTTGTGGATATCAGAAATTATCTGGTAATTTTGTTTGCCGTCTACTGTTAGCGAAGGGACTGTTAAGACCAAAATAAAAGTAGATTCCTTCTGGTCATGGAGTAAAGAACAAAGATCAGTAAGTAGAGGAATTGTCTATGTCCCGAATGTTCGTGATTGCCTAAAAATGGCAACCAGCAATCCAATTGATGCCCTCTCTACGAAGGTGAATAGTCATCTTTTCGTTCTTACTTCCTCTGCTTAGTGCTCGATGACCCTATTTACAACATGAATGAATGCTAAATACATGTTCGATTTGGTACAGGGGGGCCAAAAGAAACCAAGGGGTGTAAAAGTTTAATAACTTTTTCGTTTATTAATTTTTTTTTATTTTTTCTTTCAGATTATATAGACAACACTTGGAGAATTAATAATGGAGAGGTTCACAACTGAACAGAGAACCAGAACAATAGAATTTTATAATTTAAACCAGATATCAATTATTTTAACGCAAAGAGCATATCGTCGAATTTGAATGGCTTTGTTAATAAGCAGAAATGTAGGTTCTGGGGTTCTCAAAATCCAAGAGCCATTCACCAACGCCAATTGCACCCCATCAGGTGTACAGTATGGTGTGGGATCACATCTGAAAATGTCATTGGGCCTTACTTCTTCGAGAATGAAGATGGAAGTGCTGTAACCGTAAATGGAGAGCGGTATCGGTTTATGATAGAAATTTTTTTAAGTCCTACAGACCTGGTATGTGGTTTCAGTAGGACGGAGCCACTGCCCTACTGCCCGAGACTCAATGGCACTTTTAAGTCAAACCCCTTGGTTTCTTTTGGCCCACCCTGAATTATAGACAACGCGACCATATAAACTCTTTCACGTGGCCAAACAAATCCAAACGTGCAACACCTCTAACCTTCTGGCCAAACCCCGTCGAACAAATTCTTCGTCTAAAATACCGATAGTAGTATAAGTACAGAGAGAGCATAGGGCATATCCTGGTGTTAATATTGCGACGTTAAGCTTTCACAAAGCTATCATTCTTTAAACATCAAATTATTGGTAAGAGTTTTTTAATCCTGCTTATCTGATAACCTTTTGTGACGTTCTCTTTATTAACTATTTTGTTAGATATTCACCAAACGCACTCAGTTTTGGTTCCGCCCTCCTTTAAAAAGTCAAGGAAAATATTCATTTATAATTAAATTAGCAAATAAGCTCAAATTTTCGCAGAGTATTCTAACGCAAAAAAAAAATGGAATTGTTTATTGCAAAGGGGAAATTTCGAAAACAATGCTAAACAAAAAATTATGCACACGAGTACGTATTTACATATGAAGGTACTTATCTATACATACATACATATGTACATAAGTACATAAATATGCTAGGTATATGCCATTTACGTAATTAAATTTATAATACAGGGTAATTCGTAAGTAGGACATATGTTCAAACATACACAAATAGGTGAGATTAATACAAACACATTTCATGTTATTAATTAAGCTCAAAAACGGAAACTGAGTATTTTTTTTTTAATTAATTCGACATCATGAGAGAATTTCCCACAGGCATACATATGTATGTACATATGTACTCATGTAATCATTTCTTTATTTTATTGAAAATTTTAATTTTTAATAAAAGCCAACAATTAATAACAAATTATTTGATTATTCTTGCTTATTGTTTATTTATTATTTGATAAGTTTAAATTACTTTTTTAGTTTTAATTAAAGTTGTAAAATTTTAATTATGTGAAGTCAAGGGTTACTTCTGTCTTTAATAAATTAAATAATTATTTTTATTTTATTGCATAATTAAGCAAGTATTAATCAGATAATTTTTTTATTAATCTTAATTGATTATGAACTTTAAGGACAATAGGTTTTTGATTTTCAATTATTTCATAATTTTTACTATGCGAAGGTGAATAATTAATTATTTCATTGCTTTAATTATTTGATTATAATTAATAACAACTATATTAATCACGTAAGCACTTCAAAAAAAAAAGTATTGTACAAGTAATCCGAAAAAATTGTAAATTATTAAAAAAAAAATTTTAAATAATCAAAAATTATATTAATAATGTAATTAAAACCAATCAATTTATTTATTTTTTTCATTGTAATTGAATTGACACTGAAGATGACACAACGCCGAAACCGGTTGGTCTTCCAACCAAGCTTGACAAGGGATGACGGAAAATCCTTCCAACAAATATCAACATTCTAACCTGTCGGGCAAGAAAAAGAAGAATACAATATAAAAGAAGAAAGCAATGTACATATGTAATTAGTTACTTTTTATTTAAACGGCAATTATTCATAAAAAGGTTACGTTAAAAAAAACTTTTGTTCGATTAAGAATAATCCTTATGAGTATTATGCTCCTATTATGTAGTATGGAGGATAGTGAATACATAGTTGCCGGTCTACTAGCGACGGCTACAAATACCGTTGTTTATATTACGTTTGGCGATTGATCTCAGTATACACAAATGCTCAGACCACATCCCTGATTTAAATTTTTTGACAAGTACATTTAGAAGAAATAGTAAAAAAAATATAAGGATTTTTTTAAAAGGGAATCATTAACATACTTTCAGTAGCCGATTGCCAGTAGCGGGTTACCTTGCGTAATCGAAATTCTAGTATAATTGCACAGCGGCTACTAGTCTCCAAACATAATAGGGTATTAAAAATTATTTTACAGGTCTGTTTTTGGCATACAAGGATTTCGCACAGTGCGAATCTTCTGAAAAAATTTCGGAAGCCGTTAGGATATTTTATGGTAAGAATGGCGCTTTAGTAGGCGGTTTTCGGCGTGACTTCTACTTGCACATTTTGCTGACGATTTATTAGTGTGCATAATTACTCGGAAACGGGTTAATTAAGTATTTAAAAGAAGAGATTGAGAGTATTTAGATATACATATAAATTAATAAAAACAACATACTGAAACTCTAATTATGTAGTTTTCGACAACCAGATTGAAACCGCTGAAACCTACAATTAAAAACTAAATCCCAAAATGCCGATTAACTTAAGCCGATCAAAGCGAATTAGTGTATTTTGAAGAAAAATAATAAATGATCAAAGCTATTCATTTGGAAAATGTATACTTAGGTATTTTATATATTTATTTGGCAAAGTAATGCCGCTAATGCTGACAAGTTGTAGATATGAGCTGCCCAGCCCATACAAGAAGCGTTTTTTTTTATCCTTTTAGCTTTGACAAGTAGCCGAGAGGTGAATACGAATATGGTAAGTAAAAAGACAAATTATAAATTAACAAAAAGACATTTCAAAACCAGTTGTACCAGTCAGCGGTCTTGAACTGTGTCAGCACCATACCCTCAGCTGTGTTTTAAAAACAATAAAAATCATCAAAAGAAAAAAGGTGGGCGAAACAAAGAATTAATTTACATACTACGTACATATGTTCGTATGTATATAACAACGCACAACAGAAAAGACAATAAAAATATGAATGGGTGAATGAATTATGATCAATCGAAATAGCACATGTTTTAATTAGTGAACAGACAAGGGAGGTTTTGGATGTTCACCGTTAGTACAGGTGTTTTTGCATAATATTTGCGAAGAGCCGATTCATAATAAGTAGCTGGAGAATTAATTAAACGCGATTATAGCAAATAAGTAGAATAAGTTGTACATGTAAATTGTTTACTATTTTTGTTTTTATAATATTGACATATCTTAAAATTACTGTTATATTTGTGTTAGCTCGATTTTAAAGTTATGTGAATTTCAAGTGATGGTGGTGGAATGATTGAAAAACTTTGGTCATCAGCCGTGCTCCCAGTTTCACATTCACAAATTTCCCTGTGGATTCGGTTTTAAATCACATATTTGGTGCTCCCAATTTCCCATTCACATGCATTTTTGTGAATTGAATCCGAATGCTTGGTTGTATTTGAAATGAAAAGTAAATGACAAAAAGTGTGTGAATGTTTAATTATTTTCGATTGGAAGAATTTTTATAATATTCTTTGATGTTTGTAAAAGTTATTTATGACATTTCTGTATTAGTTATTCATTGAAATATGCGTGTTTTTAAGTGTTTTGCGGATGACTCCTCAAAAAAGCATACATAGCTGAATCCGAAAGGGAAA
The DNA here is from genome assembly GCA_963971545.1 of Philophylla caesio. Lineage (NCBI taxonomy): Eukaryota > Metazoa > Arthropoda > Insecta > Diptera > Tephritidae > Philophylla > Philophylla caesio. The sequence continues at coordinate 24,497,263 of OZ020608.1, read as the reverse complement.
TTTCAACAAGAGATGTTTGTGAATTGCCACAACGATAACCGATCTTTGTAACAGGGTTGACCTGATATGCGAAGAAATTTGTGAAATTGGCAGCACACTAATTTACCTTAACATGAAATTTTTAAAATCACATTGTTGAATTGAAATGTGAAACTGGGAACACGGCTGTATAAGTATTTTCCATATTTGAATTTGATTATCTTACGTAAGTCGAGAAACTAATTGCAATCAGAAAGATTACCACACTCCACAGTGGTCAAAATGATCGATCTAGCGGAATTAAATTTATATATCGAAAAAAAGAAGTGCTACATTAGTTATTTTTATGTACATACGAAGTAAAATTTTTTTATAGTTAATGAAGTGGTATATTTTTATTGATGTACAATGTTTACAAAGTGAGCTATATTTAAGGGGGTCGGGTCGGATCATTTAAAAGCCAGAAAAAAGTAGCTTTTTTGAATTTTTATTTTTAGAACAAGAAACATTGTAGACAATTCGTTTTGAAGGGTATATTTTAAAGCATATCTGAAAGTTTTTTTTTATTGATTGAACCACTCAAAAATTTTGAAAATAGGCGGAGGAATCCATGCTGCATTGGAACGTGTCGCAGCTGATACCGTCCATTGGCGTGCAAAGTAGGGTTCGTAGTTCTTAACTGTAACAGTAAATAAAATATTTTATTAATTCGTATACTTTCTAACTCAATATGAACCTCAGAAAGCCAATGAAAACTGAAAATTATTTTTTTTTTCCTATCAAAATCGATATTCAACGTTAAATTTGTGCATATTTCCACATATGTATGAAAATTACATAAATCAATATTTAATGTTTTTATTTTACATAGAAAAGTTTTCCATACTTTATAAAATAGAAGTTGAATCAGATTGATAGGTGAGATAGTGTTCGCGCAATCGTGCACGCCAATTGCAAAAACATGGTTTTCAGAAAACGCGCTTCAAAGTTTTAACAAAGTGCAACGACACAAGAATTTTCGTCGACGCACTTGCCTATTACCTGAAGTATCTTTTGAACCACTTCGAAATCAAAGCTAATATTTTACACATATGATTTTAGATAGTTTTTGGAAAAGATTAAGCAAAAAAAATATCGATATCGCAATAATTTCGGAAGGCTTTGTTTCTAGTTTTCCGTGCTTCTTCTGACATGTGCGATTGGAAGTGGAACAGCATTTATAATGTCAACTCCAAGAATTAAAGTTTTATATTCAGAGATGGGGATATACAATATGTCAAGTAATTGTTTGCAAAATGAAAAAGGCATGTAAATCAATCTTTTGACTTGTATTTTGCCAACTAAAAATTGATTTTTAAAACTTTTTTTTTGCAAAATATTATTACCCTTTGTATTCTCTGCGTAAGCTACGCACAAAACTTCTCAAAGTGAAACACAACAATAACAAAAAACAAAAACAACTACAATTCCACATAAATTGCACTGTCAACTAATTCTTTGAAAAATGCAAACACAATGCGAAGTATCACATAGAACTAGGAATATTCTGTAACAAAGAATTCAGCTGTTTTTGTAGCGTATTTTCGAAAAGATTGTTAGATGTTTGCATTTCATACTTTGATCTGGTGTATACTTAACGGGAACTTGGATATGTAAACAAAGACACATCTTAATTTTTTTAACTACACTTTTATTTGCGTTGATCATTGGCACAACCTTGGATGCATTTCCTTTGGCGCTCGCCGCTACAATAAGCTCATCAGTAGAGGCTTGGTTCGGAATGGAAGAATTTTTCTTTTCAACCAGGACTAATTATCGAATCAACAAACAAAAGAGGGTTATCTAACCACTCCTTGCTTACTGTTGAAATTTCTTAACCTCGGCATTGGTCCTATTTATCCTCCATGGCTAATACCTTTTTCAGAAATTTCCTCATGATGCCATACCACAAATAAGTCTCATTTAGTAGCCAACATTGCATTTTACAAGGTTATTACAAGTGTTTACTTGGACTACAATTAATTATTAAAAAATATGCACACATATCACAACCAGGAATAGTTATCGAATCAACAAACAAAAGAGGGTTATCTAACCACTCCTTGCTTTTTCCTAAAATTTTTGTCGAGTTTTATGGATACTTTTTCAACTTTAAACAAAAACACTTTGATTAAACTAAGATTGCATTTGTTTACTAATGCAGCGAGTTTCCGTATGCAGTGTAAAAAGGACCGAAAGTTCTGGCCTGCACTTGACACAACAATTCTTGCTTGATAGCTCACAGCTGTGTGAATGGTCTGATGTACATAAGATCTTTCTGATGACTCCACCAAGAATACAATAATCTATGCCGGTTGGATCTGACAAAAGTAATGGAAAATGATATAAAACGAGGTCAGGGTGACCATCTGTTCCGGCGGTTGTCAGTTTTGAAGAAATCAATTGACAGTGGGTAAGTAGAGATTTTGTGCTCATGCTATGGATGATGGATCTACAAAAGTGCCCTGATAGACATGTTGATGCAAAGGCAGAGGCAGTTAAGTGAGCGCCTCCCTACAAATGTCCATCTCCATCAATCTTACAAGATATTGTTACGTGAATGATGTTGTGCTAATGGACCTGCAGCCTTCATTACCAAACTTGATAGGGGATGACGAAAAATAGTTCCAACAAATATCAATCTTCATAAAAAGCTCAACACCCTCGGTGGTTCTCACACTCCCTTCGCCTCCTGTTGAGGTGCATTGATTCTCTAGAAGAGCAGAACGAACCTCAGACCTACTCTACTCGACAAGGCCATCAAGCCTCTTGAGTGAACCAAACTTGCTTGACCCCCTTACTGCTACATAATTCTTTAAAATATGTTCTCTTCGTAGAGCAAATTAGTTTTCGGAGCTCGGTTAAGAAGTTTTCTCGACACACTTCGCATCATCTTCAAGGGGACGAGGCATGCGTCCTAAGATAGATGTTAACCAATGGCAGTAGGAGACTTTGAAATGTTCTAATTACAGTCGCGATAAACTCAACAAGAAAAGTCCAATAAACCTAATAACTTTTGCGCTGAATTATATGTGGATATTCAGCTGAAAAGCATATAAAAAACTTTTGAATCTAAAGGCGTGGAATCAGACGTCGAACTTAATATTCACGATCGTCGGGCGAGAGCGTTAAAAGGGATAGCTCAACATTGAAACCGCTGTCGCAGTAGGTTTATAATATTAATTTTGGCGCTTACACTATATAACTCAGTGTTTGGTCGAGCTTTTTACCATTTGTAGTGTGCGTCTTTATATTATACCACAAATGGAGGGACCTACAGTTTTGTATCGACTCCGAACGGCAGATGTATTTGCATGACAGAAATACCCTCGGAGGTTTGCCATTGCCTGCCGAGGGGTGACCGCTATTAGAAAACACTTTTTCTATGATTAAGATTTTGCTTGCCTGACTGAGATTCGAGCCTCGAACTCATCGGCATATAGAGTTATAGCACGCACCGCTACCAACTCGACCACAGCGGCCACTTCGCAGTAGGACTGTTTGAACTAAAAACTGCAGCTAGGTCGAGCCTGAATCTCGAACTTAGCAAGAATGCGTTTCATGTCGACTAAGTACATCCATCCAACACGTGATCTACTTTCAAACCGATCTTTGCTAATTTCTGTCAGCATTCTGGTGCTGTTTCTAAGATTTTTTTTTTTTTTGCATTTAATAAATTATCACTTGTTTACACATGCACTATGCAATATATTTTCATGTAATGTCTCACTGCTAATTTTTAATTAACCCTACCATGAAAATGACATTAGCGCAGATTTGAGTGCATTTTCATTAAATTTTGCAATAAGTTTTGCACTTTTCTGCAAATAGTACATTTGAAACACGGGGACAGGTGTATTGGCTGACGGCACAAAAGTGGACATGACGCAGAATTTATGTGGTCAGTTCGATATGTTGTTGGTTGCGGCTGAGTGCCTTGTAAGTTTAAGTAAAAAAATTTAATTTTACATTTACAAAATAAAAAGCAAGGAAATCCAAATAAGAACAAGAAGAAAAAGTGGGAAATTTGGCAGAAGCTTTGCTATTTGTTAGGCGGCCAGAGAGGCGGTAAATGAGAGCGGACTACAAATGAAATTTTTACAAGACAGCATAGCTGCTGCTATCGTATGCAGTCATCGGCGAGCGAATTAACGCCCCGTTACTCCCCTTCTGTGCCAACGAACGGCAATGCCTTTGTCGTTCTTTGCTGCCGTTGTTGTCATCGTGTAATGAACAGCGACAACACGTCAACGACATCGACGACTGCAATTCGGGGCTTACATATAAACGTTGGTATGCTTGAACGCATGTACATATTCATGTACGTACATTGAGGGCCTAAGAATAATTGTGTTTTTGGCAGCCGCTCAAGTTATGTTTAGCGCGAGGACACAAATAATTCAACTAATACATAAACAATCAATGCACTCTTCCTCTTGCAGACAGATAAGACAAATACAAACGAAACAAGTGACCAGTGAACGACGAGGACGGAGTATGTCCCTGTAGGGAAAGTCGAGTGAGCCTAAGCGAGTCCTTAGCATGTATTGTTTCTTTTCCATTAACTACTTACAAGCCCCCGGGTATGTTAAGTCGGCGAAATCGTCAGCCTTGCTGATACAATTTAGAACCAAAAGTCCTAAAAGCAATCAAACTCTTTATTCCTTTCTTTGTGGTAGCTTAATATTTTACGTTCGAAAAAAAATTTTGATATCTAAAATAAACATCGAACTGGGAACGAATTCATAAAAAACCATCTCATCTCAGGAGGAAAAGACATTAACTTTTTTCTCTCTTTAAAATTTCACTTCGAAAATGGGCTGGCTTTCAAATTTACGGAAGTTTCGCTTCGCTGGAGAATGGCCAAGTTCGGCAATGAAGATCAATCTATTTTCCACATTAATTACGGAAGAAGATACCTGAAAATGTCATTAATTTTCCAATAATTTTCGGATTGGTAACATTGGGATTTTTATAGGGTTGCTTCATATTCCATACTATAACCGTTCATATGGACTCCCGTTAATATTTTTTTCTGTTTTTGAATCATTAAAAATTCCTACAGTGCCAACAAAACTGCATTCATGCACTTATTTTTTGAGTATATTTGTGTTCGAACAGAACATACAAACATTTTCTTCGTAATCTTTGATCATTTTCGTTTATTTTGGTAGTGATAATCTAAATAAATCACTCGACGAAAATTAAATAAAAATCAAAGACTACAATTTATTGGAAGAAAGAAGAATTTGAAGTGGATAAAAATAAGTTTTTAACAGAATCGTCTGTAGTATAAAATGCATTTTTTTAAAGAAAATCAATACGCTCTTCAGTGTTATGTTAAAATGCACTAAAAATATTTACCATAATGCGACATAGCTGAGTGCTTGGGGGGGAACGGATTTTCGGAAAATGGCGTATGCGGTGCAAGCAAGTCTCTAGACATTAATTTTACGAGTATATCATAAAATTCCTGATAGCATCCTTTCATAATGCGTAAATCTTGTTGCATATGGTCACCCTGCTCTTCGCTAATATCTCCAAGATTTTCAGGAAACCTTTACTTTAGAGAAAGTTAAAGCCATGGTAAAGCCTCAGGGATGGTGCCATATCAATTTAAATCAGTTTCAATCTTTGCTAAATGGTTTGAGTATATAAACATTGAGGGCGGATATTTTTGAAAAAATATTTATTCCCACAATGCAACAATGCATAATGTCAGTTTATATAAATTTTTTTATAACGTTTTGTATTAAAAATTAAATAAATGGATTTAATTTTTTTTATTTAATTTTCAGTATTGCAATCGCATATATGATATCCATTCTAGAATTACATTTGAGTTCAAGTTGAGAACTAATTTTTCTCAACTTGATAAACATTATTATTGCCATACAAACAAATGCCCTTTTTGTTGAAAACGCTATGATTCTTAAGTAGAGATACTGTTGAGGAGCAATGTTGGAGAATTTGAGAAGTACGTTAGTTATCAGCTTAAGCTCTAATATGACCCCAGCCTAAACGTTTACTGGGACGTACGAGAAATTATACTTAGTCCCTAGACTGATTTGCTGATTATTTTGGTATTTTGTTCTATAGCAGCGAGTTGCAGCACGCAGCGCTTGTATTGTGTAGCTTATTAAAGAAGAAAATCGATCCAAGAAATTTTGAGTTTTGACGATTTTGTAGTTAATGTGCGATATGTTAATAGTTTAAGGTAGTCCAAATGTGTTTGTTATACGTTTTTTTTTGGATAGAATTGCTATAAAATCGCATCGATGAAGAACATTTCCCTCCAGAACCTCTCCATAAATGGAATTTTTATGAATACTTATTTTTAAAATTAACATAAGTATTTTTCCGTACGCTATAAAAAACTTCATAAATGGAAAAAAATGAGGCATGTATCTTATTGAGTGTTTCTAAAAAGTTTGTATTTTTCGCACATATACATATATATGTATATTTTTTTTGTTTCCGGGAAAGAAAAGGCTGATTTATGTACACTATTTAAAAATATAAATTTTTTAAAAGAAATAAATAACACAGGGCAGTACTAGTTTTGTCGCTAAATTAAAAAAAAAAATGAAAATTAAATTTGGTTAGTGACGATTAAAAATCCGTAAGTACAAAGTTTACATGAGTTCAAGAGTTTGAGAAAACCATGGTCAAAGTGTTAATTTTGGCAAATGTTTGAGAAGCTCTAGAGAACTAAAAAAGATGTAATTGATTTAGATTAAAGCTTGGACTTTCGTCTACAATCTCTGAGTCATCACCTCAAGGTAATTAAAAGTAATTTTCATTGAACAGCAAAGTGGAGTTCGACTATCAAGGTGTCGGGTTATCTATTTGGAAGAAGTAGTATTTGTGGCCAAGTGTTAAACGGGGCGTAATATACGAATATATAACTCGATGTGCAGCCACGTATATGTACATACATACTCGATTTTACGACATAAAAAATCAAATTTGTAGCATAAGTATTTAATTTTATAGCATAAGAACTTAATTTCATTAATCTAAGACTTAAGTATCATAATGCAACTCTGTAATTCTTAACCATTAACTTACGTTCAAATCATATGTGAAGTTGTAATTCACAAAAGCTTTTATATTTTTGAGCTGTAAGCAAAAGCTCCGCTCTAGCCACTATAAAAGGACGAACCTGCAAGTGATCATCTTCATTTGCGACAGACGTTCACTCGAGAGATAAGTCATATTAGATACATACACATATTCCTTTTACTATTGTCCTTACCTAATATACATATACATATGTATGTATATTAGATGAACAGCGACAATCTGATCTCTAATAGTATATTATCACTAAATAATTAGTTGAACAGTGTCAAACTGGTCGCTACTTTAACTAACTTAATTCTTATAAATAATTTAATCTGTTTAAGGTTTTTGATATATTTGTGTATTGAAAAATCCACGCACAAGATTTTCTTAAATAAATTACGTTCTTCGGAATAATAATTCGTTATAAATTATTATTATTTTTAATTATAAAACACCATCAAAATTTCATTTATTGAAGTTTTCTATTCGATGCCGTTGTGTATTAAACATGGAATCTCAGTCGGGGCAAGTAAAAGCAAATTGTTATTATTTTTTATTTCAATAACAAATATACATAAAAATTTAATTTATAGAATTTTCCGCGGACACAGGAAACTTAAAAGGACTGTATGTATATTAATTAATTTAAAGACATAAAAAGAAAAAGTTTCTGCAAATCTCAAATTTGGCTGCTAATTTTTTTGTTTTTATTATTTTTGACCACACTAATGTAATTACATACATATGTATGTCCACATAACATACAATACGACTTACATACATATGTATACACTTATCAACTTACCTTGCCTTGCATTATCAGCCTTATTGTTAATGTGACTGATTCGTCGGTCTTCGTTGGCGTACTTGTGTTATTGTCTTCCATATTTGCTGTTGTTTTTTCCTCTGTAGTTGCAATTGTTGCTGTTATTTTAGTGGTTATTGGTTTCCTAGTTGCTGAGTGATACCTGCGGTTGTAATTTTGCTCTGTTAACTGATATCTAATTAATTATTGATTTATTTATTTATTTTTTTTAAGCTACTCTCTCTACAAATTTCACTGATACACTTACACTTCACTGTTTTTTTTTTTAAATTAGTAGCTGCGGGAGGGGTTGTGGCGGCGACTTGAGATTTCCGTTTTTAGCAGATGATTGCTTGATTTCTTGTATCGCAACAAGAGTGTTAATGGTGTTTGCGTTTTATTTATTTATTTTATTTTTAATTTTTTGTACACTTTTCTTTCCTTTTAAATGAACTGTAAATACCTAGAATAAGTGTTTCTGTTGTAAGTATTTTTTATTCAATTAAAATTCCTTTGCTTGAATTGCAGTGTGGAAGTTTTGGAGCGCTGACTGTTTGTAACAACAATAATAAAAAAATGAGTTAATTAGTTAATGCATTAATTAATTGGTGGTGTCTTTTATCGTTTATTTTTAAGTTCGCTTATACTGAATGTATCTGTGCTGTGTGCTTGTGTGTACGCTTGCATGTGTATGCGTGCTTGCATTTAAGTTTTGTGATTATTTGGCGATTTACTTAGAATTTTTTTTTAAACAAATTAAGCGCTTTTCTCTTATTTACGTTTTTAACTTTAAATTACTCGGATAATTTTATTGGTTAAAAAAAAATGCACATTAATCACTTATTTTGCATTTGTGGCCAACTTCTTTTTTTCTGTTATTTTGTTATTTTTAATGCTCGTTTGGTAAATCACTTGCGGTTGCTTGAACTCGGGCGTAATGGAGGAAATAAACGCAAGAATAATCGAAAAACCAAATGTTTTGCTCACTGCCGGCTCACGAATGTTATCAGTAGTTAATCATTAACCGAAGAAATTTATTTGCGGTGCATTTCTTTTTTTATTTTAGCTCAACTTATATAAACTTGCTGCCGCTTTTATTGCCCTCGACACACTGAGTTTACTTGCGGCGGCTGCTGCTTTTGAATTGATGAGTCCGCCGGCAAGCGTAGCGAAAAAGCTTAGAAATTTTGAGCAAAGTACTGCAATGAGTTTTGCGGTTGAGCGCGCTGTTGCTGGTCCTGCTGCTGCTGCTGACGTGTTGCTTTGCTTGTACGCAGTGAAATTCTTTAAAAATCCTGCAACAAAGAAATGGTTGAGAGACAGCGACTCATTAGTGATAATTAATTACTTATAAAACATATACACGAACAAATGTATGTATGTAGGCATATAAATAATCGTTTTCACTGAAAAAATGTGCAATGTCAACTAAGAACAGCTTTGATTTTGTAACAGAAATATGTGTTTGCATAAATATACTACTTATAATAATTATACGAAGTTCAAATAGTTGTAAGATTTGACTCTTTGTTTTTTTTTTAATTGCTTATATTTATCTATAAAAGTGGGATTCATTCCCTAACCAAAACACCTATAATAACTCAAAAACAGTTAATACACATTTTTTTTTGAATTCTAGAATTTTTAAAATAATTTTTAAAGTATATAGTTTTACAACTACCCAAGGCACATCAAATACATAGGCCACAGCAACCAGCTGTTAATTTTTAATTTTTTTATATTTTGGTTTTAATTTGAATTGTCAAATTTTTTTATTTCGTTTAGATAAGAATGCTAGTTGATAAAATATTTTAGAAACTTAAGCTTTAAAACTAAAACAAAATTCCTGAGTTTATTTTTAATTTTTCTCTTGCGCCTACCTACGTATTAAATATGCCTTGCAACTGCTCCTTTAAATTAAAGTTTAAAGTGGCTTCAAATAAACGTTTATTTTGACAATTTTAGTACTGATGCGGTTTCGCAATTTCTTTCACATAAAAAAAATCGAGTGTGAGTTATACAGAAAAATTGAGAAATGGTATCAATAAAAATATATCAAATTAAAACTAGTTTGTAGCTCCTTGAAAAAAAGTTTTAGTTGAACTGAAACTGAAGGGAAATTTTAATTCCATAAGTTCAAAATTTTAGATATTTTGTTGAATGGTAAAATTAAAAAAAATTTTTTTTTGTTGTTAGCTGAAATCTATTTTAGTTTTAAAACTCAAAAATAATGTGCCTCATCGTGAGTTTCGTTTTCGCCCTAAATCGTTTACTTTTTACTGTGCGCTTAATATAAATTACGGGTGAATTTTTTTTTCGGGCGAAACTCAAGATAAGAGTGAATATAAATACATACATACATATGTATGTGTATCTATCTAATATAATTTTTTTGGCCTTCTGAACAATTTTAAACTTGTGTTTATATGGTTAGTGACAGAGTATGCTATATTTCAATAAAAAAAAAAACTTCAGCACTTGATTTTTGAGCTTATTTGATCGAGTTCTTTAATGTATTTGTTGTTATTATTATTTTAGGCTTTTCTATCTAATTACATTTGATGTTTAAATATTAGTTTAAGATTCAGCAAAATATTAGGCGATTTATTAACAAACTTCGAGAATAGTGCAAGTCTATGGCGGGACAACTTCACCACTTCGTAGTTTCGAACTACCTCGAAATGACCCGAAACTATGCAGTTCCAAAAATGGTTCTGGAAAACCAGTGGACTTGTTCCGATATAAACTCAAACTTGTAATGAAAGTTTTCTGAAATAGTCCTGAAATTATTAGAAACTAGTCTTGAAATATTCCTGAATTAATACTAAAATACGGCGATCGAAGTGGTTGAGTACCAGTTCCGCAATTGCAAATTCGCTCATTCGCACATCACTGTTAAGAGTAACCAATTTAGCCTTGAAATCCATTACGGATAATCACTCTTGCCAACAAGTGCTACTTGGGCCATTAAATTCTTCTATATTCTCTCATTATAGCCGTCTAATTGTATGACACAGAAGCATTATAGGGCCTTTGGATTGATCGAGAGAAAGATTTTTGCAATGGCTGCGCCTCCACTGGCTACGCCATGTCGTTCGAATGGATGAAGAGTTTTGACGCGGTATCCACTGAAAGAAGCAGGGGAAAAGGAATAACTTCTCTGTGTTGAAAATACCAATTGTAAAAATTATTGGTTGGATTTTACAATTGGCGCTAGTTAGCAAGATATAGGAAATTCACACACATGAAACATTTCTGCTGGGCTAACGCAAAGTTTATCCATATAACCAACCTAAATCTAATGTATGTATATAGCAACGATTTTCCGTCATCCCTTGTCAAATTTAGTTTTGTGCCATACCGGTTTCGGCGTTGTGTCATCTTCAGTGTCGTTTTCGTTCAAGAAAATCAAAATACAACCTAATTCTAGTTATTCTCACAGTAACAATTTGTACAAACAACAAAATCAGACAAATATCTCCCATACTGCGTGTTAAGAATATTACACATCAAATATAATGAAAATTAAGTAAAAATAAATTTTTTTTCAAAATTTCGGTGTCTTATAGATATGCTAAGTACTATATGTACATAAATATTTACAAGCGACAAGCGTCAAAGTGCAACGAGGATAAGTGAATATGCAAAGGTCGCTCGCTCACTTTTTGGCGCTGTATTGCAATACTTGTACGAGTTTGGCTAATGATTGTTGCAGTTGATCTTCTTCATAATCATTGTTGGCACATAATTAATTTAAACACCAAAAACACATGTTCTTCTCGTAGACACTGGTGAGTTCATAAATATATGTGCATACATATGTAAGTAGTAAGCAAGAGGGAAGTGGTTGAAGTGTCTTGGATTTACAAATGTTTCCGGCATAACAAAGAACATTGATTGTATTAAAAGATTTTAGCTAAATTGATGGCGGGCCAAAGAAATCAAAGAAACCAAAAAAAAAAACACCAAATAAGATATTTTTCGACAATTAATTTAGTTTAGTAAAATTTGCGATAATTTCTGGACTTTGCATTTGTATTGGAGTAGTACAAAGTCAAAAAAGAAATCAAAATTTTAATGATGATCTCCTCCCCCCAAAGAATGTTCTTTATCGAAAAAATTTCTGTTTGTTTGTTTAAAAAAATTTTTAGTGGTCCTTCAAAGTTCCAAGTGTATTTTATTGGTAAAAATGGTTGAAAATCAATAGTTTTCAATCGCCAAATGGTTTCTTTTCAGAAAAAATATCGTAATGGTTGAAGCCGCGTGCTGAGCCGCTACACAAGAAAATGTGAGAGAAGTTAAGAAACTTGTACTGGAGGACGCCCGAATAAAGGTTAAGTTAATAGCAGATAACTAACCAATCCGTTGGTACTATACACACTATTCTTCATGATCATCTTAATCCCTCAAAAGTGAGTGCAAAGTGGGTATCGCGAATGCTGACATCACACCAAACACGAGTGAGAATGTAGTGCAATAAGAGTTTTTAAAGCCTTGTGGAGAAAATTCCACACATTTTTTTGACCGTATTGTTACTGGAGATAAAATATTGTTTAATCGCTATAATCCTGAAAGTAAGCAAGTGGCATTACAAGGGAAAAGACCCTCCAAAAATTTAAAATCACTCCATCCGCCGGAAAAATCATGGTCACGGTGTTTTGGAATACGAGAGAAATTTTAATGATTGAGTACACACAGAAAATGGGTCAAACCATAAATAATGATGCATTTAACCACCACTTAACATAATTTAAAGGGAAAGTCGGGAAAAGCTGGCTGCCGGTGTGTTGCTTCTTCATGTCAACGCTCCGGTTCATACAGCGCGTGTTTCGAAAATCCGTGTACGAGGTTGTGGCTTCGAAGAAATCAATCACCCCAGACCTGGCTCTTAGTGATTACTTCATTCAAAAAAAATGTTCACACAATCCTGATGTGTTTAAGAAAATTTGTAATGTTGGCTTTCAGCACACAATTAACGCTTGAAACGCCATTTTATGCGCAGTTCTACTGTAACTTCAAATTTCGTCTGCTGTTTCACATTATTAATTTCCTCCAACTATCTCTCTAAAATATCTCACTGAGAATCGAACCATGTCTTGCTTTCTGCTCTTTACTGAATTCGAAACTGCCCCTGCGACAAGGGAAATTCTTAGATAACCCCATTTCGGATTTCTGTTTTCCAAGAGATCAATATTCTGTAAACATTGCTGTTAGTCGAAAAATATCAACTGATCTGTCTATAAGGTATTTTGCCATGGTTGGGTAGTCAGGATCATATCCCTCAATTAACAAAATACTTCTTTCTCTCACCGCAGTTTAATACAAAATATATCTTTCCCTTACTACACCAATATGTACCGATTACTTCACACGTAGAAGGGTTGGGCTACAAATACCTTTCCCTTTTTGTTTTATCGGAGTTTAGAACAAAACTAGAAGAACGGTAAACAAAATTTCTTAAGAAAATCAAAGAATTCAGTAATCACAATCTACTAAAACACTTTAATTAAAAAATTAAACTAGAAAATTTTAGAATTTTCAGCTCGAGCTACAACCATTATTCCCATTAATTCGTTATGGATTATAAAATTCTCTTCTAGTAGAAAAATAAAATCTGCATACATTGAATTCTTGTGCCCATTACCAAGCTATTATTTTGAAAAGAAAAAATCATAAAAAAATCGCTGCGCTTGCTTTCTCACTTCCTGGCGTTAATGTATTGCATTAAGTATAAGTACCAGTAGAACATACTACATACTTATGTATGTATGTATGTATATGTACATATATAAGTACTCACACTGTACTTTCTATGAATAGATTAAAGGAATGCAAATGTTAGTAAAAATGCTATGACAAAGCGAATGCAGACGAAATCCATTGCATTAAAAAAGGGAAAAGAAGAAAATAAAGCAAAAAAAAATAAAAAATCAAGAAATGCAGTCGAGTAAAAAATGCATTCAAAAACTGAATGCAAAAATTAAAAAAAAAAAAAAGACGTGAATAAAAATACATTAAAAAAAATTCTGAAAAACAAATGTAGACATTAAAACGAAATCAACAAATAAACAAGGCAGAAGAATTTCAGTCTGAAAATTCAAATAAAATTAACTCAACGCATTAAGGACTTTTTTGAACGGTTGTTTTCTTTTGTCGATTCTTTGTGGTTCGACCTGCAGACACATACATACATGGCCAAATTAACAGAAGCAAGTCGTATTGACAAATTATAAAAGTATTTGTTTTATTTAATTAATTTTTTTTTAACAAGAAACACATACATATATAGTAGCCGCAGATTCCAAATTTAAAAAAAAAAATTAAATAAAATAAAAATTTTGATTTCTGAAGTCTGAAATTTCAGATCATTTTAATAGTTTTTTTAATTAACTTTTTAAAAATTAAAAAATTGTTTTGAATTTAGTTTTTCGAAAATTCTTTGAGTCTAAAAAAGGCTTGGAAAGGATTGGACTGGATTTTAAGATTCGTCATCAGTCTTCAAGAACCTTTTAATACAAATTTTTATACAAACTTAAAAAAAAAAACGGATTTCTGATGCGTCAACAGCGTCGAACAGTTTTTTTTTTTTATATTATTTGTCAATTTGAATTTTTGAGAACTGAATCTTTGAATTTAAAAAAATAAGTCTGTCAATTTTTTTATAAATCTTACCGCCATTTATAATTTTCAAAAACCCACTTTGTAATCAGCAATTTAAAAAATTCTTATACGAAGTCTAATAACCGTAAATGCTTGGATATAGAAAAAATAAAAAAACATTACTTTTATGTCTCTACTTTTCAACTCTTTCACGAGTGCAGATAAAATTTTAATTTTATTGAAAGACATTACAGAATAGAAAATAATAATATAAAAACTTGTGAATAAGTTGTGTTCTTAATATTTTGAACACAGATTACAAAAAAAATTTAATGGCACTTCGACAGCAAACAAGCAAAACGATACATCGACATCAGCGCATTTTTTACATACTTACATGCAAAGATGGAAGACTATGCGTGAAAGCAACACATGCAAATGCATACAAATATGTAAAATTTACAGAAAAAAATTCAGTTTCCTTTACGGGTACTTGTATGTGCAGAATGTCGCATAAATTTTTATGTATATACATATGTATGTATTAGGGATGTCTATTTTGGGCATTTTGTTGATCCCGGGATTTTCGAGATTTGAAAACGAAATCCCGGGACAATCTCGGGCTCACGATTTTCATGAAGTTTTGATTCGTAATTTTGTCGACAAGAAGTTAAATGCTCTTTGTAGGACATAGCCTTTATCGCCCCATTACAAAAACTATCAATTTCTTTTACCAATGCTTCTGATAAATTGTATGCCCTTCGATTATTGGACAATCGCGAGCTGTTAGTTAAAACTTGATGTAATTTATCTTTGAGACTTTCTGCCTTATCCACTTCAGCTACCTCGTTGTTAATTATATTAACATCGCTTTCATAATGAGGCTCATTTTCTCCTCTAGTGGGATATTCTAAAGCTTATTTATATTGGCAAGAACAAAACAAAGCCTTAAGGGAGTTAACAAGCTGCGTTATTTGTCGATTGCGAAATCTCTAAGGGTTTTCTTTTACCGTTGAAAGGGAAATTTTTAAGAATGATACAAAATTTGAAAAGTAAATGGCTTTGTTTTCTACAATTTGAATCGACTTATCCCGGGATATTCGGGAGCTAAAAAAAGCCGGGATCCTGGGATTTCGGGATCCCGGGATTGACATGCCTATTATGTATGTATGTAGCTCCAATTCAGACACAATTTTATAAACAACTTTTTTATTAAAGCACAAACATACATTCATTCAGCAGTGATTGTAGCAGTAAAAAGAAAAAAAATTAAAATAAAAAAATCACACGCATCTGTTTATTTACACGCAAAATAATGAGCAAAAATGCATCATTTTCGCAACGCAATCCGCGGGAAAAAGTTAAGTGGTTACAGAGAAAAAAAAAACTAAAAAAAGTCCTTTATAAAAAGCTGGAAGCATTGCACTGTTCGAAAATCTGTTGATATGCAGATAATTGCATTGCCGTCGTACATTACAGCAACACCGCTGCCGCTGCCACTGTTGCTGATGCTGCTGTTGTCGTTGTCGCCAGTTCGCGTGTTCATTATTATCAATAACTGAAGAATATTTTTTTTGCTCTTATTAAAATCATACAACTTGCATTAAAAAAAAGTAGCAGCGGCAAATTAAATCACAAATAGCGTCGAATTAATGCACTCAGACGGAGCTATGTCAGACAAGTTGCGATAAGTATGTACCTATGTACGAGTATATATAAGTATATGCAACAGACCGGATTAATGCGCTTTTGAGAGGCCACGAGGATTAATGCATATCATTGTAAGCTGTATGTAATTGTCAGCAATAATTCGATTATCGCTTCACAAGTTGCGTTCGATAGAGAAGTCGAAAAGTGTCATAAAAACCTATTTTTAAATTTCATAAAAAAAATATTACGCAACCACAAAAAAATTTCAAACTTAAAAAAAAAGTCTAAAAAACTGCAGTTTTGTGGCTCATTTAATTGACGTCCTTTCGCGATTTCTTCCACATTAAAAATATCTCGAGTTTGTGTTATGCGGAAGAAATTGCCACATTAGCAATTGAAAACTGAATAGTCAAAGCTCAATTTTTGATGAAATTTTGTTTAATAATTATACATATATTTTGTTTAAAACTGAAATTTGGGTTTTTAGGTATTTTGCAAAATAATGCACGGTGGTATATTGATTGAAATATAATTTAAATTAATAAGAACAATTTTTGAGATGTATTTTCAGGCCTATCATTATTTCCTTCGGAGATGCTGAGGTGACAAGGTCGTGAAAATGCTATTATCAATTCCGACGTGATCACGAAATTCTTACTAAATTTCGAAATTTGGGATATTGGCATGACGGATTCCGAGTGTAAAGCAACTTTTCGGGAGATAATAATAAAGCGAAAAAAAACATAGAAGTGAACTAGAAACTAAGTGTATGTTTTACACTGATGTAATTAAAAATATAAGAAGAGTTTTTTAATGGCGCATACATTTAACTCTGTTTTTCAACGGGTCAAGACCAGCCAGAAACCGGAGTTAGTATGAGCAACTGGTGAATATGATGGCGGAGCGGGCGGATATTGCCCAAGGTTTTCGAAAAACCCATAAAGTGAGCAATTGCTTTTGGGAGCGGCACAACCTTGGGCCTGCAGTTAAACATACGACTTT
This sequence comes from Philophylla caesio, assembly GCA_963971545.1. NCBI lineage: Eukaryota > Metazoa > Arthropoda > Insecta > Diptera > Tephritidae > Philophylla > Philophylla caesio. The sequence continues at coordinate 24,480,120 of OZ020608.1, read as the reverse complement.
TGTAGTCAACTTATTGAATAAATATGTGGATAAGGAACATAAATACTTTAATATGGACCACCTGGAAAAAAGTAAGTTGGAAAAACTATTGCTAATTGGTTGAGTTATTGTAAGAAGTAAAACGGTATTTTGTTTTTGTTAATCTCTTCATTTCACTGGTTTGGTTTAACTATAAATGCTATGTACAACGGAAACTATCTCTAAACAAAACTGAGCCCAGAGTAACGTGAGGGCAAAGCAACCACACGCACAAATCCAATTATTTAGAGGAAAAGTTTATAAGAAATTGCAGGTTGGAAACGTCTATTTCGGGCTTCGCAGTTGCTTTATTAATAAAATACATAGATACCGTGAAGGAACCCATTTAATTTTTATTTTGGTATTTAAATAACCATTGTATGCTTTGCTTGCGAAAATATATGAATTTTGTTGCAACTGCTGCCAAAAAACTACTACTACCAAAACACTACTGAATTTCGTGTATTTCGTGTAATGATTTGGTAGCACTCATTCGAACTTGGCGTAGGGTTGGCAGCACTAACGACGAATACGTAGGAGTTGGTGATAGCATATTTCCCGAATTCGTGACGGGAGATTTCCTAACGACGTGAATACATTCGGAATCAGAGATGGACCTGTTTATCTCAAATTAAAAAAATGGCCAAACGATTGTAGTACTTCAAAGTTTTGTGGACCTTCAACATTTTTATTTCTCAAATAATGATTCATGTGTTGATCTCTCGGTTCTTAAATATTTACACAATACTTGATGAAATGTACAAAATACTAATACTATACATTTCCATTTTTAAAACCGTTTCTCAATATAAGCTTTCGCTACCAGTTGGTAATTGAAGCTTTTAAAGTAAGAAAGTTGGACAAGGTACCCAAACTAATTTTACATTGGGCCAGACGCTTAACGCAGTTGTCGCCGCAAATATTACAACTCTCTACATTTCTTTTAAGTTCATGAGGTGTGGTGAACAATTGTCATTTAAAATATCAAATTAAATAAATTTTAACAAGCAAGCAGTAAAAAAAAGCTGCAGTACAGATATATCAGAGTTGTATTTATTAAATCAGTACGTCGGACAACCCTAGTCAACGAATGGGTACTCTTTATGTATTTCATTGATGATTTGCACAAATTTATATTTCATACAATCAATTAGTTAAGAAAATAAACCGAACATTTGGGTTGTTTAAGAAAAAAGGAGATAGAACTAGGGATTTTTCACTGGGCAAATTGAGAAATGTTAGGCTCAGCAGGAAAACTTACTCGAAAGTGAAACGTATTCAATGATTTATAAATTAAATTTCAATATATAAGCCTATTTATATTAAAGGTTAAGTGGTAAACAATATTTAAAAAAATAAATATATAAAATATTGTTAAGAGATACAAAATTGGTGTAAGGTAGTAATAAATATTATTATCAAGTTGGGGGAAACTAACTCGTGAAAGGATTTGCCAAAAAGTGGATAAAAAAAGGGTTCAAAGAATAAAAAAAAAATTTAAGAGGAAATGAATTTAATAAATAAGTCTATGTCTGTCAGAGATTTAGCAAAAAACCTAAAACCAGTACAAATATGATAGAAAGGGTGATCCAAAGACATAACCTGAAGTGCCAAAGAAATGCGAAAACCAAGTAAAATCGGGAAAACAAGGCTTTGAAAATTGTACGAGCGTTTGCTGAGGGAAAACGTTAAGTGCATTATAATGGACGACGAATATAATTTATGTATGTAAAAATGGATTCAAAAACATCACTAAGCCCCCTGTAATACACAAAGCAGACTATTGCCCAGTCAGTATCGTCAATACAAATTGAAAATTTAGGCGACAAAGTCCTTATCTGGCAGATTATTTGCTCTTGTGGCCTTCCTATTTCTTTCAACGGACACTATATCCGCCGAAATCTACAGGAAGGACTGTTTATTTAAAGCGTCGCCTTATACCATTTTACCATCAGCACAATGTGTCAGAACCATTTTGCCTGATTTGGCTACAGCACATTATGCGAATTTTACTCTAACGTTGCTGGAAGAAAATTACGTGAATTACGTTAAAAAGGAGGAGAACCCAGAAAACTCACCAGAACTACGTTCAATTGAAAGATATTTGGCTAATGTTAGGAGTAGCAGAATTAAAAAAATTACGAAAATCAAGCCAGGCCCGTAACCGAAGAGCGTGTGCACAATTTGTTGGAAGGTGTTAGAAACAAAATTCGACGAAAGTTACGGGAATTACTTCTGTCTACGCGTTTCCAATAAACAATTTATTTAAATAAGTACATATATTTTTGCTATAAAAATTTTTTTAAGTCAAATGCAAATACTCATTTTGCAGTTACAAAGAAAAAAAGTGTGCAGTTTCTTTTCGGTACTGTCGTTATACACTCTGTTCACAAATTATAGCACAAACACGTATTGACACATTTGGACAATTTATTTAAAATTATTTTAACATACGATTTTTAAAATTTTATAAAAAAGTAACAAAAAACATTTCATCAAAATTTCGAACTTAAAAAAAATTTTGAATTTTTTGGGGTGAAAGTTTCTAATAGCTAGGAATTACCACTGATTTTTGACCATTTTTTTACTGACGCTCTTTCGCAATTGTTTCCAAATAAAAAATAATCGCGGTTTTGCGTTGTATGGAGGTAACTGACAGTAAACAAATTTACAAAAATCAGTGATAACTTATACGAGTAGATACTCAGAAATTGTCCTTTTCCACACTAAAAGGACATAAGCCAAAAACTGCATACCCAAAGGAATTCTAAAAACTTTTATTTTTTAAAGTTAGCAAATTTTGATGATTTGATGATGCCACGTAGGTTGCATTTTATATTTTGATCCTAATAATGAAAACACAGTCAAATATTAAAATATAAATAGTTTTATTGTTTTTCAAAATATTCTCCTTCCAAGTCAATACACTTCTGCATTCGCTTGAACCAATTTTCTAAGCACTTTTTCCACTCAGAAGAGGATACCTCTAAAACGAGCTGTTTGAAGGCTCGCATTTTTTTTGAGATGTTCGGGAATAAAAAGAAATCATTAGGTGCCAAATCGGGGCTTTAGGGCGGATGACCCATCAATTCAACCTTTTGAGTGCTCAAAAACTCTCTTGTGTGAATCGATACGTGAGAGCTCGCATTGTTTTGGTGAAGAATGATTTGTCTTCGGCGGAAGGTTTTCCTGGCTGTCATAGACGTGCTTTGAACCACCGCGACTAAATTTCTTCAACATTTCTTTACACCAATCGACACGAGTCCTTTTTTGGGCAATTGTCAAATTATGCGGCATCGAACGAGAACAAATCTTCTTTACGACCAAATGTTAATGCGAAATTGAATGTATGCATGACCAAGGATGCCTCTATCTCGCGATATGTCACATGACGATCTTGTATTATCAATTGACGCACAGTATCGACTATTTCTGGCACAACCACCGTTTTTGGACGGCGTTCACGAATTCCGTCCTGCAAAGATTGGCGGCCACGTAGGAACTCGTTGTACCATCGTTTCACAATGGCTAAGTGTGGCGATTCAACACCAAAAGTAGAAGTAAGTTGATTGATGCACTCCTGTCTCGATAATCCACGTCGAAAATCGTAGTAAATCAACGCACGAAAATGTTCACGGGTTAATTCTATTTTGAGGCAATATGAATTTTTAAACTCACTATAAATAAACACAAATAAAACTCGTAAGTGAAAACGTTATATGCAAGTTTATGCCAAAAAATACCAAACTTTACGATAAAAATATCTAATTACAGCTAATCACATGTAGTGTTGCGAAGGCGCACGAGAAGGAATTTTACCTACATATATTTTGGTGAACAGAGTATATACGACAAATCTTATATGGCCAAGTCAAATTCTCTTGGACCTTGACATAAAAAGAATTATTTATAACCAAAGTCTTAATAGGTGAAAATGTATGTAAATGTTTATGTTATTTTTTTTTACTCCCGTAGAAATAAAACTAACTGAATATTGCCTTAAATTGTTAACTGCTTGTGCAACTTTTCACACTTTTGGCATTATTCGAGATAATAAAGAAATTTTGATTAAATTAATTATGCAAACAATACGCAAAACTTTTAGCATTTTCATTTTCATTTCCTTAACCCAATCTTCGCTCATGCACAAGCAATTAAAAACAATTTCTCTTATTAATTTTTGCAAGCTTTTCAATATAATTAAACTTTCTATGGAGATTTTGACAACCATTCATAGCAAATCAAGCGAAGAAAATACTAAGTTTCAACGTCAAAGGTGGCGAATTCTTAAGCAGGACGAATACACTTATTGGAGAGAGAGGGAAGAAAGAGAGAGATAGAGAGGGTTATTGTAAGGAGATGAACAGCAGCGAGCTGGCAAACAGCTATTGAAGTTCGACATCAATTTCGTAGATTAAAAAGTTGAGTGTATGCGGCATCTACAAAGAAATTTGAACAACTCAAAAGCATACTTACGAGATACATACATATATGTAGTTACATACATTCATATAACTGAGTCAAAGAAAATATAGCAATTTGACAATAACTATGATGGCAAAGTAAACAGCAGCAACAACCAAGCAATCAGCAAACGAAAAACTAAACAACTAGCATAATATTACATACATACATATGTATGTATGTACTGCTGTTCAAATGTGTGTTTGTTTTGTGCCATAAGTAGTTATACTATGTTTATATTTAAGTGCATGCAAAAGATATTGTATGTATCTGAAAGATTGTCATTACTGCTGCAGCTGCAGTTGCAATTGCAAGATACGAGTACTCGTACATAGAACCTGTACTCTTCTCCCTTGCCATTTGTTGTAGTTTTTGCCACGTTTTTAATAATTTCTAACAGCTGTTTTTGTTGTTGCAGTCGTCAAAGTACAAGTCTCGTACAAGTCTCTACATGAAGTTTGCTTGATTTCAGTGAATGCATAAAAAGTATGATACACTTGTCTTGGACTCGACTTGAGCACTTAGAGGAGAAGTATTTTTTGCTTTTGCTCTGCAATTTGCATACAAATGCGAAACTATCTCTTGTTTTTGTTGTTGTTGTCGTTGTTACTATTATAGCTGTCTGCTGTTACTTATTCAACATCACTGCATATTCATAAAAGATGTCATGTACACAAAACTTATTGTAAGTACATACACATGTAGTAGTGTTGGAGGAGGGGAGGAAAGCTAAAAAGCTAAAGAGAATGCAAGTTTGGCGAGATGAGAACCTTTTTGAAATATCAATAACGCTACAACTTATAGATGCAAAATGTGTGTTTGCGAGGGACGAAACTTAGTGAAGCAATAATACAGTTAACGACGTTACCAGACCAGTAGTAGTAGTACAGTTGCAGCTCATGCTGCGCATGCGCGGTGCGAATGTATAACAGAAGAAGTCAACAAGCGATACTATGTACATGCAAACACATATAGTTGGGAAATTTTAATAAAAGTCACGTCTTTGCTTTACTTACTAGATTTCATTTCAATAACATTACAAAAAAAAATTTTAGAATACTCGTATTGATGTTAAAAAAAAAAAAAAATAAACCTGTAAAAGTATACATCCGTAAATATTTTTAATAAGGGAGAGCAACCAGGTGGCGTGTGACTTGTCGCACGCTGTATTAATAGACAAAAGTTAACAAATGAAAACAGAAACACGATAAGAAAAAAAAACGTTTAAGATTTCCAAGACGCAAAAAAATATGTACATACATACATATGTATGTATGTAAAAGTAGATCAGTCTTGAGAAAATCATATACTCGCATCGTAAGGCATGCGGATGCGCAATGTTTACGTACAGTCAAGCACAAAAGTGTTTACCTGTACGATGATTTTTTTAAATATACACCATGATTGTTGTACAATTTTATTTAGATAATCTCTGAGAAAAAATGTATTTTAACTATAAAAATCTATTACCATAAAAATTAAAAACACAAGTACAAGTTTTGATAATTTTCTACTACTTTATATAACTTTGTATATACTAGCACAAAGCAACGCAGTAATTTTAACTATATACATACATATATTTATTGAAACGGGGGCTATATTTTCGTAAAGCTTGATGAACGCTATAGTCGAGTTATGTATTTAAAAATACTGCATCAATGTTCTCATTTTGATGTGTTTGAAGTTAGCTAAATATGTGATTAAAAACACTTTAACGCTTAATAAATCCGATAGGTGGCGCTAAACTTTAAATATTTAGAAAAACTATATTTATGGTAAAAATTTTGGTGAATTTAGAAAGGAAAACTGCAGGCGTCCTTGGATTTCAATTATATTTTTGATGAATTCTGAAAAGGAAGCAAGATTATGAACACTTTCACAAAATTATTACCGATAAGTTCCTGTCTAATTTGTTCTGAAGATAAACGCTTTAACAGTTTTAGAAGAAATGATATCACTTTTCTTTAAGGTTAAAGTCTGCCGGATATTTTTTACTAAATCGCACAATTGCTGCCATACGGAAAATAATATTTATTTATTCATTCATAACAAACACAACAAACAACTATATTTCTAATGTTTTGATTTATAATTAATATAACATATAAGATTGAACTTAAAAAGAGTTATCTTACATTGCTATTATATTTACATGACATTATTAGTATTTCTTTATATGTAAGCATTAAAGCTATAGTAAAAAAAGTTTAATAATAGAAATTAAGAAAGTGGTAAACGTAAATGAGGAATTCATAGATGTACGTATAATTAATTTAAATAGTGATAGGATTAGGTTGAGAGAGGATAGGATATTGGGGAAGAAATGACTTAATATTTTCATGAGTGCTTATTCTTGATAGAACCGAATTAGCGTCCTTTTGAATTGCAATGTGTTTCTAACGCTCCTAATCTCCGGAGGCAAATTGTTCCATAGACGGACTGCAAACTGACGCTCAGATACGTATTTTGGAATTAAAAGTTGTGTGAAGCAATAATTTATGAACTTGTATAAGAACCTTAAGATTTAAATAATTGTTAAGGGAAATCGTATATATTTTAAGAGTAGGGTCTGAAATATGATCTTTGCGTTTAACACCATAAATATAACGGGCAATATTGTTAAATGGGACATTGAGTTCGCATAGAGTTCGCAACCGTAAAGCATCTTTGGAAGCAAATAGCTTTTGGCTAGGAGCAGTCTTATTTTTATTAGCGTGAAGTGCTGGGTAGTCCATAAGGATCGTAACATATGTACATATACACTTTCCCTATAGTTGTAAAGATGTGATCTTTGCATGTCAAGGTTCTGTTAAATGTTATACCCAGGTTTTTAACAGAGTCAACGATTCTTATAATCGAATTGTCTAAGGTTACTTTCTTATATATTGCAATGCACTGGGATTTGGCCGGATTCAGGGTTAAGCCATACAAAAACGAGAGTTCGACTGGGCCGCGCTATGGGAGTGAAACTTCTGTTGATGAATTTCGTAATCTTTCTTAGATATTAAAACGTAATCCTAAGCTAAGGTAAAATCACAACATAGATATATTAAAATAAAATAACATAACATAACAAGAAATCACAACTTAAGAAATCAGTTTGAGTTATTATTTTTTCGCGTTTACGAGGTGAGTTAAATTGTAAGGAAGTAAGGTTAGTTTGGTTGTCTTGAGTTAAGGTGTGGCGATCTAATGACAATTGGTGTGGTGAATTACGTGGCTGTGAAATCAGGTGTGTTCAGTTTAGACATGGGCAGTTTAAGGGCCATGACTTAATGTGTGCAGAGCGCGGATGTGGCGTGTTTCGTTGTGAGTTGTGAAATGATTGGGGATTTTAAAACGGTAAGCTTAGGTGCTGTGTTTTAAGCAGTGATTTTAGGTTTAGTGAGCTCAATTTTGATGGGTATAGGTGTGCGGAGTTTAGGCGAGGTGATTTCTGATGTGAGCGATCAAAGTGTGGGGAGTTTAGATATGACGTTCAAGTGTGGTTAGTTTAATTGCGATGAGTTTTTATATGGTGGGCAGATAAAACACAATGAATAAGTTTTTAAAATTTTGTATTTCGTTTAAAAAATTTGATTTCGCTATTTAATAGAAGAAGTTCCTTTCACATTGCAATGCAGATGGGAATAAATAAAACCGCTTTACAGTCACCGAGTACAAAACTTTCAGCTCATATAAATAGATAACTACTCGTTTTAAGCGTAAAACTGCGTTATTATCTTCACAACGGCTTGTATTCAATCACGCAAATACAAATATGAGTATATGCAGCTACAATTCACATACATACAATGCATATATGTATGTATGTAAGCATGCACTAAGATAAGTTTCTAGTTTCTAGTTTTGTTTTCATCGCCAATGGCGTACGTCAGCTTGTCAACGAATCTTTCGCAATTTCCTTGGTACTCATTTTTCGCGTTCGATTTTTTTCTTTATGCATAAAAAAGTACATACAGACATACAAACAAATGTGCAATTACCTGTTTGCTGGCATCTATTGCACATGTACATTTATGCACTTGTACTAAATCCGATTTTCTCTTTTCTGTAATAAAACATGTTTTTCGCATTTCACATTTCTTTGGAAAAAAGAAAAACAGAGGGAAATTTTAATTTATGTTAGAAAATTTGATTCCGTCATCTTTTCATGAAAATTGCATTGACCCACTGCGCGTGGCATTGAGTAGCGAGCGCCAAATGCTAGCCATGGGGAAATTTTGTGAATAATAAAATAAATGTACGTCGAAAAAAAAACGATAATAATAGTTTGAGGTGGAGGTGGAAGATGATGAAAGCAGCAGGGATGAATAGTAAGAACAATTTGCAAAAACAAAAGAAATGCAGGAGAAATAATTGAAAAATCGTAACCGTACTCAAAATCGTCTCTAAGGGTATATGTAGTTAAGCCAAAGATATGTATATCCTTTATTTGATATAATATAAATTTCAAGTTAAATATCGCTAGCGCACTACGCTTTGCGCAATCTATCTGAAATTCTCAAATGGTTTACCATTCACTAGACATATATACATACTCTCACACAAGCTTCCGCCTTATGGTGACCTATAAATTCGCTTAGTTCATCAAATATTATGCAGCCAATCGAGTAAGTAGCAAAGGATTGCTTTTCATCTGGTTATGCATTTCAAAGCAGCGCTTCAAAAAAAAAGAGAAAACTGTTGAATTGAGAAATTTCCCAACTCATCTAACCGCTTTTTAGTGGTGGCATTTGCTACAACAACAACAACAACGAAAAATATGCAATGCCTAATCAGCTTGTCAGCGCCTTTTTTGAATAACATTTTATTGAGGCCATAGTGGCAAAACCACTTTAACCATCACAACATGCCAAGCTGGCAACGCTATCACCAAACAACAGCTAAGCAGCCACTTGACGTTGCATATTCATATGTACATATATGTACATATGTATATGTACATATGTATTTGTTTCTGAACATGTGAGCATATAACGTTTTCTACGAATACTAACCTATTTCTCGGCACTCGCTCATTGTGTGCTACTTTCTTTTCAATACGCAGTACTTACCACTCTATACTATTGACACGATGCAGATTTGCTGCAGTACAATTTTGATTTTCTTTTGTGAGAAATTTGCAAACTACTTTTGGTTTGTGGCATGCCTCCCTCCTTCGCTTTGTCGTTAACTGGTTAACATAATTTGTTTAAATCGATATTAGCTTGCATGATCAACTTGGTATGAGAGTATATGTAGCTTCTTACAATTGCAAAGCCCCAAAAGTGCACTGTGAGATCAATATCAAAACTGTTCATACTAATGTACATAGATTGGACCAGCAGAAGTCAGAAACCCTACAAACAGCGCATGAAACCTAATCGAATGTAATTGCCCTTAAGGCTTCACGACAGAGTTAGCGAGATACGGGCGAAAGCCTGGGGTAGGATATAGAGTTCTTAATTCTCGGCAAACTTTCTAGAAACTTTGACGAGTCGAATATTAGAAGCTTGTTGATTGAAAGGGTATGCAATTTTTCCTTCCTCACAACGTCTTAGAACAGGCTGTTAAGTGATTCATTGATGACACTTGTCGTGAACATCGGCCCTTTTTGAGTTCGTAGCTTTATTCCGAAAACACTTCGTAGTTATGCAGCAGTCAGTTTTGCGCAAGCGGTCGTAATGTATATGATTCTGCTATGCGTCGCCTATTAATGGCTCCGTTCTAATTGGACAAGGTTTCACCGGTTTGCAAATACCTCAGGCAGTTCATTCCCGTGAACAGCCAGGCAGCGATCAAAGATTGGGATAGCTGATTATGCGGTCGATATTGGTCTAGAATTGTCTGATGGCCCTCCTCTCGACATGCGGTCTACTACCGGAAAGTTGGACTCAGCTCAGTGAGTGCTGCCATTTGAATGGAGTTGATCGCAGGCAATTTGGGGAACTGTTTCAAGCTACCAAGCCACATATTTGATAATATATTGGGTTCCTAAACGGTAATAACCCGAAAGTACAAAGAACAGGTTTAGATATTTCGGCTTGTTCATCATAGACACTCTCAAGAAGTTCTTTGAACATTAGTTTGGTTTTATTCCAATTTGCTTTGGATTTCAACTTCAACTTGGATTATTAGATGACATTTGGATTTTCAATGCCTTTCGAGTAGCTTGACTGTTAATGCAGACATTAATTCCGACTAACCAGTCTGTTACCGTAATTATCACAAAGACCTTCAAGTAGAAAATCTTGGTGATTTTACCTAAACGATTGATACTACAAAATTTCCATTCAGATGCAGTCCATTTTCAGTCTTGGAGCCGTCAAGTTAATGGCGTACTTTATTTCGTAAGAAACTATAAAAAATTTTCATTTGGAGCCAAAAATATTTGGTGTTGTATCTTCCGAAAAATTCCGTGCCCGGAGCTCCTACCAACAAGCGACAACCCAAAATTATGCAGTAGATACATCGCTCTCATTGCTAACTCTTGGTATGCTAAATCTACAGATAGGGTAGCAAGTCCAAATAGGCATTGCAGGTACCAAAATTAGATCTGAAATGGACCCGAAAATCCCTTAACTAATTTTAAGAGTGCCCCCAACTAATCACAAAAAGTTTCGAAGTAGTATAATAAGCCTACAGAATACCAAATTTAGTACAGCGCTGAAAGCGAACGGTATTTTTCGAATGAAATTCTTAACATCGAACGCAGATTTAATACTATTATGGCACTGAGCAACCGCGATATTTTCCAGAAATCACTTGCAAAATACTTCATTCAATATCCCATTGCATACCGTTTTCAAAGTGCATAGTAACCATAGCACCTCAGCGTGTGCGCCTAAACCAGCATCACATGCGTGCAAAATAAGTAATTTCACTACGATTTGCGTTTTGATTGAATTTCAAGGTATTTTGCGCAGTTGTGCTACATACATATGAATGAATTCACATACATATATGGTTCACAGCGTTTTCCCCATGCTTATTACAACTGAGCAACAATAGAAATACCAAAAAAAATACATCCGACAACCATATTGGGCCCACCTCAACCGCGTAAAAATTCGCGCGTTCGTGGCATGGACGGTACTTGAGCGAGCAATCAGCAACCGGACTAGTGCAAAACAATCGCGTTGGTTGAAATATTCATATTAGAGATGCATTCGCACGATGCATGCAACAATATACAGTGGAGGCCATCATATTTGGGATTGGTCGCAATTAAAGCGCAGACGTCGGGCTTAAATGTGAGATTGAAGAAAATTCACTACTATTTCGATGTGCCTTGAAAGCTAATGAGTACTATAAAAGCAAGAGATTTTTTAAAAAATAAAATTTATCATGGGTCCGGATTGAAGGTAGCAGCACAAAGCCTCGCTTGAAAAATATTGTACGTTTAATTTTATGGAGTGAAATGGAGAGGAAGACATTAGAAAAGAGAGAGTACACGGATATGGGTCGAGACGGCAAGAAATGCTTCTTCTCATCACACCTTAAACTTACCACACTTAAATTCAACAAACCCAAACTCACCAAACTTAAATCCCCCACACCTAAACTCACCACATTCAAGTTCCCCACACCTAAATTCACCACACTTAAACTCCTCACACCTTAGCTCACCACACTTGAGTTCCCCTCGTCTCAACTCACTTCACTTTACCTTTTTTACCCCCCTCACAAAAAGCGAAGTATGTAAATCATAAATTAAATACTATTACTGCTAGTAATCAAAAAATGTGGCCTAGAATATGTTGTTAAAACCAAATATACAAATTCTATTCAAAATATTCATTAATTTCTAACTGTCCCCATTTTCACATTCTTCTCTGTACAAAATATTGAAATTATTATTCTACCTGCATACGAGCATGCATTCATTCGCCACATTCGCCACAACAATTGAAGCTCAATTTTGGATATTTCGTGAATGCATTTTGACGCTTCTGCTCTAAGCTGGTATTTTTGCGCGCCTCCTGAGAGCAATGGGGCTCTAACGGTTCTGCGGTTGTGCTTTGTTTTGTGAACCGTTGCAGTGGCTTTGGATTTGCGCTGCGGGGCTAACAATAGTTAGTTAGAGCAAGGTGGACTGTGGAGGGCGAGATAGAGAGGGAGATGAGGAGAATTGTGTGTGCAAAGTATGAGTAGCTTGTTTACCGCTGGCAGGCGCACAGCAACAACATTGAATTTCCATTTTACTTAAATGCATTTAATTTGGCAATGGCTAGAGGCTGAAGCTACCGCTGCTGTTGCTCGTTACGTTCATCGTTATCACTCAACAAACAGGCCAGCAGCAACGCAACTAGTGCATATGCACTTGGAAACAAGGCTGGTCAGCGGCATTCAATTCGCATTCGTTCGTTCATATAAGTACGAGTATCCTGAATGCTTTGAACTAGCTGCTGAGCTTTTTAGAGATTCTATTTTTTACGTGAGATAGTTTTTATTTTAATTTTTATGTTATTTATTTCATATCCCTTTTTATATATTTTTTTTTTTTTTTTTTTACTTTAATCTTTGCATCGCAGAATTGCCGGATCGCTATTGGTGCTCCTTCTTATTTTTACTTAGAATGAAAAGATGATTTTTTTCTTCAACTTTGCAGCTGAGTGTTGTTCATTTCACCGCCAACTTTCGTCAGGGCAACTGCAGTAATAGCCTAAGAAATATGCATAAATTCATTACTTGCTACAGCAGATAACAAAAATATATGACAACAACATTTATTGGCAGCAGCAGTTGGCGAAAATCCGTGAATACTGCGGACATTTTTAAACCAACTTTTTATTTATTTTCTCTTTTTTTCTATCTGTTTCTACCTCACGCTGCTTGTGGCATCCTTTCTTTTAACTTTTTTCTTTCATTTACATTTCCTTCATCTATCTTATAATTTAACTTTTCCTCTTCTTTTTTGCAAAAACATTTTCATTTTCTTGAGCTAGAAATCTTGAGCTTGAGATTATTTTTAGCCGCTTTGTTTTTGCTTAATACTCGCGTGTTTTCAGTGAAAATTAAAACTAAAGCTCTGGAATCTTTCATCAGTATATGCCACTCGTATAATAAGTACTTGCGTTTCTTCTTTGCTATAAACTGTTAAGCGCTTGCACTTAAGTTTATGATAAAAGTTTTTTAATATGCATTTTGATGTTTTGGATGAACCACACTCGCATGTCTGGTGGCATGTTTTTCAATTAAAATATTATTACTTCAAGCTTTATACGACTTAAGATGCTGAATAAATCTTCGGAATTTTATATGGAAATTTTCGAGAAAAATTGGAGAATAAAATAAAGTTAAGTCTAAACCACAATAATTTGGATAAATAGTAAAAAAACCTAAATGAATATAAAATGACGACTTAAATGCAAAGCAAAAAGTTCACTGAAAATAAACTTAGAAAAAAAAAGTGTATATGATAACGAAAAATTGAACTTAACATACATACATAAACTAAAAAAAATTGATAAATAAAAATAACATTTTAATTTCCGTCATTCTCAATAGACTGCATAAAATAATTTAGGACAATTATAAAACTCACTACAAAAAAAAAAAACCAAAATAAATATGTATGCGAAAAAATTTTAATTTTGCAAATTTATATACATACATATGTACATACATATGTATATACTCGTATTAGAAAAATCAAAAAAAAAATATATAAATAAATAAAAATTCGTTCCAATATGTGAACAGTGACGGTCAAAACAAAAGCAGTGACTTATATTTACTAATTTTTACAGTTAGTTATACCATTATTAATTTTTTATATTTTTTTGTACAATTTTCAAACTTTGTGTCGTTTTAAAAAAAATTATCAAATTTTATAAGTGTCATATTTTTTAAATTTTAATCAGAATGTTAAGGAAATTTTTAAGTATACTGTTTCGTAGCACGTTTAATTTTCGTCAATCAATTTTTTAGTCTTTTTAATTTTTGTCTAGCAAAATGGCAAGTTTCAGGTGGCAAAATTTGTACAATTGATTTTCGCCAATTTTTTTGCCGATGCTTTTGTACGCTGTTTTTATATTAAAACAAAAAACTTCACAACACCCTCGACGAAGTATAACCTTCGTGAGTGATCCACCAGCGATAGAAAACACTCGTGCCATAACCTCACATTTGGCAACTCATAGCGTTAAAACCATTTAAGGCAAACTCTCTGCCATGGAAAAACTTCGCCTAATTCTCTGTACAAAGCCCTTTAAACCACAAATCTGCTTACAGTAATTAAAATGTTAAAAGCAAATCGAGAACATTTCCGCACAAATGCAATTGCATACAAATTTATACAAATTTAGTGCAGCTACACTATGTACTTGTGTATGTATACACAGTAATTCAACGGAAGAACACAAACACTAAGCATTCAACGGGGAAATGCGTTTTGATTATGCAAATGCCAAAAATATATTGGCAATTTAGGAAATTCAAATTTAACATAAATTTGTAGCTCTTAAAAGAGGCTAAGCATGTCCAAAGCCAAATGGAAAATAATATGAAAATAAAATTACAGAAAATCGACGGAAAAGTGGAATATTGCCAATGCAATCGTCGTAAATTCCCATACGCATCGCAAAGCAGCAACTAAAGCACAGCAAGGATTTTCTTTTCCTCAACTCGGCTCCGATGATTGGCAAACGTTGATATTCAGAAAGAAAAAGTTGCTAGTTTTTCGATAGTAGTACAATTTATTTTATTTTATTTTTTTGTTGAAAAAATACTACAAATACGAAAAGAGTTGCTTTTGTGTACATCGTCGGGTCGTTGGTAGGCGGGCAAGCCCAGACCACACTCCGTGCTACTAAATGGCAACAACGGCGGTGGCGGCGACGTTGGCTGCCAGCTGTGCTAACCAATACGCAAACAATAAAGCATTAAGCCATGAAAATGGGCAATGATGCGAGAAAAGTTATTTCCAATTTAATCCAGTTACAGTTACAACGGAAATGACCGGAGGATGGTCGGCCATTCAATGAACGCAACGGGCGAGCATTCAGAGCCACAGGAGAGTGAGTAATCTTGCCGTAAGTAAGAGAATTCCTGCTACGATTATTGTACAAATGAAATACTTATACATAGGTGAATACATATACTATATGTATGTATGTAGGTGTGTGTGTGTAATCCGATGAACAGAATGTCTGGCGGAGTGCAGGAAGCGAGGAGCTAACTTCAACCCATCGGTGCGAGTGTGTGCACTAAGGTGCGTATGCCATTGCAGCAAAGCGTGTGGGTGAGCGGCGTTGGGTGGACTTACTTACATACCAATGTGTGTATGTACATATGCATGAAGGTATGTATCAACGAGTTTTGCATTGCTTCGCTGCATGCAAATAATAGCGTTTTGTGCGTGTCGATAAAATTACAGTGTGTGTGCGCGCGCGCGCCTTGCCGTTACTGTTGTTGTTGTTGTTGGTGCGAACTGATTAGGGTCTTCGATTATTCGACTTTTTGTAAAACCGGTTTTCGAATTATTCGAAAAATGGCAGTTTGAAAAAAAAACCGGTTCTTAGTTTTTAAATCAAGAAAAAACCGGGTAAAGCGGTTCTTCTTCCAATTAAGAAATAAGCCACATCAATGTACATACATATAACTAAATGCAATTATTTCTAGGAAAGAATTCTCTTGAAAATAAAATGTAGTTTAATGTCCGAGTTCAGTGAGCAGTAAAAATTTAAAACCAGTTGTAATTAATTGGTATCAAAATAAAGATTCTAGTCTCAAAATAAAGTCTCTCAATTATGTATGACTAAGTGATAAGCAGGTCACAAAAATTTAAAAGTGAGGAAGGCAATAATCTTCAACTCATACAGTCTCAAATTTTATATCTTGAGATGATACCAAATTACTGATTTTCACAATGTGCAAACTGAGCGAGCTACAAGGACTTATTTTCAGTAAAGTGTTATACAATTTTTCAACGATTTCCTGTCTTATGAGAATTTTATAAATTAATAAAATCTTCTAAAATACCTTTGTTGCGTTTTTTTTTTTGCAAATTATAATATCTAACTGATAAGCACTTTGTGGTCGCCGTTTCAATAAAAATATAATGGATGTGAAAATAGTTGATGTGCTGCCGTGTTTCTATCATTCCTCAAAGTCTATATCTTTACAACTAGGTAAAAAACCTGGTTTGGAGACGAAAAAACCGATTTTTTTGATATTCATAAAAAAAAAATATTTCAAAAAAAAAGTACAAAAATTTACGTAAAAACCGGAAAAAACCGGTTTGAAAAAAACCGTGCCAATCACCCTAGAACTTATGTATGCAGTTTGTTGGTTGAACGATGAACGATGGATGGCAGCGAAGATTACGCAAAGTGTAGTGAAGCTTGAATAAATGTTGAGAGTTGTGCGCAAACGGGGCGAGATCGTCCAACTTGTTTCATGGCGGTGTGACAAATGTAAGATTTTCGTAAATTGAAAGGCGTAAATGGAAGTTATTCGAGCGAGCAAAAATTTCCATATGTGCGCATGAGTAAGGAGTAAGCTTGTGTGTGTGTGTGTGTGAGTGTGTATGAAGTAAGGTAGTGTTTAAAATTAATGTAGATATGCGCCTGTATAAAGTATTAAGTATGGCCACCTCGAGCATAACACATGAAAAAGTGAAATAAATTACTCTTCGTAATCCTAAGAAAAAGATGGAAAAATACTCATAAAAAAAAAAACAATTTTCAGTTATTCATTTGTGGCAGAAATTTCGATTAATCGTTTTACGATTCTGTACAGTAACAGCGGCGAGCTTGGCGAGTTTCTAAAGAGATTCACATGCAGGGTTTAAATGTATGTCAAACTATTTTGTCACAAAATATATTAAAGCGCAAATCTTCAGTTTGCTTGTTCAAAAACCTTTTCCAAAACAAATAGCAGCTTATTAATTGTTTGGCTGATTCAAACACCGTACACATGCTGTGTAGAAAAAACGATAAAAAATTATGAATAAAAACAGTATCCCATCAGGGATTGAAAAGCTGGTACAAATGTATCTTTTCCCGACTTTTTGAAAGTAAAGGTACATTCGGCAAAATAAGTTTAATTAAGGTACAATTTGCCGATAGCCAAATTAATTTCCATATTTAAAAAAAATTTGTAAACAAGGAGAAATTACCACTCACATTTCAATGTGAACATGTCATTGTGGCAACAATAAATCTAGGCAAAGTGGCCAAGTTCCCTAAACTCATGCCACTCTTTGCACCCAAATTACCAGTTTCCGGTAATTCAAACAGCATTTTTACCAAAAGTGGACATTTTTTTTTATATGAGAACGGATGTGGTAAATTTTTTTTTCAATTTGGAAATTTTTTCAAAGAGTTTTTTTTTAAGTTTTAAATACTAAGTTACTTCTTAAAAATTAAAACTTTTCACCTTCTTAGAATTGCACAAGAAATTTGCTTATTAACATGGCTCATTAACTAAAACACTGTTGAAACCCAAAAATTTAATTAAATTCCACCCTTCAATATCGGCCGTTGAAAGTTGACTGCACAACTGCACACTCAGCTTAAACGACAAATAAAAATAAAATTGCACTGAAAAAATGGTCTTAGTATATTAGCCGACATGTACATAACATACATAAATATGTGGTTGCACGGTAATGGAGATAAAGATTGAAAAAAAATTGTTTAAGGTTTAAACGATTTTTGGTAATATTTTTCTGGGTTTGGTAATTTTTTTTTACAGTTTTGGTATTAAATTAAAATCTTTGTGGCAACGCTGTCACTATCTTGACGTTACTCAATTGTCGGAAGGCGTAATCTTCTTCTCTATCATTATTGACACATAATATTTTTTGTCATAGTCATACAACTAAATTTCAGCGCCAACTGTTTTGTCTTGTCAAAAAGGTTAAGTTAAGTGTGCATATCCACACCTTTACAAATGGAGTGAAATCTTTCTTCGCGTTCTTGTCTACATTATTTGCAGATTTGTTTTTAATCTCTTTCGAATGTTATCTTATCTTTATGTAGTTTCTATTTGTAACACTATATTTCGAAAGTCTTCCGTCTTTTCATACGTTTTTTTATTTTATAAAAAATCACGCTAAGCGTATTATTAAAAAATTGACCTCTCATTGAAAATGTAAAAATCATAAAATTTTATTCAATTGTAACGGATATTATTTTAATTGTACTGATATATAAATTATTTTTTTATGAATGCAAATAATGTATAAATTTATTGAGTGGATATCAGTTGTTTGAAAATAATAAAAAAAAATTGCAAATTAGGTACAATTTGAAATATCGACTTAAGTAATCGCATCATAAACTATGGACCAGTGTTGCCAGGTAAGCTGCTAATTTGCTAGATTTTTTCCGAATAAATTTTAAAAGTAGAGGACCGTTTTTTTTTTAGCGATTTTTCAAATGATCAATAATTGGTGTTTGTTTCCGCCTTACCATGCAACTATTATGTTTAGAAGTTTAAAAATCGTTCAAATGATATCAATTTAGCGTCTTATGGGTTTGTGTGACTGAACTCAAAGATAGTTAACAGATAGACACTATCTTTGGTAAATCTTCCATAAGTTGTCGCATGGAATTTTACTACCAAAGCTAGAATTCTAGTTTCCTGCCCTACCTCATGTCTTATCTCACAAATTGGACCTAATTTTTAGATGTCGGTAATTGAAACATTGTTACACTGACTATCCAGAAGGCTACGCCGCACCTAAACAAAGGCTTTGAGCAGACGACAAATTTACATCTTCTCTGACCGTTAAACTGACTCGGAGGCTCTATACTCATGCGTAGATAACGCAAGTCTCTCCTCGAATGCTGTGCAGCAGATCTTTAAACGTGATGGTTGAGTCTAAATATACACGGCTAATAAACTAACAGCCACTTTCCAGCTTATGTTAAAAATAATGCCGCAAAAGCGACAAACGAAAGCTAAAGTGACCTCTTCTCTTGTGAAATCTCTTGCCATACACCACGCACTTCGGGCCTTCTTGTAAATTTCCTTTCTAACAAGCGTTCTCTCAGGTTACTGGCTAATGGGCATGGAAGCCAGCAAATTAGGAGTGCCGACCCAGACAAGTATCACAGTTGTGGCTGCGTTGAATAAGAATAAAATAGGAAATTACCCCAAACTACAACCGCCGAACTTCATATCATATACCGTCTTCTTTCCTGAAACTACCGTCTAGCAATTCGTCAGGAGGCAGTTTGAATCGCTAAATATTAAAAGTGTATTCACTTTCGCTAATTTGTGAAAGATACGATCGGTAAAGAGATGGGTCATAGGTGCCAGAGTGAACGATAGAAGGAAATTGCTTGCAACGCATTGGTTAAATAGTTCAGTGTGTTTCCAACGCAAGGACTCAACTCGTACTTATCCGGGGCATCGTAAGCACACTGAACTATTTGTACAACAAGCTCCAGCAATCGACATATGTATGTACCTAGCGTCACGCTTGAACTTGTCAAACAATCTTTGGCAAGCCAACAGGAGCGACACCTCCGGTTAAAACTTCAGTTGACTACCTCAGAGGCTACATACCCAACTATAGTAAACTCGTACTGCACACACACACACCAAACAAGGTGGTCACTTATGGGCTAGAGTTGTATGCCCTTTGCACCGAATCTAAATCAACTGACTGTTAATCGGGTACTAGTCCACACCGCAATGCCGGTCGGCCGCATAGATATTCTAAATTGGTTGGGGATTTGCGTGAAAATGACATGAAAATGTTTTCATTACAATTTTTCTCACCTACCAACACACACACACACTTCACGTGTGTAGTAAGTAGTTATTACACACATGCGAAATATATATCTTTTGAGCTAACCTTTGAGTAGTCTTGTGTAAATAAGCTGAGTGAAAGTGCGCAATAGCTAACACTACAAAATGAAATAAGTACAAAATTTACAAACATAATCCACTCAGCACAAATTTTCCGATTATAATATATTTTTGTAGTTCTATCACTACATTCATTTATAAAACTGTTAGCTGCTGGGTTGTAGCTGCTGTCCTTTTCCGTTTAGTTTTATCCCCAGGGTGCAGTTTATGAGTGAACTGGCAGCCAGCAGAGAAACAGACGATTGCTAACGTTTTTTTTGTAATTTAATGTTCAAAATATTTAATCTAGTTTCCTGCTTACAATGGCAAATTTTAACAAATTTTTGCTCCACTTGAGCTCTTTTCACTGGCTTTTCTACTACACACATACATATACATAGAATTGTTTACCCAGAGACCAGTTTGCGAGCGAACAATTTATAAATAATATATTTTTCGTTATACGAGTATATATAAATGGTATAATAGACATACCAATAAAGATTCGATGCTCGGTACACGAAGGTGAAGAGGTCAAGCGGCTGCACAAAACTTCTCGGACCCAAAGCCCAACGGTGGAAAAGGAAATCTCTACGTCTGGCGCAGCATACTTGTACCAAATTAATTTGATAATTCCATTCAAATATGCTCCAGTTGTGTCTATCAATTTAGTAAGGGAAAAGTTGAATTCTCACTCAATCGTTCACCCACCCAGCTTCGTTTTCAAGCCTACTTTCATGACTAATTATATGTATATGAGGGTGTGTGTCGACAAACTGAGCTGACAGGAGCAGTACTAAAAATGTCCTGCGTCGTTCAAATTTACTTGTGAACTGAAATCACCTGCCCACATACGAATACAAACAAATATCTACACTTAGTACACGAAACCATTATCTTTTTCGGAAATTTTCACAAATTTAGCTGTCGCTGATGGGTTGTAGCCTGCATGCACAAATGTCTAACATCTTACGGCCCTACAAACTACTTATTTTCTAATGCCCATATCCGTCGCAAAGGTAGCAAAGCACAGAATAGTCAGTAGGAAAAACTGAACTCGGAATGTTTGCGTTAACGTATTTAGCTACTGAATGCTAAGCAAATGATATATACTAATGAAATTTGCATGAACAATTGGAATCGATTAAAAATTTTTTGAAAAAGCGCACATTACGTACCACAGTTTGCTGTATTTAGAATTAGTACATAATATGTAGTTGATACTACTTGCTTAATTATAACTGCTTCGGAAGTATCAAAAAATATTTGAGACCTCAGTAGTCGCTACCAAGTCAAAATTGGTTAGAAAAAAGGAATGTTGTGTTGTACTAGAATTCAGCCCTTGTATAAAAAAAATTATCTTCCAAGAAATGCGCTAAGAAACCACCCTTAAGGTGCCACCTTTCCCAAAAATCAAACGAAAAAATGTTCATTCCGACGAACTGATAATCTCTTCCTTTTCTTAAAGTCGTTAAAAAAAAAATAAAGTGCGTCTGGTCTATGCTATGGAAGTAAACCACTCTTGTTTCACTTTTTGATCGTTGCAAAATCTTGATACATAATATAACTACGATCTACTGCGCTTAACATATAATAAATATAAATAAAAATCATAACGCTGAGTTTCGTAATTTTTAAGTTATAAAATTCAAATCATAGACACTAATTACGGTGAGATCAGATAAAGAAGGTTTACGTGTGAAGATTTATTTATTTATTGAAAGTTGGGGTGTGATGAGTTTGGGTATGGTGACTTTAGATGTGGCAAGTTTTGCAGTACGAAGCTTAAATTTAAAATCACAGAAGTTCAGACACACATTCAGAAGATAATGAAGGAGGGACCGAATGTACTAACGGTTCATGATGATAATTTCTTCCAAGCGAAGTGTAAAACTGATTATTGTCCTAGCTGATAGGGGATTTTTGAAAGACAAAAGTCTAGAGAATTATCCAGAATTGCTGAGAGGTTATCGACTCATGCTCTTCCACTATTATTTTGTGATTATATATATATAATTTTGGCGCGTACACTATATAGCTCAGTGTTTCGCCGAGCTTCTCCTACCATTTGTGGTGTGCGTCTTTATATTTTACCACAAATGGAGGGACCAACTGTTGTGTATGCCGACTCCGAACGGCAGATGTATTTAATGAGAAGCTTTTTCATGGCAGAAATACCCTCGGAGGTTTGCCATTGCCTGCCTTGGGGTGACCGCTATTAGAAAAAACTTTTTCTATTATTAAGATTTTGCTTGCCCTGACTGAGATTCGAACCTCGAACTCACCGGCATATCAAGTTATAGCACACACCGCTACTAACTCGACTACAGCGGCCACAATATTTTGTGATTAAGAGCCCGTAATATTGTGCTGTATATGACCTCCAAAACGGGGTACTTTCTAGAGTAAGAGGTGAAACAAAAAGAAGTATCACAGTGGCCCAATGGTGGTTTGAACTTACCTCCATTCTTGGAAGAGCGCAGTCTTGACGACCTAATCCAATTAGCTTAGGGTGACTGAGATAATGCTTCATACGTACTTAAAGCCCTGGAAAACTCAAGTTAAAGGCTCGGTTTGTATTGAAGATTGATCAGATCTTTCACTGCCCATCCATCCATGGCCGATCCAGTTTACTTTACAAAAAATAATTGAGCAGATAGTAGCCAAATAGATTATCTTTAGATAGAAGTCCAATAGAGTTGCTTAACTTGATTGCCAGAAATAGCAAGATTAGCTTTCTATTTAAAAGCAACGTTAGTAGAACATAAGTAATGACTTTCCAATAGGGTTTGCCCGAACATTACCGTACTTATAGGTATACGGGGCGCTTATTTACACAGCCCTGTTTCGGTGTCGTCTACTTCTCATAAGTTTTAATTAAATGCCCTATCATATTTTTGACATCAAGTCTCGGTTATCTCAATGGAACGTTATCCTACACACATGCAAACCTACAAATGCACCTTCATACGAGAACGTCATTATACGAGTATAGTGCATCGACACAAGTTTTGACTAAGGCAAAGCAATATGATCTATGGTTAGGAAAACTTATAGAGTTACGTGTACATACATACATATACCAATTTAGTTAGGAAAACTAGCATCCATCCTTTTGTATTACCCCGCCCTCCATAAGTGTGTGCGTGTCCGAATTCTCAACTGTCCTGCATTGGGTGTTTATTTGTTGGCGGGCGTGTACATCGATTACCTCTTCACTGTCCCAAAATGTTTGTAGTTCACACTCTTCCACTTAAGTATGTACAGACCTACTCTACTCCTTCTGCGCGTTTCGGACAACGCCTTCAAACTAGTTCTTTGAATTATACAATTCGTTGTATATTGAAACTTGCTTCCTAACTGGTGTTGATAATTAAATTTTATGGTTTGTATATTTTACTTAGTTATGCAAAATTTCATGCTAACTTGTACAAACAAGCATACATATGTATGTATATGCAAAAATATCGTACATAGCCAGACGCCGTCAGTACGTAAGTATGTATGAAAGTAAGTACGAGTATGCACATTTGTATATACAGTGTTGGAAACATTAATATGGACATTCCCTTATTACTCTTTACTATTCCATAACTTTATATGTATATATATATATATTTTTTTAATCAACTGTTAACTCACGTTAGTTAACGTTACTTTATCCAATAAGAACTTGAAGCATAGTAGGTGACACGCTTTTTAAAAATTGCGATTAAAAGAACATGTTCTTAAATGGAAAAAATAATAGGAACAGTAGCAGTAGTTTTGTCGTTTGCATTGAAGCATTGCCGAAATTTCCGAAAACAATTTGTATTAACTGATAGTGATTTGCTGTGTGATAAGTTGTGAATAAATGTTGCTAAAAAAATTCGAAGTATCACAGCATAATAATCTTTAATGGGTCGCGCCAAACATTGGTCGGAAGTTGAAAGGAAATCCGTAAAAAAAAACTAAAAATAAAAATTGTAAAATCCATTCGTGAAATAGCGGGTATAACTTAAACCACTTTTCCGGGTTTATGCCGAGACTTTAACATTCATTCCAGCACCTTTGATGTATCGGTCTCACTTTTTATAATTAAAAGAACTGTTCTATCCTCTCTTAATAACAGCTAACGATCCAATTTTCTTACTTTGCATTTCTCTAACTTTGTATTCGGCTGATGAATTCTTATTCTGTAGCTGAGCAGCTTGGGATCTCGACGCTTAACAAACTTACTTCTGTCACGACTCGGCACCAAAGATTTGTATATTTAAAAAAAAAACATCCGTACGTTATGCGTATTGAGCCCCTGGTGTCGGTTGGGCGGGAAAGTGGGTTTTCGTTGGGTTATAATAATAATGAAATTCTCAAAAAAAAAAATTGGTATTTAACGTGCTCCAGCGAAAAACATCACAGTCATTTGACAATTTGGTGGTCAAAGGGTCAAAAAAGGATCAGTTTTTGACCTTCAACGACATCGAGGAAGAATAAAATGCTCTAAACTAGCCAGACTGTTCACAACATACTACGAGAATGGCAGAAGTGCTATAAAAGGACCACATTTGAGCAAAAAGGACTTGAATCTACGATTGGAGAGGCACATGCTTCGGGAAAACTGGAAAAACGTTCTTTGATCTGATGTGATCAAGGCTTTTCGGCGAGTGGAGTAGGATAATATTCTTCTTAGTGTAATGTTGCCCTATTGAGATCATCATATTTCGCTTAGGTGGGATCTTATGCACGACAACGACCCGAAACATGCGTCCAGAGTTGTTAAATCTTGATTTGAACGAAATCAAATTGGTCTTTTGAATTGGCCCTCATCCCCCTCTATGTGGAGAGTTCAAAAAGTCGATAGGTGGACAAAGATGGAAGAATAGGCAAAAGCTGTGGAGAAAAATACAGGAAGCTTGGTACTCAACACCGGTCAGAACTTGTGCCGATTTGGTCAAGTCCATGACGCAAAGATGTTAGGAAGTCATTAAAAAAATAAAGGAGCTTCAACTAAATTTTAAATAAGACCAACCAAAAAATGATTTTATAGTTAAAGTTAAATAAAAAAAATATTATTTTAATGTTTGCTCCTATTAATTTTCCTAGCTGCATCACAAAATGTATTATTTTTTGTTTTTACAATCAAAATTATCAAATAAAAAAAAAAAACAACCCAATCATTATTGAAATATCTTATTTCTGCATTACCTTGTGTGAAATAGTAAATATTTCGTCTAAAGTACGCACAAACATAAAAACTAGCAAATGTTGTGTTTCCCAATTTTTTTCCCAACACTGTAAACTTGTGCAATCAAAACTGCTGACCGGCAGAAAAGTTAAGTGTTGTGTTGTAGAAGAAAAAGAAAAAATACGATTTAATTAATGACAGACAAATGAGCGCTTTGGAGCGTGTTGAATTGGTAAATATTTGCGTGAAAAGTCAAGATTCCAATTAACACTTTCTAATATTTTATAGAGCGTTTACATATATGTACATTTTCCAAATATGCTTTTAACTCTTTTTTGATGCTAACGAAAATTGAAAGTTATTAAAATTATAACCACAAAGATGTGCGGGCGTCAAGAATGTGGCTTTAAGCCTTTTTGTTAAGCAGAGAATTTGTTATCAAATATATAGCTGCGGGCGGCCTAGAAAATTGATTAACGTTAGTTATAAGCGAAATTTCGTAATTAGAAGTGCGTTAATGTGTAGCAGCTAGAAGTTGTCTGGATGGCGTATCGTTTAAACCGTAAATGTGCAAAAAAAAAGGTTACTCATACCAAAATTTCGCTTTGTGCACATCCTCTTGTTTAAGCTTCTACGAGTACAATTTGCTAGTAAGCTTTACGGTCAACATATAAAATGTTCATTATCTCATTTGCAGTTTGACCGACCATTTTGTGGTGACTGTCGTTTTTGTGGTTTACGCCTTGTTAATTGATCACCTTCGAATGATAGACGTTATATTTAAGAATACTATTTACACAGAGATACATATTCTTTTGAAAACTTCCCATTTGTTGGACGAAGGAAAAAAGCAATTGAAAACCGTATTTAATATTTCAATTACACAACACTGCGTTAGAGCAGGTCGCTTTTTAAAAAACGACTTCGGCCCTTATTCCAGAGATTGGTTAAACCGCAAATCGATTTTTTTAAAGGCTGCCTTTTTAAAAGGGTTGATTGGAGTCTAAAACCAGATCCGCGCAGCATTAAAAAGAAAACACTACCGTCGTTGAAGAATTACAAAAAATGGTGCATGATTTATTGTTTAACAGCTTTAATTGTACATGAAAGCGGGGTTGCATTAAGAAAGAAAAAGGGATTATTTTTAATAATAATAATCCCAACGGTTGTATCCCTCCATACCCGCCCGACCGACGCGAGGGGCGCATCCGCATGACGCACGGATATATAAAAAAAAAAAAAATTTTGTTTTTTCATATATATTGCGCCGAGTCATGAAAGGCAGAGGTTTGTTAAGTGTCGAGATCTAAAACTGTTCAGCTACAGAACAAATGCTCATCAGCTGATCGAATAGTAATATATGTATATGTATGTATGTATGTATTAATTATTGAGAGCATTGAGTATAGTTTTCTTTACGTAAAAAAGTGAGTCTGAAATATCAAAAGAACCGGAGTGAGTGTTAAAATCCTGACACAAACTACGGAGTGGCTCATTTAACTCAAAATTACTTTTACATGGCTTCAGAAAGAGAGGCCGGAAATGTCTTGAAATTCTGGAGGGAACGTTAAGTTTTATTTCGCTAAGAAGAGATGGGCTAGAGATCAAGCCTGTCAGTAACTTGACCAAAAATACAATGCCTAGCATTTCTCTACGACTAGCAAGTGTAGGAAGATTAATGAGTTTTAAACGACTTTTATATGGCGGCAGGTTGTACTGAGAATCCCAACGAAAATTCCTTAAAGCAAAAAGCAGAAATTGTTTTTGAATGGACTCTATTCTGTCGGAATGAACTTGATAGCGCGGGTTCCAAACAACAGATCCATATTCCAGTATGGGCCTCACTAACGTTGTGAACAGAGCCTTCGTGATGTAAGGGTCATTGAATTCTTTTGACCACCGTTTTACAAATGCAAAAACACCCTTGGCTTTGTTAACTGTAACATTGATGTGAAGATTAAAATTAAATTTCGGATCCATTGTAATTCCAAGATCAACAAAGTTAAACACTTGTTCGAGGTTATGGTTACCTATTTCATAAGATGTTGGTTGAACTGCTCTGCGAGAAAAGCACATTACTTTACATTTTTTAAGGTTTAGTGGCATGTAATTTATTTCACACCAGTTAGTCATGCTATTTAAATCCGCTTGTAGTAAGGACCTTTCCTCAACAGAATGATACGATCTAAAAAGCTTTACATCATCAGCATACAATAAAATTTTTGAATAATTTATTACAGAAGATAAGTCATTTATAAAAAGTAAAAACAGAATCGGACCAAGGTGACTTCCTTGCGGGACCCCTGAAGAAACATGAATAATGTTTGAGGAACTATTTTTAAAAAGAACTCGTTGTGTTCTGTCAATGAGGTAAGAAGCCATCCAACGAAGGAGATTAGGTTGAAAACCAAGGAGATCGAGTTTATGGATCAGTAAAGAGTGACTTACTCTGTCGAATGCTTTACTAAAATCAGTGTATATAACATCAGTGTGCATAAATTCTCTGAATCCATTTGAAACATGAGTTGTGAACTCAAGCAAGTTTGTAACGGTAGATTTACCCTTAGAGAACCCATGTTGTGTGCTAGAAATTGTAGAGGATATGGAATACGTTAAATGGTCAACAACAATAGCTTCGAATAATTTAGGAATAGCAGAAAGCTTAGCTATACCGCGGTAATTTTCTATAGAGGACCTACTCCCGGTCTTATAAAGTGGTATAATGAATGATTCTTTCCAAGCTGAAGGGAAAATCCCAAGCTTAAGAGAAAGATTAAATAAATTAGTTAAGGGCACATTAATATGTTTTGCACAGTTTATGAGGAAACACGTCGGGATAGAATCGGGGCCAGCCTTAAATGATTCTTTTAAGTTACTCAAATAATAAAGTACTTCCTCGGAAGATATCTGCGGAATAATAGCAGAGGTGAGGGAACAGAGTTTATATGGATAAGGTTTGCTCAGAGGAGAGTTAATGGAGTAATTTGACCTGAAGAATTGGGCAAACATGTTGGAAATTGATTGGGAGTCACAAGAAACGGTATTTTGATATTTCATAGCAGACGGAAAACTAGTCACTCTGCGCCTAGAGTTAACGAAGTCATAAAATGATTCAGGGTTTTTTATTAGATTCCTTTTAACTTTGCACAAATAAGATCTGTAGCATTTTTTATTTAATTCAAAATAAGCGTGTCGGATAACTGAGTATTTAATATAGTTAGTGTGCAAACCAGTTTTTTTGTACAATTTAAACGATCGCGACTTCTTATTTTTTAAATTTTTTAGTTCTTTAGTAAACCAAGGTTGTGATTGCTCCTTTTGTACGCAAACCCGTTTTGGTACAAACTTTTGAAATAAGCTAAATATAGTGTCATTAAATGTTTAATTCACAACAAAAAGGTCTCTTGTATTGTCAGCTTACCTTTCGTTAGTCGTACACGAGCTTTTCGACTTTGAAATGCTCTCTCGCAGATAGGATAGTTAAAGCAAAAAGGAGTTTTTAACTTTGTGGTTTAAATATTATTTAACTTTTCTGAAAATGGGTTCGCTCTGTTTGAAGTCTGTTAAAAAATCGTGTTTCCTACGAGCTTAGAGAATCAAAGTGGGACTGGGCTAATGCTCTAGACCTACTTTTGTCTCTTTGCCAATCTAAACACGAGGAATGCGTTGGGTGCTCTTTCAAGACAAAGCTCGGTTTGAGCTGATTCTCCTCTTCGCAGTTTCTTGCAATATCGCTGTGCTCTGGAAGACGTATCAATTGAAAAAAAAAAGAATTACATGTTTGTCGCCAGAGAGGTCCGGTTACTTAAGACTCTGATCGCTTCCAGTCTAGATATTTACCTTTCACCGAGGGTGGTCTGAAAAGTTTCCAACCTTTACGTGAATAAAAGATAGTGAACGTAATGCCTGCGCCAATCTTACATGAATTGGGCTCTGTGTATGGGAATTCTGCACCAACATTTATCAAACTGAAAGTTTGGGCATGTGAATTGGTATGGGAGACGATGAATGTTTGAGATGTTTAAAAACAGGAACTACTGACGATAATTTTGCTAAAGTTCACCAAATGGTACTAGACGACTGTCGAATTAAATTGAGAGAGATAGCAGAGGTTACAAAAATATCCAAAGAACGTGTTTGTCATATATTAAATCGTGATTTAGGCATGAGAAAGCTGTCCGCGCGTTGGGTGCCACGTTTGCTCACATCAGCGCTTGACATGGCGAAAATCCACGAAAAACGGCTTGAGCTGCTGGACCATCCGCCTTACTCACTAGAACTAGCCGCAAACGCTTTCTTTTTATTCGGTCATCTATTATCGGCGCTCGAGCACAGAGATTTTCATCAAATGAGGAGACAATAAATAAGCTTTGTGAAGGATTATTTTGTAGAGAAAAACGACGAGTACTATTTGGACGGATTAGAGAGATGGGAGCATCGCTGGGAGAAGTGTGTATAGTTACAATAAGACTATGTAGAAGAAAAAAAATGTATCTTTGTTATGTAGAAAACTTTATAGATTACCCTCGTTTGTGTTATAGCTTGTCGGCCAAGTTTAGTGTAGATATTTACCTGGTAAGTGGAGGGGAACTCTAATTCACAGCTTGTTGGCTGCTAACTTGATGGAAGTTATTCCATCTTGAAAGACGTCACAGATAACTGATAGCCTAAATTTAATGTCAAACGAAAATTCTGCACAAAAGACACCTCACACTAGTCTGCCAGGAAACTTTGATTCATTCCAAAAATAAATCACTGGGATTTTTAAGACTAATCTGAATCTTATTAGAGCACTCCGTTGCACTCTTTTTAAGTTTGTTTGTTAACTAGTAGAGATACTCTATCTCTTTCCGATAGCACCTTTGCAGCAATATATTTATATGGGTCGACCGTTGTTTTCTTCACTCGCTCTTCGATATTTTTCTATCAATACAGTTTACAACTTTTTATCAAGAATAACCTCCAGTTATTGACCTATATCAAGAGCAATGCCACCGTCCGAAAGGAGCTGGACATCTGGCACTTTGTATTTCCCAGTGAATAAAAAAAGAAAGTATAACTCTTGCCACGTTTCAGTTAATTTTGTATTAAATTTAGCTATTTCCATTCGATTATTTATTGTAGTACGCTTGCACAGCTAAAACTTTTATAAACAAACTAAAATTTATAAGTGTATTTTCTAATAATGGAAAGCATATTTTCGATTTTCGCTCATTGAATACCTCTGCAATATAAATGAAAATGGCTCATTTATAATCCATAATCCACCGACCGATTTTATGGCGCGCATACACGAATACGAGATCACATTTACACGCACATACGAGTGTATGCTTTTTCGAAACAAGTGAAAATACACACATACATACATACATACATACATACAGAGTGTGTCCACAATAATGTATTGCTCACAGTTCATGAATTGCTGAGTGGAGCTGTAGCGCATTGCAGCAAGTTAGCGAGCAAGTAAGCAAGCAATTGTCCCCAGCGTGCTATTCTATGTACATACGAAGCTCACAAAAACTTGTACATCATTACAGATGTATGTTTGTATGTATGTATGTTAACTTTTGCTTATGACTTTAATCGAATAAATTCCAAAGTTTAGTTATGTGTGGTGGGGGTGGTGAAGTGGGTAAGCATACTAAATATGACATGAGAATGAAATTAAGGGGTGAATGCACAGCAAAGCTGGGGTGGCGATGGTTGCAGCTGCGAAAGCTCTTCCATTCTTTACCCATTGTTTCGGAATTTCAATGGTTTGAAGTTTTATTATGTGACACATTGTATGTGTGTACTTTGTAGATGCGAAAAGATGTTAAATTTAGAGAAATTTGTAAATAGTGGAAAGGAAACATTGTTTCGAGAGCTTTCAACACCACCTTTGCTTAAGAAGGTAGTTTATCGTTATGATACACCCTCCTTATGGCGCCTTTCAGAGCAGAATCTATGCAAGCTCTAACACTGAGACGTCGATTACAAGTAAGACACTCAAACTCTATTAAATATTACCTAGCATTGTACTAATTACATATATTATTGCTGAGCTTCTTCACTGCTAAACTTGTTAAGCAATTTATTTTTTGGTTTTTAGAAACATTGTTTTTAATTTCCTTTGAATTGGTTTCACAATGTCGCTATGGAATATTGAAATGCAGAAGCATCATAGCACATATTTGAGATATTTAAATGTTTTTCAGTCACAAGAACAGACGAAGGTGATTCAAAATTGCGGATCCAAAGAGCGGACGGTTAAAGTCTTTTAAAAAAATTGACGTGATCAAATTTTAATGCATATTTTTTCGTAGCTCAGTACTTCATTCCTCCTTAATTGCTAATTAGATTTGTCATTCGAAAATCACTGAAGGGCTTGCTTTGATCTCCAACAAAAAAAAAAACCGATTCCGTTTCATTTATGAAATTCTTAACTTAACTTGTTTATATTGAATAAAGCAACTCGCAGTTTTTTTTTTTAATCTATTCAAAATGAGTATTTAAGTAAAGATTTTATTGGGTTTAAGCTATCACTTATTTTAAATTCATATTTAAATCTTTTATTATTACTTTCTGTGTTAAAGCTAACTCGATTGTTGTGTTCCATCGCAGAAGATGTAAGCACTAAGATAAGTTTGTTTGCACTTTCCTATTCATTGACATGTTTACTCTCTCACATCCTTATATATTTTAAATAAATTTTTTCTTACTTTCGCAAGAAAGCGTTGTACAGCCAGCAATTCAAATGAAGCTTTAATTTAAATTATCTGTCAGCTAAATATAAAACATATATCGATTTTTGATGAGCTCAATAAAATAAAAAAATTAAAAGATATACATAGATATTATTTTATTTATTTATTGAGTCAATATTTCGACTTCAGTCTGAAGTCATTATCAGGATGTCTACCAGGTGCAGCTTATCAAAAATCGCTATATATAATATATATTAATTACGGTCAATATAACCGAATTGATAATGTTTAATATAAAACTAAAAAAATTAAAAATCCTTCAGTTAATTAGCTTTTTGTGAGACTGGCTTATAAGAGCAAACAAAAAAATTTGAGATTACTTACGCTAGTGTAGGGAGCCCTTAAACTTCATTCGCTACCGAATAGTTCTGATGCTAATTATCTACTAAATTTTTTTTTACAGTTGTGTATTCTACAGTAAAACGAAAAAACGTTCAGCTAGTTTTACATATGTTTTATGCATTTTTCATTGTCGGCCTTTTGACAATTTATTTAACAAACTGAAGGTACAGAATTAAATAAAATTTCAATAATAATTTAAATAATTTTTAATTTACGATATTTTGACCGCTGGCATTGTTCCTGTGTTCTTTTTACTATTTTATCAATAGCTCTGATTGTCTCTCAATATTCGTTGGCTTAAAAACGTTTAAATTTTTTAAACCTATTTAGAATACGGTCTCCGACTTCTGAAAATTATACAAAATATTAAAAAATAAAAAAAAAGGATACAGGAAAGGTTGATTTCTGCGGTTATTATTTTAGAAAGTGCTATATTCGCCACAAATATTTGAATAAGTAAAACTTCTTCATTGTTGGTAACACACATACAAATAAATAGAGATACAAAACAGACAATGGTTAGTTATGTTGAGTTAAGGGTATCATTGAATTGATGGGCTATTTCAGCATATTTGAAGATTTTGATTAAAACACGATTTCAGCAACATTTGTTTGCCTAAGGGCGCCAATCTTTTTTTTGTTTGCTTATTGAGATTTTGGGGGCGTGAGGTGAAATCATTTTAATAGGCCATCAGCATCAGCATCATCATCAGAAGTATAGTAGCAATACAACCATTAGTGGTACTACTACATATTAAGCTAGGAAGATAATACAACAACTGAGCTGCTTTATAAATATGTACATATCATCAGCATTATTTTTGACAACAAAGCAAATATTGCATGAATGCAAAGAGAATTTACAAAGAAAATTAGAAAAGAAAAATTACGACTTATTTGCAAAACTCTGCGTACTTTCATACTGCTAAGCTTTTATGTATTTGTGCAATTCAAATGTACGACCTATATATTTTTGGCTGGAATATGTACAAACAACAATGATCGAAATAATAGAAACACGCGCATTAACTGTATTGAATTGAAAAATCAACATGGCGTATGAATGTCCCCTAAATGTATGCTATAATTTTGATACTGAATTCAAGAACCGCGTTAAGCAGTGGTTTAGGAATACGATATACGATTACGATTAATACAAGGATAAAGGTTAAGCTGAATTAATAAGTGAATGTAAGGGTAAAGTTTATTTCCTTTCAATTATTATTTTTGACCGAAAATATGGTCAATTAAAGAAGTTTAGGCAAAGATATTTTGCTACCACTTTCTGATAGCGCATTTCAAAAGAAATTAAAAAAGAAGATTCGTAAATTTTCAATTGTTTTTGTAAAATAAAATGTAACTTTGAAAAAGTAGCAAATTCTGAATTTTTTTTTTGTTTAAGAAAAAAATTGTTTGCCAAAAATCCGAAATTTTTTAATTTGCACTGAAAATCACAACTTCATAATCGAAAAGTTTAGCCTTTCAGTTTAGCAGATTTCAAACTGTTTAATCAGAATCCTTTACATATGTTTTGGTGCTTATATGCTAATGTGACAAAGTCCAAATGTGCCAAAGATGGATTGACTTTTTGGTAGACGGTTTTGTGCATTTTATCTTTTCTTAGAATGTGTTTGCAATGATCGTGCTAATTATGCATCGGACAAACTAAGCTCCATTAGGTGGCGCTGGAGTCGTGTTATTTCTAAAAGTTACAATTGCAATCATATTTACTTCGAATTAAAACCAGTATTGGGTAAAATATAAATAATTTTACCAAACATTTATAAGTTTTAACAATTTAACTTTTTTTATGAAATTTCCATTAGTTTTCTTTGAAACTTCTAATAAAAGTCAAATAAACCCAAATTTTAAACTTTTTACATATCTCCAAAAAAACACAATTAAATAAAATAAAAAAAATTTATATTTCTAATTTTCTATATTAATTAGACTTATTTTTTTAAGCAATTTGTAGGCATTACAATTTTAGTATTTTAAAGTGGAAGTTTCAAGTAGCTGTAAATTACAATATGAAGGATATTGTGCAAAGTGCCAGTAAACAAATTGTCAAAACTCAACAGTATCCACTTAAAAATTGCACTTTATTGTAATAAATTGAGTGAGGAAACCAAATTTGTTAATTCAAAATATCACAAAAATTTTTTAAATTCAGAGCAATGGTTAGGAAATTCACTTTCATTAAGAAATAATAAAATGAAATGCAAATTGCAAAATTTGTCCATACATAGCGAATTTATTGTTTTAAAAAAAAAGAGTATTAAATCAAAACTTTCCGTTGTAAGCCACAAATTTCGAAGCTTTTACAGTTTACACGATTGGAATTTAAGAAAACGATTAACAAAGCTTTCTTTGGTTAGTATTTTCTACATACATATTTGTTTACGCTCCAAATCCGAAAATATCAGTTTTTGTTTTAGTGCTCTTTTAATAATTTGAAACAAATAAAAATTTCAATTTGTAAGGTGCAACGTAGCGCGTCGGGTCAGCTAATCTTCTATGTTAAAAAAAAAAATTTAGCATAATGAGAAATAAAAAATATTCAAAATTTTTAAACTCCATACCGCATCTACTATTGTGGTAGTGGGTTTATGTATGTATGTAAATATATATATACCTGTAGTAATATTTGAAGAGATGTGAGTGTGAGTGTCGTTGGTGGAAATTGTATGTTTTTGCTGACTCCACACAAAATTAAGACGAGTAATGTGTTGGCATTTACGCATTTGTACTGACGCAGCTTCAAACACACGCATATGTAAGTATGTGCATATGTATGTATGTAAATATGTAACAACATATTAACGCAATTCATGCAATCACATGCAAAGCTGTCATTTACAACATACACACATACACATACATACATACATTCATTTGTATAAGCCAGCCAATATGTAAGGCAATTCATCACTAGCGCAATATGGCTCATGGAATCCTTGCTGACAGGTTTCAGTGGGTTGGCAGTAGAGCGGATGGGTAGTGGCAGCTGCAGCAGGCAATAATTGCCTACAAGCTTTTGCGCTTATTTATATGATTGTAGTAACTCTCTACTTTGTTCATAATTAAACAATTCTTTGATGAACTCTTTTCTTTTCTTTCCTTTTTTTTCTTTTTTTTCTTTGTTTTACTTTGTTTTGGTTTTTGTTATTGTTTTTCTTTGCGGCTGAGTGCCTTCCGGCAATTTTAGTAAAGTTTCAAAAGTTTGCAGGCAACCACACGAAAGCTTTACCTCTCCGCCTTTTCGTTATAATGAACGAATGAGGCACTTTGTTATGGAGCCTTTCACTCAATTACATACACACACGCAAACA
The DNA here is from genome assembly GCA_963971545.1 of Philophylla caesio. Taxonomy (NCBI): domain Eukaryota; kingdom Metazoa; phylum Arthropoda; class Insecta; order Diptera; family Tephritidae; genus Philophylla; species Philophylla caesio. The sequence continues at coordinate 24,444,253 of OZ020608.1, read as the reverse complement.
CACACACACATGTATGCGCGCTCGATAGCACTTTGGAAATGCAATTAATGATGGGCTTTTGCATTGTGTGCGTGACTGTATGGCATTATTTGATGCTTTCGGCTTAAAGGTGTACCCAGTAATGTAATGGCATTGAAAGTTTTTGAAAAATTGTATAAAATCATTTTTATAAAACTTAAATTTTCGACATTCTAGGACACCTTGTGAATTCCCCAATCGTTTATAGCGTTATTTTTAACAAATCACCATATTTGCTAATAAATGGTTTTGACCATATTTTTAAACTAAAATTAAGTCCACAAATAAAAATTAGTCCTCATTTATAGGTATTTCATATATCAAAAAATAACCCTCTTTTATGTGTTAAAAGATTTCAAATTATTTCAGAAAACATTTTTTTTGTGGAATAATAAATAACGAATGAAAGCCTTCCAAAAAAATTAATTTCAAAGAAGCATTAGTTCTAAACTCTTCATTGCTTTTGATTTGTTATCGCCATTACAATCGATATTTTTATAGATCTGTTATCGTTTTTTTTTTTCAATTTGTATCGTAAGATTTATAATAATCGTTTCCTTCTTTAGCGTTATTTTAATTAGTAACAAACTTTATTACTTTTTTAATTACAAAATATTATTTTTAATCTTAACCAAAAGCATAAATAAAATGACTATTTTTTAAACTAAAACTCAAAAACATTATTATTGATCTTAAACCCTTCTCCCCCTCCTTCATTCCTTGTCAACATTATAATCGATATTTTTATCAAATTCGGTTGCAAGTTATCGAAACGATGATCGTGATCGATATTATTACCGACTTTAAAATTGTTGTTGTTGTTGTTATTGCAGCATAAAATATGCCCAAGTAACAGTCCTTGGCCGGACATAAATCCGGGTCGTTCCGGCATCGTAGACCCGACTGACGTGGAAACGCCGACTTTATAGTCATTTGAATTGCTTTCGTATCAGTATTCAGAGCCATCTCTGCCTTTATTATTGAATTTTTTTTGTTCTTGAAATTTATGAAATTGCTATGAAAGGGTTATGTTTGGTAGCGCTATCGAACTATTGAAAATAAGCTGTGCATCTGGTGTCAAAAACTTTGATACGCAGGAAATGCGCCCCCTTAGTTCTATCGGTTAGATAACGGTAGCAAGCGGTCGAGAAAACGGTCCTAAACCGATTTAAGCCACAGGGAAAAGCTATTGAAATCCAATAAATCTTGGATGTCTTGAGCTTATTTCCCGCATGCGGGGTAGTCCTCATCACATCAAGATTCAGTCTCCAGAGGTCAAAGCTGTGCTAGCGTGCATCTAGTTTTAAGCCGAAGTCGACTTTTTCGTTGCCTATGAGTGGCGTACTACCGTTTATAAACCTCTCCAGATACTGCTCAATGTAGTGTGGCCAGTCGTTTAGGTGTCTTTTCATTCGACGGGTTGGCGGCTTTGCGGAGGCGATTCGTTTCGAAATTAAGCGTAATTAGGACGGTGGATGCCTCAATTGCGTGAGGCTGCTCACCACCCTGGCGTAGCATAATTTTCCACTGACCCGCCTATAGCCTTGTACATGGTTGCAGTCAGTCAAAGACTTGACAACGTTTTTTTGTGCAGCGGATTATCTTCAGAGTTTTCACGTCATCAACGTAGTATCGGGAAAGTAATACAACGCATTAAGGGATCAAATTTTTGATCTGGCACGCATTGGACTTCTTTTAATGATGATTGCCGTTCACACATGTGCTGACCATTCAACGCTTTGTCTGTGTCGGCAGGCAAATGTAAGTCTTATGTTAGGGTCGAGAGGCCTTTGTATAACTTTAATCTACCGTATGCTTCTCAACTGAACATGACTATAAAATTACTTAAAATTGAAAGTAGCAGGTACTTGAATTTATCTGAGCTGTGCTAACCGAAATGTTTGAACGTTCCGTGAGTGAAAGAAAGATCGTTTGGCAGATTCCTTCCTTGTTGCTCCCCAACAACAATTACTGTAAAGAACTCAACAAGGGCTTAGAAGCAAAACCTAAATTTCTAAGGATTTCCAGAGACTTTAGATTCACAAACATTAATAATGTTTAAGAAACTTAACGTATAGGTTAAAAAAAAAGGGATATTTTTAATTTGCCACACTTTTAATCGTAAATATTTACTGAACATTTCCCTAGTTAGTTATTAAAGTTGCACGTGCGTTTGTTGCCTGCGCCAAACAGCTGTAGGATATGTAACACCGCACAATTTTATTGCTAGTAGGTAATTAATATTTATTGTAAATTATTAAATCCAGGAAATTGTGTGTTAAATTTTATGTGTTTTTCGCTTACATGCCCATAACACCTAAACGCTTCCACCCCGCACATTTCGCTGCACGGCGGGCAGTTGAACAAACAAACAAACGCACGCAACTCGCCATTGTCCTTTCATTTGCCCGCACTCAACTCCACGCTGACCATAACAAAGCGCCCACTTGTGAATAATTAATTTTGTATGAGAGTTAATAAAAAAAAAACCCCACATTTGCTGTGTTTATGTATTTATTTTTGCGGCTAGTGATGTTTTTTTATTTTATATAAAGCTGAGCTGTGCAAACTCACACACAAATGGTACAATAACACGCCCACACGCGCGCTTCATTTCAAATTTATGAATTATGTCAAAAGGCATCCAATCCTGTTTTACATAGCGGTTTTTACATAATATTTAAATTTATTACACCCAATGAAGGGTGGCCGTGGATTTAAAGTTTCACTGCAACATATGCAAATTGGGGAAGGAGCTGTGCCATGCACACAGACCTAGGAACAGGATTATAATACAACGCAATTAACTAAGCGAATTAGTGGCGCAGCTGTGCAAAAATGCGGTTTGGGTCAATCAAATTATACTAAAATGCATATGGATTAAGGACGGATGCTAAGGAAAAGCAGGATAAGGGAAACAGAGGATTAGCCGCAGTCGGACAGTTGGTGAACGCGCGCATGTTGTTGATTTATGTAGGATAAAGAAAAATTTAATAAACACAATTGAAATATTGTAGATGAGTGCTATGGAAAATAAATGGCGAAGAGCTTATGGAATATTTTGTGAGCGATATTTGTATTGATATTTAATTTAAGGTTATTGTATTAGAAATATACTAAGAAATTGATTTTACTAATGATTATAATTTGGCGCCTACATCAGATAGCCCGTTGATTGGCCGAGTTTCTTTTATACTTTGATGTGTGCGGTTTTAAATCTCAACTTGAGATGCATTTGAAAACAATCCTTTTCTCAAACCTCAAAGGTAATTTCTCAAATGCATCTCAAATAACCGTTGATAGCGCAATAATATATTTTCCGCGATTTTAAAATATGCCCTGGCTAAGTTTTGAACCTAGGCACCCATAACCCGGACAAAGCGGGTTATAGCATGAACCGTTAAACACTCCGCCTTTATTCGCAAGAGGTTGTCAGTTTTTCTTATCGCAATGGTTCTCTGGCAATAGGAGGACAATGAGAGAGTAAATGATGCTCTCTATTTCTGAAGTTATAAGAGTTTACTCCAAGAAATTGTGTTTTAAAAATGTGGTAAATCTGTTAAATATTGGATGTTTGCTTTCTAAGAGCGTCAACCACATTTCTCGCTCTCTGCGTACCGCTATGAAAAGATGCTGCCTTCACGGCGAAACGCGATCTGTGCCGAAGTTAGGTATATTGGGGAAGAGTTTTCGTTGACTGGTAGATTTGGTTTTGAGTCTTCATACTTGCGAAAAAATTTGTGGAATAGACAAGTCGCTGTCCTTCACTTTGGAAAATAGCTAAAAGACAGGTACAGGATAGAACTCATTCCCAGCTAATGTAAAACTTCTCAAGTGAAGCTCAAGCCTCAAGTTTTCATATAAACACGTTCATTTCGGAAATCCATATACCTTAGAGATAATCGAACAGAGATACAATTCTGGTCGGATTTGTTCGCTAGTAGTAAACGTTTGCTTAAAACACGACCTCAATCGCTATACTCCGCTCTTTCTTTTACTACATTTCTTAATTAAATGTTCAACTTTCGTTGAAAATATCGTCATATTTTGACAATAAAAGTGTATTGTCTACAATTATGATCGAGTTTGTTGAACTTTCAAACCTTTACTGAATTTATGTTAATTTTCTTCAAAAACAGAATTTTAAGCACAACGTGTCTACTAAATGCGATTGAAAGGAGCCACTTTAAAAACAGAGTTCCTATGGACGGATCATTTCAAAAGCAAATGTTCTACTGTGAATTACGGTGGATTTCTAAGCTCTTTATTACAAAATAAAGCCCAAAATAACCCGGTGGCCGCTGTTGTCGAGTGGGTAGCGGTGCGTGCTATAACTGGATATGCCGCTGAGTTCGAGCATTGAATCTCAGGCAGGCCAAATAAAATCTTAATCAAAGAAAAGGTTTTTTTTTAATAGCGGTCACCCCTCGGCAGGCAATGGCAAACCTGAAAAAGCTTCTCATAAATACATCGGCCGTTCGGAGTGGACATAAAACTGCATGTCCCTCCATTTGTGGTACAACATAAGAGACGCACACCACAAATGGTAAGAGAAGCTCGGGCAAGCACTGAGCTATATAGTGCGAGCGCCAAATTAATAATAATAATAAAATAACCCGGTACTACATTTGTTCAAGCTATTATTATCATAAACGTGACTAGCCAGGAATGCGAATTCTGGTGGCGGTAAAACCACGAAAAATGACGAAGAACTGACTGACAAATGCTCCAATGTCTCAAGAGAACTGCCGAAAAAGACTCATAATACCAGAAGAAGTCTACACATTTTTGTTTTAAAGTGCCAACTCGAACCTACTAAACCTACCATCTCATTAAAGTACACCAGGGTTGTTCTCAGGACATACGACTTGGGGGAGAAAATCCGTTATTGCTGACGTGCAATGCATTTATTGCTGGAACTATTTGCTACAGTGCAGAGCGCTCAACATTGCGCCGATTTGATTTTTAAAACATATTAAATTATAGAAAATAGAGCACAGTACATACTCCTTCAAGATGTCGCATACAAAATCAGTATCTCGAAATGTTAAAGTGTCAACGCGTACTCATAAATATGCATGAAAATGAAACGGCTATGAGCAGGGAATATACTTAATGTATTCATGACAAATTGTACTTATATGGTAATCGATGTGTGTGCAAAGAGAACATGAAAAAAGCAAGCGTTAACAAAAACAAAGTGTAAGCAGTGAGTAAAACATGCGAGTAATTAAAACACAGAGATGGGCTCAGCTATCGGGGTATAGAATGGAGTTAAAGCACTGCAACTGATGAGAATACATACATACATATACATCTATATGTAAGTACAACACATGTAAATGAAGAATACGCTTGTTTGCAGGCTGTGGGCTGCTAATGGGACAGGACGAACTTTGTTGAGCGAAACAGGACGGAGTGATATCATTAAAAACATGTAAAATATTCGTAATGTGATGTAAGAAAACATTTTAAAAAAATACACATACGAGACGCCAACGACAAAATGAGGACCAGATACTAGGCTAAAAACGATGACGATGATGAAGAATAGCGGCAGTGTGGGCGAGTATGAAGAATGTGAGCGTGACGAGCTTAAAGCGCACATAACCACGTCAATGAATGAGTGAAGTGCATTATGGTAGACATGCGAGTTGATGGAAGCTGAACTGTGGTGGGTTCAGGAAGGACGGACGAAAATGTGAACTGACAGACGAAGTGTTTCGAAAGGTGACTGCCTCGCAGATTGACAGGAACCACACGAAAACGTTGGTAGGAAAACGAGAGGGCAGCGAAAGGAACAGGGAATGGAAAGTAAGGCGGAGGTGAGAATGCAGAGGCAGGAGATTCTTTGGTTGTGTAAAGGTTGTAGAATATTTGCGGCTAACAAACCTAAGCGCGCTAACGAATCTATTAAAAATGCATTACGCGTGTTGAGTGCTTGTGGTGATTGGGAATGGTGAGAATGGCAGACACACAAACACTCAGACACATACGACTTTTGATTGTTTGCACCTTTAGTGCTGGTTGGTGATTGTCGTGGAACGAAGGCGGAATGTCAGAAGGTTCGAGTATCGCGATTAAACGCACGCAATATTGACAGTAAATGTAAACGACAAGCGGTAAAATGAACGCGACATGGCCACCTAAACATTCTGTCAGAATGAAGTTCACAAAGAGACGGTTGTACATGAAGCTACATCGTATAAAATGCGGAGCGAACAAGTCAATAGACTGTTGAGATGACGACAACAAGAGGAGAAAACGAGAGGTAGAAGCGACAAAAAACACAACACAGAAGTGGAAGTGGTAGTGGGGTAGTAATGACAACGGCGCTGCGTCTCGACGGCCGTTTGACAAATATGATTGTCTAAGTGGTGGGGTAGAAAGCTGACAAACGCTTGCTTAGGCACGAATGTAAGCGAAAAAAAAAATATGAAAAGAGGCCGAGTGTGGAGTATGCAACCGCTGTAGGAGGTGAAAGAAATTGTGTGGGGAGTGTATTGCAACTTTTCAACTTCAATTTACATGCACACAAAGGCTGTGAGAAGTCTCCATCCAACGCCTCCATCTCTAAGGGAAGTTGGGCAGAAAGGTTGGCCGTAAGTATATTAAAGCGGAAAAGTTGCGTTTTTTCTGGCGACAAAACGACAGTTAGGCCTACCCCGAATTTCTGGAGGAAGTAAATGAAAATGTGTAGCATAAAGAAGCCTTACAAAGCGCAAAAAAGTTCAAGTTAAACATACTATACATATACGTATACTCGTATATGAGATTGTTAGACAGTCAGTCGCTAGGGAAACTGGTCCAGCCATACATGCACTATACGCCAATGGCACAGCGAAGCGTTGAAAAGGAAAAATTACACAAAATTTGCCACTGCCATTTACAAACGAGCTTAGAAAGCAGTCAAGCAAGCTATGACAATTCAGTCCAACAAAGGCAACAAACATGACAGGTGAAAAAGAAGCCTATACAAAGGCGCTAAACACCAACGTTCGTACATACAAGTATACATACAAGTTTCGGAGTGAAATGTACATAATTGAAGTGGGGAAGTTGAAGAATAAATTGGAAATAATAATGCGACTAAACAACTGACAACACAAATGTCTCTCTGGTGGTGTTGCAAATTGATTGCGGTAAACATATGGGGATTGCAAAAATTAAATACATAAATAAATAAGCGACTAAAAAAATTAAAAGAGGATTGCAAATAAGATTTAACACAATTATGTAATAATAAACCAAATTAAAGTGTTTGAGTTTTATAATTTGAAGTAAATCAATATGTTTGCAGTGACAATACTTTGGCGGCGGTAGTAAGTAAAAAACAACATGACGTATGTGACCGAAATCGTACGGACGAGAATGGGGCACATGGAAATGGTTTGCGTCGGAAATAAGTGCTGCTGCTCACCATAAAAGTACTCAACACACTTAAACTTAGCATGCCTAAATTCCACCACACCTCAACTCACCACACCTTATCACACCATACTTTAACTCACCACATCTAAACTCAACACACTCAAACAGATCACACTTACAATGTAAAAAAAGTAATAAAATATTAAACTTTAAAGTAACAACTATTTAAAAAATAAAAACAATTACATTAAAATAAAGCAAATCAACAATTAACACAAAGTTAAAATTCTTGTAATAAAAAATATTTGTAAAGTATATTTTTTTATAACATATGGGTTAGTCATGTTCATTTTCATAATATGTACTATGTATAAGTAAATTGTATTCAAAAGTAATTGAACATACATACATATATGTATATATATATATGTATGTATCACCAATTTTAAAAGTTTATAAAAATGAGTCGAGTCGAGTTTAGTTATCAACTTTAATTTAAACTTATGTTGTTAAATAAAAATATATACATGTAAGTAGTTATTCAGCATCCTAATGGATAGTAGATAAACTCGTAACACTCAGAGGATCGACAACACAAGTTTTAGATACCGGTAAAAGTTTGAGGGAAAGTTGTGCAATTGCAATTTTCTTAATTTAACATATTCTTTCGAGAAATTCTATACTAAAGGATGTCTTCTCAAATTCACGAAAAATACTTCCTCTTTAGCTTCTTTGATTGTGGCAAATGCACGGCTCGAACTGACGTCTTCTGAAGGCGGGCTTGCCTACCATTTCCAAAAAGGCGACAGTAAAAAAAAAAATGGTAAAAAACAACGCGATGTCTGAGCTACTTGCTATTGATTATCCTAAAATTAAATGAGATACAAAACTGCATACTCAAACATATAAATATTCGAATTTACCATAATTTAGTGAAAAACCCCTATCGTTTAGGCAAAGTTTGGATTTGAAAATGTTGTATGGGATATTATTATTATTATAACCCAACGGAAACCCACTTTCCCGCCCAACCGGCACGAGGGGCTCAATCCGCATAACGTACGGATGTTTTTTAAATATACAAATCTTAGGTGCCGAGTCGTGACAGAAGAAAGTTTGTTAAGCGTCGAGATCCCAAGCTGCTCAGCTACAGAATAAGAATTCATCAGCCGAATACAAAGTTAGAGAAATGCAAAGTAAGAAAATTGGATCGTTAGCTGTTATTAAGAGAGGATAGAACAGTTCTTTTAATTATAAAAAGTGAGACCGATACATCAAAGGTGCTGGAATGATTGTTAAAGTCTTGGCATAAACCCCGAAACGGTTCATTCAACTCAAAGTTAGTTCTGCATAGTTTCAAGAAAAGTGGTTTAAAGTTTCTCGTTGCACGGGAGGGTACATTAAAATTAATTTGCTCTAGAAGAAATGGACTTGAGATCCATCCATTGACTAATTTTACCAGAAATATTATACCTAACATTTCTCTGCGACTCGAAAGAGTAGGAAGATTAATAAGTTTTAAACGACTAGTGTAAGGGGGAAGATTGTATGGCGAATCCCATCGAAGATTTCTCAAAGCAAAAAGTAAGAATTGTTTTTGTATTGACTCTAGTTGGTCTGAATGGACCTGATAACGAGGATTCCAAACTATGGAACCATACTCCAGTATTGGTCTTACTAATGAAGTAAAAAGTGTTTTAGTTATATACGGGTCGCGGAATTCCTTTGACCAACGCTTTTAAGTCTTAAAAAGTTTAACATCATCCGCGTACATCAATATTTTAGAATACTTTACTACTGTAGAAATGTCGTTTATGAATAGCAGGAACAGAATCGGTCCGAGGTGGCTGCCCTGAGGAACTCCCGAGGAAACATCGATGATCCCAGAATGAAAATTTTTAAAAACTACCTTTTGCGTCCTACCGGAGAGATAAGAAGACATCCAACAGAGGATACCAGGTTGAAAACCAAGCAGATCTAGTTTACGGATGAGTAAAGATCATAAGCCAATTCAGCTAAACGGTAAACACCATTGAATTCAGCGTTAACGAATGATGTAGAAATTAATTACCTTTAGTGCGTTTTTAACTAGTTCGCATTTGGTCAAACACCACAACCAACTAAGGTCGAAATTCGTAATTTTCCCACCTTCTTTAGTTTAGAAATAAACGAAAAAGTGGTTTTGTAGTAATGCGGCAATTTACATTAACGAATAAAAAGTTCTTATTGTCCAATTCAAATACGAACTTTGATCAATGCTCTTTCTAGTAGTAAATTCACTGTAGTGCCTGGCTTTTTACAGTCATTCTATCATAAAACAAAAACTCTGTGTATGTTAATGTTATGTGTGTCAAAGTGCTGAGAATTTCGGTGTCATTAAGCCAAACATACCCCAAAGTCTACAAATCACGTACTTTTCGTGACTCAGCACTAAGCTTTTCATCTTTATCTCTATTCATCAGTCCAAATATGTAATTCGAGAATTATTGCCATAAATGAATAAAGTACAATCTTGAAATTGAATTAAAAACCAAGTATTAAAGCAAAGCAACTTAGTGAATCCCTTACGACAGCGACAGCAGACGAAAAAAAATAAAAAATTGGGTTTGTAAGCGCTGCTGTCAACACACAGCTACAGTGAGGCATTGGGGAAATGAAATTGAAAATAAAATCGCCCAACTCCCCCCGGCACTGTGACAATGACGTTGACGACATCAAACAGCGAAAACACATAATTGCGCTCAAATGAATAACAGTAAGGCAACAACAAATCTGAGCGCTAACAACATTTTGCAATTACAGTAACAAGAGTGAATTTTTTTGTCTTCAAACTGCCAATATTGTTGTTCTTTTTGTTTAATTTTCTTATACATCACCAGCAAACGTTTGTATGTAGTTGTTGTTGAATTGAGTGACGTACTGTCCTCCCCTCCGCCGACCGTATTCGTCCACGCTCGATTTGTCTAGGTCACTAAAACATCTTTTTATTGGCCATTAAAAAGATAATTTGAAATTTCTAATTTATTTTTTAAGCTTCATAAAAAACTGAGAAATTTGCTTGGGTACGCTATTACGAGTATAACCATTTTTTTACGCGTTTTTTGTTTTTGATTTGCTTTTAAGTGCTATTTTTTTTTGACGTTTTGTCCTATTTCTTTCACTTAGAACGGATGGGTGTTGTGGAATGTCAACACTTACTTAGAATAGAGGAGACGCATTTTTTTTCTTTTAAATAGGTTACTGTGCTCGTTTACATTAAACTGTGCTTTCGACGTGCATGAAAACGAGTACTCTTGGGACTCTAACGATTTTCGGCAACTCGCAAACAGAATTTTGCCAACAAAAAAAAACAGAGTAATTTGTGGTTAAAACCTGACATAAATACTAATTAGTCGTCTTCAAAATCGGCAGTCTTCTTCATAGTTGACCCAGCATGTGGCGGCTTTTTAACGACACGTTTAATGTAGGAGCTAAACATGAAATTTGTGGTTTGCACGCCATCTCTTTTTCCATTGCCTTTCTTGGGCTGTTTTCTCGTAGTGTGGCAAATGAGTACAGATGTAGTATAATTCAGTTGAGGGAGAGGTTGGGTTTCGCGAATATAAACGCGAAATTCAGTCGGAAAATTACCTATGGAAAAATACCCAATCATGATTGAAAGTTTAGAGTTTACAAGCTTATTGATTTCGCTTGACCGCATCCGGTATAGCTAATAAGAGACCCGTTCATTCAAGATTAGATAGCATATCGATGGCCCCAAAAGCTAACTTATCTCAACTTCACGAAAGCCGACTGCTTGTATTTGTACTAACTCGGCGCTGTTCGACAAACTGCCCTCACTCCTATAAATACATACATACGTACAAGTTAGGATGTATTTCATTAAGACAGTTGAACGGTGTTCAAACTATGAGAGTAATCCTCTTAGGGGTGCTACAGTTTTCTACATATTCACTAAGATCGTCTTGGTAGCATTATTCACAACGAACTCTTTTATCATTTACTTTAAAATCAAAAAATCACTGTAAACAGCACTACTTTTCAGGTCACTATCAGTTTATTTGAGATCCTAATTGCATCATGTCTGTGATGAATATATGTATATTATAGGCGATTTTGGCCGAGGTCAACAAAAAGCGCGCCAGCTTGTCCATTCTCTTGCTCATTGCCGCCAAGTACAGCCAAATCTTTTTCCACTTGCATTTTCCAACGCAGTGGAGGTCCTTCGTTTCCCTCGCCACCACCAGCGGGCACCGCATCGAAAACCTCCAGGGTTATAGCTATTTCATCTACTCGAACGACTTGGCCAGGCGAGCGGAGCTGCTGGTTCATAATCCGCTGCAATATGTCTACGGCCTTGTAAAGCTCGTACAGCTCATGGTTCAATCGTATGCGGTATTCGCCGTCGCAAAGGTCCATAAATATTTCGGAGAATCTTTCTCTTGAACACTCCAAGAGCCCTCTCATCTCATGTTGTCATCGTTCATGCCTCTTAGGATATAAAAAGTCGCCACAATCCTTAAGCTGAATGAAAGCTCTACCTCCGCTGTCGCAGGACTACTGTGATGCCTATGAAAGGATATGCAGCGTAAAAAATTATTCAAAGAATAATAAAGGGTCAGGAGAGCTTGCAAACTGCTCCAGAGAGCAAATGAGGGGGCACCTCTATTGAAACTATTTCTTTGTTATCTCGCTAGTATAATTTAGAGATATATATACTATATTAAGTCTTCAAGACGTTTAAAACTCTTCTAACGAATAACTAACGTTTATAATCTCTTTAACGAATCTACATTTGATACAATTGAGAAATATTGAATTTCCTCTACAATTGCAGGTGCAAATTGGCTGTGTGCATGCAACAAGCTATTAATTTAATTAAATTATACAACCATAACAACAACTACACTAATAATATAAAACGTGTTTGTTTGTAATTAATATCTGTAAACTACTGCTGCTGCTGCCCTTATATAAATAACTTGAAATGAGAACAAAATAACGACATAGTCCAGATAATTTGCTATTTGAAATTGAAAATGTGCTTTTAAAGAATTTCTCATTAAATAATAGGTCTTAAATACATTGTTGTGCATAAACATTTATTTAATTTGATTAAATGGCTTTTTATGAAAAAAGGACGAGCTAGATGTGTTTCTTGAGTTACGTAGAAATAATAATTTTTAATAGATCGCACATCATTGAAAAACGTTTGTATTTGTACTCTCATCAAATTGTTAAGAACGATCGATCGATATAGAGATGGCGTGAACTTTTTAAGATTTTCACACGAATACGAGCGTTGCCCTTTATTCTATTTTGAAGTAGCTTACTAAAAAAAACATTGATTTCGGAGTGTTCAATAACCTTCCGGAAATTTTGAATGGGCTCACCACTCATTTTGTTCTTACAAAATTTTAAAAGAAAGGTGCCATTAGATAATAAATCATATGAATATGAATTAGTGTTTAATTTCGAAAAGCCGAACGAAGTAATTCAAAATTTTGTATTATAAGAATCATTTTATTAAAATTTAGGGTCCTTGATAAAATATTTTTGGAACTTAACCTTTTAAAAGCAAAAACAAATTACACAGAGCTCAGACATCTTTTTTTAATTTTTCCACTGCGGCTACCTATTAATACGCTTTCGGTTAAGAGGAACTGTAAACGTAAAAATTATCAAATCAAAATTTCCATTTTTTCATAAAATTTGAGACGCTAATTAATCTAAATTTCTGGATTAAATTGTTATCTAGTAACGATGCTCACTTTAACAAATGTCAAATTCTCCAAAATCATAGTTTGTTAGGCAAAAAAAATATAATTTTCCCCTCTAAGACAGCTTCGAAATCAACTTCAGAACAGGTTAGTTTGAGCTGGCTGGCAACATTAGTGTACTTGGTACACATTTGTAGTGTTGCCAGAACTATAAAATTAGTGATTACAAGTATTGTTTTAAAACATTGCCGCTTCTTTTGCAAACGTTTTGAGAGATTCTTTAGCTGCTTTTCGATGGGCGATATCATCAGCTCCTTGGTTAATCCGCAAAATTTTTAGTAGTAAGATTTTCCAGTCCTGAGCACAAACGTTTACATTTAGGTGTCTTTTTGGCTCAAGCTTTTCAAAAGTATTCCAGAAGTCATATTTAAGATCTTTCCAGCACTATATTATTCCACAAATATGTTTATGTATCTAAGGAAGACTTTTTGAACGTACTATTGTCCTTCCGGTAAACAGTTATGTCACCATAACCTGCCGTTTGCAGGTTTTGAAAAAAAAAAAACCCGTCAAGTTTCAAAGTTAGGCGTTGCTCTAGGTCACGCTATCAATGAGAACTTGTTAGGGATCAATTCTCACAATATACATATAATTTGAATAAAATAACAGGGTTTGGCACATGTGTGCTAACTGAATAAATAAAAATCTCATACCAAAAGATCTGGTCAACTGGACTACATCAATTCGATTCCAAATACATACGAGTACATTGGTATACAGACTGGTTTTAATTAAAGAGAAAACTAGGTGCGGGTATCTATGGATTCGGCACCAAGCAATCATCTGCATTAGACAGATAGTCTACAGTCAATTAAACAGCCACATGTTCTAACAATTACAACTTGTACAATAAACGGGTTTAAAGGTGCCTTTCTTGTTATACTTTTTTTTTTGACAATCAGGCGGGTATCAGGGCTCTACCCATTAGGGTGATCAAATCCAGGCTTATCAGAGACATCAGCCATTGGCAACCAGCAACAAGATATGATATGACATTTTGTTTGCTCACTGGCTGTTTGACGCTCATGAGAATAAGCGTTTTCATTTCTACCGAGATGTAGTGCTGTTCATGTCTTGGGGAGGCGAACCACACAAAACTAGATATTCGTCTACCAAGTCATTATAAGCCTTTGTATAAGGCTTAGGGTTATTGATGGCGTCTTGGGCCGGCAGGCATCGAAACCAATCAGCAGCATTTAATTATTTAATTAAAACTTTTCTTTGTATCGTTTTTCACGACTATGCTCAGACTTTAAAATTTTAATTTGGCTTCACTGCTTATTTGTTTTAAAATAAACTTTTTTTTTTCATAAGAGTTTATATTTTTTATGCATCAAATAATTGATATAAAAATGAGTGTTTTATTCATTTTGTGAGTATTTAATAGCGACATAGCACTTTTATGTTGCTAAGCGAAACCAGTCAGTCACAGCATTAAAGCCAGCGGCAATTGGTTTTTTTTGCAAATTTTTTCTACGCCATTAAAACAAATACAAAATTAGCAAAATATTAAATAAAAATCGCGCCAACTGCCAGACGCGTAATACATAAAACATCATGAAGGCATTTTGATAGTTAAAAAGAATATATGATGACCTCTACATGTACAAATTTATTAGCATACATAATTACAAAGATATAATTAAAAAAAAAAAAACCGTGTGCAATGAAATGAGATATCCGCAGTGCATATAATATGTCAAGGTACTTACGAAATTCCTTAACGTCCAAGATGAATTTAACAAACTGAAATTAAACGAGAAAAAAGTTATTTATATTAATTTTTAATTTAAATTTCGTGAAAAACAGTACAATAAATCAGTTCATCAAAAGAGAAGTAGATAAATATATTAGAAGAAAAAAGTTATAACAAAATATGCGAATTTGCATTTAATGCGCGACACAAAAGTGCAAGGATGTTTTTTGTTTTGAGAAAATTTCGTTAACCTGCTAAGCGCACGCTTGAGGCGCAAGAAGCGAACGAAAGCATCGCGAGTAAACGCTGGATACTTTGAGTGGCGCACAAAGTTGCAAATATTTCTAGGACATTTTTTGTTATTCCTTCGACACAAAATTTCATTTCGGAGAGCAGGTGAACAGCGAAGATGTAAGAAACTTCTTCCATTACCGCGACAATTATAACCAACTCAAGGGCCACGAAAAAAGAGGTGGCCAAGGCAAAATGGTTGGACGAATAACAGACAAACTTCTTACAAAAAAACATAAAGAAACAAAAAAACAAGCAGCAGACAATAGAAAACTTTAAGGAGAGTGATGGCCAGGCGTGGTTGAGCACCACACGAAGAAGGAGGAGTCATGTTAAAGATGCCGCGGTCGGTTGACTACCTTAGATAAATTAACGATGCGTTACTGTCAAAGAAGCGTAAGGCAAATGGTGTATGCTTAAAAGAGGCGCTTAAATTTTGAAGGATAATAAAATGAAAATAGTAAAAAAAAACCAAAAAATTCATGTAGCAAAAAAGGTATAGGTACTTTCTATAAAGAAGAACAAAATCGAATTTCAAAACAAAAAGAAAAACAGGAAAAGTGGAAGGAAAAAAGTTTTATAAACAAAGATTAAATATCAAAGCATCAAAGAGGAAAATCCACAAAATGTCTCAAAACTTATGAACACGGAGAAAGCAAAAAAAACCCCGCTTTAATTAATTAAGAAATGCAAAAAATTAAGCGCTTACGTAAGTGGAGACTATGTACCCTGTAGTCAAATGTATTAGTTGTAAACAGCTTCACAACTAGTATGCATCACAGACTCAACTAGTCAGCGAACAGAAGGCAATTATCAAATTTGGATCAGAAATGCACCAGTGTCATACTAGTACAAAATTGACAAAATAATACTAACCCAATTATGGACCAAACATACCAGTTGCCTACTAGTTCAAAACACACAAAGAAATACCAGCCGAGTTTTGGACCACAACCACTTGTTTGGGATTAAAAAGTGGGTTAAATGAAATAAATTCATATATATTAATAATAATAATAATCTCAACAGTTTTATCCCTCCATACCCGCCCGACCGACGCGAGGGGCGCATCCGTATGACGCACGGATATATAAAAAAAACAATTTCTTGTTTCATATATGTTGCGCCGAGTCATGAAAGGCAGAAGTTTGTTAAGTGTCGATATCTAAAACTGTTCAGCTACAGAACAAATGCTCATCAGCTGATCGAATAGTAATATATATGTATAAATGTATGTATTAATTATTGAGAGCATTGAGTATAGTTTTCTTTACGTAAAAAAGTGAATCTGACACAAACTACGAAGAGGCTCATTTAACTCAAAAATACCTTTACATGGCTTCAGAAAGAGGCCGGAAATGTCTTGAACGTTTAGTTTGTTTCCCCTAGAAGAGATGGGCTATAAATCAAGCCTGTTAGTAACTTGACCAAAAATACTACGCCTAGCATTTCTCTGCGACTAGCAAGTGTAGGAAGATTAATGAGTTTTAAACGACTTATATATGGCGGCAGGTTGTACTGAGAATCCCAACGAAAATTTCTTTAAGCAAAAAGCAGAAATTGTTTTTGGATTGACTCTATTCGGTCGGAATGAAGTTGATAGCGCGTCATTGAATTCTTTTGACCACCGTTTTACAAATGCAAAAACACCCTTGGCTTTGTTAACTGTAACATTTATGTGAAGATTAAAATTAA
This sequence comes from Philophylla caesio, assembly GCA_963971545.1. Classification (NCBI taxonomy): domain Eukaryota; kingdom Metazoa; phylum Arthropoda; class Insecta; order Diptera; family Tephritidae; genus Philophylla; species Philophylla caesio. The sequence goes on along the minus strand of OZ020608.1, from coordinate 24,427,402 downwards.
ATTTCGGGTCCATTGTAATTCCAAGATCAACAAAGTTAAACACTTGTTCGAGGTTATGGTTACATATGTCATAAGAAGGTGATTGAACTGCAATTCGAGAAAGGCACATTACTTTCCATTCTTTAAGATTTAGTGGCATGTAATTAACTTCACACCAGGTTGTCATGCTATTTAAATCCGCTTGTAGTAAGGACCTTTCCTTAACAGAATGATACGATCTAAAAAGCTTTACATCATCAGCATAAAATAAATTTTTTTAATCATTTATTACAGAAGGTAAGTCATTTATAAAAAGTAAAAACAGAATCGGACCAAGGTGACTGCCTTGCGGGACCCCTGAAGATACATGAATAATGTTTGAGAAACTATTTTTAAAAATAACTCGTTGTGTTCTGTCAATGAGGTAAGAAGATATCCAACGAAGGAGATGAGGTTGAAAAGCAAGGAGATCGAGTTTATGGATCAGTAAAGAGTGACTTACTCTGTCGAATGCTTTACTAAAATCAGTGTGCATAAGATCTCTGAATCTATTTGAAACATGAGTTGTGAACTCAAGCAAGTTTGTAACGGTAGATTTACCCTTAGAGAACCCGTGTTGTGTGCTAGAAATTGTAGAGGATATGGAATACGTTAAATGGTCAACAACAATAGCTTCAAATAGTTTAGGAATAGCAGATATCTTAGCTACACCGCGATCATTTTCCATAGAGGACCTACTCCCGGTCGTATGTAAGGGTATAATGAATGACTCTTTCCAAGCTGAAGGGAAAACCCCAAGCTTGAGAGACAAATTAAATAAATTAGTTAAGGGCTCATAAATATGTTTGGCACATTTTTTCAGGAACCAAGTTGGGATCAAATCGGGGCCAGCCTTAAAAGATTCTTTTAAGTTACTCAAATAATAAAATAATTCCTCGGAAGATATTTGCGGAATGATAGCACAGGTGAAGGGACAAAGTTTATATGGATAAGGTTTGCTCAAAGGCGAGTTAATGGAGTAATTTAGGTCTGTTAAGATAGCGTAACCACATTAAGCAACCAAAGTCTAACGTATATCAAAATTAAGAGCTCATTTAATGCTAATTTAATGCCGCAACCCTAAATTTAATGCTCTAATTTTTTCCCAAAAAACTTGTGGTTACGCCAGCTTAACGTTAAGCTGGCGTATCCACATCTCCAAAACTAACTTATGAAAAAAAACAAATATGCAGGAATTAAGAGCTCATTAAGTGCTCTCAAAATAGCCTACAGGATTTAAAAAAAAAAAATTATTTATTGAAAAAACTTGTGGTTACGCTATCTTAACGTTAAGCTGGCGTATCCACAACTAAAAACTAACTGAAGAAAATAAAAAACAAATATGCAGGAATTAAGAGCTCATTTAGTGCTCTCAAAATAGTTAAAAGTTTTTTTTTTTTATGTTCTTGAAGCCCAATTTTTTTCTTTAAACTTTCCATTACGTTAAATTAACGTTAAGTTGACCGATCTACAACTTAAAAATTACCTCTAAATAAAAAATGACTATGCAGGAATTAAGAGCTCATTTAATGCTCTCAAAATAGCCTACAGACTTTTTTTAAAAAAAATTATTTTTTGAAAAAACTTGTGATTACGCTATATTAACGTTAAGCTGGCGTATCCACAACTAAAAACTATCTTAAAGAAATAAAAAAAGAGTATGCAGGAATTAAGAGCTCATTTAATGCTCTCAAAATAGCCTACAGACTTTTTTTAAAAAAAAGTATTTTTTGAAAAAACTTGTGATTACGCTATATTAACGTTAAGCTGGCGTATCCACAACTAAAAACTATCTTAAAAAAATAAAAAATGACAATACAGGAATTAAGAGCTCATTTAATGCTCTCAAAATAGCCTACAAACTTTTAAAAAAAAAAAGTATTTTTTGAAAAATCTTGTGATTACGCTATAATACCGTTAAGCTGGCGTATCCACAACTAAAAACTATCTTAAAAAAATAAAAAATGACTATGCAGGAATTAAGAGCTCATTTAATGCTCTCAAAATAGCCTACAGACTTTTTTTAAAAAAAAATATTTTTTGAAAAAACTTGTGATTACGCTATATTAACGTTAAGCTGGCGTATCCACAACTAAAAACTATCTTAAAAAAATAAAAAATGACTATGCAGGAATTAAGAGCTCATTTAATGCTCTCAAAATAGCCTACAGACTTTTTTAAAAAAAAAGTATTTTTTGAAAAAACTTGTGATTACGCTATATTAACGTTAAGCTGGCGTATCCACAACTAAAAACTATCTTAAAAAAATAAAAAATGACTATGCAGGAATTAAGAGCTCATTTAATGCTCTCAAAATAGCCTACAAACTTTTTAAAAAAAAAAGTATTTTTTGAAAAATCTTGTGATTACGCTATAATACCGTTAAGCTGGCGTATCCACAACTAAAAACTATCTTAAAAAAATAAAAAATGACTATGCAGGAATTAAGAGCTCATTTAATGCTCTCAAAATAGCCTACAGACTTTTTTTAAAAAAAAATATTTTTTGAAAAAACTTGTGATTACGCTATATTAACGTTAAGCTGGCGTATCCACAACTAAAAACTATCTTAAAAAAATAAAAAATGACTATGCAGGAATTAAGAGCTCATTTAATGCTCTCAAAATAGCCTACAGACTTTTTTTAAAAAAAATTATTTTTTGAAAAAACTTGTGATTACGCTATATTAACGTTAAGCTGGCGTATCCACAACTAAAAACTATCATAAAAAAATAAAAAAAGAGTATGCAGGAATTAAGAGCTCATTTAATGCTCTCAAAATAGCCTACCGACTTTTTAAAAAAAAAAGTATTTTTTGAAAAAACTTGTGATTACGCTATAATACCGTTAAGCTGGCGTATCCACAACTATAAACTATCATAAAAAAATAAAAAAAGAGTATGCAGGAATTAAGAGCTCATTTAATGCTCTCAAAATAGCCTACCGACTTTTTTCAAAAAAAATGTATTTTTTGAAAAAACTTGTGATTACGCTATATTAACGTTAAGCTGGCGTATCCACAACTAAAAACTATCTTAAAAAAATAAAAAATGACTATGCAGGAATTAAGAGCTCATTTAATGCTCTCAAAATAGCCTACAGACTTTTTTTAAAAAAAATTATTTTTTGAAAAAACTTGTGATTACGCTATATTAACGTTAAGCTGGCGTATCCACAACTAAAAACTATCATAAAAAAATTAAATGAGCTCTTAATTCCTGTATAGTCATTTTTTATTTTTTTAAGATAGTTTTTAGTTGTGGATACGCCAGCTTAACGTTAATATAGCGTAATCACAAGTTTTTTCAAAAAATAATTTTTTTTAAAAAAAGTCTGTAGGCTATTTTGAGAGCATTAAATGAGCTCTTAATTCCTGCATAGTCATTTTTTATTTTTTTAAGATAGTTTTTAGTTGTGGATACGCCAGCTTAACGTTAATATAGCGTAATCACAAGTTTTTTCAAAAAATACATTTTTTTTGAAAAAAGTCGGTAGGCTATTTTGAGAGCATTAAATGAGCTCTTAATTCCTGCATACTCTTTTTTTATTTTTTTATGATAGTTTTTAGTTGTGGATACGCCAGCTTAACGGTATTATAGCGTAATCACAAGTTTTTTCAAAAAATACTTTTTTTTTAAAAAAGTCGGTAGGCTATTTTGAGAGCATTAAATGAGCTCTTAATTCCTGCATACTCTTTTTTTATTTTTTTATGATAGTTTTTAGTTGTGGATACGCCAGCTTAACGTTAATATAGCGTAATCACAAGTTTTTTCAAAAAATAATTTTTTTTTAAAAAAGTCGGTAGGCTATTTTGAGAGCATTAAATGAGCTCTTAATTCCTGCATACTCTTTTTTTATTTTTTTATGATAGTTTTTAGTTGTGGATACGCCAGCTTAACGTTAATATAGCGTAATCACAAGTTTTTTCAAAAAATAATTTTTTTTTAAAAAAGTCTGTAGGCTATTTTGAGAGCATTAAATGAGCTCTTAATTCCTGCATAGTCATTTTTTATTTTTTTAAGATAGTTTTTAGTTGTGGATACGCCAGCTTAACGGTATTATAGCGTAATCACAAGATTTTTCAAAAAATACTTTTTTTTTTAAAAAGTTTGTAGGCTATTTTGAGAGCATTAAATGAGCTCTTAATTCCTGTATTGTCATTTTTTATTTTTTTAAGATAGTTTTTAGTTGTGGATACGCCAGCTTAACGTTAATATAGCGTAATCACAAGTTTTTTCAAAAAATAATTTTTTTTAAAAAAAGTCTGTAGGCTATTTTGAGAGCATTAAATGAGCTCTTAATTCCTGCATAGTCATTTTTTATTTTTTTAAGATAGTTTTTAGTTGTGGATACGCCAGCTTAACGGTTTTATAGCGTAATCACAAGATTTTTCAAAAAATACTTTTTTTTAAAAAAAGTCTGTAGGCTATTTTGAGAGCATTAAATGAGCTCTTAATTCCTGCATACTCTTTTTTTATTTCTTTAAGATAGTTTTTAGTTGTGGATACGCCAGCTTAACGTTAATATAGCGTAATCACAAGTTTTTTCAAAAAATAATTTTTTTTAAAAAAAGTCTGTAGGCTATTTTGAGAGCATTAAATGAGCTCTTAATTCCTGCATAGTCATTTTTTATTTAGAGGTAATTTTTAAGTTGTAGATCGGTCAACTTAACGTTAATTTAACGTAATGGAAAGTTTAAAGAAAAAAATTGGGCTTCAAGAACATAAAAAAAAAAACTTTTAACTATTTTGAGAGCACTAAATGAGCTCTTAATTCCTGCATATTTGTTTTTTATTTTCTTCAGTTAGTTTTTAGTTGTGGATACGCCAGCTTAACGTTAAGATAGCGTAACCACAAGTTTTTTCAATAAATAATTTTTTTTTTTTAAATCCTGTAGGCTATTTTGAGAGCACTTAATGAGCTCTTAATTCCTGCATATTTGTTTTTTTTCATAAGTTAGTTTTGGAGATGTGGATACGCCAGCTTAACGTTAAGCTGGCGTAACCACAAGTTTTTTGGGAAAAAATTAGAGCATTAAATTTAGGGTTGCGGCATTAAATTAGCATTAAATGAGCTCTTAATTTTGATATACGTTAGACTTTGGTTGCTTAATGTGGTTACGCTATCTTAACAGACCTGAGTAATTTGACCTGATGAATGGGGCAAACATGTTGGAAATTGATTGGGAGTCACAAGACATGGTATTTTGATATTTCATAGCAGACGGAAAACTAGTCACTTCGCGTTTAGTTAAAGAAGTCATAAAATGATTCAGGGTTTTTTATTAAATTCCTTTTAACTTTGCACAAATAAGATCAGTAGCATTTTTTATCGAATTCAAAATAAGCGTGTCGGAGAACTGAGTATTTAATGTAGTTAGTGTGCAAACCAGTTATTTTGTACAATTTAAAAGATCGCGACTTTTTATTTTTTAAATTTCTTAGTTCTGTTGTAAACCAAAGTTGTGATTGCTATACATATATAGTATTATTAAAATGCTGAACACAACGTTCTACATCATCGTCAGCCATGACAATTTTGACAATAATCGATCTACTTTCTTGAAATTGGCTTTCGCGAAAATAAAACGAGCGTTTGAGTTATTTGATGTATCAATATTATTTTCAAAATCACCTATAACCTCGTAATTTACTTCAATCAAAGGGTGATAAGAGTCCTCTGGAATAACCAAGGGTTCGCACCTCTTCATAGATGATTTAGATATATCATCAACAAAAACAAGATCCAGAATGGTTCCAAAATTGTTTGGAGTTAAATTAATCTGATTTAGACAGAGCTCAGCCATATCTTCTAAGAACACATTGTATCTATCCCTTGATGAAATTGGAACGATCAAGTCGTCCATGAGAGTCCATGATATGCCGGGCATATTGAAGTCACCAAGTACAATGACTCGATAGTCATGTGCAGTAATCATTGAACTTAAGGATCTAAGTACCGCAATATTTTGAGAATATACCGATGAGTCGGAATTAGAAGGGATGTAGCAAACAGCTAATAAAATAAACCATTTCCAACCATAACTCGTATTGCTTTAAATTCACCCTTTGTAAAGTGTGGTTTTCAGACAAACCCGTTTTGGCGTTGTGCGATCTTCAGTGTCGGAAGGGATAACTGACTAGTTTGGTGTTTCACTGCAGGGTATGTATGGGGATGTATGTATGTACCGGTATTCCCAATAGAAAATTGTGTTAACACTAAATTTGAGATATATTTCATATCAGTGCCTTTCTCAAACCTTAAACGTTTACTCGCAAACGCATATCAAATAACCGTTGATAGCGTCCCAAACTAAAAGGCACTTTTTTATTTTCAAATCGAAAAAAATTGAGTTTTCAACTTTTTCGCCAAAGTAAGCAGAGCGGACAGAGCATCAATGACAGCAACATACACCTACCTACCTACCTAAGCAGACCGGAATACACCTACATTTATTGAAGTACACCCAACTCTCTTTTTACACGTTTTCTTTTTACACGGATTTGAAGTTACACGGTTGAACATTTTTTTTTTTGTAAAAATTGTTTTATCTAGTACGGTTTCAAAATCACTGTTTTGTAATTATGTTTGTTTTTACAACACTTGGCACCATTGCTGAAATGAACATACATAGCAGCGACGAATAATTATGTAGCTATGTAAATATTTTTTCTTTATTTCTATTCTACTTTTTCTGTTCTTAATTCTGGATTAACAGATTTCTTTTGTTTTTTGCTTGCTCTACCAATTTTTCACCAGTATGAATTATGTATTTTAAGTTTTAATGCTCAATAAAATGCCATATGAACATACAATTTGTATGAAATTCTATAGTTTTCAACATTTTTTACACGGTTTTTCGAAGTAAATATAGTTCTTTATTTCATCTTACACGGTTTTCAAATCACATGGAACGTATCCCCCATTTTACTATAGGAAACGCCTCTTTTTTACACGGTTTCTTTTTACACGAATTTCTGAGGAACGTATCTACCGTGTAAAAAGAGAGTTGGGAGTTAGGTTTGCCTGCTTATCATAAAAAAAAATCCTGGTTTTTCACATTTTTGGAACGGAACAATTCTTCTCAGGTATTTCTCAGCCCATTTGCAAGTTTAAAAAAAGGTTTAGTTTTAAATTGAGAAGTAATATTTACACCATCGTTTGAGATTTTCTTAAAGTGTTCGCTAGGTAGAAAATATAACTGAAGTAGGTGTGTACGAAAACTGTTATCTAAAAAGATTAAACTACTCTTGATATGAAAATTCGTTTTGATGAAAAGCATAACATTGCTTCAAAAACAAAAAAAAAAACATATTTAAATAATTTGTTTGTGAATGCAAAACGACAATTTAATTTCTCTTTCGTAAAAAAGTATTTTTGTGGGTAAGTTATATTGAATACATTTTACCCTCGATATATAGTTCGTAAATAAACGTTTCATACCAAAATCAGTATTTCGAAGAAAGAAAATTTTAATTTCAATATTTTAAAGCATAAATTTCTGAAGCTACCTACATTTTTGCATTAGCACTTGAAAGTTTCAGGTGGCTCGTTTATAACGTTGATTTTTGCAAATACTATTAAAATAAAAAAAAAAATTTGGAAAAAATAATAATACATTTAAAACAAAGGCACGAAGTAACGTGAAATTTGACAAAAGCAAATTAAAAAAAAAAAATGTTTATATTTAGAATAAAAGTAAAACTGGCAGTAGGGGAGAAATGACAGTAGAAAAAGTTTACAAATATGAATCCAGAGAAAAGAAACTTACAAAAAATATTAAAATTTAGTTAAATTTGTAAGGTAAAAAAATCTCTCAATATTTTAAATAATAAAATTATAAAACAATACAATTTAAAAATTATCTGAAAAACAAAGAAAAATGTTCATCTAAACTAATCAATAAGTAGAAAAAACATTTAAAACTACTAAATAAAAAAACATTTTAAAAGCAGTTTTTGAAACTAAGAACAAAAAAGATAACAATTTTAATATGGCTAAAGTAAAGTTAGCTCGATGTAGTAAAGGTAGTGAAACCAAAATGCAATCGAAATAAAATAGTTTGCAAAAATATATAAAGTATTAAGCTTTTATATAAAAGACAACATTTTTCGGAACAAAATTAATGATTTGAAAAGTAGCATATAAATAAATAAAAAATATTACTTACAATTAAAAAAAGGTTTTATTTTTTAGTTAAAAAGTATATCAGATATAAAAAAAAAATTGGCAGCTTATGTATTTTTTTTGAACATTTCTAGGGAAAAAATTCATAATGGACCATAAACAAATTTAAGCTATGGCGAAGGTACTTCATCCCTCTATCCTTATTTTTGAGTAAGCGCCATCAAATATAAAAGTTCTGAAAAAAGAGTCCCGCTATTTTATTTTTATTAACAAGAAATTTAATTTTCGAGTTTTTAGTTTTGTTGCACATTCTTCTTTAGTATCATAAAGTGAAATTTTAAAGCGGCTACAAATTAAAATTGATTCTTTTCGTATTTTCTTTCTGAAACATAAAAAAAATTTTAGCAAGCTTTATTTGGAAGAAAGTGCAGTAAAGAAAGTGTCAAAAACCAACGGTAATTTGTAATTAATTAAAATTTGCACTTTTTTAAGATACTGAAATTTTATGAGCTGCAAAATTGTATAAGCAAGCAAACATTTATTGTAAGGAAAAACATTTTTATTAAGAAAAAATGCCGGAAAAATGTTTAGCATAAAAATTCTTAACTTTGCGAGAGTTAACTGAAAAATGCAGACAGAGAGAAAAATTTCGTAAAATTTTGTTTTTTGCCACACAACGATCCAAAATTTTTTTTTGGCGAGAGCTAACTGAACAATGAATTTGAAGAATGAGAGCTTGCCGGATTTTTTTTTTGTGATTTACAAATAAGCTTTTACATGCAAACGTGAAAATAGTAGATTTTCGTTCTACACAATTTAGTCCACTTATTCTAAAAAATATGAGTGTTAAAAAAGCCGTAAGAAAAAAATTGCTTTAACAGAAAATAATGTTGCAAACAGAATTATAAAAACAAAAAACGAATTACAAAGATCTTACATACGAGTAAACGATGTAAAAAATGAAGCGTAGACGTGGCAGGAAAATGTGGAAAATTAAATTATGCAAAGCAGCTGTTTGCAACCAGGCACACACAGGATCTCTAACAACTGCCAGCAATGCCAAGCGCAATAAAAATGCAAATAAAAATTTATGACTTAAAGGCAAATTCTTCAAAGTCATTGAACATCTTGTGAGTTGAATTATTTGTCTGGTGGTGTTTAAAAGCAAAAACTACAAAAGCAAAAAAAAAACGTTGCTTTGTTAGATGCGCGTGGCGTTAGTGGAAGGTACGATACCATAGATACGATTTTTGTTATTCGCAAAAGAAACAAAATTTATGTAAAATGATACTTTTGCAAATGCGTATATTTACCTTCATACATATGTACATTAAACCGTTGCAAAATTTGTCTTATTTGCAATTTTATAAGCAGCATACTGTGCTAGCGACACACATACATATGTATGTATGTACTTACGAATATACATACACACACCTTTGTAATGCTACTTAACATTTATAAATACACATATTAACATATTTAAGTAGGTATCTATGCATGTGTGATTATATGCAGCTTAGAGATTCTTGGCAAGATTTGCAATTCAATATCTCAGCCACCGATTTTGGAGTTAGCTGCGGTGCTAGTGGCTTTTTTACACAAAAGGCAATGCCTCATCGTCGCCTGATACCTTCCCCGTCACACACACACACACACACTCACACAATGCCTCACACAAAGGCGAACTAAGTGAGTTGGCGTCTCGGAACCCAGTCCGTTCCGACCGCTGCAAAGCAGTTAAACAATCAGAAACTATGAATTACCAGAAGAGATGAAGTCAACAGAAAAACCGAGCGAGCCCGGAACCTCGTCCCTTCCGACCGGCGGGCAAGGTAACTAATAAACGTTAAATTTTATGAAAAACATTAGGTGTGTACTCGTTTAATAGTTGAAATACCAGAAAACATAAAATACAAGACAAGAAGATGCAACAAACAACAGTACAGAGGGTGGTTCAAGTTGACGCAACTTGCTACAAACGTTATCCGGACTTTCACGAACGTAGAGCGTAAGCTCAAACCATCTCGCGACGAAATACTTGGCGGTAGTACCGGGGGAATGGTACTCAGACAGTAGGAGGTTTAGTTCGGGTTAAAGTCCCACACTGACAAACCGGTGACGGTTAGGCTTTCGATGCGTCCTCCATACACACACATACTTGCAAGTGTCTTCTTTTAACTGCGTCTCAGCTTACAGAGAGTTCACTTTCTTGTCGCTCAGCGAGGCTGACGAACTAACCGCGCCGCCGCACAAAGCCACAAACCTAAGCAACACCGCTTGTCGCTCGAAAATTTACACCGTTGCAACGCTGCGTTAAATGCCAACCGCTTCTCAATGCCGCACAGTGTGTTCATATCCGGTGGACAAAAATCAAAAATTGTACGTGAAAGAAATTCCACAGCATATTTTCCGTTTTTATTTCATTTTATGCTTAATTAAATCTATGATTACAAAAAATCTGACAGGCTAGAAGCACAAAAAAATTTAATTATAAATCACCAATTAATTGCTACATGTAAATTTGTATATTCGCACTATGAAATTAAATGTTTTGTTACGATGGTATACGGCTACGTAAAATCAGCACCAAAAGCAATGAAGAAAGAATTTATATAACTGCATACCCTAGAAATAGGGGCATTCCCTCCAAAAAACTGCCTGAGATTCTTATGTGGAACATTAAACTGAATTTTACTTAGAAGCGTAGGACAATCGAAAAGTCCCAAAAATGATGCCAATGACAAACAAACAAGATAGTATAGTTATTCTGCCCTAAACCGATTCTAAGTCAATCAATAGACATCGAGATCGGTAAAATGGCAAATGATATAAAAAAAAAACCCATTGAACGAAGTTGAAATCGCAAAAAATACTTTTTGAACTCTCTCAAGTCGAATAACTCATACTCAACTCAAGCCTCGATCTAACGAAAGCACAAAGTAATGCGAGAGTATATGGATAGGTAAATGCAGAGCAATTAGGACACATGAATGCTGGCTGAATGCTAGAGTAATGACATAATTGACGTGGCTGGTTCAATTTCACTTAGAACAAAAGATTACACCGACCATAAATTTTTAATTTCATCAATGCATTTCAGGGTAGAGGCCGCAATACTATAGTTTTTAACTTAGCAAACCTTACATGGAAACATTTATTTATGTTTAACGACAAGCGATTTAAACAACACCTGTTATGAACCTTATCTAGATCATGTTGTGGAACACCAGACTGCTGTGGCGCCATCAACAGCAACAACGCTGAGTCTATTGGCCAAATATGACTTTTATATTTTAATAAGAACGGCAGCTCTTCATAAGTGCGTTACTCTCTGTGGACTCAGCAGTTCTTCAAATCGAATAATTTTTCTGTAAAGTTTAACAATTAAGTAACTTGTCACAGCAAGGGAAATTAAAAAATGTTTTTTGTTGTTATTGTATCAAAGCATTACCTACATTGTTAGTCGCTATACACAGTAACCATATTTTTACCCAATATGGGAACAATATTTTAAAAAAGTATTTACCTGAAAAAGGCGAAGTTTAACCTTTTCGGAAGTCACTCAAAAATTATAGAACAAAAAGTAAGTATGGCATCATTTTTGGGACTACTGGCATATTGAAAAAATGCAACGTATTTTACGTTTTTCAGTTTAATATAAATTTGCATCACTTTAAAAAACACGTTTTACCGGAAAATCTATTATATCGAAGTTTAATGTTAATTTATTAAGTTCATTAATTAAATTATTTATTTAGCTTATTTATTAAAACTTCATTTTCATAAATATTTTTTTTTTTATTAATTTTTAATATTTTTTTCCTAATTTTTTAATTTTGTTTTTATTTATTTCAGAGCCTTTATTTACTGAAATATCAAAATTTCATTCAATGCGCGTCATTTCTCTATTTTTGCACATAATTTGTATGTAGACAGCTCACTCGGCGACGCACAGTGTTGGATTGAGAATGCTTCACATTTTCTGCTTGGCCGTCTCTTCGTTCGTTCGCCTCGTTTCAGTCTAATTCGATTTCGACCATGTGCTTTGCTTGTTTTTGTTGTGTGACGTCTCGTTTTTTTTTTTATTTTACTCTTCGGCGTCTAACACCGGTTTACTTTGTAATTTATGTTGTATTTTCCTTTTTTTTTTTTGCACAACGTCTCTTTTTACCATATTTATTTATGCATACATTCTGTTTAACATTTTCTTTCACCTTTTTATTTTTTTGTTTTTGCTTTTTATGTGCATGTTATTTTCAATGCACAAACTGCAATGGCTGAAGTAATTTGCTAATTTGATTCACTGTGTTGTTGTTTTTTTGTTTAAGTGTGTTGTCTGCAATTTTTGCTCGTAAAGATTTCTGCTTACAAATTTTCTAGAAGATGGTTAACGGTTTAGGAAGTTTTGATATTCTATTCGAATTAATGACAATTTTTGGAATCGTATTTGGTTTCAGAAAAAACTCGCAATCGAGTTTAAGAAATTTTTAAGTATTTCAGTGCGGTCCATAAGTAGCTTGTTAAGCGATATTGGATACCAACTGCCGCCAAGCCAGCCGATAAAAGATGTCAACCTCGTGAGATAGCGCGAAAGATAAAAAAATGGTCAAGGAATTAGTTAAAGTTCTTAAAAAAAAACAACACATTTTACTAAATAAAAATACGGTAATTTTATTTAAAAAAAAAGAACAAATCACATTAAATAATTATTTACTTTTGTTGAAAATATAACAATTCACAAAAACCAGTATTTCAGAGCAAAACAAAACCCGAAATTAATCTTGTATTTTTTATCAAAAAAAAAAAAAAAAAAAGGTGGTCGATAAATAATTTTTATTTCTGAACAATGCAATAAAACTCACACATTTATTCTTAATATTGATGGCAAAATATTAAATTAAATATCAATTTGTTTATACAGTTCGGAACCGATTTTCAGCTCAGCAAAATTCACGCAAATTCACGTTGACAATTTTTATTTTGAATTGTTCTACATTGTTTCAAAGTGGTAAGTTGTGAATTATATAGTTTTTATATGACAAGCAAATTAATTGTTATAAAAAAAATTTTAGAAAAAGAATTAAACATGCAAAATGATTTTGTAAGAATTCACGTGTAATAAATAATGATTATTTTCATATTGATCCAATTTCCAATAAGTCAATCAGTAGAACAGAGTAAAAAAAATACAAACAAAACAAAACAAAACGTTTCAAAGTGTGTATCGAAAGTAGGATTGTTCAATATTTTGGAGCTGGCTTGATACTTCAGAATAGTTTGGCTAGCAATTTAATTGCCGAAATTCATAGTGTTTATGTTGCCGCCGAAACTTAACAACGAACCAACTAAAAACTTATTCACGGGCAATAGCAATACACACTCACTGGCTGTGGCGAAATATTCAATTTAATTACTAAAAATATTGCCAAAGGAAATTTTTGTTTTTTTTTACCCTTTTCACCTAAAAAAAAAAGAAAGGAAATGAACGCTAAATAATACTAAGTTTCAGACAAACTGACCTTCCAAAATTTTATTACCTCCTCCTTACTGTTTTTTTACTACCTTGCAGGCAAGAAAATCTATAAACAATTTTATGACACACAAAAAGGTGAACTGCGCTTAACATAATAGCAAATTTGGTAATACCTTTGGCGGAGCTCTTAGAAGGTTATAACTACATTGAAGTGCAGGGCACAGCAGAGTCAGAAATAAATCTCCGTAACAGGGAGCAGCAGCAGCTATGGCGAACACTGTGCTATGCAAAGGAGCTACACAACTCGTAAGAGGCTAAGCTGTTTTCGTTAGCTGAGTACGCCACCACAGTGCTTTTAGGTTAAGGACTACCTAAGACAACACCCAGTATGTTGCAAAGTCAAATTATTATTGCAATTGTTGCATTACTGTTACCATTTTCTCTTATATCTATATCGCCGCGCTACCTTGATGTTTGTAACAATGTTGTTGCTATTTGTTGTTTATTACAACGTTTACATTGTCGTCGAAGTGAACAACTGAGCAACAACAAGACACGAATATGGTGTGGAGCTACTAAAATTAAGTAGCTTAGGGTGGCTTTCCAACAAAAGTACGAGTTGGTAGTAAATGTGTAGCTGGTCGTAAATGCAATTGCCGTGCAGCAGTCAGTTAAAAGCCAAAAGGACTTGACAGTTGGCAAATACATAAAAGAAACAAAACTTCGAAAATACTTTTTAAATGTTGAATATGTAAAGGCGACAGGAAGCGGATATGTGTCCGAGAGGTGTGTGCATACATACATTAAGGTGCGACATCTGAAAAGTTTCTGTTTAACACGTGAACAATACAATTTTATAAATTTTATGATTAACATCAAATATTCTTAAAGCATATCTATACCCACCACACCTAAATTAATCTTACCCTAACTAACCACACCTGAATTCACTATACTTAAATTCACCTCACCTATGTCTACACACCCATACACGCCTTACCTTAACCTGCTAAACATACACTAACACACATAAAAAAATCACACCACACAGTAAGCTCTAGTTAACACAACTGATCTAACCATTATCTTTCCTTTCAAGCTCATTAAATTTTTTATTCGAACATCAAATTTTGTGCAAGAAATTTTTGGAATTTCTTTTTTTTTTTTTGGCAATCAGAAGTTGTATTCACCTGATATCCTTGAAAAAAAAATTATATTTTGTAAAATGGCAATTTTAGATTATTACAAAGGCCGGGGAATGTTTTGAAATTGTTGAAGAAAATCGTAGAAGCTTACATTTAGCTACCATTTATAGTAAACAATTTTCCATTCCAAAATATTTAAAAAGGAATTTTGTCAAAAACTCCTTTTTGTACTTCACAATTTTCTGTAAACTTTTTTAAAAATCATTTCACTTTTCAATACACGCATATGCTTATGTTCTTTCTCTCAAACTCGATTTCCAAACGCATTTTTGACGTATTTCGAGTGATACAGTAGTAATCAGTCTTTTTATATTATCTTTCGTGTGGATACCATTTTATTCATTAAGCATGAGCGACCTTAATGTGTTAGTACTTAGTATATATGCAACCGAGTACAACAATACAGCGCGGCTTGAAAGTAAAACACAGCCTTTGGGCGACCATAAAGCATCACTAAGAAAATGGAGTAAAATGGGAAGAACAGCTAGTGTACAAAATAAAACAGCTTAAAACAATTCGTCTAGCAAGCGATTACAGTCAGTCAGCTAGTCGACATTCGTCTGACACGCGTGGAGCTATTCAAAGCACTCACTCACCTCGCCCGGCCATACAATTTTTAATATCCCTACTCGAGATCTCCCCACTCCGCAGCGTTGTAAAATCTTTCTAACACACATTTTTAAAGACTTTTTTTGAAAACAACAATCTGTGAATGTCACCTCAACAATTACTCGTACAATACTACTTCAGTAACCCGCACATACATAAATACCTTACATGCACGCTTGTTTGTTAGTATGTAAACACTTCGACTTTTGAAAGGTTTTAATGCGCGTTGAATGCGCAGGTTTTAAGTTATGTAGGTGTATGCGCAACTTTTTTAATTACTTATGTTTGTATGTACAGTAGCGGTCAAAGTTAAAGCAGTGTTTTATATCTATTTACAAAATTTGACATTCATTTTTACTCCAATTTAATTTTGGAAATTTTTCTATTAAAATTCGGATATTTCTCTAACAAAAACCCTTTAAAGCGCAAGTTTCAAACTTTGTGCAGTCTCCATTAAAAATTTATCAAATTTCAAATTAAAATTTTTAGAAAATTTTCGAGTATGCGAGTATAATAGCATTTAATTCTAGTCTAGAAAGTGTAAGTTTCAGTTTGATAAAATAAACCGTTGATTTTTGGGAATTATTTTCGTCGAGGGTGTTCCGCATTTCTTTTTATAGTTTTATACAGGATAAAATAAAAAATAGCTTCAGCTTTATTTTAGCCCACTGAATCTTGCACTTTGTTAGACTTAAATTTAATGGACTAATGGACTAAAAAACTTTATACTTGAACATTTTCTAAAAATTTGTTTAAAGGAGATTGCTGACTCTTTTTTAAAATTTTATAATCATTTGTGAATACTGTACAAAGTTGAAGCTTGAGCCTCTATGGTTTTTTTTAAAGGATTGTCTGAATTTTAATTTAGAAATTATAAAAATTTAACAAAGTTGTAAATATAATTGACTGCTTTTATTTTGATCGTCACTGTCCGAGTAGCGCAATTTTGTAACTGGAGTACGTTGAATGCATATCTGGTACACGAACTTTTGTGCATACACATAAATATATATGTATGTATGTATGTACCTATATGGATGCATATTATTACATTAGGTTGGCCCAAAATATATGGAATACAAAAATAAAGTCGCCATTTCATTGCCTTCACTGCCTTGAATTGTGCCATTTCGAAAAAATAATTATACGTTTTGTTTTCTTTTTTAATCAAGAAATATTTACATATATATACATACGTATCACAACACGCTCAATGTTGACCATGTACGAGTATTTAACATAGCAAACCAAACAATGTTTTCAAAAGCATTGGTAAGTAATCATTGAAAATAAATATTTTAAATTTACATACTCTGTTTATCTTCAAAGGACTTTAAAGAATAATATCCAATTATTGAAAAGCATCCCAAAAAGTAAGAAAAAGGATGTAAGATATATTTTGTAACGCTTTTTTTTTTGTTATTTTGAATCGTTTAGCATTCTTGGTGAACCCGTGAACAAAGAGTTAATAATATAATTTTTCTCTTTCGTTATTCAAACCATTTTCATAGAAAAGTAATAAAATTCCGATTTGACTTTTTTTTTTTGGGACCACCATAATGTACTTATATGTACATTGCATTGCTTATTTTTTCTGCGGTTTTTTTGCCGTATTATTTGTTGTTTACCTCTTTGTACGTGTAAGGTTTCCCTCCTTTGTTTTATGCATGTTTTTTTGCCTTCAAAAGATTTAGTTCCACATAGAAATGCAATTTTGCGGCGCTCTTAAATATTTGATGGTTAATAAAAAGTGCAAAAAATGTAGGTACATGAACTGGTGTGGTATGGAATCCTCGTTATCAGGTCCACTCAGACAAACTAGAGTCAATACAAAAACAATTCTTACATTTTGCTTTGAGAAATCTTCGATGGGATTCGCCATACAATCTTCCCCCTTACACTAGTCGTTTAAAACTTATTAATCTTCCTACTCTTTCGAGTCGCAGAGAAATGTTAGTTATAATATTTCTGGTAAAATTAGTCAATGGATGGATCTCAAGTCCATTTCTTCTAGAGCAAATTAATTTTAATGTACCACTTTTCTTGAAACTATGCAGAACTAACTTTGAGTTGAATGAACCGTTTCGGGGTTTATGCCAAGACTTTAACAATCATTCCAGCACCTTTGATGTATCGGTCTCACTTTTTATAATTAAAAGAACTGTTCTATCCTCTCTTAATAACAGCTAACGATCCAATTTTCTTACTTTGCATTTCTCTAACTTTGTATTCGGCTGATGAATTCTTATTCTGTAGCTGAGCAGCTTGGGATCTCGACGCTTAACAAACTTTCTTCTGTCACGACTCGGCACCTAAGATTTGTATATTTAAAAAACATCCGTACGTTATGCGGATTGAGCCCCTCGTGTCGGTTGGGCGGGAAAGTGGGTTTCCGTTGGGTTATAATGGTGGTATTATGAGTTTTAAATAATTTTTTCTTTATAAATGAAAATCTTTCAGAAATATTATTGTAAAATCACATCAACACTTCCAAACAACATTTTTTCGACAATTTACAAAATTACAATGATTTAACAAAATTTAAAATTATTAAGATTTTTTGAGTATGCAGTTGTTGGCTCATTAAATCTTTGTCTAAGAAAGTGTAAGTTTCAAGTATGTACAAGTTATCACTGATTTCTGCCAATTTTTTTTTTACTAGACAGTTTCCTCCATACTGCGATTATTTTTTATATGAAAGTAATAGCGAAAGAGAGTCAGTAAAGAGTTTGTCAAAGGTCAGTGGTAATTCGTAGCCACTAGAAACTTGCACTTTTTAATACTAAAATCTAATGATCTACATAACTGCTTACCCCAAAATATTGAAAAAAAATTTGAATAAATTTCTAATAGATTTTTAAAAATTCTTTAAAATGGTGTTTGTTAGAGAATCAACAATTTTTTAAAGGAAAAATTGTTTTAAATAATTGGATGATAATAAAATTGTTAAAATGTATCAATATATGTTTATGCTACAATTTGTGAACAGAGTGTAGTACTTTTTTCATGATAAAATATGAAATTTCCGTTGATTAGCATGGATTGGCGCAAACGGCGGGAGAGGTATCAGTTGCAAATCATGGCTGTAAAAGAAGACATGCAAATGTTTTTCCTTTGCGTGAACCAAAATAACGAAATAAATCCAAAAAGCAGCAACCTTACAAATTCAAACAAACTTTTGTATTACCACGAAGTTTTTATTTTTATTGATCCGCAATTATAAGTATCCACTCTTCTTATAGGCAACTTTCGGAGATCACTTGGCTCATAGTATACTGGTGATGTAATGCTTGAAACGAGCGTTGCATATAACGTTATACCACCACCTATTTATCGACTGCAGTTTCATTGTTTCATATTGGTTTTTCGTCAGCTTTTTTCACCAACATTGCTTTGGCTTTTTTTTACCAACTATTGTACACATTTTTTGCCTCTTACCACACCGTTTTTCTGTTGCTGCTTGCGTTTTTTTTCTGTTGTCGCTGCTGATCAATGAATTGTACGAGTATATTTGCACACACTCTTATTTGTATTCTTGTTGTTGTGTTTTTGCGCTCTTTACTGATTCGTTGTGGCTGTAATTGTTTTAAATCGCTTATTGTTTTGTGCGCTTCGTGGTGGTGGTGGTGGTGTTGGTGTTGCCATTTTTCATTCAAGTGTGAAATGAGAACAGCGAGCGACAGAGGACGCTATTGCTTTTGTATTTTTGTGCAACACGAACTGTTGTAAAGCGTGGCTAAGGGAAAACAAACAAAAAAAAAAATATATCAATAATGCGTCAAGAACGAAGAACCGTGGTGTTTGGTTTTCTTTGAAAAAGTTTGCTGCAACGGCACAAAGCAACAGCAAGAAGTCATTGCTCTCGTTTGTATGTGCTTGTGTTGCTCGCATGGAGCAGTGAATCTTCTATCATTTCGAGTGGTAGTCTTTGTTTTTCCAGCCAGTCAAATAGGAAAAACTAACTGACGACAATACTTCGCTACTTTGTTTCTACTGATTTTGTTTCTCCCCTCTTTACGAATTTGTGCTTGTATTTCACGTTTTTGTGTTTCGTCTTTGTTGCGGTTTTTGGCATATAAAATAAAAAATCTTTTTTCGCTTTTCGCCACTAAGCTAAAGTTTTTTGTTTTGGCCTGCAGTCTAGTGAGTCTGGCTGTCTGCCACTACAGGCGTGTGGCTTAATAGCGTTGTCTGAAGTCTTAGTGGAGCACAACTAACGGCAAAAAAATTTAAATATTTATCCACGTTTTTCTACAGTATTTTTTTCGTAGAGTTGTTAAAGAAATCTCTGTCCAATGTGACTTCGCTTTGTTATTTTAGCAACAACTAAACGTATGTAAGTATATACAGTAGTGGACATGAAATTAGCACCATAAAGCCAAATTCTATAGCATGCAATTTACGCTTATTTATAACAAATTTTCATTTAAAATAAAGTTTAAGCTAACTATAAAAACACTTTCCCAAATATTAGATAATCTTCAACCAGGTAGGTATTTTAAAATTAGAAAAATCCGCAAGACTTTTTCAAATTTTTCATCTGAAATTCTGTTAATTTTATTGAACCATTTCATTTAACATAAAAATTTAATTTAATTAAAATTTCAAAAATGTGGCAACTCACAGTAAAATATTATGTTTAAGCTTTTTTAAATCCCCATCGTTTTAAATACATATGTATATATTCACATTTTTTTGATATTGACAATTTAATATCAGTAAATTTTAAAAAAAGGTGGCAACCTTCTTCACATATATGTTTTTATATATTAATCTTGCTTAAACCTCTTCAGTTCGATATTTATATAGTGATTTTAATTTATTTTATGAGTTTAACTGTTTACAAGCTTCCAAAAGGGTGGCAGCCCTCCTAAAATATGTTTCATACATATAAACCTCACATATTTACAGAGTATTATAGCACTTGAAACCTCCACATTATTCCAGCCGATTCTACATTTCGATTTCGACAAATTTGGTCGGAATCGGAATGAATACTCGTAGCATTGCTTTAAATCGAAAGCGAGCATTTTTTTTTGCTTTAAAAGTATTGTCTCTGATTCTCCCAAAAGCAAAGATTAAGTTATGCTTCTCACTGAACTTACGAATGTAAAAACAGATCGAGGAGAAAGGATTTATACATTCCGATTTCGACCAAATTCATCGAAATCGGAATGCAGAACAAGCCTCATTATATTAAAATTGATTGAGATAAAAAAATGCATTTTTTTATCCATTTTCTTATCTATTTTCTGACGTACTACTTCTTTATTGCTAGAAAGCTTAAGAAAACATTGCGTAACAAAATCTAATTCAAATACCTTTCATTTTATACCTTCGTATATTGTAGAATTAAATATATATAATTTTGGCGCTTACACTATATAGCTCAGTGTTTGGCCGAGCTTCTCCTACCATTTATGGTGTGCGTCTTTATATTCTATCACAAATGGAGGGACCTACAGTTTTCTGCCGACTCCGAACGGCAGATGTATGTATTTAATGAGAAGCTTTTTCATGGCATACCCTCGAAATACCCTCGGAGGTTTGCCATTGCCTGCCGAGTGGTGACCGCTAATAGAAAAAACTTTTTCTATGATTAAGATTTTGCTTGCCCTGACAGATTCGAACATCGAACTCACCGGCGTATCGAGTTATAGCACGCACCGCTAATAACTCGACCACAGCGGTCACATGTAGAATTAATTAGGCAACTAAAAAATTAATCTCGATTTTAAATAAATTTTGATATAACTGCTACTAAAATAAAACTAAAGGCCACGAATAATGAGCTACTGAGTTTCATTCGAACTATGAATAAGACTTCCTTGTCCAGTGGCAAATTATATTTTTTTATATTTTGTTGTTGATACATTTTGATGAAATTTTTTGAGATTTCTAAATTTTTTCACCTTCGAACATTGGGTATATTCATTCACACTTGCTATAAGAGGGACATATACTTATGCCTCTATTATGTATGGAGACTAGTGTGTAGTTGCCGGTCTACTAGCCACGGCTACTAAACCCGTGCTTCGTATTATGTATGGCGATTGATCTAAGTATCCACAAAAGCACAGATAACATCCCTGATTTTAATTTTTTGATAAGTACATACATTTAGAAGAAATAGTGAAAAAAATATAAAGATCTTTTTAAAAGGGAAACATTTACATATGTACTTTCAGTAGCCGATAGCCAGTAGCGGCTTGCTTTGTGTAAAGTAAATTCTAGTATAGTCTACTAGTCTCATGCTAGACTCCATTCAAAATAGGGGTATTAGTAATTCTTTTTACCTTCATACAATTTTTAATGGATTAAAATCTTCTTGATGACTAGAGATTCCGTGATACTTAATATAAGTTTTTATGTAATAATGCTATTGTTGCGGCTTTCAGAATGGACTCCATTTTAGAAAGAACGTCATAGACGTCTGACAAGAGGAGCTCCAGAGCTGTTTCATTATTCTATCATAAAGGGACAGGTTTATAATCGCCTCTTTTCAGGAGGTCGTCGGACAAGCCAATACTAGATTGCGAGCTCCTTCGCGACCCTTTTCGGCGTTATCCCATCATCGAAGGTAGAAATCTCCAAATGTTGGTCAGTAATTCGCCTATGATTGAACTTGAAATATATTAAACGAGGAAACAAAAAACCGATAAGGTTAATCAGAATTTTAAATGTCTTTTTCTCAATCACTGCAATTGTTTGCAGATCAAAACTTTGTAACTTGGGGTAACCACCTTAGTCTACGGGATTAGATAATGCTCCATAAGCGAGATTGGTTAGCCTCTCATATCCCTCTTTTTCATTCCATGGCTTTAAAACACATAACACGAGAAGATTGGAACACGGATTTCATTACTGAGAATTTTATGTGAAAGTAATATGTCAATATAAACAGATTTATTTCAGAGGTATTATTTCTGTACTTGTTTTCTTCACAATCAATCAATTAATTCTTAGTATAATTATATTCGTATGCACACATGCACGTAATCTTATCTTGTGCATCAGCTTCAGAACGACAATGTTATGATTATTATTGAAATTGTCAAACGGCATTAAAATTATGGTTTTTCTGCAGCTAAGAGCTAAACGTTGCTGATATACATTATCATATGGTTTACTTCGCTAAACTGGAATATTGAATAAAGCCGAGCAGAGAGATACTCGTATCATGTAGTCAATCTCAGATGAATCAACAACAAATAGGCAGAGCATTAGCTGGAGAAAAGAGGAGGGTGTGCAAGACGTCGAGCGGTCGGACGTGCAATAAGGCAATTTGTCACATTGACATGAGTCATGTATGTATGTATATTTGTTTTCGCAAATGCCTTCTCTTAAATATGTAAAAGTAACATACATACGTTTGCATACATATATGTACATATGTATATACTTATATATGTGGGATTTATATAAGAATGTATTAATGGCGATTTAATTCAATTTGCGCTGATTATGATTATAAGTGCATACAGACTTCTTATTTACACACATTTGTGTGAGGGCACTTTAGTGGCAAAACCCAGAGTACACATGACTAGCTCGGAGCGACCAACTTCATACGGTGTTTTGCTATTGAAAAGTTCCGGTTATGCTCTGAGTGCGCCATATGGCAATTTTATGTATGTAGTACATTTCCATATACATATGAAACTAGTTAACTTTGAACGAAAATAAATAAATAAAACTTTAAAAAACTTTGATTTTCTACAGTAATTTGATTCTACAAAAATATATTTCTTTTTAAGTAAAAGTTCTTTAGCGGATGTAACAAATTGTCAACTCTAGGGAATCCCATTAAAGTGGCAGAGGATGACATCAAAAAATCCCGCTCATCATGTCTGAACTCACCACACCTATATTTATATTACATGAACACACCACTCTAATGTTAGTTCATGTAATGCTATGCTCAGTTACGCTGCGTTACGTTACGTAGCGTTAAGGTTTGTTACGATCTTTAGCGGTGGTAAATTCAAGATTCAACATGTCGAATAAGACGTGAATGTTATATAATTGGATACAACTGCTACTAATTTTTCTGACCATATTGGAATTCACCACAGCAAAACATACCACAACTAAACTCACCACACCCAAATTTACCACACTTAAATTCACCACACATTAACTTTCAACACAATAACTATTTTCTCCCCATCACACTCTAATTTACCTTTCCTCAGCACAACCCTCCTTAATTTACATCGCAGAAAACTAAAAAAAAAATTACAAATACAAATTTAAAAATTCTTCTCAGATGTTGGGTTTAACACAATGTGTTGAACCGATGAAACCATAGTTGTGCCAATAATATCCGATGGGAACTAAGAATGGTAGAACACAGGCTACACCACTACGGAGCGCTCCAATGCTGAGACCGAGATACTACTTACTACATGATTAGGTCGCGTCTAGAAAAAAATAGTTGATGAGTAGGCAACGCTGAAACAATCTTTAAATTAGGCGCATGATGCGTTTCAAATTTGTCGGCAATTGCTTGATCTTTATGCTAGATATAAAGGTTTCCCCGAGCTCATCTCTCTAATAAGGAGAAATTTGATATTCTTAAGGGCGGTCTAGCAAACATTTTAGACACTAAAAAGGCACAGCACTCGTTCGCCATTAGGATTCTCGATAGACGCTGTTCGCTTAAAACAAATGCGATTTATAACCTTCCACTCTGCATGCATTTCTCATCATTACTGAGATGTGTTACAATAAACTTGATATGTTTGCCACTGGGTGAAAACACATGCAATCCAACATATGAATATTATGAGATCTAGCGGCATTATGCGGGACAGGGCGTAGCTGGGAATGATTTGATTTCATTGTCAGTTTAACAATGCATAGATTGGCATTGATGCGAATAAATTGCGCTCGTTGAGCGGAAGTGGGGCGATGTAAGAATGATGGAAAGTAAATATGTATACGAGAATGTTTGTGGTATGAAAATATGAATATGAAAATCATGTAGACGTGATGCATGCATACCAAAATATATAATATTAGATATGTACAAGAAGGCGGTTAGGTAGACAAAGATAAATGCATAGATGGATAAAGTATAACAAACTACTTTTGGAACAAAGTTAACAATTCATACAAACAAATGGTGATCAGCAAAACTGGAGCAGTCATAAGAAATGGGGAACGACAGACAAAGAAAAGCAGCATAATCGGGAACGATGTTTGGGGGGTAATGAGAAAATCGATGTTGATTTACTAAACGCACCACAATGATACAAAATCGGCGCTCGAGGCGCAAAGCATTCAATACAAACATGTATGAGAATCAAATTAGAGCTGCCACTAGACGCTGAGAGTGGGGCGACGCAGCTGACGCCACAAATTCCATTTATTTGCTAAGCCAAATTGGCTAAATAGTTGTGTGCGCGTGAGTTTTGGGTTTTGCGTGCCGGAAGGAAATCAGAGGCAAACAAAAGGTAAAAAGGGGGTGAGGTGGTAATAGTGTGTGAGCGCAAAGTTTCAAATGTTTGCGCAGTTGATGGGTTGACTGGCTAATGGTGGTGGCATTAACAGAAGAAAGTAAAGAGAAATTATGAAACTTATATAACAACAGTAAACACACGCCGTAACAACAAGTGTAAGTGAAAAGCGAACTTACGAACAGCAATCAATAAATTTTTTGGGCGAAAAGCGATTACTGTACCCTCCCAACACTTTACTCATACACACACACACACACGAATAAACACATCAACTTCCGGGCAGCGTTCCAAACTTTGGTACGCTACTATGGAACATTATAAAAGCATAGATTTTCACAAACCAGCGTCCTTCACACCCGCCGCCGCTTTTAAGGGAAATTAAGGTAATTATTTTGAGAATTAGCAAAAGGGAAATGTGTCGACGAAAAAACAACAACAACAACAATTGCTGCAATGAAAGGGACAAAAATAATATGCTTTATTAAGAATTTATGTGCGCAAAATTAATTTCACTGCTCGCTGCAAAGTGCCACATGCGGCGCGAGCGAGCGAGCTACCGAGTGAGCTTAAGCAATAAAATTGAAATTATTGTAGCGGAGATGCAAAAATAAACAACAACAACAAAAAAAAAATTATGTAATAATAAAAAAATAAATGTTTGCGTCTAACTGCTGACCAAAAGCAAGCTGGTTGTTTTGTGGGTGGGTGGTTGTGTGAGCGACAAAAGCGTGCAACTGCGGAAGCGCTTAATACGAGTATTAAGTTTTGTTTTTTTTTTGATTATCATTTAAATTTTTCTTGACTGCTATCTCTGATGACAGCCACACAGCAGAATGGATTGTGACGGGCGTGTGGTGAGAGCGATAGCGAGCGTTGAGCGATTAGTTAAATGCATAAAAAGTTATGATGAAAATTAAAAATTTAAACGAAAATGCTGAAGTGCATTGGAGTAGAGAGCTCAGCGAGTTTTCATTAGATTTATGCAATGAGATTTTTATGCGAATTTTTCTAATTTCCTTGAAAGTTATAAAATTTACTGAGCCATAAGTCCACCTAATATCAATGGGTATAATGGCTGTGGTGACATAAATAACATTTGAATGTAGAGATTTAAGTAGATGGGGAGGGAATATACTGGAAAAAAATCAAACAATGACCCAAGTGGCTGTGACAGTTGTTAAGGCGATCAAGTGTTGCGAGAAACTTCTTTTTTGGGTAATATTTTTTTTTTATTTGTAAATATTTAAAGCGTTCTTTTTATTATTATTTAACAGCAAAATGTCCAGAAGCGAACGTTGATGTGTCAAAACTTCATTGCTGCGCCAACTACTAGTAGCTCACTAGAACAAAATATTAATTAATTTTTTATATAGCAGTATTAAGTCCGATATCCACTACCCGCTTTGGATGTACATATGTATGTATGTACTCGTATTTGAGAACCATTCTTCATTGTGTAGATTCGCAAAAAAAGCAATTCTTTGAATATAGAAAAACTCAACCGATTTAAAATGTTATTAATGCACCAGTTGCGAAAAATAATCTTTCTATAGGACGGAATTGGAGATAATGTCATGGTAAAATTTCTTTTGTATGTTCCAAAAGATACCGAGGAAATTATTTCAGTAAAGTCGCAATGGTTGATACCTTCGAAGTTAGCATTCATTTCAATTTCATTTCAATTTCATTTGATACATTTTGTTGGCAACATTTTACTATTTTTTCAGAACCACTGCGGGAAGTTTTAATGACTGTTTTAGTTCTATTTCGTGAATAGTTTCGAGCTACCGCGAAATAATCTCTAACTAGATCCAAAAATGGTAATTTGTGATTTTGAAAAAGCCTTGATTTTGCGCCAAATGATCACGAACCAGTTCTGAAACGGTTTGAAAGTGATCCCAAACTAGTCCCGAAATGGTTCTGAAAGATGCGTGAAGTAGCCATGAAACAGTCGTGAAATAGAAATGGATTTACTATCGAAATGGACCTGAACTAGTTGTGAAAGCAAGCAAATAAGTACAAAAAAACATTATTTCAAATTTTTTTCTGCCACTAAAAAATGGCACACTGTTATTTTTGACGGGTAAGCTCTTTAAGAGCCGCTGTCATGTGGTCGTCAATGCAATGATAGTAGCTCTGCCAACCTCTACACAATTATTTTACCGCATTTGAGTTCTGAATTATGTTTAATGACAGAAACCAAAGCGATTTGATTGCAGGTGGTATCGTCCCTTCAGCTAATTGATTGTACTTACCAATAAAAGCAAATTTAGAAAGATTGTGTCTATGGAAGATACGAATTCAATGAGTTTGAGAATGACGTAAGAAAATAAAATAGAGGTTCGTGAAGAATAATGAAAGGCAGAGAAGAAATAGAACAAAATGAAAATAAATCTATTCGCCCTTTATTTTTGCTGACATCCTCAACCACTAGGGCGAAAGATAGAGGAAGAAATCAACTGTCTTATTAACTTCAGCGTATATGAATTCGTCTTGGATGGTTGGTAGTTGCGTTGCCAAGGTTAGGAACATCCTAGGACCCAATTAGAGCTGGAATGGCCATTTTGTTGCGCTATTTCCATGCGGCTCTTATTTTTAAAACGACTTTGATTTGTGGATGAATCTGCTTATTTTACATCTAGAGATCTCTTTCAGGCCTTTTGGTAGAAAGCCAAATATCTCTTGTGCCAGAGCTTGACACTCACAGATATGATGAAGAATAGTTTATTTACTGTCCTAGTGCTTGCAACTCCTAGTGAAAATATTATAGAGCAGACCCATTTTGGCTCGTAATTGTAGCTGTTACCTTAAATATTTCTTTTACCGACTTGGTAAAAGGTTTCACGTTCTCGATGCGTCGTAGGTGGACCAGATTTATGTGGCGATTTTGCAAGTCGTTAACCTGCTCCATCTTGTTCCCGTCATTCGTACAAACTGTAAATATAGTTCTCTCCTGATGACTCCTAGCTGCTAGCGAATTATTTCTGCCTTGCTTTCCTCAAGAGAAGCGCCGGCTTTGAGCAATTCGTTAGCCCCATTCGTACCGTTTATGTTTCTATGGCCGAGAATCCAAACGAGAGGTAGGTCTATTGATTTAGCCGCCAAGATTAATGCCGACTAGCGATCATGGACTATTTGGGAATTTGTCTTTGATGATGCTAGTGCTAAGAGACATGCTTGATTATATAAAATAATGCATGTCAATCCGCAGCACCTACGCTTGAATGATGCTAGCAAAGTTGGGTTGTCGGTATGAGACATCTAGCTTCTCTGAGAACACCCCGACACCACTCCACAGTCCGTTTTTGGCACGTCGGTTTGGATTAAGTTGGTGTTCTCATCCTCCAACCTGCCCCCTACACCAATCCCGTCTAGATGGAAACTCCCCTGAAAGTGTTTCCTCTAGTCTAGCAAAGGAGGTATATAGACTGACTGTTCCTTTGTTTATTGAAATTTATCGCCAGATTTGTTTTCACGATTTTACTTTTTCTGAAGCTCTCACTTCTTTATGGAAAAAAAATTAATAATTAAAAAACAAATATATGTTTTTATGGGTCGCTTTAGCAGTAATATTAAAGCTAAAATTCCTGGGTATTTTTGAATTGGTTTATTGATTAGAAAGTATACAGATTGATATTAGACTCACTGAGAGTTTGAAAATTAATGAAATGAATTGGAATTTGATATATAGACCATCGTATGTAAACTTTATATGTATATCAACTGCTAATGGATGTAAGTATGCATTTAGAGCGATATATAGAAATTTGAAGACAAGTGATACATTAAAAAGCATTCAACACGTATTGCAAGTACCTTGGAATTCTAATTTTTTTAAAACACTCCACCAATTATTTATTAGTGCATTTATTTCATTTAAAATTTTAAACGTATCATTCTAATTTAATTTGCTTACATTTCCATTTTAATTTTGCTTATGCATTCATTACGCTCATTTTCATAATGCTTGCGT
Source organism: Philophylla caesio (assembly GCA_963971545.1). Classification (NCBI taxonomy): domain Eukaryota; kingdom Metazoa; phylum Arthropoda; class Insecta; order Diptera; family Tephritidae; genus Philophylla; species Philophylla caesio. The sequence goes on along the minus strand of OZ020608.1, from coordinate 24,398,530 downwards.
TGACTTAGTCGACTAGAAATGTCGCTAAGGACAGTGAGTCGTCGAGCCATTTACGCTTCATTCCAGTTGTTTCTCGTTTTTATGACAATAAAAATGAAAATAACATATATTTGTTTTTTTGATTGCCTGCTGGTTGCACCACAACTAATGCACGCACAGCCACTTCATTTTGCTATTTAAATTTATTTATTCATTCGTTTGAGCAAAGGAAGCACGGCTTATGGCTCGCCTGCTTGCTTGCTCGCTTGTTACTAACAAACGTCGAGAGAATTTGCTTATTAGCTCACTCCATTTGTATGGCTACTAACAGTGTGTTTATGTGTGTGTATGTATGTGTATGTATGTATGTATGTAAGTTGATTTATGTCCTTTGCCAACTAATTCTCAGCAACGCGCTCGGATATGCCACGCTTCTAAAAATAATCATAAAAACGCACACAACACATTCAAGTTATACAAATATAATAACTTCACTGAAAAGCTCTAATGTAATTTTCATTTTTATTTGAAATTATATTTTAATTTTTTATAATTTAATTTTTAATGCTCTCCGCAAATATGTATATACTAGGCAGGCAGGCAGCATATTTAAATAACCAAATACAGCCGGAAAGCTTTGTGTGCTAGCTAAGCTGTTATAGTATGACAGAAAACATAAACTAAAAATAAAGTGGCGAAATTTTCGTTTTATTCAAATTTAATTTCATAAAATATGAATGTAGCATAAATTGAAATAAAATCTCTATATGAACGAGAATTGCAATTTTTAAAAATTCAATTTTCTTGTTTGTGTAATTTAAAATAATTTCTATATATGTTTCTCTTTTACGATTTTAGGTAAATTTATCCTGGACAAGTCATCTCAAATAGTCACGGCCAACATTTGCATACACATCAAGTCCATCCGAAAAATTTAAACATAATAAACTTAATTTTTACAAAATCAAAGCTGCATAATAATACATAATACCTGCCAGTCATCCCTCCCAACTGTCATGCTGTGTACCTCGCTGCTTGCTTTCTCATCCCTGTCAGGCAGATCTTCCAACGCTCACTCACCTCTGCCAGCTGCTTCACCACTCTCTGTGCTTCCTTTTATCACCTATCTCTTTCATATCACCTCTCGATCACCTGTACCTATTCCACGATTTAAAAAATACAGAGGTTGCGCCTTCCTCAAACCGCTATTCGCTCTCATCAAATATGATAGAATCAGCTGTGTATGCCACGTCACAGAACGCGGTTAGTTTTGTTTGTATGTTTGTAAGCATACAATTGTTTGTGCTTAAATTCATTGCTTAAAAGCAATTTTATTTAAAATGAAGTTATTAAACTTGAAGTGCGCAGTGTTAAGTGTTAAATCACAGAGTCTATCAATTATACGGAACTATAAAACTTGCAAAAAATTATGTGAAGGTGTAGCTGCGCACTTGGTTGCAAGTTAAGCTTCTTGTGTTTCCTAATGTTACTTTGCAGTGTTTTTTTAAAGGTCTCCAGTTAAAGACATCTGCTGTTTGCCTTTCTACTGTTTCTCTCCTCCCTCTCTCGTCCTTATCAGATTTTAACCCACTCTTCCATGCTCTCTGTTACCTCCTCAGTATTCTCTCATCTCCCTCTCTCTTCCCTCAGAATGCTGTCATGTCCCAAACACTTCTCAGCTCCTACTCCACGTACCCAACTACATCACTACTCTCTTACTGATGTCCTTCTCAACCCTGTCACCTGATAATCGCCTCTCCGACTTTCACTCACTTATCTAATGAAAATCTTGGTCAGGTCAACTGAATTTTGTATAATAAATAACCAATTTGATAACCAGATTTTCATATTTCAAATGAATTTCTCCGAATTCCGTGTTTTACCTGTAATGTCAAACATTAAAGCAGAGTCGTCTTCTGGCTTCTATAGGAGCATATGTATGTGTTCGACTATGGACAACTCTCAGGCGGGCTTTCGCATGGAGCACGACAAAATTACATATTTTCACCCATTATATTTTTATGGTTATATTACATTTTGCAACCAACTCATTAGGCATCCAAATTTTCAATGGCCAGGACTTGAAACGGAACTGATCGAGAGATGGTTGCAGATTCAATAAAGTATTGCGTTACTTAATTATGCTGAACTATGAGCTATTTAAAAAAGGAGGGTTATTAAAACTACTGGGACTAAAATCTAAAGTTTTTTTTTTATTTTCTTAAATTTCTTGAGACTAACTCATTTTTCGTCTCTACATTTCAATAGCCAATTTTACAAACTTAGCGGAAGATTAAATGTGTAGGCAAATGACTTGAAACAGGCATAGTTTCCTCTTTTAATATCTTAGCAGTCAAAGTCCTACACAATTTCGAAACTGATGCTGCCAACATTGTAGATCTTTGCCGCCAAATACAAAGTTTCATAGCTAACTCTTCGCATGCTACTCAAAGTAGTGCACCTTTTATGTCGATTAGGCAGCTTAAAGAAATGAAAATAGTTTTTGAGCAACATAAAACTACAATTCTGCAATCACCTTATGGGCATTCAATTACATCAAACTGACGAATGCAAAGTGCTTATTGATTTCTCAACCAGCATCAGCAAAAATTGTAATTCCGTCAAAAGCAACTAGCAATTCACCCACAACTAAAGAGCAGAGAAAACAAGTTGAAACCGGTCAAGTAGTTACCAAATAGGCAGCGCAAAGGGAATGGGAGAAAGAGAAGCCATCAAAGTTAAGAGCTACAGAAAGTTCGCAAATACATGCGAGATGAGGAAGGTGAAAAGATGCATTGCAAGGTAAGACTTTTATTTTTCTTTTAAGCGCTAAACTTTGGGCTATTTCTTTCTTTTTTTTTGAATGTTTACATGCATATTTGCTGCACGGCATGAAGGAAAACAATTTCAATATGAATACCTTTCGGTTGCATGTCCTACAGCATCAAATATTATACTAACACATACTCGTATGGACATTTTGGGAGCAAAAACGGTGAGTAAATGCATTTGGTTTTTCTTAGTAAATGCAAACAAAACAGTAGAGTGAGTAGATATTAAAAAATGTAGATTGGAACTTTGAAGCAAAAAGCAACAAAAAAAAATTTATCTAAACCAAAAAAATCGTAAAAAAACAAACAAATAAGGAAAAGGGTACAGTAAAGCGCACTGAATGAAGGACACTTGAGTCAATTTAACTGTCAGAGAATATCTACCAACAAAACATTTGCTCAAATGAAAATGTGTGCGTTTTTCTATACCCTTTTTATTTTGTTGGTGTAGCCGAAAGTGGCAGTTAAAATAAATATGGCAGCAGTTGGGAGCTACGGTTGAGGTCGCATTACAAGCAATATTGGATGGATGGATGGCTGGACGTTTGGGCGGTTAGATAGTTGAACTGTTGCGGTTGGTTGAATGTTTGCTGCCAAAATATTAAATCAAAACAAGCAAGTCAAGAAAGATAGTGACTGTCCTGCGGCGATAGGCAGAGAGCCAGCTGAAAATACAAATACATTGAGACCACGCACAGGTAAAGCGCAGCTAGTAAGTAATATGATGGATGAAGGCGAAGAGGCAAAAATGATGGAAGGGTAAATTAAATGATGAATACAAAAGGGCACGAGAGAAGTGATAGACTGCGAGGGTAGTGCGAAAGATATAACTTGAAAAATAGTTAGGAAAAAATGTTATGCGTTACAGTTTTCAGTGGAGACAAAGTATGAAACAGGTAAGGACACTAACATAAGAAAGAAAAAAAAAATAGGGAGCGTATGATTGAGAGCAGGAATTTTGAAGACAAGCATTTAGCGTATTTTAAAGTTTTTTTTTATTTTTTTGCTTGAACCCAGCCAAACAGTAACAAGAAAGAGTTGCATAGAACAGTCAGGCACAGGCAATATAATAGAGGTAAATTACCCACGTTCACAAATGTTACAACAACGCATGGGATATACATAAATATTTGTGGCTGCCTGTGTGAGCGAGCCCCTTGCAGCAGCCGAAAAGAAGGAGACATGCTTCCAATGCATCAAGTAAAATCCAGCACAGCCGAGACTGACGCACTAAACTAAATCACAATATCAACGATGTCCGCAACGATGGCCAACAGCGGTAAACTGCATGTCATGCTGATGCGACTGATGGAATTTGTGGTTAGTTGGCGGGTAAACTGAGGGCCCCGAATGCACCGAGAGCCAGCAAATGCTGGTTATGAAGAGTAACGCGTGATTGAGGCGCATATTTGGTAGTAGAAGTCAGCAGACTTGATAGCAATACTAGTTGCCAAAAATGAGATGTGTGTAACTGTGCGTGAATGTGTGTGTCCTATTTGATACACTACCTAAGCTTCTGCCGACTGAGATACAAATATGGTATTCCATTAAAGTAATGCCAAGCTTAGGCATTATAAGGAAAGAGTAGAGGTAGTAAGTGGCATTGGATGGCAAGACGCGAATAGAGACGAAAATGAATGATTTTAATGCCGCACTACTGCTTTGAAGGGCGTATGTACCCAATAAACATTGTGGCGAGCGTTCAAAAATCTCATTTGGTAACGAATATTAAGATCGGATTTAGATTTAGAACTCGTAACAAAATTTAATTTTTCAACGTACAAAGCATATTTGAAATTAAGCAACAAAAGAGAAACCACAGTCACTTACGCCCTTAAAAATGTTTCCTTCGCGAAACGACTGAATTTTAAATTCATATCAAAAGAATAATAAATCATTCGAGGTTTGTTCAAAAAATAAGGAGAACACATTTGGTTTGTTTTTGACAGATAAAAAGGTCTGACCTGTTTGGTTGTACTCGGCGATTTTTATTATTACAAAAAAACGGAGCAATTTTTATGCTCTAAGTAAAAAAAAAAATGTTTTCAAGCGGTACCAGTACAAACTCTATCAGGATGGCCGAGAAGATGCCGACGACGAACTTCGCTCTGGACGCCCTAGCAAATCAGCAACAGAAGATTTCGTTGAAGCTGTGAAGAAAATTGTTTTTAAAAATCGTCGAATGATCCTGATTTGCTAAATAGTATCATAATTGGTACGAATCATGGGTATATGGTTATGATGTTGAAACCGAATGCCAATCATCTCAATGGAAGCACCAAGGAGAGCCATGACCGAAAAAAGCACTGCATCGCTGAATGAGTTCAAGGCTATACCAAAAATATCTTATGAGTAGTGTTTTGAGGATTGGAAAAAGCGTTTTTCATAAAAATATTAAATAACCTTACTTTTTTAACACATCTCGCTTAGAGTAAAATTTTCTTGAGCGGGCCACTGCCACTAAATCGTTCATATATTTCTTCTGGTAAGAGAGCACTAAAATTTTCTTGGGCAGCCATTTTGTTAATAGTTTAACGAATATTTTTGTACAAAATATTTTCGCCTACAAAACCGAGAAGTCAGTGTAATTCACATTTGTTTATTGCAAAATTAATTGTGTATTTATAAAGAAATTATATTCTTTTACGTGAATTATTAGTTTTTCTGTTCGTCAACTATTCCTTAAGATATCATCCAATTTTTATTGAAATTCAGTAATTATTTGCTGAAATATTGCAATGTAAAAATACTGTACTCGAAATTTTGAATTGCTCACAAATTAAAATAAATTTAAATTTTCAAAAATTCGTTTAAAAGCATTTCTTTTAACCTATACAGCTACCTGATACAGCTCGATTTTTAGTGGCCCGCTTAATAAATTCTGACTCATGACGGATATTCCGTTTTACTGGAGAATGAACTAATTCCCGAATGAAAACCAACACATTTTCACATTCATTACACGAGTCTGCAAAAAAAAAAAAAATAGTTCAGAGCTGTTTTGGTTTTTGTGTGTCATTCTTATGTTTTCTGGTGTGCTAAATCCGAAAATAACTTTAATTTTGTCATAGAACCTCACGTTTTCTGACAATGTATGTAGGTGTCTATGTTAAACAAGTTATCATCTTAAAATAAAATAAAAAAGAAAAAAAAAATTTTCAAGTGTATAATTGCGTAACAAAACTAATTTATGTATTTATGTAAAATACATTCATTAGTAAGAACTAAACACATTTCTTTTTCTCAGTGAGACTCCTTTTGGTACATTTTCGCTTGTGGGAAGCATCGGGAAGGTCTCTTTGAAGCGTCCAACAGTAGTCTGCCATCATTGAAACGCTCCATCTTCCCTGGTATTTTTTTCCATCTCCTTAAGATCTTGGTGAAATCGTTCACCTTGCTCTTCACTCACGTCTCCTAAATTTTCGGGAAAGTAGTCGTGGTGGGAATGAAGAAAATGTACTTTTAAACTCATCAAGCAACCTAAAGCTTGAAATGCTTTTAACATTCTTTTAACTATTTGTTTGTAGTTAGGATTATTGTTATTGCCTAAAAATTTCTTTATGACCTCAGAACTGCTTTAAGGCTTCTTTTTGAAGAATCTATGTATGCAAATACGCCACTCTGCTGGGTCGTATGAGATTTTAAATGTATCCATCAAACCTTCAATATTGGTACAATAAACCAACTCGTTTGACGAGTTAACACCTAATTGTACCTCGCCACTTTCTACGCAATCGGAGCGCGCACGTTCAGGTTACAACATGTTTATGTTTGCTAATACTGCTCACACAGGGTGTTCCTTATTTATAAATTAATGATAGTTATGGTAAACATTTAAAAACAGTAATTAAAATAAAATTATGCCTATTATTAATGCCTACAAGTAAGCCCAAAAACCCCTTTTTTATAACAAATTTTGCGTTTTGTAAATTAACTTTGCGTCCCGGAATTTTTTGAGTATTTTTTTAGTTTTCAGAACACCTAAATACATACATAGAAATCAGTTGGAAATATCCAGACAGCATTTTTGTTTGCGACCTGTGTTATCGAAGGTGAGACTTGCTAAATAGATTCCATCAGCCTTATTTCGGATAAAAAATCCCGGGAAATTTGTTCCTTTCTACCATTGTTTTAACATGGCAAAGGGAGAAAAATTTCCCGGGAGTTTCTATTCAGAATTTGCTTGCTTATCTATTATTTTAGTAATGAGCGCCAAGCTTAATGTTTATTGGGTAAATACTATGTTCATACATATATACATACATACTATCTATACATGAATTTTAGAGGAAGGGTTTATAAGTAATCACATATACATACATACTTATGACATATGTATGTACACGCAATGCATATACAATGTTAAATAGCCTCCTCATATCACTTGCTACACAACAACGTATGTATGTATTATTTCCACACACGTTGAAAAGCCTTGCGGCAATGACATTGAAGAGCAAATATTTGAGATGATCAGCGGACTAGTTAAAACAATAATAAAATTTTAATATTAAGAAATGTGATAGGTATGAGTGTAGCCTTGACATTTTTGCAAAACAATTCTCTTAAATTTTCGTTGCTAAAGTACAAAATTATACAGAGGAAAAGGACAAGAATAAAAACGCAACAAAAGCAGGAAAATAAAAAATTACAACCCCTACTGTTAAGAGATAATTGAGTATTATTATATGAGTAATATCTATTTCGTTCAGCTAGTACAAATGACACGCAATTCTCAATGGACTTATGACTGAAATGTACTAAAAAAGCCTGGGATGGACAACCTCCTGACTACTTTTTTTTCGAAGTGCCAGGAAGGCCCGCTGCCATGGGCTGTTTGAGAGAGGAAGTCGGGCAATAAGCAGTGATGAGTCGCTAAACCTTCTTGTTGATGCTAATTTTTTAAACAATTCTTCCAAAGAAGATCTCTATATTTAGATATTGTCCGGGGACTGCGTCTTCTCTGTTGTCTTTTTACCTGCGCAACTGCAAAAGGCTCTGGAAGAGTTATGCTATCGACTGATATCTTTAAAAACTGCGTCATATTGGGACATGTCCTCACGCCTTTATAAGTAAGATCAGAACAGGCCTTATGTTTCTCCTGAGGACTTTAGAGCAATCAGTATGTCGTTGATGTTCCTAACCTTATTGGCATGAAAACTACAGGCGAGATCATTACGTCTTTCGAAAGCTCAATATACTTATTGTAGAGGCACCGTCCTGCACACTTGTTAGATAAATATAAATCTTCATCCCACAAAAAAAGAGTGGTGTAAGAGTTTTTCCTGATTTCGTGGAGCTTTCAATAACGTCCAACCAGTAGCAGTCGTTTAATCACTAAGCTTATTTACAATTACCTTTGCAACATATGCGTTGCGGCGGAGCTGGGGATAGATTGGTTAGTGAGTCTGTGCACTAAGGAGGGTAAATAGTAGGACCCAACAAAGAGGTATATTCTCCATCTTTCTCTGTAACGAGGTTATAAACGATCTTTTAGAAGAACTAGAGAAGAGTATTTTAAAGCCTCAAAGAAACTGGGAGGTTAAAAAGCCTTAAGACTGGATACGCTAAAAGCTTGACATCATTCCTTCCTAAATAAGCATACCCTCAGGGGCAGACTGGATTGTTTGAAGCTGGAATGCAGAGTTGGTATAGGAGGTCTGCTTCAGAGAGATTTTTTCAATGGTGGTTCATTCGAGGCTGGCTGGGATATTTTACCTCTTTCTAAATTTATTCAGAAAACTTGTACATACCAAAGGGATTTTAAGGGAAATTTAACGAGCTATCAACGGATAAGGAGGAGTAGGAAAAATGCACCTTCATATGTTCTTCACTCTTGGATAGATGGATCTCATGACAGCTCAAAAAGCAAGAGCATTAATATTCTGACTTACATATTTTTCATTGAGTTTCATTTGTTAGAAAAATAATGCAGCAAGAAAAAATTCAATTTTAGACCCGTAGGACCTTCTAATTTTATTGCAAAGCAAAAAAGGGAGCACTTTGAAATTCAGAAATACAGAAAATTTGCAAGACGAATTTTGTGACAAGCCAAAGAAATATTCTATGCAAAAATACTTGAAAAAAAGTAATTTCCTGCAAGTGTGTAACTTGAGATTGCTTCTAGTAACATTCCAAACGAATGTATGTACATACTAGACAATTCTTTCATGTTTCTGTAGATTAGCATAACATTTATCTAAGCTGATGTTTGTACAAGCACGAAACATTGATCAAACCCACTGAGCTGGTCGTTTGGATGATTTATGGCAGTTTCGTACTTTTCGTGCGCGCTACTACTCTTTTCACGTAATAGAAAAGTTATATAGTATTTAAACAGTCGCACAAAGGCTACTACTACCGGAGATACGAAAGAAAAAACACAAAACACCAACCAGAGTACGAACCACCCGCGGGTAATACATACAATATAACACCAGGGGGCGTGCTTCGTACAAAGTGTATGTTTGAGTATCACAGCGCAGAAAAAATGCAACACTGCAAATTCAAACTTGGCACAAATACAAACATACACGTGTCTGCATATGTGAATAATATAGAAATATATATGTATATGCTAAAAAGTGTTCAAAGCAAAAAGAGCGAAAGAAATATCAGCAAATGTCAGCGACAGTGACAGCAGCAAGCGTCGAAGGTGAAGGGATGTGGTGGTGCTGCTGCTGGTGCAGCGGCAAGAATTGTGTGTAAAGTGTAAGAGGAAATTGAAAACTGGGAAGGTGTAGGGCGTGGCGAATGCACTGATATGGCTGGAAGGGAGAGAATGGGGATAAGCGAGCAAAAAAATGCAAGCACATTGAAAAATGCCATAAAAGTGCAGTAGCAACAACAACAACAGCGACATAACAGCAAGGAGAAGAAAACACTCGCCGTTAAGCTGCTGCTGCTGATGTACAACTGTAGTTGTGGATTGCAATTGCAATAACAAACACACCAAAAACAACAACAGAATTGAAAAATATTAAACGTAAAAATGACAGCCTTTACAGCATACACACTCTCCCACACACACACACGACGCATCATTGCCACAGTCGTCGTTGCCAATAGAAGGGCAGAATGCACTTGCGCAAATATGTGGAAAAAATGAGCAAAATAGCAAGCGAAAAAATATGAGACTGAAATCACTGAAAAAGACTAGAAAAAGAGAATATGAAATAAAATAATAAGCAAACTTGGCGTGTGAGAGGTGTGCACTGCTTTGCAGGTGGCGTAAAAAAGTGCAGCAAATTATTACACACATACATACATACATATATGTGTGTGTATGTGTTTGTATTCCATATCAAATATAATATATACTAAAAGTCCACGACAAAAACATAGCGCACCCACATTGTGACGAATTGGTAAATTATATTTTAATTTGGTTTTATTTTGCAATTTAACTACAAAAATTGTTTAAGCAAAAACCATTTTTTTTGCATACGCAATGCTGTAGCACATTCACTTTAAGTATATTAACTGCAAATTTAAAGTGCTAAAAACCAATGCCGATGTTTGCGGTTTTTTTTTGTTGATTTTTTCCTATATCAAAATAAATTTTATTATACTCGTAAAGAAGCAAATGTGGCAAGGTTAGGTTAGGTGAAGCGGCTGGCAGCGATCTCACTAGCAAACATATGCTTTTAATTTGGCCCATTGTTACACCACTCGTATATGAAACCCTCTTAGTCAATGAGGCCACTAATTACAAATACCTTACAAAAAAGTTTTGTAAATAACATTTAAAAATCAAAAAAAAAAATTTATATTATAAAAAATTTAATTTAAAAAAAAAAATTAAAAATATTTTATAAAAATGTCTACTTTAGACGAATATTAGTGAAATTATTATAAAACTTTCATAAAGATGGATGCTTCGGTTTAGAAGTTTTTTTCGCTGAAATGTTTAATATGTTGGTGTACTATATTTGTGTCGTCGACCATATGCATCAACATAATTAAATACATATGTATGTATGTGTGTTTGTCACAAAAGCTTAGTAATTTTGTGGGTGGTAGACCGCTGTTTGCTCTTTGCTTATTTTCCATAGATACATTGCTACGTGCCCACGAAAACTACACACAAAGACAAACAGCTCGCACTCATTTTTTATGAATTTATATGTGACTTTATATAGAAACATGTATGCAAGTATGTATGTAAGTGTTTTCATTATCCATGAAATTCACACACAAAATGCACTAAAGGCAGTTAGTCAGGCGACAGTGGCAGTCCGCGTCCATCAGTAAAGTGGATGAGGGAATGCGTCAGATTTTTTCACATTGTAGATTGTACTTTTAAAACCTGAGCGCATTTGTGCATTATTACAAATTTGTGGGCATAACTGATATTTGCAACAGCCGTGCAAAATTAAGATAGAAAAATATAAAAATCAATTTAATTCAGGCTGACTAACCGTCGGTTCGTCCGTCCGTTTACTCGAGAAAAAAAGCGAGATAACAACTCAATGAAATTTGGTGTATGGCATCAGAACACGCCCGCCTATTATTTCGACATATTTTGTAGAAAAATCGGTAAATATCGACATTTAGAGCGAATTTTTACAATATTAAGAAAAATGGGCGCATTTTACGATCGCATTACCAACTTTGCCTCATAGATAAGATAAGTATGTAGAACGCACGGTGGTGTGGATTTATATTTACATATCTGAACTCATGAGCGGACACGGCTGATTCAAGGCGTACTTTTTTGCGTTTGAACACGAGAACGACCCTTACTGCGACCTCTGGCTTAGCGACTTAGAAGATCCCTAACGTGTTATTTTTTTGTGTACTCGTTTTGATCACGAAATTACCGAATTGAGGGTTAGAGTGGGCGAGTAGTTTATATCGGGCGAATGGACATTAACAAGTGATACAATAACTTTAATTCTGAAACACTCAGACTCTAAAGTCCCCACTTACATGACTATAGGGCTAGTAATCTAGTTTGCTCCACTCATCAAGGCACTTGCGGACTAGAAAGAAGTACTTTCAGAAAGCTTGCCTAACATGAATTTCTGTGGGAGAGCCGCTCGAAATATCGTCCATTCAGAGAGCCCCTAAAATCTAGAAATAAGGGCGTAATGTAGAGTAAGCTTCAGCAACAAGATAAAAGAAGCCATCAAATTTACATGAGCCAGCGACACAACGCCTAAAATAGTAAAACAACCGAAAGATTTGGAATGGGCAAATCTGAACAAGCGGCGAGGCAATCGCCATCTTCGTGAACACTAGCCCTGGGATCTAAGGAATGCTAACCACCAGATCTTCGGGATCTGAGTAAATTTTGCATTAAAAAAAATTGGAAGACATAATAATCTTAGACGCCCGAATTTTGTATCTCTTCATTGTTTCTTTTTTTTATTGACCAAGTGAATGGGTTGCGCAAACACTCGAACGGTAATAATGACAAATTTGATTCAATAAGAAACATCTACTTGTTTTTTTTTTATAGTATTTTATCACCAGCGGCTTATCATTTTATAAATGCTGATAGTGACAAAACTTTAAATAAACTTTATAATTCACAAATACGGCCATAGGCTTTTTAAATAAATATTTAAATTTAGAATTGCGGCAATACAGCTTTAAAAATTTATTTTAAAATCTCAAAAGAAAGCCATGGCGTTAGGCTGAACAAATATGTGTGTTAAAAAAGATAAAACATTAATTTATACATAAACAATAGATAAACCTTTATTTGGTATTCATTTCTTGATAAGATAAAATCCGAAATTAAAAAAAAAAAAAGCTTTTAAGGGAAAGAGAACGCAAAGCACATATGTTATGTATGTACATAAGAACTTATTTAGTTTTTGTTTATAGAATGTATTAAGATTTTTTACAGGGTGTCCCAGAACTCAACGTCAAGCCGAAACGGGGTGACAGGAATGATTGTAACCATCATGAGAAAAATCAGAAAAAAAATCTAACCCATGCAGTTTGAAAATAAAGGGCACTTAAGAAAAACCTAGAAATTTGGTCAAACTGTAAGCATTTTTCGGTTATTGTGGTTAATTTTTATTATTTTTGTTCATTTAAACTTTTGAACCTTAACCCTTAATAACATTTCTAGAACCTAAGTCAAAAATAATGATACAATTGCCCCAAGTTTTCTAGAATTAAGACTATTTGTTAAATTATGAATTTATAATTTGTCGACTTTGAAAGGCCCTCCTCTAATAAAAATGTACTAAAGTGCCTTGGCAAGTGCCATTAAAAGTTCGCGTATTTAATCAGGATGGTACAATACTTGTTAGTTTCATACTAAAAAAAAAACGAGTAAAAAAATAAAAACCTCAAGTAACCCGATTATTGCTAACCCATTTTACTAAGTTCAAATGTTTTTTATTCGCACAAGCTCTTGGTAGGTTCTTAATTTTACGGCAAAATGGTGAGAGAGATAGATAGTATGTTTGCTATGAGCGAGCGAGACAGATAGTGACGCCACTTTTACCAAAGTCAACAAAAGTAAAATTTATAAAATAACTAAAAATCTTGACCTTAATATTATACCAGTTTTTTGCCGACTACGAACGGCATATTTTTTATGAGGAGCTTTGTCGTTGCAGAAATACCATCGGAGGTTTGCTATTGCCTGCCGAGGGGTGATCGGTATTAGAAAAAAAATGTTTCCATTAAGATTTTATATAAATTTAGAAATTCCAAAATTTTAATAGTTTTGTTTAATGTGGGTTCCGTCATTAGTCCCTTGCTTTGTATTGGAAACTAGGTCACGCGGGAGTACCTGCTTATGCAGCATCGACTCTGGTCAGAAATTCTTCGGTCCGCAACCAATTAAATTTAACAATATCGAATCCTGGACCATCAAAGTCAACAACAGAAACTACGTGCATACCTCGCTCAAACATGACTGCGAGGCTGTAGTTGAGCAAAACTTATGGTGCCTTCAATGTCAGAACAAATATCTGCTTGCTCTCGAAAAGTAGACAGGACTAGCGACAATTTGTTGAACTGTTGCGTTGCTTAAACGCTTGACTATGTGACAGCTCCATCAGGCCATTTTGATTAGATGAGGACGATACGGCGGAACACTATTTGTGCTACTGCCCCGCTTTCACAAGAATTATGTATGACGCATTTAGTAGCGATGTCTTGAGGGATGAGCAACTGGGCTCTTTGAAGCTCAACAATCTGCTTAGATTTATTCGTGAATCAATCAGAATTTCAACAGATTACAAGGGACATGAGTGCTGTATTCTGCACGTAAGGTTTTGGGCCCCGTTCCGATAAAAAGAAATTATAAATTTTGATTAATACAAAAAAAAAAATATTCTTTGATCAAATAACTGATCAGTCTTCAATTTCTCAGGCTTCAATTAATCTACTAGTGTGATTAAATTATTAGTTCCACCCTCCCAGTACACGTATTTGGGTCGCGGGCCCTTACAAATAAATAAAAAAAAGGAAGATAAATTTCTTCAGACCTGCTCACCATCATGTCTCTTCAATCTCTTGTGAAAGTTTGAAAAGAGCTTTTAAGATAGTCGCCAATATAGACAGCTGTCATACGATGGATGACTTCAAAAGGTAGTTGTACAAATGAAACTACCAAAGTCATGTGAACTTACTTTTCTCTTAAAGCCAGCCGTTCAACGCACCATTTTACGAACTTAAAAAATTTTTTTTTAATCTTCCATTAGAAAAGCCTACAGACAAGTCTCTTTTTTGCTGCAGATTTCCTATTAAAAACTCGCGTAAATATTCATTTGCCGACAGCCGACAGAAACAACAGACAAAGCGGCAAATATTGTGACAGTCTATGTGTGTGTGTATGTGTTTCCGTATGTGAATAGACATAGGCAATAAACAAGCAAGCAAACAGAGTCAGAGACACGTTGCTTATATAAACAAATAATGAACTGTACTGTTGCAAAAATTGCATGCTAAAGCAAATAAATATACGCAACACAAGGAAAACAAACAAGTGAATGCAATGATATACGCGACTGAGGTTGAAGCTGCAGTTGCAGCTGAGGCAAATACGCAGGGCCGAGATGGAAGTACATAAGTAGACACAGATACAGATTTTATGGCTTTCTATGGAGATGCTGATAGGCGCATGCACACAAATGAATATGCAAGCAAACACGCATACATATCTATATACTCGTACATGTATGTGTGCACTGCATACAAATGCGCAAAATGCAATCTGTGGTATTCTTGTTGTTGTTGTTGTTGTTGCATGCATTACGGTGCGAGCGGACAGCCAACCTGCAATTGCAATCTCGACTTGGCAATAACAATGGCAATGATTGTGGCGGTGATGAAGATAATGATGACTGCAGCTACTGCAGCTAGCAAATGACTACGTCGCCCCGATCGATCCGCCTGCCGTCGTGCGCTTGATTATGACTCGGCGCGGTTGCAAATCATTCATCATGGCAGGCATCAGCGAACGCATCTATTGATGCGGAGGCAAGTGAGCGGGGAGGCGAGGTGGTTCCTACGCTCGTCGTTGGTTACTGCAGTCACGCCACAAAATGCCATTGAGTTGCATGCTGCGGTGTCGACGACATCAAGCAACACACACACTCACGCACACACACAGACAAGAAGAAAAATTGCCACAAAAACGAACATACGCAAGTACAACTCATAATCAGTGTTGCCAGAAGTGAAGATTTAACTTCAAAATTAACTCTTATTTAAAAAAAAAATTTTAAATTAGAGATATTCAACTGAAACGAAAATTCCATATAAAAAAATCTTCACGATGAAGAGATTTGCCGCCGGCAAGTGGAATCTTTGAAGATCTTGAAAAGTTTTGGGCTACATTTTATTGTCGAAAACCGACTTAATTCAGCTAAATTAAGTGCAGAGGCTCGCTTGTCTCTTGATCAATGAGTACTTGCCCAAACATCAATGGAGTCACTCCTAGCGTTCACCTCTCTTCACATTCACATACAGGCAGCGGCAACCTCAAGAAAGGTGAAACTGCAAATATTTGACGCGATATTACAAAAGGGTAATGCTTAATCAGATATTTTTGGGGGAATTTCTGAGCTGGAAAAGTGCGTATTTTCGGACCAAATGGCAAAGGAAATCTGCTTTCAAGTTCAGTCAATTTCTCGGAGGGGCAAAGTTGGAATAATGGAGGTCCATATCTTGATTCAAGGTATCTACACTGGTATACGAATGGATCAAAAACGGACGAAAGGACGAGTGCAGGAATATATGGTCGTGTCACCAGATGCTCTATCGCGTTACTTAGGTGTCTTACGGCGTTTTAGGCAGAGATTCAAACAATTTCAACTTGCGGAATAGCAGGCTGACGAGCTGGCTGGGGGTTCATTCACCGTTCCCTTCGGACCAGTGGTCTCACTTGAGCCACGTCCAAAAGTGCATACTGGACTGGCAGGACTCAGAGCGAGCCAATTACTGAAATACCTTTCTAAAAAGTGACGCAAACCAGTTAGGTGGGGCTGATTTGAGTCTACTTGCAGGTTACCTCACCGGTCACAACCGGAAGATGATGAGACGTCTCAACATTTTTTGTGGGAATCTCTGGCCTTGGCTGGATATAGCCTCACATTCTTCAAGAATGTATTGCTGACCTCTCTAACGTTAGGAGCTTATCGCCTTCATAAGGAAGGCTGAGTATCCCTGGGTTGAGGGTGTTACGGTCGTGTCACTAATATACAAACGATATTTTGACTTTGCCGGTTGCAGCAGCAGCTTAATTACAAAAATTCACATATTGTGTGTATAAATAAGTGCGTGCGGTTTTGATAACAGATATCGCTACTAGTTTAGTGTTCCTTTGATTCATCTGCCAATGCCGCCATTTTGTAGTGTATTCATGGGACTTACTTTTCCAGTATCTATCATTTCGCTGACGAGAGAACACCATTGTTTGTGTGTGCTCTTAAAATGTCAACTTTTGTACGGAATGTGTTTTGGCGGGGAGTGTTACTTTATTACTTTAACATGAAGAAAAAGGCTGTCGAAAGTCTTCATATTTTAGTGGAAGTTTATGGTGACCATGCTCTAGCTGAACGAACGTGTCAGAAGTGGTTTGCACGGTTTAAAAGTGACAATTTTGGTTTGGAAGACGAAGAACGACCCGGTGCGCCACCAAAGTTTGAGCATGAAGAATTGGAGACATTACTGAATAAAGACTCATCACAAACGCACGAGGAACTCGCAGAATCGCAGGAGTGACTTAAGCAACCATTTGCTATCGCTTAACAGCAATGGAAATGCTCCGGAAGGTAGGAAATCGGGTGCTGTATGAACTGAAGCCATTTTTGTAGCAAGACAATGTTCGGTCACATGTTGCTCAGGTCGTTAAAACCTACTCGGAAACGCTTCGATGTACATAAGTCCTACCCCACCCGCCGTATAGCCCATCTCTTCCGCTCGATGACTCATGGCCTGGCAGACCAATTATGATGAAGTCAAAAACTGTTAAAAATCTGCATACTCAAAATATTTTAGATGTTTCAAATTTAGACAAAAATGTAAGAATATTTTGTAGAGTAAAAAACTTTCTGGCAACACCGATCACAGAACGTAGGTACCATAAGCATGTAAAGTATCGCATGCGAGCAGCTACAAAACTGCAGTGTTGCAACGCCTTTGATGCTATTGCTTGGAGACCGGACCAAAATGGGTGGTTAGGCGCCCGCAAAGGCTACGTCGGTAATGAGCCAGCTGAATATAGCGGCGATGTGTAGGGTATTCTTGTTGTCGGCAACAGCAAGTCAATATTGGTGGCGTTGGTGGTGACGATGCAGACGTTGACGCTACCTCCGACAATGTTGTTGCTCTACAGCAATACTCTCTTCTGACCCTTTTTGTGCACACAAAATTGTTGTTGCTTCCTGGTGGCAACACAAAGTGCTAAAGTATTAATAGGCACAACCACAACAAAGCGGCGTAAGGCGAGGCGAGCAACGTCAAAAGGAATGTCAACATTTTGCGAAAAAATAATAAAGGAAAAGTAACAAAAGTAAAATAAACAACAACATGAAGTAATGAGCGCTTCGCAAAAACCAAATGCTGAGAACCAATGCATGAGTTATGAGTAAAAAGCCCAAGCAGTACTCGGTCATTAAAAAAAAAACACAAATCTGAATCTGAGCAGCGTAGCGCTCGCGTGTAACACGCATTAGTGTCGCGCCCAAAATGCAGAGCATGTGGAGAGATGTGGCAACAAGCGGGCGCACTCATCACCACCACCCAGTCACTCGTTCACTAACTCACTTACTCATTCACTCGCTGCCGCCGTCATTGCTCCCAAATACTCAACAGTAGCGCGCCCCCTATGGGAGCCTTAGAATGCGAGTCGAGTATATTTACTTCATAGCGTGCGCATTCTTTACATAATACGCGTACTTGTTATTGTTGCTGTGGTTCCTCTCGTCATGTTTTTTTCTGAAGTAATGCATGCGCAAGCATGAAACTCTGACGCTGTGTACCTGCACAGTGGGACTAGTCCGCTGTCTAGGGACAAAGCGCATAAATATTATGCAGGCATATTAAAAAATTGCTGGTTTACGTTTTATGACAGTGTTTGTCGAGATTTGGGGACCTGGAAAAACGGAAATCGTATATCTATGTATGTGAAAGCACAAGTCTGAGAATACTCAGTAACTGTAGTGTTAGGTGTGCATGTGGAGGAATCATAAATCTAACAAATCACACAAGCAATTAGCACACTAGCCAAGGCTTTTAACTTATGACACCGCTCAAAACACAGATTCAGGTCACACATGTCACGTATACAATTATATGTTTAAGTCTTCTAATTGTTCTTGTCTATATATTTGATTTGTATTCTAAAAGATTGCCACTGTCACTATTAATCGGTATTCTAAGGCGTTGCTAACGCTGTCACAAAGAACGTATGTAGTCAAGAAGTTGCATGGCAATTCGTTCCCTGTTTAAACATATCCACCTCAACGAAAATCTAGCCGACCGAATTAAATTACAATCCCAATTAACGAGCGTTAAATTCATTCAAGTGTGGTGAAATAAGCGCATATACTTTGTAAGCAAAGCGGACTAGAGTTAAAAATTGGCTTAGCGGAGCACAACAGAGGAAATCAATCCCGGTAGAAATATTATTGCGATTCACATTTCGAATTATGTCCTCTTATTGTCGGAAATTTCGACACTCAAAATCCTTTAAGCCAATCGTAGACCGCGGCCGGTCTGGGGAATTATTAAATACTTCCAGACCACTGTTCTCAGCCCTAATTGGCGTTCTGACCGGGCACTGCCCGTTGCTGATCCTCGCTGTACAGCTGGCCATCGTCTCTAACGCGAGTTGCCGAGATGTGGGTGCTGTATGGAGTATAATGAGGTAGAATCATCAGCTACCCTCCTTTCGCAAGGCTCTTGTTCAAACACCTGGGCTCGTTTTTCATTGATACTCCCAAGAGGCTCTCCGGAGTGGACATTAACGAACACTCGGCGCTTTTCCTACACGAATGTATAATTTACGAATAAAGCTTTCATATTTTTGGGAGCCGATTTATGAGGTAGTAAAGTTATTTTAGGATATCTATGGATAAAAAGCTAAAAGATCAAGATGCCAGATTTTATATAGCCGAAAAGATGAACTTGGAACGAATTGAACAATCGTTAGAGCTTAAGATTATTAAGTGAAACGAAGACGACACTTTTGTTATTGGTTATAGTTCGACATGGCTGTTAGTTAAGTTTATTTATGTTGTCATGTTATGTAACATTATGTTATGATACGATATGATATATTATGTTATTTGATGTGATAAGATTTATGATGTGATTTGTTGCATTACATTTATGTGATTTGACGTGATGTGTCGATGTGCTCCGATATGACGCCATGATCTGATGTGATGTTATTTGACGTGCTGCGATGGGATATGATGTGAGATGTGATGTGATATAATATTATATTATTATATTATACTATAAATTTGTTTCGCGCATTGTGCTGTAATTTTAAACTCGGATGGAACGCAAAAGCGACATCACATTTATCCTATTCTTCATATATAAAAAAAATGTTTTTTTTGCAAAAATTAGGCCACACAACGTTCTTATGCTGTTGGAGGATTGTTTTCATATTTTATTAAATTTTTAATGCACTTTAACTTTATATTCGGTAGTATTTTTCTAATAATTTAAGAATATTTCAAGTATTTGGAAACTAACTTGTTAATGAATTCAAAAAGTACGCGGTGGCAACCTTGTACGAGAATGATGAGAGAGAAAAATCAGCTGATAGGTTATTTTACGGAAAAAATCAAATTCGTTTGGATTTCCTACGTAAGTTTTCCGTCAACACGAAAATTCTACAGTGGTGAGTTTTCATTAACAAGGCGCTCTCATAAGATAGGTCGTGTCAGCTGACACCTACGGCCGTTCTACGTCGGTGGGTAACTGCGCTATAAAACAATTTAGCACTTTTGATGAAGTAAAGTCAGCTGTTTTGAGCAAATTAAAGGGAAAAGGTCCGACTTTATTTAACGGTATCTACTTATAGAAATTTAAATGAAGAGCTTAAAGAAAATAGTATTGAAATTAAGGGAGAATATATGAGCAAACAATGTCGCTTGCTTCATATTAACCAGTCATTTATTAAAAGTAATTTAGATTAGACACTTTTTGAGCTTTGCTTGCAGCGAAAATTATTTTAAAAAAATGGTAACTTGTGATATTATGTTTAGGTTTGTGAGCAGTGGCATTGTCAGGTTAAACAGGTGAAGCCGAAGCAAAGTAAGAGTTCGCTTACAATAGTTATCTTTCTAAATATTTTTGTGAATTTGTATTTGTATTTATGTGCATATGATTACTTGGTTGATTAGGCACTAAATATATGGCCTCCGCACTTTTCTATGATTTCCCTACTTTTACTTCTAAAATATATAACTTTTTTTCACTGCAATTTGGAAGCCTAAAACAGGTATACGAAACTTGCATGAACATACCTTATATATGTACAAAAAAAAATATATAAAAAAATGTGCATAAGAAGCATTCATAGTTCGTTTTATGGTCGTCAAACAAGCCGACATATTTACCTACATACTCGCACATACAAAAAGGTATGTTTGCTTATAGCTGCATGTTGTGCTACAAATATACATTTCGGACTCAACAAATAACAACGCTGGCTAGGTCGGGAATTGCTACGTCGCGTCGCGCTGCCTCGCTTGCCTTGCTTAAGCGCAAAACTCTCTGATTTAACTACATAATAGATGGGGAACCCACAGCGGCGCATACATATAAACTGTGTACCTACAAGGTTGATAGAAAAGAGTGAAGAGTTCGAGTGTAAAAATCATTAAAAAAAAAAATCATTTAAAGCTTAAAAGTTGAAAAGAAAAAAATAAACTAAAAGCAGAACTCGAAATGAGCACTAAGAATGAAGAGAGCGCATGGACTGGGCGCTGCTGCTGGTGGAATAAAAATTTGTTTGTGATTGTGCATAATGAACTCTAAAGCAAATAACAAAAGGTGAGCAGACGGTGAGCAGTGGTCGTGGGAGGGGGAGGAGGGCGTCTGGAAACGAAGCAAACAACAAGTAGAAGTAACAGAAGCAACGTAATGGGGCAATGACGAGCAGCAATACGCTGCATGATGAGGTCGTCGTCGGTGCACAGAATGAATTGCATGGCAATAAAATGGAAGAGGAAATACGAAAACTACGGAAAATAAGAGCCTGAACGGTAAAAGACGGAAAACGATCGTTAAAATGAGAACTATAAAAGCAAATGCAAACAAAGGGGAGGGGGCATGTCAAAAACTTTGAGAAAAAAGAAATTAAACAACTATACAACGTAGGCAAACACACACAAACGTAGTTATTAACGGAAAACTAACTATATAAATAAAAAAAATAAATTAAAAAGCTTGCAAATTATTTCTGATATATTTTTGGTTTTAGCCTTATTTTAATTTTTATTTACTTAACTCATTTTATGGCATTTTAAGTGCAAATAAAATCAAACTAAATGGAGAGGAATCAAATTATATGAATCATTTAAATGGCAAAGTAAATATATACTCGTAAATCAAGTGGCATATGTGTGCGTTTGAATATACGTATATACATATTTATATATATTGATGTATTTATCGGTCGAGAAGCGAAGGCTGGTGAGCGCCACAAAAAATAGGGTGTTTGGGAAAATGAAAATTTTTATAGTTAATGAGTATGAGTTGGAAAACGTCATAACTGTGAAGAAATTAATAATACGCGCACAATAAATATATCAAATGAATGACGCAGGCCGAAATTGATTATGAAATATAATAAAGCATACAATTCAACGTTAGTTGATGCGATTTTAATTGAACCCTGACAGACGGTAACGTGGTAGATTAAGCGAATAGTACAATTTTTAAACGATTATTTGTCCGGTTTAATATGGATGCAAGTAAAAAAAATATAAATAAATAATATTTAAAAAGTAAGAATATTAGTTTAAAATTTTCTTTCATGTTTTTTATTATGCTTTTGTATTAGTTTTTCTCGGGATCGCTACATTACGCGGGATTACAAAATTCCACATCGCAAAATTCTGCAAAATGTAAAAAAATTCCGCTGGAGCAAAATTCTGTATTTTTAAAATTCTGTTTTTTTTTTAATTCTTCTTTTTCATAATTCCGCATTTGAAAGTTCTGCATTTTAAAATTCTGTTTTACTGTCTTATTAATGTCACCAACCGCGATTTACAATGGCATACTATTCTTTTGGAACAAGAACAATCATATTAACATTTTTTAGTTATTCATTCTAAATAATAAGAATAACCATTAACACTTAACATGTCTCTGTTTTTATTGGATTTTAACGTGATTATATGTGACATCTGTACAAATAGAATAAACCACGCTTTACGATAAGAATAGAGCACAAAACAGGAAGCAAATGTAACTTTTAAGAATAGTTCTAGAAGAAGATGGTGAAATCCTAATTTCACCACTATAATAACGGCTCCCGCTCATGGTTCGATTTTCCATCAATCCGCAACCAAAATGCAGATATTTTTGTGCAAACATATATATTATTGTTTTTTATATTTCTAAACATTTATAATTAACTAAGTTGTGTGGCTTATATCGAGATTAGTTTAGGTTTTAAAAAATAATGTAAATAAAATTCTATGTTATAATATAAAGTGAGGATATATCCTCTTTAACATTGTTTATATTATATTATAAAACAGAATTTTGTAATCGAGTATTTTGAAAAGCAAAATTTTCAAAAAGCAGAATTTTGAAACAGCAGAATTTTGAAACCCACAATTTTGTTAAGCAGAATTTCGTGTTTCGAATTTTGTCCCGACAGAATTTCGGTGCCAACCCGTTTTTCTCGGCTCTATTCCTTAAACTAATATTTTCAAATTCAAAAATTATTTTTTTGTTATCTAAACTAGCCAGCAATAGGGCATCTTAATAACATTAAAATTTTCGAGAAAATAATCTACATGAAAATTATACACTACGCAGAATGTAGACATACGGCAACAAAAATAATATCAATGCAACTTTTAAATAACAAAAACCATATAAACAAAATTTTGAAATTCGTTGAACAAATTTTATATTTTTTTAGGTATGTAGTTAAATGCTACAAACATATGTACCTTTAAGGGTAAGTCTCATGTCGCGAAAAATGTACTTTTATTTTTGAAATTTTTTGTTTGCTGTGGTATTTTGATACGAGTATATTTCATATAAAAAAAATATTTGGTTGCACTTGCAACTTGAACTGTATTTAAATTGAAAAATATTAAAAGTAAGAGAAATGAAAAATAAATAGCAAAAACTTTTTTAATATTTTTGCCGTCTGTGCATATTCCTTTTATTGAATTGATGTCAAAGCTATAATCGATATTAATCGATATCTTTTTTTGTATGTATGTACATTCACTATGTATCTTTGATCGCTATATTTATTGCTTTTTTGATAGACCTTTTCATCAAAGTTCATCGATTTTTTTATTGTTATCGATAGCTATCAATTTATTTTCCAATGATTTACATGTATAGATATCGTCAATCACATAATTGTTTTCTCTTATTGATTTTCGTCTCCAGAAATAAAAATATTAACTGCAACGTAATTATCGAAAGTAAAGTTGTAATTATATTTATCGTAGTTGCTTATCGAAAGCGTCGCTGTTCAATATCAATATTATTACCGTTATTTATTTTCAATCTGTTTCTATCGATATAGCATCGTTATAGTATTCTTCAACTGATTCAAAACTTGGCTATTATCGCTATTGTTACCGTTATCGAAATATGTACATATGTACCATATAGACATCTACTTTGTCATCAACATGCTCATATTTCAGTTAAAATTAACATGTCTATATACTCATCGTAATCCTTGGCACAACGTTATCGTTACTGTTATCGATATTGTTACTGTTATCGATATATGTGTGTCTGAACATTTACATCTTTTTGTTAATCTATATTCCTCAATATATTATCGAAAGCGTCGTTGTTTATAAAGATAAGGGTTTGCCTTTATGTGAGCTTCATTGTTGAACAAAATTTTCTTGTGAAAATCGGGATCGGTGGCCATCTTGTTTTTGGCCTATTCGTCGACGGTGCGACACGCTTGATGGTCGTTCGGCTTCAATTCTAGCAAATGGCAAACTAAACTGAGTATAAATCGAGTAACAGCTGTCAAAAAGACCAACTCCGAAAAAATTATTGCCTCATTGAAAACTACACGTCTAAAAAAACACGCTTTACCAATGTACAAATTAGATTATTAAGAATCGATATACTCGTATATCGGAAAAAGACATACCCGATTTGGAAATGATATATACATACATATGTAAGTGCACTCGATCAAGTCATTCAAATGTTTTACCTGCAAAGAAGAAATTAAAAACTAATTACATATTGCACACACGAAAGCAAAGAAAACTAAGTCGTCACAGAAAACCTAGTGTTTACGGAGAAAAAAAAATAATAATAACAAATACTGTTTACGAGTATGTATGCACATTAAAAAAAAAGAAAAAACATCAAATAAAACCAAGAATAAACCACAACAACGCGCAAAATGCCGGGCGGGCAATGAACGCTTCGCTACTTCACGCAACAACACCAATCCAAAGAAAAAGCGCAAAAGAACAATAACAGCAACATCAACAACAACAACAACAACAACAGCAACAACAGCAACAACAACAACAATAACAGCAAATACAGAGTGAAAGAACAGCAAACAGAAGAAAAAGCACGCAACTGGAAAATCACAGCGCAGACCAAAAACAAGAAGAAAAAAAGCGAAAAATAAAAAACAAAAGAAACCAAATCGCAACGGCGAAAGAAAGCAGCGCACACAGAGTCAATGACGAGTTGGCGCAATGACTCGGTTCGCGTTGAACTGGTGTTGGGTGAGTTGCTGATTATTATGATGGCGTTGTTGTTGTGCCGTTTGCTGAACTTAGCAGTTGGCATTGTGTTTGCTGTTGCTACTACTGCTACTCCGCCATTGTATAATGTCTTGCGGCGATTGAATTGCAATCGCGTTATTTTTTCCGTTATCGTTTCTGTTTTTTTTTTTCTTTCTTTCTGCCGCGCTGATGCTACTTTCTGCAGCGTGAAAGCAGAACGAAATGCAATTACATATGTACATATATAGAAGTATAAACGTACACAGATAGCTATGGAATTAAGAAGCGCAATAAATGCATTCGTAGAACTCAACCATTCACACACACACACAAGAACCACATTTGCCAAGCAGCGTGCGACTTGGCGTATGAGTTACGCATCGAGAGAAAGAAAAAAATTACAGTGGTACAATCCAGTACGATTTTTGGGCGAAAAAATATAGTCGGAGGTGGTATACATTTTTCGTATGTTACGTTTATGAATATAAATTAAGGAACGTAATGAATTAAGGCCGTGAAAAGTTTAATTTAATTTAAGCAAACCTCCCATACACTTGAAAAAGCATTCAAAATGAAATTCTGTTCACATATTTATAATGGCATTACAGTAGACGCCTCAAAAATTATAAATTTCATAGTCCAAGATTTTCTATGTGGCTCCATCCGGAATGAAATGCTTTATAGCAACAAATGGAAAAAATTCTTTACGAGTGTTTTTTAAACGAACGCAAAAACAAATATTTAGAAAAGAATCTCCCGATAAAGATGAAATGATATCCACTAATTTTTAATTAATATCTTTGATCTTGGCTTTGAACATTATCGCAATTTAAAAAAAATTTTTTTATTGCATTACATTTTTAGGACTCGAATGCAGCTCTCAAGAAAAATCACTAGAAATTATTTTTTTTATTTTTTTTTGCTTGAACAAGTATTTTGCCGTTGCTGAAAATTGTTTGATCCAATAAATGTGCGAGCATTTTTTCTTGAGAGCATACGACTGATTTAAGACATTTTTATAGAAGATTTGTTTTCCATTTCTTGAGGGTAATTTTATATGAATTTTTCACTTTTCTTGAGAGCTGTGTACTATGCTTTAATTGGAAAAATGTAGCACATGTGAATCTTTATGCTTTGTTTTGTTGCATCTATTTTAAATTTAGTGCAAAACATATATTTTTAATTTAAAAAAAGTTACATGTATTACACAGCATTGTTATGTTTCCTTTTTTTATTAATTAAATTAAAGTAAAAAATAAATTAATTGTGGTTTTTTGAAATTATTTTACACCAATTTTTATATTTTATATTTGAATAAAAAAAACATTCAGAAATTATAATTACCTTAAAAAGAAATTGATTCCAATTTGCGAGCGTCTACTATATTGATATTATAAGGGTGCTCCCAAATTGGAAAAAGTTTTAAAAACAACATAAAAAGGGCAAATTTTCATATATTCATAATATTCATACAAACTTAATTTAAAAAAGGCTTGATGATGCGATAATTCGTTGTAGATTAAATAAAAATTACGGTAAAAGTAGCTTATATTCGTCAATGTAGTTTTTTTTATTAATCCTTGAAGCCTTTTACACATTAAAAAAAAGCAAATAAAAATTTTAAAATAATTTGTTTTTCAAATTTTTTTTTCGAGTATGCATTTTTTAGTCCTTTCAATTTTTGTAGAATAAAGTGCAAGTTTGAAGCAGCTTTTAATTACCGTTGGCTTTATACAATTTTTTTAATGAGACTCATTCTCAATATTTGGATAAAAAATCGAATATGCGTTATATCGAAGAAATTTCGAAAGAGTGTAAAAGTGAAAAAATAAATGTAGCACATTCAATTTCAGTACACTCTATTGCAAGTCTAAAGGTGCTTA
This sequence comes from Philophylla caesio, assembly GCA_963971545.1. NCBI lineage: Eukaryota > Metazoa > Arthropoda > Insecta > Diptera > Tephritidae > Philophylla > Philophylla caesio. The sequence continues at coordinate 24,371,434 of OZ020608.1, read as the reverse complement.
AAATTACCATTAAATTCTGAAATTTTTTATATTGAGGTTGTTCCTTAATTCTTTCCATAAAAAAAAAGGTGAATTTGGATTACATCGAAGAAATTCCGGAATAGCGTAAGTAAAAAAAGTTTTCAAAAACCAACGGTATTTTTTTTGACACAGAAAGTTAAAGAAAATATTCCCACTGTCTTTCATTTTAATATGGCTAACGGACAACGGACGTAGAAAGAACGAGGACGGAAAGTAGTTGTCTAAAATAAAAATAAATTTAAATAATTGCAAAAAAAAACTTGTATTCTAATGTGAAAAAATCAGTTTTAGTTAAAAAAATTTATTCCAGCTTCTGTTACATTTGTTTTATACAAATTTGTCAAAAATTAAACTGGACTTTTTGCGCCAAAGTCCCACAGTGTGAGCCTTGAGAAGACGCGCATACAGGGCGGCAAAGCGTCCATAACTGGTGGTGTCAGTTGCCTTCATACGCTCGTTTCGCTTCGCTTGTGCGCGCACTTGGCTGGCGTACATTGCCTTTCGATGAACGGACGGAAAATTTATGCACATTTCAAATGTTTGCACCGCTTTTTTTTTGTACAGTGCGAGTTTTTATTTTTAGCAGCAATAAGAAATTAATGGCTGTATGAGGAGGAAGCATGTGGCGTGAAGGAGAAAGCTCTACACTTTAGTACTAAGCTCAAGATGTGGACGCGCATTCATGGCGTGATAGGTTGCTCGCTTGGTTGCTGGCCTTTCGCGCGATTTTTTTTTTTTACAGTCGTCTGCTACGATTTTAGCAATTGCTTCGCCTAGGTATCGCTACAACAGCAATAACACGAAAAGCACAATGTAAAAGAAGAGAGAATGCAAAAATGGTAAAGTAGAAATGCATTGTATAGACAGACGTGACAGCATTGATGAGCGACAAAGTAACGCACGCACCAACAAAACGAGAAATATTGGCGATTGCAGGAGCTATTGATAGACAACAGAGCGCTGGTGTAGTGACAGTTTGACGCGGCAATTGCATGGGTGAGTGGTAAAAAAAAATGGGATTTAAAAAAAAACAAGTCTTCAAGTCTTCTAAAGTTTGGCAAGGTATTTTTATTTTCGTTAAAAATAATCAAAAACAGAAAGATATTTGAATGCAAATAGATTTTCCGGCAGATTGACACCTCAGCAGAGGCGAATATTTACGAATATATATTGAGGTACGAAATGCATTGTAATTGTAGGTATGTACATAGGTGTTTAAATAGGTGTGCTCTCTCTGAGGGATGGCGCTCAACATTTTGTAATTGTTATGTTGATTTGACAGTTAAAGACTGTAGGAGGGTAAACTTAGAAATGTATTAAGCCCAAAAAGATGAGCTCGATAGCATGATTGAAACACAATGATGAAAGAACTCTGACAAATTGTCACTGGTTTCAAGTCTTTAAGAATATTTTTTAATATATTTAATAATGTCCTTCAAATCTATTCTCAGGGGTTATTGCCAAAACCGTGCTCCAAGAAGTGCTTGCTTCTTGCCTTCGTATCCACATTGGGAGAACAAAAATACGTTCGGAGAAAGGGGCAATGCATATCACTAGAAAAAAAAACGCCCAATGTAGAAGCCACAGCCGAGTGGGTCGCCGCGAGCTAATCTAACAAATTGGAAAAAATCTCCCTTGTCAAGCAACGATATCTAAAATTGCACATAATAAATAACTAATTAATAATGCAAGTATGGCGCGGTTTTCATCGTTAACTATGTAATATGTATAAACGCACCAAGTCTAAACATTTAAATGGTAAATTTAATTTATTTAATGTTTTTATATTTTAATTTATGCTTAAAACATTTTACACATGAAAAAATATTCACGAAATATACCTACACATTTGTTGTAATTTAACCGCCCCCCTCCCCTTTTTTTCGAATAAATTGAAAGTTTAAAGTGGCTTTAAATTACTTTTGACTTCAGACAAATCTTATAATGGCACCCATCCGCAAAATTTCCATAAAAAAATCGAAAAATTGAGTTTTAAACCATAAAAGTCAAGTTTTAAGGGGCTTGAAATTACAGTGGATTTTTGGAATTTTTATCACTAAGGTTCATCCTCAATTCATTCATTATATCAAATAAATTCCGGACGAGCGGTAGTAAAAAATATTGTCAAAAATCAACGGTACTTTCAGTTACTGCAAGCTTACATGTTATTATTCTTATACTAAAATTTATTGGCCTACAAAAGAGCACAATCAAAAAGTTTAAGAATTTTTTTTAAAAAGTTCAAAATTTTGTTTAATTATTATAGACTTTGTATAAAGTTTAAGAATGAATTTTATTTTAATTTAATTATATAAGATAAAGAAGAATTTCTTAGCGCTGAATAAATGAGCTGAAATGTGACTAAATCCGCTTACGTAAAATAAAGCGAAATGTACCGTCGAAGGACTGTTTTCTTCAGACAGTGTCGTTTTTTTTTGTTTTTAGAACTTTAAAGAGTACATCACACCAAATTTAAAAAAAAAATCATATCAATATTCTTTATTCTTTTTAGCATACATATTTATGTACACATATACGAACATATGCATTTGTCCAAATCATTTTTTATTCAAAATATCTACATAAATATATAATCTGGTACTTTATTTTTATTAAATTCATTTTGGTTTGTGCTGTTTAAGCCGCTTTTCTCTGCCAGCACTCAAAGTTGAGAAACTGTGTGTGTATGCTGACACTTGGACTATTATGGATGAAAAAACGAATGGAAAATTCAAGATATAAAAATGAAATGTTATGTATGTAAGTGTAAATAAGAAATACATAATCAAAGGTGAAAGGAAGAAAATATAACGCCACGAAATTTAAACTGAAAACTATTTATACATAAATATGTTTGTGTGTATGCCTGTGTACGCATACATTTTTTTCTTTTAATTTGAGAAGGAAACTTTCACTAGGCAGATCGAAATACGTACATATATTTCACTATTACTAAATTACTTTCGACTTTTTCAATAAATTTGGCCAAGGTACGGCCTTGATGATCAGCTGTGAATATGTGAGTGTTAAACTCGTCTTGAGTTATTCTACGTAAACGCTTCTTTTAAACAATGTGTATTTTTTTACAGAATAATTTAATATCAAAATATGTATGTAATGTGAAAGAAATTGTTGGAACGCGACATGTTTATAATATTTTGGTGGGTAATGAAAACTTAAAATTGTATACGGATTTTCCACAAAAAAATGTTTCTAAAAAAAAATATTCTTAAAAAATAAAATAAATTTATTAAAATTTGTATATTAAGGATGCCACCCATTTTAAAATATTTAAAACTTTGAAAAAATACTACGAAATATACATACAATGTATGAGCATTTGTAGATTTTTAATAAAAAAGAAAATGCACGTGTAGTGGTTGCCACCTATTATAACCCAACGGAAACCCACTTTCCCGCCCAACCGGCACGAGGGGCTCAATCCGCATAACGTACGGATGTTTTTTAAATATACAAATCTTAGGTGCCGAGTCGTGACAGAAAAAAGTTTGTTAAGCGTCGAGATCCCAAGCTGCTCAGCTACAGAATAAGAATTCATCAGCCGAATACAAAGTTAGAGAAATGCAAAGTAAGAAAATTGGATCGTTAGCTGTTATTAAGAGAGGATAGAATAGTTCTTTTAATTATAAAAAGTGAGTCCGATACATCAAAGGTGCTGGAATGATTGTTAAAGTCTTGGCATAAACCCCGAAACGGTTCATTCAACTCAAAGTTAGTTCTGCATAGTTTCAAGAAAAGTGGTTTAAAGTTTCTCGTTGCACGGGAGGGTACATTAAAATTAATTTGCTCTAGAAGAAATGGACTTGAGATCCATCCATTGACTAACTTTACGAGAAATATTATACCTAACATTTCTCTGCGACTCGAAAGAGTAGGAAGATTAATAAGTTTTAGACGACTAGTGTAAGGGGGAAGATTGTATGGCGAATCCCATCGAAGATTTCTCAAAGCAAAAAGTAAGAATTGTTTTTGTATTGACTCTAGTTGGTCTGAGTGGACCTGATAACGAGGATTCCAAACTATGGAACCATACTCCAGTATTGGTCTTACTAATGAAGTAAAAAGTGTTTTAGTTATATACGGGTCGCGGAATTCCTTTGACCAACGCTTTACAAAAGCCAGTACACCCCTTGCTTTATTAACTGTGGAACTGATATGAAATTTAAAATTGAGTTTACAATCCATACCAACACCCAGGTCAACAAAACTGTTTACATGTTCTAGGACGTAGTTATTTATTTTGTAGGAGGCCGGCTGAATGGTTCGTCGAGAAAAGCACATGAATTTACATTTGTTAAGGTTAAGCGGCATATAATTAATACTGCACCAATTGACTATGCTGTCCAAATCTTGCTGTAGCAAGGATCTTTCTTCAGCCGAGGCATAAGTCTTAAAAAGTTTAACATCATCCGCGTACATCAATATTTTAGAATACTTTACTACTGTAGAAATGTCGTTTATGAATAGCAGGAACAGAATCGGTCCGAGGTGGCTGCCCTGAGGAACTCCCGAGGAAACATCGATGATCCCAGAATGAAAATTTTTAAAAACTACCTTTTGCGTCCTACCGGAGAGATAAGAAGACATCCAACAGAGGATACCAGGTTGAAAACCAAGCAGATCTAGTTTACGGATGAGTAAAGAGTGACATACTTTGTCAAATGCTTTACTAAAATCAGTATATATAACATCAGTATCAATGCATTCCCTAAACCCATTTGAAACATGGGTGGTAAATTCAAGTAAATTTGTAATGGTCGATTTGCCCTTACAGAAGCCATGTTGGCAATTTGCTATTATTGAGGAAATCGGATAAGTCATTTGATTGGTAACAATAGCTTCAAACAACTTCGGGATAGAAGAGAGTTTAGCTATACCACGATAGTTTTCAATAGAAGACCTGCTTCCAGATTTATGAAGGGGGATTATGTAAGACTGTTTCCATATTGACGGAAAAACTCCTTGCTGGAGGGACAAATTAAACAAGTTCGATAATGGCAGGTACAGGTGCTTTGCACATTTTTTTAGGAAACATGTCGGGATCATATCAGGGCCGTACTTGAATGATTCTTTTAAAGATATTAAATAATGAAAAACATCATCTGATGATATGACTGGAATATTAATAGAGTTATTGGGGCTCAGCTTGTATGGATAGGAAATACAGTTATATTTAAATTGAGTGGTGTAGTTAGATTTAAAGAACTGGGCAAATAGATTGGCAATAATCTCGTTATCACATGACACAGTACTTTGATATTTCATTGCGGAAGGGAATGCATTTACTCTGCGCTTAGAATTAACGAAACCATAGAAAGCTTTCGGGTCGTGGATAATGTTCATTTTCATTTTATTCAAGTATTTTTCATAACAATTTTTATTTAATTCTAGATATTTATGTCGCAAGACTGAATAATTAAGATAATCCACATGACGACCAGTACTTTTATATATTTTAAAAGAACGCGATTTTTTATTTTTTAAAGTTCTCAAGTCTTTAGTGAACCATAAAGGGGCTGATTCATCACGAATACAAGAACCTTTAGGTACATGTTTAAGAAATAAGTTGTATAAAGTATTGTTGAAGTCCAAAACATTACGCTCAATATCGCCATTGTAGTAAGGCCAAGTTATTTTAGATAAGTCATAGTTTAATTTTTTAAAATTAGCTTTTCTAAAATCGAAGCTGTCATTAGAATTAAAAGCTTTCGATCCAGAAACCCGCTCTCCGTCTATGATCTCGTATGACAATTCAATTGCAGGATGATATACATCCTCAGGCAAAACCAATGGATCACATCGATTTAAGGAGGCCCTGTACATGTTGTCAACAAAAACCAAATCCAAGACCCTCCCCAACTTGTTTTGTAGGGTATTAACCTGGTTCAGACAAAGTTCAGTCATCCCCTCCAGAAAGGCGTTGTTAATGGAAGGTACGATATGACCATCAATCATATTCCAAGAAATGTTTGGGAGATTAAAATCACCCAACACAATCAATGAGTCGGGAGGCCTAAGCATTGAGTCCACAATCCCAAGTAAAGAAATATGATCACTATATACCGACAAGTCAGACTGAGGAGGTATATAGCAGAGGGCTAAATAAATATAAGACTTGCTTAATTGCACTCGTATGCACTTAAATTCAGTAGACTCAATGATAGGGACGTTAACCACTTCAGATGGTAATGAAGAATGGACAGCAAAAAGAACACCTCCACCGATCCTGCACTCTCGATCATTTCTGTAAATATGATATTCACTGCAAAGAATCTCCGAATCAAAAACGTGAGGTTTAAGCCAAGTTTCAGTAAAAGCTATAATGTTAAAATTACAGTGATAACTCTTCAAAAGCAAGTCAGTTAGTTTTGTATTCAAGCCTCTAACATTTTGGTAATATATATCAAGTTTAGTTTTTATCAGTTTTTTGACTCCGGATTAGGATTAGAGATTTTTGCTAAGTTTTTATTATTTATGTTGGGTTTAAACTCGAATTCGCGAACAAAAGCCCCAGTCGGCCAAAAAGAGCTATTTAAAAGTATATTAAAGTTTTCGGAAGTTACATCGATTTTAAATGAAGAAATGTTTCTCTTGTAATTAAAGTTAAATTTCCTGATAGTTATGTCATCAGTCTTAACCTTAGATGAAATGTGAAACTTGATATCCTCAACTGTGGTATCACTGGAAAATCTTGATAAAAAAATAGATTTTCTCTGAGGAACCACAACCAGCCCCCTAGCAGGCGCCACAGAAACCCCAGCAGAATTTTTGCTTTCGCTGCTTTCCTTTTGAACTGATCTCTGTGCAGCAGCTTTAGAAGTAGAAGGTTCAACAGCCTGAGGACAAGGCGAGGAGAAACTAATCAACTCCCCTGAGGGAGAAGAAATAATTGTCGTCGGAATAGGATTTGGCTCACGCAATAGGATTTGGCCTACGCAAAATAAAATTTTTTGTGTTACGATACGTGAAGTTAACTTAGAAACGACACCAAAAATCTTGATCTAAGCTTATCTATTTACAAATTTCGATTTCATATTATTTAAAACTTACTCTAAAAGCACCAAATAAAAATATTGAAATTAACCTTTACAGAAAAAAATGTTTGCATAGAGTTGCCACCCTCTCTAATTTCTTGTGACATATTTATAGCAATAATGGTTGGGATAAAATCTTATATGGAGATACAATTCTCTGGGGAGTGTATATTTATATACCTAAAAGTTGCCGCCTAAAAGATTCCAATTTATAAATTCAAGGCAAAGCTGGCTGTCCACGTAATTGTTTTGTTAGAAATTTGTGATCGAGTTCTTCAAAATCCCAAAGGAAACTTAATTTTTGTTCAAATATTTTTTGAAGAATGATTGCCTTCTTCATTTTCTCTAAAAAAATTTACAAAGAATTAGACAGCAAAGAATTGTGCTTCGAGTAGAAAGAGTAGCAAAATTTCTTTTGTATCAGTTATTGGGAAAAAAGTATAATTTTTTCAGTATAGACAAGAAAAATATTTTTATTTTACAGTCTATATATTAAATAAAAATTATATGAATGTCTTTAAAACATTCAATTCAAGTACTGAGAGGAGAAGGCAAAGCAAAATTTCACCTGTTTTCAATAAAAAAAAATGTATTTACAAACATATAGGTATTCCCAAAAAAAGTATATATTTAACACATCAAAAAAAAAAAATTCAAGTTCTCCTTAGAAAATATTTTAAAGACTGAATGTTTTATATACAAATCTAAACTTCAATTTATAAAGGAAAATTTTAATAAAATAAACGTTTTAAGCAAAATCTCGTATATATCATTTTCGCCTCTTAATTACGAAACATTTTGGCAAAATGTGTATTCACGCAAAAGTCTACCATGGATTTGCGTCCAGACACAAATAAATTTCAAAGCTAAAATGTGCCGTGCGGACAACAAACATATAATTTCTCCCAAGATAATTTAGCACATTATGTATTTGAGATGTTTATGTGCCACTTTAAAATCTAGATTTAGATTTCTCCAAACAATATTCACTGCAGGATCACATCAAAACATACCGCATGGACACGTTCTTAAGCTCTCTGCAATGGCGGATTGTGGTCGTGCGTGCTTGCTTCAAAACTACTAGCCGTAAATGATTTCAAAAAATTGCTGTTGTCGTAGCATATTGCAGTTGTGATTAAATAGATATGTATGTACTTGGCTAGCACAAACGTACTTATGTATTTATATGAAATGCATATAGAAGTTGGTAAGCAATTGCAGTGACTCCGACTAGAGCGATTAAGTAACTTTGAAAACCAGCAAAAAATCTAGAAATGCTTTTTGTAGTGAGGTATTGATCTCAGGAAGGACTGCAGAATCAAACAATATTGGTAAAAATTGGTAAGCGCTTCTAAAATAACTTATTTTAACTGCGACATACTTTGCATTCCCCGTAAGGAGTTAAAGAACGAACGGTATTTAGATGTTCTCAAGTAGTATCTTCTAAAATCAGAGCTTGTACAATTTCTATTACGATAAGCAAACATTAATTTTTTCGTCGTTTTTTTTAGGTTAATACTTATTTTAATTTAATGACACAACGTAGTAATTCGTTATGATATATTTATAACAAATACAAATCGGACAGCAAATTAATATTTAACTAGAAGCAATTTTGTTGTTGATTTTTTTTTTTTTAATATAATTTTATTAATTCTTTGTTACTGTTTTGGCCATATTACTATTTATTTTATTATTTGATTTTGAGCTTTAAAGCCGTTTGATATAAGGAAACCTTAAAGAAAAGTCTGATGAGGAGATGTGGTGATCTCCGAAATAGCAGCTATAACTTCTACCGCTTGAGTATAGTTGTTTTTCCTTAAACAATTTTCCTCAAAACAATTAGTAATAACATTTTATTTTCTCTAATATAATATTTTAGTAAAAATATATGCTTATAACAATTAACAGTACATTTATTAAATTTGTATTATTCTTCAATTCAAGTACAAAAAATTCTCCAGTAAATCTCATAAACCTAAGTTTAAAGTTTTGTACAAAATAAATAAAAAATTCATTTTTTTATTATTAAATTTTATTTGAAAAATAAATTTTATAAAATTTTCAGCTAATTCAACTTAAAATTTAAGCAGTTTTAGTCATAAAACTTTAACGCCAAAAATTATAAAATTTAAAAAGTTTTATTTAATTATTTTGAGCTTATTATGAAAAACAAACAAATAGTTTTAAGTTGTTTTTTTTAAGTAGAATATATTTAATGAAAATGTCACTTTATATTACAATTTAAATCTCACCCATATAAACACAAGTTTAAAACTTTATACAAAATGTGTAATTCAACCATCTTTAATCAAATGTAGGTAAATATTTTTTTTTTAAAACTTCAAATAAAATCTGTACAGTAGGTACATTAAATTTAAGTATTACGAAAGCAATTTAAATTAAACATTATTCTTTTTTTATGCAAACTGACAGAAAATAAAAATTTAAGTTCTACTTAAATTGTTGGTGAAAACAGTTGTACATAAAGTAGCCAAAATAAATTTTTTTTTTTTTGTAGTTTTTCCCATCGTTTTCTAGCAGTTTTTTCCATACAACACTTGTTCGAGTAACATAATTCTCAAAAATCAATGCTTTGTTTTATACTTAAAATTTGTAGTTTATAAAAATAATTTATGATGTTCAAAATTGCATACTAAAATAAAAAATAAAAATTGGAAAACATTTTTTTTTTTGTTTTTGAAAAATTTCAAACAAGAGTTCCTGATAATGATCTCAAATTGAGGTCGAAATATTGACAGTTAAATATACAAGTAAACGAACATCAAAGTTAATTTAATTTGGGGGCCTCGAGCTTGGAAAAATACAATTTTTTAAATATAAATTCAAAAGCCGATCATCGTAATACAAAAATTTTTAAAATGTCTTAACATTTTTTTCCCGAAGTTGTGCTTAATGTTTGAAGCTTGGGTTCATATGGTTTTTTTTAGTGTTTTCTCCAAAATTAAATTGAAAAATAATAAATATGAAATTAATGAGTTTTAAGTTTTCAAACATTTTTCGTTGCTTAAAAATATGAAATTGTTACGTACATACATATATAGAAAATATGTATGTATATAGAAAATATTTTTTATTAACACTCGTATATTTTTAAGCAGTACCACTGCTGCAGTGGAGACTTTTTATAATTTAGTTGGAGTGCTCTATTTCTAATTATAATTATGTAGTTATTCTCAGCTAATGAAGCCGTATGATAAAACGACGCCATGAGAGCAAGCAACACTCCTTAAGGGACGAGAGGTCGAAGCTGTCGTTCAATAAAAGATTTCCATCAAGGTGGGAACTACATTAACTAAGTAAATACAAATAATTTTTTACATAAAAAGGTGTACATATTTTCATGTTTGATACTGTAACTGCTTAATATATGTATACATATATGCCCAAACACATAGGTATGTATGTATGTGTGTGTGTACATATTTATTCATGCTTGTAGGCCTCTGCTCTTGCCTTATCGCTGGCATACATAGATTTCGTTGTATTTGTGTTGTGCGTACAAATATGCAATTGTTGTTAGGTAGCAAAGCAACAGCATAGACAACATATTTTTGTGCAACTATTTTTTTTTTTTTTTTTTTTTAATTTTTTGTTTTGTTTTCAAAAACCTTTCCTATGCTCACACACTGCAACTACTGCCAAGCCTCGTCAAGCGACGACCTCCTTTTAAGCTACGCGCGCCACTCAACCACCCCTCATCGGCAGCTAACGGCTCATGTTGCAGCTTCTGCTGCATGGAAACGTACGAGTATACGTGTTGATAGTACGCACACATTCACACAAACATTGCCATTTTCTAGCGAAAAATACGAAACGACACAGTGTGTTGTCAGTTACAAGTTTTGGCTTCTTGTCTCTCAAATTTAGGGCATTCACTGCTTATTCGTAGTGGTTTTTGTTGTTGTTCATGGCTGCAGTTGTCTCTATTTATGGCGTGTTGCACTGCTGTAGTTGTTGGTTGTAAGCTTGCTATTAAGCAAATACTAGCATGATTTTTCAAAACAAAAATTAAGACTAAGCGATGTTGTTGGCGTGCGAGCAGAAAAGTTGGGGCGGGAGAAGGGGAAGTGTTCAACAAACAAATATGCGAATAATTAGCTGCATCTTAGTTTTGCTTTTTCTTCTTTCTAGTGTATGTACAGTTAGTCGCTGTGCTTATAAGGTTTTTGCGCTAGTTTTCAGCATATTTTTGTTGTCACTTGCTTAGGTTTTTTTTTATACTCGTCGTATGCGCATTAAGCATTTTTTGCGCAATAAAATGCCCGTACTTTGGAGTTTAAAATGTTAAATTTTTCCTTTATTTTTGAATTGAAAGACAATTTTTGTGCTATGTTTGCTTTTTTAGGCAAACGCAAGTTCATAGGGGTGAGAGTCACAGTGCAGAAGGTCGAGTGAATTTCTCTACAAAATACGCAATACTTTTCTTTAATTTAAATTAAACTGAAGTTTATTATATAACCAAAACACAAAAGTTTAAAATTTTTTCAAAAAAAAAAAAAAAAAAAAAAGCCACCGAAATTTAATTTAGTTTAATTTAAAACTCCAAACATCAGCGTTGATTTTTCGCCGCAGTCTTCAGCATTTTCTCCACAATTCATGAACGCAACCTACTTTTGCTTCATTTTAAAAATGTGCAAGATTTTCGCGGCAAAACTCTCAAAAGTCAATGATATTTAAACCGTTCACCATTGCATTTTGTTAGACTAAACTTCAGTGCGCTACGAAACTGCGTCTCGCGACAGTTCTCAGAATTAGTCGGAAAGTATGGTCATCGCCGTTTACTGTTCTGTTGCGCTCTTCAAAATTACAAAACGTTGTGCTGTGCTTTAATTCTTGGAAAAAAAACAAAAATCCAAAAATATTATCAAAAATACACGTGAAGTGTGAGCCACTTAAATGCGTACTTTATTAAACTACACATTTTCTAACAATATTTCAGAAAAACACAAATGTATTAATTTCGTCTTTTCTGAAACACATTTGCGTTTTTTTGAAATACATTTGCGTTTTTCTGAAATACAATTGATCTTTTCTGAAATACATTTGTGATTTTCTGAAATACTGTTGGAAAAGGTGTAGAATTAAATGGGCTATAGAAGTGCAACTCACAAATTTTCTGAACGCTCTTATTGAAATCTTTCAAATTTGAAAGAAAATTTGGTATACTGTCATAAATTTTATATCAAGTTTAAAACTTTAATTTATATGACATTTTTATTATTAATTAACTATATATTTATAAAAACCTATCGAAAAAACATTGCTCAAAATAAATTAATTAAGTGGGGAATTTGCAGATAATTCAAATTATGCGAACTTGAAGCCAAGGTCGCAAAACAATTTCAAACAAAATTTTGAAAAAAAGATTAAGTGGGGAATTCGAAGCTTACTTGTTAAACAAAAAAAAGGCAAAAATAAGGCAACAAATAAGCAACAAATTAGTTTCAAATTCCCCTCTTAGTTGTTTTCTTTTTAGAAAATTTTTAATTTTTTTTTGCTAACTTAGCTAAATTTAAATTTATCAAGAAACGGCTAAAGCAAAAACTAAGGCAAGCTGCAAATTCCATACAAAATTATAAATATTTTCAAATTTTATTTTTAATCTTTTTTGCTAATTTGACTCAAGTTAGTATTAGTTGGATTTTTCAGACACGGCTAAAGTAAAAAAATTAAAAATACGGTAAGAAATTAGCTTCAAATTCTCCACAAAATATTTTTTTTTCTACAAAATTTTTCGGAATTTATTTTTGCTATATTCCATCTTGCTACCGTATGTGTAGCGAGAGGGCTCCTTTATCGGTTAATGGATTTCTACTAGAATCTCTTCCAGATTGGAAACACACTTCAAGTGTTTTTTTATTGTTAAGGATTGATTCATGTACGCAAGTATTTCCTCTCCTCCTTTCTGAGTCTGGGATCACAAGTAGAGATTATATAGCCAGAGAAGACATTTCCTCAATACTATTCAAATATGTAGCATTCCGAAATTTTGACGAGTAAGTCAGCTCTTTCAACGAAATTACGCCGATACTGTTCAATTTGACATTGAAGTAAATAAAGTTTGATGTTGATGGTGAAAGTGGTAACGACCATGCCATGAACTTCATCTAAAAATTGCAACGGGGTCATCCGATTCAGTTGCTCATTGATTAAAGTATGAATTATATTTGATGTGGTTGGGGAAATTATTGAGCTTCCAGTAGTAGTTTGTTTGGACGGGATTTTTTAGGAATTTATTAATCGACATAAGAACCTTAAACGCAGGCTAACTATGTATTACAGAGTTTAGTTTAGAAAGAAATAAGTTAAGTGTGTCCATCAGCTCTTCTGCGATATTGATTGCGCTATTTTCAGCTTAAAAAACAATGGCAGTAGTCTCGAGTACGTAACCCGCAAGCTTCTCTCAAATTCAACCACTGAAAGAAAGATATTTAGCCTTAGTTTGGCATATGTATGGTTGAATACTAAATATGTTGTAAATTTAATGTTGCACCAACAACCAACGTTCATCATGCGGATGGACCAACAATAAGTGTTATTCTGGTAAAATATTTTTATTTTTATAAATTTTCGACAGATTGGACGAATAATGCAAAACTGTAACTACAATGCAAACGACGAGAATAGCAAAAAACAACAAAATCAACTGCAATAAGAAAAGAAAATACAACACAAATTCACAACTAAGCTGAAACGAGAAGTGTTGCAGTCAGCGAACTGGAAACGCAGTGACACATAAGATACCACTTAACGTCCGCTGCTGGCTGACTGCGAATAGAACGGACAGGATGGATAGATAGATGGATAAAAAGATACTTAGATAGAAGCAAGGATATAATGGAACAAATAGATAGTCGCTTGGCAAGTTAGCTGAATATAGACAGGTTTAGAAAGGCAGTGTGAAGGCAGTGCGGCGGTATGGCAGTAGAGACGTTCAATGGCAAGCTGAATGGATAGCGAGCCAAGTGGCTGGCTGTTTGGTTTGCTGGCTGATATTTCGTGTGTATGTGCGTGGAGATTGAATAGCCAACTGAGTGCCGCAATAGTTGGACAGATGAAACCAGCATTCGCACGACCAGAAATCACATTTCTCGCACGTTTCACCCCTCACCATTATGGGGGAAAAGAAGAAAATGGCAAAACTTCTTTCAGTAAAACACACAATACAAACGCCACAATATGCCGACTAGCATACGAACAAACAAACAAGCAAGAAAACAATGCTTGACCAAAACTTGAAAACTTGTGAGAATGCACAAGCACAACAACACAGTACAATGCATTAACGGCAACAACAATACATCACAATGCAACTAAACTTTTCCAATGTGAAGAAGTGTAAATGAATGCGGATATGCTGCTGCTGCTGCCGCTATTCAAGAGGATGAAACGCTGTATAACAACAACGACAACATACACAACAGCAGTATCAGCAAAAGTTAAGTGGATTAAACTAGGCAAGTTGCAGACAAATATGTACACCTTATTTAAGTTTGTCGCGGCACTTGAGTGGTGAAAGCGTGACATTCTGGCAGCGACGCAAAACGTCACATTGCACGCATATGTGAAAAGGGTAGAAGCAGGAGAAAACAGTGGTAGAATAAGGAGGCGGCATTGAGCAGCGTAATAATCATAAAGTAGACGCAAGCAAGAGAATGGCGAAAGTAGCACAGCAATGCAACACTGTTGATGATGATAGCACACTCGAAAGACGGCAATGCAACTGAGACAAAACCAAGATGCGACGCGTCGCAACCGCAATTCTATTAAAGACGAGCACGACGACGCCGAGTTGTGTGTCAAAAGGAATTGTTGAGTGAGCGCTGTGGGATTGTGGAAATGAGGCTATGCGCTATGAGAGAATTGATACAATGTTTGCCACGCCGACGTTTAGTTCGCAAAGAAGAAAGTTGCTGCGTATGCTCGATATGTCTTCTTTAGCACTCTCAGCAGGAGGATGTGCCAATGTTGGACGAGTAAAAAATTTTTGCGTCAAGTAAGAAAGTAGCACAGAACTTTGGACAATTTAAGATATGAGTTGTACAATGTGTTAGCTGGAGGATTGAATGGCTTTGGCAGGCGAATATATTATATTTCTCTAACGCTTTTAAAGGTTCATTATTCATTTTAGGCCAACGTTGCGCTGTATGTGAGCGGCAAGCAATGTAGAAGCGTGTAGAATTTGTAGGCTGAAGTACCGCAATTATTAGTACAAGTTTAGTTAAATTAATTGAATACGAAATTATTAACTTAATGATTATGGGCTAACTTTTACGAACTGTCATTAAAATGTGTCCAAGTCGCAGCTTTTAAATTTTTTAAGAACTAAAAGGCAAATTCGAAAATACTTGCAGTTGGAGATAACTGAGTTATTCTTAATTTATTCATTCTAAGTGATTTTAAAGCACTTAACAAGATTTACACGGTGTCCAAAAAGTTCGCATACAAAATTAAAGCTCAATAAAAGCAAAAAAAACCTTAGATCCTTCTATATTTTTATTTGAAACAATTTTGGTGTTATCTTTTAACATTTACAGAAGGTTTTTATTAATCACATTTCTTTAGATAATTTTACCAGGCGCAATCGTTGTTTAAAAGAGCGACACGGACCATATCCATCGGCATTTCGTCCGATATTGTAAGCTATAAACGGCGAAACTTTTGCAAATTTTTTATTTGATATTCGCTAAGCCTTGACATCATATAACCCCAAGCAAAAATATCCAGGGGATTGAGGTCGGGACTGCTGGGTGGCCATTCGTCCTTACGCAAATAGTCGTCGAAGTTATCCTCGCACCATTTTTGAACGATTCTTGCCGTATTTATGTCTTGTTGAAAGCAATAATAATCATCACTACTGATTCCAGTATGTGCTGCTTGTAATAGCAGGTGTTTATTTTAACCCCCTTTCGATGCATCCAAAGTTTGTATTCAGACTTATTGGACACCGTGTAAATGTTGAAAGGATGTTCTGCCAAAAAGCGCAAGTTTCTTTGAACAAAAAATGTGTGCAAGAATATAATTTTTTACTTTACGGAACTTTGAAAAAAGATGCCAATATAAATACATTTTTTGCTAAAGGTAACAAATTTGACAATTTAATTTAAATGTTCAAAAAACTTTATTTAATTTTTGTTCTAGGAAATTCATTTAAAGTTTAGAAAACAGTGTTTCGGAGCACACCAATAGTTCAGACTAAGTAAAAAGACACACCTAGGTTGGGATAGTTTGTCTGACAGCGCTTAAGATACAATCGTGGTTGACTAAATTAGTATTAAATTAAGATAGCAGTTAGACGAGTTAACAACCCAGTAAAAAGTTTTAAGAACTAAAATCCATTTCAGAACAGCTTTCTGAACGTCGAGAAACCTTACTTTCTATATTCTTTTTCCCTTTCTTCTTAACCGATTTAAAAAAAGGATGCACCTTCCCTTTTATGTTACCATTTACCTTTACTTAATTCTTACTTTGCCGGAAAGGTAAAACTTCAAGAGTGGACCAATATTAATTTGATTCAGTTTCAAACATTGGATCATGAGGAAATTACCGAAAATGCTTGCTTGTATTACTATTTGGAGTCTTTTTTGTTGAAAATAACTTGTTTTGTATGAAGTTGTACAAATTACAGGGCTTACAGAGTTTATGCAGTGTTGCATTTGCGTAAATTAAAAATATAAAAGCTCTTTTAGAATGCATGCGGGCAGATACTTTTTCCAAATTTTTTTTGGTTAAACCTTCTGGAATTACATATAAATTCTTAAAACCTTCTGCAATAGTTTAACATACATAGTCTTATGGAACAGAGCTTTTTCTAGGCCAAATTTGGTCGCTTTTGTTAAAAATTAATATCGAATTTGTTAAAAAGCGTTCAATAATGTGCCGGCAACGTTAATTTTGTTCTCTTCACGGTAATCGACGTAAAGGAATTACCAAGTTGGCCGGCAGACACTTTGGCCTTCTTTGGTGCTGGTTCACACGGAGAAACCCCTTTTGTTATTTCTTGAGCTCAGGTGTATTTTTGAGGATCCATCTTCCGGTGGGAATAAATAATGTTATACATTCTTGACAGATGTAAGACGGAGCAAAGATTTGTTATACTATAAAAGGATTACGTAAATTAAGTAGAAGCTGTAAATATCATCCTAAACAAGGTTCTATCTTTGGATATCTTCTTTGACGTGTGTAAATAAGAACGCCGTTAGTAACTAGCGATCTATTTACTAAGTTCACTACGCTTCAAAAACAGAATTAGGGAATAACAATGTATGGTTAAGCCTTGTAGAATTATAAAATTATAAACATTTTCAATAGCTTTTAGTTTACTTTTGTTGCATTCACAAAAGAAATTTTATAATTTTACGAAAAACTGGTTTTTATTAGACATTGCTTTACGAAAAAATTTATATCTCAGGCCCTATAAGGAGACACCCTTTAAAAATTGGTCAGCTAATTCTTTGATATACATATGTACGTTTTACCACACATATTTTTTTTTAAATCCTGCAAACATGACTTCAGCAAATTGTTATTTTATTAACAGAGATATGAAAAGTTTTACTTAAAAAAACTAATTTTTTTAGTACTCAATCTTTTTTTGATAAAACTAATATTTTGTGAGCTATGAAGCAATAAACAATGGCTTACGTCGAGACACCTTACATTTTTTAAGTCGCATAACTTAAAAAAAATTTATTTTCGGTCGTTCTCTCATATCTTATGAGTTTTTATACAACAAACTCAATTTAAATACATGAAAATCTAAATAAAAAAAATGGATTTTTCCTTGAAATATCTAGTAAAGTTTCAACTAATATAATTTTGAAATTTGTGTTTTAATGGCTGATGAATCAAATGAAGTATAACCGGAGCGGGTAGAATTTCACATTTTGAACTAATTTTAATTAGATTGTGAAAAAGTACTGCGAAATATTTCCACTCACGAAATAATTATATTTTTTTGCATACTCTTTTTTCCATTAACTTTTGGTCAAATATACATACAAACATATTCGCATATTTTTATTCATTCAATTATCTCAATTATCGCAAAATTTACTGCTAAAAGAAATAAGAAATAAAAATGTGTATCTTAAATGCACACGCTTTCGATAATTAGATGCACAGTCTTACTTATTGATAGCGAAAGCAGCAGCAAACATTTCTTCCTCATGCCATATTTTTGTACATACCTGCAAATATATTGAAAAGAAAAATACACATAATTAAAATTTAAATATTTCAACAGTTTTCAGTTTCAATGTGAATATTCATAGAATTTAAAACAAGTGAAATAAAAAGTTTAGATTAGGGCACATGAAAGTAGATGTAGTAGAAATGAACAGATTTCTAGCAAACAAGTTGGAAAATATACAAATTATGGTCTTGAATTTTATGAAAACGTGAATGAGCTAATCAGAAGATGAAAAGGACAAATATGAGCATGTGATAATTGCAAAAGATAAATAGCAAAATTTAGAAATATATTATGTTTGTTTAACATAACACGTGCAGTAAATATATTAGCGAAAACGTATTAAAACAAATGCCAAATTTGTTTTAATCATAAATGAGTTTAAAAAAAAGTTCAAATATATTTGATGCGTACTTATTTTTAATGTTTTAATTTTAATTTGCATAAAAGAGGATGAGGTATAAATCTCGTTTTTGTTATTAATTTATTTTATTTTTTTAATTTTTATGTGCTTTTAATTACCAGAAATTTACAAGTAACACGCTTTGCCAATTATATTTATTAATTTCAATACAGAAACCAAGCATTCGAAAGTTTCAGCCGCCGTAGAAATTGAGCAAAATTCAGTGTGCTGCTTGATCCAGCTGAATACTCTCCACTCTGGGCGGACCATTCGTCAACGAACGAGAAGATCTTGAAATATTTTTTTTCCTGCAATATAACGGTCTAAAGATGGTGCATACCATACCCGACTATTGTGAAAAAGAAATGTGGAATTTTGATTTAAAAAAAAAGTTCGAGTTTTCTGTAAAAAGGTTGAAACTCTGACAAGGTGAATACATAATTTACTTTAATCTCTTTTTAAAATATTTGCTGACACTTTTTAAGACAACTTTGGAATGCAATCTGAGGCCTTGACTTTAATCAATACAATTTTCTTCTACTTGCGATTATTTATGAGTTAAACAAAGGCGAAAGCATCTCTGAAGTTTTTAAAATGAAAAAAATATAAAAATTTACAGCTGGAAAAAATTTTTTATTCTTTTTTTTATTTTTGTTGGATGTCTTAAAAAATATAGTTCTAACAAATTATTATTGAATTTTTTATTTTTTAATTTCCAATAACTTAACTGAATTAAAGAAATGTTCTGACTTTTAAAAAAAAAAAATTTTAGAAAATTTTCGAGTTTGAAGTTTTATAGCTTATTTTAGTATTTAGCATAACAAAATAAGGTTTCAGTCGGCTTAATAAACCGACTGCCAACAAAAGTGTATAAAAGTTAGAAATTTACAAAAAAAAAATTTTTGGACAAAAAAAATATTTAAAAAATATATTTGAAAAAAATATTAAAAAAAAAAATATTAAAAAAAATTGAAGAACCAATTAACAAAAATAATTTTTGAAATTATTTGAATATCGTTACAAAAACACGAATGCTTTTATGAGTGACTGTAAATAAAGCTTAGCCAAGAAGTATTACCAACAATCGTTAGCTGCAAGTAAAGTAGGCATTTTTTTATCTTTCACTTAAAACTCAGCAGACTTCGGGCATTGATGAACGACATTGCGCGCCAAAATTTAACCCTGGCATGAATCATTTTTCATTAGCCCCCCCTTTGTTTTGTGTACTGTTAAGGCCTTTATGGCGCCGGCACATGTGAATGCGTAGCCAAATAAAAACAAAAGTAAACAAAACTAAATTTAAAAAATGAAAATGTATGTAATCTTGGCATATATGGTAGTAAATGGAGTGTATACCTACGAGTACTCAAAGAGGAAACAGTTAATATACAACGACACTATAGTAAGTCGGTCTGGTATATGAATATGGGGGTAAAAACAAAAAAAAAACATAAAACTCCAACGCGAAAATATTTATGTACATACTCGTACATACATACGTTTGATATATACATAGCTAAAGGCAACAAATAAAAAAGGTCAGCTAAAAGACAGCAGTGGCGCAAGTGTAGCAGCAGCATGTCGCGCGCATGTGTATGTATGAAAGTATATAAATGTATACATACTCCCATAAAACCGAAATAGGCTGAGTTGTGTTAGGTTATGGCTGTGATATACTCAATTTAACTTGACGCCTTTTCGCTGTAGTAATTCCTGGTTGTTTTGTTTTTTTTTTGTTTTTTTAGTTTTTCCATGACATTATCTTGACAAATCTTGCCAAATTAAAATCAGCAACAAAATGGTAAGACAAAGCGTGCAAAGAATGCTTAACTAAGTTGGTCGCTTTGTCAACAAAAACACAAAAAAAAAAGTAAAATGAAACTAAAGACACCGCAAGCAGTAAATCATCGTTTATCGTACTTTTGTATGTGCTTTAGTAAATAAATACTCGTAGCATATGTTTATGGTTTTTTTAATACACATAAGTTTGTATGTACATACGAGTATTTTTCAACGTTATCAGCTTTTGTATATACTTATAATGTCTAACTTTTGGTTTATACACGTTTCGGTTTTATTTTAGCGTCAATTGTTTGCTTAGCTAAATCTACTATTGCCACTACCAGATGTTTCTTATGCTCAAATTATGCGGGCGATACATTAATTGTTTATGCATATGTATGTATTTATAAATATATGTCCTCTGTGTGTTATAGTTTACTCATCTTGTATGCATAAATATTATTTTAGTACATATTAAACAAAACCATTGGCTTTAACACATTTACATACACGGCGTTCACGTAAAAAAAACCATTTGATTGAAGAGCGTTGATTGATTTTGCCTACTCGGCTATTTGTTAGACAAAAATGTGAGAGGATTTTGTGCGTGTCTAAACATCGGTTGCCTGCTAGTAGTTTTTTCTAGTAGATATTATTCATAGAAACTATCTAAAAAGCAAAAAAAAAAAAAAATACAGCCCGCTTTGACAGAGCGCCACCTTCCACAAAATCTCAATCGTGGTATAAAGCATAAATGTATACGCTATACATCACGTTTTTGGTAATCATATTTTGACAGTGGCAGCTCTTTCCCACAGGGAAGCCTCTCACAATATTAACGAACAAGCGCACACTGGTCGAAAATTTGAAACAGCTGGTCAAAAGTACAAAATTTGAAAATAACGGGTCAAAATAGTTCTTAGATATGTCTCAAAAGGGGCGTTGGTGAGTCAATTTCGGAAATTCATAATGTGTTTTTTGCTTCAGCTGTTTGAAGTTGACACCAAAAACCTTAAAAAACTCCCTCACACTAAGTTTTAGCTCTTAACTCTACTTTTTTCAGAAAAACTGTCCTCCATGCTGTATCAGCCATTTTGAATATTTACATACTGACATCATTTTTGAAATCACCAACCTCAAAAAGCCCCTTACACTTATTTTCAGCTCTTAAAACAACTTTTTCCGAAAATCCGTCCGCCATTTTGAAATTTTACATTCTGACGTCATTTTTGAAATCAGCGAACCAAAAACCTTAAAGATATCTGCACTTTACGGAAAATATTGTTGTTACTTCGTTTCGCCCAGAATTTTCCGATTTCAGACCACTGTGAATGGTGGCGATCGGAGAAATCTGCTCGTGGTCGTCGAGAAACCAACATATCCACGGAGAGTGAAGGTTTGTTGAGAATTTTTGAGCGGTGACATTAATGGGCCATTTTTTTTTTAAATGCTGCTGAAATACATTTCGGTCAACGGCCCGCGTCACAAAGTGATGATAGAAATATTTTTGTTGCTGGCAATGGCTCGTAGAGTTGATTACATTTTTTCCAGAGTTTTTATTACAAGTATACATAAGTATGTATGTATGTATGGTATTTTGAAATACTATATGTTCCCTGATTTAAAATAGGAACAAGATGACATACTTGTTCTCGTTGTTGACAGCAAAAATAGATATAGCAAGATAATCGGTGAATTATTACGGCAAGTAAAGACATAATCAATATTGCGTTAGCCGCTAATTTATCTACCACTGTTTCTTTGCAGAAATACGTATTAAATGGAAATGTGGCTATGTAAGCATTTCTTGCTGAGGTAGAGCACAGTCGATCTTGATGGAGTATTCCGCGATTATTTCGTCTCAATTCATCAGCAAGAAAACGAAGAAAGTCGTTTAAAATATATTATTTCAAGATTACATATGTAGACAAACAAAGAATTAAAGCATTAAAAATAGTGACAATATGTGAACAAGATACGCGCTTTTATAAAAAAAAAAAACAATAAAAAAAAGGTATTACTAAAAGTCTTTGATATACTAAAACTGTTCTTCTTACGAGAAATTAAATTTTCACTGTGTGTCACTTTATATTCATACAATTATTTACTTATTAAACATAAAGCGAATTGGTCTCCGCACTTCGCTCATTGACACGTCAATGTCGGAAATAAGAAAATAATCGCTTACAATTGTGTTATCAGTAATGTGTTTAATTTCTACCCTCAAGCTAACAATAAAACGAATGAAAAAACAAAAATTAATTATATAAAGCCACAGATAACCGCCGTTCTTATTTGGGCAAATACTCAAGCAATGAACTTTAATCACTGCAAGCCATTAAAGAAAAAAGTTTTTTAACTGCTAAGTATTGGATTTTAACAAGCGCTGATACAAATAATATGCAATTGAATTAAAATGTATAGTACGAGTAAAAAGCACGCTTATAGCAAACGATATATCTCGCACTTGACGATGAGAAAGCGTCATCCGATAGGTTTCGCTCTGGGCACTTCAGTAGAAAAAGATTTGTTAGATAACAAAAGCATGGCGACTCAAGTCGTTTATTTTTCTTTTTCAAACAAAAAAAAAAAAAACATTTCACGGAAACTTGTGCAGTTGAGTGCTTTTTGTACAGTTATTTATTTTCGTTTCGTTTTCATTTTGCGAAAAAGTGAAAATGTCAAGTGCATGAAGTCATGCGTAGCCTATTGGAACGCCGGCATACAGCGGAGCAGATGATTTGCTTTGGAAGAAAACTTGATTAAACGACAGTCAAAACAGTTTTTTGGGCGTAACATGTGAAGGGGAAGATAGTGGTAGCGTTGTGCACAGTCATTCAAGCAAATCAAGCGGCGAACGGACAAGGCGAAATTGTAGAAAATGCTCAAATCAAGCGAATGTCATTTAAGCATGCACTTTCAAAGGTAAACGCTTTGCGGACCGTTAATGAAATGGGTCAACAGTCGAAATGCTTAGTAACAAAATTGTAAACACTTTTTAATAGTCAAACATTTTATGAAACCTGAACATTACTTGAGAAATGGAATTGACTAAAATGAAATTAAGTTTTTGTATCGAGAATTTGGCGGTATTAAAAACGATTTTTAGAACTTTCAAACTTGTTAAAAAAATGTTTACCAACCAACCAATTAAGGTTGGAATATTTGTGGTTTAAGTACTAAAAAAAAACAGCATTCCTATAACATGTCTGTGTACATTTTTTTATTCAAATTTATGTGTTTATTATTTCTTTATTGCAAGCCTTAATTTTACATTCTTTACGGTTATAAGCGCTTTTGCAGGCGAAAACCTGATTTAGCTGTTTTTTTTCTTTTTAATTCTTTTATTTTAGCTGAAGTTGCCAAAAGCGAAAGATGACTGAAAAGATACGAAAAGTAAGTTGAGCTAGATCACACATAAATAACCAAATAATGAGGTATAATGAAAAGTAAAAGTAAATGTTTATAAAAAAATTTAAGAGTATTTACAGGGTGATTATAAGTACCTTGCATACCGGTAGATGTTATACAGTAGCGTGTGAATAGATACTTCAAATAATAGGCAAGACAGATTAAATAAACAAATATATCTCTGTTCACTTAATCCGCAATGCTTCCATCTGTCAGGGTAAATTTTTTCTTCAGATTCACTACGTATTTAATAGGTATTATTGTTGCCGTGTGTCAATGCTTTAATATTTGATTTATCGTATTTTTTTAATAGCGCCTCAGTAGTGTTGTTATCGCAAGGGAAGACACAATCGGCGCTTTTCTCCCAACAGCTTTGAGATTTCAAAAGCAAGATCTGCATTAATTTTAAATAGTCAGCCATCTTTTTTAATGATGACTTACTCGAAGAACGATTAACAAATGTCGAATATCAAGCTCTATCCAGCCTTTCACGGAAGCAAGACAGTCGACCAGTAGGCGACTACGAGGAAAATTATTTTAGACAATAATCGCAATAATCAAATCTACCAATTTATATTCTTTTCAGTTTCTGGTATTCAGAAGCAGACCAAAATGACTAAAATGGTCATCAACAGTAGGTCGACACGACGAAAATCGAACCTGGAATTTGTTGATGCTTTTTATAGCTAGCTAAACTGTGGTTTTTATTTCTAAGGTGTCGTGCTGAGAAAGACGTGGAACTAATTCGACACTTCCTATTGGGAAGTCAAGGAAGTGGAGTAACCAGCTATACGTTCAGTCAGAATCACTGGAAAGAGAAGGCACGTTCTTGCTGAAATTGTACGCAGAACCCACGACACCTTGGACATTCCTTAGAGCTAACAGAGGTCATTTCTTTGGACCTCAGTAACACGCGGAACACTTTTAGAACATTACAATCAACCCAACCAGAATAAATAAATTATGTATAAATGTGGATTCACGCACCTTAGTCACGATACGAGACATTTCCGAGAAGTGTCAGTCAAAGACGTTTCTTTAACGTTAGATTGAACGCAGACGGGGACGGGTTTAGCCGTGACGGTACTGTGATGTAACTGACGTGTCTGAAGATAACTTAAAATATCGATGAATCTTGCGTTAAACATTCAAATTATTAAAGAAGCTTCTATTAAGCGATTAAGCAGTTCACCTCAGTTTAAGTGCAAATTGAATTTTGTATAACCTCACCCTGTTTATTAAGAAAGCCATTAATATTTAATGAAAGCATATACTCGATTATTTGTTTATACAACAGCGATATTATGTGGAGTGAAATGGGCGAGAGTTGCAATCAAATGCTTGTGATCTGAGCTTGCCCAGATTCGCAAACAAATAGCTGGTCCAAGTTTCCATATACTTAGTTATGTATGTATGTATGTACATATTTATGTAGTTAGTGGTAAGCAAATACAAATATTTGTGCAAGTCAAAGTGTTTTTAATGAGTTAATATATTCCAGAGACACGATACACATATGTACTACTCCATACAAACATATGTACGTGCAATCATATTTTCTTGGCCATATTTAATTTTATTTTCTTGCATCACAGTTTATGTAAATACAATTCTAATAATAAAGGTATGACGTTGTGCTGTCGATAGAGTGCTTATTTATACAAATCTGAAGTTTTGCAGTTGGCAAAGTTGAGTAGCTATACAGACATATAAAATAAACGTAAATGTTTGCATGTGGTTTTCAAATTATTAAACACTTAAAAGTTTTTTATTGACTTTTTATTTTGTAGACTTCTAATAAGGAAACACTTGCTATTTGATTATTAATTTAAGTGGCGTCGAATGCAAGGCAGCTTTTGACAAGTAAATAAATGGAACGAAGAGTGGCAGACAAATAGAGAAGATAATCCGTGGTTTTCAACTTCTCGATCAACTTAGATGTACGAGTATACTACTATAAAAACAAAAATAAAATAAAATGGCGAAGCGCACAAAAATCTCAGAATCAGATTTCGTATGCCAAACTTACACCAATAAAATTCGTATTACATTTATCAAAAATCATAATCAAATTTGAATGCATAAAAAATTTTTTTTGCAAAAAATGTAATTACCAAATAGCAAGGCAACTTATAATTAAAAAAGCGAAAAAAATTTAAAAAAATGTTCAGTCAATAACTTACGTTATTTTGACACGAATGTAAACTTAAATAATTAACAAAATAAAAACTGTATATTAAAATTTTTTATATTTTACTAAAGATAGAGGGCAACCATACTCAGGAAGAGGATTTTTCTATTGTAGCTTGGTACTTCACCCAATGTTATAAAATAGTATTATTGCATAGGTGGTAACTCTATTTAAAAGTATTTTGTTATTAGAAAAGTATAAAATACATTTGATTTTGTACCGATGTTCTAATTTGTAATTAATACAAAGTAAGTGGCAAGCTTATACATACATTCTTAGTGGCAACACCTTGAAAATATTTAAATTTGTTTCCGATACAGTATTATGTATGTAGTTATTTAAAATTTAAACTCTAAAAATAATTAATTTAAAAAAGTTCTTATTTTTAATAGTTGGTCCCAAGAGTAGTGTTGTCTTTTGGTAAAATGAAAAAAAAAAACATTGTGGGTACCAGCTTATGTAAATACATATATACATACTGGTGGTAACACCAGTATAGAATTTTACATTTTATCTAACTCGTTAATGACGTATCTTAAAGATAGTATTCGATATAAAAATATATACGAGAACAGCTTGTTAAAAGTTATTCTATATTTAAAATAAAATAAAGTAGAAATGAAAAAATGATAAAAAAAAAGAAAAAAGTAATAATAATATAAATTAAAAACAAAATGAAGTAGTGTTTAAATTTAGCAAAATTTTAAATTTATTTTATACAAAAAAATTTATAGAACACAACAAAACTGTAAATAATAATAAATATTATTAGGAAAATTAAGAAAAAAAGATTTAAAACATGCAAAAACGAAAATGTATAAATAATTCTAAAAAAACCAAAAAAAAATAAGGAAAACATTAAAAATTCAAAAAAATTTTAAATTATTAATAAAAGTATATAAAAAAATATTTAATTAAAAGCGCAATAATAGTAATTTAAGAAACGTTAAAATATTCAAAAAAAAATTTAACAAAAATATAAGCATAATGACATTTAAGGGGTTTTACGCAGCTAGATTAAAAACAACGTCGATTTTTTTTTTGCATGTTCGGGATCGGCATATATTTATGTATGTATGTAAGTATATTCTCTGAAAATTCGAACCCAATCCGATATATATTTTCAGAGATATACTTTAATTTGTAAGGCCATGCCAGAGTGTTAGAGAGTACGAACCGGAGTAGCAGCTAGACTCTTACATCTTCACCTTAATTTTCTTTTTTCTATTGCATTTTACTACGACAACATCAGTTGGACTTATTAGAAACTAGCGATACTGCAGACGGTTTTTTTTTAAGTCCTGGAATAGACGATACTACGTAAGTTGAAGGAAATTTTTTTTAACTATATGTTAACTACTCTTGAAACTTTGAACGCGTTTTTCTCAAAAATAAATTTTCTAAGTCGGTGATCTCGATTTCTTAGAAATTGCTCAGCCGATAGTTCTCAAATTTTTACACAATCTTATTTGATATTTTCCTCAGGTATGGAACGAACAAAAAATTACTACTATTTTTTTTTAACAATTTTGACCGAAAATTTCAGTCATAAACGAAAAAATATTTCTGAAATAGCCGCCATTTTGTCAAAAATCAAAATTTCTATTATTCCTTCTTTCAATACCTGTATTAATCTATCCTTTAAAAAAATCGACCATATTTTTTGATTTCATATAATACAAACCGCCGATATCGAGATCACCGCCAAGCGCCTTTTTTTGGAGATCGTTTGAAACATCATATAAAGAAATATTTTTACATAATATTGATTAACAAAAAAGTAATAATAAAAATAATAATGATAAAAATATTTTTAAACGAAACAATGTAAGAAAAAAAATAACGAAATAATAAATAATTAAAAACAAATATAATTAATGAAATAAATAATAAATAAAATAGAACATTTAGTAACTATAGATTAAAATAAAAACGTAATCAAATAAAAAATTTAAAAAAATTAAACAAAACCTTAATAAATGAAATAAAATCAAGCAAAAAATTACGTTAAAGAATTAAAAAAAAAAAAAAAAATTAAACGAATTCACGCACAAATTTTATATGATCACAGTGTATAAAAACCAGCAATTTTAATTTATAAAGTGCTAACGCCAACACTTCCAGCTTAAGCATAACACCAGTGTTGTTTATCGTACCAGAGCGCGGTGGAGTACTTATATAAAACGAAAACGAAAAAACAAAAAAACACGATGACAAAGGCAAACTAAACCACTCAAATAAATCAACGTGAATTTGAATAAAAATTCCGGGAAATACAATTTAGCATTGCACGGCACTTAAATGCCAAACACTTGACGATGCGCTACTTAATAGTTTACAATTAGCCATAAATATAACAGTTAGACAAAAAACGTGGTAAAAATTGTATTTGGTAATATGACGACGACCGAAATAAAAATCGATTTAATACGCGTGAATTGACAAAGCATGCATCAATATAAGGAAGTAATTAAGTATTGAAGGATTTGAGGAATGAAGAAAAAAGTAAAATAAAGCGATGCAAATTAGTAAAAATTAAGTATTTAAATAAAAACAAAAATTAAGTCAAAAGGAGAATTGTTTACTAACTATTTGTACAGTCGATCTCCTTATAACGCGAATTTTTTTTTTACGCGGAGTTTTCTATAACCCCCCATTGTCTCTTTCTATACGGTGTTCCTTTTTCAACACGGATTATTCTGCAATGCCCTTTTGTTTTTTAAACGCGGTTATAATTTTTTAACGCGGTTCGCGGTTCATTCTGATTTTTTCGTTTTGTTTTATTTTTAACGCGTTTTGCAAGTGCTAATGATAAACGCTTAGCGAAATTTCGTCGAGATTTTATAAATGCTATGGAGTGCTACTGGTTATTAACAGATTATTTTAAAAACAGAAGTATGGATTTATTCGTCGTTTAATGTATATAATTTAAGTTATAGGTGATCTCACTATTATCTTCTTTTTTTCAAAATCCTGTAAAAAAAAGAGTTCTTAATATGTATCAAAGCAAAATGAGCGTGAAGGTAGCTAAGCACCCATCGCAAATCGAAACGGTATACTATTGTAAATTTGCTGCTAATTTGTTGCGCAAAAATTAATTTTGTCTCTCTTTTTGTTCTTAATTTTCTGGGGTGCTTTGCTAAGTTGACGTGAAGTTAGCTAAGCACCCCCCCCCTAAAAAATGAGTATAACGCGATATAAAAATTTAAAAACTAGTCCTAATTTTGCTGCTAATTAGTTGCTCATTAGTTACGCAAAAATATTTTTTTTTGGATACAAATTTTTATTTTTTATTTAATTTAATTTCAGATGGAGTTGGCATACTCGTCGTCCTTTAAACGATTTTAACCATGTTTGTAATTTGTTGCTAAGTGATTACATAAAAATGTATTTTGTTGTTCTTTTTTTTGTTTTTTTTTTTGGATGCTTTGCTAAGGCTTATTTTGAGGAAAACGATAAATCGGACTACAAAAATGATATCGACAAGTTGGAAGATCAATATAATAAAATCGAAATTTTGCCAAAAAAAAATGTTTTTTTCTTACTTATCCTACGGACTTATCGAATGGCCTGGTAGGAATCAATAAACAAATTTGAACTAAAATGTGGTTATTTCTACGCGAACAAATTTCTGTCCCGGTGAACCGCGTTAAAAAGAGATCGACCACTCAAGTGATCACTGTTAAACGCATATACATAAAGGGCCAGAAAACCGCAACACCCTCGACAAAAAAAAATTCCAAAAATCTGCGTTCGTTTTCGCTTCTGAGAGAAAATTTGCAAATTTTATGAAAATATGTTATATTATAAAATATTTCGTATAGTATCAAAATTCAATTTATAAAGTTTTTGTTTTATAATAAAAAAAAATATAATATAAATAAATTGCAAATAATGGGTCAAAATAAAACGATGTACATACATATGTGTGTGCGCTTTTTATGCGAGCCTTCAAAGAAAACTTCGAATTGAAAAGTGGCAATTGAATAATATTTTTATTCAAATCTGATTTAAAAAAATATGTACTTTTCTGTCCAATTAAAAAGCGAATACTTTTCGAAACTAATTAAAAAAAAAACCGAATAAAAACTAACACATTTCATGCTCTTAAGATTCATAATAAAATACGGCATTAATCAAAGCACAGCTTTTATGGCATTTTTCATATTTCATTTGCGAAAATTTTATGCACTGCTTCACACAAAAACAACAACAACAAAAAAACGCTTGTACTCTTCGAATGCTCTTAGTTGCGGTTTGCAGCAACACTACTTTTATGAAACTCAAAATGCAGCCGAATGCCAATTAGAGCCACCGAAGTTGCAGCAAAATATGACCAAGAGTAGCAAAGCAACAACAATAACAACAGCTATAAAAATCAGTAAAAAAAAATCAACAAAAACCAAATTAGAAAATATTCACCTGAGCGCGGCCCAACACAACAGATGAACGCATTACTCGCTGGCTGGCTGGTTGGCTGCTAATTGCTAGTAGCTGTGGCCGCCGCCGCTCTCAAACAACAAGAAGTGGTTGAACCGCTTATAAGTCATAATAAATAAAATAAAATAATAATGGCAACAACAAATGCACAGCAAGCAACTAAAGTGGCGGCAGCACTTGTGGTTACTAGTAGCGCAAAAAGCAAAACCTAGCTGAAAGAGCGCAAACTGCAGATACTTGCGCAAAACAAGGAATGTGGAATAACAAAAAATAAAATAAATCACAGCATACCAAAAAAACACGTACACACTCATATAAAAAGCGAAAAATTAATAAAAACTTAATAAAAATATTAATAATTATGAATACATAAAGTGGCGAAAAAAAGCAATTATTTTGGCTTTGCATAAATAAAATTTAAATTTGAAAAGAAGGCAAGAGTTGAAAGGGATTAATTGAAGATAGAAATGATTATTGAAATATGTATTTTGCTGAAGTTTTTTTTATTTAAATTGCATAAATAATAATGCCTTTTATTTCTAAACTGGTGCTCATTTGCATTCAGACTTAAAATGTTTATAATCTTATGATAAAGTTGCTTTGTCGACGATCTTTTCATAGGAAGTAGAAGAAGGGTGGCGGTATTGAAACGCTCACACTCCACTAGAATATGTAGACAAGTTGTATTTAAATTATGAAAATTCACGCACCTAATAAACGCGAAAGAAATTTATACTTCTCAGATTAATAGCAAACATCATTCTCGCACTCATCGCTAACCTTTGATTGGAAGTAGGGATATACTTATTTGAGAAGAAAAATTAGCACAATATGGCAGCATTGATTTTAATATTTAAAAATAAGAAAATAATAAAGCGAAAGAATTGAAAGGTAAACAATGGGTTTAAATACCAAGTGAAAAGTTATATTATAAACTTGATAAAGATTAAGAGAATCCTTTTAGAGTTTAGGAAAAGAAATACTTTTTCCTCTAACTTGGCAAACAATTATATTTTAATTTTTGTTGAAAATGTTCCAATTCCAGACTTGAGATACTGCTGGAAAACAACGTTGGAGATTTAAGAAATAACTTTGTTCTCAAGCCTAAAGGTTTATAAGGCGTCTTTGTGGTGATTCTTTTCGGTTTTCGGCGTAAACTAAAGCCACTACAAATATTCAATGAATGTTAAAGTGAACATGGAACGATTGCACCATCTCTGCAGTCTATTTTCAACTGGTTCCGAAGACTTGAGACGGGACATTTTTCTCTAGAGGACGAGTCCTGAGAGTCCACCAAAACCTTCCACTGATGAAGTAACTCTGGCTCCGGAAACCAACCAACAGTCCATGGCATGGAGTCCAACAGGAGCAGCAAATCCACTTGTAAAATACAAGCAACAAAAGTAATGATATCAGTTTACTTCACCCGATCATCTTGAAAAAGGGTCAGATGGTAACTACGCAGTGGTATACCGAAGACTGCTTCCCAGAAGTTTTACAAAAACTTGTTGGAGAACACGAAGAAAGAAGATTTGCGACGCTACTTTTTACATCATGACAACGAGTCAGCTCAAACTGCTGAAATAACGAATTACTTTATTGCGATCTCTGGCATCGAAGAGATATAATCAGCACAATATTTCCTGGATCTAGCACCTTGTGATCTCTGGTTATTTCCCAAAATTTAAAGAAACCTGTGGTGATAGGTATTTAACAGCAACGCGGAGATAATTGATCCGGTTAATGCTGAATTTGATAAGCTTTAAAAGCAAGATTTTAAAGAATGGTTTGAGAAGTGGATATTTAGACCTAAGAAATGCATTGAAATGAATGCCGAATTACGTTGAGAATTTTTGTTAGTCCACTCATAAATTGGATAAAAATTTAATAATTTGGATTTAAAGTGGACTTTTTTTTTTCTTTTTTATGGCATGATAATGGTTCCATGATTGCACTCCTACTCTTCAAATGCAAGTTTGACAAACCCGCAAGAATTCAAAGCTGCATTTTCATGGCGATTAGTCGTTTAGGTACGAATCCGCAGCGATGCTTTGGTTCCTAATTTGAGATGTAAGGGTTGGCTTTGAAAGCCGCATTTTCTTGGCTGCTAAAACGGGCCGATTGGAAATGCCGCGCCAATGCTTTGGTTGCTATTTTCGTTGCATCATTTGGGTGCATATAAGCTCAAGATGTAGATATACATATCTTCTACAACTTGGAATATGGTCGCTTTTCAAAAAAATCTTTCTCACAATTGTCAATTGTTGAAACTAACTAAATTGCAGAACGGTTTATTATTTTTACCATTTAAGGTAAGTGCACCTAATTCCGTGCCATTGCGATTTGTTTATTTAAACAAGGAATTGGGAGTATGATTCATAAAATAAAATATACTAAAATAAACTTAAAATTTTAAAGAGTAGTTATTTCAATTCTGATTATACGTATGAGATATGTTTTTCAATTATTGAGCAATTGAAAAGTGGTATCTCAGATAATATGCATGCCATATGAAGATGGCTAAGCAAAATGTTAAGGACTCATGTAGATATTCTTAAGGCTGTGAAATTTAAATGATAAGAACCAAGATTTGATTTTGGCATTCGATAAACATCTGTTTATTGATTTGTGTACTATCTAAATAAATGTAAATATGTTTTATTACTTAAAAATTGATATTTGTCATACACTGGATTATGTACATTTTTCGTTTACGATCTACCTAATTTCGAGCCTATCAGGGAATAAGGGTTTTCTAACACTTTAAATTTTTGTTAATTTGATTGAATTTTTTAGAAAACTTTCTCCCACAAAGCCATTTTATCATTAAATAAAACCCTGAGGAAATTGTTAATATTTTAATAAATGTATTCCGTGGTATACCACGCATTTGCGTTCAAGCAATGAAAAGAGAAGCACTTTATTGCGTGACATTAATTAACACGAGCCAATTTTTAAAAATGGTATTGAAAAATCAGTTACTTTTGCAATTTTCTTGCAAAATTGCGTTCGACAAAGTATAGTTTTATTTTTCAGCAAATATGCTTGGAATCGTTTTACGAGATCCGATGATTCAGATGTCGTGAAAAAAATTAGGGCCGCAAGTGTTGATGAAAAGCCGAGGAGTCTATGCTTTTATTGATTTCAAATTTTAAAACTGTTTATACAATTTGCTTTGCATTAGCCTAACAATTTTTAATAACAGTGAGTGATTTAAATTTCATTATTATCTGAGCAATGACTTTTGTTTGTGAGCAAACCTTAAGAAACTCATTTCTAAAATATGAGTATGAATTAAAAATTTTTGTAATTAAAAATTTCATTTTGTGCTTGAAAAATAATTAATTTTAAGTTAAATACATAAGCTATTCCCGATTAATAGCGCAAAGTCTGTAGATACACTCATAGCCCGGAATTAGGGACATCTTTTCACGGAATAAGATACATTAAATAATTTTTGCCACGGAATTAGGGACGATTGAAGATGTTATTAATTTTATTTATATATGTATGTACATGATAATACGATTTATTAACGCTCATAAGTTATTCAAAACTTTTCTAAATTGATTGGTATTTTAAATTTCTACCGATTATTTCAACGTCACAAAATCCTTAGTACCGCGGAATAAGGTACATTTACATTAAGTGCAAAAAAAATTCGAAAACCTTTTTTGAAAAATGCAAAATTTTTTGAAAGTTTGTTAAATGGCTTTTTATGGGTTTCGTTAGAGGATGAATTGTTATTTAAAAGAAAAATAATATTAAATAATTGGAGGATAAACAAATTGTCCAAATGTGTCAATATGTGGAAGTGCTATAATTCTTTCGCTGACGTCTGCTAATTTTTATTTCAATTCAGTAAATTATTACTTTTGAAATGCATGAATCACTTGAACAACTTGAAGCTATCTATAACTTTATAAAATTTTTCACACACACCTACTGCGCATTTGTTAGGCACGGTTATATTTACACAAAAAAATTATATAAATAAGTAAACAAAATCTTTTGGAAAGATATATAAAAATCAATGACTGAGCATACATATATATACGTACATACATACATATGTATCTATGTACAAAAAAGTGGCGACTTTGAAAACCGCCGAACTATTAGTGCGACTTTTAAATAGTTTTGCTCCAAAGCCAACGACGCCGCCATCGCCGCTTGAGCCACCCACCTGTTTTCTGAAGCCGAGCTTCACGTGCTGACGCCCCACCGGCACAGCTAGCTAATAAATCAAAATAATCGACACCTGAAATTTGGCCAAGCTATGGCGCACAATTAAAATAGTTGAAAGACAAAATAAAAACAAACATCATTAATTAAACAACAACAACAAACAAACGCATTCACTTCTCAACATGTGAGTTTGCATTCAACACGCTTTTAGTTTATATTTAAATTATGTTTTTTTTTCTCCTTTTCGCTGCTTCCAACCTGTGAATCATTATTAGCCGATTAGGTGTGAATTCGTAGATTGTACTAGAGTGGAGATTAAATATACACACAGTTGAATGAATGCAATCATAAAAAGCATATTTACATACATACAAAAACAAAATGAAAACATAGATTAATAGGATTTTAAGTTAAATGCGCGTATAAACTTAGTATTTATGTTGTCAAATATGATTACTTGCGGATTATCTTAATTAAGCTTGAAATAATTAGGTTCAAG
This sequence comes from Philophylla caesio, assembly GCA_963971545.1. Classification (NCBI taxonomy): domain Eukaryota; kingdom Metazoa; phylum Arthropoda; class Insecta; order Diptera; family Tephritidae; genus Philophylla; species Philophylla caesio. Next base: position 24,336,229 of record OZ020608.1, on the reverse strand, counting down.
AATCTTTCAAGGCAGTTGATTTAACTATTGACGCTTTGTCATAATACAATATTCACATAAAAACGCAGCGTTTTGAAAAGTATGTGTTATTTTTTTTTTTTAATTCTAATAAATTTTTGAATATAAAAAGGTTTGCTATTTAGCCCAAATTCTGAAAATGAGTGTGATATGCTTCCTTCAAAATTAAAAAAAAACCACCTTAAAAAAAATGTATAAAGTATTGTGCTGTTTAAAGACTTGTTTTAGAGCAAAAGTGAAATTTTCAAGTTCTCAAAAACTCATATTTAATATATAATACTTTCTTGCATGAAAGGTAATGCACCAATGTTAAAAAGCAAGTAAGCATTTTCTTACGGGGCTGGAGTCTTTGGGCAAAGAACCAAATACTGGGAACCAATGGGTTCCTTCAAGCGGAAATACGCGCTAGTAAGAGATGCACTCAGTTCAATATGACAGGAAGTACAACGAAAAAATCTTTCACCTGTTGTAAAATCTAAGCTAGTCTGGGACTGTATAGAAAAACTAACCCCTCATGGCAGTAAAAATAGAAGGGAATGAGATGTCAGACTGTCTTGCTAGGAAAGCAGATGCCTCTCCATTTAATGGCCCTTCTCTGGGCTATTATCCAACACAGTTGAAGATTTTCTAGAAAACTGTACAAAGGCTTACAGAAGTCATATATTGAAATCACTTCCAGGCTAAATGCAGTCGAAGATTCTTCTGGGGGATTTTAATACCGGAAGAGATAAGGTACTCAAAGGCATGCCTCACTGGGTTTTTGAGTGGTCCTTGCATTATCACTTGCATTACATTGGAGTGCTAAAACATATTAGATTCTCTTAAAATTTTGAGTCATGCCTAAAAATATGAACTTATGTGTAGGGCAAATCATCTTCAGGAGAGTTTGCCATCGCCTTAAGGAGTTACGCCACCTTGCGATTTTTAAAAAAGTGTTTTCTTTTATCAGCTTAAATGCTTTCGTATAGTCCCGAGATTATGGAAAATATGAAATCATACATAATTTTGATGGTTCAAGTTGTTTCGTCTGAGTGACCGGAAGCATGTACTTATAAAAACTTCAAAAGCGTTTTTCTGGAAACACTCTTTTTCAAAACGGTCTGCCACGTATCTTCTAAAATTTTTAACCGATTTTATTGGTTTATATACTTAAATTTTTGCAATACGTTTTTATTGACCATAAAATTATGTACGTTGCAAAAAATAAATTCTGGCTCCTAGATGGCAGACCAGTTGCATTCGATTTACGAAAGACGGCATGGAAAAAGGATCTATTGTTTACATTTTTATATCAGACTATGCAGAAAAACCATTTTAAGCACTCCAATGTATACCTATTAGAACCCACGAAATAAATTTATTTCATGTTGTTCAGTTTTCCAAAAAAAAAAAAAAAATTATCAATCTAGGTACGATTTTACAGCGTCAAAGGTAACCTAACGTCTTAAGAACAAACGAGGTTTTGGCACCGACCGTTTTTTCCGAACTGAAATACCGACTAGCAGTTCTTACGGATTCGCTCTGAGGCAGACTAAAACGAACGATAGAAGCAAATGGCGATTGGAACTGCCTTGTATGCAGCTGGGGAACATTTTATTACGAAGTATGTATGTATATCTTCTTAATCGCTTTAAAGATGGCTTCAACAACCAAAAACCGTTCAAGTTTGATTTCCCAAGTAAAGTTTCGTAAAAAGAAACCTGCAAACGAAACATAAAGAGCCTGGCGGATAGTCAAAATTTAATGCACTCATGTACAATTTCGTCTGAACACTCCTTGTCTGACTGTCCTAGTTTAAGTTATAGGCCTCGTTGGTATTGGAAGAAATTATGTTGTGGATAAACTTGCTTACCCTCATAAAAATTATACTGAATTATGTTTATGGATTTATGAATCATTAGCAGATTTTGTAAAAGAACATTGCAGTTCGGTCTATCACTTTGGTTAGCCGTTCCTAAAATTTGTGAAATTTTTTCAGGTTATTAAATTCACTTCGAAAATGATTGAACGACATACTTTAAATAAACATACTGAAGTTATCGATTAGAAGTGTAATATCCCTACCTTTATGACAAAAATAAAAACAGTAAATCATATAAAATTTGCAGTAGTGAATTTGGCACAACTTCATCTGATTTTTTGCATCGACGGTGTCAAATAGTCTTCACACCGTTTGGTGCACATAAAAATCAATAACAAAGCCACTGAATGACATTTTGTTAGCAGGGTCTCCACTCTTCGTTTATAACCATTTTGAAGGTGGTTGGCAGACAGAGCAGAATCACTCGAGTGCCGGCAATAATATTTTTCGCTTTGTAAGCAATGTGGAGGAATTCAAAAAGTGGAAACCAAACGTAAAAATGCGAGGATATTGCATTTACGCGCACGGTGTAGAAATGCAAATAAAAAACTAAAGGTTATGCGGCGCAGTTGATGGAAGGGCATTTGACGCGTATACGGACTGATGAAATTCTCGTGGAAATGCAAAGTCAAAGTACGAAACAAACAAATAGAAAAGTTCAAATACCAACAGTGGAAGGCAGGCAGCTCCTGTAGCTGGATTGTATGACGCACACACAACGACAGGACCAGACAGGGCAGTCTTTATGTATCTACTACATACATAGTTAGTCAAACGATTGCAATAGACTTTTCAAAAATTCTCAACCAAAAGGGAAAAATAAATACAACTAGAAAAAGTAAAAAAAAAAAAAATATTGTTGTATTGGTACAAAGTCATGTTGATTTAGTGAAAACTCAGTTTGCGCAACTGAGAGGCAGAACACGGGAGCTGCTCGCGGTCAGCAAAAGGTGCTGTTTCGAAGCTTTCTGATTTGGTTACGGTGCGGCTGTGTATGCCAACTGAGCTAGTAAACACAAACACACCTGCTAACGTACAAACGAAAAGATGCATTTAAAAATAAGAACTGCAAAGGCAGTTAAATAACCTAAAGAGCGTACCGCGCAAAAATGGGCCGTTGGACAAGAGAAAAAAGGAAACAGAGAGAATGAGTGCATTGAAAAGACCAATAGAATGATTATGGGTTGTGCGCAGGTAATTTGATGGTGCTACCTTTTAGCACAAAAGCGTACACGCGCACGCTACATGCAACGTACATAAGTCGCCGCATGTGGCAATGTGTTGAAAGTACGTCGTATTGCAATTGTGAATGAGCCAAATACCAACACCACAGGCAAGTTACCACAACAGACGCAAACACCTACATATATAACATACTTACATACATAAATAAGCAGCAGACACTATGAAATAATTGGAAAAAAATACAAACAAGCCTACATAAATGTGCTAAGCTAAAGCGAAAAGCAGGAAAACTGCAGAAAATGCTCATATAAAGTGCAAACGCAAAAAATAGACATTCATGCAGCCAGGCAGTCAAGCTAACAAGCAAGGCAAGGAGAACTTGAAGTGCTAGGGGGCAATGCGATGGATAAGTGGTGCACACAGAGGTCGTACGCGAAACCGCATAAACCTAGAGTGCACCTCATGCCACCGCGTAGCCACCAACACCACCAGCACTAGCGTTGCAATTTTGCTTAAAGGCATCAATGTATGTATGAATTCAACAGCAAACTAGCACATGGAAAATTTTTTTTTTTTATACACTCAAAGCTAGGTATTTTGCTATTCCAGCAACTGGAAGTACGCTAGTCTAGCGCGTCGAATTAGGAGGTATTAGTAGCACCCGATTGTAGTAAGCGGGTGAAAAGGATGGGTGGAATAGTCGGCTTGGAGTTGACAACAGACTCGACTGCATGGCATTTGCGGGTTTCGAGGGACGGTTGAGAAAGTGTGTTAGGAATAGCGTGTCGTTGGCCTTATGATAATAAATGAAGAATGTTAGCAAAATGCCGAGAACAAGGAAAATGAAGATATGGAATAAAGTCTCATGAAATAGCAATAGCAATGACTCTCTTTCCTATCCTGCGATCATATTGACAGACGGAATGTAGTTGCACAGTGTAACAGTTTCATGATTTTTATGTGGATTAAAGAAAAGGTAGGTAGTTGGTAATGAACGTGCAATTAATATTAAATTGATACTAGCTCAATGGCATTTAATAATAGATATTTATCGCACGTTTGGCAATGCTCCAGAATTAAATTGAAAATAAGGTAAGTAATGGATTAAAAAAATTTAAATGCAAGGAATACTAAAAGTAAATAATGGATTTCCCACTACATAGCCACGATTATTATTAGTTAAGTTTCGTTCCTACTGCATACCCTTTATGTCGCCATCTACTCTATTGTGCCATTCTCAATCACACGTTTCATGGTAGAACCCTATTTCCGCTAAAACTAACTCGATGAGATACAGTGAAATTTCATTCATACTTATAAAGATTTAGTTTTTGCTTTCTAACAAAAAATATTCAGATACTTGAAACAACTTTGCTAATGTTTGCTAAGTGATTTGCCATTCTCGAAATGTTTTCTGTTTACAATCTAAGCTAACGTCGCTTCTACATATGTTCTATAATTCTCAAGAGTATCTACGTGTTACTTGTAAGGTTATTATAATCGCTATGGTTCCCTTCACGTCGTTAACGATTTTTTGCCTTCAAACTAGATGTTAATGCATTTTTTTCTAAAATAAAATAATTTGTATGCCACTTCTGAATTTTGCGAATTATCTCTTCAAAGACAATGCAAGGAGTATAAAAACATGAATATAAAAATATTTATACAAATTAAATCTTTTCGTTTTCCTGAATTTAGACCAAAATGTTGGAATCTATTTGACTAACAAACATGTGGGCTATTTCTTCACCTCACAAGCTAGATTTTACTGTAAATATATGCAGATCGGTTTACCTAGTTAAGATTTCAATCAATTGTAGTTCAAACATAGTTTTGAATCGTTCTTTTTGACAAGAAGCGGGATTGATTGACTATAACCATGCCTAGTGTATTTATAGAAATTGATTAAATGCCAAATTTTTTGACGTTTTTAAATAAATACTCAAACCTTCCTTTGTTCATCAAAATCTTTCTTTCCTATCGTTTCAAAGTTTTAGAACATGTTAAAGGGTATTTCTGCCATGAAAAAGCTTCTCATTAAATACATCTACCGTTCGGAGTCGGCACAAAACCGTAGGTCCCTCCAATTGTGTTATAATATAAAGACGCACACCACAAATAGTAGGAGAAGCTCGGCCAAACACTGAGCTATATAGTGTACGCGCCAAAATTATATTATATTATAATTCCTACTTCAGATGACAAGCAATAATGCAAACCTACTTCAGACATCAACAACAGAAAACTGAAAGAAGTTAAAAAGGATTAAAAAATAAATGCCAAATAAATATCAGAAAATAGGAAAATATCAGATTCTTTAATCACAGCAGTCCATGCGTTTGAAGAGAACAAATGTTTTTAAAAAAAAAAAAGAGTCCGAACACAAAGCTATTTAATATATAAACTATTTAGAAGTATTAACTTCGAAATAAAACTTTGTTGCATACAAGGTTAATGCGTTAACCGACTGGCTAGGTGTGGCTGGCGGTTTATCGGTTTGCAATGGCCTAGGCAATAATCCCAATGGCAAGTCAAGTGAAACGAAGCAAGGAAATGTAATCACAATTCAATTTGCTTCCTATTCATATAAACTTTGCAAAGCATTAGAAGAAAAAAAGTAACGCAGACATAAAAAAAGCATGAAATGAAATCATGTAAATAAATAAGCTGCAGTCTGGCTAAGGATAGAAAAAAGTGGCAGCTTGGCAAGAATGTACGTTAAGTTTCAACTTCTGATAGGTTCGAGCAACAAAACAGACACTCACTCCACTTGGCATTTGAAGTATGTAAATGTGTGATTGCAAATAAATTAGGTGGCAGAAGGAGGCAGACAAAACAATTCTATGCTAGACTGCAAATAAGTGGCAGACAAAGAGAGGCAAACAGTTGCATGAACAAGTCTTGATTGTTGCTATTTCTGCAGCTGATGTTGCATGCAACGAAGAAATGCAACATTGTAATAGAAAGAAACTCAACTAAGCGCTGAACTTAAGTATGCTGGCAACAATACAAGTTTGTTAGTTTCTCTATGCAAGACGGCTAGAAAATCTTCAAGTGTCGTTACCACTTGTGTGTGAGCGCGCGAATGTTAGCTGACTGGCTAATTGTGGTTTGGTTGAATGGCGGTTTGACTGGTTGGTTGCTTACTTCGTTGGTAGATTTGTTGTGCTGGTTAGATGACTGCTTGAACTACATACTTCACTGTTAGACTGGTTGTTGGGCAGTTGTAGTGCAAGTTCTTAACATATAATGGTATAAACTAAATAAAACTGCATTATCGGTTCATTTGCGTTTCAGAATTATTTTTTCATATTTCAACCGCATCACTATCAGCTTCTTAATAGAAATTAATGAATTATAAACATTAAGTCCAAATCTTTGAGCAGTTGAAAGCGATTATCACATAAACATTTTGGAAGTGCTTGTTTTTTTTTAATTGCAATGTATGTAAGTATTGCAACATGTGGAACAAGTGGAAAACGAAGATGGAACCAGCAGGCGTCTTAACTCGGGTGATTGACAAGTCAAAGCCTTTATGGATGATCTTTTAAATCTTAATTTAAAAAAAAAACAAATTTTTTTTTTTTAATTTTGAAAAGTATGAAATTCCGTATGGATTCTTTAAGAATTGTTATTTTTTAACGTCGGAAACTTATGCAAAAGTATTTTTTTGAAATTTGCAAAAGAATTTGACTCCCACAAATAAAGTTACATCACTAAATATTCGGCCGTGTCCTACCTAAGCGATTTCTGCACGCTCGAACGCGATTATCTTAACCACAATAAAATTTAAATATTCTAATTTTTTAAATCTTTTGCTTGTTCGTGAACCAAGAAATTTTTATTTTTAGTAAATTTTTATGTTTTTTTGCCCAAAAAAAACACAATATTCTGATACTTGTCCATCATTCAAAGACGAAGGAAGACAAGGTGAACTCTGGCTTATTCGTTTGGGATTTATATTAAAGTATTTTAATCACAAGATGAATCAAATGAGCTGTTTTTTTCCAGCAGTCACATTGTCTTTATTATTAAACAGTCTTAAAAAAAAAAAAGGAAAAATAATTAAATATATTATATATACAGTAAGGGACAAAAGTGTTCACGAATATATGACAAAAGTTTTCGGGCTTGTTTACATACTTTCTAGCAAACTTTAGGTTTTGAGTTCGATTCTTTTTAGAAACGAATGGCTTCTTGCTCGCTGTTCTAGCCCTAAATCCGTTGTCACGAAGGTAATTTCTTATGGTTTGGAGTGTTACATCTACACCCAAAAATTCCTTGGGCATTTTTGCTAGGTTCGATGCATTTGTTTTGGGATTTTTCTTTACTTCTCGGACTATCCATCGTAATGCTGCTGCAGTAACCTTTTTTGGTCGACCAAATCTCGGCTTGATATCAATCGTTTTTTGCTCTTTGAATTTCTTAAAAACGTAATGAATGCTTGTTCTTGGGTTATTTAAAATATTTGAGATCACATTTTCAGAAATTCCTTTTTTTTATATCAAATTTTAGATTTCCGAAGATATTTCCGCGCGTTTTTGGCCCATGTTTAATTTAAAAAACAAGGTGTACGCTCGTCGTTTGATTAAATATATTATATGCAGAGTCTTGTGAATTTGGCCCTTTGTTGTAGCTTAAACTTTTCTTATTTATTTAAACCAGCATGTCATTTATACATACTTACACAACTATTCAGGCCCCCAAAATTACATTGACTCAAGAGGCATTGAAGGTTATATGGGTTATGCCCGTCCCAAGAAATTATTTCTGATAGTTGTTTGATTGGGCCTTGTTTTTGTTTTAATATTGCATCGGAATATTAGAGTTTCCTGTGACAATATTTTTTTTCTCTCTTTCACATACAAATTCTTAAGTGTTCGAGTATTCTAAGTCGATTAGTGTTTTGGAATATAAGGAAACCTTCGTATTTATGTATATTAATTATCACTCTTTAAAGAAATTTATCTATTTGCGCTTAAGCACTGTAAAAGTTGATTTTCAGCTGAATTTTTTGCAAATTGAAAGGAACCACATTCGTTTGGAAAAAAAATTTTAATTTTATTTTTAATTTTTAAAATAACTTTTAAACAAAATGTGGGCAAATGGAAATTATTGGTGGTCACACGTTTGACAAATGATTTTTTTTTTTTTATTGACAACAAAGGGACTTAATATCAAATGCAGCGGTGCCAAATTCACAGAGCTTTAAAAGTTAATTAACGAAAACCCAAAGGAAGAAACCTTGTTAAAACTTGTGGTTCTATTTTTATTATCTTCACAGCGGTATTACGATGACTATTCAAAAAAAGTTGAGCGCTGGTCAATGGCAAAAATTGCAAAACACAAGCTTGTAAGCATAAGCGATCAGTCCGCCGGTTTTTTTTTTCAAGTTTTGTTTTGGTAAGCATTTGACTACATTTCCATAAACACGCATAATTTTTGGAGTACGATATTTTTTTGTTTGTTGTTTTACTAACTATGCTAAACTATTGAGTACAATAACCTTAAGGCGAAATGACGGTTCGACTGGTCAGCTTCAATTTATGCGCGAATCCGAAGATGTGATAAATGAAGAGCTTAATTGAAGCATTTTTTATGTAAAATTATTTACATATTTATGTATGTACCTATAAACACATTATCATTCCAATTCTTCTCACTGGCAATCAAAAGACTAAGACCAAAAAAAAATCTCTAATAGTGAAATGCAAATTTCACTAACGAAATATGTACATACATACATATGTTTTTAGATGTCATAAATAATTTGAAGCTACAGTGACGATTAAAATAATAATAGTATAATTTATTTAAAATTTTTGACAATTAGTTAATAAATTTTTAATACTTTCTAATTAAATGGCACATAAATTTTAAATAATTTATAATTAAATGACATATAATTCTCTTATAGAAACGATATAAGCCGGAGACCCAGATCAAGTATTTTAAGACATAAATTATAAAAGTTTTTCAATAAAAATTATCAGCCAGTTAAATACATACATATGTACATATGTATGTATTTATAATTATTTTCATTATATGTATTTTTAAGCGAGAAAAAAATTATTTATTATTATTTTTATTATACAATCTGTAGCTTATAATTAAAATTATAAGCTAAGAACTTAAGAGCTATGGCTACTTGGGCCTTAAGCAAAATTTGAAGTTAATATGTATATGTGCATGTATATGTATAAGCTTATGTATAACGTATAGTGATGTATAGATAAAAGTTAATGTATATTGCAATTATTTTCCTTCACCCTTTGTCACAAACTGGTTTGGCACAAACTGGTTTCGACGTTGTGCCATCTTCAGGGTTAATTTTTTCCGAAGATAGCACAGCACCAAAACCGTCCTATGAAGCTGGACTTATTCAGAGCCAATTCCAAATTTTATTGGTACCTGACCTCAAAATAAGACCTTTTGTAGAGTATTTATCTCGCTGATAATTATCATGAAAATACCTTTATATTATAAATCTCAAAATATGTTCATACATACTACAGACATACGTACATAAATATAATTTAATAAATCGCAGTTTTTCCCAATTTAAAATTAAATCATGCGTTATATGAAAGCAAATGAAAATGTGCAACACCATTCAGAAATCAACGTTATATTAGCCCCATAAAGTTTTTCTTTGTCAGACTTAATATGTATGTACATACATATGCGACTTCATTTGGAAATTTGTCGTTCAAAGAAATTTAAATAAAATTTTGACTGACTCTTTTATTATTTTTAACGTCAGAAATATTTGTAAACCATAGAGATTCCTTATCAGTTTTATAAATGCATTACTTAGATGCAGTTTTAACGCACATAAACCATGGAATCAAATGTACATACTTTGATAAAATATAATAGAATTAGCATACGCAAGTAGATCATATCAAAATTGTAAAACACTCCTTTTATTTTGTGGACAACTGTTTTTACACACAAAGGTACATATGTATGTACATATGTTACTGCGAATGAAGATAAAGAGACTGAAGAAAAAATTGGCAGTTGCCGGCAATTGACCCATGAATATATACATATGTACATACATAGAATAATATCGGACAATGACATTTGGAAACAAGCAAGCAAAAATTTCGCATGCAAAAGTGATAAAAAAAAAACAAAACAAAACCAACAAAAGATAAAACATTTTAATTAATTAGATGGTAAATAAAATTTTAATTTAGCTTCAAGCACTGAGAAATCATATTTCGCGCGATAATACCTACTATGTTTGCTGAGTGGCTGATTAAAATTACTTACTGGCGATAAGATATGAACTATACTAGCGAAACATAGTCGAACTTAAGTTCTAGTTAAGACAAATCTTAGCTAAGACCAGTTTAAGATTTTGCACACATTTGCGTTTCTCTAATAGAGACTTAAGTATGGAACGTATTTAATTCAGAAATATGTTAGCACCGCATGAATTTGCTTTGTCCATATTTTGAAATTTGAACTCATATAAATATATTTGTGTGCGGGTAATTAAAAAAAGTATTTTCATGTTCAAATACTACAAAAATAGGTACCTACATATATTAATTTAATTTAAACGAAATTGAAAATACAAAGAGAATAATCAATTTCGCTCCGAATTAAATTCAGTTTGTGGGTAATCTAGGGGCAAACTAAATTTTGACACTGTCTTTCTTTCTCTTTGTCGAAATTCTATAAAATTTCTCTCAACCCTATGGCAGGTGTGACGTAAACTCGTACATATGTATGTATATTATGACTCGTGAGACAGTAGCTTTGTCAAAATGTTAATAAAAACATACTCTCCAGACACAACGCTTTGAAAATAAAAGTAGTATTGTTTCTTTAGAAATATGTATGTATATACCTGATAGTCTTATGCTTTAATTCGATATTATCAATTTAAGGACATTCCAAGTATTATTGAAATAAAATATGACGTGAAAATCTTTCTCATCGTACAATTGAAATTACTTTAGTTCTCTTAATACAATAACATTTTTTATTTCCTAGTACTCTAAGTCACTGTCTTCAATCAAATTCCATATTTCGAAAATTCTTTAGATTTTTTCAATTAGGTACTTAATTTTATTTACATATGTACATACATACATATGTATGTATGTACGTATGTATGTACATACATATGTAGGTCTTAACAATTTTATTTGACAAGCAATAATCAGCTATGCGCAGAGATAAGATCAGTTTAAGACAAAAAATTCGGCGACTTAAGTTCAACTTAAGTCGAGCTTAAGATTTGGATGTGAAACCCAAAATCTTAAACTTGACTTAAGTTCGACTAAAAAATGCATACCGGCCCTTAACGTTCCAATGAACGCTTATCCAGAGATGGTGGAAAGAGTTCTAAGTAATTTATAAATTTTAAATCACATTTCTGCTTGTTATATGAATGATTTTTATGCGTACATAAGTAGATACATATGTACATACATACACAAACAATTTAACATTCGAATGCACAAAATTGCAACGCCACTATTCCAAAATACAAAGCAGCAGTTCAGCACGTAAAATATCAGCACCGTAACGCAGCGGCAGCGGAAGCAGCACAGGCAGAGACAGAGGCAGAGCAGCGTCGCACGGAAGAATGTGCGAGAAGTGTACATAGTTGATAATTTGGGATAAGCGAAATATATAAAAGAAAGCAAACAAACAAAACGCTGAAGGAAAGTAACGAAAATCAAACGAGACGAAAGACAACAAAAAGTTCAGCAAGGAAAATGATTGTGGAAGGGGTTGGAGCGCGTCAGGGACGCAGCGGTAGAAGAAAATAAAATCAATTCAAGTGACTGCGACGTCAACTGCAGCGCCATCAAGTTAGCGGGCTGTCGTGGGGCATCAACAGTGACGTCCGCTGTATTTGTGTCGCACTGCATAAAATTCACGATTTACAAAATTCTATTCTATCGTTCTTGCATAAAATTTGCATTTTTTTAATAATAAACTTTAGTGTGGTGTGTTTACTGAGCTGATTTGTGCGAGTTTTGGAGCCAACTTGTCGGCATGGCGGCATTTCGATACGGTAAACGAAAAAAATTACTGCAAAATTTCATGGAAAACTAATTGCTAAATAAACAATTAGCGTACATACACAAATAAAAGTACGTATTTCAGAAGCAGTGATCGCCCGAGCTAAACAGCACTTTATTGGCGGCTAGCTAGCAACCGGCTGCAGTTGAACAATTTTGTTTTACCTTTTGTGTTTTGTTTTTTGCGGCGTTCAATGCATTCACAACTCCTTTTTCGTTAGTTATTCGCTTTGTATGAGTTTTCAAATATTTGTTTCCACTTCGGGTATTCCTTAAGCTGTGTAGACGTTGTAGTAAAAACTTATACACATTGCTATTAGAATCCAGCAAATCTCGAAAGGTTTTTTGGAAAAACACACGCACTAACAAGTATGTTCATGTATTAAAAAGGGGCGTTTTGTAGGTTTGCAGCTTTAATATTCAGACACTACACTTTGAAATTTGTAATGAAAAATTCATACCACACTGCACTGTAATTTAATCGCAATTCAACACTAGAATAATTTTGGTTAGGGCACTAAAAATGCTTTATTACTTCACCGGCTGAACGTACAAATTAGCAGCAAAACGCAAAATGATTTTCGTTTGGTTTTTTCTGATTTGTTTTTTCTTTCCTTGTTACTTCCTCATTTCATATCACGCCGTAAATAGGGGAGAAAACTTAGCAGACAGCGAGCTGAATGTTGGCGTGGTGTACAAATTTCATTTAAAAGTCTCAAATTCTTATACTTTAATCACCTTTATTTTTGCATGAGGGTCTGCCTTTTGTTTTTTAATTAAATTCTTTCTCTCTGAATTATCTCAATCAAATCAATTTGCGTGCCGCTACTTGTTCACAAAACGAGAATTTTTTTTCACAATCGAGTAGACGCGTTCCAGCACAAGCACAATTTGAGTTTTGGTTCGTTACCGTTCAACTGCACTGCGATTGCAATTAATTTCTTTTATAATATTGTGAATAATTCAACAATTCCTATAGGTATATACTTCTTAAAGAAATTCGCTTTATAATTATCCGCTGCGCGTTGTAAACGATTTGAACACCACCATTAAATTTTTATGAGTGAATTTGCTAGTTGCCCAGCGCCGCTGTTTGGCCGTTTTGCTGTCATACACTGTGCTCGTTCGCTTTGTCTGCGTTCGTGGCTGTCGTTCGATTTTTCTCTATTCCATTTTACATGGCTCTTCGCATGCTGCGAGTGTAGTGCTTGCTCGTTTTGTCGCATACCGCGTGAAATGTCGGTGTCGGAATGCGTTCATTTAGTCTTTCTCTTTACACAAACTCTCAGCTGTTGTTTATGTGTTGGGTGCATCGTGTATTAAGTGGAGCGAAATTGAGTTGGAAACAATGAGCAGCGCGCTTCTGAATTGAGTGCAATTCCGTTTGAGCGAGTTGGTCGCCGTTGCAATTAGAATTTTTCTGAGTGGAATTTGTTAGAAGGAAAAAAGTGGCATTGGTGCAGAGATGCATTTGCTGGTCTGGCGGAAGTTAGTGCGGCAAACTTCTTGTTAGATTTTGTATATGTATGCATAAACTGATTTAAGTACAATTTTATTTTTTTAGTATAAAATACAACGAAATGGAAAAGCCAAGAATTAAAAAATAATAAAACTGAAATTACAGTCACGAACAGAGTACTATAGCCAAAAATTACAGTGGCGATTACGAATTTGGACAATAAGCGTTGACTAATTTATTTTCGCATTGGAATCTCTCGCAAATAAATTTAATAAAAATGAAAAACGATTGAAAACGATTTTTTTTTAACTAAACCGTTGGAAAAAAGCTATTGAAACTGGCTTTTTAAAGTAGATAGATATATATGAATGTGAGGTTAGCACTGCGACCGATGGGTCTATTGTGCCCTCATGTACTTTACAGCACCTCTCACAGCCCCATCATCTCCAGGAATCGAATGATCGATCCTGGGGATAGGGATTGTATGTGCTCCTCCTTGGGCCATATTATTCCTAGGCATCTCTCCCTTCTTCGCGCTACGGCATCGCACTCCAGAAGTAGGTGCGTTGGGGTTTCCCTGGCAAGGTCACAATAACGACACTAGTCGTTCGACCAGATTCCCATCTGGTACATGTGGCCTTTCAGTCTACAGTGTTCTGTCAGAATGCCTGTTAGAATACGGAGTTTGGCCTTAGGGAGGTTTATCTGTAGTTTGTACCTTTAAGATGAACCAGCTACTGCTACTGCTACTGCTTCATTTTGAGACCGAGTAACTGATAATCGACGGATCGGGCTACATGTTGTTAGTTTTTGTTTGGAATAGATCTATAAATTTAGCTTCAATCAGCAGTCAATGCTAAGATGAGTCGTAGCGTGCTGATGTCTTCAGTATCGCCAATCCATTTTTTTCTCCCGGGACCTGTACCGCTGCTCCTTTGGCCAGACGTTTTCTTATCGAACTTTGCAACGGCCTTCTTTTGCTTCTTTTTTAGGACCTTACCGTCACCGAAATTTGAATAACCTAAGCACTGCTAACGAATAACAAAGCCTCTCGTGTGCCATTGCCCAGCTCCTGCTCAATGCAGCATCAGACTTTTTACGCCATTGTTTGATTTTAGCTATCTTCTTAATTTCTGATTGGGGATTGGTACACTGTATCCTGCTACAGCTAGGCACTCGCAGAGAAAGTGGGCAACCCCATTTTGGCTGCATTTTATACAAGAAACCAGTGCCCTCTAATCGTTGCCGTCAGTCGTCATAAATCCCGCTTTGATCTATTTAGAAGGTATTCTGTCTTGGATTTGTTATAAGTGGGCAGATGTAAAGATATGTGGATTCCATTCCCTACTAGGTGGAAACTTAACCAGAAAGTCTTCCTTAAAGTCCTGCGAAGTAGTAATAGATTCTGATTCATTTTACAGGACTAAGACACGAGATTCGTGGATGCCTATATGACCGACTTGCCTAGCTCTATTAGTCTTGTATTGTAATCTCATGAGTGTAGAATAGTATGGGCAACTGTAACGCTTCTACTGAACCCATTTGACAAATAAATCTTGGAGCGACTCGTACAGACGGCTAAATCATTAAATTTTCGTCAATAATGATGGATTATAAGTTTATATATTCCCGCGAGCGTTGACATAGGAGTATCGTAAGTAGAAGTAAAGACGAAAATAAGAGCAAAATGGAAGTTACAATAAATGGACAACTATGAACATATAACAGAGTTATTTTTGTTGGATATCGGGTTATCAGGGTTTGACCCAAAGGAAACTGTATGGCTTTCAGTATTTCTGTAGTCCATTTGAAGGATGTACGGTAAGGCTTTTAGGAAGGTGAAAGGACTCCTTATGGCGCTCATCAAAGGATTAAAGAGCAATTTAAAATATATGTGGCGTCTACCCGGTAAGTCTCTGAGGGAGTGATTAATCTTAGACTCAGAGGGACTATACTAAATCACATCTAAGTGATTCTAGACTTATACTTAATGGAGAAAGAATCTTATATTCATACAAATGTGGTGTTAAAATGAAACGCTTCAAAGTACTTAATTTCATTAACAGCGAAAGGTTGAGCAGATCAACATTTCAAGAAATATTGCTAAGAAAAAACAATTCTTATCGACCAATCAACTCCGCCATTTCGATTTTTTTCAATTCTATTATCACATGCGAAATCAGTAACCCTAAAAAAAAAATGTATATAAAAAAAATTGTTAAGAATCAGCGAAACGCCAAACACCTCTGAGTATAAAAATTCAACGAAAAACAATGATAGTTATGACTTTTGGTCAAGACTTTCGATTACCGGTGGACGTCATAAAAAATGAAGGAGTCTGAGAGGAAAAAAACAAGCAAACAAATTTTACATAAGGATCCGTGAAATGGGGTCAGTCCTAAGCAGTAAAGGTAGTTTCGAGGTATTTAATACAAATTTTTATATGAACTTTTGATTTCCGGGTGCTAAAAAACGCCTTCAATCGCGCTGGGATGTACAAGTATGAATATGTAAATGCACACATGCACATTCTACATACAAATATACATAAATACATACATACATATATTAATGTACACAACTTAAATATTTTTTCAGGTCAAGCGGTTTACGCTTCACCAGCAATGTGCTTTAGAGACGTTGAGCGCGTCGAAAGCGCGTAATAGTTACTCATTAAAATGCCCAAGTGTGAATGCATTTGCAAAGTATGCAAAGCTTTTCACGCGCACACACATGCATGCATACATACATACATATGTATGTATGTACATACTATATATTGGGTATTTCTGCATGTATGCGTATAATTATGCAATAGCTTGCAGCAGCAAGTATGTGTTAAGGTATAATAATTTAAAAATTATACACTGCAAGCAGCCCAATTGGTAACTGCAGGCTGCGGCTGTTAAGGCCTATCATGTGTTAAAAAACAAAAATAAACAAAAAAAAAAATAAATCCAATGTAGAACTGCAGTCGATCCACGTTGCTGCTGCCGCTGCTGCCTTTACATTGTTTTTCTTGTTGTTGTTGTTGCTGCCGCTTTTGTTACTACAATTGCAGTTGTAATTACTCTTGTTACAATTACGTGGGCAGCTAGTAGCTAGATATTGCTGCTGTTACTGCCGCTTTTGTTGTTGTTGCTGCTTGCAGTTTAACTCATATACGCGCGCGAAACTCATCTATCAACCGAAAAGAGATTAATAATAATTTAATTAAAAGCGGAAATTTAACGCAATGAAAATGAAATGAGATGATGCAATACTGCAATGCGTACCGAGTAGCTTGTGTGTATGTACATATGTATGTATGTTAGAGTATGTAGATAACAGATTTACGCATAGTTTTTTTTTGTGATTTTTGTGGCGCATGCTTTTTCGTAATGCATTAAACATGTTTACTGAGCGAACATTTACGATTTTTAAATTTTTATTTTATTTTATTTTGAATATTTTATTAATGCATATTTTTTGTTTTTATTTTTCTTCCTTTCAGCACGGAAGTGCTTACTTTGCCGTTTTATACGCCAACTGATTTCGCTTTTGTTTGCAACTTTTTGCGCATGCTTCATTGTTAGAGTTTTAAATATATATGTATATAAGTATGTATGTATGTATCTATATAAAAACAAAAAAAAAATGCAGCAAAACAAAATTGAATAACATTTAATTAAATTTCCTCTTATCGCTATTGAAAAGGATATGCTGAGCACCAACACTCGTCGGCAGCGCGTAAACCAGTGCGAAGTAGCTGTTGCGTCAGTACTTAGCAAGTAAATGCCTTGCAGGAAATGCCAAAGTTGATGAAGCTCTTTAGAGTTAACGCCTACAAGTATGCTATATACAGTTTTCCCTTTCTAGCCTCATATCTTCATTAGGCCTCATCTTTTGTAAGCGACTTGCAAAAGAACACTAGGTAGCTTATCGTATAGCGTGGAAAGCAACAACAAAATTAAGCGAGTAGAGTTGAAATAAGTGGGTTGAAATAAACTCGCTTAAAAAATAGTCGAACTCATTGAAAGTGTTGGAGAGTGAGAAAGTGGTGCTATTGTGAATAATCATTGGAAAGTACCAAAGGAAATTAGAAAATTTTCGCTAAACATCAAAATAAGTAAAAAACCAAGATAGAGCAAATGTAAGTAAAATCGCCTCTTATAAGAATTACTCATTTTGTTTTGTTTTGCTAGCACATTTTACTACCGACCAATAATTTTGGCAGACTAGTGTTGTAAAGTGTATTCAAACTATAAAAGAGTTAATTATAAGCGAGTCTGACGTTCTTTTGCTAGTAGCTTACAAAAGATGACGACTGTTATCTAAAGGTTTTGTCAATGGCGACGCGAATTTTTTGAATGCGAAAGCATGTATTCGTATAAATTTAATATAAAATAACAAAAAATACCTTTATCTGTCGCTCGAAAAATGGAAATATCTAGACATTATCTGACCGTCGTAGCCCGCCGTATTCAATTTATTTCAAGCATAACTATTGTATAAATATTGTTGTCCAATGCTGCGTTCGAGTACTTTTTCAATAAAAAAAAATATTCAGGGGCAAAATTGTTGCGACCGGCAGACTGAATAGATACATGAACTACAATTTTGTATCTCGTCGAACATAAACTCTATAAGTATCTCATTATGACCATCCTCTTGTATGGAGCCGAAACAAAAACGATGATAACAGCATACCAAAGGGTTCCTGAAGTATTCCTAATTGAGATTCCTCGAAAAAGCTATGCCGTTTTGCGACTTTGCGACGATGAATACCACAGACAATCGAACCAACTTTATGATGACATCAATATTGTGTAACGAATTATGATTCAACGCCTCCGCTGGCTGTGTCATGTCTTGCGAATGGTTGAAATCGCATTAGCCCTGTATGTTTTCTACGTCGGGGAGGCCGCTGTTGATGACAAAGAAAAGGCGGAAAGGACTTAGATACACTTGTTGCTTCCAATCTGGCGAGCTACTTTGTGACGATCAAGTTAGTCAAAATGGAATATGCAAACAATTGCTACCTTCACGTTTGGCCGTTTGAATAATTGTACCAATTAAAAAGTGTAAAATAATTACGCTCTATAATCTTAACAAAATGGCGAATTCCATTAAAAGTTGACATCCAGACAACCTCCGATACTTTAAAGACGCAAAAAGTATTGAACAACCGAGTTGTAAGACTGTACACTATCATACTGAGCAAAAATCGAGAATGCTGCAGGGACGACGAATGTAAATCAAGCAAGCTGGTAATGTCTACAACCCGCAACAGTTTGTTTTACGGAGCGGAGATATTGGCGGACCCATTAAAGGGGATGACCGATTGAAGATGCTACAAAAAAAAAATTTGTTTAAAATGGGAAAACCCATCATGCATCCATATAAAACGAGGGCTCGTTCGCTTGCAGAGCTATTGTTATGACTAGACCGCTCAGTTCTGTTTGGTTTAAAATTTCCTAGTCATGACGTCCGTAAATCTACATCTTTCCATTCTCGTTACCCTTTCTAGGGACTAAAATTTCTTGAAGCTATCCAGCTTGTATAAAAATGTGGAACGGACTCTAATCCAGAAAAGATTCTAACGTCACAATTGGACGAGCGAGAGACAGACCAACTTTTGTAGACTGCATACGAACATTATGGCGGATTTCTCAGTATTTTATACGATAGAACGAAGGATTACCATGTAGCATTCGTGGAGTTCTACAGAAATGGAAATTCCAAAGAACGCCGTCTTATGACTCAGAGTTCGAGGTTCTAACCTTAGTCAAGGCAAGAAAATTCTTAAAGAAAAAGTTTTTTTCTAATAGCGATCACCCCTCGGCAAATAATGGCAAACCTTCGAGAGTATTTCTGCCATTAAAAGCTTTTCATAAAATACATTTGCCGTTCGGAGGCGGCACAAAACTGTGGGTTGCTCCATTTGAGATAGAATATAAAGACACACAACACAAATGGTAGGAGAAGATCGGCCAACCATTGAGCTATATAGTCAAATTATTATTATTATTATTATTATTATTATTAATATCTGAATCAACAATAGGCTCAGAAACTTTAAAACTAAAGTGCAGGGAATTATGGAAAGTCACATTCGACAAACACAGAGATCACGCGAAGGAGAGCGAATATAAATTCAAATGGTATGTCAAGTGAGTAACAGATCATCGAATCAGATGTTTATAAAAATTTGGGTGAAGTTAATAAGTTTATATCACAAAACATACACTTTATTTCCAACAAACTGGGTAGCAAAAACAATTCCAAATTCTCAATTTCGGTTGGTTGTAAAAAACGATTAGAAAATTGACAGTGTAAGGACGCCTTTGGTATTGAAAATAGAAAAAAAAACACGAAATATGTAGTAATGCTTCTAAATGTAAGAATGTATTTATTTTCTTGACGGTTTCCCTGCAGGATACATCCAGATTGACAATCATTCATATACGTATGCACAAGTATCCATACATACATATACGCTCATTTATTCCATACATTGCAGATGAACTCAGGAAGTTGAGGGCAGTTGTAACAACGCAGCTATATTGTTGTGGCTCACTATTGCTCGCTGGCCCTATAACGCACTTCCGTTGTGTACACTTCGTTAAAAAAAATGTATAAATAAATAGGCATGTAAAATGACTAAGGTGGTCGCTGTCTCCGGCTGGCTTTTGGAAGCCTTTGATGAGTATGTACTAGCGATTTTCACAAGGTGCTAAGCACTTCCACATTATCAAAGTAAAAATTTAAACTTAAAACTTATTAAATTTGAAATTTAAGCGTGTTTTTGTATTAAAAGGGAATAAATTGTTAAAATTCAATCCGAACGAGATATGTACATACATATGTACATAAATACGACCTTAAGCCATGATTTTTATTAAATTAATGTTATTTTTCAATTGAAGTATATAATTTTCAATTTTCAAGTTTAAAGAATTTTCTAGCAAAACCCATAGCATAATTACGAAAATGGAAATCAGAATCCAACAAAATTAAATTTATTTAAATATTAAACGTTATAGGAAAAATGTGGCAAGTTAAATAATTGATGTTGCCTCCTCGGCTACTCGATAAGAAGAATAAATAATTAACAATTGTACAGAACATTACAAGGCGAATTTAAAAAGGTGGTGTTAAGGAGCCAGCTGGTTTTTTCGCTTTTTTCGCATTGCTGGACGGAACGTCAAAGGGCTTCGTTCTGATTGGCTGGGCATTGTCTGGCGAATGGCTGGCGATGTAAATCACCTACAGAAATTTGACATTCAGTCCAGCAAAGGAAAAACAAAATACACGGAGACCTTTTACTTATATACGCTTACCACCGCCTTGTAAAAATTCGCTTTGGAACATTATATGAAAAATTATACGAATTGACAATATCCAATAAGCGCATACTAAAGTTACAAAATAAAAATGCTATACATTAAAGTAAGAAAATATAACAGGTGCGAGATGAAACTGATGCAAATACGACACATAGCAACCACAAGCTTAAACTTTATATCACTTTTTTAAAGCAAAATTTTTTAAATTAAATTTTAGAGTTTTTTTTTTTGGTATGCATTCAAATAATGTGCAAGTGCCAAGTACCTAACGATTGCCGTTGAATTATCAAAAAACTAAATCACTTTATAATACTAAACTCGAAAGAGATCCTGCATATTCAAAAAAGTTTTAAAAATGTTTGAAAACATGTGGTTTTAAAAAAGAGAATTCTTTATACTTAAATTGTTAAAATAGAGAATTTCACCATGGGTCTGGCTTAGGTGCTACCCTGTTTATGTATCTACCAAATCAATAATATCACTTTATGCAGCAATAAATATCCTTAAAATTGTATGCACTTAATTTGTTATACCTAATATGATAAAATGTTGATTATACGAACATTATTTACCGGTTATCTGTACTCCAAGAATTAAATAATCGTAACCGAAATATTTTTAAAAGCAACAACTTGATGAATATCCCATTAAACTCTTTTCAATGAAGCTGAGCAAGAAGCGCTTACTTTGGATTTCTAGGTTTCCTCTGCTGCGGTAATACTTTTATTATATTTTTTTTATATTTCATATTAATTGCAGGTTATAAAAAAGATTGAAAATCTTAAAGTGAGCTTGACTGCGTTTTTATGTTGCAGCGGAAAAGTAAATTTAAATAAAAAAGAATCATGCAATGCTAACATTTTTTTAACTGCATATCGTAAGTGCATTTTTTCTGTAACTCAATTAACTTTACTATACAAGTAAATGGCCGCAAAGCTTTTAATGTTTTTTTTTTACAATTTGTATATATTTTTTCGCACTTTATTTCAATAATAATTGTTTGTGATACAAATGCATTAAATGCATTTTGATGCCTACATAAATATATATACACTTGTAATATTTTGTTGCTTGTTAGGAATATCCGTGGGGATTAGTTAGATTATTCATTTGAATACAATTTCAATTAAGTAATATTTTTATTTACAAAAAAATAAATTCGCTTTTGGCGTGGCTGCAAATGAGTAATTTGTTTTTTATAAGTATATTAATACATATGTATGTAGGAAAATAGTTGGTTATTTAGTTGGAAAAAAACACTTAATCCTACTCCAAACACGTTCCAAAAGTTTAAACAATTTTTATTTAATCCCAAAGGGTCAATTAATTGAGTTTGCCTTGTTTTGTTTACTAACCAGTGTATGAATTATTTTAAATTATTTATAATTTTTAGCTTGTCACTTAACCTCAAAACTATGTATGTATGTACATAAGTATGTAAATATACAAGAGCACATCAGAGTATGCGCATAGATTCGAAAGGGATGGTGCTGTCCGAAAATAAGTTTCGAAAAATTTTGAATTTAGCACGTAAATTTTAATGCTTTAAAGGATTTGTATTTAAAACTCCATAACTTCGGGGTAACGATAACGAATGTGCTAGCAGATTTTCAAAAATCTAGATGACGGATTCAAAATAACAGTAAAAAAATGATTGAATTCGTTTGAAACTATTTACCATGAGGTTTTTGTTATCAATTATAACGAATTGGACATAAGCTGTTAAAATTTTCCTGTGGCAAAACGATGTAATATCCAGCAAACATTTTGATTTATAAATTCTTTCCTCTCCAGTTGGACCATCTTTATTAATTTTTCGGGGTCTCTCAATGGTCTGGATTCGTTAGAAATGCCATTCAGCTGTTTGATATCCTTCCCTGTCGCACTGCAATTTTGAGGTCATTATTTTATTGGAAGCCTTCGGAGTTCATTGTCTTGTCATACTTGACCTTCATCTTATCTCTCACAATTTAAGTTCGTTGTGTAACAAGATCATGCACTTCTCTCGGGTTCTCCTCCAAGGTATTTGAGTTCGTACTGGCATCGCCGCTTACCCTAAATTTTCGATGGTTTGGCAAGCGAATTTTAATGCCTAAAATTACCTTCACAGGAATTTTAGCCGTCGTTTCATGTGATCGAGTGGGTAGCGGTGTGTGCTATAACTCGATATGCAGCTGAGTTCGAGCTTCGAATCTCAGGCAGAGCAAGTAAAATAAACCTCCGAGGGTATTTCTGCCATTAAAAACCTTCTCATATAATACATCTGTCTTTCGGAGTCGGCACCAAATTGTAGGTACCTCCATTTGTAGCATAACATAAAGACGCACACTTTAATTGGTAGGTGAAGCAAGGCCAAACACTGAGCTATATAGTGTTAGCGCCAAATTATTATTGTTCAAACACTGTGAGCATCTCAATATTTCTGATGCTTGTATATCACTTTTGTCAAATGCACTTTTATGGTTCATTTTAGTCGTTTCACCATCAGCTTCGGGACGAAATGCCAGTTCTTGCACATCGCTTTGAGTACCGCCGATTCAACATTTCTTTCTTGGTCAATGTTAAGTTTTATAGATCAATAATCACGATGGTTAGTCTCATCTGGTCAGGACTTCTGGATTTGTACATTTTTATTGTTATACACTCCGCGTAGTAGCCAATACATTCTGCTACCGATTGCTGACATCCAATCCAATGGAACCTCTGCTTTATTTTTCCCAGGGTCTTCGGGATTCTTAAGTGCCCTCAACTCATACTCATACTATTGTGCAGTCGCTTGAAAACATTCAGAATCTTTACTATTGAGACTATTTACCTTTCCATTACCTATAGAAATAACCAGATATTCACATTCAGTTGTTTCATTAATAACAATAAACATGGCGTTAGCATTTTTGTGGACACTGCCCTTACGATCCTAAATTGCAGAGTCATATCTTATAATTAATTCCCTTTACTGTACAGACCATGATAGCTAAAGTTAAGTGGCGCTTTCATAAAGACAGCGCACGCTCCTTCCAGTTTACTCGATTTAACGAATGATTGCAGGTTGGTTCATCTTTTTCAGCTTTGTGTTTGCGGTTTGCCGAATTGATGGAACCCGTCAAACAAATCCTTGGAATGCTGAATGGTCGGAGATTTTGCATTTACAACACCAAAGATGACCTCTTCATTATCCTGAACTCAGACATTATCAAAATAAGACTCTCGAAAGAGGAAGAAAAATTAATAAACAATACCGTTTTCCATACCATCAGAAATACAAATAAAATAGGATAGAACTGATAGGACTTCTTGCAAAATACGAAGTTTACTTAAACGGATTACTTAGACGATTAAACAATAGCCCATTGAGGCATTGGTTGAATGACTTCAACTTATAAGTAAATCTCCAGACAGTATTACTGTATCATTCAGTTACAGTTCTGTAATAAGTTATTGCACATTTTCTGTTTTTTTGTTCAATCAAAGGAATTGCAAATTCTACTGTATCATACACATTTTTTTTGTTTTTTTGTTGGAATCAGGCACGAAACAACGCGTGCCGAAAACAGCACTCAGACTACATGCTGTCCATTGTACTGTTTTCATGTTCCTTTTAATTTGTTTTAAATCTGCAGGATTTTCAAATAAATCTTAGCAGATTTTGGGGTGTCAAAGAGCTCAGGTGTTCGTCTCTCAACATGTCGCGACCAAATGCCTCATATCTAGTTCTTGCAAAGGCGGGGCAGAAGCACAGAAAGTGTTCCGCCGTCTCTTCCTCTTTATAACAGGATGGGCATATGGAGTTGTCATGTACGCCTATCTTTGTCAGGTGTCTATGCCACGTGAAGTGACCGGTCAACAGTCCAACAAGTTGCCTGCAGTCTTGGCGTGTAATTTTGCCAATTATTCTTAAAGAGCTTTATTTACAACAATGGTGTCTTTGGTGACCCCCACTGAAATTCTCCGCCAAACATTTTCGTAGAATATTTTAATCCTTAAATGTCGTTTTTTAAAGGATATTTTTTGATTTTCTCGAAAAAAGGGTCAAATTGGCCCATAAAGAGACCAGTTAGAGGGTTAAGATCTTCCACAAAAATAATCCTCATACAATTCCACAATACAACTCTGACCATAAGAATTCTCTCAGACATTAACTTACATTAACTTGCCTTCGACCGAAAATGAAAACTTTGACCCACTGTAAAAAAAAACTCAGACGTGCTGAACCATAAGTTTGTTCTACAAAAATGATCTACTCAACATACCCTTTCAGAATTATGAGGTCGCTATTCTGTTCCATTCAAAAAGTCTTCATTTGTTGGACAGTGTTATTTTTTACACATCTGCCGTTCGGAGTCGGCACAAAACTGTAGGTCCCTCCAATTGTGGTATAATATAAAGACGCACACCACAAATGGTAGGAGAACCTCGGCCAAAAACTGAGATATATAGTGTAAGCGCCAAAATTATATATACATAGGTTATAATTATTTTTTATAAATGTCTGAGCTACAGAGCTGCACACTCAAAAAAACTTATTTATTAATTTAAAATTTTGATAAAAAAATTTGATGTTTTATAATGCTGATATATGTATGTATGTATAACTCAGATTCAAATCTACTGAGCTTAACATGAGGTAGGTTAGGTTAGGTTAAATTGGTGAAATTAAATCAGGTGAGGTGAGTTGAAATGAGGTGATAATAAATTAGGATTGGTTAGATGTCGTTAATTAAGGTTTCGGGGAGGTTGGGTGAATAGAGTTAACAATAAGTTGTGATGATTTCAAATGTGGTAAGTTTAGGCGGATCATTGCTTCTGGTGAGTTAACCACGTTGAGTACGAGTACAAAGAGCAGAAGCCGCTTAAGATGTGATGATTTTAATAGTGATGGGTTAAGGTATGAGGTCATTGCCTCTGGTGAGTTTAGCGACGTTTCACTTTAAAAATTACAAAATCTTAAATAAACAAAAATGTATCAAAACGTCGTATTTCTATTATTTGCGTCACTGCATATTTACATTAAAGTGCATACGGCTAAGGGACACTTTGACAATGTCACATTGCTGTGACAGCTGACAATTTAGTTAGTGAGCATCTGAAAGTTGGCAATTGAACGACGAACGTCATCGACAATGCCAGCACTATCGCCATAGCCATCGTCTCACACACTAAATGACGCGATTTAATGAGCGATATCGTAAAATGTTGGTTAAAATTGTCAAAATGCCACAAATGTTGCAAAGAAATGGGTATTTATGCGCGATAAGTGACAACAGAGTTGCCAGATGCAAGGAAAAAAAAATGAAAAACCAAAAAATTTTTATCAAAGAAATACTGCCTATTAGAAACAACTTTTCTATGATTTACATAGATTTTACATGTCCCGGTTTAGTCTCGAACTTTGGATTCCAGTCTAGAATTTAATATACAATAAAATAAAATATTAAAACGTAACCAGGGGTTGCGCAATTCTAATTTTGATATAATCTAATAAGAAATTACTATTTGGAGCTCAGGTGTGGTGAGTTTAGATGAATTGAATTTAATTATGGTAAGTTCAGGTGTAGAGAGCTTAATTGTAAATAATACAAGGGTGGTGAGTTTAATTGTAAGGAGTGTATGTAGGTGTGCTGTGTTAAGATCTGGTAAGTTAAGGCGAGCTGAGTTCAGGTATTGTGAAGAGAAGAAACACTCAGTTCCATCCGCAGCCATTTCGGTAGCGTCTTCCCTGTCGGCATCACACTGCCGTCGCCAAAGAAGATTTACTTTAAAATATACAAAATAACTTTGTAAATGGTAATAAGAACAACTCTATTCAAAATTAATAGCTCAGAAATCGTTTTGTTCATCTACCCAGTACTGCCAATAACCATTTTTCACGTCTCGTTTTACTCATTTGTTTGCTGCCCTGCAGCGCAAGGTATTGTTTCAACGCACGACACAGCTGGGCAATAAATTTAACAATTAATTGGCAACACTGTTTGCCATACCATATTTCATACAACAGAGTATTTGCGCCGTTCGCTCATCCGTTCGAATCGAACGTAGCCGACTTTTATCCGCCTGCTCGCACTTACTTCTTGCACCTTCCACCAAACACACACGCACACACACACACAAATTTATGCATTGCCCCAACAATATTGCATTCACGTTCATAGATGAGTTGTGCGGCCATAGTCGTACACATTTTGTTGCTGTGGGCTATAGCAAATTTTTGTTGTTGTTTTTTCATTAACTGCATGCTACCTTTCCGCCGCTGTCATAGAATGCTGCATGATGCAAAATGTTGACTATTGCACGTTGCCGCTGTAAAAATGAAAGTTTTTAATAATCCCATTATGGTTGGTTGTTGCAACTTTGATTGTAATTTAATAAAAATGTAACATTTTTTACACGGTCAGCATATAAAAATAAATATTTAGCGACGAATTGTGCGAGAAAGAGTAGAAGGCTAGACAGTAAACGGATGGAAAATCGAATGACAATGTGGAAAGTTGGTTTTGAATTTATGCTTTTTTAATAGTTTTTCATTCAAGGCTATTTCGCGCTAAATTATTAATGAGTTGCTTTCTGTAGTTTGTAAGTAATGTGCTTGGCTATTAATCCTATTAAAAGGTAATTTAGATAACACAAAATGGATAAGATCGTGGCAGTATATTGTCAGGAAAGAGAGGGGAATGTATAAGCTCCAAATATGAAAGTCACGAATAGACTGTACCAGAGAGTTCGTGGAGAGTATAATTGAAGTACGAGCCGAGATGTTTAGATCAGAGCTTTGTGAATGCAGCAATGTTAAGTCGTTCCGCATAAAGGCTAATTTTTCAGTTCCCGGTTTGTGTTTGTGTTTCCGCACAGAGCTCGCTAAGTCGATAAAAAGCCCTCTCTCCCTGTCTTGGTAAACTGAAATGTCGTCGTGTCCCGGCATCTAAATTAGTATTACATAGAAATGGGTAAAATCTAATGATATATCCTCTTTAATGTACATATTCGCTATGCGCTCTTATAGCCTAGAGTGGAGCACGAATGGTGGGCCGTAAATATACATAAGTATTAGATTCTCTACGAGAGCTATGAATTTAGTAAACCATTATGCCTGTGGTTTTAATACACTCCAGTAAGATAACGATTATTTAAGCAAGTTAGCACTGGGATCTCGTATACTATCGTATGTACAGCCCGAATACAAATCTAAGAAGAACAGATTGCCCCTTAAAACCTCGGAAGCTTAATTTTACCCGTCGTCGAGTGTGTAAAGCGCCTTGATAGTTCTGAACCTGCTGAAGGTCCTCGACACATTTTGACACTCGCTTGTTTATGGACGTGTTCCACAGGTGTTAAAGCGATGGACCGCGAAGTAGACGAGTTGTCATAAACTATCGGCATGCTTCATAGGCTGCTGTGCCAGTGACCGGATATCTCTTGATATCGCCTGAATACAACCTTTATTATAAGGCCAGTATTTTTGCCAGTGAGCAACCACACACTATCCACATCAGCAGTTCCTGTTGCCTTGCCTTGCCTTGCTCAGGACACCACATAAATGGGCATATGTACCGACTGGCGGAGAGATGCAGACCTTCAATACACAACTACTGGATTCGACGACGTACTGCAGATTTTTAAAGGGAACTCACAGAATAGATTGCCTCCTATTCGCTCTATTTCTGCCATAAAAAAGCTTCTCATAAAATGCATCTGCCATTCGGAGTCGGAGTTTGTGGTAGAATGTAAAGACGCACCTTACAAGTGGTGGGAGAAACTCGGCCAAATACTGAGCTATATAGTGTAAGCGCCAAATAATTGTTATTATTATGGTAGTAGGTTATGATCGTATCTATTCGGAATCAATCACCTCTTGCGGAGATTCCCTACCAAGAAACACATCACCTCTGCAAAGTCCACTCAGCTGAAACCATTTTTGCTATGGTCCACCTCTGTTAAATCTTCGCTTTACCAGATATATATTTCGGGAACTAGCTTGCCGCAACAACGAAAACAAAAACATGCACAAAAATATAGACCAACTCTTTAAAAATCAGCCGAATGATCACCCAAAACCTTCATCGTATATCTGTGTCCAGTGGATGGGCTGAAATTATAACCTCGCGAATATCGGGTTTTTTTTTATGAAAATAATGGATGTGATTTACTGCTGTAGTCAACCTGGCGAGCGCAGGCTAGAGAAGACTTTTTACCTCAAAGACTACTGAATTTTTTAAATATATCAACAAAAAGTTGCCGAATTTTGTTCTTACAGGCGTACGAAGGAACTAAACCTATAACAGAGTCCTTTGCTTTAATAAAAACTTGATTGAATCGTTGATTCGCTTCGCATATCGAAACGTTTGAGCAAGTGTTGCGTTTTTCTTATATTTTTCTGAAATTTTTTTGCCACTAGAATTATTTCTTATGCTCATCCATAAAGGGAAAGTGTAATGAGAACCGCATAAAACTCATTTTCTCACTTTCGCACAATAATCTCATGCAAATCGCTTCTGTAAACTTTGTGCTTGAAAAAAAAAAAATCGAGGAAAATTACTTTTTTGAGTATACATATGCATACATATATGTATGTATATATGTATGTACAGATATGCGCATATGTATTTACAAACATAAGTACATTCAACAAAAACTTTTTACAACCCCTTTGTCTAATTTCAACAAAGTATCTTAATTATTTAAAAAGAAATTCGATGCGAATTAGCATTTCGTAAAACAAAGTTCTGAACCAATTTTTTCTTTCAGTATTTCAACTGAAAACAAAAAAAGTTATTTCCTAATTTAACATGCTTTCTCCGGTAAATGCGAATGGTTTCATTGAGCTAAGCTGCTGTTTGAGTATAAAAGTTTAAATACGCCGGTGCTAGTGAAGAAGTGCAGCCAAATAAAAAGAGAAAAAAAAAGCTATGAATGTGAACTTAATGAGTACATGAACACGAGTGTTTAGCTGTAAGGAAGGATAATATCGGCTGAATAATCAAGAAGAACGTAGATACTTGCGTTTTTAAATTCAATAAGTTTATGTATTTCATGCGTGCGTATGTGCATGTTATACGTGGAGTACTTCAAGTAGGTAATCCCAATCGACATTTAGAAGATAATTAGATTTAGAGAAACACTTGTCAAGCAGTGCCTCCATTATTTTTTAAACCTTAAAGGTTTTTCCTATAATTGACAAAGCGTGGTTACCAATTGAAAAAATAAAGTATTACGAAGCTTCTGAATGAATTGGAATGAATATACACGCAAGTGAGGTTAGGTATGAGTCGTGTCACAAGAACAAAAAATACACAAAAAACGGAGCTTGTATGAAACACTGATCCGCATCAATGCGTATTTCTTTCAGAGCCACACGGTCCGGGTTTCTGGCATAAAACCGCAAAAATGTCGGAATATTTAACTCTTAGTTGCCTGCATGAATAAAAAAAAAAAAGTAAATTTAAATTATTGCAACAAGTTCGATGTGCATTTTGACCTCAATCCATTCGGACAATGTCTTACGAAAGCCTCCACTCACATAAGATCAGAAAAGATCTTTTTCGTGGCAAACGTTCAGTGCTAACCTAAGCGGACTTACAGGGCCTGTCTCATTTTCCAAATATATGTATGTTGAAGTCGAGGCCAAGAATAGGCATAAACAGGTAGGCACGAAAGAATCTTTCGCTGTCGGGGGCAATAACGAGATTCCTGATTTCGCTGCCTGAAGTATAACAATCACCATACTGATGAAATATCTTCTGTCTATAATATAAAAGAACGATACACAACTATTTTCAAAGGCGAGATTTGTTGTTTTTGTATTTTTAAAAGAACTGAAAAAAGCTGCAAGATGTGGTGAAGTGAGGTAAGGTGAAATGACTTCACTGTCGAGTCACGTGAAGTTAAGCGAGCTGAGGTGCTGTGAGGAGAGTCGACGTGTAGTGAGCTCAGGTTTTGCGAGTTTAGGAGTGGTGAGTTAAAGTACGTTGACATTAGTTGTGGTGAGTTACAGTATGGTGAGTTTAGATGCGGTGAATTTAGAAGTACTCACCAAAGGCATGAAGAGTTTAGGCGTGGTGAGTTTAGGTCATGTGAGTTTAGATATGGTTACTTGAGGTGTGGTGAGTTAAGTCAGTTGAATTTAGACGTGCTGTGCGCCACTAAAGAAGTTTCACTTCCTAAGACACCGATTTGTTTTTTATTTCCCCAGCCCTTACTTAACTTTATATAAAATGATATAACAAGAGTTTATAAGTGGTGAGTTTAGGCATGGTTCGAATTTTGTGAATTTTAATTTGGTGAGTTTAGTTGGGCTGAGTTTAGGTATGGTAGGCAGGTGAATAGATAATTCTTCTCGTCGTCGTCGACTATTTCCGTTTGTACATTTCCATTCGGCAAGATTTCCGTCGCATTCGCCAAGCTGATTTTTCAAAACAAAACCACCGTCATAAAAATGTCTTCAAGCTAATTGATAAAGATTATTTAGCGTTTGAAAATGTTTGCTGGGTGTTACAAGATATAGGTGACGGGAAATTGTGTATATGTGTGCATGTGCCGAATGAATTAAGTAGGTAGCTCTTTACCTGCACACAACGCCAGTCAGCCAGTCTGTCAGCAGCCTTCCCGCATCCTTATCTACCAAGAAAGTTACTTTCTCAAGTCAACTAACTCAAACAGCCAGCTGTCGGCAGCGAAGTTTGGTTTTTGTGTGTTTCCTACACTCGCACTGTTGTTATTTTTGTTGCTGCTGTTTGTTATAAGATAAGAAAACTTGAAGGACTAAACTTACAGCCCAGTTGAACTGTAGAATTGAGAGTAAACTGAACTGAACTGTAAAGAAGTGAACTTGAATGAACTGCATCGAACCAAACTGAGCTGAGCTGAGCGGAACTAAAGTAAACTGAAGGGTGTTAAAAAGTAAAATGAACAACAGAACTTCACATGTCATGCGTTTCTTTTGTTCTTCGGAGCTTGCCAATATGCGCGTGCGTGTGAGTGTGCGTGTGCGTGTGAGTGTGAGTGTGGGCGTGCGTGCACGTTTGTGACAACAGAATATGTGGCGACAGACAGCATTGCTCGGCGTAAAGAGAAAACAATGAAAAATGCCACAAAAGACAGCAACAACACACATAAGAGCACATGCAACACAATTAATTTTATATGCGAAAGTTTAACAAAATAAGTGCTTTGAGAATTGTGAAAGCACACGAACTAAAATAGAGGAGGGAAGAGGGCGGCAACAGGAAACGTTGAACTACAAAAGACTCTCTACAGTGGTGTAGTAGCAAAGCCACTGTTACCACACGCGCACAACTACTACACACAACAATAACACTAAAAAAAGAAAAACACACGACGAACGAAATCGCCCTTTTACAAACACCACAGAAGTCGCCTCAATAGGGACGTTCGGGATCCTAAAACAAAAATGTAAGCACTCTTCCATACAGCCCAACTCATGTTTGGTAAAAGGAAATTAAGTGGCGTTTTACGTCAAATGAAAGAGTTTCTCACACAAACTTCGAACGTTACACCATTAAAAAAAAACATACATACATTTTCAGTGGACTCTAAACATGAAAATTAAAAATGAAAATTAAACCCGTAGTTAGCGCCGGGTGCAGAAGAAGTCTCACCGGTGCAGCTGCAACAATCCTTGAAGCTCAGTGAAACTATGTTTATAGGGGTATTAAACCTCAACCACATTTTTCAAAGCAGAGAAAATATCCCATAACAATCCGAAAGACTTTAGGCCTATAAGTCTCTGCTCCTTTCAGCTGAAGGTATTAGAGCGAGAAATTGATTGTCACATTAGGGATTCAATAACGCACAAACGTTACATGAAACGAAAGTCCACTGAAATGGCGTTTCATCAAGTTGTGTCGTTTATAGAGAACTCCCTACAGGTCAAGGAGTTTGCACTGATATCATTTTTAGACACTGAGGGTGCCTTCAATAATATAGAACCCTTGGTGATCACAAGGGTTCACAGGGTTGTGAAGGCCCAGTTGGTGGAGGCAGCTTTAGAACGCTGTACAAGCAGAGGAACCCGCAAGGTGGGATCTTCGCTCTCCCCTTCTGTGGGTGGTGTCTGCTAACGACCTACTGAAGGCCGTGGTAGGGGAGGGAGGATCAAAGGTAGCAGCTTATGCCGACGACCTTGCGGTTCTAACAAGGGGCAAATTTTCTCAGACACTGTGCGAAATCATACAGGAGAAACTTAAAAAGGGAGAGAACTGGATCAGAGATAAAGGGATGGGTGTAAACCCGGACAAAACTGCGGAAGTCAAGTCAAGTAGGACACGCAACAGTCGCTAATAAACTAGGCTCGCAAGATACGGATTACTGCGCCCCTTTTCAAAGCTTCACAAATAAGTTCAACATACTAATTCCTAATAGAGATGGACCCCCTGGATCGGAAAAATTACTTCATTTCTACACTGACGGCTCAAAGCTTGAGAACAGAGTGGAAGGAGGTGTTTTCTCAGCTCAAGCAGGATTAGAAAAATCTTTCCGCCTTCCTGACCACTGCAGTATTTTTCAGGCTGAGGTCGCTGTAATACGGAAGAAGGTGGTCTACCTAAGAACAGAAGAGGTTGAATTCACAGATATTTTCATTTTTTTCGACAGTCCAGCAGCAGTAAAGGCCTTGATTCGGTCAACTGCAACTCTAAAACGGTAGCAATCTGCCGCAAATTTCTAAACGAGATGGCGGAGCAGTTTGTTCTTAACTTCGTATGGGCACCAGAACACAGAAACATATAGGGCAACGAAACAGTGGATGAGCTTGCAAGAAGGGGAACATCCATTCCATCTTTCATCACCAAGCTCATGTGGCCTTCTCGTGCTTAGTTTTAGGAATTATATCTAGCTCGATTTGATGATATTCGGGAATGTTAATGTGTGTGGTATTTGGTATGTTGAATTAAGGTGTGGAGACTTGTGATGTGGAAGTTTAGGAGTAATGAGTTTAAATGTGGTGTTTTGAGGTCCGGTGAGACTTTTTGATACAGTGTTTCTTATAAAATCACAACGAAGACACATTTCTTGATAGCGTTTTTGAAGGACTATTGCAAAGCAGGGCATAGCACGAACGTGCTCCTATACCGAAAGCTTCTTTAACTCTTTGAGCACATTGAGCTTTTGATTTATGTGTAGAAGACATGTGATTTACAATTTGAACCTCCGGAAGGCAAGAGAGTCAGGCAAAATTCGTTAAACTTGCAACAATATCAACGTTAAGCTGGGTAAGAAAGTTACAAGTGGCCGCTCATTACCTCCGACAAGAGAGTGACTAATCGATTCCACTTGACGAATTTAGCGGCAGTTCGGGATCCAACCGACTGGTTTGTCACAAGTGGCAAGAGGGTTTAGAGTTTGCACAACTTTGCACTTTCTTAAAATTATTCTTGTTAAATGTTCCGAATTCATCGGATTGGATATCGAAACAAAAATTGAAGCTTAGAGACTATTGACACTTTTATTTAAATTTTGCATTTCGGTCCATTAAAACAATCCGTTATTATAATAAAATAAGGCTTTTTGGGAATTAGAAAAACTCTATTCACAATGACAATTCCATTGCAAGAAAATACAGCCACCCAATTTTGTTAGCTTTTTGGTAATTTTTAAGTTCTAAAACAAATCGCAATGGTTTTCCAACATAAAATATATTTAATGATTATTACATTTATTTGTTATTGTTTGGCCATATAACTATTTATTTTAATTATTTACAAGCTTTAAAGCTGATTAGTTTATGGGAAAAATTATAAGGAAAAAAACAATAATCAAAGTGAAACATCCGAGAACCGATAGTCTTTTCAAGTAAATAATAGCCGCCTTCACACGATCTTACTTGCTGGCAAACATGAGTGACGGGGCGAATAGTATGAGCGAGTGATGGTAAAAAATTCATTGAATCATTTATATTTTACTGTTTTCAAAGTTCGTTGATACTTTTACTGTTGGGACATGAGTTTGCGTTAATGAATAAACGTGCTAAATTTTGCATCGCATCACATATTGTCGTGTGAAGGCAGCTAATCAACCATTCGCGTCTTTCTCTTCTTATTTACAAATTCTTCTTTGCTTTACAATTCTGAGGATACTATTGCGTCCAAGATTGATATAGAAGAAATTGCGCCGACAGCTAAAAAAAATTGTTTACGATCTGCGCATGTACGTCACACCATCAATTGATTGGAGAATTGCTTTATAAGTTCGAATAATATAATAAAATCGCGTTGCACTTCCCAAAAAACTTTAATTAAACCTTTAAAATTATAGAACACCAAATATTCACTTCACTCGTGTTGGAATTTTAAAGAAACTTTGCCGATGTGACCTCATTTTGAGCAGCTGAATGCCAATATCGTAAAGCAAAAAAGTAACGGACCTGCGCAAGGCGCAATCTCTTATTTATCAATCTTGTATTGCATCACTGATTTTTGCTCTGAGCTTTATTGTCGTAATCTTGTTTTCTATAATTTTTGAAAGCGGTAAATGTTATAGTACTATTTTTGAAATCACCACATTTCCATCATCAGACGTTTTCCATAATCTAATTGGCCTTAAAGCTAGATATTACTTCCAATTAAAAGCTGAAAACACAATGAGGTGGCGTATTTTTCTAAGAATTTAATGAAAGTTATAAACATTTTACTTATTTTTCCAGAGAGAGGTGCGGAAATTAAAACTATGTGAATGGTTAGCAAAGTAAAAGTGACAAATAAATAATAAAAAAAAAAACAGACTTCAATGTTAATATGCTCATATGAAGTTGCGATTGCCGTAAGTTGCCAATGATTCAATGATTGAAATTGAACTACATTAATATGGTATCACTCCGAAATCGTCTAATGGGGTCCATAATATAATGTACATAAAAAAGTTAAAGATTTTAATGTCAAAACTCAAAAATGTGTCACAATGTCCACGATTAACAGTGACTTTCAAAAGATTTGCAACCAACTATGGTAGAAATTTTCTTAAAAATTAAATTTATAAAAATTTAATTGGCATAAGTCTTCAGCGATGGTTAAAAATTTATTGCTATCAAAAAAAAAAAAATGGTTTTCACATAGCAGATTGTCAAAATTGTTTCACCATTTTAAGAATAATATTCATTTGCTTTCTGCAAAGCTATCATCAGCAAAATTTCTCAGAAATAATGAGAGTGCTTGTGAATTTCATAAAACTTGCGACCGTAGTGGAAAAGTAGGAATTACCATGTCGTACAGAAGATTCTGAGAGTTGACCCGTCCGGGCACTATGAAAGTCGTTATCGCTGGGAGGAATGGTGTTGAGACTCCTTTGTCTACATGTAGGTTGTACCTGAATAATGGGCTTTTTAGTCGGAAATTGGCTTTAATATCTCAGCATTACCAGCTGTAATATCTCAGCACACTCAGTGCTAGAGTTGCAATCGTTTCAGTGAAAGAAATGAAGTGGTACCACACTGAACAAATTTTTCAGTCTTAGTGAGACACTTTATAGGGCAGTCAAAAAATCGAGCTTATGTGAAGATGAAGACTTTAAAACAGTGCACACTTGAAATAAGCTTAACAAATTTTACTATATTCATCTCAAACGCCCTCACATTTCACACGCCTACCGCTCATCTACAACTTTTCTTTTTCAAATCTCGCTGAGGTGAGCTAATGCGATATGGGAAAATTTAATTTTCCATATAAAATTTTTTTTATTATTAACACGGCTTACTGTGCTTTATGTAAGTATACGTTTGTATATATGAATGTATGTATACACTTATGTATGTGTGGATTATATTAGACCACGGTTGCCTGATTGCTTTGTGGGCACGAAACTTTGTGTGCGCATGTATTATAAATATGTACTCGTATGTGAGTTTGTACATAGGTGTGCGTGTACATTTTCGTTTGCATAATTTTCAGTTTGTATTAACCAGCTGTACGTTTGTAAGTAAAATTTTAAACACATCAAATTATAATTTCCAATTTTACTTTCACCCGCGCTCGACGTTGATGTGTGGATTATTGAATTTGCTGTGGTTGGTGGAAAACCAAAGAATAAATATAAGCCAGAAACTTTATGTGTGTCCAAATACACAGTGCACATAATTTGATTGTATGCATGTATGTACATTCATTTGTATTTATCGAACGTTTAAATACACCTGTTACACGTTTAAGCCCAAAGCTTAGCTTCAGGTACCCCAAAACATTTACAACCTCTTTTTTATTGTTGCGCAAATCTGCGGAAAATTATTCACAACTTATGTACATTGATTGCATAAAAATCTGTTTTAAAAATTCAATAATAACATGCTTTTGTCAATTATTATTTTTAAATGGAAATACTTTAAATATTTATTTATTTCAAAATTATTAAGGATTTAACAGTTTTTCGTAACAGTCGATAGTGACACGGTAATTAATTTAAAAGCGAAACAAAATTAAGTACTTTGCAAACACATGCAAGCACATATCTGTATTAGAGTGTGACTTATTTCTGAACTAAAATGGAAGATGAGTCAAAAAAACATTTATTATTCATTGTATGTACGATAGGAATAGGATATATTCCTTTTAAAATTACCCAAGGCTCAAGTCTTTACTTTTGCGGCGTAATTGTTATTAGTATTAAATAGGTACATAAAAAATAATAAAAAAAAATTTTACATCTTTTCTGAGTTTTGCAATTTTATAACCTTTTTAATTTTACATAATAAAGTACAAATTTAGAGTAGCTCAAAGTTATCGCTCATTTATGCATTTTTTTGATACTAATCATACAAATCACTAAGAAATTGACGAAAAAAGCCAGTAACAAATTGTAAAAAATCGACGGTAATTTGCTATTACTTTGAATTTGCACTCAATTATATTAAAATTGAGGGGATACAAAAACTGATTTGAAAAAAAAACAACAGAAAATGTAAGAAAGTTATATCGAGTATAAAAGTAATCATACCGGCACATTAAGACGGCAATCATTAAAGAAAGGCAAATATGGGATAGAAAATGTTTACTTCCTTATAATTGGCTGGTTTCACAGCGAAAAAAGCGCATAAACATTAACAGCAGTATTTTAAAAGGCACAACTGCTTAAATCCCTTAGATCATAAAATCGCAATGAAAAATTTAAAACGGTTTGGGAATTTAAAAAAAACAACGGTTTGGCATCTGACTTTAAAAAGAAACTGACAAACAACTTTCTTATCGAGCTGTTTCAGTTGCACTCTTCAAAGAGAAATTAAATTAATGTAATGTAAAAACGAGGTTTCAGACAGGGTGATTCTTTGTCGTGACTTTGTTGTGACTTTTTTAACCTTATGCTGGAGAAGATAATTCGAGCCGCAGAACTAAATCGGTCAGGCACCATCTTTTATAAGAGTATGCAGCTTCTGGCGTACGCCGATGACATTGACATCATCGGCCTTAACAACCGCGCAGTTAGTTCTGCCTTCTCCAAACTGGATAGAGAAGCAAAGCGAATGGTCTGAAGGTGAACGAGAGCAAGACGAGGTATCTGTATCAAACTTCACTGTTGACAGTTATAACTTTGAAAAAGTGGAAGACTTCGTTTACTTAGGAACCAGCATTAACACCAATAACAACGTCAGCCTTGAAATCCAACGCAGAATCTCTCTTGCCAACAAGTGCTACTTCGGACTGAGAAGGCAATTGCCCAGTAAAGTCCTCTCTCGACGGACAAAAATCACGCTCTATTAGTCTCTCATTATGCCCGACCTAATGTATGGCGCAGAAGCATGGACGATGAAGATATCTGATGAGAAGGCTCTAGGAGTGTTCGAGAGAAAGATTCTCCGAAAGATTTATGGGTCTTTACGCCTTTGCGATGGCGAATACCGTAGAAGATGGAACGATGAGCTGTACGGGCTTTATAACGACATAGTTATAGTGCAGCGAATTAAGCACGAATTAGTACATTTCTTGCCTGCTTTAATTAAATGGAAACTAAAAGTCCACGCTCCTTAAAAAATAAAACACTTATCGTGGACTATGCGCACTCTAAATTAGCGTGAATGAATGCCGGAATTTCTAAACAATTTCAATTATAATACAAACACAATTTTAGTCGAACTTCAACACAGAAAATTTGGGCTACATGGAACAGTGTAGGTAATGTACTCGTAAAAGAGTACTGAAGATTAAATGGATATTGATTTATTGAAAGTGTAAGAAGATGATACGGTAGAAGTTCTAGATGTGCCATTAACTACTTTGGGAAGTGCATAAAATGGTCTAAAGAAATTAATGTGAAGCAGGACCAAATATTTTCACTAATAAGCACTGGATCTTAAAATTTACCGGCCGCAAAAGCAACTATGCTCAAATTTCTTTACCGCTCAATTAAACTGCTAAGTCTAAAGTTGTCGTTGTGAAATTATACTTTTATTTCATTGGCTTTATGTATGTACATCAATGATTGCTAATAAATAAATGTACAAATGATTTTTATTAAGCATATACTACATACTTATATTAATATAATTTTTGTTTGCGATACAACGAATTTTTAGATTGACGAAATTTTATTATTCGTTCTATTGGAGCACCAATGAAAAATTTAGCAAAATCTCATGTTATTCACATGGATAATTTATAGATTTTGTATTTAAACGGCTTTTTTAGATTTATGTTTCTTTTAGGACAGAAAATGAAAGCAGAGAGGGCGCTGCAACATATGAAATTAAATTGGCAAATAACAAACACTCTAATGTGCATCTGTGTGAAAAATGTATGTAATTGCCTTTAATCTAATTGATAATTTCTTTTTTATTTGAAAGCTGAACAACTGGATACTCTATGTGGTACTTATTGTTTTATTGATAATGTACTTTTCGCGGGCTTTTACCAACAAAATAAATTTTTTTATAAATCTTATTTATTTCACCAAACCTTATAGGCATTAAGCTTAGTATACAGTTCTCAAGAGAATGGAAAACTCCTTAAAAAATTACACTCAAGAAATGAAACCGAAATTTTCTTTTATAAGAATTTCTTGAAACAGTTTGAAGCTCTCAAGAAAAAACTGTTCGTAATTTTATTTCTTCAAAAAAATTTCCAGCAACGACAAAGTACTTTTTCAAGCAAAAGAAATAATAAAAGAAAATGTCTTATGATTTGTAATCTAACATCCCTATTCTAATACCCTCACAAAACTCGCCTTGCTCACTGTTGTGAGGTTACCCTTATGCTAGCGCAAAATGAAAAGCTCCATTGCTCACAACAGTGAGGAAAATTTGTGACGTGCTTATGAGAGCCTCACAATACGAAAGCAGCTGATTTTTATTGAGCAATTATAACAATATTTTGATAATTTTCATTCATAATCAGTGTCGTTTGTTGATTGTTTTTAATAAAAAAATATTCAGGAATAGCGGAGTTATTAATTGTTTGTGCAGCAGTATTGGAGGAGCAAGAGGAGGTAGTGAAGATAATGCAAGAGAGGGTGTAAGAGTTAGGGGCCGTTATATAACGTAACTTTAGAATCTACAGCTTTTAAATACAAAAAATATTGTATTTTTAATTTCACTACAATTAATGTATTTCAATAAAAAATTGTATTGCTTTTTTATTAATATTCATATTTCATTCACTTTTTTATACCCGAGCGTACTTGTACACAAGGGTATTATAACTTTGTTTGTAACAGCAAGAAATAATCGAGATAGATAAAGACATATATATACTAAAATGATCAGTATGAAAAGAGGAATCGATTTAGCCCTGACTGTCTGTCCGTCCGTCCGTCTGTCCGTGGTTACAATAACTTGAGTAAAAATTGAGATATCTCAATGAGATTTGGTATATAGATTGCCCTTTGGACAGGGTAGGTTGGTCAAGATCGGTCAATAACCACGCCCACCTCCCATATAACGGAAGTTTTTGAAAAATGCAAAAACTCCGTTTTCTCAGTATCTATTACAACAAATTGAGTGAAATTTGGTATTTGGAGCAATTTTGAACTCAGAAATTGGGCATTTATGAAATTTTGAAAAGTGGGCGTTGCCACGCCCACTTATAAAAAAATGTCTATCTTATCGCCAC
Organism: Philophylla caesio; assembly: GCA_963971545.1. Lineage (NCBI taxonomy): Eukaryota > Metazoa > Arthropoda > Insecta > Diptera > Tephritidae > Philophylla > Philophylla caesio. Next base: position 24,295,292 of record OZ020608.1, on the reverse strand, counting down.
AAAACTTGGTATACATATTTTCCTTGACAGCAGTCTTACTATGGTCAAATATTTTTGAAATCGGACCATAACCACACGAACCTTCCGTATAACGGAAGTTTCGAAAAATGCCCACTTATGCTAAAATGTCTGTATTTTCTCTCATCTCAATCATAAGATTTCATATAATCTGAAAATGCAATATTTCAGTAACACTAATACCAAAATTGTTTTATATTGGCTTTTATACAAATTTGGAAATGGGCGTGGTTCCGTCCATACCATAAAACATCGCGAGGGTATATAAAATTCGGTTTCGCCCGAATTTAGCTTTTCTTACTTCTTTTATTATATTTTTAAGTAACGCCTAATGTCTAATGCTACATAGAGGTTACGAAAATTAACCAAACAAAAAACAAGCCCAATTTGTTCATTGACCATATTACTTTTGGTTTGTACAAATAATAATAAGGCAGATTATTATAATTATTTATTTGCGCCTATGCCTACGCTACTGTCTTTCGCTTCTTTTTGCTTTTTACCTCGTGTGGAGATTTTGTCTAGCTTTTTTCTTAAGAGGTGTGGCCAAGAATAACCTCACAAAATGTACCTCATAGGAAACCTCACAAATTCTTGCTCACAACTCAGTTGTGAGGTTTTATTGGAATAGGGCTGTAAGCTTTCCTCAGTAACATTTTCTAAAGTTAAAGAAATAACTCATACGCCATGCGAAATAAGTAAGATGCCGAAATATTTAAGGAACGGCTAAGCTCATAATAAATTAAAGTAATACTGTTGGTTATCTTACAAATAACGATTGTAAACTAAAAAAATGTAGTCCAAATACGTTAAATATTTTTCAAGATTAATACATATACTAATTTTTACTTGACGCTTTTATCATGTTGCTTGGTGTTTGGCCGATATTGTAATATCTTTTTTTTTGCTATTAGTCCCTAAGTTGTACCACAAATGATAGGACCTACAGTTTTATGCCGACTTTGAATATCAGATATATTTTATGAGAAGACTTTTTTTGACCTAAACACACTCGGTGGCTTGTCATTGCCTGTCATATCGGAAAGTAGTTATCCCCTAAGCTACCTAGTAAATTACCTTTTCGTACAAAAACAAGATCATAGTTCTTTGTTTTAATAGAAACATTTTGAATACTTTTCGTTGGCGAAATATCAAATCTTCTTTTGGCTTTTGGCTTTTGACAACTACTTAATAATCAACCTTCGGCCCGAGATTTATCTTCCATTGCTGCTCATAAATTTGCTCAATTAATCTGCTTTACATAAAGTAAGAAACATGCGCTCTTGGCGCAACAATATCAAAAATAATCATTCTGGGAACAGCAATAAAGCAACCGCATTACAGTTTCTTTGGACGAATATGCTATTTGTATAATGAAATTTCGCTATTTAGTGTAAGCAGATATTTGCGATTACAAGCTTCAACAAGGTTTCAACATAATTAACTAAATTTATATCAAATCATCACATTCGCAAAAGAAAAAATCATTCACAAATTGGTTTTTGAAAACCACACAATTGAGAAAACTCTTCACTACACGCTCTGCGTGTTCGATAAAACTGATACCATATGCTTCGCTATGATTAACGTCTTCGAGTTTAAGACGCTGGTAATAATAATAATAATCCACAAGGGTTTTGCCCTCCATTCCCACCCAACCGACGCGAGGGGCGCATCCGCATGACGCACGGATTTAATTAATTTATTTTTGCATGTCGAGTCATGAAAGGCAGTAGTTTGTTGGGTGTCGAAACTCTAAAACTGTTCAGCTGATTTTCAATTATTTAATTTTACAATTTTTACTGAGCTCAAGGCCAGTTTGTGGAAGATTTTTGTGAAAAAACATCAACAGTTTTTTAATGGTAGAAATTATAGTACTATTTCGGAAATTACCACATTTCCTCATCAGACTTCTTTTTATTAAATTAATTAAATTTATTTTTCATAACCACTTCTCCCAGGCTTTGAACTCGGGAGCTCGGAGTTACAGAGCCAATACGCTACATATTGTGCTACGCTAGCCGAGTTGGCTGTTTTGTTTATTTCATCTTCCTTAAACAAGCCAACTACATAACTACATAAACTGGCCTTGAGCTTAATAAAAATTGTAAAATTAACATTTACTAGGCCAACAGAAAAATAAACAAACATTTAAATTATTTTGTATAGTAGTACCTTACTGTGCACTAAAACGAACATAAATTGCAGACTGATTTGATACCACTACCCTTAGAAAACACTTGGAGCGCGTTTGGAGAGCTCTCGGACCCGTAGAAGATTACTGATTTTGATTTGCTTGCCAGTAGTTGCCTGATATTTTGTTTGTGAATCCTCTCATAAACCATTATCCTGATAAGGACATAGTTTGACTTGGCAGCTTTCTCGCAAAACTGCTTCTGCATTTCTGGTATTTAATTGATGTCATATACATATGTATGAGTGAGAAGGTACATATGAGTACATATCTAAGATTGTCTATATGTATAATTATATTCAAAATTAAATACATTAATACTATTCTTTGACGAAAATTTCCTTGAATTTTGTCTACTTGTATGCAATGAAATATATGTAAGTATCCATACAAATGCACATATTCCCAACTACTAAGATGTAATATTAATTATTAATGCTAAATATCATCTAAGCCTCAAGTCATGGGACAGGGCAATAAATTGCAATAAGTTCAGGATCCTCTAAGACATTCACATTCTGTTTGTATATCTAAAATATGTTAATGCCTGCAGATAAAATAGGGTTGCACCGAATGTTGTCTTCGAATTATATTTAACTTTTGCGAATACAACTTTATTTTTTAATATAAAGTATGCAAAAGAGATCTTAGATCTTGGATCTTTGATATGGTACGAGGATACAACAATAAATAAGTAAATAATCAAAAGCACGGTATAAATTAAAAAAAGATTTTTTTTTAAATTTTATTTTAGATAGCGGGCAACGTAAAAAGATTGAACTGTAAAAATCTAATTTTTTCTTCAAAATAATGCATTAATAATTTGATTTCATATGAAACACTCTATGGTTATTGTAGTGCTGCCATCGAAATCTTTTTTACCTAAACCGCATTATTATTGAACAGTTTCTCTTGCTCTGCTTGCGGATCAACTAAAAATTTTGGAAAGGTTTTTTGACCTCTTTACTTTTACTCTTAAATGAAGAAACGAGCCTTACGTGGTTATAGTGCCAATTAAGAATGTGCAGTATGTTTATATTTGGTGACTTTAGGTGTGGTGGGTAAATAAAGGTAAAATTTTAGAAATTGAGTGTGATGAGTCAGATGGGAGAGTTAGGTATGGTGGGTTAAGTAATGGTGAGATTTGATGTGGGATCCAAGAAATTTAAATGTGAGGTGAGTTAAGGTGTGGTGAGTTAAGGTTTGGTGAGTTAAGATATGGTGAGCTATGGTGTGGTGAATTAAGTTATGGTGAGTTATGGTGTGGTGATTAAAATTAGTAGGAGTTTGAGAGTATAAGTGCAGTTAGTTCAAGACTGGCGAGTTCAGGTTCGCTGAGGAGAAGAATCTTTCCCTGCATACCCTTTCCGCCAACTGCATTTCACACCTCTTCATTTCCGTTTGATACATTTTTATTTTAGATTTTTCTATTAACTACTGCTGCATAGTTTTCCGTATCCAGGTTGACAATTGCTTGAATATGTTTAGAAGGGTTTACGAAAACTTATAAAATTCACATATTAATGTAAAACATAACCTCAATATTGAGCATTCATACATTTCGTAAACTCTTTCGGCATGACGGTCTTATTTCTTTGTCGCCTTAATTTTTCATGTGCTCGAGTAAGAATCGCATTAACTGAAAAGCAGCTAGGAACTTGAATTGAAGGTATTGTATAAGTACTAGTAAGTATATGTATGTATGTATGTACGCACATTTGTGAGCATGCAACTGTAAGATGCCATATATCCTTGTGACATTTCTCCGAATGTAATATGATTAAACACTAATACGACACGGTAACGTGACTTCCGTTTCCGGCAATGGAGCGCTAAATACTCGCGCAGTGAATTTAGCGAACGAAAGAGTGAAGCGAAGTGGGAATTTGCAATGATATTTGCTGCCATTTAAAGAGCTTACATGGCGGCACACACACACACACACACACACACAATTCACATTCTTCCTTATAGAAGACACACTTTCACATTCACGTCGCAGAAATTTTGCGCTTTTGTGATCTCTGTGTACATACGATGCTTGTGTGTATGTGCACCCTTTCGTGCACCGCTGCGAATGACTTCCGTAAAGAGATGCGCGTGTGCTGCGGTCGGGACAACCGCACTGTCATGGCCACTTACAAACTACAGGCAATGCATTTGAGTTTTGGGTGATGTGCTGGTGAGTTGGCTTGCCTCCCACCATCACCCATTTAATGGCTGCAGCAAACCTCACACATTTGACTCCAACACATAATGCCGTGAACTCACGCACGTACACAAGCACGAGTGCATCACACAGCCACGCGACAACAGATAAGCACACAAATACCAGCATATTCACATATGTATATGTACATATGTATACATACATGCATGCTGATGCAACGTTTGTTGGAGCACTGTTATCCTTGCTAGACAGCGTAGCAAATATTGGCTACACACACAAACGTACACGCACACACACGCCGACAGATTGCTTGTAATCTTGCGAGTGCAAAACTCAGCTTCTGTTGCACTCACTTCAGGATTAGACGCGCCAGCAAGCAGATAGCAGCCAGCAGCCAGCAACCAGCAGCTAGCAGCAAGTAGTTACGTGCAGTTTGTCAGCTGCTGTGGCTGTTGTTGTTGTTGTTGTTGTTGTTGGTATCTTTGTGCCATAGTGTTTGCACGCTGCTGGCATAGTCAATATTGAATTTTGTGAAGTTGTTGTTGCGGTTAGTTTGCAGACGCTGGTTGATTTTGTCGTTGTGGTCGCCAAAAGTCGTTTGCTTAGTAGTTTTCTTATCAAATCGCGGTAGATAGTGGCGTAGGAGGAGTTCGGTGATTTCTTTACAATATATTAATTGGAAAGTAAACGGTCGGACTAGACTGAAATCTTGCTATCACAATTTTTTGTAACGAAGTTTATTTTCAGAAGCAAAGTAAATTGAACTGCTAAAGGTACGAATCAGATTGTGGAAAAGAAGCCTATTTTAATTCAAATGCAGCGAGTGTTTGCTATAGAATTAATTTGACAAGAACGGGTCCATGTATGGCAATATTAAAAAGATTTTGACTTTTTTTTGATGACACGTGACAAAGCAGGAAAATTGAACCACTGCAGTTGCTCTGTAGCCACTGCGCTCGTTCGTCAACCTGCGTTACAGTGCGGTATAAACAGCCCAATCACTGATTCCGAATGAACTCCAGTCGTGACAAAATCTCCTTTTACGAATTCGGGAAAAATTCTATCAATATTTCCGTCGTGTTCGTAGTTTGCGTTGCCAACTATTACGCTAAGTTCAAATGAGTGTTACCAACTCTTTACACGAAATTCAGCTATTTTTTGTTTACTTTTTTGACAGCAGTTGAAAGAAAATTCATATATTTTACAATAGTTATTTTAATACAAAACAATAATTAATTGAGTTCCATTGTGGAAGCTGTTTTATTAAAAGAGCAAGCGCGAAGCCCGAAATAGACGTTTCCAACCCGCAAATCCTTTTCACCACTTCCTCTAAATTATTGAATGTGTGTATGTGGTTGCTTTCTATTCTCGTTGCTCTGGGTTCAATTTTGTTTAGACAGACTTCTGTTGTACATAGCTTTTATGGTCCAACCAAACCTCTAAAATAAAGAGAATAACAGAAACAAAATATCGTTCTACTTTTTTATAATATTCAAAAAAAAATTTGCATTTTTGCATATTTACTTTTTTCCAGGAGGTAGCTGTTGAAGTTTTTTGTTTTATTATAGTTAAATGTACATTGGCTTTTTATACTTGAGTTAATTACAAAACATTCAATTCAAATAACCAGCACTTCCTTGTGCATATATGTATCGATTTACCAAGATGACTACGAAATTCGTATCCTTAACTCGAGGCCCAAGGCTTTACAGCTGCACGGGGTTTTTGGTAAACCGCTGCTCCATAATATTCTCTAGTCTCATACTAACTCCGGTAAATTTATGCCCTACGGCCATTAATAACCACTTCTTACATCCACTTAGTTTTTAGTTCACTTGCATTTTTTGTTATTGTTAATTATTATTTTCACTGCTCCCGATAAAAGAGAGCGTTCGAAGATTATTCTCAAAAATAAATGTCAAAATTGCGTTTCACTCGGAATCCGTGAATAGGTTCATCGTCTTTTCGCTCTTTTCTTGGTTACATTTTATTGTATTTAATTTTTAATGCTTAATTTATAAAACCCATATAAACCCAAGCTTCAACGGCTTGCTTTTCATAGAACGAATTTCCGCCATAACCCGTTCTTTCTCGTCGGGAATCTTCCGCTTTCCGTGTTGCACTCTTGCGGTATTTAGACTTCGTTGAGCAAGTATAGACAACATTTAGTAACTTCGCTTCTCAGAACAAAAGTCTGTCTTGCTTTTCACCGCTTGTACAAATTTCTGTCCATGAATACTTGTCGAGATCTGCGGTATCTAGGGAGCTCACTCTCCAGGCTTTCGTTCCGCGCTGAGGCATCTTGGTTTGGTATTTCAAAGACATATACATTGTCTCCTGATATTAAGGCGCTACCAATTTGTTTCAACCTGCCAATAACTTACCTAAAGTAGATGATCCCCACGAAATTTATAAACCAAAACATTTGAAGTGAATTAAACAATATGCGCGCACGAGATCGCCCACATTTTTTCATATAGGCACGAGTACTCACTTCTTCGAATACTTCTGTCAGATTTCACATAAAAGAGAAGTTCAACATCCGTACAAACGAAATTATCCTTATATTGGTCCGAGTATGTAGGAACAATAAAACATCAGATGAAGCAGCGAGATACACCTCGTCATTGAAGGTTTCCTTCGCCGTGACTAGTGAGGTCACGCTAAGGGGTGGCAAGGTTCTATCATCCTATCCACATCTCCATAGCTGCAAGAACCTACACTCGAAGGAGTACCCGGCCTTTTGCAAGAATGATATTAAAGGCACTCGGCAAACCATTCATGCTGAAAACTTCAGAGTGTAGTCTCCTATCTGTGTATGACCGATATTTGTTGCAGAAACTTTCCAATGATTCCCGACATATTTGCTGTCATATCCTTAAGCTGCATACTTTGTGAATGGAGTGCGAGGTTTAATCGAAATAACAGTCGCCATTGCAAGTAATTGCACTCAAGCACATTAGATGAGGGCTTAAGTATGTATGTATGTACGTTAGGGATATCAATTGTGGGCATTTTGTTGAACCGGGGTTTTCGAGATCTGAAAACGAAATCCCGGGATCCAAAATTTCACAAAGTTTTAACTCGTAGTTTTTAATCTACCAAAAAATGTAACACGTCTGTAATCGTTATGTCATAGAATTATACAAAATAACATTAATACGAGAATAACAAAGAGAATGATTTGTTGAACATCATGTACATATGTATGTATTTATTGAAATAAAAAAAGTATACGTAAAATTTTACACACATATAAAATAATTTATACTTCAAGTATAAATATACATATTTGGTACATAAGCAAATGTAAAGAAAAATTATATGAAAAGAAGTGAATCGCATTCATCAAATTTTGTTCGTAAATGAAATTTCAATCTAGCGAAGAAGAATTAGACCTTATTTTGATCAAAATGCAAACTCAAAGAAATAAAAGCCTAAAGTGTGTTATCCTAAATTTGTAGCAGTGGAGAAGCACTGCTGCGCCTGAACACTTGGAGGTTGGATTGTCGTTAAAGTTAAGTTAAATGCATTCTTTAGGACATAACCTTTATTACCTCATTACAAAAACTATCAATTTCTTTTACCAAGCCTTCCGATAAATTGTATGCCTTTGGATTATTGGACAATTGCAAGCTGCTGGTTAAAACTTGTTGTAATTTATATTTGAGACTTTCTGCCTTATACACTTCAGGCACCTCGTCGTTAGTTCTATTAACATCGCTTTCATAGAGAGGTTCATTTTCGACTCGAGTGGGATATTCTCCAGCTCATTTATAATGGCAAGGACAAAACAAAGCCTTAAGTGAGTTAACAAGCTGTGTTATTTGTCGATTGTGAACTCTCTAAAGGCTTTGTTTTGCCCTTGAAAGGGAAATTTTTAAGAAAAATACAAAATAAAAAAAAGTAAATGGTTATTATATTCACTGTTATCGACAATTCCGGGATTTGAATAGACTTATCCCGGAATATTCGGGAGTTAAAAAAGGCCGGGATCCCGGGATCCCGTAATTCACATGCCTAATGTACGCTTATACTTATGTAGATAGTTATCAAGGCAAATTGTTCTGAACGCGCTAGGAGGTCTGCCAGATATTCAATGTATTAGTTGTCGACGTCAGCGTATCAATATGAACGGATAAAATCTCTGAGATAACACAACTAACTATTAGCAAAGAGACATAACAGGCAACAGCACTCAGTGGTGCAAACATACAAATAAGCTTCAATTTCTGCAACAACACAATGCAGGCTTGCTCTTTCGATCGTACATATGCTGTTAAGTATGCGTCTGAGCCTCGAAAGGATGTCAAAGGAAGCAACTGACGGAAATTCCGGTACTTGTGTCAAGCGTGTGACATGTTATGCTGCTTATGAGTTTTTCTTATGTACATACATATGTATATGTTTATATGAGTGTGTGGGCGTATATGAGTATAGAAGTAACATGTACACATACGAGTACATTTACAATTTCCATTTAATCACACTCATACACACACACATGCATGTATGTACAAACATTGAGCGTAAAAATGTTTGTCTACACTTGTATAAAATACATTGATAAAACTTGTTTCGTAGACTCGCATGTGTGTGTATCGAAGAAGAAGTTTAAAAGATAAATCAAAACCGGAAAATCCTCGCCAAATCGAAACTTGCAATTTTCACCTAAGCAATGACTACAAAACGTGTATATGTACGAGTACTACAAGGAGGAATGAGTGTGTAATAGGTAGCGAATGAATAGCGTAAAAATTACAAAAAGGGGTGTGTGTTTGTGCTACAAATTGCTCTCATGGACTTAAACTTACATTTAAGATTTTAACTAGTCTTTACTACAAGTTTTCTTTGCAGCTCAACTTATGCTACTTCTGTTTTTTTTCTCCATGACAGCAAAATGTATTTTGCACATAGCAATTTCTCTAGGAACATCAATTGCTAATCAGGGCATCAGCATCATTTCAGTTATCGAACTAGTTAGTCTTTGCATCAGCATCATACATTCGGTGAACTAGTTAGACATTTTAAATTCTCATTTAAATGTTTCTAAAGTGTGACGTTGGTATGATTCCCTCTTCTAGACTTATAATCAGATACCACAAATAACAGTTATTGTTGCAAACTTGTTTGACAAAATCAACATGAAGAAGGTTTTATAAATATATAATGTAGTATATCAAAATGATTGCTTTTAAAGATCTGTTTATTCGTGTAATAAACCTAAATTTTATGACTTTTTTAATTTAGTTTTCAATGAAAAAAATTAAATGATTTAACCTAACCCCTGTTGCATCCATTGATATTATAAATCCATCTACGAAGTCATTATAAGCTGAGTGTTTTTATTTCAAATATTGTTCTTTTTTATATATGTACGGGTATGTACATTTTTACCTCCAAATTTATAAAAGTGTAATAGTTTTACACTGTGGCCGCTGTGGTCGAGTTGGTAGCGGTGCGTGCTATAACTTGATATGCCGGTGAGTTCGAGGTTCGAATCTCAGTCAGGGCAAGCAAAATCTTAATAATAGAAAAAGTTTTTACTAAAGCGGTCACCCCTCGGCAGGCAATGGCAAACCTCCGATGGTATTTCTGCCATGAAAAAGCTTCTCATTAAATACCTCTGTCGGTTGGAGTCGGCATAAAATTGTAGGTCTCTCCATTTGTCGTATAATATAAAGACGCACACTACAAATGGTAGGAGAAGCTCGGCCAAACACTGAGCTATTAGTGTACGCGCCAAAATTATATATAATATGTAGTTTTACACTGCACTGTCAGTAAAAAAAAAATATGAAAATGTCACTTGACAAAATGTTTAAAATACATTTTATTCGTTAATAAAATGGGTGATAATTTTAAATATTAATTTTCATATTTTTTTTTTTTTTTACATTGATTTTAAATGATTTATTTTTGTTGAATTATAATTTAATTGTAAAAGTAAAAAATTTATGTGTTTGATTTTATTTAAAATTTTTTATTTTATTTCATATTTATATTTAATTTCCGAAATTTTTTAAATTTATACTTTATATATAATTTCTATTATTTAATATGCATTAAGTACTCTTTGTTATTTACAATGTAGTATGTTTTTAATGTTAATTTTTATAACTTTTTAAGTTTGTTGCACATTTCTCCTTTTTTTGCTTTTATATTTTTTTATTTTATTTTTCGGTCTTATTAATAAATAAATATACAATTTTGCTAAGCTCGAGGCTAGCTTATATTTTTTTTTTAATTGAAAAAAGTTACTTCCAAAAAACTATATTTTTTTCCATTTAAGAGGAAAACTAATCTGTCTTGGAGCTTAATAAAATTGTTGATATGTACAAATATTAAACCCACAATTTAAATATTGTCCTATTAGGATGTTTGCGGAGCTTTTCGGCCGGTAATTGTCCATTTATCCCCACTTGAGGTGTCTGTTCGACGACAGTAGATCAATTTGTAGATCTTTGTTATTTAAAAATAAAACATTAGAAAAATGTTGTATTATATTAATTTCAATTATTAAATATAAATTATTTGGTGTTTATAAGTCGTTATTTATCACTTATATATAATTTATTAATTAAATTTCATTAATTTATTTCAATGTTATTATTTAAAAAAAAATTTGAATGAAAAAATGGAATTTTTGCTTTTGTGCTAATTCGAAAAAAAAAAATGTATGTATCTTTTCAAATTTAACAAAAAAATCGACAGATAAAAAATCCCAGGAATAAGTTCGTTCCCAAAAGTGGTTCCTATTTTAAACTTTGTAATACTGTAAATTATTTTCCATTTTAGTTTATTTAATATTTTAGTTATATATTTATATTTTATACTTATTTATTTTATATACTTATAATTGCAATATCCAATATTTATGATTTATCAGTCCTGAAAAAAAAAATGAAAATAGTGGCCTCTGTGGTCGAGTTGGTAGCGCTGCGTGCTCTTACTCGTTGTGCCACTGAATTCGAGGTTCGAACATTAACCAAGGCAAGTAAAATTTTCATCATAGAAAAAGTGTTTTCTAATAGCAGTCACCCCTCGGCAGGCAATGGCAGACCTCCGAGGGTATTTTTGCCATCAAAAAGCTTCTCTCCATTTGTGGTATAATATAAAGACGAACACTTCAAATAGTAGGAGCAGCTCGGCCAAATATTGAACTACATATATAGAAGGTAAGCGCCAAACTATTATTATTATTAGTCTTGAAAAATTTTAAACTAGTCATGAACCAATGCCGAAATAGTCCCACAAAGTCGCGAACCGAAAAGGTGACAAAAAACTACCGATGGTGTACAAAAAGTTCCAAATATGTATCTCGAATGGGTCCTAAATAAGTACCGTCTATGTATTAGGACTCATACATTTTTTTTCTTCTTTATAACAATTTTGTAGCACATACATTTTTTTTTAATACTTCAAAATATTTATCTCGCTCATAATTATATAAAAAAATATATAAATATTATCTGTCTTAAAATGATTCAATTATCGACATAAGAAATATGTTCAACCCATTTTTATTATTTGATTTTAATAAGTACATATCTCTATCTGAACTCCGATTTGAACCGTAATCGTCACAAGATTTTAGGTGTGAATTTAACTACAATATCAGCTTGTTTGGAACAAAGAAGGTATATTACAAAGAAGGTGCAAGTCCCGTTCCGTTCCGCAAACTATATATATCGGCCTATTTCGCCATACCGGCAACGAATTCGGCATTCATTAATTGGTATCAAAATCTAATTCGACCTAATTGGATTTCGGTGTTTGGTTTGGAATGAGAAAGGGCAGAAGGACCTGTCTTCACTTGGTGTGAGAAACTGCCTTAACATCGACTGACGAAGTTTTTCGGTCTCGACAAATGGCGCCACAAAAGAAAAATACGAAAAAAAAATTTGTTGACTAGCTTGACGATTCACTGCAATTTTATCAAAGTTTTCATGCAACTCTTTTCCTCCTTGTCATGCATAGTACTCAAACGTATTAAAATATGTTAGTGTATTCGTACATACGCAATCCTTTACTTCCACGTACTTTTATTTGTCTTAGTTGTACACACAATCTCTATGATTGCCCCTGACCTTATGCGTGTATCATTTATTTTTCACGCCGCCATTTCAAAGATTCTCTACAATTACAAGTAATTGTGTGCTCTTTGTTCTTGCTATCTGATTACTTTATATACATATGTATGTACATATGTATGTATGATTTACCGTTTTATGCATGTATGCATTGTGCACTGCTAGTTGAACATTTCTGTCAAAAATTGTTTTTGACAAGCCTGTCAAACAGCATTTCAATTCCGTTTCATTTGTGTTTGCGAACGATTGTGTCCCAAGTGTGTGTTGTCAAAAAGTTGAGAAATAGGAATAGTGATATAAGTACGCAGGGAGGATTTGAAATGAGAACGGTACTGGGTTGAGTTTAAATAACTACATGTCTAAACATACTTAATGATTTATCGCTGAATTGCTAAGTGTGACAAGTTTGCTTAAAAAAATTAAGTTCAATTCTCTAAAGCAGTAACGTTAAAAAGTGACAAAGGGATGTGGAAGTGGTAAGTACTCAATAAGAGATGGGGTTCATTTAAAACTTTGTGGCAAAGTCATGTATTTAGGCTTGGTTCTGAATGAAAAGCCATCACAGAAGTCAATTCAAGAAGAGAGTATGAAAAAGACCTCTATTCTGTGCCTTAATTGGAAACGGCGTGGCACTCTGGACTAAATTTCGAGTCTGTTTTCAAATTTTTTAACTTGCAATCTAAACTACACTCAATTTAATAATTATTTAAGTCTGTGACATTTTTTGTCAGGAGAGGAATTGTTTGGAAACTCCCAGCTTAATTAAAAAAAAAAATTTCAAGTAAGATTGAGGTACCGAATATGAAGCTAGAGGTGCAGTGGTAGAGACAGTATGAGTGTGTGCAAGCTCAAAATATTCAAGCCAGTCTTTGTTTCAGTTATTTTTGATGAGGAAAAATATGCTGAGGAACTTAGAAAATGCTCAATATCTCAAATATATTTTGTAATATTTTTCGACCATACGAGAAATACGATAAACATAGACGTCAAGATATGTAAGTGCGTTTATCTATCACAGAAGTAGTTACCTTGGAAGGATATTAAATACTAACTCTTATCCATCCATAAAGATAGTTTTTAAAAGTTTCCTGAGAACTTCGTTCGATCGGATCAGTCTCGTCGAGATTAGCAAATACTATCATAATGCAGTGAATCACGTTATCGAAAGAGTTTTTTAGATAAAATATAAAAGATGATGCTTGAATTAGATAAAAGATTGTCGCGTTTTAAAAGTTAACTTAAGTTTCACAACATTCAATTTTCGCAAAACAGAAAATGTGTTCCGTTGAAAGAAATTAAAAAGCTAAAGATACATATCGCCTCAATTCTATGCTTCCATTAAACTTTTATAAATTCCAAAAATGTATTCCACTTCTGAAAATGTCTACAAAGTTCTATTCCACAAATTCGTTCAAGTTCAATGTTCAGACGTGAAGATGAGAAACTCAAACAACGTGTCACTTTTAGATGCCACAGGTATTTTTACGCCGTTCGTTTTTTTTCGTCTCTTTAATCTCACAATGAAATCACTCGAAATTAAATTTCCTCACGTACAAAACTTAATATTTGTATCCACAACCCACCGCAGCAACACGTGCGCCAAACTCAAGCTGTCTGCAACGACAACTTAGAACGCCCAGAGCAGCAGGCAGAGCAGTGCAGCAGAGTACGAGTAGAGCAGCGCTGAAGGTATCAAATTGTGCGTGATGCAAACGTGTAATCACGTACGTGATCTGTGTTGCGGCAGACGGAAATTTTCGGTAGTTTAGTGCAAACTTACCGCAAAGAGCAGCGTATTATAACATTTTTTCCGTTGAGATTTGCACAGGCATACGTTGAGTTTGGTGAAAAGTGAATTTGGTATTTCGTGCTTTTAACCTTTCAAAATGGTTTTTGTACGGATTTTAAAAGGGAAATTGCTTCAAGTTAGTTGGAAATAGGTACAATCAAAAAATTACATTCTATGAATATGTTGTTTTTGATAAAGGTTGAGTTCAGTTTTAGGTTAAACTGCTTCTTTTATAGTTCCGTTCGCTTGTCGCCTTAAAAAGGTGCCAAATGTCATTAAATATGAAGCGTTTGTTAGATTATTTTAAGCTCTTTATGGGTTGCTTGATTATTGGGCGGTTGTAGAATTTCATTTACATAGTTTTGAATAGGAAATTTCAATATTCATCAGAGAAGGGTAGTTGACTGCGTAAGAAATTGTGAACAATGAGTTTGTTTTGCGAGTAAGAAATAATCAATATCTACATTTTTCCAACATAAGAAAGTTATGTAGTTTTAGCATTAAAAGATTTGCCGAAGTCTAGGTCCAAAGTAGTTATCGAAAAAATATGATGCATTGGTACAGGAATGCCAATTATTGGCATTTTATTGAGCCAGTGATTTCCGAGATTGGAAAACAATCCTTGATTTCAGGAAGTTTTAATTCGCAATTTTTAATTTGCCAAAAAAAAGTTTACTCTTCTGTAATCGTCCTATTATAGTAGTATTCAAAATATCATTGTAACAAAGAAGAACACTTTGTTGTAGTTTATGTATCTATATATTTATTGGCATTTTCAATCAAAAAAACAAAGACATATACGTAAAATTTGTACAACATACAAAGTAATTTATTCTTCAAATACAAATATCAAATATAATTATTTATATAAAAAATATATTATTGGCAAATTAAAAACTTTTAAAGATTTATATAAGTTTGATAGCACCGGTCAACAAAAAATTTGTTTTTTTTTGCGCATGGGTTTTACTTTATATATTTTGGTTATACAAGCAAATATATGTATATGGAAAAGGACAATTACAAATCGAAAATATTTGCTTTTTAAGCAATTACAGCGATTTCACCATTTTTGACTTTCACGCCCATATAATGTCGGTCTTCGTTGCCGTCGAAAGAGAGGGAAGAGCACGGGAGATAGTGTTGCTTGCATCGCTCGTTGTGTACGACGCACATTTATTCGAGAAGTTGCTATATTTGTGACGAATTTATTAAAGTGAGAGAGAAAGAGTATTAGTTAAGTACATATTTACGAATTATGACAAAAACTGGGATCCACATGTGTCATGTGCATATCGGCAAGAGATATATTCTGGATGGTGAGCGAACCAGGTGATCATCACTCAGGCTGTTATTTTTGCATTTGTTAATCCACTTAAGCGTACAAATTCAAAGAAAATATTTTATCCTCATCTGCCATCGACATTCGCTCCAATACCACATACAGAAAAAAATCCTGTACCTGCGTTCGAAAATCAACTACTCTCTCAGAACAACCATCCATCACGGAGTTCATCTGTATCCATACATTTCGAATTAGTTCTGGAATCTGAACCAAAAATACCACGTTTCATCAACTCTGAAGATTTTAATGATTTAATGAGAGACTTAAATCTCTGAAAAAATAAAGCAGAGTTATTGGCATCGCGGTTAAAACAATGAAATTTACTGAATTATAATGTTTGAATATCCCATCAAAGAAAACGGCATGAAAAATGTTCTTGTTTCTTCAATGAGGAAGATCACTGAAGAAGAAAGAGCTGATCACTGACATGAATTCGAATTTTTCCATCATCGAATGTGAAATGTCTCTAAAGACGCACATGTTGCATTCTCATTTAGATAAGTTTAAAGATAATATGGGAGCTTATTCGGAAGAACAAGGAGGACGTTTCCATCAATATATAATGCATTATAGGGGACTATGTTTCGGGGTTAATAAGAGAAACTTTTACGGAACATGACAGGAACAGTAAAACTGTAAATTTTTAAACATTTGGAGTCTATTGTAAGAGTGAATCCTAATTGGATGATCGGTATCTTTTTATAAATTATTTATATCTAAAAATTTTGTGTATTTTTATTGAGTTGAATTTATACTTATCTTGAGGTAGAAAATAAACAAAAATAAGTTATGTATACTCCTGCGTAGCCCGGTGTAAGCTAAGCAGAACACATAATCGGACAGTAAATACAATTCAAAAATTAAGTAAAAATTTAATAAATCACCCATTCCATTTTGATTGAGGCAGAATTATTACCTTTTTTTTATCAAAATGCGATCTTAAAAAAATTAAATCATTAAGTGTGTTATCCTCCAACATGGACTTAAATTGGTTGCATATAATGTATCGCCGCCATTAAAATAATTTCTTTTACCAAACCTTCTAATAAATTGTAAACCATTCTATTGTTGGACACTCGCTCGTTAAAACTTGACGAAATTTATATTTGAGATTTACTAAAAAATTTATTTAAAAATTTATTAAAAAATTTATTACTCAAAGTAGATTTCCAAATTATTATTTTCTCAGTAAAAAATTTAAAGCGATGCTACATTTAAATAAGTCCATGTTGCGAGCACTTTAAGCTTTAAGAGTAACTTTGACTAGGCAGAGCTGTTTTATCAAATAGTGTTACTAATAACGCATTGTTTCGCCCTTGAAAAGAAGCTACTTAGGATAAATTTTTTTATAAATTCAAATTTCTATTAAATAAGTTGTTTTCAACAAACCTGGGATCAGAGTAGACTAAAGTTTTTCTTGGTTGGCAGGGAATTACAATATTACAATACATGTAAGTAAAGGGTGTTTTTTTAGACGTTTGGTTTGCCATTTCAAGATGCCTTGGAAGAGAATATTCGGCACATACGGCCCCAATTGCTGCAAAAAGAGGTCGAAAATTGGGCTTCTCGGCTGCAATTTATTTCTAAACCATAATGGCAAACCCTTATCTTTATAATAAAGCTAAATTTTTGACCATAGCATTAAATTATATGCGTCTTATTTCTTCTTAAAAACTACATATTTAAAAAAACAGCCTTTAGTTCCACTGTTATTGAATGGTTGTTTGAAAAGTGAAAACGCGGAGATTATATTAAAATACGCAGTAACTGAAGGATCGATTTCGCAACTTATAAAATGTTGGCTTGCGTGAAATCAAGGAAATTAAAACTTTGTACCACAACAAATGCAAGTAAGTTATAATATAAATGTTTGGTATGAACTTTTATATGAAATTCTTTTAAAGTAATGTGTCATCAATGTATTTAATGATATACTTTATATAAACAAGAAGGCGCGAAAATTATCGTACTATCGGAAGATTCTATAATTTTTTCAAACATCTTAACGTGTACAATCTATCCGACGAGTAGAAAAATACAATTTCAGGGAAAATCACTCTGAGTGTCGAGGTCCATTTCCATAACTGTGGATATGCTAAGACGTATATATTTCGAATAATCGAATATTCGTGTATATTTTAGACGAACCAAAGACACCCACCCAAAGTCGCTGTTGTACTGTTTAACTGAAGACCTCTTCTTATATGTTTGAAAAACACCGCGAGTCCTATTAACTTATGTTGACAGCGTTCATTAGAGATACGATACGATGAATTGGGACTCGAGAACGGTTCTATAAATTGAATAGTTGAGTGCTGCATATCAGGGTCACCCAATCTCTCTTTTTAGTGATATTCATTGCAATAGCTAGCAAGATCGGCGAATTAAATAGTTCCAGTCTACCTTTTGTACGGTTTCTTAAAGTGGCGTATTACAAAATAGCGTATTACAAAAATAGCTGGCAATTAAATGTAATTTTCTTATTTTACGTGAATATTTGAGCTCAAAAGCTTCACTTGTGAACGATTGTTCTATCAGGCATTAAATATAAGATATATATATTTTTATTTATTATCTTAACTTAAAATTTTCACTTTTGCTGTAAACATTTTTTTTTTTTGAAAATAAAGCAAACATTTTTGCATTTAACGTCTCAATGCACATCTATTCAATTGAATCTGTTATACATGTGTGCACCAGCTTTTCAATCTAGAAAAAGTAAGTAAAATAGTTGCGTGCTATTGCATATATCTACATTAGGATGGTCCAAAAATTAAGGAGAAAGAAGTTGAAATTTTAATGCTCGCTAAAATAACCAGTTTTTTTTTAAATTAAAAAATAGGCGATTAATTTGTATGTAATTTTGGGGGAAAAAAAATTTTGTAGAAGTAATACAAAATTCTTGAAAATTAACATTTTTAATATACAAATTTTGTTTCATTTCATAGGTCTGTAAGGTATATAAACCTATTGTGTGTTATGTCCACACTTTTGTAATATTAACTGTTCCCTTTATATCCCAAAATATAAATAAACTTAAGTATAAAATAAGATCATATGAATATATTAAGTAAATATTAGGAAATGTTTATTGGTTTCGAAGTTCCTTGAAGAGAAAATTACTTTTCCGACTAAAAAATATTGATCTATATTATTTTTATATAATTTTAAGAGATATTGTTTTTTACCATATTATTTACATTGGAAGCTTTGAGCGACTTCTTTATATAACTTTGGAAACCAAAGCAATTAAGATATAAACAGCCTTATCGTGAGTTTCGCGCAAAACTAAATTCACCCGAAATTTTTCATTCACGCGCATTAAATACGGCTATTGTGAGTTTCGCCTGAAATAAATTTCTCTTAGGAAATTCGAACATGGAAATTACAACTCTGAAATGTGTACCATATACTTGAAATGTAAAATTATCAAATAGTTCGAATTCAATAGTAATTTGACGAAATTTATAAATTTCCCAGATCTTTAAAATATTACAGTCAATACGGAATCATTCAAGTATTTATTAGATCTGCTGACCTCTTGAATACCACCAGCATAACTACAATTTGATATTCCGCTAGTTGGAAAGCGAGCTTGCTATTTTCGCTGAAGGTTGATACTATAAAGGTGTAGGTAACGGTTTTGAAATTGGGCTGGCGCAATCGGCTATTAGTCAGATTCTGTCAGAAGTTTTCAAAATTAAGTAGTTCATATTATTCCCGCAGTAGGTAAAATGACCAGTCCACATCTTTTTTGGATAACAATTTATTTCGGCGCACATTCTGGACACACTTTTGATGGCAGGCCCAAACTATTCAGCTCTATCCTTAGCGTTTTTCATAACTCAGCTACATTTTCCGTTTTTTCTTTGACAAATCCTCTTGCAATGTCCGGCTTTTCCTGTATTCTACCTATCCCTCTTTGAACTTTGTTAATTGTTTTGTTCCTGGAATGGGCAATTATATGTACAAACATTTAAATTTAATTACTTTCATTTTGAATCCGCGTATATTTTTCGCATCTCAAAAAATAGTGGACACATTCAATGAATCCCCGACGATTTCCGTCCGAAAAAAGTGTTGACGATAAGGGAAAACAATGTCCAAAAGGGGAAAATTTATGATAAGCGAACAGTGAAAAGTGAACTATGTTGGACGAAAACGAAACTCCCGATATAGAAAAATAAAAGAGAGGAGATTTTATTTAAATTCCCATTAAATAATTCTTTAATACTTTTTTAAGTTCGATTCTCGAAAATTGAAATGAATTTCGAAAAACTAAAAACCCTTATGTACTCACCTATTTTCATTTAAATAATGGAAGAGGTATCCAATTACAAAAATTGATACATACAATTATCAGCAATATCTTCATGCCACAATTGACACTGAAATTTAAATTTTGTGGCGCATACATACATAGTTATACATTTGCATAAATGTATGCCGACTCCGCAAGTATTATCTCAATTCTGAATTGAATACTTGTGCAAACATTGCTTCTCGACACATAAGTCATATTGCAAAAGCAAACATTTTAATTTAAGTGGCGAGTTTGTGAAATGTACGATAAGTTAATAAATACGTGTGTAAAGCAAAATGGAAATAAATAGTTGTAAGAAAAAAATAAAACGAGCTTCACTGGATTAAAAATTGTAAATATAGATAGCAAAAATATTGCAATAATACTGTTCAATAGCTTTTAAAAGCGACCATGCGGTGGCAGACAGCAATGAAAGCAATTGTAAATGAATAAAGGGTGTTGCCATTTTTGACTTGAAGTATTTAAAATTAAAACTATTTATACTTATTTTTAATAAAATTGTGGTCTCTTTTGCTATCGATATGGGTTGAAGGTACTCTTATGGCCGTTTGCACCACATTTGGTTAAAATTACCGGCGGTAAGCTACAATTCCGCTTACTATTCAGCGCATGCTGATCTGACGGATGGTCTTAACCGACGCTTTTAGTTCCGATGAAGCGCTTAACTGGGGAGGGTGAAAACGGCCCTTCGGGTCGCTTAAACGGAACTAAAAGGTCACCGGTTAAGGCATGTCACATAAGCAAACGCTAAATAGTAGCTAACTGCCGGTACTTTTAACCAGTTATGGTAAAAACGGCCCTTAGAGTAGCACTTGATCTTTTTGGTAAAGAAAAGTTTAAGTATTCTACAGATGAGTTAACAATGATTGAATTTCCATGGAGCCAGCTTTTGTCGCAAGATTGGATAAGTTTACTTTTAGATATAAGTGAAGGAGTTTAAAAATGCATAAATAAATTTTAGTTTCCCAATTCTGCCATTCCGCTATGCTAAGGTTAAGTGAATATTTTGTGCTATGAAACTAGTGAAGACTAAGCCAAGAAAAAAAATAAAAATCAATAAAAAAAGGTTTTCTTGGGCTATGCCGAAGGCTTCATACCTTTCATAAAAGGACGAATAATAATTATTTTTGGAAAATTTCAAGTCTTTAGAGATCTTTACTGTTTTCACTTTTATTATAAAATTAACAATGACTGATATTTGTGCAAAATTTCAAGTCGTTAGCTGATAAAATGAATGAGTTATGGCAAAAAATACAATATCTGAACAATTGGCCAGTTCCGATAAACGTCTAATAAATTATAAAAAGGCACCTGACTGCTAAACGTCATTCAAGTAGCTCAAAAACTAAGGGACTAGTTTGCGTTCAAACAGACGGACAGGCGGGACATGGCTAAATTGACTCAGCTTATCGCTTTGAAAATATCGGTTTTCTTTTAAATGGGTCTAACTCTCATCCATCTAGTACTTACAAACATCGGACCAAAGTTAATATATCATTTCCATGAAAGGTATGCTTAAATTCTTAAATCATTGCTAAACATTCGTTGCTTGAAAGAAACTAAATAATTTTTTTGATAATATTATATGTTTTTTAAATGTATTTTTTCATATATTCCTATCAAATTTATGCTTCGATTGTTGAACTTACACACATACATTTTAAAAATAAAATATAAACTATTAGTAAAATGTTGAAAAGGCTGGGATTTTCTAACCTTATTTTTGGGTATTTCGTTTTTTTTGAAGGCATGGCAACTCTGTGCATCACAATCGTTAATTTTTTATACGTTTAACTATGTCATTGTCATTTTATAGCCCTTACAGTTCATCCCATTTTCTCTGGTAACCGATGCCCACGCGAACAAGGCCAAACATTTTGTGTATAATAGTGCGCTCAAAAGAAATATTGAGTAAGAAAAAAAACTTGCTCAGAACCATTTCTAGCCCACTTCAGAAATATTTCGCGACCCATTCGAGAAAAGTTAGAGGCGAGTTTGGGTATGTTTCGGAACTACTTCACAGCCAGTTTGATACAGTTTGGGGCCATTAAGGTCCGCGTCGAAAAAGTACCTCAAATTAACCGAAACAGCCACGAAATCGTATCGAAAGAGTGCCTAAAACGTACCGAAAAAGTACCCAAAATGTACCAAATATGTATCGAAAAACAGCGAAATTTACCGAAATGTTTCCGAAAAGGTACTAAAAATATACCTAGAAAAACCAAAATTTTAATCGAAACAGTACCGAAAATGTACCCAAATATACCGAAAAGGACTTCATTGTATCCAAGTAGTACCAAAATTGTACGGAAATATAATTATCAATAAAAACAACAAAAATTCATGTACGGAAAAAGCAACAAAAAGAACCTAAAAGCTTATATAAACACTGAAATTTTATCGAAGACCTAAAACAGCGATGCCCACTAACAACCAAGCAACCAAGTCCGACTGGGTATGCTAGCGCTGTTCGCTTGAACTGTTATTTGATTGGCTGTCGTTTTTGCATTTACTGGGTTTTTTTGTTATTGTCGCACATCAATTTGCCAGAAAAACTTGACGGCTACGCATTGAAAAAATTGATTGCGTTTTCAACAGAGTTCGAAAATAACCCTCTCCACTTAGAAAATGTTGCAAAATAACTCTAACTAATTGAGAGAAAAAATAATGCACAAAACAGAAAAAGTGTTTTACTTTTTGCAGGTGAGTGCTTTTGCTCAGTGAGAAACATTATTTTTCATAAAATTTCTGTTACTGTTGGTTTGGGACACTCATCGCAGTAAGAAAAAAAAAATGTTATTTAGTAACAGAAAAAAAATTTTACATTAGAGGAGACGATCTCTGAAAAAACTTGGAAAAATATACACAGATATTGAAAATAGAAAATTTCAGAAGTTTGAAAATAACTCATAGTAGAAAACGCAAAATGATCCTACAGATAGATTTTGTACGGTGAGAAATTCGTTTTGCTTGACACTTTTGTGTTTGTGTCAGTGAAAAGTACTATGAAAAAAGTGGAGAGGGTTATTTTCGATCTTTGGTTGTCAATGTAGTAGTGCGCGCTCTTTTATTTGAAAGCTTCGGGCATCACTGACCTGGAATGTACCAAAAAGTATCAAACTAAACTCAAAATGATCCTGATCAAGTTCGGCGTATTTTCTTTCTTCATTATAATTTTATATAAAATGACTGTTATGTACGTGTTTATGAGGTCTTAGTCCTTGCTTTGTAGTCTGGGAGATACTATTGGAGGGACTTTTTCACAAATTTTCACATATGTAAATCCCTTTCATACCCCACATCTGCTGCCAAAATTACTTTCTGCCAAAAACAAGCCTTTCGTTGGCGTAGAATAATAAGTGAAAGCAACGATTGGATTGCCCTGTAAATGAAAAAGTATTTTGCAAAATAATAAAGTCTTTATGTGAGTACAGCCACATATGTTTGTGTGTGTGCATATATAGATTTAAGCTGCTGCACTTGTGCGGTGAGCTGAGCTGTTTGTGCGCCGCAGATAATCCAACAATTTTCAATTAAATTAAACGACGAGTCGACTGCCAATGCTGTGCTGCTGGAATGAGAAAGGTGCGAGAATTCTGTTGCTAGCCAAGGCAAATGCACACATACTACCTTCGCACACATAGATTTAATATGTATGACACTTACAACAACAGTTACAATAAAAACAACAACACAACCATCACCGTCAACGTCATCATACAGCGCTCGCTCTCGGCGATAACAAAAAGTAGCAGCGTCAACAAAAGCAATAAGAGCAACTCTAGTCACACACACACACACACACACACGCATTGCTTTAGTGTAGGCAAATGTGAAATTTCAATTTTGCACGAACAAGTCTCATATTGCCGCTGTGGGTGTAAAGGTGATACTGCAAATTGTTCAGATACAAGAAATGAATAGCCCACGGAAGGACATACATATATATATACATACCTATGTATAGTTATGTTAGTGAGTAGTTTGTAGTTGTTATGTAGTTTGTTATGTTAGTGAGGCCGTCAGCGCCGGACATTGTTTTCACAAATGCATTGAAATAACAAGAATTCACAGCGACACACACACACGTACACTTGCATGCATGCATACATACACACATCAGCATAAAAATATATAACTTGCTCAATAATAGTGATACATACATATATTTAGGCGGCCCCAGGTGGTTCTCGATTACATCCGTAGGTATGCAGTTAACTCCGAATGGCTCAGGCGGTGAATGAGGTACACAGAAATAGAGATTGTAAGAGAATATGATTTCGTTAAAGCTCTGTGGATTCGTAGTTCTAAGATCTTTGAAAACCTTCCTTCATTGTGGCCTATAAACATCAACTAGGCATCGCACATAGTCTCATTCGAGGATATATGTATGAGCAGGGTATATCACCGTAGGTGAGGTACGGCTGTACAATATCTCAACTCTTAAGTCCAAGTCCCGAAATCTTTGGCTACGTCAGCAATTCACAAGTGAAATGACTAGTAGAGAGTAAAAGTAAGAGTTCAGTTTAAGAATCTAGTAAAGTTTTCAGCTTAGGTTTGGGACTAGCTACGTTAAAAAGAAAGGCACAAAATGTGCCGACTAATTCTTTTCTTGAACGTCGACGATGCTCTCAAACGAGATGCTCTCAACAACGATTTGCGGATATGCATCTTAGGGAAGATGATTCTATCCAACTGCTGGTTAGCCTTAATAAGTTGGCCCAATGAGGAGGCGCACAAATTTATTGTAGCATTTTTGGATGGTCAGAGACTCCATGAGTCAGATACAATAGAATCAGCATAATTTTTTTGCACGCCATGACGAAGAAAAAGGAAGATGATGAGCCCCGAGAGCAGGCATATGGGCGCTGGTCTTTTTTTTTGTATAGCGACTTTAACGCTAAAGTCGGCAAAGACAAATATGAAACAAATTCCGGTAACTGAGTAAAATTAGTTGTAGAGTTATATCAGATTTCAGCATCAAAGCAACTTAAAAGACAGCTAATCAAAGAACGTTAAACCAAATACATACATTACGTTGCGGTAGACGCCAAACTCGCTTCGAGTGTCACCGACGTTCTTTCCATTGGTGGAGGAAACGTTATCTTAGATAATTACCTTGTTACAGCTTAGTACTAACAAAAAAACAAACGTCAAGCAGTGCGACGAAAGTTTAAAGATAAGAAGCTGCGAGCACAATGGTCAGCTGAGAAAATTCACAACCGACTTTCAATCCTATTGGAACAATAAACTCAGTTTTCAATTGATATAAATAAACTTCTGCGTACCACCTCAGAAGACGTTAGGTAAACATATAACAAATCGATACATCTGGCACATCGAAGTGTGCAGCAACTGTGCTTTACCGTGGTTGGAAGAGGGAAGTGAGTTAAATTTTCCAGAGGAAGAACCTATAGAAACAAAGACGCAGTAGTTTCAAGACGAGGTTTGGAAATAATAGAAATATGAAACACTTGATGTATGAAGGAGGACATTTATAAATTCTTTTGAATTACAACTCTGCTGATGCGTTTGAAAAAATTGAGGCCAAACCATTTTGTAGGGATGAAATTCAAAATAGAAATAAGGCGGCTAGGACATCACAAAGGGCACGGAACGGACGATATACCGGCTGACCCATTCAGAGGCGGTAGTGAAGAACTGATTGGACACATGCAACAATTAAGCAGAGTTTTGCATGAAAAGTGCATGCTGGAAGACTGTAAACTCAATGTTCTTTGCCTTATCGACAAGCATGTTAAAAGTGCGGCGTATGTAAATAAAAATAAAGTAATTTTCGTAAAAGGGTGTGAAAGACTGAAGCTCTTCAAGACTGAATATTCATAGAAAGCAAAGGTTATAGAAATGAAAACTTAGATACCACCTTTGTCTTTATTTGGGATACTTGCTGAACTTACACAGCTTGAATGTAGAGACCTCTCCAAATTGTTTGAGGCTAAACAAGGTTTTGGATAACGTGACTCACTTTTGTTGCGTAGCTCAGCGTTAGCATGGCTGATGAATAACAGAACCGACGGAGCCGACGAGTTGCCAGCTGAGTTATTCAAATACGACGACGAGCAGCTGGTATAGACATATTTATAGAGTCTGGTCCACTTGAAGGGTGATCGTAGTGCTTGCAATAATAGTCTTCTGAGTAGATTTGTGAAGTAGTCGAAATATATAATAAATAAATAGCGCATATTGTCAAAAGATCGAGTGTTGATTTCTCTTAATGGAAATCGTTATGTCGCATTAATTTCCAAAAATTATTTTTTTTTTTAATAATAGAACTAGTTCTGCTACACAAAAAGGTTAATACGCGTGCCAACTACAACTTTTAACTGTTCATTTTTTTATCTTTGATACAAAAATAACTATATTTTGCCTACTAAAAATACCAATTCTAATATCAACAGCAGCACTTTTCAACGACAAATGTTGGCCATTCATGTGCAAACGCACAGCAACAGAGCGTGTGTTGAATACTTTTGGTCATCCAATACCTCCATAAAAGCAAGGATCATTTTGCTTGCTGGCTGTGAGAAACGAAACGTGTGAAGCTAATGGCGAGTGTATGAAGCAGGCGACTGTGTGGGGTACAGAGGGAAGACCATAAAATAAAGTGTTGATCACCAGCAACGACGAACAGTGACGGACAAACGATATGTCAGCTAATGTCAGTAATGAATGCTAGTAACGTCACAACAACAAATAACAACAAAAAAAAAACTTGCTGAAGTTTTAAAACATTTGAGATATTTTGGCGGCAGGTGGTAGGGAGGGCTGTCTGCCTGGCCAGTGATTGGTTCACCAACTGTACAAGTAGAGGTGTGCAAGTCGGACGAATATGTCGGTGTGAATACAACTAAATAAATAGAAACGTATGATTGTGTATATTTTATATGCAGAGCAAGTCATCAATGCCTCAACCAGCTATGCAACAATCCATCTACCTTTTCAACACTGCACTCAACACTGCTTTCAACTCGCTTCTTTGCTAGTAGATATGTGCATATGTATGTAAATTCATGTAAAATGTTAGCTTTTTTCAATTCTTGTGGTTTGCTTTACATTCATCAACTTTTCCGTGTTTTAGTTGTTTTCCAAAAACAATACATTTTTCCAACAAAACAATTTTATATTTTATAAAATGACTAAAAAAACAACATTGCAGATAAGCACTCATGTCATTTAGCTGTTTGTCCACTTTGTGGTGCATCTCCTTACCACTTACACACCCACACACACATACATCCACACTCAAAACCGGCCAACTATCATATGAAGCCACTGCCGCCGCAGGAGTATGTGCATCCTATTCGAGCTGTCACCGGCGCCATTCTTTGTGTCAGTTTTTTTTTGTTTTTCTGTTTTGTGTGCTTGTTGTGGCAAGCACACTGGGCAATAAGCTGTAAATAAATAGTTGCAAAAAAAAAAACGAGTAAAAGAGTCCAGAAGAAACAATACAAAAATTTGAATCGCTGCTTTAGTTAGCATGTGTTTGTGTGAGTGCGGGCAGTGAGATAAAAATTACATTTGCATACATTCAGGCGCATGCACCTGCAATATATTTGCACAAACGCGCCAACCAGCAACAGCCAGTTAGCAGAATTTATTCCGCTACCAGTTGCATGGCGCAATGAATACAAATGAAAAAAAAAAATGATGTTTTTTCTCATATACACCGACATACAAATGCTTGTCCTAGTATGTACATTTGTGTGTGCGTATTCATTCATAAGTCAGTTATTTTGCACATTTTTTTTGTTGCTAATATTTTCTAATTTCAAGTTGCTTATTGTTGCGACTGATGGCACCGGAATTACTTTACCGCAATGAAATGTGTAGTAAATGTAGAAAATATTGAAGTTATTCTTACTATTGTTTTTACACAGACATTAATTGATAAAATTCTCCATTTCATGATGTCAGTGGAAGACAATAATCGTATGTTGCCATTTTTAGCATATGCAACTGATATAAACATACGTTTGTACTTCATCGCCAGTTGATTGAATACAAAAATAGAATGAATTCCGAGTATGTAAAATAATTGGAACGGCACTGAGTGTTATAACACAATTGTGTTTTAGACAGCGGCATTGCTAGTATGGTGATTGAAGCGGTTTTTCTCAAATCTATTTTCTCTTAATTTTTCATTTAATTTAAAACTTTTTTTTTTAGATATTTTGACTTTGTTTGTGCAATGGGGTACAGTGGTGCTTCACGGTCACGGCTAATAGAGAGGGAGCTTTAGTGGAGCCACTCCGACATATTCGGTTTAAGGGTCCACTGAAGTCCGCAGCGTCTGTTCACCAGGAGGTGCGGCTGCAAGCCGGTGTCTGCCATGGAGCAAGCGGCTCGCTATATAAACAAACTTAAAATTTTTCACCCCCAGCAATGGGTTGTGCGCAGGGCATGGAACCCGCCACGTAAGAAACAACTTCCAATGAAAAGGAAAATAAAGCCTCGGATGAGACCTCCCTTTTTTGATGACGACCACGGCAAACGTATTAAGAACAACGATTTGAGGGCATGCACCTGGAATGTCCGGACCCTTAATTGGGAAGATGCCTCTGCCCGGATGGTTGATGTCCTCAGCAGAGCGAAGGCTGACATCACCGCCATCCAAGAGATGCGATGGACGGGACAAGGGAAAAATCGATAGGCCCTTGCGACATCTACTACAGCTGCCATGTAAAGGAGCGCAAATTTGGTGTCGGATTTGTGGTGGGAGAGAGCCTGCGCCGTAAAGTACTGTCGTTCACTCCGGTGGACGAACGTCTCGCCACAATCCGCATCAAGGGGAGATTCTTCAACATCTCCCTTATTTGCGCCCACGCCCCGACGGAAGAGAAGGACGATGGAACCAAAGATCGCTTCTACGATCTCCTTGGCCGCACGTATGATATAAAAATCGTGCTTGGCGATTTCAACGCCTAGGTGGGCAAGGAGGGCATCGTTGGTTATACAGTCGGAAAATTCAGTCTCCACAACGAAACGTCCGATAAGGAAATGAGACTGATCGACTTCGCCGGGGCCCGAAACATGGTAGTCTGTAGTACCAGGTTCCAGCATAAAAATATTCACCAAGCTACGTGGCTGTCTCCAGATGGTAAGACACGAAACCAAATCGACCACGTTGTGATAGACGGAAGGCACGCTTCCAGTGTCCTAAATGTGCGCACGATCCGAGGAGCCAACATCGACTCGGATCATTTTCTAGTGGCAGCTAAGATCCGCACGCGCCTCTGTGCAGCAAAAAGCGCGCGCAAATGGACACAAGGAAAGCTCGACGTCGGAAAGCTGCAATCGCAACAGACAGCCACCCACTTCGCCACTCGACTTGCACTCCTGCTCTCTGAGAGCAATAATCAACATAACGATATTTCCGAGCAGTGGAACCATATTTATCGCTGTCTACATACCGCCGCTGAAGAATCCTCGGATTTCAGCGAGTCCGAAAGAACAACTGGTATGACGAGGAATGTCGCGCCGCTACGGAACGTAAAGACGCTGCCTACAGGGTCACACTGCGATCGGGCGCAACGCGAGATGTGCGGGAGCGTTATCGTGAGTTGAAGAAGGAAGCAAGACGCATTTTTCGTGAGAAAAAGAGAGAGGCCGAAATGCGTGAGTGCGAGGAGCTTGAGATGCTGGCCGACAGGAAAAGCGCCCGTAAATTTTTTCAGAAAGTTAAGCGGCTAACAGAAGGTTTCAAGACCGGGGCGAATTCCTGTAAGAATGAAAACGGCGACCTGGTGACTGATGTCCACAACATACTTAAATTATAGAGGGAGACCTTCTCCACACTGCTTAATGGAAACAACTGCAACAACCCCGGAGAAGGTGTTGAGCCCGAATACCCAATCAATGATGATGGACGCGATGTACCATCACCCGACCATGACGAAATTCGGAAAGCGATAGCACGGCTGAAGAACAACATAGCCCCCGGGGCTGACGGGTTACCAGCTGAGTTATTTAAGTACGGCGGAGAGGAGCTGGTTAAGTGCAGCCACGAGCTCATCTCTAGAATATGGTCGGAAGAACGCATGCCTACTGATTGGAACTTAAGTGTGCTCTGCCCAATCCACAAAGAGGGTGATCCTGCAGTCGGTGCCAATTATCGCGGGATTAGCCTTCTTAACATCGCGTATAAGGTTCTGTCAAGTGTATTGTGGGAAAGACTTAAGCCCACCGTCAACGAACTGATTGGACCTTATCAGTGTGGCTTTAGACCTGGTAAATCCACCACCGACCAGATATTCACAAAACGCCAGATCTTGGAAAAGACCCGAGAAAGAAGAATCGACACACACCATCTTTTTGTCGACTTCAAAGCCGCCTTCCACAGCACTAAAAGAAGTTGCCTTTACGCCGCAATGTCTGAATTTGGTATCCCCGCAAAACTTATACGGCTATGTAAAATGACGTTGAGCAACACCACCAGCTCCGTCAGGATTGGGAAGGACCTCTCCGAGCCGTTTGATACCAAACGAGGTTTCAGACAGGGTGACTCTCTGTCGTGCGATTTCTTTAACCTGATGCTGGAGAAAATAATTCGAGCCGCAGAACTAAATCGGTCAGGTACCATCTTTTAAAAGAGTGTGCAATTGCTGGCCTTAACAACCGCGCAGTTAGTTCTGCCTTCTCCAAACTGGATAGAGAAGCGAAGCGAATGGGTCTGGAGGTGAACGAGGGCAAGACGAAGTATCTCCTGTAATCAAATAGACAGTCGGCACATTCACGACTGGGATCACAAATCACTGTTGACAGTTATAACTTCGTTTACTTAGGAACCAGCATTAACACCAATAACAGCGTCAGCCTGAAATCCAACGCAGAATCTCTCTTGCCAACAAGTGCTACTTCGGACTGAGTAGGCTATTGCACAGTAAAGTCCTCTCTCGACGGACAAAAACCATACTCTATAAGTCTCTCATCATGCCTATTGTATGGCGCAGAAGCATGGACGATGACAACATCAGATGAGAGGGCTCTTGGAGTGTTCGAGAGAAAGATTCTTCGAAAGATTTATGGACCTTTGCGTCTTTGCGACGGCGAATACCGCGTTCGATGGAACGATGAGCTGTACGAGCTGTACAATGACGTAGATATAGTGCAGCGGATTAAGAAACAGCGGCTCCGCTGGCTAGGTCACGTCGTTCGAATGGATGAAATAGCTCCAGCCCTGAAGGTTTTTGACGCGGTACCCGCGGGTGGTAGCAGAGGAAAAGGAAGACCTACACTGCGTTGGAAAGACCAAGTGGAAAAAGACTTGGCTATACTTGGGATTTCCAATTGGCGCCAGTTAGCACAAGATAGGGACAGCTGGCGTGCTTTGTTGACCTCGGCCAAAATCGCTGAGGCGGTTAATGCGCCAATTAAGTAAGTAAGTAAGTTTGTTTAATATAAATAATGTTTTTAAATAAAAACTTTAGCATTTGCAATTTGTGCTTTTATTTTGAGCTGACTGTAATAATAATATTAATTCAGACCATTTTCTTGGTGTGAAACACGAATTGAAGACTGACAGTCTGGCTGATGAGTCGACACTATGAATGAGTACTTTTTAGTAAAACTACCAGAAGAAAGTATTGCTTTTAAGCTTGATTGTGATCTGTAACCTGATTTTGGCAGTTAATTAAATTTTACCAATTTCGCTGAATCTGAAATAATACGCTGCATACTTTCAATTAGGTCAAATGCGGTAGGTGCGGACAAAATTGGTTTAAAATTTATAAAACTAATTTGGCCTACATTGCCAATAAGCATTATGCCGGAAATTTCAAAGGATTTTGTACGGTTGATGTTAAACCAAATAGGTATCCCATCTATCTGAGAGTAGTCTCATATCCGAATATAAATCCGGTTATCGAAGAGGGCAAAGCTATTAAACTGCTGTGCTGAAAATATTGGAGGTTATACGATCAATCATTGCTAAGGGAGACCTTACTATTCTCTCATTACTGGATTTTTCCAAAGCATATGATATCGTTTGCCATCAAATTATATAGATCAATAACGAGCTATCTTACAAATAGACGACAACGGTTTACATCAAAGAATAACTGCTCTGCCTTAAGGCCAATAACAGCGGGGGTACCGCAAGGTTCGATTCTTGGTCCAGTTCTATATAGTGATATTTCTATTTATGCACAGGCTAATCCACAACCGGTTTCCGCATTATCTCTTCTCAAAATTTAACTTTGCTCAGTTTACTGCTCAAACAATCCCAAAGTAGAACACATGAGGTATTCACAAACCCCTAGGCTGTTTTTCGTAAGAGCTGTGCAGCTGTGTAACTCCCTAAATAATAAATTAAAATTGGACATAAATCTAAAGCACTTCGAACTGGCAATTTATTCAATATTCTCACTCTAAGTCTTAAAAACTTCTACATATGTATTTTTACTCACTTTTATTTGTTTACACTTAACTTATATATTCCTTCTACCTATGCTGTTAAACTATTCAATCTTATATTAAGTACTTAATTTTAACATAATAGTACTGACAGACAGTCGTACTTATGCAGATAAACGGGCACATAGATCTGCATAATATTTTATGCCAGACAGACGGCACTTATCTACATTTGGATATCAACTGATTTGACGAATGAAATCGAGCTCAAAAAGGAAAGTAGGGATCATTAGATTGGCAAAATATTATGGGTATTCATCTAAACGCGCAACTGCGTAAACCTCGTAAACAAACCGGTTTTTCATACAATTATAAAAACGTTTACGAGGTTTATGCGGTTGCGAGGCATTTGCGCGTTTAGATGAATACTCCTATTATTACGTATAAAAAAAGCTTAAAATTATTCTCTTAAAGGTGCTTAATAAGATCAAAATAACCAACACATTGGCACATAAGTAATTCTTAGCAGGATGCCAAAGCCTTGTATGGTTACACTTCCCGACATTAGAGAAAGGCAGTTGTAGAAACTTGTGGGTATAAATGTATTTGCTGAGGACGAAATAAATAGTTTAAACGCTTGTAGGTTATGCCATGAATGATCGCCATAGCTGCTTTTGGGAATGTGACGTGCCTTTAAAGGACGAAAATTGTTTCAAAGAATATTTTCTTTTCAGGAAAAATACATTTCGGATAATTTGTGAAAAAATTGTGGGCATTAAGGCAATGTATTCCACTTCATAGAAAAGTGGCTATCTCATTGTTCGCTTTGGAATATAGAACTTTGGCAGGTCTATTTGGAATAGCATCCAGTACTGTTGGTGACATTTTTGTGGATTTTTGTCAAGCAGTTTGCGAAAATCTTTCGGTCTGTATAAATTCCTCCCCCCCAAACCCGCAACAAATCTAAAATATCACATTTTAACTTATGATTTGGTTTAATTTGCTAATTTTCGCAGCTAGTTTTTTAATAACAAACACTTTTGACAAGCACTGTAGCAGTTTTGCTCGTTTACAATAGTATTTTTCTGTCAAAAGTGGCAGCATTGCTTATGAGTGCTTATGTGCATTTGGAAGAGGATTATGCACGAGTTTATGCAGATCAAGGCTACTTATCTAGATAACCTATGCCCGTCTGTCAGTGGTATAACACGTTAAAAAACTATGTATTTATTGTGTCTCAATATTTCCCTCCATGCTCGTTCATCCAACGCATATATCATATATGTATATGTTTTGCCGAGTCATTAAAGGCAGGAATTTATTGGGTGTCGAGATCTAAAACTGTTAAGCTATAATATCTGTATGTATGTGTCATTTATTGAGAGTATTAAAACTAGTCTTCTTCAAGTAAAAAAGGAAGTCAGATATTTCAAAGCACTGTAGTGAAAGATGAAGTTCTGACATAAGCTACGGAGTGGTTCGTTTAATTCATTATTATTTTAGCATGGCTTAAGAAACAGAGCCCGGAAATGCTTTGAAACGCGGAAAGAAGCGTTCAGCTTTATTTCGGGCAGACGAGGTGAGCTAGAAATAAAGCCTGTGAGTAACTTGACCATAAATATGATGCTTACTTTTCTCTGCGACTAGCAAGTTTAGGAGGATTAATGAGTTTAAAGCGACAGGTTGTACTGATAACTCCAGCGAAAATTTCTTAAACCAAAAAATCGAAATAGGTTTGGAACTTACTCAATCCTGTCGGAATAAAGTTGATAGCGCGTTACACCCTTTTGAAACGTGCCTCTGTTGGTAGCCTCTTTCGGTTCCGTAGCGGCAAGGTGTTCCCGATGTTGAATGCTCCTTAGCATTGAATTTTTGAGTAATTCACTTGATCTATCCTAAAAGTTCTTTGTAGAAAAGAAGAATATTTATTATCTTTTAAAATATTGAGTAAGTATTTTAGTTATTTTCTAAAAGTAGGCCATCGTTTTGTTTAATCTTTCTTCTAACTAAAGCAAGTTGTATGTGTTAGATAAAGATAGTCTGATAAGCGTAATTCTCAAAGCTATTTGTCTTCCTCCAATTTAACTTTCTAGAGTAAAGTAGTTTGTGTACCTAGGAACCAGCATTAGCACCCATTACAACGTCGGACGCGTCAAACAAATAGTCCAGAGAAAATAGTTTCCTATTTCATTCTTTGTCAAAGTGTTCCTGAGGCTTTTGTTTCCGATATGTTCTTCGAGAGGACGTTCCTATGTGGTTCTGTGCCCAATGTGTTCTTCGATACAACGTTCGTGAAACTTTTATTCACATATGTTTTTTTTTGCCAGTGAGTTCTGGAGACTTTTGTTCTCATTTTGTTTTCTGAAAAACGTTTCCTAAAGTATTCTTTGAATTCTGTTTATTTTAGGCACATTTACGCAGCGTCTTATTCTTACAACGTTTCCGTATTGTTTACACAAAAAAATAGTTATCAGATATTGCGACATACCAACCAAAGCTTAAAATTAGGGAGCGAAAATACCAACTTTGGTCCTATTGAATGGAACCGACAGCACTGGTACCTGTTTTTTTTTTGGTCTTGATGACTTCTTTAGAAACTATAGGTAGAGCACAAGTGTTGCCCTTAAAGAGCACGAGTGAAAACCAAGTGGAGAAGTTATTGACGATATTATCAAAGTTTATATGGAACTTGGAAAAATATAAAAATCCGTACACGGCCTACTTTCGAGCCTTGTCGATCAGTCTCACCCTATTCACTGAGGTTTCGTTATGAACTTTGAACTTTTCGAGAGTTGGCCCAATGATCAATCAATATGTAGTTGAAATCAATTATATTGACTTTTATATCGTGGCTTCTTTTCTGGGGAAGTTTGGGCGCAAATTACCGAGAGGTTAAAGAATACTGCCTTAATACGATTTGTTGAGAGACGCCTCTTTAAAGGTGTGAATGTTTGCACAAGGCTCTCTCTCCCACAAAGGCATTTAGGTGACTGCCAGAGATCTCATGCTCTTAAGCTGTATAAGTGGGCATTCGGGTCAACTTGTCTAGAAATAGTGCGCTTGTTTAATACTATACAAAATAATCGTTATGACTTCTCTCAGGTAAATGGCTTTCAAAAATAGTTCTTACTTTCGTAAACTGTCGCAAGCGGTGTCATCGTACTTGTTCGGCTAGCTCAGAAATAGAAACGAGTGATTGTGGTGTATTTGTACACGACTAGATCTGATATATTTTCAATTAGTAATCAAAATCAAGATTTACTTCTGAATTTTTAACAACTTCCTTGATTAAATTACAATTTATTAATAAATTATATGAGATTTAATCAGGTTTCTCTACACATTCGTAATTTTATTCTCTAATATCCATATCAAATAACCTCTTTATTTGCAATTGACTTTCTTTGCTCTCACACTAAACAAAACTATTTAATTTTCCATAACTATTGAACACAATTGGGAATATTTATTTCTGTGTTTCTGTTCACATAAATACTTTCATCCTTAGCATCCTTGTCTCCCCGTGCAAACACTCAACATTGACATTGTTGACAGACGAAATTGCCACACTACAACTACAAGTACCGTCAATTCACATTTACAAACTAATTCGATTTGAACTTCATCATTAATTAACTCATTCAACTGTCTACTCAATGTTGGCAGTATTGTTACCCTGCCAAAAATGCGATTAGTCTAGGATGAGTCCGAGAATAGTCGCAAAAGAACATGCGACTAATACCACATCTGATCTCTTTATATGGAATGAACTGTTTCCTTTTGTTCCACCATGTCCTATGAAGAGACTAATTGTCCCCTTCTATACCCAAATGGGTATAAATGATGACCAGTCCGTTTATAAAGCAAAAATAAAAATCCTTGCTTCGAATAAGAATCGAACCGGTTTTCCGGCGCGCATAAAATTTCAATGCTAAAGTGCGAACATACATACATATATACGTATCAATTCAGCGTTTATTATACCCGAACAAGTTGAATATAGAATTAATCTACAATTAAACCCGTTTGAGACTTGTTTGCGACTAATTAAGACCCCATTGTACCCGAATGAGACTAATCCCCGAATACTCCCTTTAGAGATTAGTCGCACAATTTTTTGCAGGATAGAATGTGCGCTTATTTGTACTAGTTAGTATTTGTGTACCTATGCATGTATGTATGTACACATGCACATATCCGTATTTCTGTTTGTGCGCGTTTGCATTGAAAATCGGTACCTAGCAAAGGGCGTACGCCACTTTACGCTGTCGAGTGCTAAATAAATAATTAGTTACTTGTTATATTTACGAGTATGTACAAGGGATGTACATTTTGGCATTTTAATGGTCCCGGGATTTTCGAGATTTTAAAACAAAATCCCGGGATCCCGCAATCAACAAAAAAAAAATAAACATAAAATTTGACAAACATGCAAAGTAATTTATACTACAAGTACAATGCAAGTAAAGGACAATTTTTTTAATCACTGCTTGAGCTCAATATTATAAATTAATATATGATACTATGTAGTAAATAAAAAAAACACATCAAGTAAAAATTAAAAACATCTTATTACATTTTGATCATGGTAGAATTATTCCTTCTTCGGTGTTAAAGAAATTAAAGCATTTGGTGTGTTATCCCCCAACCTGGTCCTAAATTTGTTGCATATACATAAAACCTGCAGTGGAGTATCATCGCTCCACCTCAACTCTTGTTTGTTGGATTGTCGACAAAAAGTTATATACTTTCTGTAGGTTATATCCTGTATCGTCCCTATTACAAAAAATACCAATTTCGTTTACCAAACCTTCTTATAAATTGTATTCCTTTCTTTTATTGGACACTTGCGAGCTGCTCGTTAAAACTTGAAGCAATTTATTTTTTGAGACTTACTGCCTTATCCACCTCAACCACCATGACGTAATTGTTAAAACGATCGCTTTCAAGGGAAGGCTAATTTTCTACACCATTAGATCATCAAATTATATAAAAAATTTACACATCTGACAGAATTGTCCTCTGTTGCTTCAGCCTTGCAATGAGTTTATTAAAATCTATCTAGCAAAAATTTAAAGCGTAGCCACATTTAAATACGTCGTAACGCAAACCTAATAAAAGTCTTTTGCACACGCTCTATTCTTTTTATAGGACCAAAGTGAGAAGGTCGCCAAATATTGGCCGCACATTCAAGGCGTGACCTGACATAAGTACTGTATAGGGTTTTTAGTGTATATGGATCTGAAAAGTCTAAGCTATTTCGACGAACAAAATCTAACATCGAATAGGAGTTAGATAAAATGTAGTCTATATGGCTTTTAAACATCAACTTCGAGTCGAAATGAATGCCCAGATCCTTGCCCTTAACTACAGATTTAAGAGTATTACCTAGAATAGTAAAAGTGGCATTGATTATATTTTGCTTTCTGTAATAGATCATGTGATAACATTTGCTTGTATTTAGAGGTTAACCTGTTAAAATCTGATTGAAGGAAAAAGGTGTCCTCTGTATTTTTTATAGCGTAGTAATCTTTGAGATCATCAGCGTACAGAAGAAAGTTCGAGAATAAAATTATCGAAGATAAAAACTGCCTTGTGGGAGCTATTCAGCTTTTAGAAATAGAGAAGCTTTATTATACCTGATTTTAAGAGGAAGAAACAATAAATATCTTTACTTCGTCAGTGTAAGACCTTAACTTGTACATAACCTTACATTGTCCAAGTGGCGCTCTGGCAGAATGGATGAGTTGGCGGAGGTAATTAATTTTTGGGCAAATGGATACATAACATATACTAGATACTATCAGGTAAATCGACTGAAGGCAGTTCAAGCACTGGGCTTGCTAATTACTAGTTCTGAAAGGGATGTGTGTTTAGCCAAAATGCCGATTAGATTGAACGCTAGTTTTAGATATGGCTACATCCACTGGCGACGATGTCAATAATGTTGCCAAGTTTCAGGTCAAACCAGGACGGCACAATATCTTTCTTAAGTTTGTATAGATATGCCTTTAAGCATGCTGCCTCGTCTGACATCATTCTTTAGGCACTGGAGATTCAGAGAGCACGCAGTATGAATGTTTAATTTATTTGCCGGGAAATAGAGAGG
The DNA here is from genome assembly GCA_963971545.1 of Philophylla caesio. Lineage (NCBI taxonomy): Eukaryota > Metazoa > Arthropoda > Insecta > Diptera > Tephritidae > Philophylla > Philophylla caesio. Next base: position 24,256,878 of record OZ020608.1, on the reverse strand, counting down.
CATTCAATAACGGTTGCTTAGATCTTTAAGTATTCAGTTGTTGCTATTGCTTTATTTTCAGCGTTTTACAAGTGTGTCATAAAAGTTAACCTTTCATCCTAAATTACACCCAACAGAGAGCTTGGTTTTTACTCAGTCACCATCCAATTCTTCCGGTTGTTTTTTACTCGAGGAAAGTATCACGTTTTTAGTGACCGCTGTGGTCGAGTGGGTAGCGGTGCGTGCTATAACTCGACATGACGCTGAGTTCGAGGTTCGAATCTCAGCCAGGGCAAGTAAAATCTTAATCGTAGAAAAAGTTGTTTTCTAATAGCGGTCACTCATCGGCAAGCAGTAGCAAACCTCCGAGGGTATTTCTGCCATGAAAAAGCTTCTCATTAAATACATCTGCCGTTCGGAGTCTGCACAAAACTGTAGATCCCTTCATTTGTGGTAAAATATAAAGACGCACACCACAAATGGTACGAGAAGCTCGGCCAAGCTATATAGTGTAAGCGCCAGCTGTTCAGCCAAAGAACTATACCTATGAGTTAAAGAACTATACCTATGACCGTATATGATCGATATCTTGATCGGCTGCTAACACTTCGGGAAATTTAACTAGCAAAATCCGTAGTCTACCAAGAACGGAGCGCTGTAGAGCTCTGTGGAAAAATATTCCTGCTAGTGAATAAATAACTATTCAAGACAGTAAAAAGAGATATTTTGTCTATATTCAGTATACAGTTACCTGACCGGTTAGTCGCTTAAGGTAGAATGAAACAAAACTGGAATAAAAATGGAAGAAACTGTACAATGGCAGCTCCGAAGAAGTGCCTTGGAAGGCGATGAAGGCCTATACTGTCTTAAAATAAAAACCACCTTACAAGCTGAAGAAGAGCGACTCCGAAACTGTTTTTTTCAGACCGCCTGTCCTTTCAGAAGTCCGGAAATCGGGTGGTTTGGAATCTCATCCATTTCGATTGTCTCAATAACCCATCAATACAGATTCCGTTAAGAATTTATGTTTGAACACTAGCCCGGATAATAATACTAAAGAGCTGTTTCTTGTCTCGAAGTACAAAGTGACAGAATTGGTGAGTTAAAGGGTAAAAAAGTTACACGAAAGTGAAAAAAGCATAAATAAATAGGCGGAGCAGATTCTGAGATATGAAAACAAAATTAATAAATGAGATTAGTATTATGGACTTTAGTCTTACATTGACGGGGTGGGATGTATAAAACATTAATCATTAATAGTTTCAATCTTTGGACAGATTCGGAAAGCATCGAAGATAGGCTCTATTGAAGCGGAACCTTTACCAGACACAGGATGTATTTTTTATTTTGTACAATGATTTCATAAGTGTAAGTTGCTTGTCTATCACGGAGTTTTAACTAATAGCGGAACTTGAAGGCATTTTGCAAAGTTGAAATTATCCTTCCATATCTTTTTATTCCAGTAATAGTGCAGCAAATTCTTATCAGATCGGTTACTGGAGCCTGTTTACGTAAATGTTCTGAAAGGTACATTTTCCGAGCTGCAGTGCCTAGAATTTAGGATAGGACAAAGTCTACGGCAATACTTAAATATGCGTTCTGTAAGAAGGAGCAAGTTTCAAAGGTACGTGGCTGCTTTAATTCGATTTGAATAAGCAGGATTTCTGAAATTTTTAGACTAAAATAACTAGTTACCGTCAAAGCTTGCGGTCCGCTTAAAGGATCTACTTAAGGGCTGTTTTTGGTGGGGTTCAACTTTTCTGAATACTACTTTAGACTATAGAGTGGTACATTTGGTTCAAAATAATTTTTGCATTGCTTCAGAAAAAGAGGCCGGAAATTCCTTGAAACTCGGTATGGGACGTTTAGCTCAATTTCGGCAAGAAGATATGGGCTAAAAATCAGCAACTTGGCCATAAATACTATGCCTAACATTTCTCTGCGATTAGCAAACTTAGGAAGATTAACGAGTTTTAAGCGACTAAAAAATGCCGGCAAGTGCATAAGTTCATCGCAACAAAGCTATGTGGTAAATAATGAATGTTGTACTTATTGGCTAAATCTTTATTTGAACAGTAAATAATTACTTACATATCCACTAACCACATTTTCTTTTAAGTAACATAAAACATTAAGCACTTAGGTCTAAATGTGTAAACACAAATACGAAATAAGCCGCCTTAAACTCTGAAACCCGCATATGAGAAGTGAGTGAGAGGCTTCTAATAATTCTGGCTGAGTGGCGAGTGGCGAGTGGCTGGCGAGTTGTAGTTGACTACCTTCTGGCTGAGTAGGAGATGAACGCTTACCTAGAGGTCATCGGCAACGGGATGGCAGTTTCAGGCATCATAGCAGGCGTTTGCGACAGCACAGCAACAGCTTGTCCGATACTGAGACAGCGACAAAAGCAAAGCAAACTTAATTTCCTTTAGCAAATCTATGGGATCAAAGTAAACACACTTACGCTAGGTAAATACCATCTCCGGTTTGGACAAAGCAGCAAAAAAAAACCCATATTTACCTAATTATTTTGTAGACCAGCCAAGAAAAAAAAAAAAGAAAGCATGAAAATGCGATAGGAATTCACTGCCAGCTGACGATTGATTTTGAGTTCGTATAAACTTATTTCTAATACTCCCATTTACTTATTTTGTTTAGCCGATTCGTTTTGTGGAATTTGGGAAAAGCTGCGCTGGTCATTCGACACTTGCATTGTGCTCGTATGGTTGCTTTTTTTTTTTTGCTACTTCCTTCGGCTGTTGAATGCTCAATGGTCAAGTATAGTACATACATATGTTTTTATTTTACACAAGCACGCCTTTGTTTCGAAATCGTTGCAGTGCGAAGGTTATGGCAGGATAATAGCATGTAACACAAAAGGTTGATAGGAAACACATTTGATAAGCGGCAACAGGAATTGGATTTGTACGGTTCGTGGTGAGTGTGTGAGAGCTGAGTGTTTGATTTGTTTTGCCCCGTACACATTTTGATAGGGTTTTACTTTAGTTACAGAAACTCAAATATCAACTAGATTTACAATTATAATCGACCATTAAAAAGGATTTAATACGTAAAAAGTTGCATACTCCACTGCACATTTGTCTTCCCTGTAAAAAAAAAAACATACTATTTCTGATTCCTACTATTCTATGTAGAGCTCTTAAGGCATGTTATCTTGTGTTACAAATGTTGTGACCTACCGTAACCCATTCCAGTTGCACCACTTGATGTGCCACTTGAAGTATCGTGAGAAGTTTACTAGTTTTGCCGTAAAGAGTGATGTGCAAAATCAAACCATTTTTGAGCAGTTCATATGCGGCCTGCTCATGAGCTTTTTAGCGAAGGCCTATCCAAAACGGAATGTAGTAAATAAGCAAACCGATTGGAAATTCTCTTATACTTACCCCTCGCTTAGGAATATTCAAATGAAGTAACCGAACACTTAAAATTTTGATTATGGCATCTTTTGGCTCTAGAGTCTAGAATCCATTGTTTTCCCTTTAGTATAATGTTTCGCCTTCATGGCATAAATAGCCTACTGAGCTTTTGTATTATTTATTTAATTTAAGTTTTCTTTTCTTTTATTTCCTTTTTATTTTATTTTCATTTAATTTTTAATTTTTTTCTCTTTCCTTTTCCTTTTCTTTTTCTATTTTTAATTTGCTTTAACACTTTTTATTTCTTTTTCTTTTGTTCTTTTTTGTTTTGTTTAATTCAATAAATAGCTCATTGAGCTTTTTATTATTTACTTAATTTTAGTTTTCATCTCTTTTATTTTCTTTTATTTCCTTTTTTTTTAGTTTAATTTAATTTTTTCAATTATTTGCTCTTTCCTTTTCTTTTTCTATTTTTAATTTGCTTTAACACTTTTTATTTATTTTTCTTTTGTTTGTTTTATTAAATTTTTTTCTTTTGCGTTCTTTTATATTATTTTGTTTACTTTTCCTTTCTTTAAATTTATTTTGTGTTATTTTTCTTTCTTTTCTTTCCTTTTTTGCTTTTATTTTTTCTTTTCTTTTCTTTAACTTTCTTTTTGGTTATTTTCTTTTTTCTTTAGTTTCACTTTCATTTCTCTTCTTTTATTTTCTTTTTAATTTTTACATTTTCATTTATTTTATTTTATTTCCATTGCATTCATTCTTTATTTTTCTATTCCTTTTTTTTTTTTTTTTTTTCTTTTATTATTTCTTTATATCATTTATTTATTTTAATATCTGTTCTTTTTCTTTCTTTTATTTTATTTTATTCCTTTTCTTTTATTTTCCTTTCTGTTTTTTTGTTTCTTCTATTTTCTTTTGACTACTTTCCTATTCTTTTTTATTTTTATTTATTGTTTAGACTGTTTTATTTTCTTTTTTCTCTTTAAGTTATTTTATTATTTTTTGTCTTTTCTTTTATTTTGTTACATCTCATTTCTTTTTCTATTATTTCGTTCTTTTTATCTACTTTTATTTGCTTTCCTGTTATTTACTTTGTATTTTTTTTTAAATTTATTTTATATATTTTTTAATTTTTTTTTAATTTTCGTTCCTTTTATTTTCATTTCTTCTGCTTCCTCTTTATCTTTTTTTAATTTCTTTATTTCTTTGTTTTACTTTTATTTATATTCCCTTCTGTTTTATAATCTTTTTTTCGTTTTCCTTCCGTTTCTTTATTTTAATTTCTTTTTGCTTCTTTTCTTTTTTTAATTTAATTTTATTTTCCTTTGTGAAAACTGTTAAAAAATCAAAATCAATAAACCATTTTTATATATACGAAAAAGAGCACTGATTAAAACAACTTAGAAACTTCTTTACTTACTTTATATAAAATCCATCAAATATATTTTCATTAATTTAGTCAACAAGCGTCTTATAAATTCCGTCTGCTGGGCATAATTTTGGTCAGCTACGATTAACTTAGTTTCTATTGTTTGTATGTAGGTACCATTGTGTATTTTCTTCTTTTTTTTAGCAAACAAACTACATAGTTGTGTCACACGTGTCCTGACTGCCAGAAAGGATAATTCACTTGAACATACGCCATGAACAGGAAATGGAGTAGAAACTGGAACTTAATAATTCCGCCGGTGTTTCACAGATGAGTGCATTGGTCCCACATGGTCAAGTACATATAAATATATGCACATAAATATATTGAATGTACACACATGAATGTGTATGAAAGAAGTTCACTCGCAGTAAAAAGACTCAGAAGGGAAGAAAACATGTTACCAGCTGAAATTATTCTACCATTGGTTTATTGAACACTAACGCGTCCAAATAATTGAAGATTCACTCGTTTGTTATTTTAAGAGCTTTCAAATCGGACCTTACAAAGGGTTGTTTTTGGAAACCTTTGAAAACTGTTGATATTGTTGAGTTTTCTCTTCATTGTAATCAAAGTGAGAGGATGTATCTGATTTGACCTTTTCATCCTCTTCATTCAAGAAAATGCCTCCTTCTTACAATCGCTTAGGTACTAACATTCCAAACAAAAAAATATTGGTCATTCGTATTCGATTTTGTATAGCCGCATTAAGCTGAGCCGGTCAGAAATCTGTAGCATTCATATAAAGCTTTATTTTATAAGTTTTTCAAAATATATGTTGTATCCAACTGTTATTGTATAGGGTTACCATTAATTAGCTGAAAATTGTTTTAATTAACATAATAAGCGAATCAAATGCATATATGGTATATATAATAATATATAAAGATATGAAATGAATATATTTGAGGAGAGTTAGCTTACTCAATAAAAGTTTATATAAAAGTGTTAAGTTCCTATTCCATATTAGCATATTAATGTACGTTGCAACATATTTTAAATTCATTTAGCAATGAATAAAGCCAGTGATTTACCACTTTCTATTTATTAAGTCTTTAATTTTAAAACTGATAATAAAATATAATTAAAATTTGTATAATAATCAATGTATCTTAATTCATATTTTTTTTTAAATATCTTTTTATTAATATTCCTTCAAAAGGAGCATATTTTACAAAGACTACTTCTTGAATTTGATTGGATTTCAAAAATTTTGTCTACGATTCTTAAAAAAAATTAGAATGATTGTATTGTTAAGTTTTTATTTCAACATTTGCTTATAAAATAGTTACAAAAATTTCATAAATTTCAAATAAAAATAATCATTTTATTTAGGAAGGTAAAATACCGGAAAATCAATTTAAAAGCGAAGTTATCATATTCTGCCACCAAAGTTTCCTTTATAATAATAATTTGGAGCTTACCCTATATACATAGCTCAGTGTTTGGCCTATCTTCTCCTACTATTTGTTATGTGCGTCTCTTATGTTGTACAACAAATTAAGATACCTAATATTTTATGCCGACTCCGAACGGCAGATGTGTTTTATGAGAAGCTTTTTCATGGCAGAAATACCATCGGAGCTTTGCCATTGCCTGCCAAGGGGTGACCGCTATTAGAAAATAACTTTTCTATGGTTTAGATTTTGAATTGCCCTGGCTGAGATCCGAACCTATATCCCAGCGGCATATCGAGTTATAGCACGCACCGACCACAGCGGCCACCAAAAGTGTCCTTTACCATCCACCAAATCTCTAAAGGCGCCCCCCTAAGACTTTAGAGATGTCATTAAAAAAACGACCTTGGTGTCGATCCGTATAAGGCGAAACTGACGCTGTTTATCACGAAAACAAAATAAAAACACTTCTTCCTGTTAAAGCGACTTTTTTGTCATTGCCTCGCGAACTAGTCATACCATACCAGACCATTAAATTAGCTTGAAGACGAAAAGTTTCTTTTTAGACAAGTTAGTAGTGGAGTTATGGCAACAGATGAGAGTGCAAGATGGCATCATCTTAGAAATACTTCAGCATAATCAATGATTGTTAAGCAAGGCTGTAAATTCAATGACAACATGGTTTCGCATGGTTTTCCGGCCTTAAGAACATGTACGATAACGAAAGGAGGGACCATTTGACCATATCCGGCGCCTCTAGTTAGTAATCTGAGGCAGAAATGATTCGCCAGTAGCAGTCGCCTTTTTAAATGTGCGCAACTGAGTACCGAAGTACAAATTACTGCTGCAAAGGCAAGCAGTCCGAAAGTGTAGCCTCCACTGAAGCTTATCATATCACATTTTTTTTCCTACTACGAGTTCAACTTACTTCTTCTAAGCACTTTTTAAACTTCCTGCCAAGTTAATACAGTAAATTCCCACAGGACCTTTCCGATATTTCATCCATTTTTAATCTAAAGCAAAAAATTCACTGCTATAATACAAAAGTGTCAAATTTTTGTCACTCGCTACACCAAATCACTTATTTCTCTTTCATTTTTTTAGTTTGCTGAATCGCTCGTTCGGTTGCCTGGCAGCTACAAGTTTACAAAATATTTCAGAAATTCGGCAACCGGAAAATCAAGGCGACAACGGGCAGACACCGCTAAAAGTCCACCAGCTGCTTGGGCTGTCCAGACTTACATACTTCCACATTTCCACTGCTACGTTTCTGATATTCGCTGTGGGTGAGAAAGTGTGCTTGTAACCCTTTTTTTTCGTGCAAAGACATCATGCATAAAAACCTTTCCTTGTTTCGTGTTTTTCATGCTTTTTTTTCCTGCTGCTCTTGCCCACCTTTATGTATTATCGTTGTCAACACAAGCGACCCCCCGTCAATTACAATTTACTCATAGCTACCCACTCGCTGTCAGCTGACATCCTTTTACCCTTTAACTGTGTGTTTGTGTTTTTAAAAGTATTTGGTGTTGGTTTTGTTGCTATGCGAAGCTGCTTTTATTTCGTTTTACTGGTTTGGCATTGTCCTTCTGTTTTATAAACAATTTGTTGCTGCACATCCGGGTATTGTTGTCAATAGTGTTGCTGCTGCTGCTGTTATGGTTGTAATTGTTGTGTTTGTTTTTCCGGTTGGTTGTTGTTATTGCTGCTTTTGTCATATTGAAGTGTGTTAATCTTTCGTTTTGCACTCCTCACAAAATACTCGTACATGTGCGTAGCATTGAAATGGAAAATTGATATTCGTTTGCGGGCGTTTGTATTCACATTGTTTTCGGTTATACCTTTTTATCCTCCAGCCATTATTATCACAAATTTTCCTGTTCAAATATTTTCAGACCAATTATTTGTATAATATCCATGTCGTATGTATTGTGTTAATTGAAATATTTGGCATTTGCATATGCACCTTTACTGATTGGCGATTGGTTTATCCTTGTTCGAAAATCTGATACCTTGTCTTCAAAATTCGACGCATGAAAGAAAAGGTATTTGAAATTGATTACGCATAAAAGGCGGAGAGTATAGTAACCACACCCACACCACCAATTCGACTGAGTAGGCCGCTATGAGCTCCATATTAAAATTTAATTCTGAAAATTTGCCCGCATGTAATTAAATAAGGACTGGTAAATTTTTGATTAGAAAATATAACCGACTTTGTTTTGACGACTGACATCTTCTACTAGCAATTCTGAATAAAAAAGTCTAGGGAAACATAGCCCTTAAATGAAGTTTTAGACTTCAAATTTAACATATTTGATATTAGTGATTAACCAATAAACTGGCTAGGTGGCGCTAGAATCGAGTTGAAATATTTAGATCACTTTCAAATTAAGAATGAAGATAAGTCTACTATATGTGGTGTGGTTACTTAAAATCGTGTTTACGGCCGGAATTAGTTGATATTCGAAATATATGTATGTAACTATGTTGTATATTGGCTACATAAAGATGATGATTAAAGATGAATTAAGCCTTTGTATGGTTATTTTAGCTTTTGTTATAATGGCTTAGGCATTGAAAGTTTTGGTTTGGTAAGTTATGAAGCGTATGAGATAATGGGTGTGGGTTTCGATGAGGTGGGCTTATGTTTTAGGCTTCGGGATTTAAGGTGTGGTTAGTTATGGTGGAGTGAGTTAGGATGGTGTAAGCTTAGATGCGAGATAAGGTGCGATGAGTTTAAGTTTTGAGGTTTTTATATGTTGAGTTAAAGTGTAGTGAGTTTTGATATGTGGGATAAGGTGTAGCAAGAAGTTTTGCAAGTATAAGTATGTTTGGTTCTGTTGTGTTTCAGTGCGGAAAGTCTATGTCAAGTGAGTTCAGATCTTACGATTTTGGATATGTTGGGTTTAGGTGTGGTGAGTTTTGGTATGGCGAGTTTAGATACGATGGACTAAGCTGTGGTAGATTCAGTGCTGGAAAGTACCGGTGTTGTGAGTTTGGCTAAGGGAGGGTCAGATCGCTGCTTTATAAGTTTTACTTCAATACTCCTCAAAATTAATATCGCTGCACTGTAACCAGCTTTCCGTATGAGTGTGCCAACTTCCAATGTTAAAAGCAGTTTTAACACAAAGCTCCAGAACTGGCTCTCTATTAGCAACTGACACGCGTGTACAGGGAAATATTCAACTGTATAATCCTTAAAATTGCTCACATTGATGGGCAACAAAAGCAAGGACGCAATGTCAGTCCAAAGTGCAAGACAGCACTAGAAAAGTAATGAAAACTCGAAGTTGTTTGTACTCGCCAAAAAAGTTTGCTTCACCGGAAGAGTAGACCGAGGCAAGGGGGGAGGGTGAATTAAAGTCATTAAGACTGTCGTTCCTACTTCTGTCTATGGAACCTTAAACAGTCGCGTATCATTTCTTAATTTTGTTATGCTTTAACTTTTTCTGCTGAGCTTAACACAGTCATGAATCAAATTTTCGTTTACAAACCCTTCCTAAATCTTTTAAGTTCTACCAATTATCCACTGTATAAATATTTTCGTATTCTGTTGGCCAAACACATACTTACTTAAGTAACTAGATAGTTTCTATAGTTTTGGTAATCAATAAGTGTGTAATTCTTGAAATAAAATAACAAATCCGCCATGAACAGAGAAGCAGACAAAGCTTCGGAGTAGCAGATAAATCAGATCATGACTAGTGAACCAATTGCGCGACCATTCAAGAAAATTGAAGTGAATTGAGTTTTGATAAATGAAAAGGAGCTGACAGACTGACGAACGACTTCAGAAGGCGGAGAAGCAGTTGGTTGCAAGTAGAAAACTCTATGCGAAAAGAGGAGTCTGTGGCGCAGAATACTGGTACCAAGTTGCATACTCGTACATACGCTTCTGGCAAGGAAAACTCAACATTCGGTCGGTAAGTGGCTTGCCTTGGTTGACTGTTAGCTATGTACATAGTTAGCTGCGGGTTGTTGAATAGTATAGTACCATATATTTCAAGTGTAATTTAATTAAAAACAAATTGAAAGTGCAGCCAAGCTAATTTACTACATATAGATGGAAAGAATGGAAGATTGGAAAAAAACTCATTTCTAATAAATACTACTAAAAAGTTGAAATCAAAACCGAAATGAAAAACACTGACGTAGCAGAAAATTTAAATAAACGTCTGGCTAGCTTGCTACATTCTATTCAAGAAATGTAGTAGAAGAAAAAAATTCAAATGAGGAAAAAGCGATTTGGATGTAAAAATCTGCAACATCAGACAACAACAATGGCAAATTTGAGCCACTAAATGTGAAAAGCAAATGTTGGCTACTGACTATTACTATCAACGACTTCTCTATCCGCTTCACTCCACAACATGCCGGCTTTGAGCTGTGAATGCGCTCTCATCGGCTTTACTTAATAATATTTAGTTTTGAAATTAAATGCTAGCCATTTGGTGTGGGGAATTCAGTGGTGAGTGGCGGGGAGAAGTAGATATGATTGTTAAATTCGACAGAGTACGAGTATATATGGAATAAAAAATGTTTGCATTGGCGAGTGTGGAATTAGACAGAGATGAGATTGGCATAAGCACGACAGGAGAGTAGATTTGAAAATGAATACTACTCTATCAGCTACGGTGAACATCTGGCAGTAGTATTAGCCATAGCAGAAATTACAGGCTTAAATACAGGAAAGCGGGAATTAGGAGTGATGATTTTGAGCAGAAAAATATATATAAAGTTATGAGCTGACTACTGATTACTGATTACTGACTTACTGTTATTAGCAAACAAGACACGTTATCGACTTTAATGGACCGGAGATAAAGGACTTCGACCTTATTTCTACCCACTTTCGAAGTCTCTAAATCGCTATCTACCTTGAAATTTGCTTTGCAGACAACCCAAAAACTACAATACATTCACATATCACATTTTTTGAAACTTCATGAGGTTTAACTGCGAGGTGAATAAGTAGACCCTGTATCTCATGCTTAAAGAACGCTGTTAGCGAGAGCTAACGACATCAGGTTAAACTGTACTCCGAAGATATTCGACCCGAAACGTTATATTAGGGATGCTTGTGTCGACCTTATATTATGAGCGTGAACGGAGTATTGCTGAAGAGTATTTTCTTAATTTGTGAATAGTTTGGTTTGGCTTCCATAAAAAAGCGTGTCAAAACACAATTCACGATGCCCAGCATAGTGGTCGTGTTTATTTTCATTTCCCGAAGCAGAATTTTTGACTGATTACCAATTAATCCAATCGTCTACGACAGCATTGATAGCCACTGGCATTCGTATAGTGCGGGGAAGACGAGGCTTGGATAGTTGACCATGCCATCAGTCTCTTCGAAGAATTGAACGGTGCGCTATGTGGGGATTTAAAATTTTAAATATATGGCTACTTTCGTAGCGACATTTTAATAAACAAATTAAAATACTACGATTTTCAATTTTTACATTCTTTCATTATGAGTGAGTTACTGAGGATGAAAGTGTCCAACTTGTGTACCAAACTATTTGACTATTGTACTAAGCAAATGTGTCCCAAATACAGTTAAGACGAAGAACTCATACATTTTTAACTTATATCCTCTATCTCTGGTTGCTGGAACTGGCTGGAAATTATTTCCAAATTTTTTTGTGAGTTGTAAATCTTTGAAGACTTTGCAACCTCTTACATCTCGAACCCAACGTGACAAGTACGTAAGACTCAGTATTTGTAGCGACACTGATTTACATAGTGACGAATGTGTGGTATGTTTGTTTATGTATTTGTGGTTAGCAGTTAAATGCCGCCTACCGCTTTGCATCTCGTTTCAAGGATAATAATGAAGTTGGCGTGGTTGTTGTCGCAAATCAAGCTGTTCGTACTTTGGACGCGCCGCTGCAGTGATACTTTGCTTATGAAATTATACGGCTGGACTATAAATACCTATATATACACAACTGCGTCAGTCGTAGTTACTTTACTCAAAGTTGATGCTGCTGGGGTGACCGCATCACTAAGTTTACATACGCAGTTGTAGCCGTATAATACAGGGTGTTACCACTAAAAAATGCTGTTGTTTTAACAGTTTAAATTTTTAAAGTGAAACGTCTTTTAAGTTGGTAGTAAACTAAAAAATGGAAATAATGTGATGCCAGCGATACGAAGGAATTCTTGCCGATGAGGAGAGGTCTCTTGGCAATGGTTGGGGACGGTCAAAAGTACATCTTATGCTCACCGTACTTGAAGTCATCACAACTTAAATCACCACACTTAAATTCACCATACCTAACTTGATTATACCTCAATTCACAATATCTAAACCCACCACACCCAAGTCCAATGTATCTACCGCAAGTGAACTTACCAGCTAAATTACACTACCATCATTCTCCACTTCCGTACCCTAAAACTGATTTTAACTGCACTTACCATATCTAAATTCACCTCAGTTAAACTCAACATACTTATGCTCTTCACTCGTGAATGCACCACATTTAAACTCGACTGATATAAAGTCACCACGTGCATATTCACCACAATTGAACTCACCAAAACTAAACTCACCACACCTAAACTCACCACACTTACCTCACCTCATCTTATTTCCTAAGCTAAAATAGATTTCTTAAATTGCGCTAAGTTCAGTTGATTACAACCTAGAATTATGTTTCAATCTTTTGGAATGATAAAGAAATGAATAAAAAAAGTTAAATTCTAAAGCGTGGCGGATGCGTATATGTATACGTATTTTTCGTATCAGAAATGTATATCAAATCTTCAAGCTCGCTACCATCGCGCGAGAGTAACAGTTTTGTATTTGAACTCAAAGTCAACAAAATATCTTTATCTGTGTCCTACAACGATACTTATACGCTGGTAGGCTTATGGTGATCAAAACAGACTTAAGTGGTAAAACTCTGAGTGCCAACCCCTGTATATAAATTTAAATATGAAACTTTGCAGTACATGTTTGTTTTACACTGACGCTCAAGTCCAATGTGCAACTACTGAACCGGAGTTAACGTTGTCAGTGGAAATGTGAATCCATTGAATGCATGAGTGGACGCAAAACATCGGCTTCAAAGGGAAATTAACATAAACGGCGATGAAACAGTAGAAGCAAAAACTGGACTAAGCGGGAGGAAAAGTAGGTAGGCAGACAAGAAGAAGGAAACACAACATTGCATATTGAAGTCAATTGCTCTAGAGGAAGACGAGAGAAAAGGAGACAGAGGGAAGACAACAGCTAACAAATAAAGACCGAAGCTCCAACAATAACAGACGTGGCATCATCTGAAGGCGGCAACGGCCAACGCCATCATTGATGAGCTTGTGCTCTACTTCATCTACTTTATGAGCGCCTAGCGTAAGTGTAATGATGAAGATGATGCAGTGCACGCCACACTGTTACTGTATTAACTGTTACATTTAATAGTCAAGTTGCTGGCAACAACAGATCCTGCCCTGCTGCAGTTCAAATCAATGGAAGCTGTTGCGGCATAATACACACAAATATATTCACAAATAAGTTAAGTACTTAGAACTACAACCACTACCCGTACGCACACTGATCTTAGCCTCATTTTGTAAAAGCTAACGTGCGTTTATTATGCACGACTAAGTCTCAGGAAGTGTAGGCAGAAACTTTATGCCAATATGCCACATGGAAGTTTACTTCACTGGCCTAACTGCCTGCCATGGGTCTTGTACTCGTGCGGCTATTGCTTACCTCTTACGCATTTATGTATTTACCTATGAGTTTGTGTGAGTACATGTATGTATGTATGGATGGATGTATGTATGTATGTACCTTTGCGTGCGTTATGTAAATTATGGGCACAGCTTCAAATGAACCAGTGAACCGGTATGCTTGTATGCACAAAGTGATTACTTATTAAAGGATTTGCGTTCATTATTGTTTTATATCCTTCGATGGGCACGTACACAGGATAGGGTTGCCAAAAGGGTGGGAATCCACATAAAAGTAATCAATGGTGAACATTAATATAATATAGGAATGTTGTGTCCCATTCAACTTTGAAAGGATTAAGTGGTACGTATTGATATTTTCTTACAAATTGTCCTTTTTTTTCATATGCGTGATTTGTGTGTGAGACAATTCGCTTATGAAGTGTGACTTCTTTAGCGAAAATACTCTACAACTCACCTTAACTCATCTTCTCGTTTATGGGAGTAAAAAAATTTAATAAAAGAGCCAGGACTAGTTAGGAACTGCATCAGATGATAGTGAAAATCACCTCTTAGTTGCAAATCCATTCCATTTTGTTCAAACCTCTCACATTTTTGACACGCCTTATAAGTTCGTAATTTCGTAATTTTTTTGGCCTATGTGACTGTGATTCTTTTCGTGTAGCATGCGACCAAAGGGTCTATAGGAACTTTAAGTGTTAGCACGCAGATTACGTCATCAGTAGCTGTGCGTTAAGCTAGCCGCTTACCATGTGTACCGCCTTTATATCCTATAGATGGACCATCTTTGAATTCAACCATACTGGAGCTACGTACAACCTGATGTAACTTGCCATCTACTCGGCCATCTAAGGCTGTATTTAATCTCTTTATCTCACTGCCTTAGGTTTTATTTAAACGTCATTTAAGGATCAATGATAGCTGTGGGGCGATGTGATGATCGCCTACGGTTACGACTTTCAACCGTCCGCTCTGGTGATTTATAGCTTCGTTTTCTAGTTCACTAACTCCGACGTTTAGGATAAAACTGCTGGTTCTTCCTACATCATTCTTATGAATCGCTTGGATAGATCTAGTTGCTTCATCACCGCCACTAAAGCTGTAACAACTGCATAGCCAACAATAGTTCTGTTTTCGGTCAAATTTAATTTATAGACGCCATCAAACATTGCGGTCTATAACTTTGGGCTTAGGAAAATTCCAGAGGAACACGATCGAGCCTTTGGTCTGTTGGCATTATTTATGCTTTCAACTGATTTTCTTTACTCCTTAATCACGATATCCTTGTGGTCGCTATGTGTATAGATATCGCAGACGGATCATTATTATTATTATTAGGGCATTATAGCGATGCGACCTAACAAGATCTGTTGTGCAAACCCTTTAATTTGTCACCCCATCCTTTGACTATCAATGAAGTTAAGTGGCGTTGTCCATACGCCTGAAATTACTTATACGTGGACATTCACACAGTCCATGCTCAGAGGTCTCCTCAACCAGCCTACAATACCTGTAGTTCGTAACCTTCGAGAGTCCAATTTTGTGAAGATGGCATCTCAGCCTACAGTGACCTGTCAGGTAGCCGGAAAGAATTCTAAGACCATCTCTGAAGAGGTAGAGAAGTCTTTCAGCGGCTTCATTGTATGGACATATGAACGGACCATATTATCATGACCCATGATATCATGCGTGGCAAAAATGAGAACAATTATTGATTCTTTCCAAGCTTAATTGGCCGGTGATACTAAATTTCTTTTATTAGTTAGGAGAAGTTTTCGAGAAGAATTTTATCTATATACTATACTGCCTTTCCTATACTGCCTTTAGATCTTTCAATATTATTACCGACGAAAGGCGTTTGTTTATTCTCTCTATTAGATTTATTCTAAAAGTTCGCAGTTACCTTTTATAGCTTTTATATGTTTTTTTTATTTACGACTGTCAGTATTTCCAAAAGTCTGCGGGTACCAAATATGTCCTCGGACGGCATTCTAGTTACCGCTGGAGATGCCTAATATATCTAAGCAGATTGTTGGGTGTCAAAGAGCTCGAGGGCTCAGGAGTTAGATGGTTCTTCTGAAATTTAAGGCAAAGAAATGTATGCCTATCTGCTTCCTAGTTATTATCCAGTTTCTGATAACAACTTTGGCTGGAATGCATATGCCTCGGCCTCATCCTTAAATAATCTCTTCTACAAAAAGCATACAATCCTGTGACATTGAAATTATACAAATGTTTCAATCCCTGTGATCAGCTATTCCGTCAGTAACTCTGCAGCATTTGCTTTAACTTCAACAATTTGGCAACTCTACACACTCCTAACCATTTTATCAGCTGACTGCTGTTAATTATTGGCCGCAGCTTTGTCATATTTTCCATCACCTTAAACTTTTATGCCACATATTCTACGCTCACTCGTGTAGGTAGTTGGATGAGTATGTTAGTGAAAACATATGTTTGACAATGTATTATTACTCACACTTAAGCGCATGCATTACAATCTCTCACCCACACTTGAAGTATATTTGTATTTAAATTTATTTTAAACCACAGCTCCGGTTCGAAAACTGCCGCAAAAAAAAAAGGTGTAATTTTGTAAGTAGTTAGATGGGCAAAATTAACGCTTTGTTGTTCAATGAATATGAAAGATGGCTTGGCATTTTTTATGCTACTCTATATCTAGTTATATCATCAAGGGGTTTGTTATGCTCGCTGTTTTTGTTAATGAGTTCGGTTCAGTGTCGCATGGCGATAATTGCAAACAGCGCCACACACCGCGCCGCCACACCACGCTTGTGCACATTCTTTGAGTGTCTAACGAAATGTAAGTTAATCTGTAGCAAAAGCTTTATCCGTCCGCTGCTTTTACTCCCCGCCGGTGTTCTCTTGCTTTCCACTACTACATTTATTTTTTTTTGCTTCTATTTTCTCGTATTCATAGCTTCATTTGTGTCGCTGCTGACAATGTTATTATACAATTTTACTTTTTTTTTTGTGTTTGTTACTACCACAAATATCTGTCCCCTTTTTGTGTTTGTCATTTGATGATCCCTTCGTATTTTTCTATTTCCCTCCTTTCAAGCGCTTTGCTTGGTCAATTGCATTGGCAGGCAGGTCAGTTCATCCGTCAACTTGTGCGGTGGACAGCGAGGATGTGAAACGCGCTTCAGTGGCTCGCCTCAAATGGAGATGATAAAATTGCTACATACGAGTATAAGGCGGCCAATCGAGTTCATTTCCTTTGCCATCTATGTATGTAATTATGTATATATATTTGTAAGCATTAATATAAATTTTCCTACATTCTATTTCTGTTGACTAGTAAAGTATGTGTAGGTGTCGGTTTACATATCCTTCAGTGACTAGCATTTTTTTTTTGTTCACTGCTTTGCAAATTTTCATTTAACTCCAATTTATTTATTTTTATTTAGTTTTCCAATGAATATACCTTCTTCCAATGCATTGCACACGAATGATTTTTAATTGAATTATATGTGATTTTAGCATCAAAAGAAGGCGGAGGGGTGTAGTTTTTTTTGGAATTTATCTATTTAGTTCGATCAGGAATTCGAGCTAAGGACTAAATTTTGCTAAAGAAATTAACACCACTGATTTCATACGTAAATGCTTTTACAAAAATTGTTTCAAAAAGCTTGAGCGGTCGGCTGAAATTGGTTATGTTTCTCAAAATTTTTACATATATTATTTTCTTTAATAAAAAAAGTTAATAAATTACAAAAATTAAATTAAAAATTTTTTTTACTGAATTAAATAAAATCAATAAAAAATTTATGAAAAATTTAAATTGTCTAAAATAGCTTTTAAATATTTTGTTTTTAATAAGATAAAAACTTAATGAATATTTTTCGAAATTTTTGATCAAATAAAATTATATACATATTTGCTTAGTTTATTTTATAACAAAAATGAAGTAAAATAAAGTTTTAAACTTTGTGAAAAATAATCAAATTATAAATTTATGTAAAAATACAAATTTTTTTAATAGAACATATTAAAATTTTGTTTTGTTTATCACGATTATGAAATAAATATGTATATTTGATTTTAAATTAAAAATTAAGTAAACCAAAATTTTAATTTTTTTTCAAAATTTATCTCAAAGATTTGTATGAAAATGCAATTCAAAAAGTTCAATTCATAACTAAACTGCCATTAATCCAGTTTTCAAACTGTGTGCGATACATAGAAAAGTTTAATAGTTTATGAGAAAAAATTTTGATCGAAAAATATTTTACAAAATCATAGTAAGTTTAAACTGTTTCGATTATTGTTGCTGTTAGAACAAAAACCACGTGTAAAAGTATAAATTTATTTTAAAAATTGTTTAATGTTATTTAAATTATTATATCAAGATGTATGTATTTTTAAAGCTGTATGCTAAATTTATTTAAATTTGTTAAATTTTATATGGATGTTTCTCAATTTTAATACAAATATAGTTTATTTAAAAAAAAATGGTAGAAAGAAATGCTTTAAAATTTGTTTCAATTGCAAAAAAAATTTAGAGAAAAAATTGGAAATTTTAAAATACTAAGAGCCATTTTCACAGTGAATAGTTATCAATTGGTTGATTATAATTAATATATTATAATAATATAATAATTATTAGTTAACGTAAAAATCACATTAACATTTAATTACGAAAATTACATAACGCAAAGTCTTAAATGTTCTTTTAAATTTGGAAAAACTCACATTTTAAATGCATTTATAGTAAATTTTTGTTTTTAAAAGTCTTAATTCAAAAATTGTTATTTAAGTTCTTAGTTTTTGTTTATGGAGAATAATTTTATTTCCGATATCATTTTCTGTTTAAGTTCCTCATCACTTGCCTCACCTTTCATAAACATTGCTTTTTTACTTATTAAGCTTCTAGTAAAAATTTCTTTGTCATTATTTGATGCTTTATAGCAAAGAAAAAGTAAAAAAAAAAATGTAAAAGTAGTTAAAAATAAAATTTCCTTTGTCCTCTCTTGATTCATCTTCCAATGCAGTTGAGCGCTTTTTTAGTTGACCTGTCTACTGCCTGTGCAATTTGCTGATAAGTTTGCATTTCCTACATTAATTCTCATATGCCTTGCTTTACATGCACATACACATGTACATTCATTTTCTACTGATTAATACAATAATTGTCTTCCTTTCTTTCAATTTCTACCACATTTCGGTTATAAATTGAATTAAAAGTAGTCGTCAATAAACCACAAATACTCTGGGTACAAGGAAAACGAATTTGGCAATTTAACGATGACAGCTTTGTTGCAATAAGAATGTGTCTCTTAGCATAATATGACTTGTACCTACATACACATATCTACATATGTAATATTTTTGATATCCATAGAAAAATGTATTTATTTTAAATTATACTTCTGTATGAACATACAAGATGTTTGCTAAGTTACGATCAACTTCTCAAGTTTGAAAAACATTTTTTTTATTTGTAAGGTAAAAATAAAGTTGAGTGTAAGTATAATGATAAAAATAAAGTTAAAGAAAAAAATAAGACACATGTAATTTTATTGTAAAGTGTATATATAGAGGTTGTGATTGCATAAAGACCGTTACAGAGAAAAAGAAAAATGTTGGTATGCCAAGACTAAAAGTTTAAGGGATAAAGCAATGTAACCATAAATAAGTAATTTTTCGGCTGCCTTCTTAAAATATTTCAAATAAATGGTAAACAAAGAATACAGTGTCACCACAGACAAATTCAGGACAACCAGCTTTAACGAATTCAACTTAACGACTGACTCTTTCTTTATTGCCAATGAATTTATATACAAACATAAATAAAATGAATATTTCAATAAGACTATTTAAATGAATAAACGGGTATGCCAGAATATAAGAAGATGTTGACAACAGTAAATCCACAACAAACCAGATACGAAAGCTTTGAAAATACTAATTATAATAAATTGTTAACGTTCTTGATTTTGTATAAACGGAAATATTTAAAAGCAATCATGGAAAGAACTATTATCTACTTTGCTTTACAAATTGTTTAAAATGACGTTTGTTTTTAAAATTATTACTACTGCAATTTTTCAGTCCATGCCGTAGTTACTAGGTTCGCCTGAAGGGATAGTACCTAAAATAACATTGTTTATATTTTATTTCTAAAAATATGGCAACACCTCATGGTTGATGTACAAATTATGAAACTTCAAATGACCTGGATTTTTTTTCCACTTCACTCCTCATTCAATATCAAGTTAAGTCACCTAAAAAAACCTTAAATCACCAGACTTAAAAGTAGTCGCCACGACATCTAAACTCAGCACACTTAAATTTTCCATACCTCAAATCACCACACCTAAACATACCACATTTTAATTTACCACACACAAACTCACCAAATCTAAATTTTTAGCGACTTAATCCAATTCGACTTAATAATAAAGCCATATCTTGATTTTGAATGGACGATATGGATAAAATATTATCGGCTATGACCAATATCAATACGTATGGCATCGTTATTTTCCTCTACTCGCTAAGAAAACGAAATAGTGCCAACATACGAAAACTTAAATATCCGACCAGATGACGGGAAATGGGCTTTAGATTTGAATTCGGGACACAACAACACACGAAGAAACGCTTCTGTGTAATAAAAGTATATATGTATGTATATTCAATGAACGCATACATTTTATATTCACTTTTACATGTCATATGCGCAATATTTTTTATTTATTCAACAGCTGCCGCACTTAGTGATTTTCGCGTTTTTCTTTCAACACTTGCCACACATAATATACTATTCTCATTTTATGCTATTTTTCTTGTCCGTAATGTCTTTTCTTTAACCCACAATCACTCGTACATGCTAAGTATGTACAAGTCAAGGCGCATGCAAAAAGCTATTCAAAGGTCGTTGGGGCGTATGAGTGATATTTTGTTGTTTTGTCAAGCACGTGAATGTTGCATGTTTATGTGAAAATTGCGAAAAGATAATGTTATGAGCATAACTGTTAAGCTGTAGCCATATTGTGTACACGGAAAAAATAAAATAAAAAAATATACATTTTTAAAAATGTTACATATCAAAGAATAAGCATAGAGAGCATAGTTCAGGAGTTCTTTTAAACGGCGAGATTTTATTTTAATTTTTTTTTTTGAGTTTAAGGCCGATCGGTTTATTGGGATAAAAACAACAATACTCAAAGCGGTGGAAGTTATAGTAAATTTCCTCATCAGACTTTCTTTCTGCTTGTCTTCTGCGGAAGTCGAACCCGCAACAACATGCGCCATACTTAAGCCGGCAACTAAACACATTCAGCTAAGCTAACGCTGTGTGAGCTGTTGTTATTTTTCTTGTATTCCCTTCACAACTTACTCCATTCAAGTGCGGCTGTTCTGCCGCTATTTATACTTGACTGTGTAGTTGTTGTTTGTACAATTTCTATTTGTTAGAATTTGTTTGCAAGATTTTATAATTAGAGACATTTAAAAAAATATAAATAAATTTCGTACGAAAAAACATGTGGAACTAGACTGCAACGTCATCAATCAGACTCAGTAAGCCATATAGGGACACACTCAGCAAAACTGAATTTATGTATTTTTGCAAAATTATAAAATTTTTGTGTAATAATTTATTGATGAAATGAAATAAATAAAAGAAAATAATAATAAAAATAGCTCAAGGTTTAGCCTAATTTCTTCTAACATGTGTGGTGTTAGAATCGGTATCGCCAGAATTTGTTAGTGTAAAATCTGCCAGGTAAATATTAAATTTTCAGAAATCGCCAATATAGGAAATTTTGAAAATCTTGTAAAATAAAATTTTTTCCTTAAAATGACTATATTTTAGTAGATTTTATTACTTTCATAAATAATGAGGTGCGGTTTTACTTCAATACAAGCAATTTTGTAAATATTATGCAACATTTGAAAGAAGTAACTTAATAAATATGCACATGTGATCCCCCCAAAATTATTTTCTGTATCCGCCCCTGATCTGCATACATATGTAAGGTCATATTTTTATAATATAATATAATTTATAATATAATTCTTAAAATAAAATTAATCGTGTTGCGATGTCAGGAATGTTGGTACAACTAAAAAAGCATTTTAAAGGCGTTAAATTGGCTGTCATCAAGAAAACTGTACTGAATAAGTAAAGTAAATATTTGTATATGTAAATTCCCTGCAAATAATTAATTAAAGAAATTACATACGCTTACAAAAAATTTAGGATTTTTAGCAATCACGAAAAAAAAACTGAAGGTTAATTGGCTACAAATCAATTAAAAGTACGATTAATCTGAAGAGGGTAATCGATTCAACTAAATCTTTTTGAGTAAAGAAATTATATCGATTAATAATATTCAGGGGCGGATACAGAAAATAATTCTGGGTGGGGATTAAGGTTCCCAAAAAAATATTTGTGTAGAAAAAACATGGTTGATGAACTGTTAAATGCATTTACAATTTTCTGCGTGTAAGGTTTTGATATTTTGGGGTGGGAGAAGGGGGTGGTTGCTAATTCTAGGTCCGGACCCCCAAATCCACCTGTATCCGCGCCTGATGATATTACTATAAAAATCTTGCTATCTCTAGTAGAAACCGGCACATTCTGAAACTTTTTAAATGCCGCACGAAAATGTTTGGTGAGTTTAATATACAATGTAGTGGAATTTTCGTGTAAATTTTTAATTTTAACTATCTGATTTAATTGAAATTTTTTGATAATATATCTTAATTTTTAAAGTTAATCTTCACTTCTGCCAAAACTTGGTTGAAATTTAAGTGGAGGGCCCTAAAGTTGTTTTATCGACTCCGAACGTTAGACGTACTTTATAAGAAGATTTTTTATGGGAAAATACAGGAGTAGCATTATGTTAATATTATATAATATTCTTTTAAAATTTTTGGAAAATAGACGTTGTCATACCTTAACGCACGGCTATACATACGGCCAACAAATATCCACCAAATCCGACAACAAATAAGATATTAACTAATTACTCGACTCCAGCTCCATATCACGCCTCTTTTTTTTGCAAAAGTATTTAACTTTGCCATTATAAATACTTTATGCATATAAGCTTGATTGGATCATACACACTTAAATACGGTTTTTTGTAGCAACTCAAGTCCAGCGCCACCTGGCGATTCGAATTGTTATTCTTAACGATTCAACAACTCAAGATAGTGCTAAGCGTTGTCTCAATGACCGCCTTCAATATTCTTGAGCATCCGAACATTTTCGTACTCCCGCTTCGCTGTGACGATCGAAATAACTACTTTTCACTCTGAGATGTTGAACCGATCTCGAATCTCTTGAAGACTTATTATCGTAGTTAATATCCGTGAAGGATTGTAACTCAAACCCCAAAATTTAGTTTTATTTGCTCTATTTAAGCTAAAAGTTTGCATTCCCATTCATCTTTTAAATGAGGGCAATCTGAGTAAGAGTAAGTCCTTCGATTGAAGCCTAATCATAGTTACTTTGACATTTCAGCAATTAATGGAAATTGGCAAGTATATTTTGACATTAAAGTCACACAATTATGTCAAAGTTAACTAACTAACAAACATCGACCTACTTCGTTGTAAATATGTGAATATGTACTCACATTTACCACGCCACATTTACGTAAATTGAATACGCTCCATTATTTCGACGAAAATGTATCTGTAATTATGTACCCAAAAGTGTCAAATGTCAAATGTCAAGAGTTAAGTGAAAAGGCAGCTAGTTGTCATGTCACAGCATCCCATTGTCAGCCACAATCATACTCGTATGCTATGCTATTTGAATGTGTAACTATGTAAGTAAATGTATATAAACGATATGCATGTGGGTTAAATGCAAGAAATCATCATTTATGAATATGAGTCACCTGTCAGTGTGTCAGTCATATTTTAAATTTCATATACAACTTTTTAATGAGTCAGCAGAGTAGACAGCTATACACGATATCACTCAGCAAGTCATTGCATCAGTATATTTATTTATTACCGCTAATCGTGTTAGCAGCCGTTTTCTTTAATTTCAATTGAAGGCATTTTTTTTGTAGATTCACGCCAACAGGCATCTACAGACTTATTCTGTAACACGAATTCTTCCATCAATTATACACTTAATATCACAGAGCTTTTTAACTGATCATCTTTACACATTCAGTCGTCATTCAGTGGCCACTCAGTGAGTCAATTTAATCATCACATCATTCAGCCAGTCAGCTATTCAGGAAAAGTTTTTTTAACATTTATTTTAACAGCCGAAGATTTTCAATGCAATAACAAATATCCTTCTGCATACACATTCAACTATCTCCGCCTTCTGTCAAACTCTCACAACTCGCATTTAATTAAATATACGCAATTCGTAAGTTTTACTTTCATTTTCAATTTCCGTGCCCGTTGCTTTTATGTCAGCCAAGCAGCAGTACGTCGGATGTATATGTATGCTTTTAATTATATATATGTATATACATCATGTGGCCGCTGTGTTCGAGTGGATAGCTGTGCGTGCTATAACTCGATATGCCGGTGATTTCGTGGTTCGATACTGAGCAAGGACAAGTAAAATCTATATTATAAACAAGTTTTTTCTAGTAGCGGCCACCCCTGGGCAGGCAATGGCAAACCTCCGAGGGTAGTTCTGCCATAAAAAGGCTTCGTATTAAATACATCTGTCGGTTGGAGTCAGCACAAAATTGTAGGTCCCTCCATTTGTGGTAGAATATAAAGACACACACCACAAATAGTAGGAGAAGCTCGGCCAAACACTGAGCTATATACATAGCTTAAGCGCTAAATTATTATTATTATATATGTATGTATATGTTCATATATAGATGGTATGAACTGACTCGGCATGTTTGGAGACACATCTGCCAGTGCATCAGGATATCTGGTTGTCAGTGAAGATGAGTTGTATAAGCCTTGCATCCTGCTTTTATTTGCTAACAAGTTCTTATTGTTGTTGTTCTCTTATTTGTTGGCTTTTTTATATATGTATGTATTTCTTTATTTTTTTTATTTTATTGTATTCGAACATTTATAGTACATTAACGTTATAATGGTGCCAGCAACGGCAACAGCTCTCAAGTTTTATGAGAAAAGTTTGTCGTTTACTTTTGGTCGGCGGTAAGTTCATACAAATATATACACACATATGTACATACATATGCACACACAAATAAGTATACACAGCAGTGCTAATATTGGTAGTCTGGTTCGATCTAAAGACTTGCTGATACGTTTTGAATTAAATGAGGAAGCGCCTGAAGGAAAAGCGACTGGTGCGTTTTTTAAATGTTCGTTGTTGATATTCGATCGATCAGACATGAACTACTATCTTAATTGGGGGATGTATGTACTGTGGAAATAGCAAAACAGGTTATATACGATAACTGAAAAACTCCGGCGCAGGTGTAAGGAGACTTCAAACTTGTACCCCAAATGTAAGTTTTCGTTCAATTTACAAAAGTGTTTGGCCTGTTTGATTCCTTTCTTAACCATCTTATAAGCTTTGGTGAGGTGGGGTGCAGAGAGGGAACTTGTCGTAAATTTAGGTGTGGTACGCTTAGGTAACGTCGGTTTATGTATGATGAGTTCATATGAATTCGTTTGTAGGGAGGTAAGGTGTGGTGAGTGGAGGTGCGGTGAGTTTAGGTGTGGTGTGTTAAGGTATGGTGAGTTAAGGTGTGGAGAGTTTGAATAATTTTAGGTTTAGGCGCAGTGTCTATCTAGTTTCGGCAGTTTTTATATGATTGTTTTAGGTGTGAGGATTTTGGGAGATGCGACTTTAGGTGTAGTAAGTTTAAGTGTGCTGAGTTATGGAGTCGGAAATTCGGATATAGTAAGCAAAAAATATTTTACTATGTACATAATTTACTAGTTTAAATTAAATTAAAATACTGATACACTCTTACTAAATACGCCTTGTGATTAATGCTCAATACATTCAATTAATATTATTTGAAAATATTAACTTTTCAAAATAAAAATGTTGGTCAGTATAAATTTAAAATCTTATCAAATATTGTATTCGTGCATAAATTCTTCTTCTTATATGGCACTGTAACCGTGTATCGGTTTTGGGCCGAGACGAAAAAACTTCTCCCCTCACTCCTTCGCTAGGTAACGCCAATTATTCACACCAAGGGAATACAGGGTTTTCTGCACTTGCTATTTCCGGTGTATTCGTCGGCGTCCTTGCCTTCGTTGGCAAGTCTAAAGATATCTTCACCGGAGCATCTTCATCCATACGAACGACATGTCCAAGTCATCGCAATCGCTGAATTTGTATGCCATTAAACAGCTCATACAGTTCATCATTCCATCTTATGCGGTATCTATCGCTCACGCAACAAATTTTGCATACAACATTAATCCCAAAGTCTTCTCATCGACATTGCCATGATTCCGCTTCCATTAAAAGTATATGCATTATGAGGGATTTGTTGAGTGAGATTTTCGTTCGTCGAGAAAGTGCTCTGTTTTTTAATTTTATCCTCGTTCACTGCAAGACCAACTCATTTTGTTTCCTTCTCTTGACTGGAAAATGCCGCACTGATGGCCAAGAGCCACTGCGAATCAAATTGGCAGCTGTTCTTATACTTTCCAGCATCAAATTGAAATAGTTGCGCAAAAGTTGTGCCCAATTTTAACCAGGGCGTTGTACAGGCAACTTTCATTCGTGCTGTCAAAAGCGGCTTTAAAGTCGACAAAGAGATGGTATGTAATTTAAAGTGTTTCGAATATCTGGTCAATTGTGTATTTACCAGGCCTGAAATTACATTGATAACGTTCAATTAGCTGGTTCATATACGGCTTTAGTCTTTCACACAGTATCGTCGATAGAATCTTATAGGCGATATATAGAAGGCTTGTCCCACAGTTGTTTGGTGTAAACAACAGGATTGCCCTTCTTATGGATTGGGCAAAGCACACTGAAATTTTAATTCCCTGGAAATAGTGCATAACTGTCTATACTACTATATAAAATAAATTTTATTAATTATTTTTTTAAATTTAAGCCTTTTTTGAGAACAACTGAGTGGCATACTTGTTTTTTTTTTTATTATTGGAAGATAAACCCCTTTTTTTGGAGGAAAAATTGCAAAAATTACAAATCAATATAGAACAAAGGTTTTATGTTTATATTTTCAATAGAAAGATACATAAATATATCTCATGATGGAATAATGAAAGGTGTTGTACGTTGTGACAGCGCCAGATTGAACGCCCTTAGCTCAATGTTGTATCTTGGAAGTATTAGAGAAACGGGAATAAAAGAAGGCCGTTCCTAGGAAAAAGTACAAATAAGTGAAGATATTTAAATAAAATTTACCCACAATGATTGGAATACTATGAATTTTTTATGAAAATTGACAAAAAAATTAATAACATACTTTGTATTTATGTACGAGTTTTTAGTGTCTTTGGATGCCAAAATTAAAAAAGACAAACTTCTTCGATAATGATTATTCTTTAGAAATTAATGTAAAATGTTCAACTATGACGCAAACTGAAGGTAATCGTCAATGGTTATGAGCATAAAAGCACTGAAGGTGGGATTTTTAGGAAAGAAAAACTAATTGATAACTGAAAAAGCATAAATATATATTAGAATACAATATCCATATATTAAATTGAATATAAAATTTACTTGTTCCAAAGACGAGCGGAGAAAACGAAAAATTGACGTTGACGAGAAGATCGAGTCGGTTGAAGGCGGCTTTTGAGAAATGGGTGTTCTTCTATGACGATAACTTTATGGAGCAGCGTCAATTATTTAAATTTGAGCAGATTATCGAACGAAATAAAGGATATCTTCAGAGCTCATAGAGAAATATTAACTATTTTTGATACTTTATCAAAAAACGGATTTTTTTTTGTCCACTAAAATATTGTATTGGAAATGCCAATAAAATTGTTTTTCCTATCTTCCGAAATGAACCTCAGAGCTTTATTCTACTTAATAATTTAACAAATATTGTTTTAATATACAAATACTTGACAATTTTTATAAAAACTTATTCGAACTCCTGCTTTTAGAAAACCTATTATCAACAAATGAGAAAAATTATCCAAAATGTCAAAACAATCGATAATACATATTATAAGTTCCACATGAAAAACTAAATTTTTTGCTACAATTCAACAGTTATTTTTACAAAACTGGTAACCAAAAGGAACAACACAGTTTCTAAGGGCGTTCAAGATGGCTGATTTAGAGCGAGAAGTTGCCAACGTACAACACCTTTTATTATTGCATCATAAATATATCTGAAGTAATTATTAAAAAGAACAAAAAAATGTGTGAATAAATTAGTCTAAAAAATTGAAGAAATCACAATAAAGTATTATATTTACTTTATGCAAAAGAGATAAAATTGTAATAAGTCGGTGTTATTTTAAATTTTATAGAAATCTCAAAGGTTAAGAAATCACAATTGTGGGGGTGAAAAGACTAAAATTTTACCAAAAATTAACGATACACTTGATGAAAGTGTTAGAGTGCGGCTTGGCTGAATAGGTATGAATGCATATGACAACTCATATATATACTTGGAAGATAAAGTTGTGCTATTACATATGCATACATTAACAAAGCATACGAATTTACGAAACTTTCATGCCGACAAACATCGAAACACATACACTTGTAAGTATGTATGTACGTAAATGTAATGCTCACATATTTAAGCTGCACATTCTTACTAGTTACTTTTGAAATAAATTATTTTCAAGGTATACATTGCACTTCAACTCATACATACATAGTCGTATTTTTTTACAATATCAATACACCTACATATGCAGATATTTGCATGCCAAAACTGTGCATGAATGCGAAAACTCGAGTGCTTGTTACATGCATTTGCACAAAAAATGTGTGTACTTATGTATGTATTTTAAGCGTGGTTCAAACTTTTTACAAAATTCGTAGAACAAATGAACATTTTGGCTTAATATTTTAAGATTTACCGGTGACTTAACTACCTCAAAATGTTCACTAGTTTTAAGAAACGATAATTTTTGTTGAAAACTATTTATTAATAAGTGAAGAGAAGTTAAAGATGCTAATAATAATACCAGAGCTGTAACATTATTTTGCCTTCCTTTAATAATATAATAATAATAATTTGGCGCTTACACTTTATAGCTCAGTGTTTGGCCGAGCTTCTCCTACCATTTGTGGTGTGCGTCTTTATATTCTAACACAAATGGAGGGACCTACAGTATTGTGCCGACTCCGAACGGCAGATGTATTTTATGAGAAGCTTTTGAGAATACCGATTTCGCAGGTTGAGTTCCTCGATATATTAAGATTTTACGATTTCGAGATATAAAAAGTGTCCGGAAAACAACTCAAGGTATAAGAAAGCCAACAACCGGTAATCACATTAACTTTAACCAACTTTCGAAGACGTGGCTTTCTTTTCTAGGGTCGTATATTGGTTTGCAATTACTTGTTTGGTTTAATTTTATATTTTGACCACCTTAATGTAGTGCTTCAAGTTGGTAAGCAGTCGAAATTTCAAACTGTACTTTCAACTGTTAAAAACCACATTTCATTTTATTGTTATTGGAATTAGTTTTATTTTATCGTGAAATTTGCTTGTAAGTTCTTTAAAGTGTTTTTGTTGTACTCGTATGTAGCTGATGTACTTTTGAACTGCACTTTTACAAATTTGTTTGATTTTATCTTATAACATAAATTAATATATTTCTTCAGTAAAAACAAATTGCTCCGGTTGGAAAACTAGCATTTGAAGTATATTAATACTACTTTATAAATTACTCAATCAAACGGTAGACTATGTGCATTTTCAGTCAAGCTACTAGCAGCCATACTTCCAAAGAATAGCAGATCGACCGAGAAAAAGTGCAGGGATATTAAGGGGAGACAATTCCTCGACGCGCAACAAAGCTCTGACAGGTGGCAGAACGCTACAACCACCGACTCGGTACAGAAAGATCTAAAACCTATAAATTAAAAATTATTGGCGGGACTTTAAACGCAAGTGTCACTACCGTTGCGTGCGATCGTTAAGGTCAAGGAGGAAACCCGCTTTAAACCCTTAAACTGTTGGAAAATTAACCCGTCTACAATGATTGGGTTAAAGTTACCCAATTTTAAAGAAAAAGTTATTTAATTATACCAGGGACCCTAACAGTTATGACTTTTAAAATAAAAGTTGCTTAAAAACAGTTTATTTCTGAATAGCGATCAAACCGTTGAACCTATATAAATAAATTTGGTATCAATCGATTGGTGTTAGTTTCTAGAATTCAAAAATTTATAGTTTGTTTGAGATTGGGTGTTTATAATTTAAGATCAGAGCTGTTAAACTTAGATTAAAATTAACAATCTTTGAATTGAATATCATTTTTAAATTTAATCGATTAATTAAAAATTATTTTATTTTTTTGGATTATTAATCGATTAGGATTAAATTTTTGTCAGGATTAATGAGGATTATTTAGGATTAATACATTTTGAGAATTAATCCTAGGATTTATTCACTTAATCCAAAATTTTAATTCGATTAAATTTTTGGATTAATTTTGATTTATCACGATTAAAACACATTTAATCTTAAAATTAATGAAATATTTTACATTCTGTGTTACTGTGAACACCCAATTAGAATTTAATTATTTGCTGTTTGGCAACTCTATGATAAATTGCTTGAATACATGCATATGCTTATATGCACATACTTGCATAAATATGTACATATGTATATATGTACATACCCATACCGCTATACTGATATTGTTCGCTTGCATATGCTCCAGCTTTGTTGCGTTCTTACAATTATAGGTAGGTATGTATGTATGTATGTTTGAACGTACGCTTTCGCTAATACAGTCTATCATATGCATTTACTGAGCTTAACTTATAAGCATGTATGCTTACATTAATGATGTTAATGTGGAACCAGGAATTTGGGAGAAATATCCGATACTGAAGGACGCTTCTTTACATTTTAATACACCTCATCATCTGCCCCAGTGGAACGGCTATTTTCTTTCGCCGGTATTGTAAATAATCCTCGGCGGAATGCCTTATCAGATTTGTCCTTCGAAAAGTTAGTTTTGTTAAAGTCCAATGGTTATTGTCAGAATTAATGTTTTGCTTTATATGTACGTATTTATTAATTGTTGACATTTTTTGTATATACATATGTACATACATATCTTTAAATTTATGAATTGTTTTTTTTTGTTCAGATGTTTATATATTTATATTAATGAACTGAACCATTTACATATGACTGTATTTAAATGTGCATGTACACACCTACATACATACATATTTTCAAAAAATAAAATTTTATTAATCATAAAGTTAAATAACTTATTCTATATTTATTTCACAAATTCTTCTCCTTAAATACGTTTGCAACTAATACATAAGTACCGATTGATAACTTATTCCATACATAAATTCTAATATCTGATACATAATTTATGTACTATACTTCTTCATAATCAAACATAAGCAATTTATCATAGAGTTGTCAAACAGCAAATAATAAAATTCTAATCGGGTGTTCACAGTAACACAGAATGTAAAATATTTCATTAATTTTAAGATTAAATGTGTTTTAATCGTGATAAATCAAAATTAATCCAAAATTTTAATCGAATTAAAATTTTGGATTAAGTGAATAAATCCTAGGATTAATTCGCAAAATGTATTAATCCTAAATAATCCTCATTAATCCTGACAAAAATTTAATCCTAAT
The DNA here is from genome assembly GCA_963971545.1 of Philophylla caesio. NCBI lineage: Eukaryota > Metazoa > Arthropoda > Insecta > Diptera > Tephritidae > Philophylla > Philophylla caesio. The sequence continues at coordinate 24,225,236 of OZ020608.1, read as the reverse complement.
CGATTATTAATTCCAAATTTTGGGAATTAATCTTAATTAATCAATTAAAAGGGCATCAAAAATATTTTAGTTCGATTATTAATCATTAAGATTATTAATCATTAGTTAACAGCTCTGTTTAAGATATACATAAATCAAAAACTGACTCATTCAAAAACACGTATAGTTAAAAGTTATGTACATACACAAAAAAGTTTTTACTATACACAAATAAGCCAATACAACTTTCGTATTTATAAGAAGTAACTTTTTAACTTGAAGGAAAAATACCGTGACTCCGTAATACTACATATATTTCGCAGCCTACAAGCATTATTGGTGACTTAAGTATGACATAGTCGAACATGATTTCATTTTTACAACATATGTGTACGCATGTTATAACCATACGCACAGTACGAGGGTTGCATTTTATATTTAGCGATCAGTAATGAAAACAGTAACATAGTAATGAAAATGTTTTTTAATCTGCTTGACGACCTAAGTGGTGTGATTCAATGCCGAAAGGCAAAATTAGTGGATCAATGCACTCCTGTCTCGGCAATTCATGTTGAAAAACCTTAAAAAATCATCGCACGGTTATTTTCACGTGCTGGGCGAGATGAATTTTTCAACTCACTGAAAACAGAATAAATAAAGCTTGTAAGTGTCGAATTGAAAATACGCAACATATAAAATACGAGTACTACTCTCGTAGCATTTTTGGTTTCGGTTTCATGCAGCGTTGTGTAAACATAAACATACATACACATAGAAGCCGAATTACTGTTCGCATTTATACACAATAGATACATACTTGCTGTAATTTTATGTTGTTACTCTTCCATTCGTCTCTGGTTCTAATCACCAATGCAGAGTTCATAGCTTAACCCTTTCAGTATATATGAGGAGAAGAAAAAACATGATAACATCAGTAAAAGTACAATTATAACTGTTAAATTAAAGCTCATTTTAACCGACTTACGCTATAATCTGTCCGACAAAAATGTAGAAACCGTTTGCCTTTTAAAGCTCAACAACAATATAATGCCATAACTACAAAACCCTTTAATAGAAAGCTATTGTATATGAGTTTTATACAATACATTAAATTTGTTTTGTTTTGTGAGAAAACTGGAAATGTTTTTAACGATATTTTTGAAAAGTGTTGCAAAAAGAACATCGAGATACCATCGATACATTACTATGGATAATTTAACTGCGTCAGTTTTTGACTCTTTTCTTCAGATAGAGCCACTCAATCTCAAACAACCTATATATTTTTGAATTCTAGAAATTAAGACCCATCGATTGGTAGCAAATATAGAATCAAGGGTTTGATCGCTATCTGGCCAAGCCTTTTGACAAAAAAAATATTTGGCTTGGTTTAACTGTTATTATCTGACTGAAAAAATAAAAATCAGAATTTAACAGTTATAATTGTACTTTTACTTTAAAATAAAAAAAATAAAAAGCATCCTTGATCCTTGCAGAGGACATCATGAGGATGACAAGGATATCAACAATTTTCTTCTACGAACATTTTAAGGCTTTGACTTTTAAATTTTTTGAGAACATCATAACAGTTATTTTAAGTCCCTGAATTATACAGTTAGATAACTTTAAATTAGCCGCGGTGTTGTCTATTCGCTAAAAGCATAAGCAGCTATGGTTTGTCAAAAAAATAAAAGAGTTTTTGTTTTTATTTTGTTTTCTTTTTGAAGTGACACAGTTTTTCCATACACCCAAAGTTTCTGGGTCATTTTGTTGGAAGATTAAATTTCATATTTTCGTTCTCATATATTTCTATTGGTATTTTCTTAGATAGATAACTCATACCAAGTAATATAAGAGTATGTTGATGAAAAAACAGAGTCTGGTTCATCTTCAAACAAAAGCTTAAAAAATGTGGAAACAGAAAATAGCTCTATTTTAGAGAGCAATAACTCACTTGTTTACTTGTTAAAGGATAGAAGTCTGTTATGGCAAGTTGCCATCCAGTACACATAACCATCCTCGAAACCAAATTTTATAAATCAAATCCGGGCCCTCGAAGTTCGCCATCTCAATGGCATTCGATTTGTTAATGCCTTCGAGTATAAAAATTATCATTGTTCATTGTGGGATAGCATACATTTGATAGAGCTAGACGCTTTCCTAGCAAGGGTATATAAATCATATGACTAAAGTATCGTAAGCCTTTGGGACGAAAGTAATGGCAGTCCGATTTTCCGAGCCACAAGCGTTTCAAAATGCCTGCAAACGCTAGAGAGGAGAGAAGATAGCGTTACAAACTAGCACCTAAATGGAACAACCAGTTCAAATTTTTGTAGTATCTATTTGATAATGTCACAGTTGACATTATATCCCATCAAAGCCCGCAAAATATGTTAGTGGAGCTAACCAATCAGAAGATCAATTCACATATTCTACGGCGACAAAGACTACCAAACATACCATCCGCGAAGGGGTACGAAAAGCATACATCTTCTCCGATAGTCAAGCAGCTCTCTTGGCACTGGAATCACCGAGAACCAATTCCAGAATAGTCCATGACTGCAAGTGTGCGTTAAGCTCAGCGGCTGAGTCGGTTGACATTTCTCTCGTTTGGGTTCCTGGCCATAGGAACATTTACGGTAACGAGAGGGCAGACGGGCTGGCCCGAGTCGGCGCCTTTCTTGAGGAATCCGAGGCTGAAGCAATACGCTGCCCGCTGGGAGTGATCAAGAGAGAACTACATTTGAAGTTTGTGCGAACAGCAGGATTTAGATGGGGTAGGTTAACGACGTGCAAAATCGCGAGAGAAATTTGGCCTACCTATGATCGACCAAAAATGGTAGACCTCCTTAATAGATCAAGGAAAGAAATATTCCGCCTAACAGCTACAATCACGGGCCATTGGCCTTCCATTCAATAGCCACTGCAGGAGCTGTAAACACGCATACAGCAGAGAAACCATTTTTCACTATCTGTGTGAGTGCCCAGCTCTGGCACGCCTTCGACAAGAAACATTTGGGTTTATTCCAAGAGGGCTAAGGGAGATCTCTAAGTGTAATATAACCTGTTTAAATAGCTTCATCCACAAATCAAAGTGGTTCGAAAATTAAAGACCGTAGGACATACCAGAGGTTCCACGAAAATAGCGTAGCAAAATTGTGCTTCCAGCGCTAATTGGGCTCTTGTCACTAAAGGACTAGGCAACGCTTCAACCAACCAACCAACCATACCATCCGCAAGAAACGTTGTTTGAAATATTCAACAGCTTACATCCACTGTAGCTGAATCTGGTATGATGGAACTGCATATGATAAAACACAACCATGTCACTTTTGTCCACATATTCTTAATTCAAGTAAACATTCGAAAACTTGAAACTTGCTTGAAACTCATATAAGTACATGAAAGGCATTTTTATAAATATAAAGTATGTATATAAAGAAAGTTTTTTTTTAGACAAGTGGTTTTTGAGAAGAAATTAAACGCATATAATTTAATTATATGGCCAAGAAATTAGCTTTATTATGAAGATAAGTGGTTGCCATTATGTTTTAAAAATTATTTCCACCCCGCGACTAGCTCGAATAAATTCCAGCCGAGAGGCTCAATTTTCGACCACTTTTTGCAGCAATCGGGGCCGTATGTCAGCAATAACGCGCCGTATATTCTCTTCCAAGACGTCAATCGTCTTATCTGCGTAGGCAAGCGACTTCACATAACCCCACAAAAAATAGTCCACGGGTGTTAAATCGCACGTTATTGGAGGCCACGCCACAGGCCCACGGCGCGAGATATTGCGCTCACCAAAATTTACCTTCAATAAATTGATTGTTTCGTTGGCTATACGCCGTCTTGTTGGAACCAAAGGTCGTACACAGCAACATCCTCCAATTCAGGCACGAAAAAGTCATTAATCATGGCTCAATAGCGGTCCCCATTGACAGTACATTATGGCCGGCTTCATTTTTGAAGAAATGTGGACCAATGATTGCCTCTGTTCATAGAGTACACCAAAAAGTGGCTTTTTGAGGATGTAACGGCGTCTCAACAATGACTTGTGGATTATCAACGCTCCAAATGCGACAATTTTTTTCATTAACGTACCCATTCAACCAAAAGTCAGCTTCATCGCTGAACAAAATTTTCTTGTGGAAATCGGGATTGGTGGCCATCACGTTTTGGGCCCATTGAGCGAACGTGTGACGCGCTTGATGGTCGTTCGGTTTGTTTATTATTATTATTATCGAAAACCAAACGACGAAAAAAACACCCTTTATATTTGAATATGATATAAAATATTAACTGAATATCAATTATTGGGTCAAACTTACTCAAAACCTTAATGAAAGACTGCAAAAGAGTTAAAAAAAATATTAAATTTTTACTCATTTCATGGAAAATGTTTTCAAGTGATCTATATAAATTTTAAGAAATGGTTTTCTTATGTAAAGGCAGTTGTCTTTTATGAGTGTGAATATTTCTTAGATTTTATACACACACACATATTTTGTGTTCTTATCCTTTTCGTAAGTCAATCCTTATTTGACTTAAAAATAAAGTTTTCGTTACAACGCAAAAATACACGCTAAAATGGAGGAGGCTCTTGCGTGCCATTTAAGTTGCGCATAAATTATTAAAAAAAAACTGAATGACTCAAAAACCAAATAAAAAGGTATTAATAATAAATTAAGAGAAATACAACAAATGTACAAGTTTACCGAAACTTATAATATAAATAATTCATGTCGATAAATATCGCATCCGAACTTAGGCACTTGCATATTTATTTGATTCACTTATACACCCGTACATACATACATACATACATATATATCTTATCCGCTAAAACGTGCAGCATTAGCATCCTTATCAGTGCCTAAATAGCGAATAAGTCAAGCGTTATGTAAAATAGCAACAAAAAGATGAATCACAGATAAAATGAACAGCAAATTACGTAGCATACGAGTATCTTACATAGCGAAAAGAGAAAAAATCAATAGCGAAAAAATTTGCAGAATTTTTGTTTTATTTATTTAAAGGCAATATTTCAATTTTGAAGCGATGGAGGGCGCTGGTTGGGGAAAAGTCAAGTAAATACTCGTATACGCGCAGCAGGAGCTTAACGTAAAAATAGCTGAATAAATGGCAAACGAATGGCAGCAAATTGAAGAAAGTTGAAAGAAAGTAGCTTAAAAGGCTATTAAAAGGGCTGGCGAGTAAGGTGAAGCATCAAAAACGAAAATAAAAGCGCAACGTTTTGTCTACGCAAACCTACGCAAGCACTCTCACACAGCCACACAACCCGTACATACATATGTACATACATATGTAAGTATGCATGGATATGCGAAGGAACAGCGGTGGCGGAAAACGAAATTTATTCGTTATACAAGGCCGTCGACAGGATATATTTTTGAGGCGGTTGAAAAATCGTTGCTAACTTTTTTAAACATTTATTGTAAATGAGGGATCAAATATTCACAGGTACTATTTTTTAACCGCCTTAACAAAATATTTTAATATACGAAAGCCTCCGCATATACCCTGCAGAAATTGAATCTAATATTATAGCAACTTTAAATTGCGGTTGCCAAAAATAAGTCAGTTTTGGCTATCTCATGAGATACCAAGTAGCAATTATCCAACTACTTTTGAACACAATTTTGGTCAAACCTATTTTTTCACTACAGCTATTAGATAGCATTTTACAAACATATTATCAGTTTTGCCAAACCGAATATCTTCTTCTTATCCGTCACCCATATAAAACCGGATTCTGACCTACCATTTTTACCTTTTTTTTCTAGTTTTTACCTACATTTATTAAAATATATCTACAAAATTCATAAATTTCGCGTTCGTGTTAACTTTTTGCTTTAATTTTATGTTTGCAATCGATTGTCAGTTGATTTATGTCATTGCCAACTATGTTGCCACATCTTTATTTTACGAAATTCTTGGATTGTTATGTATTATTTTTCAGCTTACTACTAACTAGTTTTTATGGGTTTGATAAAAATGGGGTATTTTTTCGCAATTATCGCAAAGTTAGTTAGTTTTAGCAATTGATATTTTTTGACTGCATAGTACATATACACGTTGTCAAATAAGTTTGCGTACAAAATTAAAGCTCAATAAAAGCAAAAAATATTCCTTTATATTTTTATTTGAACATTTTTTTAACATTTACAGAAGGTTTTTATTAATCACATTTCCATTAGATAATTTTACCAGGCGTTTCGTCCCATATTTTAAGCAATACACGGCGAATCGCTTGCAAATTTTTTATTTGATATTCGCTAAGCCTTGACAACATATAACCCCAAGTAAAAAAATCCAGGGGATTGAGATCGGGACTGCTGGGTGGCAATTCGTCCTTACGCAAATAGTCGGCGAAATTCTCGAAGCACCATTGTTGAACGGTTCTTACCGCATGTGAAGGCGCTCCTTCTTGTTGAAAGCAATAATAATCATCACCAAATAAATTTCGACATCCAGGAAGTACTACTAATTCCAGTAGGTGCTGGTTGTAATAGCAGGTGTTTATTTTAAACGAAAATGAAAATTAGGGGTAACTTACCCCGCTTACAAAACCCGGCCCAATCCATACAGGGAAAAAGCGCTTTGAAACTGGTGCACAACTATTTCTTTTTCTGAAACATTTTTGAGAGATACTGACCATACTTGATCGTTTTGAGGGTTGAAAGACTGTTGTAGAACGAACAATTTTTCATCAGAAAATACAAATTCATGACCACCGTGCCAGGCGAGTATGTCAGCTACCCTTTTCTTTCGCTGATGAGGAAACGCTGTGAATTTTTTGTTTCTTGTATGGTTGTAAGCCAAGACTTTTTTTCAGTATGTTGAATATTTGCTTATATAGTATTTAATTTTGCTGTTTGCGGTTGTCCACTTATGGTCCTATTTTAACTGAGAAAGTCTCTTTATACCGTTTAATAGATTTATAAACCAAATTGAGCTTGAAACCCGCTTTATTTAGCTGTTTGGTTATTGCGCACGGACGTTTGCCGTGCAAAAATGAGTCAACAATTATTTGGCGTTTACACTCGATCGCGCTCAAAAATTCGATTACGACTAGATAATAAAAATTGTATTCGCTTGTAATATGAGCCTTATAGTAAAAGTTTGAATTCAGACTTATTGGACACCGTTTGTATATATGTATATAAGAATGTGCGCAAGTATCTATAAAACTCATTACCGAAAAACCCACGGTATCTTTATTTCTTATATAATCTATTTCCATAACAAATCAACGATGAATGAATTAATGGCTAAGCCATTAAGTCGTTCCTCCCTAGTCCAATTACGCAAAAAAAGTTTTTAATCTGGAAAAAATGCTTTACTGCATTGATCTTAATCTTCAATTGCAGATATTGGTTGCTTACAAGTTTCTTTTTGGCTCCAGGTTTTCTCCTGCTGAGTGAACTCTAGCGGAAGTGTTTCCTTGTCAATAATAACTTTGTTAGTTTCAAATTATTTTGCATCAGATATAGTAAAATCAATCAATTCAAACGCCGAAACCGGTTTGTCTCCAAACCAAACTTGACAAGGGATGACGGAAAATCGTTCCAACAAATATTCAAATCAATTCGTTTAAAGATTAAATCGAAGGAATAAAGTAACTACATTTTTTTTGATGGATTTTGGAACGAATTTTCGTCATCTCTTGTCAAGTTTGGTTTTAAGACAAACCAGTTTCGGCATTGTGTCATCTTCGGTGTCAGTTTTCGTTCTGATTAATTTGTGATACTTTGTCCATATTTATAGTAACGTTAAAGTGAATTTCATTGTCTATGCTCGCGTAGAACAGGCCAGTTGTCGGACGCTGTTCTGTTTACATCAGGTACTTGAATTGTGCTTGTTTGTTTTTACTCCCGTCTGTTAAGCTGATATTTTGTGGTTTGTAACTGTAGGTAAAAAGAAATCAGTTATATTCTCTTTTTTGAGTTGTTTGACATCGTTTTTGTTCCAATGCTTTTCCAATGCTGCGTCATAGTAATTTTATCGGTTCGGAGATTACATCCGATACGGTGTTTATTTGATTGTTTAATATTTTACCATTGAAGTTCTTTTGTTTGAATATTTCCAAGTTTTCCAGTAGAATTGGCCGTTTTGTCAATTTGTGTCGTGGTACATTTTTTGTTAAATATATGGTTTGCAAAATTTGACTCTGTTGTTGCTTTTCGTTTCAGAGTCTTTTGATTTTAGTCCCTTATGTGTTCCCGCAACCTTGTTCGTATTTCCCTTCCAGTTTGTCCGATGTAGCTGTTTTGACATGCACCTGATAATTTGTACACGCCTTGTTAATTTATTTGATCTTCACTATTTTCGTTTTTCTGCAATATCTATTCTATATTGTTCGATGTTTTAAATGCCGTGCTAATATAATTTTTGTTAAAGTATTTGGACAGTTTTTGGGTAGACCTTTCGGTATACGTTCGTGTCGTCTATACTTTTTTGTCGTTATCTTCTTTGTATGTTTTGGTTTTTTTAGTATCCGTTGTTTGAATGGTATCGTCTTAAGTTCTTTCTTGTACGCTTCTTCTGTATATGGTGTTCATTCCAGCCTAGACGCTGCATTCTTGTGTTGTTGATGATAGTTCGATGTGCTGTGTATTATGGTGTCCGTGGCTGTGGGTTATCTGTAAATCTCGTATTCCTGTGTCTTTATATTGTCATTCAGCTGAATTGTTTTTGTAATTGTAATTGATTTATGTTGAATAAATTTGTCTGAAGTAAGTTTCAGGATCTCTTGTATTAATGCTTGTTCTTTCTTTTTGGATTTAGGCGATACTCGACATTAAAAGTGTGCATACTTCTTGGAATATTTCGCTAAAGTTTTCATTTATGTTACTGCGTAAAATTTTTCATAAGAACAAAGTAAACGAGAGCGCTATAAATGTCATAAATAGGCTAGAAACAAAAATTAACAGCTGGTTGTAGATTTCAAAAATGAATCCGCTTTAGATGAGACGTCAATATCTGAGTCAAGCAGTAACTCCTCAAGATTTCATGATTTACGACCCAACGAGTAGCGCAGAGTACAATTAATTTACTTGATTTAGCTGACTTTTTGTTAAAGAATTCAACTGTTTTAACAACATCAAAGCAATGTGAACATGGTAGAAATTATAAAAAGACTAAACAATTGACAATTCTACCAATAAAGTGGAACAATCGCTGTAGTTGTGTCAAGATTTCGGGGGGTTGGAACCCCCTTAAACCCCCTCTAAATACCACCTTGATAGTATATAAACATATATTCCACAAAATTCGCATAAAAGTAGGGTGAGTAAATAAAATAAAATCGACTAAAATTTGTGTACAAAAGAAGAAACATCAAAAAGTTTTAATACAATTTGTGCGAGCAAAATGTTCATTCAACTCCATCTTAAGAGCGCACACACACAAACGCATCTACATACACACACAAAGTACTTGCTGCAAATAAATATTGATGTGAATATAATTTTTCAATTGCATGTACATATGTATATGTATGTGTGAGTGTGCGCTGTTCTTTGAATTGTTTGGCAAATCAGTAAATGGCATTCAAATGGAAGCTGACGCTGTGCCCAACACAGCAGGAGGAGTTGATTGGCGTCGGAAAGCAACAGCAAATACATACAACTAAACAACGATTGAAATATTCAAAATAGCAACAGCAGCAGCAGCAGTAAAAAATAGTAACAAAAAAAAAAAAAAATATGACGAACGAAAAGAAGAAGAAGACGAGTAAAAATAATACAAAGAAATGGTGGCAAAACTGTGTGGCTGTATAACGCTCGGATAAGTGAATGTAAAAGAAAGCAGTCAACACCCGTTAACAAGCAACAATCAAATCAAAAATAACAACAAATACAAAACAGTGAATTTTGTTGCAATAGCCACTTCTGCCTGCCTGCCTGCCACTTGTCGTCCCTCATCAGCTGTCTTACCTTCGTCTACTCCTTATCATTTCTAATACCGCTGCTTCTGCCTGTGTGGCTGATTTTTCGCTTCTTCCTGATTCCAGCTATCTGTCTATCTAGTCGCATCAGTTTATGGTTGTTAGTTAGCTTCAATCTCCTTCCACTCTATGTACAATCAACAAAACCTCAGCGGGTAACATATTTTAGCATATTCATTCAATTCATTCAACCACCAATGACGCGCATTAATCTCAATGTTGAAGAGAAGAACGCCGGCGACGTTGGGTTACGAACAAAGTGTTACAATTCAAATGCCAATTTCCGAAATATAGAAATTTGTGAATAAATAATTTAATTTGGTGGAATTTAAACGCACAAATATAACTAAAGGCATACGCTACTTGCAGACAGTCGATACAAATGTACATAATTTAGCCTAAATTAGTTCTAAGCAACTTATGCGCTAGGTGTAGAGTGAAAAATTGATTTTGCATAAATTGAAGCATTTCTCAAATCGGCAATGTATTCAAAATGGCGTATTTTTGTTTCGATAACGCGCATACTGGAATTTGATACTAAGGTGAATTTAGGCTGGCAGGTAGATGTGGATTAATCACTCCCATTTGTTGCACCATTTCGAATCTTTGACGAATGTCGTGCTGCCTTTCGGTTTTGTGTCCACAATTTCACAGATGTCATAAAAAAAAGGCGACCCCGCAAAACAAAATCCGCTCCGTGAAAAACAAAGATAATGAATGATCGTCTCTTTCCTCTCGCAATTGTTGCTTGCCCGAATATACAAACTCCTGTACCTTTCCATTTCAAATGAACCGGTCCGCGCATATCATATTTTTGTGTTTATATAAAAATAAAATATGTTGTTTTTAGGTTGATTTTATGAGACACGTATTGTTTCTTTTGGCTGAAAAAAAATTTTTTTTTCGAGTTTTCAAAATTATCGTTTGTACCGTTTTTGTAGCTCGCTGGAACTTTTTTGAAACACGCATAACTCTGGTAAAAATTGATGGATTTTAATTCATATTTCTGCTTTTGGTGTAATAATATGTGTATTTATTACTGTTCAATGCTTAATTGTCGATTATAGAAATATGTATGTATGTGCGACGACTATATTCAGAAAAACACAGTCAAAATGGAGAAAAACACCATTTTCATCTTTGATCATAACTCCCAAAAAAAAATTTTTCACTAATAGCCGTTTTTCCAGAATACAGATCAGACCAACTGTTCATTGAGAAAAAATTTTGAGCGCAAACAAATACAATTTTAAGAAAACCATTTTAAAAAAAGTGTAATTTTTTTGTTATATAAATGACAAATTAAAAAATTGTTGATATTGACGCTTTAAAGTATAAACAACACAAATTTAATTTTTTAAAATCCATCAATTTTTAAATAAAGTTACAAAGAAAAATCGATTTTTTACAGTACAAACGATTATTTCGAAAAATGGAAGAAAACAATTTTTTCCAGCGAAAAGAAAAAATACGTGTCTCATAAAATCAACCTAAAACCAACATATTTCATTTTTATAAAAATAAAAAAATATGACTTGCGTGGACCGGTTGATTTGAAATGGAAAAGTTTTCATTAAAGAGTGCTTGCAAGTGCCGAAAGGTATTCCAATGTGTTCCTTTAGGGAAGTGCCTGCCTGTTCCTATGAGGGAGCAGCTAAATAAGGTTAATAATGCTCTCATTAGCGGTATTAGGGTAGGGTTCCGCGTTCCCGCTCCATTTAATTTAGCTTCATGAAATGTTCTTGTCACTCCTCTCTACTTGTTATTTTCATGATGATACTTCCATGCGTAGCTAAAGCTTCAACGAAATGGTTTTTATGATCTAGAAGTAAGTTCAGTTTGCTTCAGGGCTGCTCAACAAACGAAACGATACCATTTTGTTTTGTTAACGAGCAAAATTAACTTAACGAAATGAGTTTGTTGCGTTTCGGCGCCATGTTATCAAAACGAAATCAAATCGATAATGTTGCAACGTTATAAAATTTCCGTTTTCGTTAATTTTAATGTGCCTAAAAGTATGCAGCGCTTCTGTTTGCGACGAGTGAATCTCCTGCGTTTTTCTTAACGTTTTAACGTTAACGACAGCATTTCGTTTCGGTTAAAAACGTAATGAAATTTATTATGATAATTGCTTTAACGATAATATTTTGAAATGTTTCAACCGAAACAAGAGAAAACATTTCGGAACGTTTAAATTTAACGTTAAAATGCATCCTTGGTTTGCTTAGAATATAGGAAAATTCCTGTAATCCGATCCTCATTGACATGAGCATGTATCTTTTAAACCAAGTTCAGAATGAGCTGCGGCCAGCAGATCGACTAACTCTAATGGTAGGAGATCAAGGAAGAAATGTATGCACTTTACTGAGTAAATTAACGTTGTATGCCTTACTTAAAATAGACGACAATACGATAACTTTATATTTTTTAAAGATAATTGGTCTAGCCAGCATTGCCCTCCAGGGCCATATGTCTGGGTTCAGAACCAATTTATTTCTTTCCCTTTGCAAGAATATAGCTTTATTATAAAAACTCAGGCGGATCTGCCGGAGCTAAGCTCCTTAATATATCCTTTTAAAAAGTACAAGCCCAACATTTTCCGAAATGACTTTGTGTGTGTTATAGTAAAGAGTACAATCCCCAATTTTTCCGAATTGACGCTGAGCTCATGAACTATCTCAATACATTGTGAATCGCCTCTTGCGTCAGTTCGGGCATAAATTGTGGAAACTTGCCTTTATACGAGAAAGCGATATCCACATAAGCGACAACCTTTGCGCTCCTCATTCGCAACAAATTGTTCATGGTAAAATTCCAAAAGACGAGATCTCACCACCTGATTACATGCGTTAGAAACCGAGTTTTCACCGGCCTTAGCCGTGACCAAGAATATTTGCCTTGTTCTTTTTGGTTGTTGGTGTTTCCAACAGGGTTGAAATACGATGTATTTTGGAACAATTTTCCGTCATCCCTTGTCAAGTTTGGTTTGCCTTCTCCAGAGAATTGTCCCTCTCAACGCTTGTGTTATGACTTCTGTGCTTTTATTATTAAACGCTAGCTCGAGGTCTTAAAAATATCCATTTGGTCAATGATATCGTTATCCATTCGAGTCCTCTTAACACCAACTAAAGTGCTACGACGCTGATTTATTTTCTCTTTTGGAAAAACTCGTGCAAGTAATTACTGAAAACTTGGGAAATGTTTGTAACAACTACTTTCACAAAGTGACTCTAAATAAGGTATACGAGTAATGCTGAAATTTAAGGGGAGCATTTAGGTGCTGCTAATAGTCAACCTAAAATTAATTAAGTGGAATGATATGATAAACTGGCATTAAAAAGTTTATTTTCAGTTGAATCTGTAACGAAACCAATTATTTTCTAAGAGTTATTTTCGGTTCCGATAGTGAAGCTCAAACTGAAAAATATACAGGCGGGCTTCACTAATCATTTGCTTCAATTTGAGCATGGGGTAACGGATTTGATAACGGTCTAAGATACTTTGTGACGAGCTCGCTAACGATGATCATAATAGCAAGTTAATTTAAAGAGTAAAATTCCGCAATCATAATTTCATAAAGTTAGATATGGCGGCTCTGATATATTTATGTACGTGCAATACTCAGAGTAATTCTAACACCGAATTTATTTGATAGTTGATCGAATTACACCTTCCATCAAAACTTGATGCTTGGTCTGGACGGTGGTACAACAATGGACATCGATCGCAGTGCGTTACATTAAATTTCTCTCTCAAAGCTTTTGCTTAAGTACAATCCTACCATGGTCTTTGCTAAATACTTATTTTTCATTACAAAGTTTTTTTTTTCTTTTTTCTCGAGCATTGCATCTTACTTAGATCAAGTCGAAGTGTCGAAGAATTTTGAAGACCTGTAGATGAAGTGATCCACCTGGAGACAATACAGTTCTCCATGCAAGGTAAAAGTGGAGGCATCAAAATCTGTGGGACATTCTTAATACTCAAACAATTATAAACAACTTTAACAATTTAGTTTTTGTTGACGTTGGAGACAGTGCTTTGCTCACCAACAATTTTAACTTTATACTGCGTTGCCTCACTTAAATTCCATCACGTTTTTTCTCTCTGCAAGCAACCTTTTAAGAAAACATTTTCCAAAGCACTTATATTTTAATTTGCCTGCTGTTATAGCGCTTTTCGTTTTGTTGTCATATTTGTTCTCATAGTTGTTGTTGTCAAAGTGGAGACTTAATATTTCCGGAGACTGTTATTCGCCACCATAAGCAGAAGCAGCACGCGTCAACCCACAACTGCAGTTGACACACAAACCGTTTAGGCGGCGAGCCAGCCGCGATGAGTGCAAGAGAAGCGTAATGGAAAAATCCAGGCTACACCTAAAAAGCTACACTATTAGAGGCCAAGCACTGAGAATGGTGTATGGTATTTTGATTTCAAACGAAAATGCCAACCAAACCAAATGAATTGAAACCGATGGGCGCAGTGCTGCACTGGTATTCCTGGCTTCAAACTTTCCGGCTAGCCTGCACTCAGCTTACATCGCTTTTGTGGCTGAACGCTGGTCGTTCTACTTTCATAGCTGGTCTCAAAAACTTTGCTTGCCGCTTGCTGCCAACGCAGGCACATTGTGCGAGTCAGGCATATCCTGCACGTATCCTTCTCGATCGCACATTGAGCGTATGACCCATAGTAAGTGTGTATGTGTCCGTGCCCAATGGTGGTTTATTTTTGTCGTGGCAGGCGCTAACGTTTGTTGTGCAACTGCGCGACAGCAACTGGCAACCGTCGCGACTTGCTAACCAGCGGGCGGGCCATCCTACATCCGCTGCGTCACATTCACCACAACCGCCACCCAAAAAGGCAGCCACCAGATTTAACGACACCATTACCAAATGCGCCTTGGGGCACACACGACGCGACGACTAACTTTTTTCTACAACAGAGTGCAGCTTGGCGGCTTCCAAAAAGGCGCAAAAATATGAAAAAGGAAATTAAAAAAAAAAAAAAATTGAACTGTTGGCAAGCAAAGTGCGAAGGAGCGTAGGAAAAGCGAAAGCCAACTAAAAACCAGCAAACCGCCGCTTGTGCGGATGTGGTGGCTGGAAAAGTGCTCGTATCACTTCATGGGCTGCTATTGCAATGCAATCGTAAAAGGCGCGCAAGAGGACGGGAACGAGCAAAAATAAAAAAAAAACGGAGAATCCAAATAGCCATTTGAGCAGATAATTTTCAATGATTATGTGAAAATTTGTACTTTTTACCCATTTACACCACTCTACTAGAGCATCGTCAATTCAACGTCAACTTGCGCATAAATGGCGTTCGTGCGTATTATATCTCTCTACTTGCTTGTGTGGGAGATTGTGCTTAGTTTCGGAAACGGGCAAATAAGCTGCCGTTTGCCTGAGTGGAATTTGAAATGATGGCGTGAAAAGCGTTCGAGCACTGTCAACAGTTTACATGGCCGTTTACGGTACCAGCCAGCGGAATGGGCACACTGTTGCTTTGTTGTATGGGTGGTTGATGCCGACATGGAGGAGAAAGAGAATATGAAAGAGGAGAAAGAGAAGGAAGAGAAGAAGATGAGTAAAAGTTTGTTCTATGGCCGATTTTCGATAAGCGAAATTTGTTTGGCAGTTCAAGGGAAGAGTAACAAAATTAGGGATTACGGTGGGATTTATTATCATTTTATATATAATATTTTATGATTTAGCGCATGGTTTATTGAAAGCTTTAACGACGTGCATTTGTGACTAGGATATAATGAAATAAACTAGGAGTTGATAAAATTTGATTAAACTATTTATAAATGTGGTTTTAATTTTGCGTTGAGCAGAATAAAAGGCAGAAATCTCAACGCGCCCATCGGTAATTGTCAAACTGACACTTAATGCGTTACAAGTTATGCAAAGTTTAAGAGTTATAAGTTTAATAATAGCGTTATCTGGTCATAGTTTGTTTGTTGTGGTTCAGTTTGGAAGTATAAAAATAAGACAAGTTATATATGTATATGATTTTATTTGGATTCTGTATTAAGATGTGATGGGTTCAGTTATGGTGTTATGGTGTTTGAGTCACATTACAACTAACATACTTTCAAATGTTCAACGTTGTTTCTCAACAGTAGCTCAAGTTCAGAATCCCTCGACAGTCAACGGCGAAACTCCGAGGGTATTTCTGCCATGAAAAAGCATCTCATAAAATACATCCGCCGCTCGGAGCCGGCATAAAATTGTAGGTCCCTTCATTTGCGGTAACATATAAAGACTTACACCTCAAATAGTAGGAGAAGCTCGGCACTGAGCTATATAGTGTAAGCGCCAAATTGTTATTATTAATAAATATGTTTCTCTAGTGGAGAAAAAGTTAGTCCTTAACTTGAACTCAGATGATATTCGCTAAAGGATCTCGCATTTTTTTTTAAAAATATTTAATAGGTAGAAAATTGAAAAAAAAAATTTTATTAGTAAACAAAATTCAAAATTTGACAATTCAAATTAAAAAAAAAAAATTTATGGAAATAAATAAAGAAACATTTTGTTGCTTCTACCTATTTGATGTGCCTTGACTGCAATAGTGTAAATTAATTTAGATACGAGTATTATTATACATACATATATTTGATTTTTAATATAAGACGCCATTAATAAATTAATATAAAGTGTCATTAACGGTTTCACTAAGATATTTTACACTTAAAATTAATCCATAATCTCAAGCTGCAATTTCACCTTCAAATGGCTTGCGATTTGCCAATGCTTCCACTTGTTTGATTCTGCAAAATAAACAGCTGTTCGCATTGGTGATGCTCTCTTGAAGAAAATTTTTATTTTCAACTTCATCTCAAATTGCTATCTAATAAAGGTTGACTATACATTTCTAAAATATTGGAGAAATATTTTTTCAATGTTTTTTAGGATACCATTGTTGATTTTCCCAACCATTTCATTCGCCAAGTTGCTCTTAAATTTACCACCACGTCAAAAAAAAAATGTACCTTTAAAAGACCCTGCAGTTTTTTCACCTGAGTTCACCTATCAAAACATGGTTACGGAAGCACTACTTACCCAGCCCAACAATTTCCATCGCATGATTTCCGTAGTATCATTTTCGTCACCTCATTTCCAACGCTTTCAAGATTCATTAAAAAAAGATTCTTTAAAAAATAATTCAATGAACATAACTATCAGATATTACCGCTATAAACGTAATTTGGGTTAACAATTGTGTGCAGTCACACTGGGAGCTTTTTATACTAAGCTGAGCCGGTCAAAAATTCATAGCAAGCTTTATAGAAGAAATGTTCTATACAAACAATTATATTTTTTCCTGTCATGATCAATTGTGACAAAATTCTTTAAGAAATGATAGTCGCCTGAGTACTTATTCGCTGGCATTCACAAAATATATGTTCAGAGGTCTCCTCATCCAGGCCACAAAACCTGCAGTCCTCAACTTCCGAGAGTCCCATTTTATGAAGATGGTATCTTAGCCGACCTGTTAAGTAGCTGGTGAGAGTTTTTAGATCATCTCTGGTGAAATTGTGTAGTCTCTCATAGGCTTCACAGGACGGTCTTTTGAACCTATTGGATTGTCGCCATTGGGCTGGAATGGAATTCTTGAGTTCTCCCGCTTTCTTAAAAGCTCTGCCGTGTATCCCTTGGAAGGACCACGGAACGGCTAAGCGCCATGTTAACACCGTTGGGTCCCTAGTTTAGCATGCTAATACGCGCACCACAGAGTAACTCTGTTGTCGGATCCTAATAAGTCCAGTACCATTTTGCAACTGTCTACCAGCTTTGACTCCATCTTGAAGGAGTCTAGTGCCCTTGGGCTGCCTGGCTGTTTGACATGATGTTAATTATGCTAGCTTTGATATAAAATTAAATTTACAAAGCTGTAAAAAGCTTACGTTCTGATGCCCCAAAGTTTTTTTACAAACCCAATTGTATCCTTTAAGTTCCAACTGAATATTTATGTGTATGTACTCCACACAAAATCACTTATTTTTAAAGTTAACCAACACACTCTATTCATTTCACTCTTCCACTTTCCGTAATCACATTTAATACAGCCGTTTACTCACATTAACGCAAAAATTAAGTTGCGCTAAGTGAATATTTTAAAACTTCAATGGATGACAGAAACAACAACAAAAGCAAATACGAACAAATTCAGTGCAAACAGCTGTGTGAGCTGTGTGCACGCAATAGCAACAAAAAAGGCTTGTAGACAAGGGAAACAGAATGTTGTAACAGCAGTCAAGTCAAGTCCGACAGTGTAGCTGACAATAGGCATAACAGTGACAGCAGAAGCAACAATAAAAAAAGTTACGACCACTGCTGTAACAACGGAAAGCAAAAAGCAAAAAAAAAAATAAAAAAATAAGAAATAAAGTGCGCTTACAATTGCCACAGTCAGTTTTCTAGCGCTCTTATCAGCGATGATGTGATAACAAGAAGTGACAGCTCTCAGTTGTACACTGCGAGCGGATTTGAATGTATGCACACACACATACATACATATTTAGTGAACTACGCAATAACCCTGTGAGAATTCAATTTAGTGACGATGTACGACACTTTTGCGTAAAAGGCAATGTAAGTTTATAATTTACTCTATGCGATTTATAAGCAAAACGACTTTAACCGATTTGCAATGAACCAATTTTTCATCAGTAAATTTTCCAAAGTAATTTAGTTTACTTGCCATTAGTTTATCGGTCCTACATTTAGCCAAGATATCACTGAAACAGATCGAACAATGTACGCGATACTAAGAGGTTTAAGGTGAACCTCTGAGAAGAGTTAGTTTTGTACGCAAATACTACATAGTTTCCTAGATAGCTTAATTTTGTAACATAAAGAGCTCGAATTAGCTTCTGTGCAATTATTTTATGTGAAGTTCTTACATCAACACCGATATTATACCGGCAATATCGGCATAGTTCCAAAGTGGGCTTAATTGACAGCCACGACGATTTGAATAAGACAATTTTGAGCAGAAAACTAAATTTCACTTTGTTAGTCTCTTTCTTCTCTGGAGCCTCTGAAATAGTGATGCTTGTTGGAAGATCCAGTTGCTCCAAAAATATTCTCAAGTCTAGAAAAACTCCTTTGAAGTTTTCGGAAAGTGCTGTCATTCATAGATCGCTAGGAAACTAAAGGTAAACACTTTTAAATATGCCAACCTAGAACCTTTGTTTACAGAGATCGGTTTATACCGAAGCTGGGAGGTTTACAAGAATATCTTAAGAAATAAGATCAGAGTTCAGATAAACTTTGAATTAATCCTTGATGTATTAAACAGGCCTACAATCTTTGTCTCTTTCTATTCCAGCAAGAGTTCTTTGAATTTTAATAATATAATAATTTAGCTCTTGTGCTACATAGCTCAGTGTATGGCTGAGATTCTCCTACTATTTGTGGTGTCCGTCTTTTCTGTTATACCAGAAATGGAGGGACCTACAATTTCGTGCCGACTCCGAAGGGCAGGTGTATTTTCGAGAAATTTGTTCTTGGCAGAAATACCCTCGGAGGTTTGCCATTGGCTGCCGAGGGCTGGCCGTTATTAAAAAAAAAACTTTTTCAATCATTTGCTTTTTACTTGCCTTGCCTGAGGTTCGATCCCCGAGTATAGTGAGTTAAAGACAAATATAAAATGTCTTTATTTTTCTAACGTTTTCTTCTCTTTATTCTAAAGTCACTTGAAATCAAAAGGAACACTCTTTCCCTTAGCGAAATCTCGAATTCCGTTTTGGTTGATTTTGCATTGCTGAAAGCTTAGTTTTCTAAATCATTAAACTAAATTTTGTTATACACATTTTATACAGTTAGAACTTTTGTTATTTCTTAACCTTTATGAAATGCAAATGTAAATAAAAGAAATATTTGTCCAAGTCTCTATATCCGACACATTTCAACCGCCACCGACTGCTTCAAAAGGCTGCTACCTTCGCCAAGCCATTTGTCATATCATTGCGTTCTGTGCTATGATGATCGGGAATTCCATATCATTCTCTATACGTTGATATAAGGATAAAGCAACCCTCTTCATATTACTCCTAAGTACATCCAATGGTCATCGACACAATTTCGTCCAAAGAGGCTTCTGACTTGGCCAACACATCCGTCACCTTAATACCATCAATGTTCTTTTGGTCGGCAACATAAGATATTAAGATTTTCATTGAATGTGTTAGACAGTTTTAAAAAAATTTCATTAACAACACTGAAACGTTGTCGACAAATTTCTGACAGGGTGCTGACATTTAGCCGCCTGACAAAATCTATGCAACAATAACGACAGAACTAAAAATTTCGCCGACAAGTTTTGAGAGTGGTCTTATAACTTGTTGTACAACTATAAAATTGTGACTGGCAATACAGAAAATTCATTTCATGATAAAATTATCACTGTCACTTATAAAAAAAAAACTTTCAAGTTGTATATTCTTCAAGAACTTTCTAGACTTACTTTCAAATAGAATAGCATAATAATTTAGTCAAGTAAGTCACATTTGAAATATAAATGAAAGAAGAACCTCTCAAATTGATAAATTCAAAAAACGACCAATCAATTTCTTACATGCAAAGAAAAAAAATTTCAATTCCTGTTATCTGCTAGATAAGCAAGGCTACTGGAAAACATACGAGAATGCCGTCAATTCGATTATTTAATGTAGGGCATGCTGAAATAATTAAAAACTACAAAATAGCAACAGTGTTGCCTGCCAGGCCATTTCACAAGAAAAGTACTAATTTCCACGTGTTTGATAAGATTTTTTTTCTTAAATTAAAAGAGAGCAACGCAGGCTACCTTAAGGCAGCTTGCAAGAGTGAGAAAACTGCCTAATTATCCAACCTTGTATGATTGAATCATGACCTAAACCCATGATTCAATAATAAAAGGTTCTGTAATAAAGCAGCTCACTCATTCACGCATTACAAATCGGCTCCTTAACTCATGAAGAATGTTGCTTATTCTACAGTTTTCACTTGTTATAGTAGTAGTATATTGAAAACATCTTCATACTAAAAAAAGCGTTGGTATTACTGACTCGTTTGTTTAATTTATAATTTTTTCAATGTTAACATTTGATTTTGTGATTGCAAGAATTTGGGTGAGTTTTGCAAAAATTAATGTTATTTCATAACAATATAACAATTTTTAAATTGAAACATCTGTTATATCTTATTTATAGTGTAATTAACCACAATACTTAGAATGCGATCCATTCAGTGGGATATTATTTGAACATTGGTGCTCGATTCTTGGCCCGCTTTTGTTTGTACTATATGTTAACGATCTTCAGAACGTACTAAAATACTGTAATATTCATGTTTATGCCGATGATGTTCAATTATATGTTAGCTGTCCCATTGTGTCCGTCAATAATTGTATTAATAATCTCAACACCGACTTTGAGAGTGTTAATAAGTGGGCCCGCGATAATGGGTTGCTCTTAAACCCAAACAAATCCCAGTGCATTGTGATTTACAAAAAGACTTTTCAACTTGACGACTGCAATGAAGTGAAATTGAGCAATTCTGTTATAAAATTCGTTGACACAGCAAAGAACCTAGGATTAATTTTCAATAGAACTCTGACATGGAATAACCACATTTATAGTGCATTAGGCAAAGTCTACGGCATGCTTCGATCATTATGGACCACTCAGCACTTCACCCCAGTGAAAATTAGGCTGCTTTTAGCAAAAACATTCCTATTACCAACATTACTATACGGGTGTGTACTGTATGCTAGTTGTGATAGTCTGTGTCGGAGTAAACTCAATGTCCTTTATAACAATATTGCCAGATACGTTTATTGTATAAAACGCCACGAACACATAACGCACTTTTCCAAATTAATATTTACTGTAGAATTTGATGATTTGCTAAAGTTAAAATGTCTAACACTTCTTCACATCTATCTTCTTTAGTTATCCACTATGAACTTACTCTATGTTAATATTAAGATCAGTTATTTAATTTCAAACACTGTAAAATAACTTTTGGTTGTGTGTTTAATAAATGAATAAAATAAAAATAAATAAATAAAAAGCTCGTGATTAAATACCAGTTTTGTTTACACCAATGATACATCTAACATACATATTTATTTGCAGAATATCGTTCGCCACTCATCGCACGGATTATAATTGTGGATGTGCATATATTTTCCCAACAGTGTCCATCACCGATCGACTGAACCCAACAGACATCAAAAAATTATTTCTCAAACCTTTGAGAAATTCATAGTTCTCAAGTTGATATCCAACGTATTTCTCCAACTCTTCTCATTTTTTTGGTATTTTCATATGACTATCAAAAGCAATAAAGTACGAGTATAATGAATTTACATACATTTATTCACGGTGTTTTAAATTCAAAAGGAAGAAAATATATATTCGATTTTTATTTCAGTACTGCTACTAAACGTTTGAGACCAATTGGAGAATCACATTTGAGATCAAGTTGAGAACTAACTTTTTCTCAACTTGAGAATCATAATTATTGCCATACAAAAAAAATGCCCTTTTTGTTGAGAACGCTATGATTCTCAACTTGAGATGCACTTGAGAAACAACGTTGGAGGTTTGAGAAGTACCCTAGTTCTCAACTTAACCTCAAGTTGAGCTCAAGCCTAAATGTTTATTGGGAAGCGTCTTCCTGCTGCCGATCTATAACACTTTCTGAAGGCACGCTCACGAAAGTTAAATGGTTTACCAACTGCATTTATTAAGGGAAATTCTAAAACCTTTTCATTTAAAGGTTTCTTCAACCGTTTGGTGTATACATGCCCAAGTGCAAAACCAACGTCTTTTTACTTTTTTCCTGCGTTAGACGCACACACTCACACGTAAGTTAAATTTAAGATCGCAGTTGTCCACCGGCGTAGAAACGGCCGACCTATTTCATGAGCCTTGTTATTGAAATTAATCACCGCATAACGGTACGTACACGTCGGTGGTTAACTGCGCTCTAACTTTGTTTACAGGTTCCTTCCAACACTTGGTATTTCCTTGCCCATTAACGAACTTTCCCGATGACGATACCAAATTATTTAAGATTTCGTTTTTGAGTAAATAAATACATACATAAATGGGGTATATCATAACAGTTTCAACAATAATCATGTGGTAAATTTACAGGCAAGTTGTGAAAATCTGAATATATAAATCCTTTCCACTCTATATGTTATTAGTTTCTTCAGTTTTAAGGGATCAGAATTTAATTTTTTTTTTCAGAGAATTAGAGACAAGACTTTTAAAGCAAATCTTAAATGATCGCTTTCGATGTATAGCGAAGCTATTCATTCAGATTTAGCAGGAATATAGCTTATAGCCTGCATTAAAAGACCGATTTTTTTTTTTTTTTAAATAGCGATAAATTGGGATGAGATAGACTATAAATTATTGGAAGAGTGGCCGTACCACCTCTGAATTTTTAATACCGCATTTCTCGAAAAATATATACATATGTGCGATAAAGAAGTGGAATTATGTTTTTATACACAACCACGACGATTGAGTTTTTTAACTTAAATTTTTATTGATAATATTGATTTTGGCGGCCTTTCCATTTTAAATTTAGCGCTTTTGCTGGCTCAAGGTTTGACCTGATATTTTTATTATTTGGCAATTAAAATAGAGTTATATCTCCATATATTTATTTGTATATAATGCAAGGGTAAAGTTCCGCAGATATAAGATAATTAGTACAAAAATTAAATAATTACTTAAAAAATACGATTTTAATACGTATTTTCCTTAGTATTTTTCTAATACTTTTTCGTAAAGGGATCACATTTTTCCCCCTTACTGCGTACTTCCAAAATACAACTATAGCTTAAGGAGTGTCAGAATTAACTGGCAGTAAGTACATAACCTTTTATAATTGAATCATGACCTAAACCATCATCAACATAAATGAAAAAATACATCGTAATTTTTTTGATCATAAAAGCAATGCTCTCACTTTTCTGATCATAAGTATTAGTTAGAGAAGTTTCTTCCGCCTTCAAAAATGTTTTTTTTTGCAAATATAATCAAAATTATTGTGAAGCATTCACAACAGGAATTTGTTTGCTATGATTGTAATAGCATTTGTCATATAATCGAACTTTCTTTCATCTCGATGCTTGGAAGTTATTGAAAAACTTACTACTTGATGCATACAAAGGTACTGCAGAAAACATTTAAAAACTGTGTTGGAACGCTTCGCTGAAGATATTCAGCTATCTTACCTCTGCGGAGGTAAAATGTGGAGCTTAAAATCTTAAAGACATGCAAGGACAAACGCTTTAACTTTGATTTTAAGATAAAGTCTACAGACTAGACAATTTTAAAGTGACAGTTCTCCGCACACGATACACAAATCGGTTTATTTACCATACAACGCTTCCTTCTGTGTGTTTATAAACAAAAGACTGGGCGCTTAGATTTGGCAAAATGTATTGAAAGAATTTGTTTCGTGGAGAGACAAAAAAAGCGAGCATTAGTTTACTTCAGTAATTCTTTAAGAGGTACGTTCATGAGAATTCATAATTTCTTGTGTAGGAACGAACAAATTGTTTTTGCCCCTTCTCTCATAAAAATTCGTTGCCACGTCACCTGCAAACGGATTATTACTGCTACAATAGAACTTACATTGCAATTAAATAAATTTTTTTTATAGAATTTACTTATTGTTGCAGTGTACAGTGTGTTCAATAAAAAAAACGTTTTCGATTTGCATGATTTTCAAGTATGTTCAGTAAGGGCTCCAGTTCTCCTGCATTGTTTATTATAGCCTGACATCGTTGACGGCAACTACCAGCTACATTTTCTGCATATTTAACATGTAACGACTTCCATGTATGTGTGTTGGAGAAGATGAATGAAAACTTTTGTTAATGTGTTTGTCTTCTTTGATATTTAAGATTTCATTAAAGCTGAAACATTCTCTATTGGATTCGCATCTGTAGATTGGAATGACCAATCCAAGGCTGTAATACGGTTTTCGAGTTTCCACTCAGTACACATTTTGCTCCTATGTTTTGGATATTAACCTCTTGGAGTATCCAGTCGAAGTTATTTTTGCCATAAAGCATTTCCGCTAGTTTCAGTAAACCGATTTTATATAGTTGCAGCATTCTAACTGCGTTTAAATTTTCTGTGAAGCACTTTAAAACACCAAATCCTTGTGCTGAAAAACAATCATAAACATGAACCTTCTGTGGATGTTTTACAGTCCGTTGGATAAATTTTTCTCCCTTTCTCCGTCTAACTGGGTTGAACCAAACGAAAGTTGACTCATATGTGAATATTATTTTTGTCCACCCACTGTCAATATTTTGATTTGCCCATTGCAATCACAGCGTCATCTTTGGTTTCTTCTCAAACAGGCGAGTAATGGCTTTGTCTTGAACTCTGGAAGTCCCTGCCTTCCGCCCTCTTCCTGACACGTCATCAACGTTGCCTGTTTCTGAAAACCGATCAGACCACCGCTTCACAAAAGTAATACTCTTACTCATATACTTTGCCGTTTTTTTATTGGAACATTGCTGGCCAAACATTTTTTAAATTGCTTGCTCACTTCAATAAGTTTCCGCCGTGACATCTCACACTCAAAGTTCCAATATAACTGATATAAATTTTGTGTGTCCGTTATGACAATGTACAAGGCACATCAAATAGGTAGGCGCAGCAAACTTTTTTTCAACCTTTTTTATATTTCATTTTAATTTGAATTGTCAAATTTTGAATTTCGTTGTGATAAGAATGCTTTCAGTACAATTTAAGGTAGTTGATAAAATATTTTTTTTTTCAATTTTTCTACTGCTGCTACCTATTGAATGTGCCTTGGTCCTTACCAAAAAAAAATTGTTTTCCTCCCTAATTAACGAGAGAAATTTATTGAACACACTGTACATTTTGCAAAATTAGTCAAATCTCCATGCAACAACATTAAAAAACGCTAGCAGCAAAATACAAAAAAAAAAAAAAAATTCATGACAACAATCACAATATGAAGTGACAAATTTAACAACAATAAATGCGAATGTTGAATTTTCCGAACCAGTTGGCCACATAGCAGCAACAGTACTTCTGTACGCTTCGAGAGAGCGCCTGTCGCTGGCATACGAAATATATTTCCTTTCGTTGTTGTTATCGGCAGCAATTGTACTGGCATCAGAAGCAGCCGTTTCAGGAAAGCCACTTATACACTATAAACTCACATACACAAACACACACACACACACATATACAACCACTCTAGCTAAACACTTAGTCACTGGGCCACTTCACTTTGCATTCGACATGAACGTTTTACAGCCTAAAAGCATGCAAAGGATTTTGAGTGCGTGCACACACACACACGCATACATATGTACATGCATACATACAAAATTAAGTACTCCAATGTATGAATGAATGTGTGAGTATGGCGGTTGTGCGCCTAGATTCCCACTACAACAACTCGTATATGCAAACTTTTTTAGCTCGATTTCGAAAGCGTTTAACTGGGTGTTACTAAGTGTATGCCTTGTGTCTTTGTATGTATTTGTGCTTCTTTATGTGCGTATATATGTGACACAGTAATAAATGTCAGTCGCCAGGCTTTCAGAAAATGCCTTTAATACCATTGTATTCAATTGTATCGCCACAATTAAGTACAGACAGGTTATGTACGCTCACATACATACACACCTACATGCAAATATGTAGATGCAGGTGTGTGCGTGAGCACTTGTTAGAAACGTGTTGGAGAAAGTGACTGCTTGCTGGTAAACGTAATAATTGCTAAGGTGCTGAAGATAAAAGTGTTTTTACGCATATATCTTTGTATGTATGTATGTAAGTATGTATGTGAGCTGTGTGCGTCTGTTAAAGTCAGGTGTTCGATTCTGGCCGCCCCCCGCTCAGCACACATTTCCTTTGGCAGTTTCACTTAGTCGCTGCAATAAAGTAGTAATTGAATTTTGATTTGAGTTTCTTTGATTCCGAAAGCAGCAGAAGGAAACCGTCACAGCCAACAATTTTCGAAACTGATTGACATACCCAAAATGCCTTAAGTGTGGATGTCGACGTTAGTATGCGTACATAATGAGATTTGATCGGCACGTAGACCTCTCGCCTCTATGCTTCTCATATATCAAACCAATAAGGCAATATTGATTTTTGTGAGGTACAAAAACTGTTTTTCGTTGTTATGACACCTAAAATTTGGAAGTCAAGCAATTGTTGGGTGTGTATATCAAAGAAACTTAATATAAGAAAAATCTCTAAAGCACAAATCAAAAATTTAAAGAGAAGCTTAGATGTTTACCATAGTTTCCAACGGCAGTGTCAGATCTACGGGGGGGCTGTCTGGTGCTTGAATGAGGGAAATTTCGCCCCCTCCCCCTAAATCCAAATTAGTTGGAAAATTTGAGTTTAAGGATTTGTACTTAACACTTAGAAAAATAATAATAAAATATTCATTATTTTCAGACAATACCAATTCTGGAATACAAAGTTGTGTACGAGATGTACATTTTTGATTAATACAATGATAATAATAAATAATGAAATTTTTGAAAGTATATTATTGAGATTGGTAGTATCTTTAATGACAAACTGATTTCAGGAATAGTGCGTGCTAAAAAACCAATTGTAGGGGTACATATTTACAAGAAAAATATACCTGCGGATTTAAATAGCATGGCTAACTAGTGTGAAGTAAATAGCATCCCACTAAACTAAGTGGTACTAAGTATTTAGTTTCAAAAGGCAATAAAGGCATCTTTATACAACACCCTAGCGGCGCCTTTTTGTTTCTTACTTATAAAATATTTTAACTATTACAAATATTTATGAAATATCAAAAATCTTAAAACATATTGTAACTTTAAATTAATTAATTTTTTAAAATGAAAGTGGTTTGTTAAAAAAATCATAAAAATTATGTTTAGTCGCTTTAGAAAAAAAAAAAATTCTTTATTCACAGAACTTGTCCTCAAGCTAATCAGCAAACATTTCGTTTGACGACTGACTTGCGACTATCCGCACCAACGAATTGTAGACCGAGTGGCAGGATTGTATTCGAGTACCTAAAAAAAAATACGACTTGTGCGTGATTACGTCAGTCTTAAAAACTTCCAATAATTGCTGAGTGCCAAAATACTCAAAACATTCATTATATTTCTTTGATTGAAATCTCTCTCTTACTCATTTCAATTACGGCGTTTTTGTCTTCCCCCTTTACTGATTACATTTAACTTAATAATCAAAATGCTTGGACCTAAATTTAACCTAATATTGATTTCATTGCGTACATATCGTTAACTCATTTGCCGCAAGAAAATGTATCGGGTTCGATCAAAAGAAAAATTTCTCTAACCAAATATAACTAAGTATGTATGTATGTGTGTACTGCAACCGAAATACTCAAGTAAATTGCTGAATACAACAAAAACGAAAAATATTTATCTCGCCGTATTCAATTACACAATTTGGTTATTATAAATAAGCTTAAGAAAAAACCTTGGTAAACAACGTAACTAGGAAATTCCACCTATGGCCAAATTAAAATATCTATTGTACCTAAAAAAATTAACAATTATGAAGATTTTTGGAGTTATTCTGAAGCTTAATAAGAACGCAAACTTGGAGGAGTAAGCGAAGAAGGCAACGATCGCTGAATATTGATTGCAGGGACGTGATAGGGGGAGTTGAGAAAACTTCCCCGGGGTAATGCTTTAGTTATATCCACGGATCTTAAGCTTTATTCTTATTAGGTACTCGATTAATTTAGGTACCAAATCATTTCCAATACTAATTGGATGTGGGCGATATATTTATCTGCGTGTCATCAGCATGTAGGACAATAAAGGGATGGCGGCAATTTCTCTTCGATATAGTACATCTTGAGATCTCTTCGATGAACTAATTGAAGTTGTCTTGAGACGGAAGTATTTTTTTTGAATTTTGAAAGACGCATCTAAGAGTACTAAAGGCACGGCTCTGGTATAGCTTTGATTGGATTTGAATTTAGACTGGAATTCACTCAATACATTTTGATTACTCCGCACGACAGTATTTGAGCGGAAATACATTTATCAAAAGCTTAACTTTCGCATTCAATAACCTCAGCAGTTTGTCCCACAAATCACAATTAATTTGCAAATAATAAAACTTGTCGATATGAAATGTGGAATTCTTGAAGAGAGTGGTGTAGAAAAATGGCCAGTTTTCAAAATTAAAAAAATTGTTATTTAAAATTTCAACTGGCTTGTTTTTTCCCTCATTTTATATCTAGGATTTAAGGAGTGAGACAACATGCTTCGACGAACTGAATTTCTTTTAAGTAAATTAGTATCATTAAAATTGTAGGACTTTCCGTTTGTAGCGTGAAATCAGGGGCGAATCCAGCTTGGGAAATGGGGAACATTTTTCCCCCCACAAGAGCTCGTCGTCTTATAGATTACTTGTGTACCGTTAAAAATCTGAAATTTGCTTTGGAATCATTTAGAAATCAGCCATATAAAAATGCCACTAAAGTACAAATTGTAATTTAAGTTGCATTTTTTAGTACAATTTAGTATAAACATTTTTTCGCCTCACATAAAATAGTGAACAAATTCAATTAATCCGCCAACAATTTCCGCCCGAAATTTGTGTTGCCGAAAAGAGAAAACAATGTTCGAGAGCGGAAAATTTCCGCCCGAAATTTGTGAAAAGCGAACAGTGAAAAGCAGGCGCGGACCACCGCCACCACCCCGAAATATCAGAACCTTACACGCAGAAAAACTTAAATGTATGTTACTGTTCATCTATCATTATTTGTCTACAAAAATATTTTTTGGACCCCCCTGCCCCTCCAAATTTTTTTTCTGTATCTGCCCCTGGTGAAAAGTGACCTATTTAGGGGAAAAGGAAACCCACGATAAATTGTGATTAATTTTTTTAAACGTAAAAAGTAAAAATTACACTTAGTGTATTGTAGCCCAGTTCTATTTTTGAAGTGTTAACTACTCGCCTCAATGATTTTGTGAATTTTTATAATTTGTATAATTTTCTAGAAGCATTTAATAGATTATCAGATAGTGAAAATCCATACACAAATCGAATATATTCTGAATTGATTAGTTTTCGGCAACTAATACCCGTCAAGTAATATGGTAATTTACACTTTTTTTTCAAACCTATGATAAACGTTCGAAATTTAATTTAAATTGTTCCTACTTTGTTCTAAAATAGGATAATGATGAGTCTTTGATGATACGTGAAAAATTAGCAAAAATTCTGATTCCTTTTTCTCTACAGAAGTTACATCTTAGGTGTTACATAATACTCTACGCTCCGCTACTACCTCGAAAATTTTATTTCAGCAATACAAATTATGAGTTTTGTGTCTACGATCAACAATGTTTTATTTTCCTGTCAGTCGTTTTATCACTTCGGCATCAATTTTTCTACTAATCGATAGCATTTTTACACCGACTATCATTCCAAATAACACTAACTCCACATTTGAGGTATACAACTATTTTCTGCCCTAATAATTGTAAAATCCAAATGAACAGGATGCATGAAAATTCTCGAAATCTAAAACATATTTGCCCTCGAAAAGCGTAATTAAATATTTGAAAAATAAAAACATTGAATTTAAGTAATTAAATCTCACCTGTAAGCAAGTGCCAACAAATGTCGCATTGCTGACATCACTTTATTACAGGAAATAGCTCCGAGATTTTCCGTGTTCGTGTTTGTTTATTTAAGTTGGCTGTTTTTGCTAGACTTCCTTATTCGTAAGTTTTTTGCTACGCTTATTTGTGATAATCTCTTTAAAATTCGTGTTTTTTGCCAAGCGCTTTTGAACTTTTAACTCTGCTTGGCGAAAGTCACCATTTAAGTAATTGCAGAGTGTTGCTGACTTCCACGATGCTCTTTCTGGGCAACCGCAAAGTGACCACAAAAATATATGTACCTACGTATGTATAAGTACACTATACACATACTACATCTTAAGACTAATTTAATTTAATCTATTTTAAAAGTAGTTTTTGCGGTTTTCGTATGGCTGCTTTTCATTTTATAATCTGCAGTGTTTGGCTCTTTTACGATTGCCTAAAACTGGTGGTGTTGATTAAAATAAAGTTAAAAGTTCAAAGATGAAATGGGAATGAACAAGCTTTTACGTTTATTATTTAAGTTTTGAAATAAAGTATTTGCAAAACCCAGTCAGAGAGAATGAAGAAATTAAATTTTTTTTAGTTTGGATATTACATGGCTCCTCAGGATGGTTAAAAGCAGGCCAAATAATGTTTACCTTTCTCTGGAAAAAGTTTAAAATCTTAATGGAAGGTAGAAAGATGATTCCGTCTCATAAACTTCAAGACAGCAACGGCAGAAGCTATCGGACAATACGTTCTACTTGCAGCCTGAAAAACAACTGAACATTTACCAGTTAGAACACATATCAAAAATGAGAGCTGATGCTTAGCAATTCCGCTTTCTGACAGATCTTGCAATTGTATATGGCTTAGTTTTCATCCAGCGGTCGAAATAAGGATTCCCTTATTGCTATTGCATCAAGCAAGTAATCTTCTTCAATATCACTGCAGACCCAAACCCTTAGGAGCCTTATATAAATATATTCAGACGCTGTTGATGGGAACGTCACACATCCCAAACCAGTTTCGAGTGCACTGCCATTGCACTTAGGTCCCTAGAAGTCACTTAGCTATCAGAGTGTTTATTTACTTTCTTGATTGACTTTGCAATCCTGAGCAATGAATTCACCGTCTTCTTCCGCTACCTTAAAACACTTCAATAGTTCAAAAGTGTGAAGTCAATACTCCAATGGCTGCACCAATCCCGCCTTTTACTTTCGACCCATCCGTTAAGATGTTCACGGCTTTTATACTGCAATTACCTCTCCCAAACTTATCTTTCTTTGACCGAATGCGAGTGGAGCTTTTAGAGGCCAATTGTGCAGCGCAGGAATTCGTGTGAACAGGTATGAACTCGAAACACTCCAGAACCTATTAAACGAAAAAATAGTCCAATATAACGCGTTTTTTATACCCGAGCGTATTTGTATAATCGAGATAAAATGATCAGAATGAAAAGAGGAATCGATTTAGCCCTGACTGTCTGTCCGTCCGTCCGTGATTACAATAACTTGGGTAAAAATTGAGATATCTCAATGAAATTTGCAATTAAAGCAAATTGCGTAAAATTTGATATTTGGAGCTATTTTAAACTAAGAAATTAGGTATTAAAAAAAAATTTGCAAAGTAGGCGTTGCCACGTCCACCTATGAAAGAAGTTCTATTTCTCAAGAACGGTGTTAGCTATCGTCCCAAAATTTGGTCTAAATTGAGTCCTTAGCGTCGCTGTTATTATGGTAAAAAAATTGTAAAATCTGACTATAACCACGCCCACCTCCCGTAAAACGGAAGTTTCGAAAAATACAAAAACTTCGTTTTTTCGGCATCTATCAGAGCAAATTGAGTAAAATGTGATATAGAGAGCTATTTTAAACAAAGAAACTGCATATTTACGAAAATTTGAAAAATCGGCGTTCCCACGCCCAAAATCTTAATTTTTTCGTTAACCATTGGAACAAGTTAATTAAAATTTGTCGTAAAGAGCGCTTGTAGATAAAGAAACTGAACTTTTATAAAATTTTGAAAAATAAGCGTTAGGTATGGTCACTAAAGAGTGGCCGCTGTGGTCGAGTTGGTAGCGGTGCGTGCTATAACTCGATATGCCGGTGAGTTCGAGGTTCGAATCTCAGTCAGGGCAAGCAAAATCTTAATTATAGAAAAAGTTTTTTCTAATAGCGGTCACCCCTCAGCAGGCAATGGCAAACCTCCGAGGGTATTTCTGCCATGAAAAAGCTTCTCATTAAATACATCTGCCGTTCGGAGTCGGCACAAAACTGTAGGTCCCTCCATTTGTGGTATAATATAAAGACGCACACCACAAATGGTAGGAGAAGCTCGGCCAAACACTGAGCTATATAGTGTACGCGCCAAAATTATATTATATATTTATGGTCACTAAAGTAGGTAAAAATATTGTCCTTGATAAAAAAGTATGATCGTAAAAATTGTTTGGAATGAAAGGTGGGCGTGGTTCCTTTCATATAGCGAAAGTTTTGAAAAATGCACAAAATATCGTTTATTTGGTGTCTATTGATACGAATTGGGTAGAAAATGACAGTGGCACTGCCCATACAAAAATAAATCGCGAGGGTATAACAAATTCGGTTTCGCTCGAATTTAGATTTCCTTATTTGTTATACAATTCTTTTGATTTATTGTAAAATTCTAAGGCTTATAGACTTAAATAAGACTGTGATTTAAAAAACATACAGTTTAACTATAGCAATTTGGATTCAGAGTGAATATAAATGCTTCCAATGATGTATTTATAGCGCTGGATTTCAATGCTTTCTTAAGATCCTTAATCAACATTTTTTGAGTACTTTTTCATCGCGGAAATTCGACCTGAATTTTCTAGTGCCTACTGAAGTTCATCCGGTACACGAAAAATCTTTCCTAACGATTAAGATTTTTCATACCTCGACTAAGGTTTAAATTGTGGACCTCAACGGCATACCTAGTTATAGCACGAACCGCTTTTAATTCGACCACAACGACTATAGAACGACCGAAATTTGAGACCTTGACAAAAGGCAACAGAGTTTTAGAAGTAATAATAATAATAATAATAATAATTTGCCGCTTACACTATTCATATAGCCAGTGTTTGGCCGAGTTTTTCCTACCGTTTGTGGTGTGCAGATGGAGGGATCTACAATTTTGTGCCGACTCCGAACGGCAGAAGTATTTTATGAGAAGCTTTTTCATTGCAGAAATTCCCTCGGAGGTTTGCCATTACCTGCCGAGGTGACCGCTGTTAGAAATAAACTTTTTCTATGATTAAGATTTTACTTGCCCTGGCTGGAATTCGAACCTCGAAACCAGCGGCGTATCGAGTAATACCACGCACCGCTACCCACTTGATCGCAGCGGGAGTTTTAGAAGTACAATTACCAAAGTCTTAGACAATCGCAAATACATCTACCAGTAAACCATTTCTCAAAATCTTAATACCCTCTGAAACAAAGAGTCCGAGAAGATTCCTGCCGCAGCTGCTTGCTCCAACTTCGTTGAGTGCATTTTGATTTAGCAGTCAAACTAAATTTCCTCACTCAATTAGGAAAGTTCACAAATTGCCTTTTGTATAGTGTCTTTCGTGGTTATCTTACCATGTGTAAACCTAAGTAATGTCGGTTAGTATATAACAGCTTTTTCATTGATTACAGGTCGTCAGGTGGAGGATGTAACCCTCTAGTTCTTGCAGCGCATTTCTGATTGGAATCCTGGCATTTAAAATGGACGTTTTTTTAATATATAACACTGGTCAACACAAGTCTTGTTTCATTTATTTTTTTGTCTATTATTGAGTATTTCTATGGTCCTGACTAAGAAAAAAATACTGGGAGAATGCTAATTGCTTTACTTTTTGAAAGATACAGTTTAATTATTTTAACAAAAAAATACAGAAAATCAATACATTATGTTAACAACATTTTATTGAAATGATCTTTTACGAGATTTCCTTGAATGAACGACTTTAGGTCGATTTCGTTGCAGTAGTCTGCCATCATATGTGAGTCCCACCGCCCCTGATATCGCTCTTCCATTGCCCGAAGATCCTGATGGAATCTTTCAACCTGCTCCTCACTAAAACCACCCAGATTTTGTGGAAATCGGTCTAAATGCGAGTGCAGGAAGTGGTTTTTCATGCTCGTTTTGCACCCTAGCAAGTTCGATAGCATGGACTCAACAAGCTCGACGTGATCGTCAGATTTATTATTGCCTAGGAAATTACTCATGACCAGCTTTAAATTTTTTTGTACTTGATCCTGGAAACTTGCATGAAAGAGATTAAAACATTCGCCACTTTTGTCAAGCGCCTTCACGAACTGTTTCATTATGCCGAGTTTAATATGAAGTCGTGGTAAGTTTTATATCAAGTATGATGCGGTCTCGGCTAACTAAAGGCATGTTTATAACATTTTTGGTACCAACTCAAAATCAAAAACTGTTACAGAAAAATTTTTACGATATTTAAAAAATACGTGTCAATTTGATATACATATGTAGAAACAAAAAAAAATCACAGAAAACAATTTTTTTTTTGCTCTTCAAATTAAATTCAGCTTAAATTGTCAACAAAAGCTTCCAACTCAATTTTATCACATAAAGTTAGCCAAAAAAAAGGCACAATTTTGAAAGCAAAATCAAATTATGCCAAAAATATGTATGCGAATACTGTGCGGCTCGTGCGTTTTCACTAAAGCAACGAAATAGTCATCTAACAAAATCGTAAGAACCACAAATTTCCTGTTAACAGCCACCATTACGAGTACAAAAATAACGAACGAATAAACGACATGAACGTGAGGTCAAGTGGTGTCGCCAATTTGATATCCTTGCAGCTCATTCCCGTCGTTCTTTCACTCGCTAACAAGAATACATACTGTACGGCATGAATACTTACGCTTAACTCTTTCAAGGGAAATTTGAAAATTTCCAAAAACGTAATGGTAGCCAACTTGCTTGCGCATCGTGGACGCGCGACATAATTATGTAGAATATCTCTATGTTCAATACGTAGTTACGTACACAAACGCTTTATACTTACCTGCTATCCTTGCTGAGTTCAAGCAAAGAAACTTGAAGAGCAGCACAACGTTATGATTAGGTACAGCTAGTGAGCTGTCTGTGAGGTGATGCCTGCTGAATGTTTGGTTAGAGGAAGCCAAATTTGCATATTTCCTGTAGCGTGTAACATTCGGCGTGTTGTTGTGCCGACCGCAGGAAGAGCTTAATTAGAGAAAATTCAATCTCTATTTCTTGTTATGTACACTCATTCGAAATTCGGTTGCTTACCAATGCAGACTCGCATTTTTGGTGTGGCAGTAGCAATGTTAGGCAAGTTAGCGACCCACAGAAGTGAACTTATTGGCAGTGAAGGTGAGACGAGCTTATGTAAATTATACATTGAAATTTTAAGCGCGTAAATTTTCAATTAAAGTCAGTTGAAAACTATATCACAACAGTCGCGTGTACGATCATACATTCATACATACATATGTACATACATATGCATATGTATACAAGTCTACACATTCATTTGTATACATACATGCGCGCGTCATGGGCTGCTGCAAACACTGCAAAGGAAGGGGGTTAATTGAAATGGAAAAACTTATTTTTAATTTCTTTCATTA
This sequence comes from Philophylla caesio, assembly GCA_963971545.1. Taxonomy (NCBI): domain Eukaryota; kingdom Metazoa; phylum Arthropoda; class Insecta; order Diptera; family Tephritidae; genus Philophylla; species Philophylla caesio. Next base: position 24,189,008 of record OZ020608.1, on the reverse strand, counting down.
GCGTCTGACAAGCAAGCCACTTATCATTATATGTGTATGTATATTTTAGTATAATTTTACAATCTTTACAATCGATTTACGCCTGATATAAAGTGTTTGCGGATATCAACTTAACTTATCAAAATCACCATACCTAAACTCCCCACGCATAAACTGATGACGCCCAAACTCATGTTGTGTTGTGTTTCGTTATGTTTAGTTATGTTATGTTATGTCAACTTATATTCAGGCCTGTTATGTATTTACGATTCCGACAAATTTGGTCGGAATCGAAATGTATAAATCTTTTCTCCTTAATCTGTTGTAAGCTTATATAGTTTCGGAGAATCAGAGACAATACTTTAAAACCAAAAAAAAATGCTCGCTTTTGATGTATAGTAATGTCTTTCATTCCAAACCATTTTGTCGGAATCGATATGCAGAATGGGCCTCATTAACATATGTTGTTGTATGGTATGTTGTGTTGAAATAAATCAGCGTCTTTGGTAAGTGAAATTTTTATTGCGTCGGAAGTAACAAGGCGAATGATATAGAAATGGTGCCGGCTGTAATGGTGTTGTACACAAACCACACCTTTTCTCACCATACTCAAACTCACCAAGCTCGTCGCACTCAAACTTACCACACTAAAATTCACCACACTCAAACTCACCAGTCTTAAACTCACCACACTGGAAATCATCGTACTCAAACTCACCACATTCAAAATCAATAGACCTAAATTCAAACCTACCACATTTAAACCCATTGCACTTAAGGTCACTACACGAAAACCCGCCACACTCAAACCCACCACGCTAAAACTTACTATAGACAAGCTAACCACACTTTTACTACCAAATCCACCGTACCTTAAGTCAACGTATGAAAACCCATTCACAAAAACTCAAAATTATGTATGCCGGGTATTCATAGCCGCATGTTAGCAGCCCACTTACAATTTTAAACGACCATCATTCCATGAGCGCTTACAACTGAGGGAATATATTTAATACGTGGAATCTTTGCACAAATATATTTCACTTTCTCAATAGCCGTTATTTTGAAGGAATTAATGGTTACTGTGAATTATTGTTTTGAATTCATGTACCAAATCATTTGATGGTGGTACCAAACACGCACATTGTTCAAATATGTCAAGATGTGGTTGTGACATATTCTTGTCGTCGACTGTATGTATGTATATACAGGTATCACCACCATTATCATAACCACAATGCTATATGTACATATGTATATAAAAAAAGTAATATGCGCTACAAATAAACATTTCTCATGTGTAGAGAGGGTAACCTAAAGGGAGAGCTAATTTATATTCTAACGTTACTGAAGTTATTTCACTTTAAAAACACCTAAAACACCCCCCTACCTACAATTGCACAAGCAACATATGTAAATATGCATGTTGGTAAACGATTATAATAACATTTTGGCAACGTGAAATTTTTTGAAGGATTCCCACTTTGTGGCGCGTTCATTCACATACACTCACACGCACACTGCGCTTCTATCAGTAATTTTGCGCTGCCGCCACTGCTATGTCTACGATGCGCTTCTAGAATTTCTTTAACGTGGTTTTTACCTCCCTCCCGTTTTTTGTTAAGCTTCTTTCAATTTTTTAATTATAAATTAAATATTAACATTATGCTGAAAAGCAATTTATTACATTATATATTTACAAAATGTTTTTTGGATGACTTAACTAAGAGGTTCATATTCGATTTTTTTTATTTTTATTTATAACACATAATTTATGCACACATGTACATACATAGATTTAAGTGTGTATATTTCGTTTATTTTTGTTGTTTTTTTTTAAGGAAATATTAAGAAACTCTAAAAAGATTTTTTCTATTTAATAAAACAAACACAATCATATTATTGTGGGATTTTTATATATTTATATATATTATTAGTTAGTTTCATGGATGAACGAATATAATACAATGGAAAGTAAATATAGACCATGGTCACGAACTAAAACATGTCACCAATTGATCTTACGAAAAGCGACGCGAGTACTAGTTAGGCTCAAAATCGCTTTCGAGGATTCGTTTACATCGATATATGCAAACCTGAGCAGAGAAAAAAAGTTTAATTTACTTTTCATTATTTTGACGTGACCAGTTCATGCATCACTTCGAACCATTTGTGAATGTTTTACGTTTTGTGTCCAATAATGATGAAATGTTCCCGAACTGACGCCAAAAATAAATAGTCAAAAAGTAGTTCTAAAAATTTCGTGAGCTTGTTCCGCAATGATATCGAACAAGTCTTGAAACAGTCCTCAAAATGTCTTTTATTAGTCCAAAGATGAACTTAAATTAGTCAGAAACTTACCTGACATAGTCCAGAATAGATAAAGAAACGGTTCTAAAATGAACCCAAAATAGTCCTGAAATATACCTGAATTAGTCTTGACTCAAAAAGAACTCGAACTAGTCCCAATTTGTCACAAATGATGAACAAAAAGTTCACCACCCTACAATCCATTCCGCCATATTTTGGTATACCAAAAGAGATACGTTCAGCACTACTTTTAGCTTCGTTCTAATTCGGATGTGACGTTTCAGATATAAATTGATGAAAGCTGTGCCTAATTTACATCCCGCACAGCGCCCTGAAAACTATTTTGTTCATGTTCTTTAGGTTAAAAAAATGTATGCTTATAATAACCGCTGGTTTTAGCAAATGCGTCACGAATCGAATAACAACAAATAATATATTTTTATATTAACATGTAGCTCATACACACGTGTTCCTTTTGTAGGAATGGATGGCACAGAATTGTAAAAAAAGGACAACATTTTAGAATAAATCTGCAAAAGAGTTGCGAAGTTTTGAAAAAAGTGTGATATTGTAAAAGAAAAGTTGAGAAACGCAAGCACTCAACATCGTTAATATGCAACGAAATCACGGATCGGACTCTAATGTTTCTGAAATAGATATTGATGAAGTGGTTTTTTGACAACTGAAGCAAAACTAACGAAATATCAGTATTTATTGATAAGAAATGTTATCAATACAAGGAAAAACTATGTGTTGCCATCAAACTATAAATTTTTTTTGAAAAAAAAAAAAATGATATTCAAAATAAAATTAAAGTTTGCGTATCATCAACAAAACTTTAGAGTCGCAAATGGAAGTCATTGCGTCTATTTATTTTGATTCACTAGGAGTTTTGCATTTAATTGGCGAATGGGGTTTCGATTGCAACTCAGGCCATAGCGAGTACTAATATGGCCTCCGAAGAAACCATCCTACACTTGATACTGCAGACCTACTATAAGGTCTTAATTTGCCAAGGAGATTAAAAGCATGCAACCCAAGAGGAAATGTATTTCACATAGAATAGCCGTGTAAATATTGTTAAATGTTGTTTATTTTTATTGACTTGTATTATTTTTCTACTCGGTTTTTTATATCTTTTTATACATTTTTTTATTCCTTTAATCATTAATTATTGATACTTTTATTGTGCTCGGGGATCATTACCTCATCTGAATTCTGTTTATTTATTTATTTATTCTTCATCAACGCTTCCAAGGTTTGAACGAAGGACCCTCGGATTGCAGAGCCAACACATGTCTTTCTACATATCTTCTTTATACAACCAACTATTAGCAAGTGCTGCTGATTAGCCGCTATTTAAACTTGCTTTTGTTTTTTTTTTTATTTTTTATTTTTAGGCAATCCAGTATAACGTTTTTTAATTTAAATAATTAGAAATGTATTTATGCGTGCTCATCCATGCATATGCGTTTTTTGTTAAGTTTTTAATAGTCTTTAAATATCTTTCATAAACTGGCCACGAGCTCAATAAAATTATCAATTATTTTTCGAATTGTGATTTCTATTTTTACTATTTTATTCACCAAACTGTTCTTATTTATAAGCGTTCTACCATGATACATATTTTGTTTTTGTTTACTTTTTTACATATTTTGTTTAAACGAGAATTTTTTTAAATATATGTTTAAGTTCATATAATAAAAATATTTTATTTATTTATATACTTTATAATGCAAATAGAAATACAATTGTTTTAAAGTAAAAACTGGTGGAATTCATTCGATTATTCATTATGACCGCACTGCCATAGAAGTTGAACCACCGTGCATTGGCTTTAACCACAAGTTTATATTCGGTAGTCCAAACGCTAAGAGATTTTCAAAATTTCACCCTAAAATCTTAGCTTAAGCGTCAAAGCAAGTATTTTTAGATTAAAGCATTGGAGTAAATATGTTAAGTAGAAAATATTTTGGTACTTTTTTATATAAAATTTAAAGTATCAGAAAATACAAAATATACAAGCTGAATATTTAATGCTCTGCCTTAGCTTTTACGCGCTAGTTGGACAGGTGGTCTAAACACTAATTTATGGTCGATGAACTTGAGTTTACTAATCATAATACTTCTATTATATGCAATTTTATTCACAATAATTCGACATTTGGGTTCACTAGTTTAATATATTCTGTGAATTTAATTTAGTTAAAACAAGTAAAAAAGATTAAATCCGGGGAAACAAAATTTTATATACACATTCGCGATGTATTTTTGCATAGGCGGTGCGACGCCCATTTTTAAAAATTAAAAATTTCATAAAATTCCAGTTTCTTTGTTTCAAATCGCTGCAAATCTTAAATTTTACCAAATTTGTTACAATAGATACCAAAAACACGAAGTTTTTGAATTTTTCAAAACTTCCGTTGTATGAAAGTTGGGCGTGGTTATAGTCCGATTTAAAAAAAAATATTTAACGGTGATACTAATGATGTCAATTGCAACATGGTTACCAAATTTAGTGAAGATAGCTTATAGTGTTATTGAGATACAGACATTTTATTATAAGTGCGCGTGGCAGCGCCTATTTTTAACACTTTCATAAAAATCCAGTTTCATTGTTTAATATCGCTCTAAATAATACCGAAAAATAGATATCGAAAAAACAAAATGTTTTCTCTTTTTAAAACTTCCATTATATGGGAGGTGGACGTGGTTTTTGACCGATCTTGACCATTTTCAATACCAACCTACCGTGGCCAAAGCAATCTATGTATTTAAAAAGTTTCATTCAAAAATTTTAATTTTTACTCAAGTTATCGTGACCACGGTTGCCATGCATTACAAATAAAATTCGAATATAAATTTTTATGTTCGTTCTTATATTCGAAGTTTTATTTTGCTTCGTTATTTAGTAACTATTTAGAAAAATTACAACAAATATAAGAAAACAATATATAAATATAAAAATTACAAAAAAATATATAATATTTGCTGTTTAGTTAACGTGTTTTGTGTAACTTTTTTATTTGAATTAGAGTTCTTATACAGAATCTGCGACAATTGGCAACCCCAAACAATAGCGTCACTGAGATCAATCAGCTGATTATATTTTTAAACAAACTAAATTAAATCAATCCAAACGATAAAACAGAAGAAGTACAATGTAAGTAAACAATTGGTTTAATGTATTATGCTTAATCCTTTGGTATTAATATTTAAGCAGAAAGAAATGAACTGCCTCAGCACACCTAAAAATCATCGGTGCAGACATTGTTCAGTTTAATTGAAATTAAAATTTTTGTAATAAATATGTAAAAATTTAACTGACAACTTTTACAGATATTTCAACTGATTATGGAATCGAAATGAAAACGGTTCGAAATCGACTTCGAATGTTTAGATCCGACTCGGAATTAAGAACACTATTATAAAAACGAGTCGGAATGGCATCGGTTTTACTTTTCATTCCGAATCGAAATGCAGAACAGGCCCGTATATATTTTGCAATCGTAATAACTAGTATATTTTAAATATAATTAGTATATAATCGCACTTCTGATAAAGTTTTAGCAATTTCAACAAGGTGGCGGTGTTCATAATAAGAAGCGGAGAAAAAGAGTAGAAATTTACATAACAGCAATGTATCAAATATCAGAACTTTGCTATTCAAATTATTATTTATTACAAAAACTCGATTGAATAGAAAATTTCATTTTGCAAATGTTATAGATACCAAATTATTAAATTGCTTCCATTGCTACGTCACGCGAATATATTAATTTTCATGTGAGGTGCCAAGCCCAAGATGAAATGTCATACTTTAGAATGCTCGCTTAGACGTATCAGGAGACATGTTATATGAGTACTGTAGGATTATACGTAATTTCATCCTCAAACAAATACATCCACAAATATGACGTATGAAAGTTTGTACGGAGGTGTTTTAAATTTTTTCCTAATAGCCTACAATTCCCTGTTTGAGATTTAAATTCATCTCGTCGTACAATTTAGCAAAATTCTGCAGCTCTTCAATAAATACTTTTTGAGATGTACATTTAAACATTACAAAGCTTGAATAAACATATACACGTATGGTTCAGGAAGCAAATGCGTACATACAAAGAAAATTTTTTTTTTTTTTTAATTTTATGGACTTGGATACATCGTACGTTCGAAGAATATATATTTTGTTGGACTTAAGAATATCAAAATATTATTGTTGCTATTTACAAATTTGCACAATAAATTCATGTGATTTTGGTTGCAAAACCAAATCATGTCATGCTGTTAAACTAAAAGCGCCATCAATGACGTAAAATATTTAACAAAAGGAGAAAAGAACTAATATTTATTTCAATAAGATTCAAATTATCTCTCAGCATAGCGAGCGCACGGTTGTGCATATGTTTGTTTGTATATCTATAAGAAATTTACATTTCAATGACAATTTTGGGATAAATTGCTAAAGCAAATGAATATACTTCGTATATATGTATGTACGTAGATAATACGTAGATTTGTTTAAAAATAAATAGTAAATTTACGTATTACGAACACAGCACGAAATCCATATACACCTGCTGAGACACAAAATCAAATTCAAACAAAAAAAAGAAAAATTTAATATCTACAAAATTGCACAAATTACGAAATTTACGTAGCTAACCAGAAATGCACATACTGCACATTTGTGTGTGTGTGTGTAAAACACAAATATGTCATATTTAAGTGAAATAAAATAGAAAAAAATTGAAATTTCAGCTACATTTGTTTGCTTCAGTTGAATTCAAAATTTCTTTAGCCAATGGCTATCTTTCATTTTCCAAGGTATGCAACTGGACACACACCCTTTCATACTTATCGTAACTGCAAATTTTAATCTCAACACAAAAATAACACAATTTTATTTAAATAACTATCAATATTAATCTTGCAGGTAATGAGGCGAATTTTAGGTGAATTTTTATTAGAAGCGGAAAAAGGCGAATGTGTGCAAGGCGCCCACGAAGCGATTTTTTTCTTTTTGCTTTAAAAACCAAGGCAAATTTGTTTTTGCACGCAAATGTCAAAAAGAGTAAGTGCGCCCAGCGTCATACAAAAACTAATTTAAGCATGATATGAAAAAAAAAATTAAATGGTATGCAATTATATAGAAATTTCAAGAAAAATATGTAGAAATATAAAAACTCTGCAAGGAATTTTTTGACTCAAATCTAAATTTGCTCATATTTAGAAATGAGACAAATATTGGTATGCGAGTGTGTATAAGCAAATTAAAATATTTACAAATCTTCAACAACATACCCTGTTTAGCTTTGTTAATTGTATGCCTTGCAAATTTCAGTTTTAATTTCTATTTGATTTCCTGTAATTCACTTAAAAAAATTTTATAGAAAAAGTAGACGCATACATACTTAAATCAATTGACTTTGGGCTTACACGTCACGCAATAACCCAAATGGACAAATTCTACGAAGCGACAATTGAACAAAGAAGAAATAAATTGGTTTAGTAGTGACTTCAGAACATTTCGGGAAAATAAAATTTGAGTTATATACCTTTGAAGTTCAAAAAGGAAATAATAAAGAAAGTTTTATGCGTTGAAAATAATGGAAAATTGTTTTGTAAACTATTTTTTCTAGGCACGTCTAATGATCCTTTAAAGATTTATCAGTTTGTTATATCTAAAACATATTCGCTTTTTGGATTCATAATTTATTTTCACTGAAAACCAAAATCGTTCAACAATAATTCGAAATAACGTTTGACAAAAGTTCTTCTATGCGTAGCGAAATAAGACAGCTTTCGGTTTGAAAGAAAAGAAAATGGAATGTAGAAAGGAAAGAATGTTGATACTCATTTAGGTTTTTAATAAAAGCTTTTAGCTCCCGATATTGTCTACTTGGCAAGACTGTCGCAGACGGCCTTAAAATTAACTAGAAAATGGTATGAGTAGAATTCGTTAAGCAAGTCTTCTGATCCGTGGTACAACATCTAAAACCGCAAAGGTTAGGTGATATGAGTTTATTTACATAAACAACTTTTATGATAAGGAATACCGTAACTTTTTTTTTCTTTCGGGAACGATTAAACCCAATGTCTTCTTTGGTGGCGGTACGTTGAGAACAAGTTATTTTTTTTTTAATCAATTTTAAGTGATTTAACGAGAAATAAAGGAACGCATCAACGTTTTATAAGCAAACTCACCACCTCCGTCTCTTATGGTGTGCAATGTATTATTATTATTCGTTGAAAAAAAAAAAAGATTGAGCCTTTAATTTCTGTTATTCTGCCTCCGATAAAAATTTTAGTCCTGAGCCTAAAACTCAGAATTCATCCCACCAAATGGCACGTACAGCTTTCATGACAATCAGTCTCTCGTCGCATATATTAAAAGCCTTTGGGAAATTATTGAATATCCATTTCAAGTCAAAGCTGGAGAACTTAAAACTGTCTACTAAACAGGGTGATAAAAGGCTGATCCACAGAATACGTACTTCACGAGGTTGTACATCATATAGACTACTCTCTCTTGGCAAACCCAAGGCGGTGCACGTCTGTTGTTACTTTGCATTCTCAATTTATCAGCGATAAATAAATATGGTAGGAGAATACTTCAAAAACATTTTAGTTAATTACCCAGTACTGCCGTGGATAATAATAAGATTTGCTTAATTGCAATAAATGGATTTGCTTAACTGCAATAAATGGATTCACTCACTCCAAAAAGAAACATCATACTGCCGCTGCCATGCTGTAGTTTAATTTCAAGTTCGAATCAGAGCGATAGAGAGAGTCCAATTGAAGTTACTTAACACGCCATATCAACAAACCAAACAAGCTTAAATGATAGTAACATAGCAATATTGCGAGTTATTTTAAAGTTATATAAGCACATGCAAGGTATTAAACATTATAGGTTATATGATGAAAAAATCCTTTTGTAATTCTAAAGACTTGTAAAATTTCATGTGCACTTACTCTTCTTTCCTGGTCCACCACTTCTTTTCATATTCCACAGAAAAGATTGTAGAGGAAGATAAGATTATATCATTTTCGTTATGCGAATTTAAACACAATCTTATTAATTAAAACGACCGGTAGTTATTTAATTAATATCCGATACTCCAGTTGATAAGAAACTCCTTCATCATCTTTGAGGTCACTTGAATAGATCATAGAGTGTTAACATAGTCTTTAGTTTCGCATTTCTTCTGGAATATTAATATTTGCGAGATAGGATTTATTGCAGAGACCCAGAATAACGACTATTTGTTGACGTAGTTTTTAAAAAGTAAAAGTCTTTTGATAATGAGTGAGACAATTATTTTAAATATATTTTAAAAATCTTTTCGTAATAAATATCGAAATAAATATTTTAAGTCTTTAATTTTGATTTTTTTTTTAATTATTTTTATAATTATGAGGAAGAAAAAAATTTATAATTTATAATATCTAGGACTATTTCGAGAGAGTTTGGTACTTTTTGCCAATTTTCGGTACGCTTGCGGTACATTTTCGGTACTTTTTCTGTTTATTTTCCGTACATTTTTGTAATAATTTTAGCACGGTCAAGGTACATTTTAGGCATATTTACGGTACATTTAAGGTACATTTACGGTACAATGTAGGTACACTACCGGCAAGCTGTCGATATATTTTCGGTACATTTTCAAGCCCAAGCTTGTACCGAACTGACCTGGAATAAGTCGAGAAGTGATGTCGTAAAGCCTTGAATTAGTACCGAATCGGTCGCAAAAAATTCCTGAATAAGTATCTTTATGGTCCTGTAATAGTCTCGCTGATAAGGACTTATACATTTTTCCCACTTATAATTAGTATGAAAAACCTCGTAAAAAATGTCTCAAACTGAAAGCCATTAGAGTCTTTCAAATATTTTTTTCGCTGATAATTATTATAGAGAGACTTTTATAATATAAATCTCAAAATAAAAGTCATATATGGCGCATATTTTATTTATCTCAATATATAATACTTTTTTTTTTCTTCTAATAGTAGTTATGTCTCTGAAATATTGTAACCGAAATAAGCATAAGAGAAGCACCTCTAGTTAAAAAAAAACAACTGACGAAAGCAATTAGCATTAGACGCATTATACGCTTAAATATTTAAGAGTTATTATCGAAATGGAAATTTTGAAAAATCGATGCACAGATTTGCACTGCGCAAAGCACACTAATTGAATTCTACATGTGACACTTGGGCAGCACTGCTACCGACAGACCATCAATTATTCCTTGTGGGTAGATTTTCAATTTATTTGTTTTTGTTTTTTTTTTGCTTTGCTATGGTTTTTCTTTTTTCACTGCGCATACAGCTACCAAATCTGTCGCCTTCCTTCAATATGTCATTAAAATAGAATTGCAATACAACATCTCCAAGTAGTTTATCTACTGCAAACACACACACACACACAAGTATACCTTACAAGCGGGTGATGTGCGGTGCAGCGGTAAGCAGTGCAGGGCAATGGATTTAATTAATGTGAAAATTTGCACAGACTTGCGGCTATTTTTAAGTTTGATCAACTTGGATGTTGTCCGATGCTATAGCAGCAATGAGTAGCTAACAAGAAGAAAAAGAAGATAAAAAAGAAGAAGAACAAGATGAAGAAGAAGCAAGTAAAACATAACAACAGCAACAATAAAGTTGCGACGAATTGAGCAGGCAGCTTCTGGGCAAGATTTGTGGGCAAAAATGGGCTCGCACCAAAAAAGTGCATGTTTAGTTATGCAGCAGCTGAAAATTTCTCGATGTTTGTACGTAGGTATGTTTATAGGTATTTGAGTGTGGCCACTTGTGCCTGCTTCAATTCCCAGCCAAGTTGTGCGAGCCTGGGCAATGGTAATTATTTGCAAATTAGGGCGTACAGCCTCCCGCGACCGCACTCAGCCGGAGGGGCACACAACAATGCCCGCTCGCGCATGCAACTGGCGGCCACCTCAGCGGCACCCTTAAAGGTGATGAGTTAAATTAAGTGTAACTTTGCTAAGCGAATTAACTTGTTGCCGTTGTTATTTAATTAGAAATGTTTAATTTTAGCCGCACTCGTACACACAAACACGCACACTTACGCACACAAACAAACGCACCATACAATTAAGTGTCGAGTTAATTAATTTAATGATATTTCACTTTTGTAGGTAATTATTTAAGTTTTAATTGCAAATGCTTTCAAAACAATTTGCTTTAAATCTAAACGCATGTTTTTGCACAAGTTTCACAGTTTTAACGTCTTTTTTTTGCAAATCTATTGTGCAATGCACAAAGCAAAGTAATCAATTTCAAATGCATTTCCAAACCTTTTTGTTCATTTGCATTGCGATGTGTTTGCAATGTTTAACCAAAGTCATGCAAATATTTATAAAAGCCATTCAAATCAGTTATTTTTAGTAAAACTTACATTCGTTTATGTACAGATATTTCCATATACAAACCTATGTTTCTGAGCGCATTTGAAAATCACTTCACTTTTAATTAAATAACTGCAGTTTAATATGCGCTTTCATATTTTAATTTAATTGTGTGCATTCACTTGCTGTTTTTATTTATTATATACTTTTATAATTGAATCGATCAGTTTTATTTAATAGATGTGTAACAAACACAGTTTTGTATGAATTAATAGCAACGCTTTGCCAACAAAGTTGAGTGTTGCAAGTGGACTTTTTTTTAAGTTAAAATATCTAGAAGTTTGTTGGAGAAAACTCATTTGTTTATTTTAACATATATTATGTTAGTTTACTACATTTCGCTTAAATTAAAAAAATTAAATCTGTTAGTTGACTGCATATTTCTTAAATTCGAAAGTTTAAATTTCATTTTATTACACCGTGCAAGAGTAAACTTAACTCACAAAATAATCAATACCCATATTCGGTAATCGAAATTCAGAACCAAAAATTAGATACAGTAGTAACTCGATTCTTGCACGAAATGATCTCCAGACACATTCGTACCAGCAAGAAAAATTATTCTTTCCTTACTGATTTTATGTCCCGGATCCAAAGTTTCTTTTGAGCGCACAAGAGTTCTATCAGGCAAAAGCGTCCACAAACGAGGCCAGTTTCATCGGCATTGTGTATCTGCTCTTTTCTCAAATTGGGTTAACTAAATTAGGCTTATTCGATATGTTTTCCCCCACATATTTTGAGTCTTCGTATTTCACATATTTTTTTAAAGTTTTATTTTGGCTTTTTCCTTGAGCCCATGTGTGTTTGGTAATTTTTTTGTTCTTTGATTCGAAAACCATTTGATAAATACTCTTTCAATATTTGAAAACTCTGAAGGTTTAAACATTTCCCTTTTTCCCAGACCTTGGAAATATCAGCTTTTTTTTTAATTGTTAGCAACGTAAACTTTTTCTTTGCCATTATGATACCACACTATCCAAAGGTCAGCTTAAAACTAATTCAAATGACCCAAATTACACGAGCGCAAATTTTATTCTACTCGTATGTATTGGGCCAATCACAACATTTCTTCAGTAGCATAAAACGACGGGAGGCCCTCACCTCGGTTTTTCAAAATCTAATTATGCAGAGTATGCTCCCTTAATTAAGACTCTTTCGCAACTAATTGATGTTCAAAACTACGCACCATTCTTATCTTGTGGAGTAGTACATAGGTTACTATATACTGATTTCAATTAATCTTAAGTACTTTTGTCTTATAGTCAGTATGAATTTATTGTTTAATTGACTGAAATAAAAAAAAAATAAATAAAATAAATAAATAAATTTATTCAGCTTAAGAAAACGTTAACAAAAGCAGCAAGGCCAAAATATCGCAAGTAGCGAGTTAAAAATGGAAAATATTTCTATGTGGCAAGAATCGAGGTGTGCAAGTACCAACAAAAAAAAACTCTACAGCATAAAAGAAGCTAAGAAGCTTCCCAAAGTACGTGATACTTAAACTCAAAAATAATAAAATTTCTTTTCTAGTTTTCACCGACAGGTACGCGTGTTTAAGTTTTTAGTTAGTACTAGTTGAAAATTATAAAGGTATGTATATGCCATATCCATGTAAGAATCAAATGAACAGCAGTTAATTTTAAAAATATAATTTTGTGCATAAAACTTCTAGCCTAAAATATATAAAAAAAACTTAAGTTATTGCCTAGCAACATGTTTGAAGATGTTCATTTTAAAATCTTTCAAATCAAATATCAACTTTTTCACACTTTTTTAAAAAGGTTTTAGGAATAAATATGTGTTTAAATTCTTCCCCATTATTCTATTTCCTGATATCCGTTTGCTTATGCATAACTAATAATGTTGTGTGCTAATTGATAATTTGCATACATACAAACATATGTAGTTCGAAACAATTCTGATGACAGAGTGAACAACCAATAACGCACTTTTACTTTGTGTTTCGTTAATAGTGATATTGATTTTACGTAGGTTTTAAAACTTTTTGTTTTTGGCGCAGAAGGTATTTTTCAATTTAAATACAACATCTTTTTAAATTGCTTTACTTTAAACAAGTCTTCTGTTAACCCAAAATATTTTTGGCGAAAAATTAAAAAAAACTTCAAAAAGTGTAATAAATTTGTAAATATTTTCAATTTATTTTAATTAAATAGTGCAGCCCTTTCCGAAATTATTATAATTTTCATGAATCTCATTTCCATTATAAGCAAATAATAATACATCATTTATCCTATAAATTAAAATAAACTACATTTTTTCAACAAAATGGCAACTCTGAATTAGTAACAATTATCCATATAAATCCAGCCTTTTTCGAGTTTTTGTAAGCCGGACAGAATATAGTTTATTCTAAAATTTTTTATCAAAATCTAACGCAATTTAGTAAAAAAAAGTCATTGAAAATGATTAAGCAATTCTGCTATCTACCTTTTTTTATTTTTGTAACTAAGACAGCTTTTATTCGAAATGCTTAAATTCGGAATTATATATTGTTGGCAAATTCATTCCGTGATTACTTATCATTTCGTTCGCTTAGAAAATCTTACTGCAATTCCCAAATGGTTGACATCAATGAAAATATTCTCATGTTCAAATTAATCAAAGGGATAAGAAAAAGTTTTCTTTGTATATTTTTAAACGTTGCAGTTGAAAATTTTTACTTTGATAGTACATATTTTATTCATATACTATAATATGATTTTAAATTGTTGTCTTTCCACTTATTGAGAGTCTCTTAAGTATTACTATAATTTTTTATAATTTTTGCAAGCTAAATTTGTTGTTGCAATCCAAAAAGATGTCTCAAGAAATTTCATTCCACATGCGTATAAAAAGGTTTAAGCGCGTCTTCTATTATGTTCAGCGCATATGATTTATTTTTAGTAGTACAATATATTTAACCTAAGCAATTGGAGCTTTAGCAAAAAATATATTTGGTAAGACGGATAATTTCTTTATTAAAATACTCGTATGTACATATATCTGTTGGTATTAGTTTTCTTTTGCTTATGTCATATTGAATAGCAAAGCTATGTTTGTTCATATACATTAATATATACATACATGTTGATATATTTGTTGTTATATCATAAATATTTATATATTACATATAACAAATCACGTGAACTTAAAATACACTTTTTAGATCGGTAAACATGAAAACAGTATTTTTTTTCTCAAAAAAGTGAAATGATTTTTTTCTCAAGATATTGGTTAATAACTTTGAAAGGTATGACAAAACACAAAAAAATCTCAGAAATGCTTTTATAAACAAAAAAAACCGTTTTTGTTCAGCTATCCAAAAGAAGCCTGGAAAATACTTTTTACATTATTTATTTATTCATGTTAATTAGTGAAATTTGCTATTTTCTTAAGGTGCGTAAACTCAAACATAATAATAATTTGGCGTGTGGCCGCATGATGTTGCGGCGAGCTTTGACTATTATTTGTGATATGTGGTTTTGTTTTTGTTTTTAATTTATAGTATTAGCAGCGGTATTAATATGTGCATTACTGTATATGCATGCACATATTCAAATTAATCCATATGAGTATATATAAACACAAATAATCAATAATAAATATTGTTCCATTTTAATGTAAATTATAATTATTTACTTATACTTATCCTATATTTGCATTGAAAGGTTCATATATATTTGCAGTCATATGAACGTACAAACATACATATGCATGTATTAGGCATGTCAATCCCGGGATCCCGGCCTTTTTTAACTCCCAAATATCCCGGGATAAGTTTATTCAAATCCCGGAATTGCTGAAAACAATGAATTTAAAAGTCATTTATTTTTTATATTTAATATCATCAAAAATTTACCTTTCAAAGCTTTTAGAGAGTTCACAATCTGTGTCATTTCTCGTATATCTATAGTCCGCTTTTAAAATAACAGTTAAAATTATGATTGCACTGTGCAATTTCGTTTACTATTGTATGTGGTATTCAAGAAATTAATCAGCAATAAATCTTTTATAATAAATTTAAGGGGTCGGTTTCCTTAAAATATGTAGTAGTTTTTGTTATGGAGGCTATAAATAACACTTAAGGATTGAATTTATTTAAGGTTGGATTTTGATCAATAGAAGGAATAATACTGCCTCGCTCAAAATGGAATGGGTAATTTTTTTAAATTTTACTTGACGTATTTCTTTTTTTACTAAATGGTAATATGTACCTTTTTGAGGAATAAATTACATTGTATGTTAGAAAATAAATGAATTACAACAATATCTTCTTCTTTGTTATAGTCGTATCAATGTTATTTTGGATAACACTGTGTTATAAAAAGACGATTACAGACGTGTTACATTTTTTTTTGCAAATTAAAAATTACGAATTAAAACTTCCTAAAATTGGGGATCCCGGGATTGTCGCGCCAGCACACCTAGGCCTTTGTTAGCCCCATTGTTGTACCACGCGGATTTGAAAAATCCCCCTACTCGAACCAACATGTGGAATCTACGAATTTTTTTCTAGCTTGCGTATCTCTACTTTGGCCAGATCGATAAGGTCTCCAAAGAACTATGATCCCAATCATTTTCTTCTTCTTACTAATAGTGCAGGACATTCACATAGAAAGTGCTTCGCGGTTTCAGGCTCTTCTTCATTTCTGCAGCCTCTACAGAAGTTATTGCAGGGAACACCTAGTCTCTCTGCATGTCTACCGATCAGTATATGACATGTTATTATTCCTAAAAGTAAGGACTGGTCTCCCCTGCTCAGTATGAGAAGACCTTGTGATCGCTTGACATCCCACTCCGGCCACATGAGCTTGAACTTGATACAGGTACTACCGTTTTTCCAACGGTCTCCTGCTTCCTTAAGGTTTGAGTCCCTTAGAAAGAGCTTACAGGTAGCGAACGGCATACCTTAACCCTTCCAGCGTGATGAAAGCGGAATGGATGTCCCCCTTTTTGCAAGCTCATCCGCTGTATACAGTAGCTTTTTTTGAAGCAAATAAATAGTGTTTGATTTAGCAATTAACACTGCGGTTATTAAGTTGACGTATCCTGAAAGGGGTGAATAGCATGATAAGAGATCTTAAAAATCAAAAAGTATTATCATTCGCTTACAATAAAAAATAAAAAAGTTCAGAGCATAAACCTGAAATCCTGAAAATTTTAATGTTTTTTGTGTTAGCATTTTTAAAACAAATATGTATTTCATAATTCAACTGTTTTTTTTAAATATTTAATGAAATTTTAAAAAATTATTTTTAATGGTGTTTGTTAGAGAATTAACGATGTTATAATTGAAAAAGAAACTTTAAATAAATGGACGATAAATAAAAGTCGATACGTGTCTTTGCTATAATTTTAGAAAAAAAGTGTATGTTCAATCCAATTTTTTTTTTTTTAATTTTTAAATGTTAATTTAACACAGTTTTCTCAGTTTATGTTAATATTTAAAAGAGAATAGCCCCTGATGATGCCAAGGTAATTAGCGAAACGTCGGAAAAAAATTGAGAAAGTGTTTTTGTTGTACATCAACTAATAGGATTAATTAGTCTACCACAATAGTAACAAACAATAATTCATAGAACTCAATTAAGAGCTCACAAATAAAAAACAATTTTTTTACTAACATTAAATGCAAAGATGTTCTCTACAATCATGATTTGTGAAGGAAAAATTCTTCATGTATTTAAAAAGCTAAAAATAGTTTGAAGTTTCAAATTATTTATTTTGAAGTAAATGGAAAGTAATCACAAATAATTAAATGAAGTATAATTAATTAAATTGTCAAATGTAATATGAAACTTGAATATAAATTATAAAATGATTTTTTTTATTTTAAAAACAAAAAAATTTAAATGAAACAACGTAAAAGTTATGAAAATTTGATATATTGAAATTAAAAAAAAAATCTACCTTTTACAATTTTTTAAAAAGTTATTTACGAGTGCCTGAAAACGATTTTTTTTAAACATTTGAGAATGAAAAAGTTCCGATTAAAAGCTCACAAACAAAATAAAATTTGTTTGCTTACATTAAATGCAAAGATGTGCCCTCAAATCATACTTTTTTGTGATGGATAAATCTTGCCGCCTAAAATACTTCAAGCACAAAATATACAATTCTCTATCATCGACCTGTCTCTTTGCTCTCAAAATTTGTAGCCTCAGTACATTTTTTTTGTGTTAACTGTATTATCTACCGCAAATTATTATATTAACGCACTGACTAAATTGCAATAAATCGAAAAGCAATAACATAAACTTGCAGCGAAGATTACATGTTAATCATACGCCAAGGTGTTAAAGTTACTGTATGTGGTTAGTCATACGCCTAGGGGTGCGTGCAGAGTGGCCGCTTGTTGCCGAGCCGAGCCGACTGACGCTTATTGCGAGAACTTGTTCATGCGAGAAACAAGTTTGAGTGTGCATAGTGGATGCGAGAATCAGCGCTGATATTTTATCTATTATTTGTGTTTTATGTATGTTTGTATGCATTTGGGTTTGTTGTTCATTCGTGTTTGTGAAATTCAAGTGAAAAGATATGGATTCGTCAGATGATGAGTATTTAGCTACAAAGCCGGCCGAGAAAAAACTTCACTTATTAATTGTTCTACATTCATTTTAAATAAACCAAAACAAGAAAAGTTCAACAAGAATGCCATTAAATGATGAATGACAGCATATAATTTTTGATTTCACTTTTTCCAAAGAATTTTATGTCCAAAACTAGCTTTTCGCAGAATAAACAATGTTTTCAGCGCTGAAATACGCTTTGGAACTGTTTTCTCGCATTCAATCAGCTTTGCGCTCTGACCAGCTCGGCGCCCACTATGACCTGTTCGCGCTTATTTGTACTAATTTGTATAGTACCAGTTTTCTCGCATTGGTTCTCGCAATAAGCGTCAGTCGGCTCGGCTCGGCAACAAGCGGCCACTCTGCACGCACCCTAGGTAAGTTAACAAACTAACTTCGAAAAGTTATGTATACGCCCTGGTGGCTGCATATCATTTTATGATATATTATAAATAATTAGTTTCTTGCCGTTGTTATAATTTTGTGGCAGGCTGTGAATTTTATTTAGATTCGTCATCAACCTTTCTCGAGTTTATTCCAGAGAAATCGGGTTAAAAACTCTTTGGACTTTTTATCAAAGTAATAAAAAAATAGATTTGCAACGAGGTAAGAAAGTAAGCCAAACTTGAATGGACTTGGAGTTATAAAATTTCTGAAATGCTTTATTAAATATATTTCTATTATATAGTCGTGAAAAACATTATTTAAAATGTTCAAGTGTTTATAATGTATCCTTTTTCCTAGATTTTTGAGTGTGGGTTTAATGGTTTTAATAAAATGGCATTGAACAACATGGAACATTATTCAGGCCTGTTCTGAATTTCGATTCCGACAAATTCGGTTGTAATCGGAATATATAAATACTTTCTACTCAATCTGGTTTTAGCTTCTTTATTTCTGTGAGGATGATAACTAATTATTATCATTTCGGAGAATCAGAGACAATACTTTTAAACCAAAAATAAATGCTCGCTTTCAATGTGTAGCCATATATCTTGATTTTCTTCTGATTTTCCGACAGGGTACAAGTTTGTTGTATATTGAGTGATGACGGAAAATCGTTCCAAAATTCACTTTTCCAAAGACATGGTTATTGGGCGCTAGGTCCTGATTTTGGGGATGTATTTTAACTTCTGAATATTTAGTTTTTTCAGTTTGACTAAATTTACAACTTGATTTATATCTCGGGGATATTTTTTACAATTATTTATTATGCAGCGTTGTGTATATTTTTCTATCCAATAAGGCTATGTTATTTGAATAATTATTAAAATAAAAATGTATCAAAAATGTGTTAGATTTTTAATGGGGAATCTAAGAAAACTGCATGGAAACTTAGCAAAGTAACATTTTTGCCAATGGGTTGCCAATGGTTAAATTTTTTTTTTTTAATATATTTAGTATAAGCACGTATTTAAAAAACTAAAAATATTTTGAGGCATATAAAAAAGTAATCACGAAATGATGTATAATTAATTAAATTGTGAAATGTAACATAAAACTTGAATACATACATATGTATTAAAACGAAACGATATAAAGTTTATAAAAAAAGGCACTTTAATTGATTTATAGAATTTTAAAACAATCTACTTTTTTATAATTTTTAAAAAAGTTATTGATGAGTATATGAAAAAGACTGTTTTTTTAAATATTAGAATAAAAAACTATACAAATACAACTTTTAAAACATTTTTTTTATTTAATTAAATAACGTTTAATAGATATGTATATACTTACCATAGTTTTATGAAATTAAAGTTAATAATATTTTTATAATTTTATTGAGCTCAAACCAGTTTATGGAAGATTTGTTTGTGAAAAAACAACAACAGTTTTTAATGGTTGAAGTTATAGTACTATTTCGGAAATCACCACATTTCCTCATCAGACTTCTTTTTGATTATTAAATTAAATTATTTTTTTTTTTTTAATTTAGTTTTCATAACCACTTCTCTCAGGCTTTGAACCCGGGAGCTCGGAGTTGCAGAGCCAATACGCTACCTATTGTGCTACGCTAACCGGATTGGCTGTTGTGTTTATTTCATCTTCCTTAAACAAACCAACTACAAAAAAGAGCAACTGATCTACCGCTATTTAACTTGTTTGTGTGGTTGTTGTTTGTGTTTTTATTTTGCAAATTCTGTTTTTAAAGTTAATATAAATCTACCAAACACTAAAAACTGTGTAAATGTTTGTTAGAGAAAGAATAATTAAAAAAATTCTATCAATAAATATATATCTATGGTAACAGAAAAGTAACGCATATTTGAAACTTTTTATAAAACAAAAAGAAGAATGAAAATATTACATAAAATATTTGTATACCCTTTATTTTTAGGAATAAAGCCATTACTACAAAAATTATTACAGAAAACTTTGAATTTGAAGTAGTTATTTTCGTATTATGTAAATCAAATTTTAATGAAATATTTAGGTATTTCTTAACTCATGCATATAAAATAAAATTAGTTTTAAATGCTTTATAAATACAAAAATTTTATAGAAATGTAATGTAGCAAAACAATTTATATTTTTTTTAAATGAAGTTATTTATTAGAATATAAATTATAATGAAATACTTAAATAAGAACTATAATTGAAAAAAAAAATATAATAGAAATTTTAAAAAATTATTTTTGTCATATATGTATGTATGTAAATGAAGAATTTATAATGAACATATTAACTTTAGGAAGTTTAAATTCCAAATAAAAAATGAAATTTTTTATAATTTAAGTAATAAAAAAACTGAAAAAAACTTAAAAAATATTTGCTAATATAACTATTTTTTAATATATGAAATTCAAATTATATTAGTTCAATTTAAAAACAAAATCAAAAAAATTTCAAATCGGAATGTAGAATTTTAATAACAGAAGAATTAAGAAAAATAGTGAACAGAAATTACTTTCTACATGAGATTATTGCGTTTTTTGTGTTCACTATCCATACATCATTGCCTTTTTATAGGAAATGCACTCACATGCTACTACACCAATTTTGCACACATTCATATATCTGTATTTCTCAAATATTAATGTAATCGTATGTAACGACATCGTGCGCATATAAAAAGTTTAAGTACATTTGAATTTTTTCCGGCAACGCTATGCCCTAGAGTAAGCGCGTACATTGCATCCCTTGACAAATCAAATTGCGACAGAGTCGGCGTTGTTTTTAATGTTGTTGCTGTTGTTATTCAATTTTTTGTTATGCAAACAGGCAACTTACAATTCACTCAACTACAATTTTCATGCACAATTTTTTCGCGTAACTTTATCAACTTTTTGATTTCTCTACTGCACACTTTCTAACATAATGGCACACTAATGTTTGTATATACTTACATACATACATATATTTTATTTTATTTCATTTTTAATGTACATACATACATACGTGTGAGTATGCAAATAATATTTTCCCAATCGCGCCAATTCCCACTGTCATTTGATTTACACGCGGCGCATAAATATTTATGTGCTGCAAACAACTCAATTCGTTGTCGTTGTTTTTGTTGTTTCTTGCTGTAACGTCTCGCGCGTACACTTCAGCGTGCAATCACCCACTTTGTAAGGCAAATTGTTGTTGCCGCAAAATGTTGCTCAGCTTCTAAGTGCAACGGCAACATCTAAATCACTTGTCGTTGGGAAATTTTTGCGTGTACAACAAGGAGTAATAAAAACTGTGTAACTAAAATAAAAAAAAAATGAAATCAAAAAAAAAATATTCAAAAAATTCAACTTAAAAAACGGAAAGTAAATGTGCAAAATACTGCAAAAACTAACAAATCAAGTACTTGATGTAGGAAAATGTTATATTGGCAGCAGCATAAACAGTTGCAACAACAACGAAAAGAGCAACAACAACGAGTAAGCGCTCTCTATGCAGAGCAGTTGGCAGCTGACACTTGGCAACCGCAAAACCAGTGAAATGCATTCAGCGGTTCTAATGCGAACGCAACGAGTTCAGATTGGCGCGGATTATTTTTGTTTTACTTTTTTTGTAAAAAATACTGTATGTACATACAAGCAATTTATGTACATATAAACATATATACATATACGGCCAGGAAATGCATACATTGAAGTGCGGAGCTGTCACGCAATTGGGTAAATTGTTAAGGCGAAACCGAATTTTACGAGTTCTTGAAGTCAATAAAATCGATGAGTAAACAATGTCTGGATATGTAGTAGGAAACAACTACATGCATCGATGTGTATGTACATATGTATGTATGTATGTATGTACATGAATACCAAGTAAAAGCGCCTTAAATTTTGAATGAAATAATTGTTACTGCATGTTAGTTAGTTTCACGAAGAAATTTGTGTTTTTATTAAAAAAAGGTATGAACCTTTTTCCTGAAGTTTAATTAATCTAAAATCTTGTCAAAAAACAAGGCATGAGCTGCAGGAATTTATGAAAGTGTAAGTGTAAGCATCTGTGCAAGAATCGAAGCACATTAAAAGATCGTGTAAGATACGAGGGTGGGCCAATAACTCCGGGACCTTATTGAATTTCTTGCCTCTTTACTGAAATTGCAACACTGCTACTAAGTATCACACACACAAGAGGCAGTTCTGGTAGGTAAACGCAGGCGAAAAAAAATGTGAAAATATCAGCAAAAATGTGCAGAATACCTATGTGACAGAACTCTCACGGAACAAGGAATGCTACTAGCGACGACATGAACACGGTGAAACTATTTTTAATCTTTTCGCAAGGTGCATCAAACTTTTTAAATAAAAAATAAATAAAATATAAAATACACAAGAAGAAAGTATAATACATTTCTCCTCGGTCAAAGGATTATTTTATAATCACGAATTAATGAGAGCTCAATTTGGTATATGTAAGTAATCTGGTTATTTAACAACTGATTGAGTGTGTAAGTTGAAGCGCTTCAATAGTTTTATGTCTTTGAATTCCTAATTTATTGGTTTCGGGAACGCTGATTACGAATCTTATATGCAAACTTTCGAAATTATAAATGGCGAATTTAATATGACGTAAGACTGGTTTTTTTAAAACTCTTGACTATATTATTTAAAGGCTTCGTAAAGAAATCTCTATGTAAAGAACCCATTCCAAAAGATCCTTTTACAGAATTAATTATTGCACATGAGAACAAAAAAAGAACATAATTTTCTGAATGAAATATTTCTGCAAATTCTTTTGGTAATTAGAGGTTCCCTGTGAAACCTTTTACAACTCTTTAGGTGATACGCTTCTGGATCGTGGAAGTTATTCCTTCGAAATCACAGTATCTGCTCGCTTTAGTAAAAATTTCTCTGGATGATGGGTGTCGCAAAAAAAAAGAGTTGGAATTTGTACTTCCGCTGAATATTGCAAGGGTTTTCTAGCTCATTTAATGATTTAATAAGTCTTTTATTTAACTCAGCAGAAGTCACAGTCGCTAAAGCTGTTTTTGTGAAATCCATTATGGGGTTTCGGAACTTTGTTAAAATTCTTAAATTAAAAATAGTGGTTTCTATATGGCACATTCCATTATTTTATTTTCCCTTTTAGGTTAGATTCATTTGAATACTTTCTGCCACAAAAAATATTTCTAGATTCAACTTTGAATAATTATATTTGAAAAAAAATATTGACTAGACGTAGATTGTCTACTTGGTTCATTAATATGTAAACGGGCGGAAATAATAATGTAAATGATACACTTTGAGGAGCTTCGAATATTAGATAATACTTTTATATAATTTCTGTTTTCTAAGTTGTAATATTTTTAATTAAAATACAGTACATTCTCTACCAAGAACCACGTAATCTGTAGTTTAGAAGTTTTAAAAAAATCATTCAAGAAAATCTGACAAAAAATTTGAATTTTTTTCAAGGTTTAAGTAGTCAAAAATTAACCTTCATTTTGACATTTTTTTCGTTGCGTATTTTTACTTATTAAAAATTATTATGCCATACGGAAGTATGCGGTAAAAAAATCTCAAAAATCAGCGGCAGTTGGGAGTCACTTTGTACTATACTTGTATTTCACTATAATTTAATGGACTACAAAACTTCGTACAAAAACAAAAAAAATCCAAAAAATTATTTAAAAATGCTCAAAATTTTGATGAAATATTTTTGAATTAATATAAAGTTGGTATTTAGTTTGAAACTTTGGCTTTCATATGAGTTTATAAGGGATGTCAATTTTGAGCATTTTGTTGACCCCGGAATTTTCGAGAACTGAAAACGAAATCCCGGGACAATCCCAGGATTCTGAAGTTTTGATTCGTAATTTTTAATTAGCCAAAAAATTTAACACGTCTGTAATAGTTGTCTTATAGAAGTATACAAAATAACATTAATATAACAAAGAAAAACGATTTGTTGTAATTCATGTATTACGAACGATCAGGCAGCACAATTAACGTAAGCTCTACTCTCTAACTTGTGAGTTGTCATACGTGGCTAATTCTGATTGGTCGACTAGAACAATCAGCAAAAAAGGGAGAAATCTGGCAGAGCGGGAGCCGCTTTAAATTGGGAAGGCAGAATTGTTAAGAAAGGCAGGTCGACACGATTAAATTTTTTAATTCCAAAAAGGAAATTTAAATTTATACTGAATTACATATAATAAATAAAGTACCTTTGAATTGCAAAAAATTGTCAAACTTTAATATCTTAAACAATTTAATCTGCCTTCACAACGCATTGAAGTTTCAGTAAATAAAAAAAATTTCAATGTCGCGAGTTACAATGAATGAAGCTGAGGCAGATACGGTTCCATCTAACTTCAGTGCTGGACCTAACATTAATGCTGCCGCTTCTTCATCATATTTCGCCATGATACATAATCTATTCGCTCCGAATAACAATCTGCTGAGACGCAGCGACTGTATCAACAGTGAACCTACATATCAACATTATCCCGTCAACCAGTGCGCAAACTTGGATGTTAGTATGTCATCTGGAGCTCCTTTCGCTAGTGGCGTGCATGCCGTGCCACCTGCCGAAATAGCGCTGCAGGATAACCAACCAACTAGTCCATCTCACTCCGTAAATTCCGTCAACTCACAAGGGCTTCGCCGCCGTGCCGAACTGTTACACGAGCAAAGCGAAATCTTAAGGCAGAGGGAAGCTCTACTAAGAGAGCAGCACAGTTTTCTGGACCGCATAGATGCAATGGGATTCGACGACGAGCTAGAAGAAAGGCAATATACTAGGCTTTTGACTACAATTCAGAATTCAGCGCCACAAACAGCGCGTGCAATGCAACTACCACCAAATTTGGTTGCACCATTCAACGTAGCTTCATCAGCTGCAAATAATTTTCAAAGGCCTAATCCACTAGACTCCATTCCATTAACATCAACTGTTCAACAACACCTTGATGATCCACCTGCATCTGTCCTTCAATCCTTACTAGACAGAATTCAGTTACTCGAGCAGCAGTTACAACGTTACTCACTGCCTAATGGAGGATGTCCTCCACCCCAACCACAACCAGCGGAAACAACCTTTCCCACAGCTGGGCATGTTAACGGCGTATCGTTTGGTGCGTCGGCTTATCGCCGATTAACTCGAGACTAGGTCGCTTCTCGCAACAGTCTTGTAAAAGAGTTTCCTAAGTATGACGGTAAGCCAAGTGAGTGGCCGTTGTTTTACGCTGCTTTTAACCAGTCGACTGAAGTTTGTGGGTTTTCGGACGAAGAGAACCTGCTAAGACTGCGGCAAGCCTTGGAAGGGCCAGCACGCAATGCTGTCAAAAATCTATTACTGCACTCCTCATGCGTACGCCAGATTATTTCTACGCTTCAAATGCGATTTGGGCGGCCAGAATTAATAATTAGCGTTCTGTAGCGTCAAATTTGTGAACTGCCGTCACCCTCAGAGAGTCAATTGGAGTCGATTGGCGACTTTGCCGTAGAAGTACAAAACATCTGTGCAACGATGTCGGTATCAGGACTGAACAGCCATTTAAACAACCCTGAATTCGAGCGACGCCTGGTTTGCCTGGACTCTTACCAGCATATTGGGGAGTGCACAAACGAAGTTTAGCGGTTTGTAATTTACAAAATTTTAGTGATTGGCTTTTTCAACTAGCACAAAGTGCTAATTGCGTCCTCGTGCCAGAAGAGTCACCAAGATTCCGGAAACGCGGCGTAGTTAATCATCATTTTAATTCGGTAAGATGTATCGTTTGCGAAGGAAAATGCTATGATGTCGCTAATTGTAAATCTGTCAAGGTAATGCCACGAAGCCAAAGGTGGCAAATAGTTCGCAAAATGAAACTATGTCACCGCTGCTTAGGGCGACACTCGGCAAATGGCTGTAAATCCGTCGCAATCTGCAACGTTAATGGTTGCAACCGCAGTCATCATCCAGAGTTGGAAGGCATTGAAGCTGATAAGCCGTCAAGAAATGTCAATGTGTGTTCGTCAACGCAACCTGCCAATGTTAATATGCATAGTTCGGGTAGATCTAGCACACTGTTTCGAGTACTTCCCGTAGTTCTACACTCGGGGCGTCATAGAGTGTCAACCTATGCTTTCATAGATGATGGTTCGTCACTTACACTTATCGACGAAGAGCTGTTAAAAAGACTAAAAGTAGCAGGTACGCCGCAGCCACTTTGTTTACGTTGGACTGGTGATACACATCGGTATGAGGACGACTCGGTCGTGGTCAACTTAACTATATCGGCTAAAGAAAATGAAAAGAAATTCGCTGTCAAAGGCGTTCGCTCCGTTAAAAAACTAGACTTACCAATCCAATCGCTAAACGCTGTCGAACTGCAGTCAAATTTCAAATATTTGAGAGGTTTGCCATGGCAGTCTTATTCAAATGCTGCACCACAACTACTGATTGGGTTAAACAACGCTGCGCTCGGATCAGCCATTAAATCTTTATGTGGCACCGAAAATGAACCAATAGCAGAGAAGTATAAGCTTGGATGGACCCTGAAAGGCCTGACACCAAATGCCGGTATGGGAACTGTTCACTGCGTCTATCACATTTGTAACTGCTCTAACGAAGACGAGCTGCTTCAAATAACTAAAGCGTATCTCTGCCTCGATAATTTTGGCATGAGTGATAAATCTGCTCTTATAATATCCAAAGAGGACGAACGCGCTTTAAAGCAGCTACGACAACACACCGTACGAGTCGGTGATCGCTTCTAGACAAGTTTATTGTGGAAACATCCCGATACTGAGCTCCCTGACAGTTTTAAAATGGCCTTGTTTCGTGCGCAATGTCTACGTAAGACGATGCAACGGGACCACAACTTGAGTGAGGCGCTTCAGCAGAAAATCGAGGATTATATTCGGAAGGGATATGCCGGACGATTGACACCACACGATGCTGACCTTGGAAAATACTGGTATTTGCCGATTTTTGCAGTAACAAATCCTAATAAACCAGGAAAGGTACGGCTAGGCTGGGATGCAGCAGCAAAAGTAAATGGTGTGTCATTGAGCAGCATGTTGCTTAAAGGCCCGGACCTAACGACCCCTTTACTCTCGGTGCTGTTTAAATTCAGAGAAAAGCGAGTTGCTATAACGGCAGATATTGCTGAAATGTTTCATCAAATTCAGGTCAGACAAGAAGACCAAAATTTTTTACGATTTCTTTGGTACGAACCAAACGCCGAGGAGCCAACCACATTTGTGATGACCGTTATGACTTTTGGGGCCACATGCTCACCCAGCTGCGCTCAATACGTTAAAAATAAAAATGCTGCTGAGTTTCGTGAGAAGTTTCCTCAAGCAGCACAGTGTATAATCGAAAATCACTACGTTGACGATATGCTGGTTAGTATTGACACCGAAGAAGAGGCTATTAAGCTAGCGCAAGATGTGTGTTACGTTCATTCGAACGGAGGCTTTCATATTAGAAATTTTTTGTCGAACTCGAGCCGAGTGTTAGCTGCCCTAAATGAGAGCTCCACCGACGCACTATGTCTCGATCTTGAAAAAGAATTACCGACCGAGAAGGTGTTGGGAATGTGGTGGGTTACTGCTAGCGATCATTTTTCATTTCGTGTATACGCAAAGTACAGTGATTCCGACCTCCTTTTCCGTCGGCGACGACCGACTAAGCGCGAAGTCTTGAGCTTAGTTATGACGATTTACGACCCCATGGGGCTTATTGGTTTCTACGTGGTCTTCGCTAAAGTTATACTGCAAAAAATATGGAAAACTGGGTGCGACTGGGATGACCCAATTCCAGATGACCAGTTTAGTAAGTGGCTGAGGTGGCTTAAACTCATTCCAAGAATAGAAAATTTAAGAATACCACGCTGCTATATGCCGAAAATATTTGCTGGAGCCCCCCGAATAGAAATGCATACCTTCGTCGACGCCAGTGAAAGCAGCTATGCATCAGTGAGCTACCTTCGATATTTGTATAATGATGTAGTTCAATGTTCGATGATCGCCAGCAAAACAAGGGTAGCTCCACTCAAGCTGATGTCGATTCCTCGTCTAGAGCTCAAAGCAGCACTTTTAGGGGCTCGTCTTGCCAATCATTTTGTCGAATCGCATTCTATTCGGGTTGATAGCCGCACATACTGGTCAGACTCATGAACAGTCTTATCATGGCTACACTCTGATAATCGCCGGTATAAGCAATTTGTAGCTTTCAGAGTCAGCGAGATCCTGGAACTCACTGACGTTAAAGAATGGCGCTGGGTTCCAACTGCCGCCAATGTCGCTGACGAAGCCACAAAATAGCGTGGGGATCCAGACATTTCTAGCAACAACCGATGGTTTAGTGGACCTTCATTTTTGTACCTTCCGCCTAACGAGTGGCCTGCGCCCGAAGAACCGCGAAGTATCGCAACCGAGGAGCTTCGTCCCCAGTTCATTGGATCTCACCACATAGCATCAGCGCAGTCTATGGTAGTGCCCGATCATGAGAGATTTTCAACTTGGAACCGTCTTCTTCGATCAACTGCTATGGTTTTGTACTGCGCCAGGATCTGGTTAAGCGTGATTCGAGAAAATCAAATAGTTGGTGAAGTCCCAAGTACTGAAGATTTTTGTAAGGCAGAAAGGTATCTTTGGAGGAAGGCCCAGCTCGACGAATTCCAAGACTCTATAGCGATTTTGGCAACAGGGAAGGCTGTTGACAAATCCAGCACGATTTATAAGTTATCACCCTATCTACATGACTACGGTGTTTTGCGAATAGACAGCAGAGTTAAGATAGTAGGGCGACCGGATCCAGTTTTATTGCCACACAACCACCACATTACGCACTTGATTATAAACGATTTTCATGTAAAATATCACCACGGCAGCCGCGAAGCAGTCGTTAATGAAATGCGGCAATCTTATTGGATAAGTAAACTCCGTATTGTGGCCAATAAAATTCGACGCAATTGCCAGGCTTGTAAAAATATAGGATGGCTTGTTTACCTCCAATGCGAACTTCAGCAATCTGCCGTGCATTTTCTTACGTAGGCGTCGACTACTTTGGTCCGCTACTTGTCACTGTGAAAAGGAACACCGAAAAGAGATACTGCGTGTTATTCACATGTTTAACAACCAGAGCGGTTCATCTCGAAATTGCATACTCGCTATCCACAGCCTCCTGTATTTTAGCCATACGTAATTTCATGGCACGCAGGGGCTCTCCGTTGGAGATTTGGAGTGACAATGGTACAAACCTAAAGGGCGCTGAGAGAGAATTAAAGTCAGCATTCTCACTCTTAGATAAAAATCTGCTGACGAAAACCTTTACTTCTGCAGCAACTAACTGGCGATTCATACCTCCTGCGTCACCACACATGGGCGGAGCTTGGGAGCGGCTAGTTCGCTCGGTAAAAGATATACTCCAAAGAATTTTAACAACTAGCCGCCCGAATGACGAACTTCTTCGTGCCTTTTTAATGGAGGTAGAGATGACGATTTATTCTCGCCCATTAACTTATATTCCTATCGATCATGAAGGAGAAGAAGCACTCACACCTATCGATTTTTTGCTAGGTAGCTCGAGTGGTATTAAGCCGATCGCGGAACCAGTTACTGAGGGCGTTTTAATGCGCTGTCATTGGCGCACATCACAGCAACTCGCCGACGCCTTTTGGAGACGTTGGGTAACTGAATATTTGCCGACTATAACAAAGAGAACCAAATGGTTTGTGGACGTTAAAGCCATTGAGGTCGGCGACATTGCTTATATAGTCGATCCCAACAGCCCAAGGAACTGCTGGCCAAGGGGCAAGGTGATTGAAGTCCGAAAGAGTGCAGACGGAAGGGTTAGAAGCGCCACAATTAAAACCACCTGTGGTATCTACGAAAGACCTGCTGCCAAATTAGCCGTTCTGGATCTGAAAAGTTCGAGTGGGATGTTCTCCAGCTCTTTTATAATAGCAAGGACAGAACAAAGCCTTAAATGAGGTAAATAGCTGTGTTATTTGTTGATTGTGAACTATCTAAAATGGTTTGTTTTGCCCTTGAAAGGGGAATTTTTAAGGATGATACAAAATAAAAAAAAATAAATGGCTATTAAATTTACTGTTATCTACAATTCCGAAATTTGAATAGACTTACCCCGGGATATTCGGGAGTTAAAAAAGGCCGGGATCCCGGGATTAACATGCCTAGAGTATTTGGTTATTATAAGGGAATTTATTGTGTTTAAATCTAAAAAAATATAAAATAAAACTTAAAAAAATAATTGGAGAGCTATGGAAAATAAAAAGAAACGTATTACAACAAATATTTAAATCAGTAGTTCTTTTAATTGAGCCTACCGAAAAATCTTTAGCAAACCCCATATTTGATATCAAAAATACAAAAAATACTGATTATGCAGTTTTTTATTCCAATGGATTTCAAAAAAAATGTTTTGAATTTTTTTGAGTATGTCAAATATTTTCTTTGATTTTTGACCATTTTTTTTCCAGAGTGTTGTGTTTTTTCCAAATAAAATTTAGTATAGTCTAAACTTAATTTGAAAACAAATGCGATAAAAACTTTTAAAAAATCAGTGGCAGTTTCAAAACTTTTGTGACTTTAGACTTTTACAATTTACTGGCTTACAAATTAGTCAAAATCAAAAATAAACAATTTATTTCAAAAGCTTCGATGTTCTTATGAGGTTTTGTTGCATTAATATAAATTTTGTAAAAATTTGAAACTTGCACTTATATGGGTTTTGTTAGAGTATAAATTGTATGTAACATACTCGTACATTTAATAAGTTTAGAAGTTAAATTAAAGAAAAAGAAATAATCAAAGCTTGGATAATAATAAAATGTGCACTTACAGAAATTTGCGACAAGAGAGACATAATTTTTTGTTATGATCTTAAATGCATGTGACCATCTTGAAAAAATAAGAATGAAATAAAAATTGCGCAACATACAAATAATCCATTAAAATTATGAAGACATTTATAAATAAATAACTGTTTCATTTTCTTTAACCTTAATTTTTTATATCACTCAAACAACTTTGAAGCATCCATTTACTCCCCAGAGGCTGTGGTTCACATTTCTTCAATTAATTTAACAACTTAATGCCACAATATTTCGCTTGCTGACGCACCCAGGGGACTGAATTACAGCATATGCATGTGTGTGTGTGTGTGCGTGTGTGTATGCGTACTTTACTGCTGACAAGTCAATACAACGCCGCAGCATAAAGCATTGTCATCGCGCGCCAAATGGAGCAGTACACCATATACTTACACACATACATTCACATGAGGATGACGACGACCACCCGCCCACTAAACTCAACTTGACTCTACCCAAGTCTACGATGCACCATTTTGTTAGAATTTCTTCAAAAAAAACTTTTGAATTTTACAACAAGCGCACGAAATGTTTAAAAGTCTGACAACAACAATGACAACGTCAGTTATTCGCCGCTTCTTACATACTACATAAATGTCAGTCAATGTCTATATACTTACATACATATATTCAGTTTGTATGTACCACAATCACGACCGCCCACTCTTCTGCTTGCTGTAGTTTGTCTCTGCCATTTTTACGCTCCTTTACTTGCTGTCAGCATTTAGCCTGTCTATAAAATAAATATTTCCAATAATTGAGTTATTGCTGTGAAGCACTTAGTCGCTCGACACTTTACTTCGCCGTCTTGCCGTCGTCTCTCTCGCCACCCCTCGCCAATTGCCTTGATAGACACAATTTTAGCACTTCTATGATACGACTAGAGTATGCTTACCTACCTTACATAGATAGATACACACATACATACATATGCCTTTAAGCGCTAAAGCACACCAGCCACATATTTTAACATCAATAGAACTTACATGGACTGTCGCTTGTTTCATACCTACTTACATACATACATACATACAATCAATGAATGGTACGCACTACTACGCACATAAATCACACATTTATTCGACGCGACAGTGTCTAAAACCTCTCGTGTAGTCGCATGTACTTTGTGAAATCTCTTGTTTTATTGTTTTTATAAATTTATTCTTTGCCATTTTTCCACAAAAAATAAAATAAAATCAAATTAAAAAGCAAAAGAAAAAAATAAGCAGCCGAAAAATTCCGAATTTATTGCTAGCTTTTGTATGCATAAGCTGGGATTTTACTTTCCTCGCCACGACAAAGTTACTGACTAGCAAGATACACATGTATAAATATACTATGTGCTTGTATATGTATTAATATAACCCAGTAGTCAAATGTACTTGTACTAAGCTACTTCACAACTAGTATGCATTGCAAGCCCAACTAGTCAGCCAACTGTCTTTTTTCCATAAAAGCAACTGGTGTTTTTGACATGGGTATTGAGTATGTGACCCCGAGTCGAAAAGGTCGATTATTTTATAAGCGGTTATTTTCTATTCCAGATAAATCGATTTGTAAAAAATCTGTTTTTGAAGAAATTATCGATTTTTGTACATATTTCGATTTTTTACACTGAGAATGCTTATTCGACATATAGTGAAAGTATGTATATTACTCGTATAAACAATTGGTTCAAATAAATATCGTTTTGAGATAATAACTATAACAAAATTACCAAAAGGACCACTTTTAGATTATAAATACAGTTTATAATTATTTAAAGGTTGTTTTTTTAGACATGTGGTTTTTAAGAAGAAATAAAATGCATATAATATAATGCTACGGCCAAGAATTTTACTTTATTATAAAGATATGGGTTTGCCATTATGTTTTAAAAATTATTTCGGGCAAGTGACCGCCGCGGCTAGCTAAAATAATTTCCAGCCGAGAGGCCCAATTTTCGACCACTTTTTGCAGCAATTGGGCCGTCTCGGGCTGCGTAGACAAGCGACTTCACATAACCCACAAAAAATAGTCCAGCGGTGTTAAATCGCACGATCTTGGAGGCCACGTCACAGGCCCACGACGCGAGATAATGCGCTCACCAAAAGTTTTCTTCAATAAATGGACATGTAGAGCAGTCTGGTTGGAACCAAACATCGTCCACATCAACATCCTCCAATTCGGGAACGAAAAAGTCATTAATCATGGCTCTATAGCGTTCGCCATTGACTGTATAATTATGGTCGGCTTAATTTTTGAAGAAATATGGATCAATGATTTCCTCTGCCCGTAGAGCACATCAAAGAGTGACTGTTTGAGGATGAGGATGGCGCCTTAACAATAGCCATTTAACCAAAAGAGTAAGTCTGTTCATTATGAAACAGCAAACGTACTGAGTAAAAATCAAGTAACAGCTGACAATAAGACCTACTGCGAAAAAAGTATTGCCTCATTGAAAACCACACATCTATACACATTTTCAGTCTTCTTCAATATTTTACTGCAGTCAAAATTGTACAAAGCAATAAGATCGATAAATATAACGACAATTGTTTGGTATGAAAACTAAAATACAAAACAAACCAATTCACATCAAAAAAGTAAAGAGAACTAGAACTATTACAGTATATCTTAAAACTAAAAAAACACAATAAGTTTATCCTTAAACTTACCAATTTTTTCATCCATCGCACAAAAGACATTATTTACAAAAATCGATTTAAAATGTAATTTATTAAAAATCGATTTTTACTATTATAAGAAAAAAAAATCAATTAAATTAAAAATCGTTTTTTTTTCACTTCCCCAATTGGGATGTCCTACGAGATGGCAATTATCAGATTTGGATCAGAAAAGTACCAGTCTTATACTAGTGCAAAATAGACAAAAAAAAAACTAGTCCAATTATGGACCAAACATACCTGTCTCCTACAAGTTTATGTATACAAGTCAATATTGTCAAATAAAATAAGGAATGAATAAAGCATTTTGTAAATGGAAAAATAATTATCTTTTTCTGACTAGTTCGATTTCCTTTAGGAAAATCTAGTTGTTAACTAGTATTTTTTCTGACTAGTTTGGTGTTTCTCTGCTGGAAATATACGTATGTATGTACGTAAGTCTGCCAACGCTCGCAGCACGTTCACATATGTACATTACAAAGACAACTTTTGTGCGAACATTTTGTATTTTATTGATTTTTTGTGTGTATTTTTAGCAGAAGCGATCTATTATTTGCGCATAAATGTAAGCTCTGAGTCTGTAAGGTAAAAGAAAGGTATACAAAATGAAAGAAAAAAATTTGGTACAAGGTAAGTGTTCATTAGAAGGGGACAAGAAAAGTTTGAAAATAAGTAAGTGAGTGGACCTGCGCGATACAATAGAAGCGAAACTTTTCCTAACTTAAGTGAACTTTACTTCATATATTTTTCCTTTTCAAATAGATCGAATGAATATTTCAATTTACCTAACTTAACTTAAATAACGCTACGGACTAACATATGTACCACATTTTATATTTGTTACGCCACCAAATATGTACGAACATTATGTAGCTTTAAGCTAACGAAACCCATAGCCCAAATTTAAAGCTTTATATAAAACTTATAATTAATAAAATAATTAGAGCTGATGGTCTCGGCAGCCAATGCTCATATAATACGTTCAGGGCTGGCATACCAGTATCTAAATAATAATAATATAATTACTTAAATAAAATTGTATTTACAAATATATAACATTTTTTAATTTTTTAGTATTTCTGTGAGTATGCTTCTTTGTAAATATTTCATTGAGTTTTAGTAAATTAACAAGCAAAGTGGATTTTTCAAAATTCTTTTACTGACGCTTTTCCGAAAATTCCTCCATATAATAATCGCGGATTTGCGTAATATTCAAGCAACTTTAGGTTGTTTCCTCTCCAACAACTGACCAAACTTCAACAACAACACTTCAAAAATTATTTCAATTAACAGTTCTTACTTTAAAATCATTTGTCGGGTTGGGACGAAAACAAAAAACTTAATCAGTTGCCTTTAAACTTGGCGAAGTTATACCAAGTGGAGTCACATCCTTCTTCATTTGGCCCTTCCATTATGTTCGTGGGTGTCCTTGCTTTTGTTGGCCTCTAATGGATGTCGAGTCGTAGGCCTTTTTTTTGACAAAAGCATCATCACTTATAGCAGGAGACGTAACTAATTAAAGAGAAAAGAATAGAAGTCAAGCAATAATTATTATTGTAAGATAAACATTTTTTGTTAGTTTAAAATCATTTTGGAGTTAGTTCGGGATCACTTCTAGACTAATTTGGAACTAGTTGACGACTCCACTGTGACTGCACTTAATTTCAAATTTAAAATACTAGAAAGAACTCAAATTATCAAGAGAGAGATTTAGAGAAGTACTTGAACTAGTACCGCAAGTATTTCGATTTAGTTCCGAACTTATCCCGAAAAAGTCCAGAAATGATGCCAAAAATATCTCGGATTAGTTCCGAACAAGTCCCATATCGGTATCTAGCTGTTCCCGAACTAGTATCGAACTAATCCCGTAATGGTCCTGAATAACTCACGTCCTTCAAGGCTTTCAATTTTTTTCTCACTAATATATATTATGAGAAGACATTTATAACATCTGTATATAAGTCTCAAAATAAAAGCATTTGAAGACTTAAAAAAATGAATCACGCTTACTGAGAGAAAACATAGTGTGATCCGAAAATATTAACTTGAGAATTGGATTTAGCAGACCCGAAAGCTTTAGAAACCGTTGAGAAATCCGTTGTGATTTTTTAAAAATCTTAAATTTTGTTGTACCCTGTAATTATTAGCAAAATACTTTAATAATTTCTACGAAAATTTTAATGACTTTTTTAAACTCTACCACGAAATCTATATATATATAATAGAATAGATTTTAATAAAATTTTTATAGTAAGAGCATATAATCACTGGGCGTGTCATAGAGCAAAAATAATGTCGATAGGTGGCGCTGGAGTCGAGATATTTCTAAAATCCGTGTTTACAGACCAATTTGCTCGCAGAGTCCGAAACATTTTAAATAATGATTTTGTGTGTGAATTCTGGCAGCTCTGATTGGGCTTTTGGCATTCATTATTGCAAAGAATCCCGATATGCTAAAGAATAAAGATTGGTTTTTATAATAATTTTCCAATTTTGCAATTAACCAAAATTGTGTTTTATTTCGCCATAATATTAAGTCTGTCTGCTTCTCATACGCAACAAAACCAAATTTCTTTTTTTTTTAACAAATAAACAAAATGTATTTGCTTTTTTAGCGTAGTAGCACACGCCGGGTATCCGCTATTAACTAATATAAAGGATCCCTATTTACGACTAGTTCAAACCGTCTGAGTCGCTGAAATTTTAAAAATTTGACTATTCCACATTATATCCATACATAGCTAATAAAGTTAATAATTCAATCAATTTCTGTACATATGTACATACAATAGGACAGACTTGATGTCTACCAAATTAAATGTTGACCAGACTGCGTCTTCTTTAGATTTGCAGTGTACACTTTTTTGTGGTGCTAATACTGGATCTGAACTCTGACGTTGGTCCGAAAACGCGAAAACTATTCGACTGGAGTTTATTATGTTTTATTCTATTTTTTTCATATTAAGACTGTCTTGATATAATGCACATACATATTAATAACAATACCCAATATGTAGGAAAAACATGCCAGTTGAAGTGGGTTTCAAAAAATACTCGTAAGTAGGGAAGGTTAAAGCGAAGCATTTTTCTTAATTGAACTTCGATGAAATTTAACCCTGTCTTTAGTGTGAGCGATTTCTACAGGAACAATTAACCGATATTGCATCGATACCTATAAATATCAATCGACATTCGTGTTCCGACAAAATGGCTAGAAATTTATTGTGAACGATAACGGTATTGAGCGTAGTATCTCAGTTTTTGATCGAGGTCTCACAATAAAACACAGAATCATATTGTAAAGTATGTAATAAAAAGTGGTGGGTGATATTTGTATATATTGTTTTCTTCTTTTTCTTGTCCAACAGGGTGGAATGTTGATATTTGTTGGAACATTTTTCCGTCATCCCTTGTCAAGTTTGGTGTTCAGTGTCCTGAGTATATTTTATCTCGAATCTGCCTTGCAGGTTTGTTTTGTATGTTGTTATCTGTCATTTCACCTACGTCTTTATTTTGTGTTTTGTAAACAAGCCCTATATATATTTGCACCATATCGTATCGTTTATTATCCTCCCATCAAATGTTTCCATGTTTTCAAGAGCATTTAGACGCCGTCCCTGTTGTACGTGCAGTACATTAACGGTTTTCTTTATGTTTGCGGGTGAACATTTTGCAATATTTTGTATATATGCATATGTACGAAACAGAAAAATAGTACCGGCTTTCTGCCTCTGAACTGCGACGACCTCGAATTATCAGTTGCGAATTCTAAGTATATATTTAGGAAAACCAATTTCAACATATTCGAGTGGTATATCGAACCACCTTATTTCACGCCTGTATTGCCGATTCTTAAAGAGACTAATAAAATACAAATTTCCTTTAGCATTACTCACAGGCCACCTTATAAGCTCCCCTCACACACTCAATTTTATGTACTGTATTTACATACATATTAATGTTCATATTTTTGAACTATGTATACACACATGTTCTATAACTAATTGTATGTTTGTCTAACAAGTGCAAGTGTGTTACGGTGAAAAAGGCTTATTTAAATACACTGACTTGATTGAGTGGTTGACTGGCGGCTGACTGGATTAGTTACGTTGATGTGATGCTGCCACTACTGCCACTACTGCTACTACAAATGCTAGTAACATGCCACCTTATAACTTGCAAATAAGTAAGAAAACATTTATGCTAGTTGAAAACATTTGTATGTAAATCTTGCTTACACATGTTCGCCCATATAAGTATACTCGTATATGTACATATATACATACGTGCAGATGTGTTAGCAAGTAGAGTATGTTTGTTAACATTATTGATGCGTTGCAAATTGGGGATTTAATATCTTATATTTAAGTGGTAATTAGAGCTGGAGTGATTAAAGAACATACCATATACTTATTCGTTTGTACTTCATGCTCGTAAAAAATGTCTCCTTTGTGTAAACATGTGAAATCTATTTGAAATTAAAAGTTAAATGATTTGAAAGCTAACATAATTGATTCTCAATAGAAATTTAGCGTTTAGGGAACGATTGATTGGTTGATATGGCATATATGTAATTTAGTTATCTAAAATTCTGTGGAAATAACGAAAGTGAAATTTTAAATGAATGTACTGTTTCGTGGATAAGTTTTGGTAGAAGTGAATGTTATTGCCCTGGGAAGCCATTTTACATATTTTAATTTTTGGTAGGAATTACGTTTGCCCAGACGTCGTTCTATACACGTTTTGTCGCAATGTAACGCTTAGCCATTTATGAGAACTCAAAGCGATTGGCAATAAGAGAACATGTTCTGCTTTTCAGAAATCTCAAAATCTTTGCAAGTTTTTATTATATTATTTATTGTTTTTTTTTCAAGTACTTAAAGCAGCTGGAACTTCTGACACTATTTAGTTTACAGCAAAAGAGTTCTTGTAATAGCACTATTTAGTTTGGACAATCAATAACTTGGACTTATCATGGAAGTGGAATAATTTTCATTAAAATTGTGACTATTTCAAACTACAGAAAAATGTTACAGTGATCGGAATACGAGTATGCGTTTTTAAATTTAATCCAACTTATCAACAAGTTATCAGAATAGGTAAGAAAATATAAATTGAAAAAGCAATGATCTTGTAAAGATAGCCGATGTTTGTGACCTTGATTCAATTAAGAAGAATACTAAATCATCATACGAAGAGGAAGGAGACTGACCGATATTTTTTTTAGTCTAAAACTTCTAGAATAAGATCAATGCCAACTGCTGTAGTTGTTTTTTGCCAAGAATAAGTTACCTTGGTCAATGTGGTCTAAAACATCTAAAGCTGTTACAATGAAAGGTAAACAATATTAGAGTAGAAAATAGAAAAAAAAAACGTTGATTGTTTTGACAATAATTTACGAGTAGAAGGTAACACAAAATCATTCCAGACGTGCGCTAAGAGAGCTTAAATTTAGCAATAAATAAATATAGTTTAAAAAACTTAAAAAACCCATTTTAAAAGCACATCAAATAAAAAAGTGAAAAGTAATTCTTAATACAAGCTGAAAACAATATAATGAACAAAAAATGCAAGTATTATTGTGAAAAAAAGCGGTGATTGGTCTATATAGGAAAGGTATGGCACAAAGCGCCCCACGCTTTATATTAAGAATTTTTTTTCACTTTTTATTTTGATGTGCATTAGAAGCGTGTTTTCTAGTTTAATAAACAATATTTATTTATCAATTTCTAGTTTGTTAAATATTCGATGTATGCGAATTTGATGTTATTTAATAATTTCTGAAACTCTCACAATACTCGTAAATAATGCAGGACACTAAAAGTAGTAAGATGAGCGCTTAAATCGTTTCGTACCCGATCAGGTTACTCATACGTCCTGTATGAGAAATTCAATTAAATTTACTGCCGGCTGCCTGTGCTAATAAATTCAGTATAACGTACATAAACTTATCGAATTATCGAACCTGAACTCATCACACTAGATCTCACTGAACAAGAACTCACTATGCCTAAGGCCATCACCACACCTCTTCTCATTTCACCTCATCTTAGTTTGCCCCACGTCAGTGCAAAGATGTGAAGTAAACCATTAAAAATTGATACTTTAATTGTGATTGTATCAATTTTTAATAACGCAAGCCAGCAGTTCGTCGTGCTATTTTATTTTATATTATACTTAATTGGGTGAAAAATTACTTAAAATTATGTGTCAGTACTATGAAACGACTAAAGAACGAATCAAGTACAGATTCTCACCCACAGCACTACAGGGAAAGCTAAACAAAAATATATGTAAAGCATTATTTCAGTGAATACTGACCATTGCGTCAAACAATTGGTTTCTGCTAGTAATTTTGTTATGGAAATCAAAGCAGGGTGGAATGAGCATGAAACTTTTACACTCCACCAGGTAGTTTTATGCTTCTCCCAAATAGTTTAAAACTAAATGGCAGAGAATTTGTCAGTGTCTTTTATATATATATTATCACATTCCATTGAATGCTTTTGGTAATGTACCCGTCTCCATCAAGTTATACACCGTAATTTATCTTTAAACGCATTTTCCCGAAAGTAGTGTATTTTTTAGCTGCCGAATAAGAATTTTCATTAAAGTATTGGTCCGATTTCAAAATTTTTTTTATTGAATTATTCAGTCTATGTTTTCGCGAGAACGATTTGCAAAATTTAATTTGTTTATTTTTAGGGTCTCTAATATGTCAAAAAATTACGTGAAAATTTTCACAAATCGTTGCATAAATTTTACAATTTGCAACAAACAAAAATCCGTTTTCGGGAAAACATAGCCAACGTAACTGTGATTGTAAAGAATATTTAATTTCTGATTACAGATTACCCAACTGGCCAGAATTTTACTTAAGCGGGACGCATACAGTTTTAACATTAATATAGTCAGTGACGTTTCAAGGTCCTTTCTTTGGTATTCAATACAAAAATTTTAAGTTAAAACATATACCATTAAAAGAAAAAACCATAAATCCATTCAGAGGATCCTTTGCAATTTATTTCCAAAAAAAACGCTCGATTTCAGGCCTTGGGAGTAGAGGACCCCCTTTTTTGGAGGATATTGGCAAACTCCAGGTTTTTTTTTGTGAGTACGCGTTTGCGTATATGTAGTGACAACCGGCCAGTAATCAAAGCTGTAAGCTTGCGATTGAAACAAAAATTTTATTGGATTGCCGCCGATCTTTAGATGAGATGACTTAGCGTAATTGCCTTAGTCTCAGTTTGGCTTCCGATCATAGAGACAAGAATGATGACTTTTTAGCAGAGGAACTTACGAGAGCTGTTTATTAAAACACGTTTGTACGAATATACTTGACAGATGGACTTCTGGGTGAACTTGTTCCAGATGAGATCGGAAACGGTTTCGTAGTTGTATTCTTTAAAAAAGGTTGTACATACATACATAATATGAAATATTATTTCGAATTGTTGACGCTCTAACGAGACAAGATTTATAAAAACGAGGAGAGAATACTTCATCGTCTATACATGATTGAGGGGCAGATTACATTTTCGAAGCTTGCCTTTTCTTAGCGACTTCAAGGAACTTCGTCAAGGATTCCAAATTATTTTGAAAGGGAAGTGAACAAGGAAAATTGTGTTATCACAAAGGACCTCTGACTCATAGCCTAAATGTATCAAAGCTTAGCTGTGACAGCAACACCTACCTACCTAAACTATCTAACACTTTGAAATCTTAAAAATTACTACACAATATTTACCAGTGTTTTGCTTAAAAAATTGTTGCTACAACAAAAGGAAACCTAAAATACTTTCTTTTGCTATTATGTATGTAATTTGAATAAACGGTTAATCTCAAAGCATTTTACATTTCCACAAAAACTAAAGAGACCTTAGCAAATACATTAATAATATAACCTGAAATCTCCAAATCAAATAATCTTAATGTCTTTCTAACGCACACGTTCTTCACATCTATTGTTTCTAGAAATTTATGCAACATTAAGTGGATTAGTTATTCCCCGAATAATAAATTATACACAGCCACAAACACACACACAGTCACGCAAATCATTCACACAAGCCACATAAATACAAACAAGTTATATACATAAATGTTTGGTCATAATAAATTTATAAGACCTTCGAATATTGTAACTTGGGATGCACTGTGGGCCAAGCGATTTGTTTCTTTAGTCAAAAGTGGTTTTAAAATATTTGTAAGTGAATCAAAATATGTGTATGTAGATAGTAATCGAACTAGTTATGATTAAAGTGGAATTTAATAATTTTTTTTTTGTTGGTATGAAACATATTAAAACTACACTTGCACCAATTTGGAAAAGTTAGCTTCAATTTTGATCTTACTCTTTTGTACATTCAAAATTTACTTAACCATTTATTGTTTGTACGATTATAATTTATACTCTGATTTTTCAATTAGCCTTTTACATATATTGAATTTAGAAAAATGCAAAGCTAGCGAAGTTTCACAAAAGAAAATATACGACACGTATGTAAGTCGCTGGAGTAGAGAATTTACTTGTTATAGAAGAATTTGCATTTTTTAACAGGTGGCAAGCCTACTACATTTACGTAGTTTAAAAATGAGTTATTTTTAGAACTAATTTTAATTGATACCTATTTTGAAATACTCCCTTAGACCTGAATAAAATTGGATTTTAATTTTTAAACGGTTGGTAAACTTTTCAAAAACGTCAAAATGAACTTTTTTTCTTGCTTTCAAAACCCAAAAAATGTATTTTAAAGCCTTTTTTGTCAGTCACCTTACAGCTTCTTATGTTGTGATACACGTTTCAATTATCGAATAAATGAGATTAAAATCGGCTTTTTAAACAAGTGGCAACCCTCTTGAATATAGTTGGGAAGTAAAGCCTTTTCAAACCGACGTTTTAAAAGACATTTCGATTGATATCAGTATTGTTATAGATCATAATTCAA
The DNA here is from genome assembly GCA_963971545.1 of Philophylla caesio. Taxonomy (NCBI): domain Eukaryota; kingdom Metazoa; phylum Arthropoda; class Insecta; order Diptera; family Tephritidae; genus Philophylla; species Philophylla caesio. The sequence continues at coordinate 24,145,829 of OZ020608.1, read as the reverse complement.
ATAAAATAATTCAATTTACATTTTTTAACAGGTGGCAAGTCTTTAAAAAATGCCGCCAAGCTCCTGCAATTGGCTGATAATTTTTCAAATCTAGCGTACTTACGTTGTAAATTTCATTGCGCTATGTTCAATCCCCGACAAAAGCAATATAAGTTCAAATATTCAACTTTATACAGAATTTATAATAATTCAAAAACTTAAAATAAAAAATTAAAATTTTAAGAAAAACGAAAAATCGTTTCAATATTATAACTTTCAACCATAACGTGAATGAATAGGTTTTATAAAATTAACAGAAAATAATGATGTTTACATACTTTTAAAAGCCATTTAATGAAATTGCAATATCTATTTCAAAATTTCAAAATCATTTTTTATTCAGTGACCTCAAAGTATCTCGAATATTATGTTTCAAATGAATAAAATACCTTTTAACAATTTTTATACATCTTATTGGATTCGCCATTTTTTGTGTTGTAAAGATCCCAGCAAGGGGTGGCCGCTGTGGTCGAGTGTGGCCGCTATAACTCGATATGCCGGTGAGATCGTGGTTCGAATCTCAGTCCGGGCAAGCAAAATCTTAATCGTAGAAAAAGTTTTTTCTAATAGCGGCCACCCCTCGGCAGGCAATGGCAAACCTCCGAGGGTATTTCAGCCATGAAAAAGCTTCTCATTAAATACATCTGCCGTTCGGAGTCGGCACAAAACTGTAGGTCCCTCCATTTGTGATATAATATAAAGACGCACACCACAAATGGTAGGAGAAGCTCGGCCAAACACTGAGATATATAGTGTACGCGCCAAAAATTATTATTAAAGATCCCAGCAAAATCGGAATTAGCGTTTAGAAAATCCCGACAGATATTTACTTTTAAGAAAATCTAACATCTTGTATTTGCCATTTTTTTAAATTTGAAAACCGATTCGTAATAAAAAAATCAAAATTGTACATATGTATGAATAATATACATTGTACATATGTATATGGAAGAAGCAATAACTTGTTTTCTATTATAAATATTTATATATATTTGATCACAAAAGCACTTGCTAAGTCCCATTGTACTGCTATGTGAAGGCAGTAAATATGCAAGATGAGAAATACAATAAGGATATGTGTTATACCTGTACCATATTTATGTTAAATATAATTTAATGGCTAGCCATTATGAGATGTTAAGTGCGGGTTTATGTAATAGAGAAGGAGAGCCAAGAAAAAAAAAATGATGAAAAGGTACTTTGAATGCGTACCGGAATTTTGTAGTCGAGGAATAATTTGCCAAATTGTTGCAAACATAAATCGGGAACAATGTTGTTGTTGCTGAGATTGACGAACGAGTACTTGGTTTCGTGTGAACGAGAGCAAAGCAAACATAAAAAAGTTGGAGAGGAAGGCAGCTACGAAGGCAAGAACGAATGAATAAACCAACAAAAGAGACGATTAAATGGAGAAAAAATTACAGCATGTTTATATAATAGTATATAGTATATTATGTTTGTATGTATACATTTACATACTCGTATTACATGTATTCAAGATAAATGGTTATGATGCAAATGACAATGCCTATGTTGTTGTCAATCATTATTTGTATGTTGATAATTTTGATCCTACTGATGAATATGAAAGCCACGAGTTCTGGAAGATAATGGCAGCGCTTATATTATGGCGCCGAATGTGCTAGACAAACTGTGAGGACACATTTTTAGAAATATTCATAGTCGCCATTCGTGAACTTTTCGTGCAAAAAGTGACGTATGCCGTCTTAGCGCGTTTGAAGGATGACTAACTCGGAAAGTAATAAATATAAAACAAGTTATCAAACAACTTTTTGACAAGTTGGTGGAAGACGACTAAGTGGAAGTTGGATGCGAAAGCGGCATAAATATTTCCGGCTGCACACGAGGTTGCAGGGAACCATCAATGAACACCAAAAGTTTGAAAAAAAATCGATGCCAATAAATTTTTGAATAACCTACATAAATGAGTCCAACTTTTGAACTATAAAGTGAAAGGTGTGCATGCGAAGCTAGCTTGGACTACCACGGTTCAATGAACTAATCAATATGTGTTACGAAAATCGAGAAAATTCCAGTTATGAAGGATTGCTGACTTGCTTGGTGTTTTAGTTTCGATGATTAGACAAGAAAAAAGAGATGACAAGACAAGAGCCAAGTTGAGCTCCTTGACACGTACCTTCTGGAGCTCGGCAAGATGCCATCTTCTTCTGGTAAAGAAGTTTGTGATAATACCTCTTCCATCTCAAACAGCGAACGCTGTGCTGGAAAATTGGAAGGATAAAGTCAATGAAGTAGAGTAGCTGCGTGTATCACAGTCCCCGTAGCGCACGAATGTCCTGGTCGCAAACGGACGCCGCCCTGCTTCCCACAATTCTTGCCAGACACGCCTCTTTTTGTGATAAGTAATCCCGCGTCTCCAACGGAAAAAAGATAATGTGATGATTACTTGATGAGCTCATGAAACCAAGTTGCAGAAGCGTGTCAAGGTTATCGGAAACAATAAATAATACCACATTAGAAGAAGTTGTAAGAGTACAAACACGTTGCTGTGGCTATCAGGTAGCTAATCATCCATACAAATGAAATTTAGAGTGTGATTTTGGAGCCACACTTGTGTCGATCTTGCCTAGAGCGAAATCACTCTGAAATGCAAATTCTGCAATTATGCAAATTTCTGTATACAACTTTTTCTCAATATTATCAAAAACGTTCGTTCATTACGCTTTCGTCGAGGTTGAGTTGCCTGTTTTTGCAAAAATTCTAGGTGATAGTATTTAACATACTGGTGCGGTAGGAGTTTTGAATTGGATGCACGATTTTCGGCGAATCTCGACGGATACGATCCTCAACGGCCCTTATAGCCTTTAGCGTTCCCATAGTATGAGACTGGCGGATTTTGGATGTTGACTATTCCACCAGTCTCCTTGAATAACTTTATGGTACGATTCATTAACTCTTGCCTGAATTTTCATTCTGTAAAATTCAAAATATATCACTTTTTTGGTATACTTTCATGCTATACCATGATTGCAAACCATTGTGGGTATAGAAATTCAAATAAAAATTAATTGTTAATAAGTTCAATGGTAAGTGAGAATGGGTATTTTAAATCTTTGTACCAAAATATTAACTACTTCGCTTTGCGGAAGGCTAGTTCACATTTGATCATGCGGAATTGTTTCGGAACTTTGGAAACTATGATTCCAGTTAACTGATATAAGAACTATTGGATCTCATCTGTTTAAAAGCTTTTACAAATTTATGGAAAATGTATATAGAGATCTTTAAACCTCATTTGCTTAATTGAAAATTGTTTAGGAATTATTCACATTTTACTTCTTACTTCGCGATCAATTCAAAACTGATTTGTAACATACAAGGATTGTAATGCTTAATTTATAACTAATCTGGTCCTACTCGTAAAAGCTTAATTATAGAAAAAGTTTTTTTTCTAATAGCGGTCATCCCTCGGCAGGTAATGGCAAACCTCCGAGAGTATTTCTGCCATGAAAAATCTTCTCATAAAATACATCTGCCATTCAGAGTAGGCATAAAACTGTAGGTAACTTCATTTGTGGCACAACATAAAATACGGATGAAGCTCGGCCATACACTGAACTAATAGTGTAAGCGCCAAATTAGTATTATTTTTATTTATTTTATATTCAGTTGAACGAAACAATTCTATATTGGTTAATTTCCTTCTGGGGTATCTACTTGTATGCATTGGCGTGTGTGACGACGAAAATATCGCAAGAAAAGTATAAAATATAAAAAGAAATTAAACATATGTACAAGTATGTATGTATTTGTATACTCACAAACACAAGCGCATTTTAACTCTTATAATACTTGGCATCAAAGCCTATTTGTAATGGGAAAATTATGAAAGCAAAGACAAGCTTCATACAAACAATGTCGGATCCGGTGAATTATGCGACGGACGCACAACAACATTTGCATTTACGTAACTTTGTACGTGCCCAAATACGCACATGTGGTGGCGGTCTCACTTTCACAGTGGCTCGTATTGCTGGAAAAAATATAAAAATAAAAATAAAAAATTAAGCAAGTTAGGCGGTGGTGGCGGCGATTACGAAAGCCACAGTACTACAGTAGGTACTCATTTGAAAGGCATAAAAGGCAAGAATCCCAGCCAGGATGGCGCACAAAGCAACAAACGCTAGCCAACTAAGCAGACCTAAAATACTTGGCAAAGAAAGAATGACATAGAAGGATAAACAGAGCAGAAGAATATTCGCACACAAAGAATATGATGCAAAGCAGCGAACGCGCCAATGAGTGAGACTTACTAAGTTAAAAGCAACAGTGGCGCGGAGTGGACGCGGCAAAGCGGAGATCGCGTCGACATCAAGAGGCGAAAGCCGTCTTAGTTAGGGATATACATAGCTTAGACAATATGTTGGCAGCAATGGCATGAATATGGTAGAGCGCCTATCGTTTGGAATTGTAAAAAGTCGTAGCATAGGTGCTGAAAAATATCAAAGAATGAGCAAGTGAGTAAGTGAAAAAGTAGAAGCGGGGGTAGACGTTGTAAATGCTGAAAGGAGAGCTGAAAGCAAAGAGGAAATAATATTTTTTGTTGAGCGAAAGCGATGACAGAAGACAGTGTTGATTTACAAACAGAGCTATGTAGCTTTAAACTTTAAGCAGTCTGCGACTTAATGGCAAATAATAAAAAAAATAAGTAAATATTTTCAAAATTTTGTGTATGTACAATATGTACATATGTACAATATGTATGTATATGTGTATATATTCCTCCAGCTCAATCTTATGTACGAGTGTAATTTATATAACGCATTAGTCATAAAGTCTTCATTATGGGTCAAATTATTCGTTGGTAAATTTGTGTAATATTCTCGGCTGGTAGACTGAATGAATTCATTTTTTTACATACTTAGATTCAGGAATTATTTGTATGAGCAAATCAAATACAAATGAATGAATATTCACTAGAAGCCACCATAGTCTAATATGTTGTTAATGGACTTGCTATTTTGGCTGTTATTACTTTGCGCAATGCATTATTTCGTGTGGACCTACAATCATACAACAACACATGATTCAATTATAAAAGGTTGGATACTTATTGACGTTTAAGTTTTCCGACTGCCTTGTAAGGTTGAATTTAGGATGGTCTGATAAAGGGAAAAATATTTTATCCCTTTTCGCGGAAAGGTAGTAGAAAAGTAGGTAACTGGTAGCGAAATGCGATTTGCACATAGAATGAAACATATTTGAAGAAATTTGATATTTCAATTTAATATAATATAACCGAATATTCAACCACACATGTATGTATATACATAGCACCTTAACACAAAAAACTATATAAACAAAAAACGCAAGTGTGATTTAGAAACAAATATTTTTTACACATTTTGTTAACAAAAACAATGTGATTTCAACCTTTTTAAAGTTTTTACGTGCAGAAAAAAGGACTATCACATTTGGACAAATTTTGATAATACATTTTTCTTTAATTCAATATCAATTTTAGCCCAGTAACCAGGATTGTATATATATTTCATTACAATTTCAAACTTATTTAAAAATATAATTACTATTTTTGTAGATCATAAAATTGTAAGATTCAAGTCACTAAAAATGTAACATTAATTGTAGGAAAAATTTTTTTTTTATATGGAAAACTCCACACAATACCTTCGTCAAAAAATTAACGGAATTTTTATTTATATACATCTATTAGAAATCAAGTAAAGACGTTAGTCAAAACTGGTCAAGATACTAATAAATGTTCTTCTATTCGATATTTTAACTGTATAATTTTATGGTTGTTAATATTTATATAAATTATTATTTTTTTAATTTTATGTTATTTTATATAAAATAAATACAGTAAAAATTAAAAACATAAAATGCTTTCTTTAAAAAAAAATATCAAACAAAATGATCTGACCTGACCCGAAATCGAACCAACGACCAATCAATTTCATACATGCAAAGAAAAAAAATTTCAATTCCTGTTCGCTGCTAGATAAGCAGGGCTACTGGAAAACATACGAGAATGCCGTCAATCCGATTATTTAATGTAGGGCATGCTGAAATAATTTAAAAACTACAAAAAGGCAACAGTGCCATTTCACAAGAAAAGTACTAATTTCCACGTGTTTGATAAGATTTTTTTTCTTAAATTAAAAGAGAGCAACACAGGCTACCTTAAGGCAGCGTGCAAGAGTGAGACAACTGCCTAATTATCCAACCTTGTATGATTGAATCATGACAACAACATGCTAAACGAAGAGTTTATTCTTTTTCGTAATATTTACATTGCAGCATTCGAAAATGAGTAGATGGATTAACGCGTATTACAAACTTGCAATTATGATTTCAATTCGACTTAGTTGATTAGCGTTATTTTTGTTTCCAACTGCCGGCAAAATATATTCCAGTTTCCATCTCTGTATTGAAGCCAGCGAACATGACCCTTACATTGGGAAATTTTTCAAAGGCAATCATTTCATTCATCCTTTTCTCCAATGGTCATTTGTACAGGAGTTTTCGGTAATAATTGTTTTTCCTTTCAAACATCTTTGCTTCGTTTATCGTGTCTCAGTTGGGGTTGATGTGAATAATCAATTTCGAGAATGCATCGTCCAATAAGATTTTCGGATACTACAGTTGCGTTTTTTTACATAAAAGCACTTTCAATTTCCAACATCATTATAAAAAAAAAATCTTCATGATTATGATTACCATTTACGAATGGAGAGTATCTCCACAGAGAGTAGATTGTGGATCCTTATCAGTGCTAGTTGCGAGTGAGAAAAATGGCACAGACTCAAGTGCATTTCTCGTAAACTTTCATTGAAGCCATGACACACGACTCACTACGTTCTTAACTTCTATCGAGATAATATAACCTTCAACTTTTATTAGTTCTAGGTGATGAGAAATCCAATATAGACAATATTCCTATGGGAACTAAGGTATCTACGTTACGACCGTTGGTTTTTCTCTTCTTTGGGAAAAACAAACAAATAACGCTTTAATTGCCTATTTATTTCGATAAATTCTATTTTATAAATGCTACTTCCATAAATTTTGGATATGTTCTTATAAACGTTTCAAGACTACGCATTGATTTGATAATTTTTTTAAAAGAAATTTATGGGAAGAAAAACAAGTACATACGAGGGTTAAAATTATTTAATTTGTTTTTGTTTGGCCATTTCACTATTTATTTTAAATATTTTTAAGCTTTAAGGCCGATTTATTGGAAAATTATTAGGAAAAAACAACAATACTCTTCTTGGCTTCTGCGGGAGTCGAACCCGCAACAACATGCGCAATACTTAAGCCGGCAGCTAAACGCATTCCTAATAATTTTCCAATAAACCAATCGGCCTTAAAACTCAAAAATATTTAAAATAAATAGTGAAATGGCCAAACAATAACAAATAAAATGTATAAAAAGGAAGAGCCAGCCTTATAGTACAAACAAATTCTAACAAAATAGAAATTGTACAAACAACAACTACACAGTCGAGAAGAAATAGCGGCAGTACAGCCGCACTTGATTGAAGTAAGTTGTGAAGGGAAAGCAGGAAAAATAACAACAGCTCACACTGCGTAAGCTTAGCTGAATGCGTTTAGCTGCCGGCTTAAGTATTGCGCATGTTGTTGCGGGTTCGACTCCCGCAGAAGCCAAGAAGAAAGAAGTCTGATGAGGAAATGTTGTGATTTCCGAAATAGTACTATAACTTCTACCGCTTTGAGTATTGTTGTTTTTTCCTAATAATTTTCCAATAAACCAATCGGCCTTAAAGCTTAAAAATATTAAAAGAAAAAATTATTTTATTTTTTATATTTTGTTTGATATTAGCACAACTACTGGAGATCCTCGGATTTGAATGAAGTAACATGTTTAAGTTTAAAGATGATTATTGGACAAAAGTTTGAATTGGAATTAATAAAATTTTCACAACGTTAAACAGAATAGCCGTAAATTTTGACAAAGCCCGCTGGCTTATTTACAGTGTTGCCCACTTTCCTGCCAATTGCAAAAGCAAACTAAATTAGTATTAGAAATATTCCCTTTTGTTGAAATAGCATATTCCTTTTACATTTTCAAAATAGTTTTAATTTATTTTCACAAAATTTGCGACAACCTCTTTGCAAATTTTAATGTCATACTCTGAAAGAAAAACATCAACACACTAACAAAGCTCGTACCTAGAGCCTGTCATATTCACAGCCTGTCAGAAAATTAAGAAGAGCAGACTTGCGTTGCTAATGAAACTGTACTAAATACTTCTGATTTTGAATTACAAATATTGCCATGGTGAAAGTTTGATGTCTCTCTCTTCAATAGGCAAAATATGTACATACGATTGCACACCTACGAGTAAATACGACCAGACTATATCCGGAAAGGGGCTCGTAATAATAGAGTAGTTTCTGATTTTGGATTTACATACATATTTCAATTTTGATGTATGCATACAAATATACATACGCAAATCTAATCCAAACAATTTACATGAATTTTAATAATTTTTTATTCCTGAACTTATTTTCTCTCCTATTTACTACTTTAAAAATGCATGCCACAGTTAGGACAGCCTGTCATTTGGTGAATTCGAACTGACCAGGTGGTGTATATAATTCCACCATGCGTCTACACAAATTTACAATGAATATATGTTAAGTTGCTACTGTACGAATATGTTAATGCTAAAGTACATATTTAACCACACTCCTTCTCAACGAAAAACATATTTAACTATTTTAATATAAACCCATTTCTTTAGTAAATTTTAAATGCTTAATCTTCTTTGTAAGAATGTCTGAAATCATTTCATTTGTACAAATATGTTTCAAAGTGATGTCATTATTCTTATTAAGTTTCTTATATGATGGTATTTTATATCGATATGCTTGCTTCGTGCGTGATATGTGTGATTTTTAACTAATGTTGAGCGTTTTGATTACCTTAATGCTCTGGCTGTTTCATATAAACCGTGTCATGAAGATCGCTGTTAAGGTATGCCGACACATCCATCAACTTCAAATTTAAAATATTGCGCCTTTTTCGAGGACGACCACGCTTACTGCTGCGAATTATTTAATGCCGACCACGACCAACATGGTTCAGCTGCACGCTATTGCTCACATCTGCTTCAGCTATTGTATTGCCAGTTACAACAGGTTCTACTTCGATTACCTTATTTCCAACTTCCAATGTCACTAAATCACTGACATCGGCTTCCGCATGAGAATATGTATCTTCTTTAAAAACCACCTCTCGACTAACATTACCTTTTTAGTTACATAATCATATAGACTATATCCTTTCGAAGTTTCGGAATAACCAACCATGACCAATTGTTTACCTTTTTGTTGAAACTTTCTTTTCTTGTTCTTATCCAAAGCAAAAGCTACGGAACCAAATACTTTCAAATGAGACACGCTTGACTTCTTTCCCATCCACATTTCATAAGGAGTTTAATTCGTGACTGCTTTTGTAACAGCCCAACTTCACAAATATGCTGCGGTTGCCACTGCCTCCGCCCAAGCACATTCACCTGAACCACTATGAACTAGCATACTTCTCGCCATCTCAACCAAGGTCCGATTTCCACGCTCTGCGACACCATTTTGTTGAGGAGTGTGAGGTACAGATAGCTGACGCAAAATACATTTTTTTTTAAATCGTTGAACTCATTGCTTAAATACTCGCGACCGTTATCGCTTCTCAATACTTTAATTTGGCAACCCGTTTGTTTTTCTGCTGCAGCTTTGTAAGATTTAAACGCAGAAAGTACTTCGTCTCTAGATTTAAAAAAATACACGCAAACGTATCTCGACTTGTCGTTAATAAATGTCACAAAATATCGAGAGCCCCCGATTGACTTTGCATTCATTGGACCACATATATCACCGAAACGATTGTGGCAATTAACAAAATCATTACTTACGCGATTAATGTTCAGACACTTGTTCATTATATTTCGGAATACAAATAATCCGCCTTTGTCTTTAGCTCTCATATTAACTCCATCACTCTTATTTCTTAACACAGCTTGCATATTTTCAAAACTAACTGTTAGACCGTTATTTAGAAATTTACTAACAGACACAAAGTTGTTGCACATACATAAAGTACATTTTTCAGCTTATCTTAAAATTACCACTTTTTAGTTGTACTTCACCTCTTCTTCTCTTAATTTCTACGTAATGATCACCAGCAAGTGGTATTCTTTCAAATCGACTTTGAAACGAGCAAAATGGGTTGTCGCTCCACTATCAATCACCCAATCATCATGTTCTAAAGTATTCGATGAAAGAGATCCCAAAGCCGCAAATGATGATTATTCTTTTTTGCACTCCTTTTTAGCTTCGTTGCTCTTTGCTGCAATATAACCGCGACGACCACAATGATAGCATTTAAAATTAGCGTACTTTGTTACTACCGCCTTGTTCGTGTTTTTTATCACCAACACCACTGCTTTTGCTGCTGCTTATACGGAGATTGTCCCGTGCGACAAACGCTAGCTCTGATGCTCCTACATCTTCATACTCGCTGGTTTGCTGCCGCCTTTCATCCCCTTCTAACAACTTCACCATCAGAGCGTTGATCATTTACCTTCGATCAACGCTCTGAAGGTGAAGTTGTTGTCCCGCGTTTCGATTGCAACAACAAAATTATCATATGATTTTAATAAACTTGATAGCAAAATTATGCTTAATACTTCTTCCGGAACAATTACTCCAATTTCAGACCGTTGCTTCCATGCCGCATAAAACTCGTTGATATGCTTCTCTATCCTTCCCCCCTCCGACTTACGAAGGTACATCAACTTTTTAAATAACGTTATTTTGCCTGCTGGTCTTTGTGGTTGATATATACCTTTCAACATATCCCATGCTTCCAGTGACGATGTACAATGCTTGACGTGATTGAGCTTCAAAGGTTTAATACTCAGGATAATGCTTGCTAAAGCCTTTTCATCTTTTGTATCGAACGCTGAAGCTATGGCTGCTGTTTCGCTAACGGCCTTCAGGACTAACTCAGCATGGATCAGCACACTCTTCATATGAATCGCCCACGGAGCGTAATTTGCATCATCCAACTATTCTATGGAGTATAGTCCGCTAGTACTCATCTTCAATTTTTTTATTGAAAAATACGTATGTGTGTCCTTATGCGACCATTTTATGAATATAAGCGTAGGCCCATAACCTATTGAAGATCCTCGGATTTGAATGAAGGAACACGTTTAAGTATAAAGATATTTATTGTACAATAGTTTAAATTGCAATTAATAAAATTTTCAAAACTTACAAACACGTTTAAACAAATTTACAATGAATATACGTTAAGTTGCTAACGTGACTAAATATCGACCAGAAAACTTAGAATTTAGCTTTAAAGAAAAATCACAGGAAATATTTTGCATTACTTTTTGTCTTGAAGAAATATAATAAAATATAATAATAACATTGTTCGCATAACGGTTGTTTATAACATAAAAATATAATCGAGATAGATATAGACATATATATACTAAGTTGATCAGAATGAAAAGAGGAATCGATTTAGCCCTGCCTGTCTGTCCGTCCGTCCGTTCGTCCGTCCGTGGTTACAATAGCTTGAGTAAAAATTGAGATATCTCAATGAAATTTGGTGTATAGATTGTTCTTTTAACAGAGTAGGTTAGTATTGAAAATGGGCAAGATCGGTCAATAACCCACACCCTATATAACGGAAATTTAAAAAAATCAAAAAACTTTGTTTTTTAAATATATTAAAACAAATTTAGTGAAATTCGGTACTTGAAGCGATTTTGAACTAAGAAATCAGGTATTGATGAAATTTTGAAAAATGAACGTTGCCACGCCCACTTAGGAGAAAATATCTGTAAAAAATTTTTTCTCAATATCGCTGTTATCATCGTTAAAAATTTTTGAAATCGGACCATAACCTCGACCACCTCTCATGTAACGGAAATTTTGAAAGATGCAAAAATTTCGTTTTTTCATTACCACGCGCACTTCAAAAAAAACGTCTGTAGGTATCTCAATAACGATGAAAGGTATCCTCAGAAAATTTGGTGAACATATTGTCCTTGATATCACTTCAATAATTTTTGAAATCGGACCATAACCTCGCCCAACTTCCATATAACGGAAATTTTAAAAAAATACAAAAACTTCGTTTTTCAGTGTTTATTGGAACAAATTGAGTAAAGTTTAATACTAGCAGCGATTTGAAACAAAGAAACGGAGATTTTATGAAATAATGGGCAACGCCCATACAAAAATACATCGCGAGGGTATATAAAAATCGATTTCGCCCGAATTTAGCTTTTCTTTATTGTTTAACTTAAAATTTTTATTTTAAAGGCCTATATATTAAAACTGTATAAAAATTACTAAACTATTTGAAATCAAATGAGTTTAATTTCATAAGTAATGCAAAAGTGTAAAAAGAAAGGGAAAAACAAAATTTTTTATATACTCTTTTTACGCTTTTATATACTCTGTATCTCTTAAATTATGAAAGTCATGATCCAAAATAAGACTTCTATTTATATGGTAATAATTAACAATATCTATAACAACAAAAACATTTTTTGAAAAAATAATGCATAAGCTTCGCAAGTATGTTAATTTACGTTGGGTGAAAGTGTCTGCTAGCGATCGCGCAGCACTCCTAGGCTTTTGTTATGCCCATTGTGGTACGACGTGGATTTGAAAAATCCCCCTACTCGAACCAACGTGTGGCTTGCGTATCTCTAATTTGGCCAGATCGCTAAGGTCTGCGAAGAACTCTGATCCCAAGAATTTTTTTCTTCTTATCCATAGTGGACATTCACATAGAAAGTACCTCACGGTTTCAGGCTTCTCTCTGCGTGTCTACCAATCAGTATATGACCTGATATAATTCTTATAACTAAGGACAGGTCTCCCTTGCTCAGCACGAGAAGACCATGTAATCGGTTGACGTTGCCATCCGGCGACATGCGCTTGGACCTGATACAGGTGCTACCGTTTTTCCAACGTTCTCCTGCTTCCTTAAGAGAAAAGTCCTTAGAAAAAGCTTCCAAGTAGCGAGCGGCATACCTAAATCCTGCCACCGTGATGTAAGCGGAATGGGTTTTCCCCTTGTTGCAAGGTCATCCGCTGTTTCGTTGCCCGGTATGTTGCTGTGTCCTGGCACGCATACCAAGTGAAGAACAAACTGCTCCGCCATCTCGTTTCGAGTTTTGCGGCAGGTTGCTACCGGTTTAGAGTTGCAACCGAGTCAAGTGTCTTTAGGGCTGCTTCTGTTCCCACCGTCTCCTGTATTGCAGCGAACTCAGTCTGTAAGACACTGCAGTGGCCAGAAAGGCGAACAGATTTTTCTTATCCTACTTGAGCTGAGAAAACACCCCCTCCCGCTCTGTTCTCAAGCTTTGAGCCGACAGTGTAGAAGTGAAGTGATTTCACCGATCCAGGGGATCCATTGGACCACCAGTCGCATTGAGGAATTAGTATGTTGAACTTCTTTGTGCAGCTTGGAATAGGGGCATAGTAATCCGTATCTTGTGAGCTTGGTTTGTTTACGATTGTTGCTTGTCCTACTTGACTAGACTTCCATACGGGCGACTCCCGTAGTCTAAGAGCGGCATACGCCGCAAATATTTTCCTGTGATATCAATCGGCAGGATATTTAGTATGGTGTCTAGTGCTTCCGAGGGGGTTGAACGAAGAGCGCCACCTATGCATATCAGCGCCGATCTTTAAACCCTTTGCAGGGCTGGTTGTATGGGTTTCTTATCGAGACATGACTACCACACCAATACACCATACAGCAGGATTGGTCTGACTATGGCTGTGTATATCCAATGCACAATTTTGGGAGATAAGCCCCATTTTCTTCTGATGCCTCCCTTGCAGCTGTAGAGGGCCACCGTTGCCTTCTAACTGCGCTCCTAGACATTCTGTGTACATCATTTTTTTTTGTCTAGTATCACGCGTAGATATTTTGCGACGTCCCCTAGCCCCAGTGCTCTATTTGACACTACGGGAAGCTTTAGAGGTGGGATCTTATATTTTCTTGTAAAAAGAACAAGTTAAGTTTTGTCCGGGTTTACACCCAAACCTTTATCTCTGGTCCAGTTCTCTATCTTTTTAAGTTTTTCCTGCATGATGTCTCCCAGCGTCTGAGGAAATTTGTCCCTTACTACCACCGCATAAGCTACTACCTTTGATCCTCCCTCCTCTTCCATGGCCTTCAGTAGGTCGTTAATAGCCACCACCCACAGAAGGGGAGAGAGGACCAAACCTTACGGGGTTCCTCTACTTGTTCAGCCTTCTAAAGTTGCCTCCGTAAACTGGGTCCTCACAACCCTGTCAACCAGAAGTTTTTGCACGAGGGACACCAGATGTTATTCAACGCCTAGCTTCGCCAGAGCTCTTGTCTAGAAATGATATCAGTGTGTACTCCTTGACCTGTAGGGAGTTCTCTATATATGACACAATTTGATGAAGCGCCGTTTCAGTGGACTTCCCTTTCATGTAGTCTGTACGTTCCTTGAAGATATAAAGTTTCTTGGAAACTTGGGTTTTGAAACTCGGAAGAATGGTTATAACAATGGCATCGAAAATGTATGTATGCTTAGGTTTTTTCGGAGGGATCCAAAATTATGCAGATATTTAAATTATTACTAAAAATTTAAGAAGCAGTTTTTTATAAAAAAAATGCATAACTCAAAAACTTGTTGTTAGTGCAATAATGCCTCAACTATGCAACCAAAGTAGCCGTTACACTACCACCCTACGTGTAACCTTCCACCATCTATCTAACTAATTAGTGAATGCGCCAACCATTCATGCAGAAGTCAGCCAGTCAGTTTGTCGGGCTGTGTGTGTGGCAGCCATTCAGACAGCCGGCTAACCTGTCCTTCATTCAAGTACTCGGCGAGGATAATTGTTTGTATTTTACGCTTGCCTAGAAAGCTAAGCAAATCTTTTGTTACAAAAATGTTCCTCCTTTCATTCAACTTATTTGTTTCTGCTCAACATTCTTTTTCTTTTCTTTCTGGCACTGATTTTTTTTTTTTTGTTATTTACTTTCTTTTGTTGTTTGATGTTTTGCTGCAGCTTTTGTCTGCTGCTTTAGTTATGAAAATGTAATTCTCGTGCAACTCAGCAAGCAGCAGAAACATCAGCCGTAGTAGTAATCAAAAGTGGATAGACGAAGTAGAAAAGAAGAGACTTCCACGTCAATGGTGCCGGCAAGCAAACGTTGCAGATGATGAAGCAGAAGGAGGAAAACTAGCAGACTGTGGAGGAGCACTGCCAAGGTATAGAGGTATAGAGTATAAATGAAGTGATTATTGGATATTTACTGGGCATATAAGCAATTGGATGTTCTAGATAGAGAGAAAGTTCAGTGCAGATAGTAAACTCTTATGTAGCTCTTGAAGAACTAAAAATCACAGAGTTGCATTGAGAGCTTTGTTAGACACCGCCTGTACGAGTATTTAGGTCCAAATAATCTTCAAATAATCTTCAAATAATCTCGAATGAATATTATCAGCTACCTTAAAACGCGGCTTTTAAGTTAGGTTTATTATAATACCAGTTGGAGACTTTAAATATTTTTGCTTGCTTTGGAACAGTGCGAAACTATCACAGAAAAATTGGAAAACCGTCTTTTATTTTTCAAACACACTTTTTAGTCTTTGTGTAATTTGCACAATTAGTCTTAGTGTAATTAAATTTTTATGTATATATCAATAGCACAAAACTTTGTCCGTTGTTTTGTTATAGCCAGATCTTTGTATATGTTTGATTTCCAACTTTCATAGCAAAAATTAACAAAATGTTAGGGTGACCAAAAACTTACAAGTATTTAAAGGTTAAATTAAATGCGATACAAAATTGCTTAACCAGAATATCTTTACAACTGTGGAATTCTGTATGAAATTTTAAACTTAAATAAAATAAAAAGTTTTAACTACCGAAAATTTTTATGACTTTACAACTTTACGACATTTTTCCGACACCATGTGCATCACCTAATTATGAACATCAATTTAATAAAATAGTGCGATATTGGTATTATAAGAAATGTTTTAAAGAAAATTAGTTAACAAAATCAATTATATCTGATCAAATATATGTATATGAAAATCAATATAAATTATTATGAAATTATAGATACAAAATATTGTTGATCAGGAATTTTCCCTCTCTCCCCTTTAAGCAACGCGAAACTTCCCGATTTTCGATCAACTTATCCGCAATGGCATAATTTATTTTAAAAAAATTTGTTTTTGTTTTGGTAAATAGGACTTATTGATCTAATTTTCAAATAAGAGCAAGTAGTATTTAATTTTTCATGCCGAACGTCTCGCTAAATATCTTTTTTTTATTCATGTATTTCAATTTCATATTAAAATACGTATGAACAAAAAAAAAACAACTAAATGGACTCTAAAAATTTATTTTTAACTTTTTGAAATTTGGTCATGGTATAATTTTAATAGTTTTTAGTAAAAAATTAGCTGAATGCGTTTAGCTGCCGGCTTAAGTATTGCGCATGTTGTTGCGGGTTCGACTCCCGCAGAAGCCAATAAGAAAGAAGTCTGATAAGGAAATGTGGTGATTTCCGAAATAGTACTATAACTTCTAACGCTTTGAGTATTGTTGTTTTTTTACTAATAATTTTCTAATAAACCAATCGGCCTTAAAGCTCAAAAATATTTAAAATAATATCGATATGATTGAAAATTAAATATTTTGCTTTATTTATTTTTTATGTACGCATTCCTTAAAATTTAAGTCAACAAATTTTTTTTTGTAAGTTCAATAAAAAGTCAAAAGTCAAAGTGTTTGCAAAATTTTATATACGATTTTTTAATATACTCGTACATACATATGTATATCGACGTTATTACGCGAAATATTTTTTTTATTCTATTAAAAAAGTTTGCTCAAGGTTTTATCCTATTAAAAAAGTTTGCTCAAGGAAGTGAGCAGCTTTTACCGCGGTGACGACGTTATGTATCTCTTCTGCTCAGTAAAGTGAACCAACATTAGTGATAATAATTTATGCAATTTAAATATTATAGAATTAAGTTCGATTTTTTTCGCAGATGGCTCCCTTATTCGAAATATAGCTATGAATCTTTTATTCACTAAAATGAGCTGCCAGCCACTAAAATTTTAATATTTCACAGAACAAAAATCTAATCAACCCTGTTCAATAAATATGTTTAAACATTCTCCTCGCTGTTTCGAACCTTTTGAACCAAATGTGATTATAATAAACAGTACTTAAGTAAAATAAAAGCGGCGCTTAGCATTAATAAACTGCAATAGCTACAGAGATGAAATAAAGTTTATAATTGTTCTTAAGATAAACGTAAAATCGTTGAGTCAATCACACCCTATTAGTGTTTCTATAACTATTAAAATATTAATAATAAAGTATTGTTTTTCAAACGGGCGGCAACTCTTGTTTAAATACAGCTATACTCGTAGGTCTTCCCTCGTTACCGTGTTTCCTCGACGTAGTCGCATATAAGAGTTCTAACAAATTCACATCCACTTTCATATAAGTATATTCGCATGTTAAGATCGAGCGCAAGACAATGTCTTGCTGCTCTTGTTTTTCCTTCCTCCTCTTATTCCTATCAATTTTTGGTCATTATACATTTCTCTCTCACCGTTGCTTGTACAAACTCCTTCATTGTTATTATTTCTCATTTTCGAGAGATGTTCTCTGGCTCGTGTACTCCTCTAGTTACAATTTGTTGCAACAGCAACGCACACACACTTATACATAAGCACACAAACACACGCATACACTTACGAAAATAAACTCACTTCATTCACACACATTATTAAAGACTTAGTTAACAATTTTCTTTTATATTCATAGAAATTTTCTATTCATTTAATGTTGACGATGATTATTATGTTATGCTTGCAACAGCATACAAAGTAACATAACGTGCAACATTGCAACATGGCAACAATGAAATGTTGCAAATATGCTTGGTGGACGGCAGGCAGTGTCGCTTTGGGTAAGATTTAGTTTAAACATACATACTCGTATATACATATATGTACATATGTATGAATGTATGTACAACTGGCTGTTGGCTTGTGTTGTTAAAAATTCACTATTTAACTGCAACATTTTGTTACGCTTTTGCGACAATCTCTATTATAATTATTATTATTGTTGATGTTGTTTTTGGTTTTTTGCTTGCTTGTTTATTTAACTTTACTCTACTTCGTTCATATTACTCTTGCATTTGCTAAAAATAATGAAAATATTTGTATAGGTGCGTGTGTGTGTCTTAGTTTCGAAAAAAAAGTTATTCCGCTTGCAGCTATTAATTACTACGCTCACGTCAGTTTGCTGTTTTGTGTTGATTTTACACAAAAATAAGCACACACTTCGACGCATACGCACGCACACTCATAAACACACACACACAGAAACACACATACTTACAAATCGGCAGCTACACCTACACAATGGTCACCGCTCTCACACTCTTTCATAAACTACCTTTTCTACTTGCTATGGCACCTCTGCCTTTTCCTCTTTTCTTCGTTCCTCCCATTTCACCTGTTTTCGTTTCACTCTTTTGCATCCTTGTTCTGTGTTGTCATCTGCATATCTTGACATAAGAAAATTTCAACTTGAACAACAGCAGCATTAAATACATATGACATTCCACCAGCGCTCGTCCTTTGTGTTTTGTACTGGCAAATGAAATGGGTTGCTGTATGACTGCTTAAAGGATTTGATGACTCTTCATTATGGCATAATGTCAATCAATTTATTAATGTTAAGTGTCCAGCAGTGTCTTAACAGGCTTTCTCAGCGCTCGCAAGTAATCAAAGGTGGAAAGTTGCACACACGAGTTTGTACGAGTATATGAAAGTAAATGGCTGTATTGAGTTTAAAGTTTAACTATGCATGCAGTGTCACCTAGTGAGAATGTAGGAATAATTATATGCAATTACTTTGGCGAAGGAGCTTTGCACGTTGTGCTTCGCATATGCAGATATTTCTAGAAAAAAAAACGTTTCTTACTTATACTTTCGTTCACAAAATCATTTTTTCCCACATTACGATTTAAGATTTTATTTTTATATAATTTTAATAAAAAAACAGCACGCGTTCTGTTTCTCACAGGTCCATCTTAAAATATGCCTTTTAAAAAATTGGCTTTAAGTTAATATGGTATACAAATACAAATTTTATCTGAGCACTCCAACTAACGGTCTCACCCAGCGACTTAATTTGTCACTCAACTATTTCTCTTTATTCAGAAAGAAATTATTTCTTATATCAAATTAACGGGGAGAAAAATCACAAACATTTGAGCTTAAAACTATTTAAATCGGTCAAGATTTGAAAAAGTTATGGACAATTGAAAAAAAGGTTCGCGCGAATAACTCAATAAATCGATTTTTACCTGTAAAACAAAATTGGTCATGGATGCCAGAAACAATTTTTTTGGGGCAAACAAAAATACACGTGTCTCATCATTTTGACCAAGGAGCAACATATATGAGTTTCATTGAAAAATAAAATCATGTCCCGGAAGGAATGCATCAGAAGTAATTATCTTTGGTCGAGTGGGTAGCGGTGCGTGCTATAACTCTATATGTAAGCTCCGAATTATTATTATTATTATTATTTCTCTTAGAAATTTATTAAAAGTGTCATAAATTATGATAACTATTTATAAACGTGTGGCAATGCCGATAATATTAAAGCAATAATTGGCTAATTTCTTTTACCATATTTATTCCAACATAATAATAATTATAATTGAAGGCGAAATTCATTATTGCTTTTTTTGTTATACTTGCGCGATTCGCAAACTTTAGCTTAACAATTAAAAAGTCATGAAAATTATGCCGTGATTTTTAATATTTGGATTTCTTTGAACTTGTTATTTAAAAATCTTTTTCTAAACAACGTTCTTTCTAAATACAACCTTTTTACAAATAACCATTTAGTACAAATTTACGTATAAATTTGTTTATCAAGTAAGGCTTCAAGGCTTTGCAGCTTTATTATATTTTGAATTTTAAATTAATAATGTGTACAAACAAATTTTATTTTTTGGCCTTTTATTTCCTTTCAGACCACTGTAGCGTCTTTTTAGGCGGAACTGATGGCGATATAAAGGGCCACACAACTGGTAAAGTGTGATACCATACCCGTGATTGATATCTACATTTTCACTGACAGCCAGGCTGCAATAAAATCTCTCACAAAGCAATCAACGACCTCCATTGTGGCTATGAAATGCCTCGCATCTCTTAACAAGATGGCTGAGTCATTTCGCCTGAGGGTGACATGGTTCCCAGGTCACAGCGGAATAGAGGGAAATTGTAAGGCCGACGAGCTAGCCCGACTCGGTACTGGGCTCTCGACCGAAGATATATGTGATGAACTAGGAATACCCTTGCAAACTTGCAAGCTTCGTATAGCCGAAAGGTTTACAAAATTATCGAACGATAGATAGCGGCAGGAAACAACCTGCAAAATATCGAAGCAACTGTGGCCGGCTCTCAGCGTAAAACGCACAGGGCAATTACTAAACATGAATAAACACGACTTGATCATGATAATATCGGTCATAACAGGACACTGTATTATAGGTAAACACGCCTTTCGATTTGGGCTGAGACTGTACGACTTCTGTAGAAGCCGTCACGACGAAGAGGAGGAAGATACTATCTTGCACCTTCTGTGCCAATGTCCTACTCTATCCCGATGAAGTTTCTCCACTATGGGCAGACAGTTCTTCAACGACCTGGAAGAGCTTGGGGAGATTGAAATAAGAGATCTCCTTAAGTTCCTTCAAAGCACTGATTGGTTTTAGGGGGTGGTTCCTTCATGGGGAGTTACAACCCCCAAATGCGGCATCACAATGGGCCATGAGCCTAAGTGTGTCTGCAATGACAACCGCACTAACCTAACCTAACCTAACCTATTGTCCTTTAATTCCGCAAACCTCATTTTCGAAAAAAACTTCACATTCTTTTGCATGCTGCTTTAGAAATTCATAAATTAAAGAGTTCCGCTTCGAATATTTAAATGGATTTTAAAGGTTTGAAAAATCAAATTTCAAGATAACTTTAATTGATGACATGTGGGAATCTTAAAAAATTGTTACTCCAGATTTATTACACGTAAGTATGTATGTATGTATATTGGAAAGAAATTATCACATCTTTGAAGGACGCTCGAAACTGTTTTTCTTTATTTTATTTTATTTTCAATATTTTCATTTAAGTTCCTATACAAATATTTGTTGGCTCTTTCCATTTCCAAAACGTCCGTTTGTAACGGTGTGTGCCTCGATCAATCTTGCTAAAAATATGATTTAATTTGTTTTAAATATACGTTATCAAACGAACAAAAGATTTTGTGGTTTCATATAGCGTAAAGGACTCAACTTACTTAATCAAAAAATTGAATTTCGAATGAAAAATTTAACTTCAACTTTATTCTTGTACACTTTTCTTGAGGGAAAAAACAAAGGTAAATCTTACAAAACGAAGTTGATTTTACAATAAACAGCTATGATAGTCAGTCAACACCGAAAGATGTCAAATCAACTATGGAAATGTAATTCCTACGTTGAAAAATAGGAATGTTATTTTAACATTGTTTCTTTTCAATTCAAAATACATTTATGTGTATTTAAAAGTGCACATTCTTCATTTAACATCGAATATGAATTGATTTTAACCCGATAACACCTTTGATTTAACAATGATAATTGTCAATTTAAATACTCCCATTGTTGATCGAAAAATATAGAGTGGTTAATTTGACAATGAAAAGTAGTTGGTTTAACATTTTTTTAAGGTTACTTCAAACATGCCTTCAATGTTGGTTTAACTATGTAGGATTTTTAATCTAACATTTAAAAGCCCCAAACTTAAAATTTATGCTAGTAAAAAGGCTAGTTTATTTTGTATTTTGTTTTAATTTTCTTTATTTCAATTCAGAAAACATCTGATGTAAGAGTTACATGTACATACGTAAAAAATATGGTTAATACTATAACAAAAGTCACTTAAATCAAATAAACTTATTATGAAAAGCGTTGCGAATATAAAAACAAAATCACTGTAAAATTATAAAATCAAACGTATTTAACTCTACAGTAAGTTTTGCCATTATTTATTGAATACAAGTGTAATGGTTAGATCAACTATTGAAATGTTATGTTGTCATTGGATAATTTTAATTCAACTTTTACATTTTTATTTTATCATTTTTAAATATTGAATCAAATGCGTTTTCTTCAAATTTGCATAAATGTACAAGTGACAACACACGGAGTTAATTAAACATTTCCGTTTTTCCCTCAGTGTATAGCATGACTAACTGGAGTGAAGTAAATCACATGCCACTAAATCTTAAAAAATGTAAAGTAATGTGCTTTTCTCCCAGAACAGTTCAACCAGCTTCTTATGACAGATGTAACCATAACCTCGAACAAGTGTTTAACTTTGTTGATCTTTGAATTACAATGGACCCAAAATTTAATTTTAATCTTCACATAAATGTTACAGTTAACAAAGCCAAGGGTGTCTTTGCATTTGTAAAACGGTGGTCAAGAAAATTCAATGACCCTTACATCACGAAGGCTCTGTTCACAACGTTAGTGAGACCCATACTGAAATATGGATCTGTTGTTTGGAACCCGCGCTATCAAGTTCATTCCGACCGAATAGAGTCAATTCAGAAACTATTTCTGCTTTTTGCTTAAAGAAATTTTAGTTGGGATTCTCAGTAGAACCTGACGCCATATACTCGTATAAGTCGTTTGAAACTCATTAACCTTCCTACACTGGCTAGTCGCAGAGAAATGCTAGGCATAGTATTTTTGGTCAAGTTACTGACAGGCTTGATTTCTAGCCCACCTCTTCTTGGCGAAATAAAACTAAACGTCCCTCCAGAATTCAAGACATTTCCGGCCTCTCTTTCTTGAGTTAAATGAGCCATTTCGTAGTTTGTGTCAGGATTTTAACACTCACTCCGGTTCTTTTGATATTTCACACTCACTTTTTTACATAAAGAAAACTATACTCAACAGTTTTAGATCTCGACACTTAACAAACCTCTGCCTTTCATGACTCGGCGCAACATATGTATGTATGTATATGAACAAAAAAATGTAGCGTGCCTGGTCGACAGTTGATATTATTCAATCTGTTTTGCAGAGTTTATATAAAAATATACGCCTTTTATTACTAACAATTGATTTTTGTATTAAACATCATAAATCTGAAAAAACAAATTTCGGCTACTTGGCATTTGGCCAGATTAAAGTTTCAGCTATATATTTTCTTTGGAAAATTTTTGAAATTTTGAAAATATTTTGCATCATTTGTTTATCGATATTTCTCGTTCGTTTCATGAACTTTTTTTTCAAACACGCATCGTTCGTTTCACGAACTTTTTTTTTCAAACACGCATAACTTCCACAAATAACAACCAATTTAAGCAATTTTTTTTTTAAATTTTGTAATTATCTATTATTTTAATTAAAAAACAACATGAAAATTTTAATAATTTTTGTTAAACAAAAACGAACGAGAAACGAACGAGAAATATCGATTTGCGAAAAAATCACAAATAAAAATTTTTGTGCAAAAAGAAAAATACGTGTCTCCTTAAATTGACCAAAAAACAACATATTAAAGTTTCGTTAAAATCTAAAATCATGACCCGAAAAATCATCGAAAAGAAAATCTTTTATGTGACCATATTTACCAGTTTTCCGCATATACTAACTCCAGCGCCACCTACCGCATACATACATACATATGTACGTATGTACTTCATTTAAGTATTACTTTTTGTATGACGTATGAACTTTTAATTTTAATTGAAACAAATCATAGTTACGGATTGTCTGATAATGCTGACGCCAGTGCCACCTATTGGATATATTTTTCGTAAAAGTAGTTTTCTTCACATTTTCATTATATATATATTTTTTCAACTGTATATATTTTTATAAATATCACCTACGAATTCATTTCCTATCAAAGTATTGTTCTATGTTGTATTATTTTGTATGGTACACATTTGAAATTTCAATTGAATATCTTTACTTCAACGCCACCAGGCGGATTAAATATATTATATGTAGATGACAGCCTTATGCGAATAATTTCTGTATCAAAATAAAAAAACAAAATATTTGTATGTTTTTGTTGAGCAATTTTGGTTTAACATCCATATGACAATACTGCATTTCGACTCTATTTATATTAAACTATGAAATTAGAAAAATATTTAAAATCAAGTTAATTGGCAACTTCTTTTTAAATTATCTATATGCTCATTGAAATTTTTTTAAATATCGTTATTTATATTTAGAAAAAAAGCTTTTATCTAAGTATAAACTTTTATTTGAACTTTTTTCAATGAAGCATCTGATTTCGTAATATTGCATTTTAACTCTATAAATAATATATAAAATAAAATAAAAATGTATTAATAAAATACTAAATCCCATAGCTGTGATAAGATAGACGCAGTGAAAGCTCGTTTCCGGCTTCAACACCATGAAACTATGGCTACTCTTGCGACCAAATAAACTTGTTTATCAATAAACGAGAGTATTTTAAAGCTTGTCCAAGGACGACGACGCTTAACTGAGAAACTGCGCATAATTCAGTCTTGAAATGCGGCACAAGCTGAGATTTGGTGGCGGGTGATGCTTATGTTAAGAGCGCCGCTTGATTGTCAGAATCTATATGTGCATATTTTATTTTGTGGATGCTTTTGCCTTTCAAGCTTCCAATAAGTCAAAAATTTCTGCCTGGATGGACTAAAAGACGCCGAGTTTTATTATAGTAAAATCCTACCCGTGCACCGAATTCTATTTTCAAATCGTCGGAGGAGAGATACTCGGCACCTCCTTCTTTTTCTTTAAGACTGGAAATTCACTTATGTTGTTATTGCAGCTAATGTTAGATATTCTATAGTGAGAAGTTTATCGTAATCGTATTTCATAGATGATCGTCCCATGCCTGAAATGTCGTTTTGCCGCCTGACTGCAGAAGAGTTGTTAAGTATGCAAAATTAAGATGGGACATCTATAAACCATATGTATATAACGATAAAAAGATCGTTTAATAAAGGATGAACGAAAACATTTCACGAAAGCTTTATTGATAATAATAACTATATTTTTAACTAAAATAATATCAATCATTATTTCGATAATGAAAGCAAACTGCTTTAAGATAAGGGTAGCCATATCGAGAATATTAAATTACAGCAATGTTTTAGAGGAAAATAAAATGATAATTATATTTGTACGTATATAACGAAAACATACCTCATTAAAATGGCTGGCAGACGGGAAATGTTAACTAGATAAGTAGCCTTCCAAATGCGCATAAGCTCTCGTATAAATGCACGAAAAACAAAAGTGTTTATTATTAAAAAATAGCTGCAAATATTAGCAAATTAAACCAAATTATAAATTAAAATGCGATTTCTTGTGGGCTTAGAGGATAGGAATTCATGCAATCCGAAAGATTTTCGCAAACTGTTTGGCAAAAATCCACAGCAATTTTGCCAGCAGTACGTACTGCATCCTATAGACTTGCAAAAGTTCTATATTCCAAAGCGAACAATGCGATAGCCACTATTTTATTAAGTGGAATACATTGCCTCATATTGCTGTTCACCTTTTTAATGTCCTCAACTTTTCCACAAATTTTGCGAAATGCCTTTGTCTTGACACTAAAATTTTCTTTGAAACGATTTTCGTCTTTGTAGGTTCCTCTAGTTCCAAAAAGTAGCTATAGCGATCATTCATGGAATAGTGTGCATGTGTATAAATTATTTATATCGTTACAGCAAATAAAATATACTCACACATTCCTTGCTCTAATGTCGAGAAGTGTAACCACACAAGGCTTTAGCAGCCTGCTAAGAATTACGTATGTGCCAATGTATTGCATATTTTAATTTTATTAAGCATCTTTAAGATAATAATTTTAACCTTTTTTTAACTCGTAATGATTTTTTGCCGTTTAATTAGCTGCCAATCTTCTTCTCCTTACTTTCTATTTTGAGCTCAATTTCGTTAGTCCAATCAGCTGATGTCGAATTGCAGATAAGTTTCATCTGTCAGGCCTAAAATATTATGCAGATATATGAGCTCGTTTATTTGCATAAGTGCCCCCGTCTATCTGCCCTTTAAGCTATCCATATTTAAAATGCGAAAATGAGTTACATATGTCGGTTTAGTATTTATGGTGTAATACAGTTATACAAAACACCTTTCGTGCCCTATCAACCCATACGCTATCAACTAACATTTAATTTATCTGACTAGTCCTATATGCAATATCAGAGCATGTTGCAATTTCAGACCATGCCTTCCCTTTTTAAAGGCGCTACCACCTTTCTAAAGGATTTTGCAATACCTTCCAACAAATATCAACAATTCATCCTGTCGGACAAGAAAAAGAAGAAAACAATACGATTTTGCAATACCTTATTCAAGTACATAATTGTCAATAAAATGAGAAATGCAATATTCAAATATTTTTAATGCTCACAAAACCCCTCAAATAACCATGAAAAGTATATCAACAATTTATTTTAAAATTCCAAAACCTTTTCTAGTGATCATAAATTTCACAACCAACCGCGAACATACGACTAAATAGTATGTTTGAATGTATTCATGAATATTTACGACAAACATATTCTATGTTGTCTAACGTTATTGCTTGCAACCTAGTCACGTACCTGTGTAATGTTCTTCTTTGCTATGCTTTCGGTTGCACTTTCGTTTATTTTTGTGGTACAAGGCAAATTGTGGGAAAAGTTGTTGAACCCCAGCGCAGAAAGTGGCCCAAATGTCAAACTAACTAATACCCCTCTGCACATAATTACATAGAAACGTTTGTAAGCTTTATCATACCCTATCTCATAATTATAAATGCACCAACGGCGACCATTAAAAAATAATTTACTTTTAAATTTTTATTGTTTTTCAATTAAAGTGCGGAAAATACTCAGGCCTGAAGCCATAATAATATTTGCAGCAATATAGAATTAGTTAATAGAAACATTAATATAAATAATCAATTAAATACTGAAATAATATATTTGCAATTTTTATTGATCTAAATGAGCTTTTGAAATAATCGATCTAAAAATATTAGTAGAAAAATTATCAAAACATTGGTATTAAAGATGTCGAATCATATTGGTTTAAAAATTTTCTAGCAAATCGTAAATTGGTTCAACATTGTCAGATGAAGTGGACGTTATGGGTTGGATTGTCCTAAGTCTCTGTTCTTGCTCCAATTTTATTCAATATTTACACTTATGATATCGATTCAATCTTAAAATTCAGTTCTATAAAATTATTTGCTGACGATGGATTAATTTCGATAAATGAGTGAGAAAGAAGTTACAAAGTGATTTAGATGCTCTTCATATCTGGCTTTGTGCTAACATACTTTAAATTAATGAAAAAAAGACCCAATTAATGATTATCACAAGAAAAAGCAGTGCATATTAATATAATAATACGGAAGTTGAAGATGTACAGAAAATAAATGCCAGGGTATCCTAATAGATTGCAAAAATAAATTTGCCGATCATATTGACTACACAATAAGTAAAATAGTAACATAAATATGGATCATTAAATTTAAGTATAGATATTTATAATAAAGTCAACTATATTGACCAATAGTTGAGCACAATGACATTTACATATATATGTACATACAATACTCGTATAAAGCATAGACATTTATGCCCATATTCACTAACCTGGCATAATCTCAAGTCGCAAAATGAGCTAGAAATTATTGCCATTCCTCGCTTTCACGATTTTCTCTTTTTTATTTAAATTTTTTGTGACCTGCTTATCAGCAGATCACAATTTAGAGATTTTGTTTTGATACCAGAAGATTTATTTTGAGTCTAACGGATGCCAACTGGCCTAAAATTTGGATTTTCATCTCTATAAGAGACTGAGACTGCTTACTGTATTCGGGCTACAGCCTGATTATCAAAGAACAGGTATTAAATTAGCAAAGAGCTTCATTACAAAGACAAAGATAAAAGACAGAAAAATAATTTCAAATTGCCTAAATATAAAACAAGAAAAAGGAATCACCCAAAAATATTAAAAGTGGTGAAAACAACTTATTCCAAAAGAGATTAGATGAGTACACGAAAACATTAAAGATAAGATAGATTTTGTGGTTTGTGATATATATTTTAATATTTCGTACTGAAATACTTATTACTTACATATTGCTAATAAAATTAAATAAATTCGTAATAAATAAATAAATAAAGAAGTTACACAGTTAAAAAAATTCAACAAAATGAAAACTTTTTTCTAAAAAAATTAAAAAAACGTTCAAGTATTCACTTTTGTAGCGCAGTAAAATTTAGTTACAAGCTAGTTTATAGTAAGCCGCCATGGTAGAGTAGGTAGCGGATCTTGCTATAACTCGATATGCCGCTGGGTTCGAGGTTCGAATCTCAGCCGGGGCAAGTAAAATCTAAATCATAGAAAGGTTTCTTCTAATAGCGGTCACCCCTCGGCAGGCAATGGCAAACCTTCGAGGGTATTTCTGCCATGAAAAAGCTTATCATAAAATACATTTGACGTTCGGAGTCGACACAAAATTGTAGGTCCCTCCATTTTGTGATAGAATATAAAGACGTACACTACACATGGTAGGAGAAGCTCGGCCACACACTGAGCTACATAGTGTAACCGCCAAATTATTATTATTATTAAGTTTCTAGTAGCTAGAAACAATCGTTAAATTTTTACAATTTTTTTACTGAGGCTCTTGCGCAATTTCATTATTTTTTATGGATTATTTAATTGCGGAAGAGCATTGGTAAAATATGTGAAAAATCAAATATAAATATAAATTGTAGTTACTTCAGATTTGCTCGGTTTTTTTTTAATTAAAAATTTTGTAATAATTGACAATTTTATTGAATCTCGAGGCCAGTTTATGGAAGATTTTATTTGGAAAAAAATTGCTTGAGCTCAATAAAATTGTAAATTGTTATAAACATTTTAAGGCCGATAGAAAACTTAAAAAAATTTATATTAAAAATTTTGATAAAATTTTGATTAATGGTTATAAATTTTATATAAATATTTAATTTGGATTTTTAAAGTATTTGTCCGAGAATCACTTGTATTAAAATTAAAAAGTATTATAAAGTAAACTACTAAACTTTTTTCATAATTTAATGCATTTATTGTTTTGATATGGGGTGTATAAGTAAAAAAGATAAACACACAATTAAACAGCGTACAAAGTACCAAATTAGCGAGTATATAAATAAATATATACTCTGACATACATACATATATACATAAATACGTACTTAGATATAAGCATAAGCGTCCACTGAATTGAGAGCGACCAACCAATAATGCTACATCTAATTAGATATAAAATAAGCACTCGAAGAAGCACTTCAACAAAAATCGTAACGAGTATAGCCAAAGGTATTAGTGTGGGACGGCAGATGGTAATGGTATGGCGCGAGTGATGACACTGCAATAGCTCGTGGTGGTCTAACAAATGAAAACTGCCAATTTTTCAGCAACTTCTAGTGTGTACGAATAAATTGTATGTATGTATGTACATATGTATGTATGTATGTACATTTTTGTGTAGCGTGAGCAAACAATTTTACTATGCAAATAAATAAATAAACTTGTTACTACAACTAAAGTAAATAAATAAATAAAATAAATCGACAGACATGACATCTTTTCTCTAAACTTTTGCTTTTACCAATGCGTTGCATTGCGTTTGATGGCGGCGCGTGAGTAAGCAGTGAGCTAAAATTTAGATTGTTTTGTATATATACTCGTACATAAAAATATATATGCAAGCATTAACAGCAACTAGCCAGGCAGACAGCCAGATAAATACACGCTTGAACGGTTGAATAAGCGGCTTGGCTTGGTTAACAAGAACAGCTACCAAATATAGAAATGGGCAAAAAGTTAAAGTTTCGGTTATTTTACATGTTTGTTTTCTTATTTTCTTGCAACAATTTTGAATTTTATGGAATTCTTTGCTCCCCATTACAAGATTTTGAAACTTTACGGGTATGCAATTTAATTTTTTGTCGATAGTGTTGCATTTTTTTTATACACAAATTTAGATTAAACGTTATATGCAAGCAAATGCGACTTAAAAAATTTTAAGGCCAGCGGCAATTTTCACCAATTTTAATTCTTCTTCTTTTATGGAGATTCAACCGTTTGTCGGTTTGGGCCGAGACCAAAAAGCTTCGCCAGTTCCCTCTCTCCTTCGCTAATAAAGGTACTAAGAAGCAATTTAAAATGTATATGAATATTTTTTTTAATTAGTATTATGTGTTATATAAAAGAAATGGCGGCAAAGCTTCATCAAAAAAATTGTCAAAAATCTACGATAATTAAACGCCAATTAAAACATTCACAACGATAAAATTTCCATGACCTACAAAATTCCATTCTCTTAACAAATGTAAATTCATGTGCTTTTCTCGACGAACCATTCAGCCGGCCTCCGCCAAAATAAATAACTACGTCCTAGAACATGTAAACAGTTTTGTTGACCTGGGTGTTGGTATGGATTGTAAACTCAATTTTAATTTTCATATTAATTCCACAAAAACACTTTTTACTTCATTGGTAAGACCAATACCGGAGTATGGTTTCATAGTTTGGAATCCTCGTTATCATTTCCACTCAGAGCAACTAGAGTCAATACAAAAACAATTCTTACTTTTTGCTTTGAGAAATCTTCGATGGGATTCGCCATACAATCTGCCCCCTTACACTAGTCGTTTGAAACTTATTAATCTTCCTACTCTTTCGAGTCGCAGAGAAATGTTAGGTATAATATTTCTGGTAAAATTAGTCAATGGATGGATCTCAAGTCCATTTCTTCTAGAGCAAATTAATTTTAATGTATCCTCCCGTGCAAAGAGAAACTTTAAACCACTTTTCTTGAAACTATGCAGAACTAACTTTGAGTTGAATGAACCGTTTCGGGGTTTATGCCGAGACTTTAACAATCATTCCAGCACCTTTGATGTATCGGACTCACTTTTTATAATTAAAAGAACTGTTCTATCCTCTCTTAATAACAGCTAACGATCCAATTTTCTTACTTTGCATTTCTCTAACATTGTATTCGGCTGATGAATTCTTATTCTGTAGCTGAGCAGCTTGGGATCTCGACGCTTAACAAACTTTCTTCTGTCACGACTCGGCACCAAAGATTTGTATATATAAAAAACATCCGTACGTTATGCGGATTGAGCCCCTCGTGTCGGTTGGGCGGGAAAGTGGGTTTCCGTTGGGTTATAATAATAAAAACAGTATACTACCTTTCTAAGTTCATGTGAACAAGTTGATATGAAATGTATGTATGTATATGTGAATTGGTTCAAACTTGCAACAACGCAACAAAAATAATGTATACGAGGGCGGGGCAATAAGTCTGCGACATTATTGAATTTCTTGCCTCTTTACTGAAATGGCAACACTGCTACTATCAACAGGCATCTGCCAGTTGACTCCTGTCAAAATTTGAACAAGCTGCGGCATTTAGTTTGTGTTTAACAGCCATTCATAGCGGACTACTGCGTGATTTGGGGAGAAAATGAAAAATAATGAACTTCGTGTGCTCAATAAGCATTATTTTTTGCTGAAAAAGACCATCACTCAAACTAAAGCTAAGTTTGATGAATACTATGGGGACTCTTCACCATCAATTTCAATGGTAAAAAAGTGGTTTAATGAATTTCGTTGTGGCCGTACAAGCACGGAAGATGCCGAACATTCTGGACGCCAAATTGGGGTCTCAACACCCGAAACAGATCGAAAAATTCAAGATATGGTGTTGGCCGATCGGAGATTGAAAGTATGAGAGAATGTGGAAGCCTTAGGCATCTCACATGGCTCAGTGGTTTCAATTTTAAATGATCACTTGGGTATGAGAAAGCTTTCCGCAAGATGGGCGCCGCGTTTGCTGATAATCGACTTTAAACGCAAACGCACACATGTGTAGTTTTCATGGCAAAAATCCATTAATTGGTATACGAATTACTCCCTCATCCGCCCTATTCTCCGGATTTAGCCCCCAGTGACTATTTCTTATTTCCAAATTTGAAGAAATGGCTCGGCGGAAAGTGATTTGACTCCAACGATGAAATCATTTCACAAACAAATGCCTATTTTGATGCCCTCGACAAATCTAATTTTTTTGAAGGGTTAAAAAAATTGGAGAAACGTTGGACAATGTGTATAGAACTCAAAGGAGACTATGTTGAAAAATAATATATTTGTTCATTCAAAAACTTGTGTTTCATTCAAAAAGTCACGGACTTATTGACCCGCCCTCGTATATTTATACAAATATGATAAGGGGACGGGAAAACTTTGAAAATTTGTATAACGCTATATTGACAATAATGCTCGTATTCTGTAATTTGGTATAATCGCAAAATTTGAGATTGTGAGTTAGATTTTTGCCTTTCCTCGTTTTCAAGTTTATATATTTCGTGTTTTTCGCCTTTTTCTGAGCTGATAATCACCAGGTCACAATATAGAGACTTTAGCTTAAGACTAGGGGCTTTATTTTGAGACCAATTAATGCTAACTTGTCTAAAATTGTGACTTTTGTCTCTATTAGAGACTGATACTGTTAACTGAATTTGGGCATTAAACTACGGTTTATTTAAAAAAAATTATTTTATAGAAATAATTGCATTAAATGACATGCATATACTTTGATGTTGCATTTTTCCTTCAAGGAACAAGAACCGGTTAACCCGGTTATTTCTTAATTTAAAAATTAGTATCCGGTTTTTTTAAAAATTGTCAGTTTTCAAATAATTCGTAAGCCGGTTTTACCAAAAGTCGAATAATCGACTCATATGATTGATCGTTCATATGATTGTTTCAAGTTAGATGAGTGATTGGTTCCAAAACAGAACCAAACAAAATATCTTCAAGATTAGAAGTTTCCTAAATATATATAATTGGTGAACTCTTTATAAAAAATGTATATCAAAAAAATATTGAAAACTCGATGAGTGCTCGTTATTCTTTAAGAATCAGAAGTCACTCTAAATCAGCACAAAACTACATACCAATTTAACTGTCACCACATCAGCATAGACGATTTTGGCCTAGGCTGAGCAAAGCACGCCATATTTTTTTTATGTCTTGCTAAATTGGTAAACAAAGTATATCCAATTCCTTCTGTTAGATCAGCGGATTCAACATGAAATACTTTTAACTTTAATCCATTTGCACGACAAAACATCATCACGTACATTTCATCGTTCATCATCGGCGATATTCACTGAAACAAAGACGTTAAGATCCATACATCCTTCAAAAATATTAGTACCAGAACGTTCCAACAGATACAGCTCAGTTTGAAAGTCCGATAATATTCCTTTCATTTATTCTTCTCTCAACGGACGATATCGCGTGACGCAGTATTTTATCCTATTTTTGTGAACATTTTTGTTTGAATCGAAATATCCGATTACTTAAGTATATAGTTTTCAAAAATGTCTGTTGGGGCTGTCCACGTTTCAAGTATGGCATT
This sequence comes from Philophylla caesio, assembly GCA_963971545.1. Taxonomy (NCBI): domain Eukaryota; kingdom Metazoa; phylum Arthropoda; class Insecta; order Diptera; family Tephritidae; genus Philophylla; species Philophylla caesio. The sequence continues at coordinate 24,112,121 of OZ020608.1, read as the reverse complement.
TGGGGGACAGATGCCTTTTTTTGCGTATTTTATTTTTAAAAATTATGCACTAGAATATACAAAATTCCAAAATCCCCGTTACTTTCTTTTTTTCTCTCCGGGTAGGGCTGCGACATCGACCTCAAAACATCGATGTTTCTGCGCACGTATTCTTTTCCCTCTGACATTGACTAAAAAAAAAAAAAGGTCGTCAAGTGAGAAACATCGATGTTGATCCAACATCGGTTACAAATGTTTCTGCGTGTTTTCTTTTCCCTGAAGTGCAGTTTTATATATGTCATGTCGACGATATTAAGCAAAAACATACAAAAGTTGATTAGTTCTGCTTTTTTATTTTTATTGCTAAAAAACTTTAATGAAAAACATCGATGTTTCTCATTTCATTTCTGCAAAATTAAAACACCCCCAAAAACATCGATGTTTTTGAATATTTTAAGCATAAAATAACTCCAGTATACATAAAATAACTCCAGTATAAATAAAGTTTTGTATATCGTTTTGAAAACATCGATGTCGGTAAAAACTTCTACGCAGATCGTTTGTTACTTCAGCCGTGCCATTGAATCGATGTAACATCGGTCAAAAACATCGATGTTTTCGCTCACGCCGCCGATGAGTTTGTGACTAAAAAAAATAAAAAATAGGTTCTCAAATGAAACACATGCGAAGCCGACGTTTTTAAAACATCGATGTCGATGTCGCAGCCCTATCTCCGGGTATCATCAGCTTGAGAAGAGGAAGTGCGAAGGGGGTAATTTCAAGCTGCAGGCGAGAACTCATCTGTGTCATCAAAGAAAATAAAACAGCCGATATTATTGCGTCAGTAATTCAAGAAAATGAAATACCTTAAGTAAAAAAAAAGTTGTCCTCTTTTAGTTTAGCTGGTTGGACAGTGAGCTAAAAGAACTGACAAAAAATAATCTAATCTTGAAGTTTTTATGTCTAGCAGGGCCCACAGAATATATTTAATTGATAAAAATATACAACATATTAATAAAGTTTGATTGCAAGAAAAACATTTTTTAACTTTACTTCAGCTAATCTAATTAAAAGTTCATATGCTTGATTTTGAAATTGTAATGCTTATTTTATTTAAAGGGTTCAAATTCTGAAAAAAAATTTCAGTTACAGTACAAAGAAAATTAAGAACCCCTTAACTTATTTTATTTTCAAGTAAAAATCCTTAAATTAAAATTTCGCTGTCAGAAAGGATGGTGGCTAATGTTGGAGATGGAAAGTGGTAGTTGTAAACTGTTTTCATTTTCATAAAATATCGCAGTACAACATTTTTCAGTTCATTGATTGCCAACTCAATTCGTTTTGTCTTCTTACCTGCCAAAATATTTTTAATATCGATTTGAAGTTAGTACTATCGTATAGGGGAATTTATCATGAAGAAAAAAAATTTTTTTTATATATGTCTTCCGTTTTGTTATTTCTGAGAATCATAAAAAATATGATCGAGGGTTCTTCCGAAGAATGTTGTGCATATGTCGAGCAAATTTTTGAAATTCATACCTTTACTCAATTGCGAATAAAAGCGAAACGCGTGCATCGATTTTCATGATCTTTGTCTCATTTTGCTCATAGGTTATGTGACTTTGCGTAAAAGTAAAAGTAAAATTAACTAGACTTGAAACTTATTTCCGTTTTGTATTTTTTATGAATTAAAAAAAAAAAAAAAAAAAAATGTTTCTTCATGCGCTTATTTTTAACTTGGAAACTGTTGCTTGTATAGGAAAACAATATATGAACAGATTAAGGGAATTGTAATTCTAAATTTTTAAAAATTTGTTTCAACTAAAGCGGGCTAGCGGCTGTCGAGCTATGTCAAACAACAGGGCCTAAAACGTGATAAATTCCCCTATTCGATAGTACTAACTTCAAATCGATATTAAAAATATTTTGGCAGGTAAGAAGACAAAACGAATGATGCAGAAATTATTCTTTCTGGGTCTAATTTTACATACAGTTCTCAGAATTGAGTTGGCAAATCATGTGTTGTACTGTGTATAAGAACTTACTGTCTTGATTACAAGATTTGAATATGGTATCTTACTACAATAACACATTTAATATTAAATAAATAAAGAATTATTGAGAACTTTAAATTTGTTATAACACTCATTTTTAGACTTTTTAGAATAACTTATTTTTCGAAATGTTCATCCACTAAATTTTGACGGTTTGGTCTAAGTTTTTCCATTATTGACATTTTATACATTTTAATTCTATTGAAACAATTCGCTTTTTCAATACCTAACACTATTAAGAATTGTTCGAATTTTTAACAAATGAAAAAATTGTTTTTAATTACTTACAAATCTATTAAAAATTTCCATTTAATTAATGTGAAAACTTCCATGAAAAATATTACATAAAATATATGCATTCATTTTTAGGAATCATTGCATTAAAATTTTGATAAGCATTCGATTTTCTAAATAAATGCACTAAAACTTTAAGCTCCTTTTTTTCATATAATTATCATTAATGCATTGAAAAATAAATTAATTTTATCCAATTATATTTTACTGCATCTGAATTGGCTATAGAACAGTATACTGAAGAAATAACTTTTAAGTTCTGAGAAAATTTGCTAGAAATTTCTTGGTTTTGCTCGGTAAACCTGTATTTGATTGAAAAATAAGGGAAAATAAAAAAAGAAGAACATTTAAATTCTCCAAAGCAAGTTTGAACGCCATTTTTATACAATTAAGCAAACAGCCATCATATTTTATTTAAAAGTGAAATCAGGAAAAATGTGTATTGTTTTCAACTTTTATGCAAAATGTATAAACTAGAGGTGGCTAATATGTTATTTGTGTAGGTGTGAAACTTTGCACCACTGTTGCCGTTTTCATACAAATGTATTAATTTGGATACTTTTTAGCTTTGTATATAGAGAGATTCTTCTTATTTTGGCTCAGTACAAATTTAGATTCATTTTCATATGAAAATTAAATCTATATTTCTATAACATATAAAGAATGTTTTTTTAGACGTGTGATTTTCAATGAGGCAATACTTTGTTCGGAGTTGGTCTTATTGTCAGCTGTTACTTGATTTATACTCAGTTTGGCTTGCCATTTCATAATGAACAGACTCTGGAACAACGTTTGTAAATCGTGGAAATTTATTACCAAAATAATGGTTCGGTTCGCGCGACGCATCGCTTGCTGCGTAATATTCGGTCGACATAGTCGCCCATCAGAGTTGCTGACGTTTACACTACGCATCCTCAGAGACGCGGTACAATGCGCACCGAAGACGCTATTGCTGCTGTGGAACAGAGTATAGAAGAAAACCCGAATGAGTCCATCCATTGCGCGCAAAATTGGTGCTGTGCTCATCCACTTGATGACAGATTTTGCGGAAGGATCTTGGCTTGCGGGCTTACAAAATCCAACTCGTGCAAGGATTGAAGCCGAACGAGTATCAAGCCTCAAGCAGTCACTGTTTGGTGTGCTCTATGGGCAGAGGCAATCGGTGGTCCATATTTCTTCAAAAATGAAGCCGGCCATAATATTGCAGTCAATGGGGAACGCTATAGAGCCATGATTAATGACTTTTTCGTGCCTGAATTGGAAGATGTTGATGTGGACGACCTTTGGTTCCAACAAGACGGCGCTGCATGTCAATTTATTGAAGGAAACTTTTGGTGAGCGTGGCTTCCAAGATCGTGCGATTTGTGGGGTTATGTGAAGTCGCTTGTCTACGCAGATATCTAAGCCCGAGACGATTGATGCCTTGGACAGGCAAGTATTCTTGTTATCACTAAAATATTTCTACTAAGAAACAACATACGATTTTTCAAGATGTTTTACAAATCGATTTATTTTGAGAAGAAAAAACCGACTATTAAATAATCGATTTCTTCGACTCGGAGTCACAACCCTAACGAGTACTTCTTTGTAGGTAAACTTATTTATCATATTGAAAGCAAAAGCTAAATTTGGGGTAAATTTTATTTAGTATTAGTAGGTATTATTTCATTTTCTATTTCTAACTCTGAATTGTTTGTTACTCAGGTGCTCAGCGATTATTCACGCAGCAGCATACGGGGCGCTGCACAATGTTGGGTTGATTGGTTGGTTGGCCGGTGGCTGAATAGATAGCATCAGCAGACGATTGTCTAGCTACTTAAATGTATAAATGACAAATAAATTGATTTACTGTGTTTCGTATTTTATTTGCCGTGATTCTTAACTAGATTGGTATTGAGAAGCAGTTTCGCAGGATTTTATTCAATCCTAATTTCTCAATTTTTCTAAACTTAGCGGTGTTTCAAAAATACTTGAGTACCACTGGCAATTTTTAAAAGACAAAAAAGGGTGTATTACTATATTTTCTGCTGTGTTTTTCTATCACTTAGAATTGCTTGTCTTGTGCCTTACTTGTATCATATGTCATGCCATGGGGAGGGGGGGCCGTATTGAAAATGGAGGCAGCCGGTCGGCGTTCATGAGGCATTGCATCCACTCCATTATCTTCGTTTCGTCTCGTGGTGGATGGTGCGGGTGCCTTAGGGTAATGCCTACACCACTTCATAACTCAATTGCCGCCACCTTCTCCATTTTCAACAATTCATCATCAGTCGTCTGCAGTTAGACGGCGTCGTTTTTGGTTTCGGTTTCGCCATAAATGCGCTCAAGTGCATTTTAATTGATTTTTTCCCTTTTTGTTTGCTCTTCGTCTAGTAATATGAGCGGCATTTACAATCTCTCTCGCTATCTCTCTTGTTGGTAATGTTGAAGTGAGACAACTAGCTTTTTGCCGGCGCTCAGGTCGTATACGCAACATTTTCGTTTGTTTTGAGTGTTTTGAGCGCAAATGTGCGGTTATTTTGAGTTTCCATGCGCCGCACTCCATTTGTTGGCGACAATATGTATGTAGGTATGTGTGTATGTGTTTGAGTAATAGTGAAAATTTAAATGCCGTTCGGTAATTTGCTTTTCGTCTCATTGCTTATGTATCTACTCTTTGCTTTCTATTACATTGGATTTATTATTTATTTTTATATTTATCGTCAAAAAAAATATTTAATAATACTTCTTCAAGCGGTATCGCAAATAAAATTTATTTATTTTTTTCTTTTAATAATAGCTTGTTAACCAATTTTTTTGTTGAATAAAATATAGCATATTATAGAAATCAGTGCAACAAAATATTTATTTTACCTATTACGAAATACTTAGAAAAAAAATGTGTGATGTAAATAAAAAGTGTATGCTATATATACTGATAATTTGTAAAATAAAACGTAATAGGGAAAACAAATTTAAGAATTTTGAGTAAAATTGAAATACTGTTGATTTGGAGAATGACTATGCAGTGCCGCCAATAAACAATGAAGAGTTAATGAAAGAACTCCAATCAGTCTATGAAATAATTATTGATCAGACAATAGATAACAACTAAGTGGATTTTTTGGGAATCGTGAACGTACTATGATTAAGATCAGGTTGCGAGATATACAAATTAAATATGAGAACAATGTTTTGTATTTACCCCAAGAGCTGACTTTAAATAGAGACAAAGAAAATTTGATACTTCTCGTTACCACTTTGAACCAAATCTTTCTCACCTGATTTAGATATTTTGGAACAACAGTAATACTTGAACAATTTTTTTTATTTTCCTGAATGCGGCTCGCTTGGATGCAATAACGTTAAATTGCTTCAGACAATAATGTCTAAAGGTATTATTCATTAACAATTTATGAATTTACACAAATTGCAAAATAAATTCTTCGTATTTTACTGAGTTTGCATTGGTCTATATTTGAATATTATTCAAAACATTATAGAAATCGACATTTAATTCCAACAAAGCAGCAAATAGATTTGTTTTACCAACATTTGTAATAAATTTCGCCAATGGACAAAATAATTAAACAGAAAAGTGTAAATAAATTATATTTTTTTTATTATTAATTTGGCGCTTACATTCTATATTTCAGTGTTTGGCCGAGCTTCTTCTACCATTTGTAGTGTGCGTCTTTGTATTATACCACAAATCGAGGGACCTACTGTTTTGTGCCGACTCCGAACGGCAGATGTATTTAATGAGAAGCTTTTTCATGGTAGAAATACCCTCGGTGGTTTGCCATTGCCAACCGAGGAGTTACCGCTATAAGAAAACAAATATTTTCTATGATTTAAATTTTACTTGCCCTGGCTAATATTCGAACCTCGAACTCACCGGCATATCGAGTTATAGCACGCACTGCTACCAACTCGACCACAGCGGACACAGATTTTACTAGCCCTGGCAAAAATTCCAACCTCGAACTCAGTGGCATATCAAGTTATAGCATGCACCGCTATCCACTCGACCATAGTGGCCACAAATAATTTTAAGCATAATAAAAATATCTGCATTATCTCTTTCATTATTATCTTTATTTTCCCATAAAAAAGAACGACCACAAAAATAAATGCCCGTAACCGTGTTTGCCATTTTGATGATCAAATCGCTCCCAATTCAAGGCCAAGCTGGGCAAAAAGGGTATAATTTCTTCCTAAATAAGAAAAATCACTTGAGATGACGAAATTTCCAAAAATGGACTGTAACTCTTCGATTTCGCCGGAACTGCGGATGTCTCCATATGGTAACACTTGTAAGCAAATAAACCATAATGTGATAGTTTTTTGCACACTCCCTAACATTGATTTCTATCTCGTCGCAGCAAAGATCAGTACAGGCCTCTGAGTAGCAAACTGTGCGCACAAGTTGATACAAAGAAAGGTTGAGGTCGAAAAGCATACTTTAATTATAGTGAGAGAACTTTGGAAAAGATGAAGAACCGGAAAAATTCACTCTTACGAGATTCGCACAGCGAAAGCTAAACAAGAGATCAATAAGGCACCAGGGTAGTATGCTCTACCAGCTGGGCTATTAAAGTAAAATGCTGATGGTCACCGAATTTTTGATTCGAATTATTGATTCGAATTTAAATATACTTTGCTCCATCCCCAAGAAGGGTGATCCGGCAGTTTGTGCTAAACAGTTTTCTTTTAATCGAGTGTATGGTCTTTAAGTCTGAGAAATCCATCGACAATGAAATGATTGAATCTTATGAGTGTGGCGTTAATCTGGCAAATCGACTACGAGTATCGACTAGATATTTGTGCAACACAACTGTTCTTGGAAAAGATTTGTGAGAGATGCAATGACACGCATCACCTTTTTGTCAACAACAAAATAGAAAGTTTGCCGAACTTTCTTTGGTGCCCTGTCAAAACTAAAATCACAGGGATGATTTTCATAGAAATTTCGGAAGAAATGTTTATACAATTTTAAGCCTATTAGAAAAAAGCGTGACTTTGTAATATATACGTCGATTTCAGATGAGGAGATTGATCACCTCCACATCTGGAAAATGCTATAAATTTCGGATGTATGCTTTATAAAGAAACTAGAGTTCAAGAAGTAAGGGAGGACTGAAGATAAAATGAAGAACGCGAACAAAGAGGTGGCATGGTTGTAGAATACCGCGAAAATTTTATTTTGATGAAGTTGTAATTTGAAGCCTTTAAGCAAGCAACTACATAGCTAGCGGTAGCAGAATATAATGAGAAGAATTGACCAGGTGTCGTAAAGTTGTAAAGTCATACAAAGCTTCGGTAGTTCAAAGTTTATTTAAAGGATATAAAATAACACAACTTTGATATTTTTCAAAATTTTATGACTTTACAACAATACAACACTTAGAATAACCCTATGGATCTATAAGCCAAAAAAAAAAAATAACTAGCGAACGATAGATGAAAACCTAACACAGAAATATCATGATTCTTTGCAAGGAGGGTTCTAGGGAATAGGAAGTTTCGTGAGTACGTTGAAATAAAAATGTGTGTGGAAAACCAAAACGATGAAACAAAAATATGTGTGGAAATACACAATGGTCAAAGAATACGAGTACTTATGTTGATAATTGTAAAATTTATGCGAAGGTTGAAATAACACAAAAGAAACATTTAGCATAACAGAAACACCAAGTACAACATTTGAGGTAATCACAATAGACACCGTAGAACAGCTAAGGCCAAAGGAAAGTACTTTGTTATCTTAAGAACCAGCGATAACACCAATAATAATGTCAACCATTGAAACCCAAAGATAATCTCTAAGTCCTCTCGCAGCGAACGAAATCGTCTTTAAATTTTCCAGCATTTTTGTATGGCGCAGAAGGACGGACGATTATGTCGCTTGCTGGTGAGGTTATGGTGAGGTTATGTCGAAAGTGTTCCATCCCAGAAAGTATTTGACGCTATACCTGCTGACAGTCGTTGTTTAAAAGAAAAACCCTCCGGTAATAGACGACTTGGTGTTTCAATTATAGTCAGTTTAAAGAGGACAGGAGAGGCGCTACATTGTACGGTGGAAATAGTATAAGAAAATGTATCGACTTGGAGATACGTTGCAAATGTCGGGCGGCTGTAAGCTTCTTTTGAGTGATCTTTTAAAAAAACAAATTGCAAAAATTCTTTAAAACATTATTAACATCTATGAAATAACAAAACACTTTCACAATGCAATTTATCTTCCCATTTCCTTCACGGTACCAAAGTCACTGCTGACGGTTGTAATTTCATCAATAAGGTACACTCATTACCACCTTATTACGAGTACCAAACAGGAAATGCAATCAAGTGCTGGTAGTTGAACTATAAATTCTACTACTAAGTTAACGAAACCTAACCTAATGAATCGATAGGATTTTTGCTCAAGTTCATTGATCCTTGACGCGAAGAATAAGTTGTTGGTGCTGCCATGATCAAGTATGTAGCGGTGCGAACTAAAGCTCGCATTGTCGCTGAGTTCGAAGATCGAATCTCAACGAAGACATGTAAGTAAGATTTAACCATGATACAAATATTTTTAGAGGTACTATCACTTTTAATTTTTTAACAGGAACAGTGTTCGACAGCAGACGCCCAATATTGCCACTACTTTAAAATAGACATTGGGGATTTTAATGTTAATTTTATTGTATTTTAAAAACAAATCGTGTAAATTTTGTAAATGTATGTACATACATACATATGTTTCATTTATTGGATGTATGTATTTTTTTTCACCAACGCAATGGAATTTTATTTATGAATTTACATAAATGTACAATTTGTGGCCTATTCTTTAAACCAAACAAACGACATGCTCTAATAGAATTGAAAAAAAAATCAAGGCCTTACGATTTTTTAAGCCTTAAAGTTGTCTTTACAAGAGGAATTTTTTTGACAGGCTTTAATTGCCTGGCAAAAGTGAGTTGCAGTCGCCCAGATAAATTAATGTAGTATGTTACATTTGAAGACTTTTAGGAAATCGCAATTGAAGTTTGAAATTAAATTTTCCAAAAAGTCATGGAGAATATTATTAGTTCACGAAAATTTTAAATTGTTTTATATTTATTGTTTATTCTTAATTACTTTTGAATTAATGAAGAATTTTCTTCAGTAAAATTTTGTCGTATGTTACATTTGCAGGAATGTATATTACAAACGACTAAATGTGATACAAATTATACTCAATATATCGAAAACTAAATAAGATATCAAAAAAATAATAACCCATTATAAATGGCTTGATAGATAAAGAATAACTGCATTATTAACTTTATTTGCAATATTTTCACATATAACATTTAATTATCCGTGCAACAATACTAAAAAATTAAAAAAAAATTTACGACTAAATTTTAGTGATTTTAAGATTTTGTCCAAGGTAATTGACAATATTTTTCCGCGTGTTCAAAGCACGGAATTTATATGTAGAATTTTCGTATATAAAAAATATTAGGGACTCACGACAAAATTTTACTCAATATCTCCGATTCTAAAGGAGAAATCCAAAAAGGGATAGTGCCATTTAAAAGATCTTAATTAGCTAAATATAACTACATTATTTCGACTCCCGCAGAAGCCAAGAAGAAAGAAGTCTGATTAGGAAATGTGGCGAATTCCGAAATAATATAAGTTCTACCGCTGTGAGTATTCCAATAAACCGATCGGCCTTAAAGCTCAAAAATATTTAAAATAAATAGTTGGCCAAACAATAACAAATACATTATTAACTAAATTTGGCCCAATTTTCACATATAACATTTATTTATCCGGACGACAATGTATGTGCTTTGAGGTAACCGATTTTTCAAATCAATATAAATGCAGCTTTGCACATATTCAAATTTTGTTTCTGTTGTCTTCGTTTTTCTTAATGCAAAAAATAGAGGATTTTCTTAATAAGGAATTCGTAGCACAAAAATCCGGAACACTGTTTCTGTGTTAATATGGCGTCTGAAATGAGAGAGTGAAACTACCTTTAAAAATGATTGTATCATTAGATTTAACAAATATGTAGAAAAAAAGGTTTCCCATAGGCGACGACAGGCAATGTAAAACTTCCATGTGTAATTCTATCATGAAATAGCTTTTCATTAAATTCGCCTGCCATTCGGAATCGACATAAGACTGTTGGTCTGTTCGTTTGGGAGCTTTTCAAGGCTTATAGTGGTGAAAAGAAAGAAAAACACAATTTTTTACCGATTAGAATTTTATACAGAGCTTTTGAAAAACTGTATAAAATTCCTCTATATAATCATTATGAATCGTGATGTGTTTGGAATGAGTTTTCGTCATCCAATGTCAGATTAAGTTTAAGTTTTGTTTTATAATTTTTTTCCAGATAATCGGCTTATAAACTTCAGGAGTCAGGCGCTCTATTAGTCCTAACAAGTATTGTTAACTCGAAAATTAACCTAAATATGTCAATAACCAGCGTTATTTAGAGGACTGCAAGAAGTTTATAAATTAACCGAAAAAATTGCATTTTAGACAAAATAAATTAATTTTTTTCACTGATTATCATAAACTACGACCTTGTTGCATGCCATTACAGAACATTCATACAACAATTCAATATTAATAATTATTACAGACAAACACTAACGTCATTTGGCATAGTAACTCAAGCGAAATATGTGAAATCTAACATCAAAATACCCGTTTAACTGCCCTTTGACTGCTTAAAATGAGCGATAATTAAATAAAATAAAAAAAAACTACTCAACGCACGCGCACAAAAGCACAACCCAACTCAACGTATAGAAGAGGAAGGAAATGAAGAGTGTAGGAAGTAAAATTGTATGCCGAGATGACCACAAAATCAGTCACATTGTTGCACCTGTACTGATATATTGCCCACCTGGAGTTGACGCTGTGACTGAGTGAGTAACTAAATGAGTGAGGTGAGTGAGATGATTGAGTAAGTGAGTGAGTAAGTGAACGATTAAAAGGTAGATGTATAGACGTTGCTTGACGAGGGGAGAGTTGCACAGAAAAAAAACAATAGCAATGATGAGGCCATAAAAGCAAAAGAGTATATACCAATGAGCCTACTACTGAAGTAACTGAGTACATTTGCGGTGATGATGAGTGTAACTGGGAGTGAGCATGTGCATGAGTTGCAACTGAGTGTGAGCGTGGGTGATGCCATTTCGGTCACAATGCCAGTTGTAGGTGACAGCCGTTACCATTTGAATTATCGTGCGCCACATTGAGCGATTAAATATTTATGAATGAAAAGTTGCGCTGCCACAACGATCGTCCTTGTTGCTTAACTACAAATATACAAATACAACTACATACATACATATGTACATAAATATGTATGTAAATAAAAATGTACGTGCACGAATGCAACAAATAGGCTTTTACTGAGAGCTCTTGGCCAACATTGTTTTGACTCTTTGACAGACTGCCACCGCGGCTGGCTGTATGGCTACTCGGTCGGCTGGGTGGTTCCTGGGTTGGTTGGCTGAAAAGGCTGAAATGGCTCAACGTGTACTGGCTGTTTGCGAAGGTTGGTCGGTGCAACAAATGACTGGCGGACTTGCGAGCCGAGCTGTGGGACTAACTGCCTCAGATATTATGCATATTTGTCACATATGTTGGGTTGACATGTACAAATGAAAGGAGGCATGTGTGTGTGCGCTTATTGTATACATACATTTTCGGGCAGTTAAATGGGTTAACTCCGCGACCTCAACACCTACAAAGGTATACAAATGCGGTTGTAGCTTTGTTTGTATTAATATAAATTTTTAAATATTTGTATGTATGTAGTGTGTACTATATTTCAGAATGCGAAATTGAAAATGCAAATTTTTCATGCTCCACTTTTGTTTTTGAGCTCATCTTTATTTTGTCGGCATTGTCACGCAGCCTCAATTTATATATATTTACTCACTTGCATACCCTGCAAGACAAGCCTAAGCAGTTTCCCCTGAAATTCAAAAAATTTACACAAACATTCACAACTTTTACCCATTTCACCCACATATTTACAAATTTTGTTTTCGAACTGTCGAAAAATTTCCATATGTTAGAGCAATAATGCCGTCCTCCAATAAGAATCTTATGTGATAGAAGGAGAAAGATAGAAAAATATAAGACAAATTTTTATCAAAGTTGTCTTTGAATAATTGGCATTTCAGCAAAAATTGTATTTCGTTTATTCTTAACCAATAATGAATTGAATTATGTATCTAGTTTGTGTAAGTATGATCAAAGGCCGACTTAATAATGAAAACCAGGCCTTCCCGTCTTCTTTAGTGTTAACGATGACTTTTATTTGCAGTGGTGCAGCAGTGATTGATGCTCAAACATCCCTATTCCTTTACCAATTTGATTATTATTTTTTTATTTAATACTTTATTCAACAGTTTTTATTGTTTTTATTTAGTAGTTAATTTTAATAAAAAAAGGACTTTGTGATGACAAAAATTAGTAGTTTGATTATTAGTGCTGAAGAGTTTGTGATGACAACAATTTATAGTTTGGTTGCCAGCGCTAATTACATTATAAGCATAAAAAGGATTAGTTGCCTTATATGTTAGAGCAAATTAGATATATTCTTCACCTATGTATATGAAATTTTTGTAGATAGGAAAGAGATATAAAATCACACCGACAAGGGAAACTACTCAGTTTTTTTCCATGCCTTGAACAAAAATGACTAGTCTGCTAAGCACTTTTGTAATTATTTATAATGATGATATGAGAACATACTCGTATTTTATTATCTGCTGTCTTGTAGGGTATTATGCCAGTTGTTGCTACATACATTTGTTATTATTTTTTGTTTATTTGCTACTATGTAAAAATGTTGTGTCAAACTCGATAAACATTTTGCATTTCAATAATTCTTTTTTTCGGCGCAGAGGTAAAAATTTTCAAGTGTTATGTAAATTTCAAATGAACATACATACATACATACATTTAGTACGTAGGAAATTTGTCAAAATAAATGGAAATGGACGTTGACATGGAAAAACACATAGTAGCAGCGTATATATGCCACATGTATGTATGTATGTATGTATATTTCTGTGAGCGAAAGCGTACAAATATGTACATACATATGTACGTGGTATATGTATGTATGCATACACTGGTGGTTGATGTGTTACAAATGCCTACTTTTTAAACAAAGCATATATAATAAGTGTTATGCCTTGTGTAAAGCTTACTTTTTTAACCTTATGATGGAGAAGATAATTCGAGCCGCAGAACTAAATCGGTCAGGCACTATCTTTTATAAGAGTGTGCAGCTGTTGGCGTACGCCGATGACATTGACATCATCGGTCTTAACAAGCGCGCAGTTAGTTCTGCCTTCTCTAAACTGGATAGAGAAGCGAAGTGAATGGGTCTGGAGGTGAACGAGGGCAAGACGAAGTATCGCCTGTCATCAAATAGACAGTCGGCACATTCACGACTGGGATCTAACATCACTATTGACAGTTATAACTTTGGAAATGTAGAGGACTTCGTTTACTTAGGAACCAGCATTAACACCAATAACAGCGTCAGCCTTGAAATCCAACGCATAATCTCTCTTGCAAAGAGTGCTACTTCGGACTGAGTAGGCAATTGCACAGTAAAGTCTCTCATTATGCCCGACCTAATGTATGGCACAGAAGTATGGACGATGAAGATATCTGATAAGAAGGCTCTAGGGGTGTTCGAGAGAAAGATTCTCCGAAAGATTTATGGGCCTTTACGCCTTTGCGATGGCGAATACCGTAGAAGATGGAACGATGAGCTGTACGAGCTTTATAACGACATAGATATAGTGCAGCGAATTAAGATCCAGCGGCTTCGCTGGTTTGGTCATGTCCTTCGAAAGGATGAAAGCGCTCCAGTCCTGAAGCAGAGGAAAAGGCTGACCTCCTCTGCGTTGGAAAGACCAGGCCGTAAGAGACTTGGGTACGCTTGGTATTTCCAATTGGCGCCAGTTAGCGAAAGAGAGAAATAACTGGCGTGCTATGCTAAGCTCGGCCAAAATCGCATAGTGATCGAGCCAATGAAAGAAGAGGAAGAAAGCTTAAAAATTTAAATTATTCTTTGTATATAATTTTAAACGAAGCTCAGAACCCGATTATTTCCGAAACATAAATCACGTGTATTATCAATTTTACACCTGCGATCTTTATTTGTACATATGTATGTATGTATATATGGTATATATATTATATACATATATACATAGTACATACATACGTAACTTTTTTATTTATTTTTTTTTTTTTGAAAATTTTAACATGCGAGGCAACATTCAGTAACTGTTTTATATAGAAAAGTTAGTTAGGACCATTGGCCGGTGCTGGACCGCAGGCGGTCTGCGGAGATACTAAGCACAACCAGGCCACTGCTCTCGGCTTTGATCGGCGTACTGAACGGGCACTGCGCAATGGGAATCCACGCTGTAAGGCTGGGCATTGTCTCGAACCCGAGGTGCGGCAGCTGCATGGAGGATGATGAGGTGGAATCTTCTCAACACTACCTTTTCAGCTGCCCTGCCTTCGCAAGGCTCAGATTTAAGCACCTGGGATCGCACTTCTTCGATGCTGCAGAGAGGCTCTGTGGGGTAAACATAGGTCGGCTGCGCACCTTCATTACGAGCTCCCGGCGCTTCTTTTAATATAAGTATATATGCATCTTACGGTGGGTATCGTCTCTGTTCAGGATATAAATATATCAGTGATACCACAATGGACTTTAAATTTAGTCTAAGTGAGCCCCATCCTTTAGGCTACCACCTTACCTAACCTAACCTAGTTAGTACCAAATTTTAAGAAAATGTCTCAAACCCTCCCGCAGTATCATATTGGAATTATACTTATTTATGTATTTTATGCTTGAACTTGCTTTGACTTTTAAGAATGCTTTTGGTGTAAGCAGTAATGTAGTACATTGAATTTGAATGCAATAACGTGCAATTGACAATTTATACGCAATTTGTTTCATATAGCGCATGCAGAAGATTTTTTTTTTATGTTACAGAAGTTACTAAAAGGCGTCAGTTAAAAAATTGTTAAAGAACGTAACCGGAATTTTTATTTTTTTACTTTCAAATGCTAAAGTTAAATGGACTAAGAAATTGTATTAAAAATAAATTTTTTTTTAAGTTCAAAATTTTGATAAAATTATTATTAACTGTTGATATTGCTTTAAATTTGGGATTGATATGGTTTTTGTTGGAGAATGAACTTTGTTTTTATGTAAAAATATTAAAAATTAAATAAATCGAAATATAAGTAGTCAAACTTGTCAATATCTGGCTATGGTATAGTTCAAATATGCAATAAACTGTTTTGTCAATTGACACAAAATCACATTTTTTTTGGATGTCCCACGATTTCTCAGCATGAGAGATTTAAATGTTGGTAGGTTGAAAATTTGATAAGTATAATTCTTTAAATTTTTTACACTTAGTCTAGCTTTTTTCCAATTTTTTTATTCCTTTCAAATAATATCTTTTCTCCAAGTAGGCTTCTGGTTTCTGTGATGACCTCTGCATTTGACCCAAACCTCTTACCGACCAGCCATTTCTTAAGGGGGTCATCTACTCTCGCGTAATTTATGTTTAAACGCGTTTTCCCGAAAGTAGTGTTTTTTTAGGTGTCGAGTAAGACTTTTTATAAAAGTATTAATTCAATTTCAAACAAATTTTTATTGATTTATTCAGTCTATGTTTTCTCGAAAACTATTTGCAAAATTTTATTTTGTTATATTTTTAGAGTCTCTAGTATGTCAAAAAATGTCGTGAAAATTTTCATAAATCGTTGCATAAATCTTAAAATTTGCAAAATAAAAAGAATTCTGTCTCGAGAAAACATAAGTAACGTAACTGTGATTATAAAGAATATTTAATTTCTGATTACAGATTACTCAGCTCGCCAGAATTTTACTTAAGCGGGACGCATGCAGATTCAACATCAATTTAGTCAATGACGTTTCAAGGTCGACAATATTTTTTTTTGATATTTAATACATACACAAATTTTCAAGTCAAAACATGTATGTACACACATATATTTAAAATAAAAAAGATCTTAAATCCATTCAGTAGATCCTTCCCAAAATTTAGAGGACACCCTTATGGATTAGAAATAGGAAATAGTCGGAAGGCGCTTAATCTTGAGAATATGTTCGATGGGGTAGCAGTTCGTATCCAACTTCATGGATTTTTGCCAAGGTGATAATACACGTTTTGTAGCACCCGCCCTTATGGTCGAGTGTGAGCAATCGCGCGGATAGCTTTTTTATATCGAAATATTCAAGTAAAATGTGATGTACCCGCTCAGTTGAGATGCCTACAGCCTCAGCCACCTCACGCAATTTCATTCTCCGGGTATTCGATATGGATTTTATCGACGATTTCTGGTTGACGACCTCTTTTGGACGACTTGAACGTTCGGCGCCAATTTTGCTGATACGACCGCAACGGAACTCAGTAAACCACTATATATCACTAAGTTATCTGTTTTCAATGGCTATCAAGCATCAACCAAATGACTTAGCGTGCTCAAAATTTGACAGAAACACGGAAGATATCACAACAATGTAAAGAGCTAGGGGGTTTGAATCTTTTTGGCGTAGAATACGTCTTACCTTACGGTATGGGCACCCATGTCAGATTGTTATTGTTGTAATCTCTATTTCTTTAATTATAAGGAAACGGCGAGATAAATTTTTTTAAACATTTTTTTGTAGTCAAATGAAGATGTTAGCTTTCGTTTGACATACATTTCATATTGGTTGATATCTTCCTAATATTTAAATTTCTCAAATGAAAATTTTATAAACACATCCAAACAAATATGTGTGTGGTGTTTGGTTGAGTGTGAATAGACGTTTATTTTGTTGCATAATTTTAGGCGGGAAAATTTAAGTAGAGTAAAGCCAAAGAACATAAATGTATAAGAAGGGACAACACGTTACTTTAAGCAACGAGTGAATCTCCAGGGGCATGCTTTCTCTTTTGCTCAAATGAATTTTTTGATTGGCTAGAGTAAGAAAGCATGCCCCTGGAGATTCACTCGTTGCTAATAATAACGTGTTGTCCATTCTTATACATTTATGTTCTTTGGTAAAGCAAAGAACATAAATGTATAAGAAGGGACAACACGTTACTTTAAGCAACGAGTGAATCTCCAGGGGCATGCTTTCTCTTTTGCTCAAATGAATTTTTTGATTGGCTAGAGTAAGAAAGCATGCCCCTGGAGATTCACTCGTTGCTAATAATAACGTGTTGTCCATTCTTATACATTTATGTTCTTTGAGTAAAGGCAGAGAAAGCGCTGCCAACTACTGCAAAATAACAATGGTGATCTTCCCCGTTGATACAGATGTCAGTATGCTTATTGGTGGTGATTTTAACACAGAAATCACTTCAAATACTAGATTGGCGAAATTTATGAGCGATACGTTTAATTTGGAATATATTCGAAATGATGCTCCCACAACTATTGATAACACAACCATTGACTTAGTTTTTGCGAGAAATTTAAAAACATATTTATCCTATTTTTCCTATCATAAGCCTATATTCTCAAAAGTAACTTTCAAATAATCAAATAGATTTGGGTCTGTTATTTATCATTTATCTTTACTATTGATAGCTACCATTGACTTCGTTTTTGCGAGAAATTTAATTGATAATTTAAAAACATTTTTTTTCTATTTTCCTATCATAAGCTTATATATATTATCAAAAGTAACTATCAAATAAAGAAATTAATTTGCTTGTATTATTTATCATTATAAATTATCATTATACATATGTATGTTTTCTGTCTTATCGGATGGCGTATTCTACGTTAAACTTAATGGCCGTGTCTCTGACACAGCCTCCTTTTTTTTTTTAAACTGACTGCTAGAAGTATTTGATTGAGGGTGTATGCCATAATTTTGAATTTGATAATGTTTAAAATACATATATACATACAAACATATATGCATTAAGTTATCCATTTCATCAATTCATACAAAAAACGAGTGAATACAAGCGAATTAATTTACTAGTGATGGGGCTTGTCGAGTATTTGTAAGGAATGCATCGAGTACTTTTCAATTCTAAAACTTATTTTAATCTGGCAATACTATTTTATTTAATTTTGTTTGTTTGTTTACTTGAATTTGGCAGAACGAATAAATCGATCATTCATCTCCATTGATATCAGATGCTGAGCTCGCCGACAAAATGACTATTTTATGCTAGTATCGATTCTGAGTTGAACAATCAATACTGAAACAAGTATTTCTAAAATAATTACTATCGCAAATTCGCATGCACATGCTTGTACATTTTCTCAAATGTAAATTCGGATTGCTCTATTTTTTTCCTTCCACATGGAAATATTGTCCAAAAGACTAAGCATCAAGCATTGTCTTAGACGATAATTACTCTTAATATTTCCATCGTTTAATTATTAATAGTTAATTGCAAAATTTACACAAAATGCAAAAAAATTAAAAACATTTTTTTGGACTTCAAATGTTATGGAAATTTATAAAAGCAATGTTATACGACCACTTTTCCAATTGATAAGATCGATCACTTAAAATCAGTCTCAAATTGTTCGCTGCACAGAAAGTATTACATCTCAATTTACTTCAAAATGTAATAACTGCTTCTTAGTTTAAATTGGATAATCAGAGAGAGTTAGCCTCGATATTCAAAGATATTTTTCTTTGAAGATTTACTGCCAATTTAATTTAATGAAATGGTTGTATAATTCATACCATTTCAAGTCATTAACAATCGTTGTATATTGGAACGATTTTCCGACATCCCTCGTTTTGAAAGAAAGCGACACAACGCCGATATCGGTATGTGACAAAACCAAATTTGACAAGGGATGACGGAAAATCGTTTCAATATACAACGGTTCCTAATGACCACCCTGTCGGAAAATCAGAAACATTCATCGTTTTAAATTCATAATTTTTGTATTACTTTTGTTAACGCTTTAAAATGTAAATTTATGAAGATATCTGCAGAGGTATATAGAAAAAAATATTTTGTATTTATTTCTAAGAAGTTTTTAAAACAGTTTTTACATTAGAATTAAACGCAGCTACAGTTTTGCCTTTCTTGTAGTTTATATGACTGCCATCGAATTCTCTAAATAAATTCTTGTTTGCTTAAATTAAACTGTTGAACTTTTCATAGCGGTGAGTGCTATTACTCGATATGCAGCTAAGTTCAAGGGTCGAATCTTAGCCAGAGCAAGTAAAATCTAAAACAAAGAAAAGTTTTTTGCTAATAGCAATTGGCAATGGCAAACCTCCGAGGGTATTTCTGCCATGAAACAGCTGCTTATCAAATAAGTCTGCCGTTCGGAGTTGGCACAAAATTGTTGGTCCCTTCATTTGTGGTAGAATATAAAAACACACACCACAAATGGTAAGAGAAGCTCGCCAAACACTGAGCTATATAGTGTAAGCGCCAAATTATTATTATTATTAATTGCTCTTAAGCACAGTTTTTGTTTGAAATAAATTTATGAGTTTATACAAATTTTTAGTTCTTATTTAACAACGATTTATACAATTAATTACTATGTAATTAAATTGCATTAAAGAAAATAATAATATACATACATATATAAATAATTTTCAAACAAATAAATATTCAAATCTGTTCCTTAAGGAGTCATCATCATAGAAATTGATTAAACATATTTGATTGGTCTATCAACGAGCAAAATAAATATTGTCAACGTAAAATTTATTTTAGTCATCTAGATGGTCCTGTCAAAAGTTAGTCAATTTATCGTTAATTTATTTATTCGTCCACTAGTGTACTCTTACAAATATTTACATAAGTACCTACCCACGTACATATATGCCGCCAGAGAATTGCGGCCATTTTGACGATTGTTCCATTCATTTTTTATTTTGTTTTAGTAAAGTTGAAAAATATATTTTGGCATTTTAAGTGCAAGCAGCCTTTTTTTGGTATAAACTAATGAAAAATTAATAATATGACAACAAAGTTTAGAGTGTTTTAATGCATTTATATGTAGTCAGGTCAGTAAATATTGATTTTCTCGCATAAACTGAGTTTTTGGATAACAAATTAGTTAAGAGAAAAACCCAAAAATTGGTACATTTTTTAAGAATGCAATGTGTTCCGCAATTCTATGCGAAATTTAGCGATGACATTTTTGTGTAACATTTAAACATTTAAGCAGCTCTCAAAATTATTATCTAAAAAAAAATGAAAAATATAAGTTGGAATAATTTCGGTCTGCTCTAAAATTGATTAGTTAGCTGATAAATATCTGGAACGTAAGAAACTATTTGCTAACAAAGGGAAAAATAAAAAGTACACGAACAGAAAACTAACACTAAACTAACAAGTTTCACGATCACCTGAATAAATTCTTGTTCCCATCCGAAAGTGTTAAATAGAAAGCGGTGGTGAGAGCTTTTCTTGAAATGTTCTACTAAAGAAACTTGTCAAAACGAATGTTTATTTTTATATGTATGTTGAATGTTTAATTTATCTTATTATAAAATTTATTATTTTTTCAAAATTCTCAATCACTAATTCTTTATTTGTCTAAATTACAATCAGCTGTCTGATTTTTTGCTGGCATATTGATGTTCGAATTATTTTTTTACAGCAACTAGCTCGTTTACATCAACTGCCACTTTTTTATCAATTTCCCCTTATTTGTTGAATTTTTGTGTACGAAAATAGCAAAACCGTAGAATTTGTCATAATTGTTAATACTTATCATGACGCGAATTTTACAATAATATTAATGTTGCTTATACGCCGTTGTGTACTTACTAGTACATGTATATATACTCCAAGTATTCTGGTCCACGTATTCTGCATCAGTTTAATATTGTAAAAACAAAATATAGTATAAAAATATAAGTCATTATTATAACATATATTTAATTTAATTATTAATAATATTAATTTAATTATTAATATGTAATACTAGCAAATACCCGGCGTGCTTCGCTGCGCCTTTAAGGGATTTTTGTCTGGAAAAATGCCCTATTCAAAAAGATTTCTTAGTCAAATATTTCTCAAATACCATCCATTGGACACCCATATTTTAAATACGGATTTTAGAAATATCTCGACTCCAGCGCCACCTATCGACATTATTTTCACACAAAGTATTTATGTTTAGGAGCCTTATTAATGTCTTGAGTTTCAATCAAATCGGTCTGTAAATACGGATTTTAGAAATATCTCGACTCCAGCGCCACCTATCGACATTATTTTCACACAAAGTATTTATGTTTAGGAGCCTAATAAATGTTTTGAATTTCAATCAAATTGGTCTGTAAATACGGATTTTAGAAATATCTCGACTCCAGCGCCACCTATCCACATTATTAAAAGGCACTTTTTTATGATGTTTTTCATAGTCAGCATGTCTAATTTCCTGCTTCTCAAATTCCTCTCAAGTTGAAGAATAAGCATGGATAAAAACGCTCCAGAAACGTTTAAAGAGATGCGCCGCCATCTTGGGAAAAATGATGAAAGACCTCTTCATTGCAAAACGCACACCACATGCATTTTTGCGTCGATTTTCACCAAACCTTCGTTACGACAACCACAATAGGTAAGGGCATCTCATGTATAAATCGGTCGTCACAACTCTTCAAACACCCCTTACCAACGAACACTCATTTTAGGCTCCTTTTTTTATATATGTATATAGATTAACTTAATTATTAATAATGTTAATTTAAATTTTCGTTAATATCTCGAACAACATAACATGTTAATTATTTAAAATAGGTCTCTCTTACCGAAGTGAAGCGAAAATGTCAATATCTTTAAATTCAAAACATTTTTTTGGATTAAATACTTGATATCTATTTGCTCTTATTCCATTCAATACATAAATAAATATAATAAGTGCAACAAAATTTTACAATTTAAGATTTTATGATTTGCGTATCTTCACTGTGGCCGCTGTGGTCGATCGGTGCTTGCTATAACTCGATATTCCCCTGAGTTCGAGGTTAGACTCTCAGCCAAGGCAAGTAAAATCATAAAAATAGAAAAATAGCGGCCACCCCTCGGCAGGCAATGGCAAACCTCCGAGGGTATTTCTGCCATGAAAGAGCTTCTCATAAAATACATCTGCCGTTCGGAGGCGGCACAAAATTGCAGGTTACCCCATTTGTGGTAAAATAAAAAGACGCACACTACAAATGGGAGAAGAAGCTTCTCGGCCAAACTCTTAGCTATATAGAAGTGTGCTAAGAAGAGGATTAATAAGGAGAAGGGAAATGTTTGAAGAAAAGTTGACTATGGTGAAATTAGATGAAATGAAGTAAAAGGACTCTCTTCCCCAAATGACATGCGATGAATTCAGTATTTAGGTGTAGTAAATGAATAAAATACAAACCAAACAAAAAACGCAACACTGATGTGATATTTGCATTATTTAAGCTTCTTTTCAAAAAAACCAAAACGTAAATAAAAACGACAGACACCAACATACAAAACGAGTCCAAAATATCTAATTGGACTAAAATTACAGACTATCTACATTTTCTTAACGCAAAGAGAGTCGCGAGATAAAAATATTCCCTCTTGGTTTCTATATGTGCGGGACTTTAGGTACCTACATTCAGGACACTAACCGTTTGTTTACATTGATGTATTTGCACCTGCTTGGCCCAAAAAAGAAATAAATACGAAACAATTGACCTATACTGAACGGAACCAAAATTGACTCTGACCATGACATAACGCCGAAACCAATTTGTCTCCAAACAAAACTTGACATATACTCGGAGCATTATCGCCGTATACATATGTAAAGCCCTTTAATGTAGCCTATCACTTCATGATTTTCTTTTGAATGATTCCAAAAAGAATATATTCTGGAATATTTTTTCACATCGCAAAAGTGACAGAGATCCGTGTACGAGAAGTTTCTTTGAAACCTTTTTTGAAGGACTGATAAGCTGTTCGGCTTGTGTACTTCAAAGTCTTCCTATATATTTATGTGAATATTCAACCTTTCAGCGGTTAATTCAATGAACCATTAGGAGTAATCATGAATGTGGAAAACCTTAGCCTTCTGCGCCGTTTAACAAACCCTTAATGTAAAACTTACGGGGTTAAAGTATCTCTTTTTCATAATAAAAGAATCAAATACTTGTGCATTATAAAACTCTTTCAAAAATATGCTTGAAATATGAAATTTATATATGTATGTATATCAATATGTTTTTTTTTGTTTTTAATTGTAACCAAAAATTATCACGTAGCAAATCGTTGAGACGCATTGACGCAATTATGTATTTTCATTCACTTCACTGTGAAGATGAAGATGATACCAAATGATTGATCAAGAAAATTATTTGATTCAGTTTGACCCCTCCTGCGTCGCCATGCCTCACCAGCAAGTGAAAAAAGGAAAATCTATACAACATTTAATTTTTAATTTTTTTTTTTTTTGAGAAAAGAGACAATTTTAACTCTTGCTTTATGTAAACAGATTTATTGAAATCACTGAATTATCGCTCTTAAGCTTGCATATTTGCTCATATATAACATACAAACTTGTTATGCAGGGACAAAAAATATATTATGATTTTTACTTATATTTCGAGTTGTACACTTCTTGCGAACATTGATATAAATTGCGAGTATTAAATACAAAAGCCATTCATGTGTGCATGAACATAAGTATATATGTACATATTTACATAAGCATTTAATGTAATCGTTTACTTATTGAACTTCATTCTGTTATTGACAATGAACTGAAGTGACCAACAATTGTAAATATTAGAAAATTTTGGCCGTTAAGTAAATATCAACAGATATCTATAACGATTTTTTTTATGAATTATATAAAACCATTGAGCTGTGAAGAGCATTAAAATGTTTTAAATATATCAATATTACAATTCAATACATAATTGTATACACACAAATATATATATTTTGTTATGATCATATCCATCACTTGTCGCTTGACCTCACGCGAAGGCTATAAGCATCTACAAAATCGAAACGCTTTTCAACTGTAAATGTAATTTCAGTAAAGTATGTACTTAAGCAAACACCGAGGGAGAAATTCTTAGTTGGCAAAATAAATTTCGTCGAAATTTTGTATTCATAGCAAGTGAGAAAGAAATAAAAGAAAATAAATCGCTTCCCAAGTTTTGGAACTCGTCGTCCATCCTGCAATGGTATTCGCTTTTGTTAGAGCTCAGTTACCTTTTGTTTACTTTATTTTGATGTCCCTTTGTGAGCGCTTGGTAAAATAATGCTCGGAGTCGCCTGTGATCGAGTTGCTTCAAATGCAAACCGGACTTCCAGCAGAAGGTATACTATTATTTGTAAGTAATTAGAGCTTTGCTTTGGTTCCTTTCGGCTTTTTAAAAACTCTCGATTTTGATCACGACGAAATTTGAACTTCTGTAACGTATGCTATATAAAAGTCGCGAACATCTCAATCTTTGGGTTCTATCCTTGCTTACATTCTATATGTAGATCTGTTCATGTAATGGGCTTTTGCGCGACCTTTATTTTCATGGGGAAGTGACATAAGGTTATAGGTAATAACATCATGTGGCTTTAATTCATTTTCACATTGGGAGATAAGACCAAAGCAAAACTTTAATTATTAAAACGAAAAGAGATAAAATGCAGTATTTGTGTTAAAATAAGATCGGGTGGCTGTATTTCTTATTAATAAATTTTTTGGTAGCTGCATCATTACAACTTTTTTCCTGAAAATAAAGCCAATTGGCCTTATTTTTCAATGTGCAGTGAAATAAAGCCATATGGTGTTCCTATTCAGTGAATATAATATAAAAGCGACTCTGTAGATTCGACGAAGTTAACCATTGATGTATGAAAATTTGTATTACCTTTTAAGGGTTAAGCATGTGGATACCAATTCAAACAAATTGGCACCGGTGAAGGGCTTTTAAAATTTAAAACTTAATACCCTTGGACATATCGAGGATATCTCGTTATCGTTGCGTGGCCACCACGTCAATATGGCGAATTTTGTCATACATAGAGTTCGGTACTCTGATGAAGACCTTATATCACATTTTATTTTACTTATAAATATAAGCTGCTGTTTTTCCACTTAACCGGTAGCAGTTAAAAATAATTCTGGCGTACGATACATTTTTCGTCGCGAATGTTTGTCGTGGAAAATAGAACCATATAGACTGTTCTATTGGGCCCAACCAAAGCGTACAACGAAGTTCGCCCGACACCTTTTCGCGGCCAACCAATGTGACCGTATGTTGAGTATTCTACGGTTTTACGGTTTTAAAATCGATATAAAAAAGTATATACGAGTATTTTATTAGGTATAAATTTTTAACAAAAAGGTATTAATTGAAAAATCTTTACCTTAGTAAATGCTTTTTTGAACAATTTATAGGCTGACTTATTCTAACTTTATTAATTTTATGTTCTAAAAGTTTTATCTTTTCAATATGGTCACTCTATCAGCCGATACTCAAGCTGTTTACGTTGTCGCCATAATTGTGTTTTAGTCAGCAAAATATCTGGGCGAGCGTAGTTCTGCTGGGCGAAAATTCGACATTCGCCGGAATTGTGTTTAAGCTATTAAGCTAAAGCAAATACTTTTGAGTTTATTGAAATTAAACTTTAAACGCTCTGTTGCTTTTGTGTAGAGCACTATATCTTGGCCTTGAGCCTTATTCCTTTGAAGGTTGCTATTGCTTTCGCTAAGCTCCTCATTTGTAAAGAATGTCTACTCTTCAATCGTATATTCGAAAGTATTTCAGTTACTATGATGTGATCCATGGCACGCGTATTATAATCTAGCGTCACATCGATATTCAATGTTACTATCTATTCAAGATGCGATGTGCCATTAATTATAACTTTGGGTAGCTACTTGCAAAGTAAATTTTTATTAATAAAAAACATTATTCTTCCGAGACAATAAACATGTCTCCTACGCTTTTCCTACAGGGTATTTTTTTTTCGCTGCGGCCAGTTTGATAAAGCTTATCACTACAATCACATCTACATATTTCAAATGAAAACTCAACTCACGCATACATACAAAAGCATATTTTCAAATTTACATTTTATGTACTTTTTTTTTCAAAATTTGCTTTTCTCTTTGACCTTTAGCTATCGTAATTGTGTGCTGTGTATGTACATATGTATGTATGTATGCCTGTTCAAAAGTGCTCTCACATTTTTATTTCGTTGCGCAACGCATTACCTTGCTACTGGTGTTTTGGTTGTTTTTGTTGTTGTTTTATTGTCGTTGATGACAGTGCAAATCAACATACAGTCATAATTTTAATGTCACACAATAACAAATTTATAAGTACATACCATACTTGAGCTTTCGTTGCCGGCGTTTGTTTGTATGTTTGACTAATGACAAGAGGCGAATTCAATGTTGTCCATCCAAAGCGCCAGCGGTTAAATGTTGAGACAACAACGCGCTAACGACAATAGCACGTCAGCGAGCAGCAGCAACGTGCACCATTGGGGAGTCTATTGGCCATAACAACAATAACAGCTGGGGAAAATGCGATTTATCTATTGCGGACACTGTTCGTGCTGGTGCTGAACCAGAAAAGTTAATGATAGCGTTTTATTGGTTAATGTGCTTTTCCATGAACTTTAGCGGTTATAAAATCTAAAGTATTTATGTACGAGTGTGTAGGAATTGATGTACATACATACCATACATGTGTACCTAGGTATGTATGTACATATTTATACATTCCTACACATATAAATAGTGTACATAAAGTTCCATACAAATTAATAGAGTCGCAGCATTAAACGTATTTCTAATTTTCCTTATAACTATTTAATGTTTTTACCTTTCTATTATAAAAGTATAATACGTCAAGTAAAAAACCATGTATGTTCAAATTTCGAAGTTTGTGTAAAAATCAATAAAAGCTTTGCAACACTTCATCTTAATTTCAAAGTCTTTACTCAAAAGAGTTGAATCTTCTTGAGTATGCGGTTCTTGTAGCAAATTGCATTAAGTATAAAAAGTAAAGCTTAAAGTCCCAAATGATAAAGTTGATTTTCTAGAATGTTTATTCGATGTACTTGCTTTAGATTACGCATTAACCAGGTCAGGTCAGGTTAGGTTGGAATGCCGGAAAGAGAAACTCTCCATTGCACTTAGGCCTATAGTAGCCCATTGTACTGCCATATGCGAATTCACTCCTCAATTTTAGGCGAATCAGGCTCAAACCATTTTGTTGTCTTGATAAATTTTGACAGTGCTTTTGGGTTAATTAGCGCAACAGTGTTTCGGATCATTTACTCCTAGTCTTTTCGCATGAGTACCGATTAGACAGTGACCTGTAAGGGTTCTTGTTATGTTAGAGACTTCTCTGCTTTTTAGCCCCAGAAGGGTTGATGTGCGCCTTTTATCGTATTGTGGTGTTGTGCTTAAATTGTAGTTAAAATGTGGCAAGTGGTATACCTATCCTGTTCCTCCTCAAAAGGATCGGGGTGGTCGTACCTTTCCTTACCAGTTTATCCGCTTTGCAGTTCCCCTCAATATTGCGGTGTCCAAGCACCCATATGAGTTGAATTCTAAAATGCTGAGCCATCTCGTTCAGAGATCTGAGATACTTTGTATTGTCTATACAGGAGTCTAGCGCTTTCAGTGCAGCTTGGCTGTCAGAAAAGATGAATACCTTTATGCTTTCTTTAGGGTTTTTGACTAGGTGCTGCGTAGCCTCCTGGATGGCCAGCACTTCCGCTTGGTAGACGCTACAGTGGTCGGAGAGTCTGAACGATGTTTCAAGTTTTAGTTCAGCGGAAAAGACACCTCCTCCGATTTTTCCGTTGAGTTTGGAGCCATCAGTATAAATGTTGATGGCCTTATGTATATGGTGTGATCTTGCGTACCAATCCAGTCGGGTTGGTACGATGACTTCATAATCCTTTATTGGTATTTGAATAGGTTAAGTAAGGTTAATTTAATTTAATTTAATTCTTTATTACGGTCTCCTGACCTAAAATTTCATAATATACATGTTTAACTTACAGAGACATATTTATTCAAAAATTACTTATTAGGTACAATATTTACTGTAACAACTAAAACGTATTTTATGTAAGTAGCGTATTTTACAAACACATATTCATTAAGATAGTACACATTTATACACATTTTTATTCTATAGCAATACTCGTATAATTTGTAATTTCTGTCGATGCTTATTTTATAACTGACGATGTCGGAATGGACGAGATTTCGAGCATCATCGTATCTGCCCTATGGCGGCGACAGGTGGTATGAGTTCAATCGAAGAGTTCCAGAGCCATACTGATTCTACGATGAGTTATGTACATATTATTTCTGCTGTCGGAATGGACGAGATTTCATGGAGCATCGCATCATCGCTGCTCGATAGGAGGTTTATTTCCCAGGCGTAACAGGCTTTAAGAGCAACACCTTATACATTTAAGCTGTCGGAATGGACGAGATTCAAAACAGCTAACCTGTTTAAACAGATCGGTTAGAAAGGACTAGTTTCCAAGCCAAACTTGTATAGGGTGATCTGAATGATTTAGTTCCAGAATTGCTCTGGTGGAACGGATGAAAAGGAATTGTTTCCATGCCGAACCTTTTTATCTAATAGGTAATGTCCTGCAGTGATCAGCTAGTAGCCTCTTGGTGGTAGTAATGTTATTACAATTTCTTCTTGAACTTGGTAGCTCATTAAAACATTTCAATCCTTTGTAAAAAATATTTTTCTTATCAACTGCTGTTTTATATAGTGGTAGACTGAGACTATTATTTTCCCTGAGTAAATATGAGTGCGTTTAATTTATGTATCAAACACTATCACTTAAATATTCCGGCTGGTTACCCTGTTTTATACTAAACACAAAGTTCATGACGTGAACGAATATTTGCTGTGTTCAAAAACAAAAACCTAGTAAATAATGTATTATATTTAACAAAATAAAAAGAATAAGCAAGTCAACTCCATTTACTAGAGGCAAATTTCATATAAGTACACCTACATTTACAGCTTGTTTGTGTAGTTGTTATTATTTTGTGAAATGTCCTTGTTGCTTTAAAACAGTGGATAATCTTTGGGGCATAGACTCCACCAATTTTTTTTGTGAGATTTTGGGAAATTTTACTCCATTCTGGTTTTAGAACTTTTTTTAAATCATCACGGCTTTTTATTTGATTGTGTATCAGCCGTTTTTGAAAAATCGACCACTAATTTTCAATCGGGGTTATTTCAGCGGTTTGGGGTGGTGTTTGTAAATATTTGCGATAATTATGTATACAGGATCCATTACCTCGTATCCAGCGCTGGGTGTTTCTGATCGTTATCCTTATGATATATTAATTTCTTCTTCCAACTCAATTACTGGCCACGAATAAAACGACGCATATCTATATTAAATTGGATAATTTTAACCAAGCTCAATAAGACATTCAATGCAAAACAAATTACCTCTTTTTACTACACCAGCACATAATCTGAAAACAACAACAAAATTAACCGATTTTAAATATATTTATACAGTAGACATCACTGTCAATACATAATTATTTTCTAATGGCATTTTTTAATTGCTAATTTCAATGGTTTGCACGCAGTTTAATCACCCACCGCCAACCGTTGTTTGCTGTATAAAAGTCAGAAGGCAACCAATGATGAATTTAGTTTTAAAATCCAGTGCATGTGCAGAAGTTGGACTTAATAAATAATAAATCTAGAAAATATTAACGCACTGAAATTAAATTATAACATGTTGACATATTTCAAAATTTTGCGGCACCCAATAAATTCGCTCGCATACTCAAACACAATGCGCAACACGCTTTCGCCAGCCTCCTTTTCGTCGCATATTCTTCTCTTTTTCCTGCTGCTCGCGCTGTGCCAACGTCAAGCGCACGCCCAATTCGGTTTATTTCCCGGCTTTGGCGGTGGTAACGGCGGTAACGGCGGTCTCGGCCTTGGAAATGGTTTTGGCTATGGCTCGAGTGCCAGCGCCGGAGCCAGCGCAAGTTCTGGTTTTGGAGGCTACCCTGGTCTTGGAGGCTACCCAGGCCTAGGCGGTTACCCTGGCTTTGGCGGCAACCCTGGCCTCGGCGGCTACCCTGGTCTTGGCGGCTTTCGACCTCTCCCCAACAACTACAATATTGGTGGCGGTTATGGCAACAGGAATCCATGTTATGGCGGCAACATTTGTGGCGGTGGTAATCCTTATAGTGGAGGATATCCATTTTATGGGAATGGCCTAAGTGAGTGTAGACGCAGAGTGTGATAGCTAAGCTTCGTGCGTTAAATAATATTTTTGTAAAAACAACAACGCAGTGTTTTGGACATGTTTTTTTACTTGATTTCTTATAGATACGGCGTCGTATGCAAGTAGTAGTGCGAGTGGCTTTGGCGGTGCGTCGGTTAGCAGTGGTAGCTTTGGTGGTTTCTTTGGATGATAGTGCTCGAAAGAATTTAGTACAAATCAAGAATGTATGTTATAAAATTTAAGATTAAGTAAATGAGTTTGTTAAAGCCTTTACATAAATACGGACCTGATTATTAATTTTGTTAAATGTTATGTTGAACATATAAAATTTAGCAGTAGTTAAGTTGATTTTCTTGAGTTTTTCTTTAATAACACATCGGAGTTATCCGGCGGACTGGAATTATCTGATACGAAACACTTTCACGCCTGATGCCTGAAACTTGACGCATACGGCATTTATCCTTTTTATCCTGAAGCGAATAATACCACTCGCGAAAAAAGGGCATATTATTAATCAGCTCCTTCCAATTGACGTCCTTCCTATCAAAACTTATTCACCTCAGACTAAAATATCTTTATGAATCAGAGCCGTTAATGGAATCTGTTACAAGATCTCCAATAAAGCTCATGCAAAACTTGGAGACATTGCTTGGCGAATTGCAGCTTCAGCCGGCCGTCTTTGCCTCTAATTTGGCGTACACAGTAAGTGTTGTATTTCTGGGGCTGGTAAATTTCAAGTAGCTTAGTGTCGTACTAGCTCTGCGACTATGGAAAGTCTCAATATCTAAGCTGTTCTTCTAGGTCCCAACGAAGCTTGTACGGTGTTAGGAAATGGAACTCCGCATCATCTGTAGTTTATTCAAAGCAGGTCAAGAAGTGTATACTGGAATTAATGTCAGACAACAACCATCGCTTTCGTTATGTTCTCAATCATAGAAACTTAGCTGGTAATTAGGGGGCACCTTTTAGATAAGACAAGGAATATCAATCCCGGAATACCGGTTTTTTTTAACTGCCAAATACCCCAGGATTAGCTAATTAAGTCAAAGTTAGTGTTGAAGTCTTTAAGGGGGCGATACAGGATATATCCTACAGAAAGCATATAACTATCCCAACCAACAAGTGTTGAGGCGGAAAGATGCTTCTCCCCCGTTGGTTTTATAAACAACAAATTTAGGTACAGGTTGGATAACACACTTAATGCTTTTATTTCTTTTAGATCGCATATTGATCCAAACGAATAATTCTGCCTCGTTCAAAATAGAACGAGTGATGTATTAACTTTTACTTGTTGTTTTGCTTTCTGATGAGGAGACGTGGTGATCTCCGTAATGGCGTAGAAGAGTAAACTCCAGAAAACCGAACTGAGGGTTTTACCTGCAAGATTTTAAAATCTAACTTAACCGTCTCATAAAAGAACTAGCTGTATGCAATTGGAAGACAGAGTCTACAGGCTGAATGGTACCATTATGGAAGCCTTTCACTACATTTGTCCCAAGACGAAACCTAATGGTAAGACCTAACCCATTCATTCTAACACCGAAATTAAATTGCTCTAGCAAAAAAATGCTAGGTCATAAGTGGGGTCTTCATCCTAACCTCATGTTATGGTTGTACAAAGCCGAGATTCGGCCTATCATTGCACCGTAAGCAAGGTCTAGTGGTCTAGTGAAAAGCTCTGGAGACGAGTTATATCCACACTATGCTTGGCAGGGTATAAAGGTCAGCATGTATTGCAATTACCGGGGCTATCAGAACATGTCCTATGGAAGCCCTGAATGTCATCTGTCATTTGCCACCGATTGATATTTGTATCAAGCAAAGCCCGTCGCAAGGTGCCATACGGCTAAAGGAGTTGGCCCTGTGGAGGGAGCGTTCATATGGTCAAGGACGTATTTTGCACTTATTCAGTGATCCGAGTATCCGCGTAAGTTCCGATTACATCAGTCCTACGCTTTTATTCGGAAAGAACTTCGACACACTGTTCCCCTCTAGGCAAGAATGGAAGAAGGTGGCTTGCACCGAACGGTTTGAATTATGCATTTCCAGAGACGGGTCAAATATATGCTGCGGTATAGGTGCGGAGGTCTACTCGACCGACCTCCAAGTTGAAAAATCGTTTCGTTTACTGGGCTCTTTCAGTGTTTTCCAGGCTGAAGTGTTTGCTGTCCGAGAGACGTGCAATATCCTTCTATCTTTGGGACTGGGTAAGACGAGTATTGCAATTTTATCGGACAGCCAGGCGGCTATAAAAGCGCTGGACTCTACACGCATAACTTCCAGTCTCATAAAGCAGTGCAAAGAACGCTCTTGCTGTCAGGCATGTTTTCACACTGGTCTAGGTGCCGGGGCACGGCAGTATTCATGGCAACGACATGGCCGACGAGCTGACCCGCAACGAGTCGGCTATGGATATCTTGTGGGCGGAAGATGTTCTTTTGCCGCTGAGTTATATCAAAAGCCGTATCTTCCAGCACTGGCAAAAGGAGGCTAACATCAGGTGGAATAGCTTCAAATCAGACAGGGGAATGCAGGAGTATGTGGCCTCCCTATTGTGCTAAACGGATCAATCATCATCAAACTAGACGAGGTTTGCTGCAGTTTTCACAGGACACTGGACACTGGGTACTCATGCGGCAAGGCTAGGATGGAACACCACACTTCGTGCCGCAGCTCCAACTTACCAGGTGCAGAAGAAACGTGAAACATCTTCTGCGCAATTGCTCGGCCCTGGCTACGACTAGCATGACCTTTTTGGGCAAGCCTTTCTTCGATGAATTAACTAAAACGAATGGCATACGCCCACTGCAACTTTTAGAGTATTTAAACTAGGCGGGCTTGGTTTAAAACAACGACCATCTTTCCATTCATCTTGCTGATCTTCAGTTCTAGGTTTTAACCGCGAGTTATGGTATCAAAATGGCAAATTATGGTGCTAATTGGAGTTATTCTAACTCGCCACATCAACCAATCAACCAAGACCCAACTCAACTGATGGTCTCGGGAGCTCTCATTGTTTTGTAAGGAAGTGCGCAGACTATTTAATAGAGCTAAGCGTACGGGGCTCTTGGAGGAGTAATTAGCCTGCCTAACAAAGTACAGCAAGGAAATCAGGAAAGCAAAGCGTAGCAACTTCAGAACCTTCTGCAAGAGCATCAGGCCAACTCCTGCTGCAGACAGGCTTTATAAAACCTTAGCGAAAGAAAATCCGGTAGGAGAGGCCCTCGCTCTGCTTTCGGCCAATTTCCCTGATGGCATTATGATCCCGAAGGAAGTCGTGTTGGTTTTTCATAATATGTACATAATTACAACAAATTGTTCTTCTATATTATATTAATGTTATTTTGAATACTGCTATAATACGATTATTACAGACGTCTTACATTTTTCGACAAAAAAAAAATTACGAATCAAAACTTCCTAAATCTAGGCACAATCCCTATTTCAGATGTACTGGAATTTCACTAGTTGTATTCCATGCTGGGATCCAATTCCGGAACAGGAACAGATCTAATTCGGGGTCATAACGTTTTGACTGAGCATGTTGCGGTAACCACTTATTTCTTTACTAGAACTGATTTCCAGCATTCTTTGAAAAGTTTGCAATCTACCAGCATCACTCAATAAACCCGTAAAAATACGTGCGTTTATAAATGAACCGCGTTTTATTATCAAACGTAATTTTTCGAAATAATGAATTGCCCAAAAAAATGGCTTATGATACCAAATGAATCACCTGACTTTGAAAAGAAAACGATTCACCGACCACTGGTCCAGGTAAAGTTTTAAACTGTTTGGAATATTTCATGAGTAATTTTTGGAGATATACCAAAAAATATGTGAAAAAGTTGTTTGAAGTAAAGTAAAATATGATAACTATCATATCTAGACCCGAAACTTTTTTCCATCAAGCTCACGATCCGCCCCTGTATAGGACAGTACATTGCATTAATATCGGCACAATTTCGATACCCAGAATAATTTTGAAAATTTGTCGTATTGTTATTTAACAAATTAGCAGTAATTAAAGAGCAAGAAATGAGTATCTAGATATGTCGTCTTTATCCACATGTAAAGCTGGACCGTACTATAGACATTGACGCAACTGCAGCAGGGTTGTCCGTCATTTAATATTTATGCATTTACAATTTTTAATGATGCATATACAGTAGAAAGAGATGTGCATTTCTATTTCTAATAAAGTTGTTTTTATTTTGCAATGAAGTCTACAAATATTTTCTCTTGGACAGGTTCGTCGGTTATAGTGTTTAAAGATTCATATGATTTAAGTAGGTAAAATAAATTCGTTTTAAATTTGAAAAAAAAAAGTACATTTAATTCTAATGCAAACCAGGAAACAAATAATCCATAATACAATAGCGTAATATTTTAGTTAATAAATATCAATATGTACATAAATATAGATGTGCGCTGAACAATAACATGAACAAGAAAACATATTTCTAAAAATACGTCGAATATAAACTTAAATATTCTTTTCCTACATATGTACAGCACTACATATCACTGGGATCCTTCCAGCCATATTTCTGCTTCTTGCCTTGCTGCTTATAATACTTATCGCCATTACCATTTCTATAACCATTATAGCTACGCCCTTCCTCTTTCGATTGTTTAGGTGGCGCACAATAACATGTACGTTTTTGTGAATCCAAATATGATTTACAGCCTAGCGTTAAAGTGCCCGTGAATAGTAATTTGGCAGCAGCCTTACAACCAGTCACAAGATATTCAGTGCCAATCGATTTATCAATGGTATCACAATGTTTATAAAGACAGCGCTTGAAATCTAAATCGCATAGCTCTTTGTTGCTATTGCAGGTATCATAGCAAATGTCGTGCTCATTGCAACAGCTTTCCATTTCAACGGCGGGCAAGTATTCGGTGTTGATGCGCAGACCAAGTGAACCACAACCGTCGGCGGTAGGTGTGTAAAGTTTATTTTGAACGGGACGTACATCTGAAAGAGGTAGAAATAGAATTTAAATGGTATGGTATTGAAATAAACTTAAGCAATTTTAAATTTAACAGTATTTTTAGCAACTCTGTACGGTGGCATCTGTCGGTGAGTGGAGGAGCAGCTTTCTGAAAGCTCACAGACACAAGTTGAGTATAAGTACATTTCAGCAAATTTGCGTACATGCAATGCATACCAAAAATGCTCTTAACTGACTTGGCATCTAGCAAAGGTGAGTTGCCTTCGCTGGATTGGTACACGTGTACCGGCATGCGATGCAAGGTTCTGCGTATAGTAGAATGGAATGCAATATTCACTATTCAAATTCACTGAGTAGTTGCGGTCGACGCAGCTTCACTGTAAGTTCTTACCAGCGACTGGAAATATCCAGCAGCAAGCTTTTATATGTTGTAATCAGCTGTTTGTCCACAGCACGCACACCACAACCAATACATAGCCAATTGTTTTGTATTTACTTAATTTGACGCATTGCAGCAATCTCAAAACACAATTTTCTAAAAAACATGCTTTCTACTGTCTTTTTTTCATCCACATATCACATTATTGGCGCAAGTATATACATTTTTACGTAATTCGCTGGTGCATTGGACATGCCGGCGTTCAATACATCCTCTGTATTTTACCTGTTGGTTTGCCGTCTGGACCCAAACACTTAAATATGCAATTTTCATCCACCGCTGCGTCGAATACTTCATGCACGGTGCGAAACTTTTTTACGACCGTCACAAGATTCTTGAAAACATCACCAAATATTGCCTCAGCCGCAATAATGGCGTCCCGAAGATGTACAAGCGTGCTGGAACCGTAGCCTGAGTATGCATAGGTGAGAAATGTTAGCACGTAGATGGCAATTTTCATGTAAGGAAAATGCATTTTTCACTACTCAATCACTTTTCGATTAACTCTACTCTAAATATAAACAAACAATCAAATCTTGGTGCACGAAATTATGACAAATGATGCTACAAAAAAAAAACACAAATGGAAGTGAGCGTGTTGCCATATAAAAATTTGCGAATTGTGGAAAGTGCATTGTAACTAAAATTTTTTGGAATATCTCATACGTAATGCAATTTTGAATATAAGTTAAATTATTTGGAGTAATTAGCAACTGTTTCAGTACAGTCGTAATTGTATATATGTTTTTATTTGTATATTAAAGATAGTTATCCGGCATTAAGTGAAGATTTCCTTTGCACTTAACGAATTGGCAGCTCTGCCTGCACAGCTGTATACCGATTACTGACAGTTTTAGTACCAGTGAAAGATATTCCTCAGTGCTTTTAAAATATTTGTGATTTAATTTCGGCGGAAGCAGTTTTTTGTTAATTATAAGTAAATAAATAATTTATAAAAAGAAAAAAAGAAATCGTTCTTATTACATTTTTAATTAGTTAATTCAAAACCGGTGTTTTGCAATTAGAAGTACACATACTTACATGCATTTAGTTTGTGCTTCCTCCGGAAAGGCTGCTTGGGTTATGTCACACAATTTTGTGTAGTTTCTTATCGCTTGCAAATGTGATTAGCGTAGGAAGAATGATCGGCCAGATTAGAACTTGCGTAAGTGGCTATTACGGGAAAATTATGGGAGGTGATTATAGTGAGAGATATTACCTTACTATCTTCTGTGGGAGGAGCTTTGCTCCAGCAGTGGTTGACATAAGTAAAAGTCGCTTAAGCCTTTGGTTTTTAGTTGATAAAGCAATTGACGGAGTGTGCCCGAGTTTGAGGGAAAAAGTCACTTTGCTTTCGCTTTCTTAGCGGATATCTCTACGATCAGGACAGGAACAAGACTTACAGAAAACATACACTGGAACCGATATAGTACAAACAAGGTGTAAACAGAATTAACGGATTAAATATTATCACTTTAAGCTATGAGAGTTTGCAGAGAAAAACATTTATCTCTTTCGTGATGTCCGTTGTGATTGTCCTATTTGTTCAGAAATAACTCTCAGGCATGAAATACTTGTTCTCCACTGCATATATCTAATAGTGGATTAGCTTGACGATAAGGACTAATACGGACCAACTGACACATCGTCATTTGAAATGCAAACGGTGATTTAAAAAAAAAATAGCAAATTTTCCCTCTAAGACTTCCTTCGGTATTTGTTGTCTACGGGTTTTAATGGGAAAATTTGTTAAAAGTGAGTAATATCAACGAATCTAATTGAAATATGTGTTTTAAGGGGTTATATACACTTAGGGCCAGTTTTTCAGAGCTGGATTAAACTCAGTTTAAACTAAGTTTAGTTAAACTCAGTTTCAATTTAAACTTAGTTTCCATGCGCTCAGTTAAACTTGTTGCAACCAAAACGAAATAGTCAGCACGCAGCTGATTAGTTAAACTAAGTTTAACCGTGCACGATCGGCCGTTTAAACTAAGTTTAAACTCCGTTTAAAGTTGACTGAAAACTGCATACTTAGTTTAAACTTAGTTTAAACGACAAACAGAGTTCAACTTGCACTGTTTAATTTAATTTTTGAGTTAAAAACGTGCCCATTTATTTGCACTATAGCTGTTGCGCTGATTCATGATAAGTAGGCAATGGATCATCTGCAATAAAAAAAACAACAGTTTTCTTTAGTTTATATCATAACGCCGTACTTGAACGAAGGATTTTGTGAAATAAACATTTTTACACAAATGGTGATGATATTACTGAAAAGTTCGGTTTTTTAAGGTCTAAAAATTCTTCCCAAAAAAAAATTCCTTCATTCAAATATGAGAGATATTGCAATTTTTAAGTAGCTTGAAAAAAATTATATCGATAGGTCACATGGTTCTTGAGAAATCTTGCTCACCGCAACGGGACTTTTTGAAAAACGTCATTTTGAGATAATCGCGTTTAAAGTTTTGCATGTTAAAGTTTAATCAAACTGCTTGCGTGCCAAAATCGGAAAATTTGCATATGAATTTATCACCGAATAAGGATTTAAAAGAGAAAAAATAGAAGCGCAATTTTGTTCTTACAATTTTAATGGATTTTCAGTATTGAACTGGTCACTTATAAAAACAAAATCTCTTCATGTAAATCGAAAAAAAAATCGATTTTTGTTTTTTCGGCTTAATCTGTTCCAAAATATACCCTTAAAATTAGAGCCCTGAATTCCACATTTTTTCTCGAAATCACATTTTTGCAACTTGTGTACACGATTACGGGAAAACTATTTGATCTATCGACCTGATTCAACTCTCATTTTGTAGAGTATTAAAATTGTTCTATAAGAAACACAGTTTTATGAAACTTTAATTATTTTTCATAATGTAAAAAAAATATACAAATATACAAAAACTGTTAGTTAAAATTTAATTTCCAGATTCAAACCGGGAAAAAAAATTTATTTGCGTTTTTTGCCGGTTTATTGAGGTTAATATAGAGTGAAATAGTATAAAAATTAACGAGATACAAATTATTTATGTTTTAGTTGAGAATCACGGACGCTGTCTTGTACACAACTGGACCAATTCATTCACGACACGCTCAAGTGCACTTTCGATTACTTCGCCTTTTTTTTACTTTTTCGAGTTTGTTTTGGGAAATCTTGCTTAAAAATTGTCTCAAATATGATATACATATCTTTCGATAAAACAGTTTATATAATTTCCTTGTCATCAAAAAAAAAAAAAAATGCCGAAAAATCACCTGTTTTTAGCATCACATGAGAACACCCCCTTAATAAATCTGAAATATTTTTGCAAACCAGTTTCGAAAGACGTTATCAGTTTCGAAAGACGTTAGGGATCGTCTTCTTACATTTTTCACCATATTTTCGAATTTTTTTTCTATAGGAGACATCATTTGTTCCGAGAGTACTTTATTATAGTATGTTAGTTGTCATTTCGAATAAAAAAAAAATTGTTTGCCTCCTTAGGGTTCGCATTTTTACATTTTTTGCCGTAGCTTCGGATATAGTTGGAACTCTGTCACATATGATAAAACTAAGCATGCAACAAAAACCTATCATGGCCATGATGGAACGATAAGGAGGTGGCATCAAAAGCTTGACATATCTACTTTACATATCTACATTAAGATCTAATAAGAAAAGGGAATAAATTTAAGGCCTTTTTGTACTTCGTTTAAGTACTTTTTTTAAGTTGGTATGCTTTGCGCTTAGTAATTTCAACAAAAGTAGTAAAATAGTGCGAATTGTTATTAAAGAATCGAAATTATTTATACATACATACGTATACGAGTATGACATCATTAATAATATAGAATTGTAAATGTTTTTTTTTTATTTTAATACATATATTTAGTACACCATTCATGTCGAAATATTTTGCAGCGCTTAGCATAAATTAGATGCCCTTTATAAATTTGTAGTGTCCGTGGATTTTAAATTCGCGGATAAGATAATCTTCGCGGTACTGGCCTACTTGTACTTTTTTAATACAATAACTACAAGGTATTTCTATTATAGTTTTACATCTCTTTTGCAAAGAGATGTACATATGTATGTATGTATGTATACTCGTATGTAGGCGTTACTGAAAGTCAAGCTACCAATTTTGTCGGAATACCTCTCTATTGAATTCATCTTTTTATTATTGCATCATGGGTTTCATCTTTTAGTGAAGAGAAAAACGATTTATGAGAAATGATTTATAGAAGAATAAAGATTGTTGCTATGCCGAAGGCTTCATACCTTTCATGAATGGAAGAAATGTATGAAAGCCATATGTAATATTAATTCGATATTAATAATTTTTACTGCTATAATAATCCCTATAATAATTTATACATAATAATAAATTTTTGGAACACTCGGTTTTATGGCAGTTTATTCGATTTTAATGATTTTCTCTGCTAAAATTGTTCTCATAATAGCTTTTATTTGTGCAAAATTTCAAGCTTTAGCTGCTTCAATAAAAGTGTTTTCGTGCTTAAGAAAATATCTGAACAATCAGTTGTATTGGAGCTACATATATGTTATATATCTTTGATCAATACGAAGCTTGTGGCTGCTTAAAAGAAGGAGCTATGAAGCAAAATGTGATAACTGAATAATCGGCTCTGATATACATTATAGTCGTCTGATCTGACCGTTTCCGACAAATGTCTAATACATTTAAAAAAAAGGCACCTGACTGCTAAGTTTCATTCAAATAGCCCAAAAACTGAGGAAGACAGACAGACGGACATGGCTAAATTGGTACAGCTCGTCACTCTGATCATATCGGTATATTTTTGATAGGTCTAACTCTTCTCGTTCTGGTACTTACAAACATCGGACCAAAGTTAATATACCATTTCCATGAAAGGTATACAAATCAGGAAACAATACACAGAAGGATATGTATATACTCTAAGGTCTGACCATAACCAATATGGGGAAAATATATGTTTGAAAAGCCACATGCATATGTATATATATTTTTTTCTGTGTTATTTAGACCTGGTAAATCTACGGCCGACCAGATATTCACAATACGCCAGATCTTGGAAAAGACCCGAGAAAGAAGAATCGACACACACCATCTTTTTGTCGACTTCAAAGCCGCCTTCGACAGCACGAGAAGAATTCCCTATATGTCTGAATTTGGTATCCCAGCAAAACTTATACGGCTATGTAAAATGACGTTGAGCAACACCACCAACTCCGTCAGAAATGGGAAGAACCTCTTCGAGCTGATACCAAACGAGTTTCCAGACAGGGTGACTCTTAGTTGTGCGATTTCTTAAACCTGATGCTGGAGAACATAATTCGAGCCACAGAACTAAGTCGGTCAGGCACCGCGCAGTTAGTTCTGCCTTCTCCAAACTGGATAGAGAAGCGAAGCGAATGGGTCTGGAGGAGAACGAGGGCAAGACGAAGTATCTACTGTCAGCAAACAGACAGTCGGCACATTCACGACTGGGATCTAACATCACTGTTGAC
Organism: Philophylla caesio; assembly: GCA_963971545.1. NCBI lineage: Eukaryota > Metazoa > Arthropoda > Insecta > Diptera > Tephritidae > Philophylla > Philophylla caesio. The sequence continues at coordinate 24,070,620 of OZ020608.1, read as the reverse complement.
AGCTATAACTTTGAAAATGTAGAGGACTTCGTTTACTTAGGAACCAGCATTAACACTAATAACAGCGTCAGCCTTGAAATCCAACGCAGAATCTCTCTTGCCAACAAGTGCTACATCGGACTGAGTAGGCAATTGCACAGTAAAGTTCTCTCTCGACGGACAAAAACCATACTCTATAAGTCTCTCATCATGCCCGTCTTATTGTATGGCGCAGAAGCATAAAAGATGACAACATCAGATGAGAGGGCTCTTGGAGCTTTCGAGAGAAAGATTCTTCGAAAGATTTATGGACTTTTGCGTCTTTGCGACGGCGAATACCGCGTTCGATGGAACGATGAGCTGTACGAGCTGTACAATAACGTGGATATAGTGCAGCGGATAAAGAATCAGGATGAAAAGGCTCCAGCCCTGAAGGTTTTTGACGCGGTACCCGCGGGTGGTAGCAGAGGAAAAAGAAGACCTCCTCTGCGTTGGAAAGACCAAGTGGAAAAAGACTTGGCTATACTTGGGATTACCAATTGGCGCAGTTAGAAAAAGATAGGAACAGCTGGCGTGCTTTGTTGATCTCGGCCAAAATCGCTTAGGCGGTTAATGCGCCAATTAAGTAAGTAAGTAAGTATTAAAAAGTAATACCAAATTACTGCGGCATACCGCAAACGCCACAGCCGGGTGACACTGTACACCAATCCCGAAATTACTACGGGCTCCCTAAATAAAAAATATTGCAATACTTCTCTAAACGATTAAAATCATGATCATACATACATAAGTACATATATGCAATTTAAAAACTTGTGTTTATAAAAAACTTTTCCAAATTATTCTTGGATATGTCCATGTACATACATACATTGCAAGTTGAAATTTTCATTTTAAATCATATTCAAAACACATTTTGCGTGTAATTAGGCACCAGCAAAAATCAACAAGAGTTTAAGGAAGGTCATTAAGCGGTAAATAAACATGTTAGTACTGTAAGTACTTAAATCAATTCTAGAATATGTTCAAGTATATTTATTTGCCCTTCAATAGATCAGATCCATCTACACCGCCGAGAGACATGAGCCTTGGTCAAGTTAACAATACGATTATTATACACATAAACAATTGAATGATTACAGAAACAACACTTCGTTTTGCAATTGAATATACAAATGAAAATATAAATATACATATGTGTGCATTAATCAGTTGTCTTATAAACAGAATAGTAACTCGATGGATATAAACACATGACAGTGGGAATTTCCTGAGAAGTAGCTGAACATACATACTACACTCAAGAGTAAGGGGGGGGGGGGGGGGGAAACTTACACGATAGACCGCACTTACCTTGACTGTGTTGTAAATATTTGTAATAACCTAAGATGACCTGCAGGAAAAGTACTAGCTTGTTCCGAACTAGTGCATTTTGTTAACATTTGGTACAGTTTGTAAGTAACCATGCTAGATATACATAGTTTTGGCTATCTTCTTCATAAAAAAAAAATGGCATCAAGAAAACAAATTTGTTGATTTTTAAATATTGAATAATAATAATAATAATAATTCGAACGGTTTTTACCCTCCATTAGCGCCCATCCGACGCGAGGCGCATCCGCATGTATTTTTTTTTGTTTGCATATGCAGTGCCGCGTCTTAAAAGGCAGGATTTTGTTGGGTGTTGAGATCTAGTAAAACTGTTCAGCTACATAAACAAAGTTCATCAGCTGATTTTAAATTTAAATAATTTTGGATAGTTGTATTAAAGTGTAATTTTGAATGTAATCACTCATTTATTGACCGTACAAAGTATTGCATTCTTAATTTATAAAAGTGATTCTGAAATATCAAAAGAACCGGAGTGAAAGTAAAAATCCTGCCATAAACTACGGAGTGGCTTGATTAGTTTAAAATTTTTTTTGAAAGGCTTTAGAAAAAGTGGCCGGAAATGCTTGGAAACTAGGGAGTTAAAGTTACACTTCACTTCAGCCAGAAGAGGTGGGCTAAAAGTCAAGTCTGTCAGTAATTTATCTGCGACTAGCAAGCGTAGGAATATTAATAAGGTTTAAACGATTAATGTAGGATGACAGGTTATACTGGTAATCCTAGCGAAACTTCCGTAGGGCAAAAATCGGGAATGTAAGGGTCACTGAATTCTTTTGACCATCGTTTTACAAACGCAAACACACCCTTAGCTTTCATATAAAGATTGAAGCTAAGTTCCAGGCTATAGTTACTACATACATATATCATAAGACGCCGGTTGAATCAACCTTCGCATATTGCTTTACATTTTTTACGGTTTAGTGGCATATCATTTACTGCACACCAATTAGACATGCTATTTAAGTCTGCTTGTATGTAGTAAATACCTTTCATCAACAGTGTTAAATGATCTAAAAAGTTTTATATCATCCGCATACAATGCAATTTTTGAATATTTTACTAAGAAAAAGTAAGAACATAACCGGACCAAGGTGACTTCCTTGCGGAACCTCTTAATATATGGTACATAAATGACGCTCGAAGAACTATTTTTAAAAAAGTCTCGTTGTGTTCTGTCGTGCAGGTGAGAAGATAGCCAACGAAGAAGATTAGGTTGAAAACCAAGGAGATTTAATTAGACCCAAAGCGCAATTGGTTCCTTATGCAGCAATCTGCGCGGCTATTTCACCTGTCTTGTCAGATTATATTACGTTTATATCCTTCAAGATTTATGACATATGAAGTTAATTAGCTATTTAACTTTCTGCTGCTTGCTATATGAAATGTCTGTACTTCCAAAACTTGTTTGTACATAAAGAAATGTGGGGATCCGTACGATATGTCGAAACTTAAAATGATGAAGTATAAAAAACCCCTTTAAACGAACACATTTTTAATCGAAATAAAAATGTCGAAATAGTAATACAGTTCGAGAATAGTCGAAAAATGCCGAAATAGGCATTTTGTAAGGAAAACTACAAAACTTGGAGTTTAACGATGTGTTTTATTAGCTTCGTTGCTATTTATGATAGTATCAAATCTACAGTTAACTTAAAAATTATTAAACAATTTCACTGAGATAAACAATTAATTAATTCATTTTTAACATTAAGTAATGTACGGATTTACCGAACAAATTAAACATAGGTATATATGTATGTATGTATTTCAAAACCTCCTTTCAATATACTTATGTACATATAAATGTAAGAAACAAAAATCAACTGAAATGCTAACATAGGAAAGTCGAATACGATAAATTTTTTTTAAATTTCCATTTTCGTAAATTCGTCTTTTTTACTAAGTATATTTTGAATATGTTTTCTTCGCTTTTGGTAGGCTGATTTAGATTTCGTTGAACCTTCAGAACTAATTAAATTCATTTTATTTTTAACAATAATACACAGTTTTGCTGATCTTAAGAGAGTTACGGTTATCTTATTGAGTTAAACCGTAAGATAGTTTCGTGAGAATGTAATTGTTATAGGATTTCATTTACTCGTATGGTCAAGAGCAGAGAGGTTCCTTGTAAATAAATTTACCGTAATCTAGTAACTTTTTAGTTAAACCAGTGAAAATCAGTGTAAATAATGATGTGCAAAATACATTATTTTGCCTTTGTAACAGAAAAAATAAATCAAAACAACAACATATAACCTAACGAAACAATGTAATGAATGATGTGTTAATTTCGCGCGACATTTTTTTCCAACATTATTGGTTTTCTAAATGTTTTTTTCGACATTTTTTTTCTGTATTTTTAGTTTCAACTTTTTTAATTTCAACATATCGTACCGGACCCAGAAATGTGATCCTTTGTTGTTTTCGAAATGAAAGAACTTCATAAAAATTCCAAAATTAAAAATCGTTTGCTCGGAGAAATAAAATTAAATTCAGTGAATAAAGTTTTTACCTACAGGGTCTTTATTTCAGGCATCCGTACTTTACATTACACGAATAATTGTATCATGCGTTTCTGCGAGTCAAATAGCTGCCATGGTTCGCATCATAAGCTGACTCATTTAGATGCTTTATAAAAGTTTTATAAGAAATTTGGAAATTTACAATCACATAAACAATTTGAATAGCTTTGTTGAGTGAATGCGAAATGGGATGCTGGGGGTGTGTTATAGAAGTACTATGCGTATTTGTATATAATATATAATGAAGGTAGGCCATATGGAAGTTTTAATAAAACAAAAAAAAATAAAAATACAATACCCAGTGTACTATTTACATATACTCACTTAATATACTCGTATGTATGATATTGCTGGTGCTATTTTTGGAGAGGATCAATAAATTTATTTTTAGCTTTTAGTTAGAACTTGATTGAAAATGAGATCAATTAATTCAAACCTTTTTTACAGTACCGGTAAACACTTTTGAGGTTTTTCGAGAGTCGGTGATATTCTTTCTTTGATGTTTTTTATGAAAAAGAGTTTGTTGTCTGTTGGTTATTGGAAATATTGCCCTTTTGAAAACTTTCTTCTTGTTATTTTTCTCGGTTTTGTCACCGGAGAAGTCATAGCTTTTGTAGCTTTCCTGTGAGTCCACATTTATCTTTACTTACATTCATTTTAATGTATGCCACATTGTGCTCATGTGCTGATAAATGCGTCTGATAAATATTCGATCAAAAACGGTAGACCTCCTCAACCGATCAAGGAAAGAAATATTCCGCCTAACAGATACGATCACGGGCCACTGGCCTTCCATACAACAACCACTGCAGGAGCTGTAAACATGTAGATAGCAGAGAAACCATCTGTGTGAGTGCCCAGCTCTGGCACGCCTCAGACAAAAAACACTGGAGTTTCTTCCAAAAGAGTTAAGGGAGATCTCTAGGTGTAATATAAACTGTTTAAGTAGCTTCATCCACAAATCAAAGTGGTTCGAAAATTAAAGACCGCAGGACATACCACGAAAATAGCGTAACAAAATGGTGCTTCCAGCGCTAATAGGGACCTTGTCACTCCAGGACTAGGCAACGCTTCAACAAACCAACCAACCAAATATTCGGATTATGATTTCGGTTTGACAGCTAGGTGAGAGTAAAAAAGGATAATTACCCAAATTAATCAAATAACAAAGTAGATTTAAAAACCGAAGTGTGCAATGGATAATTGTGAGCAATACATTTCCAAGCGATTTGATACATTAGCTTAATTTTGTTTCCTACTCATTTTCGCTCCGTTATGACATTTTAACGACGAAATCTTTTTATTCCACATTCACGAAGTCAGTTCATAAACTTTTAATCAGAGATTGAGAACGTGTTCTGGGTTTCGTTGCTAGAACCAAAGTATTGGGAGCAAATCGTTTCCATGAAAATTAACGTGAAAACAAAACTCCGGGAATCGTTTTGAAACCGACTAAACTGAACAAAGTGAAAAACTCTCGGGCATCTTCTCAAAAATAATAAATTGTGAGCAAAACATTCAAGAATATTTTTAAATAAAACATAATAAGTTTAAATCTTTCGGCAGCATTTTCAATGAGAACATACATAAGTAAAGAAATAATTTTTCAACGGGGATCAAAACAAAACAAAAATGCGGAGATCTTTCTGACGGAGAACGAAACGGGAATAAAAGTTTTGAGAATTTAACGTTGAGAATGGAATTCAAGGGCATTTGGTACCTGTGTACTATTAAAAACAAAAGCATGTCCTAATAGCCACGGCCCATTAAAAGGATTCGTAGTGACGTTTTGACCTATTACACTAGTTTACAAAATTTAACTTTTTGTCTGTTGCCGTGAATTTTGTGGTTAATAATGTTCACTTATGACTAGTTTTTGTCAAATCTACCCTCAAACATTTTTGAAAATAGCCTATCATAGTCAGCAACAGCTAAAATTTCTTTAGCAACAGATGTACTGTAAACTAGTGTTATAACACGACGTAAAGCAATCGTTCGAACGATCGTTAACGAACACCTTTCTTATGAACACTATAGATAAAAAATGATTTTTTTTTAATGTATTGATTACTGATATTTGTTGTAACGATTTTACGTCATCTCTTGTCAAGTTTGATTTGGAGACAAACCGGTTTCGGCGTTAAGCCATCTTCAGTGTCAAATTTCATTCTCTAAATGTCGAACGGTTGAAAATTGTTGAAGTTTTAAAAAAAAAAACACGAATTTCGGAATTAGTTTCCTAAGGGTTTGGCATTTTAAAATTAATATGGTTCGGTTCGTGGTACGGAAGATGATTCGGTTAAAAGTACATTCGTAACTATTTTTTCATTTTACCTTACATTTCTTTAGTACAATATGAATCTGAATATTTTTTAATAAAGCAAAAAAAAATATCGTACACTATAAGTATGATATACGACTTCAGGCATTCGTTATACTGCCGACTACTGTATAATAAATTGATTAGTTCAATATCGACGGATCTCTTTTTATTCTAAAAGAAATAAATTGTAAGCACTTTTAGTACACTAAATAGCAGAAGAATCCGCGATCGGTAAATATCTTTGTTTTGTTAGCAGTATTTTGTTCAAATAGAAGAATAAATAGTGTATACCTCTCCAATAAAAAGTTCATTAGCATTGTAATTTCCATATTTTATTAGTAAAAGATCACATTTGCGCATCATATACTGATAGTCGCGCTATTCTTCTCAATAAAAAATTTGAGCTGCTAAAATTACGTATACGCTGTGCCCATAAGTTTATACTTCCATTTTCAAAAAAAAAGTATGTTTCTGTTTCCTTCTCTGTCAGAAGTTCCAGAGTCTATTGTTACCAATTAGTTCTTCGAAAGAAAGTTCCTGAAACATTTGTTCCCGTTTTGTTTTTTATTAGATCTTTGTTCCCATTTTATTCTCTTAAAAATGCTGATCTTAGTATTGTTCGTTTTCTATTAAGGAACTTTGCCCCAGCGTTTTGTTCTTATAAAATTCCCGTTATCGACAGTTTTGTTTGCACTTTTATTGTTTCAAGAACAATTCCGAAAGTTTTGTTCTCATTTTACTTTTGGTTTCAGAGCATACTTGGGGACAGAACTATGATAACGTCGCTACGTTTAGTTTTCCTTTTTTTCAGACTTTTACCCTCTTGTATTTTTCATAAGAATATCAAAGTGTTATTTCCTAAGTGTAGCTTAAAAAAACAAAAAGTTTTACATGGAATCTAAATATAACGCTCATACAAACAAATAATTATAGCCTCATTTGCAACTGTTCCCAGACTACTACTATAAAATTCCTTTGACTAAGGAAAAAAAATACTAGAAAATATTTCTTACATTGCAAAACTTGCCCCTGACCTTGATGAACATTATAAGAGAGCTTCTTCAAAATTAAAAATAAACAAAGAGACGATTAGCAAACTCATTTGTGTGACGCCGGACAGGAACTTGGTCAAAGCAAGCAAGTGGTAGCGCTATTACGCACAAGTTCAGCACAATTGTAGAGCTTGCAATATGTAAAAGAGTGACAACTTACGAGTACTTGAATATACTTGCACTTGAGCTTGTCCGACTAAATATTCAAAGACACATTACAACTGTCGCACTAAAACGAAAATGTAAATTTCCAGTTTAAATGAGGTGGCAGCACTTCACTTTATGCCACACACAGCTGATGCATTTAAGAAAAAATAGGCCGCCGGCAACAACGAGAGAAGTAAAGAAGATGAAAAAATAAACGAAGAACTACAAATAGAAAGCAAACAAATTGTTACAGCAATACTTAATATTAACGAATATAAACAGAAGCAGGAGAAAATAAAAGAAATATAAAGAAAAAACTTACAAAACAATATTGAGTTAGCGGCGGCAGGTAGCAACGTGGAAGCGGCATCAAAACACAAACAGAGCGTCGGCTAAGCACACGCTTGTGGTAGGTAGCTCTTGGTGCTTTTGCTGCCTTTACGAAGCTGGTCGAGATTTGAAAACAACAGACAACAGTTGGCACTGCAGTTTATGAACGATTTGTGTTGCGCCGCTGTGGGAGGAGAGCCGAGTAGCCTATTTGAGTGCTGCTTGTTTGTTGACGCTATCTGACCGACCGACCGACCAAGCGACCGAACAACTGTTGTCTGCCAATCTTCAGTTTTCAGCATTTAGCGCGTAGTATTCAAACTGGCTGGCGGCTGGCTGATTGTCTGTGCAGCTTGTTATTTGACTGCAGTTTATTATACGCCTTCGCGTATCTCTCAGATTCAGTTACGTACAAGACGTGGAAGTAAACGGTTCACAATAGCGGCAGTGAGAAGCTGACATCTCTAGAGCGCTTTATTTGATAATTTCTTTAAGAATAATTTGATAAAAGTACTTGAAGAAACTGTTTTTTTTTTACTGTAGTGAATTGAAAAAGTGTAACAGGAAGTTTTAAGTGAAATGAAAGCAACGCTAATAACAAAATATGCAAAAACTCAGTAAAAAGAAATATGTAAGTGAATAATTGAAAAGGTAATTAAGTATGTGCGAGTGATACATTGTTACTTTATGAGTTCAAATTAATTTGCTGCAAAGTTTAAGCGAATGTCAAAGTTTAAGCTCAAAATCACATCAAAATTATACAATATTTTTAATTATCTACAATTGTATGTATGTACATATGTTTGCAATAAAATAAGTCGGTCAGTATGCATGTATAAAGTCATAAGTCAAGTGTAATTGTTTTGAAAGACTTGTTAGTAAAATTTATACATACAAACATAAATATAATTGTACTCGTACATATGTAATTTTACTTTTATTGGTTTAAAATTAAATTAGAATTAAAAATGTGGTTTCGATATCCAAAATTTTCTTTTTTTCTTTTTCAAGACACTGCCATTCCATTAATTCTTAATAAGCTCTCTGTGCTTTGCAACCTAGCACAGTTAATAGTCATTAGAGAAAAGTTTGTAGTAAAACAAAAAAGAAAAGTACAAGTAAAAGATGGCTCATTTAAAATCTTAAAGCAACGCGGCAAAACCTAATTTGTTAATAACAAAGTGTTTAAAAAGAATACATGTACTGATGTATTTTTTATCAATGTAGCTGTCAAATACATTTCGAAAATCGAAAAATATTCAGAAATGAAGTCTCCAAAAGCGCAACATTTCCGATCCAAAAATTTCAAAATATCTAAGGTTGACAAAGACAACTATTTATAGCATAATGACCCAATGCAAAAACATATTTATTGTGGATAGAGAAACAAGTTGGTTTAGAAATATGCAGAATCCGGAATTGAAGGCGAACTCATTCAAAGAAAATTCTACGGAAGTGTCAAAGAATGTATTAACATTGATGACAAAACATATCCAAAACTATGTTATCTAAATCGAACTTCTTGGACAAAAATTTCATGTGGAAAATAAACTTGCAAATATCTAGTCAAAAACGGGAAACATTTTAGAGAATGATAGCGCATTTATAACATCGCTCGAAATTATCATCAAATATCACCTGGTAAATTTTGGCCTAACCATGTCATCATACAATATTCCACAGCAACTACATATAAAATCATTTCTACATATCTTATGAAGTTGGGGTGATCGTTGTAAATATGAATCCACCCAAAACACTGCCAGCTCCGCCCCGCAGATAAGTTATTGGCGATTCTAAAATCCCAGTTGATGAATAGTCGATGCATTCAAAAGAAAAACTAATAAATATTACTTATGTAGATGGAACAAATATGCTGTACAAGTTAGAAAAGAAAAAAAAATGCGCCAGAAGAAAATACGAGTATATATTTTTTGACACATAATAAATATCATTTCTATGAAGATAAAATCTTCTAAAGCCTTGACATTTTAAGCGTACAGATTTGAATGGAGCCATGCTTGATGCAAGAAATGGTTTTTAAAACTTAAAATTTGAGGTTCCTGTGTTATCAACGTATTTGATTTTCAAAGGTCCACTAACCCTTTTTTAATTATTTTGAAAGTTCTGCAACTCTTTCAAAAGCATGAATATATTCTTCACCATTTTAATATATGTATATATGTATGTATATGTAAGTACAGCGCGTTAAAGCTAATTCGTTGCCATGGGTAATTGCTCTGCCCAAAACTCTGCTGTCTGAAAGTTCCCTCTCATCAACGTGCTGCCTTAGGTCGACGCAAAACTCTAGATGAGCTGGCCAAACATTAAAAGACCTCATATCAATTGGGTCCATAGCGACAGGAACAAATAGCGAAGGCTAGGTTAGGTTAAGATCCCATTATGATGCCACATTATGTGATTTGTTACCCCCGGAAGAGCCCCCTAAAACCATTTAGTACTCTGAAGAAACTTTAGGAGATCTCTGATTTCCTACTTTCTAAGCTCTTCCAGGTCGTTGGAAGGTGTCTGCCTAGAGTGGAGAATCTTCGTGGGGATAGATCAGGATAATGGCACAAAAGGTGCAAAACCTTCTCTTCCTCCTCTTCATAGTGACAACTTCCGCAGAAGAGCCCGAGCTTTATGCACACAGTGCTGATCCTGTTTTGCAAGTAATTTCCTCCTGTCATCTATCATTTAATTGATTTGTTGGCCTTTCGGAAATTCGTAGCTTGCAAGTCTGTAAGGGTATGCCTATTAGATCATTTATATCTTCGACTGCCAATTTAGTACAGAGTCACGCTAGTTCGTCGACCTCTATATCGCCATGGCCTGGAACTCATCCATCAGCCATCTCTTGTAAGAGCTGTGTGGAATTTCATAGCCACAATAAAGGTCGTCGATTGTTTTGTTTTGGACTTTATTTTGACACCTAGCTATCAGTGAAGTGTGGCCTTATCTATTGCCCTTAATTAAAGACCTCCACCGGCACTAAACTCGAGCTTTGATCCATCTATGTATACATGGATGGACTTGTCCTTTCCTACGACGTCTCGTTTCCACTGTTCCTTTGAAGGAAGCAGGCTCGTAAATGCTGTACTGCGAATAGTGGGCGGAAGCGCGTTATCCTCCATACCAGGAAACCCTGACTATTCCGCTAGTATTATACCGTGACCGTGACAAAAAGTGAAACAGATGAAACTTAAAAAGCAAAGTGCGATAAATCAGATTCATCCTAGGTAGTATACAATGTGGCCAACTAAAAGATGTTTCTTTAAGAATTTACATACGAGGAATTAAGATGGTGAGCGGGTTTTAAACCAACGTCACCTATATGTGATCAGAAATAAAAATGAAACTTGTCTCCATTTGCTGGAGCTCTGACATGGAACTGTTTATTAGAAAAATATGCAGACAGACAGGGTTTCCATTAATCAAGAGACCGCACTACTTTTCCGAACTATAACGAAAAGGAAACGGTCCTTAAAAAATGTCCCCCAGTTTGTGGAAGCAGTGTAACATTTGAATGCTCTTTCGGCAGATCTTAGTGAAGTTCCATCATCGAAAACTTAGTGTATGGCATATATCTGTATAACTGAGTGCTAGCAGACTGTGACAACATAAAATACTTTCAATTTGTGGCCTCATAATGTCACTGACCTCAGCAGCAGTCATTTCCACCTTCAGCTTTTTTGCACTCGCGCAACAAGCCTTTCTCATCTGACAATGTATTCAGAGCCCTGACCTACAAATAAAAAGGTTTGTTGACGTGAAGGGGCTTCTTACTACAATTTCTCCTAATAACGAAATTGTTCCTTTTTTGTTTAGAAAATAAAAATAAAATAAATATTGCTGTTTTGGTGCATTTTCCAAGTTGAATGCTTACGATTGCCGTTTATTGGATTAGCAAGCCACTTAAGGTAGATACTCGCACATTTGTTTGTATGTAAGTGGGTAGGTACATGTGTTTGTTAGCTGATAGTTAAGTCGCTACCCAATCTGTTCTGCTAATTCGTTTACATACATACCAACAATATACGAGCACATGTACATACATATGTAGATTTCGTATGTTAACCGGAAATTCTAGATCATTAAGCATACTTTTTGTTCTACGAAAATTGCCGATTTTTCTTTGTGAAAAATAGACGAAAATTGCAAAAGAAGCTGAAATAATTGTATACAGGAAAAGTAAATGTTAAGGTTTTTTTTTGATTTTTGTATTTTTTGCGATTTTTTTTTTGTTCTTAATTTTCAACACTTTGAGCTGCCACATGCTCTCGCGTTATGTTTTTCGTCATCTTCCAACAATTACGCGCTATTTAGCTAGCAAATTATGAATGCAAATTGTGTGAAAATTTGAACATTTCGCTTGAACTTTTATTACGAAAACGTACTGAAAGCCGAATCAGCTGCACAACATTTTAAGATTTTCTACTCCTACCAATATAGAGAGAGCAAAAATAAAATAAAATTTAAAAGCAAAAGACTAAACGCTGAAAAAAAGATTTTAAAAAAAAATTAGAAATTGAAGCGAAAAGAAAATTGAAGATAGCGAAGTGGAAGAAATAGCCTCAAGTGGGCAAGTAATCATTATCACATCCCACTCAAAGTGATAAATTCTGCAGGGTCCCAGCAAAATCACAATTCATATGGCCCAAAACAGCCGTTAATCGGCAAAACCAACAACAATAAACACACAAAAATAAATGCAAAAACAACAAGAAAACAAAGAACTATTAGAAAATTATTTTTCCAAAGCGTTCACAGTTCACAGACGAAACGTCTGCCTACCGTACAACGAGGCAGTCGCACAGCTAACGAGCGGAGGATCGGATCTGATCGGATGAGAACACAACCAACTTCGTTACATATTGTTTGTTAAATAAAAGCACACACACACACACACACCTATTGTGTGCGGAAAATTTTAATTTTTCAATTTTAAATAACGTGAAAATTATTTGAACAATATTTATTTTTAAAAATTTCGCAAGCGCGTCGCTACAGGCGAGTGAGAAACAAGCAAAAAAAAAAGTGAAAGAAAGCAAAAAAAAAACATAAGAATATACACGAGAAAAATTAAAAAGTGCACATGCATGACATATAAAGTTATTTAAAAAAAAATATTTACATATATAAAAATAAAAACGGCAAATCTTAAGCCAGAAAAACGTAAAAAAGTGTCTGTATAAAAAAGATAAAATAAAATATATACAATTTAAAAAAAAAAATCAATTCAGCAAAAAAAGAGAAGCAACCCGAAAAATAGTTTCGTCAACAAACGCGCAATTAAAATCGTGTTCCAGTGGCGGTGAATTGTTTATTCGACATTATTGCCAACACAAGCGGGTGAGTTTGGTTTGTTTTTATTTTTATACATACATATCTACATATTATATATATGTATCTACATATTTACATACATACATACAAGCGCGCATATTTATTATATGTTTTTTGATCGCAAATCTCCATTGCTGATGAAACACATTAAAAAAACAATTAAAATGACTTTTCGCACTTTTCCATTAGCCATTAGTGAAATTAATTGAATTCATCTTTTATGAATTAAAAAAAAAATTGTGAAAACAGGTCAGCAATATTTTTCAAACATTTTTGGCAGACAGAAAGTTAGCTTTCTTTCTTTTTTCTTTAATCAAATGTTAATATTGTGAATAAAAAAAAATTATATAAATATATAAAATGATTGTAAACCACTTTGCTTATTCAGAAATACATTTGCTCATTCCTTTGAATTTCTGAAGATTATTGGTCGTAGTAGACGCTCTCAATAATTAATTTGTTTTTGCCAATCCCAATAAAAATGTTTGGTTAATTAAAAAAACAAGGTTTAACTTATATATTCTTACAATCTAGATCTGCTTGTATTTTAGAATTTAGTTTATTAAAATTTCCTGCATGCGAAAACGTCGGTTTAAAACAATCAGCAAAATATCAACGCCTGTTAGTAGACTTCATGAAAAAAATATTTATTTTTTTAACTTTTTGGAAGATACTTTAAAATCGGGGAAAAAACCAGCTGGCGCCTCCAGGCCACCTAATTGAATTCGCCTTGAGTTCGCCTGGAATTCGCGACATTTGTCCAATTTGTTGCCAAGGCGAATTCATTCAAAGTGGAGTCAATTCTGCGGCGAATTTGATTTTTTTTATTGCTTTATTGTCGTGATTGTCAAAACCGTCATCTTTGTTTACGTTTTTTTTGTCTATTTATTTTGGAAACAGAAAATACACGAATATTTTGTTTTTGCAGGGATGCCAACACCTTGAATGAATTTACCTTGTTTGTTGCGTAGTAATAATTTTCAGGCAAGAAGGAGACTTTCCATACTTTTAGGTCTGTGGGATACATTGCAATCCTATTAGTAAGGAGTATGAGGAATTCGCATATATTAATTTATTAGACAATTTGTTCATCTAATATTTTTTTTAATCACAATAAAAATAATAATCAGCCGTTATTAATTCATGTGATAAACTTGAATTGAAACGAAAACAGGGGAAGAATAATCCCATTGGGCGCAATGACATAACTCAGTTGTGACCAGTGTTACCACATAAACATATTCTTTTCCTCCGAGTTTCATTTGAAAAACAGCAAAAGGACCATATGGGTCAATCCATGCAAACGTTACACTAACAATTTTTTCCGCTCGAATCAATTTTCTTTACATTTTTGGGATAAAATATGAGACACGCATTTTTTTAAATTTCATTTGGCATACACAGTTTCCGAGACCAATTTTTTTTGAACTTAAAGTATGCCAAAAAAGGGCTTTTTAATAAATTCATCCGCACAAAAAAGCATTTTATTTAAAAAAGAACTTAATCATCGTAACTTTCACGATTTTTTCTTGAATTCTATATGAGGATAACGAGAAGTCGTTACACTTATTTTTTAATAAAAAAAAGTGGATATTAAAAAAAATAACAAATTCAATTTGTTTTAAATTTGGAAATACTATAATTTTTTTGTTATTTATTGGCCTTATAAATGTAGATTAATTGACAAATTTATTGAATTTATTTGAAAATACTTTTTTTTAATTTTTTTCTTGAAGACTGTTCTTCAAATGCTTAAGTGAGTGTTTTAAAAAAATCATTACCAAATTTAAAAATATTTATTTTAGATACATTTGTTTTTCGAAAATTTTTTTTAAATAAATACATGTCGACAGAAAGGAAAGCCTCAAATATATAACATTGCCTACCAAACTACCAAATTGATTTAAAAGTACCCAATGAGGGTATTTTCCTACAGTGGCTACGCTGTGGCTACGCTGGTCGTGACTTGCATTTCCGAATTAGTTTAGAAATAATCATAGAATTGGCAAAACAGTTTACACCAACCGGTAACCGATTATCTAAACTTTGCGCTGGAAATCTATAACTTTCTGCCTAGGCTGTTTAATCGAATAATGCTAAAATCAGAAACTATTTAATTTTTTTATTTGACCGATTATAATATTTTCCACCACTTAGCAATGGTAGTTTTGTGACGTTCATGTTTTATACATTTTTGACTGCTCTCCAAATTATAAATGTTCTATAACATTTAAATTATTTCAATTTACTTTTGCATACAAGCATTTTTATCAAAATTTTTTTAGCGTTTCAACTGTCTTCCCTTCATTAAATAGAAGCGTATTTATTTGGACTTTGTTTAGATATTTCATACTTCGATAATGCAAACTCGTTTGTTTATCAATCTTTAAATGCTTAATTATAACATTTCTTGCATCATCTTTTTTCATGCGGAAAAAACAAACTATAAACAAATTTTCTAAGCATGTGTTTTGAATTTTTGTATTTTGTATTTTGATTTGAAGGTTTTTATATTCCCCATTTTTTTCACTTTTTGCCGGCTAAAACTTTTTTTTGGTTTTGGTTTTGTTGTGTTTAATACGTGGTTTGCAACGGTTGTTGCTGTCATTTGTACATATATGTATATACATACATATATATATTAGTATATATATTGTATATATGTATATTAGTACATCTGTGATTTCTTATGTCATATGTATGCATGTTCATATGCTGCCTTATTTTAATGCCTTTTATTTAGTAAATAGAAGTACAGCTGGTTGTACCGCCTTTGTTCGGTTAAGAAATTGTCGTAGATATTATTTCATTTTAGTTATATATTTGAATACTTTTATGTAGCATAATCTTTTCAAATCGCATGACTTCTTCATTTTCAATATTGTAAAGTTTGTATATCTACCAACGTAAACATTTTAATATTTAAAATGCGTATTTTATGGAATTACAGCATAACTATAATTTCTTTCTACTCTATTTACAAATTATAGTACAACCACATATTGCGAGATTTCGGCACTTTATTTTTCTTTAATTGATTTAAATTCGTTTTCAAGTAAGGTAAACACCGCTTTTTTAACTGTTTACAAAATGTACAATGATTTAAGAAAATTTCGAACCTGTTAAACATTTTTTTTTTAATTTTCTTGAGTATGCAGTTTATTGCTTCTTTCAATTTTAGTATAAGAAAGTGCAAGTTACAAGTATCTACAGTGATCACTGATTTCTGACAATTTTTCGAAGGCTTCATCAAAAGAGTTTATTAATATAATTCTGTATGCCAATTGACACTACAGAGATCTGAAAGCCTTTACTTAAGGTTGGCTTTGCTTCCTTTGAAAAATTCAAAAATTGACTTGCTTGGTGTCTTTTAATTTTTTTTATGTATATTTTTAGATGTTTTAAATTTACAACATACATACAATAATACAAACACTTACTCCAACCTTGTGAACACCACAAATAAACTTTTTATAAAATTTGAATATTTAATCCTAAGCGCCTTGTATTGAGCCAAAATATATTATGGGCGAACATGATCATGAACTTGAATTCTCTCATGCTGCACATCCTCGTGCACATAAACATCGAATTGATAAATATTTTGTATGAAACATATAAATTGTCTTGACCTTGAAGTAACATTTCTCACTGCTTCATTCAAATTTAGGTCAAAAATCAAAAATTAATGCTTATCATTAATAACGTTTTGTCTAATTTTAATTTTCAGCTACGCGATGATTTTTTCATGCTTTTATTTTTCTAATAAAATCTTAAAGCTACAAACTACTACTTTGAAAAAAAAAAAAAACTAAACCATCACTGAAAAAAAAAAATTAAAACTATTGCTTGAATTGTGTTTCGGATGACCTCAATGATCCCTTTTTCAAATGTGTTTCGAAGTAATAAAAGAGATAAATCTAAAATCGTTTCCAATTCAAAACTCATAATGCAATCATAAAATTATGTTCTCTTTTGATGTGCAAGCGTAGTTCCATAAATAATTTGAATAATGACTTACATATGTACGACGAGCATTAGGAACGGAAAATGTAAACAATTTATAAAATGTAACAATGTAAGGTCACAACTTTTTGATTGTAATTTCTAAAGTATCTTAATAATGGAATTCACCACATTTAGATTCACCGTAACAAAATTTTCGATACATTGTTGGTACTTTCTCGTTACATTTTCGATACGTTTTCGCAACTGTCGGTACGATTTCAGTATGTTTTCGTAAATTTGCGGGTAAAATTTTGCTAGATGATTTTTCTATAGATTTTCAGTACGTTTTCGGTTCTCTCTACTACTTTGAATGGTAAATTAAAATATCTTGTTAATCAAACATAATACAATTTTATACAAATTTTATTCTTCATTTGAATAATTCACCAAATATACATAAAAACAACTACATAAAAAAAATGGTTTTAAAAGTTGGTCAGATTTTCACTACCAAAATTCTGCAATTTTTACCAACGAGAACGCCTAATTTTGTCTCTCTAAATTGCCACAGGAACAAGGGCATGTAAATGATTTCTCGATCAATACTGGCACTTTGACAATTTAACGGCAAAGGCAAGTTATATTCTTCGTCTTCTTCTTCTATCTACTGTTCATCACGCTTTATTAATCGTTAAAGTTTGTTGTCTACTTTCTTTAATTTTTTATAAAAATATAGTTAGTTCACAATTCAAAATATGCAACGCAATTTTCGTAAAATTTTAAACTTTTTATTTAGAACTCTTAATTAAAAGCGTAGTAAGCAGTTTTATAGCCCAATCAATTTCGGTAATTTAAAACTTTTTTCGTAAAACCCAAATATTCAAAGTTTTAAAAAGTCAAAAACGTTCTTGTAAATTCAATTTATTACAACTCCATAATAATATTTGTGAAAATGTGACCATCAATTGCATGAAAAGCTTGTTCGTGATGTCGTCATCCACTCGATAGATGGGAAATATTTGAAATTAAACATTTTACATTTAAATATAAATATTTCTTTGTATGCCTTGAAGTGTTAATGAAAACTGGTCCAGTTTTCATTATGACTAAATATTTATGTATACTTATATATTTATATATGTTTGTACAGCGCTCAAGGAATTTATGCGATAACTAATGGTGGGCTCCTGTTTATAAATATTTGACAGAAGCTATTAACATTACTATTTATCCAGAGCGGATTCCGCCTTCAAAATGACTCAATTAGTGCCAGCGTCACCTTGAGAATTCAGGTGGAAAGCGAGAGTTGCGTAGTGTGTTAATTTTTTTTAAATTTAATTTGAAAAAAATTTTGTTCACAACTTGTTAAAAGATGATTTAATTTCTTACTTTCATTATATGTAAATTTACTCTTAAAAATGCATAAGAAAAATTTCTTTTATTAAAAATCCATGTTTTAAACAGAAATGCTTGACGCTATGTTTGAAAAGTTCTTTCTTAAAAAAAGAGAAATCAAGCAGTTAAATACGAAATGAAAAGTGGCTTTAACAGTAATATTCGCACGCAAGCGGGGTACGGAGCAATGCGATGCCAAGTAATATCAAAGAAATATTGATCCCATCTTGCTAAATTTCATAATCTTCGAGTTGATATTTAACATCGTTCTCCATTTCAGATCTTATCTTGGACTGAAGGTGAAGATAAATTTGGGAAAAAAATATTTCGGTCTGTTGAATTTGCGATTTTGATTCCGGCGGATGTACTCTGAAACACTCTGCAAAAATGGTTTAACCTCATCCTACGCCGGGTACTTGTGCAGAAAGTGCTCAACTGTCTCCTTTGAGCCTCGATCTTCACAGCTGCATCAGAACCTATTGAAGGATATGCCTATCCTGTTGGCATGTTCCCCTACAGGCCAGTGTCTGTGCAGACAGCTGTGAGCTTTTACCTATTTTGTGTGCTCTTATCTAAAAGATCTCTAGTTTTAGGCGAATCATAGGACACCCAAAGCTGCCGGGTAATCCTGTACGATCCTCTACTACTCCACCTGTGTCTCGATTTCTGGAGGTAAATATCATAAAAGTATGCCCAGGATTTCCCTTAGCGAGGCGCCAATGTTCACCGCATGGGACATATTCAGTGCAGATCATCCGCTGTTTCGTTTCCGTAGATATCCCTATGCCCCGGGACCCATATCAGGGTAATTTCGTATTGATTGGAAATCGAAACCATCTCCTTAACTTATTTACCAGTTGAGAGTTGACTTCGAAGTAGAAGAGAGTGTTTTAATGGCAGCTTAGCTATCTGTAAATATGTTCACCCGCGTGCTTGCATTCCGCTCAATAACCTCAACCAGCACCTTTATTGTAATCGTGTCGGCCTGGAAAATGCTTGCATAATCTGGTAGATGGAAGGATAGTTTCAGATTATGCTGTTCAATAAAAACCACTGCACCAACCCCGCGTTCCATATTTTATCCGTCCGTAAAGACTGACAAGGCATCCAATTACTGGGCTCTTCCACGAGTTTAGGCTCTACGGCTTGAGTTTTCGATAAAACGATCTATCGGTAATAAATCGTTCCGTTCAAGAACTCCGTTGGGCAAGATCTCATTGCACCCGTTACACCAACGGCTGCTGTCCTTTGAATTCCCCCCATTTTTTTAACGACGTAGCGTACAGTCTTTAGTTTTAGTCCCAATTTATTGCCTAACATTCTTCTAGCAGCATACAGAGCCACCGAAGCCTACCTTGCACGCTTCAGACTCCAATTAAGTTTAGGGTCCAGAATTATTCCAAGGTATTTCACCCTGTTTGACAGATAAAGTACCCTTCTTCGGAGCTTTGGTTTTGTGAAATAAGGTAGTTTTGTTTTATTCGTAAAAAAAACATTTGGTGTGTTTTCAGGGTTCACACTAAGCGAGCAATTTATGGTCCACCGCCTGTAGAACCCTCTTCAAAATTTCGCTAATAAACTGTGAACTACTTCGGTTTTTTCTTCTTGAAGTTACGTTAGTGATCTTTCGTTGAAATTTCAAACGGTTTCATAAAAATCAGGTAAAAAAAACACAATATGTATTACCGAGAAACTATTTCATTGCATCTTGCCAATTAAAATTAAAACTAGAAAATCCCTTAATACCAAACAAAGTAAATAAAAAAAATTAAAGGTGTCAAATTTGTTTAAAAAATTAACGAAAGACATTAGAAGCAGGTGAAATTAAAAAAAAAATCGTTATATGGGGATTATAGATCGATATGCCGCCAAGTTCGAGGTTCGAACCTCAGCCTGGGCAAGTAGAATCTTAATCATAGAAAAGTTTTTTTTAATAGCGGTCACCCCTCGGAAGACAATGGCAAACTTCCGAAGGAATGAGATCCTTCCATTTGTGATAGAATATAGAGACGCACACTACAAACGGTAAGAGAAGCTCGACCAAACACTGAGCTATGTAGTGTAAGCGCCAATTTATTATTATTATTATTATTATTGTTATGAGGGTTAATAAACCATCATAATATACATACATAAATCAAATTTAAAATATTTAATTCGCACATAAACACAAAAACAAAATATGTGTGCTCAAAATAAAACCAACTAAAGTAAAAATATGTCGTTTGTTCAAAAGACCACAAAATTTTCCATCCAATTTTTGAAAGCGAATGGGTGACGATTTATTTGTTAGGTGAAAATTGACAACCTACACAGTTCACGCCTCTCTGCCTGCTGACCACTAGAGCAGGTTAAATATAATTTTCCAGATGCAAGCGAATGCCAAAAATATGATGTGCAGAGAGGTGAAAGGAATCAATGCGGTAATGTTTCAGTGAGAAAATTTAGCAAAGTATCTCAAACGTTTGTCCGCTGCTATGGATCTTAGCCACTGAATTCTGCACTAATACCTCATTTCAGAATTTTCACATTTTTATATTTGCGAAAGCAAGTTGCCGAAACACAAAGCAGACAGTTTA
This sequence comes from Philophylla caesio, assembly GCA_963971545.1. Taxonomy (NCBI): domain Eukaryota; kingdom Metazoa; phylum Arthropoda; class Insecta; order Diptera; family Tephritidae; genus Philophylla; species Philophylla caesio. Next base: position 24,049,610 of record OZ020608.1, on the reverse strand, counting down.
AGCGAAAGAGATTTGCTTTTGGCGAAATAATCATCTTTCGGAGAGCAGTGAAAGTGCAAAAATGAAAACCGAAATAGGCGTGAAAATTCTAAACAAAAGCAAAATGAATGTAGGAATTTTGGAAATGCACTTGAGCGAAAATTGCCAAGCACACAAATGCATAAATTATAAATACAAAGTAGCGCGTAATGGCGAAAAATGTGTAGAATAAAAAATGCGAATTAGGAAAAGCTCTTTGGTTGTGCTTTTCGCAGCACACAAATTTAATTTTTAAAAATATTAATTTGATTTTTTTTTGTTTCAACTCAACGATTGATATTGCATTAGTTTGATTGCTTGTGTTTTCATTATCGTAGGACAACACTTTTACATTCATACGATCTGAATGCCCCTCACCTCATTTCTATAGGTGTGCGTGTACTTCGCATAGGTTTATGTAATTTTATTGACTTAATTCACTTGTATTCTTCTTTTTTCTTGCACTGTGTACGCACCCATCCTTTTTTAATTTTTTTTATTGATTTTTATTACAATGTACTATGTAAACACATATGTATATGTTTTATTTAACTTTTAAGTTGACATGCTCGGTATTGTATCAATTAACTAGAAAAATGCATTAACTCCCGTATCCTACTTTTACAAGGGCGTTATTGTTGCTGCTGTCACTGTGAAATGCTCATTCATGCTACAGTTGGCATTGGTCTATTAAGTGGAAGTAGAATCAAATTACATACCTGAACTGTCAACGATTGTTCACTATGAGCGTAAATGCAGGTCAAGGCTGAAAAATTAGCGCGATTGCCTACAAAGAGAGTTAATATAAACTACTTTTTATTCTAAAAGAAAAGTCTTTTGCAAAATTCAATTAATCTTCAAAAGCACAACTTTCTATGTTGTTCAATATTTTTTATGATAACAATAAATTTTTAGCTTCGAGTTTTTTTTTAATATTTGCTGTCAAAAACCTTAGATCAGGGGAACACAAACTCTGCGTCGCGATGTTATAATACCTTCTTTCCGGAAACTAAAATTAATTCAATTCAAATCGTAAGAATTCCCAGTCTTAGCTTGCTAGTCGTTTGGCTTAAGCGTTATTGGCCACAATACTAAACCTCGCAAAGTTCTGCACACTCAAAAAGTTTAGGAGATCGTGGCATAATAATAATATAATAATTTACCGCTTACACTATATAGCTCAGTGTTTGCCCGAGCATCTCCTACCATTTGTGGTGTTCGTCTTTATATTATTCCACAACTGGAGACACCTACAGTTTTGTGCCGGCTCCGAACGGCAAATGTAATAAATGAGGAACAAAACTTTTTCGATGGTTTACATTTTACTTGTTCTGGCCGATATTTGAACCTCGAACTCAGCGGCATATCGAGTTATAGCACGCACCGCTACCCACTCGACCACAGCGGCCACCCTGGCTAAGGTTATGGATTTTTTATGTTGTAGAAAACGCTTGATACATGAATTTTCCATAATATCTATAACATATAAAGTGCATATTAGAAATATATGACACCCATATATGGGAAGTATTTTTTTTAAATGTAATACTTTGAGTGTAATATACTACTCGTATTAATTCTCGTACAAAACGAATATAAAGCCAAGTTTCAAACTTTTACATACTTTATATTAACTAAAGAAATATTTCTTTCTGAAAATTGTATTAATTTTGGCTAAAGTTTTATAATAGCATGCGTACACAAAATTTTTTTAATTTCAGTTTGTTATAAAAACACAAATTTTTCGAGTGTCAAAAAATATCTATCAATTAATTATGATCAACATAATTTATTACATTGCTCTTTTTATTATTTTTAAAGTATATTATTTATTTAATAAAATATTTTTCACACTTTTTGTACAATTTTTTTTGTTTGGAAAAGTACTAATAAGTGTTATATGCAATACATTTCTATGTTCTGTATTTTTAATTAAATTACTTCTAGAGAAAAGATTACCATAAAAAAAATGTAATTTCACAAATTTTGCATTTTCCATCGAACGGAGTGTAGTGCCCAATAAATTTGTTTCTCATTCGCCAACACAATTTGATTGACGTGGGTGGCAGCAATGGTGGCAGCATTCAAGAGCTGCTGACACAAATCATCTACTGGCAATATGCCGTTAACACAAATGCATTTCATACATACATATTGTCTACAAATGCAAAGAAAGGAAGAAAAGCAAACCATTCGAGCACGCAAAACAAAAAAAAAAGTAAATGACTGTGAAGCACACATACAATGGCAGAGTGGAGAGATTTTGTACTATGTAGGTGCAAAGCAGTGTAGTGGTTGTGGACTTGAATATGTAGGGCAATTATTATACATACTACACACATGCATACATTTTTAAGTATGTAAAAACAAAAAGTGCACTTGTCTGCTGAGATCCATTATTGATGGGGTTAATTGAAAAAATGTATTATGTCATTAGGTCAGATGTGCACAATTGAGTAACGAAGCTGATGGTTCAAAAATTTCAATATGTTCACTCAAAGCCATAAAGGCGCTTTAGTATACGCAAAAAATAAAATGTTTTTGAAAATAGAAATAGAGCGCATGTACTAAAATAGAAATGCATTTACAATGTCAAATGCTCGTCAAGTGCACAATTGTTCGATTGACAGACATTTGCCCTTTCTGGCTTTACCAACAACCTAAATTTCGCTGACATTCATTGTATGGAAATGTTATCGGAAATGGAAAATTCAAATTGAAAATAGCAATTGGAAATTGATATTTTGGTTGTGTTTTAGGATTCACTATTATTTGTACATATGTCATTTATGTATATATCCTGCATTAGCAATTTGAGTTAGTTTTTGATTATAATTATGGTTGTCAGCTAGTAGTGAAGAAAATAAAATTTTTTCCATTAACATTGATAGATTTCGTGTCAGGCACGAAAATTATAACTATGTATGTACATATATTTCGCTTTTTACTAAAATTATATTTAGATTTTTGAGAAAATTTTCAAAACTTTATAAACTACTATAACAGTATTAAAAATCGAGCACGTCCCGTTCCGCTTGAATTATTCGTTATAAACAAGTCAAAATATGCGTTAACTTAAATAATTTATTAAACAAAGCAGGCAAATTAAAAACTGTAATACAGTCGATTCAAAAAGTGTACAGGCCATTCTCTAAGAATTCCTGGGAAAACCATCTGGATGCTTTGGACACGCAATTTTAGTACAGATATGTAGTCCCCAATTTTTGCACAAATTCTATATACTTGTTGGTTTTGAATATTCAGGGACATGTAAAATAAGCTATTAGAGTCCTGTCATACGAAAAAATAAAAAAATTTAGTACAAACTATTTTGTACTAAATTTTTAGTACATTCATGTTTCTGTCAATTAAAGCTCACCTGAAGCTTAAGCAAAAATACAGTTCTTTATAAAAAAATTTCAAATTTCTTTTCTATATTTTAATACTATGTATGTATATCTATGTACTAAATAAATTTGAATGTAAATTAATACCTAACAATTTTATTTTTTGACCATTTCTAAAACCATAATTTGAACGTCATAGAGAATTTTAAATTCATAATTTTTTGACTAATCTTGATGAAAAATTTCAGTAATATTTACCTAATAAAGATATATTTATATCTTTAAATTTTTTGAGTTTAATTAATGGATAAATTAGGAACAAAATATTTAACTACTTCAAGTGAAAAATTCATAAAAATAATTGTTTGCTCGTTTTAGTACATTACGGTCAATAATAAACTCACTTAATTTTAGTATAAAGCGTACTACTATGTTTTATGAATTTTTTAGTACAAACAAGTTTTTTACAAGTTTTAATTAATATTTAAGATCACATGGAACGCGACCGAATAATCCTAATTATTTTATTGCAAACCATATTTTTCGAATTACAGTGCATATTTAAAGGAAACATTTAAAATAAAAATTCTTAGAAATTTAAGTATTAGTATTATTAGTACAATGCACAAAATAATTTGGGCACAAAATTTAACCAAAATTTTAAATACCACTATCTTTAAAAACATGCCTGTAGCAGTTTTCTCAGTTTTAATAAAAAAGCTTTTGACAAGATTTTGTAAAAAATACATTATTCATACAGTTTGTAGGATATGTAGTATTTATAATTTTTAGTACATAAAGAGTACTAAAATTTTAGAACATATAATTTTCAGTGCATACTTTGTTCTGAACTTTTATTTTATTTTTTACTTACAAAATAGAGATTAATTTTAAATATTTTTCGGTCCATTTCATTTTTAGATACTTGACGCTACAGAATTAAACCCTTCTAAACCCATTACGCACAAGCCCGCGCATCACACACATCAGCATGTCTGCGGCCACCACATACACGCGCATACAAAACTTGGGTAAGGGCTCCAACAGCAAAATGGCGCCCAATACTTCATTATTTTTCGATAAAAAACCCACTACCGAAGCCACATTCACACTGAAACACGGTGGCGCACGCCTTAACGGGACAACCAATGGAAAAAGTAGGGTTGCCGGTGGTGGCGGAAGTCGCAGCGTAGGCTCTAGTGAATCTTCAGATCCGCTAGAGTCCGATTGCAGTGAGGAGACCGAGGAAGAGGAGGCAGAGACAAAACGAGTAGTAGACGATGAAGCGCGACGACAAGTGCGCAAAATAAATGACGTCCAAGAAGAAGATGATGATGATGAAGAGGAGGAGGAGGATGACGACGATGAGGAGCTCGATGAAGAGGATGATGATCCCGAAGAGGAGGAAGAGGATGATCCCGATGAGGTGGACGATGGGAATGAGACTGATGATGAGGGTGATGATGATGACACAGATGACAGTAGCAGCGTCGAAACGGCGAAAGGTGTGCGCAAATATCATCTAGATGATTTTCAAATAATCAAGACTGTGGGTGAGTAAACGACACTAATTATAGCTAATATTTAGTTTGAATATTTAGTCATTCATGCATATTGTCGCGCCACGATTTGCACGCTTCTCCACAACATGTGTTGTTTGCACTGCGGCAATGTTTCTTGAAAGCGTTATGCGGCAAGCAACAAATAAAATTGGAATTGTGAAAATTGCCAAAATGATTCATTGGAATTGAAAATCAAAGAAAATAATTTACTTACATATATACGTATGTATGTATGTATGTACGGTGGTGATCATCACACAACAACAAAGTGCTAAATTTTGCTTTTGTATTTTTTGTTGGCTACTTTTTTTTTAATTGTTTATATTATAATAAAATTGCGTAGGTGGCGTGTGTTGAACTCGTTAACACTAATGAATGAGCTCTCCCTAAACGTAACATGACTCACATGAAACGATCGTTCGACTGACGTGAATTGCATGCCCAGTAAATTGTTTGCTCCGCACTGTGAGTGAACTGATCGCCGCACTGCAGATCGTGATCGATCGATCGCACGCAAAATAAACTATTTACATAATTCTTTGTTTTTTCCATCTTCTAAAAATGATTACAAAATCACATCAAAATATACAAAATCCATACATTTATGTACGTATATGTGTTTTGTTAGTTTTATCGATTATTTATAATATCAGAAATTCTATCTCTCTCTTCACGCCATTCAATTTCCTTTGTTTTGCTCGAAGCGACCGATCGGTTTCACTCATTCATTAATCACCTGCGCGTGTCTCACTTTTTTCCTTACTTAATTTTTTCGTTAGAGTCATCTGGAAAGCATTTATGTTGGTTTACTGATTTTTATCTATCGCCGCTTGTAAATTAATGAAATAAACAACATTGATAGTACAGGCGCGGCAGCAAAAAATTAAAAAAAAAAACATGGAAAATAAATTTTTTCATAAACAAAAGCACTGCAATGGATTTTGTTTTTCTTGCACTCTTTCCAAATTTACAACTGAGAGAGCACAGTTTGCACTTCGCTCTTAGTTTTTCGGGTTTTTCCATCACATCTAGCTCAATTTGTAAATATTTGCAGAAAAATCCATGTTTATAAAACCTCAATACAAACAAAACTATACACAGATATCTACATAAAAATATACTAAACTAAGTTGTGCAGTAGAATAAACAATGTCACTATTTTGTCGAAAAGTTAGTCGTTTGTTATACATACGTTCAGGCCGGCCGGATTGCAAATCGTATCGATTATACAGCCATACAATATTTAACGGCGCAGCATCCGCAGTAACCGAATTGCGGTCGCAATGGCATTTTGACCATCACGTCGTCACATGAGCACTGACCTACTGGAGTTGATTTTAGTTTATGCGACTAAACTTTTGTAAATGCAAGTTTTTTTGAAAACTCAAAAAAAAAAAAACAATTTTATAAAGTACAGTAATCCAGAATATTTTGGTTTATTCTGGTTAAATATATAGATTTAATATTTTATTTTATTTTTATTTTTTTTAAATGAGCTAAAGGCCAATTTTTGTTGGAAAAATTATAGAAAAAACAACAACACCAAGAAGCCGTGAAGAAAGAAGTCTGATGAGGAAATGTGGTGATTTCCAAAATAGTACTATAACTTCTACCGCTTTGGTGTTGTTGTTTTTACCCAAATTTACAAAAAATTTACTTTAGCTCATTTAAAAAAAATAAATAAAACAACGACAACAGGTCAAAAACAACAAAAATATAGATTTACATGTTACATTTTGTTTACCTTTCAGTATTTTCTTTCGTAACCTTTCCAGCTGTGAAGTCTATTAGCGCGAGTGGCGGCCATTTTGTTGTACTACTCGTAAATTGTAGACAACGCTTTTCAGTCAAAACAATTTTAAATCACCTTTGAACTTACCGATGTACTAGTTTCCAATTCTTGGCATATCTGATGGGTTAGCTGATATATACGATAAAGCTCGTAGGATTCTTCTAGTTTTGTCTTTTCGTGGCGAGACTTGGGCATTCGCGGAGAAGGTGCTGAACATTTTCCTCACTGTCATCTAAGTCACTACTTCGACATGCTATGTTTTGGAGAAGTTATATTCTTACAGCATGCTTAACTAATATTAAGTATACCCTTTATTCTAATTTTCCATTTGTAAGACCAAAGTTCTTTCACTATTATAAAAGCTTGTTTATCTAAACATTTTTTTCCTGGTTAGTTCCTGAAAGTGTAATTAGATCCCTATTCGATCTACTCCTAGCTGGCATTACAGAGTCATCGCAAAGAATTTGTAATAGGATCCTGACTTGGCCAATACATACGCTTTTTTATTGCCGTCAATGTTTGTCTGTGTAGCCAAATGATAGAGATGTTCGTTCACCGAGCAACAGAGTTTAATTCCTTTCCACACTGAATTACTTGTCGAGATTTGATAAGAGTGACCGTTTATGCGAACGAATGTCGCATAATTGTCTGAGTAGATCGTGGTTCAATTTTTCTCGATTGATTTGTATCTTAATATTTTACAGGCTTTCCAGATCTCTAGCACAGGCGCCTGAAAGATACTACTGTCAAAACTTAGCCGCAGATAAAGATACACTAGTTCTGAACTGTCTCAAAATAATCCGCCAAAAATGCTCTTAAAAAGATTTTGCAAATTGGCAAAAACTAGCCCCGTAATAGTCTTGAACTCGTTAACTCGTTAAGTTATTCAAAGTTAGAGGTCCGAAATTTTCTTGAAATAGTCGCGAACTATTACCGGAATGGTCTTTGAACTAGGTTCGAAATAAAACCGAAATAGTTCAGAACTTGTCCAAAACCAATTAGGGCCGAAATAAATAAACTAATCCCGAAATTATTCCTACTTTGTTCTGAAATAGTACCGGACTATTCTCGAAATGTTTGTAGACTAGTCGCGAATTGGGAAAAGAATAGAGCTAAACTATTCCAAAACTGTCATTTGAAATTTTGTGAGAATCTCAGTTGGGGTGAAATTGAGATAAAATTACGGATATTATCACCTCAATTTCTCACGTACAACTCTGAAATTTACTTATCGTTTATGATGTTTTAATAAAGAAAAAAGAAAAATATATATAAAAATTCATATTTTTTTTAACTATGTAGCTTCTTAGCTCGATATGGTGACCAGGGACGGGTACAGGAGAGGGGTCCTGGGTTTTATTATATTTGATTAACTTTAATTGAGAGGTGCATATAAATAAATTAAAATAAATATATGTAAATATCGCTGTCCTAATGCCCTTGACGGGCATCTATAAAATCCATGGAATGATATTTGATAAACGGGGAATGAAAGTGCGTGAGATGACTGAGGTTGTAGGCATCTCAACTGGGAAGCCACATCACATTTTACACGAATATTTGGATATGAAAAAGCTATCCGTGCGATGTGTGATTACTTACACTCGAAAAAAGCGCGAATATGCACGTGTGTTGTCACCATGGCCAAAATAAATGCAACTATTTTCTATTTCCAAACCAGAAGAAATGGCTGTGTGGTAAAAGATTTGGATCAAAATAAAACAAAGAGTTAAAAGGAGATTATGTTGATAAAGATAATGTTTTTTGCCGAAAAAGTATATTAATTGACAATTTTATTGAACTAAACGCAAGTTAATGAAAATTTGTTGTGAAAAAACAAAACTGGCCTCGAGCTAAATAAAATTGTCAATTATGAACATTTATTAGGCCAACAAAAAAATAACAAACATTTATATATACAAAGAGCCTTAAAAATGCATTCTAAATAACTAAATAAACATAATTTGCAAAAAACACACACAACAACCAGACAAGCAAATTTAATAGTGGCAGATCAGTTTCTCTTGTTTGTAGTTAGTGTGTTTAAGGAAGTTGGAATAAACACAACCGTCCACTCGGCTAGCGTAGCACAGCATGAAGCGTGTTGACTCTGCAACTCCGAGCTCCTGAGTTCAAAGCCTGGGAGAAGTGGTTATGAAGAATTAATTTAATAAAAAGAAGTCTGATGAGGAAATGTGCTGATTTCCGAAATATTGCTATAACTTCTACCATTAAAAAAACAGTTTTTTTCACAAAAAATCTTTTATAAACTGGCCTTGAGCTTAATAAAATTGTCAATTATTAACATTTATTAGGCCAACAGAAAAATAACGAAAAAGTTAATTTTATTCAAAAAGTTAATGACTTATCAAATCGCCTTCGTAATTTGCAATTTTACAAACACATTTACCGATTTTTTCAAATCAGTGCCACGTTGCCTGTCACGGTGGCTTCGAGCGAACGGTCCTTTTCTACTTTACGGAGACTGTGGACGTATCTGCGCTGCTAAATATTCATCGAGACGTTGAGGTTACTGGTGACCAAATACTAGATATTTTAGCAAAGAAAAAGAGGAGAAACCGATAAAGCACTTTAAATGGCTGACGTTTTATGGTTCTGATGGTGACCAAAGTGCAGAAGAAGGCCCAACAAGTTATGCAAGCCATGAATACCCAAACATTTCACCACACAATACATCATACATTCATATCATGTCAACATTAACATCACATCTATACATTACATTAACACATCACTTTGCATCCATTAACACTTCACATCAAATCACATTATACATAAATTTACATAATATCAAACATCACATGACCGTATCTCATCAAGATATCATATTATATGGTATAGCACAGCAAGACATAACATAACATAACACAACATAACGCAACACAATTTAACAGAACATAAAGAAACTTATCAAAACATAATACAATATTACATAACGTTACATAACTAAAACCAAATTTGACTTTGTAAACGAGCGCTTAAAAGTTCCACATAACATACCATAAAATAACTTTACTCAACTAAGAGGCATACCATACACTATACATACGATTTCATTATAATAAAAAGCAACAATCGTGCCGCTATTTCGTTTCATTTGCACTCAACGAGCGGATCGAAGTTTCATTACAAATATTCTAAACTAAATAGCAATTGAAATAGAGAAATTACAATTGTGTCTCTAAGTTTAAAATAAAACTCATTAAAAATATAAAATTTTAAAAAGTATACTATCCCAAAAAAAAATCGACAGCTTGACTCCTGAATGAGAGTGACCTAAATGCCGCCATTCGCTGCAACTCACTATCGTCTTCTGTCGATATGTACATACATACATATATCCCCATTAAGATCGTCAGTTAAATACTTTTAATTAACTCACATTCAGCTTATATCTCTAATGCAATGCCAACATTCGCCGCTTCATTTAAGACGGCCAGACCAAAAACAAAAAGCAGCTGAAACAAAATTGCTATAAAATGCAATCAGCGAGGCGGGCAATTTTAATACACCACAGATGACAATTGTGCGAATGCAACTTGTGGCAAAATGTATAGCCACTGTTGTTGTTGTAGTCATTGCTGCTGTCAGCTAAGTACCAGCTTTGGCGACAGGTTGGGAAAAGACAATTACACTTAAAACAAAAAATTTGTTTTGGTTTAGTAAAGTTTGGAAAAGGGGTGGCTGGGAGACCGGTGTTGCAGTGTGTTGGGAATTGCGGCAAGTAGATGGGCAATCAATTCGGTGTGCACACACTCTTATACACACTCGTACATATATTTTATAGTTAGACAGAATATATGAGTGTGGCACAGCAGCAGCTGCTAGCGTGTCAACCTGTAATGCCGCGGTATCCTACTTGTGGTAAGCTGATGTACATTAAGGTGACACAACAAATATAAAAAAAATTGTTATGAGCACTTAAGTTGGGAAGTTTAAAAATTTATTTAAAGAAAGTTTCCTTACCATGAAAAGTAAGAAATTATGCAAGTTATTAAAATAAACGTAAGAATTTTATTCCGCCTAAATAATTATACGAGTATTTGTTTTTGGATTAATGTTTTACGGCGACTCACAACGGAACATTTTTGCCGAGAGAAGACTGAAAAAAAAATAAAAATGGAAGTGAAACTTTTTAGCTGCTAATACAGATGTAAATGTGGATGTATATTTCTTATCTGTACCACTGTGCGGTGCATAGTTAACTTACAAAAAATTTTAAGAAATATTAATAGTAGGAGAAATGTGAAACTTTTCATACATTGGCAAACCTGGAGAACGTATTTTGCTTTTTATTAAAAAATTAAAAAAATAATTAATTTTCTATCAAACTTTAATAATTAATTTCGAACTTTTTTTAAAAAATGTATAAGTACAATAACAGGCATTATTTAAAATAGCCCTGCGTTTTGAGATATTTTTTACCACATTTGCTTCTAATTTACTTTAAAACAAATTTTCATTTTATATGGAAAAAGTTGCCACACCCTTTAGAAAAGAGAATATCAAAAATCAAGCGTATTTCTTTTAATTAACACTTTATTTTACTAAAATTGAATGCGCTATAAAACTGCATACCCAAAACTTTTAAAATATTTCTTAAATGTTGAACAAATTTTAGTTTTATATAACAACAAATTTTCTTCCATATAACTCTTGAGCAAATTTCTTTCATATACAATTTGAAAAAAAAAAAACAAATTTTATATGAATAAAAACTTCCTTTATATGTACATATAAAGGGTGTTTTTTTACAGGTTTGTTTTTCGAATAGAGATAAAACTGACATTTTGTGGTCAAATCTGGCAACTCTAATGTCATTTATGTTCAGTTTGGTTTGCCATTTCATCATGAACAGGTTGACAAAAGAACAACGCTTGCAAATCGTGCAAATTTATTTCGAAAATAATGGTTCAGTTCGCGAAGTTTACCGTGAGCTCCGTCCATTTTATGGTCGACATAATCGTCCATCAGAGCAATTAATTCGGTTAACCATGGATCGTTTTCGCACTACGTTTACTCTATGTGATAATACGCATCCGCAGAGACGTCGAACAGTGCGCACCGAAGAAACAATTGCCGCTGTAGAGCAAAGTGTTGAAGAGGACCCGAATGAATCGATTCGCCACCGTGCACAGCAATTGGAGCTTTGTCCATCAACTTTATGGAAGATTTTGCGCAAAGATCTTGGCTTGCGACCTTACAAGATCCAGCTTGTGCAAGAATTAAAGCCGCGAGACCATGAAATGCGTCGTGATTTTGGTGTATGGGCCGAAAATGAGATTGATCTCGATGCTGATTTTCATCGCAAAATTTTGTTCAGTGATGAGGCTCATTTTTGGTTGAATGGCTACGTCAACAAGCAAAATTGCCGCATTTGGAGTGAAGAGAATCCACATGAGACCCTTGAAACGCCATTACATCCACAAAAACTGACTGTTTGGTGTGCTCTATGGGCTGGTGGAGTCATTGGGCCATACTTCTTCCGCAATAATGCTGGAGAGGCAGTTACCGTTAATGGAGACCGGTATAGAGCCATGATAACCGACTATTTTGTTCCCGAATTGGATGGCATGAATGTGGATGAGTTGTGGTTCCAACAAGACGGCGCTACATGCCACACAGCGCACGTCACAATCGATTTATTGAAGGAAACATTCGCTGAGCGCATAATTTCGCGGAATGGACCTGTCAATTGGCCACCAAGATCGTGTGATTTGACACCATTGGATTATTTTCTTTGGGGATATGTGAAGTCGCTCGTCTACACCAACAAACCAGAAACGTTAGGGGAATTGGAAGCCAACATTCGTGGCGTTATTGCCGACATACGGCCCCATATGCTCGAAAAAGTGGTTGAAAATTTGACCTGTAGAATTGGCTTTATTCGAGCCAGCCGCGGCGGCCACATGCCCGAAATCATATTTAAACATTAATGGCATAAAATTATCCTTCCAATAAAGCCAAATTGATGGACCTTAAAACGATTTTCTTGTGTTTTATTTCAATTCGAAGTTCTATACCCCTAAAAAAAACACCCGTTATTAAACTTTTGAACAAATTTCAATTTTATATGAAAACCAATTTTCTCCATGTAACTTTTGAACAAATATTAATATTTTTTGAAAACAAATTTCCTCCATATAACATTTGAACATATTTTAATTTGATATGAAAACAAATTTCATACATTAAACTTTTGAACAAATTTTAATTTAATATGAAAACAAATTTTCCTTTTTTTATGGAAACAAATATCCTTCACATAACACTTGAATACATTTTAATTTTATATAGAAAAAAATTGCAAAAGAAATCCAAAAAATCGATAGCGGTTTTTTTTAAGTTTACACTTTATTGTACTAAATTTGAATGCGCTATAACACTGCATGCTCCAATTTTTTAAAATATTTCTTAAAAAATTAGAAATTTTGTTTTAACTTTGTTAAATTACAAAAACTTTTGAATAAATGTTGAAACTCGGATTCGTAACGTTTCTGTTAGTAAATTAACTGTGTTTTAATTAAAAAATAAAAAAAAATATCATTGTCTAAATTTGTCAGTTAAAGTTTTATACACCGTTTGATGAGCTCAGGGAGATTTTAGGGCTGGTTTCCAAAGGGCGTGAAAATAAAAAGCATACAAATTGTGTTAGAAAATGTTTTATTAAAATCTTTGCAGGAACTCAACTTACCACCGGCTATCGTCTGTGAGGATCGCTAAGAGAAGAACCATCATCGGTTCTCTCACGAACTTCAGAAAATTCGAAGTTGTGAGCAGAGCTTTTTGACGAAAGTGGTAAGAGTTGCCAAATGGGCGAACGGAGTGAACACCGTTTACGGATGTAATACCTTAGAAACAAAAATTCACTAAGATGTTCTTGATGTAAAAAGAATTTTTTATATACATACATATACATATGTATATAAAAATATTTATACAAATTTTTATTTTTTCTTTTATGCATATTTAGTCTCAATACGCCACAGATATTGAATAACCCATTGTTGAGGCTAAATATTATGCTCAACGCCTAAAGATAAACTAAATTTTATAATACTCGTACATCAACCACAATAATGCATAAATCTATAACACATGTAGCACAAAGATGAGTTGCATGAGAGCAGTGAGGTGCCAGGGCTGCCAACAGCTAGCCGACTCGTTAATTGTGTGGCTATCCACGGCCCACCACGTAGTTTCCCCTGTTGTTTGCACTTTCTCTAAATGCGCAAAAGTATTTTATTTGACGCCATTAAAAGACCTGATCGAGTGTAAGTTTCCCATTCGCGATGCCAGACGAACTACACAAAAAACAAAAAATACATATTTCTGTTGTTAATATTTCTATTGCTGTGACGTTTGGCAGCTGAATTGATATTAGTATTAAAGGTGTTGTTGTTTGTAATTGCACTCAAGCGTTATATTAATATTGTGGCTATAATAAATGTGTTTGAGGTTAGTCAACAGAGCCAAAGCAAAAGCTGCAAATGGCTAATTATGTACAATCTACATAGTACTATGTGCGACAATCTGAAGCGCTTAGGCGCGCGTCAAATAGTTGACGTCGGCTGATGTGTGAAAATCAAAACTGTGTGCTTGCATTCAAGAATTTGCAAACATATACATATGTATATGTCTGTATGAGTGTGCTAACTTTGTGTATCCTACATTGTACAAATTTTACAACAACAACAAAATTGCAAAACATATCGTAAAATGCATACTTTTCCTGGAATTGTGCAGTTTATTTGAAAAATATGAAAAGAAAAATGTGTAAATACCAAGCAAATGTGTGGTGTTTGGTGAATGAAAATGGCGAAACCAAAAATAATGGCTCATGTTGTTCTATGGAAATCACCAATGTTTTCGATACAGAACAAACTCAAGAAAACAACCCTATAATATTATTGTTAGCGATTCGTAAATAAATAATTGCGTACATACATGCATATGTATGTAGGTATCTAAAGGAAATCCCCTTCATGCTAATAAAAATACCAAAACAACGCAGTCATCAACCTATCAGCAGTGAAAGCGAGCAGACCAAGGAGTGTGTGTGAGGGCGAGTGAGTGAAAAAAACATTTTTTTATGGCAACGCATTAAATAAGTAAAAATCTCATAGGCAAATATATTTACAAATATACATACGCCTGCTGGCAATAATTATTTACATCAAAGTCTCAAGACTTTTTAAATATCAATGATCTCTCGAACACTCATACATCTTTTAAAACGTTCGAGGATCATAGAACTGTACACCATAATGCACATACATACATACATATGTACATATGTAGATCGTACAGTACTCCGAAAGCAGTAAAATAAATGCGGAGTAAACAAAATTAAGTGTATTTGCGATTATGTGATCCATGTGAATCAGCGAATGTTAATGCCAGTAGCAGATCATGCTGCCAGATCATGCATCCAGAGCTTTGTTACGAAATAGAAAATAAATTTGTATCAAAAAAGTATGAAATGATCGAAATATTGCTATTCCAAGCAAGTAAAAGGTTGTATTCTTATTTTAAAAGTATTGGTATTAAACACGAGAATTATTATTAGCGAATGCATCGTTTATTCAAACCAACCAATGGACCACAAATAATGTTTATTAATCGATCAAATAATAACTTGATAAATAATATTCGCTATTAATCACAGAATTGAATAAGATTTTGATTAACTAGATGCTAAGAAAATACAGTTTATTTGAAAAAACACAATAATGATAAATAATCGATTAAATAATATTTTGATTAATAATAATCTTAATTAAACACAAAATTTAATTAGATTCTGATTAATTAGATACTTAGAAACTATTGTTTTATCAAAGAAAAAATAAACAAAAACAATGATTAATAATCGTTTAAATAATATTTTGATTAATAAAAATTCAAATTAATCACAGAATTTAATTAGGTTCTGATTAAATTGATACTAAGAAATTATGGTTTAGTCAAAGAAACATAACACTAATATTGATTTTTATCGATTAAATAATATTTAGATTAACAATAATCTTGGTTAATCACAGAAAATAACTAGGTTCTAATTAATTAGATACTGTCTAATCAAAGAAAAAAAACAATAACATTGATTTTTAATTCATTTAATTAAATTTTAGTTTTTTATAATCCTGATTAATCACAGAATTTAATTAGATTCTGATTAGTTAATACTAGAAAATTACTGTGTCATCAAAGATAAAAAACAATCATAAGAATGAATAAAAAATTATTTAATACTGAGCAATTTTTATTGAAGAACACTGGCATGCTTAAATTGTTTTCTTTTCACATATATGTATGTATGTACATATATAAATGAAATGAAAATGATTCAGTTTTTAATTAGTCAACTTGCGATTAATAAATTTTATGATTAATCGAATTATTAGTTATTTTCTGAGGTTGATTGAGTATTCATTAAACAAAAGTAGATTTTCTAGCAAAAATTGCTTATAAAATAATTTTGTAAATGACGAAAGAGTTAAGCTAATATACTTGTAGATGTTGGGTATTGCTTTTGATTAAATTTTATTTACTTTGTTATTCAGAGATTAATCCAAAAATTTTCACTTCTAATAAGTACAGAATTTTTTTTATTTTATTTAAAATTGAAAAAGTACTGATTTACAATCACTATATATGTATATATAGCACTAGCGGTTAAGCCATCAGCTTATTTTTGGTAATTATTCATTATTACTTTGAGTAATTCGTTAAACGTAAAAAACTATTATCCGTGACTTCTATCATTGAGCAATTAGTTAAACGGCCTTTTTAAATACATTGGACGAACACTCTTAGTTATTTTCACTAGTCTTGACGCGGTTGAAAAAATAATAAATATCAATTATGTAAACAAATAAACTTGATATTGATTACGCTCTACTTAAAAATTATAAAACAAATAATAAAAGTTAGTTGTTGTCCACTAATCAGAAACAGCATTCAAAATGACATAGTTTGTTTATTATTTTTAATAAAAAACAATTCCAAAAAAGTTCATTTAAATTTTTAAGTGTTTTCTCTGGAGTGTTAGAAATTTATTTGGTATGTACATAGTTTTATAGCCTGACAATGTAAAAGTTTCACGAAGGTAGGCATAAGAATTTTTTGGTCGTATTTGCGTCCATATAGGTTAGGTTAGGTTAGGGTGGCTGCCACCGCACCGGAGCACGGTGGCACACTTAGGCTGTGAGAAGCCCATTGTGGTACCACTGGCATAAGCCATGCATTCCCTCCCTCCCTTCTTTCAAAAATTGAACCATCCAGTGCGCTTGATGTAGAGTAGAAAGTTGGAAATGTTTGCCGAGTTCAAGTCAGCCAAACAGTCCAAAAAGTAACTATTAAAATTTTTACTGCGCGTCTTGGCCAAGCCAGGGCAGTGGCAGAGATAGTGCTCGATACTCTCCACCTCCTCCTCGTTTATATCGAGTTCACCAGAGTAAATCCCGCTGCCTACTCTTTCGTTTAACTTGGAACCATCTGTATATACAGCCGTCGATCCTGGATACAGGTCCACGGTACACATCCATTCGCTCCTCTCTGGGATTATTGTGGAGAATCTATTTCCGGAGAATGGAGGGTGTAGAAAGTAATCCAACCTCATCGGGTTGTCGGGCAGAGTTTGAGATTTCTCCACGGAAGGATGGCATTTAGCCTAGCAGCACTGCAGGCCGCTAGAAATTTGCCGTAGAGATCCACCGGTGGGAGATTTAACATTATTTCCAGAGATTTGGTGGGTGTACAGGGCAGCGCTCCCGTGATGAGCATTGCGGTTGCCCTCTAGACCCGTTCTAGTTTGGCTCTGGTAAGAGTCGTGCTCAATGCCGGCCACCATACGACGATCCCGTAGAAGAGAATGGGTCTTATCACAGCTGTGTACATCCAGCGTACAACGTGTGGCTTTATACCCCATTTCTTCCCCACGGCCGTCTTACAGGCGTATCTAGTAAAATTCCGAGATATTTGACCTCGGTTGAGAGACTTAGAACTACTCGGTTTACGGATGGTAGTTTGAAAGCGGGAATTTTTTATTTTGCGTCCATATAACGTATAATCAAAATTTATTTATGTATGTAAGAAAGTTGCAAAACTCTCAACAAAAAAAATTCTAAAAAATCAGCGGTAATTCCTAGCCACGTGCAACTTTCACAATATAGTAGATACTAAAATTGAATGGATAATAAAAAAGCATACTCAAAAGAATTCTAACACTTCTACGGAAATAGTTAAAAATTGTATAGGAAATTTCTTGAATTGTTTTTTAAGTTTTCTTGACCTGTACTTTAATTGAAAATAAATGAATATTAGTGGCAAACTATGACATTTTGAATACTGTTGTGAATTTTACAGTATCCAAGTTTAAAAGTATTTTTTTAATAATATCGTTTTTGATACGGTTATATAACAAAATGTTTCAATTCCATAGAAATGTGTTTACATTTTTTGGAAATGTTATTTTTTTCTCGAAAACCTTAATACAGATAAACGCCTCGAAATTACTTAAATATCATAATGAATGAATTTGACTATTGCGGTTTTTATTTCTCATAATCGTTTGATGTTAAGCAATTTAGATTCGTCATCATTCATTTGGTTTTCGTTCGATGGCACAACATTTGGCTTGGTCTTGTCATTATCTACCAGCTTATTCTTATTTAGATACGCAAATCTTTATTATGTTTATTTTGCTGAAAAACAAAACAAATCCGAAGAAACGTTCAAACGCAAAGGCATTCACACGCTTTAATGGTTGTATTTACAAAATAAATGAAAATAAGGCAAACAAATAAAACAAAGACAAATTTTATATACACAAATAACATTGCATACTCGTACATTTTCGAAGTAATCTTCAGGTTTTATTTGTAATTTTTTATTTGCATTCAACGCACGTTGATCTATAAACATACAAATGTGTGATAAACTCATTTAGAGTAAGTACTGCATAATATAACAGTGTGTGGATTTTCGACAACATCTGTTATTATATTGAAGAGTTCAGACTTAAGTTTAGAAAAGAAGCTTATCCTTTTCTAAAGTATTTTATTATTATTTTGAAAAAGTTTTGCTCTAATATTTAGGGAGAATGCATCAGTCCCGAAACATTTAAGCGCGGCGAAATGTTTGATTTGTTGTTGTTTACGTCTGACACGCGTTACTTTTACTAACATTACTGATTTGATAGCAAGTTTACTTATATTTTTAGAATATGTGCTCATTTCATTAATGAAAACTTTCACACTTCGTTATTAACGAATATGTTCGGAACAATCGGTTTCGTCAGTGTCGTAAGGAATGATTTAGTGTCGGAACGGACGCGCGTTATTGTGTTCTTGAAAACTGGTTTGAATGTTAAGACAGATGCATTTTTATTGCGCAAACAATATATTAATATTAATTAATCATGTTTATCAATATTGTGTCGATATATTAATATTTGTTTTACTGATTTTTGTATAAGAATCTATTACTATTATTAAGTTAGTGCGGCGAGTAATAAACAATGGATTGCAAATAAAATGGTATAAATGAGTTCCGACGCTGACGAATTCCTTTATAACTCGACTCAATGGTGGAATTCATATTATTAATTGCATTTTTTTGGTTATGTATGCCAAAAGTGTATCTGTTCATATTTGGTCAATAAAAACAAACAAAAACACTCATACCTAGTCGCTTATTAGTAACAAAATCACATTGTTAGTAACATTTGTTTCATGTACGGTACTTACTTTTGCGAACATAATCCGAACACTTCACGATTTTAATATTTATTTAGCACTTATAACCACAACAAGGGAAACAGCTGTTAGGCACAACGCCACTTACGATCGACTCGCTTACTACTAATGGCAGGAAACCCGCGAATTCTTTATTCGAAAATGTTTGTTCGATTCCGGCACTGACAACGATTCCAAAACTGATGCATTCACCCTAGTGTAACTGAAATCTCAAAAAAAAAAAAAAATATATAGAGTTTTGACATTATTTTTTTTTTTGGATATTCAAGCAACAGTCAATGTATGATTTCTTTTTCAAAAACTTTCAATCAAGGCGAATTCATAAAAGGTGGTGTTAATCAATCAGCTGATTGGTAGTTGGTTGTCAAGATCAATTGTTTAGTTGCAAATAATAAATTGTTCCCTTTAACTGCCGGAAATTTCAAAATATTTTTGCGGTGACTATAATGGTTTAAAAATTATTTCGCGAAAGTTAAATACAAAGGAGATAAAGTTTGACAATAACCCACCAAAGGGTTGCATTTTTAGAATCGCTACCACCTTACATCAATTCGCCTTGCTTCAATCAATCTTTGTGTTATCGAATACGTCTGATCAATATTTTGTGATTTTAGCTTTTTCTTAAAATTAATATTTTTATAATTTTATTGAGCTCAAGGCCAGTTTATGGAAGACTTATTTGTGAAAAAACAACAACAGCTTTTAATGGTTGAAGTTATAGTACTATTTCGGAAATCACCACATTTCCTCATCAGACTTCTTTTTGATTATTAAATTAAATTATTTTTAATTTAATTTTCATAACCACTTCTCTCAGGCTTTGAACCCGGGAGCTCGGAGTTGCAGAGCCAATACGCTACCTATTGTGCTACGCTAGCCGAGTTGGCTGTTGTGTTTATTTCATCTTCCTTAAACAAACCAACTACAAACAAGAGCAACTGATCTGCCGCTATTTAACTTGTTTGTGTGGTTGTTGTTTGTGTTTTTATTTTTCTTGAAATTTTATGATTACGTTCCGTTTTTTATATATACATACATACATTTTTAAAATATTATGTGATTCTCAGCTTTTCTATTAAAAATATTCATTGTTGTTGTATTTACGCTGTTATGCATATTATTAGCAACGTTACTCCAAATGACATAGTTTGTGCCTCATTTATTTATTTTTAAGAATTTCCAATTAAAATTCAGTTTTTTCGCTAACATAAACCTTATAAATCCAAATTAAAAATTTTGTGGAGACCTAAAATAATTTTTTTTGAATTTTAATGTAGATTTTGAAATTTTTTCACAGAAGAGTATGCAGTTTTATAGCACAAAAAAATTAAATAAAAAAAATATCTCTTAGATAAGAGTTTTTCTTTGGAACTACTGAATATTTTAAACTAAAAACATACCACACATTTTTCATTACTTTTTCATGGAATTCTGTTTATAAAAAATTGCATATTTAAGCATACACATTCAGAGTATTGCACAATATATTATTAAAGAGACATTTTGAAATCAGCACACATGATAATAAAGTTGGCCACTATAATTATTCAGAGCAAATATTGCTTAGTGAAATTTTATTGAAAACCGGAAATTAAATTCATACGTATGAGTATGCATGTATTCCAGATGTTATTTATTTTGATTTCAAAAAGAAAAAATTTCATAAATTCAAAAACTAATAAATCAAGTGCAATGAAATCAATATGTAAGCAAAGTGAATGAAATGTAAGTATAAAATAATTTTATAATGCCCATTTCAAAATGTATATCAACTTGACGTATGCAAATCAAGTCTATTAAAAATGTTCATTATTAGTAGAAAAAATACGTCAATGAATTAGTTTTCAGTTCAATTCTTGGAAACAAATGAAAGGAATATTCAGTTTAGTTTTAATTCAATGGAAAACGTCTGTTTTGGAATCATTAAAATTATTATTGCAGATTTTCATTGCTCTTACACATACATACACATTTGTAGATATGCGAAAAAATGTTCACACATATACAAAGCAGAAATTATTGAGTTAATTACCTTCGCTTTTCAATAATAATTTTTTTTTGTAATATTAAAATTATATTTCAATTAAATTAAATTAAATTATGACAAGGACATCATTAAAGATAAAAATTCCGTGATAAAAAACCTTAAAAAACATAACATAACTAATTAAAAAGAACACGAATACGAGACATATTATGTATACTCCAGAAATTTAATACAAATAATTGTATGGCATTGACTTTAAAAAGTCTCCTATTATTTGACTTCAGATATAGGCTATATCATATAGCCAAAGAAAGTGCTAGATCAATAGCAATACAATTTATAGTATATATATTTTAATGTGCAGCGTATTTGAAAATTATGAGAGGACAAAAAGGCTGCTAGAACCCATTTCTAAAAAGCTTTGCTCAGCACTGAGATAAGAAAGGCTCATAAACTAAATTTCTGATTACCATACAATTTTTGTTGTAGCCGAAAGTCTAGTACTATCACTATCCGAAAAATGGTTTACAGAAACATAAATATATTTCTTACTTACTTACTTAATTGGCGCATTAACCGCCTAAGCGATTTTGGCCGAGGTCAACAAAGCACGCCAGCTGTCCCTATCTCGTGCTAACTGGCGCCAATTGGAAGTCCCAAGTATAGCCATGTCTTTTTCCACTTGGTCTTTCCAACGCAGAGGAGGTCTTCCTTTTCCTCTACTACCACCCGCGGGTACCGCGTCAAAAACCTTCAGGGCTGGAGCTATTTCATCCATTCGAACGACGTGACCTAGCCAGCGGAGCCGCTGATTCTTAATCCGCTGTATTATATCTACGTCATTGTACAGCTCGTACAGCTCATCGTTCCATCGAACGCTGTATTCGCCGTCGCAAAGACGCAAAGGTCCATAAATCTTTCGAAGAATCTTTCTCTCGAACACTCCAAGAGCCCTCTCATCTGATGTTGTCATCGTCCATGCTTCTGCACCATACAATAGGACGGGCATGATGAGAGACTTATAGAGTATGGTTTTTGTCCGTCGAGAGAGGACTTTACTGTGCAATTGCCTACTTAGTCCGAAGTAGCACTTGTTGGCAAGAGAGATTCTCCGTTGGATTTCAAGGCTGACGCTGTTATTGGTGTTAATGCTGGTTCCTAAGTAAACGAAGTTCTCAACTTTTTCAAAGTTATAACTGTCAACAGTGATTTGTGATCCCAGTCGTGAATGTGCCGACTGTCTATTTGATGACAGGAGATATTTCGTCTTGCCCTCGTTCACCTCCAGACCCATTCGCTTCGCTTCTCTATCCAGTTTGGAGAAGGCAGAACTAACTGCGCGGTTGTTAAGGCCGATGATGCACACTCTTATAAAAGATGGTGCCTGACCGATTTAGTTCTGCGGCTCGAATTATTTTCTCCAGCATCAGGTTAAAGAAATCGCATGACAGAGAGTCACCTTGTCTGAAACCTCGTTTGGTATCAAACGGCTCGGAGAGGTCCTTCCCAATCCTGACGGAGCTGGTGCTGTTGCTCAACGTCATTTTACATAGCCGTATAAGTTTTGCGGGGATACCAAATTCAGATATTGCGGCATAAAGGCAACTTTTTTTCGTGTTGTCGAAGGCGGCTTTGAAGTCGACAAAAAGATGGTGTGTGTCGATTCTTCTTTCTCGGGTCTTTTCCAAGATCTGGCGTATTGTGAATATCTGGTCGGTGGTGGATTTACCAGGTCTAAAGCCACACTGATAAGGTCCAATCAGTTCGTTGACGGTGGGCTTAAGTCTTTCGCACAATACACTTGACAGAACCTTATACGCGATGTTAAGAAGGCTAATCCCGCGTTAATTGGCACAGACTGCAGGATCACCCTTTTTGTGGATTGGGCAGAGCACACTTAAGTTCCAATCAGTAGGCATGCGTTCTTCCGACCATATTCTAGAGATGAGCTCGTGCATGCACTTAACCAGCTCCTCTCCGCCGTACTTAAATACCTCAGCTGGTTACCCGTCAGCGCCGGGGGCTTTGTTGTTCTTCAGCCGTGCTATCGCTTTCCGAATTTCGTCATGGTCGGGTGATGATACATCACGTCCATCATCATTGATTGGGGATTCGGGTTCAACATCTTCTCCATCGTTGTTGCAGCTGCTTCCATTAAGCAGTGTGAAGAAGTGCTCCCTCCATAATTTAAGTATGCTGTGGACATCAGTCACCAGGTCGCCGTTGTCATTCTTACAGGAATTCGCCCCGGTCTTGAAACCTTCTGTTAGCCGCTTTACTTTCTGAAAAAATTTACGGCCGCTTTTCCTGTCGGCCAGCATCTCAAGCTCCTCGCACTCACGCATTCCGGCCTCTCTCTTTTTCTCACGAAAAATGCGTCTTGCTTCCTTCTTCAACTCATGATAACGCTCCCGCACAGCTCGCGTTGCGCCCGATCGTAGTGTGGCCCTGTAGGCAGCGTCTTTACGTTCCGTAGCGGCGCGACATTCCTCGTCATACCAATTGTTCTTTCGGGCTCGCTGAAATCCGATGCATTCTTCAGCGGCGGTATGTAGACATCGAGAAATATGGTTCCACTGCTCGGAAATATCGTGCTGTTGATTATTGCTCTCAGAGAGCAGGAGTGCAAGTCGAGTGGCGAAGTGCGTGGCTGTCTGTTGCGATTGCAGCTTTCCGACGTCGAGCTTTCCTTGTGTCCGTTTGCGTGCGCTTTTTGCTGCACAGAGGCGCGTGCGGATCTTAGCTGCCACAAGAAAATGATCCGAGTCGATGTTGGCTCCTCGGATCGTGCGCACATTTAGGACACTGGAAGCATGCCTTCCGTCTATCACAACGTGGTCGATTTGGTTTCGTGTCTTACCATCTGGAGACAGCCACGTAGCTTGGTGAATCTTTTTATGCTGGAACCTGGTACTACAGACTACCATGTTTCGGGCCCCGGCGAAGTCGATCAGTCTCATTCCGTTATCGGACGTTTCGTTGTGGATACTGAATTTTCCGACTGTAGAACCAAAGATGCCCTCCTTGCCCACCTTGGCATTGAAATCGCCAAGCACGATTTTTATATCGTGTTGGGGGCACCGCTCATACGTGCGACCAAGGAGATCGTAGAAGCGATCTTTGGTCCCATCGTCCTTCTCTTCCGTCGGGGCGTGGGCGCAAATCAGGGAGATGTTGAAGAATCTCCCCTTGATGCGGATTGTGGCGAGACGTTCGTCCACCGGAGTGAACGACCGTACTTTACGGCGCAGTCTCTCTCCCACCACAAATCCGACACCAAATTTGCGCTCCTTTACATGGCAGCTGTAGTATATGTCGCAAGGGCCTATCGATTTTTTCCCTTGTCCCGTCCATCGCATCTCTTGGATGGCGGTGATGTCAGCCTTCGCTCTGCTGAGGACATCAACCAGCCGGGCAGAGGCACCTTCCCAATTAAAGGTCCGGACATTCCAGGTGCATGCCCTCAAATCGTTGTCCTTAATACGTTTGCCGTGGTCGTCATAAAAAAAGGGGGGTCTCATCCGAGGCTTTTTTTTCCTTTTCATTGGAAGTTGTTTTTTACGTGGCGGGTTCCAAGCCCTGCGCACAACCCATTGCTAGGGGTGAACAATTTTAAGTTTGTTTATATAGCGAGCCGCTTGCTCCAAGACAGACACCCGCTTGCAGCCGCACCTCCTGGTGAACAGACGCTGCGGACTTCAGTGGACCCTTAAACCGAATATGTCGGAGTGGCTCCACTAAAGCTCCCTCTCTATTAGCCGTGACCCATGGCTCCACACGGGTTGGTTACCGTATCTCGCACATGGGTTGCTCACGTTGCCCAGGGTGCACGAACGTGGACGTTAGAGTAGGGATTGAGTACAGCCGTGCAACTGTAACCGCATTCCCAGAAGCACCACTGTACCCCATTGCAGAAAAGTTTAAATGTGCTTCAGAACAAGTAAAATGCATTTGAAAAATGCTGTAATAAAATTTCGGAAAGCCCGATTATAAATCAGAATACAAGAATGATAGAATACAAAATTGCGACAATCGAGCTGAGAGCAAAAATCAGTAACGAAACGGTATTTTAGGAATGGAAAAGCAAAGAAATTGTAAAAAAAGAAGGGGAAGACGCAAACGGTTGATTAGGCGCCTTCACACGGCAGTAATTGTATGCAACCATTGTGCAATGTAAAATTTTGCACGTTTAATCATTAACGCAAACTTATGTCCCGACAGTAAAAAAAAATCATGCAATTTTAAAAACTGTAACATATGAATGATATACATGAATTTTTGACGACCATACGCTAATACTACTCGTCTTGGTATTCATATTTGCATACAAGAAAGATCGTGCGAAGGCGGCTTATTCCATGAAACGACTAATACTACGCCATCGAGTGGGTGGATGCTGTTAAATCAACAAAGATCGGACTAGCTGTTGTTGGATGTCGCAACCTTTGGCAAATATTTCAAAGAAAAACTCAAATTTATTTCATAAAAAAGTAGATAATATTATTATAAAATTAGCAAATTTGTTTTTTCAATAAAACACAAATGTTATTTACTTTTCGAAAATATAATTGAACTTTTTAAGAGTACAATTTTCCTTTTCTGAAATGTAATGGTATTTCTAAAATAGCTTTGTTTTTTTTTCTAAAATATATTTGAGGCTTTCTGAAAAATGTTTTTCTTTTCTGAGCTTTTTGAAATTTCTTTTGATTTTTTCTGCACTTAACTTGAATTTTAATGAAAAACATTTGTGTTTTTCCGAAATACTACTTAGAATGGTGTAGAAAACAAGCCACCATGTTGTTTATTTGTGAGGATAGTCTTGTATGACTCTTCTTACTAAATATGATACAATAAAATTTTAGAGAGGCCTGCTATGGTAGAGTTCGTGCACTCAGCAAACATATCTCGAAATTTCTAGGCGGAGTGTAGCGGTTTTCTAACTTCAGGTTGCATTAACATTCAAACAGCGACTGACAAATGATGCCCTAGTTTGCTTATAGAAAGACAGCTATAGAGAATGCATTCGGAGAGTTTAATAGTTTGACAAAAAAACAAAAATGAATTTCTTAGCATTGGATCTGATAATATTCAATATTGATTTCTATAGCTCCTCTGTGTTTTATGCAAATATAGAAAAAATAATTTTTGTTTAAGAAATCATCCGATATACATATAAGAATTTACTGGAAAAAATTAATATAAAAAAATTAATTTGTGAACCTTGTCTTTACGTTACTGCTAGCCTTTAGAACACCCTACCATTCATATGTAGATATGTGTGCAGTCGCAACATGTTTTTTTTGTTTTTATTTATAGGAACAGTTTGCGGATAAATCCACACTAAAGCGTTTAGACGAAAAGTGATATTAAAAATCGCTCAGGTGTGGCACAATTGTCCCACATTTCCAACACGCACCAACGTCATGTCAAACTCGATAATAGATTGGTATATTTCGCATGAAACATTTATTTGAAAAATCATTTACGTCAAGTGGCTGAATGGATGGGTATTCAAGAAATTTTTATTAACACATGTTTGTCCGCATGCTTGTTTTTTTTTTGTCTGACAAGTGAAATACGCATTTTTAGGTCAATATATTTGTTTTATGGCACATTTTTTTGCGGCTTTTTGCATTTTTTACAATTTAATAATTAAATTTACGTACTTTAAATACATAAGTAAATATATTTCTTGAAAAAGTATGCTAATTATACATTTGAAAATGGATTAACTTTTTCTTTTTAATTACGTACATACATATGTATGTATGTATATTTTTATTTAATTTATAAAATTTTCTGCGCGCATTAGTATAAGAGCATATTTATTATAATCTGCTTAGCAGGGGGCAATAATCACATCATATCGACAGAGATCGCGACTGATCCTCACAGTTCCGAAGCGCGTACAAAAATGGGCAGCTCGCCAGTGGTAAACGAAAAACGTTAATGATCATGTAAATAAAAATGAAAAAATAAGTAAAATGTATGTACTCGTATAAGAGCGAAATGTAAAATTTTTATTTTATGTTATGCTTAGCTGTATACTACATGAGTTGTTCACAAATCGCCGGCTACCGGCTAAAATAAATATAAGTATGTATAAAACAGCTCGTGAAAGCAAATTTGTGCAAAACCTTAAAGAATTACGAAAAATTATTGTTATAGTCATAAGCAAATGTGAATTATTCGTATTTTCAATTAATTAAAACCAAATTAAATTTGAGTTGATTTAAAGCAGATAAAAAACAAAATATTTTTTCATGGACATAAGAAGACTCAAAAAGCAAAATACTTTGGGCGCATATTAAGCTGTCCACACGTTACTTTTCTTTGAAAGATTTTTATTTTTGAACCAAATTCAATTTGAATTGATTTAGGGCCGATATAAAATAAAAATTTCAGGGACATTAGCAAAAGGCCAAACAAAAATACTTTTACAACTTTCGCACAGCTAACCACACCAGCTTTCCTTGAAAGATTATTAGTTTGAATAGCATATTTTATAATTCTAAAATTTTTTAAGATCGCGCTTGTTAAAAATGTGTGATTTATATATATATATATATATATCTATATGATATCTTTTATAAAGTTTCCAAAGATATCGTTTAGTGAAAAAGTTTATAGATATGAATAAATAAATATATAAGAATATACCATCAAACGTGATTTTTACATATTTAACTGTTTGTATTAAAATTAAATTTGTGTACTTTATTTGAGACTTAAATTTGAAACGAGTTGTTAAAACATAAAATCACAAGATAAATCATGAAAATTTCGGGTAGCATTTTCAAATGTTGTGATCATGGTAGTACTTTAATTAAAGGCAAGTTTTTAGAAAAAAGTTAAAAAAAATGTGTAACAAAATGTATACATATATTTATTTGAAACCAAGAAAAATCGTGAAATTAAAAGCGAAGATGCTCGGTCTTTTATCAATAGATCTTATCGTCATATTCTTCTTTTTTGCTATTGCGAATTTCTTTCTTCGATAATTTAATAAGTTGACTAACAAGATGAATTTTCAATTTTGATTTGGATAAAACTCCAAAAAAATTCACTAACAATGAATAAAAATATTCTTTAAGCATGTGGTTAAGTTCAGCGTCACGGTTTGTCACGGAGGGGTCTACAGCTGCGTCACCTGACGCTTAATTCTATATTAAGAAAAAAAAAGTACATATGTATTTTGTTGTTGCTTTCGGTACAGCGATTGTCAAAACCAACGAACAAACAAATGGTTCAGACATTTGTTGTACCTTTTAAAAAAATTTTGAGTTCTACAGGGGGGGTCATAAGAAGGGTCACGCAATTATGGAGGGGGGTCCAAACAAGCGTCACGATTTATCACGCAGGGTGGAAGGGGGTCAAAAAAGACCAAAATTTCAGTAATATATGTACGGCCCCTTTGGGTCTAAGTTTTGTTTCCAATTTGAAATTATCAATTTTTTTTCTACACAATTTTTTTTCTATCCATGAATATATCGAGCTTTAACAGCCAAAATAACGTAACCGACCCATTTAAAATTTTTGGGAAGAAGGTTGATTCCCTTAAATTTCTCGGCAGAAGCAAGGCGCATTTTTTATAAATGTAGTCGCGTTTTGTAGGAAAGGCAAAGTAAATCTTATATAAAAAGCAGCATTCAAATGAGAAGTTTTATTGTGGTGAAAGTTAGGTAAAAAGCAGCATCCGTTTAAGAAAGTTTATGTGTCGCTTGCGTCATTTTGGCGGTTATGGCTCGATATTATTGTTGATTCTTTGTAACGTTTTATTATGAGCAATTTATTTTTTATAATTTTCAAGGAAATAGTGTTACAACATCAATTTATACTAATTTTTTATCATCTTTTATGCAAATTGTTAATTTTATGTTTAAAATCTCTTTCATTTTTAAAACTTGTCAATTTTTGGACCGAAAATTATTCCACCGAATTTACGGCCTTAATGGAATTTTGGTAATCCATATACAACTATTTTTACTGCAATAGATGATATTGTACGAAGTTGGTGCTTAAATCCCGTGAATTTGCCAAATTCTTTCATTAATTAATTTTTATTTTTTGTGATGCTGCGGTATGATCGTAGCCACATAAAATATTTATATACTTTGCTGTCGGCAATTTTTTACATATACATACATACATATGTACATTAGATAATGTATTGGTTTTGTCTTTTTTTGCGGTTTTTGAATTGCAACACTTAATCTCTTGCCAAATGCTGCTGTGAAAAAATATTAGATAAATACGTATGTATATCACTTGGAATATACATCCATCCATTCATTCATACTTATTAAAATGCGTAAATTTGCAATTTTTAGTCGTGCTTATCCAATGCTTCACATATGTACATATATACGTTGGATTTATGCATTGTATATTTTCGGCGATCATTTCGCCATTAGCCGCACAATCCAGACGTTGAGACGACACTAATTTGTCTTGTCACACATTCACTGTGACAGTTTATCTACGTACATATATGTATGTATATGTGCGAGTAAACTGTAGTTTGTGTTGGTAATGAAGTAAATAAATTAATAAATATGACATTTATATTTTAGGCAGCAACAATATTAACCCATTTTCACGACGTATTTGATCACTTACCGCCACAGCCATTTGCTTGGAAAGACAGAGGGAGAGAGCATGTGGTTGAAGAAGCGACCAGAAAACTTGGCAAGCGATCATTAATTACACAAAATTATTGGTATGACTGTACATTTGCATATATTACTTTGTATGATTTAATATGTTCGGTACCATGTATTTGAAGTTGGTTCAGTGTACGAAATTCATGTCAAGGATAATACTGGCTCTGTTTTATTTTTAGTACACAGTAAAAGTAAATATTTTTTTTTTTTTTGGTTTTTGTTACTAAATGTTAGCTGAAGGATTATGAGAAAGAGCTCAGCATTCTCAGGCATACATATATGAATAGGGGGTATTCCCCCTGCTGTTGTGGCAACAGAAAATGTACACCACAAATTTTTTTAAATATTGCAAAAGCGAAAGTTCTTGGCCGATAACGCAAACTTGATTGTGAAAAAGTGAGCAATAGCTTTGACAGCAGCTTGCTATATGAAAAGTAAGCGATTAATTTTTAAAAATAATTTTAAAGCTTCAAAATCAAATATAAAATTATCAAATAAACAATTTCATACTGCCAAACTTTCTTAATTGAAAATTCGTGAATATTTATTCTTTATTATTTTTTAAAAAATTTATAATTTTGAGTATGCAGTTTTGTTTAGCTGTTTTTGGTATAATAACGCGCAAGCTTCAAAGTTCTACAAATTACCACTGATTTCTGACTTTTTTTCTACTGACGCTCTTTGGCAATTCCT
Organism: Philophylla caesio; assembly: GCA_963971545.1. Classification (NCBI taxonomy): domain Eukaryota; kingdom Metazoa; phylum Arthropoda; class Insecta; order Diptera; family Tephritidae; genus Philophylla; species Philophylla caesio. The sequence continues at coordinate 24,018,766 of OZ020608.1, read as the reverse complement.
TCCTAATAAAAAAAATCGCGTACATACATACGTTCTATGGAGGAAATTTAAAAAAATCAGCGGTCATTTGTAGGCATTGTTATACTAGAATTGGATGAGCTACAAAAATGCTTGTCCAAAAAAAATTTTTTTTAACAACTTCGAAATTATTATGAATTAATGTATGTATGTCTATCGTTTTATAAAAGTTTAAAAAATGGATGTTTATGGTTTTTGTTAGAGAAAGAACGGAATTTTAATTAAAAAATAATTTTAAATAATTATAAGAAAAATAAATTGTTCAAATGTGTCAATAGGTGGTTTTGCTGTAATACGCCAACAGAGGGTAGTGGTAATGTAAGTATGTATGTAATTATACAAATCTTACGCCATGGTCTCATTTTATATAACCTTGACAAATAAAAGAAAAAACACCTTGTGCAGATTCTTATATTTCACAAGAAGCATTTTTTAGCATTTCTGCGCATAACCGCAGTTTTTATTAAACTGATTCTGTCATTTGTGGCTTTTGCTGATGACTTCACTAATATCCGACCAATAAAAATATAGAAAAAAATACAAAAGAATTGATGTGAGAAAAAATTAATTGCCGTACATGCACAAAAATCAGAATAAAATTATGTGAATAAAATTAAATTTAAAAATAGTGCACATATTGTGGCTGTCATGTAAATCTCTTAAAGCAAAATGCTAAACATATCTGCCGGCAAGTGTCTGAAATATTTCAAAATTCATGTCTAGCTACATTCATTGTTGAAGACTTGACTGACACTTTTGTTGTGTTACATGCATGCATTGAAAATATTGACAGGCAGCAATGAGTGATATATTTATTGTGTTTTAAAATATAAATTACTAAGCGCTTTTGTACCTACATACATTCGTGCAAGCAAGGCACTGAATAGTTTGTAAAAATATTCAGTTGAAAGTAAAGTAAAGAAAATGGAAACGGCTGACGGGCTGACGAATATTTCTGATTTGTTTACTCTTTTTGCAAATCCTAAAAATAATAATGAAGAAATACCCTCTTTGACGAACTCAGCGATCGTAAAATATGCACCTAAAACATTAAGAGTTTTTTTTCACAGTCATTAAAAGTAAATGAGAAGAGCTTTAGAGTTTTCAAGTTCCTTTGGAACTGTCGTTGATGCTTTTGTGGGACTCTTTTCTGGCGTTATCCTTCATTTCTATATTTAGAGTGAACCAAATTGAAACTGAGCAGCTTTGAATAAGCATAACATAAGTATAAACTTTTATCTTTTCTGAAGTTTTCATAAGCAACAAAGTTTAAATCAATTGTACCATCCCGATAGGAACTGAGCTAGACGGCACCACACTTTTCTCTGCTTTTACGACAACAATAGAAGAGAGGTGATATTCCAAGATCGACGCTTCGTTATACGTATTTTGAATAACTTAGCTGGATAAGCTTGCTCGCCCTTCAATAGTTATCGGCAAGACACTGTGAACTCACCGCAACAATTCGGCAATTCTTCCTGGATTCGTAAATCAAAAATCGAAGTATCATCCTCAGCCTTAGACATTAAACATACAAATTTCGCGAACACCTAATTTACCCAAATGAATACTAGTTCACAACAAGTTCATTTCTCAACTAACTTAATTTACTTTGCAACATCTCATTCCTACAAACGGGTTTCTCGATGGTTGATTTCAATCTAAGAATAACTTAATAATGCTTTTTTTGAACATTTATGTGAGGAAGCAGCAATATCTCTGAAAATAGTTCTGGGAGACTCCCACTGGCAATGGTTTTCTGCAAAACTCTAACCTCATCGTAAGGTGGAGAGGTTCTTAAAACTAACGACCTTTCGGTGATCAGAAAAACGGATTGAAATAATAAGAAAGTATACTTTTTTAACTTTATCGCTTGAGACATTTAGAAAACCGTATATACATACATATAATTTCATTGTTTTTATTTAATAATCCAATGGATTACTTCAGAAATTCCCGAAGCGAAGAGGTTTTTATTGTAAATAATGGTTCAAGAACTGACGGATATTACTTTAAATTTATCATTATTCATTACCTCGAAAGTACGTAACAATAAGTAACAGTCGGACATAAGTTCTATCAACGACTGTCGCTTCTTTAATGCTTCCGAAATACTCTCAAAACAAGACATTCATTGTTCATAAATTTAATTTATAATATTTTTCATTGATATTATGTACTATTCATTGTCTCTCAAATAAGATATAAAACCAGTAACTATTTCAAAATTTCGAACTAAAAAAAAGATAATTTTTTTCTAGTATACAGTTTTGTTTTTAACAATTTTTTTACTGATACTCTTCGGTTATATTGCTCATTAAATGCGTATACTTAAGCTCTTTGAAGAAATTGTTGATGAGGTCCGGTAAATAAATTTAAAAAGTCAATGTTATTTTTGTAGCCACTAAAAAACTAAATTTATTGAGTTACAGAGACTAAAAAATTTTTTTTTTTAAATTTTGAAAAAAAAAATTTTATTGTTATTTTGATAAAATTGTATCTTATAATGATAAATTTTCTATAAATTTTGAAACTTATACTCATATGGTTATTGTTAAGAAAAATTTAAAAATTATAAAAATTAATAAGAAAAAAAAATAATAAAGTGTCCAGATATTTTGGAGCTAGGCGATAAATAGATATACATACAGCCGTTGAAAAATACTTAAGAACGATGCTGAGTTCAAGCCATTTGAGACTATTTTCAATAAAAACGCTTAAATATCTAGGATAAAAAGCTTTATTTCATAAACTAAAGATGTTTTCAACATATATTACTAAATTTTTATTAAAAACGTAATAATATTTTTTGCTCCACACGGAAAAATTTAAACAACTCTAAATTCATTTGGGAAAAATACTTAAGAACGAGGCAAAATAATGGTTAAAACATAAAAATTACGAGCGCAAAGACAGAATAAATATTAATATTTTGTCGCAAATCCTTTTTTGCTTTATTACTGCTGCACAGCGTCTTTGCATTGACATTAATAAACTTCTACAATGTTCAACAGGAATGGACTCCCATGCTATCTTGGTTTTTTCAAACAGTTGATCCATATTTGTAATATTTTGCGTACTAAGATGCTCTATTGGATTTAAGTCTGCACTTGACGATGCCCAGTCCAGAACAGTGACCGAATTCTCTTCAAAAAACTTTTTTGCAACACGAGAAGTATGCTTCGGATCATTGTCCTGTTGAAATCTCCAAATCACTGGTAAATTATCTTCCGCATACGGCAGCATTACCCTTTGGAGTATCTCAACGTACTTCACCGCATCCATATTACCTTCAATACGATGAATTGGCCCGACACCGTTCCATGAAAAGCAGCCCCACACCATTATTGAGCCCCCTCCGTGCTTTACAATTGGTGAGACGGACTTTGGGTCAAATGCTGCACCTTTTGGTCGCCGCACGTACTTTCTACCATCTGGGCCAACTCGATTTATTTTTGTTTCATCGCTGAATAAAATGTAACGCCACTGATTTTGAGTCCATGATATGTGTTCTTGAGCAAATGCAATTCGACGCTTTCGTTGCGATGCCGTTACTAAATGTTTTTTCCGTGCCCATCGACCGTGCAGGCCAGCCTCTGCTAATCGAAGTGCAACTGTTCTTTTCGTTATTGGCTTTTCTAGATCAACAGAAATTGCTTGATGGATGTCTGTAGCACTCTTCCTCGGGTCCTGTTTTGACAACCTAACGATCATCCTATCAACCTGGTTAGAAATTTTTCGAGCTTTTTCCTTACGTTTAATTGTCTTGCAATAGCACTGTAGGATAATCCGGTCTTTTGTAACTCGATGATTGCTTTTCGAAGAGATGGGGTGCAATTTTTCCCTTTTGACATTATTTAATCGTTTTAACTAAAGTAAATTACAGTCAGGAATATTCAAAATACTTTCTTTTTTATAAACTTACCAGGTAGAATATCAAACAGAATAAAATTAACAAAATTGTGTACGAAAACCGAATCGTTCTTAAGTATATTTCTCACTAAAAGATTAATGCACCTACTAAAGTTCAAAAAGTTGAAGCAAAAACTTCATAGAAAAAATCCAAATGAATGCATTACCGTTATGACGCCGTACTCGATAAAAGATACGCATATGTATATGGTTGCCAACGCATCGTTCTTAAGTATTTTTCAACGGCTGTATATATAAACAGCATAACGTCTGAACTAGTCCTATATAAAAATTATATATTTAGAATCAGTTATGTTATATAAAAATCTAAGTGCCAAATACAAGTTTTTAATTTAAAATCTTAGAAACAATTTGAAATTCGAAACGATTTCAAGTTTTTGTATTTTAGAACTTTGTAACTCGATTTAAAAAAATTTGGCTCGAAATCAAATAATTTTTTTTGCAACAACAAATACCAAAATAAATATATACATTTATATATGCATATTCACATGCTCGCATTTAAATGTCTAAAAAAATTAATAAAAACGCTGATTGAAAGCAATTGACGTGTATTGAACGTCTCGTTGGCGGCGGCTGCGGCGGCAAGTTGAACGATTGGCCGTCTGGGAGGCGTTTAGGCCAATTGTAGAAAGACAAGTTGTCTGTTGCCTCCGTTTTTCTTTTCCTTTTCGCATTTTACATTCACATTTTTTGCTATCAGTATTACTGGCAACAAACTGTAAATTAAAACGAAAACTGGTTGTATAAAAAAAAAATAAATAGTGTTGAAAAAAAAATTAAATAAATAAAAACACGACAAGTTGAGTTGCTGCATCTGCCACAATCGTCGTAACAGCTATCGCCGGCAAATCAACCGACGCGCCAGACGCATTGCTGATGCTGTTGACTGACTGGACTGGTCGGCGGTCAGTGGTGAGTGTTGCCGTTGTTATTGTAATTGTTGATTTTCGATTTATGCACAAAAAAGTGGCAACAAGTTGCGGCAACTTTTTCAGCAAAGTTTTACATAATATTGACAACTTTCTTTGTTGTCGACGAGTTGCAAGCTTTGAAGCGACTTAAATAAAGAGCGTGGAAAATATAACCAAAAAAAAAAGAAAATAAAGAAAAAAAATAGGAAAGTGTAATAAAAAGTAATGGAAAGGCAATGCGCTCATCTTTCTGCGAAAGAAAGTGTCATCCAAAAAAAACACAATTGCTTGTTGCCGCATTGTTGCTTGTTGTTGTTTTAAAGTTAATACTCTTAGCATCTAAAGTGTTGTTAAAAAAGAATTTCTCTACGCCGACTGTTTGCGATAAATACCGTATGTTAGTAGGAAAATATGCATATTAGGGAGGGTCAAATTGTTTATCTGCTTAACTTCTGGTTTAAACAGTTATACTTAGTTAATAATTTTGGTGTTTTTCTCTTATCTGAGATCTGCCTCTCATCTCACATCTCACATTTTTCAATATATTTATTATTATTAAATTTTAGTATATACATCTCAAGATAATCGAAAAATTCATATTAAACCACACTCAAGAGTTGAAAAAGAAATCTTCTTCTAAATATTTCTTAAATCAGTTTGAAGCTCTCAAGAAAAAAATTCTCGTATTTTTAATTCTCCTATCGTTGATTTTGTGTGAACTCGAAAAAAAATGCTGTCACTCAAATGCCAAATTTATGAGATTTGGACATCAGCTGGCACAAAGTAAGCACACACATTTTAGCATAATAATTAAATTTTGTAGCACTATTTTACGATTTATTAAACAAAAAGGATTTCCTTGGGAGTGCGAGAATAATATTTATCATTTAAGAAAGGTAGCAAAATGCAGCGGAAAACTTACAGATATACCTTCAATACTTTGTAATCTGATGACACTTTGTATGAAAAAAGTTTCGGTTGTTGACACAAATATGTAATTTTATCAGTTTTAAATTACAGATTTGTAAAAAATATTCTATTAAATAAATCAGTATTTTGGTGCTGAAGTGTTGCTTTGATGCTAAGATTTTTGCGGAAGGTCGTTACCAGCACTGATTAGGAAAGGACTATGAAATAGTACTAATGGCCCAATCGTAATTTTTCTAAGTTTTAAAAGAAGTTTGAAAATACATTGTAGCTACTGTAATGCCCTCTATGGATAAAGTTGGTGATAAATGAGTAACGAGGAAAAATTAAATGCGAAAATCGACCTCTATGCAAAATCCAGGTTTCCGGGTGCAAAATTGTGTCTAAAAGTTGTTCATCTCCTCCTTTTTGGGATTTGGTGTAATCCCCTCCAAATTCTGGAATTTCCTGCAACAATTCTAGGGATCGATCGTATTGCGAGTGCTTTGTTAAAATTGTTGACCTCATATGGAAAACAACAAACAGGAGAGAATATTGCTTTAAATAGAAACATTTTTATCCAATTTAATACTCACCATTTCACTATGTTCCTGTATTATTATAAATTATTGAACAAAAGTGAATACTAATTTTAAATTTTTCTCCGACAACCAAAACACGTCGCAACAAATTCATACACAAATCCTTGAAATGGCGCTACGAATGAGCTCACCGATGCAACTCTACAAATTTTGAATCTACGACGTAGCCATTCGTACTTATTGATGGCTTTTTTCGTAGAATCTACGAAAATCGTATAACGATTACTTCTGCGATAGCTTCGAGTATAATTTACAAAAATTATAAACTTATTATTTTGTTTGGCTGTTCAAATGTTTGCTAAGTGACTTTGCTGTTTAGCATTTTCTACTACTAACGTCACAATAAATATAATTTAGAAATTTTATGGTATTGATTTTCATAGGCCAACTAGTAAGAAGATTAATTAATTTTGTTTTTAATTGTTTCTGTATTTTAATTAAAACTATTAGAAAATTTCTCAGTATGCAATTTTGGTTGATTTTTGGGATTTTTTTTTTGCCAAGACTGTTGAGCATTTTCTCTCATATAAAAATATGAAAATGGGGCTTGTAAATATGTTGCATGGAAAATCACACGCAACACCCGCGTCGAAAAAAATCTTAAAATTCGACGCTTTACTTTACACGTCTGAAACGTACACTTTATGAAACTAAAATTTGTTATTCAGGTAGTTTAACGTTTGAAACTTTTACTTGAATGGTTTCATTAGAGAATTATCTTAACTTTACTACCAAATCATCATAATTGCTAAATTTGTAATTAGAAATCTCTGCTACTATTTTGACCACCCTTACTTTTGTCTAAATATATGTATATAATTGCATATATCTATATATATATGTGTATGGACGTATGTACGTATTTAAGTATCCATTTTAATTTTATTATTAAAGGTATATCCGCTCACATTTTGGCATGCGCTTTTAAATCAACCGCAGCGCCGTTCTACACACGCTTGCAACTGCTACAAGCAGCAATTAAGCACACTTCTACATAGCATTAATGGCACATGCATGCACATACATACAGACCTACATTGGACATTATTAACTTCTTTCAAGTACAATACTTTCAATTACGGAAAATTATTGTAATTTAATTTCTTGAAATTTTTTTGTTCGTTTTTTTTTTGCATTATTTTAAATTTATATTAAATTATGTTCATTAAATGGCGACTTGGCGCGACGCAAAGTTCCAATTGAATTTAATGTTTTTCTTTTTTCAACAATCAGCATTCACCCAAAGTTCATTCAGCCGCGAAATTAGCGCATATTTGCTTTTATTGCAAGCTGTAAAAATCATTTAATTGCAACAATAATTTGCAACTGGAATGGTCAATGTGTCTACATGGAAGTTTATGGCAAAGTGCATTGCACGAGTGCATGTTTGTATGTATAATGGTACATATGTACGTAGGTAAATGTGTGTGCATATGTTTTTAGTTAGGCAGTCAGGCAGTTTTTCAATGGCTGCGCACATTGCTTGCATTCACTTTGACCCATTTTAGTGGCTTTGTAATTTAACCATAGATCCGCTATTGGGTTTATTTTGCTAATAAACTTAAGAATTTTCAAATACCAAATGTGTGAATAAATTTTGTATGTGAATTGTTGTATTCAATGGCGGTGCATATGTAGCTTCCCTGCTGGAATTGAAACTTGTGTTTTACGAGTAGTAACTTTAAATTACATTCATTTCCAAAATTCACGAAAATGTAGTTTTTGATCAATTAAAATATTTTGTGATTTCTTAAAATCTTTACATAATATATATTAGGAAGTTAAATAATTTAAGCCTTCAAAGAATATTATTTTGATAATTTTATAACAAAAGTATCTTTATAGTAATTATGAAGGTGAAAAAAATATGAGTCCTAATAGACAGGGCTTGTTCAGACCTTTTTTGAGATTAATGCGGTACACTTTCGGTAAATTTTCATTTCTCTTTTAATACATTTTCGATACATTTTCATTACAGATTCCTCACTTTTTGAGAGCACATTTTTGTTTACTTTTTACATTTACTTCTAATTTTCGGGACTTTTGTTGAATATTTCGGCACCAGTGTTTAGCTAAAGTGCATGTCTAGTCCCGAAAAAGTTCTGAATTGTTCGAAATTAGTTGCAAGCTGTACGCGAATTGTTCCCGAAGTTCTGAAGAATTTTGTACTAGTCCCGAACTGATCCCGAATAATTATTTAACTTGAAAAGGTTCCATCTATTACGAAAACTTGTTTGCATTAAGACAAGTCCTCATAGAATAAAGAATTAATAAAAAAACCAAACATTTTATGATCGATAAAAACTTAATCAGGCCTATTTTGCATTTCCAACTTCGGAATCGGAATATGTAATTGCTTTATCCTCGATCTGTTGTCAGTTTCTTCAATTCTTTGAGCTGATCCTCATATTCTTTTACGGAGAATCATAGACAATACTTTTAAACCAAAAAAGTATGGCCGCTTTCGATGTATAGCAATGCTGTTTATTCCGATTCCAATCAAATTTATCGGAATCGAAATGCAAAACAGGCCTGAATGCAATTTTTTAATAAGTTCGTCAGCAGATTTCAAATTACAAACGTCAAACCCTCTTTAAGCAGAGGTCTAAATTTAGCATATTGGAAATGCTCAACCTTATTTTAGAGGTCTGCAGTGGCGTTTATATGAATAAAGTTTTATTAGTATTAAATTTAATAAAATGAGAATGAGCTTAAATTGTACTTATAAGTATATAAATACTTTTTTTATGGCTAGGTACATTTTTTGGATGGATTTATGGATGACTTCTTATACTCAGTTGGAATATTTTAAGAAGCTCTGCAAATATTGATACCATTTTATTAAAAATCAGAATATATCAGTGGCCCTATTTCCACGGCAGTTTTACTACTTCACCTGCGAAATTTGGTATTCTCGGGGCGAAAAACAAATTCACTTTCCACACTTGTTTGTTTTGATTTTGTCTAACCAAAGTAAAATACAATTAATTAAGTAATGCAATTAAAGCAATTTTTCTGCTCACTTCTTGTTTTTTTGTTGATAAACATTTTTACTGATAATTGCGGTAAGAGTAGTGACTCATTTTAGGCAAAATGTTACGCTAGTGTTAAACAATTTCCAAGCAAACGATCTAACCAACCAATTATAAAACATCATTAAAAAAGCTTTGCTTTGATAATTTTGCAGAAAATTTTAGCACACAATTTTCTTCATATTTTGAAAAATGTAAAATAATCTTTGTATACAAATATTTTAGCATAAATATTGGCACCTATAGCGGTAAGAAAAACAAAAACCATATGCCAGCAAACACAAAAATGGGTTCATGCCGTTAAGGGCAATTAGCGAATAAATATTCGATCAAATTTTTCATTTCATTCATTGGTTTTTAATAAGTGTGAATATTAAAATAAATAACCTAGTCGTGTGCGCATTTAATATAAATATTACTTAAAAATTAATTCATAAATATAATAATATAAGAAATTTGATTCAACGTTTGGCGTAATAAATGCTAAGACTAATTAATATAATAATGAGAAAAATTTGAATATAATAATGTCATTATTCTCTACTTGAGATAATTTAACAGTTTTAGTTAAAATAGTTTCTGTTCAAAATCTAAAAGTTTTACTTCAAGCTCAGAATTTTCATATCGAATGCCGAAAATTAGAATACAACTTCAAAATTTAAAATTTTCAAATTTAGAAAATTTAATTTAAAAGTTGCGATTTCAATTCCGAAATTCACGATTAGAAATCAGAATTATCATTCGAAATCTGGTAAGTTGCTATTTCAATTTAGCAAATAACAATTAAAAAAAAAAATTTCCAATTCAAAATTCAGAACTTCTATTTCAAATTCAGACAATAATATTTCAATTATTTCAAATTCAGAACTTTCTCTTCTAATTGCGAAATTTTAATTATATAAAGAATTTTAATTTAAAATTCATAACTTTCATATCAAATTAAAATTTTTCATTTCAAATTAAGAATGTTGCCATTTAAAGTCATCGTATCCAGTTCAAATTTATAATTTTTATTTCAAATGCACAAAATTATAAATCAAATATGCACACAATTTTCATTTTGAATATATAAATTAGCAATTCAAATTTAAAAACTTACAATTAAAATTCCGAATTTTCATATCAAATTCAGTTATTTTCATTTTAAAATCCGAAAACCACAATTTAAGATTCAGATTTTATATTTGAAATTCTGAAAGTTGCAATTCAAATTCAGAAAACAACAACTCCAATACATAATTCATATTTCCAATTCATAACTTAAATTTCAATTTGAGAAATTACAACTCAAATTCAGATTAAGAAAATTGCAATTTCTATATGTACAGAAATACTATTTGAAATGCAACTTCAGTTTCAAAAGTTTGAGCTTGCAATACGATTTGCTGAATTTATACAGCAAATCTGATTAAGAATTGCAGCTAACTGAATTTAAAATGGAAATTGATTATGAATCGCAACTTTCGGAACTAAAACTGTGAAAATAAAATGATGCAGCGGATGCTCAGGCGCCATTCGTAGAAAGTATGGCAAGTGTGATGAATGTTAATTTGAATGTGATACAATTTTCACTGGACTTTTGTATAACTCTACATATGTATGTACAAACTTTTGCACATATAAAATCGCATATGTTTATTCACACGCGCGCAACTTTTAACCGCAAAACGTGTCCAAAAGCCAAATAGAAAATTTCACAAACCCTCCGCTACGAAATAAACATTAAACAGCTTCTATAGCTTCTTCAAATGCTATGTATACATAGGTATGTACATACATATGTACTATATTTGCTATTGTGGCAGCTGTAAGTCAAAAGCCATTCAAAGCTTCATAAAATCACACAAGCATTAAACTTATGTACATGGGGTTTTGCATATGTTTGTATGTATGTATATTTAAAACGCTACTCTGCCAATGACTTGCGTGTCCGCTGATCGAATGATGAGCGATCGCTTGTATTTACGTGGCAAACGTTGGCAAAAAAAATCACGCTATTTTGCTTTCCAACACACCTCCTACCTGCCATCGCCTCCAGCCCCCTTCTACCCACGCCTACTACCATTTGCGCCATCATTTACGTGTGGCCGCTCAGATTTCATGACATACGTATTTAGTCTGTAAAAGTGTGGCGCTTTATGCGCAATTAAATATCAGATTTCAAGTTGAAGGAAAATGTTGCACAAAAGCGAATTAAATAAAATAAAAATAGTTAATGAAAACGTTTCACACGCTATGAGGAAAGAAAAAAAAAAAAGTAGCGTTTAGTTTTTGATGGCAGTGAAGAAAACAAAAAGCTTCAGATATCTTCGAAGTTTTTACATATGCATATGTACGTATATACATATGTGCATTGCATCAAATAACTTTGCATTAGTTTAAATTGACAAATTATACAATTCAGTTTTTTTCTCTTTTATGAAATTTAAATTATTTTTAAATTAAAATAATATTTATTTAAAAAAAAAAAAGCCAAATACACACAGGTTTCATGTTTTATGCAAAACTTATACTATTTCTAAATAATTTCCTCAAAATTTAGTACATTTTTAGAACCTTTTTGAGTATGCAGTTTTGTAGCCAATTTAAGTGTTATTGATTTTTGAGAATTTGCTTACCTTTGATTTTTCGCATTTTTTTTCATATCAAAAAAAAGTGTTGTTGAAATTTGTTCAATAATTATAAATAAATTCTATATAAAATTAAAGACACATATGTATATACATATGTTTTTTGTTCGAGACTCGACCCTTTTTTTAATTGAAGCAAGTAGGACGTGTAGATAAGTAGTTTTTAACAGAAATTATAAAATATGTATACATACATATGTATGTTAGTGAAATAAATCAAAGTTTCAAGCTTTGTATAAAATTAACAAAAATTCTAACCATATCAAAAAGGTGCCTTTAAAATTAATAATTAATTATTGCGAAAATGTTTTGACGAATATTGCCCACACTAATGACAGTTTAAGAACTTTTTTTTAAATTTTGTACCTCGCACTTGCAATATTTTATGAAACAAATTTACGAGAAAAATAAGATATCAATGCTGAGTTCTGTTCATTAATTTCTCGAAATTTTTAAAATTTTTTTCTGGCTAGATTTTTGCTTTTATGTTTTACAAAAAAATTAGTTATAATAATAATTTTGGCGCTTACACTATATACATAGCTTAGTGTTTGGCCGAGCTAGAAATACCCTCGGAGGTTTGCCATTGCCTACCGAGGGGTGACCGCTATTAGAAAAAAACTTTTTCTATGATTAAGATTTTGCTTGCCCTGACTGAGACTTGAACCTCGAACTCACAGGCATATCGAGTTATAGCACGCACCGCTACCAACTCCACCACAGCGGCCAACCGCATTACGACACCCAAATTAACCTCAAAAATGCCAATATCGTACGATATTTCATACTATGTTTTTCAGAATTTTCAAAAATATTTTAACTAAAAATTTCTAGAACATTCGATTTGAATATAAAATTTAATTTAAAATTTATTGGAAACGCCCATAACTCGATAATGGATTACCCGATTTAAGTATACTTTTTTAGTTGGGTTTACCTTTGCCCAAGAAAAAATTATACGAAGAAAAAACCTCGATAATAGGCGCTGATGTCGAATTATAACTTAAACTCGAATTTATGGTCCGGTTTCAGTCATATTCTATAAATATATTGTTAAGGAGAGGAAAAATATGTTTGCAAAAAATTTCCTAGCTAGGTGGCGCTGTAGTCGAGTTATTTATAAAAGTCGTATTTCTGAACCGATTTTGAAGAAATTCATGTAATGTATATTCTACTTGCACGATGAAAAAAGCGTTTGTAAAAAATTATGTTGCATGATAGCGGTGTAGTCGAGATATATGTAGATCTTAATTTCATCTTAGCTGAATTTTTAACTTTCTAAATCTGCCATAAGTAAATGTAAAGAAGCTCCGAAAAAGCAGGCGAAATGTATGTGGCAGTTTTACGCATTAAATATGTGTACAACGGAGTTCAAAGAGTGTTTCATTTTATTTTAATAAATTTTGAGCTAGAGGAAGTTCGCCTGGTCTTCTAGTTTTATATATTTTTCCTAATGGTGTCGCATAATTTCCTCTGTTTAAAATATTAAAAAACGAAATAATTTTTTTTTGCAAAACTTGAAATTTTTTAATTAAAATTTCCGGAATTTTTTTGACATTGCTAATTTGCAGCCTGAGTAAATTTGTAAGTTCAAAAAAGTACAACAGAAAAAAAATGGTGCAACACTGTCAACAAAAAAAAAGTAACATCAATATTGACAAAGGTACCCTAGGAATGGGAATTTTAAAACGACGTCAAAGCTTCTTAGCAATTGTAAAATAATTCATAATAAACTGGGACCCCTTATGAAATAACGTTATGCTGGGTGATAGGAAATAGAGGCAATGAAATACTTGGCGGTCTTGCAGCACTTAAATATAATCTATACATCAAAAATTGAAGACCATTGACCAAATTGAAAGGTTGGATGCCAAGCAAAGAGAAAGATTAGTTAATTTCCTAAGTATTTCCAACATCAATGTTCGAATAATTCTATTAGAATTTGTGAAACACATGTGGGAGAAAGTATGCACGTGTAAATAGAAAATTTTACATTCATTTACATACTCTTAATTTCAATTCCTTTGTTTTTCTTTTATAATTATTTTGGCTTGTTTTATATTAATGATTTTTTTCTTTCACTAATATCTTTGCAGGTACTGGCACTTTTGGCCGCGTTTGCTTATGCCGCGATCGCGTGTCGGAGAAGTACTGTGCCATGAAATTATTGGCTATGACCGATGTGATACGCTTAAAGCAAACCGAGCATGTGAAGAATGAGCGAAATATTTTACGTGAAATTCGACATCCATTTGTGATCAGTTTGTAAGTACATAAAAATAAGCGAAGCAATTAATATTTATGTAAAATTTTTGCAGTTTAGGAATGTAGTGTACTCGTATGTATGTAGGTATGTACAAATGTAGGAGTACATACAAAAACTTGCGATATACTATGTATGTACATATGTTGCTTGGAATCGTTACTAAAATTTCTTTTTATGATAAATAATTTAAAAATAGTTTTCCAGCATTGATAAAATTTGAAGAAATCCAAAAATTTTGCAAATAATAATTATTAAATATATTTGTAATTAATCACATTGAATTAATGCAAATAATTATTCGACATCAAATTAAACCCTAATTATTTACTTAGGCTAATAATTATTATCAATCAATGCTTTTTTAAAAAAAATTTTTTTTAACAAACAATTTTGAATATTTTGTTTTTTTTTTGACCTGTTTTATTATTTCATTATTTGTTTTAAATGAGCTAAAGGCCAATTTTTATTGGAAAATTTATAGAGAAAATCTTCTACCGCTTTGGTGGTCTTTAGCTCATTTAAAACCAATAATTTTAAATACTTTTGATCAATAAAACAGTACAAAGCATTAGCAGAAATAAGTAAGATAAATCGAAATTTTAAAAGCAATTAATTACCAACAAAAGCTTTTCAATAAATCGAAATCAATTTGGTTTTTTTTTAAGATAGATTATCGTAAATTTTTTTAATAGTTTAAAAATATGCAAACATATTGAAGATAATTGAAATAATAAATATATCAGTAGCAAAATTAATTAATGGCGTTGGATTACTTCTTTTCGACGCAACTAAAAATTACCAATATTTGTTATTATCAATTTTGCTAAGAAAATTGCAATTTTCGCGAACACTTTGATAAATAATATTAATTACCATCAAATTATATTAAAATTAGTTAATGATATTTAATTCTTAACACTTATTTAATTTTGTGAAATAAAACACATATCCAGAAATATATGAAAAGCGAAATATTAAAAACAAGGACTATTTACTTAGGGCGAATGATTGAAATAAATGACAAGGAATTTGAAATAATAAAAATAATATTTTGCTAGCAATAGTTGTAAGTTAATCAGGCTTAATCAAGAATTTTTTTTAAATTATTTTATTGCACTTATTGATAAATATTAATGATAACAATTTTTTGGTTGAAAGGTTTTTGATGACAAATAGATACTACAAAAAATAGTCAAAGAAAATCTTTATAATACAAAAAAATTATTTTCACCAAAAATTATTAATCATCAATTGCAAAAAAATTAATTAAAAACAAACGAAATCGGCATCAAGGCAAGCAGAATTAATAAATAAATTATATTTGCACGTCAACACCGTGAAAAAAAAATTTTCATCCAAATATTAATAAAAGCTTACTATCAAAAATTATAATGAATATTTACAAAAAAATTCAGAGAAACAAAATAATATAAAACTTTTTGTTATCGAAACGAGTATTGGATAATAAATTTAATTGAAACCTAATTTTTTTTAAACTATAACCAATTTCTAAAGACCATTTTAAAACAACCAATTTCTTTTACTAAGTTTTCTTAGATTTATTTTTATATTACGTTTTTTTTTTTTGGTTTTCTTGTTACGTCTTTTTTCTTATAACACAAGTTTGTGCAATCAGTTTTTTAACGGAAAATAATTGTGTATATTTTTTAGCAATACTATTCTATAAAATATATTCAAAAACCTATAATAATACAAATATATAAATAAGCAATCGCCATCACAAATTATAAATTAAATTATAGATTTTTTAATAATTTCTTTTTATTGCAACTGTGTAGAAACAATTTTAATTTTAACTTCATTTTGCAAAGTATAATTATGCCCGAATTCAGTAACTTTGCATAATCTCAAGTCTCAAAATGAGCTAGAGATTATTGCTTTTTCCCGCTTTCACGTTTTATTCTTTTGTTTTTATTTTAACTTTGTGTGACGTGCTCATCACCAGTTCACTATTTAGAGACTTTATTTTGAGACTAGAGGCTTTATTATGAAACTAAAGAATTTCTACTGGTCTAAAATTGTGACTTTTGTCTCTATTAGACAGACATACTACCGCCTGCGATTTCCGATTGCAACTGAAATTAATCGAATCGCAACATAAGGGGATTTCTGTGCTTAAATCTTGAGAGTTGCAAAATTTTAAAACAGTTAAATATTTATGCATTTACTCGTTTGCAATTCTTTCGCATTCGTTCATTTCATTAATTTTCTCGAATCTTCTATCTTTCAGAGAATGGTCAACCAAAGATGACTGTTGTTTGTACATGATTTTCGAGTATGTTTGTGGTGGTGAACTCTTCACATATTTACGAAATGCGGGACGTTTCAATAGTCAAAAATGTATGTAAAGTTGTATTTGTACAAAGTAATTATAAATAATACACGTGTTTGCAAATTGTGTAATTTAAAGAATTGTTATGACGATCCACATACATATGTATGTAAACGTAAACAAATCATTAATTTTTCTATATTACAAAGAAATTGAACCATAACAATATTGAGGCAATTAATTAATTAATTTTATTATTAGCCAATTTCTACGCCGCTGAAATCGTCTCTGCCTTAGAATATTTACACTCGCTGCAAATTGTTTATCGCGATTTGAAACCAGAGAATTTGCTGATAAATCGTGATGGCCATTTGAAGATTACAGATTTTGGCTTTGCGAAGAAATTGCGCGATCGCACTTGGACGCTGTGTGGCACACCCGAATATTTAGCACCCGAAATCATACAATCCAAGGGTCATAATAAGGCGGTGGATTGGTGGGCGTTAGGTAGGTTGAAATAAAAATATATGCATAAAATCGTAAAATAAAATAAATTACCATGGACATTTTAAATGTTTTCTGTATTGTTGTGTTACACAAATATTTACATTTGGTGTTTTTGCTTCGCATACAAACATATAAAACAACAACAAAATTGAAAAACATTTTAGTTTATTGTTATTGTTGATAATTAATGTATTCTAAATTTGTTCGTTACAGGTGTACTCATTTATGAGATGCTCGTCGGCTATCCGCCTTTTTACGATGAGAATCCATTTGGAATCTATGAGAAAATTTTAGGTGGCAAAATTGAATGGCCACGTCATATGGATCCAATTGCGAAAGACTTGGTGAAGAAACTGCTGGTAAATGATCGCACCAAACGTTTGGGCAACATGAAGGTGAGTGTATGTATACAATTATTTCAAAAAACACTTAACATTATTTATTGCAAATAAAATTGGGTTATGGAAATTTTATGGCTACAAGTCATGGTGATTTTTTATTAACGTCTGTACTAATTAATTACAAAAGGATTTATGGTTTCCAAATAATATATTTAAAAAGCTGTTTTACGTTCGTGGTTGAACAAAAAAAAATAAAATTCTTTAGCTTTGCACTCAAGGGGATTTGATTTTCCAAACACATACATTTGGGCTACAAAGACGAACTCTAGACCGTGTTCTGCACTAGAATTATTTTATGTTGTAGATTAACGTGAAAACTGGCAGAGGTGAACAAAGAAACAAAGTTACAATATTATATATCTACATATTTCGATTGAGTAAAATACGAATTAAAATTAAAGGTTCGCTAGTATAACACTGCAAAAAATAAAGAAATTATTTTATTTCACAATACTTAAAGAAAACTTACTGTGACATATTAAAAAAAAATCACTAGAAACACTAACAGAAATCTTTTCCGTGTAGCAAATTTGCGACTTTGCTCCGAAATAATACTTACTCATTGCTTGATCCAAATCGATTTTATCACTCTACTCCCTTGTGCACAATTGACTGGTTATGTTTCTGTCGGATATTTTGATACGAAACTTACTGAAATTAAATTTTTTAAATGGAAAATGCCACCTCGTAGTTATGTTTGCGTGTTACCAATCGATTTCTAAATTCTTAATCGGAATTATCTTAGGAAGCACGAAAACGATTAAAGTGTACACTCGCTTTACAACTTTGGAATTCTTAGTAAATAAAGAGAAAACAAGGCATAACCAATTGAGTAAATTACAAAAAAATAAAAAACTGAAAATGCATTGTAACAAAAACAAACCGTGAACACAAAATTGAATAGTGACTTTAGCGCAAAACTTCTTTGCTTCGCTTTTAAACTTATTGTTTGACACAACTTTAAAAATATACATTCCTATATTATTGTTTGCCGTTAAAGCTTAGCATACAGCCCTAAAAAAACCAAATAGTTCATATAAAATGACACTCAAGAGAGGAAAAAGAAATTTCCTTCTATACAAATTTCAAGAAAAAAATGCTAGTAAGTTACTGCACGTACAAAATAAAGACGGCGCCTAAATGCTCTTGAAAACATGGAAATATATAAACAAAAAACATTTAATGGCAGGATAATAAACGAACAAATTAATAGCAACTCTGATACGATATTTGCATTGATAGGCTTGTTTACAGAAAAAAAAGCAATGACGTAGGTAAAATGACAGATACCAATATACAAAACAAACCTGCAATACCCAAACGAACTAAAATTACTGACTATCTTGCAGATTCGAGATAAAATATACCCTTTTGGATTATAACCGCGCTATAATTCAGATACCTATACTCAGGACACTTAACATTTGTTAACATTTACGATTATGCACCAATGAAAATTGACACTGAATAACCGGTTTGTCTCCAAACCAAACTTGACAAGGGATAACGGAAAATCGTTCCAACAAATATCAATTAGTAAAATAAGATGAAATACCTTGGAGTCATTCTGGACCCAAAGCTTAATTGGAGACTGAACATCGAGCAGCGTGTAAGGAAGGCCTCGGTGGCTCTCCACGCCACAAAAAGAATGTTAGGCAATAAATGGGGACTACAACCAAAAATTGTGCACTGGATGTACACAGCTATAGTCCGACCCATACTCTCATACGGGGCGCTGGTATGGTGGCCAGCTCTCACCAAAGACAATGTCGTCAAGAAACTGGGAAGAATTCAAAGGTCAGCAGCTTCTGGTGTAACGGGTGCAATGAGTTCTTGCCCAACGGATGTCTTGAACGTACTACTCGACTTATTACCAATAGATCTTTTTATTGAAAAATCAGCTGCTAGCAGTGCCATTAGGTTACATGCATTGGGGTTTTGGAAAGAAAGGCCGACGGGGCATAGCACTATTCTTGGCAGAATCCCAGCTGAGATTAAGGCGCTGCCCACTGATTACATCCTGCCGAAATCTTACGTTAGTCGCACAATCCAGACTAAATTCCCTAGCCGTAGAGACTGGACTCGCGGAAAAGTCAGATTACAGGATGGTCTGGCAGTCTACACGGACGGATCAAAGATGGAGTGCGGGGTAGGTGCGGGGGTTTTCATTGAGCAGCATAACCTGAAGATATCATACCGTCTACCAGACTATGCAAGCGTATTCCAGGCTGAAACGTTTGCAATAAAGGAGGCGATTAGGTATGTTGAGAGGAATGCAACAGCAGGTACGCGAGTGAATATTTTCACGGACAGCCAAGCTGCCATTCAAGCACTCTCTTCTACCTCGGTCGGTTCTCAACTCGTAGATGAATGTAGGAGAGAGATGGCTTCAATCTCCAGCGAATACGAAATTACCCTGATATGGGTCCCGGGGCGTAGGGACATTTATGGAAACGAAACTGCGGATGAACTAGCGAGGTGTGGTTCTGCACTGGATAGGTCCAACGCGGTGAATTTGGGCGTCTCGCTTAGAGAAATAAAGGGCAGAATTGCCGATATCTACCACCGGAAAGCTAATCACAGGTGGAGTAATACAGGATCGTACAGGATTACCCGGCAGGCTTGGGTGTCTTATGATCCGCTTAAAACAAAGGCTCTTTTAGGAATGAGCAAAGAAAACATATACAAACTTACAGTTGTCTGCACAGGGCACTGGCCTATAGGAGTACATGCTGAAAGGATAGGCATACCCTTTAACCGGTTCTGCCGAAGCTGCTTGGGAAACCATTCCTGCAGAGTTTTTTAGAGTGCAGCCGCCTCTTTTTGTATGATATACTGCGATTAATAAAAACCGCCAAATGGCTGTAGGTTGCACGAGATGTGGAATCAAAATTTATTTATAGATTTATACCAATTGCTGCAAAAAGTGGTCGAAAATTGGGCCTCTCGGCTGGAATTTATTGAAGCCAGCCACGGCGGTCACTTGCCTGAAATCATTTTTAAAACTTAATGGCAAACACTTATCTTTAAAATAAAACTAAATTCTTGGCCATATCTTGAAATTATATGCGTTTTATTTCTTCTTAAAAACAATATGTCCCAAAAAAAGACCCTTTATTTTTATCTCTTCAATAAAATTTATAGCAACGGCACTGTACTTTTTCAAGCAACAGAAATATTGAAAAATATTTCTTGTGATTATGTACATACATATGTATAGCATGACGACATTTCCTGCTTGTTAATTGGCCATGACCAAAAGTTGTAGAGGTCCTTCCTCTTTAAAAGCTCTTAAAACTAATTTAGAATTCATGTATTAACTCATAAAAAATTTTAATTCGATTTCTGTAAAAAAATCATGAGGTTACAGCCAAAAATTGTGTGAAATCGTTTTTGTAGAGAATTATTTTTCCCCACGAAAAAAAACACCTGAAACCGTAGAACTGATAGTTTCAGAAAAATTTAAGTATCGCTATTTTAACGATTTTTTTTAATGGCGATATAGTTCATAAATTCTAAATTAGGTGTAAAAGCTTTTAAAGAGAAGAAAAGTCGTCTCAAACGACAGTTCCGTATTCTCATTATAAAGTCAACCAATAACGCGCGGTTGACTCACTGAAATAATATTGAATATAGAAAACTGTAATAATTACAATTGTGATAGTTAAAGATATCATGAAGAATTTCGATAACAATATTAATGTTGATGAATATCATGAATCGAAGTGATACGAAATTTAATAAAAATATTGATATATTTAATCATATTCTTTATAATACACATACTTTTTATTGTATCGATGAATTTATCAATAAATTGGACCATATTGTTATCGTGACTGAGACTTTAATAGATTTTGTTATTGATAAATTCGTTATCGACATGTTTATAGCATAATTAAATTCTGATGCCAGCTGTTTCAACATATTTATTACATACTTTCACTCATATTCTTTCATACATACGTACATATGTTCCTCTTTAAGGTAAATTGAAAATTTCTTGTCTAAAAATGTTTCACATTCCAAAATTATTCATAGTCACAAGCCGAGACAGGCGGTTTTATAAGCTTTTATCAAGATAGTGAAATAAGTTTCTTCAAGGGACAGACTGACGTCTGTAATTTTTCTCTTTTATACATTTTCTTCACAACCAAATTTCATTTGTCTTGACCAATGCTACTAAATTTTTTTGGGAACAACGTCAAACTCTTGGTGGATTGAAGGCAAAAAATTAATTTTTTAAAGGTTTTTTTTTGACAAATTACCTGCTTACAAAATGTATTTTATTTTAAAGAAAATTGTATTTACATATACTTATACAAAAACTTTTCGATTAGAATACAGATCCCAAGAAAAAATATAATCAAACACGTAAGAAAAGCTAAATTCGGGCGAAATCGATTTTTATATACCCTCGCGATATATTTGTATGGGAGGTGCCCAGAATTTCATAAAAACCCCGTTTCTTTGTTTCAAATCGTTTAATACCAGACTTTACTCAACTTCTTACAATAAATATTGAAAACGAAGTATTTTGCAGTTTTAAAAATTGCCGTTATATGGAAGTTGGGCGAGGTTATGGTCCGATTTTAAAAATTTTAGACGGTGATGCTAGTGATATCAAGGACAATTTGTTCACCAAATTTTGAGACGATTCCTTACATCGTTATTGAGATACCTACAGACGTTTTTTTATAAGTGGGCGTGGTAACGCCCATTTTTAAAATTTCATAAAAATCAAGATTTTTAATTAACTACCTCTCTAAATATCAAATTTTAATAAATATGTTCCAATAGATAAAGAAAAAACGAAATTTTTTCATTTTAAATAATTTTCGTTTGTGGGAGGTGGGCGAGGTTATGATCCGATTTCAAAAATTTTCAACGATGATAACCGCGATATTGAGGAAAATTTGTTCACCAAATTTTGTGACGATGCCTAACACCGTTAGTGAGATACAGACATTTTTTTTAAGTGCGCGTGGTAATGCCTATTTTTCAAAACTTCATAAATACTTAATTTCTTACCTCAAAATCGCTCCAAATACCAAATTTTACTCAATTTGTTTTACTAGATACCGAAAAAATAAAGTTTTTGCATATTCCAAAACTTCCGTTATATGAGAGGTGGGCGTGGTTATGGTCCGATTTCAAACATTTCCTTCAATAATAATAGCGATATCAAGAAAAATATGTCCAACAAATTGTGTGACAGAAATGTTTTTCTAAGTGGGCGTGGCAACGCCCATTTTTCAAAATTTCATAAATACTTAATTTCTTAGTTCAAAATCGCTCCAAATACCAAATTTCACTCAATTTGCTTTAATGGGTACCGAAAAAACGGAGTTTTTGCATTTTTCAAAAACTTCCGTTATATGGGAGGTGGGCGTGGTTATTAACCGATTTTGTCCATTTTCAATACCCTGTTCAAAGAGCAATCTTTGTACCAAATTTCATTGAGATATCTCAATTTTTAGTCAAGTTATTGTAACCACGGACAGACAGACGGACGGACGGACGGACGGACAGACAGACAGTCAGGGCTAAATCGATTTCCCTTTTTATTCTGACCATTTTAGTATATACATATATGTATGTCTATATCTATCTCGATTATTTTATGCTGTTACAAACAACCGTTATGCGAACAAAGTTATAACACCCTTGTGTACAAGTACGTTCGGGTATAAAAATAATTTTTCATTATATCTGTTGCTTGAAAAAGTGGCTAGGATTTAGTTTAGCATCCCCGGAATTGGCAAACAAGCGGGTGATGGGGGAGTAGAGGGGGACCTCCTGATCACAAATATATAGTTTTTAGCTGCCGCTGACTTATAGTTTTCGAGATATTTATACTTAAAGTTGAAAAAATGCCCCCTTTTATATTGGTTATTTCATTGAATATTACACTAAATACACATAACTTCCGTTTGTATAATGAAAATAATTAACATTTCCGAGCCCGCACAATTAAGAAAGTTAATATTTAATCGTTTTATTAATAAATATTAAGTAAATAAAAATAACCTAATTGCATTCACGCAAAATGGTCGGCACAACCATTAGATGAGTGTGTTGCCATATTTGTGATGTGCATAAAATACGAAAAATATGTCTTCTTAATATGTTATTTTATACTGACTTTTTGTGAAAATTTTTAATAGAAAATCGCGCGATTTTTTATTAAAAATTTTCGCCTGCGGCGCTATTTCCTCATTTACAATTTAACTTACAGAATTCGCTTGGAATGCAATCAAATGCGACTATGACTATTTTTCTTATTCTTTTATGCACATCACCCATATGGCAACACACTCATCTAATGTTATTGTCAACCATTTTGCGTGTATGCAAGTGCGCGATTATTTTCATTTTATTTATTTAATATTTATTAATATAATATTTAAATATTAATTTTCTTACTTGTGCGCGCTCGGAAATGTTAATTATTTGCCTTTTACGAACGGAATAGTGTATTTAGTGTAATATTCAATGAAATAACCAATATAAAAGGGGGCATTTTTTCAACTTTAAGTATAAATATCTCGAAAACTATAAGTCAGCGGCAGCTAAAAACTAGATATTTGTGATCAGGAGGTCCCCCTCTACCCCCCCATCACCCCCTTGTTTTCCAATTCCGGGGATGCTAAACTAAAATTTTCCCGAAAAAGTACTTCAATGTTGCTGTAAATTTGATTTAATTCTTTTGCGAGTAAGTATGTATGTACGTATAGAAGAAAAATTTTTTACTTTTCTTGATTACCATTTTATATGAATTCTTAGATTTTCTATGTAGCTGTATACTAAGCCTAAAATTGTCAAAAAATCAATACTTTTTGAACGAAACAGTGCAACAGAAGAGAAAAAATTATTACTCGAACTTATACACATATTTATTTAAAAAGATTATTTTATGAATACTCGTATTTTCATATATTTTTGATCCAAAAAAAAGAGGTATGTGCCCATCATGCCTTTGAAAAATAATAAATTTATTCTTCCACGTACATGGAATGTATTATCCGTGTATGTACATACATACATATACAAATTCAAGTATAAATAAATATATATATACATAATCATTTATACATATATACATAAACATTTATTTTGACATATATTTTCCTTAATAAATTGACGTGCAATTTGAATTAGACAGACATTTGATGGACAACTGAATTAGCTCTGCGTAGTGTTAATTTTCATTGCTTATTCATATAAAATAATAATATTTTGTTCAAGGTCGTAGTAGAATTTATACCCAGTTAACATTCTTATTTGGCGTGCCATTGCCGTAATGGTTGTTTGGCTTTTTTTTAAGTGTTCTTAGCAATGTCATGAAAAAATAACTTTAATTTGTAGTAATTATAATGTTATATACACAGTAATTCAAGTCCTGTGTTACCAGCGCATTTAAGTTAGTTTATGTGTACGCCCGTGAGAAAGGAGACATGCTTCTCTTTGTAAATAAATTATAATAACAAGAAGAAATCAATATAATAACACCTTTTATATAAAAAAAAATAACATTAAAAAAATGATTTCTTATATTTCTTATATTATAAAAAAGATCCGACGCTTTCCATTTTCAAAAGTAGAGTACGTAATATTATGAAGAGCATATTCAAGAAGTGACTTGATGTTAATTTCTTTTAGTTTTTTTGTTCAATTCATTTGTAGGTTTCGATTTCGCTTTTCGTTTCTTTTTTTTCTTTTTTTTTTCTTCTTTCGGAACCGTTTCCGGATTTGTTTGATATTATTTCGGCCCAAGTTTTTGACTCTTTCAGAACCACTTGAATACAGTTTTTTGCACTAGTTCGGGATCAGTTTGAGAATGTTCGAAAAAAACTCACGAAACGGTTCTGAATAACCCGAAGTGGTACTGTAAACGTCTTAAATGGCATCTGTCAGAATGAAGAAAAAATTTAATTAATGAATTGCTGAAACTTACACGGAGCTTTGCTTATCAAATTTCAAAATAACCTTTTTAAGAAAAAACGACTCACTAAAATTTCATTATGACCTTTTGTAGAAAAAACGACCCGCATTAAGTCCCTGCTATTTTTAGATTCAGGGGAAGCCTTGGTTTGTAAACTAAACACTATCACTTCAAAAATTTAAGAAGAGGATGTTGCCGTTAGTTGATATTGTTTAGACCAAGTTTTGTTAGATTAAGAGTATATTTACACACCTCAACTAAATACTAGTTCCGTCACGACTTCGAATCCTTCCGCCACCATTCACTGTAATGTTATTTCTCTTGCACAAACTATGCTATGATGAAAACAATACTAGAACATCGTTCTTTCACGTCTTACCTTATTCAATAATAATTTCTTTTGACCACTTTCGGCAGGCACAGTACATCTTTAATTATGAAAGTATATATGTACAGTTACGAGTACTTGGTGCTTCCAAAATTTTAAGTCATCTAGTTGCGTATCATTCTCCCAAAACAAAGCACAAATAATTTCTAAAAAATGTTTGTTCATTTTTTTAAACAACCTGATAATTTTAAAAAATTTGAAAAATAAAATTTCAAACCAAGATTTTTATTTACACGTATACATATTTTGTATATATTTAAATTATTAATGTATGTACATAATTGCTTAACATTTTTAAAATTTTAGGTGTGTATTTTTTTTTCATACAAATTTTAATTTTTCTGCTATTTTAATAAATGTATCAAACTGTAAACAACGTATGGTTTTTTTATTGCTGTACTCGTACCATATATTTTTTCATTATACAAGCAAAAGGTTTCTCGAATTATTTGTCTGTTATATGCAAATTAATAACCTGTAGCAATCAAATTTAATATCAAATGGAACAATAAATACATTTTTTTTATATTGTAATCTTTTCATACCTTATACTTACATATGTATGTAGTATGTATGGTTGTAGAATAGTTATAAGCATGAATATTATTTCTTTTCTAACTGCTGGCATTCCGTAATAATTTCAATTTTGATTCTACGTTCAAATAAACATTAAACATACTCGTATTTTTGTATGTGCGAAGTACCTAGAACAATTTTAAAAGTTTTGCATTTAATAATAAATAAAAAATTGTGTGGGTGCCAAAGCGACAAGCAGCAACAGTTGGTGAACAGCAGGCATGATTACAAAAAAAAAATTAAAAAAAAAAATTAATATAAAAGCAAAACAAAAATTATTATGATTTGATATGTTAACTTTATGGGAATTTCGCAATAGCTTTTGCCGTTCGTCTCCTACCGATTTGTTTACACGTTAAAAATATAAAAATTTTGAAAAATATAACAGGAAAGTAAATTCACACTATTATTTAGATAATATTATTTATAACTAATGTTTTGATATTAAATGAATATACATGTTGCGAGCAGGAATATGGTTAAAACGTGTGGCAAATGAAAATATTTTTAAATCAAATAAATTTTTATAATTTTTTTTTGTGGGTTGTGAGAAAGTTTCACTCTGATGTCTAAAATCTTCAGAACAGGCGAAGGGTGGCTGTTTGCTTAATATACATATTTGTTTATTTATTTTTAAAATATAACTAAATTATAAAAGTTTAATAATTTTTCGTTATCTGTTTTCGTAGCGGAAACTAACACATTAGTGCACTAAAAATAAAAATTTACATTTGACTTGTATTTTTACCCTGACTGTGTTGGGCAGTTTTTCCATTTATTAGATAAAAATCAAAGATGCGTTAAATAAAGAAATTGCAAAAGAGCGCAGAATAAAATTGCCAAAAATCAAAGGCACTTCGTAACTACTTTAAATGAATATCATTTTAACGTATAAATTCTTTACAACAAAAATAGATTTTGTAGTACAGTTTATGTGTAAGATAAAAAAAAAGGTATGCACTACGCCGGCAGGTCTATAAAAAGTGTTTAAAGACTTATTGGAATACCAAGCAATAAAGATTAAGTTTTTTTTTTCTTAACAGAATATTTGGAATAAAAGGTCTCTTAGTCTGGAATAAGGCGAAGCAATTCAGTGGAGTGACTACTTCCACTCTACGCAATATACACATATTTTTTTACTCTAAATTATTACAAGAGGTTTAGTTAAAATTATTTCAAAACGGTTTACGGATAAATGAATAACAAAATATCAGAATTTTTTAGTCTATACAAAATTTAAAATGCACAATTAATGCCTCATACTTCTTAAGGAAGCCATCTATTGAACTCTCGAATTTTGTATTTAACATTTATAACTTTAAAGGCATAAACGAATACCCATTTTCATATACTAAATGGAATAGCGTGATTGCGTTGAGCATAATAAATAACTCTAGTATATTATGCTTCAAGATTATTCACCACGTAGTATTCTATTTCAAAGAGCAATGCAAAACATGTTTTACGACTCATTCCATAGCTTGATTTCGGCATATTGTTGAAATGCATACAAAAATGACAAAATTTCATACAGTTCAATATTTCAATCCCACGGAACACCGACCTTCGTCGACGTTATCGCGATCTATTTGTGCTGCCATATGAAATTTAACGAATCTACATTTTTCTCGAAAAAATTAACGTAATATGTTTGAATATTTCGCCACAAATTATAGCACAAACACGTATTCACACATATTGACACAGTTGGACAATTTATTTATTCTGCAATTATTTCAAATTATTTCTCAATTAAAGCATCTTTAATTCAATAACAAACAGCAATAAAATCAGTTTTTTTTTAAACTATGTACATATATAATAAATGTTAAAAAATGTAACAAAATTTCGAACTAAAAAAAATTTATTAATTTTTTGGGGTATGCAGATACTTACGAGTATGTAGCTCATTCAATTTTGATACATCAACAATTTTAATAAAACAACATTCTATTTTTTTGACAATGTATGTAATATAAATATTTACGTTTAAATTTCAAACTTTCTTCCAATCATAAAAGTAAAAATTAAATGTTAACTTTTATTTGTTATCAAAAATTTAGGATTAAAATGTTTACCTAAGATTTAGTTCAATAGAAGTTTAAATTACGATTTGAATTATTTTCCCTTTCCGAAAAAGCCCATGTTGCACAAAATATTTTAACAATGTTGGACTGTGCAATTAAAGTCTTTAAGTTAATTTTTCAGCTTCAATAAAACTTAACAATATCGTAAAATCGTTTCTGCTGTGATTTTTTGCATTGAACTAATAAAATAAGAATAAGTCTTAAATTAACTCGAATTAATATTTATATGCGATAATTTAATGCTTTTACTTTATTAAGCAAAACTAAAACTAAAAAATATAAAAAAAAAAAATATATAAAAATTGCACTTCAACTGAATATTAAATAAAAATTGCTAAAAAATTTTTCTTTTAAATATGTATAATATTTTAAAAATTTTGAATAAAGCTGTATTCATAAACTGACGACATATTTTAATAAAAATATAATAATAAATTAATAAAATTTAAGTTTTTGGTTATACGAGTATACCCTAGACATACATACTTATAATAATATTCCAAGCATAGTATGTCTTTTTTTCAATTAAAACTGTAAAATAAGTTCCAAAATGTAGAGTTTTTTGCATTTCATTTTAGTTATTGAATACATGCACTTGTGTGCTAAAAATGCTTCGATTATGACTAAACACAGATATTCCAAAGTTATTATATTTATGTTTGTTTGCATCGAAATAAAAATATTTATAACTAATGTTATGATTTCAAAATTTGCACATGTGCTGTGAGAAGAAAATGTTGCAAGACATAAGGTGCAATTTTATTTGTTTCTAATTGCAAAATTTAATTGCGAATGTTTTTTTTGCAGTACTTGCCTTACGTTATTCACAGCTCAGTGGGGGTGGAGATTTTATGCTTGTTTTTACCATTTGATGCATTTGTTTAGCAAGCATAAATTTTTATTGAAAAAATAAGCATAGATCTAGTTATTATGTCTGTCATATACTGAAATTAAATTGCTATAATAAATTTTATATTATTTTCCTTTTTTTTTTACTTTTATTTTCATCTGCATCTTTGCCACATTCGAATGGGATTTTTTCATTGTACTAAATACGTGGCGTATGCGGCTGGCCAAATGTGTGCGCGTCTTTAAAACGATTTATTGACAATATGCAAAAATAACTGAAAATATATATTTAAAACAAATATAAAATAATGGAAATTCACACACTTTTGTGGTTGTTGTTGCGACATATGGCGCTGACACTTCAGAATGGGGCCGATGACGTGAAGCGACATCGATGGTTCAAGAACTTAAATTGGAATGACGTCCTCAACAAAAAGCTAAAGGTAAGCACTCGTGACAATTTATTTATGTGCTACAAATATACGTAAATTTACAGTGTTGGTATGAAAAATAGTACTTCAATTCGAAATTGTTTTGCTTACAGCATGTGTGTACATTTTCGGTACATTTTTTTAGTTTTAGTTAATTTTTCGGTATTTTGCAATATATTTCGTTATAAATATAAGTGGCAAAAATTTGTTATTTCATCAATAAATACTATTTTTAAACTTCATCTTCAGAATGAATATCAGCGTTACAAATATTTTAAAATCCTTAAATGACTTATGTTAATACTTGCCTACATACATATAAATATTAACCCAAATATTTGCATAATAATTTGAAAAAGAAAAATGTTTATAAAAATTATGAGGAAGAAACAAATTTATGGATCCCAATGCGATGGATGATTCGAGATAATTTTGGTTCGCTTCGGTACATGTTGGGTACGTTTTAGGTACAAATTTATGTATGTTTTAGGCACATTTTCTGCATAGCTTAAAATTGTGAATAAGCTCCGTCTATTAGGACTTATGTATATATTTTTTCTCCATCAAAATTATAAATATGACTTTGTAATATAATCGTACAAAAATCTTAAAATTTAAGTATTTAAAGACATATAAATATTTATTACCTTGATAATTATTATGGATAAACTTACTAATTTATATTAAATTTTTTATTAATTTTAAAGGTCCAATTATTTTTCGTTGAGTTATAAAATATATTTAAAAATAAATTAAAGAAAAAAATTTTCATAAAAAATATTTCCGTTACACTAAAAATTTTCAGCTTTTTGAGTCACTGTATAGGTGTACATTTATGTTATTGCAATTATTCTATACTCCACCTCCCGACACCCGAACTTTGATGTCCTTAATCTCTATTTTCATTCATTTAAGCTACTTGGCTTTCGCTTTTGTTGACAACGTAGAAAAAAAAATGTTTGAAAAATTTTAAAACAGAGAGAAAAATTTGCCACGGCTATAAAAAAACACAAAAACCAAGTTGAAATAAATGAATTATAAAATCCGCTAAATCAAATAATTAAATGTATTCGTACACAAAATTAAAGCAAATATTTTAGTAAAATTTTGCAAATTTATTATTTATGTGCAATAAAAAAATGTGTCATCAAAAACATTTCCGTTATAACAAAAAACTCTAAGGTGGTCAGTTTTTGAGTCACTGTATACCCACATCCCTCCCTCCGACCTTTGCTGCCTCTAATCTCTATTTTCATTCATTTAAGCTTGCTGGCTTTCGTTTCTGTTTTCTGCGTAGCAAAAATAATTTTTGAAAAATCTTAAAACAAAGAGAAGAAATCTCCACGGCTATACAAAAAAAGAAAAAAACAAAAACCAAGTTGAAATTAATGAATTATAAAATTCGCTAAATCAAATAATGAATATGTATTCGTTCACAAAATAAAAGCAAATACTTTAATACATTTTGGCAAATTTAGTATTTATGTACATACAATAAAAAAATTTTAGCGCACATTTTTCGCAAACGACGCATGTAAAAGTGTAATGTTGCGCTACCTTAATACAAAACAAAATTTAAAAATTGTATATTTATTATTTGGCCACAACCCACACCTAATCTACACTGACGTACACAGTTTCAACGAAATTTGCTCTTGATCTACATTGGAGTACTTTTTGCAAGCATCCACGTCACTGCAACGAAAAAGTTGAGCGCTACAGTGATAGCGATAATTATCTAGACACTGAGCACACTGTGGATTATTATTAAGAAATGCTTCTACATTCGTGTGAAATGCTGGTAATTGGGGGATATTTATCCTTCCCCCTTTAGCGCTTTTCCTAATCAAAATTGCCTGAAAAAAATAAATATATCACTGTGCATTGGTAATTTAAATTTATAATCTTATTCCCTCAAGCCAAGGTTTAAATGAGTCTTGTTAGTATAAAAGATTAAATTTCCCGAGGTTGTATCTTTACAAGTCGCTCTTTGATTGGCATTGCCCAGTTGTATGATGTCAGTGCCGTCCTTTGAGTTCCCTCTTTTTATTATCAAACTCGTTGATTTTATGTTGTGGTTACTTACTGAACTTAGAACTTCTTATTATTTGCTATTGTTTCCACTTCCACGCTGGCTAAACAATCCCTATATTCTTTTTCTTCTATACTACTGTGACATTACATCTAAAAAAAAATCTACTGATGCGTACAAAACGACTTAGTGTTTCCTGAAAAATATCAGACAATTTTCGAACACTGTTCAATATCTACAAATATACGAGTAATCACAATTCGTATATGCGTTCATAACTTTTGGTTCGCCACTGTTTGTGTCAAATATAGTTTCAAATTAATGAATTTCACTAAATAATTAACTCTACAATAATACGTATTATATGAATTCATATTTTTGTCGTCAACAAAACCAATTTTCACAAGAAATATTATGTGATCATAAAATATACAAATTAAATTGCTATAAATCACTAGTTTTGGCTTTAAAAATTAAATAATACTACTTTTACACTATAAACTCACTCAATTTTTATATTATTCGCAAGCGTAACGAAATTGATTACGTACATGCATTTTCTCTTTTCTAAATTCTGCGGGAAAGATAATTATTAAGCGAAAAATGTTTTAATTTATCGCGCAATTTTTCATGAAATACCTTTAAATAGTAATGAATATTTAAAATTTTTTCACTCAATTAGTTTATGTGCAATTTGAAAAGAGCAATCAATCGTTGGTAAAAAAAATGGTAAAATAATTAGTGTAATTAAAATTTAAGTGAATTGATGAAAGAATGTATAACTTAAAAGTGACTAGTAAATTTGAAAAATATAAATTTAATATTTTGAGTGGATTCATGTGTTTAACTCACGTATGTGAATCCTGTGACAAATGGCTTCTAATCAAGGATGCATTTTAACGTTAAATTTAACCGTTCCGAAATGTTTTCTCTTGTTTCGGTTGAAACCATTTCAAAATATTATTGTTAAAGCAATTATCATAATAAATTTCATTACGTTTTTAACCGAAACGAAATGCTGGCGTTAACGTTAAAACGTCAAGAAAAACGCTGGAGATTTACTCGTCGCAAACAGAAGCGCAAACAGAAGCGCTGCATACTTTTAGGCACATTAAAATTAAGAAAACGGAAATTTTATAACGTTGCAACATAACGATTTCATTTCGTTTTGATAACATGGCGCCGAAACGCAACAAACTCATTTCGTTAAGTTAATTTTGCTCGTTAACAAAACAAAATGGTATCGTTTCGTTTGTTGAGCAGCCCTGCTTCTTATACAATTTAAACCAAATTTTGTGACGATACCTTACATCGTTATTGAGATACCTACAGACGTTTTTTTGTAAGTGGGCGTGGTAACGCCCATTTTTCGAAATTTCATAAAAATCAAGTTTCTTAATAAACAACCTCCCTAAATATCAAATTTTAATTAATATGTTCTAATAGATAAAGAAAAAACGTAATTTTTACATTTTTCAAAACTTCCGTTATATGGGAGGTGGGCGAGGTTATGTTCCGATTTCAAAAATTTTTAACGATGATAACCGCGATATTGGGAAAATTTGTCCACTAAATTTTGTGACGATAACTAATACTGAAATTGCTTTAATGGATACCGAAAAAGCGGAGTTTTTGCATTTTTCAAAAACTTCCGTTATATGGGAGGTGGGCGTGGTTATTGACCGATCTTGGCCATTTTAATACCAACCTACCCTGTCCATAGAGCAATCTAATTTCATTGAGATATCTCAATTTTTACTCATGTTATTGTAACCATGGGCAGACGGACGGACGTACGTTCGGACGGACAACAGTCAGGACTAAATCGATTTCTCTTTTCATTCTGATCATTTTAATATATATATGTCTATATCTATCTCGATTATTTCTTGCTGTTACAAACATAATAGCCTTGTGTACAGGTACGCTCGGGTATAAAAACACTAGTTTACAACTAGAATTTTCTGATGGAAATTGAACTACACCTTTTAAGAAGAAATCAATAGAATTTCAGAAAAACACAAATGAAATTCAGAAAAGCACAAAAGTATTTCAGAAAACCATAAATGTATTTTAGACTGGTAGACTAGACTCGTATTTTTGTCTATTTTGTACTAGTTTGAAACTGGTACATTTCTGATCAACAACTGATAATTGCCAGTCGAACGCCATGTTCGAAATACCAGTTGCCTGACTAGTTGGACTTGCGATGCTTACTAGTTGTGAAGTAATTTACTAATAAATTTTACTAATAAAACTGTTTATGCAGTTTTTGAACTGTTTCTGAAGGGTGAATGAAAGTGCCTTAATAATGATTTTATAAGTCTACCTCATTCAGTATGCAGAAAAGATTGTGTGACTTTATATTCTTCTTTAATGCGTGGACTCCGAAGGGGCAGTTCTAGATCGATGTTTCCTATAACATACTGAGTTGCTGTTTGATAAGCTTTAGTAGCACCTTGGAACTTCTCTCACATCCACCCTTTGATCTTACAATTTTAAAATACTTAGAAGCTCCAGTATCCAAATGTATCTCATCATAGCTTTTTTATGCCTCGTACTACGCTCGGGCTGCGGCACACTCTCATAAAAATAAGTACTTCATTATTCTGTGGAGAATTAAACCTTTAGTTTGAGAAATCATGTTCTTTTCTGAAAAGCTAGTACTCGAGGACGTTTTCTAAATGACTTTTTTTCAAATGACACTAATCATCACGGATGAAAATTCAAAATCATTAATAACAATAAATTTTTCCAATTTTTTTTTTTTTGCAATATTTTACTTGTTTTAATTTCTTCGTGCGCGTAAAACACAGCAGGCAGTAATTAGCAGCCTGTTAACGCTACAATTAGGTCAAATGTAAAGAAAACAAAAACTCATGGTCACTAAGCCAATGAAAAAAAAAAATCGCTGGATATTGAAATGATCGGCATTTATGTATTTGAAAGAATTTACCACAGCGTAGTGGCAGCGGAGCAAACTTCTTTATGCGGCGTTCAGACAGCGCTTAGCTGAGTCAATTCGTAAATTTTGTCCAAACAAAATACAAAACGACATTTTGCTAATTACGTCAATTAAGGCTCTGTCTGAACACACCACTAAGGGGTAGCTAAATTCACTCCAAAATTAGCTAATTTGAATGAAAAAATTAGGCACTTTAAAATTTCAAACGTCAAGCTCGAAAAATGTTCGTAACGAAGTTGTTGTTCGCCATGTCTTCATCATCGTCATATCATCCTTTATAAGGCTCAATGGTTGAAAATAATCAGTTTTAATAATTTAATTTTAGCTTATTGGTTATTTTGGTTAATTTTGTCCAGTCAAACGCTTTTAGCAACAAAGCGCTTTGTTAGTAACGAAAAATTCATGAAAACTGTATAAGAAAATTTTGTAATTAGATTTAGAGTTAGATTATGATTTAGATAAGGTTTTCAAAGAAAAAAAATTCAAGTTAGTACAGTTGTATTTTTCTACAATGAAGAAAATCGAACTGCTCGAAGTACTCATTTCTTTTCGAGTTGGAAACAAGCAATCAAAATATTTATATCCTATTTCATGTATATAACGGTACAAAATATGACAATTTACAATTATTTTAAATAAAAAATATTGTTTTTCTAACATAATTGCATAGAGTTCTGTAACAGAAACTTTAAAAACCCTAGCAGCAAACTTTGTACACAATTTAAAAGCTTTCACCAATTACTTTCATAAAAAGTACACCTTTTGTTTTTTGGTTTTTTCGAATTAGCAGTTTTGCACATCATCGAATTTTAGTGCAAGTTTCAGTTGACTAAAAATTACCATTGAGTTTTGAGATTTTTTTTACGAGAGTCTTGCATTAGAAACATCGAATTTAAAACAGAAGAAGTTCATACATATCCAATTGTCATCGTCTATTAATTTTTAAATGAATTAACTTAAAAAACCATAACCTTTTCGAAGTTTAATATTGACGACAATCTTTGCAGTTTCCAGTTTTTGATGTCACTGACCTTGACCAATGAAAACCAAGCATTACTCTCAGGTCAAAAATTTTGAGCGATCGTAGAGAGAGAGAGAAAGAAAGTTACAGCCCAATCACTGATTCCCAATGAACTCAAGTCGTGAGGAAATCTCCCGTCACGAATTCGGGAAAAATGCTTCCAGCAATTCCGACGTTTTCTTAAGTTCGAATGAGTACTACCAAATCTTTACACGAAATTAAGCGGGTTTTTGTTTGCTTTTTTTTTTTTTGACAGCTGTTGAAAGGAAATGCATATATTTTTACAGGCATAGTTCACAATAATTATTTAAATACAAAAAAATATATGGGTTTCATTGCGTTAGTTGTTTTATTAATAGAGCAAGTGCGAAGCCCGAAATAGGCATTTTCAACCCACAAAACCTCTAAATTATTGAATCTGTATATGTGGTTGCTTTCACTTCTCGTTGCTCTGGGCTCAGTTTTGTTAAGAGATAGCTTCCGTTGTAGTACATAGCTTTTATGGTTCAACCAAACCTGTAAAATGAAGTGAATTACAAAAGCAAAATGTCGTATTACTTTTTACAATTAATTAACAAATGTTTTTGCCTACTTACTTGCCACTTTCATTGTGCATTTATCTAATCAAAAATCTGAATACTGTTCAGCTGCACGGCATCTTCCTCACAAAAACTAGGCACATTTTTTTAGGAGTTTTTGGAAAACCTTGCGCAGTATCTGCCCGCTATTCAATCATTTTCACCAGTCTCTCATACTAACTCCGGTTAGTGGATGGTCTTGACCTGTTGAAAAATAGATGGCACTACAGCCGTTAATAAACACTGCTTACATGTTTAATTACTTGAGCAAAAAAATATCCAATTAGTTTCTAGTTTATATGTATTTTTTTGTTCGTTTTAGTTATTACTCTCACTTTTCCTGATTAAGGAAAGCGTTCGTAGATTTTTTCACGAATAACTGTTAAAATTGCTTTCCACTCTGAATCCGTGTTGGCAATCTCTTAAATTTCGAAACTTTGTTAGAATATCGTGATCACGTCGGAATTTTCCCGACGTTTAGAGTGATAACGTGAATTTTTCTTCTTTGCATTATTGCTTTAATACCTCGGAAAGAAGCCCAGTGGATGCTGTGTTCCCACCCGAAAAAGTTAATGACAATGGCGGACTAGTTTTAAAGAGCTTTTTATATTGGTTTGACAGGTGCTGCTGAGTGCAGCTGTCAGCTTGTCGTCAGTTGAATGAAAAGAGCTTGTGAAATGGTGTCAACAATTAACACAATTCATTAAAATGTTGAATACTGCAATTTGGACGTTCGTTACTGGTTTAAATTAAAATGGTACAACTGATCAAGACATTTAAATAAATAAATTTTGTGGCTATAGCTCTTCCGACATTTAATGAAATTAAAATACATTTTTATTGGTACAGTTACATAGTTCCATCACTTCACTTTCCCAATGCATACCTTGAACGCTGGCATATCGATAACTCAGTGTTCTACTTAAATACATACATACTTGTACACATTCATATGGCAGGTGACCAAAGAATATTTTTGTGTTGGCCTTTTAGTTTTTTTTTTTTTTGCGATTATTTGGATTTTCGAATAGTCCCCGTTGATCGCTGGCTGCTGTTTCATGCTCATTGACGGTTAAGCTATTGTTGTTATTTCAAATGCAATAAATCACTGCCAACCAAGCAACGGTGGAACAAAAGCAAAATAAATCTACCTAATACCGCTGCTGTTATTTTTGTGTTATTTTTTTTTTTTGTATTTCGTTCAAAAAAGAATATTTGAAATACACATTTATTGATTTCCATAATTTGCTATAGTGGGATGCGTAAAATGTTTTACAAGTATATAGCAGTGTTGCAATTCGTTGTTAATATTTTTATGTGGCAATTATTGAAACGGCTAAAAGGCTAAAAGTAACACACGTGCGCAATTTTTTTTTTTTTTTAATTTTGTATGAGTTACTTATGGCAAAACGCCAAACAAAATGGCATAGTATTCATGAGGTGCATGAATTGCAGTTCGGGATCCCGTAAACTCGTCATTATCCCGAAGTCTCCAGATAATAGTTCCGGTATACCGAAGTTTTTAATGGATTTATTTACTTTTTCAGGCTCATTCTATATTTCTAGTGAAAGTGAACAAAAAATAAACAAATTAAATACAAATAAGATTTCAAATAGCACAAAAATTTACACTGGAGATGGCACAACATCGAACCCGATTTAACTCAAAATCAAATTAGACAAGGGATAATGGGAAATCGTTTCAATAAACTAGAGTCATTTGCATTCGGATCTTAGTTTCAGAACCTTATTTAAACATTTTTTGTAAAAACGAAAATTCGAATAGCACTTGAAACAGAAGTAAATTTTTTAGGCTGTGGAAGAGCTTTTTTTATTTTTCTTTGTTCACATGGTTTTTGTGGAAATTATATTTATGCAACTATGGGTAAGTTTTACTTTTAACAAATAATTAATATATATTTTAATAGTTAAAAATTAGTTTGACCATCAATATCGGACACTTTTATTAATATATGGTTTATTTTATAAAAATCGCACAGAGTGTCTTTTAATGGGTTTTCTTATCAACCTAAAAAATAAAATTTTGTCGCGCCTTAAAACCCCGGGATCGTTTAAAGCGCTCGGGATTGAAAGCCCTGGTAGATAAAATAAGTATATGTAAACGTGTATAAATCATATTGGATTTGTGGGTATTTCGTCCATAACAAGCCGCTGTTGCTATAAAAAAATTACCTACAGCCAGTGTTGCTTCGTTCAAAAAGTATTTTCTATCAAAAAACCCGAAGGTATTTTAACAAAAATGTACCAAAATTTTTATAATAAACAAACAAGATGATTTTGAAAATTTGAGGTCCCAATCACCATTTCTATTTCTATTACTAATGGCAAAGACCACTTTCAAACGAGCACAAATTAGTAATTACAAGTGAACATTAAATGACGCTGAAATCAAGGTTTGAAACTCTATATTGCTGCCAATCCGCCGAATTTAAAAATAACTGCTTAGATTAGCTATATTTTCTAACTGCTTACTGCTAGATAAATTTTGATGTACATACAAACCATGACGGAAAATCATTCCAATATTCAGAATATAAAGATACCATATAATTTTTTTAAAGTCAAAATAATCATCGAGCAATTTAAAATCTACCATGCCACTTAAAAATTATAGTTCAAAACAAAAGCTTCCACTCTTGGTATAATTTTACTAAAGTGGCAACACTGACTATCGCCTGCACGATTGTGTGTGTTCTAACAAATTGCCGGCAACTTGCAAGATTTCACTCCTCATATACATATGTATATACATATATATGTACATTGTGTACGTAACCTAATTATTGCAACATATGCACCTTTTTATATCTCTTTGCTTTTCGCCTCAAATAAGTTTTGGTTTTTCAGTCAAGGTTTTGCGTGTATTTTAAACATTTTTTTTATATAAGTAAAATCAAATAGTACACAAGGATTATTTGCAATCTTTCAAACTCTTGCTATTTTGTTAAGTTATTTTGAAAATATACTCAATATTTGTTTATTTGCGCATGTTTTTGAACTTTAAAAATTTTTCAAAGGCAATATTTTAATAATTCAATAATGCTATACATTAAAAATCTTTTAGAGAACGGCCTGCATTGCATACTTAAAAAAAAGTTATAAATTCAACAACATATTGACATGTTGTTGTACATAATATATTTGAATGGAAAATTTCAAAGCATTTCATCGAATTTTTAAGTGAATATAAAACTTAGTTCAATCGAAAAAAAACATTTTTGTAGCTTTATTCTGAATTTTAAAAATTTTAAGTAGTACCAATTTGAATTTAAAAATAAAAACTTACAATTTGGCAGTGAAATTGTTTAAACTACTACTAAACTCGTGATCGTGTTTTATTCTTCGTATAAAATATTCGTAATTAATTTAGCAAATCAGAGAATTTAAAATTTCTGGATTTACAGAGCTTCTCCTTGATCAATTTTTAAAACTTTTAAAAATTCTTAACTTTCATACCAAAAATATTCTCAAATATGAAGATTTAAAAAAAATGTGAAATTTCGAAAGTCTTAAATGAAAACAATAAGCATCTACATAAATGAAATGCTGTTTTTGCTATATGTACGAATATACAAACTTTAAACAAAACGTTCTAAATTTATTTTAAATTTTAATAGTTTCTTCAAATATTTCGCCAAATTTAAAAATTTCTAATGGCGTTTTCTTTTCGCGAAAAACATTTGGCTACTTGTCTTCCTGAAAATTGCTATATGTATAAAAATTGTTGCAACCTTAATTGGTCATAGGCTAATTAAGTGGGAAATGCACAGGCAATGCCTTGAAAGGGCTGAGAAACACAAACGGGGCAACATTATTTCCATAAAATAAAATGACATAAATTGTATTGAAAAATCTTACTTGAACTAATTCGGTTGGAAAATTACTAAGTTGCAAACAAATGTATTTGTGCATTTAAAATATCGAATTTATTATGTGCAGGCTCAAGGCCAAAGATTTTTTACTTATTTTTTTTTATAAATTTATTAAAATTTAATTTCCACTCATATAATTTTTAAGCTCACTGTAATCTGTGCATTTTTGACATTTTTATTTAGCCTTAAAAGTTTTATAAACACAAGCCATATTTAATAGGTAGACGCGGTGAAAAATTAAAATAAAAATAAAGAAGCCTGTGTATTTTGTTTTTGTTTTTAAAAGCTAATTCAAAATTTGATAGTTCAAATCAAAATTAAAAAAATTTATAAAATATTGCTGCTATCTGTTCGATGTGCCTTGTATAAACCTAATTTTACTTTTGGTTTATCTAATAAAATATGAATGTAATTTGCAGTTGGTAGTTTAAAATTCACTAAAAAATGTCAGTCTCTCATAAATCTCTTTAAACGGGTGTGCAATTTATTGTAACTCATTATCATCAAATATTTTCATATTTTTATAAAAATTAAATTACTATTTATGTTATTGTAAGTTATTATTTACAAAGGAGTTTGATTAAATGACTATGCCGTTCTCAATTTTATCACCACACTACTAGTGGTCATATTTAGTTATTTTATTATTTTGCAATAAAAAATAGAGATATTTCTTTAACTAAAAATATAAAATAAAGAGTTTTAAATTTGTACAAGTTGAAACAACTTAAAAACTGTCGCAAAAAGTATACTTTTTTTAAACAATTTAAAACTTTTTTTGGAGTATGGAAATTTATAGCTATTCAGTTTAAATATAATAAAGTGGGAGTTTGAAGCGGCAACAGATTATCGTCAATTTTTGATTTTTTTCTCACTATCGTTCTTCTCCAATTTCTTCCATATCACACAGGCTCTAAATTTTTCTTCGTCTGCAAACAAAAAACGGTAATTCGTAGTCGCTTGGAACTTGCATTATAGTACATATACCAAAATTGAATGCTTAGTCAAAAAATTCGTACAAAAATATTTTTGAATTTTTGATGTAAGTTTGATAATATTGTCTTAAAACCAAACGAAAATTCGTTTCAAAACCAATCATTTGATAATATTATTTTACTTCACGCTTCTATAATTTTGGCGCTTACACTATGTATATAGCTCAGTGTTTGGCGAGCTTCTCTTCCCATTTGTGGTGTGCGTCTTTATATTCTACCACAAATGGAGGGACCTACAGTATTGTGCCGACTCCGAACGGCAGATGTACATATGTACATAATGAGAAGCTTTTTCATGGCATAAATACCCTCGGAGGTTTGTCATTGTCTTCCGAAGGGTGACCGCTATTAGAAAAAAGTTTTTCTTTGATTAAGATTTTGCTTGCCCTGACTGAGATTCGAACCTCGGTTACAATTTTGTGACTAGGAGGGGCGAATGTGTATATGTATTTTTATAGTATTTTACATGTATCTATATTATTAAATTTTCTCCATTTCACAATTTGTAACTTACAAACTATTTGTTTTCTTTCACCTTTCTTTACAGCCGCCAATAATACCCGATGTGACATCCGATGGTGATACGAGCAATTTTGATGATTATCCCGAAAAAGATTGGAAACCCGCCAGAGCAGTAGACCAAAGAGATTTACAATTGTTTAATGATTTCTAAAATAGTGCTTAAGTTTTGTAGTCTGTATTTATTTATTACCTACCTACTAATGATAATTAAAGTAATTAATAATAAAAATATAACGTAAACACTTAAAATCCATTGAGTTTCTTGTTTTAATTAGCTACAAACGAAAATATATTAATAAAAAAAATTAAAACATCCTATTTATGTGTTCATTTACATTTTTAAATATTAGTTGCAAAGTAAAATATAAAAAAAATAGTATATGTTTATTAAATATTAATTCATACTAATTTTGTGTACATGTTTTCCTTTGGCCGACTGGCGTCAGTTGTGGCGGTTTTACGCTTGAATGCATATGCAATGTGCTAGAACATAAAATTTCATCATATAAAGCTTTGTACTCGAATATCTACCTTTAGGCAACTTATTAAAATATTTTAAGTATAGAAATCAAAGCGGAATCACTCAAAGGTAATTTTTACTTTATTTATTGTTTGACAATAATAAAACTACATATGTATTCATATGTCTACGTATACAACTATACATGGTGTTGGCAAGAAAGTGATTTCAGCAGAAAAAACGAAACAAGCTTAAACGGAGCAGCTATTCAAATAAGCTACGAGATGATTTTATATACGAAAGCAAAGGGGTTTATCAAATTCTTTAGCTTTTAGAAAACCTGAAATCAAGTATATATCTAACGGCAATGCTTAGACTGAAAAGAATAACACCTCATAAAACTGAAAGTATCGACTCGCCATCGATCACAACAGCTCAAAACTTCAAAAGAAGGATTTTGCAATGAACTCTCATTTCTTGATTAAAAGTTATATTTCAAGGATCTTAGAAAAAAAAAAATAGGTACGACATCACTGGCGATGGTACGAATTAAACCATTTAGAAAAATATGAATAAATTTCTTTACCGATATACCCACATATCCAAGATGTCTCCCAAAGTGAGGAGAGGAGCTGGTTAAGTGCATGCCAGAGCTCATTTCTAGAATATGGTCGGAAGAACGCATGTCTGCTGATTGGAACTTAAGTGTGCTCTGCCCAATCCACAAAAAGGGTGATCCTGCAGTCTGCGCCAATTATCGCGGGATTAGGTTATGTCAAGTGTATTGTGTGAAAGACTTAAGCCCACCGTCAATGAACTGATTGGACCTTATCAACGTGGCTTTAGATCTGGTAAATCTACTACCGACCAGATATTCACAATACGCCAGATCTTGGAAAAGACCCGAGAAAGAAGAATCGACACACACCATCTTTTTGTCGATTTCAAAGCCGCCTTTGACAGCACGAGAAGAAGATTCCTATATGCCGCAAAGTCTGAATTTGGTATCCCGGCAAAACTTATGCGGCTATGTAAAATGACGTTGAGCAACACCACCAGCTCCGTCAGAATCGGGAAGGACCTCTCCGAGCCGTTTGATAACAAACGAGGTTTCAGACAGGGTGACTCTTTGTCGTGCGATTTCTTTAACCGGATGCTGGAGAAGATAATTCGAGCCGCAGAACTAAGTCGGTCAGGCACCATCTTTTAAAAGAGTGTGCAATTGCTGGCGTACGCCGATGACATTGACATCATTGGTCTTAACAACCGCGCAGTTAGTTCTGCCTTCTCCAAACTGGATAGAGAAGCGAAGCGAATGGGTCTGGAGGTGAACGAGGGCAAGACGAAGTATCTCCTGTCATCAAATAAACAGTCTAATGGGATCTAACATCACTGTTGATAGTTATAACTTTGAAAATGTAGAGGACTTCATTTACTTAAGAACCGGCATTAACACCAATAACAGCGTCAGCCTTGAAATCCAAAGCAGAATCTCTCTTGCCAACGAGTGCTACTTCGGACTGAGTAGGCAATTGCACAGTAAAGTCCTCTCTCGACGGACAAAAATCACGCTCTATAAGTCTCTCATTATGCCCGTCTTATTATACGGCGCAGAAGCATGGACGATGACAACATCAGATGAGAGGGCTCTTGGAGTGTTCGAGAGAAAGATTCTTCGAAAGATTTATGGACCTTTGCGACAGCTAATACCGCGTACGATGGAACGATGAGCTGTACGAGCTGTAAAAGGACGTAGATATAGAGCAGCAGATTAACAACCAGCGACTCCGCTGGCTAGGTCACGTCGTTCGAATGGATGAAATAGCTCCAGCCCTGAAGGTTTTTGACGCGGTACCTGCTGGTGGTAGCAAAGGAAAAGGAAGACCTCCTCTGCGTTGGAAAGATCATGTGGAAAAAGACTTGACTATACTTGGGATTTCCAATTGGCGCCAGTTGGCAAAGGATAGGGACAGCTGGCGTGATTTGTTGACCTCGGCCGAAATCGCTTAGGCGGTTATTGCGCCAATTAAGTAAGTAAGTAAATAACCACCAAAACTCTTGACAACTTCCCAAACCAAATTATTTTTTCAATTGTCCCTTAATGACTATATATCCCTAAAATATAAGAAAGTTCAATTTTAATATTCTCTTAAGCAGTTTTCTCGTTGCACATTTTAGATTTATCTTTTTTATACAACAAATTCCCTAATATTCAACAGCAATTTTGAAAAACCCGTATTGAAACGCGATATACTCCAAACATTTCAATTAAAATTTTGCTTAGTAAAATTATTAAACAAAAAACGTTACCATTCATTGCATTATTTTCTGCAGTCTGCAAGTAATAACTTATTTTTATAAAAAAAAGAAGAAAACAAAATATTTACTTAAAACCCTGACCAATTTTCCAGATAGCGACGGTGAAAGTCAACGGAGAAATATAAATCTCTTGAACTGTGATTAGTTGTAAGCGGTTGTGAGAGCGTCGAAGAGTGATATTTTCTACTTTTAAATTTATGTGTGAGGATATTCTCAGAGGTAAAAGTCCTAGTCTTATCTCCCATTGCGAA
The DNA here is from genome assembly GCA_963971545.1 of Philophylla caesio. NCBI lineage: Eukaryota > Metazoa > Arthropoda > Insecta > Diptera > Tephritidae > Philophylla > Philophylla caesio. The sequence continues at coordinate 23,973,952 of OZ020608.1, read as the reverse complement.
TGTCAATTGATATAACAACGAGAGTTGATCAATGACTAATTGGGAATTGTTAACTTAGGACTTAATAATAATCCTATCAAGGTTTTAAGTGTTCAGTTTTACCAATATTTGAATTAAAGTCGGTTCTCCTTGCAACGCTGTTAGATGGCTGACGAAAATCTTAAGCCCTGCCTAAGACGACAGGACGAGAAAACATCTTTGCGCAAAGAGCTCACATAAAGGTTACCACAAAGGCTGGGTGTTATTTGTGATGGAAATGTGGTTTTATGCTTCTTCGCCCGGCTTTACAAGAGTTCGAAATTCGATGTATTTCCAATATTGGTACATAGTATGTGTGAAGGTACCAAGACGAATTCATTAAGTCGAATTGGTTTTATTTTTGCCTCACGTGTATTTTTACCAACAAAACGGCGTGAAACCGAACATATGTATGTCGCACTTAATTTATTTAATAAAACAAAACAGAAAAACATTTTTTAACTAAAACTTGTATAATCGTATTTATTTTATTTAAAATGTCTTATTACCAGTTTTTTACGAAATATCGAATCTTTCTTTTCCCTTCTATCTTCTTTACGACTTCTATACGTTCAGGAAAACTGTCACAGGCACAACATTATCCGGTATTCTTTCCCATATGTTTATCAAGCGCTTTTTTAAGTTTCAAGATTTTTATATTAAGTTCTTTAGTTTCCCCATCATGCAACCCCAAATACAAATTCATCGGTGGAGATGAAATGGGGCAAGTTATCACGACACCAATTTGGCACCATTCTGGCCTTATGGGCCGGGGCAGAATCTTGCTGGAAACAAAATTCGTCATTTCCCAAGAGTGTCTTGGCATGCGGAAACAAGTTGTTAATGAGCGATTCCCTACGGTATTTTTCTACATTAGTTTTCACTGCTTTGTTAATAAACAGATGGGAGAGCTTGCCTATTCAAGACTATTATTATTAATGACTACTCAATCCATAACTGATGTGGTATTTTGGAATCGCTCTACCATTCGACTCGTTGTATGAAATGCGAATTGTTGCAAAATAAATGATCATCGACCAAAATTGACGTAGTGCGTATCGACGAAGTAATTTCCCTCATATTTTTGTTCTTTGTCGGTGTTTTAAGGTAAGAATATGAATTTTTTATTTACATATAAGCCTTTAATTCCAGGTCTTTTCTTAAACTTGAGTTATCTGTATGTTTGCTTTTATTGAGATCTTTTGTAAGTTTTCTTGTTGACACCGTTCGTTTTCTACGTACCTGCTCACGAACTTTTTTGATCAACGCTGGAGTTCGCACGAAACGTTTGCTGCCCGGTTTTTTCTTTATTTTAATATCTTCAATAGATCTCCCGCTAAATTGCGTTCAAGCACAAGCTCACGTTTTGCGTTCATTTCACTCAAAAATTTATTTACACCTGCAGTTAAGTATGTATATGTAAATCATGCTTAAATACAGACAAAAAAATCTGAACGGGACTTATAAAACTGTGCACACTAAGGTGTTTTTTAAGTGCGACAGTTATTCGTGTTCCCAATGCAATTTAATGAATACAGCTTTAAGAAGAAACCCCTAAACTATCGAATATGAAAAAAAAATTGTCTCTACTCGCCTCTGAAGCCATGTAAATCTAATTTTGAGTTAAATGAGCCCCACCGTAGTTTGTGTGAGGATTTTAACAGTCACTCCGGTTCTTTTGATATTTCAGACTGACTGTTTTACGTAGGGCTGCGACATCGACATCGATGTTTTAAAAACATCGATGTTTTTCTAAAACATCGAGTACTTTTAACATCGATGTCTTAGCGCCGATGTTTTTCCAACATCGATGTTTTGTATCGATGTTTGCATCGATGTTTTTGCTTTCCGACTGGTTGTGAGCCGAGGCAAAATTAAATTGTCGGCTTTGCATGTGTTTCATTTGAGAACCTATTTTTTATTTTTTTAGTCACAAACTCATCGGCGGCGTGAGCGAAAACATCGATGTTTTTGACCGATGTTACATCGATTCAATGGCGCGGCTGAAGTAACAAACGATCTGCGTAGAAGTTTTTACCGACATCGATTTTTACAAAACGATATACAAAACTTTATTTATACTGGAGTTATTTTATGTATACTGGAGTTATTTTATGCTTAAAATATTCAAAAACATCGATGTTTTTGGGGGTGTCTTAATTTTGCAGAAATGAAATGAGAAACATCGATGTTTTTTATTAAAGTTTTTTAGCAATAAAAATAAAAAAGCGGTACTAATCAATGTTTGGAAACATCGATGATTTTAACCGATGTTTTATCGACATCGATGTTTTGAGGTCGATGTCGCGGCCCTAGTTTTACGTAAAGAAAACTATACTCAATGCTCTCAATAATTGACACATGCATACATATATATTACTATTCGATCAGCTGATGATTTGTTCTGTAGCTGAACAGTTTTAGATCTCGACACTTAACAAACTTCTGCCAGAGAACTTGTAAGAAATGAGAAGGCGCAAATGTTAACTAACATTTTTTCAAGTTCTAAATTGAAAATACAAGATAAAGGGATTCACCATTTTCTTACAAGTTCTCTGGTACTGTTTCGAATTTATTTGTATCCGTTACAGAGTAGCTTTTGCAGCTTTTTAAAATCCACAAAAGCTTTCCATCATCCAACAGAACTTTAACAGACCAACAATGAAATTTACTACTGCTGAGATGTATACTTTTAGGCATCCACACAAACATAACTTATTACCAGTGGTGGCGTGAATACCCTGCAAAAAATTCAGCGACTAATCTCTAAAGACAGTATTCCGGGATTAGTCCCTATGGGGTACAACTGGGCTTTAATTAGTCGCAACAAGTCTCAAACGGGTATAATTGTAGATTAGTCTTGCATTCATCTCTTTCGGGTATGATTAACGATGCATTGGTATATGCACGGACTTAGGCAATAAAATTTGATGCACGTCGTTGGCATGTGAGGAGAGCATTCGCTTAGCAATCCTCGGACTCATCCTAGACTAATCGCATTTTTTGCAGGGTATAATATATAACAGGCTCTCGCTTACCGCAAACAAACATATTATCACACATTAAACACGGTAAACGTCATACATCTGATGTTTTCAGCATTAACATTTTACATATGCGCTGGAGGAAACCACAAAACCACCCCCACTTCCCTAAAAGGCAGTATTGGAAGTGCTCGTGTCAGCTTCACAGCTCAAGCAACGGTGTCAGATTGTGGCTTGTTGTTGGCTGTGCAAGAACAACCATCCACACCTCCTAACTGGAAAGTATCAAGAAATACGATACACATACACATATATATATGTAAATGTAAGTTGCTCATAGGGGTGGCGGTCACCTACCGCAAATAAAAAAAAAATACCAAAAGCAACGTGCGTGAAAAACGTGATTTTGACGCTTGCTGACGTCACCTTGACACGCTGGCTGACTACTTTGTCGAACCGCAATCGCAACCACAAAGGACGGGTGATGATGACCATTGCAGGTAAGGGTAAAAGAGACGCCAGCGCGGAAGTCAAATTTTGTAAACACGGAAATGAATGGTAGGGCGTGAGGAAGGGTCAAGGAAAAATATGCTTGGCATAATGTATAAATATAATTTTTTAGTGTGTTAGAGAGCTTGGTGTTAAAGAAATAATGCGAATGTTTGCAAATACATATGTATGCTTTTAAGTGAATGTGTTTGTATATATGTTTGTTTATATGTACATACATATGTACATATGCACTTTTTATTAGGAACGTCCAAAAAGAGTAATGTCGAAATTTTATTGCTCTTACCTCTATTTCTAAGTGCAACTTCCCTTAATTTTGAATGCTCCTTCTTCCTTCGATCACATGGCTAAACTCACCAAACCAAAACTCACCATACGAAAGCTCACCACACTGAAATTCACCATACTCCAACTTATCACACCTAAATTCACCATACCAAATCTCACCATACCTAAATTTACCATCCCTATTCTCAATTTATTAAAATCAGCACACCTTAACTCGCTATACCTTCACACCCAGCTCCATAACTCACAAGCCCTTAACTCACCACACCCCAACTCACTACATTTGAAGTCACCACAGCTATAATCAACAAACCTTAGGTGACCACCCTTTAACTCACCACTCTTTAATTGACCGCACCTGAACTCAACACCCGTCAATGCTCTTCTTCTTATATGACCTCACCTTCTCCCATCTTAAATCATTTCATAGCTAAACGAAGCAAGTCTCTAAAAAATGTTTCTTCTAAAATTGTGACTTGATCAAGTTTAATAATATGTTATCTAATATAATATTATGTTAAGTTCCGTAGACCGTAATAGCTCTGACAGACTTACATGCATACATACGGTTTGGCGTGGTATGCGCTTTTTGGTTATTTACACTATTTCGACACACATGTTTTTGCAGTTAAAATTTAAAAAAACTTCAAACTAGCTGATCGAAAATGTTATTTTAAGAGTTCCAGAGTTCGTTCTTATATTGTCTGTGTTTCATTGTAAATCAGATTTTAACGACTTTAATTTCCTCTAGTGCGCCATTTCTGTGTTAAGTATTGGATTGCCTCTACTTCTGGTATACGAGTATATAATAATAATAATAAAAAGATAAAAATATAGCACTGTATACCAACCAGATGTCTGTCATGGCTATTAGCATGAATTATGTATCAGAATTATTTAACAATTAAGAATTAATCGAAAGAAGTTCCACTTACAAAAATTTTAAAAATATATTAAGCGCTCAAAATGTCCCACTTTGTTTATGACGAAAAAAACGCATTTTCGTGGAAATGGTATAGATTTTTGAAAACCAGTATTTTTCAATCGGAAAACGTCAGCAGACTTCGAAAAATAAAAATCAATTGTTTACTTAACAACTTTTTAATAGTAAGAATAATAAACCGCTTCAATGGTATGTAAATATTTACATATTTAAATGCAACCAAATATGGTAAGGTGCATAAGAGTATTTATATATGTACATACATATGTACATATGTACATACAATAGTTCGTTGTCAGGCACTAATTATTATTTTAGGTATTTGCCGAGACAACAAGATGTAGAGGCGGTTATATGTACATATAAAGGGTACCCCAAAATTTCAGAATTTACTCTTGAGGTTAAAAAAGAGATGTTGATGAAAAAAAATTGAAGTATTTCTTCAATTCGGCGGTTGTGATTTTTTTTTTAAGTTTGTCTTGTATTAACATAAGTACATATTAAAAAATCATCAAAAAAAAAAAACGGCTTTGGGAGCAATAGAAATTTTAATGTAAAAATATTGTATTTTTTGGAAAAAAAATTAATTTTGCAATGGTACACCTGGCTGTTGGTTCTCTCCCTCGCCGCGGCACCTTCACACAGTGTATACTTTTTGAATTTCAATGGAACTAAACTTATTTCTTTGCTCTAGAAATATTTTTTTGCAACAAAAAGAGTGTTGCATATTAGGTTTGAATGCCGAATATAATAAATTTATTAGTATATACAAACATTTGGATATACAAGAATTTTTTCAAATTTGCAGTTTTGCAGTTAATTGAGTTTCAATATAATATTGCGCAATTTTAAAGTGGCTACTATTGATTTTTGACAATTTTATTTTACTCTTGTGCGGTTGCTTTCACATAAAAACAAATCTCGGGCATGCGTTTTTAAGAAAGCTGTTTGTGATGATAGCACTGCTGACAAATTTTGGGTTGAACGCCGAATACAAAAAACATTTTCGAGAATTTTTATTTAACGAGTTTCTTCGTACTTTTGCCAGTTAATTGTTAATATATCGTGAAGAAATTTATAGTTCAAAAGTATTTGTGCGGCCATTTACAAAATTTTAAGTAGATTTAAAATTATTAATGCTACTTACTTCCTTATCGTAACCCTTATATTTTATTTAAAAAAGAATATATAGAAAATAAAATTAAATGTAGTGCTCAGAAACTAAATAATTTTGTATAGAGAAATTGACTGCTCCCCATATCCTATATCGTCGCGCATGGTAGAGACGAAAGTTATAAAGGTAAATTTGTCAAACATTTTTTGATTATTTTTGATAAATAATACATTTTTCATTGTTTTTAAATTCATACTTTGAGAATTAATATTTACAAAAATATTTTCAGGTAGAGATCATTCAATTGATGTTACGAAACTTGCAGTGTTTTTCGACATTTTTCAAAAATCATATTATTTGCTACTTTTCGCAGTTGCTCGTCAATATATCGAGAACATGCTGTCCAGTCGACATAAATGATCTTTGGTAAAAAAGGAACCTTTTGGTACCTTAGTTGAAAAAACTGGCTGGTTTTGTTTAAATACGGTAGGTACTCAAACTTCATCAAAATTAGTTTTCATTGTGAAGTAAGTTAGATTATAGTTGAAAGTTCCCGCTTCAATCGACTTTTTGACAATATCAATCTCTTTTTCACAACCACTTTTCTTTAGGACTTTTTTCGGACTTTTTGTTGTTGTTCAACTTCATTAAGTGCATAACTGTTTGTTTAAATTTTTTTTATTAATTTTAAAGACTTTACGAAAGCGACTGAATATTCTGATATTGTAGACATCCCACCTTGTGTTTGATTGTTTGCCACATTTTGTGGTTTTCATCTATTTTCTGCACAAGTCTGAACGACAAACGTCAGCAATAGTATGAATAGTTTACTTAGTCGCTTTTGTACATATTGTTTACAATATACGTGTTTTTGTTGCTGTTTTCATTTTCACTATTGCCAAACAATGTTTTGACTCAAATATAGGTTTGTAGGTTTGTATGTGCATATGACTTTTGTGTGGCGATGGTGGTGCTTTTGTTTTCAACAACGCCAGGTGGCAACAATACAAAAAATAAAAAAAATGGCAGAACAGGTAGGCGATGACATATAAGGAAGTCTGACCCATTGCACTGACGTACACATGTAATAAATATCTCAGAATGTTGGACAGCTAAGCTGAGCAAGAGTCAAGGCTTTTTTCGGTAATTGTCGCCGCCACAAGTCCATGCTTTGGCAATTTAACAGACGCAACGTTACCAAAGCGAGTATGTTTGTGGATGGATGTGGGTGGGGAGGAGATTATGCTTTGACTTTGTGCTTGGCAGTGATGGTATTTATAGTTTGTACTTTAAGCCTTTTTAAGCGCAAATTACGCTTGTTACCAAGTTTAATTGTTATTTTATATTAACACGTGCAAAGTTAATTGACATTTACTCGCAATAGGGGAAGGTTAGTCGATTCAAATAATAACACAATATACATATATGAGTAATATTTAAAATCAAGAAACCTATGATGCTGGCACACATTAAAGTATACCAAAGTTGAATTTGTATCGTTGCAATTCTCAAATTATATATAACCAGGCGTTTAGAACGAGTTCCTGCTTTGGTTGAGTTCTGCACGAGACAAAAATTGTAACATCAAGAATGTGCTAGCAATTAACCAAAAAGGGAATAAGCTCTCGGCAACATTCTCAAGAATCAGGAAATGAGCATACAAATCTCAGGTACGTTTTTTAAGAGAACAAAATGAGAACGAAACATTCGGATACGTTTCCCATAATAACGAAAGCATCGAAAAAGTTTTCTAAATAGGATCAAATGGTAACAAAAATTCTGAAAAGATCAAACATTTTAAAAGTTTGGAGCGATGCAATTTTCATCGAAGGCAACTATGCATTTTGTAAGGACTTAATCGATACAAAAACTAAAGATATACAAAAGTACATCTTTTTCGTTTTGAGTTAACATCATTTACGCAGGAAAAACTTTAAATAAGAAAAAAAAATATTTGAGTATAATCCCTTACTCATATTGATACCTCTTACCTCAATTTGTTTTTCGAGAGAACGCTCCAGAGACCATTGTTTATAAATTTTAATTTAAAAGAAGATTTCTGAACTTTTTTTTTTTTCGGGAGAACGTTCCTGAGGCTTATGTTCCCAATTTATTGCTCGAGGAACATTTGTGAGACTTTTGTTTTCCACTTGTTTCTTGAGGTAACGTTTGTTGCACTTTTTTATATATTTAGTTCATTTTGAAGACGTTTTTGAAATTATTGTCCGCATTTTGATATCTTTTAAAACGTTTCCCAGTGGTTTTTCTTACACATATATGTATATTTAATTGTCATTATTAACGTTTTCGACAGTCTCGTCTTTTCATTCGTCACTACCAAACAAATTACGTTAAGTTCTCTACCACTTATTTTAACCGTTTTTCATGAATTTTTATGTTTTCATACCGTGATTTTTTTGCATTGATGACAATATTTTTAATTAATAGATTTTTCGAGGATTTTCGATATGAAAATAGTTGAACATCAAGAAATAATATTTTAAAACAATAACTACGAAAAATATGAATGATTGTAATCTTTCGAAAAGTTCCTGACAAATAAATAATCTTTAATACTAAAATAATTCAAATGCGCAAATTATTAAAAAAAATATATGTATATATGACGAATTGATAATTATTATCCATGAGTGTTATTAACTAATGTCTATTCTTTTTTTTGTTGTTTTTTTACTCCGACAAGGTTGAAAGTTGATGTATTTTGGAACGATTTTCCGTCGATCCTTGTCAAATTTGGTTTTGAAACAAACCGGTTTCGGCGTTGTGCCATCTTCAGTGTTATTTTTCGTTCTGTTTAGTTTAAGTCTGGCGGTCCCTATTTATTGTGTTTTGTCCTTCGTAGGTATCGGTATCTATCGTTAACTAGCAGCCAACAAATGTTTGTAGGTGTATGCTACCTGAGTTTAGGGTTATGTTGTGTTTTTTGAAAAATTTGCTATTCCTTATTGAGAATTTTCGCGGTAAGAAATAGTTTAATTGGTTTCCGTTGTGCTTGTTACTCTTATATGTTACTTCCAATGATAAAGAGATTGCAAATAATTACATTTGGTTACAGTTGTTTCGATCAGGTTCAATTTACCATAATTTGCCATGTAAAGTTTTTTCTTTCCGTAAGTAACCGCTTTCATTACAAAGCCAAAACTTTCGTTCAGTGAAATAAATTACAATTATCTCCGAACGTGGCAAGCAATTTCCATTTTTATTTTCTTAAAAAAAGGTGAAGAAATTTCCTAATGGTGCTACTTAAGCACGCAGTACTTCTGAACCAAACCATCGATCTTGAAGTTGCCATTTACGATACTTTCATAAATTACGAAATACCTTAAAAATGAAATTGAAATTGTAGCAATCTAAGTAGGTTAAGATACCGCAGGGACTACAAAATGGAAGTTATATTAATTAAAGTAAACAAATAGGGAATGCGAGTTTACCTAAATTTATTGAATAACAAATTTCATAATAATCAACCATTTTTTTTGGTCACGTAAACTTCTTCTTTTGTGACATTAAAACCCTTTGTTACCCATAGGTCTCTCAGCACTGAGTTCTTTCATTGTGAAATGGGTTGTTCTAGACTATGGCACAATTTTGTGGTGAGCGTTAGCAGATTGGTGACTTTTAGGCTTTTCGGGATTTCCGGCATACATAATTTCATTTTAAGAATCGTGTATGCCAGGTCTCCTTTTTACATTAGTTATCTAAATCACATTTATTTTGGAAGAAACATGAAGGTTTACATATACAAAAGGTTTACAAATGAAAAGCAAATTGGACGAGTGTGAAAAAATTTTTTAAATCTTACAACCCGAGACGACCTCTGGGTGCTCAACACGTCTCGAACTTATCCCAAATCTGTACCGAAAGAGTCCCTAACTATTCCCGAAATGATCCTGAAAAGGCTCGCCTGTTATAAATTATGCATTGTTACTTTTACAATCATAATTATGAACAGATCTTTGTTACTCGTACATAAATAATTCTGAAAATAAAAAAAATTGAAGACTCAAAAATACCCTGCAGTCAAAGAATATCAATTGCTAAAGCTAACTAACTTTTAAATAACTTGTTAGATATATACATGTAAACTTAGCATAAGCACTTGAATGTCATGTAAAGAGAAACTTGAAATATTTCTACCACTTGTGTAATCACTGAATAATGTACAACGTTCTTCCAATAAAGAAGTCACACGTGTAAAGTATACAACAGTTTGGCGACGAGGATATATTAAAAAAAAAAAAAAAAAATGCCAGGAGACAACGTAGTTTTACAAACAGCGGCGTTCCAATTGGACGCTTTCGACGGGAAAACTATGCCATGGAATCGGTGGGTAAAACGATTTGAAACAGCATTATCACTCTTCAATGCTGATGAAGGAAAAAAACGTCAATTGCTATTACATTATATGGGAGCCACGACATACAATGTACTTTGCGATAAAGTGCTGCCCAATGAGCCAGAGACCCTGCAGTACGAGGTTATCGTATCGACGTTGGAGGGCCACTTCAATCCAAAGGCCAACGAAATTTTGGAAAACTATAGATTCCATCTTAGGAAGCAGCAAACTGGTGAGTCGTGTGAACAGTTTCTGGTGGCTTTGCGTCTTCTGGCAAAAGGGTGCAATTTTGGTGACTATTTGAATACGGCATTACGAAATCAACTAGTGTTTGGCTTGAGAAATCAAGTAATACAAAATCGCTTACTGGAAAAGAAAAGCTTAACAGTGGATGACGCAATAAATATAGCCAAGGCCTACGAAGTAGCGGAAAAAGAGGGGTGCGAGCTACAGCAAAAAGGCGGGACAACTGAGGTTAATAAGATACAAGAAATAAGGCGAGGAAAATTACCTGAAAAGAAGAAAAATCACGAAAGAAGTGAAACGAATAAAAACACACAAGAGAAAGATACAAAAAAACAATGTTTCCGATGTGGCAACTCAAATCATATGGCCAACAAGTGCAAGTTCAGGGATGTCATATGTCACTACTGCAAAAAGCGAGGCCATCTGCGAAAAATGTGCCTAAAAGAAAACAAGAGTGTAAACGTCATAGAAAAACAGAATCAAAGTGAAGATTATGTTTACGATTTACTAAAAATAAATTGCAACTCTTTGCACCCAAAAGTTATGTGTAAATTGATGATAAATAATATTTACATGGACTTTGAAATCGATACCGGTTCTCCAGTGACAATTATCAGTTTGGAAGTAGCAAAGAAGTATTTTAATAACGAGCCAGTAATTAAAAGTAACTTGCAATTGTACAGCTATTGCCAAACAAAGCTAGAATGTTTAGGTTACATATGTGTAACAGTGAAGGCAAAAGTGCCAGTGCAAGCAAAAATGTATATCGTGCGTTCCGATCGTCCAGCTCTGCTTGGGCGAGATTGGCTTCGAGGAATCGACATAGATTGGAAAACTATTATAGCCAAGCAATTGAAAGAACGTACGACAGTCAATGCTTTATCGGGTGATAGTGTTCAAGATAAGCTACATCGCATATTAAGTAAATTTCCACTCTTATCAGCACCAAATGTAGGTACAATTACCAATCACCAGGAAAAACTTTACTTAAAAGCAAACGCTGCGCCGAGGTTTATAAAAGCGCGGCGAGTCCCATTTCCACTAATGAAAGCAGTGGAGAACGAAATAGATAAACAGGTGCGTGAAGGGCTGTTAGTAAAGGTCGATAAATCAGAGTGGGCTACTCCGATAGTCGCGGTGCCAAAGAAAGATGGTACGGTGCGTATCTGTGGGGATTATAAGCTAACGGTCAACCCAGTGCTAATAGTCGATGAGCATCCGCTACCTACAATAGACGAGCTGTTCAGCTCAATGGCGGGAGGTGAAAAATTTACGAAAATCGACTTAGCTAAAGCGTACTTGCAGCTTGAAATCCATCCGGATAATCGAGAGTTGCTGACGTTAAGCACACACAAAGGTCTGTTTCAACCGACGCGTATGATGTTCGGAATTGCGAGTGCGCCAGCAAAATGGCAAAGATTTATGGAACAGCTGTTGGGAGATATGGCGGGCGTGAAAGTGTTCCTGGATGATATAAAGATCACGGCGAATGACGACTTCACTCATTTGCAAAGGATTGAAGAAGTACTTAAAAGGTTGAACGCGCGCAATATGCGTGTACATCTGAATAAATCAGAGTTTCTGCGTGACAAAATCGAATACTGCGGCTACGAAATTAGCAAAAAGGGTATACGCAAATTGAAAACGAAAGTAGAAGCTATCCAAGATATGAAGCAACCGTCAACTAAGGACGAGGTAAGGTCGTTTCTAGGTCTAGTAAATTATTACGGAAGATTCATTCCAAACCTTAGTGACGTAGTATATCCATTGAATCAATTGTTGCACAATCGCTCAGTTTTTAATTTCGACAAAAAATGTAAGGAATCGTTCAAACGAATTAAAGATATGATGCAAACGGATACGGTTTTGACTCACTACGATCCGCAGCTACCGCTTGTTCTAGCCGTGGATGCTAGTCCCACAGGTGTTGGTGCCGTGCTAAGCCACACTTTTCCGAACGGTACAGAAAAGCCAATTCAGTTTGCTTCGCAAACTCTAAATGATGTCCAACAGCGATACAGTCAGGTAGATAAAGAAGCATACGCAATAATATTCGGTGTCAAAAGGTTTTACCAGTATGTGTTTGGGAGACTCTTTACTTTAGTAACGGACAATAAAGCTATCTCCCAAATATTCTCACCGAATAAGGGCTTACCTACTTTATCTGCAATGCGTATGCAACACTACGCGATATTTTTGGAATCGTTTGACTACGTAATCCGGGTAAAAGCCAGTAAGGAAAATGCGAATGCTGATGCCATGTCACGACTCCCAACGCAAAAGCAAGATAATTTTATAGAAGAAGTAGACCTAATAGCAACACAGTTAATAGATAATTTACCAGTTACCGCCGATGATTTGGGCGCCGCCACAGCTAAAGAGCCAGAGGTTAAAATGTTGATGGAATGTCTCAAATACGGTCACGAATGCGAAGCGAGCCAACGATTTGGAATTCCGCAAACGGAATTTACGTTACGAAAAGGTTGCCTTTTACGAGGTCTCCGCGTGTACATACCAACAGCACTGCGACCCAAAGTACTTTATGAATTACATAGCGGACACTTTGGAATGGTTAAAATGAAAACGCTAGGGCGTTCTTATTGTTGGTGGCCTAAAATAGATCGGGATATAGAAAACTTAGTTAATAATTGTGTGCCCTGCCAAAGTACCCGGTCCGATCCAGTCGCGGTTCCCACACATTGTTGGGCACCACCGAATAAAGTCTTCGAGCGCGTACATGTGGACTATGCAGGCCCAATATATGGCAAGTATTTATTTGTCTTGGTAGATGCCTACAGCAAGTGGCCTATTGTCAAAATTGTTAATAATATGACTACTGAGGTAACTATCGGCGTATGTCGAGATATTTTTGCTACGTTCGGCATACCGAGTATATTGGTAAGTGATCACGGCACTCAGTTTAACTCTAAAGAGTTCCAGGTGTTTTTAAAAGCGAATGGCATAGCCCATAAGCAAGGTGCCCCCTATCATCCGGCAACGAATGGACAGGCTGTAAGGTTCATCCAGACAGTCAAGCAGAAGCTGACGGCAGCAATGACTAAATCAGGCTCAATGCATAAAGAGTTGCAAAATATTTTACTAAGCTACCGAAGGGCAATCCACCCGACTACAGAAAAAAGTCCCGCGATGATTATGTTTGGTCGGCAAATTCAAACACGTTTAGATTTTCTACTGCCGAAACCAACGCTCGATAACATGTACAAAAGCATTACCAAGAAAGTTTTCGCTGAAGGCGAGAGAGTCTCAGTACGAGATTACTTATCAAGCGAACGCTGGCAATTCGGAAACATTATTTCCAGACGCGGTGATATCCACTACGAAATTCAACTTGATGATGGCAGAATATGGAGACGCCATGTTGACCAAATACGGCACGTGGGTCAACAACTACCAAGTCGTCGCGTTCAACCGATTGCTCCTGACCAGATAGAATCCAGCGTACAGTCTCAGAGGTACGAGCAGCGCGAAAGCACCACACAGGCGCAAGCACAAGCCTCACAGGAAGCCAACGTAAATAATGGAGCTCTACCGCAAGTAGAACCCGCACAAACCGAGCATAATCCAGATACCGAGGTGCATGTAAGACGTTCAGAAAGAATTCGGAAAGAACCTGACCGACTTCAATATGATTAAACTTAATTAGATATTAAGTAGTAAAACCAAACAAAAAAAAAAATAAAAAAAAAATAATAATAAATTAAATAAAATTAAAGAAATTATCTCTGATATAAAAATTAAAAAAGACGTAAATTTTAGATATAAATGTGATTTATGAAATATGGAATTTTTGAAATATGTATTACCACATACCGCTTGCAATCGTGAAATAGGTGGCGGAGAGATGTTAGATATATACATGTAAACTTAGCATAAGCACTTGAATGTCATGTAAAGAGAAACTTGAAATATTTCTACCACTTGTGTAATCACTGAATAATGTACAACGTTCTTCCAATAAAGAAGTCACACGTGTAAAGTATACAACATAACTACTTTGCGATAATTGCGAAAAAAATACCGCATTTTTTATCAAACGCATAAAAACTAGTTAGTAGTAAGCTGAAAAATCATGCATAACAATCCAAAAACTTTATAAAATAAAGACATATGTATGTAGTTGGCAATGACATAAATCAACGGTCAATCGATTGCAAGCATACAATTAAAAGAAACAAGTAAGAAAAGCTAAATTCGGGCGAAACCGATTTTTATATACCCTCGCGATGTAGTTTTGTATAAGCGGTGCCCATAATTTCATAAAAACCCCGTTTCTTTGTTTCAAATCACACCTTTAATCAACTTCTTCCAATAAATACTGAAAAACGAAGTTTTTTGCATTTTTGCATTATATGGAAGTTGGGCGTGGTTATGGTCCGATTTCAAAAATTATTGATACTGATGCTAGTGATATCAAGGACAATATGTTCACCCAATTTTGTGACGAGAGGTACCTACAGACGTTTTTATAGGTGGGCGTGGTAACACTCATTTTTCCAAATTAAATAAAAATCAAGTTTCATAATTAACTATCTCTCTAAATATCAAATTTTAATAAATATATTCCAATAGTTAAAGGAAAAACTAAACTTTTGCCTTTTTCAAAATTTTATGGGAGGTGGGCGAGGTTAAGGTCCGATTTCAAAAATGTTTAACGATGATTACAGCGATATTTAGGAAAATGTGTTCACCAAATTTTGTGATGATACCTTACACCGTTATTTCCATTTTTCAAAATTTCATAAATACCTAATTTCTTAGTTCAAAATCGCTCCAAGTACCAAATTTCACTAAATTTTCTGTAATAGATACCGTTATTTGGGAGGTGGGCTTGGTTATTGACCGATCTAGACCATTTTCAGTACCAACCTACTCTGTCCAAAGAGCAATCTATGTACCAAATATAGATATATCTCAATTTTTACTCAAGATATTGTAACCACGGACAGACGGACGGACAGACAGTCAGGGCTAAATCGAATATTATTTCATTCTGATCATTTTAGTATATATATGTCTACATCTGCGAACAAAGTTGTGTACATGTACGCTCGGGTATAAAAAGTGAACACGAACGCGAAATTTTTCGATTTTGCAAATATATCTTAATAAATGTAGGTAAAAATCTATAAAAAAGGAAGAAATGGATCTAGGTATAGTAGGTATGGATCCGGTTTTATATGGGTAACGTATAAGTAGGAGATAATGGTTTGGAAAAACTGATAATATGTTTGTAAAATGATATCTAATAGCTGGTTTACTTGTAGTGAAAAAATAGGTTCGACCAAATTGTGGCTACTTGGTACTTCATGCAGATGTAGCTAAAACTTAATTTTTTTTGGCCATCACCATGCAAAAGTAGTTAGTTTGTTTATATGAATATATACAGAAATCGGCGCTAGTATATTTGAATGTAATTTAAAGTGACTTTAACATAAGTTCTTATTCCTGTAGTGCATTTACAACCCTCAACATTTACATATTTATAACATTTGTGACTCAAAACCTTTTTATTCTTCTAAAACAAATTAAGTGTTATGTAAAGCTAAGCCGTTCGGAGTCGGCACAAAACTGTAGGTCCCTCCATTTGTGGAATAATATAAAAGACGCACACCACAAATGGTAGGAGAAGCTCGGCCAAACACTGAGCTATATAGTGTACGCGCCAGGGGATTTCTTCCACTAATCAAATTAATTACCTTTATTAAATAATATTTTTTACCTTTATTAAATAAACTGAAAAAAAAATTTACATAATCCTCTTAATAAATAAACGTGAAATTATTGCTATTAAAGTTCTTCATTGCATATTTATTAAGAATATGTTGAAACGAAAGTATCCAATAGCAGCTAATCAGTGGCACCCTGTAACACAGTTTACTAAGACAGAGTACGCTGATTATTTACTCATCTCGAGAGCTCACTTACAAACGCAAGTTAAATTTTCTCTGAGCGAATGGCAAATATTTTTGCAAAATGAGATGTTTACATTTGTACAATTCCATATGTAAGTAGGGATGTAAATAATATACGAAAAGATCTGTATAAATTTATTGAAAAACACGCAGGGTTAAAACATCTTTCAACATTTAGTTGGTAGTAATTTTTTTTTGGGATTTGAAGAAGATTTATTTTTAGAAGTTCCGACATTGATTTATCTCTTTTGCTTAAGCTAACATTTAAGATAACAACTATCTATATTATTATAAATATTATTATATTACATAATATTTTAAAAATTTTTGAACAACTTTTGTGCACAATTTACTTTGTACATAAAACAATAATCTTTTTGTAATTACAAAAAACTGAAATTCTTTAGAACTTTTGATCACATATATAATTTCCTCTCTCGCTCTCCTTCTCCTTCCAACGATTTTTCTCAGCTGCTCATCAATGAATTCATTTTAAATCAACTTTTTTTTTTGTAAATATATTCAGAGCGCGAGAGCGCAAGTTAGGGTGGTGACGTATGCATATGCGTAACACAAACAAACGCACGCTTGAGGGTGTTTTAATGGCAAACATGCAACGGGCGATTGAGCTGCATTGGGGTGGCATGGACCTTGTTTGTGTGGTGAATTGATTGAGGGAATTCCTGCTACTAAGTGCAACAACATCGCGCAACCCACACACACACATGTGCGCTGCACCACCAGACACTTGAGGCGGGTAACAGTAAAACATAACAATAACAACAACAACGACACACAACAACAGCGGCACTCAACGTCTTTGACGTAAAACCACTTCACGGAAATGTCAATGCAAAGCGTGTACACGTACACGACCAAGTACGAGGGCGCTCAGTGACTCAGTCAAACGGCTGGAGCTGAGTGTCCTTACAGTTGACTTACTTGATGCGCGCGCACAGAGCGTATGCGAGAGAGATAGAGAGAGAGAAAGAGAGAGCGAGCGAGCGCAGCCAAGAAAGTACCGGTCATGCACGGCTCCATATTTGGCGTATGGGGGTAAGTGGCTCGTGGGGTTTGCGCACTTTTCAACACAATTCAACGAATCGAGCTTACAAAAAAAAAATGCCTCACCATGGCTGCTCCGAAGCAACGACGCTCGCCGTGGCCAGTTGCAGTTATGCTTCGAGCTGAGCAAGACATCGGTGAAAGTCAGGAAACAACGCGGTACCGTAAAATGAAATGAAATAAAATACCAACGAATACTCAAGCAATAAAAGAGAGCGCTGTGTATGTGAGCGTGTGCGCGCGCGTGAGTGTGTGTGTTGAAGTGTATGTGCGGCCAAGCAAAGCGTAGTGTAGAACAAAGCAGAAGAAGCAGCAACGCCAGTTAAAGAAAAATTGGCAAGTGGTTAGCAAAAAAGTGTATGAGAAAAAATTTAAAATTTTCAATTGCGATTTTTTTTTCGCAGCAAACTCAGCTTAGTATTTATAGTAAAACCAATTACGCGAGTGCATAGTAAACAAAATTAAGTGCGAGACGCTGCAACTGGCGATACAATAAAAAAAAAGAAAAAGAAACCAAGTCTATGAAATTATGCGACAATTTCCGGTGCATGTAGAGGCAAGTGCGGGCGGACGAGCTGAGCAATGGATGAATGGTTGAAAGTTATTGTATAATCAGCCGTCGCGAATGCTGAAAAAATACACGTATGAATATTAAGTAAGCCAAGCAAATGTAAGTGTGCCGCAAGTGAGACTAACATTTCAGTTGATCAGCTAATCGGTCGGTTTGTTGTTGAAAAAATTAAAATAAATTGCACGAAAACTCACAGGCACAGGCACAATGCGCTGGCTTAAAATGTGTAGCTGCATAATTTTTACTTAGCAAACATTTTGCGGTAAAAGTGTATGAAAAAAAATTACATGCAGTAGCGTTAAAAAAAAATATATATTTTTCATGCATCGACGTACACATTTTGTGCCAGCCGTTCGCAGGATATCTTTTTCGGCAAACATATAAATAGTAGGTACATAAACCAAACTAACCAACTAAATGCTCGCCTACTAACCAAACTCGCTAGCCCAACTGACTATCTATGTACTTACCCAACACACGCACACACACATACAAAAGTACATATCGATTTTCAAACAAACCAAACCAAACCAAGCCACAACAGCACAAAACCAAATAGACGACAAAGAGGACGACGACGACGACGACGACGACGACCCAAACAGCCAAGCAACCTTTCAGCCCTCTTTCATGCTCATGGACAGTAAGTAGTCAGCCTCTTTCATAGACAAAAGCCGAAAAGTAGAAAACTCAACACGCCACGATGGTGCTGCCACTACTGCTTGCCACTGCTACACTGAGACAAACATCAATAATAACAACAACAAATGCAAGCACAAACTTTTGCCACAGTAGTTGTAAAATATGGCAAACAGACGCACAGCAACTTGGACAAGGAAGACACACGAACACAAACAAACACACACGCATACATAACCAGGCTAACAGACAGACAGATAGCAGAGAATTCACTCACTAACACAAACAAAATCTGGTACACACACTTCAAGCCATGCACTCAGCTGTGTCTATGGCATTGGCTTGTGTTGGCGACTCAGCGCATTTACAGAATGTTGCAAATTAGACATTGTACATCATTGCTCCGCGCATTTAGCATTTGAACTCAACTTATTAAATCATCACACCGCTAAAGTTAGTTGTGTGCTTCATAGAAGAAATGCAATTAATTTTATGTTGCTTGAAAAAATATTAATTTCCGTTTGGGCGTTTAATTAGTGGCAGTTATTTAACACATTTAAAAATCAATATTTTCTTGAATTAGAATTATGTATATTGGAAATTTCAATTTCCACTCCATACTGCTCATACATAATATGTACACTCTGTTCACAAATTATAGCAAAGCGAGTATTGACACATTTGGAATTTTTTGTAGGCTCTAATTATTTAAATTTATTTTTAAATTAAAATATCGTTAACAAACAGCATTACAAACTTTTTTAAAAATTTTATAAAATTTGTACAAAATTGATCTAAATTTCGAACTTTTTAAAAAATAATTTTAGAATTTTTTGGGGTTGGCAGATATGAATATCATTTAATTTAAGTACAACAAAGTGCAAGTTTCAAATATCTACAAGTTGTTACTGATTTTTGACAGTTTTTTTACACGCTCATTCGCTCTTTCTTCCATATAAAAAATAATCGCGGTTTTTCATCGTATGGAGGAACTGCCAAAAAAAAAAAATTTTCAAAAATCAGTGATAAGTTATAGACACTTGAAACTTGCACTTTCTCACACTTAAATAAAATGAGCCCAAAATTTGTATACTCAAAAAGTTCTTTAAACTTTTTTTTTTTAAATTCGAAATTTTGATAAAATTTTGTTATACTCGTACATTTTGAATATAGTTAAAAAAATTTTAGTTTGTGGTTTTTCTTAAAGAATGAACTATATTTTACTTGGAAAATAATTTTAATTAATTAGAAGAAAAATAAATTGTCCAAATCATTCAATATGTGGTTGCGCTATAATTTGTGAACAGAGTATATTGTAGCATATATGTGTGTATACGTTGCTCTACGCTCGCTCACATCATTCGTGTGTGGTAGCATAGCTTCAGGCGTAGTGTGTGCTGTTGTTGTTGCTGTTGGCGTTGGAAGAGACCGGTTTCGTTATCTGTTTGGTGATTTATTATCGCCATTGTTGAAATTTGTCAAAACAGCTGCTAGTCCTTTCTTCGTATTTCAATTTGAATCGAAAATATTAAATTGTTCTGAAATCGTAATTTATTCGTTAAAAAAAGTCGTATATAGAGGCTGACACCAACTATTTTGTTTACTTTCTGAAATAAAAAACAAATCTCTTAATGTTTTTTTTAATATTATATTTTTAACTCTCTGATGGAAAAGCTTCGAATGCAGCCCTCAAGAAAATTCACAAGAAATATTTATCATTATTTCTGTTGCTTGAAAATGTACTTTGCCATAGCTATACATTTTATTGAAGAAATATATATACGAGCATAGAATACGAGCATTTTTTTCTTGAGAGTCTCGGACTGAATAAGAAATTTTATGGAAGAAAATTTCCTTTTCATTTCTTGAGTGTCAGTTTATATGAACTTTTTAATTTTCTTGAGAGCTGTATATTAAGCTAAAAATTGTAAAGAGTTGTGTTACCGCTTTTTAAGGTTCTGCGACTTTTTGACAGAATTTAATTATATATATGTATATAAATACAAATATCTTATTTCAATTTCAATTTCAATTTCAATTTATTCAGTCTATGACATAGTATATCTTACAGATTAGAGGTATTTACATATACAATTTTCTTAAAACTAACGATACAGATCGTCAACGGCTGATTTAAAAACAGATCTCGGTGATGAAAAATCAAAAGTTAATCTCTTCGAAATTTTATTAAACTCTAAAAGCGCCCGTAATATTAGTGCATGAGAAAAATAATTGGCTGTGACCACATGAAGATAAAATGGTTTTTGAAAACGAAGAACTTTGCTGGGTATTTTAAAACTGATCAGCCCGAGTAGTTCGGAACAGTCAACGAAACCATTAATTACATCATAAACAAACATTAGAGACTGGATTATTCTTCTACTCTCAAGTGATTTCAAGCTTATTAACATACAGCGAGCACTATATGGGGGTAGCGGCTCTTCAAATTTTATCGATTGAAGGGCAAAGCGAGTGAACTTACGTTGCACCCTTTCAATTCGAGTAGCATGGCAAATATAAATCGGATTCCATATAATAGCGGTATACTCAAGCTTTGAACGAACAAAGGTACTGTAGAGAAGTTTCCAAGTATACGGATCTTTAAAATCTTTTGAGTAGCGGCGTAAAAAGCAAGATTACTGTAAACCTTAGGTAGGACATAACATATGTGATTTCTGAAAGTAAAACCGTTATCGAACACAACTCCAAGATCGACAAAATCTTTAACTGAAATAAGTTGGTGATTAAAAATAAAATAGCACGATTGCCGAAACTCCGGAGATTTAGAAATAGACATATGGAAACATTTATTAATATTCAATGAAAGTTTATTCCTTCGACTCCAATCGACAAGATTATTTAAGTCCTGTTGTAGGAGATGAGAATCAGTCTCGCAGGTTATACTACGAAAAAACTTTAAATCATCAGCATAAAGCAAAGGCGGGGCAGAAGCGCAGAAAGTGTTCCGCCGTCTCTTCCTCTTCAAAACAGGATGGGCATATGGAGTTGTCATGTACGCCTATCATTGTCAAGTGTCTAAGCCACGTGAAGTGACCGGTCAATAGTCCAACAAATTGCCTGCAATCTCGCCTGTTAAGCCTGTTAAGTTTAGTCGAGACTTGCATTGCCGAACTAGTTTGGAAGTAGTTAGAGGGCTGACCAATGCCTTGAGTGCAGCTTGGCTGTCACTGCAGACACGTGTACTCCACCTATTTTCCATCACGTAGTCCATGGCCTTGATGATTGCAAACACTTTGGTCTGGAAGACCGAGGCATATTCCCCAATAGAAAAGAGAAGCTTATCACCATTATCTTCTATAAAAACTCCATATCCTGACCCAGAGTCAGTTTTGGAGCCAGCATTCAGCCTCAGGGAACTCAACGCTATAGAGTCACATCAACAAAGGAAACTATGACGTACTATCCTGTGGCATTGAAAAGACGCATGTGTCCATAACTCTGCCGCCAGCAATTTAATTTCCGCCTTGCCCACTCCGTTTTATACCAACATCCGTTTCTTTTAAGTCTGCAGGTGACCTTTAATGCCTCCCCACGTATGAATATACAAAGTGGCGGTAAGTGCAGCAATGCGTCAAGAGCAGCGCCAGGTATTGTAGAGAATGTTCTTTGAAGTTTTACATCAAATTTGAAGATGTGGCACGAAAATCGTTTTAAGCCTCGATTGGTCTCGAGTGGATCGGAAGGTTTTTTTTTTTCAATTTCGATGGAGCTTATATGCCAAAAATTGTTTGTATGCAGTGATCAATACACCGACAGAGCTGAGTTCACCTTGGCTACATTTTTCATTCAAAACTTCTATCTTTCGTCTATATGGTACATATTTTTACATATGCGTAAATATCTGCTCTATTGGCTTTCTTCTTAACATTTTGATATGATTTACTCGTATAATTCCGAAATCTAATTTCTTTTTTAAAGAACTTTACAATTCGTCATAATGGAGGATTAATTCATAAAATCTCATATTCTGCTCCTAAATCACGAATATTTTTTTACTCGCTTTGGTAGTTCAGTTATAGAATGAATTTCACAGTAGATTGAAATTGTTAGGTTATGTAAGTTGGGTAGCAGCCTACAGGAGGTTCACTCAGACTTATGTTTATAGTCCATTTTGGTATCGCTGTCAAATTTTCTACCCTGAAAAACAACAATGTCCGTTAGACAAATGAGTTTGAAAAAGAGTTCCGCAAAAGACCAATTTCCACAAGAGATGGCCTGTCGTGTGTCGGGTCTACGACGATGTGCAGTCGTACAGCGAGGATCCTCATTGGGCAGGGTCCGGTCTAGACACCAATCAAGGCTAAGAGTAGTGGCCTGGTAATAAGAATCCACAACGTCCGCAGTCAAAAAAGGACTTGCAACTCTGCCTTCCTAGTGTTCGCTAAGCTGATTATAATCCCAAATGTCCAGCACTAGTAAACACGTCGACAGGAGAATCTCAATGCTGTTTCTCCCAGAAGTGATTCTCTCTGTTGTTTCTTATCTTGGCAAGTAGTCGGCATTGCAGTTAGCTAAAATGTCGCTGTGTCCTGGGACCAAAATCAGCCGGATGCGGAAGACTTCTGAAGCAGCCGATAGACAGACCAGTAACTCCCAGCCCAATTCTAGCCATACCGTCAGTAATTTCAGGGCTCCGAATTCAAGCATATATATATGTTAACCTCTCTATGTTTTGGAAGACTGCATCGTGACAGTCAACTGATTTCCTGATGGGAGCTACTTCGGCTTGAAAGACGCCACAGAAATCTCGTAGCTTAAATTTAATATTAAACGATAGTATTTCGCTATAGATACCTCCTTCCACTCGAACCATGCGTGAATATGCTTACTGCGCCTTTGCACCAAAGGCCATCCTCCTCCCACTGTTATTTTGATGGGATGTGTGTTCTGAACAATATTCTTGCAGCGATAAACGGCACCACAGACCTGCTTCTTCTGGAATAAATTCGAAGTGTCCCAAGATCATCGAAGAGAGAACCCAATGCTTCGTAGCTTCCTCTCCATAATAACTCCCAAATACCTAACTCTGTCCGAGAGCACAAGCCGAGTGCAAGAAATCGGGGGAAACAGGGAATCTGACACCCCAATTTATAACCAACTTAAGGTATCCTTGTATGAGTTCATACAAGGTGCTCAGGGACTTTCCCCTGACTATACTTATGTGCGACAACGTCGTCATAGGCAACTTACTGACATCCTCTATCTGGTTATCGTTCACTGAGCCAATGGGCTTTACCAATCTTTGATATTAATTTTATTGGTTTCTTTACTTTGTTTTTTAGTTAAAGATTATTTAAATCACATTTGTCAAGTGAATTAAATTAAATTAAATGTTTCAAGCAGGCTGCAAATCTGTACTTGATACCTATAGTAAGATACTCGTATTGAAATATTTTTATTATCTTTTCAATTTATTTCAAGTAAATATTTCAAAAAGATGGCAATTTTTTAAAATTAAATGAAAAAATCAAGCTTAAGGCTGCTTTTGAAATAAACATTTGAATCGATTTGTACTTTTTCGAAGCTTTCAAAAAACCGGTTTATTTATGCCTTGCTTAAATTGCAAACCACATTAAAGCCAAGGAGAGCGTTATCCTCTGTGATCGAGTGTTTCGCGGTACGTGCTATAACTCGATATGCCGCTGAGATCGAGGATTGAATCCCTGGTACAATTAAAATATAATTCATAGAAACAATTTTTTGTAATAGCGGGCATCCCTCGGCAGGCAATGGCAAACCTTCGAGGGTATTTCTGCAATGATAAAGCTTCTCATTAAATACATCTGCCGTTCGGAGTCGGCCTTAAACTGAAAATCCCTCCAGCTCTGGAAGAATATAAAGATGCACACCACAGGATAGTGGAAGAAACTCGGCCAAACGCTGAGCTATGTAGTGTGAGACGCAGATAATTACTCGTATTTGTGCTTTAAAATTAAGATCCCACATTTAAAGCACGTTTGAACCCACAAAAGCTTGCCTTTTTCTCCCCCGAGCACTGTAATTGCGGCTCACCTGGTAGCGTCTTCATAGGTAATAACAACCGGCAGTCGTAATTTCTTTGTTATTTTGACGTTCAGAACGGATAACAATTTGTCATTCAAGTGAACAGTAATTATTTTTGGAATTTTGGTTTGAAAATCAGTTTTTATAGCTTCATCTCTTACCTTCCGAGACTTTATATGAAATCTTAGTATTGATGAGTTGTTGATAGAAAATACATTTAAGTGTCATGTATTTCCTATCAACAACTCATTTGCATCACATTTTGCATCTATGGTAGCCTGAAGAACGTAAACAGAGTCTTCCTTTACTTACCTTAAATCTGTATATCTGTGACCACAGATATAGCCACAATTATCTCTGGCGAAACAAAATCTGCTCAGCACATTTTCTGTAGAAGTTTTGTTCATTGACCCCACAACGCTTGATCTTCAGTTGGCAAAATAGCTTACAAGGGTAAAAATTCATCTATCTAATCCAATTTTCTAAACCGTTCTTCTCTTTCAAGTAATTTTTTTATCTACTGCTGCAAGGCAACCCTCTACGTAGAGTTTCAATACAATTTTATTCTTTAGTCTTCGGTGGTAAAAATAATAAAAATTAAATACTCTGACCAGTTCGGTCAACTTATTTCTCTTTTCTCAAATTTATTATATTTTATTTATTAAATTCAGTGAATTCTCTAACAAAAGCCATATAAACCAAATTTTAAACTTTACTGAAAATGTATATAATAATTAAAAATAAATTAACTATTTTTTGAAAAATTTTGTTTATGTTTTTGTTTGGAGTTTTGAAGCTCGCGTTTTAAGTATGTTAAATATCAAGTAGCTAAAACTGACTGCTGATGTTATGATTTTTTTGGCAAGTGTATTGCGTTGATTTTCATAACATAAACACATATTTGATAGGTAACAGCATTAGCAAAATTATAAAAATAAAATGAAAAGCTTTGTGTATGTTGTTTTTGCTTCTTAAGCTAAAATTTCGAAAATAATTTATCAACTACTGAAAGTATTCTTATCCAAAGAAAACACAAAGTTTGACAAATCAAATTATATAAAAAAATTAAATTATTTTCGGTAGTTCAAAATCATTATGTTTTGTTTGTGTTGCATTGCACAGAGAAAGGATGTAAAATAACACAATTTCTTTAATTTAAGATTTAAGCTAAACAACTTTTTAGAGCAATGATGTTTTTAATTGAAACGGTTACAATCAAATACAAAAGCAAATAATATTTTAGCTTTTATTTTTGATCGAAAAAATTAAGGTCAGATTTTAACTTTTTTCTTTGACTAAAAAAATTCGAGTCAAGTATTAACTTTTATATATGAAAAAAAAAATTAATTAAAATGTTAATTTTTATTATTGACTGAAAATAATGGAATTGGAACTCTTTTTTATATTTAAGAGTAAAAACAACAACAACCAAGCGTTAGAAATTATAGTAAATACTATTTCGGAAAACACCACATTTCTCCATCAGACTTCTTTCTTCACGGCTTCCGCAGGAGTCGAACAAGCGCCACCACCAAACCCTTAACTAAGCCAACTGGACTGTGAAATTGTTTTTGTACAAATTTAATGTATATTTTTACATTTGTTTGTTAGGCAGGCTCAACCTTATTATTGATTTTTGTTGTTTTTGACCTGTTTAATTATTTCATTAATTGTTTTTAAAATAGCTAAAGGTCAACTTTTATTGGGGTTCGACTACTGCGGAAGCCGTGAAGAAAGAAGTCTGATGAGGAGATGTGGTGATCTCCGTAGTAGTGCTATAATTTCCACAGCTTTGGGTGTTGTTGTATTTTCTCTATAAAAAAAATAATAATAATAAAAGTTGGCCTTTAGCTCAGTTAAAACAAATAAGTAAATGTTTTTCGAATTAAGTATTCAAAATTAAAAAAAAAAAAAACGTTTGAAGTGCGTTTACATGGCGTTCTTAGCAGAATTACTTGAATTTTAATAGATAAATATTAGAAATTAGATTAAAAAAATTTGTCAAAACTTGTGAAAATGTACAAGTGCTATTATTCTTGCCTGCAGTATATAAAATAGATTACTTGACCTTAGATAAAATACCTTATATTTAAACAAAAACAATACTCATCTTCGAATATCTAATCAACTCTTCTCCAAATATTTCGAACATATGCAACTGCAAACAACAGCAACTCAACTTTGAACCCAACGCAGCTAAGTCATTCGATAGATGTCATCAGTTGCAGCAACATGTTTGCGCCACAAACACCTTTGCAATGCGCCACTTGTGCAATAATACGGTGAAATGATGCGCTCCAAGCAAAGCACACAAACATCTACGCCTACATACAAACATACATCTGAAAACATACAATATCGTACTTGTATGTATTGTTACCTTTAATTTCATTTAATTATGTTTGAAGTGAGCGGCTGCTGCTACTGTCAACGGGCGCGAGAGTACGGAATTGTGTTTTTGTGTGTGTGGGTGCTACTACTTGCAACCATCTCGCTGCCATTTCAAGGTGAACAAGCCTGCGCTCACTACATCAACTGGTGCGAGTGGCGTGGGAGAAAAGGCGAGGCTGAACACCGAATAGCGCTTTGCTGGTATAATTGATTTGTGCTTGTGTGGGTGCGAGAACACGGATGTGAATGTGAAAACATTTGTGGCAAACAGCCCCCAAAAGACAAGAGGAAATGTGTGCTTTTGTGGATGTGTTTGCCATCGGAGACGATTGAGCGCAAATATGTTAAACTAACCCGCTGGGTGTGTTTGCTTTTTATTAGCTACAATGCTGCTTAGTTTACAACAAGCCACTTGCTCTTTTTGCCACTACTTTACAAAGCATATTTCTCAGTGCGTGCCTGTGTGGTAGTGGTGTGTGTGTATGTCGACGTGGAGTGGGACACCCACACGCATGCGTGCACTACAGAGCAGCTAAAAGGTGAGCGAGTGGTGAGTTTGCTGACAGGACTTTTTATTGTTGTTAAATGATTTTTTTTTGTTTTTGTATTTCTTTTGTTTCTTTGCTGTGCTCCACTTCAGTGACAAAGCAATCTACAATCTGTCGCAAAAAAAAAAAAATAATAATAATAATAAAACACAATACACGCAAGGTAGAAACGTGCCACATGTCCACATTTATGTTCATGTCCATGTCCATATTCATGTCCAAGTCAATGGCATCGCCAAAGTTTGAAAAATAGTAGCAATCGCTGTTGTTGTTAGTATTATTGTCATCAGTGTCGTTGTCGACATGTTTAGGAATGCAACATTCAGCAACATTCTGGCATGTCATTTAAATGGATTTTTTTGTTGTTAATAGTTCACTCCTCCATCAACTTTGCCTCAACGCCTGCTTCGCACACGCCGTTGGTCTATCAATTATGCTACTCTTAACATGTATGTATGTATGTATGTATGCCTGTTTTCCACATACCCACAATCATACATATGTTTATGCCTCCCAGCGAACTCCCCCAAGCTCTTCCACTTCTTCTTCTTCTACTTGTTTTTCTTCACTTTTTTCATGCGTTAGTTAGTTTTTTGCTAGTTTGCATGCCACTTGTGACGTTCCAGTTTGTTGCACTTTGATGTCTGTTCGCTGCCTGCCTTTGGCATCCAGACCGTGTATTGTTGTTGCACTAAATGATTGTGTCTGGCACTGTTGTGCAACAGGGAATTCTAGTCATTATTTAGCACATACATATTCATTTGTATGTACGTGCGTTGTCTCACAGTGAAGTTAGTGCGACGAATTTTTTAACAATATTTACAATATTGTTCATGACAAATATTTTTGGTGAATTTTTAATGAAACTAAAATTTAGTCAATAGCTCAAACTATAAATGCATAAACATATATTCAATTATGAACCTTCCGTAAAAATTTTCAAACATAAAAATTCGCCGCCGAAACTTCGAACTCTTAAATCAAAGTTTTTTTTTTTTTAGAAAATTTCTGATTATGCTGTTTTGCAGCTCAGTCTTTGCCATCAAGTCACGATTAGGTTAGGGTTAGGTGAGGTGGCAGCTTATAGATGGGCCATACTTAGACAAATATTGACAGTCCATTGTGGTAGCACTATTTTTTCTTTTATTGAAAAGTCTCTATTGAATACGGGCCGCGATGATTGAAACTGAGTTTTGCCGGTAATAAAAAAGATAATCTTGAGATGATTCCAACTCATCATCCTGCCTATAATTACGACACTTTGCATTCTGGGTAATATACAGTCGTACAGCGTGGATTTGCTTAGAGTAGTGCTTGGTCGGGATTTCAACCAAGGCCGCGAGTTGTGACTTGTTAGTCCGAAGCAGCTTCAGGAACCGTTCGCGACCAACTTTTATACAAAGAACTTTGCTACTTTGCATATTGCTTTTTTGCCCAGCGTTAGCTTAGCCGACTTGAAGCCAAATTATCCAGCAGAAACGTCCATATTGACAGTGGCACTTACTTACTTAATTGGCGCATCGTCCGCCTTAGCGAGGTCAACGCCAGCTGTCCCTATATCTTGCTAACTGCCGCCAATTGGAAATCCCAAGTATAGCCAAGTCTTTTCCCACTTGGTCTTTCCAACGCAGAAGAGGTCTTCCGTTTCCTCTGCCACCACCAGGGGGTGTTATGGAGCTAATTTATCCATTCGAACGACGTGACCTAGCCAGCGGAGCCGCTGGTTCTTAATCCGTTGCACTACATATGTCTACGTCCTTGTACAGCTCGTACAGCTCATCGTTCTATCGTACACGGTATTTGCCGTCGCAAAGATGCAAAGGTGCATAAATCTTTCGAAGAATTTTCTTCTCGAATACTTCATCATCTGATGTTGTCATCGTCCATGCTTCTGCGCCATACAATAGGACGGGCATGATGAGAGAATTATAGAGTGTGGTTTTTGTTCGTCGAAAGAAGACTTTACTGTGCAATTGTCTACTTAGTACGAAGTAGCACTTGTTGGCAAGAGAGATTCTGCGTTGGATTTCAAAGCTGACGCTGCTTTGGTGTTAATGCTGGTTTCTAAGCAAACGTGGTCCTCTACTTTTTCAAAGTTATAACTGTCAACAGTAAAGTTAGATCCCAGTCATGAATGTGCCCTCCAGACCCATTCGCTTCGTTTCTCTATCCAGTTTGGAGAAGGCAGAACTAACTGCGCGGTTGTTAAGACCGATGAAGTCAATGTCATTGGTGTACGCCAGCAATTGCACACTCTTATAAAAGATGGTACCTGACCGATTTAGCTCTGAGGCTAGAATTATCTTCTCCAGCATTAGGTTAAAGAAATCGTACGACAAAGAGTCACCATGTCTGAAAACTCCTGTTATAATCCCCATAGTACTTCGCCAGCACAGTTCATCGGCACTGGAAACCCAAACAGTATAATATTAAAGTAGTCCTGTGGCAGGGAACAAAAATCCTCGCGAATTGGGACCTACGTGACTCTTGCCAGCTACAAATTTCAAGTAATCAAGGATATTGTATAACTTCGATCTACATAGCATAGGCACCACCAATAATGTCAGCAATAAAATCAAGCGAAGAATAATAATTGCCAACAGGTTTGTGCTCGGTAGGTAACTGAAAAGCTGAGCCCATCCCTCATCAAGAAGTCCTAGCACCATCATTGATCGCTGCTTGATTACTTAAGGAATAACTAAAAATCGAAGCCGTAACGATATTCACCCAACCAGCCCATCCTTGTTGAGATGTGTATGGTGAAGAAATTACTCGTAGCAAACCTTGGCACATACCGTTCTAATCATCCCGGTATGAATTTAAGGTGTTACAAGATTTTGGGCCGTATTTCTGGAAGAGGAAGAACAGATATGTAGCTCTGTATACTGATAAAAGAGCGGTTGACGGCAAAGGTGCCTCTAATTTACATGGGAATAACACCAATCATCACGTTATCTGCTATTGTTGGAGTGGATCCAGGAAGGGACACCTCATATCTTCCCAATAGCAAATCTGCTAAATATTTCGTCCCCAATTAAGCTTTTTATCTAGACTTACTCTCTGACTCCGTTAGAGAGAAAAAGAAGACCGCCACCGATCGAGGAAATCTGGGCAGCTGACCCTTGTATCTCTTGATGAACAAGACAAAAGAGTTGGCAATTAGCATTCCAGTTTTTAGGCATCCCTTACACACAGTCTGTAGGCTCCAGAGTAAAGGACAGAGGACGGACGCCCTCTCGAGCGCAGTGCTCTACTCGCCTTGCACTGAGTTGAAAACAAAATATTTCTTTCTAGTCGTGTAGTTTTCAGACTTTTTTTTTCGTTTAAGATCATGCACATTTTCCTCCATATTGAAATTTATTCCGTTCTTTGGTTGTCTGTAGGAAAGTTTTTTATATATTAAGCGAAAAATTTGAAAAATTCATTGGAAATTTGTAGCGATTTGAAATTTACACTAGGTACCAATTTACTACAAACTCTCTTTCAAAAGTTTGGAAATTAAAATTTAAATTAAAAAAAAGCTTTGAGAGTTCTGTTTGAAGTTAGTAATTTTTATTTCTAAGGTCATATTTTTATAAAAAACTTTAGTTTTTTTTAGTTAGGGGGTCCTCTACTTCCAAGGCCTAAAATCGAGCGGTTTTTTTGGAAATAAATTGCAAATTGATTTAAGAAAGTTTTTTTATTTTTAAGGTACATATTTCGACTTTAAAATTTTTGTATTGAATACCAAAAAAAAGCAATGTCAACCTTAAAACGTCATTGACTAAATTGATGTTGAAACAGTATAGGTCCAGCTTAAGTAAAATTCTGGCCAGTTGGGTAATCTGTAATCAGAAATTAAATATTTTTTATAATCACAGTTACATTGGCTATGTTTTCCCGAGACAGAATTTATAAATTTTTGTTAAGATTTGTATTGGCCTTATAAATTAATAATAATTTACAATTTTATTGAGCTCGAGACCAGTTTATAGAAAATTTTTATTTGGAAAATACAACAACAGTTTTTAAATGGTAGAAGTTATTTATTTTGCAAATTGCAAAATTTATGCACCGATTTATGAAAATTTTCAATTTTCACGTAATTTTTCGACACATAAGAGGCTCTAAAAATAGAAGAAAAAAAATGCAATTCGCGTTCGGGAAAACATAGTGGTATATTCACTGAATAATTCAATCACAATTTTTTTGAAATCGGACTGCTACTTTTATGAAAAGTCTCACTCGGCTGCTAAAAAAAAACACTACTTTCGGGAAAACGCGTTTAAAGATAAATTATGGTGTATAACTTGATGGAGACGGTTACATTACGGAGCCCAAAAGCATGTAAAGGAATGTGATTTCTATGAAATCCTCTCCGTGGCGTAT
Organism: Philophylla caesio; assembly: GCA_963971545.1. NCBI lineage: Eukaryota > Metazoa > Arthropoda > Insecta > Diptera > Tephritidae > Philophylla > Philophylla caesio. Next base: position 23,941,953 of record OZ020608.1, on the reverse strand, counting down.
TCTTGGATACATATAGAATAAAATTAAATTAAAAACAATCGATACTGTGAATCACTGTGAATGCTACACATTGACTGTGTAAATAATAAGTTACAAAAAAATGTTGTAACACAAAATCTTTAAATAAAAAAAAATATATATTTGTTATGTTAGTAATTAAGCGTTTAGAAATTCAGGTTCCTAAAGGCAAGCTTAGAAATTACCTGCAAAGCTTTTATACTTAACTCATTTATATTTTTAAATAATAAGCAGCAAACTTTTTTTTCTATTACTTTTGCCGGTTGAAAATACCTTTTTTATTCAACATCTACACCCACGCTAGTTGGTTTCCATTTTACTTCATAGAAATGTTAAGTGCCTAAATCTATCACATTCACAATCAGGCAAGCGTCCTTGCCACGACATTGTTATTTGTTCTTCGTATGTACGCCTCCATCTTATGGCTGTTCATTTGTTATTTGTTTAGGTGAATGACATTCTTGTGCATTGTGAATTTATCCTTTGATGAGCACGTTTTAGTGACTATTTATCTTTGACAATGTTTTTGAATATTCTATTTATAAAGTTGTTTTTTGACCCGTTTTACATTTGAAGTAATTTTTAAGTCAGTAAGTATGTTAGTTGAATTTGAATTAGAATTAAAAGTCAAAGGTTGGCTTAATAAGACCAACTGCGGGCGGAAGCCAATCTACCAAGCACATCTTCACTTTAGAACTTGTTGTTTTAAACTGCATAGACGTGCCTAGAACAATATTTATGATTAATTCACTTAGTTTCTAGTACATATCTTCTAGCCTAAGGTAAGCTTAATGATGCTTCTTAAGTATTCAGTTATTTTAGATATATTAATTTGAAATAGTTATTCCCGCAACCGAAACCGGCTTTCCAAGTTATTACTTCGCATGCGGAGCGCACTCTATAAGCTTAAGGCTTACTAACCTAGGCGATTTATTGGGTTGTCCTTAATAGTCAACCATATTCACGCTTACAGCGGATTTTCTTTTTGCCTGCTCCAGCTTCCCAATGACCCCTATGAAACTGAATGGCTTAAGGAACCAACACTATCTTCCACACTCCTTCGGAAGTCTGCCAAGTTTAAGAGCCCGCACTGATTAGACCATTGACATCACCAATTTTCTCTGGGCGGGCTTAGGACCCCAACATTTGCTATTAGTCAGCTCAAGGCCACTGTCTTTTGAGAAGCTTTCTCGCAGACAGCGGTTTTGTGCTCCCAGAATGTGAGTTTGTTGTCCAAACACACCCCCAGATATCGGGTCTTCACCGACTGTGCACCAACAAATTTAACTTTGCATATGAATTGCGGTGTTCAGTGTTCTCTCTCACGCTTGGTTTTAATGCTTTCGGATTCTTGAACCTTCCAGGTTTTGTTAATTAATTGGTAAATCGGTAAAAATATAGCGGTCTCGGAGCCAAAATTCTGGGATTTCGGGACATGGAAATATTGTCACGGTCTCCGCATTCCGTTTATATCTCTTCTTTTTTTTGTTTTTGTAATGTGGATAAAAAATTAAATGTTCTCCGAATTTCACATAAAAACACTTCAACCGTTTTAAAACACTCCCTTGCGAAAAAGTATTTCGTAGGCATTCCTGGGCCAAAGGCAAGTTTAGACAAATTTCAGTGTGATAGTTATTTTGGGGATAAATTGTTTTCTTCTTCATCTTTAGCAGATGGCACAACGCCGAAACCGGTTTGTCCTCAAACACAACTTGACAAGAGTTGACGGAAAATTGTTCCAACAAATATCAACATAAGTAAATAAGTAAATACTTTGCAATTTTTTGGGTAATTCAATGACTATTATTCGTATCGACTTCGACCTAATGATGGAAGGAGCAGCTGGTTGATTTCAAATAAAATCTTTATGTTGTCAATTATAACAGAATTATAATCGCGGATATATTCGAGCCAAGTAGGAAAGACTGAAAAAAAAAATGAAATGGAAATAAAAAATACTTCAGGATATGTAGCAACAAGAGTGTGTGATCATAAATAAATCCACCACGGGTACCGTGCGAAAGGAAATTAAATGATGCGGCTTTTGCGCTGTTTGAAGTCGTGTGGTTTTTTTCTACCAACACTTATGTAAGTTTTGTTGGGTGTACATACACTCGCGTGTACTACTTGCATATGCCGCACGTTCGTCACGTTTTGATTCAATTTAACTGCAACCCACTTGCAATTTACCGCATCAGTTTTCACTTTGGCGGCATCAACGTCAGCGTCAAACCAGGCAACCAGGCAATGCCAAACAGTTACCTGCTACGTAACTTTAACTTTGTATAAATCCCTCTCCAGCTATTGAGTACCTTTGGTTAACCCAAGTCATTTGCACGTTTCACTCTTCACAAAACAATAATGATATTTATGCGTTCCTTGATGTGAAATGTAATAAAAAAAGTAAAGTTGCTGTGGAGTCATTAAAACTTACCTTTGAGCGCACACTTATACACACAGAGCACAAAGTATTCTTATACTGTAACTCATCGTTATGTTCATAAAATATTTTTGTGCTTATGTTTCATTGATATTTCATAAAATGACCTTCTCGACTTTAATACAAAACATTGAAAATTTTTCATAGAAATGTAAAAATTTATGTTTTACTTTTCTTCTAATAATCAATGAGCTTTCTTAAGTCCCTTAAATTATTTTCTCATTTTATTTAAATTTTTTTTTTCGGCAGCAAGATTTGAGTGAAAGTTGTGCTCATTGACTTTGCTTATATGTATTTCTATGCGAAAGCTTAAAATACAGATTTTCTATAATATTTCGTGCAGTTACTTAAAATTTAATCAATTTTTGTGCTTTTAAATTCTAATTAAAATACATTGAACTTTTTTATATACATAAATATCTACTTTCATTATTAAAATAATCGTATATATTAAATATTTTTGGGCTTAAGGCCGATCGGTTTATTCTGAAAATTATTAAAAAAAAAACAATACTCAAAGCGGTACAAGTTATAGTATTATTTCGAAAATTTTCCCAATAAACCGATCGGCCTTAAGCTCAAAAATATTTAAAATAAATAGTTATATGGCCAAGCAATAACAAATAATCGTATATATATTTTTTTATTGAGTCGAAATTATTTTAATATTTTCCCGCTTACTAAATCAAACAGCGTAACAAAATGTTTCTGAAATTTGCGAAATTTTTTATTCAAAATTTATAGTTTTTCGTAAAATTCTTATTTACTAATGCAACGAAATTTTATCCTATTAATCTTTTACATTTATATATAAAAAAACTTTAAAAGTTTATACAAGTTTCAAAAAAGAAAAATTTCAAAAAATAACTATTAAAAAATCTTAAAATTTATTGGATTTGCAGAAAAAGAAATAACTTTTTGTAAATAAGTATTATGGAAGAAAGGTGTAGAAATATATTTGATTTAATTTATTTCCTCTAAAATATAAAAATTACGATTTTCCTTCATCCCTTGTCCAGTTTGGGTTTACGACAAACCGGTTTCGGCGTTGTGCCATCTTCAGTGCAGTTTTTCGTTCCTATTTTACTTAATATTTGTTTTTCGGAAAATGCTTGTTGATGTTATTGTAAATTATTTTAATGAAAATAAATTAAATTAAGTTAAGTGGAATCTAAATTTTTTTGGTTCATTTTTTTTTATATGTGCTTGGAATATCAACTTTTTCAATTGAATTTTATTATAGTTATTTAATTTAAGCTGCATGAGAAAGTACTTTTTTAAATTTAAAAATAAAATTAAATAAAATTTTTATTTTAAAATTAAAAAAAAAATTGGAATTTTTGACGAACAAAATTTTACGTTTTTTTTTTATAAATTTTCATATAAATAGTTATAGTAAGTGTGAAATTTGTGTTAGTATGTACAATTAATTTTCATAAAACTTAAGAAGAACAAGCTTATAAAAAAGTTTTAAAAAAGGAAGATTGGGATCAAAACAATGTCTTACTGTTTGTTTTGGTATGTCATGTCTGCTAGCACACACTCGGTATTTGTGTATATACATACAAACACATATAGTGCACGACGCAATCAATTGTTATGTTGTCAGTGGTGTAGAGTGGAAATAAAATTGTCAGTTTGTCCTGCGGCATAATTGCCTTATTACAGGCACAACTTGGGCTTTGCAGGCGACTATTCAGGATGTGGATAACAGGAAAGCTGTCGCCAACTTTTAACAACTATCGAAGCAGAGTTTGATATGTAATGCCATCAAACGGACATGCTATGGACATACAAATATACATACTTACAAACAAAAACAAATTAACTTTAAGGTGCCTCAAAAAAAAATTTTTATATTTTCATTCAACTATAAAATCAAACAAATCCTGGGTCAAATTAACTGTGAAAAGAAAGAAAATTAAAAAAAAATGTTTTTCATATTTTTCATTTACTCGCTTTTAATGGAAATTCGATGATAATAAAATATAAGATTTCCAAATCTTTATAAAACATCTGTACATTTGCTCAAACTTATTTAAAATTTGCCAGCAGTTTAAGTAAACTCTTTAAAATAATAAAAAATAAAAAATTTTACTCAGATATGTGTCAATGTTTTATTTTTATATGTAACCAAGTGTCTCCTTGATGACATACCATCCAAACTGGTTTATTTTTGGTACGCATTCATGATAAATCATATATCATTAGCTGGTATTCGCCTATCCAGGTTTAATTAATTTTGTATCCACACACATAGGGAAGATAATGAAAAAGAAATTTGTGATTACATGAATATCTTTGTTGAAGGTTATTAGTTAATTTAATTGTGCAATAAGAAAAACTTTGATAATTTTTTCAAATAACTGCTATGTAGTAAATTAGACAGATATGCTCCTAAAAATAGTTGAACAGAGTTCAATGGGCGCAGATGTATACGAATCGTTGATATCGAAAATTGGCAGGAGGTAAAGGAAAAGAGAAGTAAGAATATTGGATATGTGCGAGCATTACTAAGAAAGTGTTTTGAAATCTATTTTTAAAGTTTGCAAGATTTGTAAGTTCGGGCATATGTATGTAGATATAAGTCTATACATTAAGGTGGTGGCGACCATACATATACTAGCATATGTTTGTAAGCTAAATATACCTACATGTTGCTTTTTGCTGAACGGCCTGTAAAATTAATGTACATATGTATGTATATACTTACATCGCTAGGTAAAAAGAATGAAACAGTTTGACATATAGTCCTGCAAAAGTAAAAAAAAAAACACTCACCTCAACACGACCTTATTGAATTCGCCTTTTGTAGATACGAGTATTATAGTAAACTATTCGTTGCGCAATCAAATGAGAACTGGAAGTATGAGAGAAGTAAAGTGCCGGATGGATCGAGAAAAATTGCTTTTTAAAGAGTTGCGCTTTCGGCTGCTATGAGTATAATTAATATAGATAATTCTTATTACAACTTGTATTTTCCATTTTCAGAACTTATTTAATTTACAGGAGCAACTAAAAATATGCTGCATCTATTTAGGTCTCTCTTCCTTTAGCTTGACTTTATTTATATTTTACATACTAGCATTTTTGTTGCATAGTTTTAGGAGCACCTTTTCTTAAAGTTTTAGAAATAAAGGGCAAGCTATTTTGATGGCTGTCAGAAAATCTTAGTATTACTAAAGATGATAATTACTACGCCTAAAATTGATAAAAATAAATGGTTTTAAGCACATAAGAAATGTAAACAAGAATTACGATACACTTGTCTAGGTACGAGGGAGCGTATTTAAGTTTCCGGTATGATATACGTCTTTCAGATCTTTCTCTGGTTATCCCTTAAAAGTATTCTGAACCTGCGTCGTTTACTTTTTCATACTAAATTTGTGTTTAAAGCGAGTTCAGTGAAGTATATTCGTATTGTTAACTTCGAGTTATTGAGTGGTGTTTAATGTTAAACACTGAAATGTTTGATTAAATTCATTTTTTTTTTACTCAATGTGAACACGCTATAACGCTCCCAGGCAGTTGTTCCACTGTCTGAGGCATTTCCTCACGCAAAGTTGTAACTTTCTTAATTTTCTTTCAAACAGATCAAGCTATCTTATTAGAGTTAACCATCGTCTTTGCTTTAGAGTGTTGTAAAGGTATACCGAACCTTATTTTTACAGGATTCAGTCAATTCAAAACCAATTTCTGCTTTTTAAGTATATACCTATACATATTTTTTTATATGGTTTGTTAGGTGTCCAGTAGAGGTGGGTAACTCAGCACTGAGTTGAGTTACTGAGCTGACACTTAGCGATGAGCCGTACGCTCAGACTCACTTTCCGAAAATTAGCTGAGTTACCCACCCCTAGTGTCGAGATATAAAACTGCTCAGCTACAGAACGAATTGCTCATTAGCTGATTAGTTAATAAAATATATGTATGTATCATTTATTGTGAGTATTGAGTGTAGTCTTCTTCAACGTAAAAAAGTTAGTCGGATATATCAAAAGCACCGGAGTGAGTGTTGGAATCCTTACATAAACTACAGAGTCGATCGTTTAATTAAAAATTATATTTGCAAGGCTTCAGAAATAGAGGCCGAAAATGCTTTGAACTCGGAAATGAGCCTTCAGCTTTATTTCGTATCAGAATAGTTAGGCTAGAAATGAAGCCTGTCTGTAACTTGGTGATATAATTATGCGCTTACACTATATATCTCAGTATTTGGCCGAGCTTCTCTTACCATTTGTAGTGAGCGTCTTTACAAATGAAGGGATCTACAATTTTGTGCCGACTCCGAACGACAGCGGTATTTTATGAGAACCATTTTCATTGCAGAAATAGCCTCGGAGGTTTGCCATTGTCTGCCGTGGGGTGACCGCTATATAGGGTAACACCATTGGGATTATTTTTATTTGTATTATAATTATTTTTATTGTTATTATTATTATATTAAGAATAGTGATTCCACGGTAATTGGCGCAGATCGTGTTCGTCCTATTATATTCTGAATAACTCAGTTGGCTACGGGACTTTTGTCAGCTATGGCTTTTTCGTCCTCTAGCTATGACATGAAAATAAGAATTTTGTCACATTCGGTTAACTGTACGTTGATTTCGTTATCATTGATAGGCATTTAGCGTTCATCATCTTCTCTGAATTGCTCTCTGCTATCACCATTAGGCAGTGTATATTTTGAACGTCAGTCACCCAGTCATCGTTGTCGTCCTTACAGGATTTTGAATTTGCCCCTGTTTTGAAATCTTCTGAAAGCTGTCGCTTCACGCGCTTTTCGCGATCATGCATTTCGAATTATTTCTGCTTCTCACGAGAGAACACCTTTCGCTATCTTCTTCAACTCACGACATCATTCCCGCATAGCTCACGTTGCGCCCTGATTTTATTTGAGTTTGTTAGCTAAATGAATTTCCGCAGCGGCATACTTTAGAATTGACATTATCTTGACAGAACTTAGCGCCATTAAGGTTTTATTTTTATGAGATGGTTTAGAGAAGATTTAAAAACAAGTTAACAGTTTCCTTGTTTTCGTAACATTGCCAGTGCATATTTTCGCGCTTCAAAAGCCTCCAGCTAGCGTAATATGTATATTTTTCAATTTGTTATTGTAAATCGATTTCTTGCTGAAGTACATTGTTATTGAAATGCTTTTCTTTACATTTTGCTTTTCACTCCCAACACGTCAGTCATTCTTATATGTTCGTACGTGCAAGTGGCAAAGTCGAAATAAAAGAAAATAAGAAAATTAGTGCTCGCAGGCAAATATAGATTGTCTCGGCCGCCTACTGCATGTGCTTGAAGTAGCGGGGGCTTTGCAAAATTTCCATTTCCATTTTCGAGAGATACAATCATTTCAAGCATTTTTTTTCTTTTATATAAAAGCAGCGGCCTACCAGCGAAATGTGCTTTGTTCACGCCAGCTGCACCCGTCCATAATCGTTTGGATAGTTTGCACATTTTTTTTTTTTATATACAAATACCAATGAATACGCTAAGCCACCCATATATATTTGGAATCATTTGTTTGTTTCACAGACGAGCTAAGCAACTGACAGGCAAAAAAGATATAAATTAAAAAAATTTCGTACACGAAGCTGGCTAACCAAAACCTGACCAACAAAACATCAGACCACTCGTCCAACCGGCAAAAACACTCAAGCGACCCATCAAAACTCACATACAACCAATTGACCACCTAAATATCCATCCATTTAGCTTGCTGCTTTCCTCTTCCTCTTCCTTCGCTCCTTCAAACAAAACACATTCATCGGCAGTACATCATTTGTAACCGCTGCCCACCACACCCCGTTCGCTTCGTCGCATCCGCACAACCTTGACCGCTCGTCAATCTCCCCCCTAAGCTTACCATAATTTCGCAGTTTTGCCGTTTCGCCATTTCCCTTTCAATTTATTTGCTCTTTATGATCCCTTGAATTCCATGCATTATTCACACAGAAACAAAACAAGCTGCTTACACTCTGGTTTCTCTCTTCTTAATGTTAATGTTTTTTTTTTTTTTTTTTGAATTTGTTCATTTAATTTCTATGATGTTATAAAATTTCGCTAATTAATTAAAAGTTTCAGAATGCCAAATACTCTTTGGGTATAACATTTTTACTCTTGGTATATATGTACATACTACATTCACTAGTACAAAAATATATTTATATTTGTGGTTATGACGGGTCGATGGCGGTGGCGAGTAGGTGCTATTGATTGCGGTTGTGAAAAAGCTGGTTAATTGAGTTATTGCACGTCAAAGAAAATTATTGTCGACTTGACATTTGAACTACATATACAACAAACATACATAAATATCCTGAGAACATAATGATTTATAATAATTTTTTTACAGCTAATTTCATTTGCAATAACAACAGTTGGTGTAAAAATAATCAAAGTAAATGGAATGCAAAAGTTGTATCATTAAGCAAATGGTATAGTAAAGAGGCAGGGAAAATAATTTGCTTAGTTTTGAACCAAACTTGTTTATAGGGCTAATTAGTTTTTGTTGATAATGGAAATGATAGTTGGTAATGGACTTGTAATGACTAGTTCAAAGGCATGATATGCTCCAAAAATTTGATGTTTAACAATTTGGCAGAGATTTGAACTAGAAAGCATAGGAGAATAATGGAGTTATTTGCAGCGCCACAAGCCATATTTTAAACGAAATATAGGATATGCAAGTATAAAGAGTGTTTTGCTGAGAAAGAGTCACTAAATGGAGAGGAAAGATCGGTTTAAAATTTAAAATCAAAAAAGTAAAAAAAAACTGTATTCGGCTATGCTGAAGGCTTCATACCTTTCATGAATGGAATAATGTTATATTTATCCGATTTTAATGATTTTCACTGCTCAAATAGTTCTCACTATAGCTATTCTTTGTGCAATATTTAAAGACTTTAGCTGCTTTAATGAAAGGGGGTTTCGTGCTAAACGAAATATCTGAACAATGTTATGTTATGTATCTTTAATATGTATGATTTTTTTTTCTATAGAGCTTAGATTAGCGGACCTTCTTGCAAAATTTCAAACCTCTGGCTGCTTACATGAACGAATTATGAACCAAAATATGATCTGATATCTGATATATGAACATTCGGCTCATATAAACGTTATAGTCGTCCGATCTGGCCGGATACGACAAATCTAAAACAAAGTATAAAATTTTGGAAAGAGCTAATCTCGGGCACTACTGAACGGATTGGGATGGAATTTTTTTTAAATTAATGCTTGCAGTTAGCACTACAATGATAGCTACTTAAATTAAAAATTAGCCTATTCATTTCTGCAATATTTAAGTGTAAAGTTTTAAAAAATGGTACACTAAGTACAGTATTGCTACAACCGAATGTCAAATCAGTGTCGCAGCGGGAGATGTGTAGTTGTGTGAGTAGTAAATCAACTGCTCTTCGTTACTACTCCGTTCGGCTATGCGCAGAGAGCTGTGCTGTTGACTTCGTTGATAAACCGATGCAAGGCGAAATGATAACAACATAAAGTTGTTATTTTTATAACTTTGTATATTTAGGAATTAAGGTAAATGCAAAATCAAACTATTTCAGAACCAAAGTAACTAATAGTAAGTAATTTCTTATACATATACATAAACAAAAAAGGCGTGGCGAAGCCTCGTGCAACCATTGCCAGCTAGTATCTACTAAATTATAAAAGTGCACCTGACTGCCAAGTTTCATTTAAATGGTTAAAAAACTGAGGGATGAGTTTGCGTCCAAACAGACGGACAGACAGACGGAAGGACAGACAGATGGACATGGCTAAATCGACTCAGCTCGTTACCCTGATCATATCGGCTTACTTTTTTACTCTTATCGTTCTGGTAAATACTTACAAACTTCAGACCAAAGTTAAAATACCATTTCCATGAAAGGTATACAAATGTGAAAATTAGCTGATTCTGCATTAGTTTTAGTTTTTTAAATAAAAGCAAGAAATGAATGAGAATGATATGCACTTAGTGTACGCAAGGAACATTTTGGAAAATAAATATTTATCAGCACTAATATAAACCTGTACTAAATCATAGAGCAGGCATTCAGAAATAAAAAAAAAAAAGTTTGTTTTTTACTTAAAGTGTAATTCATTTGTTCTTAGAACATAGGTGTTCTCATTGAATCCACATGTCTCTTTTATTGAACTATTACTCTCAACATTTTTGAGTGGTGTATAATTTTTTTCCGTTATCGACTGCCTACTTGCAAAACTTTGGAATAACTATTGCATTTCGCATTTCGCATTTGCAACAATAACAAAAACAAAAGGGAAAGTAAAGTGGAATATCAAGAACGATAGAATACAAGATTGCGCCTTCCCGACGAAAAATGATGTGAAGCAAAATGAGTGCAACGTCACGAACACGGTTTTTCTGAGAATCGAAAGAAATTGTAAACAAAAATGTGAGGTTAGGTTCTGCTAGGATTTCTAAATTTAAAAGTTTTTACCAATTTCGGCACTTTATGCAACATATTTATATTCAAATAACTTCATTTATGCACTGTGTTTGATTGGATGCTTTGAAAAAACTGCATTGCAGCATTAGGAGACACAAGAAGCTTAACTTGCTACCAAGTGCGCACAGCTACACTTTCACATCATTTTTAGCGAGTTTTATAGCCCCGTATAATTGATAGACTCTGTGATTTAACACTTAACACTGCGCACTGCATGTTTAATAACTTTATTTTAAATAAAATTGCTTTTAAGCATTGAATTTAAGTACAAACAATTGTATGCTTACAAACATACAAACAAAACTAACCGCGTTCTGTGACGTAGCATAAACAGCTGATTCTGTCAAATTTGCTGAGAGCGAATAGCGGTTTGCGGAAGGCGCAACCTCTGTATTTTCTAAATCGTGGTGGAATATCATATTATTTTGCTAACTTGATTAACTAGATTTGTGCGCTTAATTTTCATTTGAAGGTTTTGTGAAGCAATACTTGTATGCTATTTATTTTCTTATTATTGAACTTAAGGCCGAACGATTGTTTGAGAAGATTATTAGAAAAATCAACAATACTCAAAGCGGTAGAAGTAATAATAAAAAAAATGTATAAAGGGTGAGCCTGCCTAATACATACAACCCTATAGAAAATATAAATTTTACAACAGCAGCTACACAGGTAAGTAAAAATAGCGGCAGAAGAGCCGTACTTGATTTAAGGAAGTTGTGAAGAGAAAATAGAAAGAAGAGCAATAGTTCACACACTTTGGATGTCGCGGGTTCGACTCCCGCGGAAAATAATAAGAAAGAAGTTTGATGAAGAGATGTGGTGATTTCCGTAATAGTACTATAACTTCTAGCGCTTTGAGTATTGTTGTTTTTTCCTTACAATATTCTCAAAAAACCGATTAACCTTAAGCACAAAAATAATAAAATAAAATAGTTATATGGCCCAACAGGAACATAAATGTATGGTTTTTTTTTATTATTTTATGAACTTTTTTTCCTTTTATATACATATATAACTAGCTGGTAACGGTTGAGCGAGGCTTCGCCACGCGCTTTCTGTTTATGTACATATATGTATAAGAAATTACTTACTATTAGTTAATTTGGTTCTGAAATAGTTTGATTTTGCATTTACCTTAATTCCTAAGTATACAAACTCATATAAATAACAATTTTATGTTGTTATCATTTCGCCTTGCATCGGTTTATCAACGAAGTCAACAGCACAGCTCTCTGCGCATAGCCGAACGGAGTAGTAACGAAGAGCATCTTCCCGCTGCGACACTGATTTGACATTCGGTTGTAGCAATACTGTACTTACTGTACCATTTTTTAAAACTTTACACTTAAATATTGCAGAAATGAATAGGCTAATTTTTAATTTAAGTATTTATCATTGTAGTGCTAACTGCAAGCATTAATTTAAAAAGAATTGCATCCCAATCCGTTCAGTAGTGCCCGAGATTAGCTCTCACCAAAATTTTAGACTTTGTTTTATAATATGTATAGATATAATTTTGGAGCGTTTACTATTTACATAGCTCAGTGTTTGGTCGAGCTTCTCCTGCCATTTGTGGTGTGCGTCTTTATGTTTGAGCTTGTTTAAATATTGAATTTACGGCTTGCAATAGGTTTATTAGGATTCTTAAAAAGTGATATATTCGAAATAGCACTACAAAGTGTTTTGACCTAAGTTAAAATGCGAAATATATTCGCTGAAGATGACATTTCTCGTTGACATGAAAAAATGCAATGATTTTCGCATAATTGACGATGGTTTGAACTACATATAATTCACCAGAGGGAAGGAGTAAATTACAATACCTAGCGTTTGAGTATATGCTATATGGTTTTATTTCAAATATAAATATGTTTGCTCGAGGCCAGTTCATGGAAGATTTTGTGTGAACAAACAACAGAATTTTCAATTTAAAATTCAGTTCGTTATGTACGTCATATAAAATCAAATGTAAAATTTTGTAGAAAACTAGAAAAATCAACAAATTTTTATAAACATTTTGAACTCTTTTCTCAGAAGGGTTATAATTTTCAATTTATTGAATTTTATCCAACAATGTGGCTTGGAAATACTGTTGACTTTTTTGAATTTTTAGTAAAGGATTTTGCGGCTTTCTTTCATATAAAAATAAATTTTGCATATTTCTTATATGGAAGTAAATGCGACCAAAAAAATTATAATAAATCAATGGTAATTTCTAACCAATTAAATTTTTCATTTTGTTATACTTAAATTGAATAGACTATAAAACTGTCTGCTCGAAAAATTCTAACATTTCTGAGGAAATAGTTCAAAATCTTTTTAAAATTTGTTGCATTTTTTTTACTTTTCCACAAAGTTTTAAGCTTCATTTCATATGGTTTATGTTATACATATATTGAACTGAATTTTAATTGAAAATTCATAAAAGTAATAAATAAATGAACACATAAAAATGGCAAAATGTGGCTAATTATATTTTAAACTATAGTACGCCAAAAACAATGAATGCTGCTTCTTGACACTTTACTCGCACCGTAGTCTACAAAGCAAACCACAAAAATTCATCAGTCAATGTAAGCCACTTTAAACTTGCGCGATTTTGTAATTTTAATGAAATTTTAATCAATTACTATAAAAAACAGAAGAACGAAAAATATATATTGCACTTCTATTATTTTTGCCACCTGGGTATATCAAACCCAAAATCATGCTGACAATAACTATCGAAAAGTTTTGTCATAAGAGTTGAAATAGGTTTTATGAAAATATCGCATGTTAGAGAGGAGGCACAGTAATGGGCAAAAAAACACAGTAAAAAAAGAATATTCGATAAACTAAATATTCTGAACGAAAATGTAATATTTTCTGTTTTTACAATATTTCACTCTTTGTATCGGATAGAAAAAATTTTAATATTCGTTTATAAAAGAGATCTGTAACTTTATTGGAAATCATTGAACGCAATAAAGTGTTTTTTGTTTTTGGAAATTTTATACATATTGTCTAGAACTTGAACAATATTGAACTTAGAGGAATTCAAGCGAATTGTCTAAAATTTTGCTTTCAGGTTGTTGTTTTTTTTTAGATATCTACTAGATATCTTAGCATTATCGCTTTACAGAGTAATCGCCAGTTAGTTGACCTCGAACTTATAATATTTAATTGCAAAAAAAAAAACGAAAAAAATGCAAATCACAAGCACTGAACGAATTATCCTTGATTATGAATTCCATTTTCATACATACACCTCACAAGTAAACAATGTTCTTGTTGCTAGCGAAGTTTCTGTTTGCAAGCAGAAAACGCCAACAGTAATTGGGTTTTAGCAAATTCAAAGTACGAGTACTGAGCATTCCTTAGAAGATTAACTCAAACCACTTCACTTCATTTGCCAGTCTGCGTTAGATATTACGTATACGCAACGTTGGGCTATTCAAAGCAGCGAGTGTTGAAAATTATAACGCAGCTGAGGCAAATAAAACAACTTTCACACTCTACACGTAACCGTTAGTGATTTTGCAGTTTTTCTCTCACGCACGCACACACTTCAATGTTGGAAAATTTATTACTGCGACAGGGTGTGAGATTCTTGGTTATTTTCAATGGATGCCGATGGCTACAAAGTGTCGGCACCAAGGAGAAAAAACTACGGAAAATATTGAGGATTAGAATAGAAGGCATGCCTTTGTTGATGAAGAAATGAAATTAAGATTACTGGTATGAAATATGCTCGCATAACGGCCAATGGCCGCTCTCGCTAGTCTGTCACGAGCTGTCACTCTGTCCGTGAGTGTGTGTGTGTGTGTGTGTAGGTAAAAGTAATCAAAGCTATGCGACCAATTGCAAATGCTGGTGGGGTAGGTTGCCAGTCGGCTACCACGCGACCATTAACCAACACACAGATGTCCGTCTATTCATTTACGCCTCACTTAATGTTCAGTTACCGTAAATCCGTGTCAATTTCGATTTGAGTTGATTGCAGGAACGGAGAAAACAGAAATCTCAGTAAACAACCGGAAAAAAATTAATCTTTTGCAATTTTACATTTCACTGCTGTTATTCCATTAAAGCTTGATTGCCACTTAGGGAATCCATGGCCCATGGAGAATGATGCGTACTTTAATTGTTGAATACCAGCATTTACGGCTTTATATCCTTATTTACTGTATTAACTTTTGTAAATTTATGCGGTGGGTTCAGGTGTGCGCACAACTTCCGGCACAGCTGCCACAAATTACATTATCACGTTCCAAAATACTATTTTGAGCGCAACGCATTAGTGCCGTTGTTGCCATAAAGTTTAACTCGTCGTGAATATTTACTCACATTTTAACGGGTTGATGCTTCAGTGTAAGAGTCAGTTAGCTTTGCAATGTATACATTCATATATATAAATACTACATTGATAGGTATTCATGTGTGTTTTAAATTTCCCTACAAACGATAAGTAAACTGTACCTTAAAATCCTTTCTTGCATGGCAATCAACAGCAGCTAGATTTTGAATATTTTCCCGCATTTAAGATCTGTATTTCTGACAAAAAACTTTTTGAGCCAAAAAGATAAAGAATAACAGGTATAAAAGTCTTTTGATAATAATTATGCGGAAGCAAAATATTTCAAGTCATCGATAAGTATTATTTGGAGACTTACATATGTACAAACATATATTATAAAAGTGTTCTCATACAAATTTTGAATGTAAACTAATTTTTAAGTCTTGAATGACAGAAATTATTAAGAAGCATTTCGGGACTAGTTCGGGACTGGTTCGGGAAAAGTTCGGGACTGATTCGGTCCCAATTCGGGACCAGTTCGAACTTATTGTTTTATCATTTCTTAACAAAAGTACTCTGATGAGGAGATATGGTAACCTCCGAAATAGCTGCTAGAAATTCTACAACTAAAACTGTTGTTGTTTTTTCCAAATAAAATCTCTCATAAACTGGCCGCGAGCTTAATAAAATTGTCAATTGTGAAACATTTTAAGGCTGATAGAAAACTTAATAAAATGTTTTCTTAACGTAAAGACAGTCCCTTAACTAATTCGAAAATTGTACCGAGCTGGCCCAGAACTAGTCACGAAATTGTTCTAAATAAGTTCAGTTCTTCAAAACAAAAAAAAACTTTTTTCTGTATGCATAGTATACATATGTCTCAAAATAATACTTATCGATAACTTTAAATAACTTCTCATTCATAATTATTATCAAAAGGCTTTTATCATAAAAATCTTTGATAATAATAATAATAATAATTTTGGCGCTTACACTATATAGTCTCAGTGTTTGGCCGAGCTTCTCCTACCATTTGCGGTGTGCGTCTTTTATATTACACCACAAATGGAGGGACCTACAGTTTTGTGCCGACTCCGAACGGCAGATGTATTTAATGAGAAGGTTTTTCATGGCTAAAATACCCTCGGAGGTTTGCAATTGCCTGCCGAGGGGTGACCGCTATTAGAAAAAACTTTTTCTATGATTAAGATTTT
Source organism: Philophylla caesio (assembly GCA_963971545.1). Classification (NCBI taxonomy): domain Eukaryota; kingdom Metazoa; phylum Arthropoda; class Insecta; order Diptera; family Tephritidae; genus Philophylla; species Philophylla caesio. Next base: position 23,925,519 of record OZ020608.1, on the reverse strand, counting down.
GCTTGACTTGACTGAGATTCGAACCTCGAACTCACCGGAATATCGAGTTATAGCACGCACCGCTACCAACTCGACTATAGCGGCCACTTTATAATAAAAATTTTTGAACAAAAGTTATAAATAACTCGAATAATTTGTATCGTACTAGTTACAATAATTATTGATTGACTTTTACTCATTTCTCTTAAAATACTTTGGCCCCTGGTATAATTTGCTTAAAATTTCTATATTATTTAGATCTGCAAAAGCGATGTTTTTTAAACAAATTAATGCCAAACTTAATGCTTTTAATTTAAACTTTTGTTACTAAAATCCTTTTGCAATTATAAACATTGTAGAATTTCGATGTGAACTATGCGCACATGCATATGTACGAGTATGTGTGTACGTATGAGGGCGTAATTAAATTCATTGAATCTGTAAGGCACGCCACTTGTATGTAATATTAAAATGCCTTCACGCACAATTTAATTACATTTAAGGTATTTTAATATATATACAAACATACTATTTATAAACATGTATGTATGTATATATGCAAGTAAAAAAAGTACGCATTACGAGAACTCTCGGCAAATGTACTACATAGACACGCACTGGGAAAAGTCATTAAACACACAGATGCATTTTGCACTTGCACTAGTATGTGTTTGTGTGTGTGTGCTTGTAATTGAAACACAAGCAAGAGGCAAAAAAACAAAATATACGAGTATGTTGCTTAACCGCCCGAGCATAAACCACTGCATATTTATTAGAACAAAATGGCTTATTAATGTGTTAAAGGAGGTCAGCACTGCCAGCAGTGCAATGCACAAAGATGGATTAGGAGAGCAGTGGCAGTGCATGTTGGAAATGAAAAGAAAAACTTTCACAAAATGCGAAAATAAACAACTTGCCTTGACTGGCCCACAACGTAAGAGCCGCTGCCAAAGCCAGTCTTTTAGTGTGCCTGCCACAATTTCTTTAATTTTACTCGTTCACACAAGGATATTCGCAACGTTTTCCCTGCTCCTTACTGCCTGCCAGCGTGGTCAACTCATTGCCTTCGACTTTTAAAATCTCTCTCGCTTGTGCTCATTTGCTGTTTACGTTTGCTTTTGTATGCATTGTGAAAAATTGTAGAAAATTTAGAAATTTCAAACATACCTGCTGCCATCATTTATACGCTCGTTTGTGCAAGCCTACTTAGAAATAATGTACAAAAGTATGTGCGCTTGCATGTCCTTTCACACGCTCAGTCTTGCCTGCTGTTAGCTGTGTCTATGCCTTTGATATTTATGTATTTACAGTCAACAAAATGAAAAATTTTGCCTTTTCGATGTTGTGGCGTGCTACTGCCGCTGCTGCTTAACGACGAGCTCGTAAATTGCTGAATGTCATGTGCGTAGTTATAAGGCTGCAGCGGTGTTGAAAGGGGCGTGGCAGGATCAGTGCTTTGAAATATGCCAAGCGGCATATTCCATATTCATTTCCATGCACACCTCACACAAGCGTACAAACGCACAAGCATTCGTTCGTAAGTGCTTTTGTAAACATGTGCAAATGTGCATATTTCAAAGCATCGTTTTAGGCGTCGCACACATTTTTCACTGCGGTGGCACGTTGCCATTGCCGACAAGGTTGCTACACGGTGCGTTTATTACGGTGGCAACAATAATTGACGGTAATGTTTTGTTTTTGCATATGCTTATGTAGTTTTCTAAGTTATTACTGGTTTTTTTTTTTCATTAATTCTTCAATTGCACCTTGCTTGACAAGCGTTTTGGAGGTAATTTTTCATCTGTGCCGAAAATCGTGCAATGCATATATTTGCGTTGACTTGATTTTCTTTAATTCTTAAGTCTAAACACGTGTTAGGTCTTGATAATAACAATCAGTGAAGATTAATGCTAAAACTGACAGGCTTGTTCTGCTTTTCGATTCCGCGAATTTGGTCAGAATCGGAATGAACAAATCCTTTCTGTCCTTGATATGACGTTTGTTTCTTAATTTCTGAGAGGATCGGAATTTATTCCTTTCTTTTCGGGTAATTTAAGACAATACTTAAAAAACAAGAATGATGATCGCTTTCGATATACAGCAATGCTATTTATTCCGATTCCGACTAAATTTATCCGAATCGATATGTAGAATAGGCCCGTAATACTATTATTTATACTAATATACGTTAATACTTAATCTAATACTTACACTGATTGAAAACAGATGCTATAATAATATCGATTGCTTCCATGCATAATTTAATCGATGAGGATAAGGCAAATAGGACTAATCACCTAAATAATGCTGAAGGTATCGATCCCGAAGCAGATATGGTGGCCAATAACAATCACGTTAAACGAAAACTAAATAAAAACGGCAACGATAGTAAAAATTATAAAAAAAAAATTTATAATTTAAATTTAAGAAACGAAAGATGAAAACTTCAAAGATGATATGCGTCATGAAACCGGTATCGATAACTATAGCGATAACACCAACACAAAGGATAATATTACCCAAAAATTTTATCAATAACCATACAACGATATAGTGACAATAATTTCTAGATATAGCGATAGCGTTATTGATGGTGAAAGAATAAGAATTATGATAGACATATTTCTGAAAATAACGATAACTTTATCGAAATCGATATTCATTACATATTGTCGATAGCGATAACGATGACGATAGCGATAATCACGATAACAAAAACAAGAGTGCCTGCTTATTTAACCCTGCCTGGGTTATCAACCTATTGAAAGGTGCTTAGAGGATAACCATACGTCTGGGATACGTATCATGGATTTCTTGTAATTTTATTATAATAACAAATTAAAAAAATATTTTTGTACTCACGTGGATTGTTTGAATATTTTCTTATTGTTTAAATGTATTTATACAGGTTTTATTGATTTTTTATTAAGAAAATAATAACAATTTCATTATTTCTATGCGCGTGAGAGAGGGCGAAAAATTTAAAAAGCCTACGTCTCGTAGACGTAGGTTTTCAAAGTAGGTTTAAGAGCCTTTGTAAAATATAAAAATTTTCGGTGAAATTTCGTTGAATGAGAGTCGTATAGTATTGTGTTAATACAATAACTTATAAAAACCAAATATATTCCAAATTTTTTGATATACTACACATATATTGTGAATTTAAAAAAAAATTCTCAGAAAATGCGAAAATACTCTTGAGTGTTATTTAAAAAAAAAATTACAAAGTACAAGTTCGTGGTACATACGAAATTTCGTTAATTTTTAGTTTTTTTAAGTGACACTCAGAAATTGTGAAAGAGCGTGAGTAAAAAAATGGTCAATATTCAAGGGTAATTTCTAGCCATTTGAAATTTGCACTATATATAAACTGATGAGGCTAGAAAAGCGTTCAATTAAAAATTGCCGTTTAGTGACATTATAATTTTATACAATTTCACACAATTGAAAAACTTTTACTTCGATACGTTTTTTCCTATTAGTTTATCTTAAATAACTCCGCTATTGCTGGTATTTAACTGATGCTTACTGATTGTCTTTGATTGATACCAAACTAATTTATAGCTCTACATTTGTCCAGTCCCACAGTAGTCTGAAATCGGAAAATTCTGGTCGAAACGAAGCAACAACATTATTTTCCGTAAAGTGTCTTAAGGGTTTTGGTTAGCTGATTTCAAAAACGACGTAAAATTTAAAAATGTCTGACACAAAATGGCGGACAGATTTTAGGAAAACATTGTTTTAAGAGCTGAAATTGAGTGTATGGGGTTTTTGAGTTCACTGATTTCGAAAATAATGTCAAAAACAAAATTCAAGATGGCTGACACAAAATGGCGGACACTTTTTCGGAAAAAGTTGTTCTAAAAGCTGAAAATAAGTGTAAGGAACTTTTTGAGGTTGCTGATTTCAAAAATTACGTCAGAATGTAAAAATTCAAATTGGCACAGAATGAACAGAAAAAAGTAGATTTAGGAGCTGAAATTAAGTGTAAGAGGGTTTTTGATAGTTTTTGGTCTCAACTTCAAACAGCTGTAGCAAAAAACATACTAATTTCGGTATTTTTAAATTTTGTACTTTTGGCCTGCTTTTTCGAATTTTCGACCAGTGTGAGTCTCCATGTTACCACTACTTGTTTCTTATCCTTCCATCATCATCATTTAAAAAAAAAATGCAATTTCAATGTATGTATGTATATGTTTCGAATTGATTCGCAAAAATCAATTTTTAACTCTCAATTGTACTTCAAACCCTATTATTTGGTTTCCAATCCTTCAATACAAGCGAATGAAAATTTATTGTTTCATCATCTGCAGCAAATATTTGGCCGAATTTGTCACGTGAAATATATATCTGTATATTTTAAAATGTCCTTAGTATAAATTGTAATTTTTTCAAATGCACTTACTTTGGGAATACAAGGGAGATATATTGATTTTTAAACGTTTGCGAATTAATTCTAATTCACTGACGCAAACATATGTACGATAATTTTTTTTTATTCTAGAACATTAGAAAGCAATAATTTCGGGCGGTAAAAATGATTTGTTACACAAATAATATATGAAATATTCTCTATGCTATGATATTTTCCGTCACTTTCACTGCGGTCAAAATCCTATTTGTGTTTGTATTCGAATTGCTTATGTTTTCATGTATATACATATATACACAGTCGCCTTCGTACTTGTGTTTTTATAACCTTTTTAATTTAAATATTTACTCAATATAAGTATTTATTTTAAATATTGTGCCAGAATTCGTGAAACCGATCGCTAAAAATGAGTCGGTTTTGTTTTTCAATTTAAATTTGTTTGATGTGTAGCGGAAGTGATTCCCAAAATATAATTTCGAAAACAAATTTGTTGTACCAGTTATTGACATTTATTGTTTATAAGCATTTTTTTACATTTTTTTTCACTATATCTCATAATCTATTCGCCCAAATAAATTAAAATTTTCACAGCTTTTTACTTTTTTTCGTTTATAATGAAATTTTTTCTAATGCGAACTCTTTATTTTTTTTTATAAAAAATATTTATTTTAAAAAATTTTTGCAAAATATCGTCCTGGAGCATCAAAAATTTAAAAAAATCATTTGGAAATATTCTACAAGACTTATTTAATAACATATAAAAATTTCAAAGTATGCGGATTTTTTGTTCAGAAGATAAGATAATTTGAACTTGGAGCTGCACGCATAGCGTATTTGAGTCCGAGCGCTACCACACACTATGTCCAAGGCGCTCATGAAATTCAGTGTTTCCATTTGATATCGTAATAAAAGGCCATAAAGAAAGCACAAACATAGAATTTTATTGCATTGAAGTAAATTTTGAATAAAAATAAACTACATAAGTATCATAACCAAAAAAGTTCAATTAAATCTAAAATTATACTCAACATAAGTATTTATATTGAATATTCATATTCATGCTCATACTTGTTTTTACGTAGTTTTTGGTAGATTTAATCATTACTTATTTGTATTAATATTCATATTTGTGTTTGTTTTCATAATCGACTTTGTGTTCGTAGTCATCTTAGTTATTCGCGTTAGTTATTCATACTTTTTATATATATATTTAAAATGAAATTGGAATCAGTGTTAATATATGCATAATCGAGCGCTTTCTCTCACCATTGTATTCATATTCATATTCATATTCATATCCATATTCGCATTCACACTCGCATTTGTAGTCGCACTAATTTGTGTACTTGAAGTTGTACTCCTTAACACATGACTACTCGCATGCTTTAAGGTGTTTTTTTTTTTTTTGGGACACGCGCAGTTAGCTTTGTTTTCTCAATTAACATTTTTCATTTTCATTTCCTTTGCTCCTCCAAAACTTAATTACTCCATTCAACGCCTTTCATTCTAATTTGCATGCTTTAGTCTTTCATTAGCGCGAGATTCTTATAAACGTTTTTATTTTTATTTTTTGTTTTTAAACACTTTTTCCTGCGTACTACTTTCTTATTTCCTCGCTTCCGGCCGAATTTCCGTCGCTTCGCCTTTGCCTCTTCGTCTCGCCTTCCTTCCGCCATTGTTAACTTCCTTCCGTTAGAGAACTTTGTCGGCGTCAGCTCGCATGCTTGGTGAGTTGGAAGGAGCTCATACTTGTATATGTATACGGGTATGTACATGTGTGTGTATGTTGTGTGTGTTTTTACGTGCATGTATATCTGCATGCAGAGCATGTGACCCAGTTGCTCCATATATCTACGCAAATTGACTTTCTTTCAAGTAGTTACGACAACACACGCACGCACACAAACGCATTATTTACTGCTTATGAACGAAATATCTGCCATTATATGAATTTTCATACAAAAATTGATATCTTCTCGGGCATATTGGGCACTTGTGCTCTTTTATTTGCCGCTACCGACACTTGTACTGCTCTTATCCGTCGACTTCTTAAGGTCTGCATAATATTTTTTTGGCTGCTTCGTCATCTTAAATGTGGTTGCTGCTACGTGCTATTTTTCTATAAAGCTTTCGTTGCCATCATCATTTTTATCCTCATACACATAAACGCATACAAAGCTTGGTATAAATAAAATACCGTCTTGGCGCTCATTTTTTTCTTTCTCTTGAAATCCCTGCTGTTCATATATGTATAAATATATTTTTTTGTCTGTTTGTTGACTTGGCAGCTCATTTTGCTGCATCTGAATTTGATTTATCTTCAACCGCTTAAGTTTTCACTTAAGCGCTCGTGTGTCGTTAGCAAAATTTTTGGATGATTTTGTTGTCCTTGTTCATTTGGTGGCACACATTTAATACGGTTAATTAAATTTATTAAAAGGTCATTTATATTTCGGGTTTGAGACTCCAAGGCTTTTAGTGTAATGAGTTTCCTTTGTGCTAAGTTTATTCATTGTTTTCTTATAAAGTGATTTTTTTTTTCCATAAAATTAAGAGCTTTTCTATGTAAAGATATGATTGAATAATGTGATACGCAACAAGGATTAACCAAATTAATTTAAAGAATATTGTATGTACGCATGTGCGTGTATGTACAAGTATATCTTAGCAGTCAGGCATGCAAATTATAACTCAATTATTGGTATCTTTTTGCGATTTTTTATTAATTTAGTTAATAAAAAAATATTTTTAGTTTTAACTTTTCGCTATTTCATCCCTCAACAAAGTGCATCGTCGATTTAAAGCCGAAATAATTTTTTTTTTTTTAAATGAGATATCGAGGTAGAGGTTTTTGAATTACACCACAGGTATGCACAATTATTTGCTTAAATATTTATTTACTTTTTAAAGCTTAAAATACAGCTCTCAAGAAAAATTATATGAAATAATTTTTATTATTTCTGTTGCTATGAAATTTCTTAGCGAAATGCGAACATATTTTAAGGGCTTCAGACTGATTTAAGGAATTTTTATAGAAGAAATTTTATTTTTCATTTCTTGAGCGTCATTTTATATGAATGTTTTTTATTCCCTGGAGAGCCGTATTGTAAGCTTTAAATAATAAAGTAAGTTCGTTAAATATTTGTATGCAATTCGTTCCTTGATTCTTAAGTTCACTTGTAATTTATGCGAAGGTTTTGAGTTGTTTAAGTTCTTATATGATCCTTTTTATATATATTTTCTTAACTTGGCCTTATTAAATAAAAAAATTTCTGAGACTTTCGAGGTGGTAAAATTAGCTAAAAACTAGCTCTCTTATTTTTTCTTGTTAGGAAACTAGCTTACATGTTCTGAAAAGCTTAATTTAATTTTATTATCCAATCTTTACCAATCGATGTATGCATGTTACTTTTCTCTCAGTTAAATCTACTGCCCTATCTGCTACTTTCACATGAGGTCGACTTATTTGGTTTAACCGTGCAAGAGAATTTAATAGCAGCTCATAGAAATTCAAACAAAAATGACAGAATGTGAAAATCATAACTTTAATCCAAAGGGGAGCAAGTAGCAGTAACGTATATTGGGCATACAAGCAAACAAAAATATCTCGGTCCTGTTTTCTCAGAACGGGCCAGTTTGAATGGCTCATTGAATAAAATAATCTAAAGGCAATACATTAGAGGTAACCTTTCAAAATAAATGTATATCAGCTCAAGGAGTTACCGATAGTAACTCGGCGGTGGACCTTCATCAATGAAGATTTATTAATGGCAATGAGCGGCAAGTCGCATTTCAGTGGTGATTATTTAAAATATATTAATACACTTTCAAAACCTTTCAACCAAAGTAATTTTGTATGAATACTAAAAGAAAATAAAAAACCAACTCTCAAATTTAATTTCCTAACTCAAGTAAATATCAGCGCATCAATCATCGAGGCCGATAGTGTATGAAGTGCCGTTAAGTTATTCAAATATTAGGGAATCGTTTAAGGAACAATATCTCGCGACAGGAACATACTAGCACTGTCGCTTCAAATACTTTTTCCGGACAATTTTCAATTAATAATATTATGGTGGAGAGAAGAGACTTTCAATTAATAATTTTATGGTGGAGAGAAGAGATCAATAAATCACTTACCAGCTTCTGTTTCAATAACACTCAAACACCAACCAAAAGGAGTGTTTCTTCATATTACGAATCTCTTTTAATTATTCTCTAGACTAAAAATCCCGCTCCGTTTTAGAAAACTTCGAAAAACAAAAAAAAAATTATAAAAGAAAACCCCACATCATTTCGACCCGTTCGGGATACATTTTTTGTGCCATTCTGATTCTTACAGGAACTTGCCTTGGATTTAATTATTATGCAAGTCGTCGCTGAGGAAAAACGGATCTCGCTTCCTTCTTAAATTCACGATATTGCTCCCGCTCTGCTGGCCTAATGCGCAATGACAACGTGGCTCTGTTCATTCGCACAAACGATTTTCTAATTTAATTTGTTACACTATTTCAGGAATATTTAAGGGCTAGTTCATTACTATTACGGGACCAGTTCAGGTTCAGGACTTTTTCAGGAAAATTTGGGAAAAATTTCCGCAATGGTTTGGAATAATTTGGGAACTAATAAGAGATCTTTTCGGTATAATTTGTGAACATTTTTGGGACAAATTAGAAATTATTTCGAGAAAGTTTGAAATAAATCACGAAATAAATTATAAATATATTAAATATACTAGCGAATTGGACTATGAACAATTGCCGAAAGGGCAACTGACAACGTGAGTAAAATAATTATTTTTCAAAAATAGCAAAAATAAAATTTAATAATTGACAATTTTATTGAGCTCGAGGCCACTATGGAGAAAAACAACAGTTTTTAAATGTTAGAAGTTATAGTACTATTTCGGAAATCGCCACATTTCCTCATTAGTCTTCTTTATTTTAATTATGTAGTTATATTTTTTTTCTTCGTAACCACTTCTCCAAGACTATGAATCAAGGAGCTCGGAGTTACAAAGCCCAACACGCTAAATGCTGTGCTACGCTAGCCGAGTGGACTGCTGCGTTTCTGCAGAGCAGCTGCTCTTGTTTGTAGTTGGTTTGTTTAAGGAAGATGGAAAAACGCAGCTCAATAAAATTGTCAATTATTATAATTTATAAAGCCGAAAACAACAAAATTTCAAAAATAAAATTCATTATGAGTAACTTGAATTTAAGACTTTTTCGCTTCAAAATTTTTGTGGTTTTGAATAAATGAAAACATTTTTTTAAGTTTTTAATTACAAAAATATTTTATTTTCTCAAAATAATACTGCACCATTTGCTTTGCTCAGCCATTCTAAGGCGTTGCTGTCCATTTCTCAATTTATAGGACTTTTTTTATTGGTCTTATATTATGAAAGTTGTTGGATAATAATTATGAGTGAAAAAATTTTTTAAGGTCATCGGTAATATTATTTTGAGATTTAAATATATTATAAAAGACTTTTCATAATAGTTATCAGTAATACATATTTTAAAGTCTTGGTTTTTTAACGAACTAGTCCCGAAACTAATCCCGAAATGGTGTCCAAAAGTCCCGAACTAGTCCCGAAATAAAAACAAAGTAGGCATGAGCTTGTTCAGAACCGGTCCCGTTCATCAAGACTTTAAAAAAATATTCTCAATCATAATCACTTATTATCAAGAGATTTTTATAGTTCTTACAAAAATTTGATTGGTCTTTTTAAAACTTTGCCATGAAATAATTATTAGTACAGGTCTTTGATAAATAAGTAACCTACTTATTGAATATTTCGTTGTCTTCTATATATGACTGGTAGTGCATATTTTAAATTAGTAGCACTGGAGAACCAAATAAAACATATATTAGTTTAAAAAAGTGGGAGTATTTTCTTAAGTATATTCTTCTTCTCTTATTTTTCCATATTCTTTACAAATTATTCGATTTATGCTTACAAATATTTGCGCACAAAATAAGCAATAATATTATCAACTCCACCTCAAACCAACTTAACAAGAATAACTACATTTTGCTAATCAATAACTATTTTTAAAATTCCATTTTACAGATAAAGCAACGAAAAATGAATCCAACCGAAACGAGCTTTTATGTGAGCGCAATTTTTTCGCAGAACCAATTAATGCTGCAATTGTGAAAACTCTGCGCAACAGCAGCTAAAAAATAAAAAATCAAAAAAAAAATCGCTGAAGCAATGAAAGGAAATGCTATTTCAGCATAACTGTAAGTACGGAAGGGAAAGAGGAAGAGCCAATAAAACGCCAACGATTTGTAATAGCAACAACAAAAAGCAAAACTTCAAGTGAACTGCAGCGAAAAAGTAATTAAAAACGAACTTTAACCCAAATAGTGTAGTGCCGCTCAGACGAAGGTGGGCTCCCACGACCCACACACAAAGTGTATGTGGAAAATAAAAGCAAATGAAAAAGAAAAATTGCCTACTAAAGCAAACGTAAAAAAGAGTTAGCAAGTAAAAGTAGAAGAAGCGTACACAAAAAAAAAAGAAAAAAAAGGTTTAGCAAACATTCAAAAATCATAGAGTTTGCGAATAAAAAGAAACCCAAAGAGGACGTCAAAAGTGTAGAAAAAAAATTTGGAAGCGCTTGAAGAAGTTCTGTGTAAGTGTGTGTATGGAAATTCTAGCGTATTATTGTCTGTGTAGTAGTGTAGCTGTAGAAGTAGCAGCAGCAGTGAAGCGGCATAAGCGGCCAGCCGGCAGACCAAGTAAGCAGCAGCAACAAAAACTGGATTACTGTAAAACGCAACAACAGCAACGGCAAATAATAGCAACAAGATGCAGAAGGAAAATAATACGACAGCGGAAAATTGCCAATTTGTGGGGCCATACCGTCTGGAGAAGACGCTGGGCAAAGGACAAACGGGTAAGTTTAATGCAAATGAAATGTGGATGAGGAAGAGTGAGGGCAATGTTAGAGTTCAATATATGTCATAAACACAAACAAAAAACAGACACACAAACACATGTGCATATGCAGTCAACTGTAAAAATACACCCAGCGCGCTGTGCCAATTACACGAAAGTGCCACAATTGTGGAAGAACAATAAAGTGGCGTGAGAGACGAGACGTCGCAGACGGCGGCGAATGCTAAGTATCGACGTTGACTTATACATGCATATGTATGTGTGTATTTAAATGACAAACAGTGCGAAAACAATCGATTTCATTTTTGCGGCAAATATTTTACAAGTATTTGTTGCTTACGCTGCATTCGAGTATTTGTTTGTGGCATTTCAAAATAATCTTTCGATTTCGAATTTTTCGATATGAACTCTTTCGCCATCTTACGTCTCATACACTTTACCTTGCAGAAATTCTCGTAAGTTTATTTTTTCTTATATTTTCTTTTTTTTATCTTCCTTTTTTAGGTCTGGTTAAGTTGGGCGTGCACTGTGTGCTCGGTCGTAAGGTGGCCATTAAAATAATCAATCGTGAAAAGCTCAGCGAGTCGGTGTTAATGAAGGTAAGTTAAGAATTTGGAAATGATAAAAAATAGAAAAATTTAATAGTAACTCAGCAAATGGATTGTAATAATTTCAAAGTTGTGGAAGCGCGGCGTGTGGGGCGACAGCAGACAACGATAGTGTAAACGATATAAGTCATTAGCACAGGCATGCCGCTTGAATGTATTTGTGTGCGTGTTTTCGGCTATTTTTAGTGACATGGCATGAACATGAAAATTTACTGCTGCAATAAAAACAGACACATATGTATATACAAAGATATTTAATATGTTTGTAAAGGAATGTTGCCAAATTAGTGTCACGTATACGCCGTGTCAGCTTAATGGTTTGTGCAAGAGCAGAAGAAAAGCGCAGCATTGCAGAGCAAAGGTCATAGAAGATAAATATGAAGTAGCTGGGCATTGAAGTCGCATGTTTAACTTTCCTATACTCGTTAGTATACATTTGAAATAATTTTGTATAAAGAGAAAAAAACATTCAGCACAAGTTCGGAGATTTTTAGTAGCTTTGAATTACAATTATATATTATAAAAGTAACATCATTTTTAAGTGCAATTAAATGGGCATTGAGATGCTAAACTCATTTAAGGTCAATGAAAAAATACTTACTAAATAGACGAAGATGTCTTGAAAATTTAAAACAAACTTAAAACGATTGTAGAGATATTTGTAGAGGTTCTTAAAAATATCCGTAGTTCTACTTCTTGCAAATATATTGATATGATACTTGCAGAGACATAACATTTATAAAGAAAAAAACCAAAGTCAATGAAATCAAAAATTTTTGCGTCATATGTAACTATATCATTGTAACCTGATTATGAATAATAATAAGCAGCGAGTTAAATGCTTTTAAGTCAACGGTGTTTTTAAACTTTTCTAATAAAACTATTATCATAATAATTATGAGGATATAAATACATAAATTATAATAGGCGGAACAAGGTTTAAGAAAATTTCGAGTCTAGTTCAGCAACTGCTCAGAACCTGTTCGTGGCTATTTCAATGCTTTTTTAAACAGGGGTTTAGTACCATGGTGCTATACTTGAAGATATTTTTTCAACTAGTAACGAACTTTAGCCCCGGAAAGAAAAGCAAAAGTATTGAACTTTTCCTAAAGAGGCACCAAAATAATCCCAAGCCGCAAGAATACCGAAAATTTTCCGAAAATGTAATAGAGAATTAGTTGAATACGTACAAAAAACAACCAAAAACTATCGAAAATGTACCGAAAAATAACCGAAAATGCACCAAAAACTATAGAAAACGTACCGAAAAAGGACAGAAAATGAGTTGAATACGTACCGACAACCAAAAACGTACAGAAAATGAGTCGAACACGAACCGAAAAACAACCAAAAATGCACCAAATACTATCGAAAATGTACCGAAAAATTACCGAAAATGAATCGAACACGTACCGAAAATAACCGAAAAGTACCGAAAATTAGTCGAATATGAACCAAAAAACAAACAGAAAATGCACCAAGAATGTATCGAAAAAATACCGAAATCGTACCGTAAAATTTCTGGAAAAACTCAAAAAAATTAGGAAAACACCGTAAATGTATCGAAAATTTTTTGAAAAGACCTAAAAATATAGACAATATCGTAAATGTATCGAAAGTTTCCAAATTTAACTCTTTTATAAGTCAAAAATAATAAATTTCGAAAACTTTCAAATTTTCCTCACTGATAATTGTTATAAAAGGACTTTTATAATTTTTTAAGTTCCACCTTCAATGAAATATTATTCTGGGTCGCTCGATATTTGTTTCACACTTTCAATTCTTTTGACAATAAAATGGCATATATTCGGTAAGATTGGACATCCAAGCTGAACACCGCTACTAAATGCCAAATTTTATATTTCTTAAAATCTCACTCGTTATGGCTATCAAATGAAAAGGTTTAAGAAACTAGTGCACCAATAAAAATTTCAAATGTGCGCCGCAGTAAAATATTGGATATCATAATTCGTTTACTCCTTTTAAAATGGTAATGGGTATCAAATGGAAGGTCTTTTAAGTTAACAAAGTGCTTGGTGGATCATAGAGCTTAAACAGTCTTTATATAAAAACTGAAATATACATACATATGTAGCTAATTAAAACTCAAATGTCAATACGTATATTACGTATGAAGAAGAGTTTTCGAAGCATTTGTCGTATATATTTTTTAATATTCGAACTCTTTTAGCTTGCACCCTGCAGTAAACACACAAAACTAGTCAGAAAAAATACCAGTTTACGACTAAAATCGAACTAGTCCGAAAAATACCTGTATTTTAATTTTATTTGACAATTTTGACACAAATTAGTTTTAAACTTATTCAAATTTTTAATATTTAATAAGTTTTAAAAAGAAAGCATTGAAATGTGATTTAACACCAAGTAAAGTTAATAAATTGAATTTAATTTAATGAATATTTGTATTTAATTTGAGTTTATGCAATAATTAATTAAAGTTATTTTGTATTTAAGAACATTTAATGACTTTATATATTGTTTGAAGAGGACATCTATGTAAAAATAAAATATTTATTTATTGTCGGAGCGAGAGAAAGAATTGTTAAAAATAAAATTTCGATAACTTAGCTAAGAGAAATCATTAGGTGGACCACTTTATATATAATATAATTTTGGCGCGTACACTATATAGCTCAGTGTTTGGCCGAGCTTCTCCTACCATTTGTGGTGTGCGTCTTTTATATTATTCTACAAATGGAGGGACCTACAGTTTTGTGCCGACTCCGAACGGCAGATGTACTTAATGAGAAGCTTTTTCATGGCAGAAATACCCTCGGAGGTTTGCCATTGCCTTCCGAGGGGTGACCGCTATTAGAAAAAACTTTTTCTATGATTAAGATTTTGTGGACCACTTTACGGAAGGAAAATATCGCCACTTTTAAGTGAGATTCTGAAGCAAAGAAGCCGTACATTTAGATACCACGTCTGACTTTTTAAATCTAAATGAATGCGTTGTGATTGATTTTGGCAAAAACATGTTTCTTTCTTTCTTTCTTTCTTTCTTCTATGTACATTCTACTTTACAATATCGTACGATAAATATCAGTTTTTTAATATGAACCCGTTAAGACTTTGTCCAGAAAATCCGTTCTGTCAGCAGCACAAACGCCATCAATTCACTCCATTCAGTTGTTTATTTATACATTATATATTTTTGGTATTTTTCTTTTACCATACAAAATCAAACAAACAAAAAATTAAGAGTTTCCTTTGCCCTTCCTCCAAGCTGCTCACTAAATGCTTAATGGCTAGGTTAGTCCGCCTGCCTGATGGCCTAAAATCGACAGCGTTGCACGCAAACTAAATGACCCTCACCCAGCTCATTCGCTCACACTCTCACACACATTTAACTATGGTATACCAGCGTTATTGTTCTACAAACATTTTGAGTTCGACTAGTTTTTCGATTATCGTTTAAATATTTCGCTTTCATGTCCTTTTTTTATTACAAACATACGCACATACACGTACATATCTATGTATGCATTTATTGTTATTTGCACCCAAAAGCCTAAAGCTTTTGCTCATATTCTCAAGGGTATATCCCATTCATGCTTGCCTTCGTTGTTATTTTCGGTTTTGTATTTAATCTAGCATTTGTTGTTTGTGCTTGCATAGTTTTTTGCTTTGTCTGCAGTTATACTTTTTTTTTTTTTTTTTGTTTAAGCTCTTGGTGTTATTTGTGGGCTGGTTGTTTGTATGTATATGTAAGTAGCGGATATAAATTTTCATTAGTGACACGTGTTTTCCCTTAGTTGACTAGCAGAAATTGAGTATAATAAAAAATGGAAATAAGTAAAAAATATGGGAAAACCTGAATGCAAACAAACGAAAGGTTGTAATTGTAGCCGGATGTAAGAGTTGACAGTTGGCTTTAATTTAACTACCAAATTACTAACGTAGTTGGTAATAGCTTTGAATTTGTGGCTAATGACCTTTTGCCCCTTAACTTATTTAACACCAAATACTGTTGAGTTCACAGAATAGAATAAAATTAAAAATATAAAATCACGAAACATAAAAATTAAACAATTTTCGTTTTTTTGGTAAGGGTTATAACGAATGTATACACAAACATTTGTATCCGAGGAGAATTTTAAATCATGGAGAAATTCCTGTGTCACATTAGTGATCGTAAAAAGGAACGATATCGTTGTAAATTTCAACAGAAATATACTTATCGTTATCGGTATTTGTTTTTCTATTGTTACCATAACTCTGTTCTACGTTGCGAGAAATAAATACATTAAGAATTCAAGTGTTAATCTTCTATACAGAGGTATATAAAATAAAGTCCTAAATGATTAATCAAATGACATAACTAAAAGAAATAAGTACAATTTAAATCATAGAAAAAAAGTTTCAATATGTGTATGAGCTATAATTTCTGAGCACAGTGTACAGATTTAAACAAAAGTTGAACAGTTAGTCCCTTGAACATTTGTCGGATACATTTTTTTTTGTTATTTATTAGGTGGCGCTGAAGTCAATATATTAAAAAAATACATACATTTCTTTCGATTTACATACATATGTATATGTAATTGCAAATGTGTTACCTATTTAGACAGAGCAACAATACTTGCATGTAATCTATTCCAAAATGCGTAACGTGATGAAGTCGAAATATTACATTGACAACAAGGCTCTACAGTCTCCCGATGATATTAAAGATCTGGGCCCTACCTACTCATTTAACAGATGCATATGTTAATTTAACAATATGCAAATCGTATGCTGCCTTAGGTTTTTTACCGACCCTTATACGTTGTTATCTTCCCATTCGCCCACCGCCGCAGGCGGCTCTGCTGGCTTTACATAGCTACCATTCACGTACTTCCACGTCTCATTTTTTGTTAAAATTGCTTCTACCTGTATTTTCCAGGTATCAAAATTGTCTTTACCCAGAGGTTCGATTTTGATAGTCGTAAAACTCATTTTTAATTGTAATAATTTGTTTTGCCGCAAATTCGTTTCTATATTTGTTTGTAATACACTTTAATTGCTGCATTCTTCTTTAAATTTTCGGTTTCGTATTCGCTTGTCATTTGACTTCACACTTCTTCTTGATTCTTCAATTTCTGATACAATGTTATCTTTGTTTTTGTTTTGTTCGGTTGTTTTATTTGCTAGCAGCTTATTGAATTCGCCTTTCTGTCATCTGATTAGCTTCGTTCGTTTGGTGCTTAGTATAATACTTTCGCAGTTGTCGTACACTTGCTTTCGCTATTGTATAATACTTTCGCAGTTGTACGTGTGCTTTCGCTGTACACTTAGATAGGGTTTTCGTGAAAAATAAGTACGGCTTACCCATGTGTATTACTGATACGATAAACTGGTAATCTTACTTCTTGTTAGGGATTCGACCACTTGACCATGGTTATTTGGGCACTCTTCAGGCGCAGTGGAAGCGTGCTGGGCCCATAACCTGTTCAAAATCAATCCGATATGCAAAAAGAAACTCAGAGACTTACTTCAATGTGTTCTGGTTTATTTGATTTCAGCCGGAAGAAGAAAGGAATAGAAAAGTAGTTATAAAGGTTGACATTACGTCGCTATACTATGTATGATGCCAGATTTGTTACATATATTATTAATCTCAACAGCCTTCATATAAAAACAGCGTATTGTAACTAAGATCGTACAAGCGTGATATATTGTAGTTTTAGAGTGTATGGCTCGGTAAAGTCAGAACCAAAGCGCCGAATAAAGGAGAGTATAGAGTATGATTTAGAAATTATGCAATTTAAATGACTCTGAAATAGGAATTTTGAGTCAAAAATTGCACCCAGATCTGAAACTTCAGTCAAAGTTGAAAGACGCGTTCCGTTAATTAAATATGAGATAGCGAATAACTGCCTAGACTTAGAAAACGTGATGTGAGAAGAATTCTTGATATTCAGGTGAAGGTGACTTTTAACACACCATGCCGCGACGTTATTGAGATCTGCCTGAATCTTACAGGAGTCAGAGAGACTAGAAATTGTGTTAAAAATTTTTAAGTCATCCGCATATAAAATAAATTCCGAAAATTTAAAGCAATCAGTTATATCATTAATAAAAATTATGAAGAGTAATGAACCAAGAATACTGCCTTGAGGGACACCAGAAGAGACAACAAAAGAATGGGATGACACATTATCAACGACGACTACACATTTGCGACATGAAAGATACGACTTAAAAAAATGAAGTGAAATCCAAAACTAAGCAATTCGGAGACTAAAATTGAATGATTGACTTTGTCAAAAGCCTTGGAAAAGTCTGTATAAACTGTATCTACTTGGAGTCGGTCATTGAAAACAGACATACAAAACTCTGAGAACACTCCAAGATTAGTAACCGTTGACCTTCCAGCCATAAAACCATGCTTTTTGTTGGATATGTAACGCTTTACTGTAAAATGCAACTTTTGTTTGATAATATATTCAAATAGCTTTAAAGTCGAAGAAAGTTTAGAAATATGCCTATAATTAGCAACGTCTTTTATATAACCGGCCTTTAATATGGGTGTAATGGATGTAATTTTCCACGAATCTATAAACTCTCCGAGTTCTAGGGAATTATTGAAAATTAAAAAGAGCGGATATATCACAGCAGGATATTTCTATCAACATCAGGACGCGAAGTGCATTTAATGACCTGAATTCCTTCTCAAACATCGTCAATAGACAGCGAAAGAGAGCCAAAATTAATAGTGAAATTGGCATTCCAAGAGGTATCTCCAGGACGTTCCGACGATGGATCAAAATTATAACTAACAAGTGAGAAAGGCTGTCTTCGGCTATGCCGAAGGCTTCATACCTTTCATGAATGGGCGAATTGTATGGGAGCCATATGTTATAATTATTCGATATTAATATTTTAACTGCTATAAAAGTCGCAATAATAATTAATATTTGTGGAATATTTAAAGTTTTTGGCCGCCTTAATGGAGGGGTTTTCGTAATAATTGCAATATCTGAACAATCGCTTGTATGGCAGCTTTATGTTATATTTATCGGATTTTAATGATTTTCTCTACTACAATAGTTTTCACTATTGCTATTCTTTGAGAAAATTTTCCAGATTTTAGCTGCTTAAATGGAGGGATTTTAGTGCTAAATAAAATATCTGAACAATCAGTTATATGGGAGCTACATGTTATGTATCTCTGATCTCTAACATTTTCACTGGTCTTATATAACTTAGTATAGCGGACCTTTTTGCATAATTTCAGACTTTTAGCTTTTAAAATGAGGAAGGTATGAAGCAAAATATGATATCTGAACAATCGGATCCTATACGGATACGTTATAGTCTTGCGATCTGGCCGGTTCCGACAAATGTCTAATAAAATGTAAAAAGACATCCGACACACAGCCAGACGGACATCGCTAAATCGATTCTTCTCGTCACTCTGATCATATCGGTTTTTGATGGGTTTAACTCTTCTCTTTCTGGTACAAACATCGGACCAAAGTTATAATAACATTTCCCTGAAAGGCATTCCGAGCAGAGAAAGCATAACTCCCATTATAAAATATTTCAGATGGTATATCAGAGCAAGACTTTCTCTTTATTACGAGTATCTTAGTACTTGTAAATTAAAAAGTAATTGACTGTTATAAAACTCGAGGCCAGTTTAAGGAAAATTTCATTTAATTTCATTGAAAAATTAAATTTTTATTATATGGCACTTACTATTTCAGAAATCCCCACATCTCCCCATTACACTTATTTTTTTTCATCACCTTTCTGTTTTCATATTATCGCTTTAATTTTAACTCCTACTTTTTCTTTTTTAAGTCAGATGAGTGCATACAAAAAATTCATAATAAAAGTATAGATTTAATCTGAAAAACTAAAACAGAGACTTAATACAAAAATGTACTTACAACAGTAAAATAAATCAAAATATTGCGATTAGCTGTATTTTATGCAAAGCAGCTTCCGCGCAAAATGTAATTCAATTTATTTGCGCCAAACAAGCAATAGCTTGTAATTCTGCAAATACTAGTACGGCTGAAATATCGCCACAAATAAAAGCTATTATTTATAACTGACCAGTTCAATGCTTAAACAATATCAATTTAATTGCAATCGAAAGCCGTTTTCATATAAATACATGGAAATTGTATTAAATGAACCCGAAAATAGGCTGCCTCCCAATGGAGTTCCACGGGGTAATTACGTGGAATCAGTGGCCATATGAGATTCAAGTAAATATGCACAAGTATGTGTATGCTTGTGTGTATGGATAAAGTTATTCTTGTACAAATACGCAAATGAAAGGCTAATTAAAACCTACATTGCATGTAAGTCCCCGTGACGTTGAGTGGCTTAACGACTAAACATCGAATAAATATTTAAAACACTTTCAGATAGAAATTAAACAGAATGTAAGTGAGTAATTCGATTTTAGGTAAATTACTTCGAAAAGCGGTTAAGAGCCAATATTTATGTAAGTGTGAATTTATATCTACCTACACTGTTATAGTAGTTAGAAACAATTTATAAACGACGCCACAAAAGTTTTAGTTTAAGTGACAATTTTTTATAAGCAACCAAAAAAATAATAAAAATAAAAATAAATGACTTTGGCAAGTGTTTTTACAATAAAAAAAATAATAATAAATTTATCTTAATGGGAATTTTATAAGAACACTAAAAATATGCCGCTGATGTGAACAAGCTAACCAGCTAAGAACAAAATTTTAGGAACAAATTGAAAATACCATCTATCGAATGTAATCTCGAAAAATTTAATTGGTAGGGAACGTTCTGAGAGCGAACGAAACGAGAACAAATTTTCTGGGATCTTTTCACGAATAGCGAACATTTATCGTAGACACAGCGTATACGCAACCTTAAGCGGTCAAATTTTTATTGAGAGAAAGAAAACGCAACAATCAGCTGAATGATAATGCAAATTTTAAACGAAAAATTGAGGAAATTAAAATAAATGTGAAGTCTTTAGTAATATAGTTCAGAACTGATAATATAGGAAATGTGGGTACTGGTGCCAAATGGCATTGAATTTAAAATTTTCAAAACTGTGTTTTTTCCAAAACGCTTCCTCTAATTCTTTTTAACGCCCCCTTCATTCTTAATATCTAGTTCTCAGTATTCATTCTGTTTCTATTTTGTTCTTTGTTCTCATTCTGCACTATGTAGAAGGTGTCGGAAGGTTTTTTTTTTCATTTTATTCATTTGAAAAAAAGTACCAGGAAATGTTTAGGCCTTGTTCTCTTTGAAACTTTTCTTAATATTTTAAACTTGAATTGTACGTTAAAAAATGTGTATAACATTTTTATAAAAAAAATATCGGACATAACCTTAATTTTTGAACTCTTTTACTATTAGTATTTTTCAACTTATAAGGATAATATTGCTTGCAAAAAATATCAAATAAATAAATTCTCTCTCACTGAATATCTCAATTTAGGAAACGGAATTGATTGAAATTTTTCGGTCCCTACTTTAACTCCTTTTGTTCTTCATCATGTGTATCTTGTACACATTTTTTTTTTTGTATGCACTTTCTTAGCCCATTCACACATTTCTGTTCTTAATAATATTTTCTTTTCATTTATTACTCTTTAAGGTGGAACGAGAAATTGCGATTATGAAATTGATTGATCATCCACACGTCCTGGGACTGAGCGAAGTTTATGAAAATAAGAAATATTTATACTTAATATTAGAGCATGTGTCCGGTGGTGAACTTTTCGATTATTTGGTGAAAAAGGGACGACTGACGCCGAAGGAGGCGCGTAAATTTTTTCGTCAAATAATATCAGCGTTGGATTTTTGCCACTCACATTCAATATGGTAAGTGAAATGGAAGGGTGATACTTTTCATACAAATATACTGATACATAGTTTTATATGTACATAAATATGCAGTAAGTATGTACATATTTTATAATTTTGATTATATATGTAATTTTAAAAAGAATTTACAAGATTACTATTTTTTAATTGAAAATATACGCGTCTATTGAAAAAACCATTCACAGGTCCGTAACTATCGTAAATATTTGGAACTTTTTCAAATCACTACTAGGTTAAGGACGCATGGGTTAAAATTACGCCCGACTTTGCAGTATTACTTCTTGTTTGTACTTACAAACATTTTATTGAATAGTTCAACGCCATTTCGGAACCACTTTGGAACTATGTAGTTCAAAAACAGTTTATGATCATTTCTGGATTAGTTCATAATCATTATGGAACTGACTCACGTTTAGTTTAAAACAACTTCAGAACTATTTCTGTATAATTTTTTGACTAGTTCACGACTATTTCGGAATAGCTTCAGGACCTATTCAGGATTGTTTCTTTCAATATATATGAGTTTTCGACTATTATAAGAAAATTTAGGGATTTCTTTCGATCATTTGAGAATAGTTTTTGACTTTTTCGGGACTACTTCAAGTATATTTTGGCCTTGACTCACAGACCTTCCAGTTAAACTTCAGTATCAGTTTTAAAACACTAAGGAATTATTTTAAGTCTATTTCAGGAATCTTTCATGAACAGTTAGGAATAGTTTCAGCACTAATTATTAACAGATTCTGAAAAGTTTCAAAACTTGTTCGAGTTAATTTGACGAAAAAGTTGAAGACTTTTTCAGAACCATTTCTGAAACGTTCGAGATAATTTCACAAAAAAATTTACGACTTTTTCAGAACCACTTCAGGATCATTTTGGGATTTAGTTTAAGGCCATTTCGAGGAAATTCCACACTAGTCACGAAGTAGTATTGAACTGGTACCTACAAACGAGAGCAATCGTGTTTTAGAGTTACAAAGTTTTGTTTACAAAAAAAATATATAGGAAGTTCAATAAAGCCCAATGAAAGTACTGCTGGAATAGTTTTCAACCGATTATGTCAAGAGGCTAAAATTTTTTCAGATTCTAAAGAAAATCTTAAAGAATAAAAAAATAGGTCTTTAATTTATTTACTAACCTAGGCGTTTTTTTGAAAAAAATTTTAATTTAGTTAATTTTTTTTACCAATTGCAAAATTAACCCAAGTTGAAATATTAAACAAAATACATAATATTTAAATCGGTTTTTGGGAAAATTATTTGGTAAGTTGTGAAGGAAACAATAGAAAAAATAATAACAGCTCACACAGCGTAAGCTTAGCTCAGTGCGTTTAGACGCCGGTTTAAGTACGAGTATTACGCATGACGTTGTGTGTTCGACTCCAGCAGAAGCCAAGAAAAAAAAAGTCTGATGAGGAAATGTGGTGATTTCCGAAATAGTTCTATAACTTCTACCGCTTTGAGTATTCTTGCTGTTTTCCTAATAATTTTCCCAAAAACCGAACGTCCTTAAGCTCAAAAAAATAATTAAATAAAATAGTTATATGGCAAAACAATAACAAAAATATATACATAATAATTCAAAACAAATTAATTAAAATATTGAACATTAAAAAAAATTAATTTTTTCAACATGCAATTATGTAACTTATAAATATTTTGCAATTTACAAATTTGTTAATATACCACAAAGTCTTGGAGTTTTGTGTTGCATTTCTTTGCATTTCTGAAAAAAATGTATTTTTATATAAAAAAACATTTTCGAAAAAAATTCTAAAAAATCAGCTATCAGACTGACATACCTACACTTATTGATTAACTTTAATTATATGGACTACAAAACTGTTAACTCAAAAAAATATAAAAATATTAATGAAACTTTGTTGAATTATTAAACATTTTTTTGAAGTTTTTTTTTTGTCATATAAATTGACTTTTGCAAAAATATGAACTGAATTACTTAGAAAAATATTAGAAATAAGATACTAGAAAAATATATAGTAAACAATTATCAAAATGCCGCTTTTATGTTATTTTAGCCGACAGTATATATTTCGTAGAAAAACTATTCTATTAATTTCTTTTCTGCGAAATTTACTCGCCACTATTTTTGTATGTATGCCTACATATATACATATATATTTTGTTCGAACTTTAAGAGCTGCACATAATTTTTACCTAAATTGTAGCTTAGCTAATATTTCACTGAAAATTTCTAGCATTGCCTAAATATATTGAAAGCTGTGCCAGTTATTCCACAACCTAAAATGTCGCTATTGAATTTTTAATTTGTTTTATTTTAATAAATATTTGATTTTAACTAAAAAAAAGTAATAATTCATGTTAATTACTTTGGGCTCGAAATCAAATAAACATGCGTTCAACTTTTTCTCGCACATTTCATTTTTTTGATTTTAATTCCCGCTTATGATTTAAATTTCACTAAATGTCATTTTAATTATTTTATTAATTTTGCATACTCTCCCCAACGTATTGTACTTATGTATTATCAGAAATCCCTAAGCAAGTTATGCTTTGTCACCCAGTGGCACTGCCAACTAAACTTTCTAACCCAGCCAATTTGCCGCGTCGTCAAGCATTAAATAACTTTTCCACCTAATCTTCAACCAACATTTACAAACATACATACATATGTACATACATACTTGCATTCAAGCCACTACACATACATACATACAAACAAACATAAATGTAATTGTACGTAAATTTTTCATCACCTCTTTTTCTTTTTTTTTTTTATTACTTCATACTTTGCAGCCATCGAGATTTGAAACCCGAAAATTTGCTGCTGGACGAAAAGAACAACATCAAAATTGCCGACTTCGGTATGGCTTCACTGCAACCGGCTGGTTCGATGCTAGAAACCTCATGTGGATCGCCGCATTATGCATGTCCCGAGGTCATAAGGGTAAGTGCACACCATACACTTAAAACAGTCATATGTACGTTTTGAAACTCACTGCAATGTCGGTGCAGTGGCACTGATGATGATGATGATGATGACGATGACAAAGTTCGTCCAATGCTGAGGGCTTACACTTGCAATTGAGTGTTGGCAGCAATATTTAGCTGCAGAGATTTAGGCATACAGATTAGAAACAGCTTCCTGCCAAACAGTTGCCCAACGAAATAGCATTACCGCATTACACACATTGTGTGTGTGAGTGTGAGTGTGAGCATAGTTTGCAAGGTACCTTCAGCCGGTCCTATGGAAAGTTAAATATTGTCCCGCATAAGCTCACTACTTTTGGCAATAGCTGCAGGCAGAAAAAGCAGCTCGACATAGCATACGTATACATAACATGTACGTACATTTGTTTGTATGTATGCATGCAAAGTGTGCAAATACGTAATTTAGTCAGGCGTTGAAACAGCGTTGTACGTTGAGCGCTGGTGCAATAGCTATGGGCGGACAAGTGGCAGCAGTCATTGCAGCGTGCCAAATGAGAGCAAAAGTGGCCGTGGCAGCGTGCTAATAACCACTTTTTTTAGATTTGTGTACATATGTATGTACGAGTATGTATGTACGAGGTGTTCTTTGCTGTTGCTAGCGTCGTCCTTAACGTTCACCGACTAATTCCGGTATTGTTGTTGCTGCTACTGACATCGCCACCAACAGCCAATATTGCCAGCGCTCAGCCACTCAAATATTTATCAGTTGGGTGTACTCGTACTTGAGTGCGATGCGCTGCTATTTGAACTGTTAATTAGTTAATTATCTCGCTGTTAGTAAATTAAAGTGTAACGGATATTATTCAAAGATTAGATTGTATGGCAATTGAAATTTGAAAAGCAAAACAAGAGAGTGAATAAAAGGAAAATTATAATAGATTCGATAGATTTATTTACAAATATGGTAGTATTTTAAAAGAGGTAGACGCAATAAAAACTAAAAAAAATATTTAAGCGCTCTCTGTGCCTTGTTTCTGCTTTTAAGAACTAAAGCTTGACAAGTAGTTTATCAACTACCTTGAATCCCATATTCCAGGGCCGGAACTACGGGGGGGAAGGGGGGTTAATTAATGAATCACTTAACTTGGAAAAGTTAAGAAAGTTTCAAACTGGTTTGAATATTTCATTTGTAAGTTTTGGATCAAAAGTTTGGAGAAGTTTGGAGAAGTTTGCGATGAAAATGTTAAAGAAATTTGGAAACAAAAAATTTACGAATCTGTGGAATCCCAAAATTGACACAAAAAGCAAACGTACTGAGGATTTTTAGAAAAAATGAACAAATTAATTACTTTATAATTTTATCTTCTTACAAATGGAATTTTCCATCACGAACGTAAATAGAAGTTTAAAATATAAACAAAAAAACATGTTGACACTTTCGCCGCCTAAGGGTTAGATAGAACAAGCAATCAGCTGATGGGAATATACCACCTTCTATTAATACGCGTTGGAATTAATATTGGAAATTAAATTTTGATTGCTGGACTAAACGACATTTTACAAAAAACTTAATGGTACTATTAAAGTTATTTTATCACGTTTCCAGATTTCTTATTGGCCCCTTAAGACCTAAGAAACTTTATTTAAAAAGCTATATTGCAAATCCAAAAAATTAATTGATGAAAATGAAATAACACATTCCTTTGGAATTTCAAAAAAGTTAAATATATTTTTCAAAAATTTTTTACTATTGAATCTGTCTAATGTTTCTGATTTTAAATTACAAATATTTTAGTTGAGAAAATTTAATATCCCAAATTCTTTCACAAAATCGTCACTTACATAAAGACTATTTTTTCTTTAATATGTACATATGTACATAAGTACACAAGACTCACTTATGTATGTGCTTTTTCGATAATATTAAGAAAATAGACATTTTTCATTAAAAGATTTTCAATATTAATTTATTGAATATATATAAAGAGTTTTTTTTTTTTTTTTTGTATTCTCTATATACCCTGTCGGAAATGAAAGTTATTTAAAAAGTACTTTTTTTCCAACTACAAGTAGTTTCAATTCTTCCTATTTTTTTATAATCAACTAATTTTATTAACATGGCGATGTCCTAGGAGCAACCACTTTCAAATATATTTGACTGAACAAATATTAAATTGATTTTTTTTCCAACTGCAATAAAATGTTTTCATTAAGGGAGATTTAAAAAATTAAGAACTAAAGATTCGCACGCTGCATTTGTTTCAAAGTCGTTAATATCCAACTACTTTAAAATTGGTTAATTTTTTAGACTGTCTGCTTTTTTCCGACAGGGTATGTATAATGGTATACATATGTAGACATGTATGTATGTATGTATACAAATGAAGTGTTTTTGTCGATATTGATTTTCGAATTTCTG
Organism: Philophylla caesio; assembly: GCA_963971545.1. NCBI lineage: Eukaryota > Metazoa > Arthropoda > Insecta > Diptera > Tephritidae > Philophylla > Philophylla caesio. The sequence continues at coordinate 23,898,485 of OZ020608.1, read as the reverse complement.
GGCTTCCTTTTACCACTTTTTACTACTTTTGAAATGCATGCCACAATTAGGACAGTCTCTCATTTGATAAATTCGAACTGACATCACCTGTATATACCATGGACAATTCATATTAAAATAACAAAAAAAAAAATATTTTTCTTCTACCTGTTTGATGTCAGACTAATAAATTAATTCAACGATTTGAAAACAAATGGTTCCTTTCACCCAAAAAATAATAAGAGCGCACTTCAAAATATTTTATTGCTCCATTAATTTATTACAACACTATGGCACACAAAAAGGAATATGCCTTTTACGAGAGCCACACATTGAATGTTAGTTAAGTAAAATAAAATAAGTATACTCGTACTCAGCTTGTTGAGCACATAACTTAAAATCATGCAAGTATTTGTTGGTTACTAAATATTCCTGTTTAACTGCCGAAAGCTTTACAGTGGTGTTGAACTAAAATGCGTAATAGCAAATTTTGACAACTAGTTACAATTTCGGTTAATTATTTTATACCCGAGCGGACATTTTGAAAAATGTTAAAACTGCGTTTTTTCGGTATTTATTACAGCAAATTGAGTGAAAGTTGTTACTTGGGGCGATTTTGTACTAATAAATTTGGTATTTATGAAATTTTTAAAAATGGGCGTTGCCAGGAAAAAATATCTGTATCTCAATAACGGTGTAAGGTATCGTCACAAAATTTGGTGAACAAGATTTCTTCAATATGGCTGTTATAATCTTTAAAAATGTTTGAAATCGCAAATTTCGTTTTTTCTTTATCTATTGGAAGATATTAATTAAAATTTGATATTTAGATAGATAGTTAGTTTTGAAAAATGGAAAAAACTTCGTTTTTCAGAATTTATTGGAAGAAATTGAGTAAAGTTTTAAACTAGCAGCGATTTGAAACAAACAAACGGGGTTTTTATGAAATTATGGGCACCGCCCATACAAAAATACATCGCGAGGGTATATAAAAATAGGTTTCGACCGAATTTAGCTTTTCTTACTTGTTTTATTAAAAGTTCAAGTAACTCTCTAACAAAAATCGAGCTTTCACAAAAACCTACCTCATTTTCAATTAGTGAACTCAACATTTCTTATTTTTTAAACAGGATTTTAAAAAAATTTTTGATTGCACAGTTTTTAGTTCATTCGGGTTTACTCTGGCCATTAAAGTTAACCGTTGATTTTTGAGAATATTTTTCTTATTAATAAGGTCGAAATTTTTAAGTCTCATTTTGGAAAATTTGATATTTATTGGTTTGTTAATATCTTGAGCATCGATGTATGCATCATGTACGAGAGTATAAACTGTGCAGATAGTATGTATCTTTAATATTCACATTGAAATAAATTTGAATTTTTTCTCAAACATAAAATGCTTCATATGTCCACGATACTATAACTAAATTATTGTAAAACTACAATTTTTTTCAAGTTTTTATAGTTTATGTTAGAAATTATTACTAAAAAATCCTATAAATCTCATTTTAATGTGTGAAGAATGTTAAGAAAATTCAAAAATATAAGTTTTTGAATTAAATGATTGCCAAATATATTTAAAATTTGTTTAAAATTAAGTTGTTATTGAAAGTCATTAACGGCATAACAAAGTTTTTCACATTTTTAAGCTTCCATTGAAATAAAAAATATTACACATTTAAATTCTCCTGATATTGATTTTATCATACCAAATTGTCTATGTGATATAAATTTAAACGCTGTATGCTTATTGATTTTTTAAGGTCCTTCAAAAAAAAACAAGGTGTGCTCATGAAAAAATTTTGGAGCTGTAGTCAAAACTAAAGTTATATTTCTATTAGTAATAATTTTATATAAGTAACAGTTGGATTAGTTTGACTCCTAGTTGTACTACAACAGCAAAATAACAGTGTTTTTCAACGGCAGCCAAGTTCTTTTGCTTGAGCTAAATTTTTGAAAAGCAAAAAATTATACTCAAAATTTTTATTTTGAACACAAATAAGAAATGGTTTAATTTTTTATACGTACAAATTGAAAACTCCGACATTTTTTTAGAGATTGAAGCTTAATAAAATGAAAAATTTCATTGTAAAACTTTTTCGATATAAAAATAAGTGATATCAATATACAAAAATATTTCCTTTTATAACAAAGAAATGAAAAGGCTGCCCTAAAAGAGTTTGTACTTCAGCAAAGCTTTCAAAGCTTGAAAGATTTTAAAATAAAAAATGTAGCAACCGAATATTGCACATATATGTATGTACATATATTTACAAATTTATTTTATTTAAAATTTTAGATTCTACGAATTCCCTTTTTTTCTTTGCTCTTAATTCAGTGATACAATTTTTCGCAAGGCTAAGAAGAAAGGATATAATAAAGAAGGCTATTTTAAGTAAGAGACAGAATATACAAAGAAATCTAAGAGATAATAATGATTTCAGTTCGATTGAAAAAAATTGAAGTTTTCAATTCTAGATAAGCTATTCTTCTAGTGTAAGCAGTGGTGAATGCTTTCCATAGATTTATTCTACGCGCCACTTTTACCTTCAGAGACATCCCTTTGCCGAATAATTGTATGCAATTCATTTGAAACACTATTTAAAATTAAAATTTATAATCGGCTATTGCAGCTTGAATCGAAGATAATAAGAAATGGAAGAAAAAAAGTTGATAAACTTGTCTGTGACAATTTTAGTTGAACCTTATTTTTTTTTACGTAAACCTTCGCTTTTCACAAAAAGTTACGCAGATTTCAAATCTTCTATAAGTTGACAAGATGATAACTTATCATCTGATTGATCATTATAACCGACACTTTTGTTTTCATATGCTTTATACGTTCCAATCATCTTTAAATAACTCTTTGGGATTTCGTAGTCTGTGCCTTTTAAGACTGTATCTGTAAGTTCCCAAAGTAAAAGATTTGGTAAAGCTATACAAAATTTTAATTTATTAATGAATTCATATTGTATAAGAGAAAAAGCTAAAAACACGTCTAACAATTTTTAAAAAGCTAGATTCGACGCTCCCTGCAATTTCTCATTTTCTGACGGCCAAAGGGCCAAAAAACCTCATACGAAGCTGCCAGTTTGAGGGTTGCGTTTCAACGATTCTTGTTTGAACCAAATATTTTTTTTTTATCTGTCGATGTTTACTATCCGTCTAACTGGTGTAAAGGAATATTGGCTAGCCGATCATCTCGCTCAATTCCGCACGGATGCTGTAGTGCGTGCTAAATATTGTCTTATCTAATTTAATTCAAAAGTTTATATTTAAAAAATTTTAGTTTTACTTGATTTAAATAATTGAAATACATTTAAATAAACAGGGTAAGGGCATCTTCTACCAAGTGTATTTTTCTCCAAATACACACACTGCTCCGTGTAGTTTACTTCTTGTAATCAATGATTGATGTTGTTGCCCTAAGGACACTTATGCACATTTTTATCTCTATCTGACCTGCCACGTTTCAATCCCCTTAAACTCTGACTATCTAATGCGTTTGAGATTTGAATAATGTAGATATGAAGAGAACGCATAAATCTTCCATAAATGACAAACACAAGTAGATAAAAAGTTACCAAAAAAAAGTACCAAAAGGTGACACAAACAAGGCATTTAAGAACAAACAGATGAACAGATGCCACAAATATTGTGGTACATTAGAAAAATATGCAATTCGACACAAAGTGATTGCTCAGCAAGCAAGCATGTGTTGCAATATGCTTTCGCTCGAGAATGGTGGGGACAAAAACACAGTATGCGAGACGAACCTTCACTGAAGACTGTCAGGCAGTATGAGGTTGGTGCGTTTGCATGCGAAAACGGAATTACTGAATATTTGTAGCGCAGTTTTCTGCTCAGTAGCAAGTAAAAAATTTATAAAATCACAAATATTTACAAAGTCAGGCGGGAAGGAAGTGCGGCAGGAAGTGAGGACATGCGATGACGACACATACATACATACATTCATCGCTGACATTGACATGGAACGGCAAAAAGTCAAAGCAGGCTAAGCGAAGTATAACTGAGCGGTAGACGGTGAAAGAAGAAAACGGAAGTCGAGCGAGGGGGTTAGGCATGTAAGTGCCACACAACAAACGCGTATTTCCTGTGCACGTACGTCTGTATGTAGTCGTCAGCTTTAGAAAAGATTGCTCACACAAACTCACCGACTTGTTCGTGGTGGCTAAGCAACCAGGTCATTTCAGCTGGAGGACAATACAGCTACAGGCAGCCAGCAACAGAATTACTATACGAAATTGGCTTGGCATGCGACTGCCAAGTGTTGCAATACTGAGTTGAGTTGTTGTCTGTTGGCTGTTTGGCTGTTGGCTGCTGGCTGCTGGTGTTGGCAAGATTTGTGTATGCTGTTGATATGAATACCCAGTGGGCAATTATTGAAGAAATCGAAATGAAAATATTTCATTCATGTTGCTCATAATGAAAATGACGTATAAAAAAGCGAAATATTACCCTCTGGCTTCGTGGCGTCTCGCGAGTGATTTTGAGTTTATGGAAAAGATGTTGAAAAGCAAATGTTGCAGGCTGAATGCCTAAATTTTTTGTATTAATTCAACAAAAAAAAATTTAGATACAGAGTTCAAACTCATCGTATTTAATATATAAAGCAAGTATCATTTAAATATAAAAGGTTTGGACCTATCCGAACACGCTTACATTTATTTACCACATTGCGGATGCAGGCACTAAAAAAACAGAAATTTTTTAACTTTTTAAGCTATGTTGAAATATTAAACAACATAATTTTCTGATGTGTAGCATATGTATGCTTATAATGAAGCATTTGATTTGTATTTTTGTTATCAATTTGGGGAGGAAGAATATTACTTGACCATAAAAATATCTAGTTAAACTGTGCAGGTATAATATACATTTTTCAGTAGCCTTAAAGTAATTTTATTTTGTTTTTTTTTTTTTGCTTTATACATAAAATGGAATTAAAATAAATTTATTTTAAATTTTTTGAAATTTTTTAATACCTAAAATCATAATACTTTCGTTTGTTGATTTGTTGATATAATAGAAAAATGTAAAAACTGCGTACTTAGGACGTCGAGTATCAAACTTATATTGATCGTATTTATTTTAAAATCAAAAATATTTCACGTAAAAGTATTAAAATGAATAAATTTAGGTTCGCAATTTAAAAATGCCGTGCTAGTACGTATTAGAAAGTACTGTACTGCTCAATAATTATTCGTGTTTAAGATTTGTTAGATTAGTTTAAGAAAATCGTAAAATTCATATAAGAAAAGGCAATGGCTAACCTCCGAGGGTATTTCTGCCATGAAAAAGCTTCTCATAAAATACATTTGCCGTTCGGAGTCGGCACAAAACTGTAGGTCCCTCCATTTTTGGTAGAATATAAAGACGCACACCACAAATGATAGGAGAAGCTTCGTCAAACACTGAGCTTTTTTAACATACAGAAATAATAAAAAATATTTCTTAAAATTGTTCTTTGGAGCTGTATTCTATGCTTTAGAGAATAATTAACGTAAATTTAAATTTTTTTCTGACGGTGCACGTATTTGTCTGACAAAGAAAATCAGTGTTTTGTTTTGTTTTTTTAAGGACCTCAAAGCTTAAGTCATGATCTATCGTGGGTATCAAACGAAAGAAGCGCAAGCTGGAAAAGTAATAAATTTAACTTTTTTCTTTAAAAACTGTAGAAATTCTTCTGTTATCCTTTTTTTTCATTTGTTACTTTTTTATCCTTTTTGTCTATACTTTAATAATATGTTAGATGTGATTTAAGAAATCTTATTTGATAATGACACTAAAAACATAAAATTTCTACATTTGAGTTCTAGTTTATATACTACAGATATGCTCATTTGAAAAAAGTACTATTATACAGAGTTGCATATAATACAAAGAAAAAAAATATTAAAAATCGATGTGCATTCCTAGCCACTTCAACTTTGCACTTAATTAGATTTGTTATAAATTTGAATGAATACAAAAAAATTATATAGTGATTTTTCTCTTACGGGGGAAACCCTATGGTATTTGTCAACTAGCCTATATCAGCGAATCAATTTCTTCAAAATTATTTCCTTCTCTTTTTTTTGCACTAACCGATTATTTATTTATTTACTTTAGCCAATTAGTACAATCCAGTTCTTATAGGCTCATTAGACATAACTTCAATTTAATAAACACTTAAGAAAAGAAGTATAGATAAGCTATTTAGATAAAATATTCACTGCATTTAGAAAAGGGAATATGAAAAATCTAACTACATAAATTTAGAGCTCTAAAAGAGTAGCATTTCGAGCATACATAGGTTTAAATATCCCAACACAGAAAAATTTCGAACTTCGAAGTGCCCTGGCCGGAAATGTAAAGTAAATCCTCTCAAAGAGCAGTGTACAGTCCACAGCAACATCGAGCAAATCAAAAATGAAAGACAAAGATAATAATTGTTCTCCTGTTCTGCAATGAACTTAGGTTAATCAATAAACATCGCGACTCATAGCTTGGAATAGGATCCGAAAATAGTAAGTTCCGTTAAATTCTGACAATATGGCATATAAAACAGGGTGACCAAATATAAAATGCGTACTTAAGATTTGGACCGTATGAAAGATGTATACAAAAGTTTCAGAGTATACGGATCGGTAAAATCCATACTATGACGCCTAAATAAAGCAAGCATAGCGTAAGACTTAGTAATGATGACATTTATCTAAATAACAAAAGCGAACTTCGAGCCAAACATTATTCCCAAGTTTTCAACCTGACAACCAAAAAATATGTCTAGAAAAGGTAATTTGGAAACACTTTTTTTATTTTCAACGATAGATGATGTTGACGCACCAGTTTTCAACATTAACTAAAGCCAATTGCATCAATTCAAAGTCACGACGGCTTTTGATCAGAGGATAGGTTTTAAGGTCATCCGAATAAAGCCGAAATTTTGCTGAAGAGAAGCAGGAACAAATATCATTGATAAATGAAACAAAAAACAATAGTACCAGAATGCTAACTTGCGAAACCCTAGGGAAAGCTGATAGGTCTTACATTATCCACAACAGCCACACATCGACAATTATGTAAGTAAGTTGCCGACCATTTCAAAAAAAAATTTCAATTTCATAATTAGAATTACGTGCGCAGTCTGATCAAAAGCTTTGGAAAAATCGATATAAACGGGGTCAACCTGATAACCCATCTTAAAGGCAGCAATACAAACATCTGAGAATACAGTTAAATTTGACACAGTTGAGCGGCACCTAAAAAGGCCATAGGAATAATCGAAAATTCGGGTTCAACAAGCCTTATATAAATTATATAAATATCTATTCAAATGGATTGAAAAAATAAGGCTTATAATAATTATGAGTAGCAAATTTCAGTTTTGAATCACTATTTTGCGAAAGCTATCATTTATATTATTTTGCATGATTCAATTATAAAAGGTTAGGTAAATAATGACATTCGAATTTTGACATTCCCTTATAAAGGGTTGTTTTACGAAGTAGGAAAAACGGGTAAGATTTCGTTACCCTTTCTTAAAAAGTAAAAAATAAGTAGTAATTTGTTAGTGATTTTTTTAATTAAAAATTTCGACGACATTTCATTTAAATTAAGAAATACTCTTACAAAATTTAAATAATTATGCACTTGGTAGATATTTTTTTTTTTTTAATTTTTTCCTAGCAAAAATTTTATTCCGATAAATAGTAAGTGACTTTATGGAGTTAATGGAGTTGTAAGAAAAACACAATAATTCGAAATTTTAGAAAGATAATCTTTATATATTAAAAGAAAAATAAATCAAACTTCATAACTCAAGAATTTAGTTCATACAAATACTTGTTTTTGGCATTTGGATGATTATTATGTCACATTATTTTTAATTTCTTTAAACCTAGTCCTTCTAGATATTACAAAACTTTCCACTCTGTCACATCGAATTTATATGCGCGTAAAAAGTTTTCTATGAAAAAGCATGTCATTTATACACACTTGCATGAAATATTTACGAGACGGGGTCAAACTTGTAACCAGAAAAAATGCTGTCATTAAAATCCGGACTTAAACTTACCGTTTACGCGGACAAAAGAAACAAAAAGTGTTGCCTGTTAGTTTTTGGTATTAAAAAGTTTTGAGGTTACTACTATTATAATTTTTAAGAAGCAACACGGTTTTGGTGCTAAGGGAGCCGTTTGACAGAAAGTGAGGGAGCTAGCTGCTTAGTTACCAAACCTGTATATAAATTAGAAATCTGGGTTCATCGCTATATTATATAAGCTGTTGCTTCCTAGCGCCAATAATGTTTTTTCTGAGTGTAGACAGTATTTTTTTAACTGCTAAGGAGATAAGAGCTTCTCGCAAAATTATAAAGAGCCCAGACTTTGAGTAAGTTAAGTACTGGATACCTTAGCACTATCAGGGGCGGATACAGAATTAAAAAATTTTTTTTACATATTTTGAATTTTTCGAAAACAATAGAATTCAAATGATTTTCAGTTTACATTATGAATAGTGCCTACTTTTGTTCCTCCCGAAGCATAAATAGTACATTATTGAACGAATTCTTCACAGGTTTTGAGCCAAGTGCGTGTTTGCAGGAGAATACTAATCCGAGACCTGCAATCGCACGAGGCTTGAGAACATGTAAAGTAATTGTGTGTTAATGTACATTATTTAATAAGGTCGTTAAATTGAGTTCAAAGTCGTCTCCCGCATGTCAAAGAACTCGTTGGACCTTTTCACTTTCATGTTTTTCCTTTGTTACGCAAGTGAAACATTCTCTCAGTGTGCTTAGCAGTTAAACTTACAAACATCTTGATGTAGAAACCTTAACCTCGATTCCAAAGGCCAAGCAGCTGCAAGAAAAAGCAAAATCGTCAATACATGTCAAATATACATACATTTTTATGGAGATACTGCACGCCCAAATCAATTGCAGTTGAACGAAATTTGAAAAATACGAATATTTTCATATTATTATAAGAAAAGGTAGCTGCCACAACAAACTTGATTTTTCTCACGAAAAGCGTCTATAGTAATTTTCATTCGCCCGCCCCCTTAAACAACGTTCTGGTTCCGCCCATGAGCACTATGGCATATTTTTAAAAAGATTGGCCTTATTCACGTGCATATTAGTTATTCGAAACAGTGTTTACTCCCTTAGTTTTTTCACATTACGGGTAAAGCAAAACGGCTTCAATGTTCTAAAAGAAATATTAAACGCAGAGTTCACGCTAAAACCTCAACTCTTTACTTGCTAATATACCAATATTTATAATTTATAACAAAAGATCATTGAATATCCACCGCTCACTAACTGACAAAATGCACATTTCTGCCACGAAAACGCTTAAAAAACATATTTAAAAAAAAAAATTATTTTTGTTCGTTGGGTTGCTACATTTACTTAAGTTATTGTAAGTGTGCGTGTATTTAGAATGCCATCGACATAATATAACAAGCAAATTACATTCTAGGCCAGTACAACCATGAGCGAAATGGACATGAATAAATAAGCAATGTAAGCTTGTACTTATGTACATATACTCGTATATGTTTAGATTCAGTAGAGAACATCAAAAGTATTTTTGGCTTATAAGCAGAATGCGTAACAAAAAATTATTCGCTACTTTTACTTAAGTTGGCAAGTTTAAAACAGAATTAACTTAAATCTATGGCGACAGCAAGAGGATTTTTGCGAAATTATGAAAATTTGAGTGTGTTAATATATGTTTGTATGTGTGTCGCGATGAAATGTAGGTACCGATAAGCAAAGAAGTCCTTAACGCCTATATCTGTATACTACCTGCTTACAGAGTAGAATTTAAACAATTTAACGTAATCAGCATATAAAGTTAAGGTGCTGTGTGTAGCTGGGTATCTATCTACATATACAAAAATTTGCAATTTTATTAGTCTCTCGAATACACTTACACACACATTTATGAGCATTATAGAAGCAGGAAAAAATTGTTGAAATTACTGCTTCTCCTCATTTTGTTTTATCCTATAAACCAAGAACATTCTAAGCATTTTATTTTCGTAGGTCGATGTACTCTAACGCGGCCCGATAAATCTTGTGTGTTTTTGTTATTATCATCTTCCTTTTCGTAAATGTTCAAGAATATCGTAAGCGTTTGAAGGATAAATCTTGATAGATCTCGTATTAAAATACGCATATTTGAAAACAAAAAATTAAGTGGTTTTTTTTATTAGCACCTCAAAGTCTCAGCGTGTCAAAGCAAAACACGGTAAAATTCTCTTCATGTGCAAATGTAAATACATACATATACATATGTACACATTTAAATTGGCATTTTGCAAAAGAGCCGATAAAAGCCTATCTATCATCTTTGGAATTGCGTTATTTATTACATTTGTCATTGACATTTTGGCGTCAACGTTAACGACTTTGATAGAAAATCGAAATGAAACATTTATTTTCATGAGTACATAACTCAAAGCAAACTCAGTTGTTTAAATATCACAATAAATATTTTGCTGAAAGAAATCCTTGTATCTTAAGGCTGGTTGTGTGCATGAGAATTCGTTGTATAATATATTTAACAAAAAAAAAAAAAAAAGCAGAAAGAAATACATTAAATAAAATTTCAATTTAGAAGTGCACTGATTGTGAGAAGTTCGACAAGCTTTCCTCATTTTTTAAGCAATGTACAGTAAGCTTGATTTTTTAGCCACAAATAAGAGTAGACAATTTATTTTTGACTGACACTTCTCCGCCATGTTTTAATTTCATATTCACAAGTAAATACTGATTTTAAAATGGATAGCATATTTAATAATGTTATTTATTATTCCCAAGCTCGCCGGCAGAGGTCAACCAATTGCACAAAAGATTTATATGAAAGAAACGCTCTCTCTCAGCTCTATTTTGGAAAAATGACAAATTTCTAATTAGTTTATTTTAGGGAAATTGAAACTCTATTTGTTTATTTATTTAATTGTATATTTTTAATTACTCCGGTTTAGCCTAACATTAATATAGATCACTGCATAATTGAAAATAGGCGATTTAATATTTATTTAAATGTATGCACTACACAATTGAAAAAGAAAATCAAACCAAAAAAACATTGGCGCTTTATAACTGCAAATGCCAAATATCTCAATATTACGCAAAGATATCGCGGGAATATTAAAATTAATTCTGCTAAAAAGGTAAGAACAGTCTATAGTGCCAGAAACAACTAAAATACTTAGTTCTAATAATAACCAATATTTGTTCAAAATTTCAAGTCTTTAGCCGCTTATATGGTTTTCGTGCTCAATGCGATCGGTTGTATGGAAAATCTATGTCATATATATCTCATCTTTATGATTTGCACTGCCAATATAGTGCTTATGATAGCGAAAGTTTTTGCAAAGTTACAAGCCTCTAGCTGCTTAAATGGAGGTGTCCCATATTCCATATACATATGTTATAGCCGTCGGATCTGGCCGATTTCGACAAATGATTATTAAATTATAAAATGGCACCTGACTGCCGAGTTTCATCCAAATAGCTTTAAAATTGCTAGTCCCTTTAAAGAGACGAGCATACGGACTCAGCTCATCATCCTGGTCATTTCGATATACATACTTCATTTAGGGTCTGGTATACAATTTAAATGAAATGTATAAAAATATGGACAAAAACATTTTTCTATTTCTCAGAGTTGAGTTATTATGTTGATCAACTGATAACGTGCAAAATATGACAGGAGCGGCTCGGAGAATTAAAGAAATCGTAGAACTTGCCACGCGTGACAAAAAAATAGTTAGAATAGAGAAATACACCCCGATCTTTGCCTTTAAGAAGATTACTTGATGACACTACTTGATATTAAGGAAAAGTCGATGGACGGCACTCTTTCTATAACATAATTTTTTTTTAAATTTAATTAAATTTACTAAGTCCTTATTACACATCTTTAAGTCTAGATTAAAGATAAAACAGTTGTACTTAAAAACTTAGTAGAAGAAAATATAATTAAAACACAATTAATTTAATAATTAAATCAAAAGAAAAATATAGTTATAATATACAGAATTAAGAGACTATTGACGCTTCTATGCAACGAAAAATCAGTATACCATATAAACTCCTTTCGATATTGCTATACTCCGTTAGAGCTCTAAAAATCGGGTAAAGTTGATAATAACACTATGCAACAAAGTAAATTTTTTTTTTACTGGGTTCATAGTATGTAATTATGATTCGCCACCTTAAAACTATTTGAAATATTGAAATAACATTGTTTTTCAACGATTCGCCTTCCTCTTGTAGTCAGCAGTGGCAATATGCCTCTGGAGGCTCCAACAATAAGTTGGCTGCGATCTACCCTAATAACGCTTCTCATACTCTGCAATTTCTTGATGAAATCTTTCACCGTGTTCATCACTTACTGAACCCATGTTTTGATATATTCTTGTGACGTAATGCTGACATTAATCCATGAATATTATTGCAGAACACTAATCTAACTTCTTTTTGGTCAAATCTAAATCTCTAATAAAGTCATTTAGTTCTGATTGACTAATCAAAAGTGGTTCTTAATTTTTTGGCGTAGAATACGTCTTACCTTACGGTATGGGCATCCATGTCAGATTGTTATTGTTGTAATCTCTATTTCTTTAATTATAAGGAAACGGCGAGATACATTTTTTTAAAAAATTTTTTGTAGTCAAATGAAGATGTTAGCTTTCGTTTGACATACATTTCATATTGGTTGATATCTTCCTAATATTTAAATTTCTCAAATGAAAATTTTATAAACACATCCAAACAAATATGTGTGTGGTGTTTGGTTGAGTGTGTAGTAGTGGTGGGTAACACAGTGCTGCACTGTAGCGTGAATAGACGTTCATTTTATTGCATAATTTTAGGCGGGAAAATTAAAGTAGAGTAAAGGCAGAGAATGCGCTGCCAACTACTGCAAAATAACAATGGTGATTGATGCTGTTTGACAACAGCTGAAAGTTGACGTTTAGTATATTAAAAAATATAAATCACGCTTCATTACTGAGATCATTCCGTTTCATTTGCCAATATGCCATAGAATTGGGAAGAGATTTCAGGAATGCAAAGTTTTTTTCGGCACACTCAGTGAAGAACGTAGGGTTTTCAATTTCTTCGCAAGTCACATTTACTAATCCAACATGATTATGATTTAAAAACATATTTATCCTATCATCAGCCTATATTCTCAAAAGTAACTTTCAAATAATCAAATAGATTTGGGTCTGTTATTTATCATTTATCTTTACTATTGATAACTACCATTGACTTCGTTTTTGCGAGAAATTTAATTGATAATTACAATGGACCCGAAATTTAATTTTAATCTTCACATAAATGTTACAGTTAACAAAGCCAAGGGTGTTTTTGCATTTCTAAAACGGTGGTCAAAAGAATTCAATGACCCTTACATCACGAAGGCTCTATTCACAACGTTAGTGAGGCCCATTCTGGAATATGGATCTGTTGTTTGGAACCCGCGCTATCAAGTTCATTCCGACAGAATAGAGTCAATTCAAAAACAATTTCTACTTTTTCCTTTAAAGAATTTTCGTTGGGATTCTCAGTACAACCTGCCGCCATATATAAGTCGTTTAAAACTCATTAATCTTCCTACACTTGCTAGTCACAGAGAAATGCTAGGCATTGTACTTTTGGTCAAGTTACTGACAGGCTTGATCTATAGCCCATCTCTTCTTAGCGAAATAAAACTAAACGTTCCCTCCAGAATTTCAAGAAATTTCCGGCCTCTCTTTCTGAAGTCATGTAAAAGTAATTTTGAGTTAAATGAGCCACTCCGTAGTTTGTGTCAGGATTTTAACACTCTCTCCGGTTCTTTTGATATTTCAGACTCACTTTTTTACATAAAGAAAACTATACATACTCAATCCTCTCAATAATTAATACATACATACATATACATATATTACTATTCGATCAGCTGATGAGCATTTGTTCTGTAGCTGAACAGTTTTAGATCTCGACACTTAACAAACCTCTGCCTTTAATGACTCGGCGCAACATATATGAAAAAAACAAAAAAATTTTTTTTTTATATATCCGTGCGTCATGCGGATGCGCCCCTCGCGTAGTCGGGCGGGTATGGAGGGATAAAACCGTTGGGATTATTATTATTATTATTATAAATTTAAAAACATTTTTATCCTATTTTCCTATCATAAGCTTATGTATATCATCAAAAGTAACTATCAAATAAAGAAATTCATTTGCTTGTATTATTTATCATTATAAATTATCATTATACATATGTTTTCTGTCTTATCGGATGGCGTATTCTACGTTAAACTTAATGGCCGTGTCTCTGACACAGCCTCCTTCTTTTTTTTATCTATAAATACCTCTTCGCTATTAGAAGGGCCTGCTACATCTTCCTCCTCAATCGGACTTGATTAACTTGATGAAATACAAAATCTTTCCGGTACTGGAAAATGTGGTAGCGGCTTTGACACTGATGACACATTATAATAACTCACCGAGTGTTTTGACTTTTTTGAAAAACCTTTCATAGTTGTTAAACAGTAGTAACAGTCGTGTACGTGATTTTTTGGTTCACGCCACTGCTTTTATACACCAAAAGTCATCTGTTCAATATTACCCTTATACCAACCCGTCAAATATTTTTAACATTTTAAACAAGACACTTTCGGGACCCATGATTTGTCTTAATTTCTAATGGAAATAAGCTTCATAACATTTTTCAAACAAAGGCGAAATTGAGTTTTTCTCAGTTTTAGAAGTAAAATGACCACAAACGTAACAAAATAAGCTAGGAGAATTAACACAAACACGCTGCATTTTGTAGATGACTTTTGTAAACACCAATGATATAAGTTTATAGCTACCCTCAACTACGTGTAACGAAAAGTAAATAAAGTAAGATTACCGTTATTTATGTTTGTACAGTTGTTCTAATTTCAAGAGTTTTTAAGTTGAACTTAGAGCAAAACAAATCAATTTTCTCTGCAGTCTTTCTATTCTGAGAGCATGGGAGTCATCGATAGGGTTCCAGATGATAGAAGCGTACTTTAGTTTTCAGCAAACTAGAGATATAAACAATGATCTCCGGTATATAGATTTTCAAAGTCATTCGCATATTTACGAAAAAAGCCAGGAAAGAGCACATAACATATTATGTGTAATAAACAAAAAGTTTTAGTAAAAACTACACCTAAATCAACATAATTTTTAACAGAAGACAACTGACTTTGAGAAATTATAGTTAGAAGAAATAAAAATGCCGATTTGGAGAAAGACATATGAAAATATTTATTAAATTTTAAGTAAAGTTTATCACGATGACAACAATTGGCAAGGTACTCCAAATCACACTGTAGGAGAGGGTCGTCCGAAAAACTATTTATTCTGCGAACACTTTCAAATCATCAGCATAGAGTTAGAAGATCCCAGCGTGACACCTTCAGAGACACCAGACTTGGCGAAAAACAAATTGTATAACAAGTTTTCGATTTCAACTAACAAACCGATAGTTTTTTATTCTCAAGTTTGTACAATAAGATTGAGTTCGAGACCTTTTCCAAAGCTTTGGAGAAATCTGTGCAGATTAGTAAAAGTAGAGCTCCCGAAAACAAAACCATGTTGGTGAGGTTCAACGGTACGTTTGTTAACAGAGGATAGTTTATTGTTTTTATTATTATTATTATTTAGACTCAAAATAAATTTTAAGACTAATAAAATAAGATCACTAGCTCCTGTGGCTATCAGCTCAAGAAAATTTTATATTTAACTATTCTCTCTAGTTTGCGACATCATTTTTATTACCAGATTTGAAGACTGGGGTTACCTGTAAAAAAGTTTTTCACGAAAAAATTTGAGAACGAATTTTCAATATTCTTATTTTATAAAAACCCTGACATCGAGTTGGCTCTGAGAAGCATAGATTGACTAAATAAAGGATTTTTTTTAAATTGAATGCAATGAAGTGAAAAATATGATTTTTTTAAATCTTTTAAAACTCTACTATACTCGTACTAAAAAAAAATAAATTAAACTTAAAAAATTTAAGTCAAAGAAAATTTTATATTTTTATTCAAATCTTGACACCCTCTATTTTTAATAACTACCAACGTGCTTGTTCCCATTCATAACAACAGACTCTAATAAACATCATTTCAAGCAAATACAAATTATTGTACTATATGTATGAACAACTGTAAAATTTGTTTACATGACAAATTCTAAAATTGGATTCTTGTTCAACTCGATAAGACCTACAAGAAAAATAACATCTCTTTCCAGGGTATTTTGGAGTGTCACACTGTGTTATTGTTTTATTAGAAAATGAAAATACGCTCCATAATTTCATCATCCCCAGCATTGATTGCTTCAATTGTGTTATGGAAAGCGACTTCCACTTTGCTGCAAAAAGTATGCTTTGAAGAGCAACAAGGGCGGGGAAGGGGAAGGTGCTTATTTAATAGAGTGGAGATTTTTACAATTCAGATTTCATTGCAGCACAGCCAATCGTTTGCTTTCTCAAATGAAGATGTTGAGGTTTCAAAGTGAAAACTTCAGTGCATACGATTGGGGTGAAAAACTAGGAAATTTTCAAAGGGAGTGCATTCAACGTAAACTAAACGAAAGGGAAGTACATATTTATGATGTCTTCATTAATGCGCGATGCTGTTGCTTCTAGCAAAGTCTTGTAAGCCTACAAAGCTCTTTGTGCCCCAAACAAATCTATCAAGCTGTTAAAAGCTTAATGGGGTGTAGAGTTCATCCTGGGTGACTCATCCATTTGTATGTATGTATTATATGTGCGCGTGTGTGTATGTATTTCAGAGCGTATAAAATAAAAAAAGTACAACAGCAATGACACTAATTGTTGGTAGTGCAAAGACAATTTTGTAATGTTTATATGTATATAAATATATGCTAAATATGGTAATAAATAAGTATGAAAATTATGTACATCAACACTCACTTCTTATTCGGAATTTTGTTAACGTACCAGCGTCTGTAATACTTAGCGGATATTTATTATTCTCCGCCATAATTAATGGATGCTTTTATGAAAATTAGTAATTTTATGTAGTGGAATAACAAATATATACAAGTATGTGAGCGAAATAAATGGGAAACCAAATATTTTCAAACTTAGTAAAGACAGCGTCGAGAGTTATAAGATATTCCAAAACCATCACAAATTGTGTGTAAAAATCACATTTTTATATATGCATATATGTACGTATTTACGTATATATTATATAATATGGGTATTCATCTAATCGCGCAAATGCCTCGTAACTGCGTAAACCTTGTAAATAAACCGGGTTTTTATACGAGGTTTACGAGGTTTATGCGGTTATGGCGTTAACGTTAAAACGTTAAGAAAAACGCCCTGATTTAATGAGAAATTTTTTCATGGCAGAAATACCCTCGGAGGTTTGCCATTGCCTGCGGAGGGGTGACCGCTATTAGAAAAAACTTTTTCTGTTATTAAGATTTTGCTTGCCCTGACTGAGATTCGAACCTCGAACTCACCGGCATATCAAGTTATAGCACACACCGCTACCAACTCGACCACAGCTGCCACGTACGTACATATTACTGTATACAAATAGGAGAAAGACTTTATCTATAACTTTTGAAATCTTTATTTATTCTTCTACATCTTGTTAATCCCCCTCATACCATATGCGTTGAGTTTTTGGCGAAATAGTCACGAAGAACGATTGCAGTGTGCGATGGTGCGTTATCGTGCTGCAAAAACCCAGAGTTGTCTTTCCACAAGTCCGGCCTCTGAAAGCGAATAGCTTCACGCAAACGACGCTTAACACTCAAATACTATTATTCGTTGTTAAAAGTTTGGCCGGTTGGAAGGAACTCGTAATGCACAACACCACGATAATCGAAGAAAACTGTCAACATGACCTTGATTTTTGAGCGACTTTGGCGTTATTTTTTCGGCCTCGGCTCTTCTTTGGCACGATATTCGCTCGATTCATCGGTTGGTTCTGGATCGGTCAGCTATTATGCGTTCTATCTTGTCCTGATAGTCAGAAAGCATCGTTTCACAGAATTCAACGCGACGCTGTTTTTCGAAAAATTTTAGTGTTTTTGGCACCAATCGCGATTAGACTCTTTTGACTCATTTGAAATTCCAACAATATCAACAAGCTCTCAAGTACTCAATTGATTTTTCAGCACCAATTCCTTGATTTTGTTGGCATGTAGCTTATCCGTAGATGTTCTTGGTCGTCTTTGATGTGGTTCGTCGTCAAAGGCCTTCTGCAACATTCTACTTAATTCAGTGGTTTTTAAATTTTTTTATTCCTTCTAAATAATAGCTTTCTCAAAACTCTCAAAATCTGCGATGACCCCTGCGATGGCCCAAACCTCTTACCGCACAACCATTTCTTCAGGATTAAAAATAGGAAATAGTCGCATGGGGCTAAGTCTGGAGAAAGTGTTGGAAAGGGTAGCAGTTCGTAGCGCAGTTATGAATTTTTTCTATGGTAACAACGCACATGTGCTACCGCGTTTGTGGTCGAGTGAGCAATCGCGCATAAAGTCTTTTTATATCCAAATATTCGTATAAAATGTGATTTTCTTACTCAGTTGACATGACCACAGGGTCAGCATTTTACTTCTCCAGTCTTACAATATCATCCCAAGGAAATTTGTACGCAAAAAACTAATGCTTAATCAGCACACGAAATTCACTTTTTTCCATTTTTGTTTAAAGTCTAGAGGTTATCTGCGTTAAATGGCTGTCAAGCCTAAACTAAATGACTCAGCTTGCTCAAAATCCGACAAGAGTCTATTAATAGATCACAGTTATGTTGAGCATTGATCAATTTATTGTTTCTTTTCGGAAAAGACGTCACTGACTTTTCGGAAAAGACGGCACTGAGAAGACAGAGAGAATGAAGGCATATGTTTTTATAAAAAGTTTTGCAAAAAATGCTTATATCAAGGCGAATTCAGGTAAGGTGGTAGCGATTCTATAAATGCAACGTTTTGGTGGGTTATTGTCAAACTTTATCTCGTTTGTATTTAACTTTCGTGAAACAATTTTGGCTATTCCAGCGCCTTACGTATTACGAAATAACCTCTCTCGTTCACCACATGCTATTTTGACAGCAGATTTCAAATAACTGTCAAAATTCAAAAAAATGGAAACGACTAAACAAAGGTAATTATGTATGTACATATTCATTGCATTTGTAGGTATCCATAGATAATACCATCATTACATACGAAATCCTATACTTGGTGTATACATCTATACCTATGTATGTTTATACAACTGCATATGCATCCTTGTTATCATTGTTAAAACGCTACATGCATATGTACATATATGTATGTATAAACGTGTTTAACTTTTTGGGTATATACGGATATAAGCAATTACGTTTATATGTACATATAACTTCAAAATAGTGCATTTTAATAAAATGTGTATGTATAAATATAATGTACATGGACTAATGTTAACATTATGACATACTTTTCTCTTTTACTACTTTTAATGTTCAGCTACAATGAAATAAATTCCACCTGGGCATATAATAAACATAAAATTGCAGTTTTTATTGTATTTAAGTATTTTTTTTTTTTTTATTAAATTTTGAATTTACCACTCTAAACTATTTTAAGCAGTTAAGTACAAAAAAACTATGAGGGTTAGTCCTCTTCTGCTCTCGTGCCCTCATACATACATTCGACAACCTAATTATGTTTTTGTTAACTTGTTCGCATATTTCTATAATTTCTGCTGTTAAAGGGGTGTCAGGCAAACAGCCCAAGCTGATTCATTTAGTTTTTAAGCAACCAATCCACTCCCCCAAATAAAGCATTACAATTTCTTTACATACACATAAAAACATTTATTAATTAGCAAAATAAACGAAATTTGCGAATGTACTAGTATGTTCGCATGGTTGTGTTTGCATATTTGCATTTATAAAGAGGAAACGTATGCTTCACGCCGTCGAACACCTTTTCTATATAATGAAAGTCTGTTTTGGCCAGAGTCTGGATTTTGGCTTTCGTTGTCACCATTCAATTCACATTCTTCTTCTGACTGTGGAAGCTGTATCCCCATTTTTAATATAATATTGTGCAAAATCGCGCCTGCGTATATTATATTAGCCGCTCGATTGTGGCTATAATTAAGTACACGTATCTTCGAAAGGCACCTGAAGCACCCTTTTAAAACCCCAAATGCTCTTCCAATCACATTTCTCGCGCGTATGTGCATCATATTAAATTTTCTTTCTTTTTCTGTGCTAGGCGATAAATATGGAGTTAACAACCAAGGTTCCAATGGATAACCTTGATCTCCTAGTAGCCAATTTGTATGAGCATGGCGGCTAGCATTGCTTAAAAACATCCTTGCAGCGGACATCGTCCAAATCCCTGAATCATGACATGACCCCGGGTACTGAGCATTGATTGATGTAAATATCATCCGATGGTCGCATATCTTAAATTCTGATGCTTAGCACAAAGCAAATAACGTGTTAAAATGGATTTTGTGCGATACCTACAGCTTCAACATTAATGCTGTAAAATCCTTTGCGATTCATGTACAGGTTTTGTGGGTTTCGGTTGTCAGCGGATGATGGCGTTATTATAGACACATGTGTGCAATCTATCGCTCCAATTGTGCCTTGAGTTTAGAATTGACGGTGAAACCTAAAACTAAACAAGAATTCCTCAGATTCTTATATAGAAGCACTGATTTTGACTACTAACCCTATTTTGATAGTATTTTCTTCGGATTCGCCCTGCGGAAAGCGCACTTCGTATTTTTTATGTTGAACTATCAACTTCGATATTGCATAAATAGTCGAAATCATTGGCTGGCTCATTGCAGTACCAAATGCGTTTCCAACACATTGTTTGTCAGAGCCATGGCCATTAACAAGGAATAGATATCCAAAATAGTGGAGATGGCAATATTCCACAGGGAAATGATAATCCTGCGGTTAACCAAAGCTGCTGGCATCCGAGCTCACTTTGAGAAATTTTTTTGCTTAAAAATTTCCCAACAAAAACTGGCCTTAAGCTCACTAAAAAAATAATGATAAAAATGGTTGGCAATAGTAAAAGACCAAAAAAAATAATAAAAGACAATAACCTTTAATTTTGGACTCTAAAAGATTTTAAAATTATTTTCAAGCGCTTTATTTTTCGCAACCTTATCATGAAAAAATGTTAAAATTTGTCATACTGCATTATAAAACCTCTAAAGGTTTTGAAATTTTGCGGTCTAAAGTTATCTAAAATTAAAGTTATTTCATTCCCTAAAACAGGTTTTACAGCTCTTTTTTCTCGCTATATTTATGTCAATGAGGAAAAGCTTAAATTAAAGCTTAAAAAATTAGGTATATTCAGCGAAAATGTACGTTCAATGAATTTTGAATGTGAATGACAAAAACTCGTATAATATTTGAAGAAAGATAATTCGCTATGTTAAATATTTTTACCCCAAGTAAGAATATATACACATTGAATTTTTTTTAGAAAACTCAATTTACCATTTAATAGGAAAAGTATTTCTTACAAAAATGTGTACAATTTGATCTCAGTTTCTGTTGAGGGTTAATGAATTAAAATGTCCTTCAGTATCCTTCTACTTATAATGTTACTATTAACATGCGAATTAGGTACTTATTTTAGTAATTTTAATTTTTCTAAATATACTAAATAAAATAATAAAGAATATTACATAGTAATACAAAGTGTTTTATCTAAGTATGCAAATGGTTTGGGAGCTTTTACTTAAGAGTAAGATAATACTACTTTCCTTCGAAATTTTAATAATTTTGTGGCCAAAAACATCGTTAAACAACGTCATAAAGAGAAAAATCATCATTAGAAAAAAATATATTTTTTATCAACTAAGTTGAGAGCTGTTATAAATTTGAATTGTCAACTTCATTTGCAAAGTTATATTAAATAAAAAAAATTAATTTTATTTAGTTACTTTCACTTAGATTTACTATTGTAAAAATCGCCTAGTTGGAGGTAGTGCTAATAAAGCACTTATTTCTTCATTTACTATGGCACAAAGACGAAAATATAACAATAATACTATCACAATAAACCTACTAACTATTTTTCTTTTCGCTTTTCTTCTCTTCTTTCTCTAATGTATTGCATTACAATTTCATGTAGGGTGAAAAATACGATGGACGTAAGGCGGATGTTTGGTCCTGCGGCGTTATCCTGTATGCGTTATTGGTGGGCGCATTGCCCTTCGATGACGACAATTTGCGTCAACTGTTGGAGAAAGTGAAGCGAGGAGTGTTTCACATACCGCACTTTGTGCCGCCCGACTGCCAGAGTCTATTGCGCGGCATGATTGAGGTGAATCCAGATCGGCGACTGACGGTGAGTCATCGGCAATAAAAATGCGCATAAATAAAAACATAATATACATATGTATGTATGTATGTACAGTATAACCAGGGGTGGTTGACACAAAATTCCCAAACACCGGCAACCAAGCTAAACAATAGCAAACACAATAAATCGTCAGGCAGTCGTCAGTCATAAAAGCGACAATTGTTGACGGTAGTAGCACTGATTGCATTTTCGGAATTTGTCCATATGTATTTGTTATTTACTAGTTCGGTTGGTGGAGAATTGTCACATTTGTATTTACATAAGTACTCAATGAGTATGTATGTATGTTTATGAGTGTGTATTCTCGTCACCAGTCAATTCCCAATCGTGCTCGTTTGTCAAACAGTTCGAGCATTTGATTTACACTCATTTGCATTTACATTCCTAGCCACTTCACTTCCCCATCCTTATCGACACTTCATTCTTTTATTTCTTCAATTTCACGCAACCTCAACACTGTTTTTTGTTTTTGCGATAACTTCATCTAAAACCAATCTCTTTCCAGTTGTCCGAAATAAATCGCCATCCATGGGTAACGGCTGGCGGCAAAGGTGAGCTGGAGTTGGAATTGCCAATGATGGAGGTGGTGCAAACGCATGTTATACCTTCCGCTTCGGCTGTGGATCCGGATGTTTTAAATGCGATTTGCTCACTAGGGTGCTTTAAGGAGAAGGATAAACTCATACAAGAGCTATTGAGTTCGAAGTAAGTGATATTGTGTGTGTGTGTGTGGTTATGTGTAATAGGGACTATTTCCTTTTTTACTTGATAATTACCCGCAAAGTGTGATTAAAGTGGCGATAAAGGATTAGGGGCTGCGCAAGTTATATACGTAAATGCTCTGGGGAAAAGTCTTAAATTGGCATTAATTTTTAATTCTCATACTGTCTGCCGGCAAAGTTAAATAAGAAATCGTTTTA
Source organism: Philophylla caesio (assembly GCA_963971545.1). Lineage (NCBI taxonomy): Eukaryota > Metazoa > Arthropoda > Insecta > Diptera > Tephritidae > Philophylla > Philophylla caesio. Next base: position 23,875,160 of record OZ020608.1, on the reverse strand, counting down.
GGAGTTGCAATAGTTGAAGGAAAAACTTTCTAAGCTAGTATACTCGTATACGGATAAAATTAAAAAAAATCAGTAATCAATATCTCCAAATTTAAGAAATTAGTTATAAAAATTATAATTTTGGCTTACACTTTACAGCTTCCTGTTTGGCGAAGGGGTAATATTGCTTTATGGCGACTCCGACGTGCAAATGTATTATATGATAATCTTACTTATGGCAGATATAATCTAGAAAGTTTGATATCGATTAAGAGGCAGGTTATAGGATTGACACGACCTCACCATAAAATTGCATACTAAGAAATGTTTAAGACCAAACACTCCTTAAAATTTGATACAATTTTTGAAACATCTGATAATACAAATATAATAGATAATAGACGCTAGATAATAGATAATATTTAATAGATAGTAGACAAAAGGTAAAATACAATAGAAAATTTATTATAGATAAAAGATATTAAATAAAATATAACAGATAATAGCTAATAAACAATATATTATAGATAAAAGATTTTAAATAATAAATTATAGATTATATATAATAGATAACAGATTATAGATAATAGATATAAGATAATATATAATATTTAATGGAAAATATATAATAGATAAGAGAATATGGAAAATAGATTAATGATTATAGATAATACTTCAGTTTAAAGCAGTTTTAGTGTGGGTAATGGATGAAATGGAATAAATTATACATGTATAATAAAAAATAGATAAATGATAGCATATAATTTTTATTATTTATTATCGTTAAGGCCGATTGCCTTTTTTCGAGAAAATTATTAGGAAAAACAACAATACTCAAATCGGTGAAAGTTATAGTTCTATTTCGAAGATCACCACATCTCCTCATCAGACTTCTTCCTTCTTGGCTTCCGCGGAAGTCGAACCCACGACCTCAAACGCAACACTTCAGTCGGCAGCTTAACGCGCTGTGAGCTGTAATTTTCCTACTTTCTCTTTACAACTAACTCCAAGCAGATAATGTTTATTAAAAAACAATTTGAGCGAAAAGGAACTTTCGAATGGTATAATTTATGTTCAGTGGAGGATCCCGAACCGATTCTTAGGGGGGACTTAATTTTATACCTCTAAATGACACTAAAAAATGCAACCAAAATTGCAAATTGCATTTTAGTGGCATTTTTATATGGCTTAAGTATTTCTGAATGATTCTGAAGCAAATTTCTGAATGCGATTTATCTCAAATACAATATTTTTTACGGTACACAAATATTCTATAAGACGTCGAGTTCTTGGGGGCCCCCCTCCATTTTAGACTTGTAAGGTCTTGAACGTGAAATTCGCGAGCCTAACTCTGACGCATAAATAGAAGAAGACGCTTTGGTCAAATCCTCTGCAAAATGACAACAAATTAAAACCTGTTACCTTATTGAGATACTCAAAATTGCAACAGGAAAATTTAACAGATATTGAACAATTAAACTCATAAACTAAATATTTAAATTTTGTGAGTATAAATTTTTGAAAGCTGATCCTTAGTTGTGAACTAGAATACGACCAGCTTGGGTTTCAGCCTTACATTGTCCATGTAAGTGGCTTGTATTTTTAATATTACGTTATGTCAATTGGACGTTCTTGTATTAACACATACCAGCAAAAATTCCAGGTCCTTGAACTAAATACATTGTAGTTTCATAGCAATGCAAAAGAATATGTAAATACTTACCACGCGTTCCGATTATATTTTATTACATTTTTTTTTGTATCCCATATTATTTTAAAATATAATTTTACCTTCTTTCTCAATTTTATTTAATTACATTAAAAGTAAGAAATATTCATAGCAGATACTTCGAAATTATTTCCTAGGCAGCTGAGAGTAAAATAAATAATTTTCCTTTCTATAAATCTTAGCTCTATAATTGACTATTTTTTTTTATTATAAAAATGCGTTAGACCTCTGAGCAGTTATTATTATATAGCAGGTAAGCAGTTGTCTCCATAGCAATAATCACCTTCGCTTAATATACACTACAGCAGTATAAAAGTTTGCTAAAAAAATGAATTGATTATAATTATAAAATAGTGTGTGAAAATATCGCCGAAGTCAAAAAAAGAAGAAAAAGGGTAGCAAAATTTAAGTTTGTTGTGCAAAAACAAGTAAATTTCTTCAGCTTTATTAACACGTTGATATATTTTTCAAAAGGTCTGAGTTTTTTCTTTCTTAAACCGTTCTTAGAATGAAAATCGGTTGCTAATTAGATATGGGCTAAGAAGTGCGCAAAAGCACGAAAAATCGGTTTTATAAGGTTAGGTCGAGATTTTGGGGGTGTTTGACAAATTCCAAAAGTGGATTCTTGTTCTACTCAATAAGGCCTACAAGAAAAATAACATCACTTCCCAGGTATTTTTGAGTGTCACACTGTGTTATTTTTGTTTTACACTTTATATGCACATCAATGCTTTCAAAATGATTTCATTCTTGTTTCTCTTCATTTCACAAAAGCAAATTTAAGTTTTCCTAAATTTCTCTTTATTTACAGCCACAACACAGAGAAGGTCATATATTTTCTACTCTTGGATCGTAAAAGAAGGCGTCCCGCCTTGGAAGATGATGATGAAATCGCTCAAAAGTCACGCAGTGAATTAGATGCAGTGGATCCGCCCAGAAAACGACTCGACACTTGTCGTATAAATGGTACGAATTCGCCCAGCTATGGACAAATATCGGAGGGTTCGCCGCTTACACCAAGACGGCAAGCATTCAAGTAAGTGTAAAAGGTTCACAACTGGCGTTTAAGTGCTAACCGCTGATTGCAAGCAAATTGATGTGTGCTTTATTAAATTGGTTGTTGCAAACATTTGAGCAAACTTATTTTCTTGCTGTCGTTTTATGCAAACAAATTTTAATTTAATCGATTAAAAAAAAGTATTAGTATTAAAAAACATCAAAATTATCTCGATTTACATGTTTGTAACAAAACCTCAATCAACTAATCGGTTTCGACGTTCTTATCTCATATTCTTTTTTGCATGCCGCTGCTTCGCTACGCGCACACAAAATCTATCTACACAAAAACGCTCATTCAAATTGTTTCCATTGCGTCATCACCCTTGCCAAATATTTACATTTTGTGCATTCAATCATTGCTAATGCCATCCAAATCAAATCGTATCGAACCAAATCAAATCAATCACAGCTTCCGGTCCTACAGCAGTTCCCGCAATCACCAGCGTCGTTCACCCACTTCGGTTTCCTCGGTGCGTTCCTCGTCATATCACAGCCCCACACGCTGCAATTCGCCCATCAATTCGGCGCAACAACAAGTCAATGCCATCTCACGTCCATCCTCGCCAGCGGCTAGCTCAGCCGGACATTCGTCCCGTCATTCGACCTACTCGAGTGAATGCCGTGAGCGTTCCGGTTCGGTGCAACATCATCCGTCGGTAAGTCGTACGCCTTCACATTCTTCGCAAACAGGCGTCGAAGGTATTATTGGCGTGGTGAGCGGAAATAGCGGTGTCGGCGGTGTTGGTGATAGAGGTGATCGAGGAGGTGGTGTCAGTTGCAATGTTGGCGGTGTCAGCAACAGTGATGTCGTCGTCACGGTGCGTGAGGCGCGGGAAGCGCGTGAACGCAGAGACTCTCGTAGTGAGCGTCAAGCGGCGGTGCATGCCAGCTGTGGTGGTGTTCCCGGTAGTCCTGGCGGTGGTGGTGGTGGCAGCGGCGGTGGCAGCAGCAGTTGCAGCGGTTCAACAGTGCATCATCGCGCCAATTCGGGACCAACTATAGCGATTAGCATGTTTCACGATCCAGAGGCGAATAGCGGTAAGGAAGTGGGGAAGGGCAAGCAACTTAACCAAATAATCGCATACTTAAATATGGTAGTTAATGATATTGTTATAGTTATCGATAACATACATATACATATACATCGATAACGTTACAGTTATCGTTATATTGGTTTATTTACTCATGGTTTTATCGTTATCGATATGTTGCCGTTAAGGATACTTTAAATTAATTGATACCCTACTATTATTAATACCTTACGTTTTTACGTACATGCTTCTGTTATCGAACCATGTGGCTATCTTATTATTAAAATAATTTTTCTTTAGTGTTCGCCTTTGGTTTTGTATTTTTATTTTATGCTTTTGTAATACGATTATTTTATTTTTTCGATGTCGATTTTATTGTTGTTATCGATAAATATATTAAATTATAAATCGACATCGGTACCGATAAATTTATAAAATAGTTTTTCGTATAATTTTATTAATTGATATCTTAATCTTTACATATAACAATATTTTTATCGCTATCGATATTTTTATTGTTATAGTTATCGATGCAATAATCGATATTTTAACCTTGAGAAGGCTGATATTCAACTATGTTCTTCAATTTTTATTCCAATTTACTCTTATGGTGCATACAGTTGTCGGCAAAAATATAGCACACTCATACATATGTACATACATACTTAAATTAATTAATCTCGAGAAAATATTTTTACGTAAATATTTTTCATTGAAGCACAAATATTTTCTTAACAAAACCCATGTAACCCACGTTTAAAATTGTATACATTAATTAGGGATTTCTTTTTAAACGTATACTTTTTTTAATTTGTTCTAGAAATATTTTTACCCGATTCAATTTTAATAAATTAAATATAAGTTTCAAGTCATTAAAAGTTATAGGCGATTTTTGTGATTTTTTGTTTTGAGACTGCTGCGTTTTGTCCAATATAAAAATTAAATGTGGTTCAAATACTATAGAGAAGCAAATTTCGGAAATCAATGGTAAATTTCGACTACTTGAGTCTTGTATTTTGTTTACTAAAATTGAATGGTGTACTAAACTTCATACTCAAACATTCTTTTTTTATTAAGAAAAAAAAAACAAAAATGTGTATTAATTGTTAAGTTATTATACAAGTAAATGAACCATTCCATTACAAGCCAACCGGTGTCTTCGGGTCATGTTTTTTCTCCATGAAACTCGAATATGTCAAAATAATAAGACACATATTTTTCTTTTGACCGTAAAAATGTTTTACGATATCTGTTGGCGATTTCAATTTTGCTCTAAAAATCATATTTTCCCGTTTTTTTACATACATAACTTTTCTAAATACTGATCGATTTCGGTAATTCAACTAGCAAAATGTTCGTAATAAGATAAATGTTAATTTTCTTTTTAAAAATATTTTTCCTTGTAATACATGTGCTTTACTGAATAAACTCAATATTCTTACTAAGTTTTATGTAAGAATGTAAACCACAATATTAAATAAATAAAGTAAAATTCAATATATCAACATATTATTAAATTTAATTTTTAAAGTAAATAGAACTTTTAACTTATAATTGAACTTTTACCTGGTATTATTGCGAAAAACTAAACAATAATCAAGTGTTCAACAGCATTCAGTTGACATACCACATACATGAAACTATTTCCAACAACAAACAATTATGCAGCAGAACACCATCATCAGAAAAAAAATTTAAAGAAAAAAATCGTATCTCATAAACGAATAGTTTTGGCTCACAGCCGCTTGGCCGAAATACATTTCAAAGTGTCTTCTTTTTAATGTTAAAAAAATAAAAAAATACTCTTTTCGAAGAATTCAATTTTGAAAAAAATTTTTTTTTGATTTTCCCGAAAAAAAAGTGTTTTAACTTGCGTTGGCAATTTTTTTGCATATTAATACCTAAGGAAATTATGTACATTTGAAAAAAAAAATTTAAACGACGGGAAAATACGATTTTTAGAGCAAAATTAAAATCGTCGAAAAATATCGTAAACAATGTTTTTCGGTCAAAAGAAAAAATACGTGTCTCATTATTTTGACCAAGGAACAAAATATTCGAGTTTTATGGAGAAAAAAAAACATGACCCGAATGGACCGAAATGGAAATGCTCACATATATGTATGTATACTGAAAAATTTGTTGTTTTTTTGGAATCTTGTATATCTTAATTGAGATTAAGAAAAGGACAAATATATATTCAAAAATTTTATTACAGGCAAAAATAATAATCGTTTTTAAAATCCACTTGTATGTTATTTCTTCGTTTCATAAAAGCACTAGAAAATTTACAATTAGTTGAACTTTCCAGTGCTAATGCAACCTTCCATTTATCGTCTTGCAGTCATGAATCCAACCACATCGCCACTAATGAACAACAGCTCGCCAGTAATGCCCGGTTCGCCTTGCAATGCGCCCGGTGGTCAACTTTGGAAAACGCGGCTCACGAACATAAAAAATAGTTTTCTGGGTAGTCCACGTTTTCATCGAAGAAAGTTACAAGGTAGGTTTAGATACTATTATTTTAC